>JAJKLG010000007.1:0-2400000 GCA_022539325.1 Xylariaceae sp. FL0804 | reverse complement strand
AATTATATTTCGTTAAATTTATAATATAAAAGAAATAAGTTATTAAATATTATTTTTTATTAATACTTTATTATAATATTATTACGGAGATTATACCGTTAAAGGCGTTAGTTTTTAATTTAATCTTTTAGGTTTTATTAAAGTGGATAAAGATTAAGGCTAAATATAAGGTATTTTTTAATTATTAAAAAGCTTTTTAATATTCCCTTATTTATTTTTAATACTTTATAATAATAAAGCGGTAAAATGGTTTCGTAGTACGAGAAAAATTATTAATAAACTATTAATAAAAATTATAAAATCCTAAAAAGGATTAAATTTTCTTAATTTTAATAAATACCTTTTAGTTTTAAACCGCGGCTATTTTTATTAGGTTAATAATTACCCCTAATATTAAAATAATATAATTTAAGAATTATATTTTAATTACTTCGAATTCGCTTTTTTTAATATTAGCTTATAACCTTATTTCCTTAAGCTTTTATAAGACTTTAATAATATATTCGTAATAAAAGGCCGAATTTTTTAAGAAAATTAAAATATTATTTATATAAATAATATAAAAAGCGTTTAAATAAGGGAATAATATTTTATTAATATACTTTTAAAAGGTATTAAGGTTATTATAAAGTTTAAAAAAAAATATTTTATACTTATATTAACCGAACCGGGTATAAAAGGTAATTAAGTTTTTTAAGGCGGGGTTTATATAAATTTAATAAAAAGCCTAATAAATATCGAGTTTAATAAAATATTTAGTTTTTAAGATTTATTTTATAATTTCTAAGATAAATAAGAGAGGGTAATAATCTCGCTTCGAGTTTATATTAATTTTATAATAATTAATATAAAAGCGTAGTTTTTTATTTAGTTTTTTTATAAAGAGAATAAAAAAACCGTATTTTATTATATTAGGGATTATTTAATTATTTTATAAGTTTTTTATAAGATAATTTTTTAACGCTAAAAAGTATTTAGTTTTTATAATATATAAAGGATATAATTAAAGCTTATTTGCGTTTTTAATAAATTCGATACGATAATTTTATTCGCGGTAAGGGGATAATTTATTATTATTTTTTTTTAAGAAAATATTTACGAACTCGTGGAATTTAAAAGGTAAGCATTCGGTTATAAGCTTTTAAATTATTAGGTTTTTATTATAAAGGCGTTATTTAAGCTTAATATTAAGCGCGTAAACCGAGAACGAATTAATATTTTATTATATATATTTTAGCTGGTTTTTTTTTTTTCGTAAAAACGAAAAAAGGTAAAAAATATAAGTTAAAACCGTGTAAATATCCGTTTCTAGCTTTTTTATATAGGATAACCGTAATTTTATTAAAGGCTTATATAATAATCGCCGGATAGGTTTCGAAATCGGCTTTAATTATTAGAGTTTAGGGTATAATTCTTATTTTATATATTATATAGCTTTTTTTTTATTTTTTTTTTAAGTGCGTTTTAAAATTAGCTTTTAAAGGATTTATATAAAAATAGGGAATGTATTAAATATTCTTATTATTAGCTTTACTTTTTATTAAAAACGTTTTTTTTATTTTAAATCTTTTTAAGCCTTCTGATTAATATTAGGTTATTTTATAAATCGCCTTTTATTAATAAAAATATTTATTATTTAATTATAAAGCTAAAGTAGGTTTAAAGGGAAAAGGAGGCGATTTCGCCCTAAATCCGCTAATAAATTATATTATATTAAAAAGAGCTTTTTAATAATAATTTAAAAAAATCGGGTATTATTAAAATCGGTTTTTAATATTTAAGAATCCGAAAAAATCCGATTAATAATTTAAATATTTACCTGGATTAAGGTATTAATACTTTATATAATAAAATTACCGAAACCTTATAATATACTTATTTATTAATAAATAGTTTTAAAAGCGTTTTAATAACGATATAGTGATTTTATTAAGGCGCGATTATTAAGTAAGTATATTTTTATTCCGGTATTTATTAGTATTCGAATAATAATAATTATTTTATAATAACGAATAAATCCTTTTAATATAAAAGGGCTCCCTTTTAAAAGATTAATAAGGGTTTATAATATAATTAATTCTATAATTAAGTAATAAATATTATATATAAGAGATTAGCCTAAAAGGGAGATTTTTTTTAGGCTTTATTATTTCCCGATATTTATTAGTTTACGGTATTTTTATTAAAAACCTTTAAGGAATTCTTATTTTCCTTTTCCTAAGCAGGCTTTAAAAATTATACTCCTGCCTTTTAAGGGCAGTTAATAAAGGTATATCCTAATTACTTATATATTTAATAAATAACTAAGGATTCTTAATTATTTTATAAAATAGTTATTTAGAAGTTAGGCGCTAGAATAATATTAAATCGAATAAGGGTAATTTAAATAATTATTTTTTAATTAATCCAGGTAAATATTATAATAAAACCGGATTTAAGATTTAATATTATTATATAATAAAGGAGTTAAAGATTAATAATAGAATCCTAGCGTTTATATAAACGATTAATTTTATATATTTTTTAATTTATTTTAGAAATAAGCTTTTAAAAAACCTTAAATTTTATTACTGGGTTAATTTTATCTCCCTCGAGGAAATAGCTAACGATTTATAAGCAAAGGGGCTTTATAAGGCGATTATTAAGCTCTTTTTTTTACTTTTTTTAGGAAAGGCGGTTAATGCTAGTTAATTAAACGAATTTTAAATAAAAGGCGTAAAAGCGTATATTCGAGAGCTAATAAAAGCAAAATAATTAAGCCTTAGCTTAAGCTTATCGGTTAGGGTTTTAAAAACTAATAATAAGTAAATCTAGGACTTAATCCACTTAGGTATACTTTTCGGGGTTTTTATATAAAATAAAAAAAGCCAGGGTTTATTAGGTTATTTTTTTAATTAAGGTAATAACCCACGTAAATCGTAATTCCTTTATAGGGAATAATTATATATTTATTATAAGCTTACGAAAAATAAAATCCTTTTAATACTTAAAAATTAAGTTAGATTTATTTTTAAGCGTAAAAGGATTCGGTAACTTAATAATATAACGAAATTTATTAACCGAGGTATAATTATTAAAAATAGCGATAAAAGCCTTATAAGCGGTATATAAGGAAGTATTTTCTTTGTAATTAATTATAAATTAATTAGTTTTAAAGTATATTATAAGTATATTATGTTTTTATTACTTATTTCGAAGGTTATTTAAAAGGGTAATTAACTTATAATCTTTTATTTATTAAAACTGGGTTATAAGAGTATAAAATCCTTAGCTTCCTTTTATATTCGAAATAAGGCTTTAAGAAAACTCCTTAAAAGAGTTTAAAAAGTTTTATTTAATAAACTTTTTAGGTTATTTCCCTTTAACCCGGGTAGATTTACGGTTAATAATATTACTTTTTTAACCCCTAAAAGCATTAATAATAATACCCCGAGTTTATAATATATTTTTAACCGTTTAATTTATAGCTTATTATATATTAATTAAGCCTTTAATACTGTAATTAGGGTTAAATTATAAAATCGATATTATTATTAGTATTTTAAAACGGATTATTATTATTAAGATATCCTTATTTAAAAGCCGTTAATAAAAAGTAATATTAATACGAATTAAAAAGGAATTTAAAATAAAATAATATAAGTAAATAAAATAATTCCGATTATTATATTATAGCGAGCAGATAAAAGCTGGGATAATACCTTTATAATTAAGTTACCGTATTTTTATTAATTATTATAATCGGAATAAAAAGAAAAAAAGAGAAAAAAGGGAAAAAACTCTAAAGTAAGCGTTAAAAAAAAACCCTTTTAACGGCGGCCTCCGAGCTGGGATTAAGGGCGCTAATAATAAGAAGCGGTAAGTGGTCTTATAAAGTGGAGGCGAACGGGTAGCGAAGTGGTAAGCCGAGTGGTGATCGCGGTAGGCCGTGATAAGTAGGTCGGCCGGCCGGGAAGTAGCCCTTTAATTAAAAGGTACTAGTAAACCTCACCTTTGCAGAATCTGCTAAATCCCATTAACGGCTGTATTTTAACGATAAGTTTATTAGTGATTATTATATAAACTTATCCGCGCTATTTAACCGCGTATTATAATATTCTGGTGTAAATGTTAAGGGGTATTTACCGGCCCGAGTAACCGCTTAAGTGCTGTAGAAGTAATAAAAGTAACGGATTTGGATTAAAATCTCCTAATAGGCCGGGCTCTATAAAATAATGCGAATGCCGTAATAAAAATCCAATTATACGTACCGCGTATAATTAAAACCTCCTAATAGGCCGGGCTCCTTAAAAAATGCGAATGCCGTAATAAAAATCCAATTATATATATTATATCTGGTTAAAACCACTTAATAAGCCGGTTTTCTTAAGAAAATGCGAATACCGTAATAAAAATCTAATTATATATACCGCGTATAATGCTTATAATACTCTAAAAGTGATATAATACCCGTCTAGTATAGTGTTAACCTTTTAATGCCCGTATATTATAATAATAATAATACCGATCCTCCCGCTGCCGCCGGTTATTTTATAACGAACCGCCGCCGCTTAATAGGTGTTTATAAAATCGTTATTTTTCGCAGGAATATTATATTTTCGTTATACGAAGTTTTTATTATAAAGCCTGTTTTATCGGATTATAAGTGGGAGAATATATTATAATAAAACTGCGAGTATTTTATAAGTGAAATATTAATTAGCCCGTTAACTATTACTTTTCGCGTTAGCGTTAATAAAGGTTTTATAAAGGCATTTATATATCGGTTATATATATAGCGGAAGAATAATAATAACGTTTCCTTTATCGGTAAAGGTACCGTATAATAATTCGTAGGTTAATAATATATATACTAGGAGGTATTTAATAAAAAAGATTAACTGGTAATATTATATAAGGTATATAAGTAATAAACCTAATAATATAAAATACCCGTTCCTAACCTCCTTAGCGTTAAATTTAATAGCCCGGTTAACCGGATACGGTATTATTAGTGGACGTAATAATACTACTACCGCCGCCGCCGCCGGTATTAATATTATACCGGGTATTATAAAGATAAAGTTATTATAACTGGGCGTTACCTTTAATATTATAATATTATTAACGGTTAGGTTATTTACTAGTTTTTAAGCGGTTTAGTTTTATAGCTGGCCTATTTATAAGCCTTATAAGGTGGTTATAAAGGTGGTTATAATAAACTAGGCTTTATTAACTAGCCGCAGTTCGGCTATTCGCCGCACGTTATAAAAACGCTATTATATTTATTCCGTTAGGTAAAATACCTTTAATCGGGTAAAAAAGAATTAATCTTTCCCGGCCCTACGGATAATCTGGTCGCGGCGTTTACTCCTTCGTTAATTATTATAATATTTTTTCTTAATATTAATAATTTATTATTATAGTTATATTAGCTCCCTTATTATTATATCTTTATTAAATAGCGGATTTTCTTATTACTTATTATATGCCTTATATTCCTATATAAGGAGTTATTTTATTATTACCTTTAGAAGTAATAAAGTTATAAGCTTACCGCTTAAATACTCGTATTAAAGGTAATAATAAGGTAACCGCCACCGTTAAAAATCATAATAAGGGCATTATATTATAACAGCGTTAACTTATATAAAGGGCTTAATCGCTTTTTTAATTATATTAATCCCCTGCCTTTTATATTATATAAGGTATTTTTATAATATTTTCGGGAATTATACCCAAGGCTTATATACTAGTTTTAATTCCGGGTATTTTTTAATATACGCCGTTACCCGTATTATTATTATATTCTCGGTTTATTTCTTGGTAATAATAACGCTATAAAAGATAATCTCCGCTAAGGAATACTGCGTAATATCCTTTTTAAAATCACCGGCCTTATATTCGGCGTATAAACCCTTTAGCGGTAAAGTTATAAGCATTTATATAAGTATAGGTTTATTAAAACGTGCGTATAATACCCAGCGTTTAAATTCACTTCCTAGCTTACTGTAAAGGTACCGGTGTTTTAAATTATATCTTTCTCCTAGCGGAATTATTATTATTACCTATAAAAGAATTAGTATTAATTAATAACGCGTAATAATAATATTAACCTAATTAATATACTACCGGTAATCCTTTTCGTTAATAAAGAAATAAATAGCCTTTTATACCTATTTTCGTAATTATTTAAGGGCTTTAATACGTAATCTCTTAAAAATAACGTTTTTCCAGTGCTTTTAATATAATAGAGAAATAATAGGAACTTTATTATTAGCCGAGAAGTTATAAAACCCTTATTATTCCGTTACCGAGTTATTATTAATAATATATAAGGGAGTAAAGGTTAATACTAGCTCTTTTATATTAATAAGGTATACTTAAATAATACCGGTATTAAGGGTTTATATAAGGAAAAAGCCGCTTATAACTTATTTACCCAGATTATTTCAAATTAATAGGGTAAATAAGTACTATTTAAGGATATTAGTTTAATGCGTTAAATCCAAAAGTATTAAAAAACCGTGTTTTTTTAAGTAATTAGCTATTACTTTTAGGATATATACTAGCTTATAAGAGTTCTTAATACTTATCTCCTTATAAAAATACCCCTTTTCGCGGCAGGATTCGATAATATTAATTAATTGCTTTGGTTATAAGCCTTTGCGAATTAAGCGCTTTAAAATAACGTTTTTAATACTTAATTTCTCCTTATAAATCCAAAACCATTTATTATTAACCGGCTTATTAATATAAAGGCTAATTACTTAAGCGTATAATTTAAAGCGTATATTACGGCTTTATTAAGTAAACGCTATATTATAATTAAGCTAATAGCTAATAATAAAGCGGTCGAATACGTTTATAAAAGCCTTATTTATACGGTTTAAATTACACTGGTTTAGGTTATAACTATAGATTCCTTTAAACTCTAAGTCCACCCTGGCCTATTATTATTAATTATATAAGTATAAAGTAATCGGGGTATTAATTTTATCCGGGTTATAGCAGATTATTCCTTATATTATTAGCTATATAATAATAACTTTAATAAAGGTTTTATACTCGTGGTAATTACCCTGGGTTTTAAGCTTAAAGCGCTTATTATTACCTTTAGCTTTTATATAACGGTAATATTTATAACGGTATTTTATTACCTTTTACCGTATTATTAATAACTAGGTAACCGGATTATTACGGTGTTTAAATTAAACGTTATTAATAAATAATTATATTTCTTTAAATTAACGCAGTAACCTGGTTACTCGCCGGCTAATACGGTTAAAGCCGCCGGCGAAAGGGCGCTTTATTACTAGCCTAAAAGGCACTTATAAGAAATAACCCAGTTAAGTGGAATAAAAGGCACCGGTAATAATCGTTATTTTAATTCTGGGATTATTAATATTACTTTTTACGTAATAGGGTACCTTTACTTACTAAGAAACCAGTAATAAAAGCGATAATAAGGTTATAAATATAACGGTAATAATATTATAAGTAAGTTTAAAATATAGGTGTAAATAATAAGTTATATGTCCAGGGTGGTTAAAATATATAAATCTTTTTATACCGCGGTTTAAGCCAGCCTGGCCAGAATAATATTATAATAATAATAAAAACAATTAATAAAAAACATTCCAAATAATAAAGATTTACGTGGCTATGCGCTTTAGTATAAAGTGGTTACGTTAAAATAGTTTTATGGTTATACGCTGTCTATACTGGATACGGCTCTAGTCTACGCCACTAGTTGGGGGGTTTTGGAAACCCCCTGCACGAACCCTAGTCCCCGCACCACCATGGCTTACAACCCCGGGCGTTGTGACGTAACTTCAGCTCACTGCAGAGCCGACTGCCGATCAGCACGGTCTGGAACACTGAAGGGCTCTAGGGTTGGATCTGAAGATCCTGTGATCTGGTACAGGAGCTCACTCAATAGTCTATTGGTTCTCGTCGTCTCTACGGTATTGAAGAGCCGCTGGCGGACAGTAGAGCATGCCATTCCGCCTCAGAATCCGAGGACCGCCGGCCCCGTATTGTATGAACACTGAAAGCTTGCCCGAACATCACAAGTTCTCCGAAAAAAATGTCAGTGATGGTTGACTATGTCGTGCTTCAGCGTCGTATTACATCAAAGTGAGGTACCGGTACCTGTATCATGACGATTGGCCTCAACCGCGCCCCTCCGCAGCCTGCACCGACATGCCATCCGCTCGCCGTGGCGAGTCTTTCTCCAGCTCATCCAGTACCGGCAGGCCCGCAGCCGAAAGCCTGGCGCTCGTGGCCGCGAGTTTTTACAGCTGTCACTTGATGGCAGAATGAGGGAGAGGCACTGGCCAACAGGCCATCAGCAAGCCGAACGACGTGGCAGATAACGTCAAGGCCACGATATAGATTCACGGCCAGCCGCAGCAGGAAGATAAGGGCCCTATGGGCCAGCCGCGGCAGCAGGAGCCTGAGGAAGGCGGTAAGTAATACCTACCGCCAGACACCAAGGTAACTTCGGCGAGCAGGTCCCACAGAGCGATGACATTACCCATGTTTTCATGGGTGCTAAAGTTAGCGAAAGTCACTGCGGGAGGCGACACCAGTTGCGACTCCGGCGCCATCCACCGTTGGCCCTCGTAGTACTCTAGGGATACGCAACTCCCGGTCAACGCGGAGACTCGTGCTGTCTCGGGCTCGTCTATCGTGCCGGCAATGCCTGCTGTGCGGCAACTGTGGTCTCCTTCCGGACGAATTTAGGTTAAACCTATCGGGAGGCGGAAGGCTGGCCTCGTTTGCCTTCTGGCTAACATAGCAGTTGTGCCTGGGTTGGTTTTTGTCACGGGTCAAGGTGAGAAGAGTGACGCTCGTTTTCGATAAGCAGACCAAGCAGTTCAGTAAAGTAAGTACTCCCCCATAACCATGCATCCCTAATCCCAGTGCTGAACAAGTCAACCCCAAACTAAGGCGGCGTGGAGTTGATAGTCTGGTGGGTACACTTCAAGTGTATAAGTGGCTATCCAGAAAAGTAAAAACCCTCGTTGAAACACCCTTTACATCAACCGTCGTCTCCCCGAAGATAAACACCAAGGATGAATAGAATACAACTGAGCCCTTGTAAGCCACCCTAACATCTCCGCCAGTCTTGCTGGATCTGCGGGTTCAGAGTTCTCGGCGGATTCTGCGTTTTCGGCTCTGTCTTCCCTTTGAAGGCTTTGCCTATTTCCCTCCCTTTCCTTTGAAGGCTTTGCCTATTTCCCTCCCTTCCTTCTTGACAAACGGAGGACGGGGGAGCACTGGACCATTCCTCGGCAACCTTCTATCATAAGGCCCCCAGATCCAGTAATGACATGGCCTCCCACCGACGTAGCTCCTCTCATGTTCCTCCATTACCCGAATTGGCTCGTAAGTGTATCTGACGGGCTTTCCTTCCAATTTCCTCCTTTCAGTATATATATAGATGTGGCCAGAAATGTTGCAAGTGTTTTCATCTTTGCCAAATCGAACTGTAACATGATAATCGTCATCGGAATACTCGGTAAACACCTCGGTTCTGGTATATGTTTTGGTCCTGGTCCTATTGTGATTTCCCATCCTAAATGTCGCAAAAGTCTGTGAGTCATGAACACCACAATGTTGTGGAAAATCTCCCGGTTTACTTACATTACCCAGACATATGGAAACTTCCCACAGCGATAGGCTTCCGCCCGTATGATTTCCTCAAGCTTGTCAAGTCCTCTTGGAGGCAGACTGGAAAGCCAGGTTACCTGTCCAGCGGCATTAGATGAAAGATAAGGATTTCATGTTTGGGGTAGACTGACAGTTGCTTTACCCCCTGTACCCTCGCTGACTCTCGTGGGTGTTTCCATGCTCTCTATTGCTTTTTCGTCGTGTCCTGCACCTTTCCCTATTGGCATACCTGGAGCCCACGAAATATTTTCACGTCTTCCGTGAGACATTGTGCACATGTAAAGCTAGGACTTGTGAGTTTTAGAATGACCATCTCCTAACACTTTTCACTAATGCGAAGTGTCTGAGTCCCGGTTATTTATGAGCTACGATAAACAAAGATGCAGAGATGTTGAAGACAAGCATGAGTGGCTTCACTACCTTTTGTCCCCAGAGCATGCTGGTATACTACCTTGATCATGGACTCAAAAGGCCGTTGTACTTGCCGCCGTTTTCAGGTCTTGGTCTGTTCTGAACTTGGACAAAGCATACCTACCTCATATGAAGTCTTCAGCAGTTAGGTATACATCTTGATCAGTAACGCCCGCAAGAAGCTCAAGTGAGAGTCATAGGCGTCTTGGGAAACGTAAATAAGTCAAGTTCTCAGCCAACCAATATGATCAGCAGGCCTTAACTTGCCCCCAAGCAATTGCTGCAAGTCTACATCAGACAGTTGCATATCTACAAGTAGCGAAATATTGCATCTCACGCAGCGGCAGAAGAAGCAATAGTTTCTCATAGTAGCAGTAATATTGCATTGAAACAGTAAAAGCAGCCGTGTGTATTTCTTAGTAGATGGTCCGATATCACTCCTGCCCGCGGGATCGAGTAGCAATGTTTGCCTTCATTCCATCCGTTCTGAGGGGTGGCACTGCAATAGAAGTAGCTCATCCCCGAGGAATCTTCTCCTGACCTGTTGTTTGAGAATCCTTTCCGCAGTACCATCCTCTTGCGCCGGCACCTTTTCCAACCAGAACGAAGACATCCACAGGATAAGGATCGTCACGAGAAGCACCGGCACTACCGCAAGCCCCACGGCCGTCCGGAATGATCTTTGTTCGGGCTCAGGCGGCTTGCACACAGCCAGCGGCTTCCCGATCCAAGGATGCTCGCAGATTGCAGAAAGTGACATCCTCTCCCAGGGGTCGTACTTGAACATGCCTTCCAGAAGCCCGGCCAGCTCCTCGACCTCTTCTCGGGTGTACCGCCTCTTGAGCTTTGGACGTCCTTCTTCGTCAAGGTTATTCCAATCAAGGTGTGTCCCGACCTTGCCCTCGAAGACGCTCTTGAGGTCAGTACCGTCGGTAATCTCGTCTCGTATGCATTGCCGTACGTCCTCTTCACAAGTAATGGGGCTGGGCCATTCAAGCTGTGACTGACCGGGATCCTCGACGAGATGGTCCGGCGGCTCATATTGCCTTTGCGCCCAGACCCTTCGGTATTCCCTGGGTAGAGCACCCAGAAGAACCTCAATCTCGTGGGTTACCACCGGGAGCCTGTCTCCCTCATAACTGTCGCCGAATAGCTTGCCTTTGGTTCGGAGCTCGTAGAAAGTGCAAGCCAGAGACCAGACATCGCTCCCGATGCCAGGTACACCGGGAAATAAGATTTCGGGTGCGGCATAAGGGGTCGGAATTCCCGTATCATTCGTTGGGAAGTCTCTAAGGAAAGATTCGCCAAAGTCGACAATAGCCACATCCGAGAGTAGAATCTCTTTCCACCCTAGTTGTCGCGCAGGTATAACGCAGTACTCTGGCCCTATCGGACGGGGGTCGGTTCCGGACACCGTCTGTATTCCGTAAAGATCCGGTTCTCCCAGCATCTCGAGCATCTGCGCCGCGTCAAGCTTGTGCAGCGCTTCCTGATCCAGCTTCATCAAGATGTTGCTTGGTCGCAAGTCGCCGTGGCAGACTCCATTGTCGTGCAAGAAGCGCAGACCCCGGGCGATTTGACCGCAGACGTTCTTCACGGCGGCAGCACTGTCTTCCTTGTCGTCCTTATCCATTGCACGTCGCCACCTCGAGACTGGGCAGCCCATAATAGGCATTACTTGGCAAAGATGTCGACCGTTGGGCCCTTCGACGAAGAATCGCTCCAGTGGGAGGCAAATATGACGAGAATACAACTCTTCCACCGAGGAGCGGGCCAAGAGGTGATTCAACACGCGCTCTTCCAGAGGCTTGGCCGAGTGATTGGCTGTCATGACCTTGACAGCCCTCCACTTTTCCAGTTGCAGGTCACGACAACACCATACGGTGCCATAACCACCTGCCCCCAGCTTGTGAATGACCTCAAACCTGTCGTTCAACTTATCCCCAAGATGTATGGGATGGAATCCGCCTTTGTTGTACTCGCTTACATTCTCAAGTCCAAACTCATCTTGCAAGTAACTCCAGACATATTCTTGTCTGCCAGACTCTGCTGAATTCGAGGTCTGATCCTGAGGGTCATGTGTTTGCGGCCTCGACTTTGGCTCCTGGGACTGACTGCCACCCGTGGCAGTTATCGAGAGGTCGGACATTTGAGGCGACTTGCTGTTAGATTTCGGGGAAGATGGGAGATAGTCGAACTGCAGGTTGGTGTGATCGTTTCTCGTACTCGTCGAGATAATATATTCGAAGACGGTTCCCGGCCTTGGTAACCTGGCAAAGAGATTGAGCAGCCCGGCAGGGCAGAATGTGAACCGTAGAAAACAGATGCGCCCCTTCTCTTTGTCCATCTGAAAGAGAGTGAAAGCGGAAGATCCTGCCATAATGAAATATGAGCTAAGCAGGGGATATGAGACATGACAACAAAGAGACACAATGCGGAGTACTGAGGCCGCAGGCATGTGCTTTTAGAAATGCCGTAGCTTGTTCAATGCTTGGCTTAGCGATAGCTACCCAGCAGGATTCGTCTGACACTTTCAGTTTTGATCAGCTGGTAAGTGAAACCCATTTGCCCCGAAGCAACTAATTGTGCATACCTAAAAATAATCGTGCCCCGATCAAGGGTTTGCAACGTATTGGAATGGGATTGAGTTGAGTATCATCATCCTAGTCGACCAGAGACTGAGTTGAGTGGTTTCATGGCGTCGTAGTCGTACATTCCATCACAATTCCCATCGACAAATCTAGGTGCCTACGCCCAAAGCGAAAGCGCTGGGCGAATGCCCAGTGCGCAAAACCCAGCCACGCCCCCAGCAGTGACTGCCTTCCAGATGCCGGAGTTGGAGCGCCCCTGATTCATCCTCCGCATCATCGTCGACTTCGTGTCCTTCACGATCACCTTACCACCCCTGTACTCGCACAGGAAGAACTCGTCTTCAAACACGATCCCCACGCGGCAGCCATCCGCAATATTCTTGTTGGTTTCCTCCCAGCTTCTCAGACGCAGTACCGCGTACCTGCTTGCAAGCTTGAGCTTTCTGTCACCGGAGAGCAGATCTCGGTCGGAGGAAAGCCCATGATGCTTGGGAATGCTGATTTGCCGCTTTCTGTCACTTTCCGACCCTCCGTTTCTTCCCGACTGTCTGTTCGTCCAATCCCCGCCGTAGCCGCATACCGATGGCCTATCGAAGGCAAGCCTGACACCTGGAGTTGCGCGGAAGTGAGTGGGCTCTCTGTACCATGTGTCGATGGAAACCCACATTACTTCTGCCTGTAGGTTGGCCTCGAATTTGGAATCGCTCTGGGGTGTAGCCTGAAGGATTGCATGCATGTCGAAGGGACCCTTAGGACTTTCCCAGTGTCTTTGGGAAAACCAAGTCACGTATCCCCAGAAGTCGCCCCCAAAGAAGCTGCGAAAAGGACCCATGCTAGGTTCCGGCTGAAGGCCCAGTCTCCTGCAGATCGGGTACAGCTGCCGAGCCCAGTCGTGGCTGTCTGACTGCTGTACAGCGTTGACGACCTGGAACAGATTCCATTCATGCCTCTCCGAGCAGTTGGGATGCTCTGTCCATCGCCCGGACATGAGGCAGGCAGTAATCGCCCAAGCAGTAACCATAGATGCTGCTATAACGTACACAACCTCAATTGCACTCCAAACTGGCTGCTCTGATCCGGTTTTGGGCTTGGGGTGTTCGTCGCTGTCGCCTTGAATTTGGACTTGCGAGGTGCTTGCCGAGAATCTGATCGGCGCACTCGAGAAGTGCTGTAACGAGACCTTGACAAGGCATGTCGGCCTAAGACGAGGTCGAGAAACCGCTCGCATACAGCCGAGCCGCAAGAGTCGGGGGAGCATGATGAATCCGGGCCAGGAAGTGATTAGAAGTTGAGGATGTCACAATGAAAAGCAAAAGGACTGGAGAGGACAGAAAAGACAGAAAACGCACCGATGCCCTGAGCCATACCTGGCACGGCGGGGCGATGCGGCCACATCTGCGTAGATCAACCAAGACAAGATGGATCCCACGGCTGGGCTATCCTGCTATTGCGGGATATGATTGGAAAGGGGCCCGATCGCCAGTGCAGGTATCAACGCCACAACAGCGCCAACGGCGCCAACGGCGCTGATGCTCTCCCTTCGCGAGACCCACAGGCGACTGGGACAACAACATATCGGAAAGAAAATTCAGGATTCGGCCTACTGACGTTGACTTGTTCATAGAAGAAGTGTAGGCAGCATGATGTCCCCAGACAGTCATGGGTCTGAAGTACAACCAACCTTACACCGAGGAATAATATTCAAGACTACACCTCTGGAAAACACCGCCGTACGTCGTGTCTCATCATTGATTCTGGCATGCATGAAAAAACCTCCTCTAGCGTTTTGTGGCTGAAGGGCAGCTGAGAGATGTCGCAGGCCCATCCATGTTACACCCTGCTGGGACCTCAGCCCGATCACCTTTGGGTTACTCCGAATTCGTAGTCGATCTCAGACGAAGCACCGACCAACGTAACTTGCTATGCCCGCTCGATTCACAATGACTCAATTTGGCCCAACGTGTTTTGCATGGCACGGGTGGGATTTCGTCTAGGTTACCTCACCGTGCCATGTGTGACCGGCCCTGATCGGGTTCGCTAGAACTGCAAAATCCCCTTAAGAACACCGCGGATGAGCTTGCCATTGAGTATGAACCAGCTGGCAATGGACCTACAACCATCTGCCCTGGTGTTTCCGATTGAGTATCACACAAGGTCTGTTACTCAGCCATTAGAGTCATCTAATATAGCTTAAGGGTATATTGCATCCGCTATTCTTTGGCTCTTCCTCACAAGTCAGCCCCAACAGCCTCGTAACTTGTCTGCTGGCATAAGCACGGTACAGCTTCCCTGGACATCCCGGAACAATCCAGTTGCTGAATCGTAGCTGTGGGCTATAAGCGAGTGAAGTTGGATTATGAAGTGCGAGCTGATCGAAAGTGCCTCCTGTTTCCATGCTCCGAAATCAACTCCTTCCCCAGCGACATACGGCCATCCACACCATCAACTCCGTCTCCTCCCTGCGACCTATCGGTGCTCACCCACGGTGTGCGGCGAGACGAGGGCCGAGACTGGCGGGCTTGCCGTACCTCCTCCGGGTACGCGCAAGGTTTTAATCGGTCAGGTGGATGCCTCTCACATGATAAACCGGTATGTCGGTGGGGCGAGGCGAGGTGAGGCGATCTATTTTCGCTTTAGCTTCATCGTTCAGCCTGGCTGGCACATGGCGGCTGAAGAAGCAGAAGATAACTCAAGGCTGAAAGGCTTCAGCTAGAACACCCACGACGTAACTGCGTGAGGTTGTAGGCTTTGTATACTTAAGGTATGCTACGCTCGACTTGGACCAGCGTCTTAGCTTCAGTAGGCTCAGATAACCACCCACTATCAAGTATTATAGACTGGTCAGTAGTCGGATATTCAGGGCCATTTCGAAGTCTTATGTGCCGACGAAACATGATTCAATCCGGCAGTTGATCAGTGCAAAGCATGACTGCCAGTATAACACCCTAAAACACCGAACATTCCTACGAGGTGGATGATTTAATTTGAATTACCCTTTTTCTGGGGACCAGGCATGCAGGAAGAAACATACATGCGTACAAAATACAATCGAAGAACGAAATGGACAAACTGAATTGCATACTGCTTCTATGGAACACGAGTTGCAGATTTAGGCAACGACCAAGGTAGTACCTAGCTTAGGTAGTCATCCGTCCCCAATACCTGGTAAGTCCTGGAAAATTTCGAAGTTACGTGAAGAGATCTCGGAGCGGCAACTTCAGATAGGCTGAGAATGTAATGAACCGACGAATCCTGAAACGCGATTCGTCTTGCTTCCCCTCCCCCATCTTTGGCCTAAGTGATCTGAGTTTCCACCGAATCTTTTAATAAGTGAGTCGTAATGACCAGTGCCTAGACCACTGGAATTCCTGGTCTGGTCTGGCAGTTTTCCCTCCTCTGCATGTTGGATCCCTCATGCTCTCTTTCTCTTGTTCTTTTCCTCCATGCTCTCTTTCTCTTGTTCTTTTCCTCCTTCTTCCCCTCTAAACCTCTCGTTTCGGCCTTCCACACTCTAGGCTTAAAGGACTCGCTGACGTCGCACAACAGCTGCTGGCCAGGAACATATCCTCAAAGTTCCTACCAAGCTCCAAGCAACTTCGGCCAGCAGAAAACGACCCCCATGGGATGGGGCTGTGGGTGCTAAATTTGACACCTGTAAGATCTTCGTGTTACATGATCTCGGTCGACAATTGGGCAGTCAGCTCATGTGGGTGCTAAGTATGACATTGGAACTGTGAGACCTTCTTGTTGTATGATCTCGGCCGACAATCGGGCGTTCAGCTTATGTGGGCGCGGCCTCCAATTACGAGAATTTGGCGGCCAGGCGACGGCGATCAGTTGAAAAGAAGAGGGTGGGCTGAGACAGGGTGAAATATGGGTTGGGTATCACAAGGTGCGGCTGCGGTGGAAGAAGTGAGAGCCGGCCACTTTGTTTCCTTTTGCATTGACTCAAAGCGAAGACGCATCCCTCACATCGTCTTGGCAAAGCTCCAGTACCCTAAATCAGCACCGATGGCTGCGATACCGAGCCGCGAAGAGAACTACAGCTACGGCAATCTGGAGGTCGACACATCCAAGCAGAATCACGCCACTCTCCCGGAAGTCGTGGGGTCGACGGACCCCGAGCTGAACCGCGATGCTACGGAGCACCTCTACTACCCAGAAGCCCTGCCCGGGCAGACACCAGCATTCAAGCCTGAGCTTCAGGAGCAGGCTGACGAGCCCCCGCCAGCGACGCGCGAAAGTGCAGAGGAGAGGATATTCGGTTTTCCGAGACGGCCAGCTTGGGTCGCACTCGTAGCCGCTGTTCTCGTCATCGTCGGCATCGCGGTGGGAGTATCTGTGGGCCTGACAACCAGCGGAGGCAGCTCTTCGACTGGCACATCCTCCACTGGCAACAATACAAACGGCACCGCGGACAATATCGGCATGCCGCTATCTGCGAAGACCAAAATCGCCGCCACGAACTATACAGACCCATCAGGAAACGAGAACTACTTTATCTTTTACCAGCTCGAAAACAAGGCCATCTATATGTCGGCGTGGAATTCGTCCTATCAAGAATGGATAGTTTCGCCAGTTGTGGACGGTTCGACGGATGTGAGCCTTGAAAACGTTTTGGACGGCACTTCGCTCGCCGTCGACTTTTATATCGAAGATTTCACGGTATGTTTAGACCTGCTTCGATCAGAAGCGCGCCTCCTATAAGCGAGACTGGGGACTTGTAACTGCACCAACCGATGTACCTACCCAAACCACCACTGTCCCATTACATTTGCAAAGCAGTCAGTCCATTACCGCGCATATCGTCTGACAAGACTAGGTACGGGACTTCGGTATGCACTTGTACTGGATGAGCCCGACAGGTGCGGTCGGATCGCTGACCCGGAGCGACATCTCGTCGACCTCGACCTCAACGGCGGGAGACTGGGCGACCGCGATCGCCAACGACCAGGTCATCGCGAGCCCGGGCTCGGCGCTCGGCGCGTCGGGCAAGCTGTGCGACGACTGCAACCCGGGCCTGTACTTCTTCTTCCAGTCGGACGACGGCGTGATGATGGGCGTCACCGTGCTCACGTCTACGGACTCGGTGCACGTGTGGCCGCTGATCGGCGGCGCCGGCCCGCCGCCCGTGCAGGACACGGCGTTCGCCGTCACCAACACGCTGGGCGGCGGCGTCGCCAGCAGCAACGACACCGGCTACAACGGCAACGGCTCGGACAGCATCAACGTCTTCTACCGCTCCGACACGGGCACGCTGGCGCTCGTCACGTCCCACGCCGAAATCGTGCCGGGTGCGAGCGAGGCGCTAGCACGCGACCTCGGCGCCAACACGACCATCGCGGCCTTCGGCATGGGCTGGAACTCAACCACCAACACAACATCGAACGACGACGTCAGCTTCATGGTGCTAACGGCCGACACCGTGCTGCGGAACGGCGTCCAGCTGTCGTACTACCTCGACGGCGCGTGGAACACGGACGAAAACGAGCAGCAGGACCTGGCGGCGTGCGCGGGCACGGGCGCCATGGCCGCGCACCGGGGGGGCAGGCTCTACTGCCTCGTCGAGGATGACTCGGGACAAGTGGACATCGTAGAGTGGGCCTGGGGAGGCGACATCCAGGGCGACGCGAGCACGTACAGTTCCTGGAGCAGAGTCGGGACGGTCAACACATCACCGACGAGTTGAGATAGGGGAGTGGAAACAGAGCGGAGGAAAGGCCCGAAATGTGTATTATATAGGTAACTTATGTTGTAAACATCTGATAACAAATCTCGACAATCCAAGTGGTGAGATCACTGGTCATTAGAGCGCGAGCAAACTGTTGGCACCTCCTTTCTCAATCTGATCGATTCACCGGTTCCCCTATTTTACGAGAGCCAGCTTAGTAACCTATTTGCTGATGGCATCCCCTGGATATCTTGTAAGCATCTAAAACTCCATCGAAACGACATAAGTTTTCGCATTCTACCCCCAAAAAGCCGCCCAGCATGTCGGATCTCCTGTGAATGTGGTCGAGCAACCAAGACATACCCCTGAGCCGTTCTCACAGCCTACCTCACACCAATACCGAAGGCTCACCCATCCTCCTCCGGGGCCCCCCTCCCCTCAGAGCCGCTCTGCAGACCGCAGGTCCCTGTACACGGCAGCCTCGAGCGCGGCCCATATGCCCATGACGTTGGGGATCGGCGAAGGGGAGGACATGGGCGGCGATGATTCCCGGCGCGTATGAACGACACCACATCCTTGAGGATAGAAGAGGTCTCATTATCACGTGCAAGTCTTCACCCTTAATCATGTCTAGACACATTATCCAGGCACGCCGTAGAAGGCCGGTAGGCTATAGATGTGTAACGGAGCAGAACTTCTCAGCCTCATGTCGAGACAAGTCTCTGAGTTGTCTGCCTACCTCAGGTACCTACTCAGCCGCGACTCACAGGATATGGTTGCCGAGCCCGAATTGAAGAGGCTGGATACTCGTCAAGCAGCCGATGCAAAGTGCCGGTGCCCACTTGACTGCATCTTGCCCCCTTGCTCCTCGGCCATAGGCTCTCGAACACGGGCCACATCCGACGCGACCTCCCTCGTCGGGGTTTTTTCGTTTTTCTTGCACGTTACCTAGAGACCTACCGCAAGCCTCTTGTGTCGCAGACGTGGGACGAACCGGCAAGCAACGTCCACGTATGTGTGAGCGCCAGCACCTTCGCCCAGAACCTCGTGACCGGATGGCGATGACAGGGAGGTGGCGGGGGAGAAACGAAACGTCGCCACGAAGGGCCCTCAGCCGGCTATGGTAGTTACCTGCCGGTTGCCGGACGCACGTGGGGAATATGGCCGAATCATAAACGGGGCGCTGAACCTCGAAGGTCGCGAAGACGGGAAGAGTGTAAGGTAAGATGTGATGCAAGATGTGACTGGCCGGTCATCAGCGAAGCACGGCTCAGCTGCAAGCCAACGACTCCAGATTGAGGTCATACGCAGCAGCAGCCCGTGCCAGGGAGAACTCCCCGCGGCACTGGATTCTTCCGCAGAGAGAGCACCAATAGCCGCACCCACGGCTTCGGGAAGGTGACACGCCTTCGGTGACCGATAAGCTAATCGAGGATCGCTCAAGCCGTACTCCTTCCGGCGTCATGGCGCGTGCTCCCGGGAGGATGTCGCTTATGTCATGTCATCATTTGGTTTCCTAGTCGGGGACTCGAGTGTGTTGCTTGGTGCCCTCTCCCTGATGTACCTTTACAGGTAATGGCGCACCGCGACGCCATTCATTGGTACACGTCGTCTAACGAAGCTGAGCTGACGGCGGCAGACGCACAAACATCTATTAGGCAGTTATCTGGAAAAGGTCTCGCGTCTCGGCAGCACACGCCACGGGTCTGGTACCGTAGAGCCTTGGCTGGCGGAATGTAACGCTACGGCACTTTGGTCATACCTACCATCCAGGCTTCACTTCAGATTTCGGCATCACCTGCCTGCCTGCCTGCCTGTCTGCCAGCCTGCCTGGCTGGCCAGCATCAGCCAGAGACCTGCACTTCGATACTCGTATCCAAGATGTGCAGCGAGTTGGGCTGAGGAGCAGGCAGGCCGGCAGGCCGGGGTCGTGTCAGCGGGCTGGGGTCGACCAAGATAAGCAAGCCCACGCACGATGAGATGTGGCCCTGGGGTATGGAGTAAAATAACCCCAGAGAAGCATTCCCATTCGCCAGAGAACTCCAGAACTCCAGTACGGCAGGCCGAAGAGGGCTAATAAGAGTACCCAGGATCATACGAGGCTGCTCGATGGGCGTGGGGGGGTAGAGGAAGCAGACCCATGCGCGAAGAAGAATGCCGAGATGTGTCAACTGCCTAAGCGGGCTAGGGTCTGGAGCCCGACAAGTGGACGATCAAATTGCAACCCTAACCCCCCTTCGCGCGTACCTGACTGACTGGGGTTTGCTGCCATTAGGCAATCGGAGGATTTTGGCCGTGGTCTGCCGCCCTGCCCCGACCGACTCTATTTCGATCTCCGGATTGCGTGCTTACTACGATGGACCGGGGAAACAACAATGCTGGGCTAAGCATGTGGCCGTACAGGCGTTGAGAATTGGAGTTGAAAAGTCAGTTTTGAGGCATTGCCTCGGGGTTCGTCTCTACCTCCATGTGGCAAGAGTCTATTAAGACAAAGTAGTTATAAGTTGTCCATCAGTTTAAAAGCTATCGTAAGGGCAAATTGTTGTAACCCAAGAATTCTTCAAAATTCCTGCGAACAGCGTGCACGATTTCGAATATACGCGTGTCTCTCCTTACGGACCAGCAGTCGAAGAACATCTGCATAGTCTCCTTTCGGAACCAGGCTGGCGAAAGAGGAGAACGGAGAGGAATGCACGGTGGCTGGTTGATGACCAGCTGAAAACAGGGTCACTTGGTCGACCCCTCTGGCCTTTCAAGTCCTTACGGCAGTGAGAGCTGTGAGATGGTGTAGTCATAGTGCAGCCAAATTCAGAAGAGGTAACTTATGGATCCTGTTCGCGGGCAATGCATCTGGAGCCGATATAGGGGCCCGCAACACTTAGCGCTACAGAATGACAGCGCCGTTTCTGTTATCTTTATTCCCGGTCACATCCTATGACAGCGCCTGGTAGTCAAAGCTGAGGATATCTGGCCCGCTGTTGGCCCACCAGGCATGCAGCTTCGACTAGTTTCCTCAACGCCCATGCAGTTGTCAGACTTATGTATACCATTTCAACAGCATGCTGCATATGCATGGACTACATTCAGCTCACGCGTGCTACATCATCCCAACACGAGATCATGGGGTTACTGAGACGAGGGTCCTGCAGTAATAGCCATGCTACGGGTGGATGGCTGCAATGGGCCTCTCAGACTTTGGACCCCTTCCTCATGACGAATATGGAGTCTTAATCATGAAGATCTTGGCTAGATTGAAGGATGAGCGAGTTCTAGGCTTCTTGTGATATCATATACATGTGTGGTGTCTGCAGGGACTATGCAGATCCGGAGTCGATACCACCCGCGGGATGATCAATTCCATGGGCAATTGGTGAGCCGACCCGAACTGGTAGGTCGTATATGAGTGCCACTGCTATCAAAGAAACCACATCCACTCCAGGTTATTAACTGCAGGGTAGTTGCTTATATTGCCTAATCAGCCGCTTACTTACCTAACACAAGGCAACAAGATAGTCTATCGAAGTCCGATCCATTTATCAGGGTAATACTTCTTAGGATCGGGAACATGATTACATAAAGATTCCTGGAATAAGTTACTTTGTATATCTTATCGAATTGTTACGTCGCGCAAAGATAATATTCAGCCTCCCGAGGAGCCGTACTGTGTGAGACTCCGCGATACGTAACACCTCGGGAAAGGCTTCCGAGGAAAATAAGTCGCCCATTACCGCAAGTTACCCAAATACAGACTACAGGGTTCGGTAAGAGGTCGGTCAAGACACCCCTAGACTGAGTAGACGGAATCATGCCCGGCTCCCAACCTTACGGGTACATTGCACCCGTAACGGCCTCGATGCTGAGAAGGGCAGATCAAACGGCATACCGAGGCGTCGAGGCGGGCGGCTCGTAGGGCTAGAATGCCCCTTCGCTGCCAGGTGTCCGGGCGCGAGCGCCGAGATAGATTGGCGGACATTCGGGCTGAAGCGAAATTTGCCAGTTCCGCCCGTCACCAACGAATGGGAGCGACACCTGGGGGCGTGAGGGGGCGGAACGGTCTATTAAGCATAGGGGGGGTACGCTTATAGGCCGGCCCATTCACGACCTAGCTGGGCCCGCCCGGATGGGTACCGGCAAGCGATGTGACGCTGCCAACGGTGCCATCGCAGATCGTTTGAGGCAGGAGGTGTCAGAGTGCGGTGGTCTCTGCAACGTCGGCTGCTTATCAACTTGAAGTAAGTAAGCAAGTAGTTATCTACCGCAATATCCACGGCGGCGGCCGAGACGGTTGCAGTTACCTATGAGGGCGCCCCGAGCTCACCTGAGTCCGTTCTCAGCACGACGACAGCCGGAGCCGTGAGCTGATGGCTGGTCTTGGCGGACATCAAAGTCCATTCCGGACTCTAAAGGCTGGCTCTCATTCGCCAGGCGGATGCTGTCGGGTCCCATCTGCTTCAGCCGCGAGCATTTGAGCTTACTATGACGATAGGCAACATGTGTTGCCACAGTTCGCTTGAGCCATGCCTATCTACCTACATCTTCCAACTATGGTCTCAACCTGCGAGAGACACCTCGATCAAAATAGACATCCATTGTCAAGCCCAGAAGACGTGACGTTGGACATGAGGACTGGCTTTCTAAGGAGTAACGTAGTAACCCAGCATTAACACCGAAGAGACGACGAGCAAAACAACTGAGATTTCTGAGAACTGAGAAATCATGTGTTCGTCCCCGTCCCTATCTTTTGCCGCCCAGCAGGCTGCGACGTCACGAGTATCGAGGTGCCTATTCAGGTGTTGGGGGTCTTGGCAACACTGCAAAGTCGAGATAGACTCCATGGAGCCCTCGTTGCAATCTTGACAGCCGGTCACAACATCCCGTAGCAGGCTAGCTCCCACAGAACGGTGGACAGGTCCCCCGCCAAGGTGGCCAGGGCGTAGATCTCCGGCAGGGGTTTCGGGGGGCCGGGATGCCCCCTGCGGCAAATCTCGTCCAAATCTCTCGTCGGATCTGTCTTTCTTAGCTGCATACGCCCGTGCGATTGTCATTGGATAGGGCCGATTGGGTCCTGCTCGGCTCTGGCCGGAACCGGCAAAGCGACCGCGGAACGGAGACAGAGGACCCATACCGGCACGCGCCGATACACGCCCGGATCTTGTTGTTATCCAACGACATCTGGTGGCGGGTATGTGGACGTTGTCTGCGTCCGGATGCTTGGTCAACTGTAGGGACAGCGACGCCGTTATCGATGGTGGAAAGTAGTGCGACTCCAAGTCGCAGCCCTAAGGTACGTAATTTTCCATGTAGGAGCGTAGCACGCGGGATGCACGAAACATGTATCGTTGCAACGGAGAAAAAAAAAGACGAAGGCCTCTAATTGGTTTATCCCGATTCCTGTAGAGTACACAGCCAGCTCCGACCTGTCAACAAAGGGGCAAAAAAAAAGAAAAAAGATTACCGGCAACCTAGCATTGCCCAGCGTGTGTCTGTCCAGGACTGTGAACATCCATCCTCCCCGATGATGAATTTCCCCACATCCCCTGAATCCCCTTTTTCCCCAATCGGCCCAGCCACCAACGAACGGTCGCGATCTACCACATCTTCTTGACGTCGACGGCGCCCCTGAAGTAGCCGACGACGGAGACGAGGCCGAGCACGGCCAGGGCCTGGGAGGCGACGTTCTTGCCGATCTGGCCGACGACGGAGCGCTGGATCTCGGCGACGCGGGCGCCGAAGGCGTCGGTGTCGTTGACGCGGGGGAAGGGCGCGGTGCGCCACTCGCCGCCCGGGCCCGAGGCCTCGCCGGGCGCCTCGACGCCGAGGTGGCGGCACAGGGGCGCCCAGCCGTCCTGGACCTGGAACTCGATGCGGCGGTGGGCGGGGATCTTGGCGCGGCAGTCGGCGTAGTAGCGGCGGAAGAAGGCGAGCGTCTCGGCCTTGCCGTAGGCGCCCAGCCCGACGCCGGACTTGGCGATCAGGTTGCCCAGCCGGATGATGGCCGACCCCTGCACCGGCGTCCACGGCCGCAGCAGCCACTCGAGGTACTCGACCGAAGCCCGCAGCCGGATCACCCGCTGCACCGTGTTCGAGATGGACACGTACCACTTCTCCGGGTCCCGGTTGAGGATCACCACCTTGGCCTCCGGGTACGCCTCGGCCAGCTCGACGGCGAAGTAGCCGCCGGGCGCGTCGACCACGGCCTGATATTCGTTCGTCGTCAGTCTCGGGGGAGGAGGAGGAAAGCGGGAGTGGGGGCCATGAATGGGGAGGGAGACGGGGAGGGGGGAAGCCCTCCTATTGTCTGTGGTGTTGCCGAGTGACAACTCACCTGGCAAGCTCCCAGTAATTGGTCCCACTCGGCGCGCGAGATGTTCTTGCCGTTCTTCTTCGCGTTGACCGCGGCCTCCCAGAGCTTGTAGTCCTCGGGGCTGTCGACATATGTGGTCATGTGGTAGACATCGTGGATGCCCAGCTGCTGCAGGGCCAGTTTCATGGCTGTGCCGACAACCTCGTCAGTGCTGAGCAGCGGAAGCGGAAGCAAGACCAATCATCTTGGCGAGCTTACAGGAAGTTCCTGTGCGCGGCAGACTGCAGACGATCACCTTCATCGGCACCGAGGGCCGCGGTGGCTGGCCGCCGGTGGCAGTCTCGGTCTTGGACATCTTGGTGCGGAAGATTAGGATGGAGGAGTGAGGGTTGGGTGAGAGAACCGGCAGACACTTCGCGTTTCTTCTTCTTCTTATTGTCTGAACTGATTGATTGATGATTCTGATCTCTCCGAAAGTTCGACGGTGGCAGATCTCAATCATATAATCCGAACCTCACGGCCCGATCCGGAGTCTGTCTGAGCCACGCCGTTACACCGGACTTTATCGACCGGGCGACATGCCGATACCGTCCCCCCCAGCCCCAGCCAGCCCCGGCCACATCCCAAAAACCTTCTGGACATTTGAGGCACGGCATGTAACGTGCGGAAGGGGATCCTTATCGGCCTTCGTCGCTCTTTTTTTTCTTGGCAATTCTTTCCCAGGCCCCAACCCGTGTGTCCATCTCGAACCTCTGGCCTGCTTATCATATGCGGGCCGCCCTCTACAGCCTGCTCGAGCCACCACACACCTCACACACAAACTCACCCTCTCTCCCTTACATACCCCATGATGCCCTTCCCCCCCCCCTGCGTTGTAGCCGCCCTCAACGTGAGTTCGACACGACTTTCCCGAAGCGGAAAGAAACTAGAACGTCTCCCGGAGCCTGGTCGAGGCCGGGTCTCTCAACGACACGACCGGGAGACTTCTTCTCGACCTGGGGCACGGGAGCCCGCGGGATCTCTCTCTCGTCAGTCATGCTGATGCCTGACCAAAAGCCGCCACGGGCTGCTGACCTGCACGCTTCATCCGGGAAGGTCGATTCCCACGCGAGACTCCCGGACAGCGAGCGACCCTGCCGGAGAGCTACTCGTCCGGACTGAAGTCGTCCGGACGGGAAGTTGGCCAAGGGAAGACCCACTTCTGGTCCGGGCCATTGATCTATCTAAGCTATTGACGATGGATCTGAGACGAGTAGGACTCTGCCCATTCGTGCCCTTCTTTTCCAGTAGGCCCGCCTTGGCGGGTCCCGTTTCTATACCTCACTTTTCCCTGCTCCAGCTCGGCGTCATCTTTTTTACCTCGTGTAGGACGTAGGAAGTTAGTTGCCGTTACCTAGGTGTCACGGCAGAGGTGACAGGAGGCTATGCGCCAAGCGTTGAGATGATTCAGCCCTTCGGCGTCCCATCGCGTCGCGAGCCCTGGGAATTCGTTGCCCACCCGTCAGTCCTTGGGAAACCCAACGCACCTCCTTCTGCCGCTCGCCGTTTCTTCCATACCATCCCATGCCGGCCCACAACGGGAGTCATCACGGGTCAGGACCCCTGCTCCGGCATGATGGCTGGCTGGCTGGCTGGCTGGCTGGCTGGCTCCTGCTGCCCCCCAGACGCCCGCCTGTTGGGGGGCGGGACGGGAGCCTCCTCCGTCCTCAACGGCAGCCACCACCAAAACCCACGAGATCTTCAAGGGGGGGAGGGGGAGGGGCTCCGAGCAAGGGTCCTTTCCAGGGGCAGGCAAGAGGGGCAGCGCAGTGGTGGTGGCATCGATATGCCGGCGATACGCCTCGCCTCGCTGCACCCACCCAAGGGGCCACTTGCCGTGAGCTGAGCCCGTCCAGTGCAACCCCATGAACCCGTTCCACCAGGTAGGCCCTTCTTTTCACATGTCTCTTCTCACGCTCACGCACACTCTCTCGTGCGTCCAGCCTTCCCAACCCCTCGCCTGGCCTTGGCCCTGCTTCGCGCCCCGTTCCCCCACAGCCCGGGAGACCTGCACACAAACCTTCCCACGGCCTCGCGCGAGGACGAGCGGACTTAGACGGAGAGCGAAGGGGCAGGCGCCCACTGAAGAAGGTCACACGTCCGGGTCGCAGGAGAACCGCAGCTTGCCCCAGAGCGTGCCACATGAGGAAGGTTCCCGGCCACGGCGCCCGATTCGAGCAAGGCGCCTCCCGTAT
This sequence comes from Xylariaceae sp. FL0804, assembly GCA_022539325.1. Lineage (NCBI taxonomy): Eukaryota > Fungi > Ascomycota > Sordariomycetes > Xylariales > Xylariaceae > Xylariaceae sp. FL0804. Next base: position 2,373,132 of record JAJKLG010000007.1, on the reverse strand, counting down.
CACCGGTCTCGACGAGAGCTCGTGCACCCCCGGGGGGCGAATGTAACTTTCCGGACGGATAAGTAAGCCGTCGATGGGTTACCAACAATAGGTACCAACACAACGGAGGCAGTCGCCATATAGTTGTATATATGGGCAGCTCTCCAGCTCCGAGACAGAGTCATCTCTCTGGACTGGCACCATCCCGCTGCCAAATCACGCTTTTTTCTCTCTCTCGCTCTCTCTCTCCCCCTTCTCTCCTCTCCTCCTCCCCTCCTTTCACCCAGAGTTGTGCCCGTCATGGCCCCAACTCGGCATCATGTCTTTCTCTTCGGAGACCAGACCGACGACGTGACGTCCAGCGTCTACGCTCTTTATGCCATGAGTAAGGGGTCGGGGCTTCTGACCAGATACCTGCGAGAGGCATCCGACCTCTGCCAATTAGAGTTCGGCGCCTTGGAGCCATGCTTCCGCAACGAGACCCCCTTTTTCGAGTCTCTGCTCGAGTTGGCAGAGAACCACGCGAAGACGGACGGGTCGCCAGTGCTGGCTTCGTGTGCGCTTTCATACTTTGCCCGTCTGGGCGAGCTGCTTGTGTAAGTCCCTTCTCTGATAGATGAGCCATCCAAGGCAAGGGGGATATCTCCGTACTCACATCTCGACCAGCCGGGCAGAAGATGATACCACACTCTTAACCTCAGACCGGACCGTCATGGGTCTGTGTATCAGCGTGTTCCCCGCCACGCTCGCGGCCACCGCCCGCAGTGCCAGCGAGCTGGCCAGAATCGCCCTCGACGGCTTCCCCACCTACTTCAATGTCATAGTCACCAACCACTACCGGACGAAACGCATCGAGTGGGCCCACGGCCACTGGTCCTACCTGGTCATGAAGCCCTCGACCCTGGATGTCCAGCCTTACCTGGACAAGTTCCACGAGGAATTCGTGAGTGAACCCACCCCCCTTTCTCAACTCCCACCCAGTCCCCCGCCCCCTCCCCCCCTATTTCCCCCGCGTCGTACTGACAGCCGCACAGGAAATCCCCGTGCACAGGCGCACGTGGGTCGGCGTGGTCGGGCGGTCCTGGGTGACGATCAGCGGCCCGCCGACGACGCTGCAGAAGCTGATCGCGAACTCGGCCGAGCTGCGCGCGCTCCCCGGCATGGACCTGCCCGTGGCGGGCGCCGTGCACGCGCCGCACCTGCCCGCGCTGGACCTGGACCAGGTCAAGAAGGAGTCGCACATCTGGGACCTGCCGATCCAGGAGAACGCGTGCGTCATGTCGACCAACACGTGCCAGCGGTACCCGATGCGCACGCTGGGCGAGATCGCGCGCCAGATCATGCCCGACGTGACGCAGGCCCGCCTCATGATCGACGGCACCTTCACCGCCGTCGGCGAGCGCATGAAGCAGGTCGGCGCCGAGGGCGGCGTCGCCATCTCCTTCATGGGGCCCTCGGCCCAGTCCGGCGCCCTCATCAAGGCCATCAAGGTCACCAAGGTCGACGTCAAGGTGCTCGAGAGGCCTTCACAGTTCAAGCCCGACATGCCGCTGCGGTCCGGGTCCGGGGCCATGGCGATCGTGGGAATGTCGGGCAGGTTTCCCCAGGCCAACAACCTGGATGACTTCTGGAAGGTCATAATGGAGGGACGGACAACCAACAAAAGAGTAAGGAACTTGGATTGTCATAATGCAATGAGCTCCACGGCTGACTGACACAACCTGCAGATTCCCGCCGACCGGTTCAACCTGGACGACTTCTACGACCCCACGGGCCAGACCAAGAACAGCCTGATCACCACGGACGGCTGCTTCATGTCGGACCCGGGCGTCTTCGACTCGCGGCTGTTCAACATGTCGCCGCGCGAGGTCATGCACATGGACCCGGTGCACCGGCTGCTGATGATGAACAGCCTCGAGGCGCTCGAGCGGGCCGGCTACAACCCCGAGGGCAACCTCTCGTCCGAGGGCAAGCGCGTGGCCGTCTACTTCGGCCAAAACGCCGACGTGTGGCGCGAGATCAACGCGCAGCAGGGCGTCGACGTCTTCACGGCGCCGGGCCTGCTGCGCGCCTTCTCGCCGGGGCGCGTCAACTACCACTTCGGCTTCGAGGGCGGCTCCTACAACCTCGACGCCGCCTGCTCGTCGAGCTCGACGTCGATCCAGCTGGCCTGCGCGGCGCTCGAGAACCGCGACTGCGACATGGCGCTCGCGGGCGGCGCCCAGGTGGCCAGCAACCCCTTCGAGTTCGCCGCGCTCGGCATCTCGGGCTTCCTGGCGCGCTCGGGCGGCTGCAAGACGTTCCGCGCCGACGCCGACGGCTACTGCCGCGGCGAGGCCTCGGGCGTCGTCGTGCTCAAGCGGCTCGAGGACGCGCTGGCCGACAACGACAACATCGAGGCCGTCGTCACGGGCTGGGGCCGCAACTACTCGGCCGGCGCGTCGTCCATCACGCACCCGCACCCCGAGTCGCAGGAGAAGCTGCTCAAGCAGGTGCTGCGCCAGGCCAACAAGCGGCCGAGCGACATCGGCTACGTCGAGCTGCACGGCACCGGCACCATCGCCGGCGACATGTCCGAGATGACGCTCACGACGCGCGTCTTCAACGGGCACTTCAAGCCCGAGCGGCCGCTGCACGTCGGCGCGCTCAAGGCCAACGTCGGCCACTCCGAGGCCGCGGCCGGCGTGTCGTCGGTCATCAAGGCGGCCCTCATCACGCAGCGCGGCGTCGTGCCGCCCGTGGCCGGCATCAGCGCCAACACCAAGCTGCACCCGGGCTTCGCCGGGCTCGACATGTCGGCCATCCGCATCGGCACGGAGCCGGCCACGCTGGACAAGAGCAAGAACCGCATCATGGTCAACAACTTCGACGCCGCCGGCGGCAACACGTGCCTGCTGATCGAGGGCGCGCCCGAGCCGGCCGACAAGGCCGTCGACCCGCGCGGCTGGCACACGGTCGCCGTCTCGGCGCAGACCAACACGTCGCTCAAGGGCAACAAGGAGAACCTGCTGCGGTACCTGCTCAGCCACCCCGAGACCAAGCTGGCCGACGTGGCCTACTCGACGACGGCGCGGCGCATGCACTACGCGCGCAAGTCGCACTACGTCGCCACCTCGACCGAGGACCTCGTCTCGCAGCTGACGCGCGACGTGGCCAAGGCCAAGCAGGACGTCAAGGGCGTCGGCGCCGCGCCGGCCCACGTCTTCATGTTCACGGGCCAGGGCTCGCACTACGCCGGCATGGCGCACGAGCTGTACGCGACGAGCCCGCCCTTCCGCGCGCACCTCGTGTCGCTGCAGGAGCTGTGCGCGTCGCTCGGCCTGCCCGCCTTCATCGACGTCTTCACGCACCCGGGCGACGACCTGCACGCCTTCTCGTCGGCGCAGATGCAGCTGGCCATGGTCTGCCTCGAGCTCGCGCTGGCCGAGCTGTGGACGTCGTGGGGCCTCAAGCCCGCCGTCGTCATGGGCCACAGCCTGGGCGAGTACGCGGCGCTGTGCGTCGCCGGCGTGCTGTCCGTCTCGGACACGCTGTGGCTCGTCGGCCGCCGCGCCGCCATGCTCGAGGCCGCCTGCAAGCGCGACGAGTACGGCATGCTGTCGATGGCGACGACGGCCGACGAGGTCGCCGCGCTGCTCAAGGAGGCCGGCCTCGAGGGCGAGTGCGAGCACGCCTGCTACAACAGCCCGCGCTCCAACGTCGTCAGCGGCCCGCTCGCCAAGCTGGTGCAGCTCGAGAGCCACGTCAGCAAGAAGGGCGTGCGCGCCAAGCTGCTGCAGATCCCGTACGCCTTCCACTCGGCCCAGCTCGACGCCATCTACGAAGACTTCCGCAAGGCGGCCTCGAGCGTCTCGTACCTGCCGCCGGTGATCCCCGTGGCCTCGACCGTCACGGGCGAGATCGTCGACAAGGAGGGCGTGTTCAACGCCGACTACCTGGCCCGCCACGCGCGTCAGCCCGTGCGGTTCGTCGACGCCCTGCAGAGCATCTCCAAGACGCAGGCCAAGACCTCGACGAACCTGTGGCTCGAGGTTGGGCCCAGCCCCATCTGCTCGGCCCTGCTGCGCGAGACGCTCGACGTCTCGGCGCCCGAGCTGCTCACCTCGATGAAGTCCGGAGAGAGCAACTGGAAGACGATCTCCACCTCCATCGGCCGCGCCTACATGGCCGGCTCGCCCGTCCACTGGCCCGAGTTCCACCGGCACCACGTCAACTCGCTGAGGCTGCTGGACCTGCCGACGTACTCGTTCGACTCCAAGCTGTTCTGGAAGACGTACACCAGGGCGACCGCGGCCGTCAGCGGAATCGACATGGGTGGCCTCGGCGGGGTGGAGGCGCTGCCCGAGTCGCAGTCCAAGTTCAAGCCGACGGCGATGGTGCAGAGGATCCTCGACGAGAGCGTCGAGCCGGACAAGGTCGAGGTGACCTTCACCTCCAGCTGCGCCGACTCGCGGCTCCGCGGCGTCATCAAGGGCCACAGCATCGAGGGCGCGAGCATCTGCCCGGCCAGCGCCTGGGCCGACATGGCCAGCACGGCGGCCAAGTACGTGCACAAGCTCGCGCTGCCCGACAAGACGTCGCTGGGGTCGCTCGTCGACCTCGAGCTCGTCAACCCGCTGGTGCTCAAGGACGAGTCGGTCAGCCAGACGATCGAGATCAAGGCCGTCGCCGCCAAGAAGAGCGACTGGACTGTCGAGGTCTCGTTCCGCTCCAAGACGGAGAACGGCAAGTACGAGGAGAATGGGAAGTGCAAGGTGCTGTCGTCGGACCCGGCGGACAAGAAGCCCGAGTGGGCCGAGAACGCCGGCCTCGTGCGCCAGCGCATCGCCGCTCTCATGAACCCGGGCGACGAGGACGAGGGCGAGGTGCACCACCTGAGGCATCGCATGCTGTACAAGCTGTTCAACAGCCTGGTCAAGTACGACAGCCGCTACCAAGCCATCACGGAGGCCTTCGTCGACTACGACTTCCACGACGCCGTGGCCAAGGTCAAGGTGACGCCGACGCCGTCGGGCGACCGCGGCGCCTTCGTGCTCAACCCGTACCACGCCGACTCGCTCGTCCACATCGCCGGGTTCCTGCTCAACAGCGAGTTCGACGACTCGGAGGGCCTGCTCAACTTCTGCTCCGGCATCAGCGGCATGATGCTGGCCGACGAGATCCAGGAGGGCAAGACGTACCTCTCGTACTGCCGCATGCTCACCAACGCCAAGGGCGAGTCCACGGGCGACATCTACCTCTTCGACGGCGACGAGGTCGTCGGTGTGGTCGCCGGGCTCAAGTTCCACCAGATGCGCCGCGCGGTGCTGAAGCTCACGCTGGGCCTGAGCACCGGCGTCCCGGCGGCCGAGGCAGCACCCACCGCCTCCGGAGCCCCCGCCACGGCCGCGCCCGCTGCCGGCGGCAAGGTGAGCATGGCGGACGCGTTCATCGGCGCGCTGATCGCCGAGACGGGCGTGGACCCGGCGGACATGGAGGACTCGACGGAGCTGTCGGAGCTGGGCGTGGACTCGCTGATGGGGCTCGCGATCCTGCAGAAGGTGCAGCGCGACACGGGCGAGACGCTGCCGGCGACCATCTTCTTCGAGCTGCAGACGGTCGGCGACGTGCGCGCGCACCTGGGCGGCGAGATGGGCGACGACAGCGGCGCCGACTCGTCGGCCGACGACCTGTCGCCGCAGACGCCGACGGTGGACGACACGGCGAGCAGCGTGTCGTCGCGGCCGGACGACGACAACAACGAGGGCAAGGCGAACGAGCGCGTCGACCCGGCCGACCTGACCAAGCGGTACTCGAGCAACGTGGTGCTGCTGCAGGGCGACGTGCGGTCCAAGGCGCGGCCCTTCTTCTTCGTGGCCGGCTCGAGCGGCGCGGCCAGCATCTACACGCAGCTGCCCAAGTTCGCGTCGAGCACGCCGGTATACGTGCTCGAGACGCCCTTCCTGACGTGCCCGCACGAGCTGCAGTACACGCCCGAGGAGGTGGCGCCCGTGTACCTGGCGGCGGTGCGCACCGTGCAGCCCAAGGGCCCGTACCTGGTGGGCGGCTACTCGGCGGGCGCCGTGTTCGCGTACGAGCTGGCGCGGCTGCTGCTCGACGGCGGCGAGGAGGTCGAGCGGCTGGTGCTGGCGGACATGAAGGCGCACCGGCCCGGCGAGACGTGGACCGAGGCGCCGCAGGAGAACGACATGGAGCGCGCCGGCTCGTCCATGGGCGCCGTCGACAAGAACTTCCGCGCCGTGCGGTCGTGGGAGCTGGCGGCCGCCAGCCGCTTCGCCAGCCTGCGCTGCATGTACAGCTGGCGGCCGACGCCTATGCACCCGGCGCGCCGCCCGACCAAGGGCACCGTCATGATCTGGGCGCGCTGGGGCATGTGCGAGCGCTTCCAGATCCCCGGCATGGAGGCCGACCCGGCCATCAACCCCATGTCGGCCGAGAGCCGCGACTATAAGAAGTGGTTCTACTCGCGCCGCCACACGTACGACGCCAACGGCTGGGACGTGCTCGTCGGCGACATCAAGACGGACGTCGTCGATGGCGACCACTGGAACATGCTGGAGCCGCCATATGTAAGTCGCCATTCCGGTCGATCGTTGTGGTTACCCGTTGCTAACCTTCTGCGAACAGGCTGCTGCTCTCTCCAAGAAGCTTGACCAGGCTATCACGGAGCTATAATAAGGATCGAATAGGAGACCGAGCAAATGTATTTTGTATAATTATCTCTTTTGTATATTTGTTCATATTTCCGGGGTCTCGATTAGGTTTCTGGAGTCAAGGCACTGGGGTCAGCTGCGCGTAAGACCGTTAACATATAACTCACGATAGAGAGCCATAGATGATCATAAAGCGGCGGATCATTAGATAGAGAGCTGATATATTTTATTCTCATAATCTCGTTGACGCTTTGGGGCGTGAAAAAGAAATCGTTGAATGGATAGAGAGTATTGCTCAGGCCAGTCGGCGTCATTTCTCTGAAGCATCTTTAGCAGTCGATCAAGATTCTTCCTTTGCCGCGGCTGACACATGATAGCATGCTGGACTCCTTCTGCTCTTCGTCAAGAGCTACACCCTGGTGCTTGACTTCGCCCTTGCAAGTGTCGACCATGCAGGAGCCGCAATTGCCGACGAGGCAGGATGAGTCGATATCGAAACCGGCTTCGTTAAGAACCTGCAAGAGCGTCTTCTCGCCGGGAACTTGCAAAACCTGCCCGGTGGATTTCACCTCTGCTTCGAACGGGTCACCGGTACCGGTGGCCGCGCCTCCGAACTCTTCGAAGTGGACGTGAGATGGTGGATACCCCTGCTTTCTCGTCCAGCTGCGACAGGCCTCGAGCAGAGACGTCGGGCCACAGCAGTAGATCACAGTGTCGGGATCAGCGCTGTCAGAGCTAGGAGGTACGATGCCCGCCACATCCAGCCGTTGACCTTCCGCCTTGGCGTAGACAGTTGTGGCCGCGGGCGGCAGTTGACTCAAGTAAGCAGCGTCTTCGCGGCTTCGCACAGCGTAGTGGACTTCGTATGACTGTGACTGCTGGGCGAGGGCTTTGATCTCCTTAAGGAAGGCTGTGACACCGACGCCGCCGATGATGAAAATGTGCTTCTTCGGATTCTTCTGCAGAGCCGTACCCACTTTGATGGGTGAAGCGTGACCCTTTGCTACCTCCACCGCGTCCCCAACGTGGAAGCTGTCATGTAGATAAATAGAGCCACCTCGTGAGTTGTCGTCCCTCGCTATGCCTAGCTCGAAGGTCTTCAAGTCGCCCGACACAACAGAGTATGCTCGAGTGAATCTCGACTCGGGCCCGAACTTGAGTCGGACGTGAGCAAAACGGGCGAACTGTCCATCTTCAGATGTAATGTTTCCATCCTCGGCAGCGAAAACAAACCTCTGAGCCCTCGCGGTCAATGGTGTCTTTTCTACCAGCTTGTACGAACGCCAAGGTACAGCAACGTCGCCGTTTAAGCGATCTCCCATGTCTTCGGCGCCCTGGGAAAGCCGTTTCTGGATCAGATGGACGATTTCCTGACCGAGGCCCGGCAGGTCAATAATTTCGGCCATTGCAGCCATGTTATTTCGGTCCGTGTAGAGATGATGCTGCAGACGCGAAAGCGGCCAACGCGGATTGATGCGTTCAATAAGCTCCATTCCGTCACCAACCTGAACTTGGCCATGCTGGAGTACTCGGTACAGCCAGCCAGTACAGCCGGTGCTCTGGGCCAAGCTAGACATCTTCTTATGACCGAAGCGGTGGTTCAGCTTGTAGCACGGTTGACGCGACATGGTGACCTGGAGGACGGCTTCGGACCCGAGGCGAAACTTGTCGCCAACACAGACATTGTGCTCCGAGAGGTGCGCCGTCGAGATGTTCTCGCCAAAAGACCCTATGCTGAACTTGTGTTCCCGCTCGGGCAGCTTCGCGCGCCACATGTCATAATGGCGAGGGTCATACTGGTGCACGGCGTTGTCGGCGCTCTGGTGCGGGAGGTAGTCGCGCTCGTCGCCAGCAAAGCCGAACTTGGAGAGCAGAACCCTGCCGTCGCGGGGTTGCTTGTTGATGGCAGATTTGATCTTGACCCCGGCGAGGGGCCTAACCTTTCCTGTTCGCAAGCTTAGCAGAGTGTCCGGCGGGGGCAACGGAGCTATCGCGGCGTCTGACTCGGACTCGGGGTAGCCCATGGCCGCCGTAGCGAGAATGCGGTCAGCTGTCCCGCACGATTTCTGCTCGAGCGGCGCGAACAAGACGCGACGATGAACAGATCAGGGATTCAAATATTGAATGATAACTTAGATGTGGATTAGAGGAGCATCACAAGTCCAAATCGTACGCAATACCGCGTAGTATCTCAAGAAGGAGAAGTCAGGCAGAGATCTGAGTCAGTGTCAGTGTCGTTGACAGGTACCCGGAGTTGCAGGGGTCCCACGTGCATCGTGTGGCGGAGGTCGGCGCTACGACCGAGCCGGCCGTTGCAATTTGCCTCGGCTTTAGCTCCTACAAAACCGAGCGCTAAAGGGCCTAGCCACTTGTACCGCAGTACAATTACCAAGCCATCGCTTATCATTGGTTCGGCTCGCAAGCGAGATCTTACCGGCAAATTAACCCATGGACCACCAACACTTAACCCGCCTCCTCTCACCTCTCATCTCTCCACCTGAGATCTCCCGTCAACTCCTCCCGCGTTTTTCCACAGGTATGTTCCTGGTGGGCAACTCGGCGTGATGCCGCGGGGCGAGGCTTGTCCACCTCCGTGCCTTGCACCGCACAGGGTCGGTCTGGCTTGGACAACCAGCAGCGAGAAGCTTTTATTCAGCTGAGATATGTGCTGCGCCAGCTAGTGCCAGGCAAGATGAAGTTTACCTGCCTACCTGGCATCTCAAACCACGCGACCCAGACGCCGAGGAGTCCGAGGTCTTGGGCTAAACAAGTGAAGAATACCGAGGCACACGACTGGCCACTGTCTGTTTTCTCTGATGCTCGCACCATGATAGTCGCCAGATATATCCACGCCGTTTAGAGCTGCTGCTGAATTTATTCCGTCAATGGCGGAAATGCACCTCCTATCTGGCGTACCGAGGGTACCTAAGGAACACTTAGCTGAGTACCTACTCGTTCGCACAGAGTCGAGGCTTCGGCCTTCCAGTGCCATGTCATTAGCTCAGCACCAATAACTAGCACCCGGTTTAGGCACGTCTCGACCGCTCGAGATCATGCAGTCTAAAATGGGCAGCTGGCCACTTGTTGCCGCTATTTGCTCGTGGTTCTTCCCTGTAGAAAGCATCTTCTTCTCTTCATCGCACGATCTCGGATAATATGTGTAAGCCATCGTCTGGCTTCGTCCTGGGATGATCGAGATCCCTTTCGAAAGAAAACCACTTCACGTCCTTCTGGCGCCCTTTTTGCTCTTTTCTCTCCCGACGAATGTATACATGAGCCTTGTTTTCCTTCCAGTGTAACGCGGCTCTGTCGATGAAGCAGCATTGTTATCAGGTACCCCTCAGTGTCGGTGGAGATTGGATCACGGCACCTCATGAAAACTCATCATGAAGAGGACTCGATTTCCTGGCCGGAAAGCCAGGCAGACGGGAGTCCGGTGGATGCTGAACGGCGGCCAAGTCAGACTACCAGACTCACTGTCAACTGGGCTGAGAAAGCCGGAAGCACCTTCGACGAGTTTTACCAGAACTTCGACTTCACCAATACTCGCTTTGGGCCTCGCGAAAGCTGGAACGCCACACTGCGACAGACAGTGCGCTACATGATGGCCGACACGAGCCCCGGGATTGTTCATTGGGGCGAGAGCAGCTCAGTCATCTACAATGAAGCGTACTCGAAGCTGATAGGAGAGAAGCATCCTAACATGATGGGTTCAGGTTCCCGCGACGCCTTTCCGGACTTCTGGGACGACTTTGCCGAGATTATAGCCGAGCAGCGGCGCAGAAAGATTACAGTATCTGGCGAAGCGACAATGCTGCTCATGCAGCGCCGTGGCTTTCTCGAGGAAACGTACTTTGACTGGAAACTCATCCCAATTCTTGGCGAAGATGGGGAAATGCAGGGCGCTTACGGAACTGCCGCCGACTTGACCAGTGAGGTCATTCGGCGTCGTCAGCGAGCCTGCATCTACCAGATCATCCAGCGGGTTTCGGGAGCCGAAAGCAAGCGAGCGCTCTGGGAGGCTGCACTTGATGGCCTGGCCAGCGACGAGAAAGACATCCCCTTGGCTCTGCTGTACACGGTCGAGGAGCCAGACAAGCCGGCCGCCGGTCTGTCCAGCCAGTCTATCAAATGTTGCTTGGAAGGGAGCTTTGGGATAAATGCTGGACACAAGGCTGCGGCCGAGTGCATCGACTTGCACGCCGATGTTGACGGCTTTGCGCCCACCATGCTGAAAGCACTCCGGAACGGCTCGACAGCCATACTAGAAGCAAATGACAGTGCCTTGAGTAAGCTTCTGGAGGGCATCGATTGGCGGGGATATCAGCTTCCCTCACAACAATTTGTCGTCGTACCCATCACATGCAATGGCACGACAGCGGCCTTCCTCATCGTTGGCCTGAACCCTTACCGAAGATTCTTCTCCCTCTTCCAGGAATTCCTCGAGCATGTGGGGGAGATCCTAGCAGCCCAGGTCGAACGGGTGCGATTAGCGGCCGAGGTCGAGCGCAATGATCAGTTGGCCAAGAAGGCTGCCTACGATTTCCGGCGGAGCGAGCTGAGATTCTCGCGGTTTGCTGAGCGTTCAGTGGCTGGGCTGGCCATGGTCGATGCAGATGGAAAGGTATGACACCCCGGCCTCGGCCACTGACAACGGCCATCAAACAACTATTAACATTTCGACTGTAGCTACTCTACGCGAATGAAGCTTGGTACAAATTCTGCGGTCTTCAACGTTCTGAAGATGCACACATCGCCTGGGTTGATACCGTTGTGGCAGAGGATGCTAGTCTCATCGACAAGTGGCACAAGAGGGTGGTGAGGGAAAAGCAAGGTGGAACATTCCAGATACGATCGAATCAGTCCTTCCGACGAGCTCACATGTATTCGGCAAACCGTACGGGTATCTGTGCAGTAAGTGATCATCGAGTTTATACCCCGTCTAAGGCAGCTTTTCAACCGATTTCCTGGCACAGGATAGTATTCAGACTCGACTTGCTGACCCATGTGCGGCAGTGTTATGCTGATTTGAATGAGGAGGGTGACGTTGAGAGCGTGATGATTCTGATTGTGGACATTTCCGAACTCAAGTGGGTGGAACAACAACTCCTTGATTATGCAAACAAGCTCGAAAAGTCGCATGAGAAATACCGCGACTATGCCGAACACTCCCCACTTGGAATCGTCCGCACCGACGGGGAGGGCAATGTCTTATTTGGGAACGACGCATGGCACGCCTTTTATGGATTCAAGCGCGGCGAGCGTCTTGGGCCTCAACCTTGGCTCGATTTCATCCACGAGGACGACGTCCAGCGGTGCAAAGACTTTTTTGCGCAACTCCGTCAGGCCCCTAAGCCCGTGGCTGTCGAGTTCAAGCACAGAAACAGCACGTTTACATACACGGAACAAGACCGGACATTTACTAACGACTGCTGTGTGCTGGCCACCGGGTTCTCTGCTTTTAACGAGGACGGCACAGTGGATTACATCGATTTCTGGGTAACCGATATCAGCGCCCAAAAAATGGCCAACAAGATACTGACGTCGAAAATGGAAGAGGCAATCCGGTTGAAGACGCAGCAGGAACGCTTCATGGACATGATCAGTCACGAAATTCGCAACCCGCTGTCCGCCGTCCTTCACTGCGGCGAAGAAGTGTTCGAGACCATGAAAAAAGGTCGAGAGGCCTTGGACACCATACCACGGGACGCACTGACCTCAGCTGACCGTACGCCAATCCAGGAGTCTGTGAAGCATCTGCTTACCAGCGGACTCGAGGCTGCTAGTACCATAATGTACTGTGTACAGCACCAGAAACAGATTGTGGATGACGTTCTCACACTTTCGAAATTGGATTCAGACCTCCTAGTAGTCTCTCCTGTCCCTGTTCAGCTTATGCGGCTGATCCGCTCGTCCCTCAAGATCTTCGAGGTTGAGTTAAAGATGACGGATATCAGCCTGGCTATTCTTGAGGACGAATCACTCGCAGCCCTCAAAGTCGGCTGGGTTCTCATCGACCCTAATAGATTCCGCCAGATTATCATCAATCTGGTCACGAACGCCATCAAGTTTACCAAAACATCGCCCGTCAAAAGAATTTCGATCACTGTTTCCGCTTGCACACAAAGGCCCTCCGAACAGCAGTGCGGTGTCACATATGTACCCCAGCGTTACACTGCCGCCACTCCATACACCTCGCTGGTGACTCAACACATGGTCATGGACAGTTCCGACTCTCTTGGTCCCCAGCCTGACATCTTCCTTTGCTTCTCGATTCAGGATTCCGGAAAAGGGTTGTCCGCGGGAGAGAGAGCTACCCTCTTCAACCGCTTCGCCCAGGCCTCCCCCAAGACTCACATCGAGTACGGTGGTTCAGGCCTCGGCCTCTTCATATCTCGACAAATCACTGAAATGCTTGGGGGTGAAATCGGCATTGCTAGCAACCCTGGTGCAGGGAGTACGTTTGCGTTCTATGTCAAGAGCAAGATGGCCGACCCGCCCCCTCTTCCTTCGCCCACCCTCTCGGAACCCGAGCTTCAGCTCGGTAAGACTAATAGTATTGATGCCGATGAGGTGGTCAAGACTACCAAAGCAACGCAAAAGCCTACACCCAATACACCCGTGGTTCCCAAAATCTGCAAACTCGAATCACCCAGGTCAGTTCTGGTTATCGAGGACAACCTCATCAACCAAAAGGTTTTGTGTAAACAACTGGTACGTACCCAGCATACCCATTGTCCGATCTTTCAGCATGGGCGCCTTCGCCATCAACGTCCTACCGAGGGTCAACGCCATCCCATCCTGCTCAAAATGCATCCGGCCCTTCACAAACCATGTTATATGTAGTATATAATGCTGACCCCACTGTTCCCAAGCAGGTGAACCGCAGCTTCGCGGTCACGGCCGCCAACCACGGGAAGGCCGCGCTCGGGGCCGTCATGTCCAAGCTGCGCAGCGGCCAGGAGGAAGACGGAGGATCCACGCAGTTCGACGTGATCCTCTGCGACATCGAGATGCCGGTCATGGACGGGATCGAGTTCACGCGGGAGTTCCGCCAGCTGGAGCGCCAGCGCGAGGCGCACGTCCACACCCCGATCCTCGGCGTCACGGCCAACGTGCGCAACGCCCAGGTCAGCGCCGCCATCGACGCGGGCATGGTACGTTTTTCGTGTTCTGCTGCTGCCTGTGCGGATCCCCAGGGTGCTTGCTACTACCTGCTGATCAAAAGTGTTCTGCAGGACGGTGTCACGATGAAGCCCTATCGCATACACGAGCTGATAGACCATATCAATCGGGTCTGCCCTGAGCAGGTCAAAGTGGCTTGAATAGATTGACTCGGCACACTAATGCTCGATGTGATCAAAGCAAGCGAGCTTACAACCACATCGGACTCGCTGCGCGGTGCGCCAGTCCGGATGCGCATACAAACCGACCGAGATAGCGATGTTCGAGGAACGCCGGGGCTAACGACAACGCCAATAACACCATCGGACACATGGCATTCAAGGTATCCAGAAACTCGATTCGAACAAGCCAGGTCAATGGTGGTGAAGACTCGAGCAGGACAGTGCTATGAAGCTGCTGGGCCGGGGCTGAGGAGGATAGGTAGGGTGTGAAGGCCGGTCGAGGAAAACGAAGAACCGTTCTCGACTGCCCGCCGGACCACCACCACCGCACCCCGATTTGCGCTCCTTGAGAACGCAGACGATGTCGATGGCGATGATGCCGGTGCCCAGATGGTTCGCTGCACTCCTCAGCTCCAGAAGCCGAATTGGTCGACGAAGGGCGTGATCTTTGGACGAGCTGCATTGGGCCCTGACATTTGACTCGCCTCGACGCTGGCGGTTCGCTGAACGGGCTGGGAGTCGATCGGGCACCCGCCTTGGATCTGAACAAACTGGGTTGACAAACGGCAGCACACATGGCAGCTCTGGCCTGACAGGAGCTGGGCCTCTACGAGCAGATCTCTATCGCCTACCCCGTTGATCAAGCGGTGCCTCCCAGCAGGAAGATTACCGAAACCCAAGGCGCCGCCTCATATAAGGGAAGAAACCACCCATTTACGAGTACCTCTACGTCTCTGATGTTAAAGGGTATATTTCCCGGGCTTACCGCGGCTGGAAGCTGTGGCCACTTTGGGAGTGACACGAGCTTGTCATTCCACTCGCCGGCGAAGAGAAGAGGCAGGCTTAGTTTTACCTACCTACCTGCTGCCTTCCAGCATATTGTCGACGCATTCGCGAGCCAGAAAAGGTCCATGACAGAAGCCTTGTTAAAAGTCTCGAGATGACCGACTTCGCCCCCGGCTCGTCCCAGGGCTACATGGTGCTCCGGGGTATGGAGGTCACGAGCCGAGCTGGTGATAGATCTTCGGCACACAGCTCCTCATGCAACCACACACACAGACACTGCCCTCGCGCCGCTGCTCATCACCATCATCATGGTCTCGGTCGTCAGTCCGCACATCTACGCCGGCACGATGCCGGACGGTCTGCACGAGTGCAATACGCAGATCGCCAGCGTGGGCGTCGTCCAGGTCGACAGGGACGGCGACGAGATCTGGGTCACCTTCCCCTCGGGCCAAGCGTACCCTACTTACCTGATGGAAACCGACTTCGAGGGAAGCACCACGACGTCAGCCTGTACCTGGCCTTGAAGGATCTCAGCTTCGTCCATGAATTGCTCGAAATACAGCTGAGCTAATCGAGAGTATACTTCCTGAGTCGTTATTTGATTGTTGTTCTTGTAGCGGGCAGCTGGTATAATCATAGCCTTGAGATGAGCCTGGTCAGACCAGGGCAGCCAGTTCTCTCTGGGTGCATCGCAGTGGTTCTGGGTGTGTGATTCGAGCCACAGCGAAAGCATCGCCGCTCTCCCCTCTGCAGAGGTTTAGTCCCATTGATAATGGGGTTCTTTGACGCCTCACGCGGTGGCAGGGCCCTGGGCTGTCTGAACTCTCTGGCATTACCCCGCAGATTTGATGATTTCTGAGGGCAGTTCTTGCTGAAGTGCCCAGGCTCACCACAAGTGAAGCAGGTTATCTGAGATCTCTGGGGTTCAGGGGCTGCCGGCATTTGGGGCACCAGCATCTGGGATGCTGATTGGTAAGGCTGGTAAGCACCGTTCTCAAAGCCGTTGTGGTACGCGTGATGAAATGGGTGATACTGTACCGCGTTGTAGAAGCTTTGCTGCTGCTGAGGTTGGGGCTGGGGTCAGCCTCAGCACCCCGACGCCGTGGACCGGTGGATGGTCATTGCCGACCAGGTTTCTCAGATGGACCCGGCTATGGAGGTTTCACTCGCCCTGCGGCCGAACCAAATCGGCGCACTCGGTAGCGCATTGCAAACGATGCAAATCAATCAACCCTGGCCGCCTGCACAACAGGACCCTCATGCAGAATCTGTCGGTCAAGCTAACCAGGTAGCTCTGGCAGGGACTTCGAGGACTCAGGCGGGGCTTTTTTGCGGCTTGCCCCCCGTTGCCGCCGCTGCCACTCCAGGCGCTGCCGCTGCCACTGGCGACGCTGGTGCCATCGGTGCCACTGGTGCTGCTGGTGATACTGCCGTTGTTGCTGCCGTTGCCGCTTCTGGTGCCGCTGCTGGTGCCGCTGCTGGTGATTCTGCTGATGTCGGTGCTACTGCTAATACCCCTGTCGCCGCCACGGTTACTGCCGCTGCCGCTTCCGCTGCCACGGCCACGGTAACGGCCACGGCGAATGCAGATGTCGACCATGGTGGCGCATTCTTTGGTAGCCCAGCGCAATGCCCCCCGTTATCCCTCGCTAATGGCCTCTCTACGGGCTATTTCTATATAACCACAACCTTTTCTATTCGAGCGTTTCTCTACGTCGACCCGAAAGATCACAAGAAGGAACCTGTCCGAGGAGCCGAACAAGGCGGCCGTGGCATTATTGATATCAAGAGGCAACACGGCGGAGGACGAGGACAACGAGGACGAGGAGGATGATGAGGATTATACGGAAGATGTGGAGCATGCGCACAAGACAATCTTTCTCCGAGCCGAATTGCAGTACATGGCTGATATGATCTGGGATCTAAACGACGATATCAAGCTCGCGGAAGCATCGACGCCCAGATCCAGCCCAGGCCCAAGCCGAACGGCAAAAGTACGCAGCCGTGATCAAGTTCGGAAAGAAGCTCACCCCGAACTCTTCGGCGTGCCGGAGGATGCTGGGTACCTGAGCAATGAAGTCAAGCAGATAGAGCTTGTCAGGGGTGATCTCCACACGGTTCGGACTTGTTGACTTAGTAAAGTGGTAGCGATTTTCCTCTTTCGCAAAAAAGAATCCGTACCACAAGGCGGCGGTAAGGAACAAACTGAACGGCATGGGGTCTCCCACCATTGCCTCATGCAGTATATACCCAGCGACCACCCCCGCGCTCGGCTCGTGACCTCTATGCCCCGGAGCACCATGTAGCCCTGGGACGAGCCGGGGGCGAAGTGGGTCGTCTCGACGTCGAGGTCGAAATTCCCGGCGGCGAGCACGACGTGAGCGGCGACGGCGGCGGTGGCGGCACGGGGTCAAGAATTCGGGGAGCAGGAAACAGACGAGCAGACAACAGGGAGGCAGGCAGGCAGGCAGGCAGGCAGAACGGCGGTGGCCAAGGCTGCCAGAAGAAATGACGCATGGCAAATTTCGTGTCCAGGCTGGCGAGCCTAGGGACTTCTCAGCCTGCTTTTTTGTGATCATTGCACGATGAGCGGTGACTGCCGCCGCCGCGCCCACGGATGACGGCCTAGGCTACCTCTGGTGCGATACCAAGTCTTGCCGCTGGGTGGTGCAAACCATCTTTGACAGGGCTGATAAGAGACATGCTGAGGAGACTGGTGTCGCATTCTTCCCTGACCTCTTCGAAGCGGCTGCTAAGTTAAAGATTTTGGTGATGTCGCTGATAGTAAGAGTTTTGGCCAAAAAAGCAACCAAAACGACCACCATAATGCATAGTAATAGCTGTTGGAAAGCATATACCAACACCAGAAGTGACTTTTGCCATATCAGCTTCGAGTCCGCAGCCACGCCCCCTCCGAGTAGGCTGAGCCCCCTCCCGCCCGACCACGACTGGGCCCTCTCGCATAATAATGCGTTCAGGGAGGAGGAGCTCTGGAGTCATTCTCATCTTCAGGCCGCAGGGGGCATTAGCAGGTTTAACTCAGGCAAGCAGGCCATCTCGTACACTGTTGAGAGCATTGGCGACATCTACGACATCGGCTGGCCCGTTACTGATTTCAGACAAGTAGCCGGTGCCACTCCCGGGCCCAGGGCCACCAGACTAATCCCCACAGATGTCGTGATCGAGACCCCAAGCTTCTCCGGACGGCTGAGGATGCCTTCAAGGGTTTCGTGAGAGACATGGCCAGTAGCAGTCTTCGTAACGACAAAAGCACCAGCAGCACCAGCAGTGCCAGCAGTGCCAGCAGTGCCAGCAGTACCAGCAACGTCAGCAGCCATATTAGCAGTACCAGCAGCAGCAGCAGCAGCAGCAACGGCAGCAACACCCCGCGAGCCAGCCGAACCACCCCGTGGCCCCCCAGGGAAGACGTTTGATCCAATCTTCTTCCACAGGTATGTAGCGGCTGGCTGGTAGCTTGCCAGGAGCCCTCCGGTTTGAGCTCAACGCGTACGTTCGGTACGCAGCCTATACCAAGCGGCCCGACGGCCTCCTTAAGCTCGAGAAGAATAAGCCTAATGAGTATGACCAAATCATGTGGTCGCGACATTGTAATTGCCGAATCTTGGTGTCCTTCCGTGCTGTGCATCGGTTGCCGAGACGGCCTTATGGACGGTTCAAGGTCATGCTCTTGAGAAGGGAGGAAAAAGTATCCAACACCCACATACCGCACCACCACCACCACGATACTTCACTCGGACCGAGCATGCGAACAGCACAAGGCTCCCGCCGAGTTCTTGACAGTACGGAACATCCACCCGACCCACGTATTGGCAGGAATTTTTTCAAGACTTCGGTTTCCTGGGCTTACTTTCACGCATCCCCATCGGTTTTCAGCTTGCTATAAAATGGCTCGAGAAAGCAGTTTATACTCTTACAAAGGCATGACTACCTCTGCTGCCTAGTATGGAAGATTCTTCGGATGACCAGTTGGTTGACATCGCTGTACACACTAGGACTGGGTCAAACTCCTTCAAGGCTGAAGAAGAGCTGATGGCGAGATCATCGCAATATCTCGCTAGTTGTTATACGGCTCATCACTCAGATAGGCACTCGCATAGAACAAGAAAGCATCCCCTACATTGTTTGCCGAGAACCTCTGTCCTCTTGCGCTCTTCAACCAGCAATTCCCTTGATAAAGAGGCACACTGTTCGTGAGGTTCGCGTCATATGTCACGCCTCCACACGATGTGGCATTCCCGTTCAGATCGGCGTTGAAATACACGCATTGATCCATGCAAGCCTGGAACGTGTACACGGTCCTTGCACCGATGTTGAAGACAGTGCCCGTGCCGTTATTCGTGGGTCCCGGCTGGTAGTCGCAGTTGCACTCTTGGGTGAAGCTTACGGGCGTGCTAGATACCCTGGAGGTATAGGTGTTATCTGGTGCGGTGCTGTTGCAACTATAGGCCGCGATGCCTGTGCCGCCGCTGGTAACGGCTGAGGCTGTCGCAGTTGCGGAGGTTGTGCCATTGATCGACAGCGTGACGGTCTGCGTGGGAGGACATCTGGGTCTTGTGAGAAGGCGCAGGAGCGGATGTGTCTTCTGATAACGTACATGGAGGTAGCCCGTCCTGTACTGTGGGCAGCTCCCCATCCGATCCCAATGCCGGCGCCCAGTGCAACGAACACCGCTACAACACCGCCGACGATCCACGGCCATTTTTGGTGCCGTCGCGATGGCTCAGGCGCGACGATGTGCTTCTCCGAGCGGTACGGTGTGGAGTTCGGGTACGTGACTTCCGTTGTGTGCAGTCCATCTATATAGTTCGGTGCTGGGATGAGCCCATCGTTGCGTGCCAGCTCCGGCGCGTCGTTATCGTTCTGAGCAGCTTGGTGGCCCGCCGGAGGCATTTTTTTGTCTCGTTCCATATCTCAGTGCACGCTGGAAGTTAAGGTGACAAGAAGAGAAGAGGAGATCTGCACAGAGGTGTGCAAGACTAGAATACTCGAGGGGAAACCTGAAGGAAGCAGAATATCCTTACCGGTGTTCAGCTGCGTACACAAGGGTGCTGCATCGATCACTTCGCCTCCCCAACTTCAGATCCCGCTCATCTAAATACATTCTCCTCTCATCAAATCCGCTCCTGCTAACACACGAGACACGGTGACGCCAAACGCCCTACAGAATGTCACTGTACGACTCTTGGCCACCAGGAATAGGCGCACCAACTAGTGCCAGGATGACCGGTAAGCGCCGCAAACAGTATGTGTTGGACGAGGTCACGTATTGCAAGCGAGAGGGCTGAGCATGAGACATGCTGGCGGTCGCAGCCCTTTAGCTCGTGTTACCGTACAGGTGCGCGTGACGTTCTCGACTGCTCGTCTACTCCTTGCCGTGATAGGGGTGAGAGAGTAGTGTTGGGTTAGATGGGATATCGATGGAAGGGGGTTGGGGGATCTTCGGCAGATACTACCGATAAATGGTCTTACAGTCTTTTGATCTCTTGGATACTTAAGGGGGATGGGGGCGGGCCATCGCCCATGGATGTTCCAGTGGGTGAGATAGGGCGCATTAATATACCATGTTTGGTTCAAAGACTTAAGTCTCTTCTGGACATTTCCATAAGTCTGTGCAAATTTCAATACGTATAGGCCAAAGACGTTGCCCGGGACCGTCAGTCCACAGATTTGTGTATAAGGATTCAGGACTCGGGGGATTCCGTGAGCGGTCGAAGACATGATACTCGGTAGACGCCGAAGACGCCAGAGTCGTCGACGATACCTCTGATTAAGTCTTGCTCCAGGAGAGACACTCTCTTGTCGACGGACGCCTGCCACTACCTGCTGGCGATCCTGCTCCCGTGCTGCATCCATGTTCGTCGGCTAGTTGTAGGCGAGTGGTATGAACGATGAGAAGTCACCCGAAAAGAAGGTAGATACGTATTGGGTAATATAGAATGATGGGTAGTGCTGCTCTTTGGAGCAGAAAACCAGGTGCGGTCAACACTTCCCCATTATCGCCCCCTTCTGAAGTCAGCCGCTCGGCATGTCCAAGTACGTATGATAAAGCCAGACTTCCCTTCCCGTTACCCCCTCCCTTTGAGAGCCAACATCTTGCCATCAACCACTTTTATCAGTATCCCATTACGCCAGATAATCGCTGATCCTTCGTGACTGGGTCCTTTCGGATGGCGAAGCAGGTGGAGCTGCGACGCGGCGTCGGCAGCTATCAAAGTCGGCCAGGAGAGAGGGGGGCGAGAAGGGCAGGGCGTCGGCGTCGGCGATGGATGATGGAATATGTGTAGTAGGGAGAGCAAAGAACCAGGTCACCTACACATATTATTCCATCATGTGTAGAGACAACATGGCATGTCCTTAGCCTATCTATCTATCCCCTCTAGTTACGAATTCGACATTGCACGCCGCGGACCCTGTCCTCCCCATGGCTCTATCATTTGCCATTCACCGTCGAGTCCCGTCCTAGAGGCTTCGAAGCACGGCGGCAACCCCCATTCATCCATCCGTTCCGCTCAAACCGGTTGGTCAGGACCCGCCTCTAGCCCGCCCGTTGGCGGTGCCGTGGTGCCGTGATCGTCCGTTCATGTTCGTGTTGGTCGTGACGCCGTACGGGTGCAGCTTGACGGGCCGCTTCTTGGCCGGCAGGGAGTTGAGGGCCTCCCACATCTCGAGGATGCCCGCCC
The DNA here is from genome assembly GCA_022539325.1 of Xylariaceae sp. FL0804. NCBI lineage: Eukaryota > Fungi > Ascomycota > Sordariomycetes > Xylariales > Xylariaceae > Xylariaceae sp. FL0804. Next base: position 2,351,667 of record JAJKLG010000007.1, on the reverse strand, counting down.
GGCGCGCGGGCAGCATGCTGTACTGGAGCGAGTAGAGGTTGCGGCGGTGGATCGGCGGCACGAACCGGCCCGTCACCAGGCAGAAGAGCACGCGCGGCGACAGGTAGTGCTTGCGGATCCGGTTGCCCATCTGGAAGTACTGGTGGAACATGGCCGTGAATTTCAGGGGCACCGGCTGTGAAGAGTGGAATTGGGTCAGATACACCACGCCACATATGCGCCATCGTCAAGTCTGGTTGGGGGGAGGGGGGCAAGACAGGACAGGGGGGAAAGGGGAGAGCCTTACCTTGAGATAGATGACAGATGTCGGGGGGAGATAGGGGGTCATGGGCGAGTTGGAATTAACACTATGTCTATCTTGGGTATCACGAAGTTCAAAACGCAGGCCACCTGAGAAAAGTCAGCGATACTAGGGATGTTTCGTTCGGAGTCAGGCTCACCTGGAAGACGCCGAGGATCCTTGGCCCGCAACATCAGAGCAAACAGGGGAAAATGGTTTAAACAAGAAAGTAGCGTATCAAATATGGCCTTGAACGATATGATGACCATCCGTGCAAGGGCGAAGTTGAGGTAGAATACAATGACAGTCGGCAGGAGGAAGAAGAGTAGCGTGAACAGTATGGTGCCGACAAGAAGCTGGTCTAGGTCGTAGTCACACGAGTCCACACGATTCCGTAGAACATTGTACTTCTTGCCTTGGAAGAGCTGGAACAGGGAGAGCAGGATGGTGAGCTGCCAGTGGAAGATGCGAGCCGAGGCCAGGTAGAAGGAGTAGATGTGAATCGTGAGCATCGAGAGAAGGTCGGAGAAGAGGGCAATCGGCATACTGGCGCCAGCGAAGCTGGAGAAACCAATAAACCAGATAATATGAGGCAGCAGAGGTTGCAATGTTTGTATACAGCTCGACCAGTAGTCAATGACCCAAAGGAAGAGATCGCCCAAGAAGAGGGCAAGTTCGCTGTTCAGCTTGAGACCTGCCGGCCAGCCCATAAGCCAAGAGATGCTGCTCTGTAGAGCGTTGATGGTATAGCTTCCCAGGAGCATATTAATCGTGTCGGCGACCCACTCGGCATTGTCGATGATGTAGGAACCAAGAGCAATTCCAATAATGACATCGTTGGCCACGAGCCACAGGCTATTGTAAAAGCGGATGTAGTCGGGATGGCTGGTGGTGACGCTCTCCCAGTCGTTTTTCCGGAGCCTCAGCTTCACGTATTGCATGGGCCAGTAGCAGAACTGCTGCAGCCGTATCTCAACTTGCTGAGCCGTGGCAGAAACATCTTTGAGAGCGGGCGAGCTTGGACGCGCCCTCCATTCCAGAACGAGAAGGAGAACTTCCGCGACCATCCGATGCCCCAGAAGGGCGAGGATGAAGACTCTCCGAACGATGGGAAAAACGTAGAGGACTACCAAGTCCCAGACCCACAGGATCACATGGTCTCTCATGGTGGTCGCATGTTCCACAACGCGCTCTGACACGCTGAGGGTGCGCTTAGGGCGAGGTCCAATGAGTGAGACGTTCTTCTGAAGGAGGTGCTCGAGTTCCCAAGCCCAATTGACCTGGCTCACAATGCGCGCGAGCACCTTGTCTTTCGAGGTCGGCGAGTGCCTGACTACCGAGTGGTACCTGAGCTTCTCGACCAGGACGGCTGTTTTGCGCTTGTTCCTGCGCTCCCGCTTCTCGTCCTCCCCCTCGGATCCGTCAGAGGCAGCATACAGCGTAGCTTCGTTCTTGTCGACGAGGGACAGTGCAATGGGGTTTAGTGAGATGTACTGCATACGCAATGGTATGGGTCGCTCGAACAGTATTATCTGAATGCTCGATGCTTTCGGGCAGATGATCTTGGGCACTCGGTCCGCGTGCTCGGTCGTCGCGCGTACCCATGACGGGTCCGACTTGCTGTCGGTGTTTGCATTGGTGACGCCCAAAACATGCAGGGAGGACTGGCCACAAAGCTCGAAGATTCGGGGCACGGAGTGGGGGGCATTGCGCATGAGGATCCCGGTCTTGAGCGCATTGTCGACGCTTCTCGGCTGATCTCGACATCAGTACCGGAAACGCTGTGGGGATGGCGAGAGACTCACATCGACGTGATCCAGCACGGCGACAACGACCACATCCAAGTCCGAATTCCGCCAGCCGACAATGACACCTGGATCAGTCGATCGCGCCGTGTCGACGGGCCAAAACACTCTCATCAAACCATCATGCTCTGGCATATCCCAGGCGCGTCAGGGCGCTCCGGCTAAAAGGAGCCCCTTTGCGCCTCAGCTGTCCTCGAGCAGGAAGGAGCCCCTGCGTCGGAGTTGTTCGCGAGCAGAGATGCCCAGGTTCGGCGATCGGGGATGCTAGACGACCAGCTCAGTCAGCACCAGGTCGCGGCCAGGACAAGACAACCAAGGCCCGTCGAGATACAGGGAGACAGTACCAGAGTGGCCTCTTGCCGGGCGATATGCTGCACCGGGATCAGGATGACGAGGAAGACCAGGCTCAGAAAGACGAGCCCCTGCGAAGCGCGGACCTAAGAAGCACAGGGGGGGAGACGTTAGGAGGTCCGGCGGCAGGTGTGAGGCGGGGCGGTATGCGGCTTACAATGACTCCCTTATCCCAGGCGAAGACCGAGAGCTCGTACAGACGCGTGACGAGGTCCCATCGAGCGGTGATGTAGCCAGCTACGAAGATGGCAAGGGTCAGAACGGAGAAAGGGTGCATATAGGCTGGTTCGGCGGGCTATGGTCGGCCGGGGGGCATCCCGGGAGAAGTAGCGGCGGCGGCGGCGGCGGCGGCAGCAGCGCGGCTCTACCACTGCGGGCCGTGTCGGATATCAAGCCAGGTCTCGAGGACTTCGATCGCGGCCTGCGTCGGAGGAGGGTAGCTCAAGAGTGGAGAGCGCTGTCGTCGATGCGTGTTGGCGTATGCGCATCTATCTCGGTTGGCACACGCTGTGCGGAGGGCCTCGAATGCGTCTCCGGCCAGAGCTGCTCAGACTCTTCTCGGCCTGTCTCGACGCGTCGGCGTCGGGCAATGGGGTGGGAGAGTAACGAGTGTCGGAGTCGAACGGTCGAGAGAGCGCGTGTGGTGGTGGTTGGGGGGGAAGAGGAGCAGCAGCAGCAAGAGGAGGCGGAGGAGAATGTTGTACTTTATTAATAAAGCAGTTGAACGCGGTGGTGGTCGTCAACGGACAGTGTCAGTAAATTCGCTAGGCCAAGAGCCCCCTGCAGCTTCCACAGCGTTACATCGCGTGATCGCGTATGCAAGTGTCACGGGGACAGCTGATGACCGCAGCTCAAGATTGAGAGGGAGAAGGGTTCACCGACAAACAACAGGAGTTGTTCTGATTCCATCAAGACCTATCCATGTCCCTCGAGCACTGCACCGGTTCTAATCTGACGTTACAGTACAGCTTTGCATTTATTAACTGTACGCTGGTAAGTACTAGGTAGGTTATGCATTTAGAGGGACGTGTAAATCTTCTATCATCAATTGCATCACCCCCAACAAGTCGTTTTCGTGCCCCTGTCGGTCCTGCGGGCAGCTTACATAGGGACCTCTTGGAAATTCAAGTCAGATACCGGCATGCAGAGTAACTTCCATGCCGATGATACCAACAGCACCAAAAGTTGAACTCAGTCCTACCAGGAGAGCTCGTGTCAAGTAGAGCTCGTGTCAAGTGTCATGTCTTAGACCTGCCCACCTGAGCATTGTACGGTAGCGGCGAGTGCCACCATACAGGTGTGGCCAGACTTATCCACTAGGTACCGGCAACTGATGAAACTGCAACTATCTAGAAACGTCGCCTTGTCTGCCGCAACACTCTCAGCGAGTGGGTTAAGTGATGGCAGCGGATGTGATACGGTAGTTGGGCCCTCACCAGGTGGGTAAGAATAAGCTTACTGACTTTTATCGGCGACACGTTGGCGATGAGCTTGCGTCTACACGGGAAAGTTGCTGAGATAACTTGGTTGTGGCGTTGAGGTGGAGGGCAGTATACCTAGATACAGTGGTCAGGGCCGCCTCGGCTTCTATTGCGGCTCAGCGTATCTTGTTTGAACTCTGTGCGTTACCTACCTACCTTTCTACACTCTTTTAAACTTAAGACCATCTGACATCAAGAAGTGCTGATAAATCGGTGGTTGTTGTCAGCTCTTGCACGAGATCGGTTCAATTCGACGGGTAGTAACCCGGTGCCATCAGGTAATATGACGAGGCCCCCGTGCCGATGAAGTTGACAACTTGGATCAGACAGAAGGTGATAAAGACTGAGATAGGTGCTGGGTACCTAGGTACGTAACTTAATCTTCAGTGGTATCGAGAGGGCTCGACCAATGTGAGAAGTGAGGAGTCCTGGTCTAAATCCAATGCTCCCCTCAAACGCCTTTACGCCATGAATTATCGTCGAGCCGTTCCTTTATGCTATGAGTTTGACAAATGTGTATCGATCGGACAGCAAAACGAGTCCTCCGTATGCATGCACTAGCCCGCTCATGAAGACCGCCGGTTAAATGATCGTGTTGCGTACCAATCTGGGCCCTTGACAGCTGATGTCCCACTGAGACGTGACCTCTTGCGCAAGACCACATTGAAAGGTTCGATATCACTTTCCCTTCATGTGCAATGCGTCGTTCTCCTTATTGTCTTCTCGTGCTTCGTCGAGAAGCTTGTCGATGCCACGCTCCTTCAGCGCGACCTCCACGGCAAGCTGCTGTCAGCCCGGCAGTGAGATGACGGGGCCCTGTCGGGGTATATGCTCACCTGAAGACATTTCTGATAGTTCTGGAACAGCTGTACACACTCATTGTCGTCTTTCTTCCCGTTTCCTCTGAGATACTCTGAGATCGGGTTAGCTGCGTTGGCTGAAAGCCACGAAGTCCACTGTCAGAACATACTCTCGCTGTACCACTTAAGAAAGCAAGTGTCGTATCGTCTGTAACAGGTCAGCCGCTCGATCCGGCGTCGCCTTCATGGCTCGGGTGCCCACTCTTTGACCTCATTGCACTCCGGCGCCAGGGAGGCCGACATTTCGAGGCGAAATGCGGGTATGATGATACCGCTCTCCAGACTCAATGAAAAGACGAGACACTGCGGGGGGGTTTTAAGCCGTTGCTCGATTCAGTTGCAGGACGTTGGTATTGGAGATGGAGAGTTCCGCTGATGCTCACGTCTCCTGCTTGACAGGTGGCAGCATCTGGTCTACCTGCTGGCAGTCACCGTCGCAGCAGTAACAACGTCGGTAACATCGACCGCAGGTGTAACTATCAGCTTCAGTAAGAGAAAAGCAACAGCAAAGGCAGAAGATCAAGCAACAGGTAGGGACAGGCAGGAACGAGAACTCGATGAGAACCTTATGGCGACAGCATACCTTAGGCAGGCAACTACTACTTTTGTCATGCACCACAGTGAGACTGGTAACAATAGCAGCAGCAGTAACAAGCGAGTGACGCGGTAGTGTGACGTTAGCGCCCCTTATCGCGATCTAATCGCTTATCCCGGCGCCAGAACCATCTCCAACTTTTTATGAGATTCGCATCGCAACAAAGCTACCGCGACCACCCAAGCTGCCGGTTGCGCGCGCTCATACTGCAGCCATGGACTCCTCCCAGTTCAAGTCCTTACAGGACCAGGTCCAAGATGCAACCAAATCTACGACGAGGCTAGCTACCCAGATCGCCAACGAAGACCTGAGTTTCCAAAAGACCAGTGACCCCGCCGTGGAGGAAGAGCTCGACAGCACCAGCTCGCGTCTGCTGGAGCTGACTTCGTCCTTGCTCAAGTCCGCCGCGAAGACCACAGATCTCGAGGCCACGGCGCCCGATCTTGCCGAAGCGGATGATGTCGACGTCCATTGGTCGCGTATCGTCGATGTCGTCGACACCCTGCTTGAGAAGGCCGACTTTGCCCTGGACGAATACACGGGTGCGATCAAGAGAAAGACGGCCCCGGCTGAGCTGCCCGCGCCGGCGGCCAAGAAGTCGCGAGCTGCGCTCGATCAGTCCATGCGCAAGGCCAACATGATCAAGCCGCAGACAGCCTTCCAAGTCCGGACCGATAACCTCGACACCTCGTCTCCTTGGAAGCCCCGGCTGACCAAGAAGCCCCATGCTATCGTACCCCTCCAGAAGAGCCTAGGAACTCTCAGCGATGAGAATCAACCCATACAGTACGACTATTCGCTATTTCTGCCCCGCACAATGCTGAGACCGTCGAATCCCAAAGTCCCTGAGGTTCCTTGGTTGTCCAAAACACGGAAGTCCGCGTGGAAACTATTACGGGCTTACGAGCAGAATCAAAAGCGGAAGCTGAAGGAGCTCGGTCAAGTATAGAAAACTGACGGTACCTTTAGGTATAAGCACCCTTATGAGACCGAGATCCTCCAACTCGAATACCCCCCGGCCGTTTTCGACACACGGGAGCCTATCGACTATCTGCCCTTCGAGTCGACGTCGGCGACTTTCGTTAATACCTTCGAGGGGGTCTTGCAGATGCTGGAGGAGCTGAAGGGCGCGACCGAGATAGCTATCGACACAGAGCACCACGACTTCAGAACCTACGGTGGGCTTCTCTCGCTGATGCAGATCAGCACCCGTGAGAAGGACTGGATTGTGGACACCTTGCAGCCATGGAGGCACAAGCTGGAGGTCCTGAACGAGGTCTTTGCCGACCCCAAGATCATCAAGGTCCTCCACGGCGCTTACATGGACATCATATGGCTACAGCGAGACTGTGGTCTGTACATTGTGGGGCTGTTCGATACCTACGAGGCCGCCGTTGCTCTGGGCTATCCGTATAAGAGTCTCGCATACCTCCTGAAACGATTTGTCGAATTTGATGCGGATAAGAAATATCAACTCGCCGACTGGCGGATACGGTATGTTATCAATTTTCATGGATGACGCCGGTCTTGACTGTTGCAACTTTGGTTGCCATTCAACTCGATGCAACTAACCCATGTCACAGTCCATTGCCTGCAGAGATGTTCTACTATGCCCGCTCAGATACTCACTACCTGCTCTACATCTTTGACATGCTACGAAATGAACTTCTGCAGGAAAGCAAGGAACAGATGTGTAGAGTACTCGAAAAGTCGAAGGAGACGTCACTACGACGACATGAGTCTATCATGTACGATGCCGAAGGGGGCCTGGGTCCCTTCGGCTGGTATTCTATGCTTCTCAAACAGTCTACGGGCAGGTTCTCGAGAGAGCAATTTGCCGTCTTCAGAGCAGTCCACAAGTGGCGTGACGATTTGGCCCGGCGGGAAGATGAGAGCCCGTTGTTCGTGATGAGCAACCCGACTCTCTTCAACATAGCTCGGGACATGCCACCCGACCAAAAGGCTCTACACGGCCTTTTAGACCCGGGAGCTCACCTCGCCAAACGTGGCCTTTCCGACTTGTTTGCTACGATCACCAAGGCCAAGGCAGAAGGCGCAAACGGTCCCAGTGTCACTGATGTCATCCGTAGGAAAAGACCAGTTTCTACGATGGGCATCGGCCAGGTCGCCCAGGCTGTCTTTCCCAACCTCAAAAAAGAAGAAGTGCCGACTCTCACAACCGAGGAACTGGTCTCCAAGACTTCGCGCCTGTGGGGGGGAGTTGCGATGAGCAGCCGCTGGGAAGAGGAAGACAGAATCTACTCAAGATCTGTGCAATTTGAGCTGCCCTGGGTCTCCTTCGTTCAGTCGGCTGGCATTATGCCGCAGTCCGGCGACCTTACCGGCCAGCAGTCGAGCGCAAAAGCACAAGCCGTAACCGAACAAGCCGTCGAGAATGCCCAAGCAGGCGTGAATGCTGCTGCTGCCCAGGCGGACGACGGGGTATTCACGCTCAAGGCCGGCCTCAAGCGCAAAGCGCCAACCCCGGAGTCCTCCGAATCGGACGAGTCCGAACAAGCCGAGCCCAGCCCGGACAAGTCGCAGCTCTCAACGGCGTCGGTGGCAGGTGCCGAGGAGATCGCCATTCCCGACAGCGACGAGGAAGACGGGCAGGAAAGCAAAGCGGCCAAGAAGGCCAAGAAGGCACGCAAGAAGGCCAAGCGGCTGGAACGCAGGGAGCAGAGCCGCGTGGAGAAGGCTGCCAAGCGTGCCGCCAAGACTACTACCTCTGCGGGCGCGTCGGGCGCTGACAACGACGAGGAGGAGCGGGAGGCAGAGGAGGAGGAGGAGTACCAGCCGTTCGATTACAGCCAGGCCAAGTCGGTGCTGAACGGGAAGCGGGCTGCCGCCAACGGCGGGGGCGACGGCAGGAAGGCCAGGTTCAACCCGTACGGCATGGCGCCCGACGGCCCGAAGCCCGCGCGCAGAATGCACGGCGAGAAGCCGGGCAAGAGCGCTACGTTCCTGAAGTGAGAGCAGACGCTGCTGTCATCCCCGCTCCCCCTCTTTGTGGATAGAATAAGTACGACAAGTATTCTGGCTGTCGGGGGTGAGGGTGTCTCGGAGGCATTCGGTCTCGCGTCGAGAGGCCTGTGTACTGATGGGCATTGCATTAGAGCGGCGTCTGATACTGTGTTAGGGATGATTACTGTATAAAGGGATGATTGGGCTTTCTGCGCGATAAGTTGCAGGTTGGCTAAGCAGGCGTCATCTAACCCCCTATCCAGCTGTCGTGCGCGTTCTGAGTTCACCTCCAGTGTTGTTATTGTCGTTGCCATCATTGTGACTGCGATTGCTGCTGTCGTTCTCACTACTCTCGCCGCTCTCGTCGTCGCAGCCGTCGTAGCAGCTGCTGTCATTACTGCCGCTAGGTATCCTCACGGTCGCTTCCGCTCTAACCCCAGTCGGCTGCGGACGCGAATGGCACCCACCACTTCATAGAAGTTACTGAGTCAGCAGGAGCTCTGCCTTACGACCAGGAGATCGCGGCTTCGCCTATGAAGAGCCCGTCGAGTGGGCTCGCAGTGCCCTGTGTTGTGGCGGGCTGGGCGAGACTGGGACCCTACCTACTTGCTTCGTTACTGGGCCCAAGCTACAATCGCGGCCGTAGTTGTAGTATATCACCGTAGCATGTCCTCGTACCTGCTGCTACATGGACTTCGTGGCAGACACCTTGCCACATTTGCAACCAGGAATGCTATACTTCGCCGGCGGGCGAGATGAATGGCTCATCGACTGCTCACTCTCTCTCCCTGTCCACCCCGTGGCTCTACATCTTGGGGCTCATACTCGGCATACCTCCCTATCACCCCGTTCTTCCAGGACTTTATCATCATAGCCGTCGAGACGCAGCGTGGTGGCCGGGCATGCACCCACCACCTCGCCAGGTGCCGTCGCGTCGGCTAGTTCAATAGGAGAAGCTCGTCATCTCCATGACCTAGGTGGGGGTTACAAGTGCAGAACCTGAGATGCTTATCTCCTCTGCGAGAATCCGAATATGTATCAGACTCGTTAGGAACTCATTGACTTCACGAGTGTCAATTCTCGGGGTGTTGGGTGGAAAGGGGGTGGGGCGGCATCACCGGCCTAATTTCGCGGAGTCAACTGGACAGTTATTTGATATAAAAAATTGCCGCATTAATCCAACACAAGTGTAAATGAAGCTATAATGGGTTTAATGATTGAGGCTGACCAACCGGTCAAGTCATACTCTACAACGGTCGATTTCTTTTTTCAATGCTCGGTTTTTTTCTTTTTCAACGTTGGATCAATTATCAACGTTGAAACGATTTCCAACGCTGAGCCAGTTTCAACGCTGAGCCGATTCCAACGCTGAACCTGGTTTTCAACTTATCTCAGTTGACTCAGACGTCTCCAAAGGCCAGGTAGGGGGGAGGGTCGTAATTCCGTAGTGATTCCCTTCCATAAGGTACGTACCGGTGGATGGCCGCCCCACCAAATTTCAGTGGCGGTGCCATCCAGCCACAGGTACGTACCGGAATAAAAGGCCTTTTGAAAACGTCTGAGTACTCGATCCGATTCTAGTAGGAGGTCCCTGTTAATTCCCATATAAAAAAAAACAGTACCTCCGTAAACACTCGGCCATAATAAACCGAATAAATTAGGTATTTATAATCGGCTAATATTAGGGTATAGATAATTGATTTCTCTACGTTTTCGACCTCTTCTTCTAAGAAATAGTCCAGATTTAAGGATTATAGAGGGGGGGTTTAAGAAAACAAGGGTCCTTATTAAAATCAGAAATTATTAAAGCAGGTAGGAAGCTGGGCACAGGTGGGATTAAACGTAGGGGGTAAAATGGTAATGGTATTAAATTATAAGGGATATTTATAGGGTAAGGGCTATAGCCATATATATATATATTCTCGAGGCCGATTTTAGGCTAATACCGCTCCGGATTAGCTGGGATATAACCTACCGTAATAATTATCCCCCCTTTTAGGGAGAACGTTCTCGTTTTCTTTACCGCTATTTACTAAAGCTTTTTAATAACTTAGGTATAATTATAAGCCTTAACCCATTAATAAATTTTTATTATAGTTAGTAGTATAATGGGTAATAACCGCGTTTAAATTATTAATTTAATATAAATCGGTATAAATCCGCGTTAATATTATATATACCCGTAAATAAGTAAATAAATTATAACCCACGTTATCGGCTTTATTTTATTCTTTGCGTAATAATAATTCTTATTCGTGTATTTTTCGAAATAATAACCAAAAACTTTAACTCGTAAACGCTAATTAAACCATTACTATAATATTTATAAATAACCCTTTTTCGGTATTTATTTAGGTAGAAACCCGAATATATTCGGTATTAATACGTGGCTTATAATACCTATATTTAACGCTATATAGGTTAATTCGCAAAACGATTTATTAGCGCGTTTAAACTAGTAGCTTGCTCGGGAAAAAGCTTTATTCGCTAAGGTTAAAGCTCCGTAAAAAAAGAATTATACGTTTTCAAATAATAGTTTTACCGCATAAAACGATGCGGATATGGATAACGTACGCTTTAACGATCCGGACCAGCCTTTTAAGGATAATTACGGCGATCCCGTTACCGATTCTGTTAAGGAACCTATGGGTTCCGTTTAACCTTATCCGGGTAATTCTGGGAAGGGTAATATTCCGTCCGCTAAAGACTCGGATAAGGAGGACTTTAATAATAAGCCTATTTCTCCTGCTTACTTTATTTATAGCCCTGCTTATAACCCCCGTAGCGGCCCTCGCGGTCGCCGTAATAATACCCGTAACGATACCAAAAAGCATCGCATAATTAAAAAAAAACAGTAATGTTTTTATAGTTCTCGGCCGCAGGAAAACCCTAAAAAGCTTTAAGCTAAACTCGAGGCCGCCTTAACCGTATATACCCCTTATTTCGGGCGCGTAAGCGAGGCTTATTAAGCGGTATCGGGTAAAACCCTTAATTTTTCGGTTTATATATTCGCTAACCCCGTATTATTTACCTGCTTTTAATGCTTATATAAAAAAACTAAGGAGCCCTGCCTGCTTATATATCTTATTAAATATTCTCGTAATAGATTCGTTAATTAATCGTTATTTTTTAGGTTCCTAGCCTAATAGGTTTTAAAGCATTATGCTTTATTTATTTTATGGATATAGCTAACGAGTTTTTTAGTAAAAATAACGAGAGCGATTATAATCAGCTTTTTAAATTCCGCCAGAAGCTATTATAATACCTTTTCCGCTTTAATAATATATTCCGTGTTATATATATTACGCACTGCTCGGAATAAAACCTTATCGGTATCCTTTATACCACTAATAAAGCCCGCGCCGTATATAATATAGCGGTAATAAAATATTATCGCCTCGTGGTAATTATTATTATGCCTTTATCCTTATTTGCGGTATATACTTTTCCGATTATATATTAGGGTTGATTTTAACCCGAATCCAGAATTTAACTAATTAATAAGCGTACGCCCGGGCTTCGGCCCTATATTTATTCCCTAACGATTATAATACCCTGGCTTAGAATATTATAGTATACTAGTTTTTAAAGGAATTAAAAACCGTTTTTAAAGAATGGAATAATGGTTCCCGTTTAGCGGACCTTTAGGTTACCGTAACCTTATTACCGGCGGATATCCTGGTATTTTAAGTTAATTCCTTAGGGTTATAGCTTAATATAAAGCGCGGTATAATTATTATAAATATAGGTAAAATCCCATTAGCCTAAGGGAATTCGGTTTTATTATAGCGTGCTTTAATATATACCTAAGAGTTTTTTAATATCCCGTCCTGGGATTTTCTTATAAAAATATAAAACTAATTTTCTTACGCCGGCGCGCGCTTTTTTACTTATTTTCCGTTCCCCCCCTTCTAGGAAAAACGCCTGGTTTTTATCTCTTTTTTAAATTTAATAATTAATTTGGGATAATTAAATCTGTTTTCGAGTTCCCATTAATTATATTCTAAAGGCCAGCCTTTCCATTTTAATAAATAATAATTATCTCCGTTATTATTAAATTTATAATTAATAATTTCTTTTATTTCCTATTCTTTATTATTTTCCAGATCTAGAATTACTTTTATTCCTGGATCTTTTATATCTTATAGCTTTAATAACTAGACTAGGAAAACATCGTAAAATCGCGAGTATTTAATAGGTAACCTAAGCTAATACGCTTATAAACCTATTACTTTAAGAACTTTAAAGGGTCTAATAAACTTAGGTTATAATTTTCGAAATTTTAATCGAAGATTTTAAGTTAATAACCACACCTTATCCTTTATTTTAAATTTAATAGGTTTATATTTCTTATTATAGTATTCCGCCTACGTATTAATAGCCCGCTATTAATAATCGCGGAGGTTTTATCGGAATTCCTGTAAGCGGTTTATATAATCTTTTGCTTTAGGGATTTCTTTCTCCTAAATTTCCAAGTAAAAGCAAAATTCGGGAAAATAATTATATAATATCTCGAATAATAAAACTCCTATAATCTTATTAATTACTTAATTTATTATAAAGAACGCATAAGGTAATAACTTTAGCTAAATAAGAAGATTATTATTAATAAAATATCGAAAATAATTTTCGAGTATTTAATTTATTTACTTTATTTACTTATCGGTTTACGGATAAAATACGGTTAATAACTTTTATTAGATCTTATTATGGTAATATAAATCTAACCAGAATTTATTAATAAAAATTAATCCTTTATTTAAAACAATACCTAAGGGCGCACCGTATTAGTATTCGATCTTAGAGTAAAATAATTTTATTAGTTTTATACCGTTAATCATATAAAAAACGGGGAAAAAAAAGGTTATTTTCGTTATCCGGTTTATAATAACTAAAATAACGTTAACTTTCTTACCTTCGTATTATATACCTAATAATCCCGTAATAAAATCCATAAATAATTCTTATATTAAACGTATGGGAATTAATAATAATTCCAGTTTCTTATAAAGTTAATAATACTTTGCTTTTAATCCGAAGCAGATTTTACACCGTTTTATATATTCCCTAATATCCCTATCTATTTCTTTCCAAAAGAATTTATAAGATAATAATTCTTAAGTATAATTAACTCTAAAGTAACCTGCTAATAGGTTATTATAATAAAGCTTAATCAGTTATTATTAAAGGGATTTCTCCTAAGGTATATAAACCCGTTTGTTTTATAAGATTAGCTCTTTTAGTCCTAAGGATTATTAAGGTATTAATTAAGTACCGTTTGTAATAAACTTTATAACCTAATAATATTCGGAGTCTTTTTATTAAATTTCTTATATTAAATCCAGTAATTATTCTAAGCTTTTAAATTCGAATAGGTTATTAGTTTATATATATATTTACGCCCTTATACGGGTAATATATTAAGCTAATACCCTTTTATATCATCCCTTTACCGCGCGGTACTTTACGGTAACCAAGACTTTTAGAGTTTATTCTCCTTTTATAAAAACTTATTATACTTTTAGCTTTCTTTTTAACGTAGGAAATAATATCAAGTTATCTGCTTTTTCGGTTAAATAATCCGGTTATCTCAACGCAGGATCGGCGGGGTTATAAATCCCCGGCCGGTATTTAATAATAAAGTTAAATTAAGTAAACAAAATACATTATCGTGTTTAATAAGGACTTAAGTTTTTTTAAGTTATAAAACTCCGTAAATTAAAGTAATCGGATAGGACTTTAATTATATATTTACTGCTTTAAAGGTAATATCGCTATTACTTAAAGTAATCTATTATAATTAATATTTTTTAGTCGGGAGTCCCGTAATTTAACTCCGTATCGATAAATTTCCGGGAGTAAAATATTATAGGATATTAATACCCTTTATTATCCTATTAAAAAAGTATTCCAGCCATAATAACCTTAAACGCATTAGTTTTTATCCTTATCGCCTTTTAAGGATCGAAGTAAATTAAGAAAGGGGTTATTTGGAAAATAATTACTAACTTCTTAAATACATTTTTTATTAATATATCGAGGAAGAATCGCCCTTAATTCGCGGTTTTCGTCTTAAGTAATTATATAAAAAGTACTATAATCTTCGAAAACCCTTAAATAAAGCGTTAATAGAAATTATAAAAGCCTATAAATTATTAAACGTTATAAATAAAATAAGGTTCGGGCCAGGTAATAATCGTGTTTACTCTAAACCTATCCATAAAAATTCCATAGTTTAAAATAATATATCCTAAGAATTCCAACTTATATTAGAAAAATTAATATTTCGAAGGCTTAGCGTATAAGTTTACTGCTTAAAACCATTCGATAACTTTTTAAAGGTATTTTGCATATAACTCCTTATTATTAAAGAAAATAAGAATATTATCCAGGTACGTTATATAAATAATATTAAGTAATTCCCCTAGCGCTTAATAAATATAATTTTAAAAAATTATAGGCGCGTTATAAAGGCTTATTAGCATAATAAAGAATTCGAAATAACCGTACCTGGTCCGAAATACCGTTTTCTATTTATTACCCTCCTTTATTCGAATATAATAATATATATTTTTAAGGTTGATTTTGGAAAAATACTTCGTATTAGCGATTTTATTAAAAAGCTCCGAAATCAGGAGGAATATAAAACGATTTTTTACCGTAACTTTATTAAGACCTTTATAATTAATATAAAGTTTTAAACTCCCATCCTTTTTTGGAACGAAAAGAATTAATACTCTAATTAAACTCTTAGATTTTTGTATTTTTCCACTTTTTAATATCTTATTAAGAAATTCTCGCAATACTTATAATTTATTATAAGCCAGCGGGTAAATTAAAAAATATAATACTTCCGCGCCTGGCTTTAAATTAATCGCGTAATTTGCTTGGTTTCGTTATGGTAATATATCGGCTTTATCCGCTTTAAAGAATTCTTTATAATCGCGGATATACTCCGGAAGGTTGCCGATTAACGTGGGATTTATTAGCGTATAATTATCGTAAGCATTAATGGTTTTATATACTTTTTCTCGAAGCTATAAAATTATAAAATATTATAATTTACCCCTATAAGCTCGCGTAAATTAATAAGTAAAAAATACTTTATATAATATGGGTTTAATCTTAAAAGTTTAAAATCCCGCCGTAGGGTCGAGTATAATCCGCTCCTTAATTAATATAAGCTAACCAAATAAGATTAATTACCCCTTATCTCTAGGGTTCCTATTAATAATAATATAAGGTTAATATATCTTCCTTATAATACCCTTAGAGTTAATAAGTATAAAATCTAGCTAAAATACCCTATATATCGGTATAATAATACCGCCGACTGCTTTTAACCCTTTTATAATTAATTTTACTTTATATAAAAAGTATTATAACGCAAATATATAATTAATTAAATTATTTTCGGCGTAAGTATTCATTAATACGGGCACTTTTTTAAAATTATCGCGAGCCTTTAAATATAATTAAGCTCGCGTAGAAAATATACGTAATCCTTTAATAAAAAGTAATCGAATAACCTTAGGATTACGCGCTAACTCTAAGACTTTTTCTCTTTTTTCGAATTATTTAATTTATTATTCTTAGCTTCCTTATTATAAGCTAACTTAAAACAGGTAGATTTAAAATAACCCTTTTTACCATAATAATAATATTTTATATTAATAACGGGGTTCGTTTTCGAATCTCCTCCGAAAGTGGATAAAGTAAAAATCGAATTTTTATTAAATTATTAATTAGGTTTATTATTTCCTAACCCGTTTTATACGAAGCCTTAACCTTATCCCTTATTTCGATCCCTATTTTTAAAACAATTACTTTGGTAACTTTTAATAACTTAATCCGTTTTCTGCTCTTTATTAGGCTCGTTTAAAGTAATATTAGATTTATGTTTTCTGTTTTTTATCTTTATATTGTTTTTTTTTCGTTAATATTCCGCCTTTAATAATAATTCCCATTAACTAATCGCATAATCGATTATATTATTACGTTTCTTTGGTAATTTTAGGTAATAGCTAAGGATTATTATCCTTAATACTAGAAACAGCTTTCCGTAATAAGTTTATGCTCGATTCCTTTTAAAAGCTGGCTTTTTACGCTAAGCCTTTACCTTTACTAATATAATATCGAATTATTATAGGTATTAGCCTGGTTTTTAACGAAATTCCTTAAGTTAAATCGCTAAAATCGCTTTTAAATACCTTAATTAACGAGTTCTCTTTTTTAATCATTTATAAAACTTATCCTAATTAGATTATATTCGCAGTATTTCCGCTAGCGTTAAATACTTAAGCTTATTATCCCATATTACCTTTAGTTATAAGTCTAATTAGCTTCGGTTATAAATAACCTTAGCCTAATCTAAGCGGAACTTTTTTAGTAAACTAATAAAGATTATTTCGTACTCCGTTTTTTAAGATTCCTATTATATAAAGGTAAATTATATAAAGAACTTATTATAATTAAAGCTTATAATCCTGCTAAGGTCTAGAAAAAGTTCGTATTATTTCCGGTAATATTTCCCATGCTTATAATAATACACTTTAATTACCGAGGAATCCGTTAATAAGCTTAATACAGCGGAATTATCGTTATTTATAAAATTTAAATTATTATTTAATAATAATAATAATAAGTTATTATTAAAGGATAAAGGGGAAGTATAACGCATTCTCCTTACCTCCGTCTTAACGGTAATCCGGTAACGCTTCTCGGCCTTCTCTTTTAACTTTTTAAAACCACCGATTTCCTACTTGAGCTCTAAAATACGCTTTTTAAGTTAGGCGGCGATTTCCGTATATTTCGCCTATAATTCCGATTCCGGACCCTTTATTATATAAGTCGAGGTATTATACTTTAATTCTTCCTTTTCCTATCCACTCCTTAATGGTAAAAATAAAGGTAACGAATTTAATTTTTCTTATTCTCCTAAGGGCTCGGTTATTAATAATTTAAAGGTAATTTGGGTATTTTTCGTATTCGAACCGCTAACGTAACCGGGTCTCTCTCTATAAAGTATACTTTTTAAGCCTTTATTTCCCGGAAAACGGCTATTACCATTTCTAAGGGTTAACTAAATCGTAAGCATCTTAAAATCCACCCGTGGGTAATTCGGGGTAAATAGTTTAAAATTATTAAAGCAGGTAAAAAGCTAGGCACAGGTGGGATTAAACGTAAAGGGTAAAATAATAATAGCATTAAACCATAAGGGATACTTATAGGGTAAGGGCCGTAACCATATATATATATATTCTCGAGGCCGACTTTAGGCTAATACCGCTCCGGACTGGCTGGGGTATAGCCTACCGTAATAGAAATCCACCCTACCCCCCCTTCGAATTTCATCACCTTTAGAGCAAACCTCTAGATAATTGGCACGCAGTATCTCCCGTATAAAGGCTATATTATGGTCTAGTTTATCTGCGTATATCTTTAAAATTGCGTTAGCTATGGTTAAAAAGGCTCGAGGATCGGTATAAGCCTTGCGCTTTAATGCTTATCGGGACCTATATAACGCAATTCTCACGATAGATTTACTAAATTATAACAGTGCTTAATTAACACGTTAAAGAGCATTTACGGTAAGTTATAGAAGATTCTCTAGAGAATTAGCGTTATTTTAGGGGTTTTGGTATGGGAATTAACAGGTGCCCCCTATTAGAGTCGGATCGAGTACTCAGACCAGTCTGCGGTCACCTGCATTTAAAAAAGGCTAAAATTCTGATTGGTTGCGTCACCAGATAAGTGGGCCTTCCAGCCCGGCCCATGGCCCCAGCCACACTCCCTCACCAAGCAGACTGGTCTGAGCAACTGAGATAAGTTTTCAACGTTCAAACTGAGTTTCAATGCTTGAACCCGGAAGCGTTTAGCCATTTCAACCGCTTATCGGCATTAAACCGCTTATCGTTTCCAACCGCTTAGCCGTTCTCTACGGTTTAGCGCCTTCAACCGCTCATCGCCTCTAAACGTTTAAATACTTCAAACGTATAAACTTTTTAAGCCGTTTATTAGAAAAAAATCGAGCCTTCGAAATTGAAATAGTTGCTCTGCATGTCCTGATGAGTCTCAGAGACACGGTGGGAAAGTTTGGTCAAGTACCCAGGACGTTGGTTGCATCGGTGTGGTCCTTGGGCCGGGTTTCCTGCTATGGATACCGGTAGGTAGATCGAGTTGCGGGAAATGTCAAAGCATCTTTCATGAGCCTTATATATACCTATGTACTGTAGCCAGCAATTAGAGCTGTTCTTGAGTCTGGCCAGGTAGCATGGAAGCCTGCCGTTGTCGTAAATATTACCTCTCTTTTCATATGCGCCTAACCTAGACAGAGCCCGCCGCAACTCGGACAACGCACAGATAATTAGGTATCAGCACTGAGTATGCCATTCAAAACGTCCCTCAGTTTATCATACTGGATAAAGCCTTACGTAAGTACTGTTGTAAACGGTGAGGCTTTAGAGCCTGTACCTTGTGTATATCTGAATTGTCCCAATGGAAGCAGGAATCACTAGTTGAAAGGTTTATCAGAGCTTTCTGTATGGTCTGAACATCATAGAAATTCCCCAGGAAAAGGCATGCTGAGCCAAATCGGCCTCTGACAAGACAGACGCTTCAAAGAGTTGCAGACATGGCGATGATAAGCCAGCACACGGTAGAAGAACAATGAAAAGGAGTCATAAGTCAGATAACTATACAAGAAGAAAACCTCAAGAGAATCTGCCCCATTTCTTCTCTCCCATCTGACTCAATAGTTTAGGTACTGCTTTTGACAGTTTCGTGTCTGTAAGAAGCTGCCAACTGGCTTCAAGTCCAACAGCGAGGCATGTCAGAGGGCACATCACTACGCCCTCGTGGAGACCTGACGTTACTGGGTCGTTGAGCCACGCCTTTCTCGCCTCTACTGCCGCTCCTTCCGCGGCGATCGGCCAGATTCGAGCTGGGAACTGTCCCCGTACGTGCCAGCGGGACTGGCGGCCGTGTCGGCGTCCACGGCGGAGTCGGCGCGGGTCAGCGCGGCCTCGGGCTTGGAGCCGTTCTCGACGGCCTTCTCCGTGTCGTGGTCCTGGCCGGGGTTGACGGTCTCGTACTCGAGGGCCTTGATGGCGACGTAGAAGGCCGAGGCGAGGAGCGAGCCGAGGATCGGGCCGACCCAGTAGATCCAGTGGTAGGGCTCGAAGGTGGCCGTCACCGCTGCTGGTCCGAAGGACCGCGCCGGGTTGAGGCTGCCGCCCGTGTAGTAGACGCCCATGAGCTCCGAGATGAAGAGCGACAGGCCGATGCCGACGGGGGCGATGAACGTGGCGCGGTGCTTCTCCGCCGCGAGCATGAAGATGGTGAACACGAGTTGGGTCGTCAGGAACAGCTCGATGAAAAGACCCTGAAGCCGGCACATGAGTTAGCAAATGGAGAGCAGGTAAGAAAGTGCGTGCGTTCATCAGAAACACTGACCTGCACAACAGAAGTGCCTCCGCCCAGCGACGTCGACACCTTGAGCGGGCCCGGCTGGACGCCCAGGACCACGGCGGCGGCGGCGACGGCGCCGGCGAGCTGGCTGACGACGACGAGCGCGCCGCGCAGGTAGCCGACGGCGCCGATGACCATCATGCCGAGGGTGACGGCGGGGTTGAAGAGGCCGCCGCTGATGCGGAAGAAGACCCAGGCGTTGACGGCGAGGCTCATGCCGAAGCACAGGCTGATGTAGAGCAGCTTGGCCGGGTTGGCCGCCAGGTCGGCCGGCTGGCCCTCCTCGGGCGCCGTGTTGACCGCGTTGGTGCCGCCGAAGGCGAAGAGCAGGAACATGAACGTGCCCGCGAACTCGCTCGCCACCGCCACCACGTGGTTCTTGACGCCCAGCGGCAGGAAGTCGAGCAGCTGCACTGCAGGTGCCGGTACATCCGGGAGTCAGCACTTGTTGGCCCGATTCTGGGGTGCGGGCTTTTGCTATGCCTCGGAGTCTCGACGACCGTCAAGGAAGCTTAGGGAAATGGGGTCGCGGGAGGTGATGACAGGTCGGCAGATGGTTGACGATCAGTTCAGGGGTCACGTACTGCGCCGCTGGTGCAGCGACTGTGCGAGACTCGGCTGTCGCGCGCCGAGCGTCGGCCGGTTGGGCAGGGTCGGACGCCGCACAAGGGGCGGGTGGGCATTCTCCCATGGCATGCGGACGTGATTGGGAAGTTGGGTTGACTCCATGTTGCTGACTTTTGGCTTGAGTTGATATAAGTGATGCAGATCAAGGAGGTAGAGGAGGTAGAGGAGGCTGCCCTCTTGCTTTCAGATCCCCTTTGCCGGGTGGTCTTAAGAACCATGGCAAACTGTACTACGGCTTCTCGAGGAGATCTGCAGACACTTTATACTCGAGAGTCTGTCGATGCGTCGCACCAACAGATGAGGTTCCGGTCCATCCACACTCATGATCTTTTGATTGGCACTCGTTGAAGCGCAACTGCTGGGGAAGCAGCGGCAGTTCGGCTTTTGCTTTCTCGAGTCCACCACATAGTACCGCACCGTTTGGATTCCCTATATAAGTAGTGGCGTCTTTTTACCGGGAAATTGCCTACACAACTTGGTTGCCAGGTCCCGGGAGATCGACGTGATCATCAATGTAGTGTGATCCGAGAAATCGAAGCTCTTGTGTGGTCACGTCAACCGTGACACCGAACCGTATTCTATGCCGTACAGAACTCTATCTCGAGACATGGTCAGCTACCTCCACAGACGGGGAGACACCTCTTCGGTGTCTGGCGTGATTCCAATGGAATATCGGTGGTGGTGCTTGGGAGAACCTATTCGTCAGATGGGATATCACTACCGCGCATACCAGCTTTTGCAGGGTCTGTCTCGCCGAGGCCAGCAAACTTCGTCGCTGCCAGCTTCTGCAGGATGACGGGATTCTTGTTCCACCAGTCTGGCGATGACGATGTCTCGTGCAGCTGATTCAGACAGACCATGTCGCATGTGCTACTCTCATCCCCGCAGATGCTTGGGATCAGCCAACTAAGCAAACCCCGACAAAGATAGCCTGGTCACTGCATCGGGTTTCAACCTGATATGCACGATGCTCATCCAGATCAGATCGTTTTCCGTAGATCGATCCCGTTCAACGCATGTTTTTGGGATTCCCATGTCGACCGGCGCTGAGAGCTGAGAGGAAGAATCTAAGGTAGCTTATGCTCCCCAGCATCACAGCCTACCGACGGGGATTTAGATAGTTAAGGAGCCCGTCGGAACGCGACAGTCCTCTGGGGGTCGGCTGCTATGCTGCGCGGCAGGCTTGCCTATCGTGTGCACACAGCATGACCACGCTGATCCTATACTATGCGTCGATACCCGAGTCGCACGCCTTAGCCCTGTCGTGATACGTTCAACCACTTCAAGCCGCATACCTTGAGCGTTGCGGCCTAATGGTGACGACTCGCCGCGTACATGCGCATGGATAGACCCAGTGCCGTTAAAGTACTGCCACTTTTTGTACCAAGATGACCTCTTCGGCACTTGTATCTCGGCTATGGAAAGACGGTAATCTCGCCAGATCACGGGACCGCCTCCCATGGGTAAACTGTTCATGGTAAGTAGTGTTCTGCTGGACATCAGGTTCCTTCCAGCCTGCCAGACGTTCACTTTACCCAAATTGGCGAGTCAGGCTGTGACTTATAATACACCGCCTGATAACCTGCTGTTGGTTTAGGTAAGCCAATGACTTGTTTTAATGGTAGCCCTTAGCTCTGACCACTGCAACTCTCTAGCTGTATCCCCTCTGGCTCTCTTCAAGATTCATCCATGGTTTGGAGTTTCAATCAGCCTGGAGTAGAACTGGTCTATCTCTTCACTAAACGCGGCCACCATGGGACTTTATGCTACGCTTCTAGACTTTCTCCAAGAAGTCAACATTGACATGGCCGAGGGTGAGTAGAAAAATCGCCACCTGAATCGTAATTCAGTATCTAGTTTTTATACATCCTTCACTTTACTTAGGCGGCATATCTGGTAGTGTAAGCTATCACCTCAAGGGTTTTTGATGCGCCCCCGGACTTGTCCATTCTGGTCGTTGAAGAAGGGCCCGACAATTATAACCATTCTCATATCTCCATTCTGGGCCTCTATCGCTTCAATATGTGCTGAAAGTACATATACCCCACTAGGCTGTTCTGAGTACTGACCGATCTTTTGCAATGTTTCATCAATATGCACCCGACCGACAGCAATATTCGCATTAACTAGACCGGTGAACTCAAAGATCAGCTTGACAACCGCTTTATAGCTGACGCTACCGGCGCCCACCCTGGGGGCAGTCGCGTAGGGTCTGTTAATCAAGTGCGGTGAGTCGCTGGGGAGTCTTGGGGGGTAAGCTGCGGACTTGTCATCGAATCATTTATCTTTGCCGTCGGCCAGTCAGGGGGCGAAGTGTGTATACCCAGAGACTCCAGCAGCAACCATGAGAATTTTTATCTTCGCTTTGACTGCTGTCCTATGGCCGATGGTCAAGGGAGAACCCTTCTACACTCACCAATTCGATCAATTTTTCCCCAATTGGAACGCCTTAATACAAGACATCTTGCGCACGAACTGCTCGCAGCCGTTGGATTTCTACAAAACTGGTTATGTCAACACATCTGTGGGGCTGTCTTCAACTATCAGGCCTGTGCTAGATTGCATATTCGCTCATACTTCCCCTACATCACAAGTCGATAGTGAGTCCCTAGTCTCATAGCCTCGTCTCTCTCAAGCTTCGAACGAGAGTCCATGGTGGTGGATCAGACGTAGCCATGTTTTAAGCAGCGCGTCTTGGCGGCGAGAATGCCTTCGATACGCAATTCTGATATAAATCCCTTGAAGTCGCGACCAGTGCCGTTATCCTGGGCCTGTTAAGACGGCCCTGATTCCACTTCGTCGACCTGTGCTAGCAACATTATTGTCCGCCGGCAGCCCCAACCCCAATCCTACCACAAGAAGCGAATTCAATGCGAGCGCAACCGAAGTGATCAACGGCACGCACCATGAACCAGACCATTTCGCTGCCGTATGGTCTCGTGTGCCTGTTTTCTATCGGCTGCTGATCAGCCTTGGAGAGTACATCGCTGACATGGCCGCGGTTTCGAATATCGGAGTTCTGACGTATCAGCTCGCATACAATGGCATCGTGGTGTGGACACCTGAGACGATTTGGTGTGTGCCTTTTTGGGTGAGCCTGGCTGTGGTGATCCACCTATTCTCTGCTTTCTCATTGCGCTTCCGGATCCAGGTGGTGGGCTTCGACAAAGCGTCTCGGACGTCTGTGACGAAAATACAAAGCCTACCCTTATGGCTTTCGAGCGAAATCAAGCCTTCTGCATACCATAACTCATCACTCAAGTGGCGGCGTGAAACAGTGTGGTTCGCCTTCCTGATCCGAATTCTGAATATCGGCATGACTGCACATGTTATCTACGGGACGATGACCATGTCAGGTTTGCTCTTCTTTAGTCCGCAAGACTCAGTCATTGTTGCTTCCCGATTTGTTGGCAGCGCTATAGTCTGTCAGGCTATCGCCAGGTTCGAGATCTCGGGGATGAAGGACAGTGTCGACTTACGACAGGAACGAGGATCATCCAGGGAGGGCTGGACAGAGATGGTGAGTGTTACTACGAAGCCTGAGGAAAGTAAGAGATTGTGGAAAACCTGGTAGTCGGTTCTGAGAAGCATTCACTTCGCCAGAAGATTTTTTCCGTACGAGCAAATGCAGACAAGGGTTAAGGCAAGTGGGCATCCACGGAATCACCCCATCTTCGGAGTGATCCTGTGTCTTTTGTTCCCTTCAAAGACTACATAATTATACCCACGCATCCGACTCCCAAAATGCAATAGCTACCACTTATCGATACTTGTTAAGCAGACGAGACTGTTTATCAGGCTTAGTAGCGACTTACAGGCTGCGATGATGGGACCAGACGGAGCCCTACTATTTTCCCGAACGCTCGCTTCCAGACCATGAAGATATGCATGTCGCCACACCTGGCAGGCTATCAGACCAGTTTAGCAAGAGCCTAGAACTTTCTGAACAGAGCAAAGCATTGACACAAGACGTATGCGAGCCTTTGCCTCAGCTGTGCCATCGCCCTTGCTCTCGGATCTCCTATCTTATGAACCTCCCAGAATCCATTTGAGTTTTCTTATATTAACGAGCGGTGAATATTAATCCGAAGTCCAGAGGAGATGATACATGATGCGTCAGCCATCAGCCACCGTCCAAGAGCAAAGCCGAAGGTCTCTCTTATCTTGCCTCCACTTCATGGTCCATTGGTTGTTCTCGTTGAACGCCCATGGACCAATGACTTATGCACTCATGGCAGGTAATCCTTCAACGAGATAGTTTCTTCCGGCATGGGGCTGAGCTCGAATCCCCAGCTCATGAGCTTTTGATCAGTGCTTGCAACGGTGCGCAGTGCGTCTCTTGAACTTCGGACGGCCCGTACCCCACGGCTGAGCATCTCCTCTTGATACGCTGAGAGCTCCTTCTCGACCGATCCCGTCTCGTTCATGTCCACTCGGCCCAGTGCCTTGCCCAACCTGAGCGCGTCCTCCAACGCATGCATTCCTCCTTCGCCACGGACTGTGGAACCGCGTTAGCTACGACATCGAGCATGAACGAGGGGGGCCGGAACGTACATGGGGCCATGGGGTGGATAGCATCTCCAAGCAACGTGATCCTCCCCACAGGTAAGTCCGCAATCTCGGCGTCATGCGCTGGCCATCTCCTTTCGTTTATGCCCTCAAGTGGAGTCAGCTGGATAATTTCTCGTAGCCTGGGCTCGAGCCCTTCGGCATATTTCAAGGCCAAGTCCCGCTTGGCGGACTGAGAGGCAGTCTCGAGCCATCCATCCGGGCCGATAGCATTGGGCGTATTCAGGAACCAGAAATAGTCGCCGGAGTAGTCGTCGTTGATTTTGTCCACTTTGACATCTAGTGTCAGTGATGATTTGACACAGAAGTGGAGTTGCTCGGATTGGGGACTTTGGAATGAGGCATCGGAGTGAAAATCACACATAGTCAATGGATGGTTCAGAAGATACATACATCCGACGAACATCATACCACCTAGACCTGGACACACGACGCCATAGGCGCTGTGCCCGAGCGCGAGCTGTCGTTCCAAGGCAGCGCCAGAAAGGGTGACTTGGCCGCCCAGGGTTCCTAATTGGAAGGATCTTAGAACGTCCTCATTGGGACGCTGCAGCAAACTCTGCCGTACTGTACGACAGATCAATTTAGACTCCTCGCCGATGGAGATATGGCCTGCTTAGACACGTTTCACACAGATCTCACGTACCGATGCTGTAAACGCCGTCTGCGCCGACGAGGATATCGCCCGAGGCACTGGTGCCATCCTCAAAGTGAACCGTCACTTCGTCTTGCCCTTGCTCTAGGGACTTGAGTTTCTTGCCCCACTGGACTGGAATCTTGAGGGCCAGCCATTTCCGCAAGAGCATGCGATTCGCGCGCAAGACCGGCGTTTCGGGACTATTGATGACCCCGAAGCGTTGGTTGCGAGTGTAGAAGCAAAACTGCGATTCCAGCTTCAGGGGCTTGAGATGGTGTGTGTAGTCTCTAAGATCAGGCAAGTCTGAGCAGGTGGCCTGCAGCTCTTCCAGGACGCTGTGCATACCAGGTTAGCTATCTTTCTCTTTCGAACTCCTCGGAGCAAACATAATAATAAAGGCAGTAGCACCAGCAGCACCAGCGGCACCAGCACCAGCACCAGCACCAGCACCAGCGGCGGTCGAGTTCTAGTAACCCGAGTCTCTCTGGAAAAAGCTACTCACGTATGCATGCCGATGGCCCGGCCCTGGGTCCGGGAAGTGGCACTATCGTCTCTCTCAAAAATTTCGAAAGGGACTCCGTTCTTGCGCAGACTCTGCGCGAGTGCAAGTCCTCCTAGCCCAGCCCCCACAATGAGGACGTGGGGCTTGCGAGTCTCGGTAGCCATGTTGCTTGCCTGAACGTCAGATCGTGAAGGTACCTCAGTCAAGGTGAAAGAAGAGAATCTGATCGCTGGGGGAAAGAGTAGTAGCGGCAATATGTCCCAGTGGAAATACTACAATGTGAGGAGCAGTTGATCTGTTTCGAATTTGAGCTTTGAGTTATTGGCATTCTTATAGAAGTCACTGAGAGACTAGGAAGACATTGACCCATAGGAGGGAGCCGAAGATACTCGTTATATAGCGGTAGATGAGTTAAACACTGACCCTTCGGCCACTGACCCTTCGGCCTCCGCATACGTAAGCGAGGATAAGTCCGATATCTATTGGTCTAGAACTTGACATTGGTAACAACTACCCTATTTTTACTTAGCTGTGCCTCAGGAAAGACGGGCAATTTATACCACCACCTACCGTTATTGAGCAGTCATTGAGCAGTACAGGTCTGTCACCAGGTTAATTTAGGTACATTTCCTCTGAATGCCTGAGAAGATTACATTCTCCAGGGGCCTCTTTCCAGTTAGTCAATGGAGCTATACATAAAAGCCCAGTCAAGATGCCATAGAATCTCCTAGAAAAACATACCAGGTTTAACTCTCCCTGCTAGAAGAACACTTGGCGTGGCGTGCTTGTCACTTGTACTCAGGTGCTTGAGTGACTCACACCCTGAAAATGCATGCTCACAAGGGCTTCTGCAGTCAAAGTTACCGGGGAAATGAAAGAAGGCGGCTAGGTGTCGCATAGTCAGATCTCCGAGCCGAGCTGTACTTATGCGAAAAGCGACCGGGCAAAGGGCCGATAACCCCGCATCTTCACACCTGAAAGCAGCCCGACGTTATGCGACTTTATTTCCGCAGACACGGTACGGATCTCACGATCTTTGTGGTTCTTTCCTGTCTCATGCTGATTTCATGGTATTAGTGCTGGTAGCAGAAAACCCAGTGTGACCAATACTGTATCACCGCAAGACACCAACCAGATCACAATGTTTAAGATAACAGCAGGACATTATTCGGGAACCCAATGGATTGGACCAAGGTCCACCTAACAAAGGTACAGGATCAGGCAGACATCATCAAAGCTAACGCCGTCATGCGCCAAACCCGAGCCCTTGGCTTAGACTAACTTGCTCGTACCTTTGCCCGTACCTGAACTCTGGTGGAAACACATAACCTGGCATCGGAAAGTCTAAGTGAGGTGTACCTCGGACAGCTGGATGATGTAGCCTCGTTTCAAAGGTCTGAAAGGGATGCATGGACCCAGGCCATATCATGGGTTACCACCCAAGGGACTATACCGTCTCGCAGGCCAAGCAGTTCATTCATGGTGATATATGACCCGTACAGGTTAACAAATACTTCCTCAATAGTGATTAAAACAACTCTCCAGCTACCCGTTCTTGTCTTCTAAGAGCAACCTCAAAGGAGCCAGGCAGTATAATCCGCCAGGTGGTGACCTATGCTACTATCACCAACATTGAGAAACACTGGGACGTACAAGTAATTACCTAAGGACGGTCATGCCAGTAGTTTACAACGTTCTTAGATCGATATTCGACCTACATTTCCCCGGAGTGAGCGGTAGCCGGGTCTCTAAGCAGGAAAACCATCAAAGCTTTTCGTGCTAGTTAAAGTGTTTGAGCAGGCTCTCTCATCAGAGTTGCTCATCAACGAGATATTGAACTGGAATTCAAAGACACTACACTGCCATGGTTGACGGCATCGTTGATCAATGGCCACAGACCGAGGACCTGGCCTCTTCAAACCTCACTAATGTGTACAGGCAGTCATGCTTGAATTTGAAAGACTCAGTAAGAACAGGTATATTTCAAACATAACTAGCCACGAGTTCCTCAGCTTAAGCCAAGGTTGTTGGACTGACCGACTTCAACTTGATTTTGCTCGGCCGGCTCTTGCCCTGTCAGATTCAAGCTTGTAGCTGAAGAGTCACTGAGTCTACGGTGATGGACCGGGTGCACCATGGGCATATTACAGTCTTCTCCAGCGTACAGGAACACCTCAGCGTCCAGGGGATGCTCAAGGGGGCTTAGCGACGGACGGTGGATCAACCGCGAGTGGAGGAGGTGCCAATAGAACGAAAAATTATGACATGGAGTGCCAGCATACACGCGTCGGATGCCTCTCTGAGTTTCTCGGTACGGGGTCGCTAGGGGTAGGTATCCCAGAGAGTACTCCTACCTGGAAAGTTGCATGTCTGTCAGGTACTGTACCTGCTCAAGGCGATTGCGGAAGAAATCCGACACGTCGCCTTATGACAAACGGAGCCGTCCATTCACGGCTCTCCTTTCTGCCGTCACATATGACGCTTCTTAAGATAGCCACAAGCCCTCCGTATTCGGTGTTTGGGTCGTCGGTACATTGCATAAGTCAATGCTTCTTCCCATGTCCGGCTTCTACCCGCCCAGTATAATGGCTTTGTTCGTCAGCACTCGAGACGAGTATCTTCTTCTGACATTGACTTCCGGCTGCCTACATCCAGCTTGCAGTCGTATTGCCGCATCTAGGTTTTCTAAATTCTTTCCCTGCATTCAATGTTCATCTTCTCAGTTTGTATGAATCATTTGGGGAATATGCGTCGCCGAAATCAGCAAAGACCGGGGCAGCTCTAAGGCTTTGGATCTTGTGGCTCGGTGGCACAGAACCAGAGGGTTGAGAATAGCAGCAAAGGCTAGGGAGACACTGATGCAAGATGAACACAATGACGAAGCGCAGAAGATCTAGGCGGAATCATTGCAGCTCGTTTCCTCACTGAAACTGACACGCAGGCTGCATAGAACCTGGCAGATCGGTTGAGCGCACGAAGCCAAAGACGTCGATTTGCACGTCTCGGCCGGCGACGACAGGCATTGTGTGGTGCATAGACGACGAATACATAATGACACAGCAGTATACCGCGGAGCTCAGACCCTGGTGAAGTGGCGGCACATTCTGTGTACTGCTGGCCCTGAAGCCACAAATATATAGTAGTTATTGCAGCCTCAGGGCGCCTTCATACACCCAGCTCTTCATCATCATCGAGAAACCACCGCCCACCACCAACCGTTTTGGCGAACCGTGCGCCAACCTTGATGATCCCGACGAGAACTGGGCTCTCGGTCGAGGAGACGTCTACTATCTCACTGGACGACTGCAACATTGGAACCCCAGGCATCGCATGTGTAGCGGCGACCCTCCCCCGTCAAAGCGGCGCCCCAGGTGTCGAAGGCCAGGACAATGGGCGGTTCCGGGAGTGATGCCATCGCCATAATCGTCGTCCTGGTTCTAGTTCTCCTCGGCATCATCCTACTGTGGTGTCTGTGGAGCAATAAGGGGGAGAAGACCAGGAAGGGCAAGTCGCGCGACTGCGGCCTACCGGGCCCACCGGGACCACCCGGCGAGCGTGGTGAGCCCGGATGCCAGGGGCCTCCAGTGAGTACCTACACAGTCACTCCGAAAGCCAAGGCAAATGCTAAGCAAAGAACTCAGGGGATAGGGCTGCCAGGCCCATATGGGCCTCCGGGGCCTCCGGGATCTCCAGGGCCTCAGGGACCGCGAGGGGAGCCCGGCGCGCGGGGAGAGCGAGGAGCACCGGGACAGCGAGGCGAGCGCGGAGAGCAGGGAGAGCCGGGAACGGTGGGAGAAACGGGAGCACCGGGAGCATCGGGAGCACCGGGAGAGATGGGAGCGCCAGGGCCCCCGGGTCCTCCTGGCCCCCGAGGCTACCATGGCTTTCACGGGTGAGCGAGCGCACATCCATCACATCTCCTCCACACCCTGAAACGCCTACCTAAGTTACCGGACCAAACCGGTCCCCTCGTGCGATGCTGACCAGCTTCTCGTGGGGCTTTCCCATCCAGAACGGCAGGAGGTGTAGGCCGAGACGGCCGCGACAGGCGTGACGGACGAGACGGACGCGGTGGCGATCGGGGGGAAAGGGGCGATCGGGGCTCGCGCGGGCCGCCCGCGGGTCGGAGCCGGAGCTCCCGCGATGACCGCCGTGGCACCCTCTGCCTGTGCGGACGGCCGCCGAGGTGCAGGGCCTGTGGCGGATGCGGATGCTAGCGAGGGCCCGCGAGGTGATACGGTAGGGTGCGGGAGTCTGCTTGTCATTTCATCTTCGTCTGAAACGGCGGGCGGCTGCTGACGTGCAGTACCAACCCAGCCGAGCCAGCATAGATATAGAATTCCCGATAGTTGATGGCTACATAGCCCCTCGTATTCAAGTCTGCATTGGAGATCTAGTCCCATGGTTGTCTGATGGTACTGGTGTTTATCTGCCCATTGCTGAGGTGCATGGCGACGCAAGCTGAGTTAGTGAATGCCCGTTGCTTAGTCGGCGCAGAGGATCTGCCGGCGTGAACCGAAGCCGAAAGCCGAGAGGATCCCGTCCGGAGTCGGCCTCCGCGGGGCTTCCTCTCTACCTAAACTTCGATTTTACCTAGCATGTCAGTCTTCAGCTCAATAATGCAAGGGCACGACTAAAGCATAAGTAAGTGTGCCAACCGTCACCATGCCATCGTCATCGTTGCCGTCATTGTCGCCATCCATATATCTGAACCCGGAGGCCCGCCACTGGACGGCCCCAGGGGGGCGGCAGTCGGACACGGAGGCCCGGGTCCTCGCGTTCCACCAGACGCTCCCGGACTACACCGCGACGCCGCTCCGCCCGCTGCCCTCGCTGGCGCGGGAGCTCGGCCTCGGCGCCGTCCTCGTCAAGGACGAGTCGTCCCGCCTCGGGCTGCCGGCCTTCAAGATCCTCGGGGCCTCGTGGGCCGTGTACCGGGCCGTCGCGGCGCGCCTGGGCGTCGTGCTGCCGCCCACCTCTATCACCACCACAAGCGGCAGTAGTACCGATAGTAGCAGCGTCCCAACGCTACCACAACCACCACCACCACCGTCGCCGCCATCCATCGCGGAGCTCGGCGCGCGCGCCACCGCCGCCGGGCTCTCGCTCGTGACGTGCACGGACGGCAACTGCGGGCGGGCGGTGGCGCGCATGGCGCGGCTGCTGGGCGGGCTGCCGACGCGGGTGCACGTGCCGCGGTTCGTGGACGCGCGGGCGCGGGCGCGGATCCGCGGCGAGGGCGCCGAGGTGCTCGAGGTGAACGGCAGCTACGACGACGCCATCCCCGTCGCGCGGGCCGAGGCCGGAGACGACGTGATCATGGTGCTGGACGTGAGTCTGGAGGGCTACGACGAGATCCCGCAGGTGAGTGCAGAGAAGAAGAAGAAGGGAAAGACAATACTGGGCGTAGGCAGACATCATGCCGTGACGTGTCCTACGCGCATAGGACGGGATAGCACGAGAGAGAAGACAAGTACAAAAGTGGCACAGCAGCGTCCTAACGCCGCTCCCAGTACTTCGTGCAAGGCTACAGCACGATGCTCGCCGAGACCGACCAGCAGGTCCTTGAGGCGACGGGCGGAGCAGCGGCCACCGCCACGCACGTCTTCGTCCCGTGCGGCGCCGGGTCGGTGTCGCAGGCCGTCACCACGCACTACAAGAGCCTGAGAAGCTCCAGCTCCAGCTCCTCCCGCGCCGCCGCCGCCACTTCATCAAGGGCCGCCGTCGTCGTCGTGGCCGTGGAGCCGGTGACGGCGGCGTGTCTGCAGGCGTCGCTGCGGGCGGGCCGGTCCGTGACGGTGCCGGCGCCGGCGCCGGAGACCGGGGGCGAAACCAACACCATCATGACGGGCCTCAACTGCGGGACCCTGTCGGCGGCCGCGTGGCCGGTGCTGCGGCGGGGCGTCGACGCCGCCGTCACGGTCACGGACGCCGAGGCGCACGCGGCCGTGGGCGAGCTTGCGCGAGGCGGCGGCGGCGGGATCCGAGCGGGCCCGTGCGGAGCGGCGGCCGCGGCGGCGCTGAGGAGGGTGTGCGCCGACGCCGAGGCAAGGGAACAGGTCGGGCTGGGTGGGGACTCGGTTGTGGTCTTGTTCTGTACGGAGGGCGAGAGGGAATATGAAATTCCTGCCTGACCCCCCTTTTCGATGAATAAGGCTTGATTGCAGTTTATTGTAAGATACATTTTGGCCTTGCTGCTCGGCCTTTGTCAATGATACATCGTACTGCAGCGACTATCATATCTGCCGGACCCTCTGATATAATGCCTCCAGGTCTAATCCGGTCTTATTGTACATTCGTGAGGCCCTTACTCATTCCCTGTGTCTTTTATACAAGTATACCACAGCAGCGGCACCAGTAAGCTCCAAGGTATACGGATGGAGAAGACTGGACATCGTGTGTCCCCAAAATCAGTACCGTCGCAAGACTCAAGCGGCTTCCAACGTCCGGTTTGGCGATAACTCGGCTCAATCCGGCGCATGCTCGATATGCCGGTTCTTGGACGCTTGCTACTCGCTAGAAGCCTGTGGTATGCAGGAAAAGCAAGACCTCCTTCCGCTTGTGCCCCTAAACAAACGGGCCTGTTAGTATGCGAAGGCATGGAAACCCGGGGCCGGAATCAGTTGTTGCTCTCTTACCAGTATCTTCACATGTCGCGTTGTGCTGTTCACGCTTATCTCCTCCTTTTTGAGATTCAGTGCCGCCCTCAGGTCCTGCTTCAGAGCCTGCAAGTCCCCCTCGGCCTTCTTGACGAGTGTATAGTGGCGATTGCCTCCACGCTCCGAATGTTGGTAGACTGAAAGGTTGTTGAGGTTGTTCCGGCCGACGAAGTAGGACAGCTCAGGCCGCTGCGTGCTACCAACGTCAACTCTCTCGAATTGCGAGTTTAGGAAATTGTGGGAAGTAGGAGTCGTGGACGCTTCGGCCGGTGTTGGAGCAGAAGCAGAGGCGGTAGCCGACGCGGCAGATATGGTCGGCTCGGTCTCGAGTGAGTAGCTTCGGGCGCTGTATGGCAGGGTTGCGCGCGTCAGGGGCAGAAGAAGGCGCGCCGGAGAGGATGCCAGCGGCCTCAAAGTTCTCGACAACATCTTAGAGGCAGCGTGTTGGGAAGCTTGCGACGGTTGCGCGAGGGCAGCTCTCAGTTTACGACTAAAAATGTTCCGAGTGACGATGTAGGGTCCACAGTGCAACGCCACAGTCGAACTTGGTTTTGGATAACTGTGGCTTATCTGCGCCTCACCCGGTCAGGCCTCACCCACACAATCGGAATCCACCCCTAGCGAAAACGATATTGCCTGCCCCTCCATCATTTTTCATACAGAAGAACGCCGTCGGGCCCATCGATCGCTTCCATCACCAATCATCCAGCTGCGTCGCGACCACCACCAACCGTCACCATGGCCGACCACGACCTGCTGCCCAAGCTGCTGCCCTACCTCGACCGGCACCTCATCTTCCCGCTGCTCGAGTTTTCCGCGAACCGCCTCCCCGAAGATGTCGACGACGCCGCCCTTCTCCCCATCACAAAGGCCAAATATGAGCTTCTCAAGGCGACCAACATGACCGACTTTGTCGGAAACCTGCAGGCCGAGCTCGAAGGTCTAGAACAGCCTCCCCCCGAGTTCGAGGAGAAGCGACAGAAGGTCATCCAGCGCCTGGAGCAGTTTGAGGACAGCACCAGCAAGCTTGTCGGCCTGCTCGGTCGCGAGGACGTCGTTGGCAACCTGCGCAGCGACAAAGTTGCCAACTTGGAATTCCTCAAGAAGGACCACGATGTACGTAACTTGGCGTTCTGCGCCACTTGGCCCCCCGCGCGACACATACTCACGCCCGTCCCAGGTCACCATCGAGATGGTCAACGCGCTGTACGATTTCGGCAACTTCCAATACAGCTGCGGTAACTACACGGCCGCTGCCGACCTTCTCTACCAATTTCGAGTTCTGTCTACGGATAACGACAAGGTCGCCGCTGCGACGTGGGGCAAGTTCGCGTCCGAAATCCTGACTACAAACTGGGAGGGAAGCATGGAGGAGCTGCAGAAGGTCAAGGAGTCGATCGACACGAAACTCTTCAACAACCCGCTGGCCCAGCTGCAACAGCGGACCTGGTTGATCCACTGGGCCCTGTTCCCACTATTCAACGACGACCGCGCCCGCGACCAGGTCGTCGAGCTCTTCTTCAACCCCGGATTCATCAACACCATCCAGACCAGCTGCCCCTGGGTCCTGCGATACCTCACCGCTACAGTCATCACCGGCCGCAACCGATCGCGGAATTCCGGCCAGCACCAGAAGCAGATGAAGGACGTCATCCGCATCGTCAAGCAGGAGGCCTACGAGTACACCGACCCCGTCACCGACTTCGTGCGGGCCCTGTTCGTCGACTTCGACTTCGAGGAGGCCCAGCGGCAGCTCTCGCTGGCCGAGGAGGTCTGCCGGTCCGACTTCTTCCTCGTCTCCATCGCCGAGACCTTCGTCGACGCGGCGCGGCACCTGATCTCGGAGGCCTACTGCAAGATCCACGCGCGCATCGACATTAAGGACCTCAGCGCGCGGCTGGGCCTGGGCCAGGACGAGGGCGAGAAGTGGATCGTTAACCTCATCCGCGACACCCGCGTCGACGCCAAGATCGACTACAAGGAGGGCACCGTGGTCATGAACCACCCGCCCAGCTCCGTCTACCAGCAGGTCATCGAGCGGACCAAGGGCGGCTTCTTCCGGACCCAGGTCCTCAGCGCCGCGGTCGCGAGGTGAGGAGCCTCCGCGTCGAGGTCGCAGGGGACAGTAGTAAACAGGGGGAAGAAATAAGAGCGCTGCGGGTCAAAAGGGGGGGATACCCATTGCGATATGCTCAGGACAGAGCGCTATTTGAGGTAGAGAGGCAGCGGGAAAGCTACCGGCATCCCGACGAAAATGCATGAGCGGCGTTCAGGGTCCCGGCCCCGGATTGTAGGTAGGTATTTATCGGTAGCACTGCTTCAGAAACCTTGATTGTTTGATGACGACTACCTGCTGCTCTTCCACATGACATGGTGCTATTGTACGTTCATCTTTACTGTCGTTGGTGCTGTTGGCGCTGCTGCCGCTGCTGCTTATCATCGCCGTCATCGCTGCCGCCGCTGCTCTTGCCATTGTTACCTTGTTGCTGCACAGGAGTTTTGTAGATTGAAGTACGCCGTGAGCCTGAAAGCTACTATACTGGCTCGCATGAGGCTCTTATGAGCTTCGTATCATGAACTCCCAGAGGAGCTGTGGAGCGCCAAAGGGCCTGCCACTGGGAGGAATTCTCCCGATGAGGTTGAGTTCAACGGTCCGATTCTCCGAGGTAGGTAGGAGTTCTCTCTTCTTCCCTTCTTCTCTGAATGCCTCGACATGCCTACCTACGTTAATCCTCATTACTCCGCTGAATACGGTTCCGGCCGCTTTGCTGT
This sequence comes from Xylariaceae sp. FL0804, assembly GCA_022539325.1. Taxonomy (NCBI): domain Eukaryota; kingdom Fungi; phylum Ascomycota; class Sordariomycetes; order Xylariales; family Xylariaceae; species Xylariaceae sp. FL0804. Next base: position 2,316,096 of record JAJKLG010000007.1, on the reverse strand, counting down.
TACTCGCTTGACACACACACACACATTGTGCCAAGTCGTCTTCTCACCTGGATTCTGGTGCGCCTATAATTGAACTGACTTGTTCTCCCGCTCTGGTTTCCCAGATCGAAGATCGATCCGCCACCACGGCCCGCTGAGTTTATAGCCGGGGTTGTGCATTCTTCTTTTCTAAGGCGGATACAGCAGGTCTCATGTACGCGTACCAGGGAGGGTATATTCGAAGAGATGCATTTTCTCGAAAGAAAGGGTCCATACGCAACTCATAGACTCGGAAACAGGATGAGATACAGACATAGGATATATAAGTTATCTGTAGTTGTCTCTTATTGCAAGATCTAGGTATCTGGTATATTTTCCATTCCTTCCCTGAACAACAGCATAGCCCTTGCCCAACTAAAGTAAGGTACGAAGTAGGTATCGAGATAACGTAAAGCACGAGTGCCAACACCAACGGTATCGTTAATGCCGGCCAAAATGAAAACCGCCGACAGATCAATGTACAAGCCCCGATCCATCGGATCTCATCACTAGACGAAAGCAGTCCGAACCGTCCACCGCTTTCCGCCTCTCGCTCCCTCCCCATCTTCTTCCATATTTCCGCGCCACCCCGCTTCCGCCGTCTCATGGTAGCAAGTAATTGGGCCTCCGGCCCGGCAGCGCTGCCGGGCGGCGGGGCGGCGTGGCCGTGACCGCCGCGTAGCACGCGCGGCACAGGCCGCCGACGCCGACGCACAGGGTCCGGCAGCGGCGGCAGGGCAGGAGACTGTTGTTGTTGTAGCGGGAGTAGTAATCGTCGGCATACCTCGGGTAGTAATGATGACGGCCGTTGCTGTAGTTGTAGTTGTAGTTGTTGTTGGAGTAGTAGGGGTCGCGGTAGTCGAGACAAGGCGGGGAGGAATTATAGTACTCCGGGTAGTAGTAGTTGTAGTAATAGGGGGACGAGGTGGGCTGGTGGTGGTGGTGGTGGTGGCGCTTGTCGCACCGCTGCTGCGGCTGCATGAGCACCGTCGCCCCGGGCTGGTTGTAGATGACGGCGGGGCCGCGGCCCGGGTGGAGCCTGCTGTTGTCGTCGATGACGAGGCGTCCGAAGTTCTCGATGACCTGCGCCGCCGGCTTGTGGTGGTCGTGGTGGCGGTGGTGGTGATGGTGGTGGTGACGGCGGCGGTAGTCATCGCCATCCCGCCACCGCAGCTCCTCGACGTAGGCCATCCTCTCGAGGCACTTGGGTGAGGATGAAGAAAAGGGCCGGCCGAGCTGGAGAGGCACGATGCTCTTGGTTATCCCGAGTTGTCCAGTCAAGTGGTGGGCTGGGATATCGTTGCGGCGGGACCAAGAACGAGGTTGAGAGAGACAGGAACGTGTAAGTCGTTTTGCGCCGAACGGCTGGACCGGGTCAGGTATAATAAGCATACCAGAAAGGCCACAGCCTCCTGGAGAGGCTCTGCATGGCCTACCGGTATGACTCCGTGGGGTGACGGCACTCCGGGGGGTGTTACCGTGACTTGCGCGGGTGATCGTTTTGGAAAGCTTGTTATTCAGGACCACCGCCGTTGGCGCCGCCATCGCGGCCGGCCGGCCCATCATCGCGCCAGACCCCTTCAGAGACCACCTCCATCCTCGACCCCTCCATGCTACTCCGCCCTAGGTACCCGGGCGCAGCAGGAACGTGTCAACGGCAGCATGCTCGTCATTTGTGCACTTCTGTACCCCGGCATGCGGCTCAGCCCGCCGCGTGGGATACCGGTAGGCAGGCCAGGCGAAGCAAATTGCCTGCCGGCTATTGGTGTGCGCCCAAACACTGCCCAGCCGTGGGGGCGGAGCGGCTCGCCACCATTGGCTCCGGGCGTGCGATGATGCGACCCAACATGATTGATGGCAGCCTATTCGAGCCTTACGAGGCAAACCCCTAGACAATTAAGTAAGTAAGTAGGTACAACTAGCGGTAAGACTCGGTGGCGGCACTGACCGGCACCTTGGTCCTACGGTGCCAGCAACACGCGTACTACCTCCTGGAAGCTGAGGTTTCGGTGTAGATAGGTAGGTAAGTCAGCAGCGTACGTAGTCCAGTACCGGCCCAGGGTCTCACTGGCAGCGTGGAGCGTGGTGGTGGTGCCACTGATCAGTAGACTGGTCAGGTTCGCTTCCGAACAGCGCTGGTTCGTTATTCGTTATTCTTTCGGCTTAGTCTTGGCACCGCCAGCAGGTAAAGCCAGACCTATGCCACGGCTGAGTTACGCCAGAAGAGTAGTATACGCGCGCGATTAGAACGCAAATTCTGGAACCAACAAGGCCAAATTCGCGCCAGGCAAGGGGCGCGTTCGGCGGTAACGGTAGGTGGATACCAACGGGCCGCCGTCAGGTCAGGCCCGGCGTGCACGGCGCGTAGGTATCACCACAGACACAGACACCGCAGCTCGAGCGACAGCCGCGCCTTCTCGCCCTCGCGGCCCGGCAGCTCGACGCTGGAGTGCAGCGCGCCGCCCGCACCTCGTCCGCCTCCTCCAGCCTCCTCAGCCTCGTGCGCGCTGTCGAACAGGCCGATGACCAGGACCTCCTCGGGGTCCTGGTCGGGCACCCAGCACCACCTGTGGCCCGGCGCCCAGCGCGCGACGTATCCGAGCGCGTCGTGCGTCGTCCCCGCCTCCGCCTCCTCCCCACTCGCCGAGTCCGGGCCCAGGCCCAGGTTCGGCGTCTTGACGGCGAGCGGCACGTAGTCGGCGTCGGCAAAGGTGCGCGCGTCGCCGAGCGCCAGCGGGTCGCGGCGCACGCGCCGCAGCGGCCGCCACACCGAGTACAGCGCCCACCGGGGACCGTCGTAGCCGGCGGCGGCGGAGGCGGAGGCGGAGGCGGAGGATGAGGAGGAGGAGCGACATCGGTCCTCGGCGCGGATCACGGCCGCCGCCGCCGCCGCCAGCTGCGGGTGGTACTTGCGGATGTGCGTGCGCGCCCCCGCCGGCGCGTAGTCCTGGTGCACCTTGGGCGCCGGGCTGGCGCCGCCGGCGCGCGGGTCGAAGCCGATGAACTGCGGGAAGGCGTCCGCCGAGAGGAGAGGAGGATATGTGTCGGCGGCTTTCAGCTCCGTCCGGCGGCGCGCGTCTTCCTGCTCTGCCTTGTTCCCCTCCGTCCCTTGCGGTGTCTGCGCCTCCACCTCGCCGGCGCAGGCATGGGTTGCCAGGGCGTCGGTCTCGGTCCAGAGGGCCGAGCGCAGGAGCAGCGACTCGGTGACGACGGCGCGGCAGCCGGTGATGCGCCGCATCATGTCGACCGTGTCGGGGACGTAGTGCCGGCTCAGGAGGGCGGGGTCCTTCCACGCCGACAGCCGCCCGTGGTGAGGCGCACGGTGCAGGGTCGTGGGGTGGTGGACGGCGGTGAAGCCGTGCGTGTGCAGCTGGGCGTGGCCGGTGGCGGATGCCAGCTCCTCGACGGTCGGGAGCGGCCGCAGGCTGTGCAGTGGCAGGAGCCTCTCGTCGCCGAACTCGGAGAGCGCGGGGAGGTGGTAGTTGTGCGGGCTGGGCTCGGGGACGTGGCCGGCCTCCACGTACCGAAGCCGCCCCAGAACCGGTGACGCGCCGGACATGACGGGCAGCCCGAGATCTTGGGTCTCCTCAAGGATAGTGGCAAAGCTGATGGGTAGAGAGCCACCAGTGATGGTCGTCGATGGCAGAGACCCTCATTACCGACCTTGATGCGTAGAGGCAAATACCAAGAGCAACACAGCTGTCTCCAGCCTCAAATAGTTGGGCGCAAATCTAGCCATGCGTCTTCCCGGTTAAGACCTTGATCGGAGCTTGGCCGATTGGTTTCTCATAATAATCTGTAAAGTGACGCTGAGACACCCCTCCAGATGTCAGAACTCTCTGCCAATTGGAGTGTCAATTCATTCTCTCGCAGCCCGACATCTGCTGTCGACCACTGACAGGGCGTGGATAAGTCATGCATCACGGCCTTCATACAGCTTTATGGTCGTGCTTGCTGAGAGAGATCTCGAATATATTATGTTGTTACGGCTAGGGATTGGACAAAGTCGAAATCTGGGAGAGGAAAATATCAAGTTGTAACCGTAAGTGGTTGTGAGAAGCTCCCGTAGTGTGGATCGATACGGTACCTATTATGACGTGATGATGTGTTGAGGGTTAAGTCTTCCTTCATTGACCATCTTTTTGGAAACCTCAAAGAACCTCCAACCCACCCATCGAAGCAGCAATCTTACCACCAATACGATCACCCTCACTTCCCTCCGACTACCAACTCGATCAACACCACCATGTCGTGCATCCTCGCCGCATCCCGCACACTCAACCGCACCGGCGCAACGCGCTCACTGCCCGCCGCGCGGCGCTTCGCCTGCGGCACGACATCATCCCCAACATCCACGACGTCCACCACCACCGTCGCCGCCGCCGGCACCAGCACCACCACCAGCACCACCACCGGTACCAGCGCCCCAGCGAATACCACCAGCTCTGATCCCGACGGGGTCGCAGGAGCCAAGCAACAACAACCACCATCACCAGACAGTCACCAGACGGCCCAGCAGCAGCAGCAGCAGCAGCAGCCACAGGAGGACCACGAGAAGAAGAAGACCGCCGCCAAGAAGACTAAGACGGTCGCCGAGCGCGACGAGGAGCTGCGCGCCCGCATGTCGGGCCTGGCGGGCGACGGCGGCGCGGCCGGCGTCGAGTACGAGGACGGCCAGCCCGTGGCCATGCGGCGCGGCGTGCGGAACAACATGTTCCGGTATATTTGATGATAGGTGCCAAGAGACCGACGCCCATACAGCAACCTGACGACAACTACCTACATGCCTACCTACCTATCCTGCCTAGGTACCTAAGAGGTATCCAGCCCCGGGAGTGGTGCGGAAACCAGCACACGCTTGCCATGCGTGCGCTGCTGCTTGGCGGGAAGTACCTATACACTTGGCGCGCGACAATTTCTGCTCTGGCTGGAAGGGGGGTGGGCGCGCTGCCTCTTCGTTCATCACTCTCGTGGGGGCTAAGCGCACTCACCGGGAGGGAGAGAAAGCATCAGGATGAGGATCAGGGAGAGACTGCTTGCGCACGTATCATGGCTCTGTGGCGCGCATACCAGAGCCCATACAAGCCCGTTCCATCCCATATGGCCTCATCACAGTCGCGACAGCAGTGTTCAAGGGGGCCCTGTCCACGGAGTATCTTGTCTGAGTGCCTAGCCCCGGGCAGGAGGTAGGTGCCCAGGTAGCCAGGCAGACAAACGGTCAAGCCGGCTGCGCTCCGGGCCGGACGAGCCGCGCGCCGGGCCGGACGAGCCGCGCGAGACCCGCGGTCGAGCTTCGACATCGGGATGGTCGCCGCGCTGGAGGAGGGGGCCTCGTGCGGTAGATCCCGTGGGCATGTTGGTCAGGCAGGTAGCTATACCTACGGAGGGAAATCGCCCGCGAGAACTGGGGGACTGACTGTTTGCGGTCCTACGCCGTATCTTAGGTATTGCCTAAATCTCAGTCCACACTTGATCACTTACACACATAATGCCTTCGCCACTGGGCCGCGTGTGTGAATACATCATTAGAGGGACCAATCCGGGCAAAGGTTTAATAGTATCGGTTTAAGCAAAATATAGCGGATTGCCATAAAGCAGTGCCTCCGCTCTGTGCCGAGGACTAGATGTCTATCATACGTCGTACTACTTTGGTATAGCCGTCCATTCCTTTACCATCAACGCCGTTTTTGATCCGAACCACCAACGCCGGGGCATAATAAAAAGCATGTGCCACGTGAGTACCGTAGATGTGAGAGCCCATGGCTCACAGCAGAGTCGGTATGTGTAGAAAGGGGCGGGAAAAGGGTGGGGAGGGGTGCCGCAAGGGGGGAGAACCCGTGTTCAGAAAGGCCCTCACTCAGGCCGTGCCGCGGGGCTTCGCCTTGGTCTTGGCCTTCTCCTTCTTGTCCTCCTTGAGCTTCTTCTTCTTCTGCTCGTTCTGCTCCTCGAGCTTGCGCTTGTGCGCCTGCTTCTCCTGCTCCGTCTTGGGCAGGGGCTTGAAGAAGCCCTCGAGCCGGCTCTGCTGCGAGCTCTTGGTGCCCTTCTCAAGCCGCGCCGCGCCCGCCCGGACGCGGTCCTCGTTGAAGCCCTTGTCGGCGACGAGGAAGCGCACCAGCGCCTCGACGTCGGGCCGCTCCCACTTGAAGTCGCAGAGCGGGTCGTCGGCCGGCCGCACGTCGGGCTCGAAGAAGAGCGCGCGCGCGTCCTCGAACGGCCAGTCGTCCGGCAGCACGTACTTCTGCTTCGGGTCGCCCTTCATGTGCGCCACCACCGCCTCCAGCGTGCCGTGCTCGCGGATCAGCTTGAGCGCCGTCGACGGGCCGACCTTGGGGATCGGGTCGAGGTAGTCGCACCCGAGCAGGATGCAGAGGTCGACGAACTGGTGGGCCGGCCCCCCGTCAGCGATCTGTCGCCCCTCGTGGAAGCCAGGGCGTGCGTGCGTGCTGAGACACTTACCTGCTTGCGCTCCATGCCGAGTCCCTCGAGGACCTGCTCGACGCTGATCTCCTGGATGGGCTCTTTCCGCTGCTCGCTGAAGGTCAGGTGGCGCAGGAGGATGGGGCTGTCGAAGCAGAGGGTGTCCATGTCCTCGCTGGCGGCGGCGTACACCTTGCCGGCCCGCGCGAGCACGGCGCACTGGGCCTCGGCCTCGGTGGGCGCGATGATGTAGGGGATGCCCATGAGCTTGAGCAGCTGCTGGCACTCGGCGTTGTGCTCGCGCGTGACGCGGACGGTGCGGCGCGAGAACTTCTCCACGTCCTCGGCCGTGCCCGTCTCCTTGGCCTCCTCGAGGCTCTCGCTCGCCTCGGCCTTGCGCTGGAAGCGCTTCGCGAGCTCGCCCGACTTGAGCTTGGGCGGCGCGCCGTCGAAGACATACAGCGGCTTGATCCCGTTGTCGACCATGCGCAGCGTGCGGTAGAACATGCCCATGAGGTGGGACGTCGTGTCGCCCGACTCGTTCATCAGCTGCTGGCCGTCGGATCGGACCGCGATCAGGAAGCTGTAGATGCTCATGGAGCTGCATTCGATTCGATCAGCAGGGACTTCGGGCTTGGAAGGGTATAATGAGCTAGCTAGTCAAGAACATACGCATCCTGTCGAATCAGTTAGCTATGTCCAGAGCAGGCGGATCGCAGTCCAAGTGCTTACGATGGCGACCTTGCGGCCAAATTGGTTCTTGATGTCGCCTTCCTTGACGGCGCCAGGCGCCTCATCCTTGATGATGGAGTAGAGGTTCTTGATCCCCATGGCGGAAGAACTCTTCTTGCAATGCTACTATACGTAGTCTCAGGTCTGGAAAGATTGAACAAGAGTTTCTGGCGGGTGGGCGCCGGAATTGCTAGGGCAGGTGGCTCGGCGGAGGAGAATGGCGGGTGATGTCACGATTTTCTGTCGCTAAAGTGAATGGGCGACGCGTCTTGGGGACGTGTCGCGCGAAGGTCATGGTCTGTGCAACGCGCTCTTAAATGGCAGCTTGTGCGCTAACCCTGTTGAGGAACCAGTCACTGTCGGCCACTTGCCTCATGTCTCTCAGTTTCCCATGGCCAAGTGCCAACTTCAGCGTCGGGCATGTTGATCCTTTGATGACTAAGAACAAGACGTCGCCGTCGGCGACTTTGAAACATGTCTGTTGACTGATTTATATCTAATTTGCCTCCTTGGTCTATAATGCGTCCCGCCTCCTCCTCCTCGCCGGGATCTACTGCCTACTTCTCGCGGGGATAGACGGTGCCGCCCTGGCGGCGGATCTCGTCCATGATCTCCAGGACGCGGACGGTCTCGGACCAGGGCACGACCTCGCTCTCGCGGCGGCCCGCGGCGAGGTCCAGCGCCGTGTTGTCGGCCTCGTAGATGAACCCCTGCTGCGGGCGCGCGTAGTCGTGCAGCCGCCCGGCCGGCTTGTCGTCGCCCGTCCAGCGCGGGTACACGGTGAAGGAGCGCGGGTGCGACGGCGCCGAGCCCTCGACCTCGACGAAGCCGTCGGTGCCCTCGATGGTCGCGATGACCTGCGACGCGCCCTTCTTGCGCTCCGTCGTGCTCGTCACCACGCCCTGCCGCCCGCTGTGCTTGTAGTGTACTGGACGGCGCATTGCCCCGTTAGCAATTGCCCTCCTGATGTTGCTGCTATTTTTTCCGGGGAGCCTGGATGGAAAAAGGGGTTGCGGCACGCGCCAGTGGCAGTCGCAGTTGGTCACTACAGCAGACAGCAGGCGGTTACTCACACAAGACACTGGTTGTGACCTCGATGCCGTCGACAAACGACTGCGCGGCCATGATAGTAGGCTTCTCGCGATCTTTGGGCACGTCCGGGTCCAGCGTCAGGATGGCCCAAGACAGGGAATAGATGCCGATGTCGAGCAGCGAGCCAGCCCCGAGCTCGATGTCCTTGTAGCGCGACGTCGACGGCGCATTGCGCATGTCGATGTGCATGAAGAAGTCAGACGTGGTGCGAAACACGTCGCCGATCACGCGGTCCTCGTATAGGAGCTTGCGCAGGTCGGCCACCACTGCAGAACATCCAGTGGTCGTCAGTAAACGCATATCCTCAACGATTCATCCCCATCCCCTGATCTCTCTTGCGCAAGACGAGCAGCTCCGGGGCGCCACCTACGGGGCCGGTGCCGCAGCCACATGGCCTCGGCGACGTAGACGCCCTTCTGGCGCGCGGCGTCGAAGACCTCGCGCGCCTCGGCTGCGTTGAGCGTGAAGGCCTTCTCGCACAGCACGTTCTTGCCGGCGGCGATGGCGGCGAGGCAGTCGCGCTTGTGGAAGCCGTGCGGACTGCCGATGTACACGCAGTCGACGTCCGGGTCGCGGTAGACCTCGTCGTAGCTGCCGTAGACGGCCGGCTTCTGAGGCGCGTCCCCCAGATACTTGTCCACGAACGCGCGGCTCTTGTCCAGCGTCGACGAGCCCACGGCCTGGATCACGTGCCGCGCCTTCGCGTCGTCGCGCGGCATCACCAGGTCCGCCACGAACCACGACGAGATCAGGCCCGTCGCTGGCCGTACGATATGTGGTCAGCAAGGAGGAGTCCGTCCTGCGGAGCGCAGCGGGGGCGGGGGAGGGGGGACGGAAAGCGCCTCTACGCACTAATGATGCCCCAACGGCATGTTGGGAGGTCTTTGCCTGCCATTCTGCCTCGCAAAGTGTCGTGTCAAGTCGAATTCAGCTTGCTGGCGATACGTGTGAGCGTCTGTTTGCTTACAGCGCCAACCTCCTGCGGATGAGAAGACAGACTTACATCATTCGTACCTCGGAGGATATAGATTGCTGCCTAGATACAGTGAGTGGAGATCTCGTGACCGCGGAGCATTTACGGTATACCGGTACAGCTGTGGTGGCTTCGGTCATGCATGCCACGATGCCTCAAACCGTCTCCCGCTCATACCCCGCGGCACCCGCAGTGGGAGCTTTGTGGGGCCGTAGCGTCTCGACGAGCTGGGCTGAATGGCCGGAGTTGCCCGAGTGTCCCGCGTGCGTCATCAATCGGCGAGTTTGACTGGATTCAGCAGAAAACGGAATCGTACAAAATGTATACGGCAGAGGGCAAGGAAGCCCCTGAGGTACGGCGGCAGACCAAGTGAAAGTACGAATATAGCGAGTGAGCGAGTCCCTCAGTTACACAAAACGATCCAAGGCTCAAGAGGCATTTTGACGCTTCAGCGAGTTCAGCAGCAGCCCGGTAACTTATTTCGAAGACACGCCGCCAGTGCAAACCGCGCTTGATGTCTTCGTAGACTGTCGACAGACTGACATTCAGACTACCTGCTTAGTACGGGACATTCGCAAAGCTGAAACAAAATGCTATCAGCATAACCACAGATACTTACGATCATGATGTTGGCAGAAGCTCGCAGTTGCGGCCTCTCTTATATATGGGTCACGTAAGTACATGGTGGTCCACGATGTATTGGCTTCTGACTGTCCCAGAGCTGTAGATGGGAGAGCACATTCAATCGACGACAACCAAAACTTTCGATGAGGAGGGTCGCATGGCGAGGGAGATCGCGGACGATGACTACCACCTCACCCTTCGCATATGACTTCAATATGCATGAACACAAACTCCAACGTCACCTCTGAGTCCACAGGGAATATGTGGGTAGGGACAGCGAGGTCTTCGGGTCTTGCATTACCAATCTTTCCCGTTCTTCCCGTTATCCCTTTACTGCGGCTGCAAGCTTGAATCTAGCACGCCCCTTCAGGTGCGCCAATGAGACTTGAGAACCAGCTACGCATACGAATTACTAATGGAACATCAAGAAATGCTTCAGGGACTCAAAGGGCATTATGGTCTACCCCTAATGGGTCTTAGGTAACACCTAGAGGTAACACCGAAGTACTACCTCTCTCCAATGGCGCGACTGCCAGGCTCAATTACTAATACCTGCGAAGAAGGCTGTTAGAGATTATCGATGATTGACGTCAACACGAAGGACGTCAGAGGTCTTCTTTAAGACAGAATGTAGACAATCCGTTTTTACACCAGAAGCTGTGATTGCTAAACGCTCAATACCTACGCAAACTCGAGCCATCCCATCAGCATCGTTCCGCAAATATTCCACTATGCCTTCCAGCATGAAAGCTTTGGTCACGGTTGAGGGCCAGACCGCCGCTGTGCGGTCGACAGACGTGCCCAAGCCGGGTGAGGGGGAGATCTTGGTCAAGGTGCACTACGTGGCTCAGAATCCCACCGACTGGAAAGGGTTGTCGCGGGCGGAGCCGGGACGCATCGTCGGATGCGACTTTGCCGGCACCGTACACGACAAGAACGGCACACACTGGCGCGAGGGCCAGCGGGTCGCCGGCTGGGTCCACGGCCAGTCCTCCGACCCGCCGAGGGGCGCTTTCGCCGAGTACCTGGTCACCGAGGCGAGCCTGGTCTACCCGATCCCCGAGAAGGTGTCCTTCCAGGAGGCCGCCGTGATCCCGCTGGCCTTCGCTACCGCGGTGCAGGCCATGATCGGCCGGCTGAAGATGCCGGAGCCGAGCCGGCCGGCCAAGACGGCCTTCCCCTTCCTCGTCAACGGCGGCAGCACGAGCGTCGGCCAGTACGCGATCCAGCTGGGCAAGATGGCGGGCGCCTTCGTCATCGCCACGGGCTCGGCGCGCAACCACGCGCGGCTGGAGGCGCTGGGCGCCGACGCCGTCGTCGACTACAAGGACGCCGACTGGCCCGAGCAGGTGCGGAAGCTGAGCCACGACGGGCTGGAGCACGCGCTGGACACCATCTCGGAGAAGGGCACGCCGGAGGCCGTGGCCCGGGCCATGTCCCCGACCAAGGGCGGCAAGGCCATCTTCCTCCTGCCCGTCGGCGACGTCCGGGACAAGGTCGAGAACAAGAAGGTCCGGATGGAGAGCACCATCGCGTACACCGTCTTCGGCAAGGCCCTGGACTTCGGCGGCGCGTTCGACAACTGCGGCGAGCCCAAGCCCGAGGACAAGGCCCTCTGGGAGAAGTACCTGGCCATGCTCCCCGACATGCTGGGCAGCGGCAAGCTCAAGCCGAACCCGGTCAGAGAATTTGGTGGCCTCGACGATATTCTGAAGGGATTCGAGGAGCAAAAGCAGGGCCGCGTCAGTGCGGAGAAACTGGTCTACAAGATCGCGTGAGTGACGAATAGGGGATGCTCAATCAAAGTATTATTCCAGTCTCATGATGAGATTATATCGTCTTCAACTGTGCCATGGTGCATTTTGGTGAACTATGGATTTCGATGATCTGGAACCAGGATTGATTGTCACGAAGCACCCTTCCCCTTCCGCCCATCAGGTTCGTCACCCCCTCTATCCGAACACTTCAGGGTCCTCACACCCGTACGCGTGACTCAAGTTAGGGGGTTGATGTAAGATAACCTTTATTTCCTGAGCCCAGTTTCCGGGCAAATCCCAGTAGGGATCAGCAAGTCCTGGTGATGTTTCATTAATGAGTACATTAGATCCAATCCAGCTTGCAGTCCTTTATCTGCAGCTTTCATGTATGCCCGCCGTTCGTTTACCGAATTCTTGATGTCTTTTAGCGCACCCCGGAAGTAGGTTCTGATGAAATTATGTGCCGTGTATGTATCGAGCGTCGCCCGGGTAGCATTTCGAATAATTGTTTTCATCAAAGGCCGTTCGCCTCCCACAACTCCGGTCCTTTTTGCAGCTTTCACCCCCGCCTCTAGAGCCTCCGTGTAAGCGATCCGCTCAGGAAAGCCGGACCACAAGCCGAATTCTATCACGGACGCGGGCGGCGCCATGAATTGCTGGATTATCGGATCTTCCGTATACGCGTCCAGGGCCGTGCGGGTGGCGATGTGGACACATTCATCCATGATGAATAAGGGGATCTTGAACAGGCTTGGCTTAGTCGAAGGATTGTCTTGTCGGCTATCCGGTTGCTCCTTTTGTTTGATCTCTTTTTCCTCTCTGATTCCGGTTGGCTGATTCGTCACCCTCATAGATGATTGATCTTCCCTTCGGCTGTCCTGGCGTTTCTTGTCTTCACAATCCTTTTCTTCTTCTGCTCCCGTTTTCCCTGACACCCTCCCCGTGTCCCTCTTGCTGGGGCCGAGTTGCTTAATCCACCTCGCTACCCGGTGGCGTACGGCCCCGCGGAAGGAGACTGCGCGAGGTGGTGTCTGAATGACCTCGTACGGCGGTGGGTCCATCCGCGCTTGTTGCGGAAAGATTGGTTTTCCGGAATCAGCGTCCATGCTTTGTCCCATCTTGACGATTGTGCAGATATTGGTGGTTGTGAGAATTGAATAGAATGGTCTGACTCACAGGCGAGTAGAAGAGCTTTTTGTTGATTTCCCACGCGGAGAAAAAAAGTTGTGATGGCTTGAGTTAGTTATAAGTATTATACCGTGTACTATAAGGGGCATGGAAGGGTTCCAGATATTAAAAGGCTTTTAAAGTTAATAAGATTTCCTAAGAGTAAAAGGCTTACCGGATCCCGGAAGGCTTCCGTAGTTTAAAAGGGTTCGTATATATCCCCCGCTATAAGGCTACTGTATTTTACCGTTAGCGCCCGCTATTACTATTACGCGCGTTTATTATTACACGGGATTTTAGGCTTATACCGGTTATTACGGTCGCGTTTGCTTTTAAACGGGAATTAGGATTATAATTAATTTATATACCGGTTTTATTTAATATATACCTCCGCTAATATATCCGATTTATATAATTATTTAGCTTATACTTATATAAGCTACCCTGGTTAATAATTATATAAGGAGATTTTATTTTAATATATACCGCGTATATTAATAACGCTTTTATTATTATAATTTATTCCCGAAAAGGTTATAGTATTATAATCTGGATATAAGTATAATACCCGGTTATTCCGGTTACTTAATTTTATAACCAGTTATTAGTATATAATCGTAAGGGAATAAAGTAATTATTAGAAGTAAATAATAATACTATATATTATTAAAAAGTAACCGAATATAATAGTTATCACGGCTAATAATAAGGCGTAGCCGATATTACTTTATAAAAAGCAATCCTTAATTATAAGATGAAAAGGAAAAGGAAGGCTATATACGGCTAGTTATAAAAGGGATGCAGGTAGCTAAGTCGGTGCGGGCCACCTGGGTAAAGCCTAGCCTAATAGAGCTTAGTGCAGCCTAGGTGTGCGGGAGCCACACCTAGCCACACCTTTTAGCCCTACAGGCCACTGCAGGTGCGGTGTGCTATTACTACCCCCCTAATCTCTTATATAAAGCCGACGAAAAAGGCTATATACGGAGATTATTAAAAGAGCTAATTATATAAAAAACAACACATATAGGGCTCGAATCGAATACTTTTAATACTGTTAAAATTCTTTATTACCGTCCGAATCCGGTTTAGCGCGTGTTAACGCTGCTAGATTTTATACTATTATAAAGTGCCCGGGCCGGCTAAAACGCACGTATATACTCTTCTCTTACTTAAGAGATCCGGTTCTAGGTGGGGTTTTATATACGCATTTTAATTAGCCGAAAACCGGTAAAAGTGGGGAGCCGAGAAGCTTAAAGCGCTGCTAGTAATAATACGGTGCCGATATAAGTATTTTAATTCGTAACGAAGTTGTTTATAAGTGCTCTCCACTATAACTCTCCTTTAATATAGGTTTTAATATAGTTATTAAAGAATCGGTGGAGAAAAGCGATAAAGTTATCGAGGGAGACCTAAGGTTAATCGTTGGGTTTTAGCCTTATAGCTTATAAATAGGCGTTATAACGGTTTTCTTAAGTGTTTTAATTTTAGTGTGAAATATATAATAGGTCGAGTAGGTATAATTCGGAGTCGGACGTGAATTACGCGGGGGAACGGTCGGTTATATATCCGTTGTTTTAAAGCTAACGTATTTATATTACTCTTATACTCTCGAGTATTAAAATAAGCAAAGCTTTTCAGTACGATTTCTAGTATAATTAACATGCTTAGTAAACGGATCGAAGCTAAGAAACGATGTAATAACCTAGGTTATAATGGGTCGGATTTAACGGTCGAAAGGAAGGGATTCGAGAACATTTTAATATTGGTTTCTTAACTTTGCTAGCCAGCGGAGCGGTGAAAAGAGACCTCGAGCCGGAACTTATCTTAAAGCTCTCCCTTAGTGAATCCGTAGTAGTATATACCAGATCTAGTACCTAGGCGGTGGGAATCTCGGCTATAATACTATACAGGTATTAAGTCGGTGCTTATAATTAACGGGACTCCCAGGAGGTTAGTCGGGAGTAGAAAAAGTCTAATAGCGGTAATCTGGATTTCGAGGACCGGTCGGGTTAAACTGCGCGGTGTATACTAATAAGCTTTTAATAAGCGGTTTTAACTAATTAAAATCGGCGCTAAGGTCCGAAAAGCGGGTATTAAGCCTATATACTTGGATTTTAATAAAAAAAACGATTTTAAAGGAAAAAATAACGATTTAAAAGAGAAGTAATAATTCGTAAAAAAGTAACGATTTGTAAAAGAAATAACGATTTATAAGGAGAGGTGCCGAGTACGCTTAGGTAAGCAGCTGCCAGCTAGTAACAGGCTGCAAAAGGATTTAGCCAGCTGCCAGGTAATCTTAACGTAAGGGCCGAAAAGTGTTAGCAGGGCGTGCCGGTCCCGGCATTACACGCAGAGCATTAGCGTTAAAAGGGTAAATAGGTTTAGGCTTTTAGGAGTTGCTTAAATCTATTAGCCGGTGGATAGTGGTTAAATAGTATAAAGTGGAAAACGCAGCGGTTTTTTAATCACCAGGGATTTTATAATTATTACGGCTAATAATAAAGTATAGCTAATACTACTTTATAAAAAGCAATCCTTAATTATAAAATAAAAAGGGAAGGAAAGGCTACGTACGGCTAGCTATAAAAGGGATACAAGTAGCTAGGTCGGTGCGGGCCACCTGGGTGAAGCCTAGCCTAATAAAGCCTAGTGCAGCCTAGGTGTGCGGGAGCCACACCTAGCCACACCTCTCAGCCCTACAGGCTACTGCAGGTGCGGTATGCCGTTATTATAGTAAAGTGTGTAAGGAAGGCTATAATATATTAACATCTGCGGATACCGGACTTCGAACCACGGATAGAATTAAATAAAACTAACTAAAGTAAGCGTAGCTTAATAAGGTATAGCTTAATAGGCTATTATAATAAGTAGGCGGGCGGGTATTAGAAATTATCGTTAGTATTTTACTATAGTGTTAAGAAGCCCGATTTATTACTATTTACTAACACCGGAGTTCGAGCTATATAAGTGGATATAACTAATTAAAGTAAGCGTATATATAGCTTAATAAGCTATTATAATAGCTGGGCACTGGAAATTATCGTTAGTTTTTACTATAGTATTAAAAAGCCCGACTTATTACTTAAAGCGTATATATCTCCTAGTTAACTTAAATAATGCTAATATTATTAATTAGGATTATATATAGCTTCTTGGGCTAAATCGCGGGAACTCCCACGATAAAAACCTTATCCGTTTTATTTAAAATCTTTAGGTTTAGTAAATAATTACGCTAACGAGTCTGGATTAAAGTAATAAGTATTATAAAGATATATTTATTATTAAAGTTCTCGAAAATTATAATGTGGTTAATACGATTAAAGCGGAGGCTTTAGCCCGGTTTTATTTAGCGGATATATTAGTTATAGCTAAAAGTAAAGCGCTTACCGGAGTCTTTATAATAAAGTATTATTATTCTCGTTAACGCTATTAAATATATTAGGGATATAAAATAAAAGGGTTATAATTAAACGAGCGGAGGTATTAGGGCTAATACTTACTTATCGGTAAAGCTAAATTTCCGAGATTATTAAATAATTTTATTCTCGAATAATAAAGGGTAATTTAAGCCTATTTTATATTCCCGAGAGTAAGCTAAACGGAAATAATTCCGGAATATAGTTTATATATTAGTTTTAGCTTTTAATGGTAATTTCTCGCCGTTATTTACCCCGTAACGGTATTTTGCGATCTCCTTATTAAGTAGGCGATTAATAATAACTAGCATTAAGTATTAGGAGTTTACCGATTAATTAATCTCGGCGATAAAGTTATTATCCGGGCCGGTTATATCCGCTTAGTTAATACGAGAGAGTATATAATTTAAGAGATTAAAATACTTTTAATAAAATTATTATATTTCCGTAATTAGATTAGGATTCTTATACGCGAACGCGCTGCGGAGGATTAATCGGAGAGTTTCCTGGAAGTTTATTTTTATAAAAAGAACGTGCTTAATATTAAAGTAATTAAAGCCATAAATACAGTTCTTAAACCATTTATAAAAAGAAAAAAACGTTAATTTAATTAAATAATTGCCCGTAATTAATGGTAATAGAGGAACGCGTTAAAGGAATGCGTTAAGTATAGGTAAACGCGTTAAATACCCGTTATAAAAAAAATTTTTATTATAGGAGAAAAAAAATCACTAAGTTTATAGCCATATAACTCGTTAAGCGCGATTAATTTAAATAAAACATAATTTAATTATTACGTAATTAAATAAAAGCGATAACGCGATAATTAATACCGGACCTTAAGTATAATAAAAAAGAAAAATAATAAAGGAAAGGTAATTTACCTATATAAATTCTCGCCCGTAAACACGTTAATATTAATAAGTAAACCGTATTTTTTAGCTAGCTCGGGATAATAAATCCTAATATAGATATTAGGGCATAATATATTATTATTAAATGCCGTTAATCTTATTATAGGAACCCTGCTTTCGCTTTTAACTTTAAAAGCATTTTTACCTTCGGGAGTTTACCGCGAAGGAGTATTTAATCGAGTTAGCGCCCGTAAACCACCGGTAAAAATAATAGTAATTATATAAAGCTTATTAAATATAATTCTGGCTTTAATAATAAAGTCTTTTAAATAAGCCTGCTCGTTTTCCGATATATTATAACCTATAAGAATACTATTGCTTTTAGCCAGAAAGGTATAAATTATAATAACCAGCTTAATAAGTGTTTATTCCTTATTTACCGATTAGGCCTTTAGCAGGAATTAAGCCTTAATATATGCAGGCTTTAGCTATTATTTTAATAATATAGGGATAATAAAAGCCTAACGGTTGTAAAAGCTTAAATCGTAATTAATAAAGTAATAAATAGGTAATTAAAAGCGTTATTAGCCGGGAGGAAAAAAAAATACGCGTAATTATAAGGCATATTTTATAATAACCTTATTAATTAAAATTCCCGTCCGCAAAAGCGTATACGCTAGATTATTTATATTATTAAACTCCGAATAGGTTGGATTTAGGGGTTAGCTTAATATTAAATCCAGGGCGGGTAAAATCGAGATAAGCGCAGGATTAGGGTTATTAATACCCTATTATTTATTATATATATTCTTAATAATTTCCGATTTAAAAGACTTTATTTTTTTTTATATTTAAAGGGTTTATTAATAAAATTTATTATATAAAACGGGGTTAATATCGAGGATTATACGGGGGTTATTTATAGCTTCCTTTAAAGCTTTGGTTATAATATTATAAAAGCGGTAAAACTCTATAGCCCGCGGGCCTTTAAAGCCGGAGTTTACGGTATTTTAAGGCATATTCGTAATATATAATATTATATAAGTATATACGCGAGTTTTTATACCGTTAATTTTTTTTATAATACCGTAATCTGCGTATTTTAGCGTTTTTAAATAACCGATTATATTATTAAAATCTAATACATGCGGGCTAAGGATTAAGGAAAAAATATTACCGGGATATAATCGCTTTTAAATCGTAAGCGCGGTAAAAGTAAAATATAAACTTATTAATATACGGTATAAGTTACGGAACGCGCTAAAGCCGTTAATAAATATTAATATAAGAAAAAAAGCTATAAGTAATATATCCTTAACCGCTTAATCCTATTCGTTAATATAATATTCGTAACCGTATACCTGGATTTTTAGCTTAATACGGGTAAAATAGGTATAATAAAGGGGGATAATATTATTTTTATTTTCCACGATAATATAACGGATATAATATTATTTATCCTATTGCGTATATTTTATCCGGACGGCGGTATACTTAAGGAATAACTTGGCCTTAGCCTTACCCTTACCGCGACCGCGAACTTTAGCGAGTTAAAATAATATAGGCTAGGATTCGAAGTTTATTAACTCCTTACCCTAGTGGTTATTAACGAATATATTTATAACGTGCGTATAAGTTAAGCATTTATTAAGGAATAACGGAGTCGAGATTAATAATAGCTTATTCTCCTTTTAAGGGGGGTTATAAATATAATTATTCTCGAAAAAGCCTTAACCCTAAGGTTATAATACCTCCTGGATTTAAAGGATTAAAGGCTTTTCCTTACGCCCTAATAGCTCGAACCAGTTATAACCCGCGGTAAATAAGTTAGTGCGCTTATTCTTATTAAAGGCGATAATATAATTAATATAAAGGTTAATAACCGCCTCGGAATTAATATTAATACCTAAATAAGGGTAAGCACTCTTACCGCACTAGTAATAAACGAATTCGGAAGAAAAAATAATAAGGCTATTACCTTATATATAGGGGTAAATATTATATAAAGCGCGGATAAATAATATCCAGGCCCGCGATTAATAAAGCTCGCTTAGGTTATTAATAAACTTACCCGGACCGCGAAATACCTTTTCGAAAATATCCGAAAATATAAAGGTTTTAAAAACAAAGATTAGGTTAAAAAAGGTTAAATTAATAGTGATTTTAAGGAGATCACCGGTAAAAAGCTTAAGCTTAGCGGCGGTAAAGGGGTTATTTTTAATAAGTGTTTTACCTTTATTTTTACCCTTTATTTAGCTTTTTTTACGGTGTTTTATAAGCTAAGCCTTAAACGCCTGGATTTTTTACCGCTTTTCCGCCTTTATATTTAGCGATAGGATAAGTAGCTTTATAATATTAAAAGGAATTTTAGCTTATTGCATTTTTATAAAAGGAAGCCGATAACGTAGCTTATTTCTTAGGGTTAAAACCTGTTTAGGAAAACCCTTTATTTCGGGATAAATATTATTATTTAATTTAGGAAAAAAACGCAGTACGTTTATAAGAATAATATAATCTCGCCGGCTTATATTAATAAGCTTTATAAAGGCAGTTAAGGCCTTCTCGAATTAGGAGATTTTTAAGTGCTTATTTTATTAAATACTAGGAAGAAATTTTAACGGGTTATTTAGGTTAGCCTTCGGCTTAGGCTTAAGCTCCGGGATAATAATAGGCTATTAAATTACTCCTTTTTTTTTTTAGCTTTTTTTATAACTAGTACCGCCTCCGGTACCTTTTTTAGCTTTAAGAGATCGAGTAATATAATATTCTGGTCGAAATCCTTATTAATTTCGACCTAGGGAGGGGGATTAACCTAAATAGCTTTCTTATATATAACCGTATATAGTAGTTCGTTTAATAATACGCCGGCTTATATAATATAATCGGTAACGTTTTTAATATCCGTAATCCGGACTTTAATAGCGTTAATAATTATTATATTATATATATTAACGGAATCCTGTTTACCCCGCGCGGTGGTAACCTTTAACTTTTATTCTTAAAATTATTATTATTTTTATATAAGGAGTAATCGTAACCTTTTTTATTAATAATTTAGTTATTATCGAAGTTATTATTGCTTTCGTTATTAGAAAAAATATCGCTTATAATAATATCGTTATCCTGGGTTATTTAGGAGGGTCCGGTAATAGCCTTAGGGTTTTATTCACCCTTATAGCCGATTTGCGGTTTACGGCCACGGAAAGGGCTTTAAGGCGAACCCTCGCTTTCGCTAACCCGTTTCGGTATATTAGGCTAATCGCGTAGTATTACGTAGTATTATTAAAGCAAGAGAGGTTGTATTTAATAGCTTTAACGGGAGAATTATAAATAGAAAGTGATATTATAGCAGGGGTAAAGGTACGTATTCGTTCCGGCGGAGAGGGTGTTAATAAAGTTAAAAGCTATAATTAACGAGCGTAATAAAGCAATAAACGCTAGAAAAGAAACGCCAGAAGTATTCGGAATACCTCGCTTAAGTGCTATAGAATTTTTTATTAGGTATTAGCAGGTAGCAGGTGGTAATAGTAGGTATAAAGGTATAATCTATTAGCGACGAGCACGGGTTTATTACCCAGTAACCGTAATATATTTTTAACCGCGCTACCACGACCGCGCTATTACGCATAAAAATTTTACGCGTTTAATTTTTAGCCTGGCGGTCGGTCCCTTTACTTTTATATCTAGCACTTTTAGCTACGAAGTTCCGCTATATAACCCTACCTTTTATATTTTTAGCATTATACCCCTTAATATAACACGCCTATTATATTATAACTTTCCAGGTAAGTCTAGTATTAATACTGTTTTTTTTATTACCGTATCTCTTAACCGCACTTCCGCTTTAGTAAGCACGATATCGAGTAATAAGCCCTCCGGTGGAGGTAAGTATCCCTTTAGCGGCCGCGGTAATAATAACTCCCCTAAGAAGTTAACCCCTAAAATAACTCCGGTTTCTGCCCTTAAGGTGATTCTGGTTCCTCCCCCGGTTATTAAACGTATTAGTTATAGCGGTACTCCTTTTTCGGTTAGCCCTTCGGGCGATTACGTTACCGGTATTAGTGCTAATCCTTATATTAATAACTTTAAACGTAGTGGCTTTATTATTAAACTTATTACTTTTTAATCCGGAGGTGATTAACGCCGCTTTATTTTTTTACTCGAGGTATCCGCCTCTTATAATAAAGCTTTTTATGCTGTTTTAGGAGTTTTTTACGCGGATATTACGGATATTAGTAAATAATTACCGGTTTTAAAAAATCGAGCCGTTTTAAGTGGTATTCGATATATTACTACCCCGGGCGGCTCCTAATAACCTACCGCTACCCCGGGTAATACCGGATTTATAACCACCTAGAGTAGTATTAAATCTACCGCCGCCACCCTGGGTGGTATCGGATTTATAACCGTTACCCCGGGTAACGGTAAAACTAGGCCTGTAAAGCCTACCCCCGGTACGTAGCTAAAAACCCGGCCTATAAATGCTAATATCCAGTAAGTATAATAAATTCGCGAGTTTATTATTCTTTTTATTAACGATTTTTTTTTATAAATAAAGCCCTTAACCCTGGTTCCTCCCCCCCGGGTTATAATAATTATTCCCGAGTTAAGTTCTTTATAATTCTCTTATAAGGAGATAAACCCCTTTAAAACACCTCGTTGCTTAAAGTCCTTGCGTTATAAGGCTATTAATAATAATCGTAAACGGGATAAGAAATCGGATATTATTAAGGTATACCCTAATATTTTCCTCCCGTTAACCTGGGCTTTATTTATTAAGATTACGGATATTAATCTTAACCGCATTGTATTTAGTTAAAAAAACGGTAACCCGCTTATTAAAGCCGAGATTATTTATAATAAAGTTATTATTAATTTAGGCGTTTATAAGATTATATTAATCTTTTAAAGCCGTAAGCTCCTTAATTTTATAGTCCGGGATCTTTTACCGGAAATTAACCCTAATATGCAGGTATTTCGGTTTATACGCACTTATACTATAAATACCTTTAATAATTTTAAGCATAAGATTTTTTAATAAAATACTTATATAAGTTTTTTTTTTATATTAACTCGATTTTAAACTAGGGGGGGTTTTTTTTTTTTCTTATTACCGGTTATTTAGCTCCGCCTCTCCGGCCTTCTTCCCCCGGCCTCCGGGCTATCTTACTCCGGTCCCCGATCTATCCTCCTCCCTTAATCTATCCTTTAAATTAACCGTTATTTTTATAGGAGATTGCTATAAACTAGCTTAACGATTTCCCTAATAAATTCCGTATTAACCCTACTAAGGGTTATAATACTCCCTATATTAAAAATTCCGTTAAGGCTTTCGTTTATTTTTAGCTTTAGGACTTTAAGGTTTTTAAGCTAATATTTAAGCCCGTAAAGAGATTTATTAATTACGAGGTAATATATAGCGATAAGGAAGGCCTGGCTTTTTATTATCTTAAGACTATTATATTAATAATTATTAACGCGGTTAATAAGGTATATTTATAGGAGAAAGAGAAGAATAAACGCCTTAATAATACTTACCCGGTTTAGTATCGCGAGAGTAAGGGCTGGGTAAAAAGCGCGAACGCCTAAAAGAGAATTAATAATGTTTTTAAGGCATTAAGCGCTTATTATAACTTCGTTATACCGGATAATAATATAAAATTAATTATTATTATTTAATAAAACCCTAATAAGAATAATTAAATATTTATTAAGCATTAAACCTTTACCCTTTTAAAAAAGGTTATTATCTCGGACTCCCCCCCCCCTTTTAAAAGCCGGCCCCGTTATTATTCCCTTATACCTGTTAATATAAGTATAATAGGTAATAATAAGAGCTTGGTTTTCGAAACCCCTACGGGTTACCGCCGCCGTATTCCTAATAAGGAGCTTTTTTTTTATCGATCCCGCTCTGGCTCCGAGAGCTAAAACCGCCCCCCTTTTTTTATTAAAAAATACTATTAACCTAGTATAAATCCCCCTAAGGCTAAATAATTATTTAATATTACCTTTTACCTGATATCCGCGAGCTCCTTTTTTAATTAGCCTGCTTTTTAAAGCACTTATACGCTATTATACTAAAAGCCCGAGAAGAAGATTAAAGCGGAGCCCGAGAAGGAAACCGAGCTGGAACCCTAGCCGGTTATCGGTACCGTATACCGTTTTACTTAATACTCCCGCGGTTATTAGGATTTAATAAACCTTTGTAATAGAATTATAAAGGTAGAGCAGGTCCAGGATAATAGCGAGCTAGCTAATACGTTTAACCTTAATAAGCCGGAAAGCACTTAGATTATTAAGGAGGTCGATAACGAGACTTACGAAGCCACCGATAACCAGGATAGCTTTTAAAGCCCGTTAAAGTAATAAGCCGAACGTTTAGCTTACGCCCGTGCCGGTTACCATTAATATAATAATTAATTTCGGTTTATAAATAAGGTCCCTAATAAAAGGATAAAATCCTTAGCAGGAAAGCGTTTTATATAATAGATAATCGCTTTACTCGGCCCCGCGAATTATAATATAAGTTAATTTTAACCCCGGATTTGGTTATAAATTATTATATTTAACCGTATTACTTATAGCGCTTACTTTATAATCGATTACCTAATTTTATTATATTGTATTTAATATTATTAGTATTAAATTAAGCACGTAATAAAGTTATTCTCGATAATAGTATTTATTCGATTATTTTTAGCCTATTATAGTTATCTTTTAAGTGCTAGGGGTGGTATCGGCCGACCGAGGAAATAATCCGCTAAAAAATATAATAGGCTATAACGGTATACCTTTTTAAAAAACACCTCGATTAATAATATACCTTTATATACTATATAATAAACCGTAATACCTATTATCGTAATAAAGGCTAAAAAAGGACTCGGTATAATAACCGATATCTTTTTTTTAGTTTTTATATATTAATTAACAGAGTTTTATCCCTATTCCGTGATTACGGTCCGTATAATAACTCGTAATAATAATTATATCCGTTATTATTATTATATAAATACTAACTTCCACTAAAAACTTTAATGCTTATATTCTAAGGTACCTTTATACTAAGATTTATATAAAGGGGTACCTTTGCGGCCGGAAGCATTACTAAAACTCGGAACCGTTCCGTATAGCGGAATCCTTCCCGCACTTCTGGAAGTATATTAACCCTTGCCGACCCCCTATATTTCCCGCTATGGTACTTACCTAGGGGCTAAGCTTATCACCACTTAATGATCTAATATACCTGCGCCATCTACGCCCCTAGGTCTAACTCTAAACTTTAGACTTCGGGCATGGAAACTCACGCACGCCACGCTTAATACGGGAGTCTGCAGAGCGTTTTGGAGCACAGCACCCATACCAGAACTACCTACCTACTTACCACGTAACATGATATACCAGATGAAAGAACAACGAGATGATTGTGCTCGGTGCTGCAGGGCTGCCTTTAACCTTGCCCAGGAAACCAGATTCATTACCTTTAGTTACTCAAGAATAGACGTAGTTGCGTTAGACATTCTGTTGTATTGCATTGAGGTGGCGTGATGGTACGAGTACTAGTATACTGCAGGGGTGTTAGTATAAGTACATAGGGATTAGTAGGGGGGTATAGGCACGGCGCTGAAAAGAATGGCAGGCTCGTCATTGTGTTTGATGAGAGGCCCGGGCTGTGATTGCCGGCAATGGGGCTCTCACAATGCAACCAAGACGTTGGGACGCACCGAGTAGGAACACCTCGTATGCACGAGACCTCCAGAGCAGGATCGCAACTGGCATCAGAAGAAGCCAAGCAACTCAAAAGTAGCAGATAGTACCGGTAGATGCCATCCTGAATAAGTGATATCTTAAGGCCAATCACATAGAGGTGAGTCAATCGATCCTTCCAGACCTCGATCAGAACTTTGCTTGGTTTATGTTACTCAAGGTTTGCTGCTGCTAGTAGTAGCAGAAGTCTGGCGAAGGCACAAGCGCGACCACCACGCAACCTGTTGCTAGGACATTGAGGATATCTTATATTAAATCGTCTGTCAAGAGTCACGCGTATGGGAGTGAGTGCATACTTACTTAGAAGTGGCTAAATAGGGTGGGTGACGAGACAGATACTGAGGGGGGCTTTCTTGGATATCGACCCGGGATCCAATTCATCGAAATCAGCATCAAGTCGTACTTACCGACTACTAGTAGTACTTGCTATTGCAATTGCCATTGCCGATGTCAGGCTCCGATAGATGTGCTCCTTCCGTTTTCCCTTCCAACGCGTCACTCGCCCAGTTGCCCCAAGCACTAAGTCAAGTATGCCTTTTTCCTTTGCCCTCTCCCAGTCACCTCTTCTGTACTTCTCCTCCCTACCTCTCCTATTCGTCTCTCTTACTCGTCCTCACATCATTTCAGGGTCGTTTTCCCACCATCAACCGGCCTTTCAGGCCATAAGTCGCTTTGCGGCTGCATGCCGGCTTGCTCTCGACTCCCCTGTCATACTGCAGACTGCGTGCATGATCCCTTTACCTCAGGTGAGCACTTCATGGGACATCCAACAGAGCTAGAGCCCAGGTCATTGACTGCAGTTGCACAGACCGGGGCCCGACGCCGACGTCGAGATGGCCTCTCACCACCACGGCGAGCTGCTCGCCGCTCACTCTGCTCCCGCTGCTGCTACCGCTACCACCGCCGACGAAACGACCATCAAGGCCGCTGTATAGGTGGCCCTCTGGAGCTATATGCAAGATAGGTAAGTCCTGTCGGATGAGCTGATGAACCGGGAGCCCCCGTTGGCGTAACGGTAATAACACTGACCATAACGACAGCAACAACAACGATAATAACATTCATAACAAAAATAATATCGCCATTATACAATAACGATAATAATAACGGTAACGGCGGTAATGATAACAACGACGATGACGATGATGATGGCGATGACGCCGACGCCGACGATGGCGATGACGCCGACGATGGCGATGACGCCGACGATGGCGATGATGGCGACCATGGCGTCGATGATGACAATGATGATGATGGTGGCAGTGGTGGTGGTGTCCCTCCTCGCGGGCCCGGTTGCCGCCCTGCAAGAGGGCTGGCTCCATTACGACAATCGCCGCATCTTTCGGGAGCGCGGTGGTTTCGGCCGTCCTGAGCGCGGCCATCGCATGGGTCGTGTCCCGCCGCCTGACGGAGAAGAGGGAGAAGGCGCGCCGCGCCGAGGACGAGGAGGCGGCAGAACGCCGTCACAAGGACGTGCTGGGGGCACTCGCCCCCGTCCTGGGCTCGCCCATCACATGGGCCGTGGCCCGCTACCAGGGCGGGAGAAGGGAGAAGGGGGAAGGGTGAGAAGGCGCGCCGCGCCGAGGACGAGGAGGCGGCAGAACGCCGCCACAAGGACGTGCTGGGGGCACCCGCCCCCTTATCTTCGTCTCCGGCCCCGCCCGCCTCACGGTTCACCTGTCATCCCTCCTCCCACCTCCCACCTCCCCTCCCACCGTCTCGCCTACCGCCTCGCCTCATAATCCTGCTCCCATCCCCGCCGCCAACGCCGAAGCAGCTGTTGAGAAGGCTGCGCGGGCCGCCGTGTGGACCTACATGCAGCGCAAGGCGCAGGAGGCAGAGTCCGGGGGCACCGCGCCCACCACAATGGAAGAGATGGCCGCCTACGGCGAGGCGGTGCATGAGGGAGTGGAGGCTGGGCAGGTGGCCCTTCGCCCGGCCGCCGGCCCGCTGCCGATGGCCCCCGCTGAGACGCTCCCTGGCGCAGGCGCGGCGGCGCAGAGTACCGGTGCGTAGCCGGAGGAGGCGCGCCGCGCCGAGGACGAGGAGGCAGCAGAACGCCGTCACAAGGATATGCTGGGGGCTCTCGCCCACTTGTCTTCCTCTGCCGCCCCGTCCGCCTCACCTGCCGTCGGTTCTCCCACCTCCGGCTCCACCGTCTCGCCGCCCGCCTTGTCTCCTCCCCCTGCTGCCGTCACCGCCGCCAACGCCGAAGCGGCTCTTGAGAAGGCTGCGCGGGCCGCCATACAGGCCTACATCGAGGAAAAGTCGGTGGGGGTGTGGAGGGGCAGCACCGCGGCCGCGCCCACCGCTATGGAAGAGGTCGCCGCCTACGCCGAGGCGGTGGCCAAGGGGGTCGAGACTGGACAGGCTGCCCTTCGTGCGGGCGCCGGCTCGCACAATGATGGCGACGATGGCAATAATGGCAACGCTGGCGACGATGGCGATAATGGCGTTAATAGCGTTACTGGCGACGATGGCATCGATGGCGCCGATGGCGACGACTGCGACGATGATGACAATGGTGATGATGGTTGGGACGCTCCCTGGCGCCGGCGCGGCGGCGCAGAGCACCGGTGCGCAGCCGGCGCGCAGCCGGTGGAGGCCTCGGTCCCCGAACGCAGAGTGCCTTCGGGCAATCATGGAGATGCCCAGGGGGGCGAGGAAGAAGAAGAAGCGAAGAAGAAGAAGGGAGTGGGAGTGAGAGACAAACGACGATGATTTTTTCAACCCACATACTTAGTTGGGCGTCCGTCGGCCTGTCAGTTTCGAGTTTTGGTTTTTCCTTTCGTCTGTCGAGATTTCTTTCTAAATACGATGACGAGCGCGCAGGCAGCGCTTTGTTGGTGGGCTAAGCAAACTTGATTGATAATCGCGAAGCGTCCGACCAGCTGTACACAAATATATTCATCAGTGACACCTTGCTTCCCCCATTCAATGCCAAACACTACTTAGATTCCAGCTGGTAGCCGGCAAAGGCGAGTCTTGCCCAACCAACCGACTAACCATGTCTCTCCCAAAGAAATGTGTGGATATCGTCGATAGTCGTCTTATTATTGCAGTTGACGGTGATATGCTTTCCAGTCGTGAGTCTTATTAAGACCTGGAACGTCTTGCCCATTTTCTGCGGCAGCACGTGCGTGATCTCGCGCTACAGCCCGCTCACCGCTTCTGCCCCCGTCAGCTGCGCCCTAACGGTGTAGCCGTCGCAGGGCGGGAGGCAGCCGCCCGCGTAAACGCGGGCCCGGAGGAGCGGAAAAGTCCCAGGTCGGGAGTGAGTTCCGATAGATGAGTGTTATCGGGGATGCGAATCGTGCGCTTGAAGGTGATGCGCAATTATCGCCGGCGGTAGGCCCTCTTGTCCTCGGACACGTGCTGGACGATGATGGCATCGTTATCGAGTCGACACTCGAAGTGGGTATTATTGATAGGGTCGACGTCGGTAGGGATATTATAGTTCGCTGCTGGTTTGGGGAGATTTTCCCGTCTTCTTCTTCTTCTTCTTCTTCTTCTTCTTCTTCTCCTGCTTCTCCTGCTTCTCCTGCTTCTCCTGCTTCTCCTGCTTCTCCTGCTTCTCCTGCTTCTCCTGCTTCTCCTGCTTCTCCTGCTTCTCCTGCTTCTCCTGCTTCTCCTGCTTCTCCTGCTTCCACTGCTTCCACTGCTTCCACTGCTTCTCCTGCTTCTCCTGCTTCTCCTGCTTCTCCTGCTTCTCCTGCTTCTCCTGCTTCTCCTGCTTCTCCTGCTTCTCCTGCTTCTCCTGCTTCTCCTGCTTCTCCTGCTTCTCCTGCTTCTCCTGCTTCTCCTGCTTCTCCTGCTTCTCCTGCTTCTCCTGCTTCTCCTGCTTCCACTGCTTCCACTGCTTCCACTGCTTCCACTGCTTCCACTGCTTCCACTGCTTCCACTGCTTCCACTGCTTCCACTGCTTCCACTGCTTCCACTGCTTCCACTGCTTCCACTGCTTCCACTGCTTCCACTGCTTCCACTGCTTCCACTGCTTCCACTGCTTCCACTGCTTCCACTGCTTCCACTGCTTCCACTGCTTCCACTGCTTCCACTGCTTCCAAGTGGCAGGGTTATAAGTGGCAGAGCACGGGGGACCATTAATCACCTCTTTCTTATCGCCTTCACCGGTTTAAGGATATCGTGGCTGATTAAAGTGATCACGGACCTGTTCACTTGCTTCGAACAGTTTTCAAGTCGTGGATAAATGAGTGGAAGGGACTCATATCACCGGTGCGCAAGACTTTGTGGATGGGGATGACGGTGCAGATGGTAGTTGGGAGGAAAGAAATCTCCCGCAACAGATATCACTTTAGCTGCAGGCTTAAAGTCCTCGGTGTGTACAGTTGACACCCGAGTGCCTGATAAAGTATTCTTAGGTAACTTACATTCTTGTGGTATGTTCCCGTGGGCTCTACGCTGTAGTTAGTCTTACTATCGACATCGCGGTTTCCGTTTACGTTCTTCATCGATAAAGTAAGGCACCTCCTCTCGAGACAGAAACACTTAAAATACCGTCCCAATGGGGAAAGGCAGTAAGGGGAAGAAGATGTAAGAATAGACAAGACAACATAACTTACATCCAGGAGGCTCACTACGTACTTGACTATCGTACCGGCGGGCCATCCCTGTTTTACCGACTGCCTAGTGTACCTAAGCACCTAAAGCGTTCGTCTGGGAAATATAGCAAGTTTTTCTTCTACCTCCTCCTCTCCTTTCGGTCTAGAATGGTAGAGACCTAACAAGACCAAAGGTTATCATGGAGCAAAAGCCAAGGCCAAGGCTTAGTACCGCCGAGGCATTATTAGCGCTTATATTCTGCGACAAAAGTTTTCCTCACTTGATGGCAATCTCAGCTTGAAGGCTCTGAGATCCGGAACGACCTTTCTGGTTGCCTTCATCCCTAGAGTTGCTAATGATTTTGAATTATACCCTTTCGTATCTAAGTAAGCACCCCGTAACTCACTCCGCCGTGTCAGTTTACAACCCGGATACCCGACTTGTCATGGCGAAAAGCCAGAATACACGAGCACAATCTATGTGCCAGATGAGCTTACTGTCGAAAAGATACAACGCAGTGATACGAGGTTGACACCCGTGATGGGAACGCAACATTGACATTTGACTTAATTAATATATCTACCTATAAGCCACCGCGATAACACCGTCTTCGCTGTAAGCACCGTATGCAATCCTTGTTCTGTATTTCAGTCATGCCTACAGCGCATTGCACATGGCAAGTTCAGCAAAAAGATACCGTACCAAGTTATAAGCAGATGCATGCCGTTACTTACGCCCTCTCCCCTTCACCGCCCGCCGGATCCCGCGCCTCCCTCTGCCGGATCCACCACCCACGGCACGCGCGGTAAGTATCCCTACGGCGGAAGCTCAGTACAGGCGTCTGCGGGCAGCGGCACCGGCGAAGAAGCCTCACAGGGCCCACGACTCTCCGGCCACGACCGTCTATACCAGTGCCAAGTATCTACCTTACCTGTACCTAACCTACCTACGAGCCTAACTACCTTGAGGACCTACCTTGAGGGCCTTCTACTACTACTACTACTACTACTACTACTACTACTACTACCTCCTACCTCGTTCATTCGCACACACCACACCGCACCGCATTGCATAGCATAGCATAGCACTGCGTCATGATTACGAGGGCTGAGACATCGACCTACCTAATAAATGGAATTGGGGCACGCTGTTCTTTCCCACGAAACCAACCCGGTTGTGAACTTGTGGTCAAAGAACCCCCCACCCGACAGCCCGCCCGCAACGTCTCTTGGGCCGATGGATGGGCGGGCGGGCGCGTCACGGCGTGGGGTCCCGCCTTTTTACTGTACCAGTACGGAGTAGCGGCGGGTTGTACGGTCCGCTGCCGTCTGGTCGAAGCAATAAGTGGGTGTTGCGGTTCGGGAGGTGGAGTAAGTAAGAGAAGAGGAGGCTGAAAAACAAAAGGGATCGTGATCGCCACGCTGCGCGCGCCCCGCCGTCCCGGGTCGACGGTAGCGCGCATGCCGATGCGCGACAGACATGCAGCAGGGCAGTAGCGGGCGGGGCGGGTAAGGCAGGCAGGACGCAGAAGAAGAATGGACATCGTGGCACGAGAGAGGAGACGAAGGCATAGTCACAGAATTAAAAGAGCCGTTCATGCCGCGGTGCATAGATACCATGTAGGTATGTACTCATATATAACAGTATACGAGAGTTCCAGATGAGGGATCCCGATTGCTGAGTCCTCTTTCAGCGGCTGGCCAGGGTCTTACACTTGGGTTTCAGACGCATGATCACAGATAGTACGTAGTAAGAGGATATTGATGAGCTTTTTGATTCATCTATGAGAAATACCCAGAAGCACGTGGTCGCCGTATCAAGAAACCGACCGGCTTATCCAGGTGCAAATGCCCCGCCCCCAAAACGCCTGGCGACGAAACGACCTAAACACCAGATCTTCCCATATGCATCATGTCTTTTTGGTAGGAAGACTCGTAGATCCCATTCATGCCCGCGCACACACGCGTACAATCACGCGCGCGCAGCTTAGCGAGTGGTGTAGCCACCGTCGATAATGAGGTCGGTGCCGGTGGTGTAGGTGCTGGCGTCGGAGATGAAGTAGACGTAGGCGCCCTTGAGCTCCTTGGCGTCGCCGTTGCGGCCCATGGGGATCATGCTGTTCCACAGGTCCTGGGTCTTCTGGTCGATGAAGTCGCTCAGGCCCGTGTCGATGTAGCCGGGCGAGATGCTGTTGACGCGGGCAAAGTCGCGCCACTCGTTGGCCAGCGACTTGGCCAGGTGGATGCAGCCGGCCTTGGCCACGTTGTACGAGGTCTGCTCCTGCGGGAAGTTGGCGATGTGGCCGGACATGGAGGCCGTGATGACGAAGCTGCCGTGGCCCTGCTTCTTGAAGTAGGGGCCGACGGCCTTGGCGCAGTAGGCCGTGCCGTTGAGGTCCGTGTTGAGCACCTTGTCCCACGACTCCTTGGGGCACTCGAGCAGGCCGCCGTCGGCGGTGGCGCCGGCGTTGGCCACGAAGCCGTCGACCTGGCCGAACTCCTTGACCACGTCGGCGACGAGCTTCTCGCACTGGGCGAAGTCGCCGACGTTGCACTGGTAGGCCTGGGCCTTGATGCCGTAGTCCTTGGTAAGCTCCTCGAGGTTCTTGAGGGCGCCGTCCTTGCGCGACGAGTAGGTGATGGCGACGTTGGCGCCCATCTCGGCACAGCCGCGGGCGGCCTCGATACCCATGCCACGCGGGCCCGAGGCGCCGGTGACAATGACGACCTTGCCCTTCAGGCTAAGGAGGTCCATAAGCTTGGAGGGGGAGGGGACCTTCTGAGGCATGGTGACGATAGGTTCTGATAAGAAGGTGAGGTGGTGGGATGATGATTAGAAGGGAGTTAGACGTGAGTTCTGACTTCTGTAGATGGGATGGATGGAGAGTGTATGGAGGGAGAACTGGCAGAAAGCAAGGGCACCTAAAGCATGCTTATATAGGCCGACGTATACGGGTAAGCAGAAAAGCTCGACAAAGTTTTCCGAGCTCCAGCTCCATTCGAAGATGGCGCGGAACAGTAGATACCTCCTAGCTCAGTAGCGGTGCCATGCTATACGTGATGTCATTTCTGCGGAGGCCTGACAAAGCGCCCTACTTCTGCATCGAGGTCAACAATTGGACACGTCCAGGACTTACATGTGCCACGGCGCAAAGTCCTGCCCATGCTGTACCAATGGGCGGCGGCGAGCATGTGCGATGCCCCATTGAGCAGGCAAGCCGGTGCCTGACTACGCCTGTAGCGGTACTTGTTAGCAGACAGCCGCGACGCCGTGACGCCGTGAGGCCGTGAAGCCGTGAGGCCGTCGAAGCCACCACGCCCTGGGCGCTAGATGCGTCGAGCTGAGCTGCTGTCGTTTCGCCGTAATGGAGGGGCACACCTTGGTGGACTATGCAATGCCCCAATGCCCCCCCTCTCTTGCCCCTCATTCCGGGGCCCTGCGAACCTTCATGACCTCATGGCCAGGAACGGCGGAAATCGAGGGGATCTCTCGGCATGACTAGAGGTAGGGATACCTACCTCTCTGGACACCTCTAGCCCGTCTCCGCGGCTTGCCTTTATCTACTGTACCTGGGCCGCGGATATGTGCTGCGTATTTTGCAGCTTGACTTGGCACCTTGGACCTGATTCGTCTGTGAAGCAGCTGTTGCTGCATCGCTTGGCGCAGAATGCACGATGCATGTGTGTAGCAAGTAGATGGATCCGGAGAAACGGCAGCTTGTCGCCAGTGCAATAATCCACATCGGCGTTTGGCTGGTACTTTCTGTTACGAGTAAGTGGACTGTCTCTTGAAGCTTGATGTCAGACATGCCTAGGGTAATTCGTACTTACCTCCCTACTTACTCGGCTTTTCTGCCATTCTACTACTAGTTGGCATTTAGGTGATAGAGTCTAACCAATCGAAGGTACGCATAGTGCTGGCTGGCCGTGGAAATACGAGTTTGCCCAACAGCGTGTCCTGTCGGAAGTTTTAGGTTGACATGAACAGAGTGTCAAGAATATCCGCGGCAGCCAAGATTGTTCGCTAACGTATAGCGGGGCAGTTAAGCCACACTATAATTATTGTTACCGCATGGCTTGACCGATCTACGATTGTGGCGCACGTGGTTCATGCCGTGAGGAACTGTAATTCAACTCATCTCAACGTTCGGCAGGCCAAGTCTGGCAACACAAAATCAGCAGTGAATCAGCATACATTTTCAGCCTACAATCATGCCCGTACTATCATTAATCTGTAATTCTCTAGCCAGGATACATACAACTATGATCCCTATTACCCTGTCCACCTCAGCCACCGAACCACCATGTTTCAGAGTGAGGGCCGAGCCACAGCTGAGCCTAGACCGACTCGTAATCGACTCCGGTGTCTACTGGACGGCGCTCGAATGGCAGCAGACGTTCATCATCACCAACTTCAAGTCGTCGGCACATTTCCAAGCTTCTGCGATGAGTGAGCCGGTGGAGAGGTTGCCGTGACTATCTATCTTATCTCTCCATCG
The DNA here is from genome assembly GCA_022539325.1 of Xylariaceae sp. FL0804. Classification (NCBI taxonomy): domain Eukaryota; kingdom Fungi; phylum Ascomycota; class Sordariomycetes; order Xylariales; family Xylariaceae; species Xylariaceae sp. FL0804. The sequence goes on along the minus strand of JAJKLG010000007.1, from coordinate 2,282,221 downwards.
TCGGGGCGGCTTGAGGCGTCGCATGTCCCTCAACGTTCGGTGATTCAGACTACATGCCACTGTGACGGGGAGGTGCATCGTGCTGCCACGTCGACCAAATAGATTCTTCGATAGCACATCCAGAATGCGTTCCCAAGTTTCTCTGGCGCCTCCTCACACCAGTTTCCATGTTGGTTATCCGTGAATCAATCGAATGGTTCACTGTACATTTTCGTGCCCTCGTCATATAGCTGAACATTCGGCGGCATGGAGTAACTTGCTCACTGGAGCACAGACAGATATAAGGCAGTGCCGCTCGACCAAAAGCAATATATAACATCGGCCTGTTAGTCTTGTTCCAGAGTGCTTTCTTCTTGCACCATAGCACCTCGTCCGCAACTACCGCGCAAGATCAGCAGCACTTTTGGCCGCCTCACCCCAGGGGAACCGACATCTGGCTACCACACTGGGCTCCATCCATTTTCCGCTCTTCACTATCCACCGCCGCCCTCACCATGTGCTCGAATAACCATACCTGCGGCCATGCTCCCAGCCCCGAGACCAAAGAGGAGCTACCGTCCTCTCTCCCCTTGACGGTAGGAATTCCAGGATTGAAGCAAGCGGGCTTGTTATGTTGAGTTATCGAGGCCTATACTAACTGACGTTCGGATATTAGCCTGGTGCCCCGATTGCAAGGCAAGGCTGGAGCGTAAGCAGCTATTGGATATCCTCTGGGCGAGCTGGAAACACCAGCTCCCCCGCGAGTGGTCCGAAACACTTGAGGGTAAAAACGTGGACATGGAAAGAGCGGACATCTTCAAAGACTGGAAGTCTGACGGACAGCTGAAGAAGTGGCGGGGATGGGCAGATTCCCATCGCGAACTCATGCTGAAGTGGTGGCGGGAGCATTGTGTTCCTGCGCTTCATACGAATGATGTACTGGAGGAACGCAGGTTGTCAAAGCTATTCCTCGACCTGGTTGAGAACATGATGGTAGAGTTCAACCGATTGTCTAACGACAAGCCGGTACAACCCCATCTGGAGAAATTTACAACGAGGGACGACGAATTTCCGCGCTACGACGATTATCCGCGCTTCAAAGATGGCTTCACAGCCTACTGCGCTGCAGTAAACAAAGTGATCCCCGACGACGACGACTGGGCCCATGGCCGTCGGTTTGCTCTCGGAGAGATCAGAAGACTGGCCGGTTCTATTACCGCCGATATAAATTGGCGCAAACACGGGGGAAACCGTAAGCTACGTCAATCGATGACTGAGGCGGAAGATGACAGTATCGAGCGCCGTCGAAAGGCAGTTCGAACGATGAATCTCTGCGGTGAAGACGTCCCAGATGAATCTGCAGCAGAGTAAGTAAAGAAGCAACGAGATAAGGGTTCAGAAACAGAGGCCAGGGAAATACTTTTGGACAAGCCTCCTCAGAAACATGAAGGGAATCACTTTAATCTAGGTATTCTTAGGAGTTATCATGGCCTCCTGATAATAAGTCACTCATTTACCCGCGTGATATGATCGATCTCGTTGGAATATGACCGCTCGGCTTTTCTTTTACTTGGTAAGGCCATCGCTGTACATTCACTCAGTCAAGGTGATTCACCAGTGGGGAAGATCAGATCAATTACCACTCATACTTCCGCGCCACAAGTAGGACCCGACAGTTTCGTTATTCAGAGTACAGGAACCAGCGATACTAGCCTGTCATCAAACCGGGAGTGGAAATGGACAGGCCGTAAATGAGTAAGGCCTACTTCTAGGAATGTTCTATAAAAGCCCTGGTCCGCTGCGTACGTATGCACTCCCCCGGCATCTACGCATCCATCTATGTGTCTTGACATCTTCCGCGGCACCACGGACACCCTTCTTGGCTCAGGCCGGAACACCCAAGCCCCTCGACAAACTAGGATATCTGGCCTAGCTGCCTATCAAGTACTTCAACAACACCGGTAACCACCAATCCACAGCAAAGTCGACCCACGCCCCGAGGTGCCGCCCATCCATCCATCTACGCATACACTCGCGCCCTCTCGCACTCTCCACCGCGACCATGCCACTCGCCAACGGCAATACTCCGCCCCCGCCACCGCCACCGCCATCGTCGGCGCCGGGTTGTCCCCTCCCGGCCGCGGCCACCACGGCGCTGCAGCGCTACCTCGAGGCGCTAGGCCGCCGCACTCCCAGGTCCGTCCAATATGCCGAGACGCCCACCGCTGCCGCTGCCGCCGCCGAGTTCGCGGCCGCCTCGGCACCACTGGTGCCGGGCCACACCGGCGGCCCGGCCTCGCCGGAGGCGGTGGCCGCGGCGCTGGTGCAGGCGGTGGAGACGGCGCGAGCCCGCGGCGACAACCCGCCCTACCCTTCATGGTGGTCGGAATATCACGGCGGCCGCCGCCCACCTGATGGAGCCGACGACGCCAACAACGCCGGCGGTTCTGACTCTGACTCTGTCACGCACCTGCCCACGCCGTACGCGGGCACCGACGGTGTGACGACGACGACGACGACAACAATGACGAACGGCGTCGGCGCGATGACGAACGGTATCGGCGCAGCGGGCCCGCCCGTGATGAACGCGACCACTGCGGAGCAGCGCGCCGCCATCGTGGCGGCTTGGGAGCGAGCCGCGCCGGAGAACGAACGCCGCCGCGTCGCGGCGTGGCAGGCGTCGGGGCAGCGGGCGTGGGAGGCGCGCAGGTGGGAGCGGGAGGAGCGGCGGGCCAGGGTGCGCGAGCAGTGGCGCGCGGCGCAAGGCGACGGCGGCGGCGACCCGTCGTCGCCCACCCGCGCGGAGTTGGCGGCTTGGATGCGCCGTAGCGATGATGATGGCAATGCTGCTGGCGACGGCGATGGCGACAGCAGCAGCAACAACAACAACAACCACAACTACAACTACAACTACAATAACACTAATGGCCACAACGCAGACACCAGTTCCCGCGCTTTATGACGGTCACTCCGGCGGCCCCTCTCGCCGCGGTGGTCGGGACCGGAAGCCCCCGGCCCACCTTTTCGTTCTCCGATGCCGCCGGCCCGGGTCCCCGGATCCTCGGCCCCGCTTATACCAGCACCCCTGGACATCTCGCGCCCATCCCCCGTTCCTCCTTCAGCTCTTCCCCCTCTTGGAATTCTCACTCCTGGTCTTCCTCCTCCCAGTCTTCCCACTCTTACTCTTCCCCCTCCTGCTCTTCCCGGCTCGCCTCTTTTCCCCTTCTGGGAGCCATTTCGCAGTCAGTCCCCTCCGCTGGTGCCGCCACCCCTGAACGTCTTCGCCCGGCCAGCCCGTCCGCTGCCGTACGAGCGCGGCCGCGACACCCGCGTCGGGCCGGCTTGTCGGTGCTGTTCGTGCCGCGAGGAGGCCGTCGCCGCGCCGGCGCGGGGAGCGGGGGGGCAGGCGACAGACCTGCAAGATGGTGATGATGATGACGACAACGAACACGAGGACAACGACAACGGCACCGTTACCGGTAATAGGAGAGGAGAGGATGAGCAGTTCGACGCGCTGGGAGCGTGGCTATTGAGCGACGACAGCGAGGGCGCGGACGACGACGATGGCGGGGATGCCGCTGCCGAGCGTACAAGGGCATCGGCAGAGCAGCCGGGGCGACAGACGGGGGCTGAGCGGCAGCAGCTGGCGAGTCAGAGGCAGCTCCAAAGACAGATGGAGCTGCAGCGGGAGACGGAGCGGCAGCTGGGCAGGCTGCTGATCAGGTACAGAGACATGGACAGGCAGAGGAGGGGGGAGCAGGCGAGGACACATCGGCATCGCGACACGGGCCCGCGTCCGGAGCCGCCACCCACGGAACGATTCGAGATCCCGCGTCGGAATCAAGATCGCAGCAGCAGCAGCAGACGCTACTCCGTCCGCGATACCGGTAGTCATCACCACCACCACCACCACCACAGCCCGCTTTCCTTCCCCAGCTGTTCTCCCTCTGCCGCCTCTTCCCACCACCACGGAGCATCTCCCTTCTCTCCCCTCGAGTCCCGCCCCCCTACCCCTCTGACTTCTCCAAGTCCACCATCATCACCAGCGTCGCCACCACCGCGTACGCCCCCGCCCCGACCCCGACCACCACGCTGCAGGTCGTCCGGGTCGCGGGCCCGCTCCTCCAGCCTCCGCAGCAGGAGCAGCAGCAGCAGAAGCAGCAATGGCAGCAGCTCCTCCACCTCCCGCGTGATCGCGCAATCCCTCGGCGATCAGCCGCACCTCTTCACACCGTCTCCGTCTCCGTCCCCCCCTACCGAGCCGGCACTTCTGCTTCCGCCGCCGCCCGCGTCGTCATCGACGACGTCGTGTTGGCGGCCGATAATGCCCGTTGATTTCTTCGCGCCCGGGCCGTTGTCGTCGCCCGAGCAGCAGCCGTCGCTGCGGGAGCGCGGCTCCCCGCTTCCGCCGCTACCACGCCGCCGGCTCGAGGAACCGGCGAGAAAACCGCCGTCGTCGTCGCAGCCGAGACACTGACTGCGTAGGGTGACATATAATCATCGGCCTCGACACCGGCACCGGCACCAGAGGAGGATTCGCCAGCAGGTGAGCGAGGACGAGGAAGTCCGGCGCCTGCCGGTGCTGGGGACACTGATGATCGCCTGCCTGCCGTCATCCTTGCTCACCGCGCGTTGGCGGGCTCGACAGCCCGCCGTCCCGCTGGGGAGCGGCAGCAACTCCGACGCCAACTCTGTGCCAGGGGAGAGACACCGCTGGCCGCTCACATTGTATCAGGGAAGAGAGCAAGTAGATAGGTACTTCAGAGTAGGTACACACCTCTAACACACACCCAAGGTTAGGTGATTGCAGGGAGATAGATCTTCGGAGTCATATGAGGTATCTAATGTTGCCGGAAGGTGGTGAGTATGTCTCCTTCATTGTATCGCTGGGGGATGATAGCTTCGTACGTTCATTCGTAACGCCCATCCCGTCGTCTTTCACTAGATTAGACAGGCATTAGACTTCCAATAGGTATCAATTTATCAATTTATTAGCATAGCCCAAAAGATACATCTTCTTCTCTCTGCCCAGATCCAATCCTGCTCCTACTGCTACTCGCCTGGGTACTTTTCATATACCGACTGTACCAAGGCCTCTACTTACTTACGGCCTCATACCAGCTTTGAACGACTTCCTCACGGCCAGCTAGCCGCCCTCGGAGGCAATAAGGTGCCGAGTATGTTAAGTGACTTACCTACTTAGACCTTCCTACCTACCTACCTACCTACCTCTCACCTCGCTAGTTCTCCCAAGAGTCGTATCTAATCAAGTGAGTTAGGTACTGCAGGTGAGCAGGTAAGCCAACAGGTACCTAAGGTAAGGACTCTTAACAAAGTACTACGCACCCACGTTCCGAGGCCGTTGTTGGCCCCAACGTTGATTATAAATAGAGCACGAGACCCTACACGTTTCACTTCGCCCATCTTTCCTCTGTTTCTGCTGATTCTCGCTCGGATTCTCGATCTGCTCGCACTGGGAAGCCAGTCTTAACCCACATCCCGTAATGTCTCACTCCCGGTTCTCTGCTTCGGCTGTCCCCCCTAACTTCCCCAGTAGCCCCGGCGGGACTCGACGTGCTCGTTCACCCTAATAAGTTGCCCGCCTGATCGTCAATATTCAATAGAGGGGTTACTCTGATTGCCGTTTATCTGATATGCTTCCCAGGCTGCCAGGATACTTTAAATTCTTGGGAGGACCAGAATCAGTTAGAGAGACATCTATGAGTAGGTATCGCGCAATCTGCGCGTACGTGCTACGCGTGACGTACACTTCGCGAACGTTCTCTGTGTCGTGACGTACTTTGGCACCCTTCACCCTTCAGCTGGTACGACAAAACTTATACAAGTAGCAGAAGTGAAGTCTAGCATTTCAGTGATATATAAGCTCAATCTCTCTCTGTCTCTCCATCTCCCTCCCCTTCTCGTCCGCCGGTGCGCGCGAAACGGAAAAGCCCTGTCGTCGTCATCTCGACCACTCTGGACCCCCGGGCCGCCCAGTGGCCGGAGTCTATTATTAGTTTCGTTCATCACGTTCGTGCACCGTTTTCCTCCCCCTGCTTGCCGAAACGAGGACTGCCGTGGGAGAGAGAGCCCACACCATCCAGTCCTGCCCCCAAAGCGTCGTATATACCGGGGTTTGGCAAGCAAATCTTTCTTTGATGTGCGTCCGGCGCCCGTCATGCGATCGATAAGCTTCCGGAAGAGGGTGAACGGAGGGGGACGAGGGTAAGGATATGTAACTCCAGCCGCCAGCCGCGGGTGAACCACCGAGGAGAGCACGCACGTGTGGCACGCTCAGAAGTTCTCTTTGCCCCAGACGTAAGAGAATCTGCGCGGAAGAAGATGATCAGTCAGTAAACGGGTAAAAAAGGAGAGCAAAGAAGATTCAGCACTCAGGAGACGGGAGGGGACTATTATAGACTCACCCCGGCTCGCTGTACTTGTTGCAGTAGACGTGCAGCGCGCTGCCGAGGCCCTTGGGCCCGCAGAAGAAGACGCCGGCCTCGGCGGGGGCGTGCAGCTTGCGGATGCCGCGGAAGATCATGTCCCAGTTGGGGCGGCCGAAGTTGGTCGGGCTGCGCAGGCCGGTGATGGTGTCCTTGTCGGCGTTGGCGTCGTTGATCATGATGTTGGTGGCGTCGTCGACCTTGATCTTGGCCGTCAGGTAGGTGTGGATCTCGATGCGGCCGTCGACGTCCTGCGCCTCGATGGCCATGAGGAGCGAGCGGAACCACTCGAAGGAGCCGAAGTCGCGGCAGATCCAGAAGAAGTAGACCTTGCTCAGCCGCGTCTTCTTCTGCGGGTAGTTCATCCGGTACCAGATGGACTTGAGGATGGACGCGAAGGGCGTCACGCCGATACCCGCGCCGCACAGCACCGACACCTCGTACTTGAACACGTCCTCCGACGCCGAGCCGAAGGGCCCGTCGACGTAGACGCGCGGCAGCACCCGCCGCAGCGCCGGGTCCGTGTCCCCGTCCTGCTGGTTCACGCCCACGACCTTGGACGCGTCGCCGCCCTTGGTGTCCTTGCGGCTAAAGTCGCAGCCGAGCGCGGCCGCGAGCCCCTTGGTGAAGTCGCCCACCATGCGCACGTGGATCGAGATGTAGTCCTCCTCGGGCGCGCTGGTCAGGGTGAAGGGGTGGTACTGCCACAGCGACACGGCCGGGCAGCAGAAGAAGATGTACTGGCCCGCGCGCGTCTTGGTGTGCTCCTTCTTGATCTGGATCTCGCACACGTTGCTGGGGTGCTGGATGACCTTGGAGACGTACGTCTTGTGTCGGCCGCGGATCTCGCGGGCTATGCGCTCAGCCAGGTAGATGTATCCGCCGTACGTCCAGTACTGCCAGAAGACGCCGATGGCCGTCGTGCCGACGGAGACGCAGAAGGGCGCGAAGTCCGGCTGGATCAGGCAGAAGGCGCCGTGGAAGGACCAGAACAGGAAGAAGACGATGAACATGTGGTGCGTGTACCAGAAGCGCTCGTAGTTGGCTCGGCGCGGCTTCTCGTACGAAGTTAGCACCATGCCCGTCAAGGCGATCAGCATGATGTAGCCCGTCCAGCCGGGGCCCGTGGCGAAGTTGGCGACCAGCCACCCGTAGAAGCCCAGGTTGTTCTTGGCCGAGATCTGCGCGAAGTTGTTCCAGTGGGCGATGGTGTGAAGCCAGGAGAAGAAGAAGATGGACCAGGCCGTCGTGATGTGGAAGGTGATGTTCTTGTCGAATTGGATGATGCCGTTGAGCGGCGTCTGCCGGGCCAGCGAGATAAACGTCCTGCAGACGGGGAAGAGGATCAGGGCGACATCGAAGTGCAGCGTCAGCGCGGCCGATCTGGCGATGGCGTAGGTAATGCCGAACGTGTCTCTCGCCCCTTGCAGGTTATCCTTGACTGTGTAATTGACGAAGCCGAAGGCAAAAATGAAAGCGTGAAGCACCATGAAGACGAAGACGAAGCTATGAATATCGTTAGCAACATGTTCTGGCCCAGCAACTCACACGCGTGCCACTGACAATCTTCGATATCCTTCGTTGACCATCCATTTGTCGAATCTTTCCCGCGACGTCAAGTCCTTCTGTCTCTCTTGGGTCATCTCGCCCGACAGCAACATCCGAGTCAGCGGCGTCCACCTCGCCCGCTCCGACTGCTTCTCGCCATATTGCTGTTGTTGATAGAACGACATGTTTCGAAGTTGGTGTCCGGTAGTACTAGGCGTCTGTACGTAGTCGGCGTGTTCCAGGCCGGCCCTTTCACACGACGTTCCCGTCTGTCCTAGATCGTCTGATCCAGGCACGCCCAACACCTCGACGACCCTCCGCCTTATTAAATAACCCTTTCCCGACCGTGAAGTAGATCTCTCCTGCGATTCGGACGGATAAGGCGCGTATCAATTCAGAGCCTGCTGAACGAGCAAACGGCCATCGATCGGTACAGCCGGCGAGCCAGAAGACGAGGAGATTAGCAAGCAAGCAGAGCTGCCCAGCAAAGGAGTGGATTAGTTGGGACTGAAGCCTGCAATCACAACACAATAGCTCCAGGTCAGCCAACCGCAAAAAAAGGCACACAAGAGAGAGACGACAACAGAAACGGAAGAGAAGGGAAGTTTGGTTCGGCGGGCTGGAGGAGAGAGCGCGGATGGATGGGGGCAAAAGACAGACAGGATCCGGAAGATCTCATGCACGAAGCGGGAAGCAGGAGGGTGTTATGGCAGCCCCAGCCAGCACGGGCAACATTAAGAGACATCAGGCCATTTCCTGGCAGATCATACCTGGGCACTACGCCAGCAGCGGGAGGCTTCGTTCAGATTGGGTGGCAGCATTCATGGGGGGGCCCTGACACTGGAACGGCTCGGGCAAGAGACGTACGTACTAGGGAAACAGAAACCTGCCTATATTTTGCCGTATCGTATGTATGTACTCTGCAGCCATTCTGCCGTTCTGCCGGCATATGAAAGGCCCAGGGCCACACAGAGAGTGACTCGGAGGTTATCACCCTGGCCTCCTGAAGCTACTTACAACCACGAGGCCGCGCAAACATGGCTGGGTATCCGTGACCTGCGCGGCGGCCGAGTACCGGGCGTTGTCGCATAGGAGGGCAGCAGACATCTCAGGTACATGTAACATTGGGCCGGGGTCCGCAACGAGGGAGCCGCGAACCTGCGGCGACGTCAGGAACAAATGTGGGATCGCGGCGATGCTCACATGGGCTCGGACATGGTTTAGGGAGGGGCGGGAACCGTGGGAAAGAGACAACAACTCGGAACAAGACATCTCAAAACGAAATGAGACTTGTTCGGGTCTAGACGCCGTTACAGCCTTGCAGGGAGGTGACCCACGTCCACGAGATCCGTGCCTGAAAAGTGACCGGGGGTTAGGTGGTGTCGAAGCAGGGGTCGTGAGCGAGTACAGATTTACCCGTCGAGGGGATTCCATGTGCCATGGACCGACCATCTGTCGAGAAGAAGAAGAACACCATCTTCAATAGACTCCCGCCAGAAGTGCCGTAAGTACAGCGTGGGAGAGTCGGATCACGAACGTAGCGCACATCGATGAACATTGCACCGTCAACGGCGTGCTCTTAGTTGGGACATCATCACCATCAGGCCATGATCGAGAACTTGGAGCAGCTCCGGGGCGTTCTCTGTCTGAGGCTCTGATCCTGGCGCCGGGGGTAGGTATGGGAAGAGGGGTGTTGTACCATAGCGGTGGGGGCAGGAAGTCAGAGTGAGCCCGGAGTGAGCCACGACGGCGCGAATAAGATAAGAAAAATGTCAAGCTTTCCGGCCAGTGCTACTGATCCCCCCCACGTGCGCTCCCTCCCAGTCTCTGATGAATACCTGAAAGCGTACAGGACGAGGAGCAGGTGGTGGTCGTCGATGTTGCTGGCTTGCTTGCTGATGATGAGCGGTACGGATAAGGGCGAGGGCTAAGCATTCTCTAGCCCCGTGTGGATGCCGGAGAATATTGTGGAGGCCAGGCGAGTGCTCCACCGTATATGCACCGCCCGGGCGCCCGTCGCCCCCGCTCATTGGCTGCGAGTCTCGTCGCAGGGTCGTTTCGTCAGGGCAGGTCAGGGGTCGCTTTGACACACCTCCCAACCGGGCGCCAAAAGGAAGAGGGCCGGCCTAGAGGACGACTCTTCGTGAGTCTTGATAAGCGCCACGACGCAATGTGATACTGGCCCCTGGTGGTATTAGACGTCTCTTTTCTGTACCGTACCGGTAGGCTGCCGTAAGTACGTACAGTAGTCTATCTTCACCCACAAACGATGGGTCGGTGGTGCCATGGTAGTACTGTAGGTTAGTACCGTAGCATTCTCTAATCGATCGATATGAATGAATATTGATTCGACTCGACTGGACTCGACCAGACTCAAGCGCCTTTGTCTCCGGGAGGACAGACAGAGGAAGGCAGGACAGGGAAGGGGGTCTCTGGACGAGACGACCATATCCAGATGTGGCTTGCTTGTCATGCAATGCGTTCCTGGCAGCCAGTACCGTACATACGGATACATACTACATAATCGCCAGCAAGGATCGAGGAGGGCATGTCAACGAGAGACAGACACCAACAGCAGAGATCAAAAGAAAGAAAGAGGCTTGCGGTCGGTTTCTATTCTTGCTTCAGCATGGGAGCGACAGTTGGCTGGCGTCTCTCGCCCCCAAACCCCCTGAGCTGATCGATGTCTCTCATCACGAGACAGACGGCTGAGGAGTCAGAGCAGGCAGGCGAATTCCGGTAAGCATGCTCATGCTAGAAGGGTAGATAGATACGAATCGAGTAAACCGGCAGCTCGGTCAAGGCATGTATGTAGACGGATAGATGCGACGTCAATGAGGCTACCGGTACCGTGCTTACCTACTTACTTAGGTGTACCATAGCTGCAGCAAGTCATCCGCGTCAAGTTGAGTGCTCATCTCGCTCTTGTAAGTTGTTGACTTGTTTCCACACGAGGTGCCTTCGTCGTAGTTCGCATGCTCCTCCAAAAGCCACAGACTCCGACCACCCGTCCGCCCGTTCCGTCTCCCCATCTCCATATATGGCGTCGTCGCCGCTAGATGTTCACCGACCGACTCCTTGATTCCGGCCGCCCCTTTATTTCTCTCGGTGGAATGTCATCAGGTAGTTATATTACCGGTACCTACAATGTTGACCCGGGGTGGTCAAACGCCATCTCGACCGGCCTGGTCTGCCTGCGTGCCACCAAACCTGCTTGCTTGCCAGCCAGCCTACCTGTTGGCCTGCCAGTGTGCCTTCGTGGCACCAGCCTACATGAAGATATGTATGGATCGACGGCCTTTTTGAGCTGGCCATCCCCCGTATCACTACCGGACAGGCTTTGCGAAACGCTCTCTTTCAATATTGCCACGTTTGCCTGCCTGCCTACGTGCCTGCCTACCTATTCTATAATTAGCTACGCCGGTGAGATGTTCGTCCACCCTACACTTATGTGCCGCGTGAGGCTTCACAAGAGCCCCCCACGCCTACAAGCCGACATGATTCGAAACATCCAGTTCCGCACTCACCGCAAGGTATCAACTCATATCACAACGGTACAGCACCAAGTACAGTAAAGGAAAAGGGTGAAATTATCATCAATGCCGACCGCTCTCTAGGAGTATGAGCTTGCCCATGCCTCAAATGCGCGCAACGCAGCCCCAGCCAGTTTGACTTCCATGCCATCACTATACCATTCCACACGCGTGTCACACGTACTGCAATTTCGTTGTCCGCAGACTCGTCAGAGGCCCCTCAAAAGTCATATGCCCCTAGGTTAGGCGCAGGGAATGCCACAACCATAACAATGGAAGACCGACAATAACGCCGCCAGCAAATTCAGCTCATATTGCCTAAATGGGCAGAGAATAGGCCTAGCCTTTCCCAAGCACTACTACTGTCTATGACTCCAGCCGCTCCCTTCCGCTATTAGATGCCCGACTGAAGTACTCCAGGAGGCACCTCCCCAGGCAGAGCTCTCCGACTAGTGCAAGGCAGCATTTGGTCTGTCCGAGAGCTGGGCGAATCCGCCGTCGCGAGCCTAGATGGCGTATTTGCGAGTCCACTCTCGCGCCGTGGCTTCGTATCGGGCACGGTCGGTCTTGTAAACATGGGCAATCTCGGGCACCAACGGGTCATCGGGGTTAGGGTCAGTCAGCATCGAGCAGATGGACAGAAGGACTACAAATAGTCAGCAAGTGTCAGCGCAAGAACAGGTTCCCGAGCAACGCACCCTTGGAGATGGTCAGAGCGGGGCTCCACTGGTCTCTGAGGATGTCTAAGCAGATGCTGCCGTTGGAGTTGATGTTCGGGTGGTAAATGCGCGTTGTGAAGTTGACCTTGGGCGGCTTGAACGGGTAGTCTGTAGGAAAGTGGATCGCGAGGAAGAAGACTCCTCCCGAGTACGGCGAGTCACCCTATGCGCCATGGTCAGTATCGATGCGCAGAGACGGCATGTGCAGCGTGGTGATTGGACACAGGATGCGCTGTAGCCAGCTGACAAGGATTGGGGAGCGCGGTAGTGGGCACTTCAGTCGGCGCGCCTGTGCGGTGGGCGGCTACGTAGGAAAGAGGCGTGCGGAGAAGCACAAGAGGGTAGCTTACAGGTCCCATGATCGTAGCTTGCCAGTGGAACTGTGTGAGAATCCAGGTTAGCAAGAGACTATCGCAACCGTCTATCGACGATAAAAGCCTGACTGGCACGCCTTCCAACTTCGCAGTCGGGCGCAAGGCGGTCGTCGGTCGCTTATCGGGCGGTGGCGGGGCTGCGGTGATAGTGCGAGACGAAACGTACCAAATCCTCGCCAACAGGGCCGGCGGAGCACGATGACGGCGGGTCACTGCAAAAGGGGAGGTTAGCGCCAGCACCACCACAACTTGAGGAAAGAGGTTGAAGTCGCGCATGGCCGTGGCGAGAGCCATGGCGAAGGCCGGTATCCTGCTATGCCACAGCCATCGAGGGCATCGTCGAGGCTGAAACCTTTCGCAAGATCCCCGCTCTGGTGTTGGCCAACAGCCCCGCCCGTATTGGGCTGGGCTCGCCCGCAGCAGAAACAATAAAGGACTCCAAAACATGGATTAGGAAACAAGCACAGAACATACCGGCCCAGGTCCGTCAGCTCCTTGTTGATTCGCTTCAGCGCCATTGTGTAGCCGAGGGTGGTTATCGGCGGGTTGTGTTGGGGGTACTGTTATTGGGAGAGGCTGTCGATGTCTCTGCTTGTTGTGTAGGCGGTGACTATTTGTACTCGGCGGTCAGTGGTGGAAAGCGGGAGAAGACGGTGAGCGGCAACGGCAACAAAGGAGAGTCGAGGCCGCGGAAGGGAGATAATGAGAAACAGCAGGACAATCTAGGGATGAGCCAAGAACGTACCACCAGTCGAGGTATTCGCAGGGAAGGCTTGCAGGGTGTGGTCGACGGCCTGCAGTCGCTTGTGGTTCGTCGTGAGGGGTGATGAATGCAAGAGTCGGTTTGGCGATGGTGGGGAGGGAAGTAGAAGGTGCAGGTATTGGCGCTGGACTCAGGTGACGGAATGGACGGGAATCCGGGCCTTGGGCTCTCAGCTACAGGGAGGGCACGACCCACGGGCCACCTGCAGTTGCAATTTTTCAGACCTAAGGCATTAACGCCACCTGTGGCGGAGTGGCGGTGCTTGCTCATTGAGCCCCTGAGGCAGCACTGCAGCTTTGCTGAGATTCACTTATGAATCTGAAGGGTGAGGTAAGCTACATGTTATGATTACAGAGATCAAAGCTTTCCAGATCCTTCCAACAACAACTCACGCGAATTACGTACCTGTGGTATTTAACGCTATGACTGTGGTAGTTAAATGAATCGCAACTGAAGGCTTATACCTGTATAACTCAACTTGCCCAGGTTCATCTCTGAATACCTGCCTGGACAAAAGTCGAGCATTTTCCTACAGTCCTAGCCGTCTGAAGCGCGTTCAATGGCTTGTACATCAGGTTAACTCTCAGGTCTACGGGGTGAGGTCCACAACCGTTTATACCTATGCATGTACGTGAGCCATTGGTGGGAAGCGGCGGGATACGAAGATGGGCCACATAGGTAGATTTTGGGTCCGATTGCCTTCACCAGTACATAATAGTCTCTCCTCATCATCTTACGGGTACTCAGAGTTGACTAACCCGAAGATGCTGGGATGCCAGGCGTGTTGATGTTGAGCTTCCAACAACACTTTTGAATCCAGGATATGGTACCGTAGATATCGTATGTACAGGTAGCGTCATGGATATTCTGTATATCGGAACTACACAAAGGCTTGGATGCCCGTGATTGCTCTCCCGAGGATCAGGCCTGCCGCGGGTGGTCAGCAAAGCGCGCGCCCACGCAAGCGGCTCGGCGGTGGACTCACTGTGGATGTCGCTCTGACCCTCGTAGGTCTGCGTGACGAAGAGGTTGGCGACGTGGCGGCCGATGCCGTACTCGTCGCTGACGGCGTTGCCGCCAAAGATCTCCTGCAGCAGGCGCGCGTTCTGCAGCGCGCGGTCGCAGTTCTGGCGCTTGACCATGCTGATCATCTCGGGCGTGGCCGCGCCCGCGTCCTTGAGCCGGCCGACCTGTATGCTGGCCAGCGCGCCGTAGGCCGCGTCCGTCGCCGCGTCGGCCAGCTTCTTCTGCACCAGCTGATACTTGGCGATCGGGTTGTTCCTGAACTGGCGGCGCTCGAGCGCGTAGGTGCGCGCGCGCGCTATGCAGTCCTCGAGCGCGCCCACCACGCCCAGCGAGATGCCGTACCGCGCGCTGTTGAGGCACGTGAAGGGGCCCCGCAGGCCCTCGACGTCCGGAAACATGTTGGCCGCCGGCACGGGGCAGTCGTCCATCTGGATCATGCCCGTGATGCTCGCCCTCAGCCCGTTCTTGTTCTTGATGGCCGGCGTCTCGAGCGTGCCCGGGGGGCAGTCTTTGCGCTCGACGAGGAAGCCGCGGATCTTGCCCGTCTCGGCCAGCTTCGCCCAGACCATCAGCACGTCGGCGATAGGACTGTTCGTAATCCACGTCTTGGCACCGCTCAGCAGGTAGTAGCCGCTCTTGGACGGGTGTGGGCGCGCCGTCGTCTCCATGCTGCCCGGGTCAGAGCCGTGGTTCGGTTCCGTCAGGCCAAAGGCTCCGAGGAGCTTGCCCTTGGCGAGCCCCGGTAGAAACTTTTCCTTCTGCTCTTGCGTGCCGAACTCGTCTATACCGCCCATGGTGAGGGAAGCTTGCACGGACATGCCCGATCGGTATCCACTATCGACACGCTCGACTGCGCGGGTGATCAGACCAGCAGCGACAGTCGAGGCGCCGGCGCAACCGTATCCGTGGATGTTCGCGCCTAATAGGCCTAGCTCGCCCATCTCGAGGAGGATGTTGCGGTCGTAGTTTTCATTGCGATACGCCTCTGTGGTACAGTCATACAGTCAGTCATCGAGTGGCTCAGAAGGCATTTATATAGCTAGTGCCATATAGTCGGGGAAAAGCACGAGGCATTGGAAGCTTTGCCGACTCACCCAGCACCCTCGGTGCCAGCTGTTCCTGGCAATAGCGCTCTGCCGTCTCGGAGATGGCCAACTCGTCCTCAGTCAGCAGGTTCTTGCTAGCCAGAGGATCCTCCCAGTCAAAGACAGGCGCGGAGGCTGAGGCATAGCCTCTTGCGGCACCGACGGCCGCTGGGGACGCCCGGATCTGGGTTGGTGTCAGACCGGCGGCTAAAGACGGGCGACAACACCGTAACCGCGGGACAATAGGTCGGAACATAGTGGCTGCTCAATAAGGCCAGGTCAGTCGGAGGGCCGACCGCAGACAGCGAGAAGAGAAGAAGGAAAGGGGAGTGAAGATTCCCCCATTGCGCGGGATTGCAGAGCGGGCGATATTGTCCCCGGGCACCCGGGTACTATTGCGTCGAATGTGAACCCTGGATGGCTGCAAGTCGGGTTGCGGGGCCGAGGTTGAGACTAATCGCCGGGCTAGATCCGACACCGGCCGGCTTACCTAAGGCGAGTACCTTCACTCTTATATCCTCACCTTTTGCCAGTCGAGCCAGTGCCTGCTAAACCCTTCCTCAAGCCTTACCGCGCAAGATGTACGAATCTCGTACTACTCGTCTCAGAGCTTAGAGGCTCCAGCTCTCCAGCTCTCGAAGCCTTGAGCATAAAAGGCTTGATATTAGCTTGGATGCCTACAGTCATAGGGCAAAAGTATTCGTCCGGGCCCTCGGCCAGTAGCCCGGGGCACCCGGACGAATACTTTTGCCCCGTAAGTTTAACTACATCAGATACTGTACCACTACCGGTAAGCAGCTCACGACATGGATCACTCGCTACCGAGTGACGGATGGTCCACGAGTTGGGTCACCGTCCAGCGAAGAGATCCCTGTTGGCTGCTCGGCAATTATTTCCACATTCAAAGTTGCGGCATGATCCTCATGTTGAGTGAGCTACCTAGGTATATTTCGGAAGTACCTAAAGCATCAACTCTGAGCTGTTCGTGGCCTCTTACATATCCTACAGCTACGGTGCCGGTATCAACCCGTCCTGGCAATTTTGAGGGACATTGCTTGTGAAGGACGTATCGTACCGTGATTCCGGAGTCAGACACTTGCTATGGTTATCTGACCGGCGCAACTGTCATGACGGTGACCACTGTCATTGCCAAAACACTTGCAGCCTCGAAACTACCGTACCGGATATTTTTGCTCCCCGGGTTGTCCTCGGCAGCAGCAGGCATCTGCATCACTCGAGATGGGAATATCACTTATCACTGTTTCAACTAATAATGAGTGATGGTCACTTCATTCCGGTGCTCTGTGCGGCAACATTGCTGCTGTTGTGATCTTGTTCGAGTAGGAGGTTTAAACCCTAGATAAGTAGGTACTTAAGGTAGGTACTTAGTGAAACTCGGTGCCTACACTGACAACATATAGCACTTGTAGGTATATACAGCACGCATTCTCCCAACATCATTGGGCTACGTACAAAAGGTGTCAACCCGAGCTTGATAGACCTGTTCCAAATCAGTCCTCACGCCGCCAAAACGTTCGGCACTTGTCAACTCGCATTGATGACAAGTCCCTGAGAAAATAGCGCCGATATGCCTCCATGAGGAACAACCGTGGAATACCAATAGAAGGATCGCAAGAAATTGCGGCTATGTCAGCTTCACTGCTCGCGCCAACTCAGACTGTCCGAATGGATGGGAGTCCTAGTAGTATTGATATCGCGCTATAGCAGGATACCTATTATCACAACTTGGGACTCCCTAATATCCCACGAGAGCATCGCTTTCTCTTGAACTCTAGAATCGGTACCATTAGTATCAACTCTAGAACTAGCACCATCGGTACCATCAGTACCATAGGGTTGGTCTCTAACAATTGACGAAGATCAGCAATAGCCGCGGAGCACGGCGACTTCCCTCACAGTGAGAGTTTCCTATTTCAGATTTGCTCCTACCTGTTCGGCCGACTCTTGTCTCGGTTCTCCAGTAGAAGCCTTGGTCTCGGAGCATTTGGTCCTGCTTTGTAGCACATGCCTGGCGACATCGTTACTCTTGCCACATCCTACTCCTTTCGCGGCAATACCGGCTGCAGCCACGGGCAACTTGGTCCGTTTAGATCCGCATCTGCTGCCACGACCAGGGAGATTCCCAACCTTCCCACCTGGTTACTTGTCTTACTTATGTACGCCTCATATCCTGACGGGGTCTCCTCGCTTCTCCCGACCTCTTCATATTGATACACTTTCTCTCCCTTACTCACCCATCCCGTCACCTAGAGCAATGTTCTCTGCTTGGACCAAGTGCAAGTTTGCCTTCCGAGTCGGCCGCTACGCAGCCAAACGTCGCCTCTCATCTTTCTAGAAGACCTGTACCTCCTGTCTTTCTTCTTGCCTCCCCTCTCATGCGGCACATCCCGACCCAGAATCCCATGCCCATTCTGGTTCCGACGCTGAAGACACATGAGTCTGTACTTATGCATCCATCGAGCCATGCAGAGCCCCGTACCGCCGCCGAGGGCTCGTCTCAGCGGCTTGAGACCGCTCAGCGACCCGAGGCGAGACTTGGTACTCGTCGACGCAACACTACAGGTCGTGGATTCACGGACATCAACTACTTCTCACTATATATGGAGGACAGCGGAGAATGTAGCACCTCCGGCCGCCTGCCATCATCTCCACGGCTTGAGCCTGCCCACCGGTCTTATACCCGTCGCACGACGCATGGGTTCTCCGAGAGTTCTTCACATAGCACCTCGATCAAGACTTTCCAGCTCCACCACGACGGCCTTGACGCCCGCCAGCAACAGGGCATGAACGGCAGTCACATTTCGAACTGGCTCCATGATGTAACCCCTGGAATTCAATATCCCCATCGGAACCCTTCTCTGTGGTCAAGATGTATCACGGCATCATATACCGTGCAGACTAATGCCGTCGAAGACTGGGGAATAGGGCTCCCTGAATTGCGGGTGCACGAGTGTCGAAATAATTCAGCGCAATCAGGAACTGGATTCGACGGTCCACTGAGCTGTTTCGGCAGCGAGCCATCATCGCAGTCAAAGTTGGATGCAAAGGACGAGCCAGCTAACTCATCCGCCCGCCCTGCGCAGCCCTCCGCCGGCATCATGCCTCCGAGGCCCAACCCGGAGCCGCACGCGTCTGGCTCTATTGACTAGGAGAAGAGCTTGTCCCGAGGAAAGCCTCGCAGGGTGCATGACGTTTCCGAGGTGTCGAACCCCGATCCTGCAGTCCACAAACATGCTATTGACCTTTTCTCTCTGGTCACCTGCCCAGGGGACAGCAGTGACGAGGCTGATACTGACGACGAGGGCTGCGATAACGCTTCCGGACCCCACAAACAGTTCCACGCCATCCCCTTGTTTGCGCTGCAATCTTGCCCAGAGCTTCATCGTCAGTTGGAGAGATGTGATGTCAGCAGAACCAGCGTAAGTTCTGCCACACGGGTCGTCTTGTATATTCCCACTGACCAAGTTCAGACTGATGGAGGTGTCTTGGGCCCTCCCGACTATTCGAAAGCCGACAAGAACCGCACTCGCCCCCGCTTCTATGGCACGAGGACGTTGTCCAGCCGTTTCCGGTCTTTCAGTCAACGACTGCGGCGTTCTGGGTCGTCGTCTTACTCTGTCCGCTCTGAGTTGCCGACACCGCCTCGTGGAAAGTGGCGCCGCGATTTGGCTCGCAACTCAGCAGATATCTGGCCCTCATCTGGCGAGGAGTCTCCTCATTTCAACACGCCCGAGTCGAACGCCACACCATTTCAAAGCGGCGGGAGCCATATTGACCCGTTGGCAATATACGGAGTCATGATAGCTACTGGTGAGCTGGATCGACTGTCCGGATCGAGTGCTCATGGCAAATCCTCTGCGGCCTCTGCGACGCTTGATAGTGGTGCGGTCACCTCAGGGACCGGCTCTTCCGCCCCGTCAGGGTCTACGAGTACGAATATGCTTCCCACAGGCCCGTTGAACAGTCCGTCCTCGTCCACACAGCCTTCGGGCGTGGGAACGCCAGTATCGCGACTGCCCTCTGGCCCAGCGAGCCCAGCATCTCGACCACCTCAAAGACCAGGCCACCCAAAACGCAGACAACAGCGCAGTCACTTGTCGGAAGTCACAACCCCGGAGGACGTAGGCTCTCCGGCCGATCTCGGAGGGACGCCGCTCAACCAGCCCGCCCTTTTGCCTGCGGCCATTGAGACCCTTCAAGAGATATCGGACAGTGAGAGCATGTACCCCAAGCCGCTGTCCATCGGACAGAAAACCGCATCGGACGTGTCTTCATCGGCTCCGGAGAGTCGCCATGAGCCCACGGCTACGACGCGCATTGCCGAGCCTATCCCGACGCGCCCCTCTGCGGGTAGCATCACGGGCCTGCCTATCACTGCCAGTCCATCCGCAAATGAAGCTGTCACCCCTCCCGCACGAGTCTCGTCCGTTGGCAAGACGCCGGAGTCGATGTACGGTACGGACTCTACTACCGGGCAGGGGATCAGGGCTCGACCCCCGGGACTGGTACCGCCAGCACGCAGCCCCGGGACTCCCATCTCGTCCGCTGCGAGCCCCGCCGGTCCCCGCCGGGTGGTGGTGCAGACTGGGAGCGTCATGGACCCCGAGCAGAGCACGCAAAACTGGGTCGAGGAGCACGGGGCGAGGTCCCTCGACCACGCGCTCGAGTGCGCGGACGCCGCGCTAAGCGCCGGCGGTCACGCGACAGCAGAGGGATACGGGGAGGAGGCGTCGTGCCACCCGAGCCGCTGGTCCGAGACCCAGGGCGAGCCGGGCAATTCGGAGCCCTTCTGCCCCCCGGGCTGCCTCGAGACGGGACACAGCCCCCGGCCTTCGCACGGGGGGCGGCGGGAGGAGCCGGCCTCGACGCGGCGGGCGAGCGGTCCGGAGCGTGGGGCGGCAGAGGCGCCGGACGCGCAGGAGGTCGGGCACGCAGAGGGGGAAGAGGAGGCTGCTGGACGAGGGAGTGCACAGGGGCACGAGATGTAGAGGACAGCCTTGGGGCCTGAGCTTGGGCTTCTTGAAATGTTGCCGGTTCCGTTTCGGCTGTCCGATACGTACGTTTACCTACTAACTACCTAGAGAAATAGCCTAGACTGATATCCGTATGCTCTCGCGGTATTGATAACCGAGAAATAACTAGCCCCTTTCGAAAAACATCACTGCTTCCGGGACATCCATTGCAGCTCGAATGTGACCTGTGTTACTCCCCTTAATAACTTGTACGGTACTTACCGTAACCAGTACCGGTACCGGCATTCCTTGTAGGAGAACCAGCCACACTTCTGCTGCCAGTTGCTTCCGAAGTTTATTACTCCGTACTTTTAGGCTCGTACTCTCTGGTCCACAGTTATATGGATTGAAGTCGATAGCAGACGGCATGCTCATTCTCATTGTGAGACATTCTACACGATTTAGGAGACACAAAGACCTGCGTGAATGATGTCATCTATTATGACGTAACCACAGCTCAGGGAAACCACGCACTAGCACACGACGACCACGACGACTTCACCTATTATTCCTTTCGTATCAACTCCACCAGCCTAGACCTTGACTGGCCCCCCGATATCCGAGCATTTATACCACGGTTTATACCAGTAATTTCCTCTGGTATCATACCCTTACGACAGGTGCAACGCTGCCATCCAACCCCTGAGCATTAAACCACGTGCTCCCTTGCCCACAGCAGCCTACGATCGTAACAACTCTCCTTGGCCTCCCTCACTAAACTCACCTCTACACCTCAATAAGTAAGTATATAAAACCTCCTCTACCTCACCTTATGGCCCACACCGCCCAAGAAAAAGCCCAGATCTGACAAGAAGGAAGAAGAGCCGAAAAAGTAAAAAAAGATGGCGCCCCAGGACCCCCTCACCAAGCGCCCGCAGGCGCAGTCGACCGGCCCCGACGGCACGACGACCACCACGACGGCCGGCGGCGGCGTCGTGCACTCGGCCGACCCCTCGGTCGACCCGCACGCCAGCGCCGCCCAGAAGCTCAAGGGCGACGCCGCCGGCGCCCTCAGCGGCATCGCGGGCAGCGCGCAGGCGGCCGCGGGCGCGGCGGTATGTGTCACTTTTCTTTCCTCTTTTTCTCCCCTTTTCTCTTTTGCATTTCTCTTTCTTGGATTCATCTTTTCCCTTTTTTTTGCTTTGTATAATTACCTAGGTACCTATGTATGTACAGTCGAGATTGTTGACGCGCAAAAAAAAAAAATAACAAGATCCGCAACGACGCCATGCACGACAAGGGCCTGGCCAAGATGCGCGCTGAGGACGACCGCCTCGCGGCCAAGCGCGGCGTCCCGCCCGTGGGCGCGACGACTCGCGGCGGCGAGGCCGCCTCCTCCGAGGCCGCGGTCGCTGCCAAGGCTAAGGCCGAGGGCGAGGGCAAGGAGACGAAGTGAGCTGGCGGAGGCTCGGGGGTGAGGGCCAGCGGGGTTCGAGCAGGCGGGACTGGCTGCTGTCCGTCCACGGCTGCCTAAGTATATACAGTATGCACTTTACCCCAGTTACCCGAGCAGGAAACCGAGGACTGGAGAGGTATCTGGCCCGTTGGTGGAAACGGGACTACGTGGGTGGCCGGCTGCTTGCCTCGTCGGCCGAGGACTCTGCGCTGGGTGGCTTATTGCAGTGATCATATCAGTCGGAGCCAGGGCTGCTGAATCGAACAGAGAGAGTTTCTCGGGGGAACCAGAAGAATGGGAGACGGACGGCCGGGGAATAGATGGGGCGTTATGGTTGATAGCCTTTGATACCTGACCTCGGAGAATTCATTTCAGTTATCCTTTGATGTGGGATGGCTGCCAGTTTCGCGGGCTTGTGTGGTGAAATGAAGTAGACGTCGACGCAAGGCCCAAGACAGTGGTTATGAAAGTGGCCAGTACAGCCCCGAACCTGTTTCGACATATTGCAGCTTGGGAGGTGTGACGGCGCGAATCCCTTGGTGCGTATGACCGTCCTATCCATCGGTGGACATCCCTGGATCTGTCTCCGGTGGCAACTACTGGCGGCCATTCTTCTTTCTTGAACTCGACTTGCACGACCTATTATATTCATGTAAGCGCACCCAACGCTCCGGTACCAACGTTCCAGCCATCCCCTATCCGCCATTGCTGGCGAGAATCAGCCACATCGCAGGTATCCAGACGGAGCGCCTCAGCGCGCCTGGTCTGTACAGTAGTGGCTGGAAAGCACGTCTGGTATCGTGTCTCCCGCCGGATAGCGGCTCTCTGCGGAGCAGCCCCATGGTCTCGAGAGAATTCAATATAACTATCCGTAAGTTGGGCAGATAGAAGTGAACAGGTATAAGTACAAGGACCCAATGCTCAGCTGCCATGCCGTACTGTCGGCGCGGTCAACACCATGGATACCCTTGGCCGTTGCGCCGATCACTGTGGTCCTGGGCTGCTTGTTTAAATCCACAGACGACCGTTATAGCCTCGTTTTCACGCTTGTATGAACACATACGACCATAGGACCTGGAGAACGCGGGGTCCCGTCCGCTCCCCCATAGCTAAGCCAGGATACCGCCGGATTAGTACTTGAGTCGGTGACGATCAGGGAATCCCTGGTGTTGTATGTTTTGTTTTCCTTTTTCCTCTTCCTTGACTTTCACAACAGGCAAACAGAAGTACTTTTACAGAAACAAATTACCTCTTGTACATATTTGCACACTTGGCCAGAATTCATGTCGATAACAATTCCTCATGATGCCCTCAAGGGAAACTGGATAGAGTTCTCTGAATGTAGACCAAGGTCTATAGCCCTGCGTCAAGTCTCCCGTATTACAAAACACTTTAATCGTAACAGTGAACCCCCCATATCATCCAGGCATTCGTGATCCAGGCATTCGTGATCATGTAACCCAAACGCCATGCAATGCCATCTCACCAGAGAGTCAGTCGCCCGTAGCCATCTAATCCCACACGAAGCTTGTACACAAGCGGCCTCCTTCACCCGTTGGCGTTATCCTTCATACCGACCATTTCGTACTCGCCCGCCCCGTCCCTGCCCCTGCCCCTTCCACGCCCGCGCGAGAAGCCCATCTCTTCGTCTCCCTGGTCCCCGCCGGCCGCCGCACCGTTGTTGGCAACCGTACCACCCTGAGCGCTGTTGCTGATGCCGCCGCCTCCCTCTGCGGAGCCGGCGCCGCTCCTCGCGCCGCCGCCGCCGAAGCTGATGGGCCGCAGCTCGCGCCAGCGGCACCCGTACGTGCCCCCCGCGACGGTCAGGGCGCTCGAGACGGCCATGGTGGCCCACCAGGCGGCGTGGCGGGGCAGGAAGCCGGTGTAGAGGAAGACGACGGCGAGGTGGATGAAGTGCAGCGTGAGCGCGAAGTCGAGCACGAGCTTCGATCGGGACACCAGGGCGACGAGCGCCACGACTCTGCAAGCGGTTTCCGCGCCAGTCAGCACACATGAGGCTCCTACGACGCGGTGCCAGGGGGGTCGTCTACGCTCGCGCGCACAACGGGGGCGTCGTGTTTGTGAGAGTAGGTAGGAGGGAGGGAAGATGAGGGGGGAGGAAGGGGACAGGGAGAGGGGTGACGAACATGGCGCCGGCGCAACATATCCACACAAACCCGATCAGCCAGCCCTGCGTCGTGTCGCCCCGCAGGCTGGCCCAGCCGAAGACGAGGTCCAGCTTGAACTGCAGCCCCTGCACGAAGGCGGTGAAGAGCATCAGGACCAGGGCCACGGCGTAGTATATGCCCTGCAGCGCGGCGATCTGGCCGAGGATCCGGAGCGGCGGGAGCTCGGTGATGGCACCGGCCCGCGGGGGTCTCCTCCGGCGCGGCATGCTCGGTGATGGTGCCAGGCGCAAGCGGTGAGGACGATATAGGATGGTGTAGTTGTCGGCGGCACCGCAGTTCGAGCGAGGCGGTCAGGCGCGAAAAAAAAAGAGACTGAAGGAGTGGCTAGAATGGGAGGAAGATGATAGAGAAGATCGTTATAAGGTGGTCATGTCTGATCGTTTCTTCATTACGCGGTCTGGATAACGGGGGCGAACTTCCAGCAGCACAACGGCTATGAGCGCGGAACAGAGCAATGACACGCAGCAGGCTGGTAGTGGCGATGCTGGTAATTAGGTAGATCACGAGGACGCTGTCGTGAGGTAAAGGCTTGGTAGATGCAAATAATACGCCAAAAAATTAGTCGCAAAAAGAAAGGGAGAATTGCAGCTTTGTAGCGTGTGTAACTCCCGACAACCGACCGACCCGTTAAGGTGACACGGTGAGTCTATCCTTAGAGCGTGTTTGGTAGAATTATTTGGTTTGACGATTAAAGGTAATTCCCCCTGCTCGATTAGGCCGATATACCGTTAAAGCAGGGGAGAAACGCATAAACCTTACTTAACCCTTGCATTTTTGGTATTAAAAGCAGAATATATTATTTTTTCCCTGCTTTAAGGGCTAGGGATCCCGGTAAGAGCTATAAAAGTTTATACCCTTTTATATTTTCTGGTTTTCGGGTTAAGATTTTTGCTTTTAGCTTAATACTTTACCGCTTTCGGTTTCTTTAATATTTATTTCGCTCTGGTTAAGATTCCTGGTAATTAATAGGTAAACGGGCCCGTTTACCAGAAAATTTAAATAGCTAAGCCTTAATCACGAAAATACCGGGAGTAACGAAAACTTACTATTATAAAAAAAAGGTTGCGATCGCCGTTATAACCGCGGTTATATATACTCGGTTATTAGTAATTATTATTAATATAATAGGATTATTAATTAAAAAAAAAAAAAAGTAATTACCGCTTATTATACCGAAAATAATAATGTACTGCTTATGGCTTTTAATCCTCGCGAGGGAGAGATAATTGTAATGCGTTTATTATTTCGAGTTAATAAATCGGAATTCTATTAGTAAATGCGTATAAAGAAAAGGATTTTCCTCGTATTATATAACTGGTTATAATAAAATACTATGCTCGAAAATTCTTGTTATATCTTTTTTTAGTAAAAACTTATAATATTTCTTTAGATTTACGCCTATAACGAAATTTAAAAAAATATATAAATAATTTAATAGTACTCGATATTTATTATTAATAAGATTTTTTATAAAATTCTTAATATTATAATAATATTATATAATTAATTCGTTCGGCCGGTAAACCCTAGTAATATTATTTTAAAAGTATTTAATAACCCGAAAAAATACCCTTATTTTAAGGATTATATCGGTGTAATTAATAATACCTTAATATATGCCTATATGCCTACGGCGGCTTAAAAACGATAGCGATCTCGAAAAAGGTATCCGGTATAAAACGTTATAGTTATTATTAACCTAAACGGTATATTTAGTTATATATACGCCGGTTATAAAGGCTTTATATATAACGGTAGGGTGGTAGGGTTTTATTACTAAAATAGCTTTATTATCCCTGTTAGGAAATACCTATTAATAAATACCGGATTTATATAAGGTACCGGATTCCTTATATTATATATTAATACTTAATATTATTTAAAGGAGTAAGGAGCCGTAAAAAAGAGATTAAGTAATAAGGAGGAGCTTTTTAACCTTTGGCATAGCTTACTATATATTATTATCGAGAAGGTATTCGGAGGCTTTAAGCGGAAATAAAAAATTATCTGTTAAAATATTATAAAATATAATATTAATACGCAGGTTAAAATTATATATGCTTTAATAGGAGTTTATAACTTTACCGTATAAACGGGATTCGAGCTAGTTTTAAAAAATAATGTATTTATTTTCGATAATATTAATCCCTTTAAAAAAAGCAAAAAATGGGGTAAAAAAGAAGGCTCGGGTATAAAAAGCAGTATATAAAATACCTCCTTAGCAGCGTAATAAAACCGGCGCGTTATTTAATAAACCGGTAAATAATATCTTAAAAAAGGTATTTAATACCTTATAAGAAATTATTGTAACGCATATATAAGAGGATTATTAGGCTTATTTATAGGCCCGGGACCAGGACTTATAAAAAGGCGGCGGCGGCGTTATATATATAAGAGGTAGATTAAGCGGTAATAAAAGTAGTAAAAAAAGAAATAATAGTAAAAAAAACGTATAATTAAATTTTTATTACGGTATTTGTATTTTTTTAAGGAGCCCGGCCCGTTAAGTAATTCGTAATACGTATAATTAGATTTTTATTACAGTATTCGTATTATTTTAAGGAGCTTAGCCTATTAAAAGATTTTGGTTTAAATCCGTTATATTTATTACTTTTATAATAATTAAGCCTACTTAGGCCGGTAAATACCCCTTAATATCTTTTATAAAATATTATAATACGTAATTAAATAGCGCGGATATGTTTTATATAATAATCGCTAATAAATTTATTATTAGAGTATAACCGTTAATAGGACTTAATAAATTCTTCGAAGGTAAGGTTTATTAATATATCCTTATTAAAGGTAAGGTTATTACCCCATTAGTATTATAACCCATTATTATTTTACCCATTATTATTTTATTTATTACCACTTTATTACCGTTATTCCTTTTTTAATAGACTTATCTCTTTTTTAATAGATAAATCTCTTTTTTAACGAATTTATTTATTATTAGTTTTATTTATTATTATATTACCTATTATTATATTTTAAGGTATTTATAACTTTATAAGGTATACTTAATTATAACGGATTCCTTTAAAACTATCAGGACTGCACCAAGCCTAATAAAGTAGAGGTATAATTAAGGCGTTGGAGCAATAACGCCGAGCCTCCGAAACGCTAGGATTACGCATATATAAAAGGGATTTTATAATAACTAGTAACTTGGACTTTTTCTTAACTTGGTTAAGCAATAGATTTATTATTATATTGGTACCGATTCTTTACCTAACCGACTTGTAGTGTGTTTTAATAATTCTATTATTTCGCTTTCGGCTACCTAGAAAAGTTATGGTATTATTGACGCGATCCAGTAATGCTGAAGCCAGTTAGCCCCTAGCGGGGGATTTAAACCAATCGGAGTAATAATAACCTGTAACTGAATAAGGAAGCTAAGGCGAGACCTAATTTAAGCAGTAATAAGGAGAGTCCGTAACCCAGTTTAAGCAGTAATAAGGAGAGTCCGTAACCGATTAGGGGAACTAATTTAACCCAAACTTATAACGTTATAACGCTATCGCGCAGGAGGTAATCCTCTGTTAAATCACCGAGCTAAAAGCGTAGATCCAAAACCACGAAACCTGTTAATAAAAAGCGGATGCCCTATTACGATAAGGGTACGGAATTAGCCTTAACGAGATTAAAGAAACCTAGCGATACGGTTAAAAAATCGATCTTAAAATAGAGAATATTCCGATCTTTAAGTAAACCTTCTCCTTTCGGGAGCGGGAGAACTGATTAAGCGACCTCGATATTACCTTTATATAGGCCCCCTTAAAGCTTAAAATAACTAAGTAACGGATCCTGTATATAATTATATTATTCGATACAGAATACCGAGATATTTAGAAAATAAAAACTCGGAACCGCCCCGATACCGTTTTAAAGGAAATATATAATAACTGGAAAGGTTTTATCGATTAAATACTAACCCTTTTACCTAACGTAATTAATTATAAAGCTTACTTAACCGTTTAATTAAAAAAAGCATACCGTTTCGATACCTAAACGCTAGCCGATTTCGATTTATATTTATTATCCCTTAAGGCCTAGCTAAAGCCTTAACCTAAGAAATCGTAAGCTTTTACCTTTTACGCTAAGCTAGGAAATAAATTCCAGGTGTATTTAAACGGATACGGTAGTAAAAAGCTATTTAACTAAGCCTCCATAATAAAGTGGGCCCAGCGGTTATAATAGGCCTAGCCCGGTAAAACGCGGCCTAAACGTAAGCATAATATTAATAATTATTATATAATAACCCGGTACCGCGCCTTAAACCAGGCCGGTCCTAATAATATAAAGCTAAAAAAAAAGAACTTTATTAATAATAACGGAAAACCCATTAAATGCTATAATTATTAAAGCGAGTATTACCTTATAAGCATATACCCCGAAAAACCCTAAGGGGAATCCCAGGAAACGGGCGTTTTAGAGGTAAACCGCACCCGTATAGGGTTTAAAGGAGGAAAAGGCCGCGGAGATTACTAAGGCGGTTAATAATCGAGTTAATCGTCGGGAAACAAGAGAGCTTTATAAAAAGCCCTATACCTATAAAGCACTACCCCCTTATAAAGGTAATAAAACGCTTTTATATTAGTATTATAATTAATATATTATAGGGCGAGGTTTATACCCACGCCGATATAAACTCGTATATTAAAATAAATTATATAAGTTACGAATTTATAAAAACGGTAAAACTTTAATAAGCCCTTATATCTTCGCTTACGCTTTGCGTAATAGGAAATATATAATACCCGATTTACGGAGTTTATCGAGTATTAATTATTTATATTAATTCCCGCGGTATTATCCGGGCTTTCGAATAAGCGTATATAATAATTAATCAGGACCCTTAAAATATTAATAGCCCGGTATTATTATCGATAATTATATTAAAGGATAAGCGGATAATACTCAATGCGGAGGAGAAATAATAATGGTATAAGGTTATAGCGTTAGCCTATAAAATCCTTTAACCACGCTAATTTGCAAAAAAGTATAAGTAAACCGCCCGATATTTTATAATTATTATATTATTAAAAAAGATCCTTTTACCGGGTAAAAATAATAAACCCTATATTAATATTAATATATTACTTATTAAATTACGTAACCACCCTAAGATAACCATAATACGTAATATTTTCGATAATTTTAAGGCAGGTATATTACCTAAGCATTATTCCAGAAATCACGGAATCGATTTAAAGCCGGGAGCCGAAATCCCTTATAAACCGATTTACCCTTTCGCTTAGGATAAATTAAAAGCGTTATAAGAGTATCTCGACGAGAATTTAGTACTAAAACGAATCCAATACTCTAAAAGCCTTATAAGCGCCCCGATTTTATTCGTATTAAAAAAAGACGGAATACTATAATTATATATTAATTACCGGGGACTTAATTACGTTTTAATAAAAAACCGCTATATACTTCCACTTATTTTAAAGATTCTTAACCGCATTATAAGGGTAAAATGGTTTTTAAAAATCGATATTAAGAATGCATATTATAGGATCTAAATTAAAAAAGGTAACGAATAGAAAATAATATTCCGTATATAATACGGTTTATATAAGTATTTAATAATGCCTTTTAAATTGATTAATACGCCCGCGATTTTCCAAAATTACGTGTATAAAACGCTAAAGGGGCTGCTCGATATCGTTTATATAATATACCTTAATAATATCCTAATCTTCTCGTAAATAAGGAATTCCTATACTAGTAATCTAATCGTAGTACTTAAACGGTTATACTAAGCAGGCCTTTACGCAAAACCCTTTAAGTATAAATTCTATTAATATAAGGTAAAATTCCTTAGGTTTATTTTATCTTATAACGGAATCTTAATAAAACCCGGGCGGATTATTATTATTTTGTAATAAAAACCCCCGGAAATAAAATAAAAACTCCAGGTTTTCCTAGGGTTTTATAACTTTTATAAGCGGTTTATCGAGGAATACTCCCGTATAACGAAACCGCTTATAAAACTCACTAACGGTAAAAAAAATTCACGAATATAGCGGTAAATATTTAGCAAGAAAGCATTAATAGCCTTTAAACGCTTAAAAAAAGCCTTTAAAACGGCCTTATTACTCCATTATTTCGACCTCGCGCGGTTTATTTGCCTGGAAACTAATGCATCCGATTTCGTATAATATAATATCTTATCCCAGCCCGATAATAATAAAAGATATTATCTCGTAGCGTTTTAATTCCGTAAATATATCAGACTAAAGGCGGATTACGGGATACCCGATAAGGAAATAATATTTATTATAAAATCGTTTAAATATTAGCGATAATATTTCCAGGAAAGTAATCACCTTATTAAAGTCCTCTCCGATTATAAAAACTTAAAGTAATTTATAAAATAAAAAACCCTGAGTAGGATATAAGCCTAATAATATATATACTTAGCGCTTTTTGATTTTATTATTTTTTATAAGTCCGGGAGAAATAACCCTGCTAATAATCCCTTTTAATATCCTAATTTCGCGAAGGAAATAATAACGGAATAAAAAAAGACTTTTTTCCTAAACCTAATAATAAAGCTGGCCTAAGTATAAAGTATTTAATATAACTCAGGTCTTATTATCGATAGCAGAGAATTTTTATAATAGTTAAGGTTCGAAATCGAATAATGCGTAATTAACCGGCTAAAAGCCAAAAAAGTAATAATAAATAAAATCATATATAAAAAGCCTAACCTATCGTTAATAAAGCTATTAAAAAAGCATTAAAACCAGGATATAAAGTTATAGGATATATTCGCAAACCTCTTACGGCTAAAACGCGGGAAAAAAGCAAGTAATTAAATAATAGATTCTAATAAACTAATTAAGTTTAAAGATCGGATTTATATATTAAAAAATATAAACCTTTGCCGGGAAATCTTAGAATAATACCATAATTACCCGATAATAGATTACTTCGGAACCAAAAAAATAAATAACCTTTTATCGAGAAAATATTAATAAAAAAATATAAGCCTAAACGTATAAGAATAAGTTAAAGGGTGTAAAGGCTATTACGCTATTAAAGCGCCTAAATACTAACCCTAGGGCAAATTAATATTATTACTGGTATTAAACGGCCCGTAGTAATAAATATTATTGGATTTCGTTATAGGGTTCCCTAAGGTTTATTATTACGGGACCTCCGCGAACGCGATTCTTATTATTATCGATAAGTATACAAAATGGAATCGTTATATTACGTATAATATAAAGATATTTACCGTATAATTTACGGAAACCCTTTATACCGAAATCTTTTATAGATTTAATATACCCAAAAGCATTATCTTAAATAAAGGTTCGCTTTTTATAAACGATTTTTAGGCTAAGCTATATTTCTTAATAAATATAAAAAAAAGGTTATTTATAATATTTTACCCCTAAACTAATAATTAAATAAAGAGAGCTAACCAAGTGCTTAAAATATATCTCCGTAATTTTATTAGCGAAAACCAGGCGGTTTAGCCTAAACTCCTGCCCTTTACGGAATTCGCCGCAAATAATACCTTAAATATTACTATTAATATTTTACCCGTTATAACGCTTATAGGCTATAATCTAAGGATATTATTAAACGCTAAGAATATTATTATAAAAGGGGAGATACCTACCGTAAAAAACCGATTAAATAAACTTTAGTAAATTTACGAAAAGGCGGAGGAATACTAGCGCTTTATTATTAAGGCGTATAAGAAATACTATAACGTAAAATATACGCCTCTAGAATTAAAATATAATAACCTGGTTAAATTATTAATAAAAAACCTAAAACTAAAAAATATAACCCTAAAATTAACACCCAAGTTTATTAACCCGTTTCGGGTTATATAAGCTATTAGGAAGAATATATACCGCTTACGATTACCCCCCGAATATAAGTTATTATATAATGTTTTTTTAATAACTAGGCTCGAACCCTGGTTATTACGCCTAGGTAAATCGGAAGCTTAATATCCCCCACTTAAGGAAAACAAGGGTAATTAGGAAGTTAATAAAATAATATCGAAAAGATAAGTAAACGGTAACGTATTATACCTTATAAAATAAAAAAGCTAGCCCTCGGAATTTAATTAATAAGTATACGCAAAAAATACTAATTACCCTAAAAAAATAACCAAGTTTAAAAAACGATAAGGGAAAAAGAACAAAAAGGCTATAAAACGCTAATAAAAACAGGGTATTACGAAAAAAAAAAACCGGTTATAAAAATATTAATCACTAGGTAATAAAATAAAGGAATAAAAGCAAAAAAAGGGGAGATTATACCGGATATTATAACCCAAAAAAACTTTTATTAACCCCAAAGAATAATATTATACGGGTAAAATAATATTATACCAGGCGGAAAATAATATAACCATTAAACTAAAACCCTAAACCGCGTAATAATAAACGGCTAAACTATAGGCCGGAGCCCCCCCTACTTAAAACCCGGGAAAACCAGGAATAAGGCTATATCGGCGGCAATAATAACGGGCGCAAATTACGCTAATAATTCCTCCTCTATATCGCGGAAAAAGGCGTAAACGCCCGCCTCCTAAGGCCTAAAACACTCGTCTCCGGGAAAGAGATAAAATAATATTACTAAGGCAAAAAAATCCCAAGCGGCTTAAAACTATACCCTTTTAATATTAGCATATTATTACTAAAACAATAAGGTAATAATAAGGGAATAATAAACTTATTACGGTACCGCTAGGGTATTAATAAATCTCCTTTAGCGTACGGTAACGCTCGGTTATAGCGCGCTCGTACTCGCGAAAAATAACTTATAATAATAATTAAATACCTAAATAATATTATTCCGAAAGCAAAGCATAAACTTATAATACGCTCCTTTTTAGCGCTATTAAGGCGTTAAGCTAACCAGTACTGTTTTTTAACGGCCTGGAAAACCTTAGCCAGCCGGTAAAACGCACGGTATAAACCCTAATAACGTATTAAAAAACCGATATAAATTTAATAATAAAATAATAATGGAGATAGGTAACGAATAATATTCGGTATTAAATAAGCATTATATTACGTAATTAATAGGGAAATATTAAGAAAACAAATAATTTACTATATAAAAGAGTAATGGGTAAGCTATTATAACCTTATTATTATTATTATTAACGGCGGCCTAGGGCTTATTAACCTCCTGGAAAAAGTACGTAATCTAAGCATAAACTTTTTCCAAAGCGGTTAACTCACCCTATAAACCAGCCGCGGCCTATTAACCATTAATATTACCTAATCCAAACTCCCGATAGGATATTAATATACCCGAGCATACTCGCGGTGATTACCCGAGCAGCCCTCGTATTTTATAACCATAACCGCGGTAAAGCGGTATAAAAACACGGGCAAAAAGCCCGCATTAATATTAAACCGCTAGGGCTTAATAACACGCCGGAAACAGAATATATAAGGCGCGGAGGCCTTAATTACAGGGTTATAAACGTTATAATACGCTATAATATTATTAATAAAACGTACGTTATTAAAAAAAAAGTAATATAAGCGGGCGTTTCGAGTATATTAATTCGGCAAAAAACTAAAAAAACGGTTACGCGTTACGGGCATAACGCTATTATTTATACCTAATATTATAAGCCCACCGTAGGGATTATAAGCCTTACGTAACGGCCTATCGCCACGGTAATACACTAACCCCGTAACCACACTTAACCTAAAATCCTAGTATACTAGGCCAGATTATAATATAATAATAACAGAATACACATAACGCAACCGCGGGAACGCGGTTTTTAAAAGGGGGGATAATTATTAAGACTATATTAAGCCTAATAAAATAAAGGTACAACTAAGGCATCGGAGTAATAGCGCTAAGCCTCCAAAACGCTAGGATTATATATACATAAAAGGGATTTTATAATAATTAATAGCTTGGACTTTTTCTTAACTTGGTTAAGCAATAGATTTACTATTGTATTAATACCGATTCTCTGCCTAGCCGACTTATAATATATTCTAACAAAAACTAATATATTTTAATGTATTCTAGGCTATTTAACTGCTTTTATTATTACTTTTTTTACCGCTTTTACCGCCGCTCCTAATAATTAAACTGCTCCCGGCATTATTCTTATAAGGCCTTTTTATTACCTGTTATTTATAATATATCTGTTATATTTAGCTTATTATTTAGGGCTTATCGGGCTGCCTGCTTACACGGCCGCTTTAAATATAATCCCTTAATAGCCCCCTAAGCCTGCTTTTTATCCTTTATAAGCTTATTACCGCGCGCCGTAAATACCTTAAAATTAAAGCCGATCTGCGTTACTAGTAAGTTTAAGTCCTTTAATAACGCCTGCTAATAATCCGTCCGCTTCCGCTTTATTATTAATTATAGTGCTATAAGTGTTATAATCCCCTCCGCTACCTCTTAAGGCACCGCCGCTACTTTTATAATTACCTTAAGTATTATAGCCATCCTAGGTGCCGGCCGCCTAAGTGGTTATTATTCTATGTTAATATCCCCTATATTACGATAATAAGCAAGGGTAATAACCCTATACGAATACCGGGTTTTAGCTGTATTATCTTTAATAATAACCTTTTTATTAAAAGCCTTTTTATACTCCCTTTATATAAGCATACCCTTAATACGCAGTTATCCGTGCTTATTATTACCTTTTACGGATAAGTAATACTTTTAAAATTTCTCGTTAATAAAGAACTAATTATTTTCGCTTATATCGAACCCGGTACCGGAGTAATCCGCTTACGCAAGTAGTTTATAAGGCTTAAAATAAGTTTAAACCTTGTACTTATACCGGTTATTATAAATAAAGTTAATTATCCTTAAAACTAAAGCATAAAGCCCGGCTTTTATAAAACGCTAATAAAGGTATTCCTAGGTTTTTTTTTTTCCCTAACCACCGTATATCTTAAGCTTAATAATGGTTAGGATCCCGGTATATTAAGCTTTATATAATACCAGAATAAATATTACGCCCGCTTTATAAGTCTAAATATATAGCTTTTTTTCGATAATAATATTAGCTATACGCTTAATGGTTTCTTAAGTTTATTTAAAAAGGTTCGGATCCCTAATATATAAATTCGCGGGGAGAAATTCTATAAGATTTTACTTAGGACCAGGTGTTTTAAGAGGTCGGCCTGGCCCGCGGCGTTATGCGATAGCAGGAAGCTTATTAACGGAAATAGGATTATCCTGGTTATCGTTTATTTAGGTATTATTTTATTAACTTTCTTCGATATTATAAATAGCTTATATTATTTTAAATAGCTCGCCGTTATCGTTATTAATGCCGGCACCTTTTATTAATTCGGCTCCTTTTTCGGTACCCGGGTCTGGTAAGCCGGTAATATTAACGATTCCGCTGGGTATTATATAGGGTACACCGATATTATTAGCTTTTATAACCCTCGTTATTATAGCCGCCGAGAAAGAAGTAATATGCTCGAGATACGCGTTATTTATCATTATAGCACTTTAATTAGAATTAGGTAAAGAATATTATAAAATTTTTTTTAAAATCCCCTAAGCAGAAACGTATAAATCCTATAAAAAGCTTTAAGGGTTTAAAAAGGGCATAAAGCGGTATAGCAGATATATCACGTTTCGTAATTATCTCCTTATCCGGCCGCTAACCAAATTTAGGTATAATAGCCAATAACGATGTATTATATTACTTTTGGTCGCGACCCTAAGAAATTCTACCGAACTGGCTCTTAGGAAGCCCACAGGGGATTAGCTCCCGTGGCTGCCCCGATATCATGGTCCGCCAGTTCAGCTGCATACTTTGGGTCCGGCTTTATGCAATAGGAGATAGTTCTAGAATTCTGCGCCCTCGATGATGTAGACGTCGGTATCCGTACCTTGACATCTGAGCTCTTCAACCTCGTACGCAAAATCCTACCGAACATACACGCACCCTACCGATCCCGTGTTCCAGACCCCGCGGCATCCCCGACGTTACGTATTCCCGACCAACCTCGCAAGCTCCCACGACCGCAACGAGCCGGACCACGACCGACCCCGTCACCGTCCGTTCCCCACGATGGGCCTCCTCGGCGGGTGGTTCTCCTCCTCGGAGGACGAGAAGCGCAAGCAGGAGGTGGTCAGCGGGGCGCGCGCGCCGGACCGCAGCGAGCGGCAGCAGTGCTGGGACGCGCGCGACCGCTTCTTCGCGTGCCTGGACAAGCACGACATCGTCGACTCGGTGGGCGGCGAGGGCGCCGCCGCGGCCGCCAAGCACTGCGCCGCCGAGGACAAGTTCTTCCACGAGAACTGCGCCAAGGCCTGGGTGAGCACGCACTTCCATGCTGGTCCTGCTATTGAAGAAGGGGGCGGGTGGGCGGAGAGTGGGAGCTGACGTGACTCTGGCAGGTACACTACTTCAAGAAATGGCGGATCGCCGACATCAAGAAGAAGCAGACGCTCAACAAGCTCGAGGCCGAAGGCGCGTACGTCCGGCCCAGCGACCCGAGCGGCAACCCGAAATAGGCCCCCCGACCAAAAGCTTCCGAGCCGGCCAGCCGCCCTCCCGGAGGCGACTGCTGCGCCATCTGTATCATAGCTCCGAGAACCCGAATCTGCCACGGAGTTCTGAGGCCCGGCCGGAGGACGAGACGCCGGTGCCTCTCCCCTCCAACGGGCCTATACTGTACTATATATAATGCGAACTAGAAGAGGGATGGTTACCGGCAGGAGTTCTTGTGGAGCCAAGTCGGTCTTTCTGGAAACTCTTCTCTGCCTAACGACTACAGAGAGCTGAGACATTCCGGCTCTGTGCCGGTGTGAAGGTTCAGGTGCCGCCCTTGGAGGCTGCTGCTGCTTCTGCTACCTTTCCCCGAATCCGCCAGAGCTAACCTGCCAATCTGGCCCGGGGACGGGGAGATGAATGAACCGCGTGATCCGCCATCGACGTCTTTGGCGCAGACTTGTCCGTTCTGACATGGTCTCGCCTATGCCCAGTCAGGTGACGAGTACCTTATCCTCGTCGTCGAACTTTGATCAGCTACGATAGGATAGTTTTCCAGTAGTATTCAACTGGGAGTAATCCGTACTCCCGTCTGCCAAAGACACGGAAAACCGTACTTGATACAGCATTGGGATGACCAGGTTGTTGTCGACACGAGCAACGGATTTCGCCGAGAGCTGCGCTCGCAATTGTGGCTTGGGTATTATGCCAACGGTTTCTTGGCGCATTCACATATCCCGCATATCCCACTGTCTGGGATGGGGCCAGACGATGTAAAAGCTCCATCGCAATCTCGGGCGTGCGTGTCAGCTGAGCCCCCAAGGGCTGCCGGCAAGTACTCGAGTCTTACAAGTTGTCGTAGGTAAGATGGTACGAGTCGTAATTTATACAAGTTATTAAACCTCGCGCCAGCCGACGACTTGCGACACGACAAGGGCAGAAGCATGCCAGTCGCGGTCTGGGCTGCTCGTGCTCATTCAGGGGGCTTCAAAGGTAACAGTGGTTATGGCTTCTGGAAGGTGGGCGAACACGTCAATCGATGATCCCCGAACGCGAAGGCGGCGATCTGCGGCAAGGACCGTCGCCGGCGTCGCACCAGTGACCTCATCAAGGGCATCCGCTGGAGACGAAGCAGGAGGGAAACTCGAATTCTATTCCTTTCTGTCTTTCTGGCAATATCTGAGGTCCAACCTTTCCTGCCGCCCAGCTTTACCGTCCGACTTGTTGGAGAGACAACAACGGGTCGTAATAACTACCGTGGAGTGTGGCTGGTGAACTTTAGTGCGCGGGATGGAATCACCGTCCACGTTTACGGTAGAACCCGGCAGCGCCGGCACGGGGCTTGCCAGTTCGTCCGAAAGAGCCAAGAGTCTGACCGCATGAAGCGCCCCGAAATTGATGGCCCAGATTAATAAGAAGAGGAGAGAGAAAGAGAGGAAACCATGGTAGGAGCTCAAGCGGGTTCCAGTGTAATGAATAATATGCACGGCCATGCTGCTATCTGTAGGGAGACGACTCACCTCAATTGCGGTAGGCCAGTCATTTCCCTCGAGTTGATGAGGGCATCAACT
This sequence comes from Xylariaceae sp. FL0804, assembly GCA_022539325.1. Taxonomy (NCBI): domain Eukaryota; kingdom Fungi; phylum Ascomycota; class Sordariomycetes; order Xylariales; family Xylariaceae; species Xylariaceae sp. FL0804. The sequence goes on along the minus strand of JAJKLG010000007.1, from coordinate 2,244,072 downwards.
GGTCGTCGATTAGGGTCTGCTCAGCTAAGAGCAGAAACATAATCTGATAGAAGCAGCTGAGGTGTATATCTCCGATCTCAATAGGGCTTGGACGAGTTGTCTTATAGCAGTAGAGAACTACTACTAATAGTAGTAGTATATGCAAAGGGTACATGATGATCTAGAGCATGTGATCATGTAGGTGAATTTCTAGTATCCCCCATACTGCTAACTCGCAATTGCAAACTTCAGATTAATCCAAGTCCTCTGTACTCCGTACGGACTACTATTACTGGACAATAGAGGTATACCTTTGCAGTGTTATCGTCAAAGTCTGGTACTTAATCCGCGCAGGCACCTCATATTCGCATGGTTAGTAGACTTTTAGTTGAGTGGTTGGGTTCTCTACTTTTCAACCTGGCTAGGTCGATGAGGCTCTTCTCATTTTGACCGCGACTGCCCAGTGCCAGAACATGGTAGTACCAGGTAAGTTCTCCTATCTTATTTTGCAATACGGGACGGATGAATAGCAGTACTTCGCACCGGCGATGCAGCAAAGCATTCGTTCCTAAGTTTAGGAGTTGTAGCGGGATGGTCTCTGAGTTGCTGTTTGTTTTATGCAGTGCCCCTCCCCACTAAAGCGTGTAAGCTGGTATTTTATGCAAAGCTACACTCCGTATGGTACGAACTACTACTAGTTCGTACTAGCTCTATTTCCCACCCGTGCCAACTTTCGTCCTCAATCTCTCATCCACGACCTCCTCCTATCTTCTAGGTACGTGTCTGGCACAACGCCCTCTGCCATCACCTACATGAACAGTCGCGTAGTGCCGTGGTTTTCCTCCCACCACCACCAGCCAGTGCGCCCTGACTCTCAGCCCAGCCCGGCCTCATCGTCATCGTCCGTGTATTGTCACATCGCGAGTTCCGTCGGTCGCGGGCAGCGAGAGACGCTGCGTCGTCACCGAGGCGCCCATGAGCCACCCGTAGCGGAATCATGCCCTCCTTCGTGAACGACGAAAACTCCCCCATCTACGCTTCCAACTCGAACGTTGTTCATCTTGGCCACCAACAACACGAAAGCGCCCTGGCTAAGCTGGGCACCGCCGACGAGCGCCCAATCGGCAAGGGCCTGCCGAGCACCATTGACCACGCGAACGAGAGTTTGGACGACAATTCTTCCTCCCTCTCTTCCCTCAGCTCCGACGCGAGGCCACGAATGAATGGAGCCTGCCCGAATCCCTCGAGCATGTCCCCCTTGCCTAATGGCAGGTCAAGCAAGCCGCCGAACGGGCTGACGGTGGGCTCGGTCGACGCCATGTACGAGCCGAGCACAAAATCGACCACCACGCCGAGAGCGTCCGCCGAGCATCGCCCGTCTGCCCCTCACGGTGGCCTGTCGCCAGGCACCGTCCAACGCCAGCCCACCGCGGACTCCATATATATGCGAGCCTCGGGTGAATCAACGGCTCGACCATCTCTACATTCGACCTCTTCTGAAATCCACAGGAAACCTCTGTCTGCCGGCGGCGCATCACCAATGGACGGTCCTGCTTCCGGCTATCTGAGTCCTCGCCCATTCGAGACAGCACCTACGTCTAATCTGCCACCAAGCCCCGCGGCCCCGACAAGACCGGCGCCAGATCCCGAGAAACAGGCCTACTTGTCGCCTCAGAGATACTCATCGCCCGCGAATTTGACCCCTGCTGCCACAGCCTCTGCCTCGGCACCTGCCCTCCATGCCCCAGCACAGGGTGTGAGGCAACGGCATACCCTGGAAGTCCCCAAGATCCAGCCCGGCCGGGGATCGAGGGATAGCAACGACGCAGCTTATTCAAGCGGCCGCTTTTCACCCACTGCGACCGGTCCTGGCGGGCGAAGGGGTTCCATGAACCTCGGCCGACGTAACACGCGTCCCTTACCACCAGATGTCCCCCGTGACGAGGCTATGCCGGATGACGATGCGCTGCGATGGGCTGAGGCGTACCGGCAAAAACGGGCCAAGAAGAAGAGGCGGGAGGAGGAAGATGACGATAGGGTTTTAGTCGGGACCAAGGTGGACGAGAACCACGCCAACTGGACGACTGCTTACAACATGTTGACTGGTATCCGCGTCTCTGTCTCTCGCACCAATGCCAAGCTTGACCGCCCATTGACGGATGCAGACTTCGAAGCTAAGCAGAAATCGACGTTTGACATGTATGTGCCCTTAGAATGAGCCGTCTGGATTTAACTGACCCGTGCAGTGCCGGAAATGAGCTGGTGCCATCGGCCAAGTATGACTTCAAGTTCAAGGACTATGCGCCCTGGGTCTTCCGACATCTCCGCGCCCTTTTCAGGCTGGATCCCGCCGATTACTTGATGTCCCTCACCGGGAAATATATCCTTTCCGAACTTGGATCTCCAGGGAAGAGTGGTAGCTTCTTCTACTTCTCTCGGGATTACAAGTATATCATCAAGACTATCCACCACGCTGAGCACAAATTTCTGCGCAAGATCCTGAAGGATTACTACAACCACGTCATAGATAACCCGAACACTCTGCTCTCTCAATTCTACGGTTTACATCGAGTCAAGATGCCATACGGGAAGAAGATTCACTTTGTCGTCATGAACAACCTCTTTCCGCCTCATCGTGATATTCACTCGACTTTCGATCTGAAGGGCTCGACTATTGGTCGGGACTACCGGGAGGAGGATCTCGAGAAGAACCCAAGGGCAACGTTGAAGGACCTGAACTGGCTGCGCCGTAAGAGGCACCTCGAGCTCGGCATTCACAAGAAACAGTTGTTCTTGCAACAACTTCGCCAGGACGTTCAGCTCTTGCAGAAGTTGAAGATCATGGACTACTCTCTGTTGATTGGTGTGCACGACCTCCGAAAGGGTAACGAAGAAAATCTGCGAGACAAGACCTTGCAGGTCTTCAACCCCGGGGGCGATGGCCCAAGCGATGAAGGGTTCGATCCTAGCTCCGTGCTAATGCGGACGCCGTCCAAGATGGAGAGCGCGCGCAAGGCGAGAGAACTGAGGCAGATGATCAAGGCTGAGCGGCCTGTGCCCATGGGTCAGACCAATGACAGGATGCCGGACGAGCTGGCAGAGGGCCACGGTCGAGGCGGTCTTTTCTATAACGATGACGGCGGCTTGCGGGCAACCCACGAGGACAACGCTCCGGGCGAGGAGGTGTACTACCTGGGCGTCATCGACTGTTTGACACATGTGAGTGCTAATTCGGTCGTCTCGTGGTATTCGCTAACATCTAGAAGTATGGCATGATCAAGAAAATCGAGCACTTCTGGAAGGGCTTATCGCATGACCGCACCCAGATCTCGGCTCTTCCACCCGAGGAATATGGTGATCGCTTCATCAAGTTCATGTCGGGTATTACCTTGTCACCGGAGGAGGCAGCGAGAGATGAACAAGACCGCGAGGCTGCTGCCGCGGCCGAGGTTTGCCAGGAGGAGTCGGAAGCGGGCCGCCCTGGAGGACAACCCATGAAATCACACAGTGCACCGCCAGCGCCTACGTATTTGCCTCCCGCGCCACCAGGTATGAGGCAATCCAACTCTCCGGAGCCGAATCCAACGGTGGAGAAGGCACTTCGAAAGGCAAACCGAAATGAGAACGATGTGGCTAAGGAAGAATATGTCCCAGATCGCAAGATTTCCACCCTTGCGGCGAACGGGCGGAGTAATTCGCACGCAACGGTTCTGCCGGTGGTGGAAGAGTCCTCGGAAGCTACGTCCTTTGGCGATCGAGTCCGCGGCCAGACAACAAACACATCGAGACCTTTCACACCATCGGGGCGACAAGACGGTTTTACTGACTTGGGCCCTCACGGTATTGGAGGTAGAGGACCACCAACTCCACCCAAGTCGAGTTATCTCGAGCCGGACGGTGCCTATGCTGGAAATCGAGCGAGAAGCGGGAGCGGAAGCGGAAGCATAAACAGCCGAACTTTGAAGCATCGAGTCAGTCGGGAGAGTCTCGACAAAGCCTTGCCGCCATTACCGACATGAGGTGGGGTCAGGTAGCCGTCCAGTTCCTGGTGCAGACAAGCATTCGAGATCGGTCTCGGTCGTCTGGTTTCCTCGTCGTACCCAGCGAAGTATGCACGACGGGCTATGACGCGTCACTGAGGGTACGGGATACAATCATCAACATAGAATCGGAATCAACATCTTGGACTCGGCATGCTTCTTTGGAAAACAATCCAGTACATACTAGACCTGAAGCTGGTGGAAAAGGGTCTTGGCGAAAGCTCACGACGGAAGCGCTCATATCAAGCGTGTGCGGAATGCCCCGCACCCCCCCAAATGCATCTAGGGGGGACGAGGAGATACTCGCGGGTCGGATTGGTGATCGTTAGAGAGTCGAGCGTGGGCATGACGCCTTCTTTCCCTTTGTCGCCTGCTGCTGCTGCTGCTGCTGCGTTCTGTAACTCGAAAGACATGATACCACCATTGCATAAGATGCATGAATTTAATGAAAGACCATTGCGCAGCTTCCTCGGCTTCTTGGTTTCCTGGACTTCTTCGCACGCTGTCGAGTCGGCCGTAACTTGGCTATGGTGTCGCTACATGGACGCATATTCCTTCGGAACTACGGATTATACAGTCATGTATACCCCTTTACCGAGTTCCCCTCGATCAAGAGGCAGGAGGTTTTCATTTAGGGCTCAGGCGATATGGTACAAACTTGGATAAGTTAGGCCGTGTGGGAGATGGGAACTGTCACCTGCGGACAGAGTTGACTTTCGCATCGTTTAACTTGTAGATTACCCCTAGCGAGTCACTAACCTGCTCGCGTGGGTAACCTCAAGCTAGAGCACCACGTAGTATTCACCACCCTGGACAAATGCTACATGTATAGTTATTTCTTTGAGATCTGGTGGTGTAGATATAGTATCTGGGTGGCGATATGGCGCGCGAGTCAGCGCAGATGCTGGTCTCGGAGGGATAGATCCTCCAACGAGGACGATGGGAAAAGCTGAGACACTGCCTATGGCGAGACTCGATAAGTTAGGTAGGTAGCTGAGCATGGACTCAGAGGCATCAACGAGTCAGCAGTCTGTATACGGGACCGGACCATGAACCACGTGTTGGGCAGCAAGGAAACCGACTACTAATGCCAAGGAGCAGAGGGTAGTTGAGTACTTCTTGCCGGACGAGATATTGCGTGCTTGGGCTTGAGGTTGGCGATGGTGTGACTTAGGTGGCCTAGGTACGCCCGGCGGTCAACTATGGACAGAAGACGGACGGCGGATGAGTCAAATTGAGCTGGCAGATGTGGTTGGCTATGCCTAATGCTTGTAGAGGCCTTATTTACGAATGGCTGGGAACCGCTGGCACTGGCCAGTAACTATACTTCACTGGTATAAACTTCGTGATAAATTCAACGAGATTCAGAAAAACTGTGTAGAATCTCCCAATGCTGTTACAGTAATATCACAGGTTGTGTCTTCCTACCCATAACTCCGCCCTCGATGTGGTGGGTTACGGCCAGTACCAGTCAACTGACCAGCAGCTCGTGACCTGAACAGTTGGTTGGCGCTGTCCATGTTCGCTGCAGTGTTTCGTATTCGGCCGCTGGCGGGGAAATATGGAAGTTACCTGGGAACAACCCCTACAAGCCCACAGCCTCGGGCGGGTGGTTTGGTTCGGACAAGCATTAGAACATGACAGAGTTAGTTTCAGGTTGTAGAGACTTCGTTCCGTGTCTAGTTGTTATCTGTGCGACCTTCCCAAACTCAAAGTGGTCATGCGACCAGCGGAAAGTACCTGTCCTCTCTGAAGCATCGTCCGGCGTCACTGGCGATAGAGTAGAGGTGTTGTCGCATCTCCTCACCCAACGTCTTGGATTTCGAGCGTCATCTGGCATCAACAGCTCAGCGGTTAACGCGATCTAGGCATAATGAGGGCAGGGAATCGTCTCCAGATATGTGGAATCACATATTTCGTTATTCTAAGGTAAGTCGTGAAGACATTCCAGTCGTTTCCCCGTGTCTGCCTCCCCCGCCAGACCTCAATCCTATCCTGGCCGGCCCATGTGCCGTTGTCTGAATAGTCGAGTACTTATCCATCGCACTCGGTGCAGCCCTGCAGCCCGTAGAACTCCTGGTTGGCCCACGGCCCCAGAATGGCTTTCCGGATGGGGCCCTCGAACAACTCGCGGATCTGATCCATATCGTAGCCGGCGTTGAGGGCCAGCTGAAGCAGGATGCGGGACTGGGGGCCCTGGAGGTAGCCGGACTTGATGCTGCGCCGTTGGATCTCGGTGGTCAGCAAAACGTGCTGTCGTCTTCCTCCTTCCTCCTGCTCCGGATGCACCGGAACAAGAGCGGCCCCGGCTATCCTGGCCAAAAGGGTAAAGGGGTAGAGAGGGCAGAGGGGGGTTCTCAACATACACGGCACCGGGGTACAGGTCAGGAGGCGCGGCACCCGTGATGGGACGCGTCGCCGCGATGGTGGGGATGCCGCGCTTCTGCAGCACGGCGGCGGCCGCGCGGGCGTCTTGGCTCAGCTGGGCGGCGCCGGCGCCCAGGACGACCAGGCCCCTGAGTTTGGGCCCCCCAGGGCCGGAGTGTCAGCAATCTCATCTCGGCGAATGCCTGGAGTTACTCGCTAGTGACCGAGGGCGGGTTGGAGCCCAAGCACAGAAGACTCACTTTGCTCCATTGTCCACGGCGGCGTACATCAGGCTGGCATCAAAGCCCTCTGTGTTTTGGGGGAGCAGACAAGATCAGCAACTGTACGAAGAGGAGAAGACCGCGGCCCCCCCCTTTGGAGTTCCGAGTCCCCTTCCCCCTCAACCCCCCAGTGCACCCGGCAGCAGAGCGAACTCACGGTGTCCGAAGAGGATGATGACGCTCGGCAGCTCGGTGGTGTTGGAGACGTCGAAGTGCCGGCGGCCGGTCGGCAGCGCGGGCGCGAAGTAGTAGTAGGGCTGGCCCGCGAGGAAGGCGCCGAGGTTGCCCTGCTCGGGCGCGTGGAACGTGTCGGGCGTGTTGGCGTCGACCTTGCTCGAGTACGTGATGCTGGTGATGCGGTCGTTGAAGACGATGAGCCCGCCGCGCCCGCGGCTGGCCGGGCTCGCCGCCGCCGCCACGGCCTGGTAGAAGTTGGCGCGGCCGTCGGGCGAGAGGTACGAGTCCGGGCGCATGGCGCCCGTGACGACGAGCGTCTTCTCGCCGTCACCGTCACCGCCCCCGCCGGCGCAGGCCAGCGTCGCGTCGACGCCGAAGGCCGTCTCCTCGAGCGTGTTGGTGCCGTGCACCACCACGGCGCCGGCGACGTCGGAGCCCGGCGCGCACAGCGCCGCCGCCGCGTGCCGGCTCACGTCGAGGAAGACGGACGAGTTCATGTCTGAGCTGCCGCCGTCCGTGTGGATCTCGGTGTAGGCCAGCTGCGCCACCGACAGCACGTCGCTCGCGTTGCGCACGAGCTGCTCGAACGTCACCGCCGGCCCGGAGCCGTACGCGATGTTGTCCACCCCGCTGTAGTTGGACGACGACATCAGCGTCGCCGACAGGGGCCCGTAGACGCTGTCCCGCGCCTTGTCAGTTGGCTGCTCTCGTCCGGTAGGTAGGTAAGGTGGTCGGCCGGCAGGCAGGCAGGAATACCGGCCGGCCGCCCGACTTACATGATCTTGGGCAGCGACGAGTTCAACGAGATGAAGTCGAGGTCCCAGGCCGCCTTGGCGCCGTCGGCGACTACGGCCCCGGCCACCGTCAGTGCCGTGATGATGCCGCGGGAGAACATGGCGTCGAGTCAGGGGAGGCCCGGCTGAGTGGGAGGAGCTTCGAGCAGGTCAGACTGAAATGAGCTGTAGCCGAGTACTTGTCGGCCGGGCAGTCTGCGGAAGCTGGAGCTGGCACCAGGATCCCAGCCGGGAGCCCTATTGACCGGCTGGGGCCTCTCTATTATATATCGGCATCTCGTATTTGCCTACTATAAGTACGTAACTACTCATCCACCTGGTCTCTTGGTATATCGTACGAGTCATTTCTCGTCCTTCGCGGATTACGGTATCTCGACCCTTGGCTCGAGGAACATGGGGGCCCATAGGGAGACGGAGACGCAGCCGATGCCCGTTTTGCTCACCTGTGCGTCTTAATAGTACGGTATGTGGCCGCCTCACCGATCAGTGCCGGGCCCGGCCGCAGGCCGCAGGCCGGTAATAGCTGTAATAGCCCCGAGACTCGGAAGGCCTCGGGCCGCGACAGCTTCTTATCTCGCATGTGCCGGCGCGCTGCAAGTCCACCTTCGGGCCCTAGGGCTATCTTGGCGGGCGGTTCCGACCCACGTACCCCATGGGCATACTCCGTAGCGGATTCGCTATCTCCTCCTGCTTCCGAATTGCTGGGAGATTGTAATAGCATTTACCAGACGGGCTCCATAAGCTGTGCACGCCCGGTCTCGGATGTGTCCGACAGTGGGTATTGGTTGTCGTCTATCTACTGTCGTGGCCTGTTGCCTAGGTCGTTATTGACCAAGTAGGCAACCCGGCAGTCCTACCGGGTAATCGGCCAACAATGGGCAGACAAAACGTAACCTTGACAAGCAAAGTAAAGAACTTACTGACCACTGCTATGAACGGTAACGACTCGGACCATTGCCGACACCTAGGTAGGTGATATGATCACCGGACGTTTCCAGGGCGTCTCTGACTTCACGTTGGAATAGACAGACATGCCGGGTTATATGATAGAGTCATGAGTGCTAGCAGTCAAAAGGAGAGGTTTCGTGTCATAAGGGGGGTCGGCTTGTTCGGATACCGACAAGAAGCATTCCATTCTACTACTAGGTAGGATGCCGTGTTCGACTTTTCGTGATCTATATCCCTAGTATTGCTCAAAGCATCAGTAGTTCACGGCTCTTCATGAATACCAGGGCGGCACGAAAGGCTATGGCAGCAAGTCTGGTAACCGTCACGCCCTGTTCTATGCGGGACGCAAGTGAGAACCGCAACTCAAGTGACTGCTTTTGCGATGACTAGAAGACGGTTGGCAAGGCCATGAGGTACGGGGGATGAGCTTACTCGTCTAGGGATAGACCCAGCTATTGACTTGCTACCGAAGACCCAGTTGATAAGATACGCAAACGGCAGATGTTCACAAGACTCCTGTATTAGGTTTCCGGGAATTGTACATGCTTAAATGTACTTCAGTGGGAGGATGTGTAAGAATGTGACTCTGGCCACCACAATTCTCGCGCACAAGTTGCGCTTATTCCCGTATCCAGGAACCTGGTCAAGAAAGCCTTCGACACGTCAGCCGACAGCAGGACCGTGAAGTCTACAATTCTTCAGCCATGCCCCTGGATCGAGGCGGCCGCACTCTCCCCCCTGACTTCGGGCTGTGCCCCTACACGGAGACGGAGGCGGACCTGCCCAGCACGGCGCCCCCGGAGGACAGCGCCTGCACGTAAACACTGCCCGTGACGTTCCGGCCCGAGATGTCGATCTCCGTCTCGAAGCCGTCGCGCGGGGCGGCCACTATCAAGTCGAAGTCGCCGTCGCCTTCTTCGCTGGCAGCAGCAGCAGCGTAGACGGCCCACTCGGCGACCTCGGTAGCGCCGTTCCAGCTGGCATAGACGACGCCGTCGAGGACGGCGAGGTCGGGGGCGGTGGCCGGGCGGCCGACCCAGTCGGACGCGGGCACCCAGAAGTAGCGGTAGTTCTCGACGCCCGGGGACAGGGGCGCGAAGTAGCCGGCCGTCAGCAGCTCGCTGGCGGGGGAGTACTCGGCGAAGGAGGGGACGACGCCGTAGCCGGCAAAGAGGCCGCCGTCCGGCAGCACGACCAGGCTGCCCATGGCGCCCGCGTGCCGGCCGTCGGGCTGGTAGGCCTCGGCCAGCACGGCGACGGTGCGCGCGTCCTGGTCGAGCGCGAACAGCAGGCCGCGCGACGAGTTGTCGGCGTGGTTGTCGAGCACTGGACACACGAGGGGTTAGTGAATATGTACCTATTTAATCGGGACAATTTCTTGCTCTTTGATCCAGAGATCGGAAACTTGTCTCGGGGGGAGATAAACCCCCAAAGGCGGAAGCAAAGGACTCGCGGGGATAGCTCACGGCTCAGCTGCGTCTCGCCGCGGTGGAAGCGCGCGTGGTGCTGGTACGAGAAGTTGGTGGCCACGCCGCCCGACAGGTCGGTGAAGTCGTTGAGCGCCGCCTGCCACGACAGTCTCCAGATGGGCGCGCCCGTCCGGCCGTCGATCAGCGTCACCAGTGCCAGCAGCCGCAGCGACACCAGGTAGTTGCCGGCCTCGGTCTTCTCGACCGAGTTTATGTGGTAGGCGTCGAAGCCGCCGTAGGCGTCGGAGCCGGCGTCGGAGCCGGTGTCGGTGCCGTTGCTGCCGCTGCTCGCGGCCGTGCTCTTCGACGACAAGGTCGAGCTCGACGACGTGAGGCCGCACACGTCGCCGAGCTCGCACCAGCTGCCGAGGCCCTCGGCGTTGGAGTTGTTGGCGTACGCGAGCGACAGGTCCGGGCTGAAGTGGTCCGACGCGCACCAGTAGAAGACGGACGCGTTGCGCCGGAAGTCGACCTCCTCGAAGCAGCTGTCGAGCAGGGTGGCGTCGGCGCCGCCGTCGCGGCCCGTCAGGTCCCAGCCCTGCTTGGGCACGTAAGCTGTCACGACGGCGGTGCCGTCGCGCGTGACGAACAGCTCGTGCGCGTCCGACTCGACCGGCCGCGCCGCCACCGTGTCCGTCGTCCACAGCGGGCGCGGGCCGTACGCCTCGCCGTACACCAGCCCGTGGCTGTGCGTGTTGGAGCCGGCGCTCTCGGCGAACGTCGTCAGGCACCACCGCCCGCCGACCCGCTGGACGTTCGAGTCGGCCGCGCCCGCCGCCCGCGGGCCCGCGTACACCAGGCTGAAGTCGGACCCGCGCACGATCATCGGCCCGGCGTCCTGCGCCCCCACCGCCGGGTCCATGATGATGTACCCGCCCGCGAGGCCGCTGAGCGCCGGGTCGCGGCTCAGCTGGAATAGCGGCTGCACGAGGCTCGTAGACCTGAACGTCACGTTGGGGCTGGCGCCGTAGGCGCCGCTCTGGTAGGCCTCGTAGTCGTTGACCCAGTACTTGGCCGCCGACGCGCCGCCGACGAGCAGCGCGCACGAGGCGAGGTGAGAGCGCATGGTGCGTGAATCGGGGGCGGGAGGGACAAGGGCAGCAGGACAAAGGCACCACGACCAGCCCGGAGGCGCTGCCCTGGTTCCTCTCAACCCCTTCTTATACCTGCCCACGTCAAGACCAAGGGCCAGAAGTGGTGGTCGGCAAATAGAGGAGACGGTCTGGTCTGCGCGATACACGCGGGCTCACGCCCTCCTGTGCCCCGCGTCCCACGGACATGTCATTGAGGGTCCAGGGGCCCAGTCGCAGTGCCGAGGGGGCCTTGACCCGGCCCTTCTAATGCAGGCGGTTCGCACCGGCACCCGCATCATGTACAGGTCAGTACGGCACGGGGCTCCGCCCTGCCACCGCCGGGAGGAGTGAGCGGACGAACGACAGCCCAGCGATCGGGCGCGGCGACGAGGCTAGGCCCTGACGAGAGCATCCCATGATGCCATTGCTGCACGGCGCACGCGAACGCCCATTCAGCTCATCACAGTCCACACGGAGCTATGAGAAGCGCTCGGTATCGGTGCAGACTCGGTCTTGGGGGGCCTGTACGCACGTGGTTCAGTCGAGGAGGTTCATTATTGGAGTTGTGGAGGTTACCAAGCACGCCAGGTTGCCCTCTCGTCCCCTCCCCCCTTTCCCTCTTCCGGCACTTGCCCAGGCTACCGGTAGAGCCCCCAACCCGAGAAACTCTCCAGAACACATGAGATGAAGAAGGGAAAACGAGGGACAGCTGACGTGATCAAAAATGTGCCGATCCCTGCCTAGCGGGTGGACATTCTGGCTCCCCTCAGTGGCTCACCTGACAAACAGCTCCCTCCAATCATGGGCACAACAGGATAGCGTAACTCAGACTCCATTTTGCGACAGCCGTCTACAGGAGGTTTCGAGCTTGATAGCTACCAGTCCGTATCAGCCTTGCGCCAGAGAGGGGATGGCCCCCGCGAAACTTGTTGAGCCCGAATTGCCGCCGTTTCTTGCGCCACAGCTCAGCAAGAGACCAATCGACCGTCTCCATCGCGACGGCTTTGCCCATCCTGTCGTTTCGTATGAGATTGCGGAGTTCCATCATCTCGACTTGGAGCGCCAAAATAGCAATGAGGCACTCGGTGACAACACCCTCGTGGTACTGTTTGACACGGCAGCTTTCGAGCGGTATCTCGTCGAGCTCAGAAGTGACTGCCTCTGCAGATCTCGGCAGTTTCTTCGTCGCTATCGTCTGAGGACTTTTTGGACTGGGTCTTCGGAGCAGTAATAGGCTACCTGTAGCCTTCGAATTCCTTGTCCGTACCCGGGCCGCCATGCAGATCCAGTGAGGCAAATCGATTGGAAAAGAGTGCTTCTCCGATGTCTTCTTCGTCCAGATACCGTCTGTTCTCTTCCAAAGAGGGATCCTATGCCCTCTCGCCGCTAAGCATTATGAAATCCTCTTCGAGGATGCCGATGAAGTGCCTGTGCGACCGCTCCAGCTTATCCACGTCACCATCCGGGGCTGTTGGGCCTACGGACTCCTCGAACGTTGCATTCGCGGCCGAACGGACAGGCGGAAGATGAAGGGCGAGACTGCGATGCCGTGCTCGACGAGGAAAGTCGGCAAGGCACGGGGCGGGCGGCCGTCACTGCACCCGACGTGGCGAGGACGTCGCAGAGACGCGCATCCTCGAAACTTCCCGGGTGTCTTGCATGGACGTTGTTTAGAGGTATCCACGGAAAACCCATTGCTAAACTAAAGTTCTTGAGTATGAGTTAGGTACAGTGGTGTGGGCCCCCGGGTGGGCTCTTGAGACACGCTAAAACCATGTCAACCTACCGGTATGGATAAACGAGCACCACTATTTGCGCATTACCCATCCAACTGTCGGAGCATTCTTTCCACTGTTTGAACCAGTCAGAGGGCCAGAAAATGACAGTACAACCCCGCGCACCAACTTTTATATGACAACTCTTGTATCTCTCTTCTCCCTACCTCCTATTCTGACTCTTCGTGCCTATGGCCATGACTGCGTGCCCTGCGTGCCCTGCGTGCCCTTAGCCATGACTGCGTGCCCTTGGCCATGTCTGCGTGCCCATGGCCATGACTGCGTGCCCTTAGCCATGGCTGCGTGCCCATGGCCATGTCTGCGTGCTCTGCGTGCCCTGCGTGCCGTACGTTATCGTTGTCGACGTCGTCGTTGTATAAGGGTTTGCTCGTGGGTGGCTAGGTCTGCAGGTGGATTATGGCTGGGAGAACAAAGATACCAGAGTTGTCATACAAAATTTGGTGCGCGGGCTTGTATTGCTGTTTTCTGGCCCTTTGACTGGTTCTAAAAAATGGGAATAATGCTCCGATAGTTGGATGGGCAAATAGTGGTGCTCGGATAAACCTGGTGATCCGTGGGGTTTTTGGGCAAAGCAACCACTGCAACCCACGAAAAGTCCATGGCGGTCTGAAAACTCTTGAAGAGTTGTATCGTCACCTTGAAGGATAACGGGATGGGTTGCAGATTGGTTGAGTACTCCCAGTCCTGGTAAGTCAGGCGGAATCCAGGGAGGCTAGGGCTATGCAATGAGCTTCATAACGTACCGGTAGGTGGGTTGGCAGCTTAGAAGCTCAGGTGAGCCGCCTTGCGGTACGTTGAGGTAGCCTGCAGATCCGAAGCCTCGTCTAGACATTGTGCTAATAAGCAGACCATGTGATGCGGTAACGCCCAAAAGCGACTCCACCTCTGCGTTGGAAGCATACCTAAGCAGGCTTATATAAATGTATTCTCGCTGCGACATAGGGCCTGTATCTCTGCGACATACGGCCTCCTCTACTATGTGGACGTGCGGAACACCGGAATCATATACTACCCTAGCGTTGTCCCGCCGTGTATTTTACATGCAGGGCTCACTTCCGATAGAGTAGGATTTTCAAATAGGATATCACCTAAGTTACTGGGTGCATAGGTTCGGAATGGCTAAATACCACGGTATTGTGCTTATTTACCACGGTACTCTCCCCACCATGCACTGTACACTTACCTTAGTACGTGCGTACTCATATATGGGGGAGAGTTTACGATTCTCTCTCTCCCTCTCCCTCTCCCTCTCTCTCTCTCTCTCTCTCTCTCTCTCTCTCTCTCCCTCTCCCTCTCCCTCTCTCTCTCCCTCTCCCTCTCCCTCTCCCTCTCCCTCTCCCTCTCCCTCTCCCTCTCCCTCTCCCTCTCCCTCTCCCTCTCCCTCTCCCTCTCCCTCTCCCTCTCCCTCTCCCTCTCCCTCTCCCTCTCCCTCTCCCTCTGTGTCTCCCTCTGTGTCTCCCTCTGTGTCTCCGTCTTTTTCTTTTTCTTTTTCTTTTTCTTTTTCTTTTTCTTTTTCTCTTTCTTTTTCTCTTTCTTTTTCTTTTTCTTTTTCTTTTTCTTTTTCTTTTCTTTTTCTTTTTCTTTTTCTTTTTCTTTTTCTTTTTCTTTTTCTTTTTCTTTTTCTTTTTCTTTTTCTTTTTCTTTTTCTTTTCCTTTTTCTTTTCCTTTTCCTTTTCCTTTTTCTTTTTCTTTTTCTTTTTCTTTTTCTTTTTCTTTTTCTTTTTCTTTTTCTTTTTCTTTTTCTTTTTCTTTTTCTTTTTCTTTTTCTTTTTCTTTTTCTTTTTCTTTTTCTTTTTCTTTTTCTTTTTCTTTTTCTTTTTCTTTTTCTTTTCTTTTTCTTTTTCTTTCTCTTTTTCTTTTTCTTTTTTCTTTTTCTTTTTCTTTTTCTTTTTCTTTTTCTTTTTCTTTTTCTTTTTCTTTTTCTTTTTCTTCTCTTTTTTTTCTCTTTTTTTTTCTTTTTTTTTCTCTTTCTTTTTCTCTTTCTTTTTCTTTTTCTTTTTCTCTTTTTCTTTCTCTTTTTCTTTCTCTTTTTCTTTTTCTTTTTCTTTTTCTTTTTCTTTTTAAAAACTCCGTGTTTTTATAAAAATAATTCTTATTTACTTAAAAATAAAGCTATATATAATAAGATTTTTAAATAAGTAAATAAATATATAATATATATTTACTTATTTATTTACTTTTATATATATATAATCGAATTTTTAAAACATTTTAAGTAAATTACTCCGTTTACGCTCGATTTTTAAATATATATATATAATAAAAAAGCTTAAACGGGGATTATAATTAGCTTAAAGTAAAAGAAATAACGTAGTAAATAAGTATAATACCGTAGTATTTAACTATTCCGTATAAATTACTTAGGTAAAATACTTATATAAAACAAGTTAAAAGTGGGGTTATAATAATACCTATAAACTATAATGGGGTTAAAAGTAATAACCATGATTTTTTGCGGTGATTTTTAGTGGCTGGATCACCGTTTTCAGTTTCTCGCACTGTACCGTAGGTATCTCCCAGTCGCCTGAGTAACGACCAACCAAAGAACTCCAAAAACAGCCATCCGAGTCCGTGATCTCGAGCTTCGGCGACACCACAGCGAAGTCAGTCAGAGCTTTCGAATGGAAGCATAGCACGCTATTGTGACCCGCGAGACTTATTAATGATAAGACGATCAACACCGGCTTCAACATGATGGTTGGTATGGTAATAGGTACTAGATCATTCCTCCGTAAAAGCTTTCAGGCGTTTGAGCGCCCTGGGTGGCTATGCCTGCACGTCCCGTGAGGGGTATGCAGTCAGGCTCTCCAGAAATCTGTCGTGTCGGTATCTTTAGGCATACTTCGCCCCAGCCTCGTCGCCGGACGATTCTTTCCTCAGCACACACCAATCGACCACACTCTATCGCTCAACACGTTTCTCGCTCCTTCAGCAACCCAAAGATGAAACGGGAACGTCGACGTGATCGTTTATTTGCTAGGTTTCGTCGGAATGGCGATGGCGGGCCACGAATACCTACACCCAGCGACAGCGGGGAACCGGTTCCGCAGCATACGCCATCCGGCAGCCCTTCAACAGGTGCGTTGTGACGAAAGCATAAAGGCACTACCATGATAAACTTCTGACGCACCAGGCTACAGAATCATATCCACCTGCCCAGACAGCTGGGCCCGAGACCCTTGCGCTATCGACGCTCAATGTATCCGAATCACCGCGGGTTGCCGCAGCGCAGCAGCAACAAGCGATAACAGCACCAGAGCATACCGGGCAAGAGCCGCAAGCTACCAATCTTGACATGGGGAATGAGACATTGAGCTCTCTCGAGGACCCACCCCAGGTTGCCGCAATGCAGCTGCAACAAGTGGTAACAGCTCCAGAGCATACCAGGCAAGAGCCGTATGCTACCACACTTGACATGTGGAATCAAGCATTGAGCGATCTCGAAAAATCGGACCAAGATGCCATCGAGAAGCTTCTCAAAGATCCGACGCAAACACCGATACCCAGTGCCAATACTCTATTGGAAGAAATCCAGGAGCAGATAGGCCTGTCTTCATCTGAGGAGCGACGGCATGGTACTGGGGCAATCCGCGTCATTAAGAGGGTTGTGGCGATACTGCAACAATTTGGGCCTGTTATTGACACGGCCGTCAGCTTCGATCCTGTTCATGCCGCACTACCATGGGCCGCTGTGCGGGCTGTACTCGTGGTAAGCGCCCCGTTTCTTGAGATCGTAGTGCCTAACGTACTGGCACCAAAGAATGCTGGGCACATCTGGTTATTAGGATTGGAGCTGATCAACTTAGCTACTCAACTCAAATGAGGAGCTGAAGAGTAAACTTCTTGCCGGAATTGCCATGGTCTCATCGCTTCTGGCGCAGTGCGAGACATGCCACCAGCTGTATATGGCCCCGGAACCCAAACTTCGACCACCAGAGACAGCACTGTCTGAGTTAAAGGACTCCATCGTTCGGGCATACAAGAAGTCGCAACAGTTTCTCTGCTTTGCGATTCGCCAACGGAGTGGCAAGGGGGCTCGTGTCACTGCTCCCTTCAAGCTCGGTGATGTGAATAACTACAGAGATGAGCTCTCAGAACACGAAAAGCAGCTGTCCTGCGATGCGGAAAGATGCGGACAGCTGTGTGCTTTGTCAACTCGGTCCAACGTGCAAAAGCTTCAAAAACTTTTTGAGGACTTCCCCAGGGTCTTCCAGGACCAGATGTAGGCAATCTCTGAATATCTCGAATGGATATGTGCTAATCTGCTTGCTAGAGACTTGGTCTTGAAGCGCCTTGACAACGTTGACCGGATCAGAGTGTTGAATTGGATATCCACTGTACCAATTGGCGAACATCACGGCGAAATCAGAATGAATATCACACCCGACACGTGCCAGTGGTTGCTGAAGCGTCAATGTTTCCGCGAATGGGATGAGGCCAGTTCGTCGACGATCCTATGGCTTCAGGGATCACGTAAGTGCCATGTTATGCTATGTAATGTCTTACTTTGCTAATATCTACAAGCTGGTGCTGGTAAAACATATCTTACCTCTGAAGTCATAAATCACAAAAAGACCGAACTTGAAGAGTCCCCGGATGAGGAAGGCTTTGCCTATTTCTACTGCAATCGCAATGAGGAACAGCGCCGGAAACAGCTCTCTGTGCTTCAAAGCTATGTATGTCAACTGTCAACAACCAAGAGGAACCCCGAGTGCATCAGGAAAGAGCTCGAAGAAATCTACACGGCCTCACAGGCAGCTAAATCGGACCTCGGCTATGAACAATGCAAGAAACAACTTCTGGAATCGGTAAAGCTCTACTCCCGCTCGACACTCGTGCTTGACGCGCTGGACGAGTGCGAAGAGACGTCACGCGCACAGATCCTCGACGTGATCGAATATCTTATCTCTCAAACCAAGAACGTCGTCAAGGTCTTCATCTCCAGTCGGCCAGAACTGGATATCCTGAGTCGGTTTCGTAAAAAAGGAACGCCGAACGTTGAGATCCAAGCAACCGACAACGACGAGGACATACAAAAATTTGTTCGTCAAAAAATCGAAACACATAAACATTGGGAAATGATGTCGCCGATCCTGAAAGACGAAATCGTTAATGTGCTATTCACCAAGAGCCAGGGGATGTAAGTAGTTCTTGTCGAGATGATTGCTATGTCGGTAGGCTAATACGTATCACAGGTTTCAGTGGGCATACTTACAGATCAACGAGTTGCGTGGCTGTATAACAGAACAGGACATCAGAGAGCAGCTAAAAGTGCTGCCGAGAGATCTCGAAACGGCGTACCATGACATCTATAAGAGGATATCTGAGCGTCAGTCCCAGAAAGCTCTGGCAGACAACGCGTTCAGATGGGTGGCCTGCGCATGTAAGCCATTATGGAGAGGGCAACTCTTGTTCGCGATTCGCCTGGGCTCGGCGAATGATAGACTCGATCTATCAGAAGCGATCAATGAAGATCAACTGCTAGACATCTGCCGCGGTCTCCTTGTTCTCGATTCTCAGACACACGACTGGCGATTTTCCCACTTGTCTGTCACGGAATATTTCGAAAAGAACCACTGGAGCCTTCTCAAGGCACACGAACATGCCGGTATTGTCTGTCTCAAGCTCCTGATCAACCTCTCCCAGATGTCTTCTTTTTGGAGTCGGAGTGTTCTCAAGCTCCCGATCAACCCCTCCGAGATGGAAGCTTATTATAGTAGTTGGAATGTTGAAGACGATTATATAGGCAAGATGGCCCTGGAGGCCCTGAAGCATGTGGAACATGTCTCTCGCCATCAACAGCAACCTGTCGCGAATGTGCTGACAGGTCTTCTAAAAACCTTTCTCGGATCTCCCAACAACAGCAGTCCACACTACCATGCGTGGTACAACATGGCGGCTCATACCATCCACAATAATTTGTGGATGTCCCGACAGGTCCCGTTGTTTGCAATGTGCCGCTTCTCACTATACAAAATCCTGCCCGATTGGTGGAATGCAGATGCCGCTGTCTCAGTTACAAACAAGTACGGACTTAATCTACTCCACGTTGCAGCCAGGCATGGGACTCCAGAAATATGCGAGAACTTGATCGACCGAGGAATCGATGTGAACGCCCAGCTGAATGTCTCCCCTTTGATAGACGACACAACGGTGTTATGTGGCAGCGCCCTAGCTGCTGCAGCTCATGGCGGACAAACGGCCATCCTCGAGCTTCTGGTTACAAGAGGAGCACATGTCAATATGTGGATATATCATGGAACTTACCGCAGCGCCCTCCAAGCAGCGACGAGTCAGGGGCATTTCCACATTGCCAGGCTGTTGGTTCAATTCGGAGCCCGCGATCATGTTCAATCCGGGGACTACTGTGACAGTGCTCTTACAAAAGCTGTTGAGAGGAGAGAATTCGACATTGCCGAGTTTTTGGTCCGAGAAGCAGAGGCAGATGTGAACATGCAAGCGCCATCAGGGTCGAAATTCGGCAATGTCCTTCAGCAAGCCGCGCGACAAGGAAGTCTTGATTTTGTCAAGTTTCTGGTGAAAGAATTTGGGGCTGATGCAAATACGCCAGGTGGGCAGTACGGCAGCGCCGTTGCAGTAGCCGCTCACGTTGGGAAGCTCGATATCATCAAATTTCTGATGGATGAAGCTGGAGTGGATGCGAACCAGCAGCTCCAACATGGCGTATACGGCAGCGCCCTTACAGCAGCCGCTTCGGGTGCGAAGCTCGAAGTCACCAAATTTCTGGTGAATGAAGCTGGAGTAGATGCGAACCAGCAGCTCCAATACGGGGAGTTCGGTAGCGCCCTTGCAGCAGCCGCTTGGCGCGGGGAGCTCGAAGTCATCAAATTTCTGGTGAATGAAGCTGGAGTAAATGCGAACCAGCAGCTCCAACATGGCGTATACGGCAGCGCCCTCGCAGCAGCCGCTTGGTGGCTCGAAGCCACTAAATTTCTGGTGTATGAAGCTGGAGTGGATGCGAACCAGCAGCTCCAACATGGCTGGTACGGCAGCGCCCTTGCAGCAGCCGCTCGGCTCGGGGGGCTCGAAGTCATCAAATTTCTAGTAAATGAAGCTGGAGTGGATGCGAAACAACAGCTCCAATATGGGGAGTACGGTAGCGCCCTTGCAGCGGCCGCTCGTGCTGGGGCGCTTCACGTTACCAAATTCCTGGTGAATGAAGCTGGAGTGGACGCGAACCAGCAGCTCCAATATGGGGAGTACGGCAGCGCCCTTACAGCAGCCGCTTGCGCTGGGGAGCTCGAAGTCACCAAGTTTCTGGTGAATGAAGCTGGAGTGGATGCGAACCAGCAGCTCCAACATGGGCTGTACGGCTCCCCGTTAGCCGCTGCTGCCACTGCTGTCGCTGCTGTCGCTGATGTCGCTGCTCCTTATCAACGGGACGTTGCAGACCCCGAACCTTGTCTGACTTTCTTGATAGAGGCTGGAGCAGAAGTCAACCAGCAGATTCGACACGGCGTTTGCGGTACCGCGTTAGCTGCTGCTGCGTACTGGGGGAGACCGAAAATGGTAGGTTTGCTGATCAAGGCTGGCGCAGAGGTGAACCTCAAGATAGAGAACGGGCCTTTCAGGACAGCTCTGCAGGCTTCTGAATCCGAGTCCCCAGAAGAGGTGTACTGGACATTTTTGCTACAAAACACAAACGACAGGACAAAACTAGAAGATAGTGAGGAATGGAAAAGAGGTCGTCAGGCAGCGGCGGAACTGCTGCGGCCCCATTCTGCGACAGATGATACATAGGTAGGTAGCTTAGGCATCAGAAGGCAGCGTCGGAAACCCGCCTTCATCCTCCTACTCAGTCCCAGGAACCAAGAGACTCAAATCAATCTCCTTGCAGAAGAAATGACTCTACCTACGCATAGCAACGCACCAAACAAGTCCTGCGCATCAATGCTCAGAGGGGCTCATGGATCGGAGGAACGCGGTCCTTCCCGACGAGCCCGCGGGCGCTGCTGCTGCTGCTGCTGCTGCTGGACGTGGATCTGGCCGACGACGACGACGACGTGTGTGCGACGTGTGTGCGACGCGGCGCGGCGCGGCGCGGACGCGGACTTGCTTCTCCGCCGACGAAGCCCGCGTGGCGGTGGGACGCGGGCATAGATGCTGGCGTCGCGGCTATGGCGCTGCGGGAGGAGCGGGAGCGGGAGCGGGAGCAGGACTAGGAGCGGGACCGGGACCGGAAGTGCCTCCTGGTCAGGGGGGTGCGCTTTCGAGAAGCGGCTCGCAGGGGTGGAGGGAGTACGGGTGGTATAATTAAGGGCCCAGGTATTGGGGCAGTACCCAAAACTTCGGGAAGCAGTAATTCCACTTTTTTCAGCCAACAGCGTTCCGAGCAGCAGTGGTACTCCCTCCCGAACCAAAATTTGTATGACAGCCGAAGTACCTCTCCTGTATTTACCACACGAATTAGAATTACTTCTATTCTGACTCTTATAAGAACCGACCGCGTGCCATTGACTGCGTGCCCATGACTGCGTGCCCTTAGCCATGACTGCGTGCCCTTGGCCCATGGCCATAACTGCGTGCCCTGCGTGCCCTTGGCCCTTGGCCCATGGCCGTGACTGCGTGCCCTGCGTGCCCTGCGTGCCCTTGACCCAAGGCCATGATTGCGTACCCATTTGGTATTAGGTTGCCCGCCGCCGGCACCGCCGGCCGGCGGATTGGGGAGGTGGTGAACTTGAGCCTCCATGCCTTTGCTGTGAGGCTCTGCAAGGCTCCCCGAGGCTGCGAAAAATGCCAGATTTTGATTGGCTCGTTAGCAAGGCTGTAGAAGATTATACGCAGGGCTCTGGGCGTACGTACGGCTTTGTATAACTTTAGATCGTTGATTTTTGCAATAAACCCCGATCACATGTAGTGGTGAAGGTGGTGGGCGAAGAAGTGGAAAGGTCGCTAGGGAGCCTGATTGGCTAAAAAAGGGGAATTACTGCTTCCCGAAGTTTTGGGTACTGCCCCAATATCTGGGCCCATAATTAAGGTACCTACCTAGCTACTGGGAGGTTGTGTGGGAGTAGCGCGTTTTGGGAACGCGGGTGAGAGTGAGTGAGTAGGAGACCGCCGGATGAGACGCAGAGTTCCTCTTGGGTGTGCAGCTAGGGGTTGGTCAACTGTATTAATGGAGTTCGTGCAAAGAACATGAGAGGTGTTGGGAAGGACTTGTTCCCTACCAACATCTAGTCCTTGCAATACACTATCGACCTGTGGTAACCACCTCAAGCTACACGGGTGTCCCTGCCACAGTGGTCCGTCCCTTGGGGAGGATTGGGTTGCTCCTAAGCATCCACCTCCCGCTGTACACTTGGTCCTCCGCAGTCGCCCCCTCCGGGCGTAGGACTAACGAGGCTCTGCACTTCTCTAGCCTTGTCCATGAGGACATAAGAGACGTGCCCAAGCAGAAGACATTGCTATTATACAAATCTCCGCACTCAGCCGGGGCCGATGTCCTCAATCTGGCCTTATGAGCCGCCTCTGGATTGTTGTGCCAATACCTTTTGGGCCGAGTCGGGTTCGCCAATTCAGCCTGGGCTGTCGAAGAACCTGGTCATGCAAGAAAAATTAGTCCGGGCATACTTGCGTATTTGATCATTTCTTTCCTGAAGATATTCTTGAAGCAGTTCAGATTGTAAGGTTCTCCATCAACGAAGATATCAGCCCCGTCTTGAAACATATTTTGGGTGACAAGTATCATCATGAATGCACTGGAGTGCAGAGCAGTAGAGCAGAGGGAGCGAAATAGACTTACCACGAGCGAATGCGGTCGCCAATCACCCAGCGACTGCATTCGCAAGCGACTCCCATCCGCTACTCGCCCATGGCGCAACGAATATCGCCGTCTGAGCGTCGGCGGCTGTGCCCGTGCCCCCATACGCATCTGCCAGGTCCACTGCACCAAGCTCGCCTCGAGGCGGAATAGCCTTCAAAGCGACGTTGAGGGCCACGTCGGCTGGGTATTCCTCCCCGGATAGCTTGGCCAAGCGTGACCAACCGTGGGGTAGGTGCGGGTATAGCATGACGTCGTTCTGGGTCTGGGTGAGGACATCGTCTTCTGTGCTGTTGGCGGACAAAGCGGCAACGGCACGGAAGACCTCGCTGATGCGAGAATGTTCCGCATCGGTAACCTCGTGACTTGTCCGCAGGGTTTGTAGCTCCGACACCACGGCATCTAGCGACTCCTCATCTTCGTCCAGCAACGCGATGACACCCAACAACAGGACTGACGGCACATGACTGGGGTCATTCTCAATAACCTCAAAAAGGACGGCGCGGGCTCGTTCACGAGCATCATCTGTACCAGTAGCCCACAAGACCTGAGCCAGAAGGCACACAGCGTCGGGATTGCCACTGGATTCAACGAGGGCCGTCTCAAAATATTGAACAGCAGTATCTGCATTCTTGTTGAAGTACTCTGCCAGACCCACGGTCAAGTGGGCGGAGAGACGGGCTTTCCGACGTTGCTCAGGATCGAGCTCATTGGCGGACTCGTCACTGCTCAACTGCAGTGCCAGCTCACCACATTCGGAAGCTTTATCGAAATCGCCCGCCGCGAGATAGGACCGAGCGAGGTCTGTCCTGGCCAAAGCAAACCGCCCTAGGGAGTCGGCCGACTCGGTAGCTTCGTAGTGGGCTTCCAGATGCTCGCATGCTTTCTCTAGGGTGGCAATGGCTCCCGTAGGATTACCCGTGCGTTCTTGAAAGAGAGTCGAAAGATGTTGGAAGACAAGGTCTTGCGAGTCCAAATGTTTGAGTTGCGTTAGTGCAAACAACGGGTGGATGAGAGATATCACGTTCGAGTTAGGTGGGCTGGTGAGGATGTGGTCGAAAAGAGACAGGGAGTATTGCCGCTTCGTCAAAAGCGACGAGGACTCAGAGATGTCCATAGCGTGAGTAAAAAGGCCACGAGCTTCTTTCGCGTCGCCGTATAGAAGGGCGACGAAGCCTTGTCCCAGCCACGCATGAGCATAGTCAGGGTCGTTGGACTGGGCTCTGGTAAATGCCTCGTTTGCGAGTCGAATGTCATTCTGAAAGAGCGCCAGTGTGCCCAGGTTCGTCCACGCGTGCGGGCTTCTCTCGTTGAGAAAAAGGCTTCTGACAAATGCGTGCTGGGCGACTGAAGGGTTGATCTCGCTTACGACAACGCCCAGCGAGTTCCAGAAGTCCGGGTTGCCAGCTTCGAGCTCAATGGCACGCTTAAAGCACCTAACTGCTGCCTTCTGATATCGACTGGATTGGACGCGGATCTGCGAGGGCAGGCATAGGTGAGCGTGGTTTTCAGCCCAGCCGAGGTTGTAGTAGGCCACAGCTTGAGCATGGATGTCCTGGACGGACAGGTGTATAGCCCGTTTATGAGCCAAGATAGTAGCGTGCAGACTTCTTGTAAGGTCGACGCCCAACCGTTCATCCTCGGGAAAGATGCCTTCAGCCAGGATCATATCTTTCCCAACGCCATCAACATCTGAAAGAATCGAGTATGCCGCTTCGTGGTCCGACCCCAAGCTCAAAAGACTGCGAATAGCATCAATAGGCAAGTCATGCACCCGGTCTTGCACCGACGAGAAAACCGAGCAAGCATCACCAACTGTTTTCCAAAAGTTGAAGTTGTCGGTCACGGCCCCCGAGAGAGTGACGGCAAAAGCCAACGTGTCCGTAGCCAGTTGGATAGACTGGCCAAATAAGCCCTTTTCTATGCAGTCAAATGCATGCTCGACGGTGGTCTGCATCAATGCAATGGCAACACCTTCCTCACCGGGCTTGTCGGAGATGACATCACGATAGAGAGCGACAGCTTCGTGAAACTCACCGAGCTCACGCTTGACGTTTGCAAGCAGGAACTTGGTAAACCAAATGTCGCCGATGGACCGGGCGCTGCTACCCTCTTCCAACCTCTGGGCATTTTGTATAGCCTTTGTTGCGGCAATGAAACGCCCAGAGTTATGGTAGCTTTCGCCCAGTCCGACCCACGAGTGATAGTCTTCGGGAGCAATCCGAAGCGCATGCTGAAATGATACGATGGCTTTGGAATAATCTTGTTTGTTGAGTTCCGCAATGCCGAGTGCAGACAAGGGCCAGCTCGTGCCCTTCTTCTTAGACCCAGGGGGTGGTTTGACTTTGCCAGAATCGACTACTCGTTGAGCGACGAGCTCAACGCGATCCCAGTCACCGTCGTCTGCATACGATCTCGCGAGTCGTTCGGCTGATTGGAGCTCCGACGATGATAGCTCGACGGCCTTCAAGAAGCATCTCCGCGCTCGTTTTTTATCCTTGGCATAATCCGCGTAGTAGATGCCGAGGCTGCTGTACCCAGGAGCATAGTTGAAATTGCTCTTCAATGCATCCAGGAAACAGGCGTAAGCGCCATCGCGACTCTTCCTCGCAGACTTGGATGCATCGATATTCCAGATACAGCAACCGAGGCGATGCTGTGTCTGGGCCAAGAGATCTTTCGATGCCTTTTGGCTGATCATCTCCGGCAGTAGCGACTCCAGTTCCGTCTTGCCTTGAGTGTGATCCCCTTTCAGAGAGTATAACCACCCAACTTCGGCACGGACGCGGAGGTTGGCCCTATCACCCTCCAATGCTCGTGACAGGAAGTCAATAGCCTGGTCATATTCTTCCTCTTCCTCGTATATCAAGCCCACGCCGATCATGGCAGGAGTCGACGTAGGCTCTAGCTCCAGCACTTTATCGAACAGGAATTTAGCCTCGCCGTGATTCCTGGGCGATTGGTAAAAGACCAAGGCTGTACCGAGATAGACCATGAAGGCTTGATTCGTGTTTCCGAATACCTTGCCTGTCTTTTCGGTCTCAGCCACCATAAGCTGCATAGCCTTCCTCATGAGCTCGACATTGCTCTCAT
This sequence comes from Xylariaceae sp. FL0804, assembly GCA_022539325.1. Classification (NCBI taxonomy): domain Eukaryota; kingdom Fungi; phylum Ascomycota; class Sordariomycetes; order Xylariales; family Xylariaceae; species Xylariaceae sp. FL0804. The sequence continues at coordinate 2,218,274 of JAJKLG010000007.1, read as the reverse complement.
ACTCCTCGAGATGCTGGTAGTAAGCGCCCATCAAACGGTGTGCAAGCAAAGAGGTAGTGGTCGCAATGCCTTCGGTCATCATTAGGAGTCTGTCCTCATCGGTATAGGGTATGACCAAAGTCGGAGCACCGCCTTCTTCCTCGTCTTCGCTGCTCTCATCTCCCGCAGCAGTCTGTTTTGTCTCGGTATCCTGGTCCACCGTTTTAGGGAACGGCGAGATGTCACTCGTCATGTACCCCGTCAGAACCCGGCAGAGGTCACTCTCCGGAAAGTTGGAACAGTATTCTCCGAGGACGACCGCGTCCAAATCACCTATTTCCTTACAGTCTGTCCATTCGAGCGCGATGTCCCAAGCGAGCTTGAACGGATGCTTGATGATGACCATGTCGTTCGCCAGCTTCTGGACAACCTGCAGTTCGGCAGGCTTGTCAGCGGCTGGCGTCACGAGCAGCCGGTCGTATCGGAATTGGAGCAGCTTCTCTTCATATTGACGCCGCACGTCGTCATCACTTGACCACGATATCAGTTGCTCATATATCTCGACCAGCCGGCTCCGACAGAGGACCTCTCGGTTGACCTCCAGCGTAACCTCGCCAATTTTGGCGCCTAGCCGGGTGCGTCTCTCGCCAATTAAGGTGTTGATGCGCTTCTTCTCATCGACCTCGAGAATCTGAGCTATAGTCTCATACGTCTTGGAGGGATGGGGTACCCGGCCCTCAAGTGCCGGATAGATGGGGCTATCAGGCAAAATAATACCCAGAGCCTGAATATACTGAGCCCGGTCACCCTGAGCACGTGCAAAATCGACGAACTTGTCGACGACATCTTGGCACTTGTACATCTCATCACTGTCCCGGAAGATTTCAGCGAGCTTCAGTGCGGCTTCCTGATACCGCGGTAATGCGGTGGAGCCCTGCTTCTCGTAGAGCTTGATCAAGCCCTGCCAGGCCTGGGAATCAGCGCGGGGAAGATCGGTTGCCGTCTTGTAGGCAGCCTCGGCCCGGTCCAGTTGGTTCTTCTTGTCGAGAGCAAAGGCCTTGAACACGTAGCTACGGGCTTATCAATAGTCGTCCTTAAGGCACAGTGGAGGCGCTGGCACCTACGTACGCATGATAGTTCTTAGGGTCTCTCTCGATGACGGCGTCGACCTGTGACAGAACCTCGTCCCATTTCTGCTGGCGGATAGCGTCGTTGGCAGCCTTCAAAGAGGCCTTGATGCTCGCCATCTTGGGAAAGTGGTGGCATGGAAATCAGTGAGGTAGTCACGCCGCGAGCTGGCAAGCAACAAGGTTTCGCAGGAACGGCTCCGTCATTTCATCATGGAAGCTGCTGGTGTGGACCTTGGTTGGTTGGGCTGAACAGACCAGACACTGTTTAGATGTTTCGTGGTGCTCACTGCTGGCGGCGAAACATCGGCTCGGCGGGAGAAGTCTAGCCTGCGTCCGCTAAATCCTCGGCCCCTCTCAACGCACGAGCATGCATTTAAGAGGCTTTGCTACTGTATCGGGGGACTAAGGCATGCATATTGGGGGGTCATTTGCATCTCCCCTGCATTCATCCCCCACGTCACCTCAACAAGTCCCGCCTCCAGACCACCACCTGTTCAAGTTGTAAGACATTGCATCCATCATCAACAGCTCATACTTGGAAATTCCTATCTCTAGAATAGAATTCTCAAGTCGCTTCTGCGAAGACTCCTCATCTGCCTACCTACTTTTATTTCCCGCCGCACCTAAGAGACCTACGACATACCTACTTCGTACCACGGAGTACATTCAGGTACCTAAAGTACGAAAGATCAGCTGCTGCTCGGAGTATCCGCATATCTGGCCGGTCTCACCTGGTTGGTCAGCTATCCCCAAATCAGATGGCCCTAAACCCTGCCCGGCTAGGTAAAGTAGGAACAGTAATAATTTGTCAAATCTCTCTCACTCAGTTCGGTCGCGTTGGGGATCCCTGTACGTAGACGTCACGTCTCGGAGCTTCTCGACAGTCTGCCGATAGAAGCGCATCGTGATTCCTCCCGGCTTCCTTCCCAGCATCTTCCACCTCTTCCGGCCACCTCGCACCTCCGAAACATGGCTTCACTCCGTTTGACAATCGAGGATGGCAAATTCTGTGATCAGTACGGCCGCCACGTCCTGCTGAGAGGCATCAATGTCGCCGGCGACGCGAAACTTCCCAGCCAACCTGACGTGCCCTCCCACGTTGCCGATGGCTTCTTTGACGGCGACAATGTCAAATTTCACAGCAGACCGTTCCGCAAAGAAGATGCCCACCTTCACTTTTCGCGCCTGAAACGCTTTGGCTACAACACAATACGTTATGTATTTACCTGGGAGGCTATCGAGGCCGCGGGCCCGGGGCGATACGATGAGGTTTGGATCCAGCACACCATCGACGTGCTGAGGACAGCCAGAGAGTACGGCTTCTATATCTTCATGGATGCGCACCAGGACGTGGTTGGTTTCCTTGCCTACTATTGTGCTCTCTCTACAGCCTGCTGACCTTCTCATCGGACAGTGGTCGCGGTACTGCGGTGGTTCTGGCGCTCCCATGTGGACGTTATACGCCTGCGGGCTGAATCCCCAGAGCTTTGCTGCCACCGAGGCCGCAATAGTACACAATGTCTATCCAGAGCCCGAAAACTTCCCCAAGATGATATGGTCAACCAACTATTACCGGCTGGCGGCCGCGACCATCCTCACACTCTTCTTCGCCGGTCGAGACTTTGCGCCGAAGTGCATAATAAACGGGATGAATATCCAAGACTACCTGCAGGGGCATCACATGGCCGCGTGCGAACATCTGGCAAAGAGGATACACGAGGCTGGTGACATCGAGAACGACATAGTCTTTGGATGGGAAAGTATGAACGAACCCAACAGAGGCATGATCGGCCATGTCGATTTGAGCGTCATTCCGAAAGAACAGCAGTTAAAAAAGGGGACCTGCCCAACTCTGTGGCAGGCTATTCTGACGGGATCGGGACGCGCATGCGAAGTTGACGCATATGACATGGGAGGTTTGGGCCCCTACAAGGTCGGCCGCACACTGATCGATCCGCACGGGGAGATGGCCTGGCTGCCGGCGGACTACGATGACTCGAGATACGGCTGGAAGCGCGATCCCGGCTGGAAGCTGGGCGAATGTATTTGGGCACAGCATGGGGTTTGGGACCCGTCCAAGGACGTACTCTTGAAGAAGCACTACTTCCAGAAGCATCCCACCACTGGGGAGGTCTTGGACTACCCCAAGTTTACTAACACGTACTTCATGGAGTATTACCGATACTATCGCGACACTATAAGGAAGGTGCACAAGGATGCAATCATGCTGTGCCAGCCGCCAGTGTTAGAGATTCCCCCGAGCATCAAGGGTACTGAGGACGACGACCCGAAGATGGTATATGCGCCGCATTACTACGATGGCATCACGCTGATGACGAAGAAATGGAACCGCACGTGGAATGTTGATATTTTCGGTGTTCTACGTGGCCGGTACCTACATCCTGCCTTTGCCATCAAGATCGGCGAGACGGCGATACGAAACTCGTTCAAGGAGCAGCTGGCGGCCATGCGGAAAGAAGGGCAGGACTACATGGGGAATCATCCCTGTGTTCTGACCGAGTTCGGCATTCCCTACGACATGGACGATAAGAGTGCGTACAAGACAGGGGATTACTCGAGCCAATCGGCGGCTTTGGATGCCAACCACTTTGCCGTAGAGGGTGCAATGATGGAGGGCTACACCCTGTGGGTATACTGCGCAACGGTATGGAGCCCGGAAATGAGTGTGCGAATAGGGGCTGACAGCTAACGTACCTGGTAGAATGACCACCAACGAGGGGACCAGTGGAACGGCGAAGACCTGTCTATCTTCTCCGTGGATGACCAAACCCTGCCGGTCTCCCCCCTTCCCCAGACGCCAGACCTCAAGCGCTCGTCATCGAGCCTGCTCAAAGGACCCGCAGGTTCGCGGTTAGAGACGGACAATGAGACGTCGGTCAATCCCAGCAACCTCAAAAGAACTATGACCAACCCTTCGATCACTTCGAAACAGCCAAGCACCAATCCCGAACTCACCAATGCACCCGGATACCGCGCAGCTGAGGCGTATGTGCGGCCGGCTCCTTCTGTGGTCAACGGCACCATCACCGACTACGGCTTCGACCTGAAAACATGCCAGTTCAAGTTGGACATCCAAGGGTCCAAGCCGCCGTCGGACGACGCGGTCACGACCATAATCCTCCCGGAATACCACTTCCCCAAGGAGCAGAGCACAATCGCCGTCAGTTCCGGCAAGTGGGAGGTGAGCACCGACGACGAAGAGCGCACGTGGGTGCAGCGGCTCCGGTGGTGGCACGGCGAGGGCAAGCAGACCATCCGGGTGACGGGCGTGGTGAGGCCGCACAACACGCCGGCGGGGACGGCCGAAGAGGCCGGGTACCTGGAGCAATGCGAGCAGACGTACGGCGTCGACCTGAAGAGCTGCTCCGTCATGTAAAACGTAAATGAACGGAGCGAGCGGCGGGACGGCGTCCCCGGACGAGTACACGAACTTTCCTTTTGCGGCATCACTTCCGGGCTTAGGGGCTTAGGGGCTGGTCTGGGCTGGGCTGGGTGGCATAATGAAATCAAGGCTGGGCGTCAGGGCGGAGATCAACCACAGCAGAGGCTCGCTTCTGCACCGCAATTTGAATACATGGCAGCATGGGTGTTCTCGGAACCGTTGCGGCAGATCGTCAGCCCTAGAGCATCTCAGCTGGCCTCGCTGGGCCAATCTGAAGACGCAGGCCCGTGGTCAGCCGCACCTGCGGCCAATCGGACGGCCTGTCAACTGAAGTCATGAGTTGATAGCATACCTGGAAGAGGGCCAGCTGGTTGACTGGGCTTTACTCAAATAATAATATTGGTATGGCTCGTCGAGGACTGCCTAGTTATCTCCCTACTATTACATGTCTTCCTCGTCCCAGACATCGGTCCTCATCGGTGCACAGTAGCACACGTCCTGTGAGCTTCGGAACTGTTCGCGGCGTGGCAAGTAGCTATCCTGGCTGAGAAACGTAAGTACCTACCTCTACTTAACCTACTGTGCATCCTTACGTGAGGTACAGCACGCTACAGCATGCACCAGAAAGGGGGATTCGGGTTGGTCGTACACGGATTCGCTGTCATCGTCATCCTCATCATCGTTATCGCCATCGCCCACAACCAACGTCCATTACCTACAGCCAGCAAGTAACTACTCCGTAGGCGGGTAGGTAGGTACACTTACGCAGTACACTTACACAAGGTAGCCGTCTGTCCGTCCAGGGGCTGGCTGAGAGTTACTTACTTCATAGCTTGGGTTGCCTCATGCGGATGCCAACCAACGCCAGGCCTCGGAGCCGCAGAGCCGCACAGAGGTGCGTGCCACCTACCTACCGGGTGCGACGCCGGCTATCACCATGCAAAAAGCGGCCGCCCGCGAAGGGCCCTTATCCGGGAACAACAAAAAAAATGGCAGGCGGGGTCCTGACGCTGAGCTGCTATGCTGTCCCATCCCGCGTGGGAAGAGGGTCCTAGGTACCAGACAGGAAGAGCCTAAGGTACAGGCTGCAGTGTCTTCTTTTTGGGGGCTCCTTCTTCTCTACTCCCCCCTTTTCGTCCTTGTAAGGAAATCGTACTTGTCTCCTCTCTTGTTCCATCTTCTCTGCCTGGCCCCCGTCCCCGGAGCTGCCGGGGCCAGTGGCGCGGGCGGCGGGCCCCCCACCCCCTGCTCCGCTGTGCCGTGCCGCTTCCTGCCCCGCGCGGCGTTCGTCGCCTCGCCCGGCGGTGGCGAAATCGCAGCATCTGGTGTGCCGGTTCGCGTGGCTCCCCTGCATACTCCCTGCAGGAGAACGTGCAGTACTGTAGGTAGTACTCCAAGTAGATAGGCTCGGTAGGAAGGACACTGGTAGGACGTCTCCTTTTGGGCTACGGGGCCCGCGAGAGGATTCCAGACGTCGCAGATGTGCGCGGAAGGATTCACGGGGTGGCGACGAAGAGAAATAGAAGGAGTCTTTTGGGATAGGACGAATTATAGAGTGCGAGTCACAGATTAAGTTGTACTCCGTATGCAAGGTAGGTTTGTAGTCCTGCTGGGCCGCACGCAGGGGAAACGTGAACCACTGCTGAAGGTTCCTAGGTAAACAAGATACATGGGCCAGAGCAAGGCGACGCATAGCATGGCGCATTCCATCCATGAGTTGCCGGTACTTGTGGCCTTTTCTGTTCGCATCATGGGACTGCGATGCTTGATGATGCTCGTGGAAGCGAGGGTATAGATTGTAAGTGAGATCGCCTGGCTGATCGGGCATGGGCTGTTAGTAGCGTCGCCGCGTCTCTCGTCAGCTGGCGGCGGGTCGAGAGAAGGACCTCAAATATCCCGTATCCGGAATCCATAGGAGATAGGGAGGTTACCTGCCCGGGTAGGTAAAGTAAGCAGTCGAAGCAGGTAACCAACCGACCCTTCTTGGAGCTCTCTCATAGCAGAAATGTCTGGCCCCTGGCGCAACGCAAGCACCCTCCTGCGACTGTCCGCGGTGACAGGCTGTCTCTCTCTGTTGTTTTGATCACACGAGCACAGCGCTGGCTGGCGTCGACGGGCTGTACGAGATGCTGGAAGCCGGAAAGGCGGCAGTGGTGGGCAATAATACATCGGTAACTCAGAGGTGGCATCCAGCACGCTGTTTCGCCCGTCCCCAACCCGCGTGGCTTCTTACTCCACGAGTCCACCCGTCAGATTTGAAATTCCATTCGCCATTCTTGTTGCGGTTATGGAGGTGCTGTTCCTGGGCCGTATTTACCTGTCCGTCCACTTCTTTCGTGAACCTGAAGCTCCGAGTCGGCTCTTTAAAACAGCGAGAGCTCAGTTCATCTGTATAAACTGCCGAACAGAGTAAGGTGCGTAAGTTTTAGTTCCTCACCTTACATAATGATTGTCTATCCAGTTCCCGTACGTGTTGCTGTTCGACATTGCCGTTATTGTTATTGTCTCTTGTCGTTGTCTTTGTCGTTGTCCTCGTAAGGGGCCCTCGTGTCGGCCGACCCAGCCAACGAGGGTGGACACATGGTGGAAGAGATCCTTGTACAGACACCCCAGCCAGACGAGCCCATCCAATAGGTCTCAGTCCGCACAAGCGGCCTATCACCTGTATCACCTCAACCCGGGCTCCACTGCCCCCACCGCTCACCCCCTTCCTGGCCTGCCCCGGCCTCCCCTCCGAAGCGCGCAGCCGCCGCAGACTGACCTCTCAGAAGCCGATGCGGGCGCTAAAGTCGGCCGGATCTATCTGATCGACCAGCTTTCTCCCACCCTCACACTGCCTGTGCCTGTGCTTTGCTCTCCTCACACGCTCTGCAGTAGAGCCTCCTACTGCTCTCTGACTGCCTAGGTACCTTAGCCGACTACCCTCCCTACCATACCTCCAGCCGCCGCTTCAGAGTGTGATCCCGACAGCGCGGCTCGGGCCTCTTGCAAGCTACCTACCATTGTCTGGCTAGCATGACCGTGGTAGTCGTCGACCCGATGTCGTGACCAGGGTCTGCCGCTTTACCCCGTCCAAGTCGAGGGTGCAACCGTCAATTGCATTGTTTCGTCGCTCGTTTCCTCACCAAAGCCCGCTCCGAGCTGCTTTCGCTCCTCGCGCCGACGACTCGACCGACCGAGTCTGCCACCGACGCAACTCCCAGCGTCCCCATTCCATCCCCTCGATTCCGCCGGCCCATCTGCGATCCTCCGCCGACCACCGTCGCCTCACGCCCCCTCCGCGCAGCGCAGCTGGATAGGCGGGCGCCCTGCCCACCATGTATCCAAACATGCAGGGCAACTCGGGCCGCCCATTCCAGGTGCCTCCGCCGCCGCCGCCCATGTCGCCGCCGGCCAGCGGCCCCCTCAGCATGATGACCATTCCGCCGCCGCCGCCGCGCTACCCTAGCGCCCCGACCATGCTTCCCCAGACGACGCTGCCGCCGCCCCCCGGCCCGCCGCCGAACAGCGCCCTCGCGCCGCAGTCGTGGCAGGGCGGCTGGGGCCGCTCCTACGACGCGCGCTCTGCCTTCCACCTCCCGCCTCCGCCCGCCGGCGGGCCCGTGGCCTATAACCCGAAGCTGCACCACGCCGCCTCGACTCAGAGCCTGAACATACCTCCACCTCCGCCGCCGGCGACCGTCGACCATGGCGCCGCCACCTACCGGCCGTCGACCGCCACCAATGACGGCAATGAGGCCATGGTGTCGGCCACGTACATCCCGGGCGGCGACACCTACGGCGAGGGCGTGGGCATTCCGGGTTTCTTCCCCGACGACACGTCCACGCCCGCCTACCCGACTTCGGGCACCTCGTGGCTCACCGGCGGCCAGTCGAGCACCAGCACCACCGCCACCGCGACGCCGGCTGACGAGAGCAACCGCGGCTTGTACGCCAATGCTATGCAGAACAGGATGGCGTCTGTGTCTTCCAGTGCCCCGCAATCTGATATACCTCCCGAGATGGCGGCGAAGTGGCCCCTGGATCACGTACTGCTTTGGCTGGCTCAGAATGGGTTCTCTAATGACTGGCAGGAGACCTTCAGGGGGCTGGATATCCATGGTGCCAAGTTCCTCGAGCTTGGCAGCCAGAAAGGCGGTCGTGGCAACTTTGGTATGATGCACCAGATGGTCTACCCGCGCCTAGCCCGCGAATGTACGGCCAGCGGCACGGGTTGGGATTCTACGCGGGAGAGAGAGGAAGGGAAACGGATGCGTCGCCATATCAGAAGCTTGGTTACCGGAAAGCCCTCGGAGAGCTCAAGATCGCACCCCTCTCACGCCAGGAAGGAGTCCATCGGTGGTGGCCACGCTCACAGCGCCGGCACCGATGTGGAATCTCCCCGCACACCCGTCAAGGGGAATGGAACAGGGCCGATGACGCGAAACCTCTCACAGATACGGTCTACGACCATGCCAACTCTCTCCGGCAACCTGACATCAGACTCAAACCACCGTGCCTTGTTGAAGAACATTGACATAGACAGCAGCCGCAAGGCAAGCCCCAGCGGTAGCGATTTTGGCGATAACACCTTCAGGAAGGGGAGTCCCGGCACAAGTCCAAAGCTGTCATCTGCTCTGTATCCTCCGTCGCCCTCCAGCAGATTTGGCCACCACAAATCACGGAATAGCACCGACTCGGTCTCCTCAAATGCCGCCATCTACGGCTCGGGCGTGCCTCCCGAGGCTGGCCAGATACTGCGCAGCACACAGAGCGGCAGTGCCATTGGTGATATGATCCACGCCAGCCGCAGGGCCGACTCGAACCGTCTCTCGCCCATGGATGAGCGATCCGCCAGTGCCGAGTCCTCCTCGGCGAAGGACAACAAATTTCTCAACTTCTTGAAGCGAAAGCATCCGAAACACAAGGACGACGATGACGACTCGGCCACCAGCGCCAGCCCGAACACGTCCAAGCAACAAATACCCGCTGTCTACCCCATACAAGATACTACGCCTACGTTCAGCAGGTCAAATCTTCCCAGGACATTCATACTGGTAACGATGGACGGGTGGAATTACCGCATGTGCGACGTCACTGAGTGTGATTCGGCTGCTGATCTTCGTGCCAATATCTGCATGAACCTGGGTATTCCGGATCCGAGTGCTATTCAGGTCTTTGTGACAGAGCTAGGACGGGCCACTCATGACGAGGCCTTGGAGGATCAGAGTCTTTGGATTCACAAACGCGACCGAAGCGACCCAGCTGGTTCATTGAAACTTTTCATCAGGATGGGAGGCACCGCCAACGGGACAGCAAATGTCCCGTCGCTGATGACATCGGGCTTCCTCGCCCCAGGCAGCGCCGACCCGTATGGCAATATCAACGGACAGCGTGCAAGATCGAGCTCGTCGCCTCCCTCGTCGAGAAATAATACCATGGTGGGGATACCCGAGGGGGTGTTGCCGGACAAGGCAGACGAATATCGCGCCAAGGTGGAGAAGCAGGGGCAGGCATACCAGGCTGAGAGGAAACAGGCCATCAACCAATCCTCTCCCCAAGAAGTATCTCCTTCAGTGGGGATCGTGGGCAGGAACGTTAACTTCGACCACCCGCGTACGTCTCCTTACGAAGAGAAGAAACCGCAGGACAGCCTCCTGCCTCAGAGGCGAGCACCGGCGCCACCCGGCGTGGAGTCTGCCACCCTGAGTAAGGTGAATTCGCTGAGCAGGAGGTCAGGCCACAATTTGAGGTTGTCCCAGGGCAGCTTGGATGGCGTCCCGAGCCCAAGACGTCCGGCTACGTCGCAGGGTTCTTACGATGAGAGTTCCGAGATGTCACAAAAGCGCTCGCCCCTGACTTCCCCGCCGGCCGGCTCGGCGTTGGGGGCTCTGGTGAATATGGGCAGTGCTTGGGGCAGACTCGGTCGGCCATCCGCTCCTGGGTCGCAGCAGCGGCCCCCCTCGCCCCCTCGAACTACTTCGGGACCGGCGGCTGGGTCGGATTATGTTGGACAGAGAGGTAAGGGAGCCCTGGCGAGTGTTGAATTTGGCCCGAACGCCTCTTCTGGCCGCAGTAGTCCACGGTCGGGCTCGCCCGGCTCCCTCACCTGGAGCCGCGGCGACGTGCCCTTCTTGGTGCCAGACTACTCGCCTGGCGGCACTCCCATCCTTCGCGGCACGAACGTTCCGCAGAAACATGAGGCACTTACTAAGTTCGGTCAAGCAGCACACCGGCCAAAGTCTCCTGGCGACGTAAGTCCCAGCAGCGCTCACCCTCCGGGCAATCGTCCGGCGCCGCCTCGGAGGAAATCCCACGGCCCGGACGTGGACTTTGAGGAGACGGACGTGCAATTCTCACGGCTTACCGAGTCGGCCGACCGAGACAATGATGACTCGGGAGACGACTCGGACGACGGGCTGTTCCAGATTCCCGTGCGAGGAAGGCAGCCGTCTAAGTCCATACGTAAGAAAAAGGGGGTACAGAGGAGCGACTCCGACTCCAGCGGCCATAGGTCGTCGGGTCTGAAGGTCAAGACGTCCAGAACCAAAAAGGGTCTCTCGGTGTCATTCGATTCGGGAAGTGTGAAGACCCCGGATCTCGAGAATGACGAGGAGAGTATCATCAGCGGGCGGAGCTCCCACCGCACCCCTGCGACGCCCGGGTCCGAGCATTGGCCTGCGGACGACGGCAAGCTCAATCGCCGGAAATCCTTCATCGAGCGCGATGTGTGGGCCAACCGCCCCCCTCCCGAGGCGCTGCTGAGCGATCTCGATGCCTTCTTCCCCGGGCTCGACCTCGATCAGCCTGTGCTGGAAGAAGACCAGATACAAGAGCCGGGATCCCCAGTATCGCCGATATCCGAGCAGGTCGAGCCGGAAGAGCCGCCAGCGATGATCTCTACGGTTCCGGAGCTCCCCTCGCCTCCTGAATCGAGCGCCGAAGGGCGGACGTTCTACAACGAGAGCGACACCCTTGGCTCTGATGAGTCTACGCTCAAGGCCCTAGAGCGCCCGGCATCCATCGCGTCGAGCGCCCGGCGGAGCATGCGCAAGTCGGGCGGCCTGGGCCGCATGAAGTCCATCCGAGAAGTCGCGCGTGGCGCCCATGAGGCACACAAACGGTACACCAGCATGTCGATGGGTGCGGGGGGTCGGCCGACATCCATGGTACAGCGGCGCAAGAGCACCAAGATGTTTGGCGCAAACGTCGTACAGATCCGACCGGATCGCGGCTCCATGATCATCCCTCAAATTCCCCAGGACTTCCTACCAAAACGGCAGACCACGTTCCGATGGTTCAAGGGTGAACTGATCGGAAAGGGGACGTATGGACGCGTGTACCTGGGCATGAACGCGACGACGGGCGAGTTCTTGGCCGTGAAGGAAGTGGAAGTCAACCAGAAGGCGGCCGGGGGCGACCGCAACAAGATGAAGGAGCTGCTCAAGGCGCTGGACCAGGAGATCGACACGATGCAGAACCTGGACGACGTCAACATCGTGCAGTACCTGGGCTGCGAGCGCAAGGAGACGAGCATCAGCATCTTCCTCGAGTACATCTCGGGCGGCAGCATCGGGTCGTGCCTGCGCAAGCACGGCAAGTTCGAGGAGGCGGTGGTGAGCTCGCTGACGCGACAGGCCCTGTCGGGGCTGGCGTACCTGCACCGCGAGGGCATCCTGCACCGCGACCTCAAGGCGGACAACATCCTGCTGGACCTGGACGGCACGTGCAAGATCTCGGACTTTGGCATCAGCAAGAAGACGGACGACATCTACGGCAACGACAAGACCAACTCGATGCAGGGCTCCGTCTTCTGGATGGCGCCCGAGGTCATACGCTCGCAGGGCGAGGGCTACAGCGCCAAGGTGGACATCTGGTCGCTCGGCTGCGTCGTGCTCGAGATGTTCGCGGGCCGCCGGCCCTGGAGCAAGGAGGAGGCCGTCGGCGCCATCTACAAGATCGCCAACGGCGAGACCCCGCCCATCACGGACGACGTGCGTGACGCCATCAGCCCGTACGCGCTGGGCTTCATGCTGGACTGCTTCACCGTGTACGTTTTCCTCAATTGCCCTCTCCCCCACCGGGACCCTCGTTCTCCTTTTTACGCCTTTGCCGTCCTTTCTCCCCTGGTGTCGCTCGTCTGTTTTCCCTCATCATCTCTCTCCTCTCCTTGCTGACTGGAATACTTAGCGATCCTGCGGACCGTCCCACGGCCGAGCGTCTGCTCAGACGCCACGAATTCTGCAAGCCTGACAGCACGTACAACTTCTTCGACACGGAGCTCTACGCCAAGATCCGGGGTACGTTCCAGTAGTGTGGGAACGACGGGCGGTGGAAGAGAGCAGGGGCTGGACATATGCGCGTTTTTTCACACCCGTGGCCGTGGCAGGACATGTGTGGAGGTATAATGGGGACGAAAAGAGAGAGAGAGAGAGAGAGAGAGAGAAAAGGGCGGGGACCCATCTATCAAGCGATCATCTATCTGTTCCATCTAGCCTGCTTATCCCTCGTCTCATGTATCCGAGCGCAGCGGTCGGTCATTCAGTTGCTTGGTCAGTCAGTCGGTCCTTCAGCCAGGCGTTTGTGGGATGGAAGATGTGGACAAGACAAGTTCTTTCTGGTTACGTCGTATATAGTGGCTGTATATACCTAGGCCTGTACCTGCCTAGAGAGAGAGAGAGATAGGTACTGCGGATGTAAAATGGGAGAAGAGGTGTACCGGTATACTCACTCTGGTTGAGCACTGCCGGAGGCTTGTAGCTCGATGGATGCTTGTAGGGCCTCGAAAGAAAAGAACGCGAAACAGTCGACTGGAGGGTTACGAACCATGATGTACGGCTTTGATATCAGCCAGTAGCCATGGTGGAAGTGTACCTCATGTACTGTACTTGGGCAGATAAGCCGTCTGACGTCTACGAAGGGGGCTGCCAATCCATTTCTCTGATCTTCAGTGTCGCCCTGTGGACGTCTTATTCAAATACAGGATGCCATGAAATAAGGACGCATCTGATAGCAGCATTCTAATAGCGCACTTCTAAAAGCTCAATTCAGACTATGAAACAGCACCCCCTATTTCCTCCCTGAAGCTTCCTCCCACAGTCTCTCTCAACAGAGCCACCACATCAGAGAAGCGAGCAGCTTGCCTTACTCGCTCCCACCCACGACCCCAACTTGCTCGATTCCACCCAGGACACCAAAGTCGACCGACCCCCACCGGCCCTCCTCGTCGCTCACTCAGTCCGTTCGCACCTACTCCGTCGAGTCGAGCACGAAAGTCAGCGGGCCGACGTACTCCTGGAAGACGACGGCGCCGTCCTGCCTCGTCACGACCTGGTCGGCGGGCACGAAGTGGTACCACTCGTCTTCCCCGTCGTCGACGTCGACGTCGAGGTTCCAGCCCGCATCGTCGGGCGACTGCACAAAGTCCCAGCTCAGCACCTCGTCGCCGTCGCCAGAGCACGTCTGGTTGAACACGGCCGGCAGGCCGCCCACCCCGAGGGGCGAAGCCGTGGCCGCGCAGGACAGCACCGCGGCGTCGGCGGCGGAGGGGTCTGAGAGGAAGAAGCTGAAGCTGGATGTCGGGGAAGATGGAAGAGTTAGTTTAGTCCTAGGGATTATTCGGCGCAGCTTGTAGGAGAGAGAGCGTGGTTGGGAGATCGGGAAGGAGGAGGAGGAGGAGGAGGACTACTCACGAGCAGAGGCTCCGCGGCGTGCACTCGGCCGTGAAGTCGGTCACGGTCCAGGCCGGCTGGACGGCGGTTGAGCGGCGGACGTTGGCCGGGCTTGCGAGTGCCGAGGCGGCGGAGAGGATGGTGGCGATGGCGACTTGGCTCTTCATGGTTGCGAATTTTGGTGAGATGGTTTTCAAGGGGTTTGCTTGAGGATATGCGTGTCGAGGGTGAATGGCGAGCCTGGTTACTTGAGCTTTGGCAGCGGCTTCTGGGCCTTTATATACCTAAGTACTCTTGACCAATGTTGATCGCCACTCCCTTACAAGACTGGTGTCTATGATCATTTTTGAGCTGCTCGGTAGTTGTTGCCGTATGAAGTCACACCATGTGACCTCGTGTTGGGGAACCTGCCGCAGTGAGAGCCACTTGTGATATCCATCATTACGAGAAATCAGCCAAGAACACCCATAGTATACTACTTATTCAGCACGTCCAGTCAAGATAAAAATAGAAATAACCTGGCGTAGAAGCAGGAATCGTGCTTGGTTGGGCGCCTTGATGGCGCGAGCAAAACGACATCTTTACTGCCGAAACGAAACAGATTACGGTAGTTAAGGTTGGAAGTCGGTACGTTACAGCGCAGAAGGCATCGGAATGTGGTATCAATAATCAAATGGGAACGAGAACAGCACGCCATGGAGGATCAGCCGGGAGATGCCGTATGACGGGCTCGCCGGTCCGGATCGGGTTTCTTTCTGCGAGCCCTATCAGATTCCGGGTTACTTACCAGCCAGCCGGGCACCCTTGTCGGATAGTACCCGTCACGTACCTGGATTTATCGTGGAATACGATATTTACTGACATAGTAGTCTTATAGGGCTTGGCTCATACGAGTATCTCAGCTGGGCAATGGGGCGACAAAGTCATACATCTCTGCGTATTGGCAACGAACCCGCTACCCTGTCCACCGCTGGGGCAGACGACGACGCCTTTCTTTACTCACCAGAGTCGCCCAACGTGACTTTTTCCAACGACTTGGAGGTGGATAAGATCTGTGCGTTTTACATATATGGATTCGTCGACTCGATAGGCGTGATTTGGCTTGTCAAGCTGTACGAGAATATGGGTTGGCTCTATAAGGGCAAGTTCAACATGGACTTGAACGTCCCAATCGTTCACTATGGCAATAATGTGTTTGGGCTGAGCGGGAAAATCGAGCCTACGGAAAAGACGAGCCCCGGAGGAGCTCGCAGCGCGCTGCCATCTCTGCTTATGGTCAGACGGGGTCTGGCAAGACGTACACGATCCAGATGCTGTTCCGTCGGGTGGCGCGGCTGATATTTGATGCGGACGGAGACGGCTATGCCGAGGACAACGAGGACGCGAATGCCAAGAGAAACTTGAGGAGACAGAGTGCTTGTTCCCGTCCGGGAATCTCCACAGATCCGGCGATATTGGATAGAAGCGTGTCCGCCGCTGCCGTTCCCGACCCGCAGTAAACTGCTTCTCCTGCTTCTCCTGCTTCTCCTGCTTCTCCTGCTTCTCCTGCTTCTCCTGCTTCTCCTGCTTCTTCTGCTTCTTCTGCTTCTTCTGCTTCTTCTGCTTCTTCTGCTTCTTCTGCTTCTTCTGCTTCTTCTGCTTCTTCTGCTTCTGTTGCCGGGGTTGCTGTTGCTGTTGTTGTTGTTGGCGACACCACGACCGCCGCTTGCGCACCGACAGGGACGAGCTGCGCGGCGACGGAGACGGCGGGGCGGGACCCGTGGCCGGAACGGCCGTCACCACGCTCTCAGCCAGGGAGGCGGACGTGTTCGCGCGCGAGACGGCATCGTCTTACGTCGAGTCTCTGATCTCGATCCAGCGGGCTTACATCAATACAAATCACCCCAACTTCCTCGGGCTGCTGCGGCCATAAGCCTTATATAATATTAAGATAAATATTATACCCACTTTGGCCAGTGGCAACTGAGGACGGTAGTTTTTCGCCATAGGCCGGGATGACGATTCTGAAAGATCACTCCTGCTCGTTCTGCCACGAACATGAATTCTCTGTGTATGGATGCATTTCGTGTTGAGCTAAGTCTAAGCACACCTGATGGAGGTCCAGTTGACAGAAATATGGCTAAGTGAAAGTATATCAAATCAGATAAAGGGAGGGCTTCGGCTGGAAGACCGCCATTTTGGGCCCGCGGACGTAATTCACATCCTCGCTAGAGGTCTGAATATGGCCTATGAGCAAAACCAGCCAATAGGCCGTCCTACTTGTAACCCTTCGCCGTGAAGCTCTGCCAATCAGTAAGATATTTATCGGTACCCGCTCCCTGAAACACCCCTTTTCCGCACCCAGACACCAGCTTCACCAGCTTCCTCACTAATACACCGAGCTCCAAGTAGCGGGATCGTGTATATCCCCGCCCTGCAGCACCACAGGCTGAAGCCGACCATCACTGTCGTATCCTCCTCCTCCTCCTCCTCCCACAGACGATCTCACAGACGAGAGGCGCCAGTTAGGGTAAGTCGACGGGTAGTCCTCAGACATGTGCTGCGGCCGACACAGCGGCACCTCGTCGTTGCCGATCCTCTGCACGCGCAGAACCTTGTACTCCCCCTTCTCCGTCTCGGACTCGTCCTGCCTCCTCCTCCTCCCCGTCCCCCGTGCAGCGAAGGCGCCGGCACCGACGAGCACGACCGCCACGACGCCCTCGGCCAGCACGACCAGCGCGAAGTGCAGCCACACGTCGGCCGCCGCGGGCGCCAGCTGGCCGAACACGCCGCTCACAGCTCCGCCGCCCCAGGAAAAGGCCGCGGCCAGCGACCACGCCAGGCGGCCCAGCACCGTCGGGCACAGCACCAGCGCGCACACGGCGAGGTCGCGCTCCTCCGCGGCCGCGGCGGGGAACGACGACGGCGACGCCGACGGTGGGTTCTCCTCCGTCGTGGTGGTGATACCGGTAGTAGTGGAGGTTGTGGTCGTGGAGGGGTCCGTGGTCGTGGACGTGGTCGTGGTTGTGGACATGGCCGTTATCGTCTTGGCGTAGGACACGACGGACAGCACGAACACGCCCGAGAGGCAGACCAGGTAGACCACGACGCCGGCGCGCACGATGCTGGTGCCGTCGGGAGGGGTCGCGAGGACTTCGCGGTTGCCCAGCGCGGTGAGCAGGGCGCCGAGGGCGGCGAGGACCTGCAGGGGGATGAAGGCGTAGAAGGGGAGGCCGTGGGGCAGGGGGGGGTTGCTTGCGGAGAGGTCAGCGCGGAAGTTCACTGCGATGTTCCTTCTTCGGCCCCGCTTCTCCCGGAGGTTGGAACCGGAGGGCGGTGGATGGGTGTGAGTGGGTAAGTTATGGTGTGAGGTGAAGTGTGGTGAAGACTGAAGTGTAGTGACGATAATTGCATTTTAGTATACTTAGGTAGTGGCGATACTCACATGCGCATCAAAACGCCCACGAGCATGAACAGCAGCGGCGTGGCGACGACGTCGTCGAGCACCGCCGACGCCCCCAGGGCGGAGCGGCCGTCCGGGCCGCGCGACGAGAGCTCCAGGCCCGCGCCGGCGACACGCAGGACCGCGAGCAACACTGCTGGTAGGCAGATTGGCAGCCAGGTCTTGTCGCCGCGGCGCCCGTGCGCGGCCACGACGAAGACGGTGGCGAGCAGGACCACGGGCCAGAAGGCCAGCTCGACAATGGCGACGGCGTCTCGGGCCGGTGAGTGCAGCGTTGGCTCCTCCCGGGTGGGGGACGTGTTTGACGGCATTTTCGATGTCTGTTTGTGTATTCGTCGAGATGGCGTTACTGGGAGATACTGAGCGAGCCGGGAAGTCGTCGGTCTGGCCGTTCGCGTGTTTTTAACTAGGCGTCAGCGACACCACCGCAGAGACTCCAAAGACATAGCCCGCGTTTGCTTCTTTTAGTGTAAGCTCGAGAACACTTCAAAGCCCCGGGCTACCAGGTGGCTGTGGTAGCCATATATAATCTGTAGATGTCCCAGCCAGCAGTATCGGACATCCACATTCTGTGATCCCACGGAAGATGGTCTCATATCTGTCTGGTGCAAAGTTCGCCCTTCATCACCCTACGGCCGGCTTGTCGGTTTTCCATTGCGACTATAACACTTGGCCCGCAATCGCCCTCAACCACCGTGCCACCCCGGAGTAATGCCATTCTCTGCAAGACATACTAGCAGAAAACTGGTGATGCCTATACCGCCACGCTGGAAGCTTCCAAATAGCGGCCGAAAAGGTTTGCCAAATGCCACTGCGCCCCCGGGGCTGGTACGGTGGCTGGTACGGTCTTCCCCATGTGCATCCATCTAGACTTCATGGGAGGACCTCACCCTTACCCGGATACTTCGAGAATTGTGAAACGTCCCAGATCAGACGACCGTAGGTAGATGCGGCTCCTCACAGTGAATTTGCCCATTTCCACGAGTTCACCCTTAGCTGGACTTCAAGCGTACCCAAATATCACCCCAGTATGTTCACGAGACTCGGCTCAAAATTGGTTCAATACTGGAAACAAATTTTCATCTAATAAGCATGAAAAGCAATATGAAGGGCTTGGCTCGGATTCACTCTGGAGAGGTTCCGAGGGTTGAGATTGATCCAAGGCCAGGCCGGCGGTGACATCGTACGCGATGCAATGAAACGGTCCGCCATAGAGCTGTCAGTTGTCTCATGTGGCCGGTAATAGAATGTTCTTTGTCCCAAAGCTGCCGCAACACGCATGCGTCGACTTGGGCCCCGGCAATAAATAAGATGAGGGAGCTTCTTTGTGGGCACGCGATGCTCGCACTTGTGGGTGTCAAAGCAGGATTGTGTTCATCCACATATACAACTTCGAAGCAGTATAATATCAATGGATCCGTGTGTCCCAGATAGTGAAGCTTTGACATTGGGTACCACCGCAACTCTAGCAGAAGGAACTGCGATCCCCTCAGCTTCAATCAAACACAGTCCAGGGCTCGCCCAGCCAAGAAGCCGAGCGACAGAACGAAGCAAGTCAGCCCCCTCGCTAATAAGAAGAAAAGAAAAAGAGTAGAACGGAACGATATAGGCACATCTCACGATGGAGGACGACGTAGAGAAGCCCGAGGACTACGGCCCCGGTGGATTCTGCCCCATATCGATCGGGGACCGGCTCGACGGCGGGCGGTACGAGGTGGTGCACAAGCTGGGCCACGGCCGCACCGCAACCGTCTGGCTGTGTCAGTTCAGCAACAGCAGCAGCAGCGGCGGCGGCGGTGGGGGCGACAAGTGGGTGGCCGTGCGCGTCAACGCGGCGCGCGCCAGCGGGCCCGGGACCCCGGACCGCGTGGCGATCGACTGGAGGGCGGCGCAGGGGCTGCCGTCGGCGGAGCTGCTGGCGCGGCACCACCTCGTGGCGCCGCGCGACGTGTTCTTCATCGACTCGCCGAACGGCCGGCACCAGGCCGGCGTGCTGCCGCGTGAGTTGACAATTTTGCTCTCATTGTTATTGATCTCCATCCATCAAGATGTACCTATCCCCCACAAGAGAAGAGAGAGAGAGACAGAATATGGAAGTACGATACACGTGACTAACACGGACACGTCCTCGCCGCACCGCAGTCATGGGCCCCCGCCTATCCGACTACCTCCCCCTCCTCCCCGCCGCCGCGCGGCCCCTCGCGTGCCAGCAGCTCGCCGCCGCCGTCGGCTTCCTGCACGCGCGCGGTCTCTGCCACGGAGACGTAACGCCGCGCCGCGCGCTCGTGCGCCTGCGCCCCTTCGGGCCCGCCGCCGCCCGGGACGACCTGCGCGAGCTGCTCGGCGCGCCGCGGCTGGTGCCCCTCCTCCAGGCGCCGGAGCCCGAGCCGGAGGAGGGGGAGGAGGAGCAGCAGAAGCAGCAGCGGCCGCCGGCGCTCGTGCGCGCCCTGTCGTGGCACCGCCTGCGGCCGCTCGTGGACGGGGAGGCGGGCGTGGCGCTCGCGGGCTTCGCGCGCTCGTACACGGCGTGGAACCCGCCCGTCGTGTCGCCGGAGCTGCGGCTGAGGCTGCGGCTGCCGAACATCACGACGATGACGACGACAACGACGAAGACTTTGGGGATTGGCGGCGCTGGTTGGCAAAGCCTTGCGACGCCCGAGACGCTGTTCTTCGGGACGTCGCGGGGCGCGCCGACGGAGGTGTGGGCGCTGGCGTACACGCTGATGGAGGTGCGTCTGGGCGGGTGGCCGCAGGAGCAGCAGCAGCAGCGCGACACTTCCGGGGAGGAGAAGGAGAAAGCGGAGGAGAAGGTAACAAGGGAAGAAGTAGAAGAAGAGCAGGAAGAAAAACAAGAAGAAGGAAAGGAAGCGGCCGATCTGCTGGCGACGGTGCAACGCATGGAGCGCTTCTGCGGACCCGTGCCCTTCCCGCTGCGGCGGCCGGCCGAGAAGATGATGCGCCAGTACTGGGCTGCCAAGCCGGACCACCCCCAAAAGACAGCAGCAGCAGCAGAGCCAGCTCCGGTCCAGCCCTATTGGGCGAGCGAGAACCTCGCACCCGTCTCGGGCCGCACGCTGGAGGAGCAGGAAGGCGACGACGACGACGACCACAAGGGCAAGGGGGGCGGCGCGCTGGCCAGGGCGCTGCTGCGCGGCGGGCTCGCGCGCGCCGAGGCCCGCGAGTTCGCGGACCTGCTGGGCCGCATGATGCTGTACAACCCGGCGGCGCGGCCCAAGATGGCCGGCGTGCTCGAGCACGCGTGGTTCACCGCGCGGCAGCCGAGGCAGAGGCCGCGCGCCGTGGCGCTGCTGCTGGGCCGGCTGGCGCGGTGGCTGCTGCGGTACGCGGTGCTGGTCACGCTGGTGTACTGGTGCTGCTGTAGCGGCCGGCCGTCCCGGAGGGAGGGCCCGGAGGGGGAGGAGACGGTGCGCGTCGCGCTGGGGCGGGCGATCCAGGTCGTTGCGGATGCGGTCACGGGCGAGGCGGCGGGCGGGTTGGAGGACGGAGACTTTGGCACGTGTAGCACCATCGTTATTCAGCCCGCGGAGTGGGAGTACTAGATGTTGCGGCGGTGAACAATGTTATCTTAGCTATGGTTGTTGCTTCTATGAAACTGCTATCAAAAGAAAGACCCGGCCAGAGCGGGGCCGAGGATCGGGGCCGCTGCGGGTCCATCTGCCCGGAGATTTTGCGGGGACTACCCGTCTTGGCGCATTCTGCGGGGGATGCGAGGTGCAATAGGGGTGGGAACTCCGGAGCTCCGTAACGAGCTGTAGAAACCCGTCGTCGTCGGCGCGGATACGAGACACGTCAAAGGTGTGATGATAGGACCCGGACCGTCCTGTGCGGGAGGATATGATCACATACCCGCCTGACTGTCCCACTGCACTTGCATTCGTGAGAAAGTTAGTGGCAGCTCTGCCAGCCTTGGTGCTGTCTCGGCCGGATAGACATGCGCTTAGCTGACGAAAGGTGGGCGGTTGAGTTCCTCAATATCAAATAGTAGCAGTTATGTCGCCCGGACGACACTCGAGGGACGAAAACATAGATGAAAGCAAAATAGGCTTCCACTCACTCGTATGTGGAAACGTGAATAAGAAGTCTTGGGATGGAAACCCACCCCAAATCTCTGTTCGTAATTTTTGAGTGCTCTATGTCTCATATCTCTCTGAATCTAGAATGGCAGACCTAGACATTCCCAGTGTGACCGCTGTAGCCCTTGATAAAGCATCAACCAGCCTATGTAAAAACCCTCGGTGCAATGCTGAGGTCGGCCGAGACCTCATGTTTATCCATCCGTACCTGTTGCACCTGCAACCCATCATTACAGGAAAGAAACGCCATAATATGAATGATACATCCCGCCAAACATGTATGTACATACCCCAAGCCCAAGTCGGCCTATACGGCGAATGCGGCCACGATGGCGGCAGCACCGGCCAGGCCCAGCCCGTGTTCGGCCCTCACAGCAGCGCCGGAGGTGCTCGAGCTCCCGGCCGACTGGGTCGCGGTGCCCACGGCGGAGGTGATGACGTCGGAGACGGAAGCGAGGACGGAGGAGGAGGGGTTGTCGTTTGCCTCGTTGCAGATCTTGGTAGCCAGCGTTTGGAGATCTGAGACAAAAAAAACAAAGTCAGCTTCCATGTCATCATGTGCGACTGCGCTGGCGCGCGATAGTCAAGTGGTCGTCGACCTACTGCTGATTTCGGAGGAGTCGCAGTTAGTGAAGGCGCAGGTGCCTATGCTGCCGAGAAAGGCGCTCTTGCCCGACCCGCAGATACACTCCACGTCTGTCTCGGCGCAGTTCGCCGCGTCCGCTGCCGCGGGCAGGCAGGAAACGGCGCACGAGGGCAGCTGGGAGACGAGAGAGGGCAGCGACGAGGCTGTCGAGTTGCTCTGGCCCGCCGCCAGGGCCGCAAAGAGCGATAGCGCAACGATGGCGATCTGCATGGTGCCGGGAGCAGCGGATAGACGGTAAACGATGGAGTGGTCCGTGGGTGACGTCGGTGGTGTCTGGCTTAGATCGGAAATATACCTATGGTATGCGAAGATGAAGATGCAAAGGCAGGATAGCGAGTGAAGCCAGGGGAATGTTCAGCAAATGAAGCGGCAAAACGAAAGTTGATTGCGACTTTGCCGGCCGTCAGAATGACGGGTCTCGACAGCTTTTCAAACCGTTGCTGTCGTGGTCGCAATTCGCAATGAGGCTGTGTCGGCCGAAGACCACTCTTAGCCGGCATAGCGAGCCCATGACTGGCTGGCCAAGGATGAGACGTGGACGTGCCGCTCGTGTTTCCGCGCCTGAAACAGACCCCGAATTCCATTTCGGTGATGTCACGCTGGAGCCGCCCAGATTCAGCCGCACGGCCCCCGAAATGCCCCGAGCTCCTTTGAGGCATCGCGGCTCTGGCGGCTCCAGCCACGGCCCGGGACGGCTCAATAGGAACAAGCGGCAACCTAAAAAGCAATTCGGCAGAACTGGAAGTGCCCTCTGAGGCTCTGAGAATATTGAAACAGAAGTAATAGTCAACCAAGTTTGGAATCCATCCCCTGAACAGGATCGAAATAGAAAGAATCTCCCCTCAGCAATCCTTCACTAGGTAAAGCGCAGCATCACCGATTCGAAATCTGACTGGCTGAGATCATAGGCACCTACTTACCTACTGTTTGTCCAGCCACACTTCGCTGGGCTGACAGTTGACGGCCACCTGGGCGTCTGCCTACAATGCCACCCGAGATCATAGAATCCGTGGTTTCGACCAACCCGCGTATCACAGACGCCGCCTCCCACGCAGCACATGTGTCCAAGGGCCGAGCTTGCTTTCTCCAGAGCGGCCTGTCTGTGCCAGCAAGCTAATCTTGTAAGCACTGGTTGAATATATTTGCCCAAAAACCAAAGCCAGGCCATCCTCAGTAATTAGTTACTGGTGAAGTTGGCATTTCTCGTTCCTGAGTCCTCTTTGGCCATAGGTCAGTATGCACCTAGGCAGGCACAAGTTACGTACTTAGGTAAGTAAGCAGAGTGGTATGCGACAATCCAATGATATTACCTGATTGGTTGACCCGACGCAAGGGCAACCAACAGGATAGGCAACCGTGACCCACTAGGCCGGGAGCCTAACTAACCCAGGGGTTATAAGAGTCGCGTGATGTTCTCAACTACCAACTACTAGGAACTGCCTACCTACCTCTGTACTGGCATGATCCATTGCTTTTTAAAATGTGAAGTCGACTTTTCCGTCCAACTAGACACTCCCCAGAATGGCACGCGCGTCAACTAGCAACCCTGAGCGCAGTCTCCGGTCGACTCGCAGCGGAGGTATCAGAAAGCCGGCAACGGCAACGGCAACGGCAACGCCAGTCTCCAAGTCTAGACAAAACACCCACAGCAGCAGGACCCAGCCCAACCCATCGCCGGCAACCAAAACACCGCACCAGAAGACCGTCTCAAGAAAGAAGAAGAAGACGGACGTACCGGTACTACCGTCATACCTCCAGCCGCCACCGGCCGGCCGACCCGACCCCAACGCCGCCGTCCGGCTGTTCGGCCTGCCGCCCGAGATCTTCCAGGCGGTCGCCGCGCTGCTGCCGCCCGAGGCGGGCGTGTGCCTGACGCTCAGCTGCAAGCTCGCGCTGCGGGCCGCCGGCACGTCGGGCTGGGCCGACGAGCGCCTGCGCCGGTGCCGCTGGCCCGTCTCGGCCCGCGGCCGGCTGGCCGAGCTGCTGTTCCGCGACCTCGACGTGCGCCATCAAGGCCGTGGCTCTGGAGGTGGAGGATCTGGATCAGGCACGGGAGGAGCGGGAGCGGGAGCGGGAGCGGTGGGAGGCTCGCGAGGCTACGAGCTGTGCCTCGAGCGCTGCGCCACCCTCCACCCGCCCCTGCCGCCGCCGCGCCACCACCGCGCCACCCGCCTCACCCGCCAGTGCTGGGGCCAGTATGCGGATATCGACTACCTGCCGCGCGCCGAGCCGGGAGACGGCGGCGGCGTCGGTGGCGGCTATAGCCTCGTGCTGGCGCACGTGCGGCACGCCCTGGACACCACGGCGCCCCCCGCCTCCGCCGACGACCACGCCGGCGTACCGATCGAGTACCTCGCGGGCTCGTTCGAGATCCCGCACCCGGCGGCGCGGTACGTCTTCACCTCGTCGGGCCGGCGCGTCGGCGCCCGCGGGGACCTGGTCCTGCGGCACGAGTACAGCTTTCAATCGCGGCCGTCGAGGGCAGCAGGGTCGAGGTCGAGGGTGGGTGTGCTGCCGCTGAAGGCGGCGCACGTCCTGGGGGGGCCCCTCCCGCTGCGCATCTGCCCGCACCACTCGACGGCGACGGAGCCGACGGGAGATCCGGACTGGCAGCTCAACGGCCCGCTCCTCACCTCCTCCATCCTGGTCGCGTTCCCGGCCGCGGCGCTCGGGGACGTCCCGAAGGCGGGCACCTTCCGCAAGCCCACGCCCTCGGAGCATGACCTGATGGCCAGGGCCACGGCCGGCGAGGAGGACGTCACGTTTCGGTGCCACTCCTGCCCGACGAAGTGGAAGGTGCGGTACGAAGAAGGTGGTGGCGCTGGGGGTGGTGGCCGGAAAGGAGCCGGGCCCGGAAAAGAGAGGCCCGCGGAGCTGAAGATCACGACCTGGCACTGCTTCTACCACGACCACTGGTCGACCCTCCGGGTCTGGCCCTGGTTCATCCGGCGCGAAGCGACAAATCTGGGTAAGGACAAGCGGAACTCGGAGTACGGGAGCCAGTCGAGGACCTACGCTGATTTTCGGATTGACTGATGGGAGGTGACTTGTTGGCTGGCTTGTTTGCCTTCGAGTAGGGAAGGTTACCGATTTGGCTATACCTGTGAGAAACAATGGGGGCAGTCCATGTATTTTAGTTGGCTTCGGGGTTGGGGCGTTTGGTGGCACATTGTGCATCAACAGACTACGGGTAAAATCAGGGGCTACACATCAGAGTCAAGAGCCAGACAAAACCAGTCCGGTACCAGGGGGCTAAGACTCACTCGTCCAATCTATGCACTGTCTCTGCTAAGGAAGCCCCAGGGTATGAGTGCCATTCGGCGCCGACCGTTGATGGTTCCGAGAGCAGAGATGGCCCTACGTCCCGGGCCATCTACATAGGACAGACTGGGGACGAGGGTGGGGTTCCGTCGCACCGTCGGCCCCGCCCGGGCCGGATAACTCCTCCGATCGGGACCCCGACTCGGCGGCCCCGTGAGGCCCACTCTACCTGATAAGTGACTGCACCAAGACCCATTTTGCTCGCGAAACGATAACGTCCAAACGTCCTCAGACGAAGCAACCCATTTGTCCCCCAGGACCCGGACTGACTCACTCTTACTTGGCCTCTCATACCATCCATGTGCCGGCATGAGTCGCTGTAACGGGCGACAAACGACATTTTCTTCTGGTTCTCTGTGATCAACTCGACCTCTAATCGTCCTCTTCGTTTCTTCACCTTTCGAAATGAACTCGGCTACCGGCAGTGCCCTCGATGACCAGGCGCGCAATCTCCACCACGAGTCGCCCGACCCCATGTCCAGGGAGATCCGGCCGGCCGATCTCGTCGCCGAGACGGGAAACGCGGGCTGCCCCGATGCGCTGTCGGAGAAGACCCGGGATCCCGGTGCCCGCGCCGGACCCCGCCCGGACGTGTTCCCGGACGGCGGCTTCCAGGCGTGGCTCTGCATCGCGGGCGGTTTCTGCACCGTCTTTGCCAGTCTCGGCTGGGTCAACTGTAGGATGCGCCTCCCCCCCACCTTCCCCCCTGCCCTCGGAGTTGCTGGGCCGGTAGGTAACTACCTACCGGTAGACTCGGAGGCGCCGTCGTCTTCTTCGCGCGCTGACTCTCGGGCCGCGGGCCAACAAACACTGCAGGCATCGGCGTCTTCCAGGCCTACTACCAGACTCATCAGCTGGCGGCGTACACGCCGAGCCAGGTGGCGTGGATACCGGCGACGGAGTCGTTCATGCTGTTCTTCTTCGTCAGTTGATGTCTCCACCGAGCTTCCATCCATCCATACCTCCCTTCTCCCACCGCCGCCCCCTCCCACCCCCCCCCCCGCCCTTGCCGCCCCGCGGTCCGCGTCGGGCTGATGTCTCTTCCTACCTACGCAGGGCCTGGTCGCCGGCAAGCTCGCGGACGACTACGGACCGCGATACCCGCTTCTGTTCGGGTCGGTCCTGCACGTCTTTGGCCTGATGATGCTGTCGCTCTCGACTGAATACTACCAGATCTTCCTGTCGCAGTGTGTCGTCAGCGGGGTGGGCACCAGCTTCCTCTTCTATCCCAGTAAGCCGGTTTTCCCTCCCATCCCCGGCGCAAGCCAAGGACTGCTACCGGCGCTGACGTGACCGCTCAGCCGTCGCCGCCGTCGGCTCCTGGTTCGAGAAGCGGCGGGCCCTCGCGTACGGCATCATGGTCACCGGGGCCGGCGTCGGCGGCGTCGTGCTCCCCATCATGGTGGACCACCTCCTCGCGGGGGTCGGGTTCGCCTGGGCACTGCGCATCACCGCGCTCCTCCTCCTCGGCCTCCTGGTCTTCGCCAACATCGCCGTCCGGTCCCGCCTGCCCCCGCTGAGGCGGCCGTTCCTCCTGCGGGGGTACCTGGCGCCGTACGCGGAGGCGCCCTTCCGGCTCCTCGCCGTCGGCTGCTTCTTCGTCTACGTCGGCGCCTTCCTGCCCTTCAACTTCATCATCGTCCAGGCCGACGCGGCCGCGGCGGGCGCCGCCCCGGCCCCCCTCGCCGACTACCTGGTGCCCGTCATGAACGCGGCGAGCATCTTCGGGCGCGTCATCCCGGCGCACCTGGGGGACCGCTACGGCGTCTTCAACGTCTCCGCCCTCTTCACGCTCGCCTCGGGCGCCGTCACCCTCGCGCTGTGGGTCCCGGCGTCGACGACGGCGCTGATCGTCGCCTACGCGGTGCTGTACGGCTTCGCGTCGGGCCTGATGCTCTCCATCATCCCGGCGCTGGTGGCCTCGATCTCGGACGTCCAGACCCTCGGGTTCCGCGTGGGCTCGCTGTTCGCCCTGTCGGCCGTCGGGGTGCTGTTCGGCAGTCCGATCGCCGGCGCCATCGTGACTTCGCAGGATGGCGCGTACACGGGACTCAGGGTCTTCTGTGGGGTGACTTTGGTCGTGGTGAGCATGCCAGGCGGAAGCGGTAGAACTTGGATAATAACGATGGCAGGGCGGCGTGTTTATCACCCTCTCGCGAATCAAGCTGGTAGGCCCGAGATTGCTCGTCAAGAAGTGACTATTCAGCATCTTGGTAGATTACTGAGTCTTATAAGGGGTCGGAAGGTGACATACTTGAAGAAGTCCAATAGCAGCAAGTGATGATGTACAGACAATGGTCTGGTCGTGGAAGAGCTTCAGGCCCCTTTCGTTATTGGACACCTCGGTTCATAGTGAAAGCATGATGTCGCACGATTTGACAAGTTTTTACTTGAACCAGCTCCATACCACGACTGACATCAACCAGGACTCTGGCAACATCCAGGAAAGAGGAGTGAGCGACCAGCTCTCCAGCTCTCAGCCAGACATGGCTCTCCAGCTGGATAAATATGATATCAATGCTGTCAAACTCCCCATCCCCGACTTCCTCCCAAAGGCAGTCACACTCCTGATGCTCGACACCCTCACCAGACCACTGCCCAAAGCGCTGATCGGCACTTACAACATCGTCCACGTCCAAGCTTGTGTGACCATCATTCTCATTCTCAACGAAGACACGACACCCTTGCTATCTACCGCCCTAGCTCTGTGGAAACCAGGCGAGTGGCTGCAATGGGGGGAGATGCGACCCGATCTTTTCCAGGTTGAAGCGGCTCATGCTGGTATAGCCAAAGCGGCATGCGAGGAGGTAACCGCGTTCATCAAGGCCAGCGGCGACTCCAGAGGCCTCAAGTTTGACTTCCCGTCGCTTCTTGACCAGCACCTTAAAAAAGGACGTCTACATGTTCAAGTCCGCGCAGCGGAATCCTGACTACAAGGGATAGACCGAAGTCTGTTTTTTTTTGATGGTTTGGGAAGACCTAGCTGCGTACTTTCCGTCAAAGGCAGACCAGCCCCAGTCGCTCTACACGCGGGAGTGATGGGCAGGCTTGTTTCACAAGGCCGTCCAGGAGACGGAACAGGGCGCTGCTCAGCATGAAAGCAAGATCATGACGGTGGTGGGCCGCAAGGCACTCTAGATCTGGTGCGTCAGGAATTCACGTATGCGGTTTATAATCCTGCCCATACTACCTATGTAATTTCGTGCCGTATGTCTACCAGGTAGGTTCCTGGATTTTATGTGCTCTCAGTTCGACAGTGAATGTTTAGTTATCGATGCCTTATCAATTTTCTCACCGCTACGAGGCTTGCGAGGTACCGTAGTCTAGATAATGTACCTGATAGCCCGCTACTGCCTTAACATATATCAAGCGTCGACAAGTCGACGAAAGAGCGGCGCTACCTCAATTAGATGTAGGGAAGAGGACATTCTACCTGATCTACACATTACTTGAGTTACTCACTGACCTCGCATTGAGCTTTTCAACTGGCCGTAGTAAGGGGAGGGTTGGGTAAAGGGTTCAGATGTGACACCGCATTGGAGCCAAATACCAATCGCATTTGCCAAGGACGATCTGTTAGCTAAGTCTCAAGCTTCCAGGACAGACAGCGTTACTAAGCGGAGCGCGGGGGTCCCAAAGGGCCAACCCCCCAAGTACATTGCTCAACAGGGTTGCATAGAAGGAGTGCACACCATCTTTAAGGAATAGCTCACTTAATTCTTCTTTCTGCAAAGCGTGTCGTTGCTTGTTGGCTGGTGGATCGTTCTGCGGTAACTTACCACGTCGTCCCTGTCTCTCTACATCCGACCACGCAATTTTGCCATCCGTGACAGCCCACGCCATGGTCATCACTTCAGAAAGGGTACAAGGATTAGGTTACATGATCAGTAGAGGACATTTAGGTCATATTTATCAACGTGTATTAGACTAAGACGAGCTGTAGTGCTGGAGCTGAGGCACTTGGACGGTCCGCTCTGGACCTGTAATCGACGCAGAAGCGGACCCCGCCGTCAGGCTTCCTGACGAGCAGAACGGGCGCCCCTACTTCAGATGCGGAGAGGCCTTGATAAAGCCCTTATCACACAGCTCCATGATGATATTGCGGAGGAGCAGTAGCTCGTCCCGGGACATGTACAGAGAGTTTGCCTTTGCTGCCAATGAACCCACCGGGAACTACTCAAGTAGACTCTTCGGGCGAGCTCAGATCTCGGCAACTCTCCTGGCACCACTTGCAATACTTGGGCACGTACGTGGGTACAACCTCGGCGTCGGACTTTTGGCAGTTCTCCTGGCACCACTTACAGTACCCCGATTTAGCCTCGGCGCCGGACCCGCAGCCGGACTCCTTGCACTTGGTGCAAGGGCAGCGCTTCGGCGGGTAGTTGCCTTCATTGACAGGATCAGCATACTCGGCCTCGTTGCCGGAAACTAGTCCGGTAATGAAGTTGAAGAACGCGGCCATGGCTGTAGTCGATATTGGTTGCAAGTAGCTCGAGAACGTCGTTTAGGAAGTTAAAGATGGCCGTTGTTGGTTAGTATGTTAGTGCTTTGGCTATTGATGACTTTGGGGAGGAATACTGTGATCCACTGAAGAATCCCTGAGACTTATATGGGCATCAAATCGGGGTTCTCAACTCTTGGTCAAGAAGATGGTCGGGAACATCGTCATTATCCTAGCGTAAACACAAAGAGTGTGCGCTAAACATGAAGAGTAATCTATTGTTCAGTATGAAATCCTTAAACAAGCACGAGACACAATAACAGGTTGATTGGGCCCGATCCAAGTTTACAAGGCCTGGCTTGAAGCACGACGCACCGAAGCAATACGAACCCGCCCGGCTCTGGAGCCGTTCGCCTCTGCTCACAACTTCAGCATTACACTCTAGATGTAGCCGATTACCTCAAGGTTTCGATTCATGTATAAAAAGTCTACAACGTCTTGCTTGCGTTCAAAAGTACAAGTACACCTCCCGCGATGAAAACTGACCGGAGCCTACAGGCCGTGATTCCGCCTCACGCATCCACTGGCCGCCCCCACGAGTATTCTGATCTGGCCACAGTGCATTGAGGAGTCTAGTCTTTCATCCTCGAGACACTTCCGAGCGGCGGTCCCCAGTCCTTGGACTCAGGCCGCACGCGAATGCAGCCGGCTCCGACAGAAAAGTGACGCGAGGCTCCTCCGATCAGACCGCGATCACCACATGACCGGTCGAGAATCTCGGCCTGCTGCTCTGCTCCTCTGGCCCAGTCGGGGATGTGCTTCCCCGCGCTCGCGCCATATCCCGGTAGCTAACTACCGGCTTGCCTCGCGGGTGCTCCTCATTGCGCGCTCGCCGATGCGCACCCCCGTTCCCCTCGGCGACCTCGACTCGGCAGATGCCATCGCGCAGGCAGGCACGGGGTGGCCACCCTCTGCGTGCTGTTGTCTGGTTGTCTTACTTGGTGAGGATGGTGACGAGGGTGGGGTTGGTTGTTGAGCTGGTCGGTGAGGCTTCCCGCAGCCCGAAATCCAGGGGAGGTTGGTCCCAGGTCGCTATGAATGCATCGGTTTGTTTCTGTAGCGCAACCATCCAGATGCCAGCTTGGTCGTACGCCTCATTGTTGTCCCACCCGGCAAATTGGTAGGCATATTTCTCGTCGTCGTTTTCGTTCTGCTCGAGGGCTTTTAGATCGCGGTGGATGGGCCGTAAGGTGTCCATGATATCGGTGACGATCTCATGCACCATTTGTAGGTTATTCCGTACGTCGTCAATAGCTAAGCTCATGGGTTGCAGCTTCCGCCGTAGTATCGCAAACTCCCGTACCGGGACGCAGGCATGTTTTGACGACCAGAGGCCAAAAATGTTCCTGAAACTGCGCGCCCGACTGTCTGCACCTCGACTGTCTGCACCTCGATATTCCCGCTCAGGATGCTCAGACGCCTCACGTAAGGCGTTTTCCACGAGCTCTGTTATCCGGCCCTGTATCCTTCCCAGCCGACTTGAGCGCTTGATCATCATACTCGTCGAATTGTTAATATAATCGAGATTAAGGAGGATGGACTTGAAATCCCCTTCCTGATCGGTCACACTCGCTAAAGCGAAGTCGAGTCCGATATCGTACCCCAGTGTGCGCAGTAATGCCTTATATGTTGATCGGCCATGTGATAACGCTTCCGCATCCCACTGGGTTCGACGCGCGATGGACCGAGCCGTGGTATTGATGTTCGACATGAGGATGGGCCAGCCAGCATGAAATCTACCCATCTCAACTGCGTATTCGTAAAACTCTTTTGCGAAGCCTTTCTCCCATATAGGGAAGCCATGAACAGGCTGGGTGATTCTCTCCGCTGTGCAATACGCATCCCGTAGCTCATCTGTCACGGAGGAAAAAACCAAGGCTGCCAAGGCTTCTCTGCCGTGGCATCATTAGCGCTTATATTTCCTGCGACACACCCCCCATTCGTAGCGGACCTCTGGTAGAGGTAGGTACGGATGCACTTCGCACTTATAGAGCTCATTGGGCAGGTTACCATTGGGAATTACGGGCAGCTCATTTTCTCGGCTCCCGACCTAAGTGGTATTGCTTGCGCAGCTAGGGCCGTGCTGGGCCGTACACCCCCGAGGCGATTCGAACGGGTGTCTTTGGCGTTACGTGGGCGTGTCAAAGCGCTGGCAGTGGAGTGTGGCTTGGAGGATTTTACCACTGCGCTACCGGGCTCATAACTGTCACGGAAGAAAAAAGCCAAGGCCAAGGCTTGTTCTGCCGTGGCACCATTAGCGCTTATATTTCCTGCGACATCATCATGAAAGTCCTTGTACGCCATGTTAAATATCGCGACTGGCAAAAGCTTTTCGCGCGAGTTTATGAGCGTGCCCAGGTACACACCGCGCCAGTTCTTCGGTTGGCAATAGGCTAGCCGGTCGGAAAACCATGAGTTGGAGCAGATATAAGGTGTGGCGACCAGGAGAGTAAAGGGCAAAAGATGCGTTAGGAGTACCGTGGTTCCGGAGATAATTGGAATTGCCCAGAGTAGACGGTATAGTTTTTTGGGGTACCTTCGACTGGCGCCCCTGGTCCCGGAAGAGCCATCCGAGATAGCTCCGCCTTCTCTCTTTCTAGGCATGATTGTTCGAAATGTGGAGAGTTTGGCGTTTCCTTTCCTTACCAAGCTGCCGGTACGGGTTTCGATGAAGCCGGCTGATAAAAGTACCTGAAGAATCAAAAGCCGCTTTGGGGGATAGCACGATACGTAAGTTAGGTAACTTATCAACTTGTGTCGACTTTGCTGAAGGCTTCAGGTGTAGTTATGTTGGGTTACAGTTGCATAGAAGGCAAACAAGGCTGTATAATATTGTTGAAACAAGGGTACAAAGCAAACCGAAGCTTCAGTAAGTGAGTCGTTCTCTATAAGACCGTACTGAAAGTAGATGAACCTTCATTCAGCCCAGCTTTGATTTGAAAGAGCTTTCATGGTTTTCCATGTCATGATAAAGGATTACTCGAGCGAAAGCATGGAACACTTATTAACTTACACTTTCAGTGATGCCTCACAAGGCCTCTTTGTTATCAACATTTCAGAGCAAACTATTCTCAAAGCCAGCATTAGGCTGATAACGCTGCAAGTCGTAGGTTCGTCCAGTTGGTACTCCGCTCAGGATTGCTACTAGCTATCATTTCTACAATAAGTTACCCATCATGGAGTCCGCCTGTCCCGCCTGTCGGATGAAAAAAGTCCTTTGCAACGGCTCATTGCCCGGCTGCGTTGTTAACGCCACACGCCGGCAAATCCCATCGGCTGCTAGCAGCAAAAGTACATCAGAAGCAAGAACACCCCCTGATTCGGCCCCCGAAACTCCTGGCACTGATCGGACCAGACACCGAGGCAATCCAGCAAACAACACAAGGTCATTGTCTTGGTGGGATTGGGCTCAGCTTTTCTACCCGGCTCTGTTGAAATTAGGGCGATGGAGCTGGGAATGTTGTATAGGAGCAATTTGCCTCTGGATTTATGCTCTACTGGTACTCGCCGAACCCATCAAGATCGCAGGCCACGAGAATGTGCCCAATCCCAAGCAATACGCTAAGAGAGTGGTGCAGATGAGCTGGGTCCGACTTATAAGGACGCTCTGCTGGATCCCATCTTACTATACTTGGAACGAGTTTTGTCCACCTGAATATGCATCAGGCGTGAAATTTGGCACTTTTCCAGGCGGAAGCGCTAAGCACAATGTTCGAGGCTTTGCTGACGAGCTGGCTTTAGCCTCGGGCGACATTGGTCAAGTTGTCATGAAAATGAAATTGGCAGAAGCACCTGTGACCCAGGCGAAGGACATGGCCGACGGTCTCGATCAGTATGGCCAAGAACTGCAGGTGGCTTCGGAAGCTTTCAGAAGATTCGATGCAACTACCTACGAAGGCTTCACAGAACTCCGAATATTCGACAAAACAACGAGTCGCGTGTTATACAACACGAAGTGGGCCTGGCTCTGGATCTGGTTTGGACGCTCTGAAGAATCCATCCAGAAAAGCATTCAAAGAGAGTTGGAAGAACTTGAGCTTGTCGTTACTAATACGAGCAACATATTTACACGAATCCAAGTGGCTGGAAATGACTCGAAAAGCGCTATGAGGGCCCTTCACAAGCGTACAACAATGACTCAAAGGGTTTTGAGGGCGGCTCGGGCAGAGCTAATCGAAGGATACAAAAACAGCAAAGGACGCAAAACCGACAAAGGCGCAGATTCATTCGAGCCAGCAGCGAATCCCTCTATACAAGCACCAGATGCTCAAGACCCAAGGGGGGCAAAACGTAATTTCTGGACCTCTTGGTTTAGCCTGAGCCGACCATCCCAGGAGCAACTACAGTCCGAAGACGCTGCGAAGAGAAGATTGAGAGAGATTATGAAAGAGATGACGCCCGAACATTTCACCGAGCTTGAACAAATAATCTCGAATGTCCTTACTATCCACAACCAAGCTAACGAAGTAGCAACGAATGTCATAGACTTGCTTTCTAAGTCAATGAGAGCTACGAACTCGATCATTGAAGAGATAAAACGATTCGAATTATCTCCTCAGTCGGATTACGAGGAAAAGACAACATATCTATCGGGACTGGTTGAGGAGAGACTTGAGATTAGGAAATCCTTCAGGGATTTGGATGGCCACTTGAAAGCAATCAACCAAGACAAAGCGCCCCGCCGGCAATTCCGACTACCGCAATAAGTTGAATAGCTAGACCAGCCCTGGAAGGAGGGGGAAAAATAAGTAGGTCCGGAGTATTTGAAAACGCTAGACGAGATGATTATATTCCCAATAGACCAATTTATATCAATGTTGGATCGACTTAGGCGTGATCGCCGGAACTCCCATACGGGTGATAAATGCGTAGCGAAAGTCCTTATTCTAATAAGTGATGATTCAAGAAGACGTATTCGTACGGGCAGAGGGACTGCCCGTACAGCTAAGTACTAGGTTCTAGGAGGTCTAAGCCAAAGGTCTAACGCGGCCATAGCCTTGGTTATGGAGCTATGGGGTCATCCGAGGGGGGTCCGATAAGAAGCCGTACTCCTTTAAATTCCCCGCGAGATTCCTTATATTCGCGTAACTAGTTTATTCGGTTTTATAAGAAATATACGTAATAAACGGCCGTTATACTATCAAGCACCGTATAACGTTATAAGTTATATATTGCTTAAGGTGGGTGTGTAGCTAGTTCCGGACTTTGCTACGATAATAAGAAGAAAAGCTGTTTCTCACGTGTAGCTTAGACAAGATCACTCAACATCAAGGTCAGCCAGGATGCTGTCGCTCGTAGAGTCTGCCCTCGGTCGCTTGCGGCCAGGGTTGTACGAGTAGTCCGGGAAAGCGGCCAGGTGGTTGCGCTTCTCCGTCTCGGCCCAGTCCGCAAACGTCCCCCTCACCTCGGGCGACTCGACCCGCCACGACTCGGCCACGAGGCAGGACACGGCCTGGTTGTTCTCGGTCGTCCCCGGCGCGCCCTCCCGCAGCGCGGCGTGGTAGGCCTTCCGGTACAGCATGAAGCTGTTCAGCGGCCGCTTGACCTTGCCGTCCCGGCTCCGGCGCAGCTCCGCCTGCCGGTCCCCGGCGGAGCGGTCGACGTACTGCTGGATGTCAAGGCCTCCGGGCCGAGTCCCGAACACCTCGCTCAAGGTGGCCTTACCGTAGATGTCCGCGAGCTTGGGCCTGGGCGCCGGCGCGCTGACCGCCGCAGACACGTTGGTCCCCGGCTGGGTCTTTCGGCATGGCCGTGACGAATCCGTCTTTCTGGCTCGCTTGCTGGGTCTCTGCTCGGCATTGGCAGGGTACGCCTCGAGCGCCGGGTCTGCATCCATAGATTGCAGATCCGCGCCCATTGACTGAGCATTTCCCGTATATGACAGACCAGCGAACGGGGCCGTGGATGAGGCGGGCGGCCAACAGCATTCCATTGCCCGAAAGCCTTCCTGCCAAGGATTACAACCCAAGGGCTGTGACCATGCCATTGGCGGTAGCATGAAGTTATTATAGTAAGGGTTCGACGCCGGGATAGGGGCCATGGGAAAAGAGAAACTAGGGCAATGCTGGTAGGACGCACCGAACGAAGGCAAAGCTGGGTTGAAGTCCGACGAGGGTGGCAGAAGTGGCAGCTCGGGATATGCCGAAACCTCGGGTCGGGGAACATCGAGATGCATCGGCTCAGGGGAGGGCTGGACATTCGAAGGCGTTGTACATTGTGCAGAAAAGTCTAAAGACATTTCTCCATCCAACAACGCAGGATCAATGAAAGTCGACCAAGGATAATCTTCTGCAGGGGTCTCCGTGGAGAACTCGGGTTGTTCTTGGTTGTACAGAGCCTCCATTTTCTCGCCGATGGATCTTACCTGAAGATCCTGTCTAGCGCGGCTGTTGATGTCCCAGGTCTGTTGTGGTTGAAAGTAAAGAGTAGAGGCTAATGTCCTAGGACTGTTGAAGTGGAAAATAAAGAGAAGAAGCTGATGTCCCAGGACTGTTGCAATTGAATATAAAGAGCAGTTGAAATTGTTCCCAACGCCGACCAGGGCTTTTATATACCTACTTGGGAGCTGAATTACAGAGTTGTGTGATGCCATGAAGTGGTCAGTGCCTTTTCTTGTTCGGAAAAGCTCAACCAAGAAGTTGTTAGCAATACTCTTTCATGCACCGTGTCTGGAGCCAAAGACTTTGTTTTCCGGGTCTTCTCTTTGTACTTGTAAAGGCATTGTTCACACCCATCTACTTCATATGCTTATTATAGAGAGTCTCACAAGTCTTTGTTGGCTTTTGATGTGGAGATGATCGGACAGTACACAACATCTCATACCCAAAATGGCATCCATGCGTAGATCGCGTAGGGGAAAAAGGAAAGAAGTACTCCGTTAGATAAGTTAAGGAAAGAGATATGACATAGGAAGCTAAAGGCGGAGTTTCTGGTATGACCTAGGGTCCTGCGAGGGTCGCAGGAAGGAGATTGTTGAAGCACTGCTTGGTTTGACGGCTGATGGTTGCGGGATTGCCGAGGATGGCTCATGTGTCTCAGCGAGCAAGATGGCTGCGTATGGGCAAGGAGACTATAGTAATTGACGGAGCGCTAAGTGAAAAAGTACCGAGTGATGAAAAGTAAGGTATGCGGTCTTTGAGGCGACATCCAATATCGCTGCAAGGCATCGCTGGCGTGGCGAAAGGGGGGAAGACCAGAAACCGACACAATAAATATCTCGAACACGGAGTACCAACTTAGCCAACGATGGTAGCAAAAACAGATGAAATAAGAACGAGGTCTTTAGCAAAAGAGATTGTCTGAACGATCCGCGGCGATCATTTAAGACACCAGTTTAATACCAAAGTATTTGCCGTAAAGATGAAAAGAGAGCGAGACGAGATGGGATGACGTTCACATGCTCTGGATGCAGTCCGCGGATACGGTGGAATCGTCGATCGAGTTAGCGCACTGCACTGCGGGAGCGCTAAGCGACCCTGGCAACCTGGCATAAGCGAATCAAGCGCCCAGCGCAGAGCGCTAGACCGCTGCGCGACTGGGCGCCTCGGCCCCCACTGCCGGCTATGGTCCGTGGGCCGGACGGCGTTTTGATCGTTTTCTTGGTGAGACGCTGATCCGGGCTGGCGGTCGCTATGACAACCGGCCGAGACTGCATGTCAACAACACACCACTGGGAATCCGCCGGCCCCATTTGATCCAGACAGGGGACTTGCAGCTTGCGACTCGTCCTCAGATCTCTCAATCCACACTTGCCAACTCCATTGACCTGTGCTTGGAGCTTGCTCTGACTCGTTTACATACAGACCGTCCAGCTACCGACTGTTCGTGTCTTCACCGCATCCCAACCAAGACCTCTCTTCTGTCGACGCGCATCTAGGTAGCGTCTGCCTGATCAAGGCACCACTTACACCCTTCTAGTTCTCGTCAACCAAGTTTGCTATTGCTGCTGCTGCTGCTGAGTACAACCTAAGAGCCCATTTGCCCGGCCAGCCTGGCTTGCGCTGCGTGAGGTGAGTGTCACTACTCCTTCTGACCATCCGCGCTCTGCTGGATGTGTCGACGGGGGCTTCGCTGAGGAACTCGGATTCTGACATCGACGCGCAACACAGTTTCGGACCCAATTAGATAGAACAATACCGGCAATACTCGACCCTATCGACGACAAACGCCCCATCCGAACTCGACTCCCTCACTATGCTGTCCAATCCGCCCATGAGCGGTCTTCAGGCCCGACAACAACGACAACTACACCGACGACAAAATTCGACACCCACGGCCCTGGAAACGATGAAGATCGCCAACAACGAGAACAACAACATCAATGGACCCCTGCCCAGTAGCCCGCATCACCAGGCTCAGCACCCACAACAACACCGGCAAATACACCCGGCGCCGCAACACCGGCCTCGGGTTGCGCACCGGCGGGGTATGAGCCTGGACACCCGACGCCAGATGCAGTCGTCCCCGACGACGACGACGCCGCTGCGACAGGAGTTCCCCATGGTAAGTAACGGCACCACTACTAACAGCACAGGATTTTCAAGCACACCACAGCAGGTGCTGCGAGAAGCGCAGCAGCAACGCATGGCTCGCCCGGGCCTCCAGCAGCAAGCAGCATACGCAAACTTGGCAAGTGACGAGAACTATCTCATCTCCCCCCACACCCCCCAGATGCAGAGCTTCGCGGGCCCCGGCTTCGAGGGCCTGCCCGACTCACAGGATCTGCAGCTCGGCTTCGACCTGTTCGACGGCCCGATGGGCGCCCTCATGAGGAAGAACCACGAGGGCTTCGGCAGCAACGGCATGGCGCAGGACTTTGACCTCTTCCCGCCCAGCAACCTGTCCACGCCGACCTTCATGAACTTTCATGAGAGCCCCGGCGGGCCCGACTGGGTGTCCGAGGGCGACACGGCAAGCTCGAGGAGAAGCTCCCGCAGAGTCAGCAATGGGATCATGGACAGGGTCGCCAGATTTGAAGGCATGACTCTCGAACCGGCTCAAAGGCCGCTTACACCCCCACACCAGAATGCAACAGGTGAGCACACTCACTCGCCATCTCTCCCAAGAGTCCCAGCTAAATGCCTCAGGCTATTTTCCACTCACCCCTATGGGAACTCCTCATCACGGAACTATCAGACAAGGGCAGGCCCCCCAGAGATTCGCAGAAGGCTACGACGAGTCCACAGAGGAGACCGTCAAGCCCACGCGCCAATCTGGCAATAAGCGGACCAAGTCCACCTTTGATGAGATGAGACAGGCGGCTGAAGCGCAGTCGATGATGCCCACGCCCCAGAGAGCCCACACCATGCCGCAACCGGGGCCATACGACTCTACGGGACTCGGTGCGCCCGATTTTCTGGGGGTGAACCACATGAGTAACAGCAGCAACAACAACGGCTTGCGAATAGACACAACATTCGACGGGCTGCCTCCCCCGTCTCACCCCCTGAGCGCGAACTCGAGCTTTTCCCAGTTCTCGTCCCCGGTGACGCCGGACCTGGGGGCCTTCAGCAGCGCGTTCGAGATCAAGGCGGAGCTCGAGACGCCGCTGCTGGAGGAGACGCCGCAGAGCCTGGTCGACGACGACGACGAGTCGCCATCGACGGAGAAGGCGTCGCGACGGGAGGGCTCGCCGCCGCCGCACCACCACCACCACCACCACCACCGGCGCAACGAGTCGGTGGCGAGCCTGGCGAGCGCGGCCAGCATCGCGAGCATCGACATCGAGAAGACGCGGACGCTGACGGGGGTGACGGCGGAGGACATTGCGCAGTACATCCGGTGTCCGGACGCCGGCGGCGGCGGTGCCGGCAGTAGTGCGAACCCGCGGTACGTGTGCGAGTTCGAGGGCTGCGGCAAGCGCTTCGGGCGCAAGGAGAACATCAAGTCGCACGTGCAGACGCACCTGAACGACCGGCAGTACCGGTGCCCGACGTGCCGCAAGTGCTTCGTGCGCCAGCACGACCTCAAGCGCCACGCCAAGATCCACACGGGCGTCAAGCCCTACCCGTGCGAGTGCGGCAACTCGTTCGCCCGCCACGACGCCCTCACCCGCCACCGCCAGCGCGGCATGTGCGTCGGCGCCTTCGAGGGCGTCGTCCGCCGGCCCGTCAAGCGCGGCAGGCCCAGGAAGGTCCGCCCCGACATCGACGAGCGCCGCGACAAGGCCAACCGCACGCGCCGCCGCGCTGGTACCGGCAACAACAACAATAACGCGCACCACCCCGCGGACCCGTCCTCGCCGACCGCGACGTCGGCCGCCGGCTCGGCCTCGGCGTGGGCGTCGGCGTCGTCGCAGTCGGGCTACTCGGACTGCTCGGCGGCCAACTCTCCCGAGCGCGTGCACGATGACGGCGACGACGCGCTCGACCTGCTCAACGACCTCATGGACGTCTCGATGGGCGGCACGACCATGGACCCCAGCAGCCTGTCGCAGGGGGGCGCCCACCACGGCTCGACGTACGCCTCGTCGGCCGCGTCCTCGTCCTTCTCGTCGTCGTCGTCGTCGGCGCCCATGCCCTCGCTGGGCGGTCCAACAAACATGGGCCTGGGCATGGGCATGGACATGGCCGACGAGCAGTTGCCGCCGCCGCAGGCGATGGCACGCAAGGCTTCCACCCCGTCGGCGACGAGCCCGTTCGCGGCCAGCACGGAGCCGCCCGAGCTGGAGCTCTCGCAGTCGTCGTCGCCGCGCTTCCTCGACCCGTCGGAGCCGACGATGCTCAGCCACAGCAGCGACCACCACTCGTCTGCGGCGGCGGCACTGCTGCAGCACTTCCCCGGCGCGGGCGGCGACGCCGCGGACGTGGGGATCAAATACGAGGTCGATGACTTTGCCGGCGTCGACATGTTCGTCAATGACGACGGCAGCAGCGACTTCCTGTTCGGCGGCTCGGCGGGCGGGGACGCGGTGCACGCCTACTGCGAGCAGATGGATTGATCGATTCCTCACTTTCCATCGACAGGATTGTCTTTTCGTCACCTACCTTTTTGTTCTACCTGCCTTGTCGCCTTATTGCCAGCTATTCGCGTGCGTTGGTGTTTTGCTGCTTCGAGATTGTTCTTCTTTGGTCATTACCTAAGTACCCAGCTCGTGTCTGATAGAACTGGATGGATGGACTTTCGGGAATTGGGGAAACGAAAAAAGGGGAGGTTGGACTTAGGTCGGGCGTGTGTTGGAAGGGGGCGGCGGGAAAGGAAAGCAATATGCCTTATGATGCTCACGCCAAGATGTAATAATCCTACTAACTACGGTCTCGGCGTGAGGGGGTTCTGCTCTTGTTAGTTGTTTTGTGATGTATGATAGATAGGTACCTGTGGAGGGACGGGACGGGGCTAGGGAACGTTCTGATTCATGGGCGGGCTCACTGGCCATCAGTTATCGGCCCCGTCCCCTTGTCCCATAGGGTAATGAATTGGAATTGATGCCTGAATATGTCGTTGTTGCTTCTCGATCCATGCCATAGTCTGTTGGTTGGCCAATTGACATCTCGTGTTTAGTGAGGTTTGTCTTATTCCTAGATCAGCCATTTAAAAAGGTGTTATCGGTGCGTAAAATGAAAATCACCCTTGCGTAAACAGGAGCAGTAGTAGTAGTAGCAGGAGCAGGAGCAGCAACAGCAGGAATAGCAGCAGTAGTAGCAATAGCAGCAGCAGCAGCAGCAGCAGCAGCAGCAGCAGCAGCAGCAGCAGCAGCCGAGCATTAAACAGAAAACTAAGGGATATTATGAAAACTCCTGAATATAGAGTTTCTGCTCCTCACTTCCCAGGCTCCCCCAGACTGCCAGGGAGGCCCCCGCAACAAGGCCGTTATTAGTATTTAAAAAATAGTATAAGAAATAACTTAAGAATCAGTTTAAGAGGGAGTTAAACATATAGTTTTATAGATACTTTAATAGATAACGGCATAAACGAGTGTAACTAATTACTTACGATCATCGCCCGACTTCGTACCCGGTACGGGTACGAGAAAACAGCGCGACTGGGAGTATATGCGACCTGTAAGTGCATAGCCGCATCAGTTGGATTATCACTGCCTGTAGGCTCCCGACATAAGCTGTTCCATGCAAATGTAGAGGTTAGTCCATTGTCACGCGAGTTCCTTGTCTCGGGTTTGAAGATGTTGGTATCATGTCCTAGACGTTTCCTACGTGTCGGGGGGGGATGTGTCGTCCACGCGCTTTCGGATGAAGCTACAGCCTGCAAGAGGTAGTGACGCCACTACCTATTGGTGCGTCTTCCAGCACCGTAGACCCCAACGTGCCGGGAAATCAGCAGGGATTAGCACCACTCTGGTTACGATACGAGGCGAGAGAGATCGGCGCGCAGCAATTCTGGGTAAAATGTTGATTGGCACAGACTATTCTATACTACGACCTGGGCGCTGCCCTCTGTGTCGAAGCTGCTTAGAGCGGCGGCACGCGCCAACCGAAACGGCGGCGCCGATACTATATCCTCGACTTGGCCTGTACTGTTCTACCTCACTTAGTAGGAACCTTTACTGGTATCGGGCAGCGGAGGATCTGCCTCTTTTCGGGCTTGACTGACTCTTCCTGCCGTTCGGCCGGGGGAGGCACCTGCAGGAATTCCATGGGGCTCAGGTGACCACAAGAGGCAAATTCTTTTGCCCTGGCACATATGATTCGGTTTACACCATCTACACGTTCCCAGGTAATGATCTCCTGTCGGAGGGCAATGGTCTGCTGGTAGTTGCACATGTTGATCAACAAACAATGTGATTTCGTCTTGTCTTGAATAGGGATATTGTGAAGTGGCGAGGCTAGTTTCTTACGGGGGAAGAGACAGGTTGCCGGCTTGGCCGGTGA
Organism: Xylariaceae sp. FL0804; assembly: GCA_022539325.1. Classification (NCBI taxonomy): domain Eukaryota; kingdom Fungi; phylum Ascomycota; class Sordariomycetes; order Xylariales; family Xylariaceae; species Xylariaceae sp. FL0804. Next base: position 2,175,284 of record JAJKLG010000007.1, on the reverse strand, counting down.
GCTCTTATATGAAAGCACTTGAGTTCCAAGAGTGCCTCGTAGCCTCTTTGCAGCAGAAGAACATTGAAACACAAGTAAATTAAGTGGCCAGGAGGCGAATATGAAGAACAAAGTGAAGGTAGTTTAGTTTGTCAAGGGTCTGCTCGACATATCGGTATTGTATCGGTTCTTGTTCGTCCTTGGAAACACATTAGTATGAATGGCATTGTCATTTCGATCAATGAAACGGGTCAGCAATCGTGGATTTCGTTATTCCGCGTAAAGATGGCATGAAAGAGTTTATCGTATCCGAATCTGGAGAAGGCGAGTGGCCCCCACGGCTAGACCCGCCGTGGTCTTTCTCAAATTGGAAAAACCGAGGGTCTTTCAAGCATCGTGATTGGCTCGTCATAGAGCAAGCTATGGACCCCGATAACTCCAAAGGTTACAAGACGGTCCAGCGCCCAGATGAGGGAAGATGACAGCTGAGTGACTTATACCCGTTGGACTACATGTGCACGGGATTGTTCCAAGCTGCGACAGCACACGCGCAAACCACAATATGCCGGCAGTAGAGTCGGAGCATCACCGAAACAAAAGTACTCTAGGCAGCTGGTATGGCTGCTGTCGCATACTGGTAGAGGCTACTGCCAGTCCAGCTCTGAGCCCGTTGTTCGCCGGTCCCACTCCCGATCAGCTGACGAAACTTGAGCACTTTAAATCATAGTGGGGAGAGGTCAGTAGGTATATAGGGAGAGATAAAGACCTCTGATTTTTGCCGTATTGTCTTAACTACCTACACGACACATATTCCTGGGCTGTATGACTCGAGATACTTTATCGATGTTGGCGTACTTGAAGCTCATCTGTTTACTACGCGCCGATATCGCTCCAACTAAGTATTGAATTGATTGGCCAGATGAGGCTAGTGGCGCAACTACAGCGGAGCTCTGGGGGACAAAGGATTGGCAGGATCTTCACCCCGCGCCTGAATCCGGACGCTGCTTACCGCAGAGTTCTGACCACCCCACCTGACCCTGAAAACTTTCCTCGAGGCAACAAGAAGGGAGAGAACGTCTTTTGTCTTACTCCCTCTTCCTCACGACATCACCCCTTCGCAAGACGCTCTTTCGATCCTGTCCGCAAATTTTCCGTTGCTCGCGCCAGAACTCTACCCGCCATGGCTCCCAATGGTGTCAATGGAGCGTATGCTCTTTCCCAGGAGCACAGAGATGTGTGTATATGCCCCATTACCACCTGCGTACCCGTACGCTCGACGTGACTTACTGACACGCCGCCAGATGCTTGAGAAGTCTCTTATCGATTCCGACCCCGAGGTTGCTGAGATCATGGTATGTCTTGTCTGCTCCGGTCAATCTCGACCTCGACTGCGGGGCCTCTTCTATATCTGACTGTATCCCGCAGAAACGTGAGGTCCAGCGTCAGAGGGAATCCATTATTCTCATCGCCTCCGAAAATGTCACCTCCCGGGCTGTTTTCGACGCCCTAGGCTCGCCCATGTCCAACAAGTACTCGGAAGGCTACCCCGGTGCTCGGTACTACGGAGGCAACCAGCACATCGACGAGATCGAGCTTCTCTGCCAGAAACGGGCCCTCGAGGCCTTCCACTGCGATCCTGAGAAGTGGGGAGTCAACGTCCAGTGCCTGAGTGGCAGCCCAGCCAACTTGCAGGTATACCAGGCTATCATGCCCCCTGGAGGTCGACTGATGGGCCTGGACCTCCCTCACGGTGGTCATTTGAGCCACGGCTACCAGATTCCCTCCAAGAAGTAAGCAAGCCGAAGCAGGCCAATTGCCGCGCAGAGACCTACCAACGTGCTGACACACCACAGGATCTCGGCCGTTTCGACCTACTTCGAGACCATGCCCTACCGCGTCAACCTCGACACGGGCATCATCGACTACGACAGGCTGGAGGAGAACGCGCAGCTGTTCCGCCCCAAGATCCTGGTCGCCGGTACCTCGGCCTACTGCCGCGAGATCGACTATGCCCGCATGCGGAAGATTGCCGACTCGGTCGGCGCCTACCTGGTTGTCGACATGGCCCATATCTCCGGTCTGATCGCTTCCGAGTGCATTCAGTCTCCTTTCCCCCATGCCGATGTCGTCACGACCACCACACACAAGTCTCTTCGAGGCCCTCGCGGTGCTATGATCTTCTTCCGAAAGGGCGTCCGCAGCACCGACGCAAAGACCGGCAGGCAGACCATGTATGAGCTCGAGCAGGCCATCAACTTCTCCGTCTTCCCGGGTCACCAGGGTGGCCCCCACAACCACACCATCACCGCCCTCACTGTGGCCCTGAAACAGGCGGCCACGCCCGAGTTTAAGGCCTACCAGGAGAAGGTTGTTGCCAACGCCAAGGCACTGGAGAAGAAGTTCAAGGAGCTGGGCTACAAGCTGGTCTCGGACGGCACAGACTCGCATATGGTCCTCCTCGACTTAAGGCCCCAGGCTGTGGACGGCGCCCGTCTCGAGGCCGTACTTGAGCAGATCAACATTGCTTGCAACAAGAACAGCATCCCCGGCGACCGGTCCGCTCTCACCCCTTACGGCATTCGCATAGGCAGTCCCGCCATGACTTCGCGCGGGTTTGGCGAGAAGGACTTTGAGCGGGTAGGCGATTACATCGACCTGAGCATCAAGCTCTGCAAGGAGATCCAGGCTGGTTTGCCCAAGGAGGCCAACAAGCTCAAGGACTTCAAGGCCAAGGTTGCGAGCGGTGAGGTCGAGAAGATCAACGAAACCAAGAAGGAGATCTCGACCTGGTGCCAGACCTTCCCGCTTCCCGTCGAGGGCTGGCGAATGGAGGCCGGCATCTGAATCTCTTAATATTTTACGACGCTGGGTGTCAACGCGCATTCATGGTTCAACCTACACTTTGGGCATAAAAAGGGGCAACTCAACTGTTCTCTAAGGGATGGAAGGTGGGAATGGCTGACCAGGGGGAAACGGGACGAGAAAATGGATATATCCTTGCATTGCATTCATCAGGCGTTGCAAGAACAAGAGCTCACGGAGTTTGGCGGCTCATCTGGGCGAGCATGCAGCGGCACTGCTTCAACACAGCCTGTTTCGAGATTTTACTCAATCAATGTCTGATGTACATTCACGTCGACAGTATAAGAACACTGTCGGATAAATACCAAAGATCAACGGACAACCACGTCTACCTGCCTTGACCAAGTGTCGCCTGGAGTATGCGGGATGGATAGTATGGTCAGGTTGCGGGGTTGGAGAAGCTTCCAACTAGGTAAAGTACCTGTAAACGTGGACCTCACTGCCGTTGTGTGTATCGTCACCACTATCACCACCACCTCGGTCGTTCGCGCGTGGGACGTTGATTGGTGCTCATACGTCATCGAATAGTAACGCAACTGACCTGCCTGTCTACCTACGTCTTCTACACGCTCGTATTATTACCCATGAACGACGTCAAGATTGTGATGATTTCTATGATCATATAGGCGTGCGTATAAGTCATATTGCCGAGTTGGGCGCAGAAAACGGCAAACTTATCTGAGCAAATCCCTCTGAGCAGTCAAAAAAAGTAAAACTCCTCGACCATGCCGCTCCCCGACGCAGACTTGCACCCCGTGGCCACGGGCCTCGCCAAGCAGACGGTCGACGTGAGCCCTATGACTGCCCATCTGCGACGATGATACGTCGCCTGCGTCGCGGCGTGGGGACTGACGGGGCCCGTCTCAGGAACACTCGGCCGAGCAGCCGCTGAAGCTGTTCGCGGGCTGGTTCTGCCCCTTCGTGCAGCGGACGTGGATCGTGCTCGAGGAGAAGGGCATCCCGTATCAGTACATCGAGGGTAAGGAACCTAACTATTCACTTGATTACCGAATATGTCGTGCCTTTCCCTCAGGTTCCATTCCATTCAAGCGATCATCTCATTGTATTCCAGGGTTTCGCCTCACCGATGTGGATGGATGGATGACTGACGTTTCTTCTCATATGATGTGACGACGCGCGCGCCAGTCAACCCCTACGAGAAGGGCGAGCAGCTCATGCGCGCCAACCCGCGCGGTCTGGTGCCGAGCCTTGAGGTGGCGCCCGGCCGCACGCTGTACGAGAGCAACGTGCTGTGCGAGTACCTCGAGGACCACTACCCGAACCGCAACCCCCAGCTGCTCCCGCCCGCCGGCATCTCCACCGAGATGGACTACCAGCGCGCGCGCGCGCGCATCTGGAGTAAGTCCCGTCCCGTTTCCCTTTCTTTCTCCGCCGTCATCTAGATAGACCATCGTGGGGGTCCCCCTGGGCGGATAGATAGGTACCTAGGTATGGAGACGAGGCATCATCATCATCATCATCGTCATCAAGGAAACCACTGCCAGGTGTTTCCGAGCCCCATGCTGACCCCCCGACGCGGCGCGGGCCTCTCGCTCACTCGCTCGCCCGCTTGCTCGCAGTGGACTACGTGACCAGCCGCGTGATCCCGGCCTACCACCGGCTTCTGCAGCACCAGCCGTCTTCCGGTCCGGACGGCGCCTCGCGTCTGGACGCGCTGCGCGCCGAGCTGCGCGGGCACCTGCTGGAGCTGGCGCGCGAGATGGCGCCGCTGCGCGAGGGCCCGTACTTCGGCGGCGCGGAGCTCGGCATGGTCGACGTGGCGCTGCTGCCGTGGGCGCTGCGCCTGTGGGTGCTGGACGAGTTCAAGGGCGGGCTCGGCGTGCCGGAGTCCGAGGAGCAGCCGGGCGAGAAGGGCGGCGAAAAGGACGAGGACGAGCAGCGAGCCTGGCGGCGCTGGCGCGCCTGGCTCGCGGCCGTCGAGGGCCGCGAGAGTGTGAGGCGCACGACGAGCGAGAGGGAGCACTATCGGCCCATCTACAAGAGGTACGCGGACGACGAGGCCATGTCGGAGCTGGCGAAGGCGACGAGGGCGGGGAGGGGCGTGCCGTAGGGGGGTATCCTACCTAACCACCGTTTTATCGCGTGAGGAACTGGGTAAGGGAACTACCGTACCCTATGAGCAGTCGGATCCCGAAGAAGAGAGATGTCGCCGGTCTGTTAGGTAAAAGGAGGGGATGCAGAGTATCGATTGCGACTTTTGATCCACCAATCTCGAGCACCGTCAGCTAGGCGGGTGTGGCTCCGATGTCGTTGCGTCTACCACCGGCGATGCATTTCTAAAAAGGCTTGCCTTTATCTCATTAGGTAGCTCACAAGATGGCGATGCGGCAAGCATAATAGGCAGCGCAATCGCCACAAATGGGGTAATTATTGTCATGGCCCGCTGCCTCAGTCACATGGCGGTCGAGACAGGCACATGAGCTGTGTATGTTGCACTCGATGAGACGTCAGAGCTGAGCCATCAACACCCAAGTCGCAGAGCTATGAACTTTCCCGGCACCATGGGCTTGAGCATCATTGGCATGGCGATTCGTGATCCAACAAGCGGTTCGCATAAACTACCAATTTTGTGTGGAAACCGAAGATGAGAGAATGGGAAGCTGGCGGCTGCGAGAGTGTCCGACGGCCCTGACAGCTCAAGCTCTCAGCTGCAGCAAGTTGAGCTGCGCGTACAATTGTACCTGCGTGCGACTCCCGCGTCACGGTTGCTGCCTCGGCGGTTTGTTCGAGCTTCCTGATAGGCTGCTTATGCCCACGAGTGGCTTAGGCAGGGAGAACTTGGTTGGGAGAGGCAAAGCGGCAAGCCAACGTCAAGGTCATAAGCCACAGCCCGTTGCTCGGACACTCAGTTCACCCCGTTTTATTGACTCACACGAGACCACACTTGGCCCACCACCATTTCCCCACTAAACTGCCAGCTGCCCAATGGACAGCTTTGGTTGTTAGCCATCGCGTCCCATGTCGTGCCTGTTTCTGCGGCCTAGTTGCATGAGAGCACCTGAGCCATGATACTGAAAGCTGCTTACGTGCATGTTCTTGCTGTTATCCAGCTCTTCGCCCCATGCTGCTGTTTCGCAGCCCACCCGCATCCTTTATCTCTCTCCAGGTCTACATCATCGCCCTCCACTGCCGTCCCCATCCATCACTCTCCCTCTCCCTCTCACCAAGCCTCCATCGGCCTTCATCACATTCTGGGCCACGCATCATCCATCTCTCTTTTCCCACCCCTTTCCATCCTTTTGTCAATAGTACCTTACCGTATTCCGAGTTGCCCATCATGAAGGGAGCTCTTCTGGGTGCCGCAGCTGTGCTGCTGGGTTCCGCCCATGCCGACGTCCACAAGATGAAGCTCAAGAAGGTCCCCCTCTCCGAGCAGCTCGTAAGTCTTCACCTACCTGCGCCGTGACAAGTTGTTTTGTCCTTGCTCACGCATACGATGCTGTAGGAGACCATCCCCATCGAAGCGCAAATGCGCGGTCTCGGCCAGAAGTACATGGGCGCCCGCCCGAGCTCGCACGTCGAGGCCATGTTCAGCCAGGGCAGCCAGGTCGACGTCCAGAAGGGCCACCCCCTTCCCGTCTCCAACTTCATGAACGCCCAGTACTTCTCCGAGATCAGCATCGGAACCCCTCCTCAGGACTTCAAGGTCATCCTTGACACCGGCAGCTCCAACCTCTGGGTGCCCTCTACGTCCTGCAACAGCATCGCGTGCTTCCTGCACTCCAAATACGACTCTTCTGCCTCGAGCTCGTACAAGAAGAACGGCTCAGACTTTGAGATTAGATATGGCTCTGGTAGCCTGAGCGGTTTCGTCTCGCAGGACACCGTGACTGTTGGTGACTTGGAGATCAAGTCCCAGGACTTTGCGGAGGCCACCAGCGAGCCTGGTCTTGCCTTTGCTTTTGGCCGCTTCGACGGCATCTTGGGCATGGGGTTTAACAGGCTTTCCGTGAACGGCATTGTGCCCCCCTTCTACAAGATGGTCGATCAGAAGTTGATCGACGAGCCCGTCTTCGCCTTCTACCTGAGCGACGGTGGTGATGACTCGGAGGTTGTCTTTGGTGGAGTCGACAAGGACCACTACACCGGCAAGATCACCGAAATCCCTCTGAGGCGCGAAGCCTACTGGGAGGTCGACTTTGACTCGATCTCTTTTGGAGACGAGACTGCCGAGCTCGACAACACTGGCGTCATTCTTGACACCGGCACGTCTCTCATCGCTCTGCCGAGCGACCTTGCCGAGCTCCTGAACAAGGAGATCGGAGCTAAGAAGAGCTACAACGGCCAGTACACCGTTGACTGCTCGGTTCGCGACTCTCTGCCCGACATCTCGTTCAAGCTTTCTGGCTACGACTTCGCCATCAGCCCGTACGACTACATCCTCGAGGTGCAGGGCAGCTGCATCTCCACCTTCATGGGCATGGATTTCCCCGCTCCCGTTGGTCCTCTTGCCATTCTGGGTGATGCTTTCCTGCGACGATGGTACTCCATCTACGACCTCGGCAAGGGCACCGTCGGTCTGGCCAAGGCCGCATAGGCTGGCAGGCTGGCTCGAGGGGCAGTATAGCTGGGGTTTTAGGAACAGATGAAGTCACCCATGTGATGCCTGACGCATCCGCGCTTTGGTTTAATCCAATGTACACTAGCACCACTACGACAGTGTTTTCCTAATTGTCAATTGAATGTTGTGAACCCTGCTAATCTGTCTTGGCCCTTCGAAATCCTGCTGAACCAATTCCCGCACGAGTTTATCCTGCTGCCTGGCTGGTCACGCGCCCTATCTAAGGCACTTTGCTTGATTACTGTACTGTGTACGTAGGAGTAGAACCCATGTCTTTTCCGCACAATGATGCCGACCGACCGTCGCTGTTTCCAACGTATCTCAGTGTTGCCGCAGTCGCTGGACTGAACACAAGTTCCAACATCGGCTGATCACCTGACATTCCACGTTCTTTAGTATATGCCGTCGGAGCAATCACCTAGGTACCTAAGCATAACGGGGGATTGGCATCGTTCGGCTTTGTAGAGAGACTACGTCTTGATCTTGAGGTATTGCAAAATGATACAACGATGGCACACCACATAAAGCTGAAGGGGGTGGAGAAAGGCGCGACAGCAAACGGTCGGAGGGCACTGTATCGTTGGCCGAATGTGACTAGATGGATACCGGCATGCGGGCTCGGGCCGGCAAAGAAGACGGCGCCGGTTGCCTAGTACGACCCCGGATGGAGAAGCGGAGCACCGGGGGGTCCCTACGGCGACCGGTCCGACTCTATAGTGACGGCCTCAAAGAGCCGGGCTACCTACCTCACTTTTCCATGTCAACAAAATCTATTTATCCAACGACTGGAACTTCACATTCATAGATACGCACGCAATAGTTTCGAATGGCATTTGAGAAGACTCTACAAAGTAAGGTGAGGATGGATTACGAAGACGTTGCTCTGGGTTCACCAGCTGAGTTACGGTTTTAGGAAAGCCCAATAAGTTACAGAGTGGCCTCTAATGCCGTGCGCCAGAGAGCTAGGAATCATAAAAAGCACAATGTTGGTAGCATGAGAAATCAGAACTAGACACTGATATACGGACTAAGCCTACCTACATTTCAAGAGTTTCGAATATATCTGTATCAACAGGCAGTCTATGGGCTGAGCTGGGGTACCTCAAAAAAGGCATGATGTCCCGGGTTGCTGTGGTGGAGATGGATGGCAGCTTTAACCACTTCCTATGAGATTGCCGTATCAGCATATTCGCCATTAGACTTGGGGCACTTTAGCGCAGGACAAGGAACTAAGAAAAACAATCATACCACTGTTCGTGCCGTAGATAGAGAACTCGAGAGGCACCTATCATGCCTGAGTTCAGTGCCTCTTACAGTGTGTTATACGGTACGAATACGGTAGCCAATAGACCGTGGTGGGAATGCCTCGTGCCAAATTCACGTGATCGAAGCGCGGACCCACAGCTGCTAGTGGTCAATCAATCTTAGCAGGGCCGTGCAGGCCTTCGACACAGACACATTCTGGCCGTCTCTCCCTCGCGATCCTCCAGCCTCCTACCCGCCGCGGCGATTAATCAGAAAAATAAAGCGCGGAATCTCGCAGTCCAGCGCGTCAGCCATCAACCCCGATTCTCTGCACGCACCACCAGCGCATGTGGTGGGTCCGGACGCGATTTTTCGCTGTCGCTGGAGCCGCATCGCCCTGAGCCCTTCGCCCTTGTTGGAGGCCGTAGAGAGGCCGGCAAAATCGTCCGACCCAGGCCAGCAGCTCTGCGCCCTCGCGACCGGACCGTGCAGCAGCAGTAGTAGCAGCACAGCAGCAGCAGCAGCAGCGCGTATGAGCACCGCACCACCGCCGAGCCCCAAGCCCGCCGCCGACGCCGACGCCGCCGCCGCTGCCGCCGCCATCCACACAAAATAGACCCGCCGCCGCCCGCCATTGTGCCATTGTCGTCGCTACCGACCGTGGACGGCCATAGCCCGCCGCGACACCACCGCAGCACCACACAAATGGCGTCGCCGGCCGTCACCCTCCCCAACGGCGCGCCCGCGTCCAACAAACCCACCACCGCGCCCGCCAACGCGAACGCGCCCACGCCCATGCAGATCGATGAGCCCGCATCTGCCCGCCCGCCCACTTCCTCGGCCAAACGCAAGCGAGGCGACGGCGACGGCGATGTTGCCGATGCGCGGCCCAACGGCCTCGGTCGCAATGGCGTCAGCCCTTCCTCCGCTGCCTCTGCTGCTGCAGCCTCGGCCAGCCCAGCCAGCGCCTTCAAGATCGACAACTCGACCGTCCGCAACTACTTCACAATATTACAGAGGTAATGATACCACGTCACCCTGTCTCGTCCCGGTCCTGTTTCTCCTTCAGAGCCACTGCGCCGTGCCTCACTTTTCCCTGATGAGTGTCTCGCGTCTGACTATTGATGCATCGCAGCTACGACTCAATCCCTTCCGTCCTCAAGCGCCCCCTTCCCGACGCCGATCCTGCCGTCGAACCAGACGCCAAGAGGAAGCGACCTGACGACGCTCACCCGTTGCCGTCCATTGCCGACAAGGTCGCTAGGGATGAGTACCAGAGCGTCGATGCTATCATCAGCGACGTAAAGGACTCTGTGTCGGACCTGCTCGGCGAGCTGCGAAGTGCGGAGCCCAACAAGACGAACGAGGCAAATGATACAGCAGTTGCCAGGACTCTCGATTTCAAGAAGAAGGCTCATGGCCTGTTCCGGCGCGAGTTGTCATACCCCGAAGTCGGCCCTGTCCCCGACGTCTTGGGAGAGCTCGAGTCGACCAGCGATCTGCAGTCGAACGCCAGCGGCAACATGATGTTGACCGTTTTTGGCGAAGCGCCGCGGCCAAGGCAGCTATTCTCCAGTCTGCAGCAGCCTGTCGAGTCGAAAGAGGGGGAAGCCACCTTCCATCCGCTCAAGGAGATTGGTCTTCCGAATGGCATTAAGACTGCCAAGGCCGTGCCCTACTTCTTCCCGGCTGCTGTCAACAAGGACAAGAAATCCAAGACGTTGGGCGAGCTCTTCCCGGCTCCCCGCAACCTGCAGTCCCTGCCCCCTCCGAAGGCCCCCAAGAGCACGACCAAGGGTGTCCAGGTTGGTTGGCACCGCCCGGAGCTGACGGAGAAGTCGAAGTACAGGGCCGGGTCGTATTTCGGCCAGCAGGTGTCAACAGGCCGCTGGCTCGACTACAGCAATGCTGCGCCTCCCTCTCAGATCATGACGAAGCAGCGCGAACGCGCTATGAGCCTCGCCGGTAACAAGCCTTGCTCTTCAGACCTGGAGATGTCGGAGATGGAGGCGCTGTTCCGTGGTGCCTTCTCGAGCTTCGCGCCCTCGAAAGATGACTCGGCTGCCATGGTTTCCTCGGGCCTGCTGAGTCAAACCCTGTGGTGGCAGAAAGTAGGGCAGCGCAACTTCGATCGCCTGATCGGGGTCGATCTACCTGACGGCGCGGAAGACGAGTCTGCCATGACGAATGCCAACCCCGCGGACGAGGTAGACGAAGAGGCTATCCAGAAGGTCATCGATGACTGGGACGACAGTATGATTGACCCGAGCCTCGAGGATGCCTGCTGCCCCAAGAAGTCGGACGAGGAGAAGGACGTGGACGACATCCTCCAGGATGTCTCTGACATGATTCAGACATTAATATCCTACCAGAAGAATCGCAACCTGACGCTCCCAAATGCAACCACTCAAAGTCGGTATGCAGCGGATCCTGCGCACAGCGATATGCTTACCACTGGTACACCGGTCCAGCCGGGCGATGAAGAGACAGCCACATACCAGGTTCTCAAAGCTCAACTAGTCACAGTAATCGCGATGCTCCCTCCATATGCGGTCGCACGTCTCAATTCCGACAAACTCGATGAACTCAATATTTCGACCAAGCTGGAGATTCGCACCGATGAGTACCAAGGCACGATGGAAGAGGATGAGACTGCTGCTCGTGCCAGAGCGGCACAGGCCGCCGCTGCCAACCCCCGACCACCACCTCAGCGGACGTCCAGCTCCTCATCGACCAATCTGCAATATGGGCAGCAGTTTCACGCCAGTACAAGTCGCTCGCCAATGCCCAATACGCCATATTATGGTGCGCAGACGCCCGTCCGTCCAAGTCAACAGCCTATTCGGCACCCGCAGACGATGCCGCAGCCATTCCCCCAACGTCCTCCTTCCAACGGTGGATATCGGCCACCAAACTCGTATGCAAACGCGGCCTATACCCCACAGTTTGCCAAAGCCCCAACCTCATACTCTCAACCTGGCTCGTACGGGGCAACGCCAACGCAGAACCGCGGACATTATATGCCTGGATATCCTAACATGGGCAGCCAGACCCCGCAGGCTCGATACCCGTCCTACTCTCATGCTCCCAGCACCCAGCCGCCGGCATACCACCACCAACCCTACCAGCCGCCACACCAACAACCCGGCACGCCTTCTCATGTCCCGTATGGTCACTACACCAATGGTGTAGGTGCGATACCTCAGAGGAATGCCTCACCACACTTGGCTCATCAGCCGCCCCACCATCCCCAGCATGCACAGCATGCACAGCATGCACCGCATGCACCGCAGGGCTACCAACCCCACACGCCGTCAAGGCAGCCTTCATACGGCGGACAGCCTCACATGAACAACATGAACAACATGAACGTAGGTCAGCCTCGACCTCACCACCCCCAAGCTGGCGCTTCACCTATGCCGCATAACCAACACCCCCACCCAACACCCAACATAAACCATGCTCAACAACCCGCTGGCGCTGGCTACCCACCCTTCCACACCTCGCTGAATCCCCTCCAGGTGCAGCAGGCCATGGATCAGGCCAAGGCTCGCTTTGATGCCCAAAAGACTGCTCAACGATCAAACGAAACGATGAAAACGCCCGGGCAAGGCCAAGCTCCAAATGTTCAGGGCCATCCCGGAGCCCCGGTGGGACTGGGCGGCATCGGTCTCGGTTCAGACCCCTCTCGGATGGCAGCTGCCAGGGCCGGCGGCATGCCTGGCGGTCTCAACTACGCTGCTGCACGCAGTCCCAGCTCGAAGCAGCAGCAATTCAACAACCCCGGCGGGGTAGCAAATAATAATAATAGCCCTCGCCTGGCTAACGGCGGAGGCCCGTCCATGGCGCCCGCGGCGGCGACGGCAACCACCAACGGCGGCGGCGGCCCTCAACCTGGCGGAAGCCGAGAAGGCTAGAGCTCTTCTTCTGCGCCTGGACGAGTGGACCTGATGCAGCAACATCTGTTCGCGCGGATTAGGGGCCGAGGTGCAGGATGGTGAAGGACGACGCTCGCCCTGATGCATGCGCACTGCGCCGCAAGCAAGCGACGTCGGAACACAAGAACACGGACGCGGCTGCACGGATTGGCGATACAGACTAGATCCTCCTCGTCTTCGCTGACGGATGGAAGAGCGAGAACCTGGGTACCTGCTTCGGCTACTTGTCACTAGATGGAAACCGGGGGATCGGAGTTACGGCTGTTTTAGGGGAGTGGGATCTTACCCCCCTTCTACTACTACCACCTAGAAGGCGAAACGGGGATGGGGAAGGCAAGGGACGGGCAGGTATGGGGTCGGCGTCCAGGTCATTCAAGCCCGGAGGCGTCACAGGAGATTTTCCCCCTCGATTCGATAATTCTCACTAGGTAGGCGAAGCAGACTGAACAGAACGCTCTGTTCAATCGTCTGTTCTTGGCTTCGTCGTCGTCCTCGTCGCCGTGCTCGTCGCTGTTGTCGTCGTCGTTGTCTTTATCGGATCCTTTTTTCTCCCAGCCCAGGCCGCGCGGCGGTCGCCTGGCCTGAGTCTGTATAAACCAGTCGGTTTACAAAGTTACAAGCCTAGTTTAATCAAGGAGTACGCTCGCAACTGGGCGTATTTACCATGACAAGATGAGAAACTGCTAGATGCCTGTGGTCTGGCTGGCTGGCTGGCTGGCTGGCTGGGTGTCTGCTCTCCGTAAGTACCTACTTTAGGTACTTAAGTGAGTATATTATAAAGTATAAAAATATCCGTAACATTATATAATGCTCGCCGCAGGACACTCCTTTCAAGCGAGGAAATGGCGGCGACGTCAGTCAATAGCATGGAGGCAGGTTCGAGTTGGTTGAGCTGGCAAATGAAACGAGCGCTACGTCAATGCTTGATACGCAGCTTCCGTTGCGAGTTGCGGCCATCGACATAACATTATTATCTGTCTCCTCCGTATCCCCCAGTCCCTTAATACTTCCTTCTTCATCCGACCAGCACCACCCTTGTCTCCCTCACATCTCTGACGCACCCTAGCAACAAACCCAAGCAACTAAACACCTTTTGCAACCATGGGCTTCGCAGAGATCTGGCTGTTCCTCAAGACTACGCTCGGTGCGCTAAGCACCGTCTGTCAGACACTGATGCTTTTCGGGCCCCGGCGTCTGCTGCGTGTTCTTGTTCTCTGGAGATGCCTCCGCCGATGCTGTCGCTCGACAGAGGCTGCGCCTGGGTCTGGCCAACCTAACCCTAATGCGATAGTTACAACCCAGCCGATAGTCCGACGACGGACATTACAGAGCTTGGGCCAGCGTACCCTACATGATCTTCCAGCTCATAGGCCTGATGAAACGCCTAATCGAGGTTGGAGAACAAGTCGCGGCCGAGCTGCGTCAGGTCCGAGAGGTTCTTCGAGAGATCCAAGAAATGTTCGCAGGACCGGGAATGGGTTCGGGCCCAGCCCGTCTGCAGTGAGATGCCAACACAAACAGCACGAACAGCACGAACAGCACGAACAGCACGAACAGCACGAACAGCACGAACAGCACGAACAGCACGAATAGCACGAATAGCACGAACAGCACGAACAGCACGAACAGCACGAACAGCACGAACAGCACGAACAGCACGAATAGCACGAATAACACGAACAGCACAAACAGCACGAACAGCACGAATAGCACGAATAGCACGAACAGCACGAACAGCACAAACAGCACAAACAGCACGAACAGCACGAACAGCATAAACAGCATGAACAGCACGAACAGCACGAACAGCACAAACAGCACGAACAGCACGAACAGCACAAACAGCACGAACAGCACGAATAGCATAAACAGCACGAATAATATAAATAACACGGCGCTGGCGATCGGTGAAAAGGCGGCGGATATCTTTATCGCGGAGCTGGGGCTGGGGGTGGCAAGACCGGCGTAGGTTATTAGCTTCAAAGTCATGGATGGTTAAGGATCAAGTCGTGTCTACAAGGACCTTGTATTTAATAACTCTGTTTACAGTTAAGAAGTATTGATATGAGTTACCATAGGCTCGTTACTTGGTGCCCAATTGAAGCTGTAAGCAAAGCGTCATGTTATCTGAGCTGGATCGTGAGATATCTAGCGCAAGGCCCCCCAAGCAGGCCTACTGTCAGACTCAACTCCCCCATCTGCGACACATTGTCTAAGGTAACTTGCCTATATTCAAGACGTACTGAACAGAATCTTTGAGCCCTCATGCATAACAGATTGCGCCAGGTTCAAGCTCGTTTGACAAGTTCCCAGTGGGATCTCCCAATTACATCCCATGTGCAAGTTAAGGGGTAACTTACCAGTTGTCAACCTAACTTAAACGTGCGGATCTCGATGACTTGATTAATGTAAATCAACGACTTTACCTATGGAGAGTTAACCAATCAGATATTAAACTGCCTCCAGCATTTGTGGGAGCCTGTTTGCGTCCTCCTCCTCCCTCAATTCCTAGGTACTTCACCTTCAGCAACGCCAACAGCATCATGGCTGGCGCAAAGTGGAATGGCTGGTTAGCCGATGAGGCCCACGATCAGTCTTTCGGCAATCTCAAGGATGCTACCGCCGAGCAGAACATCTCTGTTTAATAGATGAACGAGCAAAAGCACCTTGTCGTGGTGCCAGAGGGTAAGACAGGGCTCCGGAAAAACCGCTGGGCGCAATTCCAGGACCACACTCAGACTGCGACCAATGTACTTGACAGCCAGAAGACGTTCAGACGTTCCAACCAACTAAACCTACAGCAGCCTTTGGGGTTTCCCGGCGCCGATGGCAAACATCGGAGGGAGCCAGCTGGCTCACCACGTCACAGTATGCTCCCCAAAGTCCACGAAACTTCGCAGGTCGGCTTGGAAGCTCCTACAGCCCAGGACTTGCAGGCACCAGAAATCAATTATGGAAAAGAGTCTTTGATGGCAGATGCGCTACTCAAAGTGACCCAAATCGTCGAGGCCATTTCTGCCAAGTGTCTCGTATCCGAGCGTAGCCCCTGTAATAGATCATGGCGGAAACCAAGAGGCCGACGAGGGCAAGTACTGGGATACTGAGTGCGACTACCGGGCCCAGGCGAACTCTGACAAATTCCTCATTCAAGACTGGGAGGCTGTTCGCAATAAGGGCACCGAGGGATGGCGCGCCGGCTTTCGATCAGTACTCAGTTAGCTTTAGGAAGCGCTGTCTCACAATAGTCAGCAAAAGCAACTAGAGGGCGTCGCTAAACTGCCAAATCCGGCGAGTACATCACCACGTCTTCGACTATGAAAAGAAATAGAAATCGATATAGAACCGCTGAAAACCCTTGTTCCTCAGATAGTGTGAAGCCCCAATGCAGCAGTCTTTCTTGTGGTGCTCCCGAGGCAATCGTTGGTCTGCGTTGTCAGATTAAGTAATTAGGATGTAACTTTAAGGGTTCATGATCAAAGCCAAATGCCCAATTTGGCATTATTCGGTATGTGGTAGAGTGATTTCCGGCACAGAAATTGCACTTTTCTAAAAAAGACCGTTAAGAGATTCTCATCGTACTTAGGCAGCTAATGCGATACTTTGACGCATGCACTCTCAGCGTTTATTATAACAGTACATCAGGCCACCGTCTCTTCCTGTCCTAGATGAAGGAGCTTGCCGGTACGATGCGAAGCCGGAGCAGCAGCTCCTAGCCCATTTCCCAAAAAGAGCGCCTTGCATGAATAGTTTAGCAAGAGCTAGAGACACGTAAGCTGACCGACGTCCGAATAGTATAGTTCTCATCTAGAAGAAACGACGGGTGATGGTTCAGGGGTCGGTTCGGACGTGGTCGCCCCACGAGGCTTAAAGGTTCAGACAAAATAGCCAGAAAGCCAGCGGCAAGCCCCGGCGGAACTGCTGGAGTTGGTCTTCAATTTCTATTAGAATCCCGCACGAATCTGCAGGTAGGGAGGTGCAGTCATCCCTTGCCGCCACCGGGCTTGCGGCTGAAGGCGTGCGAACACGGGTCCAGAACCCCTCGGCTGAGCCGAACCATGCCGTCCCCGCGTCCCCCCATTGAAATTGCCACAGCGCCGCGCCGCATGCACGGGTCCGCGTCTCACAGCCTCACCGGCCGTGGTCAGGCCTGCGGAGAAGTGTGTGGACGTGGTCGGATGCTGTAGGAGGCGGCCAATCAGCACAGATGGGGCGTTGCAGACTAACTTCTGGGGGCGTGGGACGACATCGAAATAGATGCTACGAAGACCGGGCGGGCGACCGCACCTCGAGCTTTTGGCAGCAATATGGCGTTCCGACGATACTGATAGTACGGCATCAGCCCCGCGAGGGAAAGATTGGATAGCGTCTCCCTTCGAGGGCTGACTTGGCACTCTGTGGAGGCGTGGCGCCTCCTCCAGACCCTTCCATTTCGACCACAGCGTCCGGAGTACCGTCACACCTCAACGACTTCGAAAGGGCCACGAGATGGTCTGATGGCCTTCCCTTGTATAAATCGCCGAGTTTCCCTGACCAGATCTCCCAGAAATGAAGCTCGGTAGACTTGACCCAAGTTCCCTAGGTAACTCACCCCCTTCCTTTCTCCTATCTTCTTCATCACTCTCGTTTTATCCCCCACAACTTACGATCATTACCCGACTCACGACCAATAATCCCCCACAATGCAGTCCCTCATCCTCACACTGGCCTTCCTCGGCGCGGCCCTGGCCTCACCGCCCTGGCGCATGGCCCACAAGCGGCCGCTGCTCCCGCACCAGTGGGCGCGCGAGCCCTCGACCGGCTGCCCGGCGTACCTGGAGCCGGGCAACTTCTCGTCGCCGTCGTACATCACGCACGTGTCGCAGAAGCATCCGGACCAGTCCTTCGGCCCGCAGCAGACGGGCGTCTTCACGCCCAACGACCTCGCCAGCATCTTCAGCTTCGACGTGCCCGCGTCGCGCACCGACGCCAACTGCACGCTCGAGTTCCTGTTCCCGAGCCGCAACCAGCTCGCGCCGGGCGAGCCCCCCTTTCTCTACGAGGGCGGCGGCAGCTTCTTCTTCTCCGGCTACAACCCCGGCAGCTGCCCGGGCCCCCAGACCACGTACAACAACCAGCCCGAGCCGGGCCCCTTCGGCGCCTTCCCGCCCATCCACATGGAGCCCGGCTTCGCGTACACCATCGACGTCGGGCCCTGCTTCGTCAGCGCCGGACTGTGCGCCGCTGGCAGTGAGTACTTCCACTCGGAGGGGGGGGCCGGGCAGGGCACGTTCCGCTGACATTCCATTAGTGACCTCCACCAACGACACCCATTTCTCGTTCGTCCAGAACTCGCGCACTTGCCCCATTGGCATCTACACAGCTTACAGCTATGGGTTGCCGGCTTAGACAGGAGTGTCTTTCACGGTGTCACTTGATCGGACGGTCATTGGAACTTCCATCTTCATCTATCTTCTTCTTTTGGCCCTGTCCCAGACCATGTTCGTATTGGACGCGACAGTCAGCCTGTTAAATTTACATTGGTATATATAGGGGGTCACACCTTTAATACAAATTTTGATGCATCAATATTTTTGTCAAGTTTAACAATCCTCTGTGGTATGCTCGGCAGTGGATAACTTATGTGCTTGGACAAGGGACTGTGTGTTTAGCCACGGGGACATGGTGAGTTGCGCGCATCAGCCGACCCTTCTAAGCTGTCGTACTACTTGAACATGTCGGTGATTTGATCATGTCCCCATAGTTCCTGTACGCGGCAGGCTCAAAATCAACATCTCGCTACGGAGCAGCCTTGGCAGCATGACTTATACAGCCCCGGCGATAGCGCCGGCCAAGGAAATAAGGTCAGCCAGCTGTTGAGTGGCACGACAGACTGTGTGAATATGAGGGCGCAGCTAGAAAGCCGGACAGCACATGCTTCATTCTCACTCACAGGCAACGCGTGCCCGGAAGCGTCCCGTGAGCACGAATACTATATAGTATCGGTAAAGCAGCACCAGGCAGTCATACACAAGAGTCCTGCAGGTCGCCGACAAGTAGAGACGCTATCGGCGGCCACCGACATTTGACTCACTTCTCCTCCATGGTGAGGAAATCCCCGCAGAGCTGTAGGTACCGCTCTTGGGCCTCCCAGAGACCCGAGTGGCTCGCGTTCTCCAGCGTCACCCACTTGACCTTGGGGATGTGCTGGAACCACGGGGCCATGACGAAATCCATCACCTCGTCATACCGGCCGTTTATGAGGAGTGTCTCTGCCTCGATCTGGTGCGCTTCCTTCCAGCCTTCCCAGTCCCTCAGGGTTCCTATCGAGGCGAACTCCGACTCGCCTTGCCTGTGACCAGATAATTATTAGCATCCTCTACTCGTTCATAACGGCATGTAGACCCAGTATCGGTCGTGCTCTGATAGGCACCCGGTACGCAGACCCTAGATGAGACTTGGGTCTACTCACATGGTGCCGTAGACCGTCGAGTCCTCCTTGATGTTCTTCCACGTCTGCTGCGCCGGCAGGGGCACGGGGTCGAGGCGGCAGACGAACGTCCTCATGAACACGGCCGTAGCCTCCTTATACTCGGCCGACCCATGATCTACATCATCACTCTCCAGCACCTTCCGCGCCCCCTCCGGCAGCTCGGCGATGCGCCGCCTCGCGCCGCGATTGTACAGCGGGATGCTCGCGGGCGCGCCCGACATGACCACGCGGCGCAGCCCGTCCGGGCGCCGCGCCGCGTACTGGCCCGCCAGCATGCCGCCCCAGCTGTGGCCCACGAGGTGGAAGCCGCGCAACCGCAGGCCGCCCCCCGGCAGGCCGTCGATCAGGTTGTCGAGCTCGCGCACGAAGAGCTCGGCGGTCCAGAGCGACTCGTCGCCGGCGCGCTCGCGCAGCCGCGTCGACCGCCCGCACCCCACCTGGTCGTAGAAGACGACGGGGAGGCCGTGGCGCGCGTGCAGCGCCGCCAGCGGGACCAGCGAGTCGTGCCCGCCGCCGGGCCCGCCGTGCAGGACGACGACGGCGGGCTTGGTGGTGTCGGCGGTGTCCGAAGAAGAGGAGGAGGAGAGGTCCCCGACGACCTTGTACCACGTCGCGCACGGCTTGTCCACGCCGGGGATGGCGAAGGGTATCTCGCCTTCGTGCGTGGGCTGCTCGTCGGAGGACATGGTTTAAGGGGGGGCTAAGAAGTTAGGGGGAGGCTTAGGGGGTTGGAGAGCGTGGAGAGCGTGGCTGCTTGGTTGCGCACAGGTGAGGAGGTGGTGGCACCAGGAGAGGTGGTGGGAGAAAGGATGACGTTCACAGGGAAGCTGCGGTTGGGAGAGTTGGGAGTTGCGGCTGCGAGAGAGCCCCTGGCGGGAAGTCTGCTGATGGTGGGGGGGCCGAATGCCGGTGGAAGCAGGTAAGCCTTCGCGGTTGGAGAAATGCTGTTGGTTTGCAAAGGCTGGATGGGGTAGAGGGGGGATGGCGACGATGGGGGTAGGCACAGCCTACAGGATGACCTGCATGTTGATTATCACAGTCACAGAGTGCAAAGACTGGCATCGTAGCCACACACCATCTGGTTGGTAAAACGGTGGGCTCGAAATGCTACGCCGTATCCGCATTGCTACATGATACGGTGCAGCTGGTGACGAGCAGAGCGTCGGCCGGTACGGAGTAAAGTGGTGGTATTGAACACCATAGGCGCAAAGTACCTTAGATATTTCGTAGTAACTTACCTGTTTGGGAAGATATACGACAGGATGTAAGGCCGAAAACGACGAGGTAACTTAACTCATAGCATTACCACTTTATTTGGCAAATACGACCTGTTCTCCCATACTCCCTTATGTGCCATTGTCTGAATACTCCTCCGCGACAGTTACCGATATAAGTATTGAACGGCTCGGCCCGCGTAGTATTTTGCCCTGTGGGTACCGATATTACAGCTCGTCGGGAGGCAGGTATGTACCTTATGCATGCGTGCGTACAAGGTACGACCTGATCCTTCCGGGCGGCCGGTCCAGTGCGGCTGGGTTGGATGTATCACATAATCCCACCATGGTAGTCAGGAGATGTGACGCTGCTGAGATGACTCCATGATTTTCTCCTCTCATCGCCCGGAAAGTCTACTGTGATCTTCGGGTGTTATTGATGTGTTCCTACAGACTTTGTGCACAAAGCCATTTGAGAGCCGTTACGCTACACTCCCGCGCGCTCTTCTGTCTCGGTAGAGATCTCCGGGACGGTCTCATAAGGCCCTGGAGGCGGCGGCAGATATGAGAACTGCCCTGGACGAAGCGCACGCTCCCGAGCCCAACCGTCAAGACTCTGCCAGTTCACACAGGTGGTCCTGATATCCCACTGCGGCACCAGGTTAGCTGGGAAGCTGGTCTCCTTCTCCCAATGGAGGCCCGCTATCGCAGTGTTGGCATTGCACATGACGGCTTGGCGCAGAGTGTCGATACAATGATCTGGAAACAGTGTTAGAGAGAAATCATGGACGTTACTGGTTTGCCGCTCTGCAAGCACAGTCGGGGGATGTATGTACCTGAGTGCTCTATTCTTAAACCATGGCGATTCTCGAACGCCTTGTATTTGGACTCGTAGTAGTCCCAGTGCAGGCGAATTCGCATGTTGTTGAGGCAGTGTAGGTGGTGGAAGACCCCCATCACGCCCATGTAGTCGCCGCCGTCCACCTGGACCGAGTCGTATGTCAAGTTGAGATCGGGCAGCGATTTCATCTCCTCTGGCTTCACTCTTATGTTGAGGCCTGTGGTACCACTTAGCATTTTCATCCAAGGGTGCGCTGAGGATTGGGAACCAACCCGTCAGCAGGTCACTCCACGCAGCATCGAGCTCGTCGGACGGTTCCTGATTCCAAGGGAACTCCGGAAGGGTCCATTCCGGCCTTTCCTCGAACTCCAGGACATCCTGTGGTAGCCCTAGCGACTCAATTCAGCGGGGCGTGAGAGGGTTCATAGAGGAAGATATCGTACTGAAGTGGGCATTCGGAGTCGGGTCTGGCACTCGCTGCGTCGCCGCAAGCCTCAACGCTACATCGATAGTGACAGCAACAGCGACGTAGCCCAATAACCCCAAGATGCAGAACGTCTGCCATTTCTTTCCAGAGTTACCCATGGTCAAACCGGCCCTGGCCTCATCCCTTCCAGAGAAGTCATCGGAAGTGCTCTTGCTGTCCTCCAGAGAGCCAGAGAGCAAAGCCTCTCGGGAATCGTGCGAGTGCCTCTCCATGTCGACTGGTTCTGTGTGGCCGTGTGGGGGTTGCAACGTGAGAGCCCTCAACTAAGAATAGTAGGCACCAACGATACCATAGAGGGACAACGTGATAGATATAATATAAGACGGGCGAAGGCAAAATACCAAGCTAGGAATGGCGAGCTGGAACCTGGTGTAGGGTGGGATCAGCAAACAGGCTCCTACTTTGATCGAGGAAAGACACGGTGCCACTAAATCCTCGAAAGAAACCTTACCATTGAATCCTCCTCGGACTCGGCCCAATACTGATACAGTACCACAATCATTTTATGCATGTAATCTCGTCTTTCCTGATGATTTCCAGTGACGATAGAGTGACGCCACCCACCCAGACATAAGGGGACCAATGGCAGTGAAAGACTTTAGAGACAGCCGATTACTGTAAGCTAGGACTTCAGAGGAGCTTACGACATCATGGATCTCGGCTTCTCCCTGGTACGACGGTGATACCTAGGCATAATAGGACTCGGACAGAGAACCAGTTACCCGTGGACAGGGCGTATCAAAATGTGATGAAAGAAGCGACTACTACCCATTTCTTCAGCAGATGCCCATGTTATGCCACCACAGGCAGCACAGGATTTCAATATATATGTGGCCGAAATCTCCAGGCACAGAATCGGCATCTAAGGTATCTCAACCTCTTCCTTGAACGATCATTCAGCAACCAACCACAGACCCAGCTCTCCAAGTCACGATGCTCTACAAGTCATTCTTCCTGGCCATGTTGGGCCTTACCAACATCGCATACGCAATGCCAGTGGGTGAGTTATATTCCGACCAGGGGCTTACGTGTCAGGTTTCGTGATTAAGCCCAGCTTACACCTAGTAGCAGAAGCAGTCGATGGTGCTACTCCTGGCAGCATAGGCAGCATTTCCAGCGTCGAAGCCCCTGTTGTTGAAGGCGACTTCGAAATAGGCAGCATTTCCAGCGTCGAAGCCCCTACTGTTGAAGGCGACGAGTAATCACAAGCTCGCGAAGCCATGGTCATTTGAACGGAAGAGAGCAACAACTTTTGCAGGATAACGGTCAGATTATTATTGCAATGGGTGGATGCTGCTGGACTCAACCCTTTTGAAGTGCATAGCAAAGTCAACACGAATGCCAGAGACATAACCTTTCATCCCACCACCTCCGTAGAAGCCTCCCTAGTCTGCTCGCGCATGACTTTAAACTTATCTCGTAACTATCAGTGTAGTCGTCGGCGTACAGATATTGCAGTTTACCTACTTGCTATAATTGGTATGGAGAAACAGCCAGAGATAGAGTCTAAAAAGCTTGTAAGCTTCTTAGACTGTTCCTCTTTTGAAACATGATATCCAGCAGCCAGACTCCCAATATGGTCAGTGTGAAGCCCTGACATGGCCAAATGCTTGGAACGGGCGACTCACGGCTCCTCTGCCTGGACTGTAGCAAGGCACCCATGCTTACCAAATTCGGACGACCCCTACTCCTAGGGCATGTATTGCCTCGCGGTATTACCACCGCAGTGTAGGGCACAGCCGAGCGAACCCCCGAACACCCTCCTTACCTGGCCCCTGGCCAGCACCTCCACGAGTCACTCGCTCCTCTGATGACCTCGTTGGCGCCCGGGATGATAGGCTCACAGGCATTTCGGCCATATGTAGGACTGTCCAGGCTACGACCCGAGACCACCTACCGATGACCTCACGAATCCATCCCGGTAGTTGAGGTGGTAGCAGCCTCGCCAGTGTGCTCCGGGACGGCTCCTGCGGCATGAGCCGTCCCGCCACGTCGTCGCGAAAAAAAGAAAAGCTTGCAGTTGGAGATGGTTGCATCACATGACCTGCGGCCCAATCACTGTCCCGGCATTTGCAGATCCAATGGACTAGGACTCTGCCTAGGACTCAGCTTTCAAAGGTATTCCAGGACGCAGAGAGGAATCCTTCAGGGAGCTTAATGCATGTGATGGGGGCGTACCCGGCACACTGTGAAGGCTGCGCTGGGGTTAGGGACGGGAGAAGCCCGCCGCAGGGGTCCGGAGGGGGGGTGGTTAGATACATTTCCTGCAGGCTGTAGCCTCACACAATAGTTCCTGGTGTTATAGCTCGCCGATCAACTACCGTAGCATC
This sequence comes from Xylariaceae sp. FL0804, assembly GCA_022539325.1. NCBI lineage: Eukaryota > Fungi > Ascomycota > Sordariomycetes > Xylariales > Xylariaceae > Xylariaceae sp. FL0804. The sequence goes on along the minus strand of JAJKLG010000007.1, from coordinate 2,151,337 downwards.
CTGGTTCGAGGCCGCACTTAATCGAGTATCCAAGGAGAAGGCTGTATCTGGAGATGGTTGCGGTGGACACCTGGCGGGGCGGTCAGCGGACGAGAAGCCGCAGGAGCATTTGATACCTCGGACGGTTAAGGCTGCAGTTAGGGGCTGGCTTGCTGGAGGCAAGAACCATGCATTTCGAGTGGCCGGGACGGACACTATTTTGCGCGGGGGGCTTTTGTGTCACCTTCTGGATCTGATTCTTATTGCATCAAAGGCCGTTGCCGGCTACTGGCCGTGTCGCGAGGGATTGTGGTGTCCCTGCGGATTCGGAGCTGAATTCTATCATTCTCTCCACGATAGCTTCGGTCTGTACCTGACCTGGATACCCATGGAAGAGATCCATCAGCTAGCCGGCCGGTGTTGTTAGAGAGGCAAAGCTGAGCAGGCTCACGCAGTCTTGATTCTCAGAGTGACTGGTTCTTAACCTTTTCCCAACCCGGCACGGGCTGCTGCTCTCAGCACTCTTCGCAACTCCTCACCCCTTTCTGGCGACCATGTCGAAGGACGACTTCGAGCTGCGCGACCTCCAAGCAACCGCCGATGGGACCGAGTCGCCGGAGACGGCTGGCCGGCATGATACCTCGGTGCCCGATGACACGACGCTCCGGCGGCTGGGCAAGCGTCCGCTGCTCAGCCGCAGCTTCGGGTTCATGTCGAGTCTCGGGCTGTCGTGCTCGATCCTGATATCGTGGGAGGGCATCCTGCTCACGTCCACGTCCACGCTCGTCAACGTCGGCCCCGGAGGCGTCGTCTGGGCCCTGCTCGTTGGCTGGGTCGGCACGGCGTCTATCTACACCGTCGTGGCGGAGCTGGCGTCCATGGCGCCCACGGCGGGCGGACAATGTCAGTCACGCTACTACTACCTACTACTCCAGCATCAGTCCATCCAAGAAAGACACTGCCATGACTACTCGGGACCGCAAGTTGCAGAGATTCTCACTGACGTTTCTGTGATACCTACCACGCTCAGATCACTGGGTCGCCATGATGGCCCCCGAGTTCTGCACCAACTTCCTCGCGTACCTCACCGCGTGGCTCACCACGCTCGCGTGGCAGGCCATCAGCATCACGACCAGCTACTCGATCGCGACGGTGATCCAGGGCATCGTGGTGCTCACCACGCCGTCCTACAGCCCCACGGCCTGGCAGACGGTGCTGATCATGCTGGCCGTCGCGGTGCTCTCGGTGCTCGCCAACTCGACCTCGGGCCGCGTCCTCGCCGGGCTCGAGCGCCTCTTCCTCGCGCTGCACCTGGTGGGCTTCTTCGGCATCCTCGTGCCGCTCGTCTACTTCGCGCCCCACAACGGCGCCGCCGACGTCTTTGCGACTTTCTATGATAACGGCGGCTGGGCGAGCCGCGGGCTCGCCTTCCTCGTCGGCCTGCCGACCGTCGCCACCACGCTCGCGGGCGCCGACTGCGCCGTGCACCTGTCCGAGGAGGTGCGCGCCGCCAACGTCGTCGTGCCCCAGTCGCTCGTCTACACCATCGTGCTCAACGGCGCCCTGGCCTTCGCCATGGTCGTCGCGGTGCTGTTCTGCAGGATCGACGTGGACGAGGTGCTCGAGGCCTCCGAGACGGTCTACTACCCCTTCCTCAAGATCTTCCAGATCGCCCTCAAGTCTACTACCGGGGCTTGCCTGAGTGAGTGGTCACACATGCTTGTTGTTCTAGTTGTTCTAGTTGTTCTTGTTGTTCTTGTTGTTCTTGTTGTTCTTGTTGTTCTTGTTGTTCTTGTTGTTCTTGTTGTTCTTGTTGTTCTTGTTGTTCTTGTTGTTCTTGTTGTTCTTGTTGTTCTTGTTGTTCTTGTTGTTCTTGTTGCCTTTAAGCGCCCGGGGGACGTCACACATGCTTGGAGCATCGGCTGGATGGGTCAGTGACGAATGACAGAGCTAACTTATCGTGGAACAGTGGCCGGCATCATACTCGTTGTTCTCATCTTCAGCAGCATCAGCGCTTATGCCTCTGCCTCCCGTCTGATATGGTCCTTCGCCAGGGACAAGGGACTTCCTCTGGACAAATATTTGGTCCGGGTAAGCAACTACAATTGGACATGATCCCAAAATGACCAATAAATATTTTAGTGCTGACTTGCCTTCAGCTAAACAAAAAGTCGTTACCGGTGTATGCGATTGTGTGTACCATGGTCTTCACGACACTACTCTCACTCGTCGTACTGGGATCAACAGTGGTCCTATCAGCCTTGCTCACCCTGATAGCCGATGCCCTATATCTCTCGTACTTTCTCGTAGCTTCTCTCCTTTTATGGCATCGTCTGAGTGGGAGTATCAGGCCATACGCATCAGATGCCGACACAGAGAACGTCGGACACCTTACCTGGGGCCCATGGAAGGTTTCTGAGCCTTTGGGAACAATCAACAATGTGTTTGCTTGCTGCTACACGATATTCCTGTGGTTCTGGTCATTCTGGCCTCAGGTTAGCTCGCCTGGGCCTGCAGACTTCAACTGGAGTGTGGTGGTCTTGGGTGCAGTTTTGGTGGCCAGCGTTCTCTGGTACTTCTTGCGAGCTCGTAAATACTTCAAGGGACCCATCAAGGAGACGTAGATAGTAGTAGCCGTTACTTGAAAATAAGATGTATTTAAAGAGGAAATCAGCTTTCAGTGTGAAAACGCAGCTCTCCCCTCAACCAGAGTTTATAAATTACTCTCTTCAGCTTTCCGTTCACTTCCTAGTTCTCCCGAGGCCCTACGGTAAGCTGGATTTTCTGTCCGACCCAGCGCGAAGCCTTGTTAGAGTGTCTCAGCAATCAACGGACCAAGTATTCTACTCCTCAGCTAGCTTTTGGCGGCCTCTTGCCTTGAATTCGGGCTCTTGTCAGGAGAGTACCGCATGTGCTATGCTGTCCATAATACCTACATATTTTCGGTGAAGGGGCAAGCCGACTACCACCTCAGGGGTTCACTGGGTGCCAAACCATACGTAGCTATGATGACCGAAGATAGGCTGTCCGTTGCAATGGTTCATATATGGCGCATGACTACGTCGCAACTGAATTTTCAGCTCATCAGTCGCAGGTTTGCGTGATAATGTTGAGAAACTTGATTGGAGGGATCGCGAGAGAGGTGGTCACGGTAGGGCAATAAATAAACTGCCGCCTAACATTACTTGCCGTTACAACCCTACCCTACGTCGACCGTGCAAGCTGGCCTTGGTACCGCAGTGGTATTCCGGAGGAAATGATCATCATCATACTGATAGATTGGCTAAATACAGCTGTATCGATACCACCTACATTGTTCGTACTCCAAGCGTTATAGAAGCACCCCCTCGTGGCGGCAAGTTCGTACACCTGTGACTGGTCTGTGATTGGGTGGAAGATCACGACTCGCGGCATGTGACGGATTTGGACAGAGACATAATGAATGGGATAATAATGCACGCATTTGTATGAATGGCAGAAATTTTCTATGGCTTGCGCTTGGCTATCGGATTGGCCAGAAATGCCCATTGCCCATGTGCGGCGTGCCCGGGTGCTCGCGGAGGCGAGGCTGCCCTCGTCCCGGGCCGCGCTATGTGCTTATATCCCCCGGATCCACGCCAACCACCAGGTGAAAAGACTCTCGGTAGATACTTGCAGGGGCTCCTCCCAGAGAACTTTCAGCTGCCTAGCAGTCATGTTCGCCATCTCACGCCGCTATCCCCAAGGCGACGGGGCTTCGGCCTCTGGAGGATCGGCCTCTGGGGGCATCGTGGCCACCGACGACAACCGGAATCCCATCCTCCAAGCCGTGACATGGCTACTGCTAGCTGTGGGCTCTCTCGTCATCTGCTGCCGCGCTTTCACGAAGCTCTACATCAAAGCCCGGACGCCCTTCGTGATGGAGGATGCGCTGGTGCTTTCTGCATTCGTAAGCGATTCCTCGACCGACATCTCGTATCTCTCTAGCTTATATCAACGGACCAGGTCGTCTTCGTCGGAGAGTCTCTAGTCATGCTGGTGCCGGCAAGCACCATCTTCGGCAAGAGCTCGGCCTTGATATCAGCGGGCGAGCTGAGAAACGGTTTGAAGGTAGCGAGCCCTCCCGTTGCCCTCGGAGAGTAGTAGCCTGATTGATCCCATCGTAGATTGGATACGCTAGAGACCTCCTCTTTCTGCTGTCGCTCGGTCTCTCTAAGCTTGCTGTCAGCGAAAGCTTGGGTGCTCTGTCTCCCGACAAGAAGCATCGATACTGGACCTTGACCCTGCGCATCGGTATTATCTTATGGACAGCCACGTCCTTTCTAACTACTGCTTTTCAATGCGGTACCCAAGGACCTTGGAATACCCCAGCGTCTGGGTGCATAAACAAGGTGAGAGAAGAGGCGATCAAGCCGAGGATTCAAAAGACTAGGGACCGCTAACAGCGAGCAACAGAGTGCTTTCCTCGATTACGTCGGCGTGACTAGCCTTTTAACGGAGTTGGGACTCGTTGTGCTGCCAATAGTGATAATATACCCGCTGCAAATGGCACTCCGACTTCGCCTCATCATCCTTACTTTTTTTTCGATGCGGTTATGGTGAGTCTGGTCTCCCTCCCCGAAGCTCACAACCTGGAGTCCTTCACAGGAAGCTCAGTAGGCATGTACCTAACCTGACCTGCGAACCTAGCGTCTCCGCCGCAACGATCTGCCAACTGGTCTACCAGCCGCGGCTGTCTGACCCCGACTACACGCTGCGCGCGTTCCCCTACTGGCTGTCGGCGCAGCTGGCGCTGTTCGCGAGCATGACGACGGCCTGCATCATCTACTTCCTGCCCTTCCTGCGCTCCGTGCAGAGCGGGCTCCTGTCGGCCAACCCCCAGGGCCTGACGCCGCACCTGACGCTGACGAGCCTCTCCAAGGCGCATCTGATGAAGAAGAGCACGAACGCGTCGTCGTCGTCGGCAGCAGCAGCAGCAGCATCGGACAGATCTGGCGGCGGCGGCGGCGGGACGACTTGGCCGAGGACCAGGAGGGACTACATCCAGATCAGGACGGACGTGGCGGTCATACGTGGTGGGAAGGCGCACGTGCAGAAGCACGAGTCGGGCATGGGGTCGAGGAACGCTCAGACGGACAATTATATCTCATCTCAGGCCACCACTTTTGGTAGCGTTTAGGATACTATGAACATAGAAGCAGCCTGGCAGTTATCTTCAACTAGGCTCGGCCACAGTACCATCAGAGGTTTCCCGACGGCTACACTCGACTGCCGGATACACTTTGTCACGGCCGCGTAGATGCTGTCGGCACACGTTATGACCAGGCTTTGTCCAAGCCTTGATAGACCAGAGGCGGATCCAACCCCAAACGGTGTGTCTCCGGTGATAGTAGGGTTGTACAATAGTAGTTACCCAAAGGTAACTGGTAACCCATGGTTTGGCATGGATGCCCATGGTTGCCCACGCCGGAGTCTGGACAACTCATAAGCAACCTATGAGTTTCTCATAGCAACCCGTGAAAAGCCCATACCGTCCGGAATGTCCAGGACTGGTTGATAACGAGAAAGTAGTTACATAATTTTATCATTATATTCCAAGGTCTTAGCATCTTTAAGAGAACCTACGATTTGACTTGGGTGCCTAAGGGTATCTACCCACTCCGAAATCTTGGCAACCCATGGGCAACTAACCAACCCATGGGTTTGGCTTGGCAACCCATGGTTACCCATGGGCCATTGGGATCCGAAGCGTGGGTTGGGTTCAGAGACCCCTATTAAGGAAATTGGTCTCATCGCTCACTACCTCCAACAACTCCTAACGTTATAACAAAGTCTTTGGGTAAGCACACATGGGAGTCCTTCATCTGCGGGAGCCGAGCACCCGGCTCAACGCCGGAGACGCCTCTATCTAACGGCGCCGGACCCCATAATGTTACTACGTTCCGCGTGCTCAACTCGCACTTGTCAATCCGATGTTCTCTCCGTCCAACGTCTGATTTATCTACTAACCTTTCGGCGTAGACCGTTTCTTCACGCCCAAGCTGACCGCAGTGCCACCCTGCGAGGATCGTCTATAAGTTACTTGCCCGAATACCTACCTCAAGCTGTCCGAATTGACTCACAAGCGGGCCCCCTCTCATCAGTCACCCTGCACGGCGCTGGGCCCAGGCACGGCCAGGAACTGAGTATGGCCTCGCACCCGCAACTGCAACCTTCCACCCAGGTTTTAAGGCACGGTGCAGGTATCGCACATGGTGTCGGTTGACTATAACTACCTAGGTTGCCTGATACTGGGGCACGGTCGATGGCGCGCCGTGCACCGGCTAGCTGACCACGTGCGTCAACGCCGACTCCGGCGTGCAGTACCTAACCGTTGAAACGGGTCAACTTCGTCCGGAACACTCGGTGAGCTGGCACATAGCCACCTCGGTGAGGAGACGGGGTCGGTGTCCGGACGCGCTCAGGGCCATGGCGGCACAAGCGGTAAGTTGAGCGGGAGTCTTTAAGCGTGTGGGTTCGGGTAGGTACACCGCCCCCTGACATCAGGATGGTGGAGAGGGCGTGCGAGACGGATGTCATGAGGTCAGTTATCATGCGAAGCAGGTCACCGGTGGTTGATATCGAACCAAGTACCCTGCAGATCGTCAATGCAAGGACGGCTTCTGTTCGAGAAGGCTGCTGACAGGAGGGCGTCATTGAGAAGACTACGACTCTGCTTGTCTTGCGTAAGTAGTTTCCTACTATGGTGCAACTTGACTACCGATTCGCTCGTCCGCTCTAGGTGACGTTGTAGAGCGGTGACGTTGTTTGCCGGCGAAAGAACCTCGAGACTGGAAGGCATATCGGCCTGTTCGAGGGGCGTGTTTCCAACACGAAACACACAACACGAGCACATATATGAATTCTGAAGAAGACCCGGCGGCTTGGTTCCTCTATGCATTACACGAGATGGGGTCGAACGCGGATACTGCTCAAACGAGCGCCGCGCGAGTCAGTCCGTCGCGCGCCCGGCGCACATCGTGTGTACCCAGGGGCTCGGGACCGTCGGTGAAGGGACTATTGATCAAGGTCAAGCAAGTGTAGCCGACCGAGGCCTCTAGCGTGCTCAATGATCGACTGTTGGTGGGCGATCGCACTCGAGGCTACCCTCGCTACCTTGATAGCACCGGTACCTCGCGCCGTCATGGGAAAGGCACATGGCGTCGATGGAGAGAGAGAGAGAGAGGGGAGGCCCTCCAGGCCCTCATCGCCTTCCATAGATCGACATCCAGCAGCCAAGCTCGAACATGACGAGGTCGAGCTCTAGAAGAGAGCTGGAAGAAGCCGCGAAGACAGCACTGGCCAGGGATGAGGGGACTCACGTGAGGCCTCAGAAGATCTGACAGCGGGTCCCTCCCGACTTGGGCATTTCAACGCTTTAATTGTCAATTTCCCGTCGGTCCAGGCAGCGGGCTAGGCACTGGACGAGCTGCCGCGCAAGCCTCGAAACAGCTGAGCCCCAAACAACTGTGTGCGGTTGATCGCAATCCGAGGCAGTTGTGAAGCATGCTGCCGTAATAAGATCTGCCTGAGAATAATAGTCGAGTGGTGAGAGCACTGATGATGAGCAGCTGCGAGCACTGTAACGCGTACCGAAGTCTGTACGAATCAGGATCTCTTCCGCCCGCCTTCCACACGTGGTTGCAGGGCAGCTCGGTGCAGGGGCTGGCCCTACCGTCAGATACAAATTGCGGGCGCAGCACGAATTCAACGGTCCTGGATTCTGGAACAGAGTCTCTGGAGATGGAGACAAGGTTGGGGAGGGGGCCGGCGGACGATCATTTGGACTACCGCCCACCCGGTTGAAACCGTCCCGGGCAATCTATCCTGCATGTCGTCGTGAAATGTGGCGATAGACAATAAATAGAAACCCTTCTCTGGCCTGACTGTTGGCCTACCTCTGGAGAAAGGTAACACATCACGACCTCTGCCGTTTTTTGGTCTGCGAGTGGTCTGTACCGAACGCGACGGTTATCGATCCAGATCCTTCTCGGCGTCCTCCCGAATACAAGGAATCCCTGACCGAGAAAGAGGGAATCTGAGGCGAATTAGGTTCGATAAGGATAGGCGTTATGCGTCGACGCTGTACTATTCCAGAGACTATTCCAGGCCGGGCGAGTCGGCCCCATCCAATCGGTGTGCCGCTATGGCCGTCGCCAGGAGAGCGAGGCAGGGGTCGCCAGCGGGGCACAACTCTGGGCAGAGGCTCTGGCCCTCTGGGTTGTCTGAGCACAGGTACGATCTGGCTGGCGGCTGCGACGCTACACCGACCGGTGCAGAAGGCGGTCGACCGCCTTGGACAGACAGTCTCACTCATCGGAATGGAACGGCCTGGCTGGCAGGCGACGCAGGACTCGGCCGACATACGGCGAATGGCCAGAGAGTTCGAAGAATCGCTGGCTGTCAGTGAATCAATACCCCTGCTCTGCCTCCTCAGTGGGTGCTGCAGACGACATCTCTGTAAAATGCGAACTACCGTACAGTATTCTACCCTGTCCTCCCCGGCCATCTCGTCCATGCAGGTGTGAACTCTCTCCACCCTCGCCTTTCTTTTCCAGCCTCCCGTTCCAGAGCCCCCTCGCCGTCCGGGTCAACCATTTCTCGTGCCTACATACATATCGGTACTGCGTACATACCGTAGAGACTCGACACAGATTTGTCCATTCCGCTCGCTTCATTCTCCGAATCGAATAATCACATACGACGTTGTCCCGTCACTCCTCTGTATCCGACTGCCCGACCTGCTCTGCCTGAGACACCGTCAGAGACACCTCATTGATAGTTTAGACTTCGCGCGTCTCCACGCACCTTTCCAGGACACAGCCAGAAAGACAAGAAAAGGCGGGAAGTCAGACAGACAGACGAATCCCCCTATAAGGCACCGATTCAAGCCCGCCAGCCGCCCTCTCCCACGGACCATCGAACATCAAACCACTCCCCCCTCTTCGTCCGCACAGCCTCCATCCCATCTTCCGCGAAGGGCGAAAGAAATCGGCGCCGCGCACATCACACCACTAAAATCATCACCACCACCCTACGACGACGACGAAGACGACGACCACCAACCACCAACCACCACCACCATGCCGAGCCTCTTCGAGAAGATCCAGGCCAAGCTCGAGTTGTACCGGCTCGAGCAGCGGTACACGCGCAACCGGCACCGGCGCTCGACCTTCATCAGCAACGCCATGTACGTCGACGGCGAGTACGTGTACCAGACGCCGAGCGCGACCGGCTCGTCCGCCCACAGCAGCAGCAGCAACAGCAACAGCTCGGCCGCCTCGTCACCCGTCGACGAGCGTCGCCGCCCCAGCCTCGACGACCGGGCCGAGTTCTCCTCCTCCTCCTACCCGACGGAATCATCATCATCCCCATCGTCGCGGTACCCGGACGCGGTTGCGCCGCGGCCGTCGACGTCCGTCGCTGCCCAGAAGAAGCGCAATCGCTTGTCCGCGGCCATGCCGGGCTTCGGTAGCAGCAGCAGCAGCGGCAGTGGCCACGCGGCCGGCGGCAGGAAACAGAAGAAGAACAGCAGCAGCCCGCCGGATTGGTGGCAGAGCAGCACCGGCGAAGACGGCGGATTGCAGTGAGGGAGAAGAAGATGAAAGAATTGAAAAACAAAAGAAAAGGAAAGGGAAAAAACAGCTCGAGCGCAGCGCGGACCAAGCAAGGCCCGAGTAGCGCCGACGAAGGCCAGAACCATTGAACTTTCTGCCTTCGTCTAATACCTTTGGATTATAAAATGGGGATGGAGGAAGGGGTTGGGCTGAGCGATCTGGATACTAGCATGTGAACGGGGCAAGTGGTCTGATCTCTACCGCATACGCCCGGTCTTTCAAGCCAGTTTCCGTGCGACAGGCATTGGCGACAAGCCATCGCCATTTCTCTACGACTCTCTCGGGGGGATGCTCTGGCGAGAACGGTTATTCTCAGGACTCATTTTCCTTTGTTACTTTGTCTCACGCAGCCACGACGATATATCTGCCTATTCATTCACGAGCAACGGGATGTGGATGGGGGCCTGGGGGGAGGAGCTTCTGAATTTTCGCTGCCGGCTTTCCGCAGCGCGGGTATCGGGCCGGATTCAGAGGTTGTTGCAGCTTCTAATACCTATACCTACCGGCTGCAAATTCGCTGTACATGTTACGGAGTACAATCCGCCATCAATTTCATCACGAAGCTGACGCAAGTCACTGACATTACCTGCCTACTCAAGCTACCTGTGCTCTTGATATTCTCATCCGATGATGTTGATTAATCCGCGATTTCGGCTGTGCAGCGATGCCATGTGGCACGGGATCCTACCGGTTCCTTGCCGCCCCGTGTCAAGCCCGCAGTGCAATCCTCCGGGTGGTAGCGAGTGTTACCCCCCTTTCTCCCTTTTTTGCGGGTGGCGGGCAAAACGCATGCAGTGTAAGCAGCCACCTGCTCATATTTACCTATAGTGTTTGTGCGTCCTATAAGCAGTCTTCGTGCCCCGACACCCTGCTGAGAAAGCCATATCATTCGGCATTGGCTGTCCTGTTCCTCGATGTCTAGCTACTGAACTTGGGACTATCAGTCTGAGTTGAAGTCTCGCACAACTGGCAGAGGCAGGGTAAGACAGTTGCGCGGGAGCATCCGGCAACCGCCACGGGTGTGCTTTGTAAAGAACCAGGGGCATCGCATTCTTCACCAAGCTCGCGCCCGTACGATGTAGATGCTGCGAGCCCCGGATAATGGCTGAGAAGCGGCATGACTTGAACGAGACTAGATGGCGACAACGCCAAACAGGACGACACGGTATGCTCAAGAACTCAGCGGCACTCAAGGATGGTCCTTAACTCATACACCAGGGTCAAATGCTATTTATATGATGTCCACCTATTTATACGAGAATATTTGTCACTGTCAGAAAAGTGATTTTCTGGGCTAATTGTCCAAAACACTAAAAAGTAGCGAGAGATGCAGTTGTAATGGACTCTCGCCAGACTCGGCTTCTGCGGGATCGCTCGTGTCGGCGTATAAATCCGACAACTCCGAGCACTCCCTCCCCCGTCTCCTCACTTCGAAGACCTCGAGTCCCCAAGGACGGTTCGCGACTATTTCTAAAGAGTTGCTCTTCTTTACCTCCAAGTCAGTGAGATCGACATCAACCAAAAACGAGGAGAAAACTCAGCAGTGACTACTTCTTACATACTTACTTACAACTTACCGTATCGCTTACTCACTCATTCACCACCATCAACCTCCCGGCCGCCGCCAATGTCCGAGGCCACCGGCGTCCGGCTCCTCCTCGCCGGCGCGCTCGCCCTCCTGCTCGCGTACCTCGTCCGCGTCAACCAGCTCCTCGGCTCGACGCCCGACGAGGTGCGCAAGCTCGCCGGCCCGCCCTGGACGCCCGACCTGCTGCGCCAGACGTACCGGGAGCTGGAGCAGCAGCAAAAGCAGCACCAGCCGCCGGAGTATGCGTATACGGACAAGCTCCCGCCCCGGCTGGACCGCCGGTATATCGTGACCGGCGGCTCCGGTAAGCTCACCTCAGCCCCGCCCTCCGCCCCCCTTTCCGCATCGACCCCTCTCCTCCTTTTTTCTTTCTTTCGTTTCTTTCCTTTTATTTCATACTTGTCGCAACCTCGTGGACGCCTTCTGCTGGGCGGAAAGAATAGCCGGTCAACCGCTCACACCACGCCACGCCACGCCCCGCCCGCGCAGGCCTCGTCGGCGGCCACATCGTGCGGCAGCTGCTGGCGCGGGGCACGCCGGCGCGCGCGATCCGCATCGTCGACATCCGTGCGCCCGCAACTTCCGGGCCGGCAGTTACAGTAATCCGGCGGAAGCCGGAGTCGGGAGCGGAACCCACCACCAACCGTCGGCGGGAGGAGGAGGCGGAGGAGGAGGAAAAGGAGGGAAAGGGGAAGGGAAAGGGAAAGGGAAAGGAAAAGGGGGAGGAGGAGGAGGAGGAGGAGGAGGAGGAGGAGGAGGAGGAGGAGGAGGTGGTCGACTTTGCGCGCGCTGACGTGTCCTCGCGGGCGTCGGTGGACGCGGCCTTCGCGCGGCCCTGGCCCGCCGACGTGGCGCGCCGCCCGCTGACCGTCTTCCACACGGCGGCCGTCATCCTGGCGTCGGAGCGGTCGCGGCGCGCCTGGGCCCTGCCCGAGGCCGTCAACGTGCGCGGGACTGAGCACGTGTGTGAGTTGCCTACCTACCTACCTTAAGCCCCCCCTTTTGCGTTGTTTTCGTGCAACCCCTTCCTCCCCCCTCCACCCTCCCCCTTGATTTATCGTCCCGTCTTTTCGATCCCGGGAGGGACTGTAACAGCTTGGACTCGATCCAAGTAACCTAAGAGACCAAACACCCCAAACCCCAGCACATATATCTACCTACTTTTCCATGAACTAAGGGGTTACTTGGGCGGCAGTCGACTGACACCTCAAGGTCCTTCCGTCCAGTGGCGGCCGCACGCGCCAGCGGCGCCTCCGTCTTCAGCGCCACGTCGTCGGGCAGCATCGCGATCCGGCCGGTGCAGCCATTCGCGTGGGCGCTGCCGCCACCACCGTGGAAGTGGCAGTGGCGGTGGTTTCTCTCGACCAAGTCCACGACCACGACCACGAACACTTCGCCACCGCCACAGCCACCGCCGCCGGGCCTCTTCCAGGTGCTCGACACGCGCGACTTCTTCCTTGACGCCGACTCGTCCTCGGACTCGGACGCGGACTCGGGTTCGGATTCCGGCGAAGGGAGAAGCAGCAGCAACAGGACCCGACGACGAAGCTGGTATTTCGGCAACTACCCGGCGTCCAAGGCGGCGGCGGAGCGGCTCGTGTGCGCGGCCGACGCCGAGGGGTTCCGCGCCGGGTGCGTGCGCCCGGCCAACGGCGTCTACGGCGACCCGACCGACAACACGGTCGGCGACCCGCTGGCGCGCGAGGTCCTGCCCACGTGGGTGCCGCACATCACGCAGTCGTTCGTGCACGGCGCCAATGTTGCCATCGCGCAGTTCGTACTTCCCGGGGTTTCGTTTCGTTGTTCTGCCTGCCCCCCTTTTTTGCCCTCTCAATCCCTCTCTCCCCCAGTCCGTCCCTCCTTTTCCCGAAAAAGTCCATGTGCAAGTCTGGCAAGCGCTGGAAAACGCCACTGCCGGTTGCGGGGGTGGTGGTCAAGACGGGCAAGAGGTGTGACGATATAGCGCGTCTGCGAAAACTCCCCAGGATACCTACCTTACCTACCTGTCCATCTAAACGATAAACCAAGCGCATACGTGCTGACTGCCTCCAACAAACCGTGACCAGTCTGCACCACGAGGCGGTGCTCGCACAGCCGGGGCCGACGAGCCGGCACGGCGGGCGGCCGTACGTGGTCACGGACCCGAACCCGCCCATCACCTTCGGCGACCTGTACCGGTGCATCCAGACGCTGTCGGTGCACCGGCTCGTGCTGGTGCGCGTGCCGCCCGTCGCCGTGCTCCTGCTCGCGCACGCCGTCGAGGCCTACGACGAGCTGCGCCGCGCGCTGCCGCGGCCGCTGGAGGTGCTGCTGCCGCCGCTCGGGCGCGAGTAAGTAGTCACATTTTTGCTTCTTGCTTCCTTCTTCCGTTTCACCCTTTTTTCACTCCCTTTTGCTCTTTTCCTCGCTACAAAGCCCCCCCCCTTCTTGTTCCCTGGGACGCCAGATATCGCGGTTGCGAAGCCTGGTCGATGCTTCCTCTTCTCCAGCATGGCAACCTCTTACTCTGCACCCGCTGCCCCCCCAAAAAAGGGGAAGAACAAAGAAAAAGAACCGAAACGGAAGAGCGCACATACACTGACGCCCAGACTTCCTCCCTCCACCACTCACTTACGGGCAGCATCCGCCACCTCAAGCCGGGCCTCTTCAGCATCTGCACGCACCTGGTGGCGGCGGACGCCGAGGCCCGCCGGCCCGTCGACCGCGGCGGCCTCGGCTACGAGGGCGTCGTCACCACGCTGCGGGGGATGGTGGGCGAGGTGCTCGAGTGGAACCGCGAGCACACCGCCGACGACGACGACGGTGGCGGCGGCCCCAGCAGCTGTGGTGGTGGCGAGAAAGAAAAAGGCGAAGCGGCTAAGGCCAAGGTCAAGGTCAAAGCCCGCCCGCGAAGGAGCTACACCACGTCCGTGTCGCTCGCCGACACCATTCGCGCGCTGGCTATGTCGACGACGACGACGACGACGACGGGCGGCTCCATGGCCGACTAGGTGAACCGTGACACCGTAACACACGACGGTATAGGTAGGGAGCGTTGGGCCGGGACGGCGTGGTACCGGCAGCCTTGCCCGAGGTGTCAAATGTAGGCGGTGCGTGCCCTGTCGTTGAACGAGGTGGCCGACCTATCAAGCTGTCGATAATACTTAATTCCTGTATATATATTTGCCCTGAATGATTAGGAACATTCAGAGCAGTACTGCTGTTCGTGACCCCCAAGTGAGATTATTAAAGGGTGACGTGAAGAGACATCTGGAAGTGGGCAGTCACACTCCCTGTGTGCGAGACAGCAGGCAGTGTAGCCCAGGGAGCGACAACGTCACTTAAATGATATCCACCGTTGATAAATGCCTTCAATTCACTCGCTCTGTAGACCAGCGCAAGACGCCCGCCCAGCTGATAGCGAAGGGCAACAAGGATGAATACCTATTTATATGTCCGTCCGCATGGCCAGTCACAGCATAAGGTAGGTAAGATACATCACCGCATTACCGACATCCCTCTTCTTCAAAGGGCAGCAAGCCTTCCCTCCACCATCGGTACCGACCGACTCGGCCTAGATGCGCCCGTCCACCATCGCGTCCTGTATCCAGACGCACCTATCATTATTGACCGGATCGACGACGACGTCCCACCCGTCCATCCCCAGCTCGAGCGCCTGCCCCTTTGTGCCCCACTGCGGAAACTCCGGCAAGCCGTCCGCGTTGGGGTCGCCAGTGCGCGCGAACTGGACGATGTAGCGCTGCAGCTGCTTCGCGAGCGTCGCATTTACCGCATAGCCATCATCCAGCGTCGCTTCATTCTCATCCGTGAAGAACGTATACGGCACGTCCTCGGCGTGGTAGCCGGGCGGGTAGGCGAAGACGTAGTTGTGGGCGCGCCCCCCGCGCGCGAGCGCCAGGTAGCCCGACAGGCAGTCAAAGTCGACCTCGGTGCCGATTTGCGCCGCGCGCCCGAACTCGGTGACCCACGGGTACGTGCCGTCGAGCACGTCCGGGTAGACGGAAGTGAGTAGCGTGTGGAGCGTCGCGTTGGACGCCTCGGGGAAGCGCGACGCCGCGTACGCGGCCAACGCCGCCGACGAGTCCACGCTCGGGTCCGTGAACGTCACCGACTCGTTGGACGTGTGGCTGATCATGAGCTGTGCGCGCGCGAGAGGCGCCGTTGTCAGTATGTTATGTATGTATGTATATAGTATATATACGGGGACGCGCGCGCGCGCGCGCGAGATAGAGAGAGAGAGAATGTGCGTGTGGGCGAGGGAGACAGGACGGGGCGGTGGAAGACCACCATCAGACTACTCACATCAACACTGTGATCAAAGCGACCCTCGCGCAGCAAGACCTGCGGCAGCTTGGGCACGAAGGTGCCGTCGGGCGCGGGGCCGTAGTTGAAGAGCCCGAAGCCGGCCTGGCCGACGACGGCCTGGTTAATCTCCGCCAGCGTGTCCGCGTCCAGGGCGCGCAGCGCCTGCACGCTGTCGACGGAGCCGCTCGCGCTCGCGTTGGTCGCGGCCGACATGGTCAGCGCGTAGCCCTCGGCCGGGTCGATGTTGAACTGGAAGGCCGGCGACTGCGGCACGGCCCGCCGGAAGGGCACCGGTCCGGGACCGGCGCCGCCGTACGCCGTGAGCTGGTGCACCACGCTGGACGCGCCCGCGCTCTCGCCCATGATCGTCACGCGGTCCGGGTCGCCGCCGAAGCGCGAGATATACGTGCGCACCCACTTTCGCCACGATCGAGAATCAGCAATCGTCCCTCATCCTCCGGGGAACCTCGTTCCCCGAGAACCCTTCAGAAGGAGAGCGCAGGGGTCTTCTCCGAAACTCAGCTCACTCACCTCGAGCGCGGCGCGCTGGTCGTGCAGGCCCAGGTTGGGCGTCGCGTCGCCGCCTTGGAGCCAGCCGAACAGGCCCAGCCGGTAGTTGATGGTGACGAAGACGACGGGCTCGCCGCCGTCGGCGCGCGAGCGCGCGATGATGCCCGACGGGTCGCCCGACGAGTCCTTGGAGCCGGTGGTGAAGCCGCCGCCGTAGATCCACACGATCACCGGGGCTGATTTTTCCCTCGTCCCCCGCGAGACGATTGTGTCAGTATTTGATCTTCTCGGTCTCGGTTGGAAGGGGAGGGGGGGTGGCTTTTGACGCCCGCGCACTCGCTTCGCCCGCGCACTCACCCTTGGCAGCGGCGCCGCGCTCGAACACCTCGACGGGCGAGCGCACGTCGAGCACGAGGCACGCCTCGGTCTGTCCGTCGGTGGTCGCGAGGAGCGCCTGGACCTCCTCCTCCTGTTCCTCGGAAGACCCCTCGAAGTACCAGAGCGGGTACGCCTGGTAGCACATGACGCTCTCGCTCCCGCCGTCGTTGACCTGCGTGCTCCTGCTCGTGATCGGGCGCGGCAGCCGGAGGCGCAGGTCGCCGACCGGCTGCTGCGCGTACGGCACGTTGCTGAAGAGGTAGTAGCTGCCGTTGGTCTGTAGGGAGGTAGTTTGCGCGCGTCAGCTGTCACGGCTCGTCGGGGTGCCTTTCGGGGAGCAGAGAGCAGGGGTGGTCTTTCAGGCTCCCGAGATCCTCGACTCGTCTCCCCGGGCAAGCTCATCCTTTGCAGAGGGAGAGGTCCGTTGAATCTCACGATGCTTGGATTCGCATATCTAACGCCATATGCGGGAGCTCAATTTGCGTGAACTGTATCCAGTCCAACACGTGCCGCCACACCAAACGCAAGAAGAAGACGCAGACGCACATTTGTCGTCGCCTGGTGGATTTCATACCCCAGGTTGACAGTTACATTCGCCTGAGCACGCGGCATTCGGGGCGCCGCGATGGCCTCGCCAGCGAGCAGCGAGGCCGCCAGGCAGGCCGAGACGACGAGCCCGGCGAAGGTGTTCATCGTCGCGAACGGGCTAGCTAGGTACCGGTAGCTAGGCGAGCTGGGCTGGAGCTTGGCACGCGACGGCGGCACGGGACGGGGCGGTCGGGTTCGGCGGTCTTCGAACCTGACTCCAAGGACATGCGGTACTACCTAAGCTGCTGAGCTGGCCCGGAGAAGGAGCTGAGCTGCCTCCCTCTTATTAGTATGCTGTCCAATATCAAAGCGTATCTACTACGGAGTACTAACAATGGGGATTCGTCAAGGCGCATTCGCGGCCTACGTGGTAATTGCCGCACGTGCTGACGAACGAGCTTCCGCACATGGCTGCTGTCAATGATGACGTTGAAGCCTCCGCCGACGAGGAGAACACCCAAGTTCGCCGGGCCCGTTCCCCCGGCTACTCACCGGTCCCAGGCCGTGCAGGCCTGGCAAGTGCGGAACCATCGGCGCTGTGTCTCGAATTGAGCAGTTGATCCGCACCGGGATCGTGCGCGGCTAACGTGATGCAGTTACCTCGTCGCCAGCCTTCATGATTTCATGACTCAAGGAGGGGACGACGAGAGTCAAAATGGAATACTCCTCCGCCATGTGGTAACAATGGGGACGAGGTTTTGTGGCTAGCGGCGTTACGGGCCGTTCCCTACGCGTGGCTCGCGTCTTCTTGTTGGGTGGTTGGGTGACACTGCCCTTCGCTGCCGTACACCCGCACTCCGGCATCATTGAACCCGGTGATTCCCTGGACCGAGATCTCTATTTGGATTTCTCTCGCGGTGGGATGCTGTATTGTGTGCAGTGTCTTTGCTGCACGCCGTTGCAGCGACCTATAAGAAGCGTCGATGGGACCTGGATTGTCACATGTAGATGAACGCTTGGCTCGAGCGTCTGTGTGGCTTCAGTCGTTCGCAACAGGAGCTGAAATAGTCCAGCACCCTCGGGTTATTACCGACTGGGCCCAGCATCCGAGTTCGCAACAGCGTCGCAACAACGTGAGACGGTATCACTTGACTTGGGTCTGGCACCTACTTTCTGTATCGATGCCAACGTGGAAAGCTCGAGATAAACGTTGATTACATCAAGCCAACATGCGCCGTGTCTCACTCAAGTCGAGTTGCAACGTCCGTTACGAACACGAGGAAGCAGGGTGACAAGGACGCCGGAGAACAGATCAAGGTCATGGCCATGTTCCGAGACACCTGCAATACGTGAGTGGACGATGCTATGAACAACATGATCAGCATCGGATTTCCCCTCCTCACATCGCACTGGTGGCGACAGCCCAGGACGGCGTGGCGTGATCTACCTAATTGTGCCTATGGTCTCGGATCATCGGACTGCCGTTTTTCGTCTTCAATGGCGTCTACAGCTGGCTGTCCCTTCTCCAAGCCTTCGTCGTCGAATAATGTTTCTTGGGCTGGGTTGCCACAGTTAGCAATTCGGCGCTAAGTATTTGAGAGATGTGTCATAAAGCACTTACTGCTCCAGAGTTCAGAGTAGAGACCGCCGCGGTCGATGAGCTCCTTGTGAGTGCCCTGTTCTGCTACTCTCCCTTCCTTCAGCACGATGATCAGATCAGCATCGTAGATCGTTCGCAGACGATGGGCGACAAAGACACTGGTCCTCTTCTTCTCCTTGAGGATGCTGTTGATGTTCTGCATGAGTGCCTGCTCCGTGTACGTGTCGAGCGCACTGGTGGCCTCATCGAAGAACAAGAGCGGCGGGTCCTTGAGCAGAAGGCGGGAGACCGCAAGCCGTTGCTTCTCTCCGCCACTGATCATCATGCCTCTTTCGCCAACCGTGGTCTGGTAACCCGTCGGCCAGCTGGAGATGGTGTCGTGAATGCGGGCACGCTGCGCAGCCGCGACTACCTCGGAATCGGAGGCTGTCATTCTGCCATATTTGATGTTGTGCTCCACGGTGTCGTTGAACAGCGGGGTGTCCTGCGGCACGACGCCGATGGAGCCGCGCAACGAGTCTAAAGTGACATCGCGAACGTCTTGGTCGTCGATGAGAACCCGACCACTCTCGACGTCGTAGTAGCGGAATAGTAGTCTCAAGAGAGTGGATTTTCCACAGCCGCTCGGGCCCACGATGGCCACTTTCTTTCCCGCCGGGATCGTCATACTGAGGTCTCGCAGGATAGGACGTTGTTTGTTGTAGCCAAAGGTGACGTTCTCGAACTTGATCCCTCCTCCACGTGCAAGCTGAAGAGGCTTAGCATTGGGCGCTTCTTTAATGGTGACATTGACTTTCTGCAAATTAAATAGCGTCTCCATGTCCAGCAGGGACTGCCTGAGCTCTCTGTAGACAGTTCCTAGAAAGTTAAGAGGGATAGAAAGCTGAAATACTAGTTGGTTCACCATAACCAGGTCGCCGACAGTAAGAGAGCCATCAGCCACGCCATTAGCAGCCAGATACATCATGGCCGTCAAGGCACTAGAGAAAATGATATTTTGACCGCTGTTCAGCAGGGCCAGTGAAGTAGCAACCTTGATGGAGCTCTTCTCGTAGTCGCGCAAAGCTTTGTCGTAGCGGCTGACCTCGAACTTCTCGTTATTAAAATACTTGACTGCTTCGTAGTTGATCAGTGAGTCGACCGCGACCGTGGAGGCCTTATTATCCGCGGCATTGGCTTGGCGCCGGAACTTGGTCCTCCATGCGGTCGTCCAGATTGTGAATGCCGTGTAGGCAGACATGGTCAGCAGAGTGATGCCTGCAAAACTCGCACCATACTGCCATGTCAAGATGCCGCATACCATCCCAATTTCCAGGGCCGTCGGGACGACGTGGAAAACCATACTGGAGAGCAGAAAGCTAATGCCCTTGGTTCCCCGGTCGATGGCTCTGGTCAATCCACCAGTCTGTTTGGTCAGGTGAAAGTTCAGGTCCAACCGCAGCAAGTGGTCGAAGACGTTGCAGGCAACGCGTCGGATCGCCTTCTGCGCGACCGAGGCAAACACGGCGTTCCGAATCTCTTGGAACACAGTGGAGCCTATCCTCGCCGCGCCATATGCCAGTATCATGCTGCCGGCGATGGTAGCGGCCGTTCCGCCCATCTGGCCAACATCAACGTTCATGGCATCGACAATGCTCTTGAAGTAGAAGGGAACCTGAACGTTCAGCACCTTGGCTCCGATCAACAGCACCACTGCTATGGAAACACGCATTTTTGCGTCCAGATTGCCTTTGGGCCACAGGTAGTGGGCCATCTCTTTCATTATTGCCCAGTCGGCCTTCCGCTGTTCCTTGTCGCTCTTATCGACGGCGGCCAGCGGATCTGTCGGCTTCGTGCCGCCATTCTTCCCGTCCTGGGGTTTACTCGGCTGGCTATTAGCATAGGATCCGAACCTTGCCATGGGAGTTCCACTGCTGAGCACAGGACGAGATGGCGGGTTGGTATGGGTTCGGTGGAGGCATTGGGAGGCCGCGAAGACGCGCGAGGAAGCCCGCGCCGGGGACGACAGGCATGAGCTCCACGTAGTCCATCTCAGGCCAGGGCATGTTGGTCGTGGAACCGAGGCCCTGGCAGCTTTCGAGATTACCATGTCTGCGTAGGTTCTTGCTGGGTCATAGTGAGCTGCGACGATAGGTTCCGGCGCGCCGCGCGCGGTGGGTTCGGGGCGGCTGAGTCGCGGGTAGGATCTCGGCTTGGCTTCGGGGCGGCCGAGAGCTGAAGCTTCGGGCGATGGTTATCAGACGGAGTCTAAGGGGTCGTTGGCTGTGTGTCTGCTCCGTGGGTATCTCTTAGATATTTTTGGGGGGTGAGTGTCGTGACAAGGCGCCGACTCGCGTATCACGTCTTTGGAGGGGCTCTAGCTGTATACGTCAGTCCAAGCTCTGAAGCTGTTGTCTCTATCCGGTTAGCGTACTGAACCCCTCGTCAGCCACTCCAGCCTCACCTCTTCGGCGGTGACACGCCCAAGACGCCGCTTAACATCACGACCCCTCCTCCGACCGCCGCCATTGAACCACCTTCTAATGTTCAGGCGGCATTCGAGTTCAAGCCCAAGGCAGATACCTACAACATTAATCGTCCCACGTCCGAGGATCATAGAGCTCCTTCGTATTCAATCATCCGTGTGCTTCAATGACCTCTTCTCAGGTACTGTGGCGCCCTGGGCCGGTTCTTGTCGCCGGTACACAGATCACGGCAGACGCGGCGGTGAAAAGACTCCCAACTTTTTCCCCAACGTGATAACCGTCTGCCCTAGCAACAGATGCCGAACCCAAGCGCTGTCAACTATACTTAAGTGCGCACAAAGCTACCCACTGAGTTTACAGCTTTTCTGCTTCTGGTCGTGGAGGCTTCAGCCTGGGTCACAACTGTAAGTCAGGCATCGGCTCTCGTATGGTGCCGAATCCTCCTTACCAGACTGGACTGGGCTGCGGAAAGTAAGAATAACCCGGCAACTCTCTCAAAGATGCTGTGGGCGCTGGCATAACCGTGTATGTCAGACCTGTAACTTGGCAAATGCAGCTGCACTATTTCCTTCGGGTGGCCGGGCGTGCCGTGTCCGAGTGGCGGTGACGATGTGGCCGACTTTCGCTGGCCAGCCGAATGGGCCCAAGATCCACCGTGTCCGCCTCATCGTGTCCCCCGGTTCCTCTCCTCTTTGGGAGACGACTCACCGTCAGAGCTGACCAGCTGAGGTGCTTCATCGTCGGTCTCCAGTGGGGCCTCAGATTGTCGTGGCCATTTGCATTGAGACCGATGCATCGTGGTGGAGCAGCGGAGTTGGGCACCACCACCAAAATGTACATTGGACGTTCATGTCACAGCCCGACAAGCGGACAGCAGTCGTCGGTCGCGTGCCGTGTCTGATCCAGGGGATCCATCCAGAGTCTTTCCCAGCGTTCTGCCTAACCCAAGCTAAAAGGGGCCGCTCTCCCTCTTTCCTTGCCTGTCTCTGGTCGGTCCACTCTCTCGTCAGAGATGGGAAGCCGTGATCAAGCAACGCTCAGAAGTGATTCGGGTTATGGGGACGATGCGGCGTCCGATACGCTACATGCAGGCTCTGACCACCACCCCCTCAGTAGGTGGTCATTTTTTGCCCAAGTTGGCACATCTGAGTTCTTGACTGATGTGACTGGTACAGCCCTGAAAGGGTACGAGATCGGTTCGGCATCGAAACTGCAAGTCGGCGATGTGAGTTAATTCGCACTACCACCTCTCTATCCGAAGGGGCAATCGAGCGAGGACCAGCAGACAGTACGCTGACCGCCCCCGAGGTCTTCGAGTTTCTATGGGCCGATGCCCCTGAGTTCGAGTGGGAGTGGAAGTGCCTGGGCTACACCCGCTTCATCGTCCTCCGCCGCAACGACGCCTTCCCTCACCACTGCGCTTGCATACCCATCTCCACGGGGCCCAGCAACAAGCACGAGTTCGCCAAGCCCGGCATCGACAGCTTCCAGCAGGGCTACGTCTTCGCCAACGGCGGGCCCGCCCCGGGCCACGAGCAGCCGCACGGCGGACCGCGCCTGCAGTACAGTCCTATCGGCATCGAGCTGAGACCGGGCAAGATTCGCGTCAAAGAGGACTCCCGGGCCAATTACGCCGACATTGTCGACATTGACGACGGGGCCAAGGTCATGGTCGTCGGAGATGTGGTGAAGTACTTTGACCGGATCCGCCGAAACGTCAACAAGGCTTTCATGCGGCAGATCCTGAGGAAAGCCCTCGAGAAATACCAGGCTGAGAAGGCCGGCAAGGAGGGAGTCTCACAGCCGCCGGGCCAGAATGAAGGGAGCATCAATGTCAACCCTGTGGCCCCGGAATCCGTGGATGGCGAACCCGGGGGCGCGGAGTGTCTCCCTGTTGATCGGGAATCGGATACCCTCGCCGAACCGACTGCAGAGCAAGATCCAGATGCCGATACCAGGGCTCAAGTGGGGAGCAAGCTCGAAGCTGTTCCAGAAGTGCCGTCTTCAGGGGGTGCGGAAGAGGACGATGTGGTACCGACACACAAGGGGGAAAGGCGAGACGAAAGACCCCGGCGATATAGCCGACACCAAGGAGAACGAATGAAGCAGCGGACCAGGTCGCAAAGCAGCAAGAGCCAGCGTGATCCCGACTACGACTTGATGTCGATGCACAACGTCGCGATGGCTGGGTTGGAAAGGGAGTGTTCACGTTGACCAATTTGCATCTACAATGCATGGCGAGGAGTTAGGGGGGCAAGAATGAATCTGTTTGACACGATACACTGATATGATCAACGGCCGGTTCGCGACTCGATGTTTGTTTACTATGACAGCCACTGGGCCTATCTTTGCGTTTTATCACTGCTTTTCCACAAGGACGTACGCTGGTCTAGAGGTCTACCTCTACTGAAATGATGTTCGAACAATAATACACGCTGATTTGTTCATTGCCCACTCAAACGTCGGGCAACCGCTTGGGGGTTATTCAGACACGAACAAGTCCGTGTTGCTTCGCGAGTCACAGGGTGTAGCGGCATGCCCGAATTATGCTTTGCTGCTTGGCGTGGCAGACAACATCATTGGGAGTAGTGGGAGGTTTGGCCGGAAATGACCATCTGACATGCCCATGAATGAGTGTGGGTTCGAGTCTAGCTCTCGAGATGCCGATTTTCAATATCTTAGATGAGCATAGAATGAGAGTCTAAGAATGGACATATTCTAGCGAGAGAGAAGACACATGTATGAACGCGCTTTATAACTATATCACAGCCACAGCTCATGGGTTTGTGGTCTGGCTGCGCGAGTGTACTTTGCATGCAGAGCAAAATACACTTCAGCTCTGAGCTACGGCGTCATTGTTGATGGAGTGTCAGTACCGGCCGAGGAGCCTCTATGGCAGAAGTAGTTTGGAAGAGCAGGTTCGTCTCGTGAAGGTCCAACGAATCCCGGCGAGGGCTTTGCTAGAAAACGCAAACCGCGCAGACGCAGTATGAAGGAGGGAGCCGCATGAATGACGAAAAAGTAAAATCTATTCATCGGCTTGCGGATGCAGATGGCCAATGCTATAATGGGTATCAGTCATCTATCTATCAGTAGGTCTATGTCTTTCCATGAAATCCCAGTTCTATCCCTCATGTCATGTCATGCGTCTGCTAATTTTTCCCATCCATACCTATCGCCCCAAACGCCCGCTCTCACCAGCATATATAAAGCCATCAATCAATCACATCACACAACTGTCTCTAAGCCTCCTCGACGTCCTCGAACCAGGGGTGGTCCAGCGCTTCCTGGGCGGAGATGCGGCGGCGCGGGTCGAAGTTGGTCATCTTGCCGACGAGGTCCTTGAAGCCGTCGTCCAGGCGGTCGCTGCGCCAGAGCGCGAAGGGCCGGCGCGGGTTGTCCTCGCCGAACGAATTCTTGATGGCCCGGAAGTCGCGCGCCCACGGGTGCGCCCGGCCCCCCAGGTGGTGCTCGACGAAGCCGTCGAGGTCCTCCCAGCGGCCGACGAAGTGCGACACCTGCCGCTCGAGGATCTCCCGCGTCGGGTCGACGGTGCTGCTGCTGCCGGCGCGGGGGGCCTTCTCGACCATAAAGATTACGCTGCGCAGGCGCATGAAGATCATCTGAAATGCGGGTGTATCTTAGCAGGCCGCCTTTCGTGGGGAGGGGGAGAAGGGGGAGGAGAGGTGACTTACCACGATCGCCATGGAGAAGATGTCGGAGTGCGTCCCGACCGAGCCCTGCACGTGGGCCTCGGGACTGCGCCAGAACTGGTTGCCGACCTGCAGTCCCTGCAGGGCCTGGCCCGGCGGGATGTGCGTCGAGTCCTCGAGGTCGGACAGCTGGACCTTGTCGACGACGATGCCGTCGGGAGTCTCCTGATAGTCGACCATGATGTTGTTGGCTTTGATGTCTGGGAGCGCGTCAGGTCAGCACTTTGTCGATTTGGTCTGCATCCGAAGAGAAGCTCTTTGCTATGTCCGACATACCCAAGTGTGCGATGTTCAGCCGGTGGAGGGCCGCCAGGCCCCTCAGCGTGTCGCGCAGCACGCGCTTCTGCACGGCCAGGGAGGTGTCCTTGAAGGCGAAGTTGAGCAGGTGGTCGTGCAGGTACTCGTTGACGAACATCTTCTGCTCCGGCACGGTGTCCCTCAGCGCCCGCAGGTAGGGGGACTGGTTCAGCCGCAGCTGCAGCGGCAGCGAGTAGTTGTACTCCTTCGACAACAGGCTCTTGAGCACGAATCGCTTCTTCTGGTCGTCGCCGTCGCCGCCGGCCACCTTGGCGAGGTAGACCTGCCGGTCCTGCCGGTCCTGCAGCACGTCCTCGACCGTGTACTCGCGGCCCGAGTAGCCGCGCAGGATCGCGCCGGGCTCGAAGATTCCCGCCGCCGCCGCCGCCGCGGGCGGCGGGGGCGCGCTGCCGTAGTGGCTGGCGCTGGCGAGGGACACGGTGCTGGCGCTGCGGGCGCCGGGCGCCGCGGCTCCGAGGGCGCGTGGCGAGGTCGAGAAGCTGGCGCGGGGGGCGGCGGCGGCAGAGGCGGCGGCCTGGCTCAGGGGCCGCAGAGCAGAAGAAGCGGCAGCGGCAGCGGCAGCGGACGCCGGCGCCACAGCGGCGGCGGCGCGCACGTTGACAAGAGAGTTCATGGTGGTTGTGGTCTCCGCATGCCTCGCAAGGGGGATAACTTGCACGAGGCGCTCTCGAAGATTTTGCGTCGGAGTGAATGTCTTTCAGGGTCAAAGATCAAGAAGAGCGGCTATGGCACGGCAGACTGTATTATTGTCTTATTATCTAGAGCGTGCGCGGGAGAATTATCTGCGCATTAATCTCCCGCAACTGACGGCGTCGAAGAAAAGTGATTAGCCGCTCCACCGCGACTCCAGTGCCACCGGAGTGGCAATCCGAGCGGTCTGGGCAATGGACCCGGACGGTCCACGTCTGGGCAGAGGGTCTGGGATGGGATTTTGGTGGGTGGATGGTGGATTGCACGGTATCGATGGCGTCTTGCGTCTGGCGTCTTCCTTTCACCGACCTTTCCCAGACACATAAGGCCCCGGAAAAAACACTTGATACATCATCAGTAACTGTTTGATCTGCCCAATATTCCGTACAGGTACTCGAAATTCAGTGCCCCAAGATCTCTATGGTAGAACAGGGTAGAAAAAGAGACAAGTGGATTGAACATGCTCACTCAGTTCACTCGGCCGGTTGTAGTAGTTCAGCATGTTGATGAATCTCAGCCTAGTACTGTCGTGATCCCGCAACTCCGATTTTAGGGCAGCGCCGCAGAGCTTAGCACTGCCTAGCACGGCCCGGCCTACCCTGCAGCCCTGCAAGCAGTCAGCAAGTCCGATAGCAAAGCCCCGTTGCCGCCAATTGCAAGCCTCAACCCAGAGCCTCAAGACCAGAGCCTCAAAAGACACGAAGCCCGAACACCTGCAGAGGCGAGGGTCGGCGCAGATCTATTACTAGGCCAGGCAGCTCGGGGCCGCTCGGGGTCCCGAATCCCGTCTCGATGCGTTCCACCCAGAATGCCACTCAAAGGGTCTCGCCGCCACACATCAACCTCATCCAGACTCCCCCGCGAGGCTTGACCTCCTCATCACTCTTCGTCCGAGCTGGACCTTGGAATAGGGCTCCTGGATCCGGATCGTCTTAGAGCAGACTCTGGACAGGCTCTAGATTAGAAGGCTTTCCTACCATCTTCTGCTACGTCTGCTCCCATCCCTTACCACCCGGCTGATGAACCCGCCTGATGGGAGTTTTGTTGCCGTGCCAGCCGCCGAGTGTGGATGGCCTCCACCTGCACCCCCTCCACTGACGAAAATCAGGGTCTCGCATCCACTGCCCCCCACGCCACCGACACCGGCGCTTGGCCTTGGACCCCTATCCCGAGCCCTATCTCAAGATTGTGTGGACACGACTACATACTGCATCTCTCGGCATGGAGAAGCTCACAAACACAAAATCAGCAAAATCACGCTCCATGACGCCATGTCTATTGCTATGGTATCTCGAATTAGAAAAGTGATGCAGATCTATCCATGCCTCTGACTCCATGCGATGACCGAATGAACTTTGTACACGTGGTGCTACAGGCTGTCCCCAGTATCTCATTCCACCCAGCCCAGCGAGGCAAGCCCGGACCGTCGTCATGCTCTTTGCATTGAGCTGGCCGGGCCATCGGGATTTCCAGCTGCGTCGAAGCCCGCTCGAGTGCGAGTAATAAGGCGGTGGTCCAGTCCTTGCCTCGCGTCGTCAGCCCGCCTATCAATACGGCCGCCCGTTTTCGTACGGGGGCCGGCCACCCGGATGGTGGTTGGAGCCCGGACCCGGCCGGTAGGGCGGCGGCGGGCCATTATGCGGATAGCCGCCGCCCCCGCCCCCGACCGGGTAGGGCACCGCCGAGCTCGACGGCCCGGGCGCGGCGGAGCTCGAGGGATAGGGATAGGGGGGCGCCGAGCCGGACGGGAAGGGCGTCGTCGAGTTTGATGGCACGGGTACAGTGCCTGTCGGGTAGGGCGCCGGCGGTGCCGCCGCTCCGCCGTGGATGAGTGTCGCTGCTGCGAGGAGCACAGTCGTCAAGATCGAGCGCATTTTTGCGGTCTGGTTCTCCGGGGTCCTAGGCGTGGTGGGGATGGAGAAGGATGGCGATGGATGGATGGATGGTCGGTTGGTTCTCTCGGAGTTTGCCCGTGAGCCCGTCTGCCCGGTTTGCGCCTGACTGCTGGCTGGCTGGGTGGACTCTGAGGATGGATGGCGGATGTCGTTGGTTGGGCGGGGTGTCTGTGGTGATGTTGGTTGCCACAGGTGTGTTGGTTGCCGAGGAGGCTGCGGAACCTCTTATATGCTTCTTTGTCGCCAACGGTGGCTTTGCTCCTCGAGCGCTGATCTACTTCATGACTGACTGCTCTGGCCTCGAAAGGCAAACAACATCCCAGGAACGCTGATTCCCTACGTTGGGCGCAGGCAAAGATCGCCGCTGAGGTTGACATAGACCCCCAGGTTGACGTAGACGCCTCGAGTGGAAGGTCTCTGGGAAGGATGGAAGGATTTTTGGCCTAGGGGTCTGAGCAAGAGGAGTCTTCCACTGGCCCCTTGGATGAAAACTGAAACATTCATATAGTCGCCTTCGTTGGAATACCGGTACGGCCAGGAACCAGGACGACCTGCCACCCCTGTCTTGCATCTGATGGAATTCAATCGATGTTCGGAATTCAATCGATGTTCGACCATACGCTTGCAACCTGGACTACCCGCCTACTAAGTAAAGAACCTAACTTGGAGCCTTTGTTCCGTTGATGAACCACGCATGAGCCTCTAGGTTGCGGAATCTAGCAGAAGTGCAAGTCTCAATTCCTGGACTGAAGGCGAAAAGATCTACAAAGTTGTCAACCCAAAGATCACGCACTGTCAGTTGCTGACAGTGGACACAAGCTTCTTGAAAAGAGCCTCATCGGAACGCTGTGCCACTGACGTACGTGCTCGGCTCCTACTGCTTCTGCACTGGGATCCTGCGCCCACAAACACGCGTATGCCGGGACCTGGGAGAGGCACGGATGACAGCGGCTGACGGATGGTTCGCAACCCTGCTCGCAAGCTCGCAGTGCAGCATCATAACTGCAAGGTCCGAACCTGCGACTGCCTGTTCCCTAATATCACGGCGCGGCTCATAACTAATCCTTCCCGCAATTCTCGTGTCGATTATCGAAATCTGCAGGTGCCTTGGTACCAACGACTTGGGGTCTCGCGGTCCGGGCAAATCATGATGCCTCCTCCTATGCATGGATGAGGCCAGTGACGGCCGGGTACTATTAAAAGAAATCCGCAGATCCTGAAACATGGACCTGAACGACCGTCCACGCGGATCGCGCTCTGAAGATCAGAATACTCCGATCAACACCACGGTCCGGCCAGACCGTCGGGCTGCCGAACAAGCTCGAAGAGTGAATGGTGCCCATCCCAGCCTGGTAGAGCTGTCGGTGCCGCCGCCGATGCCTTGGCCCGGGAATCAAGAGCACACACACACACGCGCGCGCGCGCGCGCCAGTGACCGTTCACACGACGGAAAGGAAGTAACGTTCAGCGGTGCGGATGGGCTTGGGGAGCAGGGGAGAAGAGGCACCACGTCCAACTGACTGCTTCGTGGCCCACGGTGTCCCACGCCTCCTCGAAATCGAAGCGGCGCGCCGTGACGCGACGAGCCGCAGCTCGACGAGCGCGAACTCCACTCCGTACTGGGCCGACGCAGCTGCGCGGCCCGACGGGCAAGGGCGTCCGTCCAGGCGGCGTGGTGGCTCATCACGGGCAGCAGCTGATGTTCAGGCTCGCCGTCGCCCTCGCCCTCGCCCTCGCCCTCCGTGTACATGCTGGCAAGGTCCACAACCGTCTGTTCCCTCCTCCTCCTTCCTCTCCTCCTGCTCCTCCGCGGGGCCGCGTCGTCCAGACTCTTCTTGTCCTCGGTGCCGCTCCCGCTCCAGCGCAGCAGCTTGGCCTCGACCTGCGGCAGTAGGACCGGCGCTCATCGCCTGGTCGTTGCGGACCATGGTCGCGGCGGTCCCATGGCATGCATGCGCACGACCGGCAGCATGCTGTTGACTCACTTGGGCCATTGTGATGATGACGACGACGACGCTCCCGGGTCAGTACCTAGGTAAGGTAGGTACTTTAGGTAATAGGGGGTTCACCGTTGGGCAGGGTGAGTAAGGTAGGTAATTGCACGGCAACGGGGCGCCGAAAGGGGGAGGTGTTCGGGATAGGTAGGTGACGCGTGGAATGACTGCTCGCCCTTGCGCATCATGAAAACCTACCTACTTTACATAGCTCATCACAGCGGCCTTTAGCAGGCTGCTCGTTCCCGGCAATTGCTCGTTCAGGCGCTTGTCTCTGGAGCGGGCTATCAGCGGGGCCAGTTGTGACAATGCGATAGCCGGATATCTCTCTCTTTCTCTCTCCCTCTCCCTCTCCTGCCACCGCCGTCCGGGCCAGCAAGTCCCACGAGCCGCTCGGCGGAAACGGCGACCCCCTCAGCAATCTCGGACAGCATGGACGGCTATGTAACCCACCGTAGACGGATTCCTCCAGAACGGCGCCATCATCAGGTTGCCGCCGCAGTGTCATAGCTTCGGTGAGCCGTGCGAGTTCACCACGCAGGGCACGGAAGCAGAATCCGACATCTTGACCGAGCAGCTGAGGTAGCCGTGTGGCACAGAACCACCCTCATACTGTAGATATCTTCGGGACATGTCATCTGGGAAGCGTCAAAAGGGGGTTGCAAGTAGCCACGACACATTGCAAGTACATGGAAGCCTTGACGGGGTCTTGAGGATTGGTTCTTCGAGTTTGCGGAAACAGCGTCTTCTCAGTGTGATGGAAAGCTAGACTACCATAAATTAGTTAAGGTAGTTACCCTCAGGTTCCCTGCGTTCGCTTGAGCCTAGCCGATCATTCATCCCGTGTAGGTTACCTGCGAAGTAAGTCCCTTTAAGGAATATCAAGGGAGTGACGGATGCGCGGCAGCTATGCGCTTATGCTCGGACTACCATGAGTGTCATTTCATATCCGAGCACCAGTTTTACGCATCAGTCACATTTCCGAGTAAGTCATGTATGGGAAGAAAAAAGCCACCTCGTAAGTCGTTGCTAAAATTTGAGCACACATGCGGGCGCCGATATTGTCTCCCTCAGAACAGGGACCTCTCCGAGTCCTCTTTGGTATCAGTGAAGGAGATTATCAAGTCGAGGTGCCGTAGCGTATGCATCCGCCCTCTTCAGCCCGCGTCTTCCACGCCTTCCCATCTGCCTGCCAAATTTCCTGACCGCGGAGAGTGATAGAGAGACAAAGAGATAGAGCCCTAGAACTCGCAGAAGCACTGCCCGCCAATGCAGATCGGCCCCGACGGGAAGGGCTGAGGGCACCAGCAGTCGCCGTCGCTGTAGCACGTTTCGGGGCCGCCCGCGGCGTCGACGTCGGCGACGGTGCCTTCGGCCGCGGATGCCGGGACCCTGTCTATTTTTACAATACGACGTCAGCCTGTCATGTGGTCGAACGGCCAGAGAGAGAGAAGGGAGGAGCCGGGTAAGAGAAAGAAAGAAGGGAAGGGGGGGGCTGGGAGCTGATAGGTACTGACTCTCAGTGACGGGACGGCCTTGGACGCCCGCGAGGGCGGCCACGAGGAGGATGGTGGATGCGATGAGTCTCATCTTGGTGTTTGTGTGTGGATGGGGTCGGTGTTTTGTCTTGATGATGGATGGAGCAAGAGGGGTGATGCTGAGATTGATGAGTTGTTGTGGTAGGATCTATCTCTTTGCTTGAAGAACCGAGGTCCAGCTTTTAATATTGTGTGACTTCCTAGAATGCTGCCACAGGTCAATCGTGGCAGCTTGTCCGTCGAACTCTATAGCTGCAAGGTCATTTTATGGTTGGCTCATCGGTTGAAATAGGCGCATGGCGGATTCACTGGAATACGGAAAAGAAAATACCAGTCCACCCATGAGAGCTGTATTTACCGCCATGGCTGGTTTTAGCTGTAAGTTGTCGTAGTCTGCATTTCGCTCGTTCTTCTTCACTTTTGGCCTGCTGCTATCGGCTATTTCACCCTTATCCGAGATCTTAGTATTTATAATGGCTCCCTTATAGTGGTACTAAACCCATTCGTCGGTAAGAAAGCTGTAACTCGATCACAGCCTCGAGTCTTTTCAAGGAGAGAAATAAATAAATCCGACTCAGAACTGGAGAGGTTGTTCGGTTTCTAGTAGGGCCAGTTGATAACCCGGGTACTCTGGGCTTTGAGCTCTCGATAGTTATTACATGAGGTCTGTTGACTACCACAATTCCGCTCATTTCAGCCTTCAGGACAGAAGCAAGCTGGAATGCCAGTTTCCTAGAGTTAAAGTACCAAAAACTCCTGAAGCCCCCTTAGTATACAATGCACAACAGCGACTTCGAATCTTGATCCCATAAGCAGTGCGCCGTACCGGGGAGAAAAGCAAAGCCCGCGCCCCCTGCGTCATGTATAGGCACGAAAAGCGACACCACGCCCAAGGTATCCCGCATCTGTTTGATCCATATCATGGCTTCTTGGCTTCTTTTACACTTCCTGCTCTTCCTCGTCCTGTCCCTCCTCGTCATCCTCTTCTTCCTCGTCACTTTCCTCATCGGATTCTTCCTCTGGCGTGACCGCCTCAAACCAGTGCTTCGTGTTCCCCTTCTCATTCCTCTTGTCCCAGGCGTCTCGCGCGAGCTTGATCCAGACGATGCGCGCGTCCGCGCCGCTGCGCGGCGTGGGCACGACCCAGTCGTCGAAGTACCTCTTCTCCTCGGGCACGTCCGGGCTCGACCCATCGAACAGCCCCAGCTGCACATTAAGGTTGTTGTGTTGGCCGTACTGCAGGACGGACGTGTCAGGGTCAGCAAGGGTTAGGTAAATAGGTATCCAGACAAAGGGGCGGCTCGGTTCCGGAGAGAACAGTTTCGAGCAGAGAATGGAGTGGGCAGCAAGCACTCACCAGAAACAGCGTGGCTCCCAGCTGCTGTATCGTCATGTACTCGACGCCGGCCCGCGCCAGGCCCCGCCACCGCCGCAGCGCCTGGCTGTAGCAGGTGCGCATGTCGCCTAGTGATGGGGCGTTCTCCGCGCCCAGCTGCTCCCGCCACGATGCGATGACGGCGTGGAAGCCGCTCTCGAAGGTCCGCGGGCCCTCAGGCGGGTTCCAGAACATGCCGTGTGGGAATGCGTCGGAGAGGGGAGAGTCGTCGTAGTTGCCGCTTTCCAGATTCTTGATTTCTGCAAGGCGTTTTATGTCAGTCGGTCCGTGAGGTGAGCGATAGGGGACGAAAGGAAAAGAAAGGGGTATCGGCAAGGAGAGAGAGGTGAGGAGAGACAGTAAGAGATCCGTACTCCACTTGAAACCACTCGGATGGCCCTCTTCTTCGCCGTTGCTATTGCCCTTGTCCGCTTCATTTGCCTCGTCGGCTGAACTTTCCACTGTACCATCCAGGGGAAAATAACCAAAGTCATTCCAGGCGTCCTGTCTCGCCTTTTCGTCCTTGTTTTGGCCAGCTTTGCCTTTGGTCTTCTTGTCCCCAACGAAAAGCTTCGCGGCTTTCGAGCCCTTCCGTGTGCCCTTCATGATGTACTGGATACGCTCGTTCTCGCCCTTGTCTCTGTTCTGATCTACTATTTCTGTGGAAGGGTCGCTTGGGTCGCTTTGGCTGGGTCCAGACGACTCGGAAGACGACCGCGAAAGCAAGTCACTGGCAGAATCATCGGACGATGACGCCGAGAACTCTTCGTCACCGCTATCGACCCTACCGAAGGTGTCCAGCTAGAGTTTATCGTCAGTCAAGGCTGCCCTTTGATCATCTCTGACGACTTCGAGCCCAGGATCTCACTCACGTTCACCAATGCAATCCATTGCCTGATCATCTGGTCTGATTCCACGATAGGTTCCCCAGTGGCCGGGTTCAGTCCGAACTCGTTCTTCATCTGACCTTCCACGGCCTCGTCCACACACTCGTTCAGCGACGGGCGGTCGTAGGGCCTATGGGCCACTGGCACAAGCATGCGCGGTCAGCGCTCACTCACGCTTTGCGCGGGTCTCGCTGTCCTAGTAAGGGGGACGACTACTCACTGCACTTTGCAACGATCATGCGTAGCTCTCTGTCAATGTAGCCGTACTTCTGGTCGTCAAGCAACGCGTGACCGTAGCTGAGGATAGTGGACTCGGTCCTCGCTGCCCCGAAGGTGGCCTTGACCGCCTGTGGCTGCGGCGGCACAGGTGGGTACATCTGGGTAATAAGACAGAACATGACCTGTGATATCGTGAGCACTGATGTGAGTAGAAGATTTACCCTTCATCGGCACTTTGCGAACTTACGTTTGCTATGCCCCAGATGTTCATCTTGTCTCTGTGGGAACCGCGTCAGTATCGAGGTGCTCTGCAGATCCGTGATATTGTTTCCACTTCGGGCGCACACGTAGGACGTACTGGTAGTTTGCGGCCACAGCTGACCTGGACCTGATGCTCTTGCCAATCTCGACGGAGTCGGCGTCGGCACCGAACTGGTCCCAGCGGCTGACGAATTGTTCCTGCGAGGCGCCTTATAAGCTATGGGTACTCTACGAGGTGCCACTGAACTCCCTCTTACCGGGGCGTAGAATCCATGTTGACCGTGATCCCTCAAGACGCTATAATAGACGCTGAAAACGGGAGTTAGTTAAGTTCACCATACTACTTGAAGTTCCAATCAAGAGGACTTACTCTCTCTTATCAATCTTGACATTGACTGCCGGGTCGACATCTGCGAGCTGGAGGCTTGTTAGCAACCGAACATCCAGATGGTCTACCAAAAAACAGCTTTCTGTACCCACCTTGAGACAAGGGATGAGACCGTGCTCCGGGTCCGTGTCGATTCTCCCAATCATGACTTGATTATTTCATGTCAGCCTTGTTGCCAACGGTCCAGACGCTGTCATCTCTACGGCATCGGGATGGGCTGAAGACGCACCGGAACCGGGATGAATGTTGAAATGCACCCAGCGCTTCTTCCGCGCCAGCTTGGAATAGTCCGGGATCGTCTCTCGCAAATCGCTGTCCTGCTGCGTCTTGCGATCCGGATGGAATTTCCGGACCGGGAACGCCAATCCCACGCACGCTCGAACCACTGGTGTGAGAAGGATGTCAGAATCGCGGACGAAAGAAGTTTGTTTGAGCGGAGGAGTGAAAAGAGCCCGTAGTGAGTCGGTTGTGGTGGGGGCTGGGACGAGGGTGTAGAGTTTGGAGAAGAAAAAAAAGGGGCCGTTGTTGGAAAAAAAGGGGGGCCGCGAAAAAGCATACGTACGGCACAGCCAAAACGACCACAACACGCGATTCGGCGTCCCGACATCCCCCCGCTCGCGCAGCGCGCAGATGAGGTCGCGCACGCTGCCGTGCGGCAGGTGCTCGAGCAGCAGGTAGTCGCGGTGCGGGTCCTCCTCGTGCCGCTCCTCGGCCCGCGCCAGCCGGTGCGCCCGCCACTCGGCGCGCGCGCGCTCCCGGCGGCCGGCCCAGTCCTCGCGGCGCCGCCGCAGCCGCTGCCGCTTGGCGGGCGGCGGGCGGTCTTCATCGTTATCGTCGTCGTCGTCCGTCGAGTCCGCAGCCTGGGGCTCCAGCTGCGCCGACTGTTGGCGCGGCGGCAGCCCGCACTCTTCGGGCTGGAGGGTCTGGATGATGTGCTTGCACCGGGCGAATTGCTGCGGGATTATTTAGAGATCTGCCTGTGAGGGATAGGTAGCTGTGCTTTGGCCACACCTTGAGATATTTCTCCTCGCCTGGATAGCAGATCATTAGTTTCAGGGTTTCGATAACACGATCATCAGATTGATCAGGGGAGGAGCTCAATTGTATTCAAACAAAGTAGGAATGATAATACTTACGACGAATATCTTCGGACACCCAGTTATTCTCCGCCCTTTTCAACGGCCCCGGGGCAGAGCTGTTCTCCAACACCTCATCGCCTTCTACCGGCAAGCCAACCTTGATAGCAAAGTCTTTCTCCTTTCCCTCTCCACGCGAGCTGTAACGAGCGAGAACTGTGAGGTTCTTGTTATCACTTCCCAACGTCTTGACGAACTTCACGTTCGGGACGTGGTGGAGCCATCGCTTGAGCGCCGCCCTCTTCATGTAAGGCCTGTAGGCGCGGTCCTTGGGGTCGAGTGTGGACCTTGCGATGCCGTCGAGGTCGGGCTCGTCGGGTGATCCTGCATAGGGAAGGGGATCCCACTGCGCTCCGCTGCCAGTAGCCGCTACATTGGACTTCGTGTCCGGAACAGGTATGGGGATCTTCTGCCACTCGGGCCTTGTCCTCTCGGGGTCGGTCGAAGCGTTCTGACTCCGGTAGATGCCATACTTGTGAGTGGCCTGTCTACTTGAGGGTCAGTATCAGTTCATACCGAATGGAGATATGAACTGCGGTGCTCCCTGCAGATGCTCTAGTAATTGTCTGAATAATGCCATGCAACTCTCACAGAGCCGCAATAGCTTCCGTAACCAAGTGAAAGGGGACTATGCAATCAGGACTTCTATTCCAAATACGTACTGACGAGCCTCGAGGTAATCGGCTGGGTCTACATCCATTGTGGAAGCGTTCGTGAGTTGGCTTGCAATAGCTGTTGCTAAGTGTGGTCCTTGAAAATCGACAAAAGCCAGTATTGTCTTGAGCGACACGTTTAACTTGCACAATAGTTACAGAGGACATTCTCGACCCTGTTACTCTGAGCTCCGGATAAAAGAAGATATGGGAGTCTCTGGCTTCGGCTAACTCTCGCCCACAATACAAAGAAGCCACCCGATTGCGGTTTGATGTCTCAGATGAAACAGAGGTCCTACCGATGCCTCTCACTCAATATGGAATGTGGGCTAGCCCAAAGGCAGTTGCACATGGCGGAGATAATACAATGTCTTAGTCCAGAAGCGGACTAAATGACGAAGCACTCTCGTGTAATTTCAACCCACAGACACTCCATGGTGCGCACTCTGAAGGCTGATGATTTACCCGATATATTATTATAGACAATTAATACGCAGCAAGATACTTTATCATACTGCTTGCAATATTGAGTTCGTGAGAGCATGACACAGCGCACTAAACTACATGACTACAGTAGCCCAGGCGTTACACTTAAAGGTCTAGCTGGCTAGTATCTCCGTAGCAGCCAAATACAGGACTGTTGCCATGTTTTTACAACTGCGAATTTAGATCCAACTGTTATACGGTTAGGCTGAGTACCACGCCATATTCTCACGCAGCGTCAGTATTCATAAACAAGTGGAATTAGAGGAAAATACGGTGTATCGGGTGTGGCACGTAAGTACTTTAATTGGCTTTCTGAAACCATCCGGTATTTGGATGCTAAGGAGATGCCATTGAACAACAATACCGGCGCCCGGAATAGAGACTGATATCGGTTGTCTACAGCCAGTCCAGGCATCCCAATCCCTCTCCTAGCTTCCTTTATGCAGCTTCTTATAATAACACAACCCAGCCGTGGTAACTGGGCTGCTGCTCTTAAAGAATCACCACACACAGACAAAAGGCATTCTGCGCCAACAGAACGAATCTTCGTGCAACCAACTAATTGACCCATGAGGTCAACGTGCCGGTACTTCTCCCTACATAGACCGAGTTTCATCCGCCGACTCCTCATGCGAGCCTGACCACTCACTCACTGCAGTAACAGTTAGCTGACCACGGACTCAGGACAAGCCAATGACTTCAGGTTCGACCAGGAAAAGCGCCTGTCAGCTGACCTACTGTATGGTACCAAATTTCAAATGCGGGACTATCATACACACGTGACGATCGTGAGTGGCTGGCTGACAAGCAAGCGCCTAGCGCTGATATCAGCGCCAACAACACTCTCTCACGTGCGGCCGCTGACCACGCGCGGCCGCGTAACGTTACACAGTAGGGTCTGGTGGAAACGTGGTGAAGTGGGCTAAATCTGGAATACGGCACGTTAAATTATGAGGAGGATCGGGTGGTATGTAATGTAGTTGGCTACCTAAAGGATTGGTAACTTATAGGGCATGTTAGAAGTAGGATCTAGTGGCAACGTATTGTAGTTAGTTGGTTGAGGCATCGTAAACGGCATGTTATAAGTAGGATCCAATGGCATGTAATGTTGTTGGTCAAGACTTTGTAATAGCAAGTTATAGGTAGGATCTGATGGCATGTGGTGTTGTTGGCTGAGACTTGCCATACAGCACGCTGACAGGAAATGGGATCACCACGGCGCAGACAAATCCTCTATGGTCTTGCACATAGACTTCATTTTCGGCAATAAGCCGTACCTCGTATTCAGGAGCGGCGTTGCCGCGAGAGCTCATCAGGATTCCCGCCTCAATCATCGCGGCCGGAGCAAACCCCCATCTCCGCGTTCTTCGAGCCGAGTTCAATCCCACTCCCGCGCCCCCCTGAGCCTGTTCATAGAACATAACAATTAGCAAGACATGTCTGATGTCTATTTTTGTGCCAACAAGAGACCTCTCCCGACCATCATGCTATCCTTAATTTTAGATAAGCAACCCCGCCAAGGACGGCTATGCAAGCTCGAGGCCCATGTCCGATGTTGTGACGAGCTCATTGACAAGAAGCCAGCAGTGACACTTATGGAGTGCACAGTGGGGACATCCGCACTGAAGAGCGGTCCGTGTTACATCGCAAGGCCGTTGGCAGCGAGTACGCTTGCGCACCACAAGTTTTAGCCACAATCCCTCCAGGCAGTAGTCGGCGCGCACCCCTGGGAAAGCAGGGGAGCTTTGAAGATCAATTGGTTTGCGGATGGAACCAATGGCCAAGCATCCGACCCTCCTATTGCAGGAGGATGGCCTTCTCCTCGCGGTCCAGCATGATATAGCCGACGATCTTCTCGGTGAGGGTGGCGCACCAGGGGTCGACGTAGCCGGTCCAGAGCATGGCGGCGCCGTAGTTGAGCGGGATCCAGAAGGGCAGCGACAGCATCAGGCGCCAGCCGTGCTCGAAGACCAGCTTGCCCTGAATCAGCTGGCCCGTCTCGCCGTCCTCGATCGGCGGCGGCAGGTAGATGCCGTATACCATCCAGCAGAGCACGCTGCGCAGGAGGGGCCCGTGCAGCAGGTAGACAGCGAACGACTGCTTGCCGAGCCACAGCAGGTACTTGGACGACAGCACGTCCCGTAGCAGCGGGCCAAAGTGCAGGCCTAGCGTTATGAGCTGCAGGCCGATGCCCGAGGCGTACCGCGGAAGCTCGGCGTGCGCGGGCGTGATCGCGGCGAGGACCCGGTGCTGCTGCTCGGACCAGACCGCCCACTCGGGGTGTCCCTCGGGATACGACGCGACGTAGAGCCCCAGGGTCAGGAATATGGCGGCGAGAACCCGCGAGGTCTTGGGCCAATTGACAAGCCAATCGGTGGCCTCAGGGGAATTCTGAACATCGCAGAGGAAAACTCCCCAGAAGAACTGCATGCCGAAAGTCGCTGCGACAAAGGTCAGCTAGTGCCATCCAATCCTGGCACGGGGAGACCTACAGTCGCCTGCTATGTAGAAGTATAGCCATACCATCAAGCTGCCCATCATCCGATAACGAGGTTGAATGCGCGCAGTCGCGACGACGAACATATACACCTGCAAGCTCCCTCTGAGCAACGGGAGGAGGGTCCACTGGTTGCCATCGTAATCGTTGGCGCCGTGGGTCCAGGTGTTGATGATATTGAATATCAGGTGCTCTATGGACTGGAAGACGTTGGGTATCCTGGTGGGGGAGGTGGCGTCGCACCACCAGCAGTCGCTCTGCTTGCCGACGAGGAACATGCCCAGCACAGACATGAGCCAGATGATGATGGTGGCGAGTGCGCAGGGGATGACCAAGCGCGGCACGCGGCGGAGGGCCGACTTGGACACGGCGCTGAAGGCGGCATCCGGGTTGCCTTGGCGGTAGAGCTTGATGGGCTTCAGCGCGCACACGTAGCCGGTGACGAAGGAGAAGATGGCCACGCCGATGCGGCCCTGGACGAGGAAGCGCAAGAAGGGTAGCTGCAGCACCCGCGGCGCGGCCCCTTCGGCCGACACAGGCAGGAAGAGCTCTCCGTAGAAGGCTCGGGTGATATGGGTCAGGACGACAAGAGACGAAGCCAAGCCGCGAAGGCCCTAGAGTGTACGAGAACGTATTAGCTTTCGAAGTGAAAGGCAAGAGTTAGGTAGATTAGAGTGATATGGTGTCGCGTAGCCATCTGCAAGGTCCTCCAACGTCTACCTCCACAACGTGGAGCGTGGAGGCGTGGCGGTCGCGACGGCGATGTAGCCCCGTGTGACCAGATGCCGTCCCTGAGGAACCAAATTCACCTGCTCCGACATGGGCACCAAGATACATCCTCGCGTAGCTTCACAAGGCTTATCTCAGGGGGAAAATGAGGGCAGAAAGCATTCATCAAATTTCACTTACATCGACCCATTTGACGTTGCCCTCCTTTCCGACAGCCATTGCGGTGACCGTGTCGAGAAGGCCGGTGCTTGCTACCGCATGCCCCTGCGTACGGGACGGGAGACGGAAGAGAGTTGCGGTGCTCGCACGGGAAGAGGCGAGGGTTCCGAGTAAAGATGGTCGTGTCCAGGAAAGTTATCCCAACTTCAGACGAAGGGTATCGGTATGTCGTGTCGTGTATTTGAACAACCAAAGTTATTATGGTGAACGACCAAGGTGATTATGGTGAACGACCGAAGCGATTAAGGTACATGGATGGGCGTTCGGGATGGCGGTGGATGTCCGGACGACGAGTATTCTCAGGGGCAGACAGATAGACAAGCCCGCCGAGGGTTGGTGTATGCAGTGTATTAAACAAAAACGGTGCAAGGCACGTTATGGAAGACGCGTGATCAGCCGGACGAGAACGAACGATGGCCACCAGGTAAGTTGCCTATTAGTTACCTCGAGCAGAGGAGGTGGATAGAGGTAAGTACCGTAGGAGAAGAACGAACCACTCAAGCGAGGGACTGGACGATGGAATTAGAAAGACGGGGGGAGACGAAGGAGAAAAGCTCTGTTGGCCAAGCGTGCCCAGCTCCTTGTCATGAAGCTGCGCCTGCAAGCGGTGGCACCAAGATACGAGGTCAGCCTGCGGTCTGTCGCTCCTCAGGTGCAGCACGAGCAAAATGAACAAGATGACGAATGGCATCGTCTAGCGTCCATTGGGGAGGAGCTGACCGCCGAGACTGCTAGTTTGTACTGGTGACAGCTTATCTTGCAGCTGCTGCGCGCCACCCAAGCATGCACCTGCATCGCGACTTCTTCCTCTTCTTTTAACCCCCCAGTTCCCCCCTCGTATCCCGCGTGGGTGGCATCCGACTGCGAGCCTCTCGGGTTGTTACTCTGGCCAGTGAGGTCGCCGCGAGTGATAAGGTTGAGTACAGTAGTACTCGAATGGACGGCTACTTTGACGATGTAGGTACAGCACTTCTGAGGTGACTCGGACGTAGCAGCGCGCCTGCCCAATGGCATTGTGCACTGCAGGTCGTCAGGTCGTACAGGCCACATTGGCCAAGGTCTCGGTAGTTGCAGGTACCATCCGTACAGCGCCGCAGTCGTGCAGTGTACAGGTACCGGTACCATGCCCAGATCAGAACCGCCCAGAGAACCGCCCACGCGTGCCCACGCTGCCCACGCCGTACGGTCGCGTCGGCGGGTTGCGGCCCCGGAAGACCGAGTGGCACACACGAGGTGGCCGTGGCCAATCTCACACCCCTGCCGCTCATTGCCGTTTTCCGATCGCCTACAGGGCTCCGCACCGAGAAAGCTTAGCCACCTAATATCCCATAACCTGGGGCTGACCACTGGCCGGGCTGACGACATCGCGCTGCCATCTGGCACCATTCCACCGCCATCTCACCACCATTCTCTGTTCCATTGCAGACTGACCTCCGTCGGTACATTGGCCGAGGCCCCTTTTTACCCCTCATGCTGCCTCCAGCTAATATACCAACATCACACTGCAGGCATACCGACATGCTGCACGGCCACCTACCTTGCTAACATCATATAAGCTGTCGGGGCCCCGGGCTGGATCGCGGGCGAGTCACTCCTGTCGTGTCGGGCCTGCACCGGTCGCCCGCTCCAGGAACCCCCAGCACCTCACCGAGACAGACAGGCACGCAAGCACCTAAATGTGCCACTGACGGCACCTTGAATGCTGCGTGTCAGCATTCCGTGTTGCAGCCGCGTCGCATGTCTCATCAGTAGTAGTAGGTAGGTACGGAGTACTCGGTGATTTTTATTAACCTGATGAGCGCCGCGGCGGCGGCATTGAGGTGCTGTTGCTGCTTCTCCCCCTTTCTTCTTACGCTGTGCCCTGGTCCCGGTATCGAGAGTTGATGGCGCCACCGGTGCTAATTACCTACCAATTACTGCATAATGTCTCTTCGGGGGACGCCTCTACCGACCGCCAAGTGCGAGGGTTGATCTGACATGACGGTCATGACCCGAGCAATTGGCTTGGCGCTGCGAGACTATTCCCCTTCTCGGTCCAACTGCATCTGCGGGAAGTACAGGAGGCCCAGGCGTACATATTGGAGCTGGAAGCATCGCTCGTTTAACCAGTATAAACCACGCAGCCATCCCGAATCCCCCCGCACTTCTCGCTCGTCTAAAGAGACCTTTCGCTGCAAAGACGGAAGGATGACAGTTCATTCCTTGGGTCGCTTATTCGAGTCGAAGTTCCTCGCGCCTGGATAAGACAGCATCTGGGCCGTCACCGACCCTCGCCTCCTCAGGCCTCGATTAGCCAGGCGAGCCGGGCTTGCGGCTTGGCCTGTGTCTAGGTCTGATCTCAAACGGAATTCGGCATGCCACAGCGGGGCGGGCCAACTGCCATTCCGCACCATCGCCGACCGCACATCTCGGCGCACGTCTTCGGGCGGAGAAGAAACCGGAGTTCTGTCCCACGATAAGCTGCACTCACCCGCCTCTGAAGCTTGGCGGTATACTCCGTTAAGGATCGACGGGAATTCGCGGACAGGACCATTCGCGGATAAGGAAAATAATGATCACCATTCTGAGCTGGGGAGTGTCCATTGACGGACTAGTCGTCCGGCCGCAAATTTACCCGGCTAAGACCCCAGCTGCAGGTGGTCGGCGTATTCCTTGTATCGCACGGCTTACCCAGGCAATGGGACACGGGGATTCGCGGGGCCGTGTACTCCGTATTCCCCCGGCTTTGCGTACCTCTTCCAGTCTCTTCCTTGCGCTTGGCTTTCTATATGTTTCACTTTCTTACTTCTGTTTTTCTTTTCTCTTGGCAAAGACACTCTGTATATTCGTACAAGGGTAGGTCAGGTAAGTACCGCGCGGATCAATTGGGCTGCAGTCATGTTCAGAATGGACTCTGTCGATTGCTATCTTCCATCGATTTCCGCTGGGAGGCATACGGTCGTCATCTTGAGACGACCTACGATCACTCCTCCTCGGCCATCTCGTCGTGCAACAGCCAGGCACTCGTAGAAGGGCCGTAGAGGGGACCCTTCTCCCGCTTCTTCTTGGCTTCCTCGGCCATCTCGTTGTCCAACAACCAAGCGCTCGTAGAAGGGCCGTAAAGGGGGCCGTCCGCCCGCTTCTTCTTGGCTTCCTCGGCCATCTCGTCGTCCAACAACCAGGCGCTCGTGGAGGGACCGTAAAGGGGACCGTTCTCTCGCTTCTTCGTATCGCGGCTCTCCACCTTGGGTAGACGCGCCGAGGGTCAGCTTCGTGTTGAAAGTGCTGATGCGGGCCCTGCCGAAGCTTGACTTACTGATTGACCGCGAGGCATCCGTGATGGCGGGGCAGGCAGAGCTGCCGCGGCAGCGGCCATGGCCAGCAGAGCCCACGAGAAATGCATTATTGATATCTTGGTTCAAGCGAGTTGGATTTGTATTCGTGGTTGTACGAGTCTGGGGCAGGGCGAGAACACCAGGGGGCATCAGGAAGGGCTCACTGGGATCTTATAGGCGTTGCCTCGCTTCCCGTAACCAGCTTTTACCTCGACTGTTGGTTTGTCAAGTTTCACCCTCGGTCGAGTTCGCAGAGCCCGCCTCACTTGCACATGATCTGTCTGTGCCCTTCCCAATGGACTGACCGACGATGTCATGATAAGCTTTTTCGCCAATCATCACGATGTGGTGGCCGCACATGATCTATCTGTGCCCGTCCACATGGTATGACCGACGATGTCATGATAAGCTTCTTCGCCACTCATCACGATGTGGTGACTCCGTACTGCCCTCCGCGGTTGAGGGGAACCTGGACCCGTCGCGAGCGAAGGATCGCAAAATGCTGATCGTGTCCGGCCACCTGCTTCATCAGGCAAGATACGGATATTCGATGTGTCTTGGCTTGCGGAGAACAACTGCCGGATTACAAAAAATCGTGTAGCTCGGTGCCGAAGGCTCGGTGTACCACATGGCACAGCTGATAGCAGGCAGCCATATGACATGCTGAGAGATTTCCTATCTACCTAAGCTATCATCACAAGGAACCTCTTCTTGTTGAATGTTTGCTACTTATGCTACTTCAATGTGATAGAGCGAGCAACGTCCTCTACTTTAGACGCTCTGTCTTTAATACGCTTGAGACGTCCAGTCAACTGGAATGACGGACATGGCGAAACTTGGGTATCAACGCCTTGCGTCAGATGAGGTGAACGGGGAGCCAGGTGGACTAGCTGCAAGCAGACTATCCGCGACCAGTCGGTATTCAAGAGCACTTTCAATCACGAGTCTGCTTGTTTGGGCCGCCACCGTCGCAGTATGGCTATTTCTCAAGAGCCAAGAGAGCCATATCAACCTACATCATAAGGCAACGTCTAGCTACAGTGAGTGTACACTACCTACATCCTCTAGATTCCGGTGAGGCCCTCATCGCGATCTCATGCCTGTGGGCGTCTCGAGCCTGCAACACTGTCTGTCGCCCACCACATGCCACCCGGTTCCCTCATGTCTCCAGTCATTTTCGCCCAGCCGTCCCGGGAACTATGCTCGGTAACAGAATCTTAACACAGAGCAGGTCCCATCTACGACCTCCTCGACCTCGACGCGCAGACCAAGCGGGTCAACGGGACGCTCTTCCCGCCCGACGACCCGTCGGTGGCGCGGCAGATGCCCGGGCCGGACGCCGACGCGCTGTGGTCCGAGATCGAGGTCACCCGCGTCTTCCCCGTCTCGGGGCGGGACCTGGCGCGGCTGGGCAAGGACGCCGCGACCGCGGTCAGGCTGGAGGACGACGTGTGGGGCGAGGGCGAGGACCGGTACGCGTCCGTGCTGGACATGTTCCACCAGCTCCATTGCCTGAACTCGTAAGTCAAGACTGTCAAGTC
The DNA here is from genome assembly GCA_022539325.1 of Xylariaceae sp. FL0804. Lineage (NCBI taxonomy): Eukaryota > Fungi > Ascomycota > Sordariomycetes > Xylariales > Xylariaceae > Xylariaceae sp. FL0804. Next base: position 2,106,496 of record JAJKLG010000007.1, on the reverse strand, counting down.
GCAGACAGAAAGCCCGAATCGGATTGGGGGACTGGTTGACTGGACGCGCAGCTGATATGTTGGCCGCGGAGCAAAGTTTGAGGAAGATCATATATGGCAGGTATTATGACCAAGTACCAGGTAAGCGCGCCTGCGGGAGGGAATCGCCTGGGGGATGAAATCAGTCCCTCGGGCCAAGTGGCACCAGAAGAACAAGAGGCTCATTCGCCCGTAGGTGACCACGAGAAACCAAAGAGACACCACGAGATGCACATCAACCACTGCATGGACATCCTGTACCAGTCCATCACGTGCAGGTGAGTCCGAGCCCCTCCAGCTCACACGCCAGCTTTCGGCGCTTTGCCTCCTGACAGGATGCTTAACTAACTACTTTCTCAGCAACAACCTGAACCTGATCACCCTGCACTGGGCCGAGGGCCAGCCCGGGCCGTTCCCCGACATGTAAGTTGCGGTATCGCGATCTACCTGAGTGCGAAGCTTTCAGCGTGTTGGTGATGTAACGTTAGTCTAAACGTGACACAGGTCCATCAATAGACAGTGCGTCAACTTCGATAAGATTCTGCAGTGGCGCAAGGAGAACACCATCGACAGTAAGTTTTCTTCCATCGGCTTCCCCTGGGGGCGAACCCCCCGCCACCGCGCCCGGCCCTTCAATGTTCCATCCGCCCCAACGTGCGGGAAGAGGGAAAAACGATTCTGACATGCAGCTGGCGGCAGTGGACCAATGGATAGCGCCCGGGGTTATGGACAAGCCGGAGGGGCATGCGGAGATGCCCTGGGGCGTCGAGATACCGTGAGATTGAGAGTCGGATCAACACGTGCATCGTCGATTTGGCTACACAAGGAATGTCACAATATGTCCCTATCATTAAGCACCTTTGTGGCTGCTCATGTGGAGTTCTCTGAGCCTGATGATGAAACCACGAGCTCAGAAACTAGTGATACTAAATGTGTAACTTACTTGTAGGCAAGAACTCCATGGTTGAGGACGGAGTTGTAACTAATCCCAAGACCGTGACATATAAAAGCCTTCCGGTAGTTCCATCCATTACTCTTTGCAAAACTAAGCTAAGATTTCAAGTTTCCACTTGTGCAAGGGTCAACATCAATGAGTTAACTGGTTAAGTCAAGTGTTGGTGGTTCGAGAAAAGTTTGAACTAACCATCCTTCCTATACAGCTATCTCCCTCCATGGAGATTAAACGGACTACTTTGCGGACTCAGTTTTCTCGTATGAGTACATAGAATTTCTGGGAAAGAGCAGTCCAGACGTTGACTCTTGACACTTATACCATTTCACTACTAATGACTTGTGCGACTGGCCCTATAGTTCCATGTCTCTCCAATCAAGAGTAGAGAAGCGGTTCCAGGTTCGACCAATGACAAGGCGCAACCGCACAAAAGAAGCATTCTGCAATATAGGTACGAATCAGGACCGACATAACCGCTAGCCTAGTAAGCCTGCTCTCAAACTATTCCAGCCTACAGAGAGCACATGTGACGAAGTATCATGGCATGTCTCTGCGCTATCAGCTATCTCGCGGATATGTCAATGGCAGGTACTCCGGATCCTTGTCAGCTTACCTAAGTTGTAAGCTGGAAGAGGTATGTCTGATGCCTCCTCATTGGCTGACCGGTGCTGGTGGACTTAAGTAAGCAAGGCATTCTCTTATCAGATTCCTGACCTCCCTGCCCCATACTTCACCCCCACCACAATACTCCGTACCCAAGCAACGGTTTCCGCGGCTGCGACATATTCCTATCCTGACCCGGCTTCCTGCCTTCTCCAAGCATAACTCATCGTCTTGACTCTACGGCCGACTCTTGCCATCAATTCAGAGGTTGTCGTGTCCGCCTGACGCTCACCGCCACTTCTCGCGACATAACCTCGCTCATCCCGGAGCCGGCAGGCGGGCCGACGGCCGACCGACCGACAGGCTGACACTCTCGGCTCAGCAGGCAGGTAGCTGCACCGCCGGGGAGAAGGGTCCACTAAACACGCCGACCCGGGAGTCTCTCTCTCTTCTCGCGACCGGACCACGTCCATCCCATCCCATCACCGTCATCCTCTTCAACAGCGTTTGCGCGCCGCGCCACCACGGGCCGCCGCCCGCGATGGAGAACCCGCATCTGATCTACGAGGGGCCGGACGCGCCGTGGCTGTCCAAGCCGCGGGCGCCGCTCTTCCTGCTGCACGACGGCGGCGGCACGACCTTCAGCTACCACCTGCTGGACCCCCTCGGCGGCAGCGTGTTGGGGCGGCCCCTGTGGGGCGTGCAGAACGCGCGCCTCGACGCCGGCGGGCACTGGGAGGGCGGCCTGCCGCAGATGGCGGCCCACTACGTGGGCCTGCTGGCGGCGGCGCTGCCGCGCGGCGGCGACGTCCTGCTCGGCGGCTGGTCGCTCGGCGGCCTGCTCGCCCTCGAGATGGCATGGCAGCTGGCGTCGGCCGACGCCGACGCCGACCCGGAGGAGAACCGCCGCCGCCGCCGCCGCAAGTCGTCGCTCACAGCCGTCGAGGGCGAGGGCGAGGGCGAGGGCGGCGGTGGCGGTGGCCGTGCCCGCCCCCGCTTCAACGTCCTCGGCCTGCTGTGGATCGACAGCGTGTGCCCGCCCGCGGCCGCCAGGGCCGCGGCGGGGGGGCTGCTCGGGAACGCAGGGCCCCGCGGTGGGCCGCTGCCCGAGAAACCCATCGCCTTGCCGGCCGAGGAGCTCCGCGCCATGAAGCTGATCGACAAGGTCAACCTCAACAGTGAGTAGTGCCCCTTTCCCGATCTCGCGCGTCCTCTCGCGATCCACGGTTGCGCATTGCACTGCACGTTGACCCCGAGAGAGGGGGAAGGAGAGGAAGAGTGAGGGTGAGAGAAAGAGAGAGAGAGAGAGCAAGAGAAAGGGGGTGGCGGCTAGGGGAAGAAGGGACGGGGGCTAGGTGCAGTAGCTGACTCGGGAGAAAACCCGCGCAGTGACGCACGCGCGCATGATGGTCGGGCGATGGACGCTGCCGCCGTGGAATGGTGCCCCGCCGGCAGACGCGCCGCCGCCGACGGTGCTGCTGCGCGCCAAGGAGCTGGTGGTGCCGGAACCGCGGCCGCAGCCGGAGCCGGAGCCGAAGCCGACCGAGGGGCAGAAATGGGCGGCCGCGGCCGACGAGGACGAGTCGCGCCAGGGCCGCGACGCCGCCGACGGTAGTAGCGATAGCGCCAACGCAGCAGACCAGCCGAATGAGCAGGGCCCCGCGAAGGAGGCGGCGGGCGGGACGAGCTTCGTGGACTACTCGCGCGAGTACCGCATGCTGGGCTGGGAGGAGTACTCGGCGCAGCACGGCGGATTCATCAAGGAGGTCGTGGATATCGAAGGCCACCACTTCTCCATATTCCAGGATAAATACGTGAGTTGTCGGCCGCGGCGGCGTGGTCTGGTGCCCTTACTCCCTGGACGGACAATATTTTGGCTGACACTTTGACCGACAGATCAATGACATTACGGACAAGATCGCGGCCGCTGCGGATGTGCTGGATCCGCCAGAGTTTTGAGAGCCGTGTCGCCCTGGAGAGCAGGATGGTTCTCTTTTTCTGGATAACGCCACTGTATGCTTTTGATAGAGGTGGCTCGTGTCATCGAGGGAAGGCCAGGTGTTGACATAGGTGGCGTCTGTCTATTTGATGAGATATAGAAGCTGATACCTAGGTGCATACTTACACATACTCATATTGCGGTACTTGGACTGAGTCGGGGTTGAAGAGGAATCCCTGACAATAGATCGGAAAGTCATGTAAGATTTCCTCTGTTACGAGTCGCACACTTCTCCTTTTTCTGGCCGGGCATAGAGGGTCCTTGCTGGCTGTAACTGGTCCGTCATAAGTCACCTTCAACCTTTGGTCCCAGAAAACTAGATCCCATACTATCAAAAAATTACCGTGCAAAGCATCTTTGAATCATTATCTATTTACACAGGTTGGAAAAGCCCGAGACTCGATGGCTCACACGTGTCATACATACAAACCTGAACCAGCTCTCGCGAGGTTATACTCAACCAACTTGAAGTTGGGACGGGGCTTTGTCCAAATGATGCTCTCTGAGGTACTGGCGGAAATGAGTGTACAAACCGGGAAGGAAGAACGTTGCACAGCAGTCCATATACGACTAAAATGATTCCAAATTTATCTCATAATTATCATCGTGGGCTGACCCCAAGAAAGACATTAGAGCGCGTGAGCAACCGCAGCCTGAGAATAGATACGCGTGCTCTGCACTACATTGAACGTAAAAGGGACAAGTCGGACCAACGTATAATTCCGCCCAAGAACTCTACTCATGGTTGACAGACAGCCCGTTTTGCGACGTGACAACTCCATCTGTGCTTCCGTCCTCCGGCTGGGAGGACTGCGGTGGCGTGACCTGGACATCGTTGCTGCCGCGCCCCTCCGACCCGAGGTCCATGCCGTGGCCCCCCCTCGTGCTGGATACGGTGCTCACGAGCGCCTTGGTGTAGTAGGGATCCGAGGCCCGCCGCGTGGTGGCCGAGCTGGAGGACGCGTTCTTCCAGCGCTCGACCAGCGACGTCGGGGGCCGGCGCGGGTCGTGGCGCAGGCGCTTGTGCCGCGTGCGGAACAGCACGGCCAGCTCGGGGAAGCACACGCACAGGTTGCCCGAGGTCAGCTCGGCCGCGCCCCAGAGCAGGATGGTCGGCTGCGCCCACGACGTGTCCGGGTTGCCGCTGTTCTGGATGCGGACGGCGAAGCCGACCGTTGCGAAGATGGGCGCGCTGCAGACGGAGCATCATCAGCTTGGAGGCCAGACTCGACCCTATGAGGGCTCTTATAGCTTTTTTGCCCCAATTGGGTGACCCAGACGTACCATAGACCAAAAGTGAAGGCTAGGACAACGGCCAGCTTCTTCTTTGGCTCCAACAGCCGCATCCTACACACCGCGTGAATGGGGAGTAGCAGGATGATGTAATCGGTAACGGTGTTGAAGCCGCCGCTGACATTTAGTATATACTGGATCTGCAAGCAGCTGCCCGGGACCGACTTGTTCCAGATGCGCTGCCTCGGCGTGCACTCGAAGATCTTGACGGCGGTCGTGCTCCCGTAGAACAGGGCCATGAGGGCGATGAGGGCCACGATCAGACGGTCGAACAGGCAGCCGGGGATGGGGGAGAAGACGCGGCGGTAGAGGCACAGGACGGCGGCCTTGGTGACGCCGATCATGACGCCGTACTCGATCGCCGCCACGCTGAACCAGTACGAGGCCTGGCGCAGCTGCGCCGCCGTGAGGTCCCACGCGTGCTCGCCGCCGTGCCGCGCCATGGTCGCCCGCATGATGCCGCAGTAGGCCGCCGTGCCCGCCCACGCCGCCGTCGCCAGCCAGTCCTCCGCCGCGCCCCACTGCCGCCGCACGCGCAGCCGCGCGTACGTCCGCAGCGCGAAGCACACCGTCACGAGCGGCAGGCAGAGCCCGATGGTCACGTCGGCCAGGCGCGCGAGCGAGGCCGGGTGCGACGGGTTCGACACCACACCCGGCGGCGGCGCCAGCGCGGGCGTGAACGTCGGCGGCAATGCGGCGGCGGCCGTCGTCGTGCCGGATCCCGAGGGTGCCATTGCTGGGCTGAGTATCACCACCGTACTGGGTTTCCTGTCTCTGTGCTGGTCGTCGTCCCGAATACCGGCGTTTCAACAGCCCCCGTAGGTGAGACAGACAGAGAGAGAGGGGCGCCGACCACATCTACAAATAAAAAGTCAAAGCCCGAGTTGGGCCAGCAGGGCGACGGGGGCAAGTCAGTGTTCTTGGAGGACTGCTGCTTACGATGCAAATCGAGGCTAGGCAAGGGGGATTGTATGGCGAGCAGGGGCAACGGGAGATTCGGCTATTTTACGGAATATATACATGCGCGATCCTTCTCGAGCAGTCTTACACTTCGTGCAGGTCTTCTCCTCGGTATGCGTCTTTGCGCCATATACGCGCAATGCGGTACGCTCACGATCCCACCCGTGCTACCTACTCGCTCAGTTTGATCTGCCGCAAGGCCTTCCACGGGCCGATGAACCTCACGGCCAAAAGGAGTTGCATGCTCCTCATCGTGACTAGGAGAGATGTCTGGTCTCTGCCGAAAAAGATGTGTTTATTGTGCAACCAGACGAGGTTGTTATTCGAAACTATCCTATCCTCTTGTAGGTACTAGTAGGACTAAGGTGTATCGGTAAGCAAGTACCGGTAAGTAAGCAACTTCTGACATTAGTCCGGTTTTGCATCAGCGGCGGTTTCCTTCTGTCCAATGGGATATATTGTCTGGCTATACCTCTAGATCCTTCAACCTGAATCCGGCATAGCGTCAGTGCCACGTAGTGGTTGTGCTTCGTATCCTCTGGCCTACGGTAACACTGTCACGGGGCTATCAACCTGACTCAAATTGAAGTAAGTACTGTACAGACAATAGAGTTGCAAATACGGAGTGCAACTTCATAGACTCATACTACAGGCCTTTGGCATAATGGTAACCTCATGATTTTCGATGGCCTATTTAAGTCACTTGACGTTGCATCCACAACTCGCCAGTCAATACACACCGGCCGCGGCCGCGGAGCAAAACGTGCCCCAATGGTTGCCGGAGCGGTCGGTGCCTTGCGGCTTCCGGAGGATCGGCACTCAGCAACGTGAGGCCGGCGCTCCGGCTGCGACTTTTCCGGAAGCCGCTCCCACTACCATCCATCGAGATGATCGCGCAGATATTTGAAGCTGCGGCTGGCTGCCATCGCCGTGACTCGCTCGATGATCTCGCCCACGTCGATCTTCGGACCTTGGGCCACAGCGCTGCCTTAATTACATCACAACACATTCTGCTTCGCGAAACGGATATCACAGCATTGCCACTTGGAGTGAAATATTCGCTTAGCAGCCCATTCCTCTCGTGGCTTGCCAATAATGGGTGTCATGGGTACCATGGGTGCGTCATCGGTGGACAGGGCGGAAGTCCTGTCCAAGGCCGAGACGGCAGAATTGATGGGCAAGATCGACTTCCGGGGTTTGTCCAAGCTGTCCCCGGTTCATGTGGTTGCGTTCCTAGACAAGTCAGTGCAGTGTTACCCCCGGCAGCGTGACCACGCGGTGTCCTCCACACACATCTGACTGATAACATTTGGTCAACCAGACCAGATATCAGCAATGCCCTCACGACGAGCATGCCGAAGCATCTCGGGCTGACGGGTCAAGAACCCGACACCGCCCTGACGGCCGCCTTCTTCGTCCCCTACATCATCTTCGAGATCCGCTCCAGCCTGCTGACGAAGAGGTTCACGCCCCGCGTCTGGCTCTCGGCCTGCATGCTCGGCCTCGGGGTCGTGGAACTGTGCCAGGGCTTCGTGCCCGTGCCTGTTGTGCCGAGCTACAGCAGCGGGCTGCTGGCCACGCGCTTCTTCCTCGGCCTGTGCAGGGCCGGCGTCTTCCCCGGCAGCTTCTGCCTCATCAGCTTCTCGTACCACGCACAGGGGGGGTCCCGGAGGCGCTTTACCGTCTACCCTCTACTCCGCTCTCCTCGCTCCTGCCTTTGGCGGTCTCCTCGCGTCCGCCATCGCAAGGATGGAACGGCGGTCGGGGGAGCTGAGTGACCGGAGGTGAATGATTCATATACCGGTAACGGCCTCTTGGTGTCTCAGTGACTTTCCCGGTCAGTCGCTCTGACTGTCAGGTGCAGATGTCGAACCGCACAGGATACCCCCTGCCTCATGTGCTGTTCGCGGATGCCTTCTAGATTCCGGCCCTGAACACGCTGACGACGACGCGGGGCCACTTCTCGGCCCGGAGCGCCGGACTGTGCCTGGTGTGGCCCTCGGGGCCGGGCCGATCGTCTTTTGCTGGTACCGGATGAACTTTCGGGACCGTCAACAGCGCAAGGATTCGTCGCTGCTGTATGCCACGCCGCCCTGGTGCCCAGGGCAAAGCGCAGAGCACGCAGCATGAGATAGCGACCCCGTAAGTCGGTAGTCGCGGAGCTTGTAGGACTCTGGGCACGGGTCGAAATGTGCTGGCGGCGGCAACGATACTTGGGACAAATAATGCGAAATAGGAAGTAGTAAGATAACGAAAATTGAGTTGTTTATGGCAGCATAGCAAGAACATAGGACTTCGATAAGCCAGAGTCAGCTATAGAATCACTTGCAATGAAAAGTTGCGCCAAAAGCCGGTGTTCTGGCCCCTTCTCTCTTCAGGAGCCTCACACTATCAACCGCCCTCCGGGTCTTACTTCTGTGGTTCACGATCGTGGATATCAATGAGATCGGCGCCGACTCAACTGCATCGGGCTCTGGAACTCGTATAGACTTATACAACTCGCCTCATCCTGGAGCCTTAAGCGCCCGCAGATGCGGTTGAAAACGTGCACAACGACACGGCGGTCCCATGCAGATCGGTCGATTCCGTGCAGTCTGACATGCGCCGATGCGACATGCAGGCGTTGTTGTCCCGCGAAAAGGCTGCTCATCTCAGCCGCCCCGTCAACCTGATTCCTGCTCGACTTCAAGCCCACCCGGGAGCTTCATCCCTCCTCAGCCCAGCGGGGGGCCGATGCGCGTGAACGGCCCGAAGCCTCTCTCCGTCGGCCGCGTGGCGCCAGGCAGCCGTGAAGCTTGAAGGCACCGGTCCGCGTCCTGGAGAAGTCAGAGCCCCTGGCCCGGTCTATCCGCATCTTCGCGGAGTCGATCATCTTCTTCACGATTCTCTTCGTAACTCCACCTATAGGTCATCTTCTTCCTTTGAGTTAATTCGACGTGGATCCCGTCAGATCCAACGGCACCTGACTTATTCCCCCTCGGTTGGTTCATCCGCCGTCATGTTCAGCCCAAACTCCCCACTGGGATCGACCTGCCCCCCATCCCCTCCCCCCACCCCTCTCACACACATTGCCGTCTTTGTGGCCTGGATTCGGCTTCATAAGCGCAGTGTCGATTAGGGCAGATTATTGGTTCGTAAGAGGAGTATCGTCATCTGACTCCAGCGTGTATAAGAGGTCCCATGCTCACTCTGTCTACGTGTCGAGTGAGCTGGACTGCCAGAACAAGCTCACTGAGCTTTTCCCGTCCTTCCCGGCATACCTTACCGCTGGGCATTGACATCGAGATGTGATGCTGATATCATTCGTTCCTACCGTAGAAATTATACGGCGGAGTGGTCGGAAGCGCGGTCTCTTCTGTCAGGATGCACGGGATGGGGACCTCGCAGAAGTCCTGTGAAGGCCAACCCAGTCTCCAGGATCGTGCATCCGCCCTGGCCTTAAGGTAGTATTGATGACAGTATATAAATGCATGGGACTAATCGCGTCCTCTCCTTCTAAGTCAGAGCCCAACAGAGAGGGTACCATTCGCCAGCCGCGTTAAGGGAGGAAGAGGTCTTTTGATCCTTGCTGGCTGAGTTGATAACTTATTCCTCTTACCTATTTCTATACTACCCATTTGTCAGACTCTACCCTAAACCCGATGCTCCCGCGTCCACAGCCAGTTTTCACAGCCCGGGCAAAGAACCGTGCCGAGATAGATGTCCAGGGGTTCCGTTCCTTCAGGGGTTCCACGGCAGGCTCTCCTGGCCCTCCGGCTGGCTCCAGGCGAAGCCTTCGGGCACCTCGACGGCGCGCTCCCGCAGCCACGCCTGCGCGGCGTCCCAGTCGACGCAGCGGTGCGGGGCGTTGGCGTTCGGGGTCGGGTTCTGGTGCTGCCGCACCCAGTCGTACGTGATGAGGCCCGTGTCGAAGGAGCACATGAGGCTCTGCCGGATCAGGTCGACGCAGTGCTCGTAGTGGCGCTCGTACATCTCCTCCCCGGGCCCTGCCGCCGCCGCCTGCGCCTTGCCCTGCACGCTGCTATCCGCTGGCACGAGCCGCTCCCGGTGGTGGTCCTGCCACACGAAGTGCAGGCAGTGCAGCTGGTGCGTGCCCATCGTCGTCGCCACGTAGCCGCCGCCTGCCGCTTCGGGAAAGCGCGCGGCGGTGCGCGTCGAGTGGTTCGCCCCCCGCGCCCGCGCGTAGTCGTCCGCCGTCACCGCGATCATGCCGTACCGCATCACCGAGCGCCAGGCCTCCTCGACCGCCGGCGTGGGCGGGCCCTTGAACGGCGACTCGTGCCAGAGCGACCCGTTGAAGCGCGTCGTGATGTAGGGCCGCGTCGCCAGCGCATCGTTGACAGGTGCTTCAGGTAGTTTTTCGCTGATTAGCGCAACGTGAGGAGGTGGAGGAGGGTGAGGACGAGGGTTGGACGACAACGACGACGACGGCGGCGGAGACGGATAGTGCTTACAATAGTAGTGCTGTCTTGACCAGCATCGCGCGGCCTCGCGTGAGCTGTCCGCAAAGTACATCACCAATACCAGCAGGCTTACAGCAGAAACGAGACTGATGGCATGAAATACCCAGTGGAGGCTCAGCCCCTGGGTAGCCCGGCGGCAGCGTTCGAAACTCTTGGAGCTTTTCTCGACTCCGCTCATGGAAGCGGGCGGCAGGCCGAGGCTTCGCCTTCGAAGCGGTTCATAGGTGAACCTCTGAGGCATGGTACAGAACCGAGCGTAAGTAAGTTAAAGTTAGAAAGGTGACCAAATCAAGAGTGATCCCCTAAGCAGTGAGAGAAGCAGTCCGTCCAGCCGTCATTATTATGGTCCTGCCCAGCATACCTCTTCATGCTGCATCCGATGCTTGGTAGTTCTAGGATAACAGAATGTCGTGAGACTTGGACACCGTAGCAGCGCATAACTTACTCATACGTGGCGTCGTGGTCAGATTTACTAAAATCAAAACCCGCAAGCTCAAGAAAGAGTGTAATCTTACAAACGCCACTTTTTGGACATCTAATTCAGTATAGTGGGAAAATACGTGTGAAGAACTCAGTATAGGCATCAAGATGCCAGGCGGCCAACTGATATATAGACCCGTGTCGACAACCAAGCTTGTGCCTTCTACTCGGCAGCACCACTCAACCTCTCCAGCACTTTCCCGAAGCATCTGGCCTATCCGTATTTAACCACTTGTTCAGGATCAACCAAAGACCCAAAGTGCACATGAAGGCTGTCGTCTTTCTCCCTCTACTCGCCACGCTATCAGCGACGGCCCCTACTCTGTCTTCGAAGAGTTAGTCTGATCTTCCCCCGAAACTGGCTGTTCCAAGGCCGTACACTGACGGTATCAGACTTTGAGTCCGACGCAATGCTCGCTGTTGGACCTACAGAGCAGTCCTCCTACGCCGACAAGCGAGCTACCCTCGAGTCCAATGCAAGGCTCGGCGTCAGATATGCAAACCAGTCCGCCCATGCCGACAAGCGGGCTCACTTCGAGTCCGACGCGATGCTCCAGGTCGGCCGCGACGAGGAATCGTCGTATGCCCAGAAGCGGGAGAACTTCGAATCGGACCCGATGCTCCAGGTCGGCGACATCGGCGAGTCTTCATACGCCGCGCAGTAAGCTTCATATGCTGAGTGACGACACCCCGATTGGGTTTGAGCTGTTGGGTATATGGAGCCGAGCAACTGTGCTTGGCATGGGGAGTTGAACGGTCTTTACTATGTTATAGTTCCGAGATATATCTGATACAGTAAAACTACAATAGTCTTCTAGGACTTTTCTATCATATCATCAAGCCACATATCGTAGGGGAAACCTTGCCTTGTAAGAAGTCCAAGTTTCCACGCCGTCGTCTTATACCGTCTTCGAACTAACAATCAAGAACAAGGTGGAAGGAATGAATACTACATGATGTGTATAGTGAAGAAAGAAGTAAGAAAACTAGAAGAGAAAAGAAAGGTCATAAGCTCAATAAGCTGGGTCCTGTATGTCTACTGCCAGAGCCCTGATCTAATTAGAATCGCGCTTGAGGTGCTCTGCTAGCGTAAGGGAAACTTCATTTTCAATAAAATGTGCGGGTATATGTTCAATCTCTGGGTTTCAATATTTGATGACTAGTTACCTTGACTATCAGGATTATATCCCCCGTTGAGGATCCTGTTATGTACCTTAGTGATGGGTTGTCGCGCTGTAACCCTACAGGTACTATTGAGAGGCTCTGACCCACAAGGCGGCTCCTTCGGCGCTTCCCGGTCCTCCTACGAAAGATAGTGCTTGAGACTCAAGTATAAGTATAGTTCTAACGAGCGGGGTCTTATCAGAGGAACAACTAGCCAAAACTGCTCCCGGCTGGCTGGCGCCAACGCGCCGGAGTCGGCACCATCGCGCTCGTTGAGGCACACGGTGGGCGGCACTGCGCAGTCGCTGGTCGGGAAGCCTTTGCAACAGTCGGCGGGCTTGGGTGCGCTACTGGGGGAGAATGGGGAAGAGGAAGGGTAAGTTAGGAATGGCGTTGGTTGGCGAAAAGAGTTGAGCTGGAAGCGAATCCGGTGTGTCAACATCGACATGATGCTTCCGCTCGACGTCTTGCTGCTGGTATGCCCCGTGCTGCTGGCAGTCGACGAGGAGGTCTCACATGAGTTTGTACGTCAAGACGGCGAAACGCTGCAGTGGTCGAAGAGGGAGTGCCGCTGTGCTGCTATATTAGAGAGGAGATAGCATGTGAGAACGATATGTTGGATCTTCGTGAGTGCCCACTTGTAGGTTGGCCTTTGGGAGTGTCCGAGATCGACCCAATTGGCGGTGCCGTAATAAACATACCAGAGGTTGGTATACCTGAGGTAGTTGCCGAACTGCTGAATGTGTCTTGAGGTTCTTTCAGTGGTCGAGCTTGTTGTTGAGCTATCTCGGCTTCGCTATCTCGGACTTTATTAACAATCAACCCCTTGGTGTACTGGTGGTCAAGCTCATCATGGATCTACTTAAAGAGCCACTTGAATGGGCCCCGTTGAAGGGAGTGGATCGCGAGGTCAGTTCATCCCCCGAGGAACCGTGGGAGGAGCAAAAGTACCAGCCACAAGCCCAGAATTCAAACTTTGGACGGGATGAGGTCCGGCTCGTGAAGTCCAATCCATCGTCCGTAGGCTAGAATCCTAGACCCAAAGAACCTGAGGTGAGGCATTGCAACGCAGTACGTGTCGGACATCGTTCTCCTTGTAATGTGTGACCCCGGCGGACATAGCCCGTGATGAAGGTATGGTCCCGCGATAGCTCTGCAAGCATCGCCCTTTGGTTGCTTTCGACCTGTCGAATATCGACGAAGTTTCCTGCGTATGATATAGAAGTAGGGTGTCTCGTCTTCTACTCTCCGATAGCCTTTTAATGTCAGCATGTCCATTGTCACGTGTTTGCTCAGGCCCTCGTAGACAACTGGTGCAAAATGCTTATCAATTGCTCCAACCTAAACTCCCAAGCCGTCATGAATACCCGAATCAATGCAGTGGCCTTGACTTCTAATCCATTCCGCGCAATCGACTTTATCGTACAGGCCGTTGGTTCGAATGGCCCAGTAGGGTGATTAATGTACAGTCAGGTGGCTTTCGGTGACTTTCTCCAACAGCATGCGGAAGGCTCCTCTTGGTAGGTAGAACGGGCCTGTCTACATGTTGCTCTTGACCTTGCCCTCGGCGTCCTTGGCGACCTTCTCGGCCTTGCCCTTGAGCTCCTCAGTCTTGCCCTTCATCTTGCCCTCGACCTCCGAGGCCGTGCCGGATGCCTTGTAGCCCTTCTCGGTGGCTTCTCCGGTGACTTTCTCGGCGGCTTTGGCTATGCAGGCTGTCAGCTGAATGCCCCACGAAATGTCCCACGGCAGGCGTAAAACCCAGATCACGAACGCCTCTGTTTTGGGGAGAGCGATAGCTTGGGACGGAGTGGGCGGGACTTACAGCCAGCGTTGATGCCATCAACCAGCTTGTCCGAGACCTTGCGGTCAACGCTCTTCAGGGTGTCCTTAGCTGCTTCCGTAGCTGACTTGTGGGCAGCGATGGTCGTGCTGAACTGTCTCGGAGCCTGGACCATGGCGGCGCGGGACGAAAGAGCCATGCGGCGGGCGGCGACTTGAGTGATGAACGACATGATTGCGGATGTCGGTGATGGAGAGTCGGTTATTGGAATTGTCTGTAATTGAGAAACTCGTCCGCGTGATTGGAGGCTAGGTGGTCGTCAATTTGGTCGGGATTTCGATGATGAAGGAAGCTTGCAGCTGACGGTCAAATACCTTATATAGCTGCACCTGAAGCTATGTGATGGCCAAGTGATGTCATGAAATGAGCCATAAAAGAGTGGAATGGGATGATCTAATTGGCTGGTCCCCGGCGGAAGCAACCGTGTTGCCCGAATTTGCGGGGTAAAGAAGCATGGGCCGTGTACCTTCCCGCCCCTTTTCATCGAGCAGATACCTGATCCAGAGCAATGCTGAGACGTCAGCCTGTGATTTCCGTTGAATGCCCTACAGCCCCTAAGCGAGCTGGCCAATCCGGAGCTTTTGCACCGGTCCCAAACATGACGACACGCCGCATCTGTGCGGTAACCTGAAGCTCTGAACTTTCACTCACAAGTTAGGTAGCAACTCACAACCTGAGTTAGCAACTACGGTACGGAGTATTCCGCAATCATTCTCGTCAGAGTGTTATTGACTGGGGCAGGGAGGAAGGGAGGTTAATCGATCTAGGTAAGCAGATCAAGTTGAAAGAAGACTCAGCAAGTATTGCGCTGTGACGGAAGTAATAATGGGCTAAAGGCCGATACTTCCCGAACCAGTCCTTCTCTCCAAGTGAGAACAAGGCAAAGAGGTTTGCTTCATTGGCGGCCGGTCACTTGATAATATTACTCCACGAAGATAACTTTACGCCTAGTTGTCCGAGTCCACTAAGAGAACTTCACGTTGGCCTCTTGACCGCCTGGTTCAGTGATTCTGATGAGTGACGATAGGAAACCGATAAACGTTGCAGTATGCGAGATGTAGAGTGTGTCTAGTATAGTATTAGAGTCTTCATTGAACTATTACGCTTTGTATCTTTTAACCAATGAGGACATGGTCAAAAGTCAACCTTTCTCCTTCGACCGCAGTCTAGTTGGAGCAGCGAGCTCCGAGTCGAATGCTGTAGTTGACCCGGGAACCCAACAGGTGCCTGTCTGATCCCCTGCCCCTGCCAAAGGCCCAAGGTCTCTCTTTCGGCGACATTGGAAGACTGCCTGGCGGACAGCCCTTTGGCCAAGGGTCGGTTATCTGTGTCCGCGGCACAGCAAACCCCCTGCGAGAGGCAGAATTCGTAGCTTGGCCACTGGCCAGCCCACTGTGCTGTTTACTGAACAGCGCTATAGCAGGACGTCTGCACACAACATCGTGTACCTGCTCATGTCAGCGCAGTCAGGCCTGCTTGACCGCTTCATCCGGCCTCTGACGCCAATGTGATGGGCCGGACCGGGAGCAGAGCGAGCGCGCGGCGTGACTGGCGAAGATCTCGGCTCGTTCGTTCATTCGTCATCCTCGTCCTCGTCGCTCTCCTCCTCGGCGTTCTGGAGCCACTCGACCAGGACCTGGCACTTGGCGCGCACGTCCGTCATGGCCTCGCCCTGGCTGCCGCGCGCGTCGTCCCACCAGCCCAGGATCCCTTCCTCCTCGAGGACGTCGTGGTCGTACATCTGCTGCAGCATGGCGGCGAGGAGGCCGCCCACCCTGCCCCTACCGCCGCCGCCGGCAGCATCGTCATCATCACCAGCCACATCCAGCACCCTGGCGCTGCTGACGCAGGCCCTCTGCACCGCCAGCGCGAACTCGACCTGCTCCGGCACCGAGTCGCCGCCGACGCCGACGTCCGCGACGAAGTCGGACGCGCCCTCCCGGGTGGTGAGCGCCTCCTTCGCGGCCTTGGCGGGCTCGAGGCCGCCGCCCCCGCCCTTCTCGGCGCTCATCAGCTCGACGCCGCGGCGGACGAAGGCCGTGGCCACGGCTTTGCGCATGGCCTCGTCAGAGGCGTTGTTGGCGAGTCGCAGAGACGTGAACTCGAGCTTCTCGGAATCGAAATTGCCCTCAACCCCCCTCAGGACATCCAAGAGGCCGTGGACAGCGTCGGCGTGGAAGGTGGAGTGGTTGGGGCCTCCCGAGTCATCTGAAGCAAAGGATGAGAGCCGCGAGCGGGACACTGGATTACTCGGTGTCAGGGATGCGACATCCGAATCGTCATCGGACGTGAAGTCGTCGTCGGCGAGCGTCGAGATGGAGGAGCTGTCCAAATCGAGATGATCAAGCGAGTAAATCAGTGACTTTTGTAGCCTGGCCGGATCGTTCTCGTCCATCTCGTCGTCCTCGGGATTCCTGTAGACCGCCCCTTTACCCTGTGGCCCCACAACCTCGGCTTGGGACGGGGCTGGCTCTCCGTTGTGCGAGAGTAGCGATATGCCACTCGAGGCGTCAATCTGCATCTCTTCTCCTATTTGGACGCCAAATGACACCAGAGAGCCCTCGCGTATAACGGCTTCCTTCCCGACCACGGCCATATCCGCGATCACGGCATGCTCCACGACTGCACCGCTCTCCACCACAACGTCGTGCCATATGTAGCTGTTGATGATTCTCACGTTGCTCCCAATATTGCAATTCCGGCCAATGACGCTATTCCTTATTACGCTGCCGTTTCCGATATGTGTGTCTCGTCCGAGGATAGCATCGCTTACTTCGCACTCGTCTCCAATGAGAACGTCGTCTTCCTGGTAGATGTTATGGTCGCGCAGCTCGAAAGAGTGTCCCTTCAACATATTGAAGTCCGGGGTAAAAGGGTATGCCCAGCCACTCAGAACATCTCGGCTGATGGCGTCGTACATCTGGAGGTTAGCAGCCCGCGCGCAGTAGCCCTCGCTGACTATGTCGGTATGTATCATCTTGCCGTTCAGCTCCCAGTCTTTCAAGACGCCGTGCAGGAAGTTGACTCTCGGGAGCTCATAGTCAAAGCTCTCAGACCACAGCGCCAGCACGTCGGGCGTACATATGTCGATCTCGGCATCCACCAGGTCGGTCCGCGCCTCTGCCTCGGCATTCTCCAGCACGGAAGGGTCCATATCCACGTAGCGCTCTGTCTGAAGCGGGTGTATCTCCTCGTAGTGCAGACACCGCCGCGCCTTGGGGTCGACAATGAAGGCCGGGGTCAGGCCGTTCGTCTTCGTCTTGTGCGGGCCGTCGCCGGCTTCCCGCAGGACCATGGTCATGCAGGAGTCGCGGTTCGCCTCCCTCCGCGCCCTATGCGCGGCCAATATGCTGTCGAGGGCGATGTTGGCGACGAGGTCGCCGTGGACCAGGACGAAGTCGCCGTCAATGATGTTGCGCTTGTCCAGGTCGCGTAGGAAATCGCCGACGGACCGGGCATCGGCGACACGGATGAACTCGAGGGTGGAGAAGGGAGAGGACCGGGCGATGGGCGACCAGCGGGAATCGTGGACATAGCGCTCGATCTGCTCGTGGTGGGAGCCGCAGTAGATGAAGACGTCCTGGACGCCGTTCATGGCCAGGAACTCGAGGGTGTACTCGATGAGCGGGACGTTGGCGAGGGGCAGCAGACACTGAAGAGCGGGGTTTCTTGTGTCAGTGAATTGCAATTACAGATAGCGGTGGTCGGTACATTATACGCACTCTTGGTTTTTCTACACTGAAGGGCTCGAATCGGGTCTGGAAGCTGTCGGCGATGACCTAGTGGGCGAGGCGCATCGTGTGTTAGCAAAACTGATGCCCACAGCAATGAATGCGCCGAGGTGCGGGCGTCGGGCGGACAGATGCTTACCACGGCCTGAAGGACATCTTCTCGCTTCTCCTCGCCCCCTACTTTGCCAGATTTCTTCCCCTTGGCGGCAGCACCGCCGCGAGAGGTCTTGTTCTGGGACATGGCGCCGAAAGTGTGCAAAGAGACGTTTTTTTGGTGGTATTGGGAATTGAGCTTTGCTTAACCAAACCCATAACCTCTTATGACTCAATTGCCAAGCCGATGGAGGGGTTTTGGAGAAGCAGTTGGTGGCTTGAGCCCGCAGCTGGCGGCCAGATGGCGCCTAGTGGGGCAGACGGACCCAGATCATCATGAGTCTGAGCCGCCACCACGCAGCGGCTTGGAACTCTTCAACCATCTGTTACAATTGGGTAACAGAGTCGTCGTCTCTGGCCTCTTGTGTGCGAGAGCAACAACGGCCATGAAGTACAAACCGTCATGGGTTATCGAATCGCTGAGGACGGCTCAATTTCGAGTTGTCGAGTTGCCATACAGTCACGGAAAACTGGCACATTGCCCTAGGCTAGCTAGCCGTCTCGAAGCAACCACGCGAGGGCCCCCCGTGAGCTCTATGGCCTCCTTTGGATCAGGTAGTGAGTTCTGAGTAACATGGACCTGTCGAGTAGCTATCGAGTCTAACATCGAGGATGCTACACGTGAAGGCGAGTTTCTTGATCGAGCGCAACCACAAGCAAGTCCCCGAAGCGCTTGCACGCAATCATAGCAACCGGTCAATAGTCGACCATGACCGCTCTTCATCACCTCGTCGGTGGCTAGCAGCGGATCTCGCCGTTGATCAGGCGTAGCTGGTCCGGCCTCGCCGCGCGGCGGGATGCCGGCGGTGCCGTCGCGGCGTTCCGTCACTATGGGCCGTGGTATGTCCGATGCATCCGGCGCCTGGTCCCACGCCTCAGTGTGCCGGTCCCACAGCAGGGCGGCGCTGTCGTCCCGGCTCCGCGCGGCCCGAGTCTGGGCTTCCCGTTCGCGCTGGTCTTCCCAGGTAGTCAGACGAGTTCGTTCTTGGGCCTCTTTCTCTTGGGGCGGACGCTCTTGCTTGGCTGACTTCTTTCGGGCCTCCGTCTCTCGGCGCAGAAGTTCCGGATGGTCTGCTGTCTCCAGGGCGGCCCTCTCGCAAGCCTCCGTGTCAGGGCGCAGTCGCTCTAGTTTAGCCATCCTCTCTTGGGCGACTTTCTCCAGGGCGGCCTCGGCCTTCTCCCGGGCGGCCTTCTCCTGGGCGGCCTCGGCCTCGGCCTTCTCCTGAGCGGCCTCGGCCTTCTCCCGGGCGGCCTTCTCCTGGGCGGCCTCGGCCTCGGCCTTCTCCTGGGCGGCCTCGGCCTTCTCCTGAGCGGTCTCGGCCTTCTCCTGAGCGGCCTCGGCCTTCTCCCGGGCGGCCTTCTCCTGAGCGGTCTCGGCCTTCTCCTGAGCGGCCTCGGCCTTCTCCCGGGCGGCCTTCTCCCGGGCGGCCTTCTCCTGGGCGGCCTCGGCCTCGGCCTTCTCCTGGGCGGTCTCGGTCTTCTCCTGGGCGGCCTTGGCCTTCTTCCGGGCGGCCTTCTCCTGGGCGGCCTTGGCCTTCTCTCGGGCGGCGTTGTCCTGGGCGGCGTTGTCCTGGGCGGCGTTGTCCTGGGCGGCGTTGTCCTGGGCGGCGTTGTCCTGGGCGGCGTTGTCGCGGGCGGCGTTGTCGCGGGCGTTGTCGCGGGCGTTGTCGCGGGCCGCGTCCGGCTCTCTCGCGAGCGGCTCTCTCTTGACGCTCCTTCTCGGCCGCGCAATGCGTCGGGTTTCTCTTTGACGGGAATGATCGTTCAATATCTGACACCATTTCGAGGCCATTTCGGGCGCTTGGCCTTGGTGCAGGTGACACAGCAGCTTCCTCGCGGCCGGCTCAACCTCTGAAGAGCGGAGGGCCCTGCCAGCGGCCGCGGAGGTCAAGTTGTCGAGGTCTCGCTTCCCGTCCATGCTCTCGGCCTTTCGATTCCGGCACCTCCTGTTCTTGGAGGGCGCCATTCCAACGCAAGTTAGACTCATCACGTCGGGGTTGATGAGACCCAGCCGGTCCACCGAGGCCGGGTTCGATTCGGACGTTGTGGTATTTTGCTGTACCATCATGCTATTACGAACCACGTGTATCTTGGACTGATAGAAGGAACGGGATGTCACTGAGAATGCGCTTGGTGGAGTAAATTATACCCGTCGACGGCTGGCAGAAGGCGATGGCAGCCTTAAGGTTGGCACCCTGTGCAATCTACATGATCATTGTTGTATTGGGCAGAGCAAACTTGACGCGGTTTCACGAAGCAGCTTCAATCTGCATCACACATGCATGCAGGTCTTTGTGACTATAGGCTACAGGGACAGTATAACAACAAAACCCTTCAACTGAGGTGAAAAATGCTGAAGGCTTCTAATGCTGTCCTATTTAATATCTACTTCCTCTTCAGTGTGAGCTTTGTTCTGCCCTCAGATACACAGCTAAACACGCGTCCAATCCCCAACTCATTGCCAACCCACCACTTTCACCAATTCCACCATCCACAGACAACCCAGCAATACAGGAACAAGCGCAAGCAACGTCCAACACAAGTCAGGCAGTACGCGGGATCGCATGTGCCTCCGGAATCGCTGCAGAAACGACAGCCGGTGCGCGCAGCGCGTCGTCCCGAACACGAGACATCCCAGGCCGGGCCGCGACTCGCACTCTAGATGCTGTCGGTGGCGGCGGATGAGTGTCCTGTGACAAGTGAAGGTTGTCAGCCAGCTGCGCAACTAGATACTTTACATTTGACAGGGATAGAAAGACAAGATAACTGGGCATGCATTACACCGGCCTTGTGCATTTCAAGCTGGAACTCACCTAACGCTCCCCCGACAAAACCCCCCATCGCTCCGGAGGTCGCAGCCGCGGTCATTCGGGACCTGCAGCGCGAGGGCGCGGCGCTCGACCAGCCAGGCCACCTTGAGCCGCACGCCGGTGTCGACCAGGCGCGAGAAGTGCCGGTTCGTATACCGCAGCGACAGCGCGTCTGGGTAGGACAGATGCTGGCTGATCTGCAGGTGTAGTTCCGGGGGCAGGGTGGTGAGTGTGGCGGGTTGATGAGTGGAAAATGGTCGGGTTCCTGTTTTTGTTGCCATCCTTGAGAAGGATATGGTGTTGGGTGTTCGTAAAGACTAAAGTGGGCGCTGGTGTTGCCCCTGAATTCAAAACAGATGTGAAGGGAGTCGTGTCAGTGCTTGGATCTGAAGTTGAGCAGTTCTTGCGACACCTCCACTGAAGTGTCTAGGTACCTAAGAACTAAAGTAGAGTTGTTCTGGAATAGAAAACTCGGATTCTCAGAGCAAAATGCCACAAAGTTCTCACCTACCTACCATAGTAGCCACCTAGCAACTGTTTAGGCACCGAGATAAAAGGCGATAGGTAGTGGCAGTGTTGAGTTGGCTGGCCACTTGTTACACTGCGTGGACATAAGTCTCCCACATCATCCCCATCATGCCCTTGAGAAAACCGTTGGCTGATTAGCTGTAGATTGTCAAGAAAGTCTTTGGCCCTGCGAGTGACCGCGAAACAAGCCCGATCCTACATATCGAGAGGCACAAGAGTCATAAACACAAAGCAACATAGCTCTCATTAGAATCCTTGACCGCTAGGCTACCCTGAAGCCTGCCAACAAACGCATTCGCCACAGGCTTTTCCCTCGTGCACCACCAGGCCGCGATACAGCCGTTGGGGGATCATGCCAGGGCAGGAGCTGGCAGCTTTGCAGCGCCCCAGGCGGGCAGCCAAAGGGCGCCACGACGGCGTGTTCAAGGATTCAAATTCTCATTGATACTCTGAGCCTCAAAAAGATATGGCATACCGATTGTATTCGACTATACTCCCTGGAGACTCCAGTGCGCAAAAGGAACGACGAGCGGAGTGGCACGTAGAGGAAACCAGAGGCTATGACACTCTCCAGCCGACCGACGGTTATTACCTGCATCGTCGGGTTCGCCAACGGACGGACTTGCGGAGGATACTCCTTCACGTACACCGTTTTCTGTCTGCTGCCCCCGTGAACTCAGCCTGGGGGGAGTGGGTGATAGGCGATATGGAAGGGTATGACTGTTACACATAGGCAGCATCTGGCCTTGATCGGCCCTGGCGTTCTGTGTCCAGGCCTTTGAGCAGCCGCCAGCTAGTGGGCTGAGCTGTTGCTATAGGTAGCGGGATACGCCCCCGGCAGCTGAGACTGTACATATCGATCGTTCTGTTCCCTTCATAAGCAGCTTCACTCGGCCACCGGGGTTCGGGAGCAACCAGAGGCGGGCGGTTGAGAGGGGGATGAAGATGGCATCAGTAGAATACCATGAAAGGGGGAGAGATGTGAGAGAGATAAACCCCACATGTCGTTACTAAGACCCTAGGAACTCGGCCTGGGATAGCAACCGGGAGCTACTTAGTTTAGAGGTAGGTTGTTCATTAGGTTCCTCCTGCGCTAAGGGCAACGTTAGAGAATCTTATCAGATCTTCTCTCTATTGCGGGGGCATCGGCCATTCCCGCCCAAGTCCAGTCTGTCCCATCGTGTGGCCGAGTCGTCGTCCCAGTACGACCCAGGTACTTCCTACCTTAACTTTACCTCACCGGCTTTCGGAGTATCGCCTCCGAATTATATACCTATTGTACCTAATATAAGTACTTACGTGGCCCGCCCAGCATCGCGACCTGCTGCTGCCTGCTGCCTGCTGCCTGCCACCGGCCGCCCGCGGACAGCACTGCCGGTGCCGGCTCGGCTGGGACCAACCCGCGGGCGGCCGAAGGTTCTAGGCCCGGCGGCGGCAGGGGTCGGTGTCCAGGTCCTCGTTCGGCCCGCCGTAGGGGGGGCGGGGGTCGGGTGCTCACCAGCCCCCACGGGCCCTGCCGTGGTACGGACCGCGGTCCAGACCGCCGCCCGCCGCCAGGGCCTGGCCCGGGGACTGGACTGGACTGGCTGTGGCAGCAGCAGGTCTGGTTTGGCCGAAGCCCGGGAAAGAGGTCAGGGTCGGTCTGCTACGGTACGTATTATGCGTACCGTACGGAGTACCTACTGATACGTCCGCTTCACCCAAAGCCCGAGGTCGTTTGATCTGTCTGTCTTGTCTGTCTCTCTGACGTTGTGCAACCCACGCCAACGCACGCGCGCACGAGCGCAGGGCAGCAGCACAATGCATGGCCGCCCCAACGAGAGGGCATTCTGCTCCGCGAAACTACCGTAGAGGACTCGCCTCTTCAGGATCTGGGTCGGTCATGAATAAAATCAATGTGCCGGTCCCTGATGTGTGCATGCATGCATGGGCATGTCGACTTTGCCCGATAGCGGGACGGGGTGGTTTTGGTTGGTTGGTTCCAACTTCCCGGCTTGGGAGCCTGCGAACTCTTTGTCAGATCGCAAACAAATTCCCTGCCCCGCGGGAACGAGGGTGTTTCTCTACCTAAGCGCGCGGGCGGATCTTGCTGTCGTACGGGGTACTCTCCGAGACTTTCAGTTGTTCGATATCGTAGGGAAGATGTACCGTACCTCACCTCACCTACTGCCTCGTCCAGTCCAGTCCAGTCCAGTCCTGCTAAGCCTCATCCGCCCCTACGCCTAGTCCACCGTGGGGAGCGAGAAAGGCTCACCGGACCATAACCTTAGTCCCGCGCCGGCTGCAATCCCATCTATTTCAAGTACAAATGCAGGCATCGGGCATCTCTCTAGCGCGTCCGATACGGGAAATAGACGTTCTAGGTAAGGTAGGCTAGAACCACGACCACGAGAAGGCAAGAGGAGAACAGGTCGAAAAGCCACGGGCAGCGGCGCAAGCCAGGCGGCAGCGGCCTTGTTGTGATGAAAAGAACAGATTGCAAGTAGCAAGAACAGCAAATAAAATCCAGTCTTGAAATAAGTTGTCTATCTATCAGTCATCTTCCTTTCTTTCACCCAGCAGCTTGTCCGTCTTCCCCTTCCCTTTCCTTCCTTCCTTCCTTTCCACCCTCCGGTGTCGTATCTGTGTGGGAGAGCAGATGCTGCTGGGTCTGGGTCTGGGGAGGGGAGACGGAAGCCGGCCAGGCCCAGGACCCTGCCTCGCCTGCTGTCCCCGGGGCCGTTTCGAAACGTCCAGACCGGACTAGACCGCGGTCTCCCGCCCGGGATATCGTGCGGGAGGGGTCATCGTCCTTACCTTATTGCACATGCTATTGCTTGCATTCCGATAGTACATACCCATACCGCGTCCATCGTTCCCCCATCCCCGTGCCTGCTTTTCTCGAACGTGTGCCAGGAAAAGTCCCTGGGTAAGGTACCTACCTCTGATGATGTCGGATCTCGTCTGTATGTATGTACGGAGAGTTAGGTACGATGCATGCCTTAGGTGAGGCAGGCAATGGCATGGATGTATGCCCCCCGTACGGGCAGTACAGTATCACAGACACATGTCAGCGGCCGAAAATCCGGGACGAGAGGGCAGGGGGGGGCAGGGGCGGGGGGCTGGTCCGATGTTGATGGAAATCCCATATTGCGACATGTAAGTCTCTCTCTCTCTTTCTAGTTCTCTGGCCATCCATCTGGCTGTGGTCTGTCAGTGTTCCCTCCCACATACATCCGTGTTCCTTCATCTCGTCGTTCTCGGCCTTATCCTTTCCTCCCCTTTCCTTCTCCTAAACCCCCCCCCTCCCCAAGCCGCTGCTCTCCTGCCCGTCCTCGGTCAGGTCCTCGCTGCACGCAAGCGCATACTTAGGTACTTCCTATCTTGTTTGGTTGTTTCCGTCCGTTCTTCTCCTCTCATCATTCGAGCCCGACATTTGCGACTTGCCCGCCTGCCTGTCGCGAACTCGCGCAACCCGTCACCGCTCTTCCTGCCACGGTACCCCACTGGCACCCCGAACTCTCGACCGATTCTTCTTCTTTTTTCTTTAGCGGACAAGGTCTCGGGAGGGCTTTCAGGCCCATTGACCAGCTCGCCTGTCCTTCTTCCTCTCTCCCGTCATAGCCAGTCAGTCGGCCTTGCTACCTGGCTGCCTGGCTGCCTGCCACTCTGCCTTCTTCAACGCCTCCACCACAGCCATCTTCAAACCAAGCTCGCTCGCTCCTCCCCCGAATCAGCCAGCACCCAAGCGCAGTCACTCGAGACGAAACCCCATTCGTTGAGGAACGGTGCGCCGTCCCTATGTCTCTCTCTCTCTCTCACTCTCTCACCCATGAGGGCAAGTGGCAGGACGAAGTGAGAGAGAAGATGATCGCACGCTAGGCAGGTAAGAGGCCGTACGTTCGACCGAAGGGGGCGGGCCCGGGGCAGGAGAGAAGAGGGGGAGCGCGGACCCAGCAGCAAAGACGCCGGCGCGCGCACCGCACCGTACCGCAACCCCCCTCCCCCCAGCGAGCGAGCGAGCCCGCCGACCTCTGCCGCACGACTTGTCAATCCAGCCAGCCAGCCAGCCAGCCAGCCAGCCAGCCAGCCAGCCAGCCAGCTAGTCGGTTGAGGGGTTCCCTATGCACCACCGAGCGCCCCCTTCGACGGGAGAGCCAGCTGCCGAACGAAAAAAAACCCAAGTCACCGGATTCTTCGCTCTCTCGTACGGGACGATGCCACAGCCGCGCGGGGTGATGCGCGAGAGTTGCCGTCTCGTCTCGTCTCGTCTTATCTGGTGACGAGAATCCGATCTCAACCCCCGTCGTCCTCGTCGTCGCCGAACGAACGTCGTCTTGGCCGCTCTTTCATCCCAACTCGAAGGAGCTCGGCCGAACTCGCTGCTCGCTGGCCGGCTGACTACCTAGGCTGATGATGTCAAGTCGAACAGTTTTGGGGTCACCGGCTCAGTCGACGACACATGTTCCGGCTACATTTGCTCTACACTCGACAAGGCTTGGTGCTTGGCTGGCGTGACCGCGTCGTTGAAGCTTGGTCAGGTCTCGAGCCCTCCCAACGGCTTTCCTCGGCCGCTTCCATTTCTCTACAGCTACACATACAGCAGAACCTCGCGTCTTCTCGTCTCAAAGGAAGGGTATTTCCGGATGTTTGGCCCGCGGCTCTATAACTACCCCAACCGCGATCTAGACCAACGACGCTTACGACGACGCACCAGCGGCGACTGAATTCTTCGTCGTCGATCAAGAATATCGAGCCTCCAAGATGCAAGGAAATCGGTACCATGCGACGGGGCAAGAGGCCAACACAGGCTGGGAAGTTACTAATTATATACAGGTCGAAATTGGTTTTGTTGCTGGCCCGCGCGATTCATTGGCTGTAGTTGCCCTGTGGTCCGTACAGTCGCTGTCGCTTCTCGGGTGGTCCGTCGTTGGCCATCCGGGGGTGCCCGGGCATTTGTCCTAGCATCGCGCCGGCATACTGCGGTTTCTGGGTTCCTCCCGGGGTGAGGACCATTTGTGAGCCACTCCCGGCCGTGAGGTATCCGCCCTGATCTTGCGCAAGCGTAGGTGAGGGATGTGGCATTTGACCTGGCGAGTGCCAGGAGGCGCTCGTTGCCGGAGATTGTATCGGCGTAGTCTCGAACTTCTGGACGGGGCCCGTCGAGGTCGTCGAGAGTGGTGCCATCCCCACACCATGACCCGGGTACGGGCCTGGCGTGGGTGGTTCGGCCTGGGAGCCGTTCGGATACATCGAGTCCATCACATTCTCCGGAGGGGGGTTCCGGAGAAGATGGGCTAGGTGTTTCCGTAGCTTACCGATCATGCCTTCTTTCGTGAATGGCTTGGCCAGGACGTCACGCATGCCTGAGAAGAGTCAGCAAGATGCCGAAGGAGCGCTTCTTGAGAATTGTGTCTGACTTACCCCAGTGGAAGTACCTCTCAAGGTCCTGCTGGTTGATGTTGGATGTCATCGCAACGATCGGTACATTCGGTTGCATATCGCGAATGTAGGAAGTGGCCGAGACACCGTCCATAGTGGGCATGACAATGTCCATGAAGATCAGATCATATGGGTGCTGATGCCTATGGCTGACCTTGTTTACAGCTTCCAGGCCATCGCGCTGCCGAGATGTCAGGACATGGGCAAAGCAGCGCCGCAAAGCTAGAGACAACAACCTACCGCTACCTCGACACCGCAGTCATACTGCGCCAAGAATTTGGAGCCAATGCGTGAACAGGTCTTGTCATCTTCAACCAAAAGCACTACCGGGCTCTTGGACCCCCAGTTCGGGCCACCAGCCGTCTGCATGGGGCCGGCTGGAGACGTGTGTGTAGGCATCGACTGCGTATGAAACTCGGCGCTGGGGCCCATCGAAGACTCATGCCCCTGTCGGTTGTAGGGTATGTTGTTCATGTGCTCAGGGGCGAAGGGGTCGATGCCCACAGTCTGGCCGACGGGATATACCAGATGGCGCATGTCGCTCAGGGGGTCGTGAAGGAAGGAGGGAACACCGGCCGCCGCCGCCGCCGCCGCCGCTGCACCTGGTGGTCCCATCATCTGATTTGAGCCGGCCGACTCGGGGGAGCCGCCGGTCTGATGGAAAGCTATCGACATCCTGTTCAATTCGCGATCTGCGACGTGGTCTACGGTGAGGTTGCTCAGGATGTCGCGCGCCCGACGCAACTCGAGAGGGGACTCGGAACCATCAGAGAGCAGATTAGCGCTGCCCGAGTTGAATTGGGGCGTCGACTGGTTCGAAGGCCGGGTATCTCTCCTTTCCTGCTCCACCTTGTTCAGGTGGTTCATCACGTCGTTGAGGACCTGGTTCTGTGCGCGGACAACCTTTTGGAGGTGGACAATTTCGTCGGTGAAGATCTTGTTCGCGTTCATCATCTCGTAGTACGACTCCTGCAGCTGTTGGACCTGTTGCTGTGTCGCAGCCAAGGTCTCGCCCAAGACGATGACCTGCTGATTGGGCACAGAATATTGGTCCTCAGCCGCCTGAGCCTTCCTCGGAGCGGGAGCCTTTCTCTTGATGTTGTCAAGGTTGTCCTTTCTGTCGGCTCGAAACTCGGGATGCTTGAACTCCCAGGCCTGCGCACGACGTCAGCTTGCCTGGCCGCCTCGCTAGCCACGGAGGGAGGAAATAGTATATATACCCCGGCGCCGTATGGAGACTGCCCATTCTCTTCGTTATGGCGAACCTTGTGGAAGTCGTACTTGTTCAATTGGCGGACGAAGCTGGCAAAGTTGCTGTGTTTGAAATGTTTCGGCAGAATGGTCTTGGTGAACTTCTCGTTCTGCAAGGCTGTGATCAGTCGACGTGTCGAAGACGGCAGAGGAGTCTACAGGGAGGCGCACTTCGAGAACGACAAAGCTGTCACCTTGGTCACCCCATCTTACGACTTCGCTATAGGCCGGGTCCTCTAGCATCCTAAAGCCGAGGCACATGATATCAGCATCGAGACGACGCGAAGGACTCGGGTCAGATAATCGGGCAGCAGTTTACTTGTATAATTTGCGAACCTGCATCGGATGCGCATGTGGTTAGCCAAGCGACGGCAAGTGCCAACAACGGCGCAATCGCAGAGAGCAGACAACGGCGTCGCACTCACAAAGTCACTTGAATTATTGCTAGCACCCTGACCTACGGCGGCCATATCGCTTTCGGGCGGAGGCATATTGGGCAGTTGGCCCATCTAGAGACGGGGACGGGAATCACGACGGCGGCGGCGGCGGCAGCGGCAGCGGCAGTGGCAGAGCGTACAGGCGTTAGCCAGCAAGGCGGAGCCGTATGGTGAGGGCGCGCGGCGAGGAGGCAGCAAAGAATACCGGCGGCAGCGCACAACCGGGCGTCTTCGCGCGTGCTTGCTGCTCCTGATGTCCAGCGACGGTCGCCGCTCGAGGCGCTGGTCGAATCACAGCAAACCCTGGCAGGTGCTTGATGACTCGGCTCGAGCGTCGGTGTCGATGGACAAAGGGACAATGGCGGAAGACAATGGCGGAAGCGAAGCGCCAACACGGCCAGCGAGCGCGCGTGGGGGCAGCTGTCCTGTCCGAGGCAGGTGGTGGTGTGTGTACCCGAACGGCACAAGCCAGCGAGAGTGGAGGACGACGGACCGACGACGACGACGTACGGAGTACGGACGGCACAGACAGGGTCAGTCGGGGTCGGTCAGGGCATGGGCCAGGGCCTGAGCTGAGCTAGAGGGACGGCTGTGTCTGTGTCTGTGTCTCGTGGGATGGCAGCCGTGAACGGGTGCGGAGCAGAGGAGACATAAGCAGGGCGCCCGTTAAGGTTGAGTGGCAGCCGTGCGACATCAATTGGCGGGAGCAATCATCGGAACACAGCAGAACGGGACTGGGGCATGGCGATGCCGAGATACGATGCGAAGCGAAGCGATGCTGGATGCTGGATGCTTAGGTCTTCACTCCCTGTGCCAGTGTAGAGTGGACGATGGCAATGGGCGGGTGGGAGTAAGTCTCGGGAGCGAGTGTGGCCGCGTGTGGTGTGGGTGAGGGACGGGATGGGCGAACTGGAGAACAAACTGAGTGCTGCGAGTGGATAGGAACTTAATGGACGGACGGATCATGGAAAGGTTCGAGGTAGATGGTAGCAGGGGGGTAAAGGGTACCCAAAGATACTTCATACAGCGCTTGGATTACAGCGTGCGTCCGTACCTCTAGGTAGCTGTATGCGGTACCTTAGAGGCAGGCAGGTAGGGAGGGACTGGTGTTTACAGGAGCTGTGGTGGGTGCTCTGGAAAGACGGGTTCAGAAGGTAAGTTGGCTAAGAAGTACTGAGCTGTAGCGGTCGAGAGAGGTATGGAACCTGGTCACTTGGTGAATGAATCGGCTGTAAGTCATGATTGAGCCACTCATCAGCGAGTACGCAGACGCTAACTTCCATAGATACAACCCATGTGCTACCTCGTCCCATCTTACAGACACCTGCCAGAGAATCGGGTTTGAAAGAATTACAGATGAGTGTAGTCAATCAACATATTGTAAGTTTGTTGAGCGTCGTCAGACTACAGGAAGGCATCATCTCTAGCTCGTAAGGCTGAGTGGAAAGTCAATCATTGGCAGAAGTACAAGGCAAAGGGGTGTGAGTTTGGTATCTCAGGGGTAGCGAACTGTTTAAACTATAATTGAGGGGACCTGCGAAAACTTCGAAGAGTGCCAAGACCCGCGAGGGAGCTTGGGGAATGGGGCGTCATTTTTTTTTCTTCTTCTCCAGTTCATCCCCACCATTTCGCACATGCGCGCATGCTGCAGCGACAGGGGGCGGCCGACTCAGCGAGTGGGGGAAAAGAGAAGACCGGCTCCATATGAGGTCAGATGGGATGGGAAGGTAACTCGTACCTCCTGTCGGTCAGTCTCACTCTGTTGATGGTGTCCGACGAACAAGTGACTGCTGTGAGAATGCCGCAGACGGCGCAGACGGGAGCTTCACATCCAGCCTGTCTCTTTCAGGCTTCATCTACGCCGTCCAACAGTGCCGCTTGGCGATCTGGTGAGAGGTCATCGGACCTTCTTTACGAAATGTCATTCCTGCAATACGGTGCGTCGCGACCACACCGGTGGGATTCTTGACCCGATACTCCGTACGAGCGCTGCCGCGCGCGATGGCAGATGGCAGATGGCAATGCAGCAGTCAGGTACTCTTGTCCCATGATCGCGCAAGCAGAGGCCTGCTCTCGTCGATTGACGACAAGAATAGCCTCAAGAATGACCAGGCCTCTACTCACAGCAGTACCGCGCCGGTGAACCACTCACATCTCACTTCTAGTCATGTACGCCGTACGCGGCGCATGCCTCCGGCCGGCATGCAGCAGCAGCAGCACGTTGGCGGGAAGGCAAAGTACCGTCATGTGCGACATCCATCCTTTCCATCCTTCCATCCATCTGCCCGTCATGAGAAGGATGGATTTAGCTGGCCGTCACTGGTTTATATCGTTGATGAGTGAACCGCCCTGTCGGCATCTTATATCTTACTCAGACCTTTGCTTGCGACAGAACTCCGTGCCAACACATCTTACGGATGCCTCATGACCGAATACATGAAGCAAGATGGATGGATCTCTCCATGCATCCATCCACCCATGACAGCATCTCCAATCCGTCCGGCTACGACGACGACCTTGCACTTGCACATCAGTTGCGTTGCTTTGGGACCGGCTTTCTAGGAGTCAAGCGCCTTTCTGCCGCCCGGACTGCAGCTGACAAGGGGTTTTTTCTTGTTGCATCCCTCGGCTCTCCGCCTCCCTTTTCTAGGGGCCGTGTATTACTCTTCAGCTATTCTACCTGCACGTATTACTGGACGGACAGCCAGTGCGGATGATACCTCCCCTTTCACCCACTGAAGCAGATGGCAGACATCCTCCGGCCTGAGTTCGTGGGCCAATCGCTATTCTGTCATTCTCCCGCCGCCGCCAGATCGGCCAGCGTTTCCGGTGTCAGCAGAGGAGGGCGGGCTCAATATCTGCTATGGTCTGAATACCTCTCAATGTGGACCGCCGTCACTCGTCAAGGTGCCCCCGTCGTGAAGGTGCCGCCAGAGCGGGCAAAGGGGCGTTAGAGGCCATGGTGAGATCTCAGCAACTCCAGCTACGCTGTTACAACAACCTTTCAGAAACGATATATCCCCATGCAGCCGCTTTCGCAAGTAAGGACATAGGTATGCCGCGCACCATGAATACAATCACGGTCCAGCATTCCAGATCTAGCTCCTCTCGCGGTTACTTCCGTTCCTAGGCAGCGCCTAGCTGAAAGTCTGCCGCCCCGTCTCAGCCACCTGAAAAAGACCCTTGGACTCTACTTTGGAAGCTGGTTATGGATACTTCCGAGGATGCTTGACGATGGAAGATTGTCAGAGCTTCTACTCCGTACTCTCGACGACCAAGACAGCCATCTCATACCTGAAGCACTTTGTACCAAGCTTCGTCACAGGCGGAAGACCAACCGACTGCCGTGTCCTGCATGCCCGCGCAGCGCGCGAGCTGGCCATCATTGGCGGGTTGGCGTCATGGCCAAGACGCGCTGGACCTGCTTTGGGCTGATCGTCCGTTTGCCGTGAGTAACCGCTGTCGATCGACACTTTTCACCTGCCTGCTCAAGCAGGGGTTTTCTGTGCCGACTTATCCAGGACCTCCAGCAGCTCCAGGACGAGCAGCACGAGGCCATCGTCAGCTACAAGTTTATCGGGTTAGCCGCTCCGGCCATTGATCGTCATCACGAAGTTCCCGAAAGGGCCGCAGCACGAGTTCCGAGAGCGATGACCTCCTCCTCTCTCGCGATTCCTGAATAGGCAAGGCCGGAGCGAGAATCACTCCGGCCTTTCGACTGAACTTGGCCCGGTTCACTGGAACCCCGTGGGGTCTGTTAGCATCTCGGGTCCGGATCGTATGCGGTAGGTATGTGGTTGGTATGGGCTGCCAATAGCAGGCTGGCCCGCTGGAAGCCAGCCAGAAGACGAGAAAAACGCCCGAAATCCCCGGCTGGACAGTATCCAACCCATGGTTGGGACATTGTTGGCCCCTAGGCTCGGGTTTGCACCAAGTATCCGGTGTGCTCTCCCGAAATCGCCCTGGACCACGTGGTTTACGATGTGCCTCATGTGGCCGATTTGACTACTCAAGACTGCAGGTCCTTTCCTGGCTTCAACGGTGACAAAGCTTGCGGTGCGTACTCGTTGCTATGTCGGTAGAACCATGCCGCGTCTTTTGATTTTTTTTTTTGCCAGACTGCGACGGCGTCCTCCATGACTGTCGTGGGATTGTTCCCTCTCTTTTACACCGAAGAACACGCTCTGAGTTGGCAAAGACCTCTGGCCATCTACTTGAAAATTCATCATCTCGCGGAACAATCACCACTGCAGTGGTTCCCGGCTGCATGTTCCATCGGCTCTGCGCCATGACAAATCTAGAGTTCCATCAGCAGAACAGATAGCTATGCCCTCACGACACTCGACCTGCTGCCCCTGCTGATCCTTTCGAGCGGAGAGAGCTTGGTGCAGGCAGTGGACGATGACCTTACTCGTTTTCTCCATCTTCCTGGCGGCCTGCTTACCCTCCAGCTATATTAGCCGCCGCGGCTATCAACGCAGCATCGCACCAGACCCAGGGGCATGACGCACATCTGCACGTCCCCTTCCTCCCTTCGCCTGGGTCCTGTCAACGGCCCCCTCGGGCGTCAAGACGTGGCTTTGCCTTACTGTGCTCCTATCCTGTGGCGGCTAAGGGCCCGGCAAGCCTCGAGCATGGAAGTGGAAAGCTCGCAACTACCCACGACCATGAGCTTAGCCGAAAGTTGTACCGTCCGAGTGCTGGGATCCGCGTGGCCCACCGGATCCGGAGAACGTTTGCTGGCAGTCGAGGTGGCATCGGAGTCAGCCCCGGACGTTCTACTTGGACTAACTGCCGTGCTTGGGGGACCTGATCTTGGGATACGGCAAGTCGCCCCCCCGGGTCTGAACTTAGACGTGTGAACCTGGGCCAGTAACCACTCATGCAATAGCATGCGGTGACATGGCATACCGCCAGTACCACGTACTGGCTGTAAGGCTACCGCTAGCAGGGCCGAGACCGTTGCGTGTTGGTAAAAAGAAAAAATCCCATCAACATAATTCCCACACCATCAAGATTTTTTGCCTCATGCCCGGTGTCAAACAGGGACCCCATGGGGTACTTACTCAGGCCAGTGCGCCCTCACCCGAGAGGGACTCGGGATTTTGCTTGCCGACTCTTCGGTTTTCTGTGTCTTAAAGCCTCTCACGGCATCAAGAGGTAAGGTACTCAAGCGGTCGAACGAGACGCTGACCTGAGCCTACAAATTCCGGATCTTCAAACCTGAAGAGCTGGAAACCCATCCGGTTCGCGCTGCCCGGGGATGTTATTGAGTATTCGCCGCCGTCGTCGTCGTCGTCATGGCGGCTCGAGAACGACCAGGACTGATTACTACTCCTCCTGCCCCTCCCCCATTGCTTCTGCTTCCGCAGCGGCAGCGGTAGCGGCTGCTTCTGCTGCTAGTGCTTCTGCTGGTGCTGCTGGTGCTGGTGCTGGTGCTGGTACTGGTGCTGGTACTGGTTCAGCTGGTGCTGCTGGTGCTGCTGGTGCTGCTGGTACTAGTGCTGGTGCTTATGCTGCTGGTGCTGGTACTATTACCGCGGACGGCGCTGTGCATCGTTGTGATCGTGGATGTTCTCGTCCAGGTAACCGTAGTACCGGTAGTTGGTTGACAACTGGAGAGATCTGTGGAAGAACTGCGTTGGCCCGTGGCGACTATTTCGCAAATCTGACGCCAATCTGAAGGTCGTCCGCACTCACCGCACCAGATAGATGGTTATGATCAGAAGCGTTGGTCTGGGTACCAAGGACCATCTGTCCGGTACGACTCGGTGGCTTTTTTCCAGAATGCTTTCACCCTATCGTCGGATTCATCTGACTGGCCAGCTGCGGAAGGATCCTTCCTGACCACGAACGTCTTCATTCTGATCCACGCCCCATTGTGGAACAGGCAGACGTGTGGGATGAACTTTAGTCCCTGCATCTGCCCATTTCTACCTACCCAAGCCAGCCAGCATGGAAGTTGAAGTATCAATCGCGGGAAGGGGCGGGGCCGATAGTGCCCAGTTAGGTAGCTGCTAGTGCTGCACTCGGACCTCGGCGGCCGCGGCCGCGGCCGAGGGGGAGAGGGAGGGGGATATGGAAAAGAAGGGGGAGAAGGGGAAGGGTGGTCGTTATCGTTGCTATTATTACAAGTCTGTAGGTGGTAGGGTGACGGCTATATAAAGCCTCCTGTCAGTCTCCGACCGCGCTGCCTCTGCCGGATGTGTGTTAGAAGAGCTGGAAACCATCCGGACCCTGATCTCGGGAAACTGGAGAGCTTCACGGCCCGGAACCCACGGAAGAGAACACAACCTGCACACAGCCGGGCTTGGAAGGAGGCTGGGGATGGCGCCATGGTCACCTCAATGTCAACCACAATCCCAACCTCAGTTTCAACCTCAACCTCCATGGTCAAAAAAAAGGGTGAAAAAATCAAGAAAAACAAAATCATGGCTCGGAACCCCGGGAGGCCGCACACAGCCTTTCATCAAAGCCGTGGCTGCCTACCTACTTACATATCGCGCATATCAGGTACTCGACCGATTCCAGCCGATCATGCGCGTCAAACTCGTCACGTGCGACGTCTTCGTGCTGGCCGAGAGCCGCGCCAAGGTCTTCTTCTCGCCTCATCCTACTTCTGCTGCATCATCGGCGTCTTGCGTCTAGCGGCGCGGCAGCGTGGGTGGGTGTTGATGCGCCGCCTCCTTTCGCGCAAGGCTGCGGCGCCTTGTGATTGAGGCGTCGAGGGCGAGAAGGTTGGGCGGGTTGAAGGTTGACCTGTCTTGAAATTGGGCATTTTATAATTAACACCGAACGTCGACTAATCTTCTTGCTTCGCAGGTCCGACTCTTTGTCGGGTTTCAAGACTCTTCCGCAATTTAACAAGCCTTGGAACACCGTCAGCATGGTGGGCAGGTCGCTGCATCCGTGATGAAATCATTGCACATAAACGAGGAGCTCTCCCCCTTGGGTATCTGCCCCCTCTGCCCTCTGCATTCACGACGACCAACCTCTCTTCTTCCCCCGCCTTATTCAACATCTCCATCCCTCGCGCTTTCGCTTCCTTCGCTTTTCACTTCGCCACCAGCCGACGAAACGCCTGGTTCTCCACGATGGGGAACTCACCCACCATCTGGACGAGCCCGCCCTCCCTCTCCCTATTCTCCTCCCCCTTCTCCGCCACCGCCATCCCCCGGAGGGCCTCCCCGTGCCGGCCCATGGCCACCTCGGTCAGGAAGCGGCCCAGCGCCGGCGTCGGGCTCCACAGCCCGTCCATGAAGGTCCGCACGCCCCAGCGCAGCGCCGGCGCCACCCCGCCGTACCGCAGGATCGGCGGCAGCGGCGGCACGTAGGGCTGAATGGCGGCGTGCCCGCCGGGGTCCACGGCGCAGGGCCGCACCGAGCACGCGTGGAAGTTGCTGCTTTTGCCGGGGACGTTGTTCCGGAGGGCGGCGAGCGCGAGCTCCGTCTCGCCCTTGACGCGCGCGAAGAGGCGGGGCGGCGGGAAGCGCGGCGGCGAGGTGGTCGCGCCGTAGCCGGAGACGAAGATGAAGTTGAAGGGGGGCTCGGGGTTGGGGGTGGTGGTGGTGGCTGGGCTGGTTGTGGGATTGGGAGGGGAAGCGGATGTGGAAGTGGAAGGCTGCGCGGCGGGAAGGGTCTGGAAGGCCTTGGCGGCGGCGAGCGCGTAGTCTTTCGTGATCCGGACGTACTCGCTAAGAAGAAGGGTGAGTTCTCGTCAGTCTTTTTGCCATGGTGACTGACTACCGTATGCTCTTCTCTGCTCTGCTCTACCGACTCTGGCCTGTTCAGGTGAGAGAGTGGACAGAGCAACTATCTACCACGTACTTACCTATCTGGCCTTGTCTTACTCAAGTACGCGTAGGGATACCAGATGCCTCGGCAAGCAGAAGAAGAAGAATCAAACACGAAACAAACGAGAATGTATGTATACGGTAGTCGAGCACCAACACAGTAAGTGGAAGCTGATCTCCTGACTTACTCCTTATCGACCTGCGTCTGGCTGATGCCCAGGGCCCAGACGCAGCCCTGGGCGTCGCGCAGCTGGGCCAGCAGCGCGTCGTCGTACTTGTTAAAGTCGCTGTGCAGGATGACGCGGACGCGCGGGTCCTTGCGGTCGTCGGCCATCTTGACGGCGCGCCGCGACAGGATCGAGATCTTGGTCACGCCCTGGTTCTGCAGCATGGCGTCCAGCACGGCGCTGCCGATGAGGCCCTGTGGGTTGTTATTGTTGTTGTTGGTCGGCAATCAGGGGCATGATGGCGTTGAGTGCTGTTGGCAGCACGGGAAAGAATGGGGGGAGACAGAGAGAAAGATAGAGAGAGAGACTGGCGTCTAGGATAAGGTACGTAAGGTAGTGAGCGTTGCGTTTGTAAGTCGTACGTACCGTGGCGCCTGTGAGGATAAGATGCATGACGGGCAGTCTACTACCGGTACCGTCTGGTGTCGTGTGTGCTAGTGATACCAAGACCTACCCTACCTAGGTCGGGAGGTGACAAGACAACTAAATGATCAAGGCCCGGCGATGATTGATGAGGCACAGCGAGTTCTGCGTACCGCTATCTTATATCAAGGTGCCAGGCAGCACCATCTGACTCAGCTGATGTTGGTTGGCAATGCCTCCCTTTGTATGATTAACTTACGCCGCAAAGTTGACCTATCCCGTGTCCGTACCAAATCTCCGGAAACCTATGGCTCCCCGTCAGCTGAAGCTGAAGCGCAAGGGATTCTATCGCGGGTTTAGCTACTCCCCGCCGTCTGTTCGCATTAACTCCGCGGACCGTACGTGCTCCGCCAGCCAGTGTGCAGCTGTCAGCTCAGCCCTAGAGCAGATAATTTATCCCCCGTTTCGACTTTCGACGCATCGTCAGGTGGAGGCTGCTGTGCCGTGCCGTGGCAGGTGGTAGGTAGACTGAAAACGGTAGGAAGGTCGCGTTACTCAGAGAGCTTGCTTGCTAAAGGCGCCGAAGTAGGTACTTACAGGTAAGTAGGTAGGTTTTCTTAGGTTCTTAGGTTCTTCCTCCGGACGCTTCATAGCAACGGCTGGTGGTGTCTGGCTATTTCTGACTAAGTACTTGGTATTCTACTTAGCAGCTGCTGCAGCATAGCCTCGCTGCTGGAGGACGTAAATATACAATACCATGTTCAAGTACTCCGTACTTCGACAAAAAACGTTTGATTGAGTCAAGTTACTGTTACCAGTACTGCTAGTAGTGTCTAGTTCTCACAGACATGTCAGGCCATATAGCGACCGGCTAGCTGGCCGGCCACGGCATAGCTCCCGGCAGCTTGCCTGCCTCTCTTCCCTTGTCTCCTCTGCTGCCCCGCTTGCACCTCTCTCTCGAGCCCTTGGCGAAAGAGAAAGAGCGCGCGCCAGTGAGACAGAGAGCTGGATGGACTACGCGCCCTCGCTTCCTCGAGACTCCCAGGCCCCCAGTACACCCCCATTCTGCAGTCTCTGACAAGAGAGCTCAGCGGGCGCCTGCGTCGCGGGTTACGAGCCGCGAAGGCGCGTCCTTGTGTCTCCGGGCCGAGAGAATCGCATGCGCACCGATAGGGAGTTCCCTTCCCTCGGTTTCTCCCACTCTTTGCCCCGTCGGACGAGCGGCCGCCGGCAAGCAAGCAGGCAAGCAAGCAAGCAGCCTGGTGGTAGATGGCGTGTGGTGCGCGATACCGTGGACGAGGGCCGCCGTCCGAGACGGCACCGGTTTGGTCTGTCCCGTACCTCTGATCTGGTCGTGGAATCAAGGTTCCACAACACTTCCAAACAGCGTTCTGAGTAACCGCGCGGTAAGCAAGTGAAGGACAAGCCCACCCACCGAGACGTAGCCCGTCCCTTCCAGGCTCAGCCAGAGAGCCATAGCGAAGACGTTTGACCATCACATACTCTGCGCAGTCTCACGCTCACGGGGCGAACTGTAGGAAGATGTCGTATTTGACAATTCAATCCGTTGATTGTCCATCGTCAAGCCATGTGCCGCTACTGTACAGACTGTACACAGGTGATGGCGGCCGGGGCTGGTGGTATGCCGGCGTCAAGCCGTTCTTCTCCACGTCCTCGCCACCGCCGTAACCATCGCCATCGCCACCAGTGCCAGCACTGCCAGCCCGGCTGAGGCGGCTTTCATCGTCGACCTCGCCGCGGCCGCTTTTCTCCTCGAACACGCCGAGTGAAAAGCCCTCGTGCACGCCCGTCTCCCTGCGCGCACTGCCGAACACCACCACGCGGCCGTCGTCGTCGTCGTCGCCGCTTTGGGCCCGCAGTGGCGAGAACTTGCTGGTGAGTCGCTGCTGCTGCGACCGCGACCGCGGCCGCGTCGTCGTTATCGTCATCGACTTGGGCCTGGTCTGGCCGGCACTCACGGTTACGCTGTAGCCGCGCCTGGGCATGCCGTCGTCGCTGCTACTGCTGAGGCGGCGAAAGCTGTAGGAGCGGACCACACCGGGCGCTCCTCCGCCGCCGCCGCCGACGCCGCCGGCGGCGGGGTTGCTCATCAGCGGGTGGTCGTGGTGCCGGCTGCCGTGGTTGGGCGCGCCGCCGCCGTGGTGCTGCTGCTGCCGCCGCTGGCGTGCCGTGGGCAAGGCGGACGCCCAGGAGAAGGCCGCCCGCATGTGCTGGCGGAAGGCGGCCGTGGTGCCGAAGACGAGGAAGATGGCGATGCCCGGTGTGTTGCCGGGCAGGAAGAGGAAGAGCGTCTGGCGGGCGCGGGACGCGCTCAGGTCCGGCCCGGTGCTCTGAAGGTCCTCGTCCGTCCGTTGCTTCGAGTACCGCTGGAAGAGGACCGCGGTCACCTGGAAGATGCTGTGTGGGTCGGAGGCGTCAGACAAGGTCTTCAGCCCAAGAACCGGCAATGGAGCGCCGGCGAGCGATTGAGAGGGACGTAGGATGGGACAGAAGGGGTCCAGGGTTAGATACGTACGTGAGGAGCACAAAACCAATGGTGAAGCGCATCATCAGCCACCTGTCGTACATTCCCTTGGGCCGCCGCCGAGATCGTCTGGTGTCCCTGTGGGGCAGGATCCCCGAGCTGGAGTTCCCGGAGCTGGAGTTCTCCGAGCCCGTCGAGAAGCCGTTGTGGGGGTTGAAGCTCACGAGCTTCCTCCGGCTCTGGATGTAGCGGAAGAGGATGGCAATCATGAGCAGACTCCCGCAGGCAAGGCTGATGCCCACTTCAGGCTTGTCAGCGGAGTCGATACGAGAAAGGCGAGCAGATAATACGTACGGGGCACGAATGCTAGGGCCTGGAATTTTTCAATATCACTCTGGATGGCGGGCGCTCTGAGGCCGAGCACGACAGACAGCGGCAGAATAACCGCGACGACTTTGCCACCTGAATTCACCTTGCGGAGCATCGCTCGCGTCGCTGGCTTTTCCGTCAGGCCGTAAAGGGACTGGGCAAGTTCAAACCCCCTGAGAACATCTTGTCAGAGAACTCCTCTGGGTTCAAATCGAGGCAATGTATGGATATTGAATCATGACGAACCAGAACATGACGAGCATGGATTCGACATTGTAGCAGTACCACTCTAAGTAGCAGGTCAGATTAAATAGGTAGATTTCGTTGTCTGTGCTGCTCACGTATATAGTAAAGCACCAGATCCATGCCTATCGAGCCGTTGGCAACATCATTATCTGCGCTGTTTGGATCGGCTATCTTGCGGTCATATTGTGCAAACATAACGTTCCGATAGTCGGATATATCATGTATCTGTTGGATGAACGAGGCCACAGTGCTGAGGAGCGCAAAGCAGCTGACGAGTGCAATGTCTGTGAAACGATTGTGTTAATCAAAATTTCAGAAGATGTAGAGTAAGACAGGCGAGGCAATCACTCACAAGACAGCCTCTCATTGTGTGCCCAGGTGAGCCAAATCACCAGGGAGGAACAGGCAGCGCTGGCGCAGGTGTAGATCACCGTCACCGCCGCGGCGCCTTCTGCCCCGTGAGGAAGCTGAGAGACCATCTCGGGATGCTATGGTCACGTATACTTGGCGCCAGCGCTTGAGAGGGCGAGCTCATAATCCTGTTGTCTCGGGGAATTCAGTGATCATATAACTTCACATTATAGCCCTGCTGGTTTTCCACGTGTCGGAGTCCGGAAGACGCCGGAGTTTCCCGGCCACCTATCCTTACCATCACCTAGGAGAATAATGCCTGTGTCCCGACATCACGGACGTGCGAGCACGTCTCAAAGAGGCAGAAGCTCCTCTGCCGATCTCTGAAAGCTGCAGCAATCACATCGGCCAAGGCTCCGCAAGGAAACATGATGCATGGTGTTGCAGTAGATAACAGGGGGCGAGTGTTTCAACCTACCCCGCCACGAGGTCTTCGCTGGTCTTCGAGAGCATGGTGACCTAGGCCGACGGCTGTCAGAGCTGGTCAGAGAAAGGGGAACCTAGGGCTCCCTGGATCGACCAGGAAGTTGATTGTCTCCCATTCACCCGCTTCGGTCGTGCACGACAAGCTTGCAGGGTTGAATCCCTGCTTCTATAGAACGTGTGATTCCGGGTTCTGTATCCTCAGTCCTGGGAATTCTCGACGCTCGTACGAGTCCCATCAGCTCGGATCAGAACTCTTTGACCCAAGATCGGACCAAGGTTACAGGTATGTGGACAAGGGAAGGGTTTGAGCAGAGGGGCTGAAGTCAGAACTGAAGCGTGGCTGGACTCACCAGCAATTGGCGAGCACTCCACTGTCCAGGATCATGGTGCCGGGCCTGTTCCGGGCAAAGGGTCTTACCTATGTGGGGTTTGTCCGATCTCTCTCGGATGCAAGCTCTCTCGGACGCAAGCTCTTTCGGACGAATGTGCGGTCACAACAATGCATGCAGAACGGCGTCGCAAGCGACGTGGCCCGCAGAGTTCGGACGAAGTCAGATGCAAAGGTTTCAGATGGGTTCCCACACTGCCCGAACGCCATCGAGACCTTTCATCTGAAGTCATCCGGAGACATCCATCGACGGGGCATGACAAGGTCGCGTCGCCGCAACCCAAACATGTCTGCACTCACATATGACAGAGTGGAAGTGTTATAAGCCACTAGGTATGCCCCAATCAGTGCAATTGTAGCGAGCAAGCTCCGAGGGGTTCAGCTGAGTTATGGTACAGATCTTGCGAATGAGGTCAAGCTTTTGCGAGCTCCATTGAAGACGACCTCAGGATCTCAAACCGAACCGAGAACCGAAGTCGATAGCGCGGCAGATCGCAGTTCGGTTCAGCTTCCTTGCCGGGGCTGTTCGGCCGGGCATGCCTACTGCATGCCAACTCTGACCCCTGCAGTTAGGTACCTGACTGACCTATGGCGGGTCATGCCGAGGCAGTGAAGTCGTAAGAACTTGTGGACCGAGGCCCTGAATCCATGGGACTTGGGAGTTGCATAAAGAGAGACGGGTGGGATGGCGATGGTTTGCCACCACCTCCTCAACTGCAGCTGTCTCGACCTGGTAGAGCCGGGGACAGGCCGAACATTGTCAGCCCCCCCTTTTGGCAATGGCCAGCGATGGTCCGGAATGTCGACACCCAAGGAGCCAAGTCAAGATAGGAAGGCAAAGTTGAGACCTGCGAGCCGGTCGTCTCGTCGGCGCGGTGTCCGCACAGCTTACAAACCCATAAGCCCCTCTGGCGAAAGACATGTCGGTGAGTAAGGACCTCTACTCAGGAAAGAAAGCCAGCCATCGGCAGTTCTGGACTGGAACAACTCTTCCCGGCGTTCCGGCACAGAACACCCATAGCCTCAGGTAGATGCCAGACGAGCATACACCAAAGCGGCTCGAGCTTGGTACTGCCAATGATATGTCGCACGTGGCACAATACCCTGCCTGGATTCACGCACCCGTCAGGAAAACAGGCTATTCAGACACGATCAGTCAACATATGCTGCAAGCGTGCAAGAATGCCTCGTTTTACGGTACCGGTGCTGGGAACAGAAATGGCCAGAGGAGACGGAGAAGTAATCTTGACGCGGCAGGTTTCGAAGCAAAGCACAGAGGGTCTGTCAAGGGTGAGGCCTCTTAGTACTCAGCAGGTGTATGAGGTACCGTAAGTGAAGTTTACAAGAATCGAAGTTGAGATGCTCCTGGCGGATTTGGAATATAGCGGGTGGGGTACAGTAAGAGAGCCTCGTACTGTAGGCAAACCATTGATGCACTGTACCTGCAGCCCACCATTCGCGTGTCTATACAGTGTTAGTATACCTGGCTTCGCGACTGTGCTCACTGTCCGCAGAACGTCATTGGTAGCACATGGCCCAAGCTTCAGGCGCCTGCAACATCCATCCCCTGCAGCTCTCGGAGGCTCAACCACATACTTGACTTCATCTCATACCAATTGACTCGCAAAGTGACTTACCTTTACATTTCCAGCCTCTCACCGCATCGTAGTCACATCATCTCACTTCGACCGACTCACATCAAGCTACCTTAGCCCCCATCCATCCGCCATGGCATTCCGCGCTCTCCGCCAAGCGCCCGCCGCGGCCCGGGCCGTCCTCTCGCGTCCTAACGCCGCCGCCGCCGCCGCCCCGCCGGCCCGGAGCGCCGCCTCGGCCTCCTTCTTGCTACAACTGCCGTCGTCGTCCGTGCGGGCCTTCCACGCGACGCCGCGGGCGCGCGTGCAGGTCGGCGACGCGGTGCCGGACCTGGTGGTGCTGCACGAGGACTCGCCCGCCAACAAGGTCAGCCTGGCGCGCGAGTTCGGCACGGGCGTTGGCGACGGGCTCGTCATCGGCGTGCCGGCCGCCTTCTCGCCCGCCTGCTCCGCCACCCACATCCCGGGCTACATCGCGCACCCGAAGCTGGCCGACGCGGGGCAGGTCTTCGTCGTCAGCGTCAACGACGCCTTCGTGTACGTTGTTCGTGTTCGTGCAGCTTCCGTACCTACCTACGTAGCTGCCTGCCTGCCCTCTCCAGGCACAGCCCGGGCTAACATGTAAGCAGCATGAGCGCCTGGGCCAACCAGCTGGACCCCACTAAGGAATCAGGAGTAAGTGACGCGCGGCGCACGTGTGCTATGTACTCCGTATCGTGACCCGCACGCGCGGAGGAGGAGGAGGAGGCGGAGGGGAACGCAGCTCACCACCTTCCAGATCCGCTTCCTGGCCGACCCCACGGGCGAGTTCACCAAGGCCCTGGAGCTCGGCTTCGACGACGCCGCCCCCGTCTTCGGCGGCATGCGCGCTAAGCGCTACGCGCTCGTCATCAAGGACGGCAAGGTCGAGTCGATCCACGTCGAGCCCGATAACACGGGAACCAACGGTGCGTAACTTATCCTAGCCCGGCTGATGCCGCGCGCCCTCTTGGTGTTCTGCTTTTGGGCTGACCCCATATCCAGCGTCCCTCGCCGAGAACGTCTTGGCTTGAGGGGGGAGAATTGTGGTCTAGGTAAACTGTCCCGCTCTCCATCTTCGGGCGCCATCCTCGGGCGCCATCCTCGGGAGAGTGGGGCAGATGTCCACCGTATATGATGATGACAGCTTATATGATAGACCGGTATTTGGGAGGCTTGGGTCGAGGGGATTTTTTTCCGTCTATACCAAGGAACCTCGGTGACCGGCATGCCAGTCCTTGACGAGAACAATGCTTGGCTGGATCTGAGCTCAATATCCAGCCGTGATAGAGGCACGATTGCTATCCTCACCAGGAAGCGTGACCATGGGCATTGCTGAAATATGAAACGTTCCCCGATATCAACGGACTCTTTGAGCTCGCAATTTACCCCTTTCTCGCGTTGCAGCTACAAATGCAGTAATTCTCTCTCGCCTGCTCCAGCTAGGAGAAGGGATAATCTATCTGCCTCAATTGCCGCCCGAGGCGAAATGACCGGGACAACTCCGGTAGCCAACGCGTAATACAACATGTCGGCCTGTCTGTCTGGGCAGACCAACAAGACAGTAGAAGTATCATCAAGTGTCGTGGCTGCGTGGCTGGAAAATGCCGCGGCTGGTGATGTTCCTTCCTAGGTAGGCACCTAGGCCGAAACCAGTAGCGAGGCCCATCTGCGATCCATCGCCCTGCATTGTTCGATAATTGCGTACATATGCCGCAGATGCAGGTGCCGCAAGCTCCATACTAAATACTAAGTTATGCAACCAGGCCGCGTGGTCCCTGGCAGACAACGTGGCCGACTGCCCCCTCCGAGATTGATAAAGTAGTATACAGACATAGGTACTCCGTATGTGCTTAGTTATACTCGAGTGCGGCGGGAGTTGTGTCTGGCCCCGATCATGCCTACGGGCATAGTCACGAATCTTCTGTGCCTGGATAGAGCCCGGAACGGAGTTCAGAGAACTAATGGAACTCTGCCTAGTGTCCTCGTTTTGATGGGAATAAGCCTGTCAATACTGCTTTATTTAACAGTAGAGTGTTTTTATGAGTCTATATACTCGGACACGAAGTGCACCCAAGTACTTCACCAGAAGCATCGAGCCGGAATTCTTGAATCTTCCAGAACATATCTCGAAAAA
Organism: Xylariaceae sp. FL0804; assembly: GCA_022539325.1. Classification (NCBI taxonomy): domain Eukaryota; kingdom Fungi; phylum Ascomycota; class Sordariomycetes; order Xylariales; family Xylariaceae; species Xylariaceae sp. FL0804. The sequence goes on along the minus strand of JAJKLG010000007.1, from coordinate 2,061,932 downwards.
AACACACCTAGTCGCCTTGAGCCCGCTGTTGATTACCTACCTATTGTTACAAGGCCGCCAATTATCGTGGACGAGTACCTTGATGTGAATCGCGATAGCACCGACATGTCCAGCGAGAATCTTAAGAGACAAAAGTCCCAAGCAGTGGAAGCACGGGACAAAAGAGTAGAATTATCATGGGCAGTATTTCTTCTCTTTACGTGAAACCCAGAGCTACTACGCGGACTTGAAATGCTTCCTATGAGATTGGCAGCAAAATTCAACCCGCCAGACGGAGGACGGGTGACTATAATCTGCATGAGCTATGGGTAATAGTATAACTTTGGTATTCCCCTCGACAGCAACAAGAATAATAGCAATAAGACAAGAACGTGAATAATGAATATAGCAGCAGCAGCAGCAGTAGTAAGTCAACATCAACCACAGCAATGGAGATAACAGGTAATACTTATAACAATGATGTGACCGCAGCCATAGTACAGGCAAGTTAAGACATCCAAAGACTCACTATTCACGTGTGCCCAGAACGTTCACCAGTACATGCTCTGTGCGCAACAACCCAGATATTGCCAGATCAACGCAGCCAGCTAGCTACCTGTAGATAGCCAGCCAGCCAGCCAGCTGGGTAGGTACTTAGGTACAGTCTGCCCCCGTACCGTATCCAGTGTCCCTCTCGACGGCTGCCTGGCCAGGAACAAGCACAATGACATACACACGCCAGGCTGCCCCTGCGCAGTACCGGCAACAGCGGCGGGGGGTGCTCGCCCTCCCCTTGTGCCTTCCCGAAATCAAAGCCTTGTTTACCTACTCCGTACCTTAAGTACACCTAACATATTTCGACGCCGGCAGTATACAAACCTGCAGAGGGCTTGTATTCATCCATGGCAAGTGGCCAGTGCATGCCACGGTATTCCACTGTTGTCTAATGTTCTTTTTTTGTCTTTGGGCCCTAGCCCCATAACTTACGCCGCAGCATTGGGTTTATCATTTGCCTCTTGCCGTCTGCCTTTCTCTCTCCCGCCGCTGCCTTTGTTGTTTATTCCTGTTCGCGAGGCAACCGACTTGTCTTATCCCCCAAATCGCGTCGCGCTGTCACTGTGGATCTCCTTACTGCTGTCCACCTACCCATCCACACACGCCGCTCCCGAGCTACCATACCTCCAGCTCCTCCCATCAACGCCACCACCCCCCGCCGCCACTGAAGTCTCTAACACTTGCACTATCCCATGTTGTCTCCTCTCTTTCCTTCGTTCCCTTCTCTCCGTCTTTCCCTCCTCTCTCTCCATTAGGTATTCCCCCCTTGTCCCCCTATCCCGCTACCCTCTCTCCCCCAGACATATTTGCACAGATAAGTTAGCGCTTCCCCGGCGGCCAACCATCCTCCTGTCCCTGACCCGAGCATCACGGCTCAGGGGCAACGTATCTGACCACAGTATCGCTAACTATCCTCCGGCCAGTCACCAGCGGACGCCCGGGCGGGACGTAAGTACGGTTCAAGCTCTTCTCTCTATTCGACCAGGTACATTTACCACGTGGGTAGGGCAACGACAAGCTATAAGGAAGACTGCAGCAGCCCGCAGCCACCACGAGCGCAGCCACCGCACCGACAATGAGAGATGCGAGAAGTAACATGTCGACTCAATTCCTTTACACTCCGGACTCCGGCCATGGGTTCCGTCTCTATCTAAGATGTTCATGCTACGCTACAGTACAGTCTATCCGGGAATGTCCCGGACGCGCCATCGTCATTTACCGCGTCCCCCCGTGGCGCCGCCGCCGCCGAGATCGACACTAAAGGTCCATCGTCCTGCGCCAGGGGTGATTGTTGTCAGTATCTATACAAGAAAGTGGACTAGGAAGGGAAGAGGGACCACTCCCCAACTCACCATTCGCGAGGTTGTCCGCCGTGTCCTGCAGGAGGATGACGCGGCGCTTGCTGCAGTAGGCCGTCTTGTCCATGATGGGCACTTTCAGGTTGCCCTCGGCCAGCTCCGAGATGGGCTTCTCGAAGAGCTCCGACAGGGACTCGACCGCCATCTCGAGGTCGCGCTGGTTATTCTCGAAGATCTCGGTGAGATTGTTGCGCGCCAGGTAGAAGGCGAAGGCGTAGGTCCATTTGAGCGTCTGCCGGCACGTCTGCAGCGCCAGCGAGGCCGTGTTGAGGTACTGCGCCTCGATCCACGAAATGCCCGCCGCCGTCTGCAGCTGCATCATCTTCTTCTCCGTCTTCTGGTACGTGTCTTGGTCCAGCCGGGCCGACTGCTCGTGGGTGTCGTAGCGGTGGAAATAATGCAGGTAGCGCTCGAGGGAGACCCTACTCTTGGCTTGAGCGTCGCGCGCCTCCGTCCCGCTCCTCTCCTCGAACCGGCTGCAGTTGTACCAGCTGGTGCCGTGTTCCGACCAGAGTCCCATACACATCCAGCAAAACTCATGCTTGCACTTGCGGCAGGTCATGTGGTTGCATCCGCCATTCTTCTCGATGGTCGAGTTGCACTTGGGGCATTCCTTGGTATTTGCAGAGATCCAGTTAGATGTCTCGCTATCGTCGGCACACTTCTTGAGCCACTTCTTCACCACTTCGCAAGGCGCGGGCTGATGGTCGTCAAGAATGCAGCCAAAGCAGAACCGATAGCCGCAGGCACAGCCAACAGCTGGGACGACCTTGTCCAGGTCTTTCTTCTTGATGCCGCACTCGACGGCATTCTCGCAGTCAGGGGCGGGACACCACTTCATAGTGTCCTTGTCCTCGACGAAGGTCCGGTTGAGCAGTTCCCGGTATCGTGACTGCAGCTCGGGCGTTACGAGCAGGTCGAGCGAGCGAGAGTCTATTATGCGCGCGCAGGACTCGGCCGGGCACTGTATGCGGGCAGCCTCGCCCTCCTCGCGGATCTTCTGGGTGAGGTATTGGCGGTAGCAGTCAACGCAGTATCGGTGACCGCATTTCATGGCAAAGGTCTGCAGGCCGTCCTCGTCCTCGCAGCAGATCTCGCATGTGAAGCCGGGCACAGCTTCCAGCTTGGGGCCCGACGACGTGTCGGGACCCAGACCGGCCGCACTCAGGATCTTGGAGGGGTTATCCATGTAATCCTCAATAAGCCGCTCCTTGTTCCACCGAAAGTGACGAAGCATGATTGCCGCGTCCTCCTTTCGCATGGCCAGGATCATGTTGACCTCATCGATCATCTCGTCCTGCTGCTGCTGGATATCCTGGGGGGTGAAGACCTGATAGCTCACGTCGAAGGAGGCGCCCTTCTGACGGTCCAACTTGAACGCGGAGACCGGGGGGTCATCGTCGGGCTCGTCGTCGAGGAAGTCAAAGTCTGCGGGGACGGGCAGGTCAGCACATGATGGCAGACTGGTAAAGTATAAGGGGGTTGGGTGCTCACCATCGTTGTCGGTGTCCTCTTGCATAACGTCGTCGTCGCTGGACATGTTGGACACGAAGTCCTCGTCGGAGTCCATGCCGGTGTTGGGAGTCGGTGGCGCGGCTTCGGCGGCGGCTGCTGAGGCGAGCACTCGCTTGTTGGAGAGGGATTCGCCGGCGGTGTTTGATATCGTCGCCTCAGCGGCCTTGCGCTTCCTCGTGGCGGGAGGAATCTTGCCGGCTGCAGTGGAGGCCCGGCGCGATGCTCGCTTACCTGCTCGTTTACCTATGACGAGGCTCGGGTGACCGTGCTAGAGGAGATGTGGTTCGGAAAGGCTGCAGTAGCGACGCCGACGAGTGATGAGGACGTCGGGAACCGGCAAGACGTAGTCCGCGAAGGTTATAGGTAAGTGTGTGGGACTCTTGACCGACTCGACTCGACTCGTCTCAGCTCGACTCGGGTCGGGTCGACTCGGCTGCGTCGGGCGGTAACGAGGTGGCGCGCACGAGTCGAGGCGGTGCAGTTGCCGTCCAAGTGGCAGTAGCCGTGGTAGTAGTAGCAGTTACAGTGGGTGACGGGCAGTTTGAGAGGAAAGACGGAGCCGGCGTAGCCAGAGTGGCACACTCGAGCGAGCCGCAGCGGTGCTTCCAACGAGAGACGACGAGAGGAGAGGGGCAGGAGGGCACGACGTAGCAAGACCTCCAAATTACCTAGTACCAGTAGGCGTGACCAGATTCGGCCAGCGTGGTTGGTGGCTTGGTGGGTACTACTCGGAGATGCGCTGAACAGATACGAGGGCGTGACTGCTTGCTAAGCTGTTGGAAGGCTTTGCGAGGCGCGCATCAGCTGCAGGTGCCGGCCGAGCGACTTGCAGAGTTGCAGTCATGTGAGGTTGGCTTGAGTGATAAGATGCAGGTAGATCTTGTTACCAGGCAGACCATCGCTGTTACCCGCTCACGTCGCTGCCTGTTCTCACCGTGACTCAATGCCACAGCCGGAGCCTGGCAGGCTCAGCCTGCCGCCTAGTGGCGGGGTCTCCCAAGCCCGATCTCCAATGGGAGCCTGTTCGCACCGAGCCCACTGGGTTTTAGCACGGTGGAGCCTCGCTCCGAGCTTCCCACAGTGACGCAACAGACTCTCCATCAGGCTCGCAACTTACCCCTGAACTGCCCCGAGCCCCTTAATCCCGGTGTACGATACGGAGTACCTATGTCGTTCGTATTCTCAGCCTCATATAAACGAGAAAATACACCATAGTAACACTGTCTTAAAGAATCCAACATTGTTATGCTGCCTATCATCAACTTACCACTGCTGTATTGAGTCTGGAGGTACTTATCAGGAGGCAACTGCACTGGGTATGCTAACAACCGTCTAGACACAAACCTCTATGCCGCTTCTTTGGTGCCCTCAAGGTATATACAACTGGCCATACGGAGTACTACCTATATTCTTGCCTTTAGAAAGAGACTAGGTGTACAAATTACAGCTTAGGTGAAGTGGAAGTCAGTCTCAGAAACCCCTATAACACCATGCCATGCCATGCTATGCCATGCCGTCCGTGCCTCTTGTCTCGAGGCATCCGTAACTCCAACAGCTATGCACCAGACCAAACGCGACAGTCCACCCGGACTGCCCATATAAGGTCTGTGTCATAGTATATACATGTTTCCACAAGACAGCGCCCCCTTAGGCAAAGAGGAATCGAGATAGATCCATTTTCTTGCTGTCCTTTTCCTGTTTGATGAGGTTTGAACTCTCCGTCCCATCCGCCGCCTCCTCGCTGTCGCTGTCTGGCACCAGCAGGTCTTCGCTCCCAGCCTCGTTCAGCGCTTCAAGCTCGTCCAGATCCACAGGTGGGAGTGGCACAAAAGCAGGATTGATCGGAAACGAATCCAGACTCCGACGGTCTTTGTTGGGACGTTTTGGCTGTCGCGGCGGCGAGACTGGCAACGTCGATAGCTGTTGCCGACGTGCAAGCGCCCGGCTGCCAAGCCGTTGGAGGGGTGTCATTCTGGCGGTCGCCGGCGTCGACTTGGCCGTGGATGTCTGGCTGAATATCGATCGCGGCGTCCCCGGCATTGTAGAGGAGACGATCGATGCCGGCGTGAGCGAGTTGATCGATTTGCGCGTCGTGGGATTTGAGCTTGACCGACGCATCGCTTCAGGCATTTGTTGAGTACTCTGCGAAGCCGCTGTTGTGGCATAAGCGAAGCGTCGAATGTCAGATCTGGGTGGCGTGTCGGGGACCACCACATGGCCACCGCTGGAGTCTGCGTGTTCGTATTCAGCAGATATACCCTGCTCGTCATCCTTAGATATGCCTTCTGGCTGGGAGCTTTCCTCCCGGTGGACTGCGATAGTCTTGCCATTCTGTGGTTCCGTACGCCATCCGTCAACGTCCGGCAGCTCTTTCAGAGCTTCCTCAATCGAGTCGTCCGACATTAGGTACCCCTGTGGCTTCGACACCGCGGCCTCGCGTGTGCCAGCCCCTGGGAAGAAACGACTCTTCTCTTTGCCGGGAATGGCCGCTGGTGCCGCATCACACAAACGTTGCTTCTTAGGTGGTCGAGCGACGTCGGCTGGTATAACGTTGTTCGAGGCGTTGAATAGTCTAACGTCCGGCCCCGCTGTCCGACGGCGGGTATTGGAGACTAGCGAATGGCCTCCGTCGCCCAGAAGATTGGACACAGGCTCGGTTCGCCGACGCGCCGCATGCGGCAGGCTGCCGGTCTGGCTGATGTAGGTGCGGGAAGTGGCAGACGTGGCCGGGGTGGCGTCGTCAAGGTAGGGCCGGGGAAGTGGGAAGACAATCGGACGACCGCCACCATCGCTCGCTCGACGTCCAGGCTCGACCGAGAAGCAGTTCGGCTCCATTGCACCGAGTGGGATCCGTCGATGCCCGCTGAAGTATGCATCAATCGGTTTCACTGGCGGGGGCGGCATGGACCCTGGAGCGGAAGTATCGCGGACGCCCGCAGATGCAGCACGCTTCCGGGGCGAAGGTAGCTTTTCAACCGTTATCTTCTGCTTCGTGATTGGATTAACGTCTCCGAGCGCAACGTTTCGAGCCCTTGCTGGCGCCAGGAAAGACCCGATGAAAGGAAGCTCGCTCGCCTCGAGGCCAGTGGGCAGAGCGTTAAGATGGACAAGTTCCTGCAGCCGAGGGCAAAAGACCCATTGATAGAGGAAGGTCTTCTCAGCCTGATCAAACAAGGTGAGATAATCGGCGGGGACACGAAATTTGCCGTTGAACTGCAGCATGCGGACGACCTTCTCTGGAGTCTTGTGCTGTCGGATCATCCGATGTGCCGTCTTGAGGCCGAGCTTGTGGATACCCTCGAGGTAATCACAACCGCTCAGGATGGCCATCTGTCTGAATTGGGCATCGGTCCAGCCTGTCAGAGATACTTCCCGGCAGGCACAGAAGTCCCGACGGTTGATCTCCACACACTGGCCGTGTTGGTCAAGTTTGGTCAGAAGGCGCTTGGCTCCGAAGACCAGCAAGTCGGAATCCTCGGAGATGATGCCGTCGATAATGCCCTCGCGCTCCAGATAGATGAGCTGCGCGTCAGCTTCGTACGGGGCTACCACATAAGAGATGTCGTGTTTCTTGAGCTCTTGAATCAAGTGCCATGCCATCTCGGGGGTAACATCAATGGCCTTCTGCAGTTCCAGGTGAGCTTGCGACGGCTTGCCGGCCTTCAAAAGTTCCAGGCCAGCCTTTCGGGCCTCCTCTCGACGTTTGAGGCGGGAAGCCTCCGTCCCGGCCTTGCTGGGCAGGAAGTCACCATCGAAGACCAAGTAAAGCTTGACGCCATGATGCTTCGCCATTCTCACGCGATTCATGACGGAGTCGACATATCTGGGTGAGCCAAGTAAGCCTGCTGATTCCGTGAGGCTCACGAGGGACGCGAGATACACGCAGCCACTTACTTTCGAGTTGGTTCACCTTTAGCAAGCTCGATGGCACACGAAGTAGCTCCTCGGTGCAACCAGCCGTAAGCATCGACCCCGAGCGTCTTCCCATCATGCTTCTTCAACTCAATTGGTCGATGGATCGATTTTAGTAGTGGCAGCAAGCCTAGGCGGCTGTTAGCCCTGTATCAAGACACTGCCTGACTGGACGGGAATCACCTTGGATACCCATCTCGCCAGGCACGGAACCAATGCCTGCATGAGAGTCGGGGCCGTTCAAAAGGATAGTAGTACTGCAGTACCCGATGAACTCAATAATGCAGCATTAGACGGGCTCGCTGGATTGCAGCAGAGAATTGGAAGCGTCTAGGTGTCTTGTGAGAGGCCCCCCCACAGGCAACAAGCGCTATTCCAAGGTCTGGACCGGACGGAAGCAGGACCTCGAGGACCTGGGGCGCTGGGTGCGACCCAGCGTGGCGAGAAGAGACCGCCGCGCTAAGTAAACAAACCAGGCGGCTGTGTATGAACGCGGCAGGGGACTGATTAAAAGTCAAGAGAGGTTGAAGGGAATTCGACGCATCTGTAGGTGTATCCCATCCCACAGCTGAGCTTCGGTCCAGGGCATGGGATGAAGAAGGCAGAGCTGAGGGAACATGGACGCGTAGGGAAATGGGATGGAATCGGCGGCACCCAATGCTATTTCCCTGGGAGGTAAGGGCCGCGTTGTGAGTCGCGCCTGCGCAACCCCTTCAGAGTGATCAGTAATATTGGCGGCTCCACTTCCACCACCATACTGCATACATGAATAATAAGTCTCCCATTGATTGCATTAACCTTGATCTATGCATCGAAGTACTTGGACATCTGGGCATTTTGAGCAGACCGCCAGGCGCAAATGGTTTTCTGCCCCGCCAGCAATTCACAAGGACCGTTAACAGGACCACCAACGGTTTCTCTCTGGACAGGACAAGGCGCATTTCTCCTCCTTGCACGCTTTCTGCCAGTCTGCCAAGATGCCCACTTCCCTGCAACGGACTCTCAAGTCCATTGAAAAGAAGAAGGGCAAGGTCAATGCCCTTCATGAAAAATCCCGTGATTCTAAGCGGCTGCACCGAGCGCAGGTCAGAGACGAGAAGCTCAGAAAGCTAGCTGCCTCCAGGGAGAAGGCTCTCCAGCCATACAGTGGGTTTTGATATCTAGAGCAGACCTGAGCTGTGGCGCTGATGATTGTGGTCATGTGTTGTCGATGCTGACTGGCTATGGAACTTGCAGTTGAGAGGGCTGCCTTCTTCCAGGAGGCTCTCAAGCAAAATAAGGGCGAAGCCCTCAGCGAGGAGACGATCCAGGATCTCATCAAGACGTGAGTATTTTCGCCATGGCTCTGTTCAATGCTAATCAGGGACTCTTTCGCAGCTACGTGCAGCAATACGACGAGGAGCTGAGTGAAGTGAAGAAGGCGCGCAGGCCAGGACGACCGGCCAGTACCCGGGAAGACCTGCTGAAGTTGAAGGTTGCCAACCTACAGAAGGAATACCAATACCATGGTTTCTGTCAGTAGTGTACATCACTTTGGAAGACTGTCTACCTAATTACTAATCTCTCACGCAGTGATTCCTGTGCTCACTACCCGGGAGAATGCGATACTCCTCGAGCGGTGGACAGGCTCATATTCGTTTCTAACGACTCTCGCGTGGGTGAGGGTCTCGAGCGACGGCAAAGTCGAGCCCTCAACCTTCCCACCCAAAGGGGACCACTAAGTCAAAGCCGAAGTTTGATCCATCCACACTCGCATCGTGCGCCTTCTCAGTGAAACGACGACGTGAAGTCCGAGAAGCGGCCTGCGGCATGGTTTGCATAGTCGGCCGAAGCTCTGAGACACCTGTTCGTTGAACCTCAGACCTCCGGGTGCCCGCATCGTCGTTTCCGTCAGCGGCCAGCGGCCTTTGCAACAGCCGCCACGACATGGTGCCCCGAGATGCCAACAATGCAGCTGCGGCACGAGGCATGCTGACCACGCCCGCTTCGTTCTGGCTACCGACCAGCCAGTCAGATCTCGATGGAAGAGTCGAGACTATGTGTATGCGCCCCCGTCTCCAACGCCGATCGGCTGCATGACTAGGTGTCAATCATGGCGTTCTACCTTCTCCTCAACGTAGGGAGCTGCGATTGCAGCCTTGTGGCCAGGAAGTAAGACGTTGGCCATAACGTTGACGCTGTACGTATTAGGTACCTAGCATCCTTGTGGCGCTTACAAATAGACATGTGTTCGCCTCAGTTGGTCTTGCATGCCCGCAGCGCCGCAAGCAGCAAGCCGACCCAATGCCGACATCTGCCTCCCGATTGGAATAGCGGATGCTCCCGAGCCTTGCGCAGTGAATCGTACACAACCTTCTTTCCCTCCTTGTACAGTAGAAACACTCCCAGCCGATCAATGTACGTCCTTCACAATCCTGCCTTTTCCTCCGTGCAGATCACGTATTCCGAAAGTATTGCACACACGCGGGATGCTCCTGTACAGGTTGCATGGTGACTGTCCACATGGTTCTTGACACGGTTTTCTACGCTTTTGAGGCGTCGTCCATGGACTCCTCAAAGGAAGGTTTAGATGACTGGTTCTTGCGACCTATCTGCCTCCTGGACCTGCTTCATAGCAGCATCCTCGACTACATCGTCCCAAGATCCGATTGGCCGAGCTCTCAAGGCCTTCACTTGGGCTTGAGACAAGTTACACCTGTCGAAGCTGCTGCAGGACTTCAACAAGTACAACTTAGAGGCATGAACAAGTGGTATCCTCCTATAAAATGAGACAACTGCCTGATTTAGGTCTATCAGAATACCGACCGCCCTCTATGGCATTTCGTGTAGCCTCTATCACTTTTATCTGACTGCGAGATCGGATGTTTTCGTGGTTCGACGCAGTCTGCTTCCATTTTCTCCCTCGGCATTAGATGCCGTTCTGGATTCGCTTCTAGACATGTGCAATCAGGTCACCTATACTCGAGCCTGCAACAGGTGTGGCCAAGAAGAGACCGTCTTGGTCGCCGAGAAGCCATGTTCCGTGGCCAAGCGGGGTGCCGTCTTCGGCAGTTGCGGGCGCGGTGTCGACAGCAAGCTCAGCAAGAGCATATATCGATGCTGGACGTGCAGAGACGACATCGAGAGGACTCGGCATATTCGGGCCATGCGGGTCAACTTCCTCTGAGCCTATGCTGTGCGTACAACTGAGCCATCCTGGCCTTGACTCTGAGCTGTCTCACTCAGCTCCATCTACATCAGGACAACTATTGATGAATAGAGGAGTTGGACTCTATCTGAGCTTCAACTTGATATTCCAGCGCTCGACTGTCACGGTACGGCTTCCAGATCCTCTGAACGAAGGATTTGGAGGAGGTACCTACGGTACAGTAAATCTAAGAGACTGACACAACATCAACTCACTTCGAAAGGGGTAAACAAAAACAAGTCGCAAGAGGAGAGAGATTCGACGGCAGCTCTACCGCAGCCAAAGCAGCCCAAAGACACTTACCTAAGAAAGGCTCGATGTGCCCCTTGCAGGCAACCTCAAGTCCTCAACAACACTTTGTACAGGAAACACAGTCATGTGCAGATAACGGGTAGATACTTAAGTAAGTACTTAACCCTGATATACGGATAAGCCCGCCGTTTTGCTAAAGCACTAAGCTAAAAACTGGGACTTGCAGGGTCGAGTCTAGGCGCAGGGACAACGGGTCCGTGCACGCGCAAAAATTCATGGCGCGACGTCAAACTTTAGGGAATCTTAAGCTTACATTTCGCATTCCACGGAGCTTCTTCATCATCACCTTCACTAAGATACCCCAAGTCCTCCAATTCCTCAGCAACCTACCTAATCCTTATTATCGTCTCATTCCCTCCTTCTCCTCCTCTATACGTCGCCCATCATGCTGTCTATTCGGGCCGCCGCGCGCTCCGCGCCTCGCACACTCACCCGCATGAGCTCAGCCGCCATCCGTCAGTCCAGTCGCACGGCTCGCCCGAGCTCGTCTCTGACCTCATCGTGGACGGCACCTCTCCGCACAAAACAGTTTACCTCGGCTTTCTCGACGAGTCCCCTCCGGCGGGAGCAGGCCTCCGAGACTGACCAGGAGCTGTCGGTCAAGCTCGGAAGCGAGCTAGATTACGAGGGCTCAGTGAAGGAGAGCACGCAGCAGCCCACCAGCGTCAAGGACTTCCTCGATAACAGCCCTTACGAGCTTCAGGACACACCCGGCCACGAGGAGGTCGTCCTGACACGGAAGTTCGGCAACGAGACGTGAGCTGCCCGTGCTTGCAAGCAGTGGCCTCCCAGATATGCGCTAACCGCTTGCTTCCAGTATCACTGTTTCCTTCTCCATCTCGGACCTGTCCAGCTACGAGCCGGACCAGTACAACCAGAACGACCCCGCCCTGAGTGACGATGAGGAGATGGACATGGTCGAGGGCAAGCAGCGCATGAACAAGGACCCCGAGAACGAGGACGAGGAGGACCTGGACCAGGAGGACGAACCCCCGATGCCGTGCCACCTCCGAGTCATTGTCGAGAAGCCCGGCCAGGGCGCGCTGGAGATCTCGGCCGCCGCGGAGGAGGGTAACATCATGGTGCAGAACTTCCACCACTACAAGGACGCCGCCATGGCGCACAGCAAGACGCCCGAGACGGCCAACGCGGCCGACATCGTCTACGCCGGCCCGCCCTTCAACACCCTCGACGAGGACCTCCAGATCCTGATGGAGCGCTACCTCGAGGAGCGCGGCATCTCGCAGGCCATGGCCCTCTTCGTCGCCGACTACATGGACATCAAGGAGCAGCGCGAGTACCAGAACTGGCTGAAGAACGTCAAGGGCTTCATCGATGCCTAGATGGATGGATGGGACCGTGTTCGGGTGGTGGTAATAAAAAAAGCTGCAAGGCTGATCTCGACGCACGGTGTGATCTTGACAGGAGAGTCGAGATGTGTATAATGGTGGAGCGGTGTCCTCCCATGTAAAATTCTTTCCCACTCTACGTGTACGTGTATATTGGAGCCGCGGCCTCGGAGGGATTTCCGCAGCTCTGGCGGATGATGGCCCGTGGATGAATCATGAGTCCCATACTAGGAAATCCGACGTGTGTCCCTAGACGCTCGGATCTACACTACTTTACGGGGTAATACAAGCCTGTCAAGGCTTCCAACTGATGCGGGCGGTAACTACTTACCTATCACACAGTGAATTCGCCTTCTTCGCTTTTTATCTGCCTTTCCATTCTTATCTCTCAACTTGCCCTCTTGCTATGTCCGGCAATCATCTGATAGCTTAGTCACCTACAACCTAGAGCAGGTATGTATGTACCGACACTAGACCTTGATGGCGACGGATGGCCATCGCCATTGGAGTCGAAGGCCAGGGCTGGATGTTGCTAGGCCGAAGCCTACCGATGACTGCTTGGAAATGCGCGTCCTTGACGCACATGACTTGGTATACCTAACCGTGTGACGCAGAGGCCGATCTGGCCATTGGGGCCGATGGTTCTGATTCTATCTACGATCAAGGCGAAGTACCTCCCCGAAGTGAGACTTCGCTACCTATGGAGGCCAGATAGGTACTAGGTTGGTATATGGCGCAGCAGGGAACGGTCGCGCTCCCGGGCCAACGACTGATTCGTCAACTTCCTTTGGTACGCGAACGAAAGCCCCGAATATCTAAACGAGATAATGGTAGATAGCGTTTGACGGTCACCGCCACCGTTATACCATGCCGGCCGAGTGCGAGAAGCTGTCTGGCGTGCTCGGCTGGCTAGAAGATGCGCAGAGGTGACCGTCCCGGACGCCTTTCCGCATGATCGTCGGAAAGATCCAGCCGCCTTTCATCCAAATGATTTGCCGAGAACTCTTGCACGCCGCGCGAGGGGCCTGCGAGGACAGACAGCTGGTTGTTGCTCGTCGACGGATGCGTTGCCTCATGCCGGGATAAGTATTGCCAAAGCCGCCTTCCATATACACTGGCTAGGGAACCGTATGTCAAAGGCGAGTTGCCGGCTTCAGACCGGGAACATGAAATGCCCAGATACTCTCATCTACCTGTACCGGTATACGGGGCCCAGGGGTTAAACCTCTCTATGGCTCTTGTACTGGTATTAGAGGGAGAGCCGCATGTTTCGACCAATCAAAAGGAACTAGGTTGCCAAAGCTGGCCCCCACCCCTTCTTCCCCCACATACCGAAACTGATGTGCAATACTTGTGCAAGTTCAGATCATAATCCAGAAGCTGGGCCTCGGGATCTCATGGTGCTTTATAGCGGAGCGATGCGTTGCTCGACTTATTGCTACGTGTATCTGAGAACTTCACATGGCTTTCAAATAACTTTGCAGGATTTGAAGACGCAATACGGGCTTCATCTGCCAGCAACTAAGTACTGAGGCTTTATCCATCTGGTATGCTAATTGAATGGCACAACAACTAGTAGAGTTTAGTACTTTGTGCAATCACTATGACAGTCCCAGTTGTAGCTGGCCTCTCTGCTACACCCTATGACTGCTTGAGACTTCCTGGCACCCTGGCATCCCCTCCTTCGGAGAAAGGACATCCATGGGACTCAATCGCTTACTGAGACACATCATCTGCCCAGGGGCAACGGGTAATAACTGACAACCAGTCCAGTGGATGTCTAAACCAATCGACCAGTCGCCCACAATCAGCAGCACATTATATTAGTTGTCCGATTCGTACTGGAAACTCAAGGCTTCTGATGTCGAAGCGACTGGTTGTATGAGCCCGTATTCAAGACTTCCTTGTGTTAACTGTTGCTCGTTGTCGCGCGATAGGCGACTCTTTCCGGGCCGTATACTTGATTCTGGTTCAGTTTCTACAAGCTAAACACGTAAACCTGTCCAACTAACTACGAACTTTGTGGTTCAGTGAGCCTGTCTTTAGTAATGGCTACAAGATGTTACTTCATACCGATACCTTATAAGTACAAATATACTAGATGTAGTCCTTTTTATCACGTTTCAGAGATCAAAGGTATGGAACGGTATGGGATATAATTGGCCCCGTGATCAAATACTCGGACGGGAGGACTAGTTGCTTGGTGGTAACTCTGAACTTGGGGTACCGGAGACACGGCCAAACGGCACCACGTGCGCTCCTGGCGCCTCAGGAACAGCCAGACACATTCCTCGAATCTAAGAGTATATCTCAGATGATACAACATTGGTAGCTGGCTTCGTCAATAATCTATTGTAACCAGTTGCCTAGGAACTCTGGGTTTTTTCTCTCGGCCGCCGGAAACGAACCAAACCTGTGGCTTCTTTAAATTCAGCCTTCGGCATGGCTTCTCCCACGAGTACTATAACTCATCAGGTTCGTCTCTGCTGATTCTTGTTCTACCCATCGCGGTATAGCTTCCGAAATTCACATTTTTGGCAGCCCCAGGCAAGCATATTTTCCTCCCTTATAGCACCCGTCTCTACCATCGTAAGAACCGACCAACGACTTAGCGAAAATGGCGGACTACGATATTTAGAGTCGCAGTAAGCCCGAGCCCGAGCAAACACTTCATGTGGATGGACCGCCCCCGTCTGACCCGATCTGATAAAAAACAGTATCGCCTTTCCCCTCGCGACCGCCCACCGCGGACCGTGTGAGGGAGTACCTCCTGGCTGCCAAGTCGGCGCACCAAGCCGCCCGGAGCCTGATCGAGCGGCGGTCGACCAGCCGCCTGAAGTACAGCCACGTCGCGGGGCCCGGGGCCGCTTCGCCGTCGTGCAGGCATCGCGCCCGTACGACGAGCTGGGCAACCCCGAGAAGTGGCTGGCCATCAAGTGACCCGTCAACGCGACCGCGGACAAATGGGGCACCGAGCTCATGAGAGAGCAGCTGAAGATGATGAAGGTAAGAGAAGAAAGAAAGAAAAAAAGAGAAGAAATTAAAGAGGGAAGCACCCCGGGGACTAGAGTTGTAGCCCTTCGTGGCAGCGCCATTTCTGTCCCCCCCCCTCTTCTTTTTTCCCCCCCCCAGCACTCACCTGCTCGTTTTCTCTCCTCACGTTGGCTGTTGGCTAACATACAAATGAATGACACCCAGAGATTCGAGGGCAAACGATGGTGGGTTGGCACGGCAGGAGATACATAGGCTACAGATAGTTGAGGACGTTTATCGCAGCATACTATGCGGCTAAAGTTCAGACAAATCTTTACACTCCCAGGCCTTTTCCCTTGGTAGTAGACCCTCCTTTTCCCGTAACGCCGTGCAACAAGCAGTCGGTCTGCTCATGACCGTAGTGTCTGGTGTACACAAAGTAGTAATTACTGAGCCCCCGGGTTCCTTTCCATGCCATTCCCACCCGCCCGCCGCATCGACCATCCATCCGCCCCCGTCTCTGCCCTCCGTACCTACTCACTCATAGCGCCCTCACGGCAGCGAAGAAGGGGTTGGCGAGCAGTTTCTCGTCGGCCTGCACGAGCTCGCGCATGCGCCTGACCATCTCGTCGCGGCCCATCTCAGAACCGGAGGCGCGCACCTCGTCCTTCCAGCGCACCAGCACGTCCTTGAGGCGCGCGCTGCCCTCCTCGACGTCGGCCTTGCCGTAGTCCGACGCCTCGTGCTTGCCCGTGAAGTCCTCGAGCTCGTCCGCCTTGCGCTTGGCCATGCGCACCACCTTGTCCGGGAAGCGCACCAGCTCGGCCACGTGGATGCCGAACGACTGGTCGCAGATGCCCGGCTCCACCTTGTACAGCAGCGTCACCTCGCGCTTCTTGCTGTTGCTGCCGCCGTGGTCGTCGTCGCCATCGCTGCTGCCGCGGCCGCCCGATGACGTGCTCGTGCCCGAGATGTGCGCCGTGACGTGCAGGTTGCGCACCTGCGGGTGCTGGTCCGCCAGCGCCGTCAGCTCGTGGAAGTGGGTGGCGAAGGTGGCGAAGCAGCCGATCTCCTTGACGATGTGCTCCGAGATGGCCCAGGCGAGCCCGAAGCCGTCGTAGGTCGAGGTGCCGCGGCCCAGCTCGTCGATGATGATGAGCGACTCGGCCGTCGCCGACTTGAGGATGTTGGCCGTCTCGAGCATCTCGGCCATAAAGGTCGACACGCCCCGCAGCTGCGAGTCGCTCGCGCCCACGCGCGCCAGGATCGAGTCGAAGATGGCCAGCTCCGCCGACGCGCACGGCACGAAGCAGCCGATCTGCGCCATGAGCGCCACCACGCCGATCTGCCGGATGTACGTCGACTTGCCGCCCATGTTGGGCCCCGTGATGATGAGGAAGGACGACTCGCCCCGGCTCATCTCCACGTCGTTCGTGATGAACTGGACGTCGTCCTGCATCTCCATGCAGGGATGGCGGGCCTCCCTCAGGATGGTCGAGCCCTTGCCCCGGGGATGGATCTTGGGCCGGATGTAGGAGGTCGGTGCGTGGACAGAGCAGTGGGCGAAAGACACGATGACATCGAGATGGCCGAGAACACCGGCAAGCTGCTCCAGTACAGGGGAGTAGGAGGCTGCAACACCGACAACTTCGCCAACCAGGCTACTCTGGGTTCTGTTGTAGGTCTGGGAAAGTTGGTCGAACTCTCGGCGAAACGTCTGTAATGTCTTGGTAGTAAAATAGACGCCATTCTTCTGTGTCGAGCACTCTTGATACTGCCTGTTGTTGCGGATGCAGCCTGCTTCTGTCCGCGTCAACCGCATACACCAGCCGTGAACCCTGTGGTTTTCTAGGAAAATCTTCTTGTTTTCTTCCTGGCTGAGGTCGTCTGCAGCCTTGTGGAACTCTTTATCCATGTCGGACCTGAGCTTGTCCAGCTTCCGACGCACAATGCGGAGACTGTCGTCAAACTCCGGCTTGATGATATACTCGTGGTTGTCGAGGGCATCAAGGTCGACGGTGGTCTCAACCATCTCGGCGAGCTTCCCCAGACTATCAGAAAGCTGCCGCAGCTTATTAGTATATGCTTCGTCGAGCGGATCTTTGTATGTTTCGTCCATCACGCCTTCCAGTGTGCCCAGAAATCCCGGTAGGCGAATCACGACTTGATAGGCCCGTACGACATCTTCTAGGTTTGCCTTGTTCCGTTGAAATCGCTTGGCCAGCCGGTAGAGGTCGGGAACAGCCTTCAGGTGCTCTTCCTGAATTGTCTGGCGCAGTTCTGTATCATTTACGAAGGCTTCCACCAATTGTTGCCGTTTCTCGATCTCTTCCTTGCTCATAAGGGGCTGTTTCAGCCATTGCGACAGTAACCGGCTGCCGATGGGGGTTTTGCAGTGGTTGAGAAGACCGAATAGACTCATGCTCTTGGATCCATCCCTTGGCCCAGGCATAAGGTTCAGCGCCTTCAAGGCGGCCGCATCCAGCTTCATGAACTGCGACAGGTCGTGCTGGTAGAGCTGATAGTGTCCAAAATTGGATGGATCCTGCAGTACGCTCAGGTATTTTATCAGGCAAGCGGCGGACCCCATAGCCAGCTTCAGATCAGTCTGAGGAAGCAGGGTCGCAGATCTCTCGTCCTTAAGGAGACGCGCCAAATCCTGCTCGATGTCTTTCGTCCCAAAATCGCCCAGCGGCCTCTCGGAGATGGCTACTCCGCAATTGTCGATGATCTGGCGGAGCTTGGCCAGCTCGGGGTCGCGGTCCTTCTCGCCCTTGTCGAGCTGGATGAGACACTCCTTGACGCCAAGCTGGATGAGCAGAGACTCAAAGTTGGAATACAAGTCGTTGTCGAGGAACTCGCTGACACCGAGCTCCCTCACACTGGCATCGGCAAAGCAGACACCCACCGACCTAGCCTCGCTGGCCCGCGCCGAAATCTTGACGGCTAGTATCATAGGAGCCGCCTCGAATTGCCCCCCTAGTTCGTCTTCGACATCCTGCAAATTGCCCGGGGAGGCCTGCTTCGCGACCTTCCAGCCTAAACGGGCGCCGCCATTGGTGTATATCTCAATGCGCTTTCCTAGCTTGAAGAGTGCTTCTCGCAGGAATTGTCGAAACACGGTGACGGTCATGGTGACAGAGGCCAGGCCGCTGGCATCGCTGCGGCCGAGCTGGCGCACGACAGAGGTGGTCTTGTAGACGGTTCGGGCGATGTAGTTCGCATCTTCTCCGTGCGCTGTGTACCAGTCCCCGCGATCGAATACTCGTACGGTGTCATCGCCGATGGCCGGAAGCGACTTGTAGTATCGGATGAAGCCATGCTCATCGTCGACCTTTGCGAGCAAGTTAGTCAGTGGTGCGATGTGGTACAACCCCGGAAGACAAGACGGCACTCTACCTTCAGCTCCGGACGAGAAGACATGTTGGAGGACAAAAAGTGCCCGAACAGCTCGTCAAGAACAAGTTGACCAAGCAAATAGACTGAAAGAAGCTCCCGCGGATGATCACATTACTGGTGAAAGTTTACACCTCGGTTCTGGGTGGCCGCGGACAACAAGATGATCGGGTCGTCGCGTCTGAAAAGCAATTAAGCTAGAAGACGCGACAGAACGCGCGCGACTTGAGCCCGGACCAACTCCACTGACCCGCCAAGGAAAGATTAGATAAGCCACTTTATCCTCTGACTGCACCAAAAAAAGCAAGCTCCGGCCCCATCATCATCCTTCCGCTTCGTACCGATGCTCGTTGGGATGGGGGCTCGTAGTTCCTGATGCTCAGGTATTTCCAGTATAACAGCACTCGCACAACAGTGCCAAGATTGACTGACCTGCTATGTCAGCTCTGCCAGTCTGGGCGCCGCGTGAAAAGAATCAGCCCTTTTGCCAGGTTGTACAGCGTGACGTCCATCTTCAACGGCGTCTCTCATTCGCACCCAGCAGTTCTAGCTATCTTCCCTGCTCCTCTGAACTGTCCTGCCGCGAAGCTGCATACCAGCTGTCAAAGTCTGTCCTTGCCGCGCATGGAGGTCCCCGGCACCGCCGGCCTGGAAACGGCCGCCCCGCAGAGATCCGAGATCGAGGCCAGAGAACAGATGGACCGCTCTCTGGACGTTGTCGATCCTATCGCTGCCCGCGGAACCAAGCGTGCAGCTGAAGACGATGATGCGGGTGCGGCCCGTGAAACCAAGCGGTCGGCGCAAGTCATGGCTGCCGATGACGGCGGCGCTGACACCGGCGCCGATGCAGATGTCGAGGCTTCGGAGGATGCCCAGATCGCTACTGAGGCACCGGTACTCTCCAAGAACCAGCAGAAGAAGCTAAGAAAACGGATGATGGATGAGAACAGGAAGAAAGACAGGCCCACCATTCGTAAAGAAAGGCGCCAGCGGATAAAGGAGCGGAAACGGATAGAGAAGGAGAACGACATAGCTGCCGCCGCTGCCGAAGGTCGGCCGACCACCTTCGTCCAGAAATTGCAGAAGAAACAGCTTGTCAAGCCCGCCGTCCCCGTTCCCGTCGCCGTCATCGTAGATTGCCAGTTTGAGGACAAAATGCACGAAAAGGAGTTGGTCTCGCTCGCGAATCAGGTCACTCGATGCTACTCGGAAAATCGCAACGCCCAACATCCCGTCCAGCTTTATGTCAGCTCATACGGCGGCGCCATGAAGGAGAGGCACGAGACGGTATTGGATAACCAGCCCAAAGGCTGGAAGAACGTGCATTTCGTCGAGGGCGACTTTATCGAGGCCGCAAGAGAGGCCAAAGAGTCGATGAGCAGCCCAGGCGGCGGCACGACCACGGAGCTGCTCCAGCAGAGCTCCCAGCTCGAATGCGTCACCTTGGCAGAGCCTGATGCCAAAATGGCAAAGAGAAACAAGGAGGTGGCTCAGCCCGAGCCCGAAGCCGAGGATGTAGACAAGTCTATCGTCTATCTGACTGCAGACTCGCCGTACAATCTCGAGCGCCTCGAGCCTAATACGTGCTACGTCATTGGTGGCATCATCGACAGGAACCGGGAGAAGGGCCTCTGCTACAAGGTTGCTCGCGAGAAGAAGGTCCGCACGGCCAAGCTGCCCATAGGCGAATTCATGGTGCTGCAGAGCCGACACGTGCTGGCCACCAACCACGTCATGGAAATCATGCTGCGGTGGCTGGAGACGGGCAACTGGGGCGCCGCCTTCATGAAAGTCATCCCGACCAGGAAAGGAGGCAAGCTGAAGGAAGACGAGGGTGCCCCCAAGGTCGGAGCCGGAGCTGGAGAGACCGCGGAAACGAGACCGGACGGAGCTAATGCCGCCGACGCCACGAAGCCAGAGTCTGAGCATGACGAGGACGCTGTTGAGGTCGAGGGGGAGAATTCGGAAGCGGGCTTGCAGAACAACGCACTTAATCAGCAGCGCTGGTCTGCACCGCCCCCTGAGCTGGAACAGGTGGATGAGAAATCTGCCAGCTGATTCAGTAGATGGGGCAAGGACATCAACTCTGCTACATCGCGGGTACGACGATCGATGGTGCATTTGCGGCTGATGCCTGATTATAGAAAATCTGACGCCAGCCAGTGCAGTACCCTTTCCACGGTTTCGGAGGTAGAGCTGTACACCAGCGCTCCAGCAGTTCACCAATAGGTCGAGTCTGCATGGATTACCAACTACAACAAGCACCGACCGCCTTCTGCCTCTTGCGGGATGCTCCACTTGCCACCTACTACCATAGATTCCACAGCCATGATGAAGCATATCGAAAGGCGTCCAATCAAGAAACCTCACTGTTCTGATTAGTACTGCGTATGCGGTAGTCTGTACTTAGGTACTTATATATCATACGGTATTTCTGCGAATCAGCTTTCGAGCCCTATACTTAAGGGGTTACTGGGATGTCGTGGTATGAAGCAATTGATGAGTGTCCCGAGGAGTGTCCCTGGCTTCCTAGTTGACAAGAACAGTCTGACAGATCGTCATATTTTCTATCCCAGTGCCGAGCTTAAGGCCAGCCAGTCACAATGTCTCAGCCCCGGTGGGCGGGGTGCACATCAACTCCTATTCGGGACATGGTAACGAGCGCGAGCGACGCCGGAGCGAGAACGACGACTAGGACCACGATTAGTCTGCACAGCGTGGGCTGTGCCGTCTTGAAGCCCCAAAGTACCATATCCGGCTGCAGAAAGCCATGCGGTAGCTGGAATAGAATATGGAGGCCTGGCGTCACTTGCTGGCGTTACGCGACAATAAAAAAAAAATGCTGTCGCTACTTCTACTTGGTGGTAGATGCAAAGAAGCATTTACCTCAGGAACCTTCCTCATAGGACCTTTAACTCGCTTCAACTCGCCATCCATCGCTTTGCATCTTGTCTATTAGCACATCCGGTAGCCATCACCTGGGGGACCCAAAGCCAGATATCGCAGTGATGGGCTTCTTGATTCCAAGACTCTTTCACCACGACTCTGGCGACGATGACGGCAGTTCACCGAAGAATATGACGTGTCCCATCACGTCGTTTGCTCCCACGCAGACAGATGCCCTGGTCGGGGGCCTCGACTTTCATAGCATCGCGGTTATCGTCTCGGCAGTCTGCAATGGCTTCGCCATGCTGTCAATGCTCGTGCTCATGGCCAAGCACATAAAACACTACACCAATCCCAGGGAACAGAAGCAGTGCGTCTACCTATGATCTTCCGCCAAGATGACTCTCGCCCGCCTTGCTTGTTGCTCTATCGCTGGGGACCTCATCCAAATGGCGGACACGACGTGGATGCAACGACAGGGCACGTAGGGGGGGGGGGGGGGGGGGGGGGGGGGGGGGGGGAGCAGCAGAGCAGGACATCAAGACTGACATTTCCCGGCAGGATCCTCCGCATCTGTCTTTTCCTCCTCGTCTACGCCTTCATGACCTTCATGAACACCGCCGCGCCGCAGGCCTACGTCTACCTGCAGGCCTGGCAGCGCTGGCTCGAGGCCTACGCGCTCGCCAGCTTCCTGCTCCTCCTCTGCGCGCTCACCGCGGCCGCCGCCCAGGTGCCCTCGTCCTCTCCCTCTCCCTCTCGCTCCGCCGCCGGCGGACCACGACGGGGCGGCGGAGGTGATGACGATGACGATGACGACCACGTCTACCTCGCGCTGCTAGCGGGGGCGCGGCGCAGCAACGCCGAGGCGGCGTCGCGCGGCGGCGGCGGCGCCAACAAGAAGAAGTCGCGCTCGCCCGCCGCCGTGGACCGCTCGTACCGGATCCGGTGGGCGCAGGCGCAGCAGCCGCTGGCGGTGCTGGCGCCGCTGGCGGTCGCGACGGCGGCCACGCAGGCCGCGGCGACGTACTGCATGACGGACAACGACGCGCGGTTCGCGCGCATCTGGATCTATGCGCTCACGAGCGTCAGCCTGACGGCGGCGGTCGTCGGCGTCGTGCTGTCGTTCGCGGCCGTGCGCGGGGTAATCCCGGGCCGCGACCGCGCCCTGGCCAAGCTGCTCGCGTTTAAGCTGCTCATTGGGCTGCAGATCTTGACGGAGGTAAATATTGTGTGCTCTCTTTCTTCTTTCCTGTTCCTCTTTTTTAGGGGGGTTTTGGACTTCCTGTCCTGTTTTCTTCCTTCCCGTGCTCTCTCTCTCCTCAGTCTGTGCGTGCGTCATGCGTGGGTGGACTGACGAAAGTACACAGACAATCTGGCGTATCCTGCAGTCCGTGAATCCGAGTCCGCTCGCCCCCTCCTCGACGCTCGACAACAGCGACATCTGGGTCGGGCTGCCAATGCTCATCCTGTCCGTCGAGACGGCCATCTTCTCCGCCTTCTACCACTACGCCTACACAACAGGTCCATACCGCGTCCAGCAGCAGCGCCGCCCCCCACACCACGTCATGGCCGTCGAGTCGGGCGCCGGCGCCCCCTATGACCACGACACCACCAGCGCCTACTACCCGCCCGACTACCAGAGCCGGTACCAGCAGCAACGCGCTGCCTACGAGCACCACCACCACAACAACAACATTAACAACGCCTACCAGCACCAGCAGCCGCAGTGGGGTCAGCAGCAGATACGACAGAAGCCGGGCGCGGCGGCCATCATCGGCAGCGTCCTCAACCCCTCGGACCTCGTCGCCGCCTTCCTGTTCGCCTTCCGGACGGGCAGCGCCATCGAGCGCATGGACCGCCGCGGCGGCTGGGGCTGGAGCCCAGACGACGGCCACGACTACCACGGCGTAGAGGGCACGGAGCTGCTCGAGCCGCCGGCGTACAAGGGACGCACGTCGGAGAGTGGGATGGCGTGAGATGGCGGGAAGAAGTGGTGGGTGGTGGCGTTCTCGCCGCTGGTGGTGGTGCCCATGATATTTATTGGGTGGGGAGTTGATGAGGGTTGCGTTGCTTACCTACTTACTTAGATCTGCTGGTTCGACCGTGTTGAAGTTGCGAACAGTAGGTTGGCGTTGTTGACTCAACTAGACCTAACTACTCCTTTACCATAGTTATGCATACCGATACAAGGCGTTTTCAACCGCAAGGCCTGGTTCGTGCAGTGTCAGTCCCCTCCGCAGTCACTTGCCTGTCCAGGTAAGCAATAGATAATAAATTGGGTCTGTCGCCGAGATCATAGGTACTTGCCGGTGGCAACCTTTCGGTCACTTCCATCTCCTGGTTTCGGCCGTGACCCACAATTGCCGCCCGGCGCCGACCCCGAGGTCGAAATTCGGGACCGAGCTAGATTCGGGGCTAGTCGTCTCGGAACTGGGGAGGAGGCGGAGAGAATGACAAGTCGCCGAGTTTTGTAGGCTCCTCGCCCATGGGAACCGGCCTTGATCTCTCTACCTTGTCACTGATTCATAACTTTCTTGAAAACAAGAAACTTTTGAAATGAGATGTGATTACCCAGCCACCCAGCCCCTACGCAACTCCGTCTAAATGTATCTCAACCGGACACCAAAAAAAGGCAGTATTCTTTAGCCCCTGACCTCCTCGGTCTACCGGTACTCCTCTCCATCTACCTACCACAATTACGGAATGAGCCAAACAGACCAGCCTCCATCAATCTTTCGCGATCCGAATCAGGTAGGACCCGATCGCGCCGTCGCCGCCGCTTCCCCACTCCCGGTGCGCCTGCCGTATGTCCTCGAGGTCCCAGACCTTGCGGATCGGCACGTCGACGGCGCCCGAGCGGACCAGGTCCATCAGGGCCGCGACGTTGGGCCGGTACGTGGCCGACTCGCGCCGCACGCCGAAGAAGGTCGTGCGCCGCCCGCACCCCGTCACCACGTTCAGGTTGCGCGCGAACATCTTGACGATCGGCAGCACCGGGCTCCGCACCTTCTTCACCGGCCGCATCGACTTCACCTTCACCTCCCCCTTCCCCTCCTTGACCCCATTGTTGCCGCCGCCGAGCGAGTTGGCGTTATTGCCGTACGCGACGAGGATGCCGCCCGGCGCCAGCGCGGCGTAGCTGTCGTCGAGGCTCTCGAAGCCCAGGGGGTCGAAGACGGCGTGGGCGCCGCCGCGGCTGCGCACCTCGTCCACCCAGCGGCGATCCGTGTAGGCGTGCGGGACGACGACGCCCCTTTTTACACCATCACCATCACCACCACCACCACCACCATCAACACCACCATCAACACCACCACCACCACCACCACTGCCGCCGCCGCTGGAAGAGGCGCGCATCATGACGGCGGCACGGCTGCGGTCGCCGCACGTGCCGTGCACCTCGGCGGCGCCGCGCAGCCGGCTGAGCGCCGCGACGGCGCTGCCGACCGCGCCGGAGATGCCGTGCACGAAGACGCGCTGGCCGGGCGCGACGCGCGCCACGTGGACGACCATGCCGTACGCCGTGTTCCAGTCGCACAGGAGGGCGGTGGTCTGCTGTAGGTCCATCCTGTGGGGAAGGGAGGGAATCGGTGTCAGCTCGGGACTCGTTCGGATGGGTAGATCACAGGTAAGGAATGCCGTAAGTTACGGGAACGGGACGTAAGAGGGGAAAGGAAGGGAAGGGGGGAGTTCAGTTCTGTCTGTCTTCTTGCTTACCCGTCGGGCACCTTGATGCAGTACTTCTCGGGCTGGTTCACCAGGGTGGCCTCGGCGTCGTACTTGGTCAGGACGGCGACCACGTCGCCGACGCGGAGGGCGCTGCCGCTGCCGCTGCTGCTGCAGCCGTCGCCGAGGGCGCGCACCGCGCCGACGAGCGCGTAGCCCGGCGTCAGCGGCGGCCGGCGCTGCAGCGGGTAGAGGCCCCGGCGCATGTTGACGTCGGCGCCGCTGAAGCCGGCGTAGGCGGGCGCGATCTGCACGTGGCCCGGCGGCGGCGCGGGGCACACGCCGTCCACCACCTGCAGGACCCGGTCGAGGTCGTCGCCGAACTCGGTGATCACGACCTTGCGGATGGCGGTCATGGTTGCGGGAGATGTAGGTAGGTGCCGTATCCCGCGTTCAAGGCCTCACTGATAGGCCGCCTCTATTACTCTGGGTACGGTGAGGTCCCTTTCGGCCCGGCCAAGTTCCAACGAGAGAAGGGTGAATATAGAAATTGGGCTTGCATGAAGATGCATGTATTTTTCCAGTATTGAGACGGCATCTCGTACAACCTTATATAGGAGCGTAGCGAGGCAGGTCGTTCTCAGACTTGACATCTTGATGTTAGGTGCCACCGTGCCGCAGTACTGCTTCTCAAATCCTACCGGCGGTAGTGAATTAGGCCGGCCATTCTGGTGTCAAGCTCGGACATAGAACTGGAGAGCCGAGGGTCGCCGAGGCAGATGCGGGACGTTGAGATCCGATCTTTGATTACCGTACCGTGTTTTTGACATCTTGGCGGGAGGAGCGTTTGAGTTCGTTGTACGGAGTAATTGAGTGAGGATTAACCTACCGGTACTCCGTACATGTCAATAACAACTCTCGGCGATTGGATTGTGTAACTCGGCTGCGATGCGGCTGCGATGCGACTGCGACGGCCGAGTACGGAGTACGCTTCCCAAGTCACATACAGTGGGGACGTTTGAAACCGATGATTCGGCCACCGAATTCCCCGCGAGAAATCATGGTTCATTTCTTGCAACCGACTGCAAGTTATGGCCGGAGTCTAAACCATCAGGCTTGTGCGCCGGCATTTCAGTGAGGTTATGGGTTTCTCCGGGCCTCAATTCGTGATAGTTCGAGTACTCTACTGAACTACTACTACTACCTAGATGCAAATATTATTAATGCAGAAGGGAAAGGGAAAGACAGGAGAAAGTTGCACTGCAGCCAGCTGCAGAGAGAACGGTTTAGAGGCTGTGGAGTGGCTATAACTTTGGTGGCTTGACTTCCAATCAAGTAACTCCCGTGGTATCCATGTCCCTACTCCGTACATCTTACCCAATCACCCTGTCGACCCAGCGCATCCAGCCAGCGTCGTCACACAGCACCCGCATGGCGCCGACCTCCAGGCTGACGAACAGCTCCTGGGCGGCGGCGTCGCCGCGCGTCGGCAGCAGCAGCGCCGTGCCGAGGCTCCAGCCGCCGATGGCGCGGCGCACCGCGTCGGCCTTCTGAACCCGGACCTCCTGGTCCACCTGCTCCTCCCCCTCCTCCCCCGGCGTCCCCGGCCCCGGCCCCGGCCCCGGACGACCCGGGGGCAGCAGCGCCCACTCGACGTCGGCGCCAAAGTGCCGCCACGAGTTGAAGGCGAACGTGTCGCGCGCGCGGGGGTCGAACGCCACGCCCACCCGCCGCGGGTCCGGCGCCGACGCCAGCATCCGCGCCCGCCGCACCACGTGCGCCTCGTCCACCGCGTCCAGCGACGCCTTGACCCGCCGCACCAGGCGCGCCAGTGCCAGCGCCGGCGCCGCCGCCGAGCCCTCCTCGTCTGTGTTGTCGTCTTCGTCTTCGTCTTCGTTGTCTTCGTCGTCGTCGCCGTCGCCGCCGTTGTGTTGTTGTCGTCGTCGTTGTTGTTGTTGGTCGTGAGTGTGATTGTGATCATGATGGTGATGATGATGATGATGATGACCCGACGCCGACGCCGACGCCGACCCTGACGCCGACCCTGACGCCGCTGCCGCCAGCACCTGAGCCCGCGGGACGCGCGCCACCGCTGGCAGCACCGCGTTGCCGAAGTAGTTGTCCGTCGCGCCACCGAACGCCCGCGGCCGCCAGTTGACGGCGGTCCAGAGCTCGGCCTCTGCTTCGGCCTCCGCCGCGTCGTCGTCGTCGTCGTCCGGCTCGGGCTCGGGCGGCAGGTGTGCGGCGTCGTCGGCCAGTGCGCGCGCGCGCGTGACGTGCGCGAAGGCCAGCGCCGCGAGGGTGGTGTAGGCCGAGGGAAGGGGTGGCAGCAGGTCGGGACGTTGTTGTTGATGATGATAATAACGATGCGCGTTGTCGTCGCCGTCGTCATCATCGTCGCGATTTTTGATGAGTGCGGCGCGCACGCGCCGGCGCAGCTGCATGAGCCGGTCATGCCGGAACACAAACACCCGGCCGTCCTTGGCGATGTCGCCCAGGGGCACGCCGCCCGCGCGGAAGACCGGCTGCGAGGGACCGCTGAGGTCCGGCAGGATGGCGTACTCGGGGCACTGCGCCACTTGTCGCCGAAAGCGGCCCATCGCGTCGTCTCCGTCGTCGTCGTCGTCGTCGTCGTCGCTGCGACAGCGGGATGGTCGCCGCGGCGGCGGCGGCAGCGGCGGCGGTGGTGGCAGGAGGCCAGGAGGGGCCCGGAAGATATGGTCCGCCGGCAGAGGGGGGTGGTAGTGGCGGTGGTAGTGGTGATGATGATGGTGGTGGCCGCCCGGGACGCGCCGCGTCTGCGCGGCAAAGGCCTCCAGGAAGGCCCTCAGCGACATCCCGTCCGCCATGCTGTGGTGCAGGTAGACGAACAGCAGCAGCCCGCCGCGCGCGAACTCGACCTCGACCCTGGCGACGGGGAGGGGCTGCTGCTCGCGGTCGTCGTCGTCGTCGTCGTCAGCGCCCACGATCCCGCTCGGGGCGTAGTGCGGGTCGATGAAGGCCGCCGGCGGAAAGCCCTCCGCTCGCATCTTCGCGTAGTCCGCCTCGGCCCCGCCACCGCCGCCGCCCGCCGGGCCGGCGCGGACGCGGACCTCGAACGGGATCTTGTCGTGGAGCGGCCGTCTCTGCAGCACGATCCGGCCGGAGCCGCCGGCGGCGGCCCGTAGGCGCCCGGCAAACAGCGGGCACTCGCGGCCGAGCCGGTCCAGCGACTCCTGCAGGTGCCGGGTCGCTTCCTCGCGGCGGTCTCGGTCGCACGGGAAGATGAGCACGACGGAGATGTAGACGCGGGGCGCGATCTGGTTCCACACAGACAGAGGTTCTTGGTGGTGAGAACAGCCGTCCGACGCCATGGCCGACACCACGGTGAGCGTATACTACTACCCCACCTACCAGGTGGACTGAAAGGGGATGGCGTTTCGGGGTAGGAGTGTAATGAATGGCTTAATTATGTTTTGCTGGGCTTGAGAAAACAAGGTGGTGTCCGTTTGACGAGTTGAGAAGGCTTGGGCATGGTGAGAGGCGGGCTGGCCGATCATGATATATACACTAAACCTCGAGGCCGCTGCAGCGGTGAAGAACATTGATCATAGATATTTAGGAAATAGTTGGGAAAACAGTCAAGTATTATGTTTCCCTACCATTGAGTTTCGGTGTCGAAGACTAGGTGGTTGCCTGCTCACAGATCCCGATCGGCTGTTCATGTGTTCCCCCAAGTCACGTATGGACGTAACTTGGTCGTTTGCCTGCACATTGTACGAAAGATTTGGGAAATACAGGAGATAAATTGAGAGAACAGCGTTGTCTATCAATGGATCTCAACATCAAAAACCAACTGCCCAGTTAATGGAGAGGTTTTAATCGCTCATTCGTATGTCCCCAAATAAGTACTAAAGAAACTCACCTTACATTACCTTAGCTACCTGCCCTGACCCTGCGAGCCGAGCCTCGGGACTCAGGTCTAGCCTGCGCGGCGCGTCGGCCGCGGACACAGGGCGCGACGATCCCGCTCCGGCGACGGCCGCCCGAGTGCATAGAGCATGAGTCCCCCGAGTAGTTATGGCCTTGCCGCTGGCTGCGACGTCGGAACCACGCCGTGGCCGAGAACAACATGAGAGGAAAAGAGTACGAGTCGGCAAGCGGACAGCCGGGAGCCCGGGCAAGATGCTTGTGCGCCGTCGGCCGTTGATTCTCGTGTCGCGTGCTCGCTCGCCCTCTGCTTTGTCGTGCCATACTATGCTAGGTATGCTGTGCTGTACTGTTCAGCCATGTCAGTTGTACCGGTAGTTGTAAGTGCGGTGAGCTCGTCCCGTGGGGGTAAGAAACCAGCTGGACCAGCTGAGCTGGGTATATCTATTCACCTAAGTAGACACGCACATCTACTACTGACAAGGGAATCCCAACCTGGAATCTTCCCAAGTCTCATGCATTGCGGCCCGAGCCGACTCCACCATCACCTGTCTGGGCAGGTAGGTGACGTGTTGTCATATCCGAGCCTGACATACACCGAGACGCGCGGTGGTAACTTGGCGAGTGCAGAAGGAGGATGCCTCGAGGCTATCCGGCACGGACGCGGCTGGACGCGGGCTGGGCCGGCTGGACCGGCGTTGCGCCGGAGGGTTGCGCGATGGCACTCTTGCGTGCTTGCTTGCAGGGGGAAGGGCTCTCGTCTACCTACCTATGTCTGCCACACAACACGGATCCATCAGGCAGTCAGCGAGACAGCGTGTCTTGGTGCTAGGGATCTCGGGCTATAGCTGGATGCTGCATACTTAGTAAGGTAAAGTACTTATGTATTCCGTATCCACAGGGCCATCGTCGACGGTCACAGGGCTGACGATCACTTGAACTGCTGCCAACTGGATTTGGCACCTTTCCAGAGACGCGCAAGTTCGGCTTCGCGTGGCTGATCGGAGACAGGGGGGTGTCATCATCCCATCCACTGTTACCCTCCCTCTGGTACCGACGTCGATGCACGTCCGCTCGTGCATATCGACTGCCACGTCGCGTCCCCGGGTCGGGTCCCGGGAGCGGCAGAGAGTGCCAGTTCTCCAACGGGGTTGGCTCGGGTCGGCCGGGTCAATCCTGGGTCGGGCATGCAGAAAAGTCCACACCTGGGTACCATAGCGAGCGGATAGAAACTTGTACTGGTAGGGAGGACTGTAAGATCACAATCCAACCCTAAAAGCCCACAGCCCATGGGTACCCAGGAAGGCAAGGTAGGGTAAAGAAAGGCAGACTACCGGTAGTTAGTTATGGAGTACTCAAGTACTAATGCAAAGAGGAGTTGTTAAGTAGGTATGTACCGATAAGTAAAGCAACGTAATAACAGACCCTAAACGCCCACACGCCTCGTGATCTGACTGCAGACGACCCCCAAACCCAAGCAAGCGTCAAGGCCAGATAGACTAATATAGACGCTCCATGTCATCAGACTCCCGGGCAGCTGCCTCGCTTAGCCGTCAGGGCTGTACTTGTCTTATGCGCTGGAGTATCCGCTTCTGCTCTCGCGTGAACTTTTTATCCCATTATAAGCATATCTAGGGCTGTATAATGGGTCCCCACGGGTACCTAAGCGCGATTTATAGTAAGTCTTTAAGTATCCGTAGGTACCCGAGGATTTTTAAGTAAAACCCGTGGGTATTTATAGGTTTTATTTAGCGATTTATAAGTATTTATAAGTTATTAAAGATTTTTTAATAAAACCCGTGGGTATTTATAAGTTATTAAATAAAACCTATAAGTATTTATAGGTTTTATTAAAAAGTTTAATATAATTATATAAAAATTAGTTTAAAACTAGTTAAATAGCTTAATTTAAAGTATTTATTTAAAGTAATCGTAAGGTTATAATTAATTACGTAAAAAAGAGATAATCCGGGTTTTATTATTTTTAGAAATTAAGTGCGTTTTATAAGGCTTAAAAAGTCTTTAAAGCCGGAATTATACTTATTACCGGAATTATGCTTATTACCGGAACCGTGCTTATTATTATAAGTATCGAGTTCTTTAATAGCTTTTATTATAATAGTTTTTCGAGTTATTTTAATTTTTTAAATAATAAGTATATTAATAGTTTTTTCTTATTATATTATATTTCGTTTAGCCTTCGGTTAATTATAATAGGATAAATTACGAGTATTTTAAGTATTTATACTTATATAGATTTATAGCGTTTAGAGTATTATAAATCGTAAGAAAATATTCCAAATAAACTTTATATTTTTTACCTGGATAATAACCTAACCGGCGTAAATAGTTATAAGATTAATTATTATATATTAATTAAATTAATTAAAAATTAATTAAAACGTAATACTTACCGGTAAAAAATTCGATAATTATATTTTCCGCGGTTTTATATAAAACACTTATTATATTAACCTAATATTAAAAATTTTTATATTTATAAGTGATTTCCTTAACCAGGCGTATAAATAATACTTTTAGGATTATTTATTATATATTTATTATTTAATATTTCCTAATTTCCTTAAAAACCCTGGTTATAATATAGGATTAAAGTGACGGTACTGCGGTATCTGTGTGGCTAAAAGGTGTAGCTAGATGTGGCTCGCGTCACCTAGGCTACTAGGCTCCACTAGCGGACCTAGCTAGCTTATCCGCACACTTCTTCTTTAGCTAGCCGTATATAGCGTTCTCCTTCTTTATCTTATAATTAAGAGATTTTTCTTATAAAGAGTTCCGGCTACGCTTTACACCGGCCGTGATAATTATAAAATCCCTGGTAACCAGAATACCGCTGCGTATCCCACTTTATACTATTCGACTATTATTTACTGGCCGTTTAAAATTAAGCATCCCGAAAGTCTAACCTACTTACCCTTTTAACGCTAACGCCCTGTGTATAGTATTAAACCGCGTATATCCTCCTATTACTCTTTGGCCCTTGCGTTAAGGTATTACTAGCTGGTAAGCGGCTTATAGTTATAGTTACCAGCTGGCAGCTGCTTATCTGGGCCGTATTCGGCACCTCTCCTTGCGAATCGTCGTTTCTTCTTTAAATCGTTACTTCTTTTACTAATTATTTCTCCTAGTAATCGTTTAGGGTCCATTTTCGGATCTAATGCCGATTTTAATTAGTCGGGACCATTTTTTAAAAGGCATATAATAATAAATTTTCCGACTGGTTTTATACCTATAAAATTCTTACTCCCGCCGTTATCCCGGGAGTTTACCCTCCTTTTTAGTATTATTATTTACTAATAATACCCTGGTTCCGGAAATAATACTATAGCCAAGATCACCGCCGCCTAAGTATAAGCCCTAGTATAAGCTGCAATAAAGGCTATTAAAAAGGAGCTTTAAAATAAGTTCCAGGCCGAGGTTACCCGACTCCGTTAATATAGTTAAAAAGCACTCGAATTCCTTTTTAAAACCGTTAAATCTAACTAATCACTTTTGCTAAAAACCGTTAAGTTTATTACCAGCTAAATTAACTAATTAAAACGCAAGCCTTAACCCTATATGCCCGACCCTTTTAAGCTTTCTAGCCCGGCCGAATTCGAAATCTAGCTCCTGCAGATTAACGGTAAAATTAACGTTAACGGTAACGCTATTAGTAATAATAAAGCCTTAATACACTACGTTTTTAATCGCCTTAAGTCTAAGGTATAGGATTTTTACATACTGTAAATGCATTCTTTACTCGCTAACGGTTATTAATAATATAAAAAGCTATTAAGCACTTTAAGCCGTATTTACGCTAACCCGCATAAGTATATATAAGCCGCTTTTAAGCTATATAGCTTTAAAATAGGTAATATTAACTCTTTTCGTACCTTTATCGCTAATTATAAAAAGCTTTACTAGTAAGCTGGTATAAATCTCCTCGATAAAATTATCCGAATTTAAAATCTGTAAGGCGCGGTATTTAATAAGCTATAAGCTAAGCTTAATAACCGAAAATCGCTTCCGGAAACCTATAATAATTTTATCTCTTTCCTCCACCGTTTCTCTGGTAATTATACCGGTTCCTTTACCTAATATAATTATAATAATAAGCACTCGTAAACAACTTTATCGCGAATAAATACCTTTATTAGTTCGGTCGAAATCAATACTTTAAGCAAGGCACCTGCTTTATAACCCACTTCTACCAGTATTATAACCAATTAAAATCGCCTATTCGCTTATATCTCTTATATCTGGACTCCCACCGGCAAAATGGCTCCGTACGCTATAAAAGCGGAGCGTTTATCCCGGCGTATAAAGGGTTTATACGTGTATTGCGGTCGTTCCGGCTATTACACTACGGGTTATAATTAGGCCGCGTTCTTTAACGCTAAGCCGGATTCGGATAAGGATTTTAACGACTCACTGATTAAGGAGTAAGGAATTTTATACAGTATTACGCAGAACGCGTTTTTAGTAAAATCTCCGCATATAGCCTTTTCTGCTTTATACGAGAGATTAAAGGGGTAATAACGGTACTACGGTATTTATATGGCTAAAAGGTATGGCTAGATATGGCTCGCGTTACCTAGGCTACTAGGCTCCACTAGCGGACTTAGCTAGCTTATCCGCACACTTCTTCTTTAGCTAGCCGTACGTAGCCTTCTCCTTTTTTATCTTATAATTAAGAAATTCTTTTTATAAAAAGTTCCGGCTACGCTTTACACCGGCCGTAATAATTAATATAGCTAAAATAATAAACTAAATATAACTTATTACTTAATTAATACCGTTATTTAGCGGGCGGCTTAAATTATTTAGGGTTTTTATTCTTATTACCCGCGCGGGGGTTTAATATTAATTTACCGCCGCCTTTACCGCTTTTACCGCTTTTAGCGGGTAGGCTTTTATAGTTTTTAGCGGGTAGGCTTTTATAGCTTTTAGCGGGCAGGCTTTTACCGCTTTTACCCGTTATCGAATTAAACCTAAAGCGTAATATTATTATAAAAAGGTTATTAGGGTATTAAATTATTAAAAGGATTAGTTAAAAATTAATTAATAGGAATCGTACCGTTTAAATTAATTATAATAAAATTATAGCGAAGAAATTTATTATATTAGCTTTAAATGCGTTAATGCGTTCCTTTTAGGGGATTAAGTCCTAAGGTGGGGACTCACTGTAAATAAGCTAGGTAAATAAGCGTAGCCCGGCTACTAGGGCTAGCCACGCTAGGTAGCTATACTAGCTATAAGCGTTAGCCGTAAGCTAGTAAGTAGATAAAAACTTCTCCCGGCTCTGCTAAAAAGAGAGTTTTTTATTATAATATATACCCACGCTTTTACCTTAAACCTTTCTTTTTAAATAATAGTATTTATTTTCGCTCCATTATAATTATAAAACCATAAAAATAATATTACTATATTATCGGATCGATATTATTAATTGCGTCTTTTTCGAGGAACGATTGCGTAATAAAAACATTACGATTTAAGCTATTAAGGTCGGATTTTCTTCGAGAGTTATCCAAAGTAAAGTTTAATCGACTATCCGTGTGCGCGATATCGGACCTTTTTCGAGGATTATTATCGTATTACTTAAAATATCCGCGTATACGATTATCGGACTTTTTTCGAGGGTTATTATCGTATTATTAGGATATTATTATTACTAGATTATTACGAAAATTTTTTTACGGTATAAATCACATGCGTAAGTCTTTACGCGCTAGTATCCCTCCCCTATTAGCGTATAACCTAAAATCGCGTTAAATATACTACCGCATCCAGGCTAACTTATTTCGTAACTAGCGTTAACGTTTACGGTATTTTAACCAGCACGTATTTTTTAACCGCGCCCTAAAGCCCTTGCCTTTAACCGATTATTTTACTTCGTAAATAATCGCGTTAAAGTATTAATAAAAACACGCGTTTTTATATATACCCCTTACCGCTTTATAGTTTATTATTCTTTATTATTATTTAGCGGGCAGTAAGAAAAGTGGAGATTGCTTTAATTTATTTACAGGCTATAACACCTTTTATTATTTTTTATTAACGTAATTTTTTTTATACACTTAATCGCTATATTCGATACTAAATATAATAAATTAACCGCGATTAATATTAAGTATTATAGCGTCCGGACCTATGCCTAGCGCTATACCTAAGAATTATAACGATAACTTTAACGCCTTATAGTTTATTATTCGGTACCTAGCTCCTTTACCACCGCAGAGCGCTAGTATAACCCAGCTTAAAATAACGGTATTTTCCGCCTCGGCGGTATAAATCCCCTTACTAATAACTTACCGGTAAGTATTAAAGTAAAGCGCTCGAAAAGCTTAAGCTTTTATTACTACTCCTGCCTAAGCGGTAACCATTTTACGAAAAGATAACGTTTTTATAAGCCCGATTAAGCGTTAGCTATAAAACATTTAACCTTAATTAGCTAAGTTTAAAAAGCCTTTTAGCCGTATTTCCACGCGAACCCCCCGAGATAAATCCTATATAGTGGAGGCTTAGCCTAAAGGCTTTAAGCTAACTAAAGATTATAGCGGTATAATTAATCGGCTAAAAAAAATTAAGAAAAATAACCGCACCCTTTAATATATAAATAGCCGTCTCCAAGTACTGGAATATAATTAAACATAGATAGCTCGCGAATCCGCGTAAAAAGCTCGCGAATTTAAGCAAAAAGCTTATAAATCCGAGCAAAGAGGTTATAACGCTAAGCTGCGTTACCACTAATTATTAAACATAATAAAGCGTATTACTAAATCCCGAAGCTTTACGGGCAGTATTACTTCTAAGGCGTTAAGCCGTCGCTTACGTAAAATCGTTACCGGTAAGTAACCTAAAATAGCCCTTATTATTAAACCCGCTATTCGTTAAGAGTAACCGGGAGTAATTAATCTAAAAAACCGTTTCCGTAATATTTAGAGCCGGAACCCTTAAAATCAGGCTTTTTTTTCTTATAACAAATCTAGTTAAGGCAAATAGGCGGCAGCTTTTTATCGCGCCTTAACGGCTTCCGAAGCTTTTAAAGCCCGTTTCCCGGCCCTGCGCCCTATTATATAGCGCCCTGCCCCGGTCCCGATAACCGACCCTTAGCACTAATGGAATACTTAAGCGGCTATTTTTAAGCCATAAGGCCCGATAATTCCCCTAAATACCGCCGGGCTTATTTAATAACCCGCTTTTATAACTTAAACTTAAGTATAATACCCTTTTATAAGCTTTAAGCCCTTTACTTATTAACTTATATAAGGTTTCTAGCCTCTTTAATAATAATTTACTTAGCCTTAATTTAAACGTTATATATTTTACGCTCCCTCGGATTATATAGGATAAAAACCGTAAAAAGGAGGTGGATTCGGAGGTAATAGCCGAGAACCTATTCCCTATACTCAAGCTTTTTAGGCTTAAGGTTTATTTATTATATCGGGTGGTAACCGCTCTCGCCGCCTTAAGCGAAAGGAAATTAAAGTTTTTAACCCCGATTAAAAGAATTATTACGACCTCGGTATGGTTATTAGCGGTAAGGAAATCGTTTTTACCGATATCTACGTTTTCGAGTAATAGCTTTAATTATATTTAAAGGATTCCAAGCATAAGGATAATTATACTCGGTAATTATCGTTTATTTTCTAAACCCTTTTAAGCGAAAGCGTTATGCTTTAATAAAATACTAAGCTTATAATCCCTGCCCGGTAAAGTTACCGAACCGGTGGTATTAAGGCTATGCTTTAAGCTCTTATTTAGTAATTTATATTATAGCCCGCTACCGTTATACGCAAGTTTACTAAGGGTAACCTTACCTTCCGTAATATTACTAAAAACAGTAAAGCGGTTAATAAATTTATTTAAAAAAAGCTTTATTTCGCTAAAGTTATACGAACTCTGGATAAGGATAACCTTAATTAACTTAATATAATAACCCAGATCTAATCTATAATAAATATTAAGATTAAAACGTATTTAAAAGCTCCGAAGCAGGGTAAAACCCTAGCCAAGTATATAAAAACCGTTAAGGCTTTTTAACCCATTCTTTTAAAAGCTATTAATAAGCGGTATAGTAACTTTACTAAATCTAAAAACCGATTTAATACTCGATCCTCTTATACCTAAAATAACCGATTTTTTACTAACCGTTTTTTTAACGACCGTTTTTTATAACCTTATCGCTTTAGCGATTCCTACCGGCGTAATAATACTCGCGACCGCGACCGCAACCGCCGTAACGATTAAAACACTAATCGAGATAATAAGGATTATTATAATACCTGTAATAACCGTAATAAAGATTAACGAGCCCGTTTTAATAATAAGCATAACTCGGGTAAAAAATATAATAAAATATACTTAGCATATAATAATGGCCGCAAACCTAAGCCTTAAGGCTCCCTTATAAAAAGTAAAAACTCTCGTTTACAGTTTTCCGTTTTTAAAAGTAACCGATTATTAAATTCAGATATTAGCTTTTAGGTTTATAATAACACTATTAAATACGAGCACTACGCCCGTTAATTCCCTTTATAATATTTTAAGAAAAAGCATGCGTATAAATACTAATTTAAACCGGTTATTAAAGCTATTTAAACTCCTTTAATTAACCCCACGGGTTATTATACCTACGGTTATTATTATAAGCGTTATACCTCGTAAAATACTTTATTCGAGCACTTATATACCTATAATTACGCTAAAAAGGGCGAATATAAGCCTGCTCTGGTTTAAATTACAAAGGATTTTAATCTTACCGTTATTAATAAAAAATCATATTTCGTTAACGCTAATAAACCGCCCCGTATCCGCATTACTCCCTTTATAAAGAATATTAATAATCTCCTTTTCTTAAGCTATATTTATCTTTACGTTAATATTAAAACTTTACCAGAGAATAAAAGCGTTAAGATTTACGCCAACCCTGGTACCGGTTAAACCCTAATTAGTAAGGAATTCCTTAATACCCTTAAGCATACCGTTAAAACCCGATATAATTACATTAAAGGTATTAGTAAAAGTAAAATTATATATAATAAATAAACTATATTCTCGTTTTATTTACTAGGTACCGAGAGTATTAATAAGTATATTATAATTAAAATTACCCGTAGCGGATAGGTTTTTAACACTGAATTAAAGCCTTATATATTACTCGGTAATAAATTCCTTAAACCGTATAACGCTAATATTTCCTACCCTAATAAGCGTATTATATTCCGCGAGCTTAACGGTTTCTTAATACCTTTTAATATTAAATAACGTATTAAACCCTATACTCGTAAGGTTATATTAACTCGTAAAATTATTTTAGCCCCAGGTTAAACCGCGATTATACCGGCTAAATATAAATCGCTTCCTAATAATTATAGCTTTATATTTATACCCTTTTACCCTTTAGCTATTAATTCCGTTATCTTCTTTTTAACCCCTTATTTTATTATTATTAAAAATATATTTAATATATAATAAACCCTAGCTAAAGGCCTTAGAATAAGTTTTATTATTAAATATAAGGATAGCGGTTATTTCGCTATTTTATAAAAGGAATACATAAAGGCGATTACGGTTATAACCGTATTAGGAATATTATTCCCGACCGCTAGTGCCCAGGGTACTTCGGAATCAGCTTTTTAGGTTATTAAAAACGTAAGCCTCCCGGCGGTAATTTTAATAAACACTGATTTCGCCTTAATACCCTTTATAATAATAATAATTATTAAGGCAGCTCTTAAAGAAGTAATAATTAATATTACTAATATTATAGATTATATATTAATTAATTTTATATCGGAAACTCCTCTTATTAACGTAATTTATAATATAATTAAGTAAACTAATTAAGCCGATTAAGGTTATATTCCCCGCCCTCGCGTTCGAGAGAATATATTATTACTTAGTATTAAGCGGCTAGTTAACGTCCTTAAAATCACGATTAAATAAGGTTACCACGTTTATAATAAGAATAAGGCATTAACTATTTAAATTCTTAATTTATTAGATAATTATCCTAGCATTTAAACCGATTAAGGTATTATTAATATCCCCGAAGAATAATAAATAAAAATACCTTTTATTAACGGCTAGTAGTATTATAAGCTTAATAACCGATCTTATTTATTAAGCGTTCGAGATTGTAAAGCTCTTAATAAAATATTCGATTTTTTCCACGAATAAGGCCGTATAAAATAAGTTAACGAGCCTTACTTATTTATATATCCTTTTTTTATTATTTAATATATTATTAGCGGAGTCCTTAAGGCTCGACCGGTGGTAGATTTTCGCGATTTTAATACCGTGGCCGTACTTAATAATTACCTTCTCCTGCTTTAAGGTAAGGTAATCTTAGTTTTATACGGTAAAAAGTATATTACCGTTATTAACGCTATTTCGTTTTTTTATTAATTCGGCGTACACCCTAAATATAAGGACCGATTTATTATTATAAGCCTTAAAGGCTTAAAACGCTTAACGGTAACCCTAATAGGATTTTATAATTTACCGGCTTATATCCAGTGCTTTATAAATAAAACGCTTAAGCCTATAAGAAAATTTTATTATGCCTTTATTAACGATATTATTATTTTCTTTAATACCGTTAAGGAATATATAAAATATTTCTAGGAGATTTTTAGCCTTTTTTAACGGCTTTATATCTCGTTATCCCTTAAAAAGTCCTTCCTCGGTTATTTTAATATTATGTTACTTAGCTTTCGCGTTAACGCTCTGGGTATATTATTAATTAAGGACCGCCTTAACGTATTCCGTAATATCGCGTTCCCTTATTAGCTTAAGGCTTTAAAGTAATATCTCGGTAATACCGGCTTTTTATAAACCATTTTACCTTATTACGCCTAAATCGCTATACCTCTCTAATAATATAAAACCGCTTTTTTAATAACGGGCCGTAAGGATAATAAACTACCGGTTAAAAACGTGGCGAAGTAATAAGCTTATACCAGAACCATTTAATATAAGCCCACTAAGCAAAAGCTAAAAGCTTTTAAGGCTTTTTAAAAGCTTATTTATTAATATATAACGGTTTATTATTATAATGCGGATAAGTTATTTTATATATAGGTTAATAGTTTTATTTATAAAGGCTTCGGAGTTATAATATTTTATACTCGGGATAAATATACCTGGGAACCGGGTAACTTAATTACCGGTTTTAATATTCGATTTATTATATTCCTTAACCGTTATTTATTTAATATTAAAACCTAATACGGGCCTTTTAAATTAAAGGTTATATACGTTATATAAGCCGCTTATTATATAAAAACCATGCTTAAGGCTAATTAAACGCTTATTATTATATTAACGGATTATTTTGTTATTAAAAGCATTATTAAGCAAAAAAGCCTTAATACTTTTTCCACTAACCGCGTTAATCTCCGGCTTATTAATGCCTTAATTTACCTCTTTTAATACGGTTTATAAGTATATTACTTACCCGGTAAACTAAATCTTATTCCTAATACGTTAAGCCGATTATATACGGTCGAGGATTAATTTGATAAAAACGGTAAGCTTATCCGGTTTAATAAGGAACTTATTCTCGATTAGGTTTAATTAGTTACCGCCGAAGCCGTTATAAATAACTCGCTTCGAATGCGTTTTATTAGCGTATATAAGGACGATATAAAGTATAAGCATATTCTTAATATTATACGTAAAGGTAATAAGAATATTATTTTTTATTTACGCCGCGGTTACCCTTTTACGGTTATTAATAGCCTTTTATATAACGTTAACCGGCTTAATTAATATTAATTCTGTATCCCGTACTTTATAATCCCCGAAATCCTTATTATAGCGTATAATAATAAGCATTACTTCGGAATATACCGTATAATATAGGATTTAAGCTAATACGCAATTTACCGCAAAACGTATTTAATAAAAAAATACGTTAAGTATTACCTAGCCTATATAATATACTAAACCGACCATAGTAAGCCGTTAAGCGATTATAAGCTTATTTACCTAAATCTAAAGCTAATAACCATAATCGCGATTAATTTTATTATAGGATTCCTAGTAATTAAATCCGCTAACACCTTATGGTAATTAAAGGGTAATAATAAGGAATTTTACGACTCCTTGCTAACGGTTACTTGCCTAATATTAAAACGCTTCCTACTGCTCCCTAATAATACGAAGTATACCGCTTAAGATTAGGGCACCCTTTTAAGCACGTATATAATGCTTACCGATTAAGGCACCCTTACCGGAATTATTTTTAATCGAGACCGTAAATTTACTTCGGAGTTTTAATAAAGCATTTAGCACGCGCTTAGCACGCGCTTACTAATAATTATTACTTAGCACCCTTAAGCAAATAAATTATTAAAACGCAAGAATTAAACCGTGGAAATCGCTATCCGGTATTATACCTTTATAAATCCAAAAGGTAATTAGGTTAATTTACTGCTTACACTATAATAAAACCTAAACTCCGCTTACTTAAGCGCGATTAATTCCTCCGCTTATAAATAACTCTTCGGTTTCCGACTCCCTAGTCCTAATAACGTATTACTTAATATTAATACCGATAAATTCGATAATATCCGGTATATACGTAAGCATTTACGCAAGGATACCGAATTAACTATAAACTTTATAACCGCTCGAGCTAAGCGCTTTTATAACCGTAAGCATGCATTAATGGAATTTAATAAGGGCGATAAGGTATATCTCCGTTTTTATTACGGTTACTACCTACCAGGTAAGCCTTTTCGTAAATACTCCTAGTAATACGCCGGTTTTTAAACCGTTAAAAAGCAAA
Source organism: Xylariaceae sp. FL0804 (assembly GCA_022539325.1). NCBI lineage: Eukaryota > Fungi > Ascomycota > Sordariomycetes > Xylariales > Xylariaceae > Xylariaceae sp. FL0804. Next base: position 2,020,136 of record JAJKLG010000007.1, on the reverse strand, counting down.
TCGGTTATCTTATATACGAATTAAACCTCCCTAAGATTATAGATATATACTTAATAGTATTTATCGCTTAGCTCGCCGCCGGTTTTAAAGGAAAAAACCCTTTTTACCGCATTTTATCTCCCCTTGGCTCTATTAAAGCTAATAAGGACGATAAGGATTCTGGCGATAAAAAAAGAGAATATTACGAGATCGAGACCATTCTTAATCACCGCCTTAACCGCTCTCGCGATAACTAGGATTACCTGGTTAAATAAAAGGGTTATAATTATAAAAATAATTAATGGAAATCCTCCTAGTAAATAAAACGCGTATAATACTTTATTAACGAGTATTAAACCCATTAACCTAGTAATAAGCCTAACCTTAAGGCCGCCGTTAAAGCTATTTAAAAGAATTTATATTAGCCCGTTAAGCGCCGTAGCCGGCCTCTTAAAAACTTTATTCTGCCCGCTAAGCATAAGTAAACTGCTTTAAAGCATTACGGCAGACCTGTTAAGGTTTAAAAGGATAAAAGTGCTTTAAAAGCTCCTTTAAAAGCTTTTACTCCCGTTACTTATCGCTTCCGCCCGCATGCCTACTAAGCGAGTAAGCGTTTTTTAAGCAAATTACACGCTTTTTAAGCGATTAAGCGTTTTTTAAGCGAATTGCACGCTTTTTAAGCGATTAAGCGTTTTTTAAGCGAATTATATACTCTTTAAGCGATTAAGCGTTTTTTAAGCTATTCGGTACGTATTAGGAATAATACGGCTTTTTCGTGCCGGCGGCATTTTAATACATCCCTTTTAGGGGACTAAGTCCTAAGGTGGGGACTTATTATAAATAAGCTAGGTAAATAAGCGTAGCCCGGCTACTAGAGCCAGCTACGCTAGGTAGCTATATTAGCTATAGGCGCTAGCCGTAGGCTAGTGAGTAGATAAGAACTTCTCCCGGCTCTGCTAGAGAGAGAGTTCTCTATCATAATACACACCCACGCTTTTACCCTAAACCTTTCTTTTCATGCATAAAACGGGTAAAGTAATTAATAAAATTATTAATAGGATTAATTTACGATTAATTAGCGAGAAAAATATACTTTTTTAATTAAAATCTGTTAATTATAACCGGTAATTTACTAGTTATAAATAACGAAAATAACCGGAATTATTTTAATTCTTGCTTTATTATAATAAAAAAGTATTATTATAGCGTATAAGTAATAAAGGGGAAAAATATTTATAAGTTTTTTTAATAATTATTATAATAGGAAAAAATAATTATAGCCGAAATAATATTTTTAAGGTTAAAATAAATAGATTTTTTTAATTAAAATAAAAAAAGCGGTAAAACCCAGTTAAAAAGGAAGGTACGCTAAAATATAAGTAAAAATAAATAAAAAAATAATATAAGGTTAAAAATAATTGTAAAAATAAATAATATTAATAAGAAAATTAAAGTTATATTTTTTAAGTGTATTTTCTTAATAAATTTATTAAAAATGTAATTTGTTTTATTATATTATACTTTTAAAGGTTTTTAATTATATTACGGTTTTTTTCCCTTATAATATATTATATATACGGCGGTTTTAATATTAAGGGTTTTTACGTGTTTTATGCTTTTTTTTTCCCTTTCTTTTTTATATAAGCTTAACCTTATTACGACTTTTTAGCCCGTTATTACCGTGTATAATAATAAAGCGTATTATACCGGTACCGGTTTAATCGATATTATAATTATTTTTATTATTATTAATCTTAGTTTAGGTTTTATTAATAAAATCGATTAAGGTAAGGGGGGGGGGGGGGGGGGGGGGGGTGTTCTCGGTAATACCCTTTAATTTGTTTTATAAAATATTAAGGTTAATAATAAAAGTGTTTTTTATATTAATGCGTCCCTTTTAAGGGATTAAGTCCTAAGGTGGGGATTTATTATAAATAAGCTAGGTAGATAAGCGTAGCCCGGCTACTAGGGCTAGCTATACTAGGTAGCTATATTAGTTATAAGCGCTAGCCGCAGGCTAGTAAGTAAATAAAAACTTCTCCCGGCTTTGCTAAAAAAAGAGTTTTTTATTATAATATACACCTACGCTTTTACTTAAAACCTTTTTTTTTAAATAATAGTATTTATTTTCGCTTTATTATAGTTATAAAACTATAAAAATAATATTATTTTCGGATCGATATTTATAATCGCGTTTTTTTCGAGGAACGATTATATAAAAAATATTACGATTTAAGCTATTAAAATCGGATTTTCTTCGAGAGTTATTTAAAGTAAGGTTTAATTAACTATCCCGTATACGCGATATTAAACCTTTTTCGAGGGTTATTAGCGTATTATTTTAAATATCCGCGTATGCGATTATCGGACCTTTTTCGAGGATTATTATCGTATTATTAGGAAAAACACTATTAAATTATTACGAGATTTATTAAACGATACGGATCGCACGCGTAAGTTCGTATATATTAGTATTCTTTATTCTATTATTACGTAATCGCGTTAAATATACCACTATATTTAAGCTAATTTATTTCGTAATTAACGCTAATATTTACGGTATTTTAACCAGTATGTATTTTTTAGCCGCGCCCTAAAGCTTTTAACTTTTAACCGATTATTTTATTTCGTAAATAATCGCGTTAAAGTATTAATAAAAAACACGCGTTTTTCGTATACCCTTTACCGCCTTATAGTTTATTATTCTTTATTATTATTTATTTAATAATTACGTAATAAGTAATAAGAAAAGTGGAGATTATTTTAATTTATTTATAGGCTATAATACCTTTTATTACTTCTTATTAATAAAACTTTTTTTATATACTTAATCGTTATATTCAATACTAGTATAATATATCGACCGCGATTAATATTAATAATAAGTATTATAGCGTCCGGACTTATACTAGGTATTATACCCGAAAATTATAATAATAACTTTAATACCCCGTAGTTTATTATTCGGTATTCTTTTTTACCCCCGTAAAACGCTGGTATAACCTAGCTTAAGCAGGCCGTGCCTTTTAGTTTAGCCGCTTAAGTCCCCTTACCTGTAACTTATCGGTAAGTATTAAAGTAAAGCGCTCGGAAAGCTTAAGCTCTTATTATTACCCTTACCTAGGCGGTAACCATTTTATAAAAAAATAACGTTTTTATAAGCCCGATTAAGCGGTAGCTTTTATAAAATCTTTAGCCTTAGTTAGCTAAGTTTAGCGAACTTTTTAACCGTATTTTTACGCGGACCCTTAAAAACGAGTCTTATACGGTAAAAGCTAAAATATAATTAACCGGAAGCTATAACGGTATATTTAATCGACCGGAGAAGATTAAGAAAAATAACCGTACCTTATAATACTTAAACCGCCGTATAAATATACTAGAACGCATTTAAAAAAAGAAAGCTCGTGCTTTTAAAGCATATTACCGTAAGGTAATAGTTATAATCGCTGATTCCTGTAATTCGGTAAGCAGTATTGCTTTAAAGGCTTCGAGCTATTATTTACGCCGCGAGATTATTACTAGTAAGTAACCTAAAGTGGCCTTTATTAAACCCGCTGCTTGTTAATAATTAAAGCTATTTAACGTAATTAATTTAAAGGACCGTTTCCGTAATATTTAAAGCCGGAATCCCCAGAGTTAAGCCTTTTCTTATAACGGATTTAGCTAAGGTAAATAAGCGGCCGCTTTTTATTAAAATTCTTTTAAAGCTTTTAAAGCTCGCCTTATAACCCCGCGACCTGCGATATAACGCCCGGCCTCGGTCCTAATAACCGACCCCTAGCATTAGTGGAATACTTAGGCGGTTACTTTTAAGCTATAAGGCTCGATAATTCCCTCGATTACCGCTGGGCTTATTTAATAGCCCGTAATAATTTAAACTTAATTATAATACTTTATTATAAGTTTTAAGCCCTTTACTTATTAACTTATACACGGTTTCCAGCCTTTTTAATAATAATAATTTACTTAGCCCCGCTTTAAATATTACGTATTTTATACTCCCTCGGACCGTATAAAATAAAAACCGTCCGGAAGTAATAGATTTAAAGGTTATAACCGAGAACCTACTTTATACGCTTTAGCCTTTTAAGCTTAAGGTTTTTTCGCTATTTCGGGTAATAATCGCTTTTATTACCTTAAGCGAGAGGAAATCAGAGTTTTTAACCCCGATTAAAGGGATTATTATAACCTTAGTATAATTATTAGCGGTAAAAAAATTATCTTTATTAACGTTTATATCTTTAAATAATAATTTTAGTTATATTTAAAGGATTTTAAGTAAAAGGATAATTATACTCGTTAACTATTATCCATTTTCTAAACCCTTTTAAGTAAGAGTATTATACTTTAATAAAATATTAAGCTTACGGTCCCTGCCCGATAAAGTTATTAAACCGGTGGTATTAATACTATACTTTAAGCTTTTATCCAGCGATTTGCATTATAGCCCGCCACCGCTATACGCAAGTTTACGGAAAGTAACCTTATCTTCCGCGATATTATTAAAAATAATAAAGCGGTTAATAAATTCATTTAAAAAAAGCTTTACTTCGCTAAAGCTATACGGACTTTAAATAAGGATAATCTTAATTAACTTAGCATAATAACCCAGATTTAGTTTATAATAAACACTAAAATTAAAACGTACTTAAAAGCCCCCGAGCAGGGTAAAACCCTGGCTAAGTATATAAAAGCTATTAAGGCTTTTCGTCCTATTTTATTAAAAGCTGCCGATAAACGGTATAATAGCGTAGCCAAGTTTAAGAACCGATTTAATACTCGATCCTTTTATACCCAAAATAACCGTTTTTTTAATAACCGTTTTTCCAACGACCGTTTTTTATAACCCTATTATTCCAACGATTCCTACCGTTATAATAATACTCGCGACCGCGACCATAACCACGATTACTATAATAATTAAAACATTAATCGAGATAATAAAGATCGTTATAATACACGTAATAACCGTAATAAGGATTAATAAGCCCGTTTTAATAATAAACGTAACTCGGGTAAGAAATATAATAAAGCATACTTAGTATATAAGAATAATCGTAATTCTAAGCCTTAAGGCTCCCCCGCAAAAAGTAAAAACTCGCGTTTATAGTTTTCTGCTTTTAAAAGCAACCGATTATCGGATTTAAACGTTAGCTTTTAGGTTTATAATAATACTATTAAGTGCGAGCACTACGCGCGTTAATTCCCTTTATAACGCTTTAAGAAAAAGCATACTCGTAAATGCTAATTTAAACCGGTTATTAAGGCTATTTAAACCCTTTTAACTAACCTTATAGGTTATTATACTTACGGGTATTATTATAAGCGTTATACCTCGCGAAATGCTTTATTCGAGCACTTACGTACTTATAATTACGCTAAAAAGGGCGAGTATAAGCCTGCTCCGGTTTAAATCACTAAAAATCCTAATCCTACCGTTATTAATAATAAATTATATTTTATTAACGCTAATAAACCGCCCCGCGTCCGCGTTACTTTATTTATAAAGAATATTAATAATCCCCTTTTTTCGAGTTATATTTATCTGCGTATTAACGTTAAAGCCTTACCGGAGAGTAAAAGCGTTAAGATTTACGCCGACCCCGGTATTAATCGGATTCTAATCAGTAAGGAATTCCTTAACACCTTTAAGCATACCGTTAAAACTCGATATAATTATATTAAGGGTATTAGTAAAGGTAAGGTTATATATAACGAATAAGTTATATTCTCTTTTTACTTACCGGGAACTAAGAGTATAAGCGAGTATACTATAATTAAAATCACCCGTTACGGGTAGGTTTTTAACGCCGAATTAAAGCCTTGCGTATTATTTAATAACGAATTCCTTAAACCGTACGGCGCTAATATCTCTTACCTTAATAAGCGTATTATATTCCGTAAGCTTAACGGTTTCTTAGTACCTTTTAATATTAAGTATTATATTAGGCCTTATACCCGTAAGGTTATATTAACTCGTAAAACTATTTTAGCCCTAGGTTAAACCGCGATTATACCGGCTGAGTATAAATCGCTCCCTAATAATCGCAGCTTTATATTTATGCCCTTTTACCTTTTAGCTATTAATTCCGTTATCTCCTTTTTAACCCCTTACTCCGTAATTATTAAAAATATATCCGATAAGTAATAAACCTTAGCTAAAAGCTTTAAAATAGGATTTATTACCGAATATAAAGATAGCGGTTATTTTATTACCTTTTAAAGGGGTTATATAAAGGCGATTACCGTTACCGCAGCGTTAAAAACGTTACTCCCGACCGCTAATACTTAAAACACTACCGAGTTATTAGCGTTTTAAGTCGCTAAAAACGTGAGTTTTTTAGCGGTAGTGCTTATAAACACTAATTTTACCCTAACTCCCTTTATAACGGTAGTAATTATTAAAGCGGCTTTTTAAGGAGTAATAATTAATATTACCGATATTATAAATTAAGAATTAATTAATTCTTTATCGGATACGCCTTTTATTAACGTAATCTTTAATATAATCGAGTAAATTAATTAAGCCGATTAAGGCTACGTCCCCCGTTCCCGCGTACGCGAAAATATATCCTTGCTAGGTATTAAGCGACCGGCCGATATCCTTAAAATCATTATTAACTAAGGTTACTATGTTTATAACGAGAATAAGGTATTAATAACTTAAATTCTTTATTTATTAAATAATTACCCTAGTATTTAAACCGATTAAGGTATTATTAATATCCTTAAAAATTAGTAAATAAAAATACTTTTTATCGATAGTTAATAGTATTATAAGCTTAATAGCCGGTTATACCTATTAAGCGTTTACGATCGCGAAGCCCTTAATAAAATATTCGATTTTTTTTATAAGTAGGGTTATATGGAATGGGTTAATAAGCCGTGTTTATTTATATACCCTTTTTTCGTTATTTAATATATTATTAACGGAGTATTTAAAGCTCGACCGGTAATAAATCTTTATAATCTTAATATTATAACCGTACTTAATAATTACCCTTTCCCGCTTTAAAGTAAAGTGATTTCGGCTTTATATAATAAAAAGTATATTATTATAATTAATATTACTTTATTTTTTTATTAGTTTAGCGTATACCCTAAGTATAGGGACCGATTTACCGTTATAAGCCCTAAGGGCTTAAAACGATTAATAATAACCCTAATAGAATTTCGTAATTTACTAGCCTATATTTAGTACTTTATAAATAAAACGCTAAAACCTATAAGAAAATCTTATTATGCTTTTATCGACGATATTATTATTTTCTTTAATATTATTAAAGAATATTTAAAGTATTTTTAAGAGATTTTTAGCCTTTTTTAACGGCTTTATATCTTATTATCCTTAAAGAAATCCTTTCTCGGTTATTTTAATATTATTTTATTAGGCTTTCGTTTTTATGCTTTAGGTATATCCTTTATTAAGAATTGCCTTAACGCCTTCCGTAATATTACCTTTCCCCGCCAGCTTAAGGCTTTAAAATAATACCTTAATAATATAAGCTTTTTGCGTATTATATTACCCTATTACGCTTAAATCGCCGCTCCACTTTAATAATATAAAACCGCTCTCTTAATAACAGGAAGGAAGGAGGGGAAATTACCCGTAAAAAACATCGCGAAATATTAAGCTTATACTTAAACGACTTAATATAAGCCCACGGAGTAAGAGCTAAAGGCTTTCGAGGCTTTTTAAAAGCTTATTTGCTAATATACTACGGTTTATTACCACGATATAAATAAACCGTTTTATATATAGGTTAACGGCTTTATTTATAAAGGCTTTAAAGTTATAATATTTTATACTCGGGACGGATATACCTAAGAACCGGGTAGTTTAATTACCGGTTTTAATATTCGATTTATTATATTCCTTAGCCGCTACCTATTTAATGCTAAGATTAAATACAGGCCTTTTAAATTAAAGGTGGCGTGCGTTATTTAAGCCGCCTATTACGTAAAAATCATACTCGAGGTAAGTCGAGCGCTTATTATTATTTTAACGGATTATTCCGTTATTAAGGGTATTATTAAGCAGAAAAGCCTTAATATATCCTCGATTAACCGTATTAATCTCTAGCTTATTAATGCCTTAATTTACCTTTTACGGTACGGCTTGTAAGTATATTACCTGCCCGGTAAACTTAACTTTATCCTTAACGCATTAAGCCGATTATATACTGTTAAGGATTAATTTAATAAAAACGGTAAGCTTATTAAATCCGATAAGAAACTTATTTTCGACCAGGTTTAGCTCGCTATTATTAAAGCCGTTATAAATAACTCGCTTCGTATAAAGTTTATTAATGCGTATAAGGATAATACTAAGTATAAGTATATTTTATAAGTTATACGCGAAGGTAATAAGGATATTACTTTTTATTTACGCCGCGGTTATCCCTTCGCGGTTATTAATAACCTCTTATATAACGTTAACCGGCTTAATTAATATCGATTATATATCCTGTACTTTATAATCCCCGAAATTCTCGTTATAGTATATAATAATAAGCATTATTTCGGCGTATATTATATAGTATAAAACCTAAGCTAGTATATAATTCACCGTAAAATATACCTGGTAAAAAAATACGTTAAGTATTACCCGGCTTATATAATTTATTAAACTAATTATAATAAGCTATTAAGAGATTATAAGCTTATTCGCCCGAATTTAAAGCTAATAACCACGATTATAATTAACTTTATTATAAAACTCCTAGTAATTAAATCCGCTGGAACCTTATAGTAATTAAAGGGTAAAAATAAGGAATCTTATAACTCCTTATTAACGGTTACCTGCTTTACGTTAAAACGCTCCTTATTATTCCCTAGTAATATAAAGTATACCGTTTAAGATTAAAGCACCCTTTTAAGCACTTATTTAATGCTTACCGATTAAGGCACTTTTACCGGAATTATTTCCGATTAAAACCGTAAATTTATTTTAGAATTCTGGTAAGGCATTTAGTACGCGCTCGGTATACGCCTGCTAATAATTATTACTTAATACCCCTAAATAAACGGATTATTAAAATATAAGAATTAAACCGTAGAAATCGCTATTCGGTATTATACCTTTATAAATCCAGAAGGTAATTAGGTTAATTTACTGCCTGTATTATAATAAAACCTGAATTTTATTTACTTAAGCGTAATTAATTTCTTTGCTTATAAATAATTCTTCGGTTTTTAATTACTTAATCCTAATAATGTTTTACTTAACGTCGATACCGATAAATTCGATAATATTTAATATATACGTAAGCATTTACGCAAGGATACCGAATTAGTTATGAATTTCGCTTCCGCTTAAGCTAAACGCTTTTATAACCGTAAGCACGCATTAATAGAGTTTAATAAAGGTAATAAGGTATATCTCCGTTTTTATTACGGTTACCACCTACTAGGTAAGCTTTCTTACAAGTATTCCTAATAGCGCACTAGTCCTTAAACCGTTAAGAAAAGAGTTAATTACCTTATATACGAGTTAAACCTACCTTAGACTATAAATATATACCTAATAATATCCATTGCTTAGCTCGCTGCCGGTCCCGAAGGAGAAAACCCTTTTTATTATATTTTACCACCCCCTAGCCTTATCGAAGCCGATAAGGATAATAAAGACTTTAATAATAAAGAAGGAGATTATTACGAAATCGAGACCGTTTTTAATTATTGTTTTAACCGCTCTCGTAATAATTAGGATTACCTGGTTAAGTGAAAAGGATATAGTTATAAAGATAATTAATAGAAATCCTTTTAGTAGATAAAACGCGCTTAATACCTCCTTAACGAGTATTAAACCCGTTAACCTGGTAATAAGCCCGACCTTAAAGCCGCCGTTAAAGTTATTTAAAAAAATCCCCGTTAGCCCGTTAAGCGCTATAGCCGGCCTCCTAAAGTTTTTATTCCGCCCGTTAAGTATAAGTAAACTACTCTTATAAAGCGCCGCGGCAAACCTCTTAAAGTCTTTAAGGATAAGGGTAATTCGAAAGCTCCTTTAAAGACTTTTACTCCCGTTACCTATCGCCTCCGCCCGCGTGCTTGCTAAGCGATTAAGCGCTTTTTAAGCGAATTACATGCTTTTTAAGCGATTAAGCGTTCTTTAAAAAACGCACGCTTTTTAAGCTATTCGGTACGTATTAAGGATAATACTGCTTTTTTATACCGGCGGCACTTTAATATATCCCTTTTAGGGAACTAAGTTTTAAGGTGGGGACTTATTATAAATAAGCTAGGTAAATAAGCGTAACCCGGCCACTAGGGCCAGCTATACTAGGTAGCTATACTAGCTATAAGCGCTAGCCGCAGGCTAGTAAATAAGAACTTCTCCTAGCTCTGCTAGAGAGAGAGTTTTTTATCACAATACACACCCACGCTTTTACCTAAAACCTTTCTTTTTATATATTATCCAGGTAAGGAGTTTTAAAAGCGGTTTAAAGCTTTAGCCTTTAATTTTTAAAGGTCTCGAGTTTTACCGTAGTATTAAAACTATTATATATTACTTTATTATTAAAACTAATAAGTGGAGTACGGATAAAGAATAAGGTAATTATATGGTTTTTAAAGTTTTTCAGTATTATAAAAATATAATTATTAATTTAGATTTATTTCTTATAATTTTTATTACGCTTTATTAATATAGCGGTAGGTTAAATATAAAGAATATTCTTAGTTAAGGCGGTTAACTTAGGGAAAACCTGTTTATAGCGTTTTTAAAAATCTAAAACGGTTTTACCGGTTTAAATACCTAGGAATTAAGTTAATTAATTAATAATTAATTAAGTTTATCTATTCTTTATTTTAGGTTTAATTTATTATTAGTCGAGATATAATTATTAATAATTCCCTTCCAGGTATTTTACTTTCCCTTTAATTTAGCTGCTTTTTAAGGATTTAAATTAATAATTATTTATTTTATTATATTATTTGCCCGAGTATATAAGCGATTAACCGTAGGGGTGTAATATTATTAATTATATTTTTTATAATATAGCTTATATGCTTAATATAAAGCCTTTTTCGCAGCCTTAAAAGCTTAATTATTATTATTATTTTACCCGAGGTATTTTTTTTATTTATTAAAATAATATATAAAGGTAATATTAATTCCCTAAAATAATAGGAAAAAAAGGATTAATATTTAAGTAAGGTTTATATTCGTATTTTATTATTTTTTAATATACTTTTTAACCTTTATAATAATTATAAAAAGTATTTTACGGAGTAAATATAATTATATCGGCGGTTAGTTATTAAAGTTTTTAAGTATTTTATCTGGCTTAATAAACTCGTTTTTATTTTCCTAGTTTTTATTTAGGTAAAGCTTAAAGCATTTATTAATTATTAAGCTTTAATACTATTAAAAGTGCTTTAAAATACGCTTATAATTAAATATAATATAATTAATATAATTAATAGTTAAGGTATTATAAGTATTTATTATTTAAAGAATTATCACGGGCGTATTACTGGCTAAGGGCGTAATAATCTAAATACCTAGTGTTTTTGTATAATAAACTGCGTAAGGAAGGAAAAACAGAAGTAAATAATAGATTAGCTGGATCCAGTAGAAATACAGTGGTGTGCGGTGGGTCTCCCGTTCCCACCTGCTCGGCTAGCTTGCCAGCTGCTAGTCTGCAGTGGGGTAGCTGGTCGGTTCCATACCGCCACGCTCTACTACCTTATCACATAACCACTTATTATCACCAGCTTTACTAGTAATGTGTGCGTTGGTTATAACTAGAATGCTTTTAATACCCTCGATTATAAACGAGATAAAGCGTTAATAATAATTATTTAATACGTATTCGTTTTTTTATAATACTTTATTTATTTTAAGGAATTTTATAATTGCTTTTCGTAGTTTTATAATATATATTAAAACGATTATAATAAAGCTAAAATAATGTAATATATCGAGAATAAGCTTTAAGGAAGCCTTAAAATCTTATTTCCTTTTACGGATAAGCTAATTTTAAATATTACGAAATTTACGTTAATACTCCGTATTAACGTATACCTAAAAAGCTAGTAATCGGATTTAAAAATAAAGTAAATAAGTAAATTAATTAAAGATTAATTAAGGAATTTATATAATCGATTACGGTTTTAATATCCGGATTTTATAGATTATTTTATTTCGGTTTCTTTATTTTAGGGATTTTTAATTCCTCCTGTTTTAATAAGGCGATTTTATAAGATTTTAAAAAATCCTTACTTATAAGCTAAAAATAATAAGATATATACGGAATAACCCGGATATAATCCCGATTTAGAAAATCGTTTATATTAAGCTAAAATTATAAGTTAAATTAGTAATTATATTAGGTTTATTATTTACCGTAATAATACGAAATCGGTTATATATTTTTAAGTTTTATAAGCTATTAAGTAAAAGAGTTATATTTTTTATATTTATTTTATTATTATAAAAAGGTATATTAACTAAAAGGTAATATATACGCTATTCCTTATTAATTTAATATATTATATTACCTGTAAACGAGTATTTTTAGTTTTTAACGGTTTAAATATTAATAAAGACTGCGGTTTAAGTATTTAGAATTATATACTAAATAGCCTTTTTAATAATAATATTATAATATACTTTAAGTTAATTCTTAAAAGTGCGCGGATCGGGTATATTAGTACTGGGTTTAAAATATTTAATTAATGCTTTAAAATGCGGGCTATAAAGAGTATTATCGGATTAGTTCTTATTAATAATAACCTGGATAAATATAATTATATTTAGGCCGAGATATTAAATAATAACCGGATATTATTTAAAAGTTAATATTTTTAATTAATTATTAATTAATCCAAATTTATGCTTACTTATATAATAGCTGGATATTTATTAATTACGATTTACTTTAAATTAAATAATTTAATCGTATAAGCCTTATTATTAAAATACTTTAAAAAATATAAAATACTTATTTATTTCGGATATTTTAAATATACGAGTTTTTTTTAATATTTATTATATTATAATCCAGGATCGCCGGTTTTTTTATTAGTAATTTATTTAAAGTTATTTTATAATATTAGGTTTTTATTTTTATTAGGATTTTATATTTTAGAAATATTACGGATAAATTTTTCCTTTTTTTTTAATATCTCCGTTAAACCACTAACCGCGTATTATATTTTTAATAGTTTAATATTATATTATACTCCTTAACCATTTTATTTATTTAATATAATAGGCATAATTATATATAAAGTTCTTTTTTATAATATCGAATAATCGGTTATATATATTAATTAGCTATAATAGGCTGCGGTTAATTAAAACCGGTGTTTTAAGACTTTAATCGTTATTAATAATAATTATATAATTCGATAAGTCGGAGTTATATTAGGGTAATATACCGTTATTATTACCCGGAATAAGAGAAGTATTAATAGGATAATTATTTACTTCCTTATTACTTTTAATATTATTACGGTCGCTGGAACCGGTATTTAATATAATAATAATATAAATATCAGGATTTTATTAGGATATAAGATTTACGGCCGTATTATTTTTATAATCGTGTTAGTTTTTTATTTTCCTAATAAAATAAGTAATAATATAAAAAAAGAAAAGAGAAGAAAATCGATTATAAGCTTTTTTCGTGTATACGTGGAATAAGGATAATCCTTATTAAGGATTAGGGTTTAATTAAACCGCTTAAATTTTATATCTTATTTAAAGAATTTTTTTACATTTTATTTTTCTTCCTTTTATTTCTTTTTTATTATTATTTAATCTTACTCGTATAATATATTAAACCGCTTATATTAAAAGATAACGCTTATTATATTTTATAGTATCGTGTATAAGAAATTACCGTTATACTTAAGCCTTATAATCCTTTTACTTAATAATTATTAACCCTTTTTTTAACCGGCTCCGAACCTTAGCTTCCGCTTATAAAGTAACCGGTTTATATTAATCCTTATACCTTAATATAAAGGATAAAAAGGAAATTATAAAATAATTTAATAATATACCCGGTTAAAAAATCGTATACCTAATCCTAGGCTAAGTTAACCACTCGGCCGGTAAAAAAATCCTATATTTATCCCTAGTAATTAAAAGCGGGGAAAATATATAAAAAGCCGAGATATACGCAGTTATTAGCGAAACTTCGGGCTTACGAAAGCACTCGTATTATATTAAAATATAAGTATAAACCCGGCGGTAAGTATATTTTTTATTAATTACTTAACGATTAGTTAACGATAATTTAATTATAGCCTTAAAAGAGATAAAAAAATACTAAAAGTCGATTAATTTCTTAAACCCCTAATTACCGTTTTAATGTTTAATATAAAAGATTATATAATAAATAGATTTAATATTATAAATATAAGTAAGCGTATTAAGCTATATATAAAAAGCAGTGGAAATATACTTAATTATAATATTTTTAAGTAATTAATTTTATATTAATTATATTAAGCGGTAAACCTTATAGCTTAAAAATATTCGTTTAATAAAGTTAATTTACTTATATTAAAATATATATATTTAAATTTAAGGAGGTATTAATAACTTAATTAAATAATTTATTAAATTTATTATTAGTTTATTTATTTTTTATTTTATTAGCTAAACTTATTTTTTTATATTTATTTTTTTTATACGTATTCTTTCCCTTACTTTAATATTATTCCTTTTATATTATTTTTTACCCCTTTTACGCTATAGCCGGGTAAATTAACCCGTTAAATAATATAATATTAATTATAACTAGCTAGCATTAATTATAATAAGTATTTTACCCTTTTTTTAATAAAATAACTGTTATGCTAAGTGGCAGGGCGTAGCCGGAACTCTTTATAAGAAGAATCTTTTAATTCTAAGATGTAAAAGGAAGGGAGAAAGGCTATATACGGCTAGTTATAAAAGTGGTAATTAACTAGGTCCGCTAGTAAAGCCGGAGCCTAGTAAAGCCTAATTACCTAGGTATGCGTAAACTATACCTAATTATACCTTTTAGCTATATAAATACTATAGTATTGTTATTACCCCCTTAATCTCTTATATAAAGCCGATAAAAAAGGCTATATGCGGAGATTTATTAAAAAACGCATTATTATATATTATAGGGCTCGAATCCTTTACTCCTTAATTAGTAAGTCGTTAAAATCCTCCGAATCAGGCTTAATGCGGCCCTTCGCGAACGCTAGCTAATTATATAAAAAGATAATATACCCGGCCCGACCGTAACGTATATAAAGGTTATTCTTTTAGCGGTTAAAACGCATTTCCGGTAAGGAGCTAGGTGTTATTTTACCGTTAGAAGTCTAGATATACGGGGCGTTTTAATTAGCCGAAGTACTAGTAAAAGTGGGTTACGGTATAATACCGGTGCTTATAATCTCGTATATAATACTTAAGGTGTTAATAATAATAACCTTGCCGATAAAGGTATTTATTCGCGATAAAGTTGTTTGCGAGTGCTCTTTAAAACCGGTGAAATTATTAAAGAGATAGTGGAGGAGAGAGATAAATTTATTATAGGTTTCCGGAAGCGATTCTCGGTTATTAAGCTTGGTTTATAGCTTATTAAATACCGCGCCTTATAGGTTTTAAATTCGGATAATTTTATCGAGGAGATTTATACCAGTTTATTAATAAAGCTTTTCGTAATTAGCGATAAAGGTACGAAAAGAGTCGATATTACCTATTTTAAAGTTACGAAGCTTAAAGGCGGTTTATATGTTTTTATTCGGGTCGGCGTAAATACGGCTTAAAATGCTTAAAAGCTTTTTATATTATTAATAGCCGGTTTATAATAAAGAACGCATTTACGGTACGCAAAGGTTTTATACCTTAGCCTTTAAACGGCTGAATACGTAGTGGATTAATGCTTTATTATTATTAATAGCCGGTTTATTAACGTCGATTTTGCCGTTTATTTAAAGGAGCTAAACGTTAAATTCGGCCGGTTTAAAAAGCTTAGATGGGTTTAGTATAGTGATATAAGGGCGATATTTGCGTTTTAATTAATCGGATTTAACGGTTATAAGAAGGAAATCGAGTGCTTTTTAACTTTGCTAACGGAGTTAAAAGACCTCGGCTTAGAATTTTTCTCGAAGCTCTTGCTTAATAGCCTCCGTAGTAATATATACTAGGGTTTATACCTGGTTAGCGGTGATTTCGGCTATAATGGGTGCTAGGTTTTATTTCCGGAACCAGGGTAGTGCTAGTAAATAATAGTACCGAAAAAAAGGGTGGACTCCCGGGATAACGGCGGGAATAAAAACTTTTAAGGGGACCGAGTCGGATTTTTAATTATAAGGGTGCCGATAAGCTTTTAATAAGCGGTTTTAACTAATTAGAATCGGTTAATTAATAATCGAGGTGGGTTTACCCGGTAGCGAAGTATACTAGCGTAAAGTCTAGAAATAATAGAATTTTGCAGTTAAAGTGATAAGAATCCGGTCGAAGAAAAAGAAAAAGGTACGGTCGAATTAATTAAAGGTAGGTGCCGAGCCCAGGTAAGCAGCTGCTAGCTAGTAACGGGCGTAAAGGCGGCTTTTACTAGGTGCCGGGTATCGATCTTAACGTAAAGGCCGAAAAGAATACCGGTAAAAAGCGTGTAATACCGGTCCAGCGTAGTACTAGGGCATTAGCGTTAAAAGGGGAATCGGTCCTTTAGGAATGCTTAAATTTAAACGGCTAATAAATAGTGGTCGAATAATACAAGGTGGGATTCGTAGCGGAATCCTGGTTATTAAGGATTTTAAAATTATTATAGTAAGTAGCAGGGCGTAGCCGGAACTCTTTATAAAAAGAATCTCTTAATTCTGAGATATAAAAGGAAGGGAGAAAGGCTATATACGGCTAGTTATAAAAGTGGTAGTTAATTAGGTCCGCTAATAGAGCTAAAGCCTAATAAAGCCTAATTACCTAGGTGTGCGTAAATTATACCTAGCTATACCTTTTAGCTATATAAATACCGTAGTATTATCACTATAACGCTTTTTAACCCTTATAAGCGTAAAGCCGATTTATTAATTAACCCTAATACCGTTAAAAACCGTACCCGGAGAGAGACGTTATTAAAAAAATAATTAATTATTAAAAAAGCCCAGAATAATATGCGATAAAAAATCGCTCGCGAATTAAAAGCGTAAAAAAAAGATTATCCTAATATAATAATTACCGATATTAATAATGCTAAAGTAATAATTAATAAGCAAATAATATAGGAATAATATATATAAATTAGTTAACGATTAGTTAATTATTAATACGCTTTAAATACCGCGTTAATAAATACTTAAATTAGGTTAAAGCTAGGTTTAATTAAGAGAATTAAGCAGGCTGGGATAATAATAATTTAGATTTCGAAAACCTAAACAAAAACCTTCCCCTTAATCGACTTATATAAAATAAAAAATACGAGTTTATTCGTATAAAATTAAGTGGAAAAAAGAGGTTTTTTACTTTAATACTTAATCTGCTTGCTTACTTAATTATTCGCGATAAGATAAAAATTAAATTAAAGGTTATTAATATAAGTAATTATGCCTTTTATACGCTTTTTATTAATTATTTTAGCTTTTAGTGTTATTTTATAGCGGGAATAAGTTTCTTAATATTCCCTTACCGTATTAAATAAATAAGTTCCCGATTATTAATATTATAATTAAGGATATTACGAATATATTAATTATTTTACGCTATAATAATTATAAGCCTTTTATTTTAATCGATAATAATATAAAAGAGTAAATACGGGCTTTTTTAACTAGGATAAAGCAGGTAAATCCCTTATATTAATCTAATTAATTAAGGATTAATTAAAATTAATATTATTTTTAATTTACTCGAATAAAAATATTCCGCGGTTAAAGAAATACTTAATTCGGTATTATTAAGGGTTTTTTTTTTAAGCTATAAGCTTATAAGCATTAAGAGAATAACTTATTAAAAGCCCTAAACTTTACTATAACGAATTATAACCGAGTTATACTTATAATATAAGGTTAATTAAAGTGGTTATCGAAACCGGTTAATTAATATACTCTAATATTAACCACGATCCCTTAATTTATTTTTACCGAAGAAAAGGAGTATTTAATATATTATTTAAGCCGTTATTTGTTTAAGGATATTATAGCTTATAAAAGAGTATTCCCGAAAACTTACCGATATATATTAGATTATATAAGGGATAACGGGCTTAGTTATTTCCGGTTATAAGTAATTAATAACGGCGATTAAAAAACTAAATTTTTTCGGTTAATTAAATTTAAGCCTTAGATATTTAATAAGTAAATAACTTATTTAATTAATCCTTAATTAATTTTTAATTAATAATATAATACTTAGGTTAATAATAAACCTGTTTATCCCGGCGGTATACTTAACGGTTCCTTACTTATATATATTAAATTAATAATTAATAACCGGGGTAATAAATAATATAAACGATTTTTAAATATTATATACCGTAAAGGCTTATTAAATGCTTTTATGTATAAAGATAGGTAATTTAGCTTTAGTAAAATATTACGGGAGATTATAAGATAATTATCGAGTTATTTTATTAAAGGTTTAAAAGCTAGTTAAATCTTTATACTTAGTAATATATTAAACTAATCGGAGGTATTAATAAATAGAATATTATTTAGCCTATTAAATAAAATCCGGGTTTTACCGGATTCTGTATTTAAGAAGGGCTTATTCGCTTTATTTATACCGCCGTTTATTAATATAATGCCTTTAATAATAAACCGAATTATTACTAACGAGAACGGATTCCTTATATTAATATATACGCTTACCGAATAAGAGAATAATAGTTTAAAAAAAGGCATAATTTTAATATTAGGCTATATTTTTACCGGATTTTAAGTTTATAATATAGCTTTTATAATTAATAATACCCTTTTTTTAAATACTTAATATTATTAATTATTAAAAGCGTAAATAAGTACTTTCCGATTAATTAAAAATTAATTAAATAAGTATTAAACTTATTGCTTTTTATATTTAATAAGTTCTTAAACGAAGATTTTTTTAAAGCTTTATAAGTATTTATAATTCTTTTTTCTAATAAAACCCGTGGGTACTTATAGGTTATTAAATAAAACCTATAAATACCCACGGGTTTTATTAAAAAATCTTCGGTAATCCGTGGGTATTTATAGGTCGCTAAATAAAACCCACGGGTACCCACGGGTCCCCGAAGATTTTTTAGCGAGACCCGTGGGTACCCGTGGGTTACTAAATAGGACCCATGGGTGCCCACGGGTCCTTGGGTCCCTCGGGTCGGGTCCTGGATATACAGCCCTAAGCATATCAAGTCAGTAAGTAATGTTTGAAACCCAGAGCGCAAGGCTTGGCAAGCGCTAGGTAATGGAGGGCGTGTAGAACGTGACTACATGTCTCGAGCACCACTAGCCTCTCGCGCGTAGGGGTCCGGCTTGCGCGGCGCGTCGCCAGCGAGGTAGTCGTTGTAGAACCGCTGACACAGGTCCGGCGTCTCGTACCGCGGGCGATCCGCGTGCCAGTCCTGCTTGTGCCAGCGCTCCAGGCGCTGGCTGTCGGGGTCGGCCAGGTACTGCTCGGCCCGCCTGTCGCCGTGCTGGACTGTGTAGGTAGTGGGTATAGAGCCAGCAATAGCAAGAGACGGTGTTGCTCGGAGATGGACGGGGAGGGGACGGAGCGGAGCGGGGCGGGGCTGCGAACATCGGTACCGGTGAGAGCTGGCCGGCTCTCGTCGGACAGAGGGACGGACGGACAGGGGAGGCGGCTGAGAGAAAAGGGGCTTGGGGGGCGCAGGGGAGGAAGACGGGACGGTACATGTCCGGGAAACGACTTGCTGGCTTCCTCGATCCTCTCAAGCAGCTCATCGAGTGTCGCTATACGCCAGTCGCTACAGTCAGCAACCGCTTGCTCACGAAAAAAAAAGAGAAAAGAAAAAAAAAAAGAAGAAGCAAAACCCCGAAGTTCCTGGCTCAGGTCCAGCAAGTGACGCTGCATTTCGCAAACACGGAAATTCAGGACACCTAAGAGGCAGAACGGCCGAAACAGACAGACCGCCGAGTACAGGAAGAAGAGAGAGACAAAGACAGAAAGAGGCTGATTCCAGTCCAGTCTCAAGCCAGACAGGCAAAAACAGTTCAGTCAGTCGGGGGTCAGTCACTCACGCCTCTCGCCCGCCTCGTCCGCGAGGCACTCGACGACCAGGTGGCGCAGGGGCCCGCCCAGCCGGCACACCGGCGGCGGCGGGCGCCCGTGGCGGCCGAGTGCGCGAGGGTCATGAGGTTGAACATGATATGGAGGTTTTTGGGGAGGAGTCAGCATTGGGAGTTTTCTTCATGGTAGGTAGATGGCCCTTGATAGAGGGGGGGGGGGGGGGGCAAGGGAGAACGGTGGAAAAGGGGGGAGGGGCGAGGAGGGGCGGGGAGAGGAAGGAAAAGAGAAGAGAGAGGCAGTGCTCACCATCCCGATGCCCCAGATGTTCGTGTGCACGCCGATTGCGTTTCTCTTCAGCAGCCCGCTCACGGGTATTTGCTCCTTCGCGCGCGCGTCAGTTAGTCAGTCAGTCTGGGACCCCCGTCGTCGCCCGGCCGAAAGCACAGGTTTAAATCCTAAAGGACTCCCTTTTTTAAGATATGGTTTAGGTAGCTTACCGGCGCCTTATACGCTAAGGCAGGAATTCCGGATAGTGCTCATCGAGGTTCGCCAGGTCGAAGCCCCCGTGCAGCTCCATGACGATGAACGGGTCGACGGCGCCCGCGTCGTTGACGGGCCGCCGGCCGCTGCCGCGGAGCACGTCCGCCGGCGGAGCGTACAGCTGCACGCAGTGCGCGTCGTCGGCCCTTATATATCAGAGGATTCGTGCCGACTCACTTTCCCGTTTCTATACCCGAAAACAACGAGGCTTGAGGTCTAAGGGGTGATATCCGGCTGATGGAAAGTGGTAAAGTCTCGGATGCGAGTGGAGGGTATTGGTATCGTAGAGGCAAAAGTCTTCTTGTATGACGATATCTACAATGTCTAGAGGTGTAATAAAATGGCTATCTAGCCTCCACCCTGCCTGTTCATGGTTAACGCCCAAGTATGTCAGTCGAGGTGTTCCATACACCTTGAAATTCGTAGGTGCACAGAAGAAAAGGGGAACCAGCTTCAGTGGTTGAGATATTCGACCGAGGGAAGCCGCCGCTAACAGCCGCTGCTAGCCGAGAACGGTAGGCCTTTACGCGTGGGAGACGCGCTTCGACGCGTTTTCCTTAATAGTTCAGACCAATGCACCACCTCCAGCCAAGCTCGCCGCTGCCCCTCCATCTACAATTGCATATCCTCCTCGCAACAACACCCGAGAAACTTGAACACCGGTTCATCCAATCGAGCTGCAAGGGCTTTTGAGATGCCTCATTCCGTGTCGCCCGAGTCGAAAAGTCCGCCCAACCCTGCCTCCGAGGACGCCATGGCCGACGCTCCTCCGGCCCAGGACGATGAAAGCCAAAACAGCGAACCCGACGTCCCCATGGCCGAGGCCGACTCCGAGGCCAACGCGGCGGCTCCGCCAGCGCCCATTAGCGATGACAAGAAGGACGTCAAGCTGGAGGACCTATTCGCAGACGTAGGCTCGGACGACGAGTTCCCAAGCTCGCGGCCGGGCGAAGAGAAACCCTCTAGCCCGCCGGTCGCGCCGTCGCCGCCAGTGTGAGTGAGCATCGGGACCCGGCCGACGCGCACACGGACTCACTGCAGTCGCTGACGCGAAAGGACAGAGACAACGACGGGGGTTTCAGGGCAGACGACCCCGAGATCATGCGCATGTTCTACCAGCGGCTCTTCCCCTGGCGCTACCTGTTCCAGTGGCTCAACCACGGCCCGACGCCCACGAACGACATGGCCCATCGCGAGTTCGCCATGACCCTGAGTGGTGGTAGATACGTGCGGTACAACTCGTATCCGACCGTCGACCTGTGAGTTTTGTCCCCCCCAAGTCCTAGATACCCAGACCGAAGCCACAGAAAGTAGTGACTGACTGACCCTCTTCCTCCCTTTCCCCCCAGCCTCCGCAAGGACATGCTCGCCAAGATGCCGGAGCGCTTCGAGATCGGCCCCGTGTACTCGACGAACCCGCGGGACCGCAAGACGCTGCGCAACCTGAGCGCCTTCCGGCCGCTCTCCAAGGAGCTGTGCTTCGACATCGACATGGACGACTACAACGACGTGCGCACGTGCTGCGGAGGGTCCAGCATCTGCGCGCGCTGCTGGCAGTTCATCACCATGGCCGTCAAGGTCGTCGACGCCGCCCTGCGCGACGACTTCGGCTTCCGCCACGTCCTGTGGGTCTACTCGGGCCGCCGCGGCGCCCACGCCTGGGTCTGCGACCGCCGCGCCCGCGCCATGGACGACCAGAGGCGCCGCGCCATAGTCGGCTACCTCCACATCATCAAGGGCGGCAAGGACGCCGGCAAGAAGGTCAACGTCAAGAGGCCGCTGCACCCGCATCTGAGGTAAGCCCGGCCGCCCGCCCCCCCCGTACTCACTCGTCCTTTCACCCCCTGCCTTTTTTTTGTTCATATGTCCTACACCCCCAAGATGTCCTCCCGAAGCTCTGCGTTCTCCCTACTGTTCTGCGCGTCACGCACCTCGTCCGCTGACGCCTTCACCCTCCCCCCACACAGCCGCAGCCTAGACACCCTGGCGCCGCACTTCCAGCGCGACATCCTCGAGGCGCAGGACCCGTGGCGGACGCCCGAGCGCGCCGAGAAGCTGCTGTCCCTGCTGCCCGACCGGCCGCTCGCCGCCGCGCTGCGGGCCAAGTGGGACGCGTCGCCCGGGCGGTCCTCGACGCACAAGTGGGCCGATATCGACACTCTGGCTCGCAGCGGTGGCGGCGGTGGTGGAGTTGCCAGCAGCAGCGGCGAACACAACGGCGGAGAAGCCGGCAACAGTAGTGGTAACGGGAAGAAGCTGGTGGCGGACGCGCGCGCCCTCCTCGAGGCCAAGCAGGACATCGTGCTCGAGTACACGTACCCGCGGCTCGACGCCGAGGTCAGCAAGAAGCTCAACCACCTGCTCAAGTCGCCCTTCTGCGTGCACCCGGGCACGGGCCGCGTGTGCGTGCCCATCGACGCGCGCCGCCTCGACCAGTTCGACCCCCTCGCCGTGCCCACGGCGCAGGGGCTGCTGGCCGAGATCGACGCCTGGAACGAGGAGGAGGAGGGCACTGGAAGAGGAGACGAAGAAGAGGTGGAGGAGGCGGACAAGAAAAAGAACAACAAGAACAAGAACCTCCAGGACTGGGAGAAGACGGCCCTGCGCCCCTACGTCGAGCACTTCCGCACCTTCGTCCTGGCCCTCATGCGCGACGAGCGCGGCGACGCACGCGCCGTCAAGCGCGAGAGGGACGATGGCGAGGGAACGGCCGGGATGGAATTCTAAATGGGCCGGGGGGGAATGGGGGGGAAGGGGGTTTAGTCCCATCGGGAGGATGGATACTTTATCCAAGCGGTCCTCTCCCACGGATGGATGGGAGCGAGTTATGACTGACTGACGTCCCTTGCTACTCTGCGCCTCTTTGGCTATAGTATTAAGTAGACTGGATGATATTTAGATGCGGACGAACGTATCGGGATGGGATGGGGGATAGGGGGGCGTGGCGTTTGGCGTTTGAAGCAGCGCGGGGACCGGCCAAGTTGCCGTGATCCCCCCTCTGGTTCTCGGGGGGATGGATATACATATCGTACATTTGGTGTACACCTAACTGTCGACTGACCTGTATGTAGATAATAAAGAATTGGCAAAAGCGTGGTTGAATGACGGACACCGACAGGATAACCATGACCGTGACCCGCAAGCAAACCTGTGCCGAGAAGAAAAACCACCGCGGACCAGTCAAGTGTCATTAATCAATGCAATTATCATGCTACCTAATCAGACACCTTTCCCCTGATCCATTTCCGCGGGCAAGTCACCGCCCGACATGACCATATCTACCAGTTAGGTACGTCGGCAAGTATGCACCCAGGCACTACCATGGAATGGTAGGACATAACGCAAGGTATCCGGGCAGAGACCAGCAGCAGACAGGCTGGAAGGCTGGCTGGCAGACCTGTTGACAGGAACTCTCTTTCCAGATGCAGCATGGAGCACTGCCTACCTCTTACTGCACGCAAGGAACGCCTAACCCCTGCATCCGTCCCGAGCCTGACCCCGACAAGTCCACGGGGGAATATGCTTTTGATACACGTAAGGCGAACATGTAGACGCGCACACGACGAGGGTACGAGTATCCATCGTCGCGGAACCGTGAGTGCGCTTTCGCCGGATACGCCCTGAGGTTGCCCTGCACGTTCATTCACCCATCCGCCTGCTTCAGTCGTCCCTTTTGTAGGTATCTTCTTCCATGTTTTCTCCCTCACTTCCCTTTTCGCCGCATCGTGCGGGGACCGTGCGAGGGGCCTGCCGGGTTGAAGCACTTTCTGCCGACGACATGCGAAGCTTCGAGTAGTCCTCGTATGGCACATACCGGTATCCGTAGCTCGTACTTCGTGCGTCGTTGATATGCCATGTCGTGCCGTAACGCACCGTGCTGAACCGGTGAGGAGCAGGGCAGCACACAGACAGCACCAGGTACGCCCGCTTCCTTCATCGGTTCCGTTCGTCCGTCCGTCTGTCCGAAGCCGGGCTTCTTCTCGTCACCTTCTTGGGCAACAACCCAAACAAGCTTCGACCCTGTAATGTTGGGCTACTGGTAGCATTCCGACAATATTGGGATGTGTTCGCATACGCAATGCTCGAGGACAAAGGGAGAACGACAGAATCTAGACATCACTCAGTAGAGGCTCGGTAGGTCTGGTCCACCGTTGCCTCCCTGATTCTGCCAGTGTCCGCCCTGCTGCGGCTGGTACGACTGGCCGTACTGGGAAGCCGCGGGCCCGCTGCCTTGCGACTGGGAGCCGCCGCCGCCTCCCTGGGGCTGCGAGGCGAAGCCGTCGTCGTACGAGACCGCGCCGTTGGGCCGCGTCCCCATGTCGTCGAGGGATCGGTATCCGCCCCGACCGCCCCTGCTGCCGCCCCGGCCGCCACGACCGCTGCCGCCGCCCCTATATCCCCTGTTGGGGCCGCCGCCGCCCCGGAAGCCGCCGCGGGCATTCCCGCCACGGCTCGCCGAATGGAAGCCGCGGTTGTTATTGTTGTTGTTGTTGTAGTGGTGTTGATTGTTATTATGGTGGTTGCCGTAGCGATTACCGCGGTTTTTGTCGTCGTCGCCGGTGAACTTGCGCTTTCGAAACGAGTCGTGGTCGTTATTGTTGTTATTGCCATAGCCGTCCTCGGGCTCGATCTTCAGCACCACCTTTTCGCCGACCGTGGTCTCAAAGGTGAAGACGCGGTCCGGCGGCAGGGGCGCCCAGTTGTAGATGCGCTGGGCATCCGACGGGCGCGCGTTCTTACGCGTCCCCAGCACCACCTTCGGCTTGGGCGGGTCGGTGTGGTAGGGCGTCGTCCGGGGCACGGGCTCGACGGCCACGGCCCAGATGCCGTTGTCTAGGGAGCCGAGCTCGGTGGTCTCCCACTTCATCTTCGAGTTGAGCCCGCCGACCTTATCGAGGATGTGCTTCGGACACGCGCGCGGGGCAATGATGATGGCGTTGGCGTGGTATTTTATGTCGTTGTGCGGTAGGCTCGGAGCGTTCAGCGCGATGAGTTTCTTCGTGTCCTCGGGCTTCATCATGTAGCCTGTGAAGAAGACCATCTTCCGGATGATCAGACGCTTATTGTTGCCCTGCTGGGGCCTCTCTCCGACTATGGCGTTGTGGCTGTTGATGAGATGCTGTACTTCAGCGACCTCAACAACGGGGTCCAGCGTCGTGGATATGTCGGCCACCTGGATAACCTCGAAGGCGATGGGCGGGCGCGTGGCCGGCCCTCGCAGCATCCGGCGCTCGTTGTAGTTGGCCATGAAGTCCCGGAAGCCGTTGACGTGCTTTATCCGGTCCTCGTAGATGCGAATCTCCGTGGCCTGCCTGTACGTCTCCATAGTGGCCTCGAGGAAGGCCTGCTTGAAGAGCATGGTACTGCGGAAGTGCTCGCTGTTAGGTCCGACCTCGGGTTTGAGGCCGATCAGGTCGAACTCGAGGCCCTTGCTGTCGACGATGCGCCTGATCAGGTCGGAGAAGCCCTTCTCGCTGCGGCCGGTCAGCAGCACGCAGAGCGCGTCCTTCTGCTGCATGCTGAGCCGCACGAGCTCGACGATCTTCTCGTTCCACCAGCCCCTCCAGGCGCGCGCCTCCTCCTGCTCGGCGCCCTCGCCCGTGGCGGCCAGGATGCGTGAGTCGTGCCACCAGCCGCCGTTGACGAAGATGTCGGGGCTGCCCAGTTGGCCAAGAGTCTGCGTGTTCCAAAGCTTCGGGTTCGGCAGCGGCGTCTGGAAGAGGGTATTGTCGAAGTCATAGATGTGCAAGGTCTTGATCTTATCGGCGGCTGCTCGCTCAGTCAGTCCCGACTCTCCAGGGAAGGGAGGGCAATGTTAGGGTACCAGGAAGCTGCGTTCTAGCGATGGACCATCTGCTGAGGGCCGTGACAGTGTGATAGCCGTTTGCCGACCCGTTGGCCGAGACCCCATGCCCGTACTTCGACGCCATCCTGCGTCGAAGAAGGACCTGCGCGAGAGAGAGTGAGCGGGAGAGAAACATATATCATGGGCTCATGTTGGAGAGACCTCGCGGTGTTCTAGACTGCCGACCCAATCGCCCGCTTTGGTTCTGTTGGTTTTGTCAAACAGGCCTCGAACGGTGGTGCATCGCCGCCGGTACTTAGTTGGTGGTGTCACGTCATTCGCCAGCCGAAGAGGATTCTGGACGGGACGGGAGCTTGTAGAATTGAAAGTCAGGGTCAGGATTAAGGATACAAACGCCGACCACCGAAAAGATGTGGCCCAAGCTCCTAGCTCCAGGCCGTTGGAACCCACCAGCCCACTTTGGGTGAGCTCACTGGAAGTTGATCAAAGAAGCTAAGACATGCTTGCATTCTCATGAGCATGTCCAAAATAAAACAGTGACACCGATACCAATGTAGTAGTTCTACTTTCAAAGAAACTCGATACAGCAGCCAATCACGTTATTCACGCAAGCAAACACTTACTGAAGCGAGCCTCTAGGCTACAGACTGACGGCCGCAGCCAAAGACACCACTTAAGACCACCGCAGTCAGGTCTCACGGGGAAACATGTCCACCCGGGCTGCTGTCAGCCTGGTAAAGAAGCAATCGGCTTCTGTCCTGCAACTACGCTGCCACGTCCGGCCGGGCGCAAGCAAGTCGCGCGAGGGGGTGGTTGCTGTGACCGACGAAGCGATAGAAATCTGTGTTGCCGCGCAGCCACAGGACGGGAAGGCCAATAGAGCGGTGTTGGAGGTCTTGGGCGAGGTGAGTACCTAGTAAGCGCTTGGGCTCATGAAAGCTGGGCGAATCGTACTGCCGTCCATCTACGACAGCACCTGTTGCTTACGAGCCGTTGCAGGCGCTACGAGTAGCCAAGTCCGATCTGCAGATTGTACACGGCACAAAGACGAGAGACAAGATCATAGGCCTGGCCTGTGACCGCTTCCAGCACCGTGGGCCCAGCGATGAGGCAGATATTGCGTATCTTGTGAGGGAGAGGCTACTCTCCAGCCGGTCTGCACAAACGTGAGGTCGTCAGAGGAACACGTGGGAAACACAACAACTGTCACAGTGTGCAGCATGCCAATCTGGAAAGATGTAATGTATTAGCGCGAAGTCGCATGTCGGGTATTCGTGTAGTCGTGGGGAAACACCAGGGGAACTCAGGAATGATAGAACAATGTGGTGATAGACTAATCATGCTCATGAGACATGAGTCATAAACAGCCTCTAAGGAAACTCATCATAGTAGAAATGGCGGTATCTTCGGGGGATATTGCAGGAGCTGACTTACCAAAAGCCTGAGTGTGTATGCAGCAGAACCCGCCACGCTCAGCACACTTGGCCAGATGAGCATGGATTCGGACACATAAGACATGTTGATTTGATATGTACAGCTCCAGGCCTGCTCTGGATATTCCCTTCTCTATTGGACGGTGGCCGAGACGGGGTTAACTTCAAAGCCGTATTTCTCCTTCAGTCGCTGTCGTCTCCGCTCCTCATAGCCCGGCGGCTTGATACCTGCTTCTCGTCAGTGGCGTTCAAGAACAGCGATGAGCTCTAGACATCGCTCATAGAAGCTTCATTGAACATACCTCGGCCCTCTCCGACATCCGCAATGGTCTCCTCTATCGGTCGTCTACGGTTCATTCTCATCAATTCTTTGCGCTCATACTCGTCAATTGTCGGGTCCTCCGTCTTCTCTGTCGATCCGCCGCGAAGAGTGCCACCTGTGTATTCGAAGGTGGTCATGATGGCACTGAAGGCGGCGGCGCATCCAACGACGCGAGGCATGGTACCGACTAGGTAGCTTGTGTCAGCACTCGTGCCATAACCTTCGGGGACGGATAATCGCACGTCGCAGACCCGTCGTCGCACCAGCAAGGGCTGATGCAATCGACATGTTCCAAAAATCGTCCTTCTCCCGCAGGTTGGCGCTCGCGTCCAGGGAGAAGCCGAAGACGGCGCCGACGGCAGCTGTGTGAAGCTCAGTCAGCTGGGCTGCTACTCGAGACTATTCAGACCCTGCCCGCGGTACGACATACTGAAGGTGGCAATGGTGCTGCCGGTCCTGGTGAAGATGCCCCAAGCTCCGACTTTGCCGCGGGCGAGCGAGTTCTGGACGGCGGATACGGTCAAGCCGGCCACAGTACCGGCAAGAAAGCCGTCAACACCGGTCTTGATGGCATTCTTCGGGCGGTAGGGGCGCTCCTGCACCTCGAGTTTGATGGGACGAGGGTTCGCCATCTCGACCAGTAGAGAGGCGGTCGCAATGGCGCGAGAGATGGGTTGTGGTGTCGTTGAAGGTGCTTGTGGGGAGGAAGAGCTGAGGAATCAATTGAGGAGATTCTGCCGACCCGGTACGTACCGCAGCGCAGTCCGTGCACGCGCTTGCCACCTGGTTGCCGTTTGAGTGCCACTTGGGTGCCTAAGGGGACCTGGCCCACCTACCAGCGAGCCAGTCCCACTATGCACTTCGTCGTACTTCCAAAGTACGACAACAGGTTTGGCCAGCCTAATCATTGTACTGCCAGAACCCGAACACATGACAGCTATCATCAGCCTCTCAACTCCCTGGTGCTATTACGAAGAGTTCTTCTCCTTACGTCGACCTGAAGCCTGCTTCGGTTAGGGATACGTCTCTTCGAATCTGGACTTCTCTTTGCAGTAGCCAGATAGCGCTGTTCCTATCCAGCTGCGTCTACCGGCTCTCAGGAATATAAACGTCACGTGCGGGCCATCCGGCCTTTTCAAGGTATATACTGGTCTTTCCTGCCTCCTATCAGAATCAAAGCTTTATAGCCACAGCTCGCCAAGCGGTGCTTCAGTATACCTTAGCCGGGTATGGTTGTGTCCAGCCAGTCGATACCACATCGTCTTGGGTCGCCATGGGGTTTTCGACAGTTGGATGGTTGGATCGCCTGAAGCTGGATGCTTTGCTTCATCTCAGAGTCAAGTCAGTCAGCGTGGGGTATAGCTAATCACATGTTGCTTTCATAGGCTGTGGCAAGAGATTCTTGAGGCCGTCAGGCCCTACCTGGCCTTGCCTGGGGCATTCCCGGAGCCGGCGTCACCGAGGCAGCCATGGTCATGGCTACTCTGCGTGACCAGCAGGCCGCCGCAAGGGACGCTCTATCTTCGCAAGCCCGGATCAATGGTAAGTACATTACGTTATCCGATTTGCAGAGCCTTGATCAACTAATGATCTCAGCTTACACCCCACCTCTCCTGCTCCGCCGATTCATACAAGCAGAGCTCTCTGAGCTGCAGGGTGGCACAGACTGCGACGGCCATGAGATGCTCCTGGTCAAAGACCAGACGTACGAGAGCAAACACACCCGATTTGTTTCCGTCTTTTGCCATAAATGCCTTTTCCACTTTCATATCGAGGGAGATCTGCTTCATAGCCGGGCTGCCGGTGCTAATCACCATGGACATATGCTGGCCCCCTGCGAGATTAAAGGTCAGAAAGATCTGAGAGCAGAACGCACCAAGTACAACGACACCCTTGCATTCGCCCGATTCGTCTGTCTGGCAGATGACTGTCTGTTCAACATCAAGATTTCGAGGTTGTGGCCCCGGATTACCAATAGTGAGGTAGATGCATTGCGGGACGAAAGCCGCGTGTTCGAGAATCTAAAGCGTGCTCGCGTCGAAGATCCAGATCGATATGCAGATGTCCCCGACAACTACGGTCTCTTCCCCGCCGAGTTGCTCATCAGATATCTCACGGACGCGTC
The DNA here is from genome assembly GCA_022539325.1 of Xylariaceae sp. FL0804. NCBI lineage: Eukaryota > Fungi > Ascomycota > Sordariomycetes > Xylariales > Xylariaceae > Xylariaceae sp. FL0804. Next base: position 1,989,767 of record JAJKLG010000007.1, on the reverse strand, counting down.
AAAGCTGTCTCCGGAGGAGAAGCCTCTGAAGATCAAGAAGAGAAACAAGAAGTTCAGAGTCTCTTTCGGTACTGATTTTGATCCCTTACTGAGGCAACTAGGGTTTGAGGAGAAGCAGGACGAGGATAACGAACAGTGCTGGTTCATAAGCAAGCCCGAGGCAGCCAGCACCCCCACGCCAGTTCGGACTCTGCGAGCTCGTATGCAAGATGCCCTAGAAGAGCTCAAGACTCTGTCAGTTGGGCAGGAAACGTTGCCGGCTTGGAACCAACTCATCGGTGCCTTCCAAGGGCATTACGCGAGTGTCGATACCCGTCAGAACCCTTTTGCGCCAACACCCTCGGAGCATGACGCGACTTTGCTTGGTTGCCTACCTGACTTTCAGCCGCCCCTCTTTAGCTGGGCTGCTATCCTGCTATCCGATATCTGCACCCAGCGTCGGACCGAGTTGCTCGATGCCGGTCTGCGGTGTATCGCACAACGAGACGAACAAGCGTCTCTCGACATCACCATGTATCGGTCAAGATTCGACCCCGCTACTCCCATGAGCCAACAGCTACAAGATGCTTACAGGTTCTTTGGGCTTGACCCCGCCGGCAGCCACACTACTCAACAGATTGTCGACAAGTACTATGCCGTGATCAATGCTGACTCTAGTGATGCCACTCAATTTCGGGCTATCCAGCATCTCGAAAGCATCGGCAATTACTTGGGCGAAGATCTTCTGGCTAATTCTACAGCGCATCAGACTGGCGCCGTCTCCTCACTCCAGGCCCAACTGCCCACTTCGGGTTCGTCTGGCGCACGTGACCGGCGCATGAGTATCTCATCAGCGGCCAGGCTACTGAATGTCGAAACAATTTATTCGGCTGAACTGGTCATCGAAGTCGCTGGCAATCTGGTATTTCCCTCCCTCAATGTGTCATCGACTGTATGGCTGTGCTGACCTATCACGCAGGACGAGAAAATAGACCGCGAGAAGCTCATCGAGGCTTTCGAAGTTTTTGGTGACCTGAAAAGAGACCAGAACCAGCCAGAGGAAGAAGCGAAGTTCCGGCAAACCGCCAACTTTGTCAGAGCTACCGGTACCGTCGGGCAAGCGGGCCAGGGCCAGCCCAAAGCTGGTGACCCGCAGACTGAGCCAAGCCCTTCTGAATTCATGAATTATCCCCCAGGCTTAAGGAACATTGGCAACACGTGCTATCTGAACAGCCTTTTGCAGTACTTCTTCAACGTGAAGCCTGTGCACGACCTTGTCGTGGATTATTATCAGGATCAGCTCGAACTCGATGAACAGTCTGTAGGGAGCCGGCGAACGGGAGGCAATGGCACGAGCGTCAACTTGGAAGAGGCCATCGTGGCTCGACAATGTAAGTCAACTACACATTGAGCGATATCACGATTTCTGACCCATGTCAAGTTATTGAGGAGCTACGCGCGCTCTTTCTCCAGCTGGAGGACACCACAGATGCTGCTGCTCAGCCATCGCAGAAATTAGCCAACACTGCACTCTCCTCCGCTAAGGAGATTCTTAGCGAGCAGCCCAAGGTCGAGCCGCCTCCTCTCCCGGCACGCCCGTCCCCAGTACAGCCCAATTCTGTCAAGGAGGACGTTGACATGGTCAACGTAACAGTGGAGCCCGTAAATGACACGTTGGAGACGGCTAGTTCCTGCAGTTCGCAGACACTGATCAATGGAGGAGACGACTCGAGAGAAGGATCCTTCATTCGAGTGGATCACGGAAGTGGCACGAACAGTACAGTGACCATGATGGAGGAGGAAATAGCCCCGAAGACTGGGACTGGTCAGACAGTACCCGACGGGACGCAGGCGGACGACGACGTCCCCCATACTCCTACCCTGGAAGAGAAGATTGCCCAAGTGTCGTCCCGCTTGGAGCAATCGGACCGCTCGGGCACAGCACAGCAAGACGTGGAAGAGATTATCGGCAACATTCTCGAACACTTGATGCGCGCCATTCGTTCGGAGGGTCCGATGGATGGGTTGCCCGACTTGCAGGTCGATAAGATTACGAACATTTTCTTCACCACGATTGTGAACTGCACTGTGAGGACATCGGTGCAAGGCTCAACGGGGCTGTCGAGCCTGTCAGCGAATGAAGACGTGGTCAGGAAGGAGATTGTGCCTGAACGATGGATCACGGCCTTTCCGCACCCGGACAAAGCGAATAAGGTCCAGAGCACCCTGTATTCGGCGCTCGATCGCTACTTCTCGTACGAACCTCTCGACGATGGTCTTGCGCGGTACACGACCATAAGAAGGCTGCCCCCCATCCTACACATATGCATTCAACGTACGGACGCCTCCGGTGAGAAGAACAAGAATCCGGTTATCATCCCTGAGGCCCTATATCTTGATCGTTACCTGGAGGCAGAAATCGGGTCGCCTCTTTGGGAGACTCGAAGACGCGTCTGGGCGCTCAAAGAACGGTTGGCTGAGCTTGAGACGAGATCGGCAAACGGTGATAGCGGCCTATCTAAGCCGACAGGAAGCGACGACTGGGCCGCCGGGAGCACCAAAACTTCCTTCAACACGGCTGCTAGCGCGCAGGAGGGTAACTCCGAGGCTTCCCCTATGGATGGACGCATGGTGCAGGATATCACCCGACCAGGCAAGCGCAAGTCTCAGGATGCCTCGATTATCAGCGACGCAGCCGGAGAAAATCCTCCCAAGCGGAGGTCGCTCTCGCCGCCACCGGGCGAGGGCAGCAGCGCGGGTTCCGCGGAACCCCTGTGGGTAAGGGGCCAGCAGGGGAGCGAGCTGGACTCGGGCGAGCTCTCCCAGCTCGGCCCCGCGATCGACGGGGCCTTCGAGTCGATGACGCGGGAGAAGTACTCGCTGCACGCCGTCATCTGCCACAGCGGCCGCATGAGCGCCGGCCACTACTGGGTCTGGGTGCGCGACTTCAAGCGGAACGTGTGGTACAAGTACAACGACGCGACGGTGACGGAGGACGCCCGCGACTCGCAGGCCGTCCTCGACGAGCTGAACAATAGCGGCGATCCCTACTACGTGGCCTACGCGCGGGACGAGCACAAGGAGGAGCTGGTCGAGGTCCCGCAGCGACGACGGCAAGTAGCGGCAGCGGACGGGGAGGCAGTCCTACACCCGGGCGTAGGAGGTGAGCTCGGGGTGGTGGGGGATGGGGATGGGGATGTCGAGATGCAGACGATTGAGGGGGTCGCGCCTGGTGGTGAGGCCGAGGCCCAGGCAAAGAGCAAGATCGAGGAGGCCCAGGGCGACGATCCCCCGCCTTACGAGATGCTCTGAGGACATACATACGAGTTACGATTGTGATGATGTTGGAGTCGGGTGGATTGATGTAGGGTTATTGTAGGAAGAGGATAGCAGCATCCTTGAGGCCAGTGGAAGAATTTATATTGTTATGATATTGACACTCTTGGGTTTAGGTCTCTGTGAAAGGAGTATTGGTGACAGAAGCTGTAGCCACTCAGCAGTAGCACCTCGAGCCTACCCTGAGAACGAATTGTGCCCCTATGACATTGGGTAGATACTGACTTACGGCGCAACGGCTGGGCGGCATGCGCATTGAATTCAAGCTGCAAGGGTAGATCAAGTTACTCGATGTTTGCGTTGATATGCGCCCCTGCGAGCACACCTCGTCTCTCGCGCGCCTCGAGTCCCGAGGTTCAGCGTTGCCGTGAGTCATCTGCCACTCGGGACTCGTGACTCACCATGGTTCTCCCCGCTCTGGTCTATTGTTTGCGGTTGTAAATAGACGATGACTCGGGACTGTTTGCTGGGGTGTTTGCCTTTTGCTATGGAGTCCGACCTTCGAGGGGGGGCTCTCAGTGGTCGGGTTCTCCTATCACATGCTGTGCCCTGAGTTGCCCAGGACAACTCGCGCGATGGCAGTTGATTCGACAATGGAGAAAAGGAAAAGAAGACTATTTATTTACTTACTGGCGTGTGCAGTCAAGTATCAACTCTACACGAATGACATGCTGGGGATCTGAGCGGATGATCCAACTCTGCTCCTTCTAACGTTACCTCCTCTTTGAACTCTTCAACCTGCAGATCGCACAACTTCTCATCTCAACCACTCCAACTCGACGAACTTTAACTTTCAACCGATCGTTCGCAAGTTCTACTCTGCACGAATCACACGCTCCAAAACCAGGGCTTGCCGACGACGTTGGCTCCCTCCACAGATACACATCTACAATTCATAGCTGGAAGAAGTACCACGTCTTAACGAACCAACCAATGTAGCAATGGGACGCCCGGGCCTGATCCTGCAAATGCTCGTCGCCTGCGCCGGGGGCGGCAGGTACCGCATCCACGACTCGAAGCACCACCGTCATCACCACCACCACCGGTCCGGCCACAAGAGCAAAAGGGGCAAGAAACGCATCAGCCATCGAGGAAGAGACAGGTCCCAAGACTCCTCCACCACGACCTCTTCCACCACGGAGGACGAGGAGGAGGCGGAGCGCGCGAGAGGCAGGCGCAGACGCGGAAGCGGACGCGGACGAGAGGAGAGCAGAGACGACGATGGCTGGTACACTGTGTCGACGTCGATGTCATCGTCGTCGTCGTCCCACCGCCAGGCCCGATTCCTGCCGCAGGTCCGTGCGGAGAGGAGCGCCCGCCCGGCCGACACCCCCACCGGTCATAAAGGTACCGGTACCGGTACCGGTAAGGTGGGTCGTCACGCCACCACCTCGGCCGCCTCGCGCGGCGCGCCGCCGCCCCCGGCATACCACTCGGCGGTCTCCACTGTTCATCAAAGGCCAAAGGTCGCGTCAAAAAAGGCAAAGCAGGCCGCCAAGGGGGCGGAGGCTGTGCCGCCAGCCGCGGCAGATAACATTTACAGTGGCGGTGGTGGTGGTGATGGTAGCAGTGGTGGTGGTGGTGGTGGAGGTGGTGGTGCAGACATGCCTTTCTTCATCCATCCATATGCGCTTCGGTGGCCGCCGCCAACGGCGGAAGCAGGAGCTGCTACGGCAGACAGCGGCGGTGCCGGTGGGGATGGCGTCACCAAGGGTGCCGGTACCGGTGCCGACCAGGACTTCTCCACCCACCCCTACGCGCTCCGACTCAACGAGCGGCAGCAGTTGCAGCAGCAGCAGCTGTGGCGCCAGTACGTCTCCGAGCGGGAGCTGTGGCGGCAGCGGCGGCAGGCGACGGTCGAGGATGAGAAAGAGGAGGGCGATAAGGCGGCGGAGGCGAGACAGCGCGCAGCATGCCACGCCCGGCTGCGATCGCAGGCGCCCGTCCAGCCGCCCCCGACGGACTTCCAGGATTGGTGGGAACCCGACCTCGATGGCGGGGGAGCAGCAGGGGGGCCAGCAGCAGGAGGAGGAAAAGGGGGAGGAGAGTATCATGAGCTCGAGGGGGCGCCGCTCTGGGGACTCGCGCCGGGCGCGCCGGCCCTTCGGTCCACGGGTCCGTGGTCCCCGAGGCTGGTATACGAACTCGAGGCCTGAACGAGATGTCGGGGGGCTACCTAGGTAGGTAGCGAGTCGCTATACCTACCTACCTAGGGAGGTACCGTACCGGGAGGTAGAGGCCTCTGCAGTCAGTCAGTCAGTCAGCCGTCGGCTGCCTGGAAGGTCTTACTTAGCGAGGTCAGTTGTCGACAGGACAGAGATTTGGGAAAGTGCTCGGGATGTGACTTGGGCTCGCAGTAGGAGCTGAGATAACCTAACAACGTCGACTTACATATCTGTGGTCAAACATTGGGGCAGAACGATGTGACAGAGTTTGGCTGAAAGCTCGATCTTTGCGACCCCGTCGTCACTGGAGCTTGGGCTTGGTAGCTTGCTTCAGGAAGAGCGCACCTGCGAGAAGGGTGGAAGAAACCGTCGTCGTTGCTTACGACCACAAGTGTAGATATATATAAATAACCACGCATCGCGGATCAAGGGCGACGAACGCGGCCTTCAGCGAGGGAGGCACACATGGGAACGTTGACTATAGGATATCAACATCGATAGCCAGCGTAGATGGATACGGTCCAGTCGACATTTTCTTCCCAGAGCTTCTTTTTTGAAGGGTTTGGACGAAAGTAAAGATTACGACAAGTGTATGACAGTAGGTATATAGCGGCGGTGACTCAGCTTCTATGCGTCACGACAGTCTGGGTTCTACCTCTTTTGTGTGTTGTTGGGCCCAACATCTAGATGACCACCAGCCTTGTTGGGCTTTGAGGTGGCTACTAGGTACAAGTTGCGTTAGTTGCCGTTGGTCACCGCCCCTCTGACAATTAGCATATGCGCGCTTAGCTGTTGATCGAGACTGCAAGTCCAAGAATCGAGCGAGTAGTCTCACCGGGGTTTCTGCCAGGGCAGTGTCATAAAGTTCCAGATACTTAGCAATATTGGGTTCAATCTATACACAGTTTGTAAGACTGTCTTGGAGCTTCTGGCTCACTGGTCTCCAATTCAGCGGCTCTCGAGCACTTCAACCCGAGATCCATATTGTATGTGATTTGTACGTACTGACTGATTGAACCAACGCCTCGCGGATCGAGACACTACAGAGCACACAGTAACCATAGCAGTGATCATAGCTTAAAGCTTATGTCCTCAGGCAGTCACGTTTATGCCGTTCACTATTCAGGATCTCAAGCAGGTCAACGGGATCCGTCTACTTGTTCTGTAATTAAGACTCGCGGACTGTCTTACTTGCTCCAAAACCATCGCCTCACACGTCCGTCTCGTCCTTCGACATCGCTAGCGAGGCCTCGACCGCAGCACCCCTGACTCCCTTCTCCACGTCCCCGCCGCAGTTCCCCAGCCCCTCGCTCTTGCCTCCACCGCCACCGCCGCCGTCGCCGCCGTTTTGGCCGCTCCTCTTGGCCGCCCGCGCCCGGCGAGCCCGCTCGGCGCGGCGCTCGCTGCGCTCGCGATCCTCGCGCATCTGGCGGATGATGCGGCTCTTGGCGCGGATGCGGGCGCCGTAGCGGTAGAAGACGAACGGGATGGGGACCATGAGGAGCTCGAGCAGGCCCAGCAGGGTGCCCGCCCACTGGGGGCTCAGCCGGCGGTACATTGCGGGCCCGGCGAGCGGCAGGGTGCCGCCGAAGAAGCTGCGGGTCACGGCGTTGCCCGCCAGGGCCGAGGCGGCGTAGATGCCGTACGCGCCCGCGAGGTAGGAGGAGCCGTAGATGAAGCTGAGCGAGTTGCCGAGGCCGAAGGGCACGCCGAAGGCGATCGGCACGGCCCAGTGGATCGACGTCGGCAGGCAGGTCCAGCTGAAGCCGAGCTCGCCGAGGGGCGCCAGCACGGCGCCGATTATGAGCACCCGCGCCGTCGCCTCGGGCGGCACCTCGCCCGTCTTGGCGTCGGCCGGGTGCGCCTGGATGATGCGCCGCCACAGCGGCTCGCCGAGGATCGCTATCATGGTCCCGATGCCGATGCCGACGAACGCCAGCCCGGAGTCGCCGGGTCCCCAGCCCCGGTGGTCGCTGAAGACGATGGGGTACGCCACAAAGCAGAGGTACAGAATGCCGTAGATGAGGGAGATCCTGGACGGCGCGTCAGAGGCGGACGAAGCATGCTATGCACAACGCACAAATAGATCGATAGATAAATATTCGGGCCGAGTTGGGTCGGGCTTACCACAGGTTGAAGAACCACAGAATGGGCTCGGTGAGGGCGAGCACGAACGGCCGCAGCAGGTTGACCTTGAGCAGCTCGACGCGGGACAGCTTCTGGTCGTACGGGCACCAGTATCGCTCGTCGCCCGTCTCGCGGCGCAGGCGGGCCGCCTTGCGCTGGAGGATGATGGGCGCGTACGTCTCGCGGGTGAAGGCCATGGCGACGATGCCACCGCCGGCGAGAATGAGGACCAGCCAGCTGTCCCACCGCCAGCCCAGGTACTGGTAAACGAAGCCGCCGATGACCGGGCCCGTGACCGGCCCGTTGAGCGGCGCGATGGACCACAGCGACATGACCAGGCCCCGGTACTTGTCCGTCGAGATGTCGACAACGGTGCCGGCGCTGTTGGACACCATGGCCGCGCCGAAGAGAGCCCTGGCCCGGGGGTTAGCCATGAACTATGTCACCCCAGTCTCCTCGCCCACGCTGCCGTCAGGGAGGACAAGGGGGCAGGCGTAGGTAGGGCAGGGAGTGGGATCTTTTTTTCGGGCGTTGTCGCAACTCAGGACGGCAGACTTGGACTCACCCGAAGAACCTGACGATGATGATCTCCTCGAGCGAGGTGGCGAGGCAGGCGGGCAGCAGCAGCAGGGCGAAGCAGACCATGCAGCCGATGTAGATGGGGCGGCGGCCGAAGAGCTCGCTGGCGGGCGCCACGACGAGGCTGCCGCACGCGAGCCCGAGCAGGTAGGTGGTGACGCCGAGCGTGACGACGGGCTCGCTGGCCTCGCCGAACTCGGCCATCAGCGCCGGCGTCGTGGCCGTGTAGCTCGTGCTGTACAGCACCACCACCCACGTCGTGTAGCTGATGGCGAAGATGACCCACGCCCGATACCAGACCGACCACAGCCGCGGGTCCTCGCTCTCGCCCTTGCCACCACCCGCGCCATCCCCGGAGCCCTCGCCCCCCGAGCCCTCGCCGGAATCGCCGTCGAACGTCACCTCGTAGTCCGCCGGCCGCGACGCCGAGCTGCCCACCGACGTCGCCGTCCGCACCCGCGTCACCTCCGGGCCGAAGATACCCGAGCCGGACGCGGGAGCGGCCGGCGCTTCTTCGTCCTCGCCGCCGTGGATGCCCTCATCCTCGTCCTCGTCTTCCTCCCCTTCGGAGATGTACGACTCCTGGCTCGAGTGGCTACTGCGCCGGTTTGCTGGGAGTCCGTCATCTCGTGCGGTCTGTTCCGTGCTTGGCGCATGGTCGCGAATATTGCTGCTCCTGCTACTACTGCTGCTGTTGTATTTGTTCTTGTCGTGTGTCGACTCGGCATCGCCGCTGCCGAGGTGTTCTGCCTTTGCGGGGCCTTGGGCGTCTGCTGGCGGCGCGGCCGTGACGCTGCTCGGAGCTAGAGATGCTTGGGACATGGCTGTGCCGGCCACGGTGCGGAGAAAGCTCTCGCCCTACCCTGCTGCGGGGAAGCCTGGACGATGGAGGAGGAGGAGGAGGAGGAGCCCGAGGGCGGGGAAGCTCACGATCCAGCTGGGTGCGCTTGGGGGGAGCTGGGAAGGGGCGATTGAGATGAAGACAATGCCGCCGTCCGCTCTGAAGGACTGAGCAAGAACTTCTGCTTCACCGCCCACCGGCACCGAGATCAAGCACGTCAGTTGTCGGGCGGAGCCCTCATGTCCTCAAGGCCGAGCTCAAGGGAAACCACAACGCTGACAAACCACGAACAGGGCCATCGCCGGGATTGGACAAAATTGTAAAGACGTTGCGGGGCCGGTCGTATCCTCTGTCGTATTGTACCTACGGCTAGATTTCCCCCGAAGAGACCCTGCTAGCCCCGACCTCCGGGTTCGGCCAAGTCAACATGATTCAACAAGGTTGGTTGACAGAGTGTCGGGACTGTTGCACCCATTCGCTCGTCGAGGGGCAACAGCAATAGCAGCAGCCGCTACTTGGGCTCATAATACGCACGATGCCGAATCCAACATGTTTCCGTTTGGAACACTGCGTCTGCGCGTAGCCCAAGGGCCCGGGCGACGTGGGAATCCCGGTCCCTCGGCCCCGGTCCTGGGCCGGCTTGCCTGATGAGGGGATAGCTTCAAAAGAAGCAATGATCTCCTGACCCTATCATGGGCTGCATGGGACAGACTGATGGGAGACTGATAAGGGTCTCGCATACTTGGCAACACGCAAAACCCGGCCCCATATTCCAGAGCCGGCGCGGCGTCTTCCGTCGGCACGCCCAACCGAGTCCCTCTCAACAAGGAGGTTCTGGTCCGGTTGATATTTGGGATTTTGGTTGGCTCTGTCTCCAACCCCAAGCTTGTGTATCTGTACTGAGCAGTTTCGACGGTTAAACACATGAAGGAGTGACGGTGATGATGCCGTGCTACCTTGCTCACCAGCGCTTTTACAACAAACAATTTAAAAACCGTAGTCGAACATGCCGGCTCGTGCTCGCGCGTGCCTCCGAGCCCGGTCCTGCTTCTCTCAGCGTCTAGACAGAGTTTCACGGCAAGTACCCACCCGGCCCCGAGGCACGGCCCCGTCCGCCGTGAGAGGCCAAACGGCGCCTCCGAGTCGTCTGGGCAGCTGAGTGGGTGGAAAAGACCGCACCAGTACCCGGGCGCCTCGCCTCATTGATGTTGTCCGACGAGTAATAGGTACCCTAGGTATAAACGGGCGGCGCACGAATGAAAGTTCAACTGCCGGGCCCTCGCGGGCAGAGATCAGGGAGAGAGCCGAGGAGGGTAGCCTGCCACGTTGCTCGGCGTGGATTTTAAGGCGTTCACGGCAGTCCGCGTGAGGGCCGTCCGTGTCACTGAATACCGTCGACGGCGGCTCCCTGCAAGCTCCCGTGTCTCCTCGACAGTGCTAGCCCGCCCCATGTGACGGTGGAATTGAGGCTCGAGGATGCGCATCGGAAAGCTGTCGCACGGCGGTCGGTCGTGGTAGGGAATCACTTAACTAGAGGTAGGTAAGCAGTCACTAAGTACCTTAAGTCCCGACCGCGGAGGCCCGAATTCGGAGCTCGGTGAGGCACAACCGGGTTCCCCAGACTGCCTGGGTAGCACAACATTTCGGTGACTGAGCCTCGATGTCTTCGGTAGCTGCGGGATTGGAATGCCGAACGTGCATATCTGAAAGAGGATCCAAGTCAATCCGTACAAGTGTGAGGGAAAGCTCCAATGTCAGGCGATGATGCCTTCATTGAGTAGGTAGAAAACGGGGATGGAAGATGAGGTCGCTGACTCAGCGGGTGCGGCGACAAGTACTTAGCAGACTGCTTCCCGTGTGACGCCGCTTTCACCGAGTAACAGCCACCTCCGTAGGGACAACCCTGACCAACCATTTGAGAGCTCATCCTGGCCGATTGGGGCGGGCCGCCTTTTCCGCCCTCGCCGCGGCGGCGGCGATAACGGTGGGGAGCAATAGCAGCAGTAGTACCTAACAGCAGCTGCTGCTGCAGCAATAGCAGCAATAGCAGCAGCAATAGCAGCAGCAACAGCAGTAGCTGCAGCAGTAACAGCTGCAGCTGCAGCAGACGCAGTAGCAACTGCAGCAGCAACTGTAGCAGTAAAAGCAGCAGACAGCAGCAACTGCAGCAGCTGCAGCAACAGCCGCAGGAATAATAGCAGCCGCAGCAACAACAGCACAAGTCGCAGCAACAGCAGAAGCAGCATCAGTAGGAGCTTAGAGAGAGAGAGGGACGTACGATCTAGATCTCCAAATTTCATCTTTCGACGAGGCCATCTTACTCGCCCACACGGAGAAGTCTACAGAGAAAACCTAGGGGACCGCAAGATACATATAGCTAAGTGGTGTAAGGCAGATATAAATAAGCACTTTTATTAAAAGTTATATGGCTAATTCAACCGTTCTCAAGTTTATCAGCACTATTTTGGCTATGATTATTACTACTTTAATCGCGATCGTTGCCTTTATTATTATTATTATTCTTAGGCGCCTAAGGCCCAGGACGCCTAAATACGGCGTGGGACTTCGAAAAGCAGCTTGTGAGATAGATATCTATCCTAACAACCAACAGTCTCTAAGTCATATCTTGTGGTCGTTGCTAAGAGGTAATTTTGCAAAGCCCACCGTATGGTTGAGCCGCGGCCCTCCCAAGTCTTCCGGAAAGGTAGTTGCTCTTTAAGTTGGAAATGATACACTCAAGGAAGTGCAGGGCACAAAGGCACCCCGAATATTGATGTTTGCATCGCATAAATCTAGGTTGTCGTTATTGTCCCTGAAGCCCGAGATTCGTCAGATCTGATGCTAAATTACCACGAGCTTGTCCATGACGGCGGCCAGCCACTCGGCTACTGGAGACTGATGACTGACGAGATGACGAGATAGCTTATGTCAGAGTCCTCAGATAGAAACAACCCCATTGCTGTTGTCCTCAGGCAATCGAACGTGACATTTTGCGCAAACTATTGCCTCAAATTTGACCCCAAGCCACCTTACCTAAGTACGTGAGGTGTTCATCCACAACCGGCACATTTCATCATTCACCATTCCCACCATGACATGCGTGGAGTCGTGAGCCATTCGGGCCAGTCAGCCACGCCGCCACTGTAAGATCATCGATTTGCTACCGCATCGTTTAGCAGGCGAAACCACGCCAAGGCCTGACAGGTAGGTCGGAGTGTTTCACGTCGCCAGGTCAAGCTCTCTTAGCTACCTAAATCACCGGGCCTCTCATCTCGGTTCATCGGATACTTACCTAGGTGTGTAGAAGGCAGGTAAGCTTTAATCATACTCATTCCTCACATGCCCCGAACATGATATCATGCGGCCGCGAGGCTGCCAGCATAGGTGCACAGCCATAAGGGAGGATCAATCCCGGCGGATGATGGGGGCGAAGAACGCGAACGCGGGAACTACCGTAGGTTGAATAGAACACATGTGGGGAAGATGCTCACCATCCCACGTAATTTGCTAGTAAAGGAGATACATCTCGCGAAGTTATACTCCGCACGGAGTAAGTTGTGTCACATACGGCTGCTGCCGTGCTGAACAGTCTTGGCCCACGACAACGGCTGACCTCAATAACCCGATGGCTGACAGCGTATAGGGCTGGACAACGGTCAGCCAACCAATACCCCTGATTCGTTATTGGCACGGCTTGGCAACTTATGGGTGGCGATGGCGTCCTTGGTCTACGAAACTATCACAGGAAGGATGCACAAGTGATGCAGTGGTGATCAGTGCCGTATCTTGTCATACGCATTTGTGACTAGACTGAAGAACTAGAATAGCTGCATGGGCAGGATCTGTATTCTCCCCAAGTCCTATACTCCGTACTGGTAAGCCAGCCGGCGAGGAGCGCAGCTGCTTGCAGCTGGGGACGACTGCCGGCGGTGCATACGAGGCCGCCGAGCAGTCCCCATTCGCCTCTTCCAGCCCTATTACACCATTGCTATTCTTGCCTTGCGGAGATCGGCATCGTCTCAGGGGGGTGCGGGCGATCGGCAAGGCGAAAGACTGACGGACCTGACATCGGGCTGGCCCGGCACCTTATTCAATGTAGGGCCCTTTGCCGATCGACGTCGTCTAAGACCGCAGAGCATGTCAATCTGTCAGTCATGGCTGAGAGGTATGACCTCAATCTACGTAGGGGACCCGGGACCACAGAGCCTCAACGACGTAGACAGACTTACATGTCAACATAGACGACGATATGGACGTCAATCGGACCTCAGATGAAATATATAAGTCCAGCTCGAGACCAGCTTTGAAGCACTTCTCTTCATCATCATCAACACACAACAAACAGCAGCAACAACAACAACCCACAACTCACAACTCACAACAACCACACTCCACAACAACACCAAACCGCAACGACCGCAACCGCAACCGCAACAGCAGCAACTCAACCGATTCCACAACCAAACCGAAAGTTCACTTACCACCTCAACAGACCACTCCTCACCCAACACCACATCACCAACATGGCCAGCCTCAAGCAGATCATCATCCTCGCCGCCGCCCACCTGGCCGCCGCCGCGCCTAGCGGCATCTCGGAGGGCGTCGCGCAGCGGAGCACCGGGTGCAGCGACCTGTGCTGGTACGACTGCTCCATCAACCCCGGCCCCACCAGCTCGGACTACCCGTCCTGCATCCAGAGCTGCAACGCCTGCGTCGCCGACAACAACAAGGTCAAGCGCGACGTGGTGAAGGAGGCGGTCGTCGAGAAGCGCGGCGCCGACGAGTGCAGCGACCTGTGCTGGTACGACTGCTCCGTCAACCCGGGCCCGCTCAGCTCCGACTACCCGTCCTGCATCCAGAGCTGCAACGAGTGCGTGGCCGACAACAAGGTCAAGCGCGCCGTCGACGAGTGCAGCGACATGTGCTGGTACGACTGCACGGTGAGCCCGGGCCCGCTCAGCGCCGACTACGGCTCGTGCATCTCGGACTGCAACAGCTGCGTCGTCAACAGCAAGGTCAAGCGCGCCGCCGTCGCCGACGAGCAGAGCACGGCCGAGAAGCGGTTCAACGCCAACTGCTGGTACGAGTGCACCATCACCCCCGGCGTCGGCAGCGACGACTACAACGACTGCCTCCGCACCTGCACTGAGCAGGTCTAAGACAACAACACCACCGACTACTTACTGAGGTGGACGGCCGGCCGGACGGGATCTGGCAGCCGGGTCGCCAGGAGTCTCTTATGATGGTCTCCCCGACTTGTATATCTAGGAGCGAACTGATTTTTACTTTGTTTCGGGCGGTTTTTGGCACATCTAGCGGGGTTTGCTTTTATCTGTTTTCTCTTGTACTATCACGGCGGCATCACGAGCATAGCGACTAGTTGGTATTTGCATCAAGCGTTAGCGAGCATACCCGGGTTGAAACCCGAGGTTTACACAATTCAAAATTTTTCCATCTACTTCCTGGACTGTACCTAGCCTATGTTTCCTCGCCACTCCACCTGTGGCCTCTTCAAGAGAAACACTGTTGAGCTGGTGTCATTGTGGTGCTGCGAGACAACACTGCCCTAAAACCAAGAGCGACGCAATTTTTTGGCAAGGATCCGGGTGCATTTTTCCGATAGGAAAGACAGTCACCCCAGACAGATCTTAGAGCTTCTGCTATCTACGGCAAGCGGCTCTTCTGATTCGGGCGGCTGTTCCGGGTTTAGTCGACTGGAAAGGGCGAGAACGGCTCCCCTGCAAAGCTATATAATTGCAAAAGAACCTGGTTTTTAACACATACGACCATAGGATCTGAAGAATATGGGGTCCCGTCCGCTCCCCCTTAATCAAACCAGATACCGCCAGATCAGTAGTTGCGTCGGTGACGACCAGCGAATCCCTGGTGTTGTATGTTTTTGGCTATTTTATCCTTCTTCCCCTTTTTGGTTTATACCGGTGAGTTGTGAACACTTTTTGTCTTAAATTGCTCGAGAACGGCGGATCTGGGGAGAACAAAACAGAGAGCATACGTTGTCGTTCAACTTACTACAAGCAGTTTTTAGATGGGTCGGTCCCCTCTTGCATACTTGCCCGCCCCTATCCCCCCTCCACATCCTCTTTCATTACCCATGTCATACTTGTTGCCGAAAAGGCTATTGCATTCGTATAACGTTCAGGGTACTAGTTGAGTTGCAAGGAGATGATCGTCCGATGCCTCCCTGTTTTTGTGGCTTCAGAAGCGATGTAACGGGAAACAGAATTTTACAATTTCCCTTCTTTCTGTACTCATTAAAAGTTCTTCCTAGTCCCAATTGGCTTCGGAGCATCCCAGTCCACATTGTGGGCAGCTCAGCTTCAACATCAACCACCGCTATGTTGACGGGGGCTCATCGATAGTCCTCATATCGACTCTAGCGAGGTGGAAAGGTCACGGTGGGCGGCACAAGAGTTTATTCTCTTGGGTGCTAGAGACGAAGTTAGTTCTATAGCAGGAATAGCGTCATGGCTGCAAGAAAACCCCCAAGAAGCCGCAGTACCTAAGCATTCGCCGCAGCGGTGAGAGCCCACTCCATAGACAGAGCGCTCGACGGACGCGTCAAAGCAGCAGCTAGCTGGTGGAGTAACTTACCTGCTCAGGTGGCACACCAATGAGTAGGATCTCGAGTTCATTTCGTGTGTTGCCCTTGTCCTCAAGGACGGCATCTTTTGCTCTCATCTGAACACGGGAGCAGAGTACCCAGGTCACCTAGGCGTCCACGGCTCTGGACTTCACTGCTACAGTATGTACCACCACAGGCTGATGTAGGTAAGTTAGTTACTTTACCGAACGACGAGATCCGTCCATGCCCATAGAATTCCGGCGAGCAGATATCTACGATCCGGGCAGCTACTACTACCGAAAGTTTCCCACACGAGCTGTTAGGAGGCCGATCAAGACGCCTCCGTCGGACGGGCCTCTCCTCCTCCTCCTCCTCCTCCTCCTTTAGTCTGCCCGAATCTCGCTCCCGGTGAGTACTCCATCTGTCTTCAGGAATAGGACCGAGCCCCTCCAAAGACGTGTCCCTCTTTCTTCATGTTGTGTGTGGCGGCGTCGGGGCTAGACTTCTACCACTGCCATTGGCCTTGGCGAGGGTGCTATCTTCAGGACGGCCGTAAAAGATGGAAAGTGCAAGGAGGGGTTTACTTCCTCGTCCCGAGGATGCTCCTCTTCTCGTCGCCTACCTCGTGGCATCTACTCGCCCAGCACATCGCAGTTGCGCGTGTTGGAAGCGTGGATCGCTCCGATGCTTGATTATCACAAGAAATCTACGCAGACCTGTCCGACTGAGCTTGTACCGAGGTCTGTACCCCTGGGACTTCTAGTCTAAGCATAGGAGAAGTCTACTCAGGCGAACATTGAGAGCCACTTGGGATAAAGGTATCATTCGTATAATTACAGTAGGTGCGCTTGAATGACAGGCTGCGCATTCTACAGTATCTCGCGCTTACACCGCCGGCTTCGCGTCCCTGGTGTTTAAATCATCAGAACTCGAGCTGCTCAGGGGGTCTACGCTAGCCCGAGCTTGAGCGCTGGTGGTGGTGGCCCTGATGGATCAACACTTGCGGCCCGGAGGGTACAGATGTTCTTGTTTAATTATCGCTATTATCATTGTCTTCATTGCGTCTATCGTCACGGGCTTAGAGCAAAGGTTTAGAGGACGTTGGCCAGCTTACTGATTGCTGTAAGACGGAACGTAGGTAAGTTATATGACATGTAGCCTTGCCAGCCTACCAACTTCGATAATGTATGTACCTGTACGCACTTACTTACCTGCCCACCTTGATATTTCGAACAGACGTCAACATGTCATTGCCTATGCAAGCAACCCGGAGAGTCAGTAAACCGCTTCTGGCATGCAAACACACACACACCCGTCCGAGCGAGCCCTTTCGGTTCGACTTGAGCCGGCAAGAGGTCTCCCCAGTGTGCGATGTTCTCAGCGAGCGAAACGTGGCTCTCGGTCGTCCGCAGACCCGCGCGCTTCTGGATCAGCACAACAGAACAGCCCTCCAGCAGACTCGGTCTCTCGCGCCTCTCCGACAGGTACCTCGCCGTTCGGTCGACGGAGTACTTACCTGCCATCTCTTCGTCCCCGCATGGCGTGTGAATAGCGGAAGAAACAGAACAGTCAGTGGGCTCGCACAGTATGCGCCGCACGGTCAGTCGGTCACCCGTAGTCGATATGTTGTCCGTATAAACATAGCATCACGCATTGTTTGGTACCCAGGGGGGGCGATCACACGCCGTTTGACCATGCCCGAGTGCATGCATACGACGTGCGCACGACGGCGTACGGCTAAGAATAGAAAAAATAGCAGCGGTGGCGATCGTGCCGGCAGTTGGGTGCATCAAGAAAGGGAGGTTCTGTCTGTGTTGGCGCAGTAAAATGCGACTGCAATTGCGAGTGGCGAGAAGAACTGACAGTTGTGCTTTTCGGTACTACCCAAGCGACCCTGTGTGGCCTGACCTTCACCGATCGGGGCGCCAAGCGGGGACGGGGGAGCATCGGCACCGGGGCATGGAGGTTCAGGGTCGCCTTTTCCTTCCTTAAAACGCCGCCAGAAGACTTCTCGTCTCTTTGCAGAGGAGGGGCAGGACGGGTCGTGGAAGGTCGACAGACCCTGAGAGGTCCATCGAAAAGTCGGGATTTTCTGCAAGGGGCTCCTCGGAGGGTTCGGGGGGGGCCTGGCAGGCCTGGCTTTCGTGGCAGAGGGCAGCGTGGGGATTGGCATGTCTTGGTCCTGCGGTTCGATCGCGAAGGGCAGTGATCGGCGGTGCTCGTGAGGTGCGAATTGCCATTTGCGGGACGAACGGGCTGTTGATTGGCAAAGCGGCCGGTGGCAGTGCACTGCCCGCCCCCAGGGTACCGGCGGGATGATGCAAGAAAGTCAGGGTCCAGGACCGGACGGCCCCGTTGCGACGGCGCCCGCATGCTTATGACGCCTCAAGGGTTCAGTCAGTGGATATGCTCCGAACACGAGGCCGCTTGCATGAGCGATTCGCCTCCTCCGCGAGGTCCCAGCGCGGCTGGTGGTACGGGCACAGGGCCGGAGGCCAGGAGACTGCCGGCCAGAGGTGGAAGCGGGAGCGGGAACTTGGGCGGTCGTCTTGGGCCGTACGAAATTGAGCCGTCAACGCCGGACCGCGCATCGCGAACGGAAAAACAAGACCCGGGCACGGGAGCGCCCGGCTGCCGGCTATGGGTCGCCGGAACGGCGCCGCGGCACCACGATTACCGGACCTGATGGAGCCGAGCCCAAGCCCCGGTGCCGCATCGCCGGAGGAAGCAGAGAATATCTGTGCCAGTCGGTTAAACAACCGAGTTCCGCAAAATGACCGCCGTCCTCGTGCGTGCAGCGCACCTGTGTGACTTGCACCACTCGCAGCCGCGAAGCAAGCTAAAAATAAAGGGATGGGCAAATTTGCACCGAGATTTGCACAAGGGCCGCGCAAATGAGTGGACTCCGTGTCTTCGACGAGGCCGCGGCGCAGGCTGGGTGCAGCTGGGTGCTGGGCGTAGATAGCTCTATTTTGTGGGAGATGTTGGGACGTGGACTGACGGCGGACCGAGTCGAGCAGTGATCGACGAATATTCTCGATGTTGGCGGGGAGCTGACAACACAGCAGGCTCGAAAACGAGGTGGGAGGCGAACAGATCGTTTTGATGATCTTCAGGACGAACACACCGCTATCGGGCAAGAGGCCGCGGCCGGGGTTGCAGCACAGCCACGCTCGCCCGCACGCGCGGGAACTGGGGACCTGATCTCATCCGGGACTTAAATCTTACCCAGAGCTTACCATCCGGCTGGGTGAACGGCCGGCCGGCCTGTACGGGAGGACGGAGAACTGCCGGTCGCGCGCCCTTTTGACCCCTTTTGCAACCCCTGAGAACCGCCCATGTCGGACCATCGCGAAGCTCTATCGTGCTTCGTATCATCAACCCCCGGCGAGCTCAAGTGTTCAGAGAATCGTCCAGCGCGGTTGGGCCTGTCCAGAGTCTAGACTCCAGGGGCTGCCGGGGTCTCTTGAACCCCCAACCCACAACCCGCAAAAGTTCCCCCTTGTCGCGCATCTGGCCGGGTGAGTGGCCCACATCTGGCGAGATGGGCCACGGCCACGGCATGGTCAGACGGCGAAAATCAAGATTTCAGCCTCTGGGCCCCGTCCCGACTGGTAGATAAGCAAGGCTTTGGGGGTTGCCAACACCCCTTGAGACAGATCAGGTCAGGGCCGATGCGCGGACATGAGCAACTGCTGGGCCCGGCGCCCAGACCCCGAAAACGGTTCACGCAGACAGCGAAGCTCTTGACGAGAATCATACTTTTGGGGATTGATGACCGAGGGTCGCCTGCGCCGTGCGGTAATCTGTACTGTCGACGCGTAAGTAGGCTCGGCAGTTGCCGCGATCGAGGAGTGACAGGACCAGGACGGGGGGCTGCGCTGCGCACATTATGGGTGACGAATATGGGCTCAATTTGGGAAAAACAGTCGCGCTGTCCCTACCTGATAAGCAGCTGGCGGGTGATGTGTCTTTGCTGGCCGCATACTAAGCACCGAGAAAAAGCACGTCACGTTCAAATGAGACGATGAGGCCTTTGTGATAGGTAGCGGCGAAGAAGCAATACCCCCACCATCTGATGATACGGTACGCTCGTACGATGTTCTCTTGTCGCATGTAATTGGAATAGACTCGGGCGGGTGTGGCTGTGGCTGTGCGCGGCCTTGTTTACCAGCGATGGGAACGACCGATGTGGCGTCAAGCATATGGCGTGCCTCAGTTTTGGGTGCCAGGTGAGCAAGACAGACTGCTCGATGATGAGCAACTGACTGCTGTTGCACAATATATCGCTCAGCATACAGATGGTCCAGTCCGCTCGTGGGTATGACGCAGCGACGATGCCACACATGATCAGCGCCGACCAGATCTACTCGTTGGGCGACGCCATTGGATGGGCATGTGTTTCAGATAGACACTAGCTCCATGCATTGCGCTGTCTGCGCTGCCACGTAGGGAGATTCGCTCCCCACCGCCGAAGCCTCTCGATCTTTGGATAGGTACTGGCGACATTTCCGGCCGACTCCAAGGTGTGACGCGAGACTGCCTGCGGGGAGCGGTGAGGTTTCGCGGGAGCTAACCTCGCTCACCCGTCCTCCGGATGGCGATGTCTACTTCAGACGGACTCGTGCCAGGGGAGGCCGGAGAAGAGCACTGTCCAGTATCGCACCAGTCATGACCTGGACGCGCCATTGGAACATAACGGTAGTACTGATAGTGCTCGGCTTGAGTACTGCTCCATGTAGGTAGGTAGAGTTATCGAACTGCACCGCCCCAACCGGATAGTCCAACGAAGACAGGAAGTCGATGATCCTCCTCGGTGAGGCCCAATGAGGCGGCTCCGGCATGTGGCGTGGGGTGGCGTGGCGTCAGCCGTATATTTGGCCTCGAAAGCACACATCTAAGTGGACGCAGCGGGAGGTTGCTTCAGGTGCTTGTCCTGTCAGGCACAAAGAACGACGGGAGGATTTGATCTTCCGTCCAGACCGAGTCTGGCCAGCGCCGGCCTCGCCGGTATAATTATTCGCCACGGAGGCCTCCGCCAACGGGCCGGGCTGCTGCACGAGAACGGGTGACACAGCAGCGGGATGACGCCTTTGGTAGGCGCCGGCTCCAACAATGGAAGAGAGAGACTTCGATTGAGTTTTCGAGATGGGCGAGACAGAATTCGAGATGCGTCTCCTGTGGGTCCAGGATTGCGTGGACTCAGCGCGAGGATGACTCTGGCATCGACGGCGGCTGGAAAGCACATTATCGCCCTCTAACCGCCCCACGCACCACCAAGTACCCTACGGCACCGAATACCTAACCTCGAAGCGGGCTGAGACCGGACGGTGCTGATCCCAGCGATAGTATGCGGAGGAGAGCGCTCAAATGGGACCAAAAGGCCCTTTGGTTCATAGCGGTACATACCATCACGCCGGGTGGCCGGAGATTGGGTGGACGCGTCCCGGCGGAGAGGCGCGCGTTTCCATCGTCTGCAATTCGTCTTAGCCGCGGTCGGCATGGCTTGCCCTGTGGGTTGGCTGCCGTTTACTAGGGCTGCCATTTTTCGTATTTGGGAACTTCTGTTCTGTTCTGGGCTGGTCCAGACTGACCCCCCCCGCAGATTTCAGAATTCTCCCCGCTCAGGTGCTCGGTCATGCTTGAATAAGGAATTGCTTAAACCTCGCAGCAGAGAGAGAGAGATAGGTGAAGTATCCTAGCGGCGGTGTGGCGCAGACAGGAATTTGTCAAGCCACAGCAGATGCGGCAGATCTGAGATGCTGGCTAGCGGGCATGGAAGGACAAAAGGAAAGAGAACACATGTCCAGTCGGGCAATTTCTCTATGCCAGGAGCCCAGCCAATCCTTACCAGTACAGCGGCCCTACACTCCGCTCTTGCCAATTCCCCACGCCAGATGCCCACGCCAGATGCCCACGCCAGATGCCCACGCGTACTCCTTTTACTCATGTGATCCGCGCCGTCACCTCTTAGCTGAGAAGGAGAAGGAGATACAAGAGCCCTCCCCTCCCAGCACCGCGCTTTCTCGGGCGATGGGCGCTAACTCACGCCGCTCCCAGGCCAATGGCTCCTCGTCCAGGGGCGCGCCGTTGAAACTCGCCGGCCTGTGTCGCCCGTCGACTAGACTTACCCTGAACAAATATGCTGATGGCGTCACTTCGAGCAACTTCCCCATGATTGCATGCTGAAGGCCCTACTGCCGAGGCTCCTAAGCCCCGCCATCGAAAAGGCAATTCAACATACGGAGTACCACAGCAGAATTTGGCTAGGCGCGGTCGACGGTTCACGATGCTTTCGCTTATCACTGCGGCCGGCTGAGCAGCCCCCGCCTGCCCGGACTACAATAGGAACGAAGGATCGCGATCTTTGATCGCGATCACACATAGCTGCACCGTACCCGCGACTTTGCATGCCCCAGCCCCGATAGCCTTGTAGATCAGGAGGAGCCTTGAGATTGTCTCCTCCCTACGACGAGGTCTGCCGTGACATTCCACGCGTAAGAGGCTATTCGTCTCAGATCTGTCGTGTTATTCAGATCACGGCAATGCGGCTGCTACTGCGGCTTTCAGCTCTTACTACTCAGTAAAGCAACAACCTCTTAGGTTACCACCCTAACCTTGCGGTCACGTCCCCGCGCATCTCATCTCCAGAAGGATCACGCTGAACACAGTATGTGACATGTCCAATCGCCTCATGAGGACCAGCCATGTGGGACTGCTTGCGGGAGCCTGCAATGAGATCCCAGTGGGGTTGATTGACAGCCTTTCAGCCTCATTGACGCCTGACTCTGTTAAACTTTGGTCTCTTTATCTTCAGCTCATGCGAGCTCGGCATGAATACTGCATCAGTAACGCGATCGACGTATCCGGCTTCGATAAGTTCAAGCTGGAAGAGCCGGAGGCCTGTATATCGGATGCCAAGCGGCGATGGCAAATGGTAGAGGCTCTGGTGAAAGCCCGGCAATGACAGCTGACGATAGATGGAAAGCTGAATGCTGCAGACTGCATTTCACGTCGGTCCATCCCCCCAATATCGCCTGGGCTCTCGGTCCTGGGCTGCGTCTCCAACTACTCTAGTCATGCAGACACCTCGAGGCAGGGGGGCGGTGGCTTCGTGTGCTCCCCCCGGATATGCAGACTCGTGCCGACAGCGTGGTCGTTCATCCCAATCCGGGTCAGCCACCAGGGCCGAGGGTATCGGTATGCGGAGCGAAAGTGCGCTCCGCACCTCCAGGGCGCAGAAGCCCAGAACGGTCGTACTGCCGCACGTGCAGAAACCTTGGACCTCAAAGAACAGCTTCTTCTTGCCGGCTGATGAGATAAGGAGCGCGGCTCATTTGAAGAGTGTCGCAGCGCACCAGCTTACACACATATGGGCAATATCTGCCTCACCCAAACCTGCGGCTCTCCGAGGCAGGGTCATATCACCCTGTCCTTTCCTATCCTACTATGTTCTTATATCAAACGTTGTCTTTAATAGCAGTAGGGCTAATAGAGAAGCAGCACTTTCGCTAAGCACTACCTAATCAGCACATGCTAAGCCGTCCTGTAATTTTTGAAGCGAGTTTCGAGATTTTGCATTACATCTCTATCGGGTGCAAATACCGGGCCGTGTATTGAATACCATGATATGCCATACTCAACGTTCTTTCGAACGGTGTGAACACACTCTCCTTGGGAAGGGAAATAAGCGCTGCCCGACTGTGCGCGTTGGTATCTCGTGGCATATCGTGGCCGTGCACGGCAAAGTTTCTAGCCGTAGTACACCCGACCTACCCGGGCAGCCGGCTAAGCCGGCCAGGGCTCTAGGCTCCGGGAGAAGAGCCAGTGGGAAAGGTTGCTGGTTATTACTACTGCTATTGGTGCTAACATTAAGGCCCGCGAGGCCCAATATGAACGCGGAGTCTTGGATGGACGAGTGCAGGTACCTGAGGCACCATACCCATACCATTCTCTGGCTGACCCGAGCAATGCGCCACTTGCCGGACAGGTACCTGGGCCAATTGCAGGGGAGCCCAGGCGGCACCTCGAGCAGAGACGGTAGAAGTACTTTTCGTCCCTCTGTGCAGATGAAACGTCCAAGTCTCCCGGACTCGATGCGCAGGTGTTCCCCGGCAGTCCTGCAAATATCTCTCTCAGCATGAGGTACATGGTGCCGATGTCCGCGACCCCTGTCTACCACGCCCGTCGCGTACAGGTACCAACAGAGGGTCGATGAGTGGACAGGAACTCTCGCAGCGGAGAAAGCCAAGGGTGGAAGTTCTCGGTGGGTGTGGCGGCCGCACAGCCACCCCGTCGATGGAAAAGACCGCCGGTTCAACCAGAGGTGTGTAGTAAATCCGCCGCACACAGTTGCACAGTCTTCATGCTATCATCTTCCAGGACACACAGAGCTTGTGCGACGGAAATTCGTAGATAAGTACTCCGTACTTCGTATCTAAGGCGAGTAAGTACCCAGAATGCTTGTGTACATGAGGATGGCGGCCGACTGGGAGTGCCTGACTACGTACCTCCTAATGTATGGGTTACGCGGGGAGGGCGGGCTTGCGCCCGAGGAGGCGCTCTCAGCAGGTACAGGCTACAATGTACATGCTGCCCCCCCTCGCCATGGACGCGTCGGGGGACCCCCTTGATACACGCCCACGGCGGCCACAGCGCTACAGACACACCCTCGCCCCCTGTGCTGGTCGCTGGCTGGACTCTGGGCTGGACCGGTCGTGGGTAGCGGTACGGAGCACTAGCTGGACCCAGAGTCTGGCGCGAGCTCGAATCCCCAAGAGTGGCACGTTCACCGTCGGCGCTCACTTACACAGTACATGTACCGACACATCCCATCCTCCCATTCCCCGTCCCGTCTGATCTGCCCTGCATTACTTCATTGCGAATCTGACGTCTTCCTGCCTCACCTGGACCACCGCATCGAGGAAGTATCTGCTGGGGCAACGTCCAGTGCGCTCTGCCTCTCTGCTCGACCCGACGGCCACATATTACACCACTGGTACCCACCGTCCGGTGTCTTAGTGAGCCGGCACTATATTACCATTGAGTTAGTCTAGCTCGACTCTCTCACTCTCGCACACTCGCTTCACTCCCGTCTCCTCTCCCCTCGTTCGGCCAGCCTTTTTTCATCATATAATTCCGTCCACTCGCTAGTTTCCTTTTGCGGCCTGTTGGTCTTGTCCCCTCGGACAACTCTATCTTGTGCCTCTCACTGTCGTTCCGGAAGGCTTACGTTGCGCCACAACGCAGAACAACCTACCACCCTCCCATCTATCACTCACCGCTTATGCGATTGTTGTCCAGCTGGGCAGCTTGCGAACACACATAACACAGAGACCCGGAGCGTCGACCTCGGGGACCCGAGACACAGTGACTTTCTCACCATAAGAGCTGGTCTTCGCGCCACGGGCAACTGTCCGACAGCACCGACGCGACTGACGGACTGCCTGCCTACCCGCCCCTCCCGGACAGCTCCCCTCCTCTGAGTCCGGAAAGCTCCTCTCATTTTGCCAACTCCCCAGGCATCGCTGTCTTGCGACAGCACATGTACAGACCCTCCAAATGTTTCGCCAAAGGTAAGCTGCCCGCTGGAGACGATGGCGCACGCGCAGAAGCATGTTCTGTGAACGGTTTCCAACCGCCGGCGTTGGTCGCGGCACTGATACCGGCGCGTTTGTCACCCGCCCGCAAGGCTCTGTACCCGCTCAGACGCACTCAAACTAACACGGCCTGTCTCACCTGCGCAGGACAAGCTCGCAAAAGCCCGGCGATGAGCTGCTCGCCAACTTCCGACAGCAGTTCCCAGAGATCAGCACGGGAACCTCGCCAACATCGGTGGCCGCGCAGACTACTCTAGAATCGGAAAACCCAGGCCTCCTTGCGCCGGGTGAAGAGCGGTGAGTAGGATACTTTTCTTCAACGTTGCGTTTGTTTTTGAGTTTGGCCGCGGTTGAACGGCCTCGTCTCGCGCGTGCGAACGTCTAATGCGGGTGAGGCGGTGCACGCCACAGTGGCCGGTCGGCCCAAGTGGGAGACCACCAGCGCCCGCTACTGCGCGCGCGGGGTACACACTCGCCCGCCACGTTCAGCGCCCGCAGCACCCGCCACACCGACGCCGAAACAATCATCGTGACCACGCCAGGGGCAATCGTGAGCCGCCACCGGAGGCAGAGCAATTAGAAAGGAAAAAGGAACGAAATGAACAAGAGACAAGAAATACAGAAAAACATCAAATGAGATGAGATGGGCAAAATAAGGACGGACACAAAACCAAACACCATGAACCAGCTAGACAAACAACAATCGGCCTCCCACAACCTCCTTTCCAATATTACTGGCGCTGCCACCTAGCTTGCATTGGATCACTGTTCTGCTCTACACCAACCACCACTTCATCCGCACATTCATTTACGCTTTCACTTGTCCTCTCTGTTCACGTAAATATCAACTCTTGCTGACCACAGCTGTCTACACTGCAGCCATCGAGGATCCGCTCAGGATGTCTTCCCCGACCAGGACCCCACGCCTCGGGCGTCAGGCGCGGAATGGAGGTTCACTCCCTCGCTGCTGGACCCCAACTCCTTCTCCTTCAACACCTTCGCAAACCAGCCGCCTGGCTACTACACACCTACGCCCGGCGGCACCAACACCCTTTATCACCCGCAAGCTGGCGACCTCCACACTCCGTCGCTGGGCATGGGTATGGGCCTGGGCACCCCGCTGTCACTCCCGACGAGTGAGAGCAACATCCACGCAGGTCCCGGAATGATGGACCTCTCTCACTTTCAACACGGTCTGGCGCCGCAGCAATTCCACCAGAACTTTGCTCCCTTTATGCAGCATACGCCATCCCAGCCCACCTATGCCCCATCCTCCTTCGTCCACCAGGACACCGGTTATGAGACGATGGACCACGACGGGTCACCCATTTCCGATGGCGATGGCAAACGCATGGGTTCCATGGATGCCACTTTCCATTCGCAATCACCTCCCATGATGACCTTTCCGCCCCGCCAGTTCGGCGTGCCCATGTCGCATGCCTTGCCTCCCTCGGCAGACAAGTTTCGCTTTCACTGCACCTTGAATGCGCCGACTGCCATGATCAAGCACGCCGACGAGATCCCGATCACCTACCTCAACAAGGGCCAGGCCTACTCCCTCTCCATCATCGATACAGGCACCGCTCTTCCTGTGGTGCCAGGAACCAAATACCGGACCTTCGTGCGCATCTCATTCGAGGATGACCAGCAGCGCCACAAGCCGGGTGTATGCTGGAGCCTATGGAAGGAGGGACGTGGCACTAACGAAGCTCACCAACGTGGAGGGAAACTGCAGGCTGTGGAATACGTCGAAGCCGGGCAGCCTGCCGAGGGCGACGACAAGCGCACACGCATCGAACTGGAGAGCGCGTCCTTTGATGGGTTCTCGGTCGTATGGACTCCGGGTACCCTTGGCGCAGCCGAGTGCAACATTGCAGTTCGCTTTAATTTCCTCTCAACCGACTTCAGCCACTCGAAGGGTGTTAAGGGTATTCCGGTCAGGCTCTGTACGAAGACGAAGGTGATGCCGGTCACAGGTGCATCTCCGCCAGCAGACGGGCCACCCGAGATCTGCTACTGCAAGGTCAAGCTATTCCGAGACCACGGCGCGGAAAGGAAGTTGGCCAACGATGTGGCACATATCAAGAAGACCATTGAGAAGCTTAAGCAGCAGATTGCCCAGGCTGAGAGCGGAGGCAAAGACTTCGGGAAGCGGAAACGAGGAGGTGCACACAGCAAGGCCCAAGATCCCGCACGGCCGGGCAAGGCGCCCAAGCACAAGAGGACATGGTCCATGTCCTCGGCGAGCTCTGCGGGCGGCGGAGGTGGCAACACGCGACCCTCATTCGAAGACGACCTATCCTTCAAGCTGCGGACGCTGCAGGACATGTTTATCAGCACACGACCCGTGAGCATCCTGTACCTCCGTGGGGAGGATATGGACGATCCCGATCTCCACCCTGTGGTACTCCCTGGCGAGCCCACCGACTTGACCAAGATAGAGACTAAGGACAGTTCGGCATGGCGAAGTGGTCGAAGCTCCGTTGTAGATTCGTCGCTCGTCTCGCCTTCACCCAGCTCTTTGTCTCTGCAGTCACAACCAGCGGCCACGCTGGCGGAAGCCCTTAGCAACATGGAACACCCGGCGCCCGGACAGGTGTCCGACCGACCCACGAAGGTTGCGAAGACGGACGATGACGGGAAACTGAGCGGATGGATCGAGGCACTCGGGGTCGATCCATCATACAAGCCCCCGGCCGAGACGGCTGTGAAACCGGTGGCCTGTTTCTACGTGGCGCGCCGCCAGTCCGGCGAGATCGAGAATCGTGGGCTTCACCGGGCCATTTATTTAACGCAACGCACGCTTTCACACTTTGAGTCCCGCATTGCAGCCAAATGGGCCCTGGATCCGACAGCTGTCGTCCGCTCGCTTCGCGTTCTCGAGAGTGGCTTGGAGATCGAGTTGGACGACGATGTGATTCGCGAGATGTCGGAAGGCCAGGACATGGTCCTCGAGGTCGCCGAGGTCGAGCGAACCGTACCTCAGGCCAAGAGAGAATGGGAGATGATGGCAGTCGACGGTTCCGAGAGCGACAAGAACTCGGGCCACAGCGCCTTCCGTACAACCACCGGCTACGAGCTACGATTTACTTTCTAATTCGATAAATAATGAACGACTGGAATAGGGGAGGGGGAAAAGGGGGTCATAGACGCGAGACCCACGTTACCGGCTACGGACCCCGACGCTGGACTGGCTTCTGAACGGCCAGGTCGGGGTGTCTGATTTCTGCTTTTCGGCGTTCTAAGCGGGATACTTCAAAGATACCATTCCCTATGCGGGCAGCTTTGTTTCTTTTCATTCCCTCGGTTTTGTTTTGCCCAACCGAAGCCATCTACGGAGGTTCTAGACCGGGGACCGAAATACGACTGAAGACGATGCAACGTGTACCAACCAAACCAACAGTTCGAGAACGGGAGCTGCCACGACGATCCTTGAAAAAGCACCGGCGAGCTTGGAAACACATCTTTCTGCGGCGATTGGGGTGAGGAGGAAGACGAGATCGGTCGAGGCTTAGGGGAAGAGCAACCATGATACCTGAAAACCGGAGAGACACGAGGACAGGGCACACATGCACACGGGAATAGCGGCTTCTGATACCGCCGACACAGACACGGACGCGGAGGGACAGAAGCAGGTGAACACTTCATCTTCATCCCAGAAACTTTTTACCGTACTATTTTCACAAGCTACGAGCTTTAAAATCCCCCGAAGCTATTTGGTCTGTGGTGGAGAGAGGTACAGGCCCACCTAATACGTGGTGTAGCGACGTGCCGGGCACGAGTCAAGTCACGGTAGAGAAAGTACACAAAAAAACCCCAACCCAGACACGAAGAAGTACAAAAGCACCCGTCGCGCCAATGAACTTAGTGATGATCGAATGTGTGAACAATCGCATGACGTGCACCGCGCGAACCTGGGACTCATCTCCGCCGGCCCAGGCCGAGCGGTCTCAAAATGGTAACATAAGACGACCCTCGGAGGTCGCTCGGCCAAGGCCTGTCACGGGGAACGCGAAGCGAGAGCGGGCGTACGTGCGTGCATACGTGCGTGCGGCGGAGATTTGAGGTCAAAAGAGTAAAGAAACAATAATAATAATAATAGCATATGTGATGATATTATGAGTGTCGTCAGCGCAGTCACCTACTTTACTTTCACTCCCTCCTCCTACCACCACTGGCTTTCATTGCTGGTAATGACCTGGGGTCCTGATTCTTTGAAACGATCTTCCTACTCCCTATAGAAGGGCCGTGATATATAGAAAGAAATAAGATAAGAAAAAGAGAAATTGCCCGCGTTGAGACGAACAAGCGTCAAGCATCCCATCCGGGCGTGGACATGTATTGGGCAAGCTGAAGCCAGCGCCAGATCGATCGGAGATCTATCGCGACAAGGTCGATCAGCGGGCGCCGCCTCTCCGCCTTATGTATGTACATCACAGCTGCTGGCGTGGCTGGCGGCGCGTCTGGTGTGTGGCTCGCATGCCGGCCGCCCCTCCAATATCCGGAATCCCTCCCTTGAGACACGCGCCGGCTCTCTCTGTCCGCGACGGCTCGCGCGCGGGCGCGAGGTCAGGTGCAATTTCCTCCTCTTAGCGGTGCCACCGACCGCGAATTTGCTCAACTCCAGGAGTTTGGTAGGGTACGGAAGTACCTGTAGAGAAGCACAGAAGGAAGCGTGGAATCGAATTGGAACCTGCCAAGACAGACAAAGAGGCGCCCAGAACACCAGCGCGGCAAAACAAAACACACACCCCGACGACCCCCACATGTCGAACCCCCTCGTCGTCGTCGTCGTTGTCGTCGTCGTCGTCTCTTCCAGGGCTGGCTCAGACAAGGCGCCATCTGATCTGGAACTGCTATAGTAATAATGTACACCCTGCTCATTACCAAGGGTACCTGCTGTGCCACTGATTACTTACCTGCTGTGTTGGTAACAGCTCGGTCAGAGGTAGGTAGGGACCTGAATGAGTAATTCACACGAACGCAATTCGTAAGGTGCCTACCACGTATCAAAGCCCTGTGCGCGCGCGCGCGCGACCCGGGCCTCGGACCC
This sequence comes from Xylariaceae sp. FL0804, assembly GCA_022539325.1. Lineage (NCBI taxonomy): Eukaryota > Fungi > Ascomycota > Sordariomycetes > Xylariales > Xylariaceae > Xylariaceae sp. FL0804. Next base: position 1,959,505 of record JAJKLG010000007.1, on the reverse strand, counting down.
GGGGGGCCGGCAGCACGGCAGTTGCGGCATCTCACTTTTCTCTCTCTCTCTCTTTTTTTTTTCTCTTTTCTGGACAGACAAGCGACGACGCGCCCGGAAATTCGACGCTCCCACTTTCGGGGTCACACACCCCTCCCCCTTCCCCTCATCACAGCGCAGACAGGCAGGCAGGCAGGCATCATGCCAATCAAGCCACAAAGGATCTCTACCTGGCTGGCAATCTCGAGGGTGGCTAGGTGGCAGGTTCGAACTCGACCCTGCTCGACCCGCCCGTCTGGGCTGGGCTGGCCGGGCTGGCTGGAAGCTCGGCAGTGGCCGCGCCGTGTGGCTCGCTTCCAATTCCCTCTGCCCCTCTGTCTTGTGTGGCTTTTTTGTTTTCTTCTCTTTTCTTTCACATCATTCTCCAGCGACAGTCTGCTGAGAGGACACTTGGCAGTGGCTTGTCCACCCGCCGCCACACCTCTCCCAGCCAACCAGGCGATAGGGAACCGGTTCCGGATCGAATCGAGCCAACCGGAGGTTTCTTACCGGCCCCTCCCCCCCTCTCTTTTCTGCTGCTGTCGTCTGGTAGGGCCGCCAGGGCCCATAAAATTGCTACCCCACGCGCAGGAGACAGGTGCGGTACGTACCGTAACCATTTCACACACACACACACACCCCTCCCCGGTCGACGCCCACGAAACATGAAACACCAGCGCGCGAGCCGCTCATCTCCATCGAACATGCGAGCATGCATGCAGCAGCAAGACACACAGCAACAACACTCTCGCTTCACTTGCTGCCCCGGCCCTTCGCGATGATTCTTCATATTAATAAGGCGCGCGTCGACCCGGGTCTGCTGCAATAACGGAAGCAGCAAAACCCGGAGAGCACTCCGTACCGTAATTGAAGAGAGATAGAAGATGAGAAAGGCGTCAGCTCGGAGCTCGGCTGACCAGAAAAGAAAGCGGTGCCGATAAGAGGTTGTTTTCCATTCGTTGCTTTCTGCTCCAATCCATCTCATCTCCCTGCCTGCCCGCCGCAACCACACCTCTCTCTCTCTCTTCCCCAGCTCCCCTTCCCCTCACCCCGCCCCAATGTCGCTTGCGCATCCTACGGCATTCTACTGCCATTTGGGGTTCTCCCTCGAGTCGGGCCTCGTCATGCTCATGTGGGGTAAACCAGGTCACCAGGTCCCCTCATATCATTCCCACGAGAGCTACTTACAGGGGGAGCTCCAGTGGGATCTGGCCTTGACCGTGGCCAGAAGTAACAACACCATCTGCCCTTGAGGCATGTAGGTACGGAGTACTCATTACGCATCTACATGTCAGCCGTCTGGAGTACACGGCCACGACTGTGTGATAAGGCCCGACTGCCAGGTAGGTACCTAACTTAGGTACGGATAGGGCTGCCGAAATTTGCTCTCCGTCTCATCCGTCTGCTGTCGTGATGTCGCCCCATCTGACCCTGCGAAAGCAGAAGGCATGCCGTCAGGCCGTCCGTCGACTGCCACTTGAAGCCGTGCCAGGGGCCTCAATGTGACTGACTGCCTTGTCACGACGAGAGGAGCTCAATTACACAAACGCGGCCTATGCTGTGCTGTACTGTCCTGTCCAGTACACAGGAGCCGCCGTCACTTCCGGACTGTCAGGCCCTCTGTTGACTTGTTGGAACACTGATGTTAGGGGGGGTGTACGCGCAATGTACCGCGCTCTACACAGACTCCCTCGTCCACCTGACGTTGGAGTTGGGTACTCGCTCGAGCCGCGATGATGTGTCAAGCCACGTAGGCCCAGAACTCTACTGAGGCAGTGCAAGCTGTGGCGAGTGGCTTGCGTGTGTCCTGCGTGAGCCCCCCTCGGGGGTGTGGCACGCCCGATGTGGCACAACTGTGGCAGAGAAGCCCCAGTGGACACTTGCTGGGCCACTAATAAACCTTCCCCAAAACGCTCTCACCCTTTCCCATCACAACTAGTATCAGCGAGGGTGTAGATATCACCAACCCACGCGGTCCCGGATGATGCAAAAGGCTGTTGACTCGCAGGAGCATTCATTTCATCTCTTTTGCGTACAGTGTGCGCCGGGCCCCTGTCCATATGATCTGTCCGTCGCTACCTCGAGCCATAAGCTCGCTGAGTGGGAGCGCCGGTCGAGCGCGATCACGCGACGGCCTCGGCCTCCCGGACAGTTGTTCGGTAACGTAGGTACCCACGCCGCAACGCCCAGGCAGCGAGGTAGCGTGGCCCATGGGCGAGCTCTCTATCTCTAGCAGTGGCCGACGGTCGAACCGTCTGATTTGCGGCTCACAACATCGCGTGATGAACGACTGACAGTGACGCCAGCGCGCCACGGAGAGGGAGAGGGAGAGTAAGAGAAGGTCCCCCAATGGGAGAAATCCCCTACCACTGTTTGATCTGGCGACGCGGCTGCCGGCAGTCGCCAACTTGAGATCTCGTCGTTTCGTTCCACGGGCACACTGCACAGGCATGAGTCTACTCATCGGATGCCACAGCGCCGGTAGTCGACGTGAGATCCAGACGGAAACTATTCATTCCGGCGTGAAACCCGGCACGAAACAATGCAGCATGTCGCACCTAAGTTACTGCATAGTACTGCATAGGAGAGCGGCGTGGGCCAATCCGGCGAATCCCCATGACTGTATTATTCGTGATGCTCGGGCAGCAGGCATACGGGAGTACTACCGGTAGTCAACAGCCCCTCGTCGAGCTGGCGCTGTCAGAGAGCCGCTGTGCAGTATGGCCTCAGGGTCCGTCTGCAGGCAGCTCTCCTCTGCAGCAGAAGCCCTCGCAGCGCATCCGTCTGACACTGCGGGGAGTCCCTGAGAGCCCTGCACCGATGCAACTGTGGCACACTCGCTTTGGGCGGACAGCGGGCCCACGAACGCGACCGCACGATCACACACGGCGACAGCCAGGGGGCACAAGTACCGGTACTTCGACCGCTTCACGCAGGGATGCAAGGACACCCGCCACAAATCTTCTGGACCCAGACGCAGCTCTCGGGAGGCTTGACCGCCGGCCGGTGGGGCTTGGTCTCTGCAGCACGCGCCGGTCTCCCGACTTCTCTCTCTCTTCTGCGGCCCCTCTCTCTGTGTGTGTGCCACTATGGTAGGGAGTAACTTCTGGTCAGCCATGAAGCCGAGAGCAGCCTGCGGGAATGAGGCACGAGAGCGCGAGATAGCCCGCCCACTTGTCCGTCGTCGAATGGGGTCGCTCCCGTACGGACCGCTGAGCCACCGGCCCACGTACCGTAGGTCGCACGGCTACGCGTCCTCTTCATTGCCGGAGCACAAGGAGCAGTCCCGGCGAGAGTCTGCAACCTGTCGGGCGGACGGGCAGCGGGAGGCCTCCGTCCAAGAAGCCCACGTGGGCGCCTGCCTGCAGACGCGGGTCACCAGCCGAGGCCAATCCCCCCGAGCCCCAATGGCAGCACGAGGAAGTACGGAACGGTTAAGGTCCAGCCGGGCGGTTGCCGGCTCGCCGAGCGACGGTGCAACCGGTGGGGCCGTGGGCATACACGGCCTGACGGCACCGGCATGTGGCTCATTACCCTCTCCGAGATCCCTGGATGGAGCCACAGGTGGCATGCTTTACACTTTCGGCCAGCCGTAGTGGCTTGAGCCAATGAAGTCTACCCACTGATGGAGGCTCTCACGGGGACAGGAGCGTCGCCACACCACGGCCAGGTATCCAGGGCCGGTGAGCCACAAGTCTTCTGCCATCACGCCCCGGGGTAGCTGCCCCTTTCGGGGCTTTGGGCAGGGCAAAAGACGACGACGGGCAGCGCGGCTGTCGATCGCAGTGGGCTGTTCACTAGCCACCGAGGCTGCAGGGCATCGCAAATCACCATGGCCGGGCGTCGAGAATAGAAACTTTTGCCACCGTCGAGCCACAATCTGGCGAGAGGGAACTTCCCACGCCGAAGGGCCCCACGGCGGACAGCCAATGGCCGGGCCCCGACGACCTGCAAACCTGCCCTATAGGGCAGGTATTGACACCCGCCACACCTGCCCTCCATGTAGACTTTGGGGGGGACGTGCGTGTGCCACAGGTGATGGAGAGAGGTCGTCTTTCCCAGGGAGTGGAAGCGGCCGTCCAGGCATGACAAGGACTGGGGACCGGGAAGGGAGGGGGAGGGGAGTACGCGGAAGAATATCGCCACAGTGGATGGTGCTCTGCGGCGGTGCAGGGCGGCATGAGTGATGAGTCAAGCCTCAGATCAGCAGAACGGCAGCAGCGGCATCAAGCCACGGCCGATCGCCGGGTGGTCTGCCTTCTGGGCGTGTGCGGTGTGGCTGCGGGAGTGTGTGGAGTTTGCTGAACCACAAATCGATCGGCGGTCCGTCATGCCCGTTACGGGATGAGGGGCAGGGAGGTAGGTGGGTTGTTGACGGAGGCAGCTATGCGGTAGGTACCTCGCTGAGAGCGGCTTGGGGGTGAGTGACTCGCTGGGGGGTGAGTCGATTCAACCACCAGACGTCGAGCTTTCTATCCCTAACAACCTACTGTAGGTAACCAGTTGGTCTGGGCGCCCTGGGAGGCCGCCGGCCGGCCGTGATGCGAACGATGCTTTTCCCGGGGAGCCGCCGCCAGCCATTCATCAGCACACGCCCACGCCCACGCGAGACGCAAGTCGTCGCCGCGGGTTTCCGAAGCGGCAAACGTGAGCGACTAGAAGAGAGCTCTCGGGATTCGCAACCCCTCACCCGGATGAGGTGGAATCAGGGGCGGGCCTCACTCAATATGAGACTCGGCGCGAGAGATATATACTGTAGGTAACAAGTCACGAAGGGCAAATACTATAGTACTCGTCTGGGCTACAGGCGCCCTTCGACTAGAAGTTGGTCGGGGTAACCCACTTCTAGTCTGGTCAGTTGATTTAGCAAATGACCATTGATTTGACAAAATTTGCCGGTACGTGGGCTTGTGTGAGAAATGCTAGCAAAGCTAAGTATCACTATATACCCATAAAAACACGTGAATTTATGGGTAAGCCTCGGTACTTAGATCTGCTAGCATTTCTCACATAAGCCCACGTACCGGCAAATTTTATCAAATTAACGGTCATTTGCTAAATCAACTGCCTGGGCTCTAAGTGGGTTACCCCGACCAACTTTGAGCCCGAGATGCCTTTAATCTGGGCGAGTAGCCCCTTGTAGGGCAGAAGAAGAGTGAGTCACTGGGTGCTGGAGGAGAGCTGTGTGAATTTGGAGAGAGACACACCCCGCGGGCTGTGACGTCATCCGGCGACCCCTTTTCTCGATGCGCCCGCGCCCGACAGCGCCGTCAGCGCGGAGCGCGGTCTTCTCCCTACCTGCTACGGTACACCTAGACACGTTGTAGACGGCGTCGTGGAGATGATTTTGTAGAACAGAAACTGTACCTACCTCTTAGCTACCTTACCTAGTACTGTAGACTTACTCAAGGAGAAGCACTATTGGGGCCGTGCAAGTCCCACTATCGGGGCCGTGTGGGAACTTTACAGACCTATCAGAGGACCAGAAAATAACAATACAAGCCCGCGCACCAAATTTTGTATAACAACTCTTATATCTCTCTTCTCCCTACCTCCTATTCTGACTCTTCTTCACACACGCACGCAGTCAATGGCACTTATTCGGTTTTTATTACAGAATCGAATGATTTAGAGCCTGGCAGTGAAGAAAACGCTCCCTTAGCCATTAGCCATGACTGCGTACCCTTTACCATGGCTACGTGCCCTGCGTGCCCTTAGCTAAAGGCCATAACCGCGTGCCCTTAGCCATAACTGCGTGCCCATGGCCATGACTGCGTGCCCTGCGTGCCCATTGCCCAAGGCCATAGCTGCGTGCCCTGCGTGCCCTGCGTGCCCTTGGCCAAAGGCCATGGCTGCGTGCCCTGCGTGCCCATAGCCCATGGCTATAACTGCGTGCCTTGCGTGCCTTGCGTGCCTTGCGTGTACTGCGTGTCGTACGTTATTGTTGTTGACGTCGTCGTTGTATAAGGCTTTGCAGGGCTCTAGGCGGCGCGGGGTGGCGGCTGGGAGAGCAAAGATGAGGCTGGGAGAACAGAGATACCAGAGTTGTTATACAAAATTTGGTGCGCGGGCTTGTATTGCTGTTTTCTGGCCCTCTGACTGGTTCTAAAAAATGGGCGCACGGCCCCGATAGTGGGATTTGCACGGCCCCAATAGTGCTTCTCTACTCAAGATGCTATCTCGTGAAAGTGAGAGCTTACTGACCTAAGCATACGAGGAGACCGGCTCCATCGTCGTCCGTCATGCCCGAAAAAGGGGGGACGATAGACGCTTGCTTCTCACTCTAAAGACTTACAACGTGCACTACCCTGGAAGTAGTACGTGAACACCCTACCACCGTGGGTATACACACCTACCGAGGCGTCTCTGCAGTGCCTGTCCCCTTTATTCCTTCACTTCCGACCGCAGGTAGTCATCTCTAGTCGATGTTTTTTTATCAAGCGAGCAAGCACGATGATTCTTAGCTCTCCCCGGTGCCGGCACTTCTCCTATTATCCAACGGCAGAGTAAAGAAAGGGGTGGCCTAAGCACCCACTTACCGAGGCTGATCCAAGCCCAGCCCAGGCGCCGTTGGAGGCTCTGCCCGAGGGCTCTGCTGCTATAGAGACGCCATCTCAGCGCTTTGAGGTAATCCGCCGTTGGGGCTACTAGTGGATGGATACGGTAGGGTTCGTTCATACCCACTACCTATCTGGCTCCGTTCTGCACGGAAAACGGCGAAGCGTGGGAAAGGATGGAGAAGAAGAAGAAGAAGAAGGGGGCTGTGCTTGCTCCAGCCCGGCCCTTGCGAGCAAGGTGGATATTCCCCTTTTTTTAACCCCTTGTCTGTCGTTTCGTTATCTATTTTTTTCATCCTCGTCCACAATAATAATGGGTATGTAAAAGCTTCTTCTCTTCCGAGTCCCCTTCTATGGGGCCTTTACGACAGAGGTCCAGACCGGGGTGGAGATGCGGCCATGCCGAGCTCCGAGTCATAGGGGTTCAGCCGGGCGCGCGCTGGGGAGGAAACGGGGAGAAGGGAATACGGGGCGGCAGCAGAATGGAACGGACGCGTCGAGAAGAAGAAGAATAATAGTACGCAGTGACAAGGGGAAGGGAAGGGGGGAGGAGAAGGGGAAAAGGGCGGCAGTAGCACCAGCGCTGATAGAAATCGAACCTAATGCCGCACCCACTGCGAGCGTCATCACACCGCGCATACAGCAACACCACGCAGTGGGAGATGGCGTCGTGAGGTGTCGGGAGAAAGCGTGGAGTGTCGACGTCACTCAGGGGGCGAACAGAATAGGGGGTAATCGTAAGGGGAAAAGAGAAAAGGAGAAGAGGAAGAGGAAGAGGAAGAGGAAGAGGAAGAGGAAGAGGAAGAGGAAGAGGAAGAGGAAGAGGAAGAGGAAGAGGAAGAGGAAGAGACTGACCATGTCTGAATAAGTGCCTCAGGAGCTTGTTGTAAGCGGCCCTCGTCGTCGACGGGACTCGATGCCGGGCGTGAACCGGTGCGGTGTCGCCTCCTGTGTCCACAAGGGGCAGACGAGGTACATGAGAGAGAGAGAGACCCCTTCTTCTCGTAAGCTACGTGACTGCTTGAGAGGCCAAGGTAGATCAAGGACTTCTCTCGCTCGCGCGCTGGAGGCTATCATCATCTCGCCGCTGTCTCTGTCTAGTACGCCGGCCTTCACCCTCCGTCCCCCCCATTCCCTTTTTACTCACACCCGGGCCTTCTCTCCCTTCACGACCGCAGGTCTCAGGAGAGCGTATTGAGAGATCGACCGGTGCCGTATTATGCACGCATTCCTGTACTGTCATCATCATCATCATCATCATCATCATCGTCGTCGTTGTCGTCGCTGTCGTCGTTGTCGTCGTTGTCGTCGTTGCCCAGTGGATAGAGCAGAGAAGAGCAACTATCTGTGCGCTTCGGACTTGCACAGGTGGTGAATCCTTTGGCTTTGGGGAGGCACCACCGGCCAGCTGCTCGCAAGTACAGGGCTGGCGTGAACTCCCCCAAGTGCCTCAGGTGGTCTGATCAGGAGCTAGTAAACGACCCTGAGACGCAAGCCGGCGATGTAGGTAGGCACGGACGAGATGCTATATAGATCTGTCATTAAAGCAGGCACATCTTGGGTAACGGCGGCACCTCTGCTCCGGGCAACTGTCGATATCCGCCCTGGACCTCGCCGGGAATGGAACGTGCTTTCCCTCTTGTAGAAGTGAAACAGAGAAAGCACAAGGCGAGATGCCCAGCAGCAAACGACAGCGAAGACCGCGAGACAAACGGGGAGGTAGTCATCGGAGCAGGGTGTTATTTCTCTTGTTCCGCACCACTACTTGCTATACCGTAGCGTTCCCATCCGCAGCACTCCGCAGCACTGCTATCCGTTCCAGTACTTACTCCTCTCTGCCTCCTCCCCTCTATCTCGTCCTTCTTCCTCTCCGGCTCTCCCTTGAATCCCCTCGCGAGCTGCGCCGCGGCGCGGCTGAAGCGGCGCAAACCTAATGCTGCTGCTGCTGCTGCTGCTACTGCTGCTACTGCTGCTACTGCTGCTACTGCTGCTACTGCTGCTACTGCTGCTACTGCTGCTACTGCTGCTACTGCTGCTACTGCTGCTACTGCTGCTACTCCTCCTGCTGCTCCTGCTGCTGCCGCTGTCCCTGCCGCCGCCGGCGCCTGGCACGAAGGACTGCCACGTCGTCCATGTGCTTGCTTGCTGTTTCCCTTCCCGTGACAGCATACAACGAAAAGGAACCTGCATCGTGGCAGAAGCCCCATACTAGGTATACCCATCATCGGCGGTAGGTGTTAACCGGTCTGTGCCAATCATCGTCCCACTGTGACTGACGGCCGAGATTCGGCTGCCATGTCAACTTCAAGTCGGGCGCCAAACGAGTACCACAGAACAGGCGCGTGTTGGAAGACCGATACCGTTGATAGGCAACCAGATAGCTACCGCTCATGATTACCGAGGTTCATCATACCCGTCATCAGCCCGACATCCACCCCATCATAGGGCGTATTTTCCGACGTCGACGGGGTGAGCTCGGGGTGCTGTGCTACTCCCAGATCCTCCCACGACGGGGCCCACATGCCCCAGCCCACATTGGACGCGTCCAGGTCGCCGACACCACGCATGTACTGGTTGAGGTCGCCGCCACCCAGGCCGAGAGGCAGTTGCTGCGGGTCGACCGCCGAAGAAGAAGGGGCGGGCAGCCCCCCGGACTGCGCCTCGGCCGGCGGGACGAGACCGGGACCGGGACCGGGGGCGGGGACGGGATCCGGATCGGGAGCGAGCGGCGAGCACTCGCGCAGGCGGGCGATGAAGTCGGGCGTCTCGAGCGGCTGGCCGGCCTGGGCGAAGGCCTGCTCGCGCGCGGCCCAGGCCCTGAGGGTCAGCTGCCGCTGGGCGGCGTACTGCCTCTTGGCCGGGTCGAGCATCTCCTCGTGCCAGGCGAAGGTCGACTGGATGACGCGCCAGCCGCGGTCGGCGAGGGGGCCCGTGGGGCGCCGGCAGAGCCGGCCGGCGAACATGATCCACACGTCGGGCTGCATCTGCAGCTTGAGGAACCAGGTGTAGCCCGTGGCCTCGAGGCGGCGGTAGGTCGACTCGTTGTACTCGTGCTGCCGCACTAGGGCCTTGAAGATGCTGTCCTGCGGGGTGAGGATCTCGGTCCCGAATTCCGGGTGCTCCCGCATGGGGATCAGCATCAGGCCCATCCGGTTCACGAGCTGCGGCCGGACGATGAGGGCGGCGAGTTGGACGTTGCCGGCCACCTCGTCGACGTACTTCTCTTCTATCTCGCGCAGGTCCGAGTCCAGCCTGGCGAGGAGGGCACGACACTCGGCGCGATTCCTCTGATCTTCTGGCGTATCCTCGTCGCCCCCGTGCTTCTGCAGGGCGGCGAAGGCCGGATCGAAGGTCTTGTGCGTCGAGCGGACGAGCTTGTGGAAGTGGTATACCATCAGGCAAAAGGCCATCTCGGTGGGCCCCTCCCTTTCGCGGACGGGCTCGGTCGAGTTGGGGAACAGGTCTGCATCGTTCAGGTTCAGGGGTATCTTGGTGTCACGAAAGAACGGCACCAAGGCGTGGCTGAGGCCGGATAGCATGGCTGCTTTCGCGTCCCAGATGATAATCTGCCACCATATCCTCCGACGCATCTCCGTCTCAAAGGGGTGGAGGTTGAGCTCTTCCCCATCGCAGTGATAGCCCATCTTCTGGGCCATGCGGACGACATTCCCGCTCATGATCCAGAGAGCGTGTCGGTCAACCCGGTTGTGGAGCGAAAGCTGATCGAGGTCAGAAGAGAATTGCCGAGCCTCGAATGGATAAGTCTCACCATAAAGAGGACCAGTGTCTGCAAGATGGTCATGTCATGGTTCTTCAAGTAATTGAACCGGACCAGCGATACTTTACAGCCCGAGGTGAACTGGTGTAAGGCGCTGTCGCGGGCCACGCCAAGGGTCTGCAGACACTCGGCCTCGGTGAGAGAGACGACGGCCATGGTGTAGATGGCAAAGAGCAGAGCCTGGTAGTTCAGCGGCACACGGCCGATGTCGACGGCGGCCTCCACAACGACCGGCTGTAGCGTGGGGACGTGTATAAGCTTAGTCAGTGGGTTGACGCGTTCGAGGAAGAAGTGCCAGAGCCGGAAGGCGTGCGCCGGGTCGGGCTGCAGCTCACGCGTCTCGACCACATAGGGGTCGGTTGGCAGGAAGAGGTCACCAGTGCTCTCCGGCGTGAGGTGCTCGGCGGCCGTGCCCTCGGACTCGGTGTCCTCGACAGGACCGAGGATCTCTCTCATGGCTTGAAGCTGCGAGCCAGTGTCAGTATCCGAAGCCTTCCTGGTTGGTCGTTGGATACTTCAGAAACTCATGGAATGATTTAGTGATCACCGTACCTCATCGTGGAAGCTGGCCCAGAGAACGTTGTCCATATAATAGAAATTGCGGCCGTGTTCGACGATCTGGCCCGTCGTCCTGGACGTGTCCGCGGGGTCGCCAAACGGGTCTGCGGGTGTGGACCGGCCTGTGTCGGACGAGCCCGGGTCTGACTGAGCTGTCCTGTCCTTGAGCTGGAGTTGCCTGAGATGGCTGGGCGGTGAGTCGCCCACGTGGCCATACTGCCTGAGCAGCTCTTCACACCGGGCCAGGCGCTCCAGGAGGGCCTGGTTTGGACGGCGACGCCTCTGGGGGACGGCGGGCGTGCTGGGCGTGCACGCGACCTTGGACTAGAAAAGCCGGGGGGGCGCGCGCAGGCGCGAAGTAAGCATCGTGGCAACGGTGCTCGGGCATTCAGAAAGGCAGGCCACAGCACCCCCGTACCTTGATGCAGTTGGCGCACGGGAAGTTCCGGTCGCATTTGACCTTGCGGTACTGGCAGTGAGCGCAGGCCAGCACCCGTCCGCTCTTGGTGGCGGGCTGCGAGGCAGCGGTGGACGAGGTAGACATGTCTGGACTCTGACACAGATCTGATCGAGCCAAGGGAAAAGGGTAAAAAGTTGTAAACTCCAAGACGGATCAAGGCCGGCTGGGATAAGCCGAAGACATTTTGAAGACTAGGCAGATGAGTCGAGCGGCTGAGAAGTAGGGGTTCGTAGGCTGGTAGGGGTTCATCGTACTCCGTATCCGTAGGGGTCGTGTGGTTTCTAACGTTCGAGAGTGGCACAGCGATATGCAATCCGGGGTTAATGATCGTAGGTAACACTTCGCGAAGTGGATCCAGCTGTTCTGTTCTTTTGTTCCCAAACGTTCCATGCGTTCCTAAATCACTCTAGTCTAGTAGTAGTCTAGCAGAGAACTACTACCTTAGCATGATGGAATAAGCCCCCCCCCCCACCCCTCTCTCTCTCTCTTCTCTCTTCACTCGCCCTCTCACACAGTGACAGACTCACATACTCTCAGCCCTACCATATCGAGTCACAGACGAACGGATCCTCCCCCCTCAAAGGAAAACGTTGGGCTTGACGGGATGCTATTTTCAGATACCACCCAACTCATTCAAAGTCGAGATCTCAGCTGCTCATGAGTCATCCAGTTCCATCCGCTGCAGTGTGACGCTGGCTAATGGTCGCCATGCTCATGGCTCACGGGTGCGGGATAACTCTCCCTTCCCTTGCTCCAGCCTTGTCACCAATGCTGGTCGTCTTCCCCTTGACCCCGACAGTCTTACCGCCCACTCGGTCCCGAGAGCCAGGCCGCCAAAAGCTGAACAACCTCGCAGAGTCTCAAGGGGTCGGTAGGTAAGGGTCTTCCATGTGAGGCCACCAAAGCCGTCGCTGAAGGCATCCGAAAAGTCAAGGCTCTCGAGATTCGGAAGTGTTCCGTGATAACAAATCGCAACTTCTTAATGAAAAGCAGTATCTGAACAAGTATCGTCGGTTACCATATCCTAATATAACGGTACCTAAGTTCCAACTCATATACGAGGAAGAAAGGGATTTAGAAAAGATATGTCGTACCACCACCTCCTACAAATTTATAGATCATACATCGGTACTGCAATCCTTGAGACAAGATATGAGCAACCAGACAGGAGATACGACAGAGAGATATGATTGAAACGAAATTGCCTTTATCCAAAAACGCCAACATGAATGACCCGACCATCCTGTAAATTGTACCGGTTCCTCGCCAAAGAGTTCCCAAGCTGCAGCAACTTCACTTACATCAGATCAAGTTAGCTGCTTCTTTACAAATCCGTCCAACCCATCGCAACGTGTCAGCGCGGGGCGGGAAAGTCAACCTCACTCGCCGGCCGCGCCCGAGTCTCGACAGGAGGGGGGATCGCCCCAGCGCGCCCACTCGTCCTCGCGCAGCCGCAGCGCCGCGTCGACGATGCGGCCGAGCGAGGCGACGTTCTCGCGGGCCGTCATGGTCTCGTGACGGCCCTGGATGCGGCGGATGCGCAGGGCGGGGCGCCCGGCCCGGTGCGCCGCCGGCGTCGCGTCCGCATCGTCGTAGTCGAAGCACACGTCGTGGCTGCGCGCGCCCGCCACGTGCCGCGCCCACGCGCCCACGTACACGTACCGCCACGACGCCGCGTCCGGCACGTGCGTCCCGCGCGGCACCCCGCCCGTGTGGAAGGCGTCGTACCCGCCGCGCACCGTCCCGCGCGCCGCGTACCCGCGCGCCAGCCGACGCGTCGCCATCGTCGTCGCCGTCCAGCCGTGCAGGCGCGCGCCGTCCTCGAGCCCCGCCGCCGCGAGCCGCGCCGGGCCCAGCAGCTCGGCGGCCGCAGACGCGGCGTCCTCGGGGGCCACGCCGGCGGCGGCCAGGCGGGCCGCGAAGGCCGGGCCGCCGGCGGCGTACTCCTCGCCGTCCAGCGCGCCCGTGGCCTCGAGCACGCTGCCGACGAGGTCGCGCTCGTCGACGTCGTCGGGCGCGATGCTGACGTCGACGACGCCGTCGAGCCCGCCGCAGAAGAGGACGGACTCGCCGGCCGCCTCGAGCCGCTTGGCCAGCTCGAAGGCCACCACGCCGCCGAAGCACAGGCCCAGCAGCGCGTACGGCCCGCGCGGCTGGTGCGCCCGGATCCCGGCCAGGTACGCGTCCAGCATCTCGTCGAGCGTCGCGAACGGCCGCTCGCCCGCCTCGACGCCGCGCGCGCACAGCGCCAGCACCCGCCGCTCCGGCAGCAGCGGGAACAGGCCCGTGTACATGAGGATCCCGCCGTTGGCCGGCGGGCACAGGATCAGCGGCGTCCGCGGGCCGTCGGGCCGCAGGACCTTCACCGGACAGTAGGAGGAGCTCGCCGTCTCCGCCGCTGTCGGTGTCGTTGTCGTCGTCGCGGCGGCTGCCGCCTGCTGGACGGTCTGCGAGGTGGCCGAATCTATCTCCCGTATTGTCCGGCAGGCGAGCAGCTGCGTCACGGACAGCGGGGTCGGCAGGGAGAGGGCCTGCTCAATCCCCATCTTCAGGCGGAGGTAGGCCAGACTGTCGATGCCGAGCGTCTCTATGGGGAGGTCGGCAGAGAGCTCCGACTCGGGGATGCCCAGGCGGTCCGTAAACACCCGCGCGATGGTGCGCTGCTGGGAGGTCGCGAAGTCGCCGCCGCTCTGGCTGGTGGTCTCCGGCGCGAGCTTGAACTGGTTGAACTCGCCGGCCAGCAGCGACGCCTTGAGGGCCGACCGGGACAGCTTGCCAATGCTGCTCTTCGGGAGCTTGCTCCGGGGCAGTGGCGCGACCAGGCCTGGGCGCTTCCTGCAGAAGCCGACGACCGCCCGGTTGATGTCCCTGACGATCTCGCCCAGCCGCGCCCGGTCATCGAGCGCGCCGTCACCGCCCGCGGGGTGGAAGAGGATGACGATCTCCTCGCTGTCGCCGGCGTCGCTCCAAACGGAGAAGGAGGCGGTGAAGCCGGGCTCGAGCCCCGCGATGCCGGCCGCCTCGACGGCGTACTCGAGGTCGCCGCTCGAGTAGTTCTCGCCGTTGAGCACAAGCACCTCCTTGGACCGGCCCACGATCACCAGGCTGCCCTGCTCATCCACCCGCCCCAGGTCGCCCGTGTCGAACCAGCAGCCGCCGTCGTCGTCGTCGGCGGCGGCCGTGAAGCACGCCGCCGTCGCCGCCGCGTCGTTCCAGTACCCCGGGAACACCATCGGCCCGCGCAGCTGCACCGCACCCTCCCTGATGACCTCACCGCCACCCTCTGTCGGCGACGACGACGAGGGCCGCCCGTCGTTGCCGCCGCCGCCGACGAGGCGCAGTTCGTGCCCAGGCAGCGGCTGCCCGACCGACGCGAAGGCGTAGCCGCGCGCGAGGTCGCCCGCCGGCCCGCGCCGGTTGTAGAAGAGCGCCGAGCACGTCTCGCTCAGCCCGTAGACGGCCGTGACGGCGGTGGCGGGCGCGCCGTGCGCGCACAGCACGGCCGCCGCCGCCGAGAGCGTCGACGTCTTGTTGGCCTCGCCGCCGCAGAAGAGCACCTTGAGCCGGCTGAAGTCATAGGCGGGCGGGGCGTCGTTGTGCTGCTGCTGGCCCGGCTGAGAGGAGGAGGAAGAGAGCTGCTCGTGGGCGCGGGTAGCGCTGGCTAGGAAGGAGTTCGGCGCGAAAGTGTACGCGATCCGCCGCTCCGACAGCATCTGCCAGAACCGCAGGGGGTCCTGGCTGAACTCCGCGGGGGGCACCACGAACATGTTGGCTCCTGCACACAGGGCCTGCAGATGTAGCTCGCATATGGCGACGCTGTGGTCAAAGGCTGAGAGTCGCGTATCAGCAGCAAGCATCTCAACCATAGGAGGCGGATAGGTCTGAGAGTCAGTGGGAGTCAACTCACATGTCCAGCAGAGGAAGTTGTCATCATGAGTCATTTTGTTTTCGGCGCACTTGAGTTCACTGGAGGCAAGGAGCTGACGGTGTGTAAATCGCACGGCTTTCGACGGTCCGGTACTGCCGCTGGTGAAGAGGATGGTACAAGTCGCGTCGTCTTGGTCTGCCCAGTCATGCAGCTGCAGGCTCCTCCTGGAGTTTTTGCCCTGGGGAGCATACTCGGGCGAGAGCTTGTCGGTGCAGACGACGTCGAAGCCGCCGTGCGCCGCGAAGGGGACTGCACTAGCTGTCGTCGTGAGCACGTGGGGGTGGCCAAACAGTTGGCTGAAATGATCGAGCTGCTTCCTTCGCGCGCTCTCGCCGGCATTCATCGGCGGCAGCAGGGCGGGAATGCCACCGGCTGCAATGACGGACCAGTACCACACGAAGTTGTCCCGATGCCGCTCGAAGAACAGGAGAACCGGTCGACCAGGGGCTACCAAGCCGCAGTCCAGGAGCATGGGCGCGTTCGTCTGCACGGTGAAGAGTTGGTGTCAGATAAGTTGTCTTTCAACGAGCGGGATGCTGAACGGATCCCCCATGTTCGGGCACTCGTATCTTGACTCCAGCCATCGAAGGACACATTTGCGGTGAGATACTCTGGGAGAAAAACGAGTCAACGTACCATGGCAAGGTCCCAAAGCCGGGCAAAGCTCAGGCTCTCGAATCCGACCCCTCCGGGGACGTCACGCATGAGCAACCCATTGTGAGGATGGGTGAGCGAAGCTTGCCGCAGGAGCGACAGCAGGTTGGACCTCGGGGGAATCTGGGCCTCCAGTGGCACTAGGGCCGGTGCTGCTGCTGCTGCTGCCAGCTGCAGTATCTTGGGATCAACCAGCGGCTCCAGGGCCGGCTCCGCCTCAATCGTCTGGGTCGACATAACCAACATCCTTTCTTGGATGACCGGATTGAAGAAGCAGATTTATCGTGACAGTGTTGAGGGGGCCTGGGAAAGCTGGCCAGACATCAATATTGGCGCCGAGTTCAGAAGATCAACACCCTCCTGGATCATACTTCTCGACACGTATATATCGTGCTTTCTTTGCTGAGATACTCGAGTCTGGCGGAATAGATCGAAACAGGAGCATATAAGCGAGTAAAGGTGATGGTCTTGGATGTAAGCGAGACGATGTGAAAGATTGGTCCCCCCTTGGGGTACTCTCGTGTTATGCTGATGACGTGCTTGTCTCGCCCTTGAACTGCGGCTCCTAGTCTCCGAGAGAACGACGAAAGTTCTTCCATCGTGTGGAAAACCGAGTGAGTCCTTGTTTTATGTTCCTGCATTACCGACTGGTTAGCGCATTCTCCCTGAAGCGAGCTGTCTCGGACACGGCGAAAGGGGGAAAGGGGCTATCAATAGTCTCATGATAATCTCAGCTTTGCCATCAGAATGCGCCCTGACGCGGATCCATTTGCGGCCGCCCACCGCGTAAATAACAACATGGCGAATGAGCTGATCTTCAGGGGGTCCCGTTCGCCCGTAGTCAGGAGAAGTCAGGTTGTTTACAAGTTACGAGCCTTCAAGCACTTCTCATGCGGAACATGCAAAGTCCGTGCCACCAGCATCTCAAGGTTAATCTGATTTAGAATACCTTCGTTCGTCGTCGTCGTCTTCTTCATCAGGAGTAAGCTCACTACGAAGTACCAAAGCCAATGGTCTGCATTTCTTTAGGAGCAGAAAGCTACAGACGGCAATTTCTACACGTGGCTTCTCTTGGCATCGCCAATGGTAAAGCTACTTACACGCCGTCCCGGCGGCCTTTCCCTCCCCGGGAGCTCATGGCACCCCTCTCACAAGAGATGGGCCAACGTCTGCGCGCCGGGACGCGGCCACGCGTATCCCGACGCCGCCATCACTACGGCGCCTAGTAACGTGCTGGTCTACGGGGCCGGGGGTGCGTGAGCCCCCTCCCTCTCCCCTCCGCGGGGTTATCATCAACGACTGACTGACTTACTGCTTCGACGTGCCACAGCCGTTGGGGGCGTCATAGCCTGGCGCCTGAGCCAGCTGCCCGGCGTGCGCGTCTCCGTCGTGTGCCGGTCCAACTACGAGGCCGTCAAGACCCGCGGCTTCAGCCTCTCGACGGCGATATGGGGCGCCGGCCACTTCCGGCCGCACGCCGTGTTCTCGAGCCCCGCAGAAGCCGCCATCGCCAACAGCAGCAGCGGCAGTAGCAGCAGCAGTGGCCACTTTGACTACGTCCTGTGCGCCAATAAGTCCACGACGACGACGGCTGAGAGCAGCCACCACCACCACCACTACCGCGAGCAGAGCGCCCCCTCCCCGTACGAGGACCTCCGCGCCGTCGTCGGCGGCGAGACGACGCTCGTGTCGCTGCAGAACGGCGTCGACGTCGAGGCGCCGCTGCGCCGCGCCTTCCCGCGTAACACCATCCTCTCGGGCATCGTGTACATCAGCTGCCGGCAGCCAACGCCGGGCGTCGTGTGCCAGGACGCCGGCATCCGGCCGCACGCCGTCGGGCTGGGCGTGTACGACCGGCGGCGGCGGCCTTCATCATCCTTGTCGTCGTCCTCCTCCTCCTCCTCTTCGTCTCGCCTTACTGACAACGACGACTACGACAACGACGCCGACGACGCCCGACTGGCTTCCTTCCTCGCGCTCACGGGTCATCACCGCGGCGGCGGCGGCGGCCCCGGCCCCGGCGACGACCAGCAGCTGTTCCACTTCCTGCCACGCGGCGCGGTGCCGCGCGAGCGCTGGGCCAAGCAGCTGTGGAACGGGACGTTCAACCCGCTGTGCGCGCTGTCGGGGCTGGACACGCACGGCTTGCTGCGCGCGGGCGGGCGGTGGGGGCGCGGGGCGGCGGCGGCGCGCGCCATGGCCGAGGTGGCGGCCGTAGCGGCGGCGGCGACGGGCGCGCCCCTGGACCCGGGCCTGCCGCGCGCGCTGCTCGACGTCACGGCGCGGGGCCCGCCCATCACGCCGAGCATGCTGCAGGACGTGCGGGCGGGCAGGGGGCCCGTGGAGGTGGAGGCGCTGTGTGGTGAGTACCAGTACCCGAGATAGATGGCTGGCTGGGTTGTGCTGGTGACTGGTTGTCGGTTCACTCGGCGCCCGCTTCGCCCTGAGGCCTACCTACCTACAGTCCTACCTGCCTACTTACCTTTTTCGATGATATGTCTGAGAGGCTAATCCCATGGATCTACAGGGAGTGTCGTACGACAGGGCAAGCGACTTGGTGTAGACGTGTCCATGTTGGAGTCTGTTTACGAGGAGCTAACTCGGATTCAAGGGGGGATCAGATCTGATGGTCTATGGACGTACGCGGACATGGACTCCACGGCTGAGATATTGCCGGCTCGACTGTAACCCATCATAACTTTACGACCATTGAGAGATTTCTTTTCAGAGGCAGGCTGGGAGGACTCTATATTTACTTTACATGTACATTCACTTCTAGTCCCTAAGTTGGAAGAAGGCGGCACTTCTGGATATCCGATCATCTTGTCATGACTTCTTTGCGATGTACCAGCCCCGTCCGTATTTGATATTGTAACAAAATATCGTGTGCGTGCAGTGGTTATCTACGGTAGTTGCCACAATGCTTTCATGCGTCATTGGGCATCATCCGTTGTATGTCAAATTCCAGTGGGTAATTAATGCAGGATATATCTTCTCGGTAGCTTTCATCCCGTGCAAGGTGGTCTTGCAGCGCGCAATTTGCAATCCGTGTTTTCCAGAAGGACTAGCAGTGAATGGCTATTCGATGTCTAAAATGAACCGAAGGGAGGAAGACTGCAACAGCTGACTCTCTCCCTCGAGCGAGGCAAGACAAGTGGCAAAAGATCACGTTTCCCCTTTTGAGGCAAGGGCGCGGGTCTTAACCTGAGACTCGAGTCCAGCGCCCCTGATCGCAGCCCCCAATGAAGGGAGACCTGTCGACTTCTAGACTTTTCTTCCGCTAGTTACTGCCTCGTGTTAATGAGTCCGCAAGTTCGAGAAGTGGAAATACCACGGGTTGTCCGAGACCTGGGTCACAGCCCGAATACAACAGGAATGGTAAGTAGGGCCCCCGAGCTCATCCGGGCCTCATTCCTATCGAGGATGACCTGCTTCTGGTGAGTGAAGAAACAGGAAGAATGGACCGAAAGTTCTGCTGTTTACCAATTGCTTGCTTTTGTGACCTCACAAAAGCGTAGGCGGTTGGAACATCACCTGCTTAGAGCACATTCTTCTAGTCTCCGGCCTACAGAACTCATCCAGGCACTAGTAAACTTGCTGAAATATACCCTCTCTGTGAAGTAGGGTGGCTTTCTGAAGACATGCTAACAACTGTCAATGCCCCAGAGGTGGTTAGATATGTACCTCAGCAGAGAAATCCAACCGAGTTGTGTTGATACTCACCCCAACCGAGTTATGTCGAATATTACTCCAACCCACATACGGGGTACAGTAGGTGGCTAAGTAGCTGTCCTTAGGCTTCCATCTTTCGCCAACGCACCACGTTGCTCAGAGCGTGATAGGTTACTCATCAAGCCAGGAACTTCCACTACCACACATGAAAATTCGCTTCGACACGTGTTGCAAAGTTCAAGAATTAAAGGAGGCGCAACCCGAGTAGCTACCCGATGATAAATAGGAACGTTGTCCTGAATTAAAGCGGCTGCCTTGAAGCGGCTAAAACCCAATTGGTCAATCCATACTTACCTAGGTAGTTGTCGGCTATAGTGTAACTTTTCTCATGCCTCTGCCAGCATGCACTCGCTTATGGCTAAATTGTAAGTCTGTTGTGAAGCACCAGATTCTGGGCAATTCATCGAAGGCCTCCTATTGGGTGCAAGGCGCGGCGGGAGCCGGGTCCGCAGTGGGAAAAGGGGCATGATCATGTTTTGCACCCCTGTCAGGTAGAAAAGCCGTCACGTTACCCGAGTACTATACCCGAAACGGGCAAGCGGACGGATCATGACGGATACGAAGAGGGATCAGCAACCAACCCCTCTTGCGAAAACTTTCCCAACTGCATCTTTCCCTCGAAGACAGTGAGTAGCGAGAGAGAGTGAGAGACAAGGCCATGGCGAGCCTCAGCCCGTCCGAGTCCAGCTCCGCCGGCTCGCAGTCGGCATCGCCGCAGCCGTCGCCACGGCCGGCCGACCAAGCCTCGCCCACCGCCGCGCCCGTGACGCCGCTGCAGCTGGTGCCGCAGCCCCAGTTCCAGCCCATCGCGGCCGCGTCTCCCACCACTACCTCCGCCGTCGGCATCACCAGCGGCTTCCCCTCCGGCTCCGGCAACAAGCACCTGGGCAAGACCACGCCAAGGCCGAAGGGCATACACACCAAGCATCTGACCGAGCTGGAGCGCTTCCGCGTGCGCACCCTGTACTATGATGCCTGTCTGCCCAAGCGCCGCATCCACGAGATCACCGGCTACTCCGAGAGCCAGATCCGGACCGCCGTGCGCGCCAAGTCGGCCCAGATCGGCCGCCGGCCCGGCCGCCCCAAGAAGAACTGTAAGTCTCCGCGCGCACGCCTGCTCCTGTGACCCCAGACCCGGACCCCGACTGGGTAGCTGACCCTGTCCGCGCTCATATAGCTGTAAATAACAACAACGGCAATGGCAAGACCGCTCAGCAGACGGCTGCCGCGGCAACGGCGGCGGTGGCGGCGGCGGCGGCAGCCCAGATGGCGCCATCGCCCCACCACAACGACGACGACGCCGACGCCGACGCCCAGCTGATCCAGCAGGCTGAGAGCTACTTCGCCGCCGAGGAGGAGGAGGAGGAGCGCCACTCGCTGATGGCACTGGAGACCTTCAACAGGGCGACCTCCTCCCCCTTCGCCTCCTCTCAGCAACAACAGCCGCCGCCGCCGCCGCATACTGCCGTCCCGCCGCCGCATACTGCCGTCCCGCCGCCGCATACTGCCGTCCCGCCGCCGCAGTCCCGGCCCGTACCCGGACCCGGACCCGGGTCCGGGCCCCTGAGACCTCCGCCGCGCGTCGGCTTCGGCGACCTGCCGCGCGAGGTGCGCCTGCGCATCTGGCGGTGCTTCCTGTCGGTGGGGCCGTCGGCGTCGCGGTGGGCGCCGGCGCCGCACCGCGAGTGGGCGGTGCGCGTGGTGCGGCCCTCGGCCCCCCCTTTCCTCGAGCTCGGCTACTCGCCGCCCGAGATCCGGCTGCGCAACCCGGAGCCGTGGCTCGTCTACGTCGACCGCCGCCACGTGCCCGCCGACGTGCTGAGCCGCGTCGCCCGCGAGGCCCGCGCCGTCGTGCGCGAGCGCCTCGTCCCCGTCCCCGTCGCCCTGCCCGCGCACGTGCCCGCCAGCAGCAACTACGTCGGCCCCGACGCCAACGCGGGCGCGAAGGCGGGGGCGGGGGCGGGGGCGAGCGCACAGCAGCAGAATGATGGAGGCGGAGGCGGAGGTGGAGGGGGAGGGAACCCGCCGCCGTTCGTCTGGATCGACAGATTGCGCGACCGGTGCTACTTCTTCGGCGGGACGGCGACGCCGGACTTGTGGGAGAAGGCTGGCCGGGTGGCGTATCCCGCGCTGTACGAAGACGCGGGCCCGTCGCCGGCGTAAGGGGGTGGGGGGTGCTCCTTCATTTATTTGACGGATCGCTGTGATCCGTGGCATGGGCGACGACGATGCCCCCCTTCACGTCCGGAAGCCGGGGGAGCGCGTGCCGCGCCGTCTCAAAAGAAGACAAGAAGCAGGTGCTTCATAGGGGCCAGTCGGGTTCTGCTATATGATTGCTTAAAGAGTACGCAATTTGTGCTTGTATGCGGACATGGAGGAGGAAGGCTGGGCCTGAAAAAAGACAATGGTCCACTGTACGGCTGACCAACGACAACAACAACAACAACAACCTTGATACCCAACCTACTGAGGAACGAGAGCTACCTTATTGTAGCTATTTAATAAATGTTTTAATCATTGTGCAGTTTGGTGTGCATTTGTACCGTGGGGCAGGGTTTGTAAAGGTCCTTCCCCTCATGTAGCCTTGGGGGTGAGACGAATCGGGTTCACCACTGCGAACGGAGTAAAAACTCTATCGTGGGCTACCAGAACGACGAGGCTATACCAGAAACCGTATGCCGTACTACAAGGTGGTGGGGAAAAGAGTACTCCTTATGCAGACCTTACTTTGGCCTGTAAAGTAACCATAGTATGAGACGAGCTCTGTTCTAGCGGCCGGTTAGACTTCAGAGGCTTATGCTACTAGCCTCTGAGATGAAACTTAAAAGCGCAGAAGATGCAGTAGTATAGTAGTAGTTCTGATGGCCTGGGCTTCTGACTAGAGTGTAAATTTGAAGTTATGTGAAGCTTAATTCTCTAAGCCCCAGGTTTCTTCGTCGTTTCTTCTTATCCTCTAAACCCCGAACCTTGCTGGTAGTTGCTGGACTATTATCGCGGGAGTATTTGTTTCGTCTAGTGAATCGGTCAGCTGCTTGTCTACGATATATTACACCCGATGTCCGTTTCAGATGCCATTTGACTGGCTGCTAAAGAATCGTTACCAGAGAGACAGAGGGGGGGCGGGGCTAATATTGGCTTAGTCTATGTGCATGATTATGCTTTTGCGTGTTGGAATCTGGTGTTAGTTATGACTTCGATTGTTCAGTGCAGGCTCCGAACTTTCAACTAACATATTTCAAGACTGGAGACTTGACTCCCTCGTATAATCAAAGCAACAGCCGCGTAACCTCACCAGATATCGTGGTTATATAAGGCATCGGCAGCCATCCTCTTCATTTATGAAACGGAAAAGGAACCGGAAATGGAACGTAGCACGACACTTGAGGCTCCGTCAGTCCTAATAACCTTTCAATTCCTTCTACGACTTCATATCAAAAGTTGTGCTTACTTTTAAGTTCGGTACACTCACTTACCAAAGTCTCCGTCAGGGGCCTCACGCCGACCGGATACTTTTGGTAAGTGAGTTTATGTACGGCAGGAGAACTGAGTTTGCCATGTTTTATGGGACCCCGACTCCCGAGCGAAGACGGCCGGGACGTGCGCCGGACTGCGCCGGGATAGCCACGACCTCTATCGATTGGGTACCTACCTACGGATACTTTCAAGATAATGGCATGGAGTCGGACAAATAGTACGGAGTAGCTGTAGGTCGAAAGCACATTGGCGGTTAAAGCGACCCAGGGTTCATAGACGCAGATGGCTAATCAAGTAGGCACGTTGACCAGATACGTGCTCTGATTGGTGGGCCGTGGTTCCTTGCATAGGTCACACATAATAATACATATGAGCTAGACCCCTGATGACATGAATCATGGTCCTTTTCGCCCTTGCGCGCACGTGGGACCGCGCTCTGGACAGCGCAGTGACAGTGGTCAGGACTCTGCCGTTTCAATAAGTGAACGGGATATGCTCGAGATAGGGAGGCACGGTGAGTTGCTCACAGCCCTCTCACCGTCTCCAGTCGCTCTGTCAACAAGGCTCGGGCGCTCGGCGGACATCACAGAGTTATAGACTCTAGATACTTGGGTAGGTAAATGCGGAAACAAAAGAGAGAAGTTGAAAAGCTACATTTATCGCATAACTTACCGTAGTTACCCCCGGTTCTGCTCCCCAAGTCGACCTCACCAACCAACCAATACCTATGCCCATAACAGACAGGCTGACGGACCATTCACTCAGCAAGGCTCCTGCAGAGAAGCACAGCACATCTTTGAAACAGATGCCATGATCCCATCGGATCGACGACCTTTTTGCATCCCGGCTCACCCTACAGCCCCGTCCCATTGCGCACCCCCCGGATATCTCCCGCCACATTGGACAGCGTGCAACCCGGCCCGTGGGGGGCAGTCGTCACCCCAGCCCCTTTGCCCAGACGTGCCAGAATACGTGATATATCCGTCCAGACTCTCGGGCCCTGGATAGGTGGAGCGGTTGGCTGCAGCAGACTGCAGCCGCAAAGCTCTCTGCTCCTGCTGACTCCACCGTGATTCGTGCTGGATATATCGACGTCTGCTCCACCCCCTCGCGAGCGCATGGACTTGTCCATCTCAACCTCTACTGTAATCTGACCTCTTTGGTATTTGACCACGGCTCATCTGGCGCCCAGCGCCGGCTGCTTTTCGTTATTCCTGCCGGCGAAGCCCCTACAAATCTCGAAGTCGCGGGGGAACTCTCGCTCTCTCTCTTTCCCTCCTTCCCGAGGCTGAGTATCTCCCGTAAGCCGAGAGAGCCTGCACATAGGCCATAGGCAGGCCGTGACCTGCCCAGTCCATGTACAAACCGACTATCAGAATCGGATCACTCGCGTAGGCCACCTCGCGTACCCCCCGATCCGACCGCGACTCGCGCCCGAGATGGAGAGATGGCCGCCGGAGTCGGCGACGGCGACGGCAACGACGACGGCAACGGCGACAGGCCCCCGGCACTCGGACGGCGGCAACCGGGCCTTCCACAACTTCTTCAACGACTTCGCGCACATCCAGGACCCGAACCTGCGGCGGCGGCTGGCCCTGTCCGAGATCGACAAGGTGCCCTTCGGCACGCACCACGTGCGCGCCGTGCTCGTGGCCGGCGTCGGCTTCCTGCTCGACTCGTACGACATCTTCGCCATCAACCTGGTCACCACGCTGCTCGGCGTCGTCTTCTGGCCCGGACCCCCCGGACAACAGGCCGGGCAGCACGGCTACGGCGGGAACAACGGCACGCTGCCAATGGCCGTCAGCCAGGCCCTCAAGGCCTCCACCAGCGCCGGCATCGTGATCGGCCAGGTCCTCTTCGGCTGGCTCGCCGACAGGTACGGCCGCCGCCGGATGTACGGCCTCGAGCTGGCCCTCATCGTCGTCTCCACGCTCGGGTGCTCCCTGGTCGCTGCGAGCGAGTCGGTCTCCGTCACCGGGTTGATGACCTTCTGGCGCGTGATGATGGGGTGAGGCTGATTCTCTGGCGCACGCCTTCCCTCCCACCCCCACCCCCATTTTCAGGGGGAACGGTCAAGCTAACATGTTGGCCCCCAGTATTGGTATAGGTGGTGATTACCCCCTGAGCTCCGTGATCACGGCCGAGTTTGCGCCGACGCGGTGGCGCGGGGCCATGATGGCGGCCGTCTTCTCCATGCAGGGCATCGGGCAGCTGCTGGCGGCGGTCGTGACCGTCATCGTGACCGTGTCGTTCAAGCCGACGTTCGACGCGATCGACGGCGTGGACCAGTGCGGCCCGGCGTGCCAGTCGGCGGCGGACAAGAGCTGGCGCATCATCATCGGCCTCGGCGCGCTGCCCGCCCTCTTCGCCTTCTACTACCGCGTCACCATCCCCGAGACGCCGCGCTACACCTTCGAGGTCGCCCGCGACGCCGAGAAGGCCGTCGCCGACATCAGGGCCTACACGACCGAGCACCGCGGCGACGGCGTCGTCGACGAGGTCAAGCAGGCGCGCATTAAGAGCGCCGCCTCGCCCGCGCTCAACGTCCAGTCCGCGTCCTGGCGTGACCTCCACGCCTACTTCACGCAGTGGGCGAATGCCAAGACCTTGTTCGGTACGACGCTGTCCTGGTTCTTCCTGGTGAGCCGTGAACCTTCGCTCTCATGTCTTCCATCCATCCCCCACCCTTCCCCCTTTGGCTCGGTCTGACGCGCGGAAACATGCAGGACCTGGCCTTCTATGGCCTGGGCCTCAACAACGGCATCGTGCTGCAGGCGATCGGGTACGCCGACGGCGGCTCGCTGTACGAGGTGCTCTACAACAACGCGGTGGGCACCATCATCCTCGTGGTGGCGGGCTCGCTGCCGGGCTACTGGACGGCGATCCTGCTCGTCGACACCATCGGGCGCAAGACGATGCAGATCGTCGGCTTCGCCGTCCTCACCGTCGTCTTCTGCCTGCTGGGCTTCCTCTACCACCGCCTCAGCCGGGGCGCGCTCCTGGCCCTCTACGTCGTCGCCAACTTCTTCTTCAACTTCGGCCCCAACACCACCACCTTCCTCATCCCCGGCGAGTGCTTCCCGACCCGGTACCGGGCCACGGGCCACGGGATCAGTGCTGCGAGCGGCAAGATTGGCGCCATCGTCGCACAGGTCATCTCACTGCCGCGTAAGTCATTTACGCCGACATCCCCCGCCACCCCCCCCTTCCCCCCCCTCTCACTCTCGTGCATCAAGATGTCTGTCAATATCATATCTTCTAGGAATTCCTCTCCGACAGGGACGCACACTAACAGACTCGACCCAGTGCTGACGCGGGACGCGCCCGCGGGGTGCCACGGCGGCGGCTGCACGCCCTGGCTCCCGCGGCTGATCCAGATCTTCGCGCTGTTCATGGTGTGCGGCACGCTGGCGTCGCTGCTCGTGCCCGAGACCAAGGGCTACACGCTCGAGGAGCTGTCCGGCGAGCCGCCCACGAGCTACAACGCCGGCCGCAACGGCAGCATCGACGAGGACCGCGGCGGCGGCGCGGCGCGGCACTGGTGGAACCCCTTCGGCGACAGGGGGCGGCCCGCCGGCTTCTCCTACCGCTCGCGCGGCCTCCGCCGCCGCTCCGTGGGCCCCGTCATGGCGAGCCCGGAGCCCATGATGGCCGAGGACCAGAGGCCGGGAAGACGGAACTTCCTCGGGGGAGGACGCAGCAGGACATTTACGGCGGCGGCGAGAGGGGGAACAATAGAAGACGGCGAGGGTGACGGCTGCTACCCGGAGAGTACCAGCTCGACGGCGCCGTTTGCGGCGGCGACGGACGAGCCGCCGCTGCCCACCGCGGGGATCTTGCCCGGCTGGGGGGCGGGCTGGGGCAGGATAGATCGAGGAGGGAACCCTCTGACATTAGAAAATATCCAGCTTCAAGATATAGGGCGCTTGCTGAAATAAAACATCAGGAATCGCAGATTTTCCATGCGTCTTATTTACAGCAGGGAGCTTACCCCTTTTCCCTTTGGGGTATAACACAGGAATAAAACTTTCAAACACCGACCAGCATGGAAATCACCGAGAATCCCTACACTGGCAGCAAAGCAACTACTTACCCCCATGGTAGGGTTTTGGACGCGGTGTATACCTTCCCGCCTTCTCTAGAGAACTGCTGCTTCTGGGCCTGTTTCTGCATGTGCGACTCCTGCTACTTTAGTATGAGAGCTCGCAATAAACTACTAACCAGTAATTTGATCCTAACGAGAATCGATTCAGTGCCAGTTGCTTTGACTATCCGTTCATTATAGCGCGCGTCATTGCCAAACGGGAAGTAGTGTTGTGGTCTGGATCATTGGTGTCCTTAGTAGTCTATCTATAGGCAAGGTGACCTTGCCAGCAGAACAATCGAGAATTATGTTTCCACGGTAAACCTCCCTCTCATGGACAATCGCAGTCGTTTTCCGCTCACTGGGCAAGTAGGTAGTACATGCGTCCGTCCATTGGCCGATCTATCTATGGCTACATGCGTCCGCACTATGCTAAGCCCCAATATGTACGTATATATACATATGCATTCTCCCTGTCAACCCATGCCGAAAAAGACTCAAGGAGAGGATGCTGATGCTGTCTGTTGACGTGAATGCTTTTCTGACACCGTATATGCAAATGCAGCCAGCCTGGCCTGGGGGGCTTCCAGCCCGGCAGGTGAAGCAGGCGGTAGGTAGAGTTAGATGATGCCGAGCCTGCCCGAAAAATGATGGATGAAAGAAAAGGGATGACAAGAAGGCCCAAACTCCAACTGTGTGCAAGCGCATCAGACATCAAACAAAAGAGAGAGAGGGATGCAAACCAAGTACCGAGAACCCGAGAAACCTACCAACCCGCCACTCAACCTCCTGACCGTGCCGTCGATCTTCACCTCACCTCACTCTCTCTACTCTCCTCTCCCCTCCCTCACAACAACTCACGAAGCCCTCCTCTGCGCCATCATCCCCTGTATCCCCAACCCGACACCACCACCACCACCACTCACACCCCTCCCATACCCACCACCCCTCTCGCTGCCCCGACGCCCAGCATCCACACTCGTCCTCGGCGTACCACCCCTGCTTTTGCTCGTCGTCGCCGTCGGGGACCTAGGACCGGGACCAGGGCTGCTATACCGTCGACCAGCCTCAGCAGCATCAGCATCGGGCGACGGCGACCCGAACTCGACGACCCGGCCGTCCGCGAGCCGGAACCCGCCGATACCGGTAGGGCTGAGCGGCGGAGGGGACGACGGCGCCGAGGAGACGGGGGAGGTGGGGGAGCCGGGCTGCTGCTGCTGCTGCTGCCCCGGGGGGGCGCGTCCCTTGCTGCCCTTGCGTCTGCTGCTCCTCCTCCTGCCCCAGCCTCCTCCACCACCACCCGCGCCAGAGCCTGCCTCTGCCTCTGCTTCTGCTTCTCCCACGGCGAGGACGGCAGGCACGCTCTCGGCGCGCCGTCGCCGCTGCTGCTTGCGCTGCTCGCTGCCGCGGCGGAAGGAGCGGAAGCGCGTCATGATGCCACGGCCGCCGCCGTCACCGCCACTACCATCTCCTCGTCGTCCTCCTCCTCCTGCTGCCTCCTCTTCTTCACCCCCGGGACTGATGTCACCACTACCAGCACCACCACCACCGTGCTGGCCGTCGCCGCCGCCGCCATCGCCCCCGTCATACAGCCGGTAGCTCGTAGCGACCGGGGGATCGAAGACACCCGACGCGGCGAGCCGCGGGCTGGGCTCCGTCTCGACGAGGCTGGGGCGGCGCGAGCGCGGGCGCCGGTGCTGTCGGTCTCGCTGGTCTCGGTGGTTGCGGTGGTGGTGGTGCGACGAGCTGTGGCCGTAGCCGTAGCCGTGGTCGTGTGGGTGCGGGTGCGGGTCCTGGTGCTTGTGGGCGGGGGCAGCCGTTGGATAAGAAGTACGAGGAGGAGAATGATGATGATGATGCTGATGTTGACGAGCAGCAGCAGTAGTAGTAGCAGGAGGAGGAGGAGGAGAGGACCTCGACGGCGAGCGCGAGTGCGAATGCGCGGGCGAGGGCGCCGCGGGCGCGGACCGGTACGACGCGCTGCTCTGGTGGCTCGCGTCGCGGCTCATGGGCAGCGACGAGTAGCCGGACGGCAGCGGGCTGCGCAGGGCCGCCGCTGTGGCCCACGGCGCCGGGTGCGCCGCTGCATCGGGCGGGACGTGCACTGTGTGCGGCCCCGGCGTGGTCGGGTACGGCGGTCCTCCGACGGGGTACGGCGGCGGGAGCGGCAGTGAGTGCGCCAGGTGGTGGTACTCGTCGTTTTCGTTTTCGTCGTCGTCGTCGCCCACCTCGTCCTCCTCGTCGATGCGGCTGCTGCCTCTTCTTCCGCGCCCACCACCGCCACCACCGCTGCCACCACCCCAGTACGGCGAGGAGGCGCCTCCTCCTCCCACAGATGGAGAGCGCAGGCTGCTGCTGCTGTCCGTCGTCGTGTTGACCTCGACGGGGATGGGCGGCGGCCGAAAGGGGCCCGTGGTGTGCTGCTGCTGCGGCCGCGGAGAAGGGCTAGAGCGCGGCGAGCGCGCGGCGTGGGGTGGTCTGGCGAGCGTGAGAGAGGAAGACAGGGAGGGAGATCGCGACGAGTCGCGCTGCGACGAAGACGACGCCGCCGCCGCGGGGCCGGAGTTCCGCGGCGGCGGCGGGGGCCGTGGCGGACGCACCACCGACGACGCGGACGCGGACGTGGACGACGACAGGGACAGCGGGCGCGACGACGGCGGCGGGCGAACTGCTGCCGTCGTCGACAGGGGACTGGCGGCGGTGTTGGTGTTCTGGATGCGGACGGGCGCGAGGCCGTCAACGGAGACGGCGCCGCCGCTCTCCTTGAGGCGCATGATGCTGGCGGCCGTGTCCCTGGACGAGGGCGGCGGGTACGAGAACGTGGCCGTGACGGGGTAGTAGGAGTGGTAGTAGTCGTCGTCGGGATCCTCGCCGGGCGTCTCTGCCGTCTCGGCCGTGGTGGGGTCGGCGTACGACGTGCGGCCGACCGTGAGCTTCGGACGCCGCAGCAGCAACGCCGATGCAGCAGCGGCGGCGGCGGCGGATGTGTCTGCCGGAGGACTTCCTCCGGCCTCCTCGTTCGAAGGACGCAGTAGTGGCGGCGGTGGCCGCTGCGCGTGCCCTCCTCGATTAAGCCGGCTCAGGCTGTGCTCGGCCTCGCTCTCAGCCATCGGCACCGCGCCGCCCGCCGGGGCATAGCCAGGTTCGTCGCCTCTCGGCGGCGGCAGCGCTGGCGCTGGCGCTGGCGGCACAGATGGCGCCCGGTGGGAGGCGGAGGCGGAGGCGGGGCTGATGAAGCCGCGGGCGGTCTCGCGGCTGATGCTGGTGCGCGGGTCGCTGAGGATCTGGTGGGCGGCGCGCCAGGAGCCGGCGCGGTCGCGGTAGCGCTTCTCCGTCTGCCGGCGGATGGTGCGGTGGTCCGGGCCACCGAGGAAGACCCGCCGCGTCGTCGTGGTCCCGTCGCCGCCGCCGTCGTGGTCGTCGTCGTAGTCGTAGTCGTCGGGCACGGTGATGGCGTCGAAGATCTCGGTCGGGGCCGGCTGCGGCGTGACCGTGCGCGAGACGTCCACGTCCACGTCCGCGTCCACGTCCAGGTCGTCGGCGGCCGTGTAGGGCTCGCCGAAGGGGTAGCTCACGTGGTAGTTGTAGGGGTAGTAGCTCGTGGGGCTGTACAGCGGGGGCGACTCGAGGGGCTCCGTGTCGGTGTCGCCCGTGTAATTCCCGCCGGCGAGGCTGCTGCTGCTTGGCGGTGAGGACGAGTCCGCCGACAGGCTATTGACGCGCTCAAAGACGGACACGACCGCGTTGTTCCCGGACCCCTGGCTGCCGCCGCCGCCGCCGATGTCGGACGCGCGCTTGGCCAGCTGCTCGATGCGCGACTGGATGCGCTCGAGGCTGGCCTCGAGCTCGGCGCGGCACGGGGGCAGGCCCGGCGGCCACCTGTTCTTCCTCTCGAGGCGGTCGAGGTGCGACAGCAGGCGCTGGCCCTGGATGAGGAAGCGGCGGAAGTCCTCGGGGCTGCCCGTCTGCTGGGCTGCTTCCTCGCGGTCGACGCGCGCGTCGCACGTGCGGAGGGCGCGCAGGAAGACGCAGACGGCGCGCTCGAGCCAGAAGTGCGCGTGCCGGGTCTCGACGAGCACGTCGACGAAGAAGGCCTGCACGATGCCGTGGATGCGGAGGATGTCCAGGCTGTCCTGGGCCATGTCGACGCTGTTGCGCGTGCTGTGCCCGCTGTTCGACGACGAGAGCGCGCTGTTCTCGTTGCGCTCGACGAGCGCGAAGGCGATCAGCGTCTTGTACGTGTTGTTCAGCGTGAGTCTCCGCGTGGACGGGTCCGAGGACTTCACGGGCGTGTTCCTGCCGAGACCCTTGACGCCGACGCCTATCATCTCGATGGGGACGTGCGTGCCGAAGAACGCGAGTATCGACATCAGATTCAGCGCGGCCACGGCACCCCTATGCTCCAACTGTTCGAGGACCGCACGGTAAGCGGGCAGGTTGCCCACCTTCGGTCGGCTGCGGTACGATCGCAGATACTTGGCCAGGGGTTCTCTGGTGGCCTTCAGGTGCAGGGCCGCGGCATGGATCATCAGGGGTAGGCGGTCCATCAGCTCGACCAGCTCCTCGGCCCTCCGGAGGTCGTCCTGCGTCCAGGGACGCTTCTTGCCCATCTCCAGGAACAGCAGCTCCTGGGCCTCCTGCTTGGTCAGCGCGTCCAGCGCGAGCACCTGCGGGTTGTCGAACTGGTAGTCTTCTCCCGGCGTTCGTTCCGTGGACGTGTATATGATGCTGGTGTTCTTGGCAAACGGGACGTAGAGCTGGAGGTTGGGAAAGTCAAAGTGAATGCCGTCCAGCACCAGGAGCCAGTTGTCGATGCTGCTGAGCCACGCTTGGACCGCTCGCACCATGACCCGCGTCCTGTTGGACTCGTTGTGATCCGGGCTGATCTGCTCAGTCAGGCCAGCTGTCTTGGCAATGTCCCAGTACCCGTACTCCAGTTCCTGGACAGACTTGGCCCTGATCCAGAAAACGCCGCCAGGGTAGTGGTATCTATGTTCGAACACATATTGCCGAGCCAAGTGACTTTTGCCGCCCCCTGGCATACTCTGGATCAGGACGGACGACGTGCCCCTGGATCGCCGCCCTCGATCTGTTAGCATCTTATGCAGATGCTTCATCTCCTTTTCCCGGCCTATGAAGAATGTGTTGGGTCTGAAAACAGTCGGCGTGACGAAGATCGGCTGCTCTCGAGGAGTCTCAAGTTCAGACTGTGATGGCTGTGAGGGAAACGAGTCGCCGCCCTCAGAGTCCTTTGGTGTCTCGGGTTCAGGTAGCATGGGCCTATTGGAATTACCGACGGCCGGGGGATCTTGAGTTGCGGGTACAGAAGTATCATTATTTTGGGGTGGAACTACGTAAAACGACATATCAGCCTTCTTTTGTCCAGGATCATCAGATTCTAGTTCCGCCCGAGGCTCTTTGATCGTCCATTTCCTCTATCTCGAACGGAAGCAGGACAACTTGCGAGGAAGAAGCATTGCCCAGCAGAATCCGATTATGAGAATATTCCCTCGCACTGCCGCCTGGGGTTAATGGCGAGGGTGACCTACTGTTTCCGTGCTGGGCTTGCTGCAGCCGCTGCGAGTTAATCTGCGAAAAGTCAGCATCTGGGATCAATGTGACTACTAGCATACGCGGGAGGAAGCGCATACCCAAGGCTTCATCCTCTCCTCAATCTCGTGCTTTGCGCGCGCCAGCTTCTCGTCCTCCTCGACCCGCCACCGGGTCGCGATGACATCGGGGGCATCCCACGCCCATTCCCTGAGGGCCGTCGCCACGGTCCGGTATCCCGGCGCGTTCCTGCCGTCGAACTTGCACATGCCCGAGTGGGTTGCCTCGATGGCGTAGTATGTCACGCCCGGCAGCTGCGGGCTGGCCGACGCCGCGTCGACCACGAGCATCCGCGTGCCCTTGAGGTCCGTCTTGTGGTTCTCGTGCGCCATGAGGATCTTGAAGCGCTGGTATATGTCGAGGAAGTGGTTGTTGATGTTCTGCAGCGTCTCGTTGTCGCGCTTGAGCGTCTTGAGCAGCACCGACTCGGACTGGAAGAACGACTTGGGCACGACCGCGTCCGACATGGCCTGCAGCACGGTCCCCCAGGTCGCGATGTCGGAGCCGGTATGCGGCGTGCCGAGGAAGATCATGCCGTAGGTAGACACGTAGATGGAGCGGTAGTCCTCGTGCTGGGACGTCCGTAGGTCGTTCGAGTACAGGAGCGCTCTCTTGACCAGAATCCCACCTAAGCTGTGGCACACCCAGATGATGGGGTTGCGCGTCGTATTCTCGTCCTTGCGGTAGTGCGTGAGCGACGTGACCAGCGTCTGCGCGTGCATGAATATGAAATTGTCGCTCGGGCTCGAGCCGTGCTTTTTGGAGTAGACGTCGGCATTGTAGCCGTACACGAGCACGTTGGCGCACGCGTCTCTCAGCGACGTCGGGAGCAGGTCGGCGGGCCAGAACACGCCGTTCTTGGCGGTCCACGTCTTCTGCGGGTCGCCATTCAGGCCGTGGACGAGGACAATGTCTACTTTGGCATCGGGATGGGTGAATACGGCGGTGGCTTCGTAACGCGAGATCTGCTTGTTTATCGAGCCCTGTCGGGGAAGGGGAAATCAGCAAGCTGGACATAGCGGAAGGCTGACAGCCGTATGTCAGACGACGAGAGCCGGAGGCGGACGACTCACCATGCTTGTTTGGAAGCAAGACCCGGAAGATGCTGCAGCTCTGATCGCCGTCAGCCCCGTCAGTCTACGATAAGTCTAGTAAATTCGAAGTCGAGGGTAGCAGCCGCAGAGGCCGGGGCCTTCTTATACGAAAACCAGGGTGCCCGGGTCAAGACGTGGGCACGAAGAAGAGGCGAGGGTAAGCGCGGGCTCGGGCCAGGGCGCAGGTACAGGATGCGCGAGGCACTGCTACCGAACACGTCTTCTGGGCGATCAGGCTCGCGCATCTGGGAACGGCTCGCTCAGAACCGCATCGATCTCCAGAGGCATGGGCAAGTTCGCCGTCACGGATTCCGGACAGGACGGGGTGTTGTGGGCGGGCGGGTTAGACAAGTCACATCGCACGGCCAAGAGACAAGAGCGTGTGGGACGGCGGTCGTCGAGGATGAGGATGGATCAACGGGAAGGTCTGCGTCACGGGGCTCGGGATGCTGTCGAAGTGGAGAGCCGAATCTGGTGATGGAGGGCAGGCGAGCAGCTGGTGCGCGCGTCGCGGGAGAGCTCGCGAGGGCAGCTGAGCCACTCTCCCCAGGCAGCGACCTAGGCGCTATTGGGGTTAGTCACGCCCTCCCTCGCAACCAAGAGGCCACCCATGAGCCATCGTCCCCATCCAAGATCGGCGGGCACTGCCGGACACCATCTTCCAAGTGGTCAAGGCTGCATGGACAGGGGCGAGGGCCAGGGGTGCGGTGGGGGAGTTTTCTGGTCTGGGGAGGCAGGGAGGGTTGCACAGCAGCATCGACGACGACGACAAAAACGACGACAGCGATGGCGACGACGACGACAAAAACGACGACAGCGATGGCGACGACGACTGTGTGATATTCTGGCTCAGAGCACACTTGCACTAGACCCTGTCTTCAGCACGTAGCCAATCCCGTCGGCGAATGTCTGCCTGTTGGTGATAGTCGAGTTCATGATGGATGATATGGAAAACAGCCCAAGGCCCCTTGCAGTTCGCCCCCGACCAGCCGCGCCAGTCATCGGCGAGGCATACGGAAGAGCAGTGAAATCCAAGACATTAGCCGAAGTGCAATAAAGGAAAAGCGAGGCATCCGTCGCTGCTTCATGAGGGCGAAGCTGCCCGCGCCTGGGAGAGCTGAACTCTTCGGTCGGCAGGAGTAGCTTTACCGGTACCGGGTGGTGTCTCTTCGAGAAATGTTTCCATCGCTTACCGGCCTTTGTTTACCGAAAACCGAACAGAGACGGGCACAGCGCCGAGGCGACGGCAGCGATGTCGTTGGGTCTCGAGGTCTTTGGGTTAGACCTCACTCACTCATCATTCTTCCCCGCCCGCACTTGCGATGCGTTTGTCATGATGCGCTGCCCTGGCCTGCCGGAGGTAGCCCAGCTTTCCATCGCCGACGAGCTACAGACAGTGACAGCACTGCTGTGAACCGTTCCGCCTGCTGTTCGGTCTCAGCGTCTCACAGCCACGACGCTGGGCTGAAATACAAACTCTATTCGAGGCGCTTGTCCCCGTGCCATCATGCCACCGACCATTACCAAATCAGAGCGCGGTGTTTTGCATAAATGTCCGTGGGTAAGGCTGCTATGTTAGTGGTGTCTAGATGCCATACCGAGTACGGAGTGAGTAACTGTGTATCGGCGAGGTCGAAATAGCCTTGGGTGCATTAGAGGGACTCTAGGCTTCTACTGCGTACTGCGCGAGTTGCCGAACGCCAACCAATCCGTATTACTGCATATTAGCCGCACGCGGGTGCCTGGTGACGGGAGGATTCGACTAGGGGTCCCCTGCACATCCGCAGTTGAAGGCCTCTGCTTCCTAGGCAGTCTGGCAGTGAGTCTGAATCATGAAAGGTGATAATCGATATATCATAAGTCGTATTCATCGTCATCACTATCATCACCACCACGACCCATAAGGACCACGCGCCGCTTTCCAGATCAAGAGCCCAGGTGTACTCGGCGTCACTGTGGGGCCTGCTGGTCTTGACAAGCTGCAAGGGGAGTACTGCTCCTGATTTGTCATTTTCTCGTGCTAGTCACATACCGTATTCCCGGGAGCACGGTTGGTGATGTTGGATATCTTCTTGAACGGTGTGGAAGCACGCAGAACCCCTCTCGCTTATCGGCATCTCACAGATCAAAGCCCGGCGGGCACCAGTGACCAACAGACTCGAGTTGATTGCATGACTAAGAAGAGACTCCGGTGCGCTTGACTTGGTTTACGAATCCGACCCGGGTCGTGCCGGGAGACATTCACTGCCTTGACCGTATTCGCGACGACTTCATGTGGGATGGTGTGGAGGACATAGTAAAAAGGTGCTCAACGGGCGGTTAGAACAGGTCGACGTGCGGGCCAATCAGTGCCTGCCGTCCGTCGTGGACTACAGCTTCGTCTGTGCTATTCCCCGGCGTGCTGCAGGAACTGACGGTGGCTGCCGGCCGTCACATGCTCACATGTCGAGGGCGGAGAGACACGGTGTAACGCACCCCGTACCATCACTGCTTGGCATGTCCCAGAACAAACAACATCCCAGATGGCATAGTCGCGCATTCGTGATGGCGTTTGCTCTCTACGCCTTCACGCAAACTCTTCGTATTCACGAGGTGGCCACATCCATGTTGGCCTTCGGTAAGCGCCCTGACCCAGAGTCTGTGCGCCCCAGCAGCTCGAAGTAGCGTACGCAAGGGAGAGTCTGCCCCAAGCAGATGGGACCGACCCAGCCGACCTGAGACCCTGCTCCACCGAGTCATACCGACGATAGCCTTGCGAGTCGTGGATGCCCTTGGTCGCGCGGTGCGCGGAGGGTGTCCGGGAGAGCCGACGGGAGGAGCAAAGGCCCCCCTCTCCCCGCGCCATGGGCTTGCCCGCTCGGGCGCCGGCCGGCAGGTGTCCTGGTCTCCAGATGCTGAGAGGGCGGTCTGTCGTTTTTCCCAGGTAACTAATGTTCCAAGGCTGGTGCAGACCCGGCTGCACATATTCAAGATGCCCAGGCACTCAGTCTCTCGGTGCGAGCATCAAGACGTATTCCCTGGTACTCTGGCCAAACTGGACCATGTCCTTGTCTCTCAGCTCGAGGTATCTGCTCTCCGGCACCTTCTTGTTGTTGAGCATCGTTCCGTTGGCGCTCTCGAGGTCGATCAGGTACGGCTTGACCTTGCCAATCTTGTCGCCGTACTCGTTGCGCTTCTCGAGGTAGCGGAACTGGATGACGGCGTGCTGCTTGCTGACGCTGGGATGCTCAGCAGCCATGTCGACGACGGCCGCCTCCCGGCCGACCAGCCAACAGCTGCGTCGGCTCAGCGGCACGGTGGCGAGGACCTCGTCGCCCTTGAAGACGAACAGCTTCCAATCATCCTTCGGTGGTGGTTTTCGCGCCTCGGGCGGCTCGTGGTACTTGAGGACAATGGTAGAGCCGTCGGCCTGGGCGAGGGAGTTGGAGGCGGCCGCCAGGGCACCCGTGTTACCGTAGTTAGGCTTTTCCTTGGGTTTGGGGGGCTCCTCGCCGTTGTTGAGGGCGAAGGAGTCAGACTGTGAGGGTAGAGGCTGGTCGCGCTTCACTATTTGTCTAGAATCCTCGCCTCGCACTCGATGATCTTCATCGTCTCTGTCCCGGCGACGGCGCGAGCTCTTGTGGTGGTCGTCTCTGTCCGGGACATGCGAATGTCGCCGTTTGTGTTCCCGCTCTCTATCCCCGTATCTGCCTCGGTCTCCTCCGCTGCCTCGTGCGTCGTCTCGAGGGGCCGACGGATAGGACCGCGAGGATTCCGGGGACCGCGAACGGCGAGGCCGCTTGCGATCGCTCGATCGGTCTCTAGAGCGATCTCTTCTACCGCCACTGCGTCCGTAGTCTCTGTCGCGATGGGAGGCGCCCTCATCGCGAACGTGTCGTCGGCGATCGGGATGTATTGAGTCGGAGTCCATCCTGCACAGCAATGATGGAACTCTTGCTAAACGCGCAGGAAAGAACGCGATGCGAGAGCCGCGGGAGCTTAAGCACTCCGCTTTTCGAAGTGGACCCCTTGCTCACTGCCAGCTGCCACCGCCTGCTAACACTGTATGTCAGATTGTACCTTACCTACAAGCGTAGCGCAGAGGGTTCACCACCTCATGTGAACCCTCTAGTATAGACTTGGCTTATACAAAGGACATCAAGTTATATGGCCGTTGACTAGCCGGGAATGTCAGTATTCGATAAGTTAGATGTAGCCAAACACTACTTAGGTATTCAATATGGCGCCATCACTTCCAAGTTCCGGGACTTTTACTATAAGAGTCTTTTATACAGGCTCCCCCTAAGGAAACCTCACTGATACAGGGAACCTGAAACCCACTCAACCAGGGCGGCGGGCCCAGCTAAGGGCGCTGGGGACGAAGTAACCCAAGAAGTGTGAGTGAATATGTTTATCTGGATTGCTATGCCCTCGATTTTCGGCCCCTTGAGAGTAGCCATCGCATACAGTTTCATTCGGGAGCTTCCTTGGAACCAGAAGCAATTAAGCAGGTGCCGGTAGTTACCACCGGACTCTACACTCAGTCAAATGACAAAATCTACCAGGTTGTGGGAAATGCTAGTCTCTGAGCTACAATCGTAGGTACATAGGCGAATAGCATCAGGTATAGCAGTCTAAAGAAAATAGGTACATTTGTCATCATCTCGTATAAAATAGGTATTGAGTCAGATACCTTAAGTAGGTTTATGGGATATGCACTGGACAGCTGGAAAAGAGAGGGCACCACCCGATAGATGGAATGGCACGCCCAAATACATGTGCTCCGGTCATTATTTACTCTGTCTTATCCTTCGAGAATCGCCCAGTAAAACGTCTGATCTGCTTCCCCCAGATATAGACCGGAATGCCGAGCGCGCCCAGGATGAACGTCAGGGCGCCAAAGGCACCGAACGCGCCGTCGTACCCGCTCTGCTCGATGAAGGGGGTGATGCCGTAGCTGACGCCGAAGGAGATGACGCCGCGGAAGGCGCAGATGATGATGAGCAGCGGCCCCGCGCGCGCCGGGTAGCTGTCGAGCAGGTAGGTGATAGTAACAATATTAACGCCGACGAAGCAGAAGTAGTAGGCGGCGATGACCCAGACGTAGAGGAACCAGTGGTAGGCGTCGGGGTGCGCGGCGCCCTGGCCGTAGAGCACGGCCGTGAAGGTGCCCACGAGGATGGGCGCGGCGAGCGGGATGATGCGGATCTCGGGCTCGTGGATGCCGTCGCGCCGGTCCGCGAAGGCCTTGATCAGCCGGTCCGAGCCGTGCCCGAAGAGCGGCAGCGCCACCAGCGCCGTCACGATCTGCCCGCAGTTGGCGTAGCTGGCCGACGTGTCCGGCCAGTCGTACGGCGGCCCCGTCACGATGTTGCTGTACGTCGTGCCGATCGCCACCCACGCCCCGAGCGTCAGCCCGTTCAGCATCATGGCCCAGAAGACGTTGGGGAACAGGAGGAGCTCGAAGGTTTGCTGTATTTTTTCCCCACATCAGTAAACCTGCACGCAATATTGCTGCCCTTTGGGTGTGGAGGAATGGGTTGCACTTACGATGAAGGTCTTCCAGCCCACCTTCCAGCTCGGCGTCCCAACCCACATCCGCATGTCGGAGCGCAGTGTCCGCGGAGCAAAGTTGACCTTGTCCAAGGCGGGGCGCACCGTGCACATGTTGGCCACGGTCTCGCCGTCCTCCTCCGGCTGGTCCTTGGTCGTCTCCTGGAACGAGTTGATGGACCGCTCGTACTTGGTCTCAGGGACCAGGAAGATGGCAAGCGTGAACTGGAAGATGGCAAGCCCAGCACCGAGCCAGTACCAGCCCTGGGGGGTAATAGCTCCGGCGATGGGGGAGGCAAAGAGGGTCCAAATGGTGGCCAACACAATCTGGATAGTCATCTGGATCATAAGTCCGCGCCCTCGCTCGTGCAGAAAGAATACTTCCTGCTCAGGGGTCAGTGAAAGCTTTGCCCGACTGGTGGCAAGGGTCTTCTAACTTGTGTCATCAACGGCACAAGGGCTTCGCTCTGGCCTGCCGCGAGGCCCATGATCATCCTTGCTGCGAGGTGCCATTCATAGTTCTTGGCCGTGGCACACAAGCACGCAGCCAGAATCATGATGACAGTCGAGCCCAGAAGAACAACTCGTCGGCCGATACCGTATGCGATGGGCATACCGATCAGATTGCCGATTCCCCTGGGAGAAAGGAATATTAGCTTCCTCGTTGCAACATGTAATTACGGTACCAGTATAGTGATTGACTAACATGAAGAGCGTCGGGTAGGTCATAAGATGGGTGATGTCGGCATAGTCCTTTCCAGCAGCACTGTACTCAGGTATGTAGAAGTTGAGTAGGCCACCGAAGCCCGAGACCAAGGTCAGGCCAAGGGTCGAGACTATTCAATAGCACACCTGTCAGCATGTGTCGGTCGACTCGGTTCGCGGGTAAGACTCCTACAAGTTGAGATGACAACGAGCACGACGTATTTTTGCCACAGGGGCATGTTCAAGGGGTCTGTAATAGTGTCAGCAACTGCAGGAAGACAAGTCTCTCCAGAACTCGACGTCAACTTACCTTGTGGATCGGCTGTCGGAGCTGGGATATAGATGATAGCATTGTGGGTGAGCTTGACAGTGCCCATGACAGCCACCTGCTCTTGGAGGACGCCATCGCCCTTCGTTGACTCGACATCGACGTCCTCGACGTGCGTGTTGTGGGTTTTGAGGTCTTTCATGTTGCCTGTTTATTGAGGAACTACGGACGTACTTCCAGCATAAAATGAGGGGGACGAAAGAGGAGAGGCATAAAGTTGAGGAGACCTGGTAGTCTTTTCATTAGTTCTCTCAAAGCGGCCCCACGACCAGAACAACCCTCTCGTGGCAACCAACACACGAACCTACCGACCCGAAGACCCCTGACCAGGCTCGGTTCGTAAAGGGGGGGTACCCCGCAAAATCACTCATACCCCAGAATTCCCCGGCCTCTCGAGTTTGGCTTCGCTCGGGCGCAGGCTGGTCTTCTATGGGCCATCCGGTGGGGGTGGCAACAACTTTTGGCCGACGAGTTGCTTAATACTATGCAAGACAAGTTGGCAGGATGTGCTCGGGGGGAGCTGGACGAAGATCACTAAACAGCCACTCTTTTGGCCATCAAGAAAGGCTGACTAGCCAGATTGCTCGTTATTCGATGGCAGGTTCAAGAGAGATTTTCATCGTTTACAGGTTCTTAGTGAATGATTAGGCAGAGTATTTCATCATGTCTAGTAGGCCTTGATACCAGCCAGCTGCAGCAGCCGGTCCGTCACTACCGGCTTCTCAAACGGCTCAGTCCTGTACTTGGGGCAAATCTCCCCATTCCGCAGAGGCTTCTCCTTCGTGAGGCGGATGTTGCTGCGAGAAAAAGTATATCAGCAAAAGCTGTCATGGGGGAGGCTTTAAGTCATGGGCCGTGCTCACCAGTGAGGCCAGTGGGTGGTGCCCATGTAGTTCTCGAAGCAGTACTTCTTGGCCTCGAGGGCCTCCTCCTCGGCGAACTTGCGCGGCGTCATGCAGACGTACTGGACGTGGCGGATCTGGTCGCCCTCGGGGAAGCGGGCGTAGTGCATGGTGCGCGAGTCCCAGAGGACGAAGTCGCCGGGCTCCATGTTGATCTTGACGAGCTCGCAGCCGCGCTCCTCGAACCAGGCCACGTCCTTCTTGCTGAAGAGGAAGAGGTCCATGAACTCGATCTCGGGCGGCGGCGCGTCCTCGTGGTCGGCGCTCTCGCGCTTCTGCTCGAAGAATTCGTTGAACAGCTTCGACGAGCCCTTCATGAGCACCAGCCCGCCGTCCTTCTCGCCGTTGGGCGCGTAGTTGACCAGGCCCTGCACGGCCTGCATGCTGTGTGTGGTGCGCGGTGCGGTCAGTGCTGGGGAGCGTCTCGGATGCGGGCGGTCTTGGAAAAACTCACCCCTTGCGCCGAGGGTTCTGGTCGCAGTGAGGCCAGGGGCTCCAGGTGATGTCGGTGCGGTTGGGCATGGAGATGTTCATCCCATCAAACGAGGTGATGAGCTCGTTGGTCCCCCACAGCTTCTCGAAGATCTCGATGATCGCGGGCTCGGTGCGCGCCTCCCAGGACATCTTCTCGTGGGCGGACCCGTACGCGAAGTACATACTGTCAAGAATCAGCTTAGAACGGCGTCTCGACTGCATCTGGCTTGCTGCTCGTACCCGCCCTTGAAGCTGACTGGAAGGTGGTCGGCGGTCCATGTGCTGGGGTCCTTCTCGTCGAAGCCCAGCTCGAACTTCTTCAGCCACTCGATCTGCTTGTCGCAGTAGTACTGGGCGCGCTCTTTGCTGATGACATTTTTGAGAACGACGCAGCCGTTCTTGTGGAACTCGTCTCTCCAATCGCCCCAGACAGTGTTTTCGTCAAAAGTCACCAGGTCCTTAGTCTCATACTTGGCAGAGACGGTCTTCTGCTCAGCGTTCTGGAAGCTGTGGTTCTTCTTCGTGGTGGTCTCAGTAGTGGTCGACATCGTGACAGAATGAGCAGTTGTTGGTCGGTGTTTGACTGTGTGAAGATGTCTAGCAACTCCAACTTATCGCCTAACTTATGTTACATACAGGCAATGTTGAAGCCGATAAGAAATAGTAAGGCTCCCCAGCCGTCAACCGAGAAATATCTCGGAACGCTGGGCTCGGCCCCTTGGGTCTCGGTAGATGAAGCCTCTCCGTAGGTTGGGGGTATCTGCAGGTTGGCCGGTGGCGTTCAGGGGGGCCGTGGGAGGATGGGTCCGGGACGGGTCGAATGACCCCTTGGCTCCAGTTTCCCCCAGTTTCCCCGAACACTCCGCATCTTGGTCATCCAAGCAAACACCAGGTTCTCCGCGTTGCCCGCGTCTGCAGAAAGAGGTCAAGAGTTGCCGATTGGGTGTTGTGACTCCGGCCGCTGCACCCCGGAATCCCCGGGGGTCGATGCCCCTTTCCCCCACATTCCGGTGGACCTCCGGTCACAATTGCACAGTTACCTACGGACCGGATCAGGTTCGGTTCTGTTCGGTTCGGTAGACTCACATTGAACGCAGGTGATGGAGAAGTTACCGAACAGATCTGGAACTCGCCGAGGTGTAGCAGCGACCGGGTTACCCCAAAGCACGCTCTCCCCAAGACATATCTAATACCTGTCATATAAAGGACCCCTGAAAGTGGCAAAGTAAACAGTGACGAGGGGTCAGGTTTGCTCATGAGCTTGTGGTGATTTTGATACATCGCGAGAGACAGCTCGTCTCTGCCTCCAGA
Organism: Xylariaceae sp. FL0804; assembly: GCA_022539325.1. Classification (NCBI taxonomy): domain Eukaryota; kingdom Fungi; phylum Ascomycota; class Sordariomycetes; order Xylariales; family Xylariaceae; species Xylariaceae sp. FL0804. The sequence continues at coordinate 1,916,303 of JAJKLG010000007.1, read as the reverse complement.
TCGCTCGCTTCACTAGCAAACGTTATCGAATCCCCCAAAGACCGTCGAAACCCTCAGCTATGCCGAACCCAGTCCAAGTTGCCACCAAGCGGGTGGAGGCGCCCAAGGAGGGCGAGAACGGGTACGTGGGCTTCACGCCGGGCAAGAGCGAGGTGCTCAAGGCCGGCTCGAACCCGTTCAACGCCAAGGCGCTCGCGAGCGACATCCGCATCGACCACGACGTGGAGGTGGTGGTGCGGGACGGCGCGCGCCTCTACATCGACGTGTACCGGCCCGCGGACGCGGGCGAGACGAAGGTGCCCGCCGTGCTCAGCTGGTCCTTCTACGGCAAGAAGTACAGCGCGCTCGACATGCTGCCCATGTGCGTGTGGAACTGCTGCGTGCCGCGGTCCGACCTCAGCGGGCTCGAGAAGTTCGAGGGGCTCGACCCGCAGACGTGGTGCCCCAAGGGGTACGCCATCGTGAGCGTGGACACGCGCGGCGCGGGCCACAGCGACGGCCAGATCTGCGTCATGGGCTCGCAGGACGCCGAGGACGGGTACGACGTGGTCGAGGCCGTGGCGCGGATGGACTGGTGCAGCGGCGCCGTCGGCATGGCCGGCAACTCGGCCCTGGCCATCGCGCAGTGGTTCATCGCGGCGCAGCAGCCGCCGTCGCTCCGGGCCATCGCGCCCTGGGAGGGCATGGGCGACATGTACCGCGAGCAGTTCTGCCGCGGCGGCTGGTTCTCCATGAGCAACTTCGACCTGATCGCTAAGGCCATCGTGCGCGGCCCGGCCAGCTCGGGCCTCGAGGACTTCGACGAGATGTACCGCCGGTCGCCCACGCAGAACGCCTACTGGAAGGACAAGCGCGTCGACATGAAGAAGATCCAGTGCCCGGCCTACATCCGCGGCTCCGACGTCAGCAGCATACACACCATGGGCTCCGTGCGCGGCTGGATGGAGATCCCCCACGACAACAAGTGGATTCACTGGGGGAGCAAGCAGGAGTGGTACGAGCTGTACAGCGAGCCGCACTCCAACGAGGAGCTGGCCGTCTTCTTCGACAAGTACCTCAAGGGCGTCGACAACGACTGGGAGACGAGGCCCAAGGTCCGGTGGTCGGCGCTGCAGTTCGGGGACCGGGAGCCGATCGACGACATCGTGCTTGAAGACTTTCCCGTGCCCGGCACGGACTACAAGGAGCTCTACCTGCAGTCGGATGGCAAGTTGGCGGCGGAGAAGGCGCCGTCGGTGGGCAAAGCGTCGCACAACTCCGAAGACCACAAGAGCTGGTCCGAGTTCACATACACCTTTGCCGAAGACGCGCGACTCATCGGCCTCCCCAAGGCCGTTCTGTACATGTCCTGTGAGGATCGGGATGATTTCACCGTCTTTGTCATCCTCCGCAAGAAGGGGAAGAACGGGGAGGACCTGATGCACCTGAACTTCCCCTTCAAAGCAACGCCCGTCACATCGATATCCCAGATTCCGCAGAAGGACCAGGCGAGTCTGAATCTCCATCTGGGTTCCTTTGGCATTCTCCGGGCGTCACAGCGAGCCATCGATGAGTCCAAGAGCTTACATCCGCAATTCCCCTTCCACCCTCACGAAAAGCAAGAAAAGATCCCGGCAGGGACGGTTGTGAAACTTGAAATCGGTATTTGGGCCATGGGAGTGGATTTCGACGCTGGCGAGAGCATAAGCTTGAGGGTAAGATATCCTTCGTTACCCCCGGCCCCCTAATCCCCCCTTTCCCCCCTCAAGGAGTTCAAAGTGCTGACGTTAGCTACGTCTTGTACAGGTCGGTGGACAATTCCCCAGCATTGCCGAGTACAAGAGCTTCTCCCGAGATCGGCCTGACTACGAGCTGAACAGGGGCCCGCATACGGTGCACTTTGGTGGCGAATACCCGAGTTCTGTCATATTACCCTTCATCCCCCGGAAATAGGAGATGCATCGGCTGGCTCTGTGGGGCGATGGTGTAATTCCAGACCGGTAGACCCTCCCTTAGAACATACATACCTGGTAGGTAGTCTCCCCATGGCATCTAAGCTATGAACCCGTTGGTGGACATCCACGCCGCGTGGCAACACGCCGATGATAGGGGATAGAATTACGAGTACACAGTACGATACCCTGACGCCATGCTGCTTCACTGGATGGCAGTATGAAACTGTTGATCGACCTCCTTAACGTTCTCGTATCGTAGCTTATGGCAATCTTCGTCGCTTGAATCGTAGGGTACTGGACAATGGCGGTGCAATATGGCCAAAGAACCACCTATTCTTCGGACGTTCCGGTATGGGTTCGATCTCGTAGAGCAAGGCTATGTGAGCAAGCGCTATCTTGAGCTGATTTGCGGCGAAGAATCTGCCCGGGCTGTCTCGCGCAGTCAGCCTCCCACGTCTCCGTGATATACTGCATGCTCGCTCGCTGCTGCTGCTGCTTAGAAGTGGAACTTACCAGGCGTGCGATCCGTGGCTGAAGCCCAAGAACTCCTCGCTCGTGTTGACCAGCCCCAGCGGCTTCTTCTGCGGTCCGTCTTTACCCCCGACGAAGCGGAAGGCGTCGTACTTCGTGGCGTTCGGGTAGTTGGCCTCATCGCGGTGCACGCTGTACCCCGAGACGCCCACTTTCGTGCCGTACGGGACGTGCGAGCCGTCCGGCAGCGTGACGCCGCCCGGAGCGACCACCATCTTCATGACCCCGCGCTCGATGAACCCGTTCAGGCGCAGGCTCTCGCGCAGCGCCGAGTCGATATGCGTCATGCGAGACAGAGCGGTCTTGGACCACGGCGAGGCGGTTGCGGCGGCCTCGCGCCGGACCTCGTCGTGCATCACCGCTAGAGACCGCGCGCAGTCCGGCGAGGCGGCAAGGTCGAAGAGCGTGTTGGTGAGGGTGATGACAGAGGACTGGATCGCCGCGAATGCCAGCACGGAGAACCGGCAGGCGATGACCTGGGGGTCTAACTCCACTGGATTGACGACGGACTTGGCGAGGGCATGGTCGATAGCCCATTGAATATAGTCGCCCTGACCCACGATGAGCATTGTATCAAGTAGTATGAAACACCCGGTGCAGAGAGAGCGAGGGTGAGTGTTTGCTCACCCGGGGCTGGGAATCGACCAGCTTCTCCATATTCAAAGTCCGATCAAGCCGTTCCCGAATAAGGGGCAGAAGAGAACCGGCGCACCGCCGGTATTGAATGTAGTCATAGAAGGTAAAGATCGGTGCGACCAAACTAGTTGTTGGTCAGTAGCTGAGTCACCCGCAGAAAGGGGTTCGGAAAAGTGTATGTTACTCACGGCCTAAGGAACGATGGGAAAATACTGATCGCCGTGGCAGGCAGTATGACTTTCCTGATAAACGAGCTACATGCCTTTAAGAATGCCGGATCTCGACACAGCGGAAGGCCGACCAAGACTCGGGTTGAGAGCCGCGCGACAAGGTCCAACATTACTTCGTATACGTTCACGTCGACCCATTCTTCAGCATCGACTCCCAAGCTGCTATCCAGAGTTTCTCTCGCTTCTTCGGCGATTTCATCTGCGAATGAGTGGATCCCTCTTGTCAATTGATGGTGGATGACCTCGGGATGTACTGGATTGTCGACTTTGGTGGCGTGCAGAAAGGTGTAATCTGCCTGAAGGAACTGTCTATTGACATGCTCCTGGCTCAGCACGTTGTCTGACTGCGACAGAAGCCACGCCATCTGAGACGTTGGCAGCATCACCTGGGGCCCATTGATGTAGTAAGGCAGCACATAGGTTTGATTGCTCTTGGAGTACTGTGATGATGTATTAGTGGCCGGTACTCTTGTCCCAGAGGCGAGAGTTTGACAAACTTTGCAGTAGCCCTCGTCCAAAAGGTCCCTCAAATGGAAAATGCTGGAGATATTGGCCCACGCTCTTCCAAGCCCCCCCGGAATTCCCCGTGTACCAACCCATGGCATATGTTTGGGCAGCGAAGCACCAGAATGTAGACGGTAGATCAGGTTCACAAAGACTATGATTAGGATAGTAACAGGAAATGCTACCAGTGCAGGCACGCTGGCGGATAATACTGGCTGGAGAAGGACGGCCATGATAGACAGCACCGAACTCAGCTGGTGTCAAGTGTCATCGGAAGACCTAGACGGTCTTTGGTGGTATGTAGACGTGGTGAAGAAAGCCTAAAAGCTGATGTAGTCGATGCCAGGTTTTGAGCGAGCATGTAAATGCCCTACCAATATAATATCGACGCAAGAGGTGTGCCGTGCAGATATGAGAGCATGTGCCGCAGCAGCTGCGCATCTGCAATCGACATGAATAAGTTAAACGGTCTCTGGAGGACGTTCCAATAGTCTTAGAACAAAGTCTATACAGTCGAAAGGTTGAAGGGTCTGTTCAAGCACTGATGTCCCCAGAACCAGCAATAGCATGATCTCGTATAAGGGCTGACGTATGAGAATGTCGCTGAAAATACTTCTAGAGTGTAAGAAACCTGTGAGATTGTGCTTGCCATGAAGTCCCTGGTGAGTCCAGAGATGGGGTTTCCTGGTCAGCGCCGCCGGTGAGTCGCGATTGGGTGTTCGAAAATCATGAGTGAATGGGCAAAGCAAGCTTGCGATGAAGACCAACACCAGGAGGTAGTTCACCCGAGCCGTCCGTAGGCGATGCTGGACTTAACGGCCCACATGTGGAAGGGTTCCAAGAAGCAAGTGCCGATATCTGAGAGGGGCCTCTACAAGACGGCGTCTCGATAGATTAATTGGCCATCACAGAGGAGCCGAGAATAGAATGACGTCCGGGGACACAACGCGGGAGAACCGGAGGGCGCAGGGCACGGCAGCCAGGAAACTCGACGAAGCAACATTTCTCTTTGCAGATCTGGTGTCATGGTGGGTAGACTTGCGGCGCTACTGTACGAACGACGTTGGACCACGGCCGGGAGATTCTCTGGTCGGACTAGGTGCTCCGGTTAGGGTCGACTTGCAATATTCCCAGAAGACACCGGCTTGAACTGGACTCCCAACTTCGAATCCTTTTGGTCCCTGGACGAACTGTCCGCATGGTCTGCCAACCAGATACAACCAGGCCGTAGTCTCAGTCGCTCAGGTGGCTGTCCTCCAACTGTCCTGTAGGTATGATCAATAAACCCAAGCCCTACCAGGGATCAGACAGTGTTCCTTCGAGTGGCCGCCGACTGCCGGGACCAATCGGCTACCGTGCCCTGAAGATCCGCGGGGCCGCTATACCTATGATCGTCGATGGTAACTCGTATGCAGTACCACCGTCGTGGTTCCACTACCACTGTGGAACGTGCCGTCGTCGACTACCGAACCCGGCATCTTAGCTTTGTACGCCGCCGGCCTCGGGACCTGATCTCGTACAGAGGGCGTGCTCCTCAGGGGGGGGCAGGATCTCGCTGCGGTGCTACAGTGACGATAACGCAAAAGAGAAGATTACAATGCGTGACCGAGAACAACGACAGGAGCTTCCGAGAGCAGACGGAGTCAAAAGATATGTGACGAGAGCCCGGAGCAGACGGGAGCCGGAGAGATGCTGAGACCAGCCGGGGAGATACATGACTCAAGCCTGTCAGACGCCACGCGCAAAATTGACCGGCGGAAGAGCTGTAATATCGGCGACTAGCGTGTCCGCGTCGAGCGCGCTTCCTAGGTAGACTTCGTATGCGTATCTCCTGGGCGTCGCTTGAATGGTAATCCCTGACCCTCCTCCCGCCTCACCCTGGCGCAGCGGCGGCCGGCCAAGAGTAGTCAGTCACAATCACAGCCGCCATCACCGTCTCGGTCGCACATCTCAACCGCGCCGCACCGTACCGTAGGTGGTAGCCGGCTGGACACACACACGACCGAACAGTCCTTCATCCGAACAGCTCGCCGACCGGTTCGTCAACGGGAGGCAAGCGGGCAGGCGGGAAGGAAGGTGGTGGCGTCGCGCGAGCCGGAGCTGAGTGAGTTGCTCGCGGATCATACTTAAGAAAGGACGGGGGAGGCGCCGCCGCCAGGGTCGAGGGGTCTAGCTGATAGTATAGCTCGGCTCCAACTGCTCGGAACGGGGTGTCCTTCTTTTTTCCTCGCCTTACCCTTTCACGCCTAGAAGGTGAGGGCGCCCTGCCTACCGTCCGCAATATTCTCTTGCTAAAACAAATGTGACAGATCCGTCTGCTCCGCCCTCGTCTCGTCGATCACCATAACTCACCACTTGCTGTCTGGAGTTGCTGTCCCGTTCGCTTCGCTGCGCCTGCGTGATGCACGGCGCCCCAGCACTGGCCGCCGGCCTCGGCTCCGGTCTCATCGTAGTCCTGGCGGCAGCAGCGTCCGCCGCGTCCGCGTCCGCAGCGGTGGTGTCGGCGCGTGCCCTCGACGGGGGGGCGCGGCATGACGGCCCCTCTCCCTACGGTAGCAGCAACACGACCTGCGTTCCCGGCTTTCCCGAGTCGGCGTCGGGCACGCTGACCACGCCGACCTTCTGCTACGAGTTGGCGACGGCGGCAGTGATGCCGACGTCGGGGAGCCCACCGCAGCAGCAGCAGCGGCGGGAGGAGGAGGAGACGGAGGAAAACGCGGACGAGGAGGACGCCGCCGTCGCGTCCGCCAGCAGGTCGCTGGGGCCAACGGCGCCGTCGCCGCTGACACCGCTGGTGACGCTGCTGGGCAGCCGTACGTGAATCCTGGAATTTTCACTTCCGTCAACCCCTTTTCCCTTTTCCCCCTTCCCCCCAAGCTCCCCTCGGGCCTCTTTTCCGCGTGTGTCCGAAGACCTCCCCACCCCCGAGACGTGGGCCCATACCCCCGCGTGACAGAGAGCGCCCGCTGACTCCTCACCCCCGGGGTTCACTAAACAAAGTGGGATCGGCGCCGCCGCCGGCCATCTTCTGGACGCCGACGCCGTCGCCGCAGTGCGCGGCCGTCAACGGCGGCGAGCTGACGTGCTGCCGCGGCGCGCTGGCGGGTGACGTGCAGCTCGTCGTGTTCCTGGCGCAGCTGTACGGGTATTCCCTGAATCCCGACGATATCACCGGGGTCGACTGTGAGTAGTGGCGTGTCTCTCCCAGCCCGTTGACTACCTACGGAATGGAGGAGGTGGTGGTGGTCGTGGATGGGGGACCGGGCTGCTTGCCCTCTTGCCTTGGAATAAATGTCTTTGCTGTTGTGCTGACTGCGAGAGTCTAGGCGACAATAATCTGAGTTCCTGCCCGGGCGTCGAGCTCTGCTGTCAGGTTACGGCCTTGGTGAGTCTTCTGGGCTTGACTTCGGTTGAAAGGGAGGTTGACACTAACAGCCTCTTCAGAACCCGCTTCTGTCGTTTTATTGCGAGGACTATATCAGCTGAGCCGGATCGACTGCCTTCCTGGCAATATTAAGTAGCTAGTTGCGCATTACCTGGCAGTGAGTTGAGGTACTTTTGTGTCTGTTGGTTGGGGCAGGGGGGGCATAGACTCACTCGATGATCGGATGCCGGGACAGCCCGTGATGGTACGGGCAGCTAATTTGGCCATCTTCCTACCCCTTAATTTTGTAATTGCATGACCAGTGGTGTGTAAATCATCAGTTGCAGTTGTGAAGAGTAGCATTGAACCGGCCGTCCTCTAACATGCCCGCGGTGCTATGCTACAGTGGTGCGTACACTATCTTTACAAGTAAGGCGGACGATGATGCGCCCAAAACACAAATATGTACAAGGATACACTGTACGCCATTTCTAGTCAGAACGAGCCCAAACACTATAAGATAGCCCTCCTTCTATCAGGCCGTTTGAACGTCTGACATACCTCTACAATCGCCGTTGTTGCTGCCGGTGCCGCTTTTGCCGGCCCCGCTGCTGCTGAGCAGGTCTGAATTCTCGAGATGCATTCGTAAATTCGGGGTGATGTCCGTTTTAGATTCCTCGTTGCCCATTACTTTTGCCGCTTCAACGTCTTCGCAGCCATCTCGATAAGGCCGTCCTTCGCTTCGCTGTCTGGGAAAATGCTGATGGCGGCGATGGCTTGTTGCGAGTAGTCCTCAGCAAGTGCTCTTGTTTGTTCTAAGCCGTCGCTTTTCATGACTATTTCGCGAGCCTGCTGCCGGTCAGTCCAGAGTCACAATACCATCGGAGGAGGAGCTTACCCGTTGTACATCTCCTTCCTGCTCAAACTTCCGGCCAACCAAGGTCCCCAACTCAGGGTTCGTCTTCCATGCAAATAGCAGCGGAGCAGTCGCGAGACCAAGCTCCAGGTCGGCCCCAGCAGGCTTACCCAAATCCCTCTCGGACCTCGTGTAATCGAGCATGTCGTCGACCAGCTGAAAAGCTAGTCCGAGGTTCTTCCCATAGATATATGCAGCATCAACACTTGTCCTGTCGGCACGGCCAAGCAAGGCGGAAGCGCGACACGACTTGGAGATCAGGCTTGCCGTCTTGAGATAGGTCTTTTGCAGGTAGTAGTTGAAGATGTCTTCGGAGTAGACTGGCTTACGCTCGTCGCGGGCCGTGTTTTTCAGCTGCATGAATTCGCCCTCAACCAGGTTGGCGATCACGGTGGCTAAGAGCTCGATGACCTCGGCGTTGCGCAGTCGCGCTAGGGCGACGGATGCCCTCCCGAGGAGGAAGTCGCCCGCCAGCACGGCCATCTTATTGCCAAACTCGAAGTTGGCCGACGGCGACCCGCGACGTGATATGGAGTGGTCGACGACATCGTCGTGCAGCAGCGACGCCGTGTGGATCAGCTCGGTGATCTCAGCCAGGCGGCGCTGGGACGGGAGGATGTCGCTCTCGGAGGACTCGGGCTGGGACGAGAAGCCGGCGAGCGGCGAGGAGGGGTTGACATCGGCGAGGATGTTGAGGGGCGACAGCGAAGAGTTTATCGTGTGATTCGCGTCGGCGGGCAGGGACTCGTCCTTGGGGCAGAGGGCGGTGGCTCGGGACATGAGCAGCACGATTAACGGACGGACATGCTTGCCCTCGGCCTGCGTGTAGTACTTGGCTACGCGGTCGAGCGAGGGGTGGCCAGAGCCGAGCAGCTTCCGGATGTTGCCTGTAAGAAACTTCATCTCCTTGGCCACGGTCCGCAGGGGGTCGATGGGCATGTCGCCCTTGGTGACGCGATTTACGGCATTGGACACCACATTCGAGGCCACGGCGGCGGCAGCGGACCACGCCGATGACCGAGGCGGGGTAGTATGGTACGGCGATCTCCAGGCTCGTATTCTCAGGTCGAGCGAAGCAGCGTGTCGGCAATCTGAGCCCGGGGAGAAGATGGACGGCCGGCCGGCGGCGGCTCGACCCGGCCGGAGCAGCGAAGCTCCCGTCCGCAGCGGTAGCTGCATGGCGGCCAAGAGCTCCGGCAGTCCAAATGGTTCACCGGCGACTCGGCAGACTTGACGGGCGCATCGGGGCTTGCCTCAAGCCCGGTTCTGGACGAGGAGAGTGGTGGGTTTACGGTATCGTTGTCCCGAGAATGTTGGTAAGTTATTCGGGAGGCGTTCGCGTCGGCTACCAATTATTACTCTTTACAAAAAAAATTCACCGAAGACATGTGGCGCAGCCAGAAGCTAATGCCTCAGAAGTCGGCGATGAAAACCGCCGACATGTGGCTGAAAACTCTAAGATGAGGGTCTGGCGATTCAGGTTTGTACCGGTAGCCAAGAACCCGTAGCGAGGCAGCTCAAGTTGACTCGTTGACAGAGCATCATTGCCTATTGCCCATTGCCCGCCGCCCACCCGTCACCTTCCCCTCAACCGGCCACTGGGATTCCGGGTCTTCTCACCAGACCCATGTCAGAACTGGCTTAACCATGGTGCTCCTCACAATGACAGCCTCCACAGTCGAGGCGCTCGAGCGACTGCGCGATTCGAGGGAGACCAAGCCTCCTGAAGACGGGACACAGCCGGCCGAGACCACCGAAACCAGTGAACCATCTCTCGAGGAGCCTTCCGTCGGAAAGCCGATAAGTCACGGGCAGATCATCGACACCTGGAGGCAGTCGCACGAGAAGGGGCACCGCCATGTCAAGTTGGAGGAGCTGCTACGGGGTGCCGTCATCTACACTCCGCCACCCCCGCCCAAACCCGAGCCCACGGCCGAGTTCAAAGCTCTAATGGCCCGACTGCGACGAGAAGAGGAAGAGCGGTCCTACGAACGCCTTGTGCAACGGGAGCCTAGAAGCGAGACGTTCGCAGAGCGATACCCGTTTGCACCCATGGCGCATTCGTTTGCCCAGGTCAATAGACCCTCAAAGGCGGAAGACGTGGGCGAGGACGACCTCGACTTTGGCGATGTGCAGAAACAGGTGACGCTCATCATTAACTTCCTGGTCAGCGTGGTGGGCTGCGGCGCGGCGCTCTGGAAGGCAGCCCAGTGGTGGCCCGTCACCACGCGCCTCTTCGTTAGCCTGGGCGGCGCCCTGGTAGTGGCCATCGCCGAGGTCGCCGTCTATTCGGCCTACACATGGAGAATGGGCGAGGGCGAGAAGAAAGACAGGAAGGCGGTGGAGATGAAAGAGATCGTCTCGACTTGGGTGGTCGGCGAGGATGATAAGACTAAGATGTCCGATGAAGACCAAGCGGTGCCACTACAAGAGAATCCGTCGGATCCGAACACGCCACAGCTGCGCAGGCGAACCAAGGAACTAACTTGAGATGGAAGCAAACCGGCGGCCAAAGGTTATGAGAGAACCCCCCAGCGGCAGCGAGTGTGGTGACAATGCGGAATTCGCCGATGCGTGTGAAACCTTGCCGAGAAGTAACTCTGGGTGTCGAGGTATCTGTTATCAGCTGTTCCCCAAGTCAAGCCAGCTGGCCCGCCAGTCGCGATGCGATGGACCCCTGCAGGTCTGCCCCACCATTCCATGACGGCCCCACCATACCTCGCGACTTGACGCGACGCGTCCGTTGTCCCCATTTACGCGTCTACCGTGCCATCAAATATATGGTACACAATGTTCTTCGGCCGACGTCACCTCTCTTGTTTACCTTTGGTATTGGCATGATCCCGCATCCTTTTTGACGGTTGTCTTTCTTGGAACTCCGCCATTTCAGTACCACTTGTATGTACACTGGTCCTGTCCAAGTCGAGCATGGAGATCTTGGCAACTGGTCTACCACACAAGTCTAAGTAAGTAGATTGACGCATACCTTCTCCCTTTTCGGCCACCGCTGACCCTGCCTCTCTAGACCACGAAAGAGAGCCGACCGCATGTATGGCGCATCGCCTAATGCCCAGTCCCACCATACCAATATGAACACCATCAAACGCCCACTACGGACATACGGAACACGCACCGCTTCGGCCGATTCGACGGAGCCCAGAACCAAGCGCCGGCGCATACTTGACGCGAGCCATACCGGAGCAACCGTGGCAGAGGATTCGCTTGCTCCAGAGTGTCGAGCTGTAATAGCACCCGGTGCTACCGAAGGTCCATCTGCATCTCCTGCCCTACCCCCTCAGCCAAGCCAGAGGGGACGCATCACGGCCTACTTCAAGAAGATTGCGCCCTCGACGTCGAGCAGTACCGCTGTACCCTCGGACTCTCCTTCAGCAGCTGGTGAACGTGCCAGTACCCCGCCGTCTTCCCCTCCGCCACTGAGTACACGAAGAAGGAAGGCCAGGAGACTCACTACACGCGTGGCGTCTCGCGATGCCGAGAAGGACGCAGATGGGGAGCCCGATGAGGGGAGTTCCAAGGAGAATGAATATCCAGCCATTGCGACGAAACGATCCGCATCCCGCGATAACGAAGAAGACCCGTTGTTGTCGTCCAAAACCCGAACCAGTACCAGTACCCGTACCAGAACCCATTTGGTGGATTTATCGCAGGAGCAAGCGGAAACTAGAAGCCAGGATCAAGGACGGCAATCAACTCGCAGGCCAGCCACCGTCCAGACAACATTAAGTCTGTCCGTCAATGATTCGGGGTATACCGAGTGTAAGGATTGCGGCATGCTGTACAACCCGTTTCACAGTAAAGATGTCAAATATCACGCCCGGCGTCACGCAGCACTGCGGCGAGCCAAGTCTAGGAATGATAATACATGAAATTCATAATCTATCCTGACGCGACATCAAACACGGAATAACTTGTGACTCCAGGCGCCTGCTTGTCATTCTGTTGTTTCCCGGGTTCCCCAAATCATCGAGTATTCATATCAGTTGTTGCGGTGAGAACTAAAGGGCAGAGTGCTGTGAACCTCTTGACGATAGTTGGCTGCCGAGGGTTGTCTGTGTTTCGCACTGATGAGGTTCCCGTGTTGCGTTGCGTAACCTCTATGCCGAACCCCTGTAAAGCTCGGGGCTAAGAGCCAGTTGAAGCTCGGGCTCGGCATTTTCCCATCCTCGGCTTTAGCAAGTCTTCAGCTATCTACCGTGAGAAGTATCTATTCACCTACCTGACTTATCTGGCGAAGTCCAAAGCTGACAGACAGTCTGCTGATTCCATCAATCGTATTCGTCTTGGACTGTTGACGCCCACCCTCCAGATATATATGCTGGACCGAAGGCGCAGGCACTTACACATACGATGCCTGAGGAGCCCCGCAAGCGACGGCGGCCAGCCAAGAATTGCGAGCCGTGTCGTTTACGTGAGACTCTCCTCTCCTTACATCCAGTTGATCTTGACTTGTACTGACAGGCCTCAGGCAAGATAAAATGCGATCGCGGCCTACCCTGCAGGCGGTGTAAGAGGTCTCGGGCAGCCTTATTGTGCACGTACAAAGATGAAGACGGACCTCCGGGCCTCATCCTACCAGAAACCTCCGGTATGGACATGGACGCCGACTTTGGCGATAACTCGTTGCAAACCGCGCCACTTACGGAGGGCAATGTGTCTCCCAGTTCTCAGGGGCAACCGGGCCATCGAGTCAGTGTGGCACATGAAGAGCCCAGTCGAGTCGGCTCTACTCGTGCCCCTATCCGGCCCGCGGCCGTCGCCAATGAACCGGACGACTCGCATGCCAGCGAAATAGAGGCGCTCCGAGACCATATTGCGAGGGTCGAAGAGCAGCTTGCCGCCTTGAGTAGTCGAAATCAAACGAGAACTGACAAGACCAGTGGCCTGAGCTTGATCCTGCCGCGTCCATACATCCGCACCGAGCAGGAGAAAACCAGGCTGTTTGGACAGTGCCACTGGGTGCATTCTCTAGAACAGGTAAACCCGTGTCGTACCTCCGCTATAAGCTGGCAGTGCCGCTGACGACGCCAGTTTCGTCTCCTGGCGGGGATGCGTGCAAAACCCTACGCCCTGGTCGACACCAACCAGACCGAGATCGTGGGGCAGTTCAAGAAGCTCGCCAGCGCCCGGCAGGCTGCGAAGAGCCGCCAGCCCGGCAGGCTCCAGGACCCCATGCCTTCGCTCGCCGACACGGTTCCCCCAAAGGCCGTCTGTGACTGTGCCCTGGAGTGCTACCTGCGCACCTTCGAGCCCATGCTCCGTATCCTGCACGTCCCGTCGTTCATGTGCGACTACCAGGCTTACTGGTCCGAGTCCCCGTCCCAGTCCCAGTCCCGGCCCGAGTCCCAGCCTCTGCCGAGAAGCTTTCTCATGAAGCTCGTCATGGTCGTCTCCCTCGGCGGCATCTTCCTCGCCGACCGGGCCGCGTCGAGCGAGCTCCGGCAGCTAACTCGCGAGTGGATCCACGTCGTCCAGTGGTGGCTGGTCGGGCCGACCGAGAGGGAGGCCATGAGCATCGACGGCGTCCAGGTGTTCTGCCTGCTCGTGCTGTCGCGGCAGGCGAACTCGCTCGGCGGCGCCGCCTCGGTCCTGACGGACGCCCTCCTGAAGCTCGCCCTGACCGTCGGCCTCCACGTCGACAGCGAGGCGTGCGCCGTCATCTCGGCCTTCGAGAACGAGATGCGCCGCCGCTTGTGGACCACCGTGCTCGAGCTCGTCACCATGGTGTCCCTGAACGCCTCGCTGCCCCTGCTTATATCCCCCGATGACTTCCATCCCCGCGTGCCGTCCAATATCTGCGATGTGGATCTGAAGCCCGACAGTGATGCCGGACCTGATGCTGCCCCTTCCCCTGCTCCTCCTCCTCCGTCGGGGTCTACAGATGTCGATTGCTCGCTGCAGATCCTCCTGTCCAAGTCGCTGCGGCTCCGCATGCGCATCGTCCGCCTGCTGAACAACGACAGCAAGGAGCTCAACTACCCGCAGTGCCTCGAGCTCGGCAACACGCTCAAGCTGCACTGCCGCGAGATCTCGGCCTTCTTCCAGGCGGCCCGGCCGTTGCAGTCCCGTGCTGCCGGCCACCACAACCAGCCGCAACAGCCGCTGCTGGGCTATCATCAGAAGTTCATGGACGGTTACATGAGACGCGTCGTCCTGTTCCTCCACCGCCCCTTCGCCATCAAGGCGAGGCGGAACCCACAGTTCTTCCTCGCCCGCAAGGTGTGTCTCGAGTCCGCCATGGTCCTGGCCTCTTACGCCGAAGAGAGTATGGACCTCCCTCTGCCTGCGCAGGACGACTACACCTACATGTGCATGCGTGGCGGGGGCCTGTTCAAGGGTGCGCTGAGCCAGGATGTCGTCTGCGCCCTGTCGTCCGAGGTCATGGTCCAGATGGACGAAGACGGGAGTCTCGGTCTGGGGGGGTCGTCCTCCAACACGAGAGCAGCAGCGGACCCGTTGACGGTCCTCTCCCGGTCCGGCCGAGAGCCGGTGGTTCGCGCCCTCCAGCATCTGCACCAGCAGTGGAGACAGATCATCCTCCTGGGACGACCGAGTCTCATGTGCTACATCCTGCTGTCCATCGCCCTCCGCCAGATCAGCTGTCTCGAGTCGGGCCGAGATCCCAGGGCCTCGGCCAGGGATTTCTTCAAGAGCATACTGGAGGACTGCACCCAGCTGCTTCGTGAGTCCGCTGCTGCCTGCGGGGATGCGTCCAGCTCCACGGCGGGCTGGACGGAGGACACCGCCAGTCCTTTCTCCGCCCATGCCATGGAGCTCTTTGGCTTTGATTTCAAGACCTTTGTAAGCACAGATGTGACCTTTGTTCTGATAAGTTCCAGGCTAATGCCATTGACTCACTCTCTGAAGGAGCCCATACTTTCTTCTGACATGCCCGACTTTTCGAGCTCTTTTGGGTTCCCCATCAATGATGATAGGCTGCTTGAGTCCGTTCAAACCCAAGGGGACTTCTACGGAGTCGATAGGGTACAAGCCCCCTGATCTAGCGAGACGCATCCCAAGACACCCTACCGGTCCTTTCAGAACCAGCAAGTTCTCTGGCTTTCGAGAAGGTTGTGTTATCAGATGTGGCCCTATCTAGCCAGTCACGAGGAGTGCTTGAATAGGGGGCGTGGTGCCGGTGGTTCTGTGCAGCCTCGTGGTTGGACAAAGGATTGTTAGAGTTCAAAGGCGAGAAGGATATAGTCAGTCCATGTACCCAACAATAAGGGAGGTACTTTACCTATAGGTTTATCAGGCAACGGCCACCCAGGCAACGCACAAAAGCCACAACCGATAGGCTACCTAAGCCATTGAATTTTCCTGCCGTTCTTGCAAAGCGTTAAATTTTCAGAAGTCGCGTCGCGTGCACTCCGTCTCCCACACTGTCTCCCACACACACAACCTGCCCAATCTCTCGACCTTTCTTCATCCCTCTGCATACTACGCCATCTTCCTCATCATTCACACCTTTCTTCATCCCTCTACATACTTCACGATCTTCCATCATCGTTCACGCGGTCACTCGACTAGGTCATCCGGACAACAATGTCGCGACCACCTTCGCAGCTGGGGCTGCCGCCTCAAATGTCCCGGCCCGCCTCCAGACCTGGACCACAGCCCTCGCCGCGCTTCGCGTCTGGACAGATGCCAGCGCCGCAGCCACTGATGCCGCCTCAGATACCCATCCAGATGGTCCCCCAGATGCTGCCCTCCGACATGCCCCCCCAGATGCTGCCCTCCGACATGCCCCCCCAGATGATGGCCCCCCAGATGTCCCTCGACATGCCACCCCAGATGTCCCCCCAGATAGCCTCCCAGCTGGCCTCTCAGAAGATGGCGGCTCAGCTTGCTCGGACGCGCGCGCAGGTGGCCACGACGCCAAAGCCACCTACGCCCGCTGCTGCTGCCGCCCGGATGGCCTCGCCGATGCCACCGGCGCCCGCCCCCATCATCACGCCCGTGGAGGAGATGCTGGGCAAGTACACGCACCCCGACTCGCGAACGAGCGATCGCCAGGCAGCGCACGCCATCGCGAGGGCGTTTGGACCCCCCCAGCTGCCCGGCGGGGCCGGTGCGTTTTTTGTTTCCTTTCTTTTCTTTACCCCCCCATCCGTTATATACCGTACCCCCTATGATTTGTTTGCCTCCTCCCGTTGCTGACTGACACTGGCTGATGATGTTGTTTGGTAATAATAGTTCACCCTCGATTCCAAGCGGAGCGCTATGGCGTATGGCGGCTCTTCCTGCACTTCGTGGCCCAGCACCAGATGACGCACGAGGCCGAGCCGAAGAAGCTGGTGCGCGTGGTCATGGTCCTCGCCGAATGGGGTATTATCGATGCCGACTTCGTCACGGCGACGATCTCGGAGGCGTATAGTACGTCTTCTGCCCCGTTGTCATCTCTGGCTCTTCTTCTTCCTCTTCTTCCCAGTCCTGCGTTATGGTGCAAGCAACACGAGTCTCACTCACCCCTTATCTCTCTGAAACTGAGAGCTGTATGGCTGACTGACATGAGTTATTGCGCGCAGATGCCTTCGCGCCTCAGAGCCCGGTCTGCGCCA
This sequence comes from Xylariaceae sp. FL0804, assembly GCA_022539325.1. Lineage (NCBI taxonomy): Eukaryota > Fungi > Ascomycota > Sordariomycetes > Xylariales > Xylariaceae > Xylariaceae sp. FL0804. The sequence goes on along the minus strand of JAJKLG010000007.1, from coordinate 1,899,609 downwards.
ACCGGCTCTATGGATTCTCTCTGCTGCTCCAGATGGAGGGTCTGATGCACGAGATCACGCTGCCCGGCCTGGTCGAAGAGCCATACGGCGTCTGGCCGCTGTTCGACAACCAACCGGCACGATGATGCCGCGTCCCGGCAGACTCTGCTCGTCGAGGAGCCTGGCGATGGCTCAGATACCGCCCGGGGCATGATATAGGCCATTAGCGGACTCCGCAGAGCTGGGCTGTGTGTAAATGACACGCGGCGAACAACACCCTGGATGCCCAGGACGACGTTCTCGTCCAGAGATGTTGCAGGTCCGGGGGGCCCTCATAGCCTTGAGCTAGATCCTGCAGCGCTGGTGCGTGTGCATCACACGCAGTGGACAGACACTGCAAATGCGCAGGACAGGTCTCGCCCTATGCGGTTCGGGAGCAAGGATGCCTCATAGTCTTAGGCTGGCGTCTGCTGCTTCTTGGAATGCCTTGTCTGGCTTTTCAGGGCCTTGGCTGACCATGCCGACATGATAAGATCTGGTTTGATAGTCAGATACTATTAGATGAGACACAAATTAAGATCAGGGCTGGCTGATGCATATTGATCCAGACACGTGACACTTGTAGAGTGACAACACCTATAAAGTGCAACAGGGATAATGACAACTGCGGCCGTAGTAGCAATAAAGATCATGACGGTGACAGCAAATCAACAGTGGAAAGTAATAGGAATGATTTAGAGAAGCACTATTTGCGCATTACCCATCCCACTATCGGCGCATTAGTCCCATTTTTAGAACCAGTCAGAGGGCCAGAAAATGATAATACAAGCCCGCGCACTAAATTTTGTATGACAACTCTTGTATCTCTCTTCTCCCTACCTCTTATTCTGACTCTTCTTCACACACGCACGCAGTCAATGGGACGCGTTCGGTTTTTATTGCAGATTCGAATGATTGAGAGCCTGGCAGTGAGGAAAACGCTCCCTTAGCCCTTAGCAATGACCGCGTGCCCTTGGCCATGGCTGCGTGCTCATGGCTAAAGGCCATAACTGCGTACCCTTGGCCATGGCTGCGTGCCCATGGCTATGACTGCGTGCCTTGCGTGCCCTGCGTGCCGTACATTATTGTTGTCGACGTCGTCGTTGTAGAAGGCTTTGCACGTGGGTGGCTAGGTCTGCACGTGGAATAATGGCTGGGAGAACAAAGATACCAGAGTTGTCATACAAAACTTGGTGCGCGGGCTTGTACTGCTATTTTCTGGCCCTCTGACTGGTTCTAAAAAATGGGACTAATGCGCCGATAGTGGGATGCCTAATGCGCAAATAGTGCTTCTCATGATTTATTAGGAATCCACAGCAGAAGATACCCACACGGCAAGGGACGGCTTGATCCACCGGTTGCGAGATAAAGATCTCGCCGTAAGGACCGAGGTCCTTTAATGCCTGCGTTTTCATATGGGCGACCATCCTCGCATGAGTTTGTCCGTGTAGGACAGGCCCCAAACGTGTTGGGGAGCGTGAGTCTCAAGTATATTAGCTACGAGAGTCCGGGGACACGACGTGGTAATGGTGTTGGTGGCCATCTCGAAGATCTGATGACGATGGAGAGCAACGGGGAAATCGAGCCATCTGATCACCCACTTTATTAAGTCGAAAGGTCGGAGCGTGAGCAGCTCCCAGAGCCAACTTCCCACTGGCGGTAAGCTAGCGGAATAATCGCCAAGGACTAACGCAATTCCTCTTAAGGTCTCTCTAGTTGTCGATCAATTCAGTGCGGGCATCCGGGCTAAATTCCTGGAGGGTCCCCAGGTGGTTGGCCGATGCTGTTAGTTCAAGGAGAGCAGATCCGATAAAGCAGAATTTAACGAGATCTTTGGCCAAGAAAGCGAGCGCCATGCAGCCGGACCCATTCAACGTATCCCAGCAGGCATGTCTGCAATAGCGTCTGCCTTTACCAGTCGATAACTACTCACCTATATTATTCTTTTCCGATAAATGAGGCGAAAGCAGGCGGTATTCGCGTACTGGGCTAGGGATCCACGGAGTCTCCAGTAGCCAATACAAAGACTATTGGTTCCAACTTATAGCTGAAACGTGCGATTCTTGCGTTAAGCCTTCGGACCAGAAAGGTTGCGGTGGAAGATATAAGCTGTTCAAAACTATTGGTGACATGCTCACCAGTTGTGGGTCTCTGCTCTTATGAATATCGCCCTTATTGTCTCCCCTGAACCGTGCTTCATGCCATTGCTCCCACAATTGTGTATCAAGTTATGATTCAACCTGAGGCACCTGGGTACTGTATCAGATTAAGTAGTTTTGAGCTAATCGATGCTATGCTATCCAAGCAGTTTACAAAGTCTTCTCTTCAACTACGGCCTTCTGGGCATTATCATCATTGTCCGAGCCCAGCGCTGCGCCTTCTTTACCAAGTAGATCCTTCTTCTTGATGAAGAGCGTAGTCAAGACGAGGACACCACCCATGGCGGTGTAGAACATCCACATGAAGCTCATGGCCGACGCGTACTTGGCACTGTTGGCGGTAGTCCCCGTGTTCCCGTCCGAATTCGTCAGCGTCTCACCACCAAGGGTCCTCTGGAGCAGGACCGTTCCAATGACGATTGATGTTGACGTGAACAAGTTTCGCGAGAAGTTCTGAGCAGATGTGGCCATTGCAACGTCCTCGGGGAGAACATGGCTCTGCAGTGCGATCATCGGGGCCTGGAAGAGCGGCCCCGAGCCGATGCCTGCAATAAGCAGGGCGGTGACGATTTTAGCCCAGTTGACTGACGGCCCAAAGTTGATGAACAAGCCTGTCCCGAGGGTCATCATAGCAGCCCCGAACCAGATCTGGGGCAAGTAGTTTCCAGTTCGTCTCACGAGTATGCCCGTGCCGAACGTCACCGCAGACATGGGTATGATGAGCGGGAACAGGGACAAGCCCGAGATGATAGGCGAGAAGCCCAGGACCACCTGGAAGTACAGCGGCAGGAAGTAGTCGTACGTAATGAAGATGAAGCTGTGCAGGCAGATGGTCGCGAACGAGGCGACGTTGGTGCGCCTCCGGAAGATGCGCGTCGGGATGACGGGGTCCCTGGCGTACGCGGCCTCGTAGAAGCCGAAGAGGACCAGCAGGACGACGCCGAAGACCATCAGGCAGATGACGAAGGCCGAGCCCCAGGCGTGCAGCCCGCCCGAGCCGGACTCGAGGCCGTAGAGGAAGCAGATGGTGCCGCCGATGATGGTGACGGACCCGACCCAGTCCAGCGAGCGGAGGCCGTCGCGCAGGGACACGCGGGGCCGCGGCAGCTTGAGCGCGAAGAGGAGGACGACGATCGCGATGCCGTCCAACGGCAGGTTGATCCAGACTGCCGCACGAGGGGAAAGGGGGTCAGTACATTGCAACAGTCAGCCCGTCGGGCGGCCACCGCCGCCATGGGCCAAACGTGGACTCGACTTACAGCACCACCTCCAGCTGATCGTCTGCGTGAAGACACCCCCTGCGGCAAGTTAGCAACAACCACCACGCAAGCCCACCCCAATCCAACCCGGCCCGCAAGTCGAACCAAGCCACCAGCGGAGACAGAGAGGCGGGCACTCGAAGCAGCTCTCTCCCACTCACCCAGAATGGGCCCGACGCCCGCCGCCACGGCCCACACGAGCCCCGTGAGGCCGTAGTACTTGGCGCGGTCCCTGAGCGGGAACAGGTCCCCGATCGCGACGCTGACCAGCACCGTGTTCCCGCCGCCGCCGAGGCCCTGCAGCACCCTCCCGCCCACGAGCGCGCCGGGCGACCGGGCGAGCGCGGAGGCCAGGCTGCCCGCGGCGAAGACGCCGCTGGCCGCGACGAGCAGCGGCTTGCGGCCGAGGAAGGCGCTGAGGCGGGCCCAGGCGGGGCCCGACGCCGTGCTGGCCAGCGTGTACCCGCTGCCGATCCAGGCGTAGTCGGCCGCGGACGCGTCCAGCGTGCGCGTGATGGTCGGCAGTGCGGTCGCCACGATCGTGATGTCCAGCGCCGCGAGGAAGAGCGCCAGGCACATGGAGAACATGACGGCGCGCCGGCGCCAGGGCGACATCTGGGGGTACGACGACGAGGGTTCCGGCTCGGCTTCCGGCTCATCATCGGCGGAGGTGGTGATCGGCGCCGCGGGAGGAGGAGGAGCTAGGGGGCCGTGTTCGCCGCCATCGGTGGCGGGAGCGGCGGCTTTGGATCCGCGTTGTTCCACGGCGTCGGCGGCATTGGCGGCGGGTGCGGACGGGACTCCGGAGGTGGTGGGAGCGGCCTCAGTCATCGCTCTCGTCTGCTGGTGACTTTACCACCGCGCGTAGAGAAAAGTGACTTGAAGAGATCTCGTCGTTACAACCGGAGTAGGATCCGGGTAGTCAAGCTTGTCAAGTTGACATGGGAGAACAATTCCGATGAAACCACGAGGCAGAAGATAGCTACCAGAAGCTGAGCTTCGGCGTTCCGCTCTACTGGTGTCGGTTCATCCCATGTCAGTCCAATACTTGTGGAGACGGTGCATGGGTGAAGGTCTGGGGCGATCTACTTACTGCATTGACGAGAAGTCGAGGGAGGGGCCGAACCGAAAGTCCGGAACGAGAGGTGACGAGTAAGGAGTCGTTCCGTCGCCCTGGAAGACTTGTGATGAGAAGAAGCAAGGGGCAGGTAGTGTACTCTGACCTCGAGTTTCTGGTGCTCGCCTACGTCTGTAAGTGAATATCTTGAATATGGAGTACTAGTTGGTGCCCAGACAAGTTGAACCGACGGAAGAAGTAAAAGGGGCCCCGGCTCGGTTCGGTTCGGTTGGGGTGACGAGTTGTCCGAACGTTAGTAACAACAAAATGCGTATCTATGTTAACGAGCACTAGAAAAGATTTGCTGTCGGTCACTCGCCAGCGGTGACTTCGACTCCATCAGAGTCACACGGCCGCATCGCTCACCGTCAAGTTGAGAGATCCAATGGTCAACAACCGCGTTGCCTGCGTTAACTCCGCTTCCTCTAGCGGTGTTTTCTGAGGCTACTCACACGATTGTTGCATGCTTGGAACGTCGGTGTGTTTGAAAAGTGAGATCTATGTAAGTCGGGAAATATCACTACTCGCCATTAGCACTACTCCGGCAGAAACACGACGCCTTGATTGGAATATCGGCCCCGGCCAGCGCTTTCTCCAACCGTGGTCTGATGGCCTGAGCCTCCTCTGCCCGCCCCAGCTTCACCAGACACTCGTGGTATCCATGGAGCGCCCACACATTGCCGGGGTGCTGCAGGGCTCTCGCCAGTTTGCCGCTGATGCCCAGGTCCGCGGCGTACAGTTCCAGCGCCTCGCCGTACCGCCCCTGCTCCGCGAGCAGCGCGCCGAGGGCGTGGCTCGGCGGCTGCATCCAGCCCCAGGGCTCGTCGTAGGGCAGGGCGTAGCAGCGCTCGTTGGCGGTTCGCAGGTGCGCGAAGGCGGCCTCGTGGTCCCCGCGCCGGTACGCCAGCTCGCCGTCCAGCATGGCCGCCGCGACGCGCAGCACGTCGGTGCACTTATTGTTGAACAGCATGCGCGAGTCCGGCACGGCCGCGGCGGCGGCGGCGAACCGCCCGCGCTGCTCCGCGGCCCCGGCGATGTCCCCGACGGCGGCCGCGGCCACGCCCTTCCCGTAGAGGATCATGGCATGCGTCACGCAGTAGAGCGCGGTATCGCCCGGGGGCCGCAGCTCCATGACGTCCCGCCACCGCCCGAAGCGGATCAGCGCGTGCACCCGCATGGCCAGCAGCCCCTCCATCCAGTCGGCCATGGGCGGCGACTCGACGCGCAGCAGAGCTTCCGGCAGGGCCTTCTCGAGGCCGGACACCGTGTCGAGACACACGCGCGACTGGGCCGCGAACATGGCGGCGTAGATGCGGAAGTGGTAGTCGTGGCAGCGGTATAGGTTATAGAACATGAGCGGATCCCCGTGTTCGAAGAAGAGCTCGTCGGCCACGATGGCCCTCTGATTAGACTCGATAGCACTCTGGTAATCGCCAACGAGGACGTCGATGTGAGACGGCATATGGACTAGGTGGCCGCTGTGGGGAACCAGGTCCCGGAGCGTGTTCGCAGCGTCCACCGCAGCCTCGGGGGTCGGCGACATCTCCATGAGGTGGATGTAGAGGTGCAAAAGGGCGGGATGACGAGAGCCCCCGTCCTGGGCCATGGCGCGTTCGAGGACCCGCCTGGCCTCCAGCGTGCGCGACCCAGCCTTGGGCTGTCCCGATTCCACGTCCCACAGCTGCCAAGGGGTCAGGTCCATGATGGCGCCGGCGTACAGGGCGGCCACGTCGAGGTCGTCGGCGAACTCGTCGTAGACCCTGGCCATGGCGTCGGCGTAGTTGCGGTTCCACACAGCAACGTCCTCATCCTCCGCGGCATGCTCGTGCGGGAAGCGGAACTTCAAGGCCTCCACGAGGGCCCTCTCCACCGGCTGGACGCCGTCGTCCGCCAGACACGACTGGGCCCGCTCGACGGCCGCGTGCGTCTGCCGGACGACGGCCTCGAGCTCCTCCGGGTCGAAGAAGTGCCACGGCTTGTTGTAGTTGGGGCCCAGGGCGAGGGCCAGGCCCCAGTGGGCGAGGGCGCAGCCGGGGTCGAGGGCGAGGGCGCGCTCGAAACACCGGGCCGCCTCCTCGTGGTTGAAGCCGTAGCTCCAGAGCAGGCCCCGGTTGAACCACTCCTGGGCGGCCGCGCTGCTGGCGGTGACGGTCCGCCGGTACGAGCCCAGATCGTACGGGTACGAGGCGTGGTCTGCCTCGGCGGCCTTCTCGTCACGCGTGAGTGTCATGGCGAGCCTCGAACACGGATTGTGCGTCTAACGGTCTGCGAAGGAAACAGAGCAAGAGGGCTCTCAGCTACTGGCGGCGAGTCTAATTATGCCTGCCTGGAGATTGAAAGTTACAGATACCGTCCGGTATCGTGTACACCTCGACGCTCAGAGGCAAGGGACGAGACGAGCTGATCTGCTACGGCACCGGTAGTTGGACGATAACACAGCCGTTGTGGGACTTGATTCGATGGATAAAATGCAGTCATCGTAGGCTCCTGCGGTGGCATGCAGTAGATCCTTGGCAGACAACCAGGGCCATGGGAGGGGCGCCGGCGACAAGAGTCTCACGATGCCGTGGCGAAGGATACAAGTCTCACTCTCACCCATAAAGGGGGCTGCAGAATACAACATCCGTAGATGCGATAGATGCATACCTAATACATGATCTAAGCAGTTTTGCAGGTTAGGCTTCAAGCGGGCGATGCTGGATTCGGCCACGGCACGTGCCACTTTTATTAACCTCCAGTCCCTTTGCTTGTCAATGTCAAATTCGTCACTTCAGTATCATAAGTTTAGATTCGCTTGTATGGTACCATTCAATCCTTATCGTCACGACTGTCCGCTGCTGCTTACCGGAGGCGGCATGTTGATCGTTGACAACTCTGATGGCCTGGCCGACCATCCAAAGGGGGCGTGATGGATCCTCCTGAAGCAGCCAGTTCACGGGCCTTGCTCGCGGTACGTTACCTCCCGAATCATTATCAACCCAAGCACGAGTCGGGGTTCTCCAAGCCGAAACTGCTGACAGCTTTGTAGTGCGACGCGTGTCGAACCAAGAAGCTGAAGGTAATAGGCCACGAATGACAGCGTGGATATAGGCCATGGCATCTGAATTCGAGTGCTGATGATTGTACCGGGAATCCGCTTAGTGCTCAAGGGAGCGGCCATCTTGCACGGCCTGCTTTCAGGCCCGCCGGACATGTAGATATAGCGGGAGGGTGGTGCGGTCGCCTCTCACTCGTGCGTGAGTTGCCTGTGACGTCCCATGACTCATGAGTGGCCAGTATGATTGACTTCTTTGCTAGTTACCTGACCAGCGTCGAGAGGCGCCTGCAGAGTCTGGAAAGACTGGTTGCTGAGAGGCTTCCCGGCTTAGACATTGCAGAGATCTTGTCATCTGGTGGCTCATCTTTCCAAGGAGAAACGGCGCATCCCGATATACAGCCTGTCCCGGACCCGAGACAACAGGAACTGCAAGCAGCCGACACACAGGTGGCTCCTTCGAGTCCTGGCACTACTATCTCTGAAGCCGTCCCAGACGAGGCTGACGGCTTCGATTGGCACGAAGATGTGAACGAGCTTGCAGATGGCATGGCCGCTCTATCCGTCGAGCCTAAAGGCACTGGTTATCTAGGTGAGAAACCCTGGAAGTACCGCCATGCCCTCTGGCTAACATCTCTGCTAGGGTCGACAGCTGGGGTGTTCTTCCTCCGGTCACTGCTTTTCGTCCTGGGTAACAACTCCCGCTCTGGTCTTGATCCTTTTGCCCTGGGCCAGAGCCCCAACCGGGATTTGGATCAGGCTAGCTTGTCATCCCAGCTATCAAATGTCACCGCGTCACGTCAAGTTAGGACGAGATTGATGGAAGCGTATTTCTCCGTCTACCACGTCACCTACCCCTTCGTCCACGAAGCCACTTTCCGTGCACAATTCCACGAAGTCATTCCGCGGCCGCAGCAGCGGTCCTGGCAGATGCTCCTTCATACGATCCTGGCCCTTGGGGCCTGGTGTCTCAACACGGAGACCACGGAGCTCGATGACAACCTCTATCACCAGGCCATGTCATTCGGAGAAGACGAAAGCATGTTTGAATGCGCGAACCTCACCTTTGTCCAGGCACTTGTCCTCCTCAGCAACCTTAGTCAGAAGCGCAATAAACCAAACACAGGATTCAATTTTCTGGGACTTGCCGTACGTATGGCGCTCAGCCTTGGGCTTCATCGCGAGCTCCCCAACTGGGACATCACCCCCTTTCAACGGGAAATGCGACGCCGAGTCTGGTGGGGTCTTTATCTGTTTGACAGTGGCGCCTCAACCACTTTCGGCCGGCCTATCCTACTGCCCGACCTTGAGGCCATGGATGCCAAGGATGTTCTCAACATTGATGATGAGGTTGGAACTCTCTATATCTTGCTCGTATTTGCTAGCCACTGACGATTGCCTGTAGTGTCTGACCCCTGGATCCGCTTTGCTACCAGAAGGCTCTCTAATGCCCACCATCTATTCCGGAATGAGGTCTCAAAGCAGCTTTCACGTCCGGTCGAATCACATCTCCAATCATCTTTTGTCCCCGACTGGTGTTTCCCTCGAAGAAGCGCTTGCAATGAACAAGACCCTGGACGAGTGGTCAGAAACCGTCTCGCCATATTTTCAGCTTTCAAACCCAGTTCCATCGCAAGATCACTGGTATCTCTTCGCCAGATCGCGACTGTGGTGGCGCTTCTGGAACATGAAGATCATCCTATTCCGTCATATTCTACTGGAGCGAGTCATTGACCAAAGTAAGGGTATCGCCCAGCCAACAGCCGATGGTGTCAGGCGGGATTGCAGGGCTATTGGTATCAGTGCTGCAAGGTCTACGGTTTCATCTATTCACGACTATCTCAACCACGGGGCTCTGGATCGGCTGGTTCGTTGGTACGCCATGTAAGTGAGCTACGATGGCTTGTCATTCCTCACTTCCAATTTTTACGTGGATTGATAACGCTGACGGTCGTTAGGTACTTTCTCTTCCATGCTGCTCTTGTAATAGCCCTCGCAATTCGCGGGGATACCGAATCGCTTGAGCTGCCCCAGTGGAATCAGAGCATGACTCTTATTCAGAATGTCTTTCGCAGTACGCTAGCCAGCGATCCTCTTGCAGGGCGATGTGCCGATATCATCGATCATATCCTCTTATCAACATATCCTCAGCCCTTCACGACCCAGGATGGTACTGGCGTCGACTTTGATAGTATGGACTTCTCGTTGTGGCCAACGGATAACACCGATGTATTCAACTCTTTTGGCTGGCCGGATGCCGTCTAGGGTCTGTTACTCGTTGCATATTCCAGGGCTGCTCAACGCTGGCGGCGCTCGACATGCTTCAGTTGGACAGGATGATATCAGGCTCAATAAGCTTGGCCCGAATGTATTCGCCATTTGGGAGATCGTTATCTTCAGCGCGCAGTACCGCCGCCTCCTTGGACGTTTCTATTCCGGCCTGAAGATGGCGCTTTGCCAGGCGCTCACATGCAACATCCGCTGGGACGTCTACAAACCATCTACGTGCACCACCTCATTAGCACAGATCCGTTTCCAGACGGCAGAACGCACCCACCTTTCATCCACCAGCTGCGCGATCTTGTTCCAAGGATCCTCGTCCAACAGCGTATAATTTCCCTCAATAATCACCACCTGGGTTCTCGACGAGATGTGTATGTCATTCAGGACGGGGTCTTGGACCGCGTGGTCAAAGCTCGGGGCGGTAATGAAGACCTCGGGCTCGTCGATGGTGGTTCTTGGGGTCGTCTTCAGTCTCATCACCAGATCTAGGAGACCTGTAGCATCGAAAGTGAACGGAGCGCCTCTCTTGCGAAATGCCATGACCGGGTCGCCGAAAGTAGCCAAAACACGCTTGGGATGGTGAAATCCATCCTGGTCTTTTGTCAGACTCTCACCTTCGAAACTCGAGGGTACAGACTCACCATGGGGACGATTACGATGTCGTCAGCTCCATCTTTACGCAGAGCCTGGAGGAGGCCCGCAGAGACGGTTGACTTCCCCGAGCCAGGGACGCCGGCTAATGCGATCAGGATACGCTTTTCAGGACATGTCGAGTGCTGCCTCAACAGGAGCCTGATGCGGACACACAATAAAGCCAAGGCCTCCTCTAAGCGCGAAGGGTCCGGCTGGATTTCCTTCATCATTTGACGTATATGTCCCCCAAGCAACGGCCTTCTGACCAGTATCTTGGGTAAGTACTCAAATTAACATGCTGCAAGAGTCAGGCTTCATACCTGCTCACTGCATTGGCCGGTTCCGGTAAGAAGTCATAGCTGGCAGCGGCTGGCGCCCGGGCGACAGCAGTCCGGGACGCCGGCCGACATCTCGGGTGCCTTACTCACTTGCTCCCGAGAGTAGCTGAGAATCCACCCTTAGCAGTCTGAGGCGGGGCGGACAGCAGCCGCGACGATGTGTCTCATGAGGCCGCCCCCGCGTCGTGGACGCGAGTCTCCACAAGCGGATTGCTGGCCCTTTCGGTCGCTTCTTTCATTGGGCCGGACGACTGTCGCCCGACGGACTATCTCCGACTTCTGGGGATGGCGCCACTATATGCGGCGAGTTTTCTTCCCCACGGGGCCGTCATGTGCCCATCCCTTTATCGTAGCCATGGGGTATAAGTGTAGCCTCGCCGACGCCCTGCGGTGCACGGTGCGTCTAGTAGGTCTGAGAGGCATCGTTCACAGGGATTCTATCGCATTGTTTCCACCATGACTACAACGAGTCCAGTCGAGGGCCACGAGCCCAACCACAGCGAGCGAAAGGGTCTATGGCAGATGTTGCGAGAGAACCCCTTCATCTTTGGGCTCTCGATGGTACGTTCTCTGATCTGTGAAGACATCCACGAAAGCTGACGCACTTGTAGTTCGCATCCCTGGGGGGTTTCCTCTTCGGTTATGATCAGGGAGTCGTCTCGGAGGTCCTCACGATGGAGTCGTTTGCCGCCAAGTTCCCCAGGGTCTATCTTGACAGCTCTTTCCAGGGCTGGTTCGTCTCGACGCTGCTCCTTTTGGCCTGGCTGGGCTCCCTGATCAACGGCCCGTTGGCCGACCACTTTGGACGCAAAGGTTCCATGCTGATGGCCGTGGTTGTTTTCGTCATCGGGTCCTCCTTCCAGGCAGGCGCAGACTCGATCCCCATGGTCTTTGCAGGTGAGCATCTTTGTTCTTGATGTCGAGTCCGCTGCCGCCCTCGCTGCCTTTGCTGCTATCGAACAAGTATAACTATAGAACCTGAGGCTGACCCAAATCAGGCCGAGCCGTGGCAGGCCTAGCTATCGGGATGCTGACGATGATCGTCCCTATGTACATGTCCGAGGTCTCGACGCCCGAGATACGTGGAACGCTTGTGGTACTGCAGCAGTTGAGCATTACGCTGGGCATCCTGGTCAGCTACTGGATCGAGTACGGCACGCAGTTCATCGGTGGAACCAGATGCGCTCCGGATATCCCCTACACTGGTGGGACGGAGCAGAACCCGACCTTCAACCCTCTGCAGGACGTCGGTCCCAACGGCTGCACCGGCCAGTCGGAGGCCTCGTGGAGAATCCCGTTCGCGCTACAGATTGCGCCGGCGGTCGTCCTGGGCATCGGCATGCTCTTCTTCCCCGAGTCCCCGCGGTATTTCCTCATGCGGCACAACGAGGACAAGGCCCTGTCGGCGCTGGCAAAGCTGCGCCGCGTCCACCCCGACACCGAGTCGCTGAGGCACGAGTTCCTCGCCATCAAGGCCGAGGTCCTGTTCGACGAGAGCGTCGCGCGCGACAAGTTCCCGGGCAAGGCCGGCGTCTCGCTCTTCTTCGCGCAGTACGCCTCCCTGGTCTCGTCGTGGCCTTCGTTCAAGCGACTGGCAGTCGGCTGCTGCATCATGTTCTTCCAGCAGTTCATGGGCTGCAATGCGATCATCTACTATGCGCCGACGATGTGAGTTCTAGCCAGTCATGACGGGCCCTAAGCCTGCCTGCCTGCCTTGCCTGCGTCTTGTCTCGTTTGTATGCTGACTCCGGGCACGGCCCACCAGGTTCAAGCAGCTGGGCCTCTCCGGCGGGACCGCCAGCCTGCTGGCGACGGGGGTGTACGGCATCGTGAACACGCTGTCGACGCTGCCGGCGCTCTTCCTCATCGACCGGGTGGGGCGGCGGCCGCTGCTCATGTGCGGCGCGGCCGGGACCTTCGTCTCGCTCGTCATCGTGGGCGGCATCGTGGGCGGGCTCGGCGACGCGCTGGCGACGCACCAGGCGGCCGGCTACGCGGGCATGGCCTTCATCTTCCTCTACGACGTCAACTTCTCGTACTCGTTCGCGCCCATCGGCTGGGTGCTGCCGTCCGAGATCTTCAACCTCGGCCACCGCTCCAAGGCCATGGCGGTGACGACGAGCGCGACGGTGAGCTCAATCCCCGGAGTCGTTTCCTCCCCCCCAGCCCCTTTTGGGAATCTGTGTGCTCCCAGAAATACTCGCTACTACTCCTTGCCTACCCTTGAGTCAAGGCCAAAGAATGTTTTCCTGATCGAGTCCCTGATGCTGACTCTCTCCTTGCGCGCCGCAGTGGATGTGCAACTTCGTCGTCGGGCTCGCGACGCCGGCCATGCTGGCGCGCCTCGGCTGGGGCACGTACATCTTCTTCGCGGCCTTCTGCCTGCTCGCGCTGCTCTTCGTCTTCTTCTGCGTGCCCGAGACGCGCGGGCGCAGCCTCGAGGACATGGACGCCGCCTTCGGCGACACGGCGGCGCACGAGGAGAAGGCCCGCCTCTTTGAGATCGCCGCCGCCGTGGGGCTCACGGAGCCCCTGCCGCTCGAGACGGAGAAGGCGGAGGCCGCGCAGGTGGATGCTGTGGAGGTCTAGGTAGGGAAGGAATTCTGGGGTGCGATACCTACGGAGTAGGTATTTGATCTTATCAACGTAATGTGTGATATATATCGACACTATACTCGGATATCTCTCTCACACGCCTTTGGAGGCGGCTGAGAGCAAAACAACATAATCGGGCCTCGCTCACCACGTAGGCTATTATACGATGTCGGATATCCGTAGAACATGACAATTGCCGTCCGCTTCACCAAGCGTGGTGCCGCTGCTTCCTGTGCACGATTTCAAGAGTAGCTCCCCAGTCGGTCACCGGTACCATGGAGCCCCGTCTAGGAGCCCCCATCCAGAAACACTGTCTGAGTTGGACGCTGGAACCCATCCCGTACTTGCGAGAAGCGGCAATCTATCCGTACATCATCAAACGAAACAAAAGCATTAGCTACCAGGGTACCTTTTACAAGTACCTGCCTAATTATAGAAAAGAGCTGGTGTCGGCACATTCTCTCCTGCCCAACCACTGAGACCAGGGAGGAGGTAGGTCTGGATTCGCATCTCCCGGCAATGACATGCCGGGCTCGGCATCGGGGGCTGGCTGGCCTGTCTGAGAGCTGTCGCACAGCAGCACAGCTGTGTAAGTGCCGAACAAGGCACGTTTGCCGGTGATCCCATCTTCAGTGTGTAAGCCCGTCTCTCCGGCTACGGTGACACCTCTTTTTTGTCCTTCCCATTCCCTCTCAGCCAGCCCCCCGGGGCCCCGTCGCAAAGTTGCGTCTGCGCGCCCCGTGATGCCCTCCCTTGCGCAGTGTAACTTGACCGGCGACCCGCGCCGATGCATCATCGATTGGATTGGGTCCCGTCCATTCCATTCCGTCCCTTCTCCTTCCTTCCTCTCCACCCTACCTACTGCTGCGACCGTCACGCTGACGTGCCTGATGGCTGCCGTCCGACCCGGACTGCCGGTTCTCTGACCTGCACTGCACCTCGTCACATTCGTTTTCCTTTATTTTTACCAATCGCCTGTCGGCCAGGCCCAGGTCAGGCCAGAGCAGTCAGATGCAATCGCTACCGTTGGCCCCGATGGTCGGTATTTTCGTGTTATTGCCCGGCAGCCCGGCTGGTCGGCCTCGCGCTGACGACAGGGGGCACCGGGGGGGAGGTGGGCGCTGGAGGGCGCTTTTCCTTCTTGAATCCTCAGCCCAGCCGCGTGCCGGCACGGGCGTGCCGACGCAACCACGGCGGCCGCCTCTCGGCAGGTTACCCGCATTTTATTCTCGGGCGCTGCTGTACACAGTGACTCCCTCGGATCTGCGTCAGCTTTCTTCGCCGCTCGACTTGGCGACCAGATTTACGGTGGTAATCTTCTTGTTTCTCTCTCTCTCTCTCTTTTCTAATACGTCTTGCTCATATTGTATTTTTCTGGTTTTGCTGTAGCAATCTCACTTCTCGTGGTTTTATCGTCTTTAGAGGTACAGTCGTCCCAGAGCGTACAGTTTATTATGAGGAACGGAGAGTCGGGTACGAATTACGTGGTGCAAACCGGCTGCTGGTGCCGTGGCTTGGGGTCGGGCTGGAGTATACAGTACCGCGTCTACCGCGCAGACTCACCGCTTGCTTGACCGTACCCAGGTACGGGCCGCTAAGGGGGCCTGCACGTGAACCCGCGTTAGCTCCAAGATTTCAAACAGGCCGGGGTGGGCTCTGGACCGGATCATCGGCACAACTTCTGACTCCATATTTGATCATCATCTAACGGCATCTCTCGTCCTTTTTCCAATATCGTCGCACCCGTGGCCGCTCTTCCTCCCCCGCGACCACCGACGCATTGCAGAGTACTGTAGCAGCCGAAGCAACAGCAAGAGCGATACTGATATGAACCCCAACATGCGATCATGATCAGTCGTCGCCGACGCGCCCGAGCCTGTCATCCCCGAGTCGAAGTCGCCCTCCTGTCCTCGTCCCAAGTCGCCGCCGCCTCCGCCGCCGCTGCTGCTGCAACCCGACTCTAACGAGGCCCCGACGAAGCCGCCACTGCGCACCGCCGCACCACCATGCGACCGTGGCCGTGGCGGCAGCAGCAGCAGCAGCAGCAGCAGCAGCGGAAGCAGAGACAACAAGAAAAGCATGGCCTCTTTCCCCTCCGTGCTTGGCGCTCCCGGGACGGCGCCAGCCACCCGCAACGGCACCCGCACGGGCAGCCGGCGCCGCCACATCCGCAGCCGGGCCTCACGTCGCTGCCGCCCGAGCTGCAGCTGCTCGTGCTGTCGCAGCTCGACCTCGCCGAGCTCGTGCAGCTGCGGCAGACGTGCCGCCTCTTCCGGCTCGTGATCACGCCCGAGCTGGTGCGGCGCCAGTTCACCCGCGACGGGCGCGCGCGGCCCCTGCTGCGCGGCTGCTGCAACGCGTGCCTCTGCATGCCCGGCCTCGACCGGCTCATCGTCGACGCCGACCTGCCCCCCGACGCGTGGCGCTCCATCTGCTTCCGTTGCTGGCGCGCCCGCCTCGGCCGCGAGTACCACCTCAACCCCTGGCCCGTCGTCACCTTCGCCAGCGGCGCCCAGGGCTACATCTGCCAGTTCTGCAACTGGCCCGTCGCCGCCCCCGCCCGCTCCGGCGGCCCCGGCGCCGACGCCGAGAGCAAGTGGCTGCACGCCTCGTGCAAGCGGCGCCGCCACGCCGTCCTCGCCACCTGGATGGTCATGGCCTTCATGCAGTTCGGCCTCGGCATCCTGGGCGGCGTCCTCGCCTGGACCCGCTACATCCACCAGCCCAGGGTCTTCATACCTGCCACCGTATGCCTACCTGCCTGCCTGCCTGCCGTCCTGCTGCTCGATTCGCTCTGTTGGTATTGACTCGTGCTGTCTAGATCGACTTTGGTCTGTCCATCCTGGCCGTCATCGCCTTTGTCATCCGCATCTGCACCACGACGGAGAAGACGTACGCCAGAGCCCTAGCCACCGAGATGGTCGTGGCCACCATCCGGCTTCCTCCCGTTACCTACACCCTCCGCGAGACCGTCATCAAGAGGCTGCAGGTCGGCTTGCTTCCCAAATTTGGCTTTGGCGTCTTCTTGATCAACTTGTCAGTGCTCCCCCTGCCGGAAGCCATCACTCCCCTCTCCTCCGCCCCCTCCCTCCCCCTCCGCCCCTGCGGCTGCTGACTCGGTGGGACGCTCAGAGTATTCCGACTCTTAGACTTTATGGGACATGCTCTGCTGAACTGTGGCTACGACCCCCGAAAGCTCTTTCTGGCCGGCTTATCGTGGAGGAAAAAGCTGCTGTTCGGCTTCTGTACATTCATGGTGTGGTTCGCATATATTCCCTTCTGACACGACTACTGGGGTCCGATTCTCTTCTGCACGGCGTGCCGGTTGGATGTACTCTACGACGGCTTATGATCTTTGGGACACGACTTTAGACGGGATGGGATACAGGTGGGCGCGGACTGCGCCCAGGGGGCGCGAGAGAGCGCAAGGCTCGTGGGTTCCGGGCTGGTACGATGAAGTTATTCCCGCAGATGGGACTCGGCGCATGCGATCATGCGATCATGCGAACGAGCGGCAGTCTGACTTGCAAGACGTCTCGTTTCATGTTGTCTGACAGTGGTGGCATAATGGCCGCACCGCTTCAAAAGACCAACTTATTAATTCTAAATATCCAACACGAATGGGATGCTCACGCAGACGCCACAAAGGATTCCGAGGGCGTGATGCTCCAGGCAGTGATTTGGCTGGTCCGATGGAAGCCACAGGGAGTTCTCGGCACTCGGCAGCCGTTGTGAGACGCGAGATGCACTTCTAGAACACTTCAGCACAGCTGATTATTGGTGTTTCATTCTACAAGGGCCTAGATTTCCGCCACATTCCAGGGGCCCATGTAGGTACGACCTGCGCGGGATACATTACATACATGAACTGATCGTATTCAAGCGCCACTCGCGCGAGAAAAGGCGGCATGCGTGGCGTCCCAGTCGCCGGACGGGCCGGACGGCAGCGGGTGCAGAGAGTGATGATGCTGGGGATTACGAATAATTCGGTTCATAGACGGCTAGATGGGTAATTCTCGAAGAGCTTCTTGCTACTCGACGATACTGAACTGCCACAGCCTGGCTATTCGGCACGAATATAACATCGGAAGTGTACGGACGTACTCCGTATCTGTGTCCGTAAAACCAGGTCCGGGACGCGACCTTGGGAACGGACCCCCACACCGGCGCCGTTGACAGGTCTTGGCGCATCTTCCCTGCCTGCAGCGGTTCGCAGGCGTGCGTTTCTTCTTCTTCTACATCGTCAGCGTCATTGTCTTTTCTTCTTGCCATCTCTCTTCTTCTAACTACCTAGTTCCTTTCCCCCCTCCTCTTTTCCTCTCCCTTTCTAGAGTGAACTAATCTAGCTAGTGAAGTAAAGGTAGTTTGTTGTGTCGCGAGACTCGACCGTTTACGTTGGTTAGGCTGTTGTTCGAGTCAGAACACCGCGAACTACTGCGGACAAAGTGACAGACTGAGTAATGTTAGTTAGTATCGGACCCGTTGGTTTGTTTCAGGAAAGGGGGGACACCTGCAGGCAAGCTAGAGCCTTCGTGCGAGCGCCGAGACGGCGGAGCGTTGACGCTTACCAGTGGCGGGTCACGCCGCGATTGACATATTTCTTTGGACGGCAGTTGTTGAAGGTTCGGAGAGTGACAAGGGGGGGCGAGAGACCGTTCAGATGAACTGTATCAAAGTAGGGTTCACGAGCACCCTATAGTAAGAAACCTGGTCATGTTGCCTGTAAGACCACTTACGCGGCACTATACTCGTCAGGCACAGGGGTTTACTAAGAGAAACGCGAGGGAATATCCAATATCCTGACAAATGTAGGGAGGCAAGTTAACTTAGGTGCCTACTCAGTCTCACGACACAGCGGCTGCTACCGCAATTGACTTCTTATGCCTTCTCGCTCGCTGACCGCGTAGATATCTCTTACCTACTTAAAGTACTCGGGCAACACAATGTGATGAGTCCCCGGTATGCTTAAACAAAAGTCACATGCCGCTTCAACCTTCGGAAAATACGGGGCAAAAAGCCGAGTCTGATCCTCATGGCTCAAGTATCCCCCATCGCTTTGAACGTCATGCAAGTGTGCAGCGTGTACACTCACTCGTCCCCGTTTTGACTACAGATTTTGTTGTAATTGGTCGTAGGTATAAATGCCGAGGTGACGCTCAGAAGTAAGCGAAGCTTTGTCAACAGCAACCTGACATAGACTAAAGACTTTGAAACTTATATCTCGAAGCTTGCCACTTTTTCTTCAAGGTTAAAAAGACTGACGGTCTCTGGCAATATGATATGTCTTTCTTTAGGCCTATACATACCACTATAGTACAGTAGAGCGGAAGCGATAGAGACGTGGTCTCATATGAGAAAGATTGAAAATATACGTATAAACTCCTTATCTGGCCGGTGGAATGCTTTCCCAATTTCTCAATTTATAGACCTAGAACTTAGAGGTAGATCATGTCGCGTCGCGTTGTGAGAGACAAGCAGCTCATCATCACCCACCGAGACGGTCCATCCCGTACACCTAAACCAGCCTCATCCAGCTTTTCCTCCCCATGACCCTCCTCTTCCACCTAACTACACCCCGATCGCCTTCGCCAGCGCCTCGCCGACGCCCCGCGCGCTCGCCGGGTTCTGGCCCGTGATGAGGCGGCCCCCGTCCTGGACGAGCACGCACTCGCCGAACGGCTCCTTGGCCTTCTTGTAGACCGCGCCGGCGCGCCGCAGGCGGTCCTCGAGCAGGAAGGGCATGAAGTCGGACATGCCCATGGCGTCCTCCTCCTCGTTACTAAAGCCCGTAACCTCGCGGCCCTTCAGCAGCTCGCGCGCCTCGCCGCTCAGCAGCGCCGCGGGCCCGTGGCACACGGCGGCGACGGGCCGGCCCAAGTCGGCGGCGAAGGTGCGCACCAGCGCCGCCACGTCGGCGTCGGCCGCGAGGTCGAACATGGGGCCGTGGCCCCCCGGGAAGAAGAGCGCGGCGAACTCGCCGGCGCGGGCGCGCGGCAGCACGGAGGAGAGCTTGAGGGTCCGCTCCCACAGCGGCCGCTGCCGCTCGAGGAAGGCGGCCGACGACGCGTCGGATTTGTCGATGGAGCCCGGATCTAGCGGCGCCTCGCCGCCGCGCGGCGACGCCGTCACCACCTCGACGCCCCGCCCGGCCAGCACGTCGAAGGGGTGCGCGAACTCGGGCAGGTACCAGCCCGTGGGCTTGTCGGCCTTGGGGATGCGGTCGTGCGAGGTGAGCACGACGAGGACCTTGGGCGCCATGGCGGGTGAAAGGGCGGATGGTTTCTCGGGGAGGGTAGGTATGTGTTGTATGACTTATAAATAAAGGGGTCTAGTGATCTATACGGAAGATATTTGGGCTGGTGGACGATGTGGTTGATTTACGGTTGGCATCTCGCCGTCTCAGCACATGGCAGTCCTTGACCCCTTTATACTCACGGCTGATACCAATCATGACGGAGCCCATACCGGTAGTCGGACATTCGCCGGCAGTTGGGTTGGGGGGCATACCGGATTGGCAAGTAATTCGTGGTTTCAAGGCCAGAGCTTCAACGAGGGGTCTATCGCGGAGCCTGTCATCGTGACATCGTTCTCAGCTCCGTGAGCTTCCCCGCTGCTGGTAATCCGTGCCCCTGCCAGGCCCCTGTCGTAGTTCGTTTCTAGGTGACGTCAAGATATCGCCGATGAGTTGTATCTGGCCAGCGGGCTTAATGCCGGCTGGCAGACAGTGAGATGGATTTAAGGAACCTTTGCAGCTCTCCCGGAAGCCGCAGATGCCAACTGGTCGCTTCGTCGCGGCTACCGGTATCCAACAGCCACAGGCCATGTCCACAGCAACTGCTGAGGTGATAGGTATCAAGCCGGAGTAAAAGAACATTGCAACGCCGTGGTAAGCCCGCGAGGGTGATGATAACTAACAAACGCCGAAGCAGTCGTCGGGGGCTCGGCCATGGTACCCAGCAGTGACGGATGTAACGATGCGACCCTCCGCAAATGTAAGTAACGATGAGACCGAGCTGGCTGTTGTCAGGCCGAAACAAGAGTTATCATCAAAAGGCGTGCCAAAAACCACGCCACTGGCAGCCGGTCCTGCTGCTCCTCCTGGCAAGGCAAAGAGAGGGCCAGGGGCGTCTTGAGTATACCTCTATACCTCTATGCCAGTGCATCTTACTCCATGTCTCTACACAATATACTCAAGTATTCAAACGATAGTTATCGATTCTGCTTTCAAGTTCAATGCGGATTCGTCCTGTATAACTGGTATCTCTGATCGATCCCGGAAGAGTGTTGCCAGCCCGATCCTCTCCCACAGCTTCCCAGCCTTGTCCTCAGCTGTCCCGCCCTCCACATGCGGCTGCAGAAGAAGGCCGGTGATACGCTTATCGTCATTGACGTGCATGTACAGCCAGGACCCGGCCTCCTGATCCAGCACTCGGCGGTCGTGCACATCCAGCTTCGCCCAGGCGAACGCCGACGAGCCTGATGAGCCTTCTTCTTCTTCTTCGTCCGATGGCGCAGCATCCTCCTCCCCCCGTGGGGTGGCAAGCAGCAGGTCGAAGGGCAGGAAATCTTCTCGCGCCGCAGAGCCATCGCGACCGCCCCCCCGCATTCTCACCACCAGCTCGACGCGCTGCACGAGAGTCCTGACCCGCAGGAAGCCCCGCGCGGCGGACCCTGGCTCCGGCCAGTCCGCCTCGTCTCTGCCCTCGACCGACAACGGGGGCGACCGGCCGAGACGGGCCAGGAGGGAGTCCTCCGGGGGCAAAGCAGCGCGCGCCGGGGGGTCCCGGCAGCTGCGGTTGTAGAGCGACGCCTGGCCCTCGACCGAGGCCCAGGACCAGGTCGGGCCGCACCACGCCGGCGGGCGCGCCGCGTCGCGGTCCAGGCAGCACCAGGTGAGCTCGGCGCGGAGGTTCCGGCCGAACATGCCCGCGTAGGGTATGTAGTCGTAGTCGTGCGTCTCGGTCGTGGTCGTCGCCGCCGCCGAGAGCTCCCGGGCCACGCTCCGGATGGCGGGGAGCTTGTCGGTGGGCTCGAAGAGGTCGCGGGCCGTGTACTGCGCCACGAAGAGCTGCCAGTGCTCGAACAGCGTCCGGAATAAATCGGCGGCAGCGGCAGCAGAAGAAGAGTCACCACCACCACCACCACCACCACCGCGCGGCCAAAGCACACTGTTGCTGTAGTCCTCCTCCTGGGCCGGCTCGTTCTCCTCGGACCGCAGACAGCCCCGACACTCGAAGAAGAGTTTGTTGTCGGCAAAGTGCAGCATCCGGGTCGACAGGCTGCGCTCCTGCATCGTCCAGGCCCGGGTGTTCCACTTCGTGCCGCCGATGGCGAAGAGCCAGTGACGGCCCAGTGGATTACCGTGCTGGCTGAGGATCATGTAGCCGTCGCGCGGCTCTCTCTCCTCCGTGCCGGGTCTGGGTGTGGAGTAGGCCACCTTCACTGCCGGCGTCGAGTCGATGCTGCGAGCCAGGAAGCCGTCGTGACACGACGTCGCCGCCGTCGCCACGATAGTGACCGCGGCATGCTTGTAGACGAGGTGCATCAGACCCGACTGTTCTCTCCAGTCTTCACGTGATCCCTGCTTGATGCACGGACAGTCGATCCAGATGTATCTTATGTCCAGGCTGACACAGACGTGGATCGCATCGACAAAGTTCCGAGGCAGATCCGACCACTTGATTTCTTCCAGGAGGTCCTCGTGCTTCACCCTCGCCAGCCGAAGGGGGAACGTCTTGATATCACCCCACACGTGACTGAAGGCCGCGAATGCGATCTTCTTCTTCAAGTCGTCATCAGTTGTTTCGATGAGACGAAGGCTTGGGCGCTCTTCTCCAGGAGTAATCTGGATAAGCCGTTTCGGAAGCCAGGGTGTAGCGCTCGGCATACACTTCTCGTGGCTCTCTCTGCAGTCGTTGATCCAGTGCTTCATCATCCGCACGTTCTTGTCAGACAGAGTCACCGGTTCAGGCAGTCGACGGCGATGCTCCGGGTCCGGGCTATGGAGGTCTAAAGACATACGGCAAGTCAACAAATCAGATGCGAGAATCTAGCCTTGCAACGCGACATACCAGACGAGTCGAACACTGGGAGCTCCAGATCATCCGGACGCCAGGGGTTGCCCTCCTCGTCTACCACAGGCCCGTCCACAGGCTTATAGCTGATCCACAGCCCGGTCACCGTGCTGCCGAACTGAGGCGGCGGCCCCGTGACGGTGGCCCCGCCCCCAGGCAGAGCCGGGGCATGCGTTATGATGGCGAACCGGGCGCTGAGCTCAACCTTCCGGTCCCAGGCCGCCGCCAGGCGCACGACCTTGCGCGACCAGGGCGACCACACGACGGGGGGCACATCTCCGTCGTCGTCGTTGTCGGCGCCGTCCAGGACTTCAGCGGGAAGGCTGCGGAGCCCTCGTCGCACGAGGCGACACAGGCGGCAGCCCGCCTCTGCGGAGGCCTCGAGCG
This sequence comes from Xylariaceae sp. FL0804, assembly GCA_022539325.1. Lineage (NCBI taxonomy): Eukaryota > Fungi > Ascomycota > Sordariomycetes > Xylariales > Xylariaceae > Xylariaceae sp. FL0804. The sequence goes on along the minus strand of JAJKLG010000007.1, from coordinate 1,876,712 downwards.
CCGGGAAGGCCGGGTACAGGTCTAGGCGGGCGTACTTGGTCTCCACGGGGCCGTCGAGGAGCGCGCCGGGGGCGGGCCGGCGGTCGGGCACGATGGCTCGGCACGGCTCGCAGGGGATCTCGGCGGGCGCGTCGCTGATGTTTGCAAGAGTGAGGTCATCACCGGCAGCCGCCATTGACCCGGCATGTACATTTGACCAAGACCTGAGTAGCTCGTCTGCTGGAGGGGCTCGAGGGGTTGATAAGTCAGTAGGTATGAAGAAACTCTGGCCTATCAAGTACAGCCAGTACTTGTTCCACATCTCGGGACCCCTCAGCCCCTTTTGGCAGGATCAGCGGATCCTGCAGCCGTGCCTTGGAGGGGGGAGGGTGCCGTGGGGTGGTTCTCGGGTCTCTGTTAAGCTGTGGTATTTTCCTTGCTTACCGGTACTCAGCGACAGCACTATTCAGATGAATGCTTATCGTGCCGGGTCCGGTCACTGTCAGGGGAGATGTCGTTCTGGTATGATCGTGAATAAATCCATGCGCAGGCTTTGCGTGTACAACCGCATTCAAAGACAAATCTATGGAGAAGCTCTAATAGGGAGGAGCATGTGAATCTATCAATCGATCAAGCGATCCATCAGTCAGTCAAGTCATCAGTCATATCCCTCTGCGCCATCACAGCCTCGAAGCAGGCATAGTTAGACCAGGTAGTCAACTCACTAAACCCCTGGGCACGCTTCCGATTGCACGTCTCGTGCCGGTGCCGCGACCCCTCATGACATGACCCCAACTCCAGCTCCAGCCGTTGAAGCGACAACACACCTCTCGCCCCTCCTCACCCCTCCGAGTAGGTAGAACACGACGCGAGCTGACCGCTCGATCAGCCGGCCCGTTCGTTCATCCGCCCATCCATCCCCGGGCTCTCACTTCATCCTACGCTCGACGATAGCCTCGCCCATGGGCCCACCGCCGACGAATCCCGCAGCGCCATCACCAGCGCCATACTCGTAGACGCGGCGGCCGCGCAGCCACGTCTCGCGCACGCGCCCCTCGAAGCGGTGGCCCTCCCAGGGCGAGCAGCGGTTCTTCCAGTGCATGCCGGCGGCGCGCAGGGTCCAGGCCTCGGCGTCGTCGAAGACGCACACGTCGGCGTCCATGCCGGCGCGCAGCGCGCCCTTGCGGTGCTGCAGGCCGACCTGCCGCGCCGTCGCCGCGCAGCACAGCCGCACCATGTCCACCACGTCCGGCGCCGCCCGCCCGGCCGCCCGCCGCCGCCGCGCCGCCGTGTGCAGGATCGGCAGGCCCAGCCCCACCGACGAGATGCCGCCCCAGGCCGCGAAGAAGTCGCCCGGCGCCGAAGACGTCGTTGCCGCGGCCGCGGCCGCCGCATCCTTTTCCTCCTCTTTCGTCGCCCCTTTCTTCGCCGCCGCCGCCGCTGGCTCGTCCGCAGAGACGTAACCCGAGTCGGTCTGGGGCACGTCCAGCGATTCGCTGTCTCCGGGCCGCAGGTGCGGCGGCAGCAGCTTGAGCTCGGGCGTGCACGGCGAGTGATCCGACACGACGGTCCGGATGCACGAGTCGGGGGCCTGCATCTCCTCCCACAGGCCGTCCTGGTTCAGCTGCTCGCGGATCGGCGGGCAGCACTTGTAGCGGCAATCGCCGTTGGCGACGCTCTCGGCCGCCAGCCCGAGGTAGTGGAAGCACGTCTCGGCCGTGAGATCGATGCCCCGGCCGCGCGCCGCCCTGAGGCTCGGGATCGCCTGCGTCGCCGACAGGTGCACGATATGCAGGTGTAGCTGCGGTGCCAGCGGCGCGAGCGATATGATCTCGTCGATGGCGCACGTCTCGAACGATGGCGGCCGCGACTCGAGGAAAGTCTGATAAGCAGCGATGTCGCCGTGCGGCGCCAGCGGCGGCTCCGACGTCTGCACCGCGTCGCCCACGGAGTCGGCGATGGGCGGGATCATCTCGGCGTGGAACATGAGCGTTGTCGGCGTGCCGTTCAGCGTCTTCATGGCGAGCGCGATGTCGTTCGAGGAGACGGCTGGGAATTCGTCGACCTGTGGCGCGCTTTAGCAGGATCCCGAGGCGACTTGAACAGCACACCCCCATTCTACACTTACACCAGATTCGATCAGGAAGCCTTTGAACCCTCGAACGCCGGCGTCCACCAGCGGAAGGAGCTCGCCCGCGTTGCCGGGAATGATGCCGCCGTAGAAGCCCACGTCAACCCAGCACTGCCCCCGACTGGCGGCCAGTTTCTCCTTGAAGCCAGCCAGGGTGGTGGTCGGCGGGATGGCGTTCAGTGGCATGTCGATGACCGTGGTCACACCCCCCGAGGCGGCGGCGCGCGTGCCGGTGTTGAAGCCCTCCCATTCGGTCCGCCCCGGCTCGTTGAGGTGGACGTGCGCATCGACCAGGCCCGGGAGGAGGAGCTTCGAGCCATAGTTGATGTACTCGGCCGTCGACGGAAACGAGGTCCGGGGCAGGACTGCCGGAACAACGGCCACAATCTTGCCCGTGGCGGCCGAGACGGATATGCTGGCCGGGCTGAGGATAAGGGTGTCGTCCGGGAGGGTGATAACGGCCCTCGTGGATACGAGGACCGTCAGCGGCCCGGAGGAAGCCATCGGCACGTGCTCGGCGGAAATATCGAGGTAGTCTGGGGGCCAGGCTGGCGCAGCGAACGAATGTGGCCCGGGGTAGAGGACGACACCGGACAGGTGTGCTTATCGCGGCCTTTCTCTTCTGTGATAACGACCGAGAACCGGACAAAGGGTGAAGACAGAAGATGAGAGACACAGCACGCCCGCAGATGCGCGCAGAGCACTGGAAACGAATCTGGGGGGTAGGTAGTATTCTCGTCACTGACTGGCTGAGGTGACGCTTGACTGGGTAGGCCCCGACACGATACAAGCAGTTCACTGCACGCAAGATGGCAAGGACGGTTCCACGGGCACGGGAGCGGAGGGAAGGAGAGGGCGATGATAAGACTGACGCTAGGAGGTATCAGGGTCGACTACGGAGTACAAACGTAAGGGGTGAAGCATCGACCTCAGATGAGAGGGGTCTTACCGGCCGGTAGCCTCTCAGGTCCCCTATTACTTACTTACTCACCCACAATAAAGCTGACGTCTTGTCTGGATACGAGAAGGACCACGAGGACCACCTGCGTTTCTCGGCGCAGACATCGAGACATGCTGTGGGCTGCGGGGTGCATTATCGTGAGACAAAGATAGGAGGGCAGGCCGCAGATAGATGGAGACCCGGAAAGGATCAGTCGGCAGAGCTCTGAGCAGAGCAGGAGGGTCGGAAAGAAGGTCGAAGATAAGCATTTGGCGGCGAAGGCGTGTGTGGGACGATTCGGCAGATTCGGTGGAATGAGAAAGGAGACCCTGACCGTCTGCCTGTTATCAGCAGTCCCTGATTCGCCGAGCCACTAACATCCCGCCGGCCCCGGCTAGCCGTCTTGACTTCTCCCCGGAAAGGGTAAATCCCTCCATCGGCGCCCTGAGCCGACTGCCGAGCCAATCATCGGCTGGCCTGGGCTCCGGTCATTATATAACCATTATCCGATCCGCGACGGCGTCGCTGGCCGCGAGCAAACCATCTCGTGATTCTATCGAGCAATCTCGAGGTAATCTTGCTTAGGCCCGCTCCCGTCCCTTCCGACCAGAGTTTTCCAACCTCTACCATTTTCGGATGCCGCCTACTGGTATAGAAATACTAGCATGGGAATGCTTACCTCACCACAGACAGTATTTAGACACTCAGAATTATACAGGTAACAGACCGACTTTCTTCCCTGAGACTACAAGGCAAATGGCTTCACAGGTGCACATTCGGCTCTTTCTCCACGGTCAACAACTCTCAAGAGTCCTTCAATCAAGTGTTTCTGTCACTACAACTCTGTCGCGGCACGACTGCAACGATACCTGTACCGGTACGTATATTTCCAAGGTACGATACAGTGAGTAAGCTGAGTACAAGTCAACTCGCCTCATTCACCAGTAGAGATAGTGAATCTCTTTGGAGTATATAACTTTGCGTCTTTGCTAAAAACTGAAAGTCGGATAAGCGGAATGTTAATCACGAGGCCACTAATTGGTGTTCGGCAGCTTTTCCAGTGTGTTCAATGGATGTATCATTGATCGCCAGGAAAGTGACGGCAATGATCTCGGCCGTAACACTTGGTAAACCTGTATTCCTGTTCGAAAAACACCAGGATTTTGCTTGTCCTCAGGGCCCAGACCACTTATAGCAGTCGGAGCTCGAAGTCAATTAAACGCTTTTCACAGCTTAAGGTTGATCTTTCAGGCTGTATCAAACTTTGGCCACCATGGCAGTTGCGGGAAAGTATTCCTGTTGCTTGCTAGTAAAGCGTGCAGTCCAGTTTGTCACTGCATTCAGAAACTGCCTCGTTTTTCTCCATTCCTTGGAGTTTTGAAAAGCAGGCCGGGACTAAATGGCTCTTTGCAAAGCCATGGTTAGATATAAATCCTAATGTCTCATCTAGATTTGGCTAAGTTGACATTAGCTCTGCTATGTAAGATAGTAAAGTTATTGCCAGGGTGTAATAACTTACATCCTTCATACTCAAGGTTTGCAGTTTTAGTGACTAACTCACAAATAAGAGGAAGTAAGTTGTCAACTGGATCGAGGTAGTCTAAAGAAGACAATAGGCAGAGATGCCAACAAAACCACAGGTAAACCCAGTGCCCAAAAAAGACTTGGCAAGCAACACTGGCCCATCAAGGTTAAAGGCAAGTATGCCAGAAACGAGAAGAGGAAGCAGCATACCACGAAGGCCATCCTGTGTCAATAGACTTGCCCATCACCTCAATTTTTCCAACCGAGTTAGAGATGTTAGAAGACAAGATGGCTTTTTCTTAATTGCACACAGCCATGGTTGAAAACCAGAAAGGTGTTCATTGACTGGCTAGTCGGCATAAGTGCATACCAGGCAATGAAAACAACCAAAAAGAAAAGAGCGTTGCTAAGGGAGCCGTAACAAGTCCTCGTCTAGATGCAGACATCTTTATTGCTAAGCAGGCCTCCGACTCTACTACTAACAATACAGCCTCGCTTCTACGCTGCCCACTCGACTCAACAGGGTATGATGCTTGATGCTTGATGCTTGACGCCGTCCCTCCATGACCATGCCCTCTCGTCTGTTTCCCCAGCATATATGCCCTCGTCCATCTCCTTTCCGCCGTCTCATCAACACCGCCCGCGTCCGGCATCCCCAGCATTACAAAGTATATCTTGAACAAGTAGCGAAGAAGTACGAAGCCCGGACGCTCGCTCGGGTCCGCCCCTCAAGCGCACGAGAAGTCCAGCCCCAGATCCCTCGCGACGCCCTGCCAGTCCCAGGCGCGGGCCCACTCGCCAGCGTCCATGAGGCGCCACACCTCGGCCAGCACCTCGGCGACGCGGTCCGCACACCGCAGGCCCGTGTAGCCGCGGGCGGCGCGCAGCGCCTCGCGCGCCCTCGCCCTCTGCTCCGGGCGGAAGCACGCCGCCCCGATCACCAAGCAGGGGGCCAGCAGCAGCGCCTGCGTCGCGTCCCCGGCCCCCACCCCGCCCAGCAGCGCCAGCGCCTCGTCCACCGCCACCGTCACGCGCGCGTCGTGGTGCTGCTGCTGCTGCTGCTGCGAGTTGTTGCTGTTGTTGTTGCTGTTGCGCTGCTGCCGCTGTCGCTGCGGGTGCGGGTGAGGGTGGTGCCGCGCCGCTGCCGGAAATGCTGCCGGGGCCGGCGAGGGTGTTCGGGCCCGAGCCCGGGTCGGTCCGACAAGAGTCGGAGCCGGAGCCGGAGCTAGGATCGGACCCGGACCCGTGGGGATTGCGATCGGCGGCGTCGGGGGCATCGTCATCATCGTCGTCGTCGTACGCGTCCTCGACGGCGGGGGCGGGGGCGGCGTCGTCGCGTGGTGGCTGCTGGTCGGCCTTTCCGAGGGCGGGGGTGACGGCGGAGACACGGGGGGCTCGGCGAGCGGCGGCCGTCGCAGCGGCGAAGACGGCGGCGAGGGCGGAGACGAGGAGGAGTAGCCGGAGCCGCAACCGCCGCCGCCGCTTCCGGGCGACGACGAGGGCGGGTAGATGGTGCGGAAGAGGTAAACCCACAGCATCTGCTTGTAGAGCAGGCCGACGCGGTGGCGGCCGTCGCCCGGGGGCCAGCACGGCTGCCACTCGCGCAGGGCGGCGTCGATCTCGGCGGCGCGGTAGAGGCCCGCGTAGTCGACGACGGGGTCGGCGCCGGCGGCCAGGTTCGCGCGCACGGCGTCGCGGATCGTCGTGATGGCCGCCAGGTGGCGCAGCAGGCCGTCGGCGACGCCGATCAGCCGCGGCGGCTCGATGGGCACGCAGGGCGTCCAGTCCTCGGCCGCGAGGCGCGGCGTCGGCGTCGGCGTCGTCTTCGTCGTCGGGGCCGGGGCTAAAGAAGAAGAAGGAGGGGGGTGGCGGATCAGCTCGTCGGCGAAGACGCGGTACTGGAACAGCTCGGTGATGAAGACGAGCAGGGCCCGGTCCGTCGTGCCGGGCGGCGGCGGCGGCGACTGCGCCATCAGGTTCTGGTAGGCCCGCAGGTGCACTCGGTGCTCGCCGTTGGCGCTGCCCTCGGCCAGCGTCTGCAGCAGCAGGCAGAGCATCTGGCCGTAGCGCGGCGACAGGTTGACATTGACGCTGACGCCGCGATGGTGGTGGTGGTGGTGGTGGTGGTGGTGGTGGCCCGACGAATAATCCGAATCCGAATCTGCATCCGCCGCCGCCGCCCGCTGCTCGTCGCCGTCGAGCGGCTCGCAGAGCCGCGCCATGGCCGCGTTGTGGTGGTGCTGGCTGCGCGCCCGCAGCGAGGCCACGCTGATCTTGGCGTTGGACTGGAGCACCTTGATGCCGTACGGGGCCTCGCAGTCGAAGTGTTTGCCGGCCAGGGAGAGGATCGAGTGCATCAGCCCCCGGTGCTCCACGGCCATCGGCAGGAGCATGTCCTTGAACGCGTTCTTGTGCTGGCCCTCGACGGTGAGGACGCCGCTGAGGTGGCTGATGTAGTGGTTGAGGAAGACCATGTCCTCGGGGGTCTCGACGCCCTGGAAGATCGGCTGGAGCGTGATCTGGGGGAGACTGCTGCTCCTCTGCCGTTCTGGGCTCCGTGTGAGCCGTGACCGCTAATGATGATATACGGGATGGGGGCCTCAGTTGCATACCTTCTTCGGCTCTCTCTCGGCCGCTCTTCCATAAGATCTTCTCGTGGTAGCCCTCGCAGACAACGGCATTCTTCTCGCAGTTCATGCCTGGCCAGTGTCAGGAGAACACGTATGCGAATCTAGCAGATATAGGAAGGATACTCACAGCGAGGCTTTGCTTCATCGCACTTCTTCTTTCTCTTCCGACACGTGATGCAGCCAGTCTTTGAACGGCCCTTGGCGACTTTGCTGGCCGCCACCAGGGGCGTCAGGGGGTGCTTTCGGGGCCTCCCCCTGGGTCTCTTCAGCTTCAGCGGCGGCGGAGGAGCTGCTCTGGCGTGTGACGCCGGAGCACCTGGGGCCTCTGCGACATCCCCTAAGCGGAAGTCATCATCCTCCGCAGGCTCGAGTTTCGGCACTGTCACTGCATCGTCGGCCTGGTTTTCCCAGTCCATCCCGCACTCGGTATCCTCCGGCTGAGCGGTCTCGGGGTATGCACTGCTCCATGAGTCCGCAGCCGAGGAAGAGGCTGCCGAGTGAACCAGGGCCGGAACCGCAGAGACAGCGGCGCTGTCGATGAGTGGCATCTCAAATTCCGTACTTATGGGAGATATCTGGCCCGTGTTCATCGCCCACAGCGGTGAGGCGGGCAAGGCCATGCTGGTCGTCACTTCGGATGCCATACTGCGGTTATCTGACCACTGCAGCTCTCTCCCGTCCGGGACTATAGCCAGTGCGCATTCCATCGTATCCCGGTGATCATGTCGTTTCCTCCGCAACGCCGTCTCCGAGCCTTCGTACGACGTGGGCGACGGACGCTTCCTAACCAGGCACGCTTGAACGCTGACTGACTAATAATAAGCACTCGGTTAGGACCGCGGATGCTGGTTCCTCGCAGCCGGAAGGAATCTGGTGGTGAAGGAGTGAGGGGTAAGTCGATAGGTCTGGCCAAGATGGACGGATGTGAGACCTCTTGGAGTCTTGATATCGTCCAGCAGTAAGTAACAGGGTCGGCGCGGGTAGGCGACTGGCGAGTGCAACACCTTTGTAGGGAAACGGAGACGCAGCGAGAGCGATGGAGGGGTCGGGCCCGGCGACGGAGGTGGAGCGCAGCAGGCCTTGATGGGACCGTCGACGCGATCCCGTGGGCCCGCTAGCGGGAAGCCGTAGATATATATTGTGGGCGTGAGAGGCACACGGGATGGCCGGTAGGCTTGGGTACTACATCGGACATGACACTCAGGTGTATGTTCACGGTAATTCAGGGAGGTAAGTAAGAAGGTAAGGTAGTTCGATCGGAGGTGGGTAGTGTAAGTGAGCGGGCAGGTATGTATTTCACGGACAAGGGGAGGAAGATGACGGAGACAGGCAAGACTCCCGTGTCGGTCCTGTCTGCGGTACCGGTGGCTGAGGAGACGAGGAGACAGACAGACAGCCAAGCCCCGTCGGCAAGCATAACCTGCTTGTCGGATGCGAGTAAGGTGGATAGCCAGAGCCAGAGGGCTCCCCGTGGATGCTCCCATACCTACCGTACCACAGTCCTCACTGCCGCTCTCTGACGACTGACCACAGCCACACGCTCACCGGCGGGGAGTCGTCGATAGAACGGACATCTCTTTCGGTGGCATGCGTGAGAATCTCGACGCTCTCTCCGAGCTTTCTCTCGCGCTCTCTACTTCTCTCCCTCTCTCTTTCTCACTTTCTCACAGTCTCTGTCACTCCCGCGCAATTCTCACATCCACGCACATGCCGTTCCCCCTCTCATGTTCAGGACCTAGCCATGACCAAGCCGTAGGCCGGCCGGTAGGGAGAAGCAGCGGACGGCAGCGTGGGTGGGTACAGTTTAGTCCTGGCAGGATGGGGTTGGGGGGAGCTTGGCGCCTCTCGGACCCATGTCGACTATCATAAGTCCGCCTGCCCATCCCACCCACCACTCCACGATCCTAGCGTGCTGCTGCAGCTCTAGCGGGACCCTGGGAGCGGCCACGCGGTACCTCTCGATACCTCACACCATACATGCGTCCCTCTCATCAGTCTCTCTTCGAGTCGTCCTGCTCGTCTCATCCAAGCCAAGGCGGCGTCGGTGGTCTGTGAGTCGGGGTGCGGATCCAGACAGCCTGTACCGTACAGTACAGATCGTACAGGAGGTCCCGGCGTCGATCTGACCTGACCGAAGGGGACCTGGGGCCACGCACGCACGCCTGGCTCGGCAGGTGTGCCGGCTCGACAGCTAGTGATCGGTACGCCCGCCCGCCCGCCGCTTCTTCGTTCAGTGCGGTCGAGGAGTGAAGAGGGACGACGTTTGCGGCGGACCATCCGGGGCCAAGTGCTGCAGGTGGCATGTTTTGAACCCCCTGTTATTGATCTGGTCGGACCCGGGCCCGGGCCCCAGATCGACGCCTGGTGCGTAGATCTACTAGGCGTCCGTGCTCTTTTCCTCTTCTCCGAGCTCTTCTCGACGTTGTCTGGTTGTCTCGGTTGTCAGTTGAGGGTCGTCCCCGTCACATAAGCTGGTATAAGTTACACAATTAAGAAGAACACAAGTATCCTCCGAGTGGACAGCGTATAACCCGTATGGTAGAGGTGGACCGGGCCGGCGCCAACCAGGTCTGGCTCTACCAGAGATCGGCATGCTATCAGATGGTCTGGACAGGCAGAGACAGCCAGTTGGGAGGAGGAGCAGAAGCTGATTCGGCCGGTGAGCGCACGGCCGTGGCCCGATCCTAGCCACAGACGCATAGTTCAGCGCATGATAACGGTGGCGTTTTACCAACTACTTACTTACCGTAGATCTACCGTTCATTCTTGAAGTATATCTTATCCCACGATAAATGCCGTCTGCGGAGTCGTCTAGGGACTATTTACCAGTAGCTCTGCAAGCACGTCTAGCTACGGTGTCACCACGATCTGTGACGGCCTGGCCGACGACTAGCTCACGGCAAGAAGCGGCACTTCGAGTCCTGACCCCTTGCGTCCGAGGTCAGGATTCGGGGTGCCAGTGCAGATGGACATCGACGCCCACCTGCACGAATACGCGTCCTCGGCCATCTACCGTGCTTGAGACGACGCACCAGTAATGTTGTCCCGACCCGGGGTTTGAAACATGCCGCAGGTGACTGACTGACTTGACTGACTGACTGGAAGCGCAATGATGGAATTGTGTCTTTGTCCCTGCTTTTCCTTGCGGCCGCTCGCGAGGTCTTGTTCCACTTCATTGCCAAATCGTAGGTATCATCGACCGACCCATCGATGGCACGACGGACGCTGCTGCTGACCCCCACGCTCTTCCCTTTCACCTCCTCCCCATCTGCCGGGAGACACGGACCCTCTACCTAAGTACGGAGCGCGGGAGGTCGTATCCCGTCCGCAGCCCTTCTCTAAATAGTTGATCGCCGCCACCCACGCCGCCACACGACGCCGGCGCGGCAGTCGGGGGGAGGTGAGGGGCTGGAGGGGGGACGGCGGCCTTCGGGCACATCCCATCCCAGCTTTTCGTAGAAATCCTGCCGCGACATCGACTGCGACTGTATTCAGGCGGGTGGTGGGCGTGGAGGAGACTCGAGAGAGAGGGAACTGGGAACTTGCCGCTCGCTTCAGCTTGTGGGCGATCCTCGCAGGGCGCCCACCACCAACTGTACGGTACATTCTCGACTTCTTCCAGCCCGAGCACTCGCATTCCCGGTCGTTATTCAGTGACTTGCAACGCTCCCAGTCCACAGTGAGTGACCCGGCAGGGCCAAGGGGTGCCTCGACGGCCGACGGTGATGCAGGTCTCGGCTCGCATCCGAGAGAAAAGCTTCTCTTGAGTCTTGACCTGACGCTGTCAATACACACGAGATCATACGGCCTATCAAATACCACCAGTACGGTCGTCCCTCATACAGTGAAACTCACCGAGAGCACTCACACTTCGACCGGCCAAACCACCGGGTAAACCGCCGGGCAGGCACGCAAGCCCTTCAACTGCGCGCTGCGTCTCGTAGGTAGTAGGCACAGGGTACCGGTGCGCTTCGGGGTACACACCACGGCCCATCCATCCCACACCACCACACTTATTATTATGCACCCATCTCGAAGCCCTCCTCCGAGTCTCGGGATACCGGTATCAGTCTCTCATCAAGTCATCGTCGTGCAAAATGGTCCTCGTGTCGGCCAGATACGGTAGCGCCCGCCCCCCCTCTCCCCGGTAATTATAAGCTATTGCCCTCCCGCTCCCCCGATGACCCGCGCCGTCTCGAGCGCTAACGGGGCTGGCTGGGGAGGGGCGTCCCTCACGCGCGCGCCCGGGCGGCCCGGCCTTTCGGTACCTCGCGGTACTTCCGGGGACGACGACGACGACTGCTCACGCGCGTCTAGTAGTATGTAGAGCTTCACACCACCAGGGGCCAATCACGAGGCACACGGTTACCTTCTACCGGTGCAGTACTGATGGTGGCGGACCCGTATGCACTGACACCCTCTCTCTGTCTCTCTGTTTTCTCACAAGATCTCGCGGTCAACCAACCCGACCCAGCCCAACCCCCTCTCTTTTTCTCCCACGTTGGCGAGTACCGGTACCATATGTTAAGTAGGTCGGCGGGCGGCCTTTCGGGGGACGCGCATGCTCGACGCAACCAGAACGCCAGATCACCTGAGTTTCCTCGTGACTAGTACTACATCTTCACCTACCGTATCCCAAGGTGCTCCAAGTCTTCGTAAGCTGCCAAGCTGGCCTTCTCGCGACATCCGGGCCACTCGCCGCGCCGGCCGACTCCCTTTTTTTTTTCTCTTGTCTCTCTTTTCCTCGCTCGCCGTTCTCACCGCCAAAGTGAACAGGTTTTTTGCGCACTATATGTATGCTGTCGGTGGTAGATAGATACTAGTAGCCGTCGCGCAAAGGTCCCGCGTCGCTCGCTCGCTCGCCGGCGACGCTCGTCGTCTTTCTTTCTTGACCGCCATTCCAAACGAATGCCGTGGCTTCTTCCCTTAGCTCCGCGCCGGCGCTCGGCCGGAGCCGGATTGGGAAGGAAAAAAGGCTACCGAGGGAACGGGAACGGGGCGGCGCGCGTCCAAGCAGTAAGCAAGCCGCAAAAAAAAGACGTGGCGCGTTACTCCAGCCACTAGATACCGAAAGTCTGACGCCAAGTGTCGAGGTCCAGGCCATGTTAGCTCGGCCTTGCTCTAATAAGTACACAGAAAGAGTGACTGCGGGCAGACTACCCTACCCTGAAGAGAGCATCGATATTCTAGGGAGGATCGAGGTCACCGTCGTGCTAATAGAGACAAATACTCACTATGTCTAACTTACTTATCTGTCTGCTTATAAGTGGATTTGATAGTTGGTCTTCTGGTGTGAGGCAGAGTTATGTCAAGTGGTGAAGTGCATTTCAATAGTCGAAGCCCTCAACCAAGAGACCTAGCTAGATCTGATAACTTGGGCGAGAACTCACGAAAGACCCTTTTCAGCACCCGGAACCGCATGCAGCCGGACGGTCGGGGTCCATAGCCGTACTAACGTTCTCTAGCCTCCGAAAAGGCCGTTCCCAGGCAGGACGTTCTCACAACAGACGGGCTGGGCGGTGGGCGGCCAGGCAGGCAGGCAGTTCTCACGGTCTATAGTAGGTAACCTAACTTACTGCATGCACACTGACATCGACCGAACCCGCTGCGACGTCCCAGCTGACTCGTGCCTCTCGGTGACTATGTCTGCGACCTCCTACACATATGCTCACCGCCATGAGGACACTCGCGCACTAAGGTGTTAGTTACCGGTAGTGTCTAGAGGGAGGCGAGAACTCGCTCATCCACCACCCACACCAGATCAGTTGCGGGTTTAGCCAGCGGGAAAAGCCGGGGTGTGTGTGTGAGAGTTTTGATATCTTCTTGTAGGTGTGGCGGCCACCGTTAAGACGGTGCTCAGAGAAATCCTGCCGAAGACTGTTGGTAAACGCTCCTGGTAGCGGTGGTACGCCGTCTAGAGGACATAGTGGAGGCGAGAAGGGTCGATGATACCGGCCACATCGTAGTTCGGGCATTGATAGTCCGAGTCTGGCAGGGAGTTGCTCTCGATAATTTATAGTGACCCTTTATCTCAAGGTGTTAAGGGGCGACTCGACATAGCCCTGTGATATGGCGAACGATGGCTACCGGCCAGCTTACTGGATGACATGATGATTACAACACGGTGATCACCATGCGGGGTTGTGTCGTCGTGTCACATCGCATCACACATGGAGATACGACTGGAGTAGAGTAACACTGCTCGTGTACGCATTACTATTAAGTATTATTGGCCCAACCCGCCCGACGTGCCCCGTCAGATATCCCAAGGGGGGGCATCCAAATATTCGTCACAGCCCGAGGCCCACCCTGGGAAGCCCGTACGCGTATTTCATGCTCGAGCCACCAGGAGACAGGCCTCTCCGGGACAGTGACGAGGCGGTGCTGCTGCTGTTGAAGCCGACGTACTCGCCCAGGCTGGGCGGCAGGTCCTTGACCGCGGTGCCCCAGGCGCTCTCGTTGCGGCCGAGGGTGAGGACGAGCTCCTTGCCGTCGGTGAAGAAGCTGTGGTCGATCCAGTTCTTGGTGTAGGGCGCGCCGTCGAGCGTGGCGCTCTGGATGTAGATGGCCTGGTAGGTCGGGTCGAAGTTGACGTTGCGGATCGTCGCCGTCTTGCCCGTCACGGGGCTCGTGATGTTGACGCTCTCGAAGTACGGCGGCGTGATCAGGTACACGTTCTGCCCCGGGTTGGGGAACAGCCCCATCATCGAGAAGGCGACGAAGGACCCCATGGCGCCGCTGTCGTCGTTCCCGGGCAGCCCGGCGGGCGTCGGGCTGAAGTAGCGCGGTATGTAGAAGTGGCTGCGGTACGCCGACTGGCCTGGCCGTCCGGCATAGTGGTACTGGAAGACGGTCAGGAAGGCCGGCTCGTTGCCGATGTAGGTGATGTTCTGGTCGTGGAGGAAGTTGAGCCGGCGAACGAAGGCGTCGGGCCCTCCATACTTCGTGATGAGCTCGGCTTGGTCGTGCGGAACAAAAAAGCCGTATTCCCAGAGACTGCTCTCGAATGTCTCTGCTCCATCATTCTGCAGTGAGCATACGGAGTTGGGGTTTGTGTCGATGTTGCTGCACATCAGAGGATTCTGATAGCCCCAAGTCTCGTTGAGGTACTTTGGCTGGAAGAACCCCACGAAGCCAGTGTCGGCACCGTTGTAGAAGTACGACGTCTGGTTCGGCTCGAAGAGATTCTTCCAGCCCCCGCTGGACTCAATATACTTCTCCACAGCGACGGTCTTGTTCAGTCCCTTGGCGAGTTGTGAGATGGTGAAGTCATTGTAGCTGTACTCCAGAGTTCTCGAAACGCTCCTTGTCATCGTTCCGAAGCCCTTGTAGTCGAAGTCTTGTACCGGGATGTATCCGAGGCGTTTCCAGCTATCGAGACCGCCACGGCCTTCGCAACACCAGTCGTAGGGCTCGACTTCGGCATCTTTCACGACGGCTTCATATCCGAGATTCCACTGCTCGTTTGGTTAATCACCAGGTACGCAGCCAAGGAACGAGTGAGACGACACGAGAGCACGGTTGCTTACATCGATGCCGTTTGTGAGACCCTTCTGGAAGGCGTCGGACAGCACGTTGTCGGCGTTTGAACCTCCCTAAGTCGATTAGCCTCCGTTGTGAACGATTGTCTCCCAAGGCAGAGGACCATACTTGCGTGTAACCCCTGGAAAAGGTCATACGGCAGTCCGGTAGCCAGCCAACGTGCTGGTACGTATCGATCAGTGAGCGAATCATCTGGCTCACCGCCTCGGGATCGGTCACTGTCAAGAAGGGCATCTGGGAGCGAAACAAGTCCCAGATGCAGTAGAACGAATCGAAGTACGGCTCCGAGCTGCTCCAATTGGGGTTCTCGCCGGTGTAGTTCTGCGGGTTCACCATGGTACGGTAGATGCCACTGTAGAAGTTGGTGACCATGGACTCGTTGACGCCGCCGCCAGTGGAAACAGTGATCGGGCTAAGCTTTTCGCTCCACGCACTGGTCGCAGCGCTCTCGATCGCGTCGAAATCGTAGTCCGGGATCTCGGCTTCCGCATTCGAGCAGGCCTGGTCGGTGCTGATGAAACTCAGGCCGACCCGCGCGAGAACTGGAGTATCTACAGACTGGAACCGCACGAAGGCGCCGCCGGGGAGAGGGTAGCCGTTGATGGACCGGGATATCTTCAAGTCTTTGACATCGGTGCTGGCACGGCTGTTGACGTAGATGCCGTTGTCGTACACAGACGGCCCGGAAAAGTCGGTGCAGAAGTAGGCGACGTACTCGCCGGCGCTGAAGCTCGACACAAAGCGAGCTTCACCCGTGATCCTGCCGGTGTCGCTGTCGACCGCGACCGATCCGTTGTCCTGGCGGGAGTCGGAGAGATCCGAGAGATCCTGCATAATAAGAGGATGTCCCCCAGTGCCGTTCGCGGGGAAGGTGAACTTGAAGAGAGCCGTATGTTGGGCCGCCGTCATCTCGGCCTGGATACCCGAGTTGAGCGTGACGCCAAAGTAGCCGGGGCGCGCCGTGACGCTGCTCGAGTCGAAGTATCCGTGGTTGACCCGTTCCTTCTTGGGGAATTCGCAGCGGTCGATGTCATCGCCCGGGCAGGTCGCGTAGGCGAACAGGGGAAAATCGCCCAGGGATGGCGAGCCACCGGTGCCGGAGTCGTGGAGGGCCGAGAAGCCCAGGATGGGGCTCCCGTCGAGGGTGAAGCCGCCCTGGTTGCTGGACGAGTTGGTGTCGGCGACGGCCTTGGCCATGCCGTAAGGCAGCGTCGCGCCGGGGAAGACGTTGCCGCCGTTCGTGCTGCCGATCAGCTGGTCGACATACTGGAGCGCATCGAAGGCGGCTTCGCCAACGGCCGCCACGGCGGCCAGGACAGCGAGCGAAGCCAGACGACCGAGGGGCTGCATCGTGTCCACGTCCCAGACTGCGGCAGAGAGGAGGGAGTCGGAGAGGAGTGGCAGAACGAGCAGGACGAGCAGGACGAGGAGCAGGTCCGAAAACCTACTGCTCGCAGCCCAGGTAGGTAATTAATAACTTGGCTCTCCCATAGATTTCTCATTTAATCCCAAGCTGCCCCAGACCTCTCTGCACGAGCTTCACTGCAGCAGCTGCAGGCGAACTGCAGGTCAAGCAAGTGAAGGGGGGGCCGGGATTGAGCGAGCGCCCTGTCGATCGTGATAAGGCCTGACCAGGTGCCGGGCGAGAGCGCGAATGAGAAGACTCGTCCGGGACATTGTCTTGGAGCGGCCCAGCGGCCAGCCGGGCAGCGACCAGTGGCTGGCTGGCCTGGACGGCCATCGACCGCAGGCACATGCTCGTGGTCCCGAGCCAACCTTCCATTCCTGGGCAGACGCGGGGCACGCGTTCCCTGGATGGCTTTCTGGCACGCATACCAGAGGCGCGTGACATCACGTCGGGTTGATTGCTCTTGGCAGGTAGAAGAGCTGCAGGAGCGCTGTGCCACAGGCGGCGTCGTTGCATTCGGCAAGATATCCTGGCACGCCTCGATAGTCCCTGGTCTGCTGCCCCAGACTCGGCATCGGACTGTGCCGTGCCGCGAGGAGCCATCAAAGCCTAGCATAATGTACAGAAGTAGCCATATCGAGTCGAAGCTGGAGAGGATGTATTGTCCGCACCTGACGGGAGGTAGGTAGGGTTAATAGAAGTCATTTGTGTAAGAGACACTTGGAGGCTCCAAATGGAAGATTTGGAGAAGAGAGAGTCTGCAGATGGAGCGTAAGCGGGGAGACTTACCGTTGGTACTTTGTTGTTGCGTGCCCTCAGGGGTTATTTGGGGTAGTAACTGATAGCGCCGGCGATCAGTTGGGGTAGACTCGGCTTCCCCCGGGAGCCCGGCCCCCTCTGCTTCCCCTCAGTCCTGATTCCTCTCTGCCGCTGCTTTGGCAAATAGGGGGGCTTTTGGCTGGGCTTTCACGCGTGTCTAGATAGCCTCATTGACCTGTGAGACGTACGTCCTTTGAGACCAAGCTCAGATCCGAGCTGAGCTGAGGAGTACGCAATGAGAAGATGCAAGAGGCTGGACCATACGGGCACTGCTATTGTTCTCATCATGCAGCCGAAAAAAGACTTACGCTCGTCTGGATAGGTTATATTGAATACTTGGGTGAATGTAATTACTGAGTGTTAGAGTAAGTAAATGGGTATCCTCTCTGAGTGGCACAAGTAGGCCTGCTAATTGCTGGGTAACATAAAATCCTCCCTCATTCTCGCGTAACGGCAATATGGGTGCTGACAAAAACGCCAGGCTTGGGGACCCCCGGGCTATTCGTGGCGTATTCCTCGGAGGACGCCAAGCTCTCTGCGTCTCGGGTGCCGTTCGCCGTGACATCTGTCCTGAAGTGGTCGTTCGTGGGCTTGCTGTTGAGCTCGTATCTGTCTTCGATGTCCGTGTAATCGCGGCGTGACTTGCCGAACGAGGGGCCGCCTTTGCCGTAGTGCTTCAGAGTTGATCTGCTGCCGGAGGAGTCGCCGAGTCGGAGAACCTTTCGAAACAAGGGCTTGAGTGTCGCCAGGCAACCGACGAGGACGCCGAGGCCGTTCTCGGCATATCTAGGAAGATGTGGTGTCAGCGAAGGTCGATGACAACAGGCCGAACAGATCAAGGGAGTTGGGGATTCCTTGACTTACCCCCAGATCACGATGTTGCTGATGGCGTATTGGTAGTTTGTTGTCTCGGTCAAGCCCACTGTGTACTTCAGGCGAATGCAGGCACTCAGGGACGCAAAGAAGCCTACAGCCGTGTCAGTCGGTCCTGTCTCCGTGAAACCTTGCCCCAAGTCTTGAACTCACCTAATCCCAGCACAAAAGCCACGGACATCTTCGCGTTGCGGTTCATCTGGACATTCCAAAGTAGTGGAATAGGCATGAATGCCGTCGTCCAGTCCGTCAGAATGTTCACAGCCGTAACGGCATAGTAAACATCGGCGAGAATGGTAGCATCATTGCAGGTGCCAATATTTGTCCAGGCCGCAGAGACGGGCGCACATTCTGGTAGCGTCGTTAGCCTGTGGGCCGACTGATTGCATTATGACGAGGCGTTCGATTCCCAGCACTACGTTTGCCATCTCCAACCCAGTGACTGGTATCTGGTGTAGCAAGGGACCGTATGCCAACGGGCTCGGGGTTGCGGCACAACTCACGGAAGATGATATACAGGCCGCCAGTGAGATTCTGCTTCATGTCAGTCATGTCCCAGGGATGGCCAGGTATGAAAGCACAGCTATGAGGTCCCACTTACTATGACACTGAACGTGGCTATGATAAACCATTGGGCCATGATGAAGGGGCGTCGTCCCTAAAGCCGGGTCGCTGTTAATAACTTCGACAAAACCCTTGCCGGATATAGGGGCCGAAAATGATGAGAAACGCCGAAAAACGAGCAGAGGTAATTGAACGTACCTGTGCAATCCTAACAAGGATCAACGAAATAGAAGCCTTGACCGGAATAATGTTGATACAATAAAAAACTTCGAATAGAAAGAAGTACTTGCCAAGGTCAGCCGGCACCTGGAGTTACAGGTTATGGAAGTACTCACAAATAGACCCTTCTCTCGGTACTGCTCGTTTCCAGGCAAGGAGAGGGTTTCGTTCGTGGCGCCGATGCCATTCTAGATACTCATTAGAAGGTGCTCTATTGCGAGCTTTTGGCAGTCCTCACAAATGCGCAGGCTATACAAGCGAAAGACAACACGATGAATGTTGGCTATAATGACAGATCAGCCATCCCGTCTTTCCCTGGGCGTCTGCAAACCGACT
Organism: Xylariaceae sp. FL0804; assembly: GCA_022539325.1. NCBI lineage: Eukaryota > Fungi > Ascomycota > Sordariomycetes > Xylariales > Xylariaceae > Xylariaceae sp. FL0804. The sequence continues at coordinate 1,857,747 of JAJKLG010000007.1, read as the reverse complement.
CACCATGGCCGCTGCCATACAAGTGTCCTCCATTCCCCATGACGCGAAGCGGAGCCTTGAGTACACGCGGAGGCCGAAGCTGATGAACGCGAAGACGCAGATGATGATGACGGCAGCCGCCAGAGCCGGCGCGTTGTCGGCGTACAGCACCATCTTCGTCGTCTCAAAGCCCGATGAGGCTCCCGAGGCTCGTCAAGTTGCCTTCGCCTGTCGGTGGTCTGCGGCCAGCGAGATGGTGTTTTTTCGATGTTGATCAGTATTGAAGTGCCGGGCAGTTCCTTGACAGCAGCGCTGGGGATATGACATATATTAACTCTCCCCCTCTCCTGAAAGTCCCTGACGAGTTCAGAGCCACATAATTCTGGGCCCAGTCTCCATCCGAGAGAGGAGCCAGTTGCATTTAGGCCCACGGGGTAGAGCCACAAGAACAGCCCTAATGGAACTGGTTTGATCCCAGTTCGCGGCCTTGGAAGAATAGGGAAAGAGGCGCGACTAGTGATACGATCGACGACTGGGCTTTCTGGTTCGAGCCATTTTCACCCAGAGCCGGTCTTCGAGCGGTCGTAGAGGGCCAAGGCATGGCGTGGCCTTCCAAGCAGCGGGCTAGCTACCATCCGCCGCAGTTCTCGAGTTCGTACCTGGCCTCTCTTGCCTGACCTAAGCAACTACCGAACAGCCAGCTCTCAACGAATTTTTCCACGCGGTTCAAGAACGACGAAAGCTCAGGTGCCAAGTCAGCCGCGTCTGGACGGACTAGAGCGGTACGACAGGCACACGGGTTCGTTGGGACTATAATGGCGCATGAGCTAATGAGCCGGTTCTGTGGTTCCTGCAGATCACCCGTTCTGCCATTCCCTGCAGTTCCTCCTCTTCTATTGCCGCATCATCAAAGTGAGGTTCATACCGAGCCAGAGGAGACAGCAGCCAAACCCGACGACGGTCTCGTGCGGCCGCCTTGGGCACTGTATATCCAATACGTTGCCAGGTTCCAAACGAGTGACTACACTGGTGAGGGTTACGAGATATCTCGCAGGGCAGACCCTGATGAAACGAGACGCATTAATGTTGGTGTGGGACGCTGGCGTCAAGGTCGATGATCGAATTAAAATCACACCGGTGTGCTTTTTTCCCCGATAGCCTCATCCGTCGCTCGCTAGAACTTGGCCGGACCACCTTCTCGGGTATCGTACTCCGTAGAGTGCACAAAGTGCGAGGCACTTCGTCTTGGTGCCGGGAAGTCGATAAGGATGAGACGCTGACTGGACCAGACGTCCTCGGCGTCGTTTATGATGATATGCATACAGGCTTCGTGTAAGCTATAGCATAACCTCTTTGCCAGAGGGGCATAAAGTTGACTCCTAGTTTGCCACTTCAGGACTTGGTAGCGAGACCCACGGAACACGGAATAACTTGCAGTGTAGTATTCCCTGAGTAATAACGTCTTCACCTGATGAGGCAGCAGAGCACATGTGCACCGCGGCACCTGCGGCACAACGAAGGATTCTTCCGAACCGTGATCCGATACCACTGCCGACTGGGCATCGTGGAGCCGATTCGCCCTGCACCGGCCCTGCATACTTCTTTTCCGAGCCGGCCCCACGATCCGCCCGGCAGCGATGAGCCGTGTGCCTCCACTCGAGCCACCTCGTAATGGTCCCCCAGCCTGACTCGCGTGCTTCGACGGTGCTGCTCGGAGGCCGGGCGACCACCGAGACGGGCCCTTTCTGAACACGCCGCAAGTTGAGGCTTACCGGTAGCCATCGCGGTTGCGGTCCAGAAAGCTGCGCCGGTAGGTGCGCGACCATCCCGCCGGTACGGTTACCTCGGAGATCACGCTCGGAATAGGGGCCCCAACACCCCGGAGCCTGCCGGGGCCAAGAACACCTGCAGCCGCGAAACAAGAGATGCGTCGGTGACAGGTGGAGCACTCGGAGCTTTCTTACTGAGAGTGGCATCGGGCGCTTGGCCCGGCCCACTCAGGGTTTCGACTGTCGGCTGTGCTGCCATACCGGTACTCTATGCCGAGCTCTATGCAAATGGGGCTCGGAATAGGGGTCGCGCTCACGGTACCAGGGTACGGAGTATCTTATTAAAGTACGTGTTCGTATGCAGATCTGCCGCCTACCAGCCCGGGAGGTGACTGGTTGTTCTAAACCGTTCGGCCACTCGTAGGGCTCATGTCGCCTTCGAACTCGTCACAGTGGGTTGAAAGAAATAACGATGATTCTTCGCGGGGATTTTGGCGGCCGAATCATCGTTTTTTAAGGCCTCCCACTGTAAAAACCGGAAGAATTTGCCTAGGCCTGACCAAATTCTCGTTCGAACGCCTTCAGTCCGGAAGAGAGATGCACGCCACCCGGAACTTAGTAAGTTCCCAAAATGGGAGCTCACAACGTGACAACGTGTTGTAAGTGTTGCCGAACACAAGTTCGTTTGTACATGGCCAAACCAACAACGTCTCCTACTCAAGTGCTTAGGTCTCCGACTTTTCCCCTACCTGTTGTATTAGTCGTGAGTTTTACCACTGTTTCCCTACATAAGGTCAGACATGAATCAGACCAGTTCAAACTCAGTTAGTCTTCCGAATCAGTGAGAAATTCTTAGATAGAGTTTGCCGGTGCTGTTGTCGCGGTAGAGCTATTCGGGGTCTATGCATTGTCGCGGAGCTGTGCAGAGCTAAGCCTCGGAGCTCAGGTGGGAGGTGTTGAAACCTACTGGCGGATAGGTGAAGGGGTCGGACTTGTTCGCCTTCTCGGGCACGTCGGGCTGGTAAGAGAGACCGGCCAGTCGATTCTGCCCTACGGCCCGAGCGGCCCTACCCTCACTACCAGATTATTAAGCGAAGAAGTACCCAGCCCGCCTCGCCGTCGAGTCTTAGCCCAACGCGCACCAGAGACGGCGTTTGCCTTCCTCAGTTAGATCCCCCGCGAGCACTACGTTGGCGCATATAGTTTTGTACGGATGGGCTACCACCCGGCGTAGCCCATCCCGTTTTCCATCACCAAGAGCGCCAGCAGAGCGCGATGCAGCTTCGACAGAGTCAGTCGGGCGATCGAGGCTTGCGTGCTCTACTCTTGCCAGCTCCTCCTTTCCCGTGGCCCTCATCTCCGGGCATGTGAACGGAGTGTGTTACTTTGCGTGGAATGGATGGGACTTCGTGAAGCGTCAAAGACGTAGGCTCGGGAGCAGATTTCTCTCCCGAAGCAGTGTATGCTCACTACTAGCTCTCTGATATGTTTACATAGGAGTCTCTGAATCCGGAGAATTGCGACTGTGCTAAGTTAGATTAAAAACGTCGACGTTGGGTTCACAGGGAGTCAGCTGAAGATGATAGCGGCGGGAGCAAGGTAGAAACGACAAGTTGTCGTACTATTGATTCATGTAGGGCGTCTGGGCGTTTCGCCCTTTCAGTTGATGCTTGAGGTATATTGAAATGTGGAAAAGGAGGTCCGCGTGCCTTGACACTGATATAAGCGCCATTGGCATCACGCGGCGCGCTGCCCACGTGCTTTATGCGGGCCAGCAACCAACATCACATCTGTGTAACAGGCCGGCGTCCCCGCTCTTATAAGAAGCCGAGGTACCATACACATCCATACCAACCTACTTACTAGGTAATCTTCCGTCTTCTCATCACGCCTACTCCCTCGTGTCAGCATCGCGTCTTTCCTCGCCGCGTCACAGCCGGGCGGAACCGACCTCGTGGGGCTTGACCTCGACCAGCAGCTTGCCCGTGTTCTTGCCGGCGAACAGCTCGAGGAAGGCCTTCTCGGCCACCGGCAGGCCGCCGCGGAAGATCGTCTCCTGGCGCTTCAGCTTGCCCTCGGCCAGCCAGCCGCCCAGCTCCTTGCGGCCCTCGCCGTACTGCTCGGCGAAGTCGAAGACGATGAAGCCCTCCATGCGGATGCGCTGGGCCGTGACCTGGAACAGGTTGCGGATGCCCCCGCTCTCCTTGCCGGGCGAGTTGTAGCCGCTGATGGAGCCGCACATGACGAAGCGGGCGCGGAACTTGGCGCGGTCGAGGGCCATCTCGAGGATCTCACCGCCGACGTTGTCCCAGTACACGTCGATGAAGTCGGGCGTGGCGGCGACGAAGTCCTTGCGGAAGCTCTCCGACTTGTAGTTGAGCGCGACGTCGAAGCCCAGGTCGTTCTTGAGCCAGGCGCACTTGTCGTCCGAGCCGGCGATACCGATGACCTTGGCGCCCCTAAGCTTGGCGATCTGGCCCACGACCGAGCCGGTGGCGCCGGCGGCGCCCGAGACAACCACCACGTCACCGGCCTTAGGCTGGCCGATGTTGTGAAGACCAGTCCAGGCGGTCAGACCGGTGAGGCCTGTTGTCGACCGAGAGGGGAGAGCATGTCAGCTACAGCCACACAACGTTGACGGCGGTGGCGATGATGTGTTCCGGGAAAGCAGCACGTACCCAGGACTCCGAGGGCATCCGTCACCTTGGCGCCCTTGGGCAGCTCAAACAGGTCCAGCTCGGTCTCCTTGACGATGGCCATTTCGGTCCAGCCGCAGAAGGTGTTGACAATGTCGCCCTCCTTCACCTTGTTGCTCTTGCTCGCGAGGACCCGGCAGATACAGCCGCCGCGCATGCGTTCGCCGATGGCGACCGGAGGGAGGTAGGATCGGCTGTCTATTTGATGCCATGATCTGTCAGCTTTTGTTGTTTGCACACTTGGATACAATGAACCGCGCGTGCGGGGGGTGAGGGGGTAAGATGCCAACGATAATGACGACCACAATATCTTCAACAACACAAGAACAACAAAATGACAAGAACAACAGCGAACGTACCCCGCAGCCACCCCCGCATGGCGGGGTCCAACGACAGGTAAAGAGCCTCAACGAGGATCTCGCCATCCTTTAGCTGTTCGGCCGTAGGCGCGGCCTCCTTTTCGAGCTTGAAGGTCTTGCCCGGCACGATGTCGCCCTCGGGGCGCTCGGCGAGATAGAAGGTCTGGTTCTGGCGACTCATGGCGACGGCTGTGAGGGAGGCGATCTCGAGGTGAGGAAGACGAAGAACAGGAAGAGGAAGTGGGACGAGGTGATGGCCGTCGTCTAGTTGGATGATGGATGATTTAAAAGAGCCGGGGATTCGGAGGGCCGAAGTCTATCTCCATATATATATATCTTTAACTTGTCTACCGCCGTGACCGCCCAGCATAGATCCTTCAGGCAGGCAGGGAAACCATCCCATGACGGCGGAGCGGGAGCGGGAGCGGGAGCGGGCCTATCGGACCACTCGAAAAATATCAGCAGAAAGGAAAAAAATCGTCGACGGACTGGCAGATGATTAATAATGGCCGCGACAAGGTCGGGACGTACAGAAAAACACGAAGGCATAATGAGAGGCCCTCGACATCACGTCAAGGCCGGGCTAAGGGCCGGCTGGATCGCGGTCTTATTGGCCAATGGCCGTGGCGACGGGATGCGAGGACGGGAGGTCTTACTGACTTTGGCCGTCTTGGTGGAGTGACGCTACTACTTCAAAAGCCGAGGTACAATGCCAGATTTTGCCATTGATGCTCTGAGACAGGCTTGCACCTCTCTCTCTTCCCTCTCTCTTCCCAGACCGCTCGCTCGAGGCTGTGGCTTGCTGGCTGCCATCGGGCCTTCTCAATCACGCCGAAAGCTTAGTGGTTGGTGATGATGTTTGTTGTTGATGATTTGCCTATCTGGGATTGGAAGCATCCGATACCGGTACGAGGTATACCTTTCCAAAGGTAGTTTTCAGCACGTAGGGACCTGGCCGAAGACGTGGCCGGCCTGTACACTTGACGATGCCCGATCAGACAGGACTTAAGAAGATAACAATCATCGAGATGGAAGCTACAGAGAACGCGCACAAGAATTTGCTAAGGTGAGCACGACTTATCAGATCTTCTCAGCACGAACCTGAAGAATCAGAACCCCGCATGGAAGCACGGTGGCACGGAATTTTAGGGTACTCAGGTACTTAGATACTTAGGTACATGGCAAAAAGGTGGATATACCAAGTGCACAGACCATGCTTTGCCAGGCTGAAGTGAACCTTTGCCAAAGATCGTACCTTTTATTTTGTCCAACCTCGCCGCCCACAACCTCAATTGCGTCACCTCCACACGCCTCCATCACTTGCATACCTCATTGTCCGCTATCTCCGATCGCCATCAGATTTGTAACGACTCTGTCAGATACTCATTGACTCTGCGCAGCCCGGACCAGTCACTCACGCCGTCGCACGCGCAGTCGCAATCCATCATTTTGAGAGGGGCGCCGTCACACCGCCGCCCGCATAGGGGAATGGAGGCAAGATGGGCCAGGGGAGCAGCCAGTTGAATGAAGAATACTTCGATGAATCGGACGACCAATTGAAGACAGAGCGCTCCATCGCCCCGTTCCAGCGGCGATCGATCTCGCGCTCTCTTAGCGACTCGGACGTCGAAGTGAAACGAGAACCCTCAGCCCCGCCGCCCGACGACACATCGCTACCCTTCACCCCCGCGAGGTTGATGAAGATAGAGCGCGAATCCAGCTTTGCGCCAGAACTGCCTGCCTCGGATCCCCGCCTTCCCTTTCTTCCTGACCCACCTCTCGAGTCCGATGTGCCTTCGGCTCGGCTCATCCCAGAAGACCAGCAGCTCCCCACGAGCAGTGGATCACCGGATACCAGCAACCGATCACATAGCATGAGCGACCAGCTGGCGACAGAGGAGGAACGCCGGAAGGCGAAGAGAGAGCGTAAAGCCGCTCGCCGCGCGGCAAGGCTTGGGAGGGAACGTACTGACGCCGCTCCGGAGGGAGATAACGAGCCGACTCCCACACAAGACCACATGCCCCCGCCTCCAGTCATCCCAGAAAGCCCGCCGCAAGACCTCCGCACTCAGTCACCCCGCGTGCGCAGTAGTGATGCCATACAGCTTTCCTCCCCCGAGGCCGCACGGTCAGCGAAGAGAGGGCATCGGAAGACCCGTAGGTCATCAAAGCTCGCCAAGGAACCTGCCCAGGAGGCCAATGAAGGCAATCATGTAGCAATCGCTGAGCGGCACGACGGGACCCCTGTCCGTCGGCTCAACCCGGAAGATGAGGTGCCCGACTTAAGCGGTGGCGATGCGGCTGAGCAGCTATCCGCGGACGAGGAGCCGCGGCAAGCGAAGGAGGAGAAGAAGGCTCAGCGCCAGGCCAGGAGAGAGCGCAAGAAGGCCAGCAGAGCGGCAAGACTGGACGAAGAAGGCGCCGATGGCGCTTCACATGTAGACCACGAGTCGGATGCGGACCAGGTCGATAGCACTGCCGGTGCGCCTGCTGATGATGCTGCCTATGGTTCTGTCGACGACGCCGTTGAGGGTCTCGAGAACAGTAATGCTGCTGCCGAAGATGTCGCTGATGCTGCTACAAGCTCTACCAAGCATGATGGCGTCAACGACGATTATGACTTCGTCCCTTCCGATGCTGCCGCCGATGATACCCCATCCACCAATGCCGACGCCACTGTCGAGACTTCTGCTTCCTCAAAAAAGCGCAAGAGGAAAGCGGGCGAAGCATCAGAACCTGGGACGACGAGAAAGAAGCCTAAGCGCACCCACCGAAAGAGTAGTGGCATCGAAGTTAGCAGTAGTCCGCCAGCTACCAATGGCTCTCTGCCGGTTCGCTCAGGAGGCCCTTTGGATTTTTCAGAACTACGTGCGTTAGGCCAGGCCATCGAGCGCTGGCGTGACGACCACGACAAGACACAGTACGAGGTTAATGAAATAATACACGGCGACCCCCGCCAAAGTTTGGCTCACGAGTTCTGGGAGGTGATCTTGGCAACCTGCCCCCAACGGCCACGGCAGAAGGTGATCAACACGTGCCGCCGAAAATGGCACAACTTCGCGGCCCGTGGAACGTGGACGCCCGAGCAGCATGCAGAGCTTAAGAGATACTATGAGCAATACGGGCCGAAGTACACCAAGATCGGCAAAATCATCAATCGTTACTCCGAAGACGTGCGCGACCGCGTCCGGAATTACATTCTCTGCGGCGACGAACGCCGCACCGACGAGTGGGCCACTCACGAGGAAAAGCAGCTGGAAGCTATTGTCGTCCGTGCCCTCAACGATATTCGGGACACCTTGGGGAAGCAAGGCATGCCCCTACCGGACCCCCTGGACAAACTGGTCGACTGGCAGATCGTCAGCGAACAAATGGGCAGAACCCGAAGCCGCCTCCAATGCATAGAGAAGTGGAAACGCATGAGCAAGCACGCAAAGACCGTCGGCGACGACCATGGCGACGACGGCCATGGCAGCGACGACCGTGGCGACGATGACCGTGGTGACGACGACCATGGCGACGACGACCATGGCGACGATGACGACGGCGACGACGACCATGGCGACGACGACGACAACGACGCTCCGACACACCGTGAGGGCAGTGCCGATCTTGGCCTGAAGTAGATCCATGCCCCTAGATACTCATGTTATAACTATAGCACTTACTACTGCAGTCGATACTACTGATTGTCGCTCTCTATATCACTGTTACTGTCGTTGTGTTGTTGCTCGCGCCGTCGCTGTTGCGTGGATGCCGCTTATATTGACGAAGAAGAAAAGAAAGAGGAGATCTTCTCTTGGCCGAATACGCCGTGTATGTGCCGATGGAGAAGACAAAGGACCACAACTGCCAGCCAGCCACGAGCCACCCTACCTGATGTGATATGTACGCCCACACTGAGGGGGCGGCTCGACGACAGCAGGATACAGTGCCATCGCTACTGGGGCTTCGGGTTATCCTCTGATGTATCAGAACAGCTGAGGCACAGGAGGCACAGAGGATCCACAGCCCGACAATTACTTCGACGAGCCAGCTCGGAGTGGACTTAGCTGACAACTACCTCCCGCTATCAACCCACATCCAGACTGCCTTAACCAAAGCTCTCCTGGACGGGGTTTTGCCTTCCTCACATCGAACCTCCTCTCGACGAAACCGATTCTGGCCAGGGTGATGCAGAGACACCTCAAAGCAGACCGAAGGGTTGAAGCCACAAATCAACAGACTGTTGGTCAATGCTGTCGTTTGAAAGCCGCGGTGAGACATTGAACTCCCATGCAACCACAGTGGCGGCGTTCCAAGTCTGGGATATAGTACCCCCCTTTCTGAGCGGGCACCTCTCTAACCCTGACGACAAAGAACCTACATCTTCTTATTAGCTGCCTGCTGCTCGGGTACCTACGTCCCTGGTATCTATCTCATATTCGATCCCGGACTCACGAGCCTGCAAACCTGTTTTTACCACTTTCCACTCACGTGAAGCATCTGGAGACTGGGCTTCCAATATGACAACCCCGACGCAGCAAACGAAAGGGGGCCTGGTGAAAGAGTTGCACGGTGATCTTGCACGCAAGTGCCGAGCTCTCGTGTCGAAGCTCGAGCAGATATGGCGCTCACACGGCCAGCCTCAGCAAGCCCAGGCTATGAGAGCCGGAGCTGCAGAGCGCGTCATGGATGATGATATCCTCGACGTTGACTCGAGAACCAGAACCCAGCAGCCACGGCCTCACAAGTCTCTTGATACCGCAACTGCCGCCATGGCCAAGCTCGAAATCGAGACACCTCCACAGAAGCTCGAGTTGACTGATCTGATCAGCATCGCTCGCGAGCAGAAGGCGACATTGGATGACAATCTCCACATGCTCTGCACCGAGCCGGTTGTCTTGGCACATGTTGTGAATGAATGCTTCTTCAGCAGACCCGAGCTTGTCGCCGACGAGGGAGGTTGCATTCTTCCGGCTTACACCGACAAGCACACCAGTGCGGCTGTCGTCGAGGCAGTGCATAATTCTATCAAGAGCCCCGCCATCTGGAGCTACATGACCCGTCTTCTAGAGCTTCTCGGGGATACAACCGATAAATCCCGTCAGGCCGTCATTCTCCAGGAGATTGCAAACCTGTGCCATCTGGAATACACCCGCGCACAGGCTTTGTTTAGGCGTCAGATATCCACGGGAACAGGCATGAAGTATTTCCAGCGAGTCTACACTGATGCGTACGACTACGGCAATGCGTGCGTTAGCATCAATGCCAAGCCAGAACAACTGCTTGCCCAAGGGGATGTGCAGCTCAGCTATGCACTTCGCCTCTGCCAGTCGGAGACCAATGCTTCCAAAGCAGTCACCTGGATCAAGGAGCTCGATCAATTCCATCGATCTCACCCGGAAATGAGAGAGGTGCTCTTCGAGCGGGAAGTTGACGCGCTAGCTGACCTGGCCGTCATTGTCAGCTTCATACACTCGCTTTCTCCCGCTGTATCACTGCCTGCCCACAACCGGATAAAGGGCCCCGCTCTAGTCTCCCAGCTGGAATCCGAGATCAACGAGTTAAGATCTCGCATCGATCTCGGGGATTTCGTCATCCCAATTGACAATCTGCTGGAGCCCGGCATGGCCGTGGGTGCACTGGATGCTCTCGACAGATTCATCGTCGAGAAAACCGGGACGCCGCTCGGGCTTCTCTACCAGGGCGTCATCGACCAGTCCATATTACTCCTCCAGGAGCAAATACAGGCCCAGGTCGAGAAGAGGCCCGAAGCCGAACACGTGCCCCCGACTCACGAGGGCCACGCCCACGAGGTCCTCTACCGCTGTCATCGCAGACCGAAAGAGAAGACCCGCCGCTCGCATCCTGCCGCGTGCGAGGATTTGGTCTTCGCGCTGAGCTCTTCCGCATCAGAGGACTCCACCACTGAGGAGGAGCAGGAAGCGGCGCCACCGCGCCACCGGGTCAAGCGTTCGACCCTCGCGCGGTGGGCTTCTAGACTAGAGGACTCCACCACTGAGGAGAAGCAAGAAGCGGCGCCACTGCGCTGCCGCGTAAAGCGTTCGACCTCCTCGCGGAGGAGGGCTTCTATACCAGAGGACTCCGCCACTGAGGAGGAGCAAGAAGCGGCGGGGTGGCGCCACCGCGTTGTTGCTGAGTGCCACCGCCCTGCTGCTGAGGAGCAAGAAGCGGCGCCACCGCGCCACCGCGTCAAGCGTTCAACAGCCGAGGTCTTCTCGACGCTCCTTGCCCGCTCCTCCGACCCGGAGGCGCACCGCAGATCGGTCCGCTGGACCGCCTTCGTGGCCGCCATGGTGGACGCGGGCTTCGCGGTGCGGCCCAAGCTCGGCTCCATCTACACCTTCACTCCCGTACCTCCGCCGCCCCGGGACGCCGCGGCCACTAACAGCACGCATCAGCAGCAGCAGAGGAGAAACGAGACGAGACCGATCACGTTGCACCGGCCCCACGGGCCGCGCATCGAGGGTCGTAACCTGCTCCTCCTCGCGGGCCATCTGCGCCGCGTCTATGGCTGGGATGAGCACACGTTCGAGGCTGCCTGAGGAGGGCTCAGATGGGAAAAGGGGGCGGAAACTGACACGCGGTCGGTTTTCTAGCGAGGAGGGGATGCCGATGGCCTGGCTGGTGCGGGTGGACAAGAGGCTGACTGGGTGTCGATGTGGTACGTGAGAATAATGTTATATGGTTGCTGTCTGTCGGTAGCTCTCGCGCCCTCTCTGAGGTCGGTGTGTGAGGTCCTTAATAAGGCGGCGGCTGTAGCGCCTTGCGCCAAAGGTCACTCACTAAATATCTGAATGCCTTGCCCAATTTTGCAATAAGGGTCGATGGACTGCCATAGAGCACCGTGTTCTACCGCCGACGTGATCGCGTGGTTGAAACGCCCCCGCCTCTCTGGATACAGCTCAGTCTGGGAGAAAAGTAATCCATCGGCGTCTATGTCAGCATGCCGAAAGATGTGGAAAATGTATGCCACATCTGTGAATAAAGCCAAATTTTTCAACACCATAATCATAGCCTCGCAGACTCGCAGCTCACGCCGCGGTAATTCTTCCACCCATCGAGTATATTGTACAAAGGAGGAGATGTCTGCCATCTCTCTCCCTCCATGTGCCGCCACTTCTATAATTTTGGATTCCGAAAGCCTCTATGATACATTTTTACAATAGACCGATCATCACCGCCCTGCGGGCCAAAGGCCATCCATCCACAGCTACCTACCTACCTACCTACTCTTACTCAGCCATCATCATCGCCGGGCTCATCATCTTCTTCCTTCTGCCTAAGGACGACCTCCAACTTCCCACCATCTCGACCGGGAGGACCCCGAGTTGCGATCTCGTACCGGCCGCCCTGGACGAGGTCCTTGGCGACGAGCTCGCGGGTGCGGCCGAGGCTCTCGATGGCGCCGATGCGGTCGTTGGTGTCGTCGAGGAAGGCGCGGAATCCGGGCAGGGCGCAGATCTCGCGGAAGGCGCGGTGCATGGGCACGGAGCTGGCGCGCACCTGGGCGCGCGCGGTGATGGTGAAGAGGTTGCGGCGGTCGAGCTCGCGCACAAAGTCGGACCGCGTCATGATCTGCTGCGCCTCGTGCATCGCGTAGCTCGGCAGCACGTGGTCCTCCGCCGTCCCGGCGTCGAACGTCGCGTCCATCGACGACTCCTTGTCCACGAGCGCCTGCGCGAGCACCATCGCGGCCGCCTAGAGACAGGTCAGTTCAGTTCAGTTCAGTTCGGAAGAAGTGGAGAGAGAGAGAGAGAAAGAGAGAGAGACGTACCGCCCACTTCTGCTGGTCCATGACGTCGTCGTCCATCTCCGAGCCCAGGATCCAGCACTGGTTCAGGAACCAGGTCTTCTCGAGCTCCTTGATGCGGTCGCACGTGGCCAGCATGTCGTGCGACCGGGCCACCCGGTTCAGGAAGTTGAGGCGGCCGCCGACCCGGCCGTAGACCTCGTCGAGGATGCCCCGGTCCACCTCCTCGCCGAAGTAGTGGCGCCGGTAGGCCTGCAGCGCGCCGACCGCCTGCGTCTTGGGGAGGTCGGACACGGCCATGACCTCCATGCGCGTGGCCAGCAGCTTGAGCCGCTCGTACACCCAGTAGTCGTCCGTGTTGAAGACCATGGTGACCAGGTTGGCGGCGGCCCACTGCTCGGCCCGCTGCTGCAGCAGCTCCAGCAGGTCCCGCCCGTCCTCGTCGTCGCGGATCAGGTGCGTCTGGTTGATGATGAGGACGAGCGGCCGGTCCTTCTTGGCCCGGTGGCCGAGGGCCACCTTCTCCATCTTGTTCAGCGCCCGCTCGATGTCGAGCAGCGCGGTGGACTCGCGTGGGCCCTTCTCGCTGAAGTAGCCGCCGATGTAGTCCTCATGGTACTCGTAGTCGAGCGCCTTGCCCAGACGGATCCGGAAGATCTCCAGGTCGGAATGGGCCTCGAACATGGCGCACGCATCCCCGTCGATCTTCCGCATCGCTTCCAGGAGCATGCTGCTCTTCCCACTCCCCTTCTCGCCCATGAAGAGGTAGTAGTGGCCCTGCGCGGTGCCATTGACGATGGCATCGACCCTGTCCTGCTCGTGACGTCTCACCCAGTGCTCCTCGTGGCGCTCGGGGGTGATGTTCTTCCCGATGGCAGCCAGGTCCAGGACCGGGTCGCCCGGCCGGAAGGCATTCTCGATCTTCTTCAGCTGCACGTACTTGTATGCTCTATGGTAGGCATACCCAGCACCTGCGAATCCCAGGCCGAGGACCAACACGGAGGCGAAAGTAGTTGCCGCCGTCTCGCCCATCTTGGACAGAAGCGACTGGGCCGCATCTTTGGCGCCGCCCTTGACAGACTCTTTGTGCCTGTTCTTACTTCTCCTACTTAGTCGAGGCGACGTGCTAGCGAAGGCACGCCGCGCCGGCCGACAAAACGGCGCGGGGGGTCGCATGCCATTGTGAAGCTGGCAGGGGGGGACCGGCCTCAGAAGCTGGAGCTGGAGCCGAGCCCCTCGACTCGCCGACATGATCCACCGGAATTGCTGATCATGGGAATACCGTGGAAATGCAACCGTCAATTCTCTCCGAGAGGGTCGGGGCACGTGGTCCGGTTGGCCGGGTGGGTGAGATGATGTTGGAGAAAAAGGGGGAGCTGGGGGGAGCTTGGAGATTGGCTGGTGAAACAAACGGCTAAGCCACGTCTGTGGCGGTATTGTGGCGCAGTTTATCTGGTGTGGCTCAAGCTTGAATGTGGCTCGTGTCGGCCTCAGCCGCTGTAGTCTGGCTCAGACCCGGGGATGTAACCGGGGCGTGTCCCGGGCGGGGCTGGGGCCGGGGCTCCGCTTCCCGTCTTATCTCTCGAAGCTCTCAGTCTTGGACACAGCATTGTCTCCTTGGCTCTTCTCTTTCTCCTCACCAACTTCCGATCGTGACTATGGACCACAAGAGGAAAGAGGAGAGCGAGCTGCCGCCGTACAGCGCGGTGGCCGTTCCCCAATGGCGCAGACGGCGTCTGGCACGGCGGACCCGGAGCCTGACGTTTGTCGGCCTCGCGTGTCTTGTCTTCATCGTCTACGCGCAGTGGACGCAGCTCAGCAGCCCCCGACCGAACGTCGCGTCCACCCGGCTGTCGGCCGCGAGGCTGCGGGCGGACCTGGAGACCTGCGCAGAGCTGCGGTCGAAACCGAAGGACCCGATCGGCGCAGGACGCGAGCGCAACGCACGCTATGTGGCGGGCCATAGGCCGACGCTCATCACGAACGCCACCATATGGGTCGGCGAGCCTGTCACGGGCACGAGCGATGAGGACGCCCGTGCCGGGAAGGGCTACTCGTGGGTCAATGGCGATGTGTACCTGGAGCACGGCCTCGTCAAAAAGGTCGGGTCCGACCTAGAGGCCAGTCTCCGTGATTCCGATGTCGTCATCTTCGACGCCAGGGGCCGGCCACTCACAAGCGGCATCATCGACATGCATAGCCATGCCGGCGTGGACAGCCTGCCGGAGCTTCGCGGGAACGACGACGTCAACGAGATGAGCTCGGACATCACCCCGTATGTCCGCTCCATCGATGGCATACAGCCCAACGACCACCAGATCCAGGTCATCAAGTCGGGCGGCGTCACCACCAGCCTGATTCTGCCCGGCTCCGGCAACAACATCGGCGGCGAAGCCTATGTGATCAAGCACGCCGTCGGCAAGGCCGATGGCCGCACCGAGACGTCGGCTACGGACATGCTGGCCGATCCCGAGCGCAACTGGCGGTACATCAAGATGGCCTGCGGCGAGAACGCGAAGAGAGTCTACGGCAAAGTAGGCGAACGTGGACCTGTCAGCCGCCTGGGGGAATCCTGGGAGTTCCGACACGCTTTCGAGCAGGCAGCCAGACTGGTGAGGGCGCAAGACGACTGGTGCGATGCGGCTGGATCCGTCGGCGCCGAGAGCATGGACAGCTACCTGCCGCAGGACCTGGAATGGGAGACCCTGGGTGCCGTGCTTCGCGGCAAGGTCCACGTCAACACGCATTGCTACACGATACCCGACCTGGAAGCTTTTGTCGACCACACCAACGAGTTCCAGTTTCCCGTCCGAGCTTTCCATCACGCCCACCAGACCTACCTGGTCCCCGAGATCCTCAAGCGCGCGTACGGCGACTCGCCCCCGGCGTCCGCGCTCTTTGCCGACAACATGTGGTACAAGGCGGAGGCGTACGTCGGCTCCGAGCACGCCGGCCGGATCCTGTACGACAACGGCCTCACGCCCATCTACGTCAGCGACAACCCGGTGCTCAACGCCCAGCACGTCGTCTTCGAGGCCGCCAAGGCCTTCGGCTACGGCCTGCCCTACCACGCGGCCATGGCGTCCGTCACCACGGCGCCCGCGGAGCGCCTGGGCCTGGACCAGCGCCTGGGCAAGGTCAAGCCCGGATACGACGCCGACGTCGTCGTCTGGGACAGTGACCCCATGAGCGTCGGCGCCACGCCCGTCCAGGTCTGGATCGATGGGACCGCCCAGTTCGAGGATCCAGTGGAACTGGCGAAGCCGTTCGTTCCGCTCGCCGAGAAGGCGCCATTGGAAACCCTCGCACCCATTGAGGCTCCCGAGGCTCCCGTCCCCACCAGCAGCGTGATATTCACTGGTATAACCAGAGATTTCCTCACTTCTGACCTGCCATCGGATGAAGAATCCCAGCAAACCAACCTGACCATGGTGGTTTCGAATGGCAAGGTCACCTGCCTCGGCGCGTGTCGGGAGGAGTCGACAGCTGCCTCGCAGTCGGGCACCCGAGTCGTCTCGCTCGCCAACGGCTACGTGACTCGGCCCTTCACCGTCTTCGGGTCGACCGTGGGCCTCAACGCCATCGACGCCGAGGCGGCCACCGACAACGGCGCCGCCGGCTCCGCCGACGTCTTCAGCCGCGCGCTCGACGGGCTCGCCCTCGACACCAAGAAGCTGCGCTACGCGCGCCGGTACGGCGTCACGCGGGCCGTCTCGGCGCCCAAGCTGACGGGCCAGATGACGCACCAGGGCACCAGCGTCGGCTTCCGCACGGGCGCGCGCCACGCCCTCGAGGCCGGCGCCGTCTTCGCCGACGACGCCGCCGTCCACTACACGCTCGGCCCCGCCGCCAAGCGCGGCGACGGCGGCGGCAGCATCTCGCACGCGGTGGGCGAGCTGCGGCGCAAGCTGCTCGCGGCCGTCGACGCCAACGCGACCGCCTTGGCCGAGGTGGACCCCGTTTCCGAGTCTGTCTTCCTGGCCAGGGTCGTCAACGGCACCATGCCGCTCGCCATCACGGTGCACAGCGCCGACGTGATCGCGTCCGTGCTCCGTATCAAGACCGAGGTGGAGGCTGCCGCCGCCGCCGTCAGCAGCAGTCCCAGTAGCATACGACTGGTGATCCTAGGCGGCGCCGAGTCCTTCCTGCTGGCGGACGAGCTGGCCGCGGCTCAAGTCGGCGTGGTGCTGAGCCCGCTGCTGGCGTACCGCGAGACGTGGGACCAGCGGCGGGCGCTGACGGGCGCGCCGCTGACCAACGGCACGGCGGTCGACGCGCTCGCGGTTGCGGGCGTGCGCGTCGCCGTCGGCATCGAGGAGGACTGGCTCGTGCGCGACCTGGGCCTGCTGGCAGGGATCGCGCACCGCAACAGCGGCGGCCGGATCGGCGAGCGGGACGCGCTGGACATGGTGGGCAGGAACGTGCATGATATGCTGGGGATGAAGAAGGGGAAGGGGATGGGGATGGGGATGGGGACGAAGAGGAAGGCGGCGGAGGAGGAGGAGGAGGCGGACCTGGCAGACGAGTTCCTGGTCTTCGAGGGATCTCCCCTCGAGGTCGGGGCGAAGGTCCGAGCTGTCGCCGACGGGATGGGCCAAGTCGACTTATTCGCATAAGTGTATTTGAGTACTGAGTAGTACTTTAGGCTGGTTCGCCGTGTGCAAAGATAACTGTAGTGCACGAGTTAAAAGGCAGCTTGGGTAGGCCTAGAAGGAGAGAATTCAGTCGTCTCCTCCATTCTTGTCGTTGAGATGCGTGTCCTGTTCTGAAAAACTGATATCCGCGACAGGCTGTTCGGCCGAGCTTGGCATCTGCTCCGTTTCCTGTGAATTAGGAACGTTCATCTCTGGCGCTCACGGTTGGAGTCTACGCCTTATGACGGTTGAGTAAGTCAGAGATGATATTTGCTTACAAGTGCTAGGCAAATATAAAAAGCCGGGGTAGGTTAGGTAGACGGACAAGTGGGAATCTCACCAGACCAGCCGGCTGTAAGGAGAAGGGGAAAAATTACGAAGAAAAGGTAGATGAGCAGGCAAAGCGGTATACCGGATGGAGCGTGGAGCGTGAGAGATGGCCAACGGACTTAGCGACAGCAAAGGCGTGTTTACCTGACTTACAACAACATAACATCGGCTGAACGCCTACCTATCTCAAGTCTTCGTGCCGGTTCCGTATATTGAGGGCTATTTGCGGAACGAAACTTTATATTCAATAGGTATACATACCTAAGGTATGTACCTAGTTTAATAGAGCCCTCAGCTGGCAACTCAAAATCAAATACAAGTTTACTCCTTTTAATGCAAACTTCGAGTTCTTGTAGTTTCATCTAACCAAGTTCAGTTCACGGCCAATATCAATAAAGCGTCATCTTCAGCAGGAAAAAGGAACCTGATCGAGATACGCGCCGGCACAACTCATCCTACATAACACAGTCTTCCCTGAGCGTCTTGCGCCCACTTGTCGCTTTCCACAGCAGTCTGCGCATAAAGCAAGCTGTGCGGGTCGTACTGACTCTGGAACCGGCTGAGGCGAGCGTACTTGACGCCGCAAAAGACCTTCCTGCCAGTCGATCCGCGCAAAGTTGCCCTCGTTCAGGTAAAAGAGCCCGTCCCGGGCGTGATAGTCTCGAGCGCCGGGATCGGGGAAGGGGGAGGGGAGGGGTTGCTGACGAGGGTGGGCGGGTAAAGTCCGGGTGTGCAACGTCAGATACACATATCAGAATAAGAACCTATTTTCCGGGGGAGGACAAGGAGTGTGACCTAGCGGGATGTCTTCGATACAGTTCCCCGTGGCCACGGGCCACCTACCTCCAACGTTTTGGGACTCTTGGGACTCTCGGTTCAATTCCCGGCCCTTGAAGCTTTTCACCAAGAAACTCTTGAACGATTTCGAGGCGGAACTCGAGAAGAATGGTGAGCATATCCTGCATCAAAATGTCCAGGGCAGTACCCGCCAGTTTCCGAATCCTGACCGACATGTGAAGACGAACCCTAGGGTTTGTCCCCTGCGTGCGGCGTGGTTTTACCACCATTTCACACGCATTTACCCCATTAGTCCACTGTCTCCAAAGCGTAGTATCGCATCTTCGAGAAGGGGGTTTGGTGTGTTAGCTTGCAAGAGGCCATTAAGGGTTGAGAGGAACTCACGTTGGTCTGGACCATTGGACCACAAGGTGATGGCCGCGGCCATCTCGTTGGTCAGCTCGTTGGTCTGCCGGTCCTCGCGGCCACGAAGACCTCCCAGGGCACGGTCTAGTCCCGCGGGCTGATGACGACGTAGTACAGCAGACTGTCGCGCCCGGCCGGGTTGACGGCGTTCTGGCCCGGTTGCTTGTGCGCGATCGATTAAAACAATTGCATATGCTCTTGATTCCTTGCTTTACACCTCCGAGCGTTGTGAGTCACATCTCCGAGCTGTATTTGGCCTTTAAATTACATTCCTGAGAAACTTGATTCTTGAAGGCCGTTACTGCTCAGATTAAATTTCTTCTTGGTTCCACACAACGTGATGTCCCTGGCAAACTCAGCTTGCATCTCGGCCAGCATGGGAAAGTCGTCGCCGCCGAGGACGTTCAAGCGACCCTTTTCAGCCTTTTCAGGAGAAACGTGTAGCAGCTTTGGCTCCGAAAATGAGTTGTGGAGTTCAATCTGCGCCTCTCGGGGGAGATCTGATCCAGCTCCGGGACCACCATCATGACCGGTGTCTTATCCAGATAGCGCATGATTCATTGCTGTTGCCACAGCTTGATCTTGTAGTACGACTGGAAGGTGGTATGGTATGCGTGTCGAGGAGCCCGTCGCATCTTTGCGTTCACCATGCTATGACACGTCGTTTGATCGGTCTGCCACATCCTCCAGTCCACGACATGTCACCGAAGAAGAGAAGACGGCCGGAATTGTTAGTCAAACTGCTCCTTGTCCGCACCAAGACCCATACCGGCCTGGTTCTTGCCTTCAGACGTCAAGACGGGCACGTAAAGCGGACTGTTGCTGAGCAGGACCAACTCCCGATCCTGCTGGAGCTTCGCCAGCACCTTTGGGAACCTGGCCGCCTCGTATTCCAGGTTCAGCAGGGGACAGATGCAAGGCCGACCGCGGCGACGTGGCCGACGTCGAGGACGTCGCCCGCGCGTTCCGGGACGCATCCAAGCCCGTGGCCGGCGTCATCCAGGGCGCCATGGTGCTGCAAGACAAGCCGTCCGAGATGATGACGCACCGCGAGCACCACGAGGCCACGCGGTCCCAGGTGGCCGGGACGTGGAACCTACACAACGCGGCGGCGGACCTCGGCCTCAGGCCCGACTTCTCCACGACGCTGTCGTCCATCTCGGGCCTGGTCGGCCAGCCGGCGCAGGCCAACTACGCCGCGGCCGACGTATTCCTGGACAACTTTGCCAGTTACCGCCGCGGCCTCGGGCTGCAGGCCAAGTCGGTGAGTCTGGGCGCCATCGACGGCGCCGGTTTCATGGCCGAGCACTCGGAGCTCATCGCGGCGCTCGACACGTCGGCCTGGACGCCGATCAACGAGGCCCCTGTTCCAGCGCATCGTCGAGTACTCCATCATGCAGCAGGAGGCGGGGCAGCTGATCACGTCCATTGCAGTGCCGCAGGCGCCCGCGTCGCGGCTCCTGGCCGACGCGCGCTTCTCGTCGCTGCCCTTCGGCGCGTCGGCCGGCGGCGCGGGCCTGAACAAGGAGATCCAGGCGCTGTAGCTCATGATCAAGAGCGGCGCCGACCTGGCGACGGCGCTGCCGGTGGCCGTCGAGAGGTGGCCAACCGCCAGTTCATGGTGACGCTGCGGATCGAGGAACCGCTCGAGACCGGGCAAGCCGCTCGACGCCTACGGCCTCGACGCCCTGGCCGCGGTCGAGTTTAGTAAGTGGTCGCGCGCGCAGCTCGGCGCCGAGCTCACCACGCTGGAGGTCACGGGGAGCTCACCACGCTGGAGGTCACGGGAGCGCCCAGTCTGCTGAGCCTGGCGGAGAAGATCGTCACCAAGCTGCAGGCTGCCAGTCGGCCGGCGGGCCAGGCGGTGGAGGCGGTTGCGGAATAAGTCCTACCGGTACCTACCTGTACCTACCGGATTAGAGCCGGCCATTCTTGGGTTTGCGAGATGAACATCAACGAAGTGACGGCGGTCGTTGGACTTTGTCGGCGAGGCAGAAGCACCTGTGGATTCTATAGGGGGTTGAGAGAAATAATGATGATTCCTTGCGGGGATTTTGGTGGCCGAGACATCGTTTTGAGTGATCCACAGTGCTCTCTGAGGTGCCCAGCCCCTTTAGAACTAAGGCACTTATTAGTTAGATATCTCTTGGAGTCGAATTCCGCCCCCCTGAGCCTGCGGTAACACTGGACTTTGCGATTTGCAAGGTACTACCTAATGTCAAACTGGGAAGTAACTTCCAAGCGAAACCCGAAATTTGCATTGATGCTATAGTGTTGGCTTGTACGGAGTACTATACTTTTTTGGGTTTCCTGGCAGCCATTGCGAAGTCCATTAATACTTACCTAACCCTAGGTCCTGTTATAACTACCGGTACCTATAGAGTGCAGATACAATCACAACCAACGTTCAACGACCCAGGGGCCACGATCTCACGAGCAAACCTGCTGCTTAGGCACTTTGCAGAATTACCTAAATGACGGTAATCATCTATAATCTTGTCCAAAACAACAACAGCTGCAGCGATATGTACCACGATCTTGTATGTCTCATCGTCCCCTTAGACAACTCGAGATGCCGTAGCTAGCCAATACATCCACAACCTACGCTCAACCCCCATAGACCCTATGGTTGCCAATGGGTTTGCTAAGGTGGAGGTTTGGCAACCGACGGCCTACATCGACAATTCACCCCTATATAAGACCGTGGAAAGAAAAGACAAAAGTAATATAGTTAACGTTTATTTTTCAAGGTCTGGCATGGGTACCCCTGGGTACACGTATCACGCATGATTGCTACATCAGGCTACACCGCTCATGTCCCTCCTTTGGGCGCCTCCGTCGTACGCTGCCCAATACCAGGTAGCTAGTAGGTAGAAAAGGTGATGTACCGTAGGTTGGAGTAGTTACGAGGTAAGACGAGAGCTTTTGCACGTGCCAGGGAGCTGGACCTAGAATGGCCCAGTAGCTTCGGCACCGAGGCGCGGACCGCAACAGAGATACCTAGGTAAGTAAGGTAGATAGGTGGTAAGCAGCGGCTGAGGCTGAAGGGGACCATTCAAGGAGTCGTCGGCTCGTGCCTCGACCAACGTACAATTTAGGTACCGCGTGACAGCCGCCCGCTTCACGGCATACCATAGGTATGACTCGAGCGTAGCTTACAAATGCGATACTGAGGCCAGGCTCCAGCCAAGAGCCTCGGAACCTCGGGAAGGGAGGTGTTTGGCCTCACTCAACCCAGCTTACCGAGCGTAGCTTACAAATGCGAATCTGAGGCCAGCCAAGAGGCCCGGGAAGGGAGGTCTTTTGTCACCCTCAATCCCCCTCCCCCTGAGTATAAGTTGCCAGACATTCTGGCCTCCATCTACCATCGAGCCCATCAAACATTCGATATCTCGCGTGCTCGTCTCCCATCAGCTACTGTCGGAACGATCTTCTCCTCTCTTTTCTCCTCGGTTGCACTGCCCGCCCACATTTTCCCGAAGCTATGGCTCCCACCACCATCTTGATCACTGGTGCTAACCGAGGTGAGCCTCGCCCCTCATTCTTTGGGCCCCCTCGTACTGACAGCCTGCAGGTCTCGGCCGCGCTCTCGCCGAGGCCTACCTGTCGCGGCCGAACCACGTGGTCGTCGGCAGCGTGCGCGACCCCAGCTCGGCGTCGGCCGCCTCGCTCAAGGAGTTCAAGGCCGCCGACGGCAGCAGGCTCGTGCTGGTCCGGATCTCCAACGAGTCCAGGGGCGACTCGGCCGCCGCCGTCGAGGCCATGCGGAGCGCCGGCGTCTCGTCCCTGGACCTCGTCGTCGCCAACTCGGGCATCGCGGGCAGGTTCGCCCGCCTCGAGGACGTCCGGCTGGACGACTTTGCCGAATTCTTCGAGGTGAACACGTACTCGGTCATGGCGCTCTACGTCGCCGTGTACCCGCTGCTCAAGGCGGCCGCCGCCGCCGCCGACGGGGGCGGGGGCGGCTCGCCCAAGTTCGTCGCCATCAGCACCCAGGCTTCCCGCATCGCCAAGCTCGAGGACAACGCGCCCTTCAAGCTCGGCAGCTACGGCGCCAGCAAAGCCGCCGTCAACTACGTCGTGCGCCGCGCGCACGTCGAGAACGACTGGCTGCAAGCCTTTCTGCTGGAGCCCGGGTGAGTCTTGTTTCTTCGTTTTTCGAATTTCTGCACGACGATCATGTCTAACATCCGTCTTCCCTCAGTGTCATCCAGACTGATATGGGTAACTCGAGCTGCCAACAGTTCGGCTGGCCCGAAGCCCCTATCAAGGTCTCCGACAGCGTCGACGGGCTTCTCAAGCAGGTAAGTAACCTTTTTTTCCTGACCCCGGCTCCTCCTTAATAGTTTACTAACTTGTCCTTGGCGAATAGATCGACGGGTCCTCCCGCGAGGCCACGTCGGGCAAGTTCTTCGACTATCTTGGCGAACAACAGGAGTTCTAGGCCGATAGAACTTCAGCTTCGAACATCATACCTACATATCATGCAGTTCCTGACAAAGTATACATAGAAGTGTTCGTCAAATCCAAGTTGCAGCTGTATATCTCCCTCAGACCTCTCGCTCCGAAGTCCTGAAATTTGTCCCTACAGTAGTGGCCACCTCGTTTCACTTCGCCCAAACAACAAGGGTCATTGCCGATGCTAATGGCATCAAGGTACTTATGTAGCAAATTGTTTATTTGTCGACCGTCCCCCAATCCCGCCGCCGTTGAATGTATAGAGGGTCCCGTATGCGTGGTCTGAGGTGGCCGACGAGGCACTTACTGACGTGATCATCTCCTCGTAATCACAGTCCCACTAGCGTCAAAGGCTCCCAATGTGAGGGCTTTAGAATCAAGCCCGCCAGTATCTCCTCGACTACTGGGTAATGACTGGGCCATTTATTACTTCACCCGGACGTACCGTCCGCTTTCGCAATACAATACCCTCAGCCAATCTATCGGGTCGCCAAGCTGCATTGTCTTCGAAGGCACCAGCGTATCTCCACTCTTGCGTCTTTCTCACCGACACAGAAGCTTGCACAGACGCAGGCTCCCTACCATCGCCAGGTGAACTCGCTTTTACATCGGCCTATCAAGTAAGTCAGCGTACGAGCTCTACAATATATCACCGATAATTTCCTTAAAAAAGCCATTTATAGGGACTGCGTGACTCCGTCAGACTCACATGTCATATGGTTGCTGCCATTATGGACCTAGTAGTCAGCAAATGAACTCATGAAAGACAAGCCTGTGTAAATTGGGATGGAGAGCTTCACGCACCAGCCGCCTCGCTTCTCGATGGGAGCCCTGCACCCGGGGCAGACTTGGGTCGTCCGCGCCATAGTGATGGCAGAGGCATCCTCTTCGGCCTTCAGCTGCGCGACACGCGCGTGTCTCGCCCGCTGCTCCTCCAGCCTTCGAGCCTCCTCCCTCTCGGCCCTTTCCCGGGCGGCAATCCGCTCTTGCTCTCTGCGCAGCTCCAGGAGCTGTCGACGAGTCTCCATCTGCCGTCTCTGCTCCTCCTCGGCTAGCGCCCTGGTGTACTCGGCCGCGGCCCGGATCTGAGCCTCGCTGCGGAAGTGGTGAGGGTCGGCCCGGTAGGCGTCGTACTCGTCACACGTGTACTCGTGGTGCCAGGGTTCCTGGTGACGAATGCAGAATTGACGATCGCACGCGAGGCAGAATGCCGGGAGATGCACAGGCCCTCCAGCATGGAGCTGCCCTGTCCCACAACCCATCGGGCACCAGACGTAGTTGTTCATCTGGATCATGAGTCGCTCGATTGATAGTTGGTGGTATCTGTGGTGAAAAACTTGGCGTTAGCAAATCTGGCGGGCCTCCCGGCTCCAGGATGGGATCCCTAGTGCTCCGCCTTACCTTGCGAAGATGTAGGGTTGTGCGAACTGCTGCATGGTTTCGAATCCCAGAAGCTCGGAGCATTCGGGACAAGTGACACCTTCCGGCACTTCATTGAACTTTGAGGTGATGTACTTCTCGAGACAACGTGAACACAGAGTTGCGGCATGGGCGCAACGATCTGTAATACGTCTGGGGAAGTCTGATACTGACTTGGTCTCGAGGCACGTTGGGCATTCTGCCACTTGAGAGTTTTCGCTGGCCATTGCTGCTGAAAAGTACAATGTCTTGGAAATGAGATATGAGACGAGTAAGCACAGTGACTCTGGTTATAACTTATAGGCGCTCAGCGAACTAACTATACGCCCAAGGCCGTCAACAATGCACCTGAGGCTCATACAATGCTCAACCTTCTAGAACAAACGCTAGATTACTTGGGGTTTCACGAAGTCAAGGACCATGGACTCGAAAGTTTACTACCTAATTACTGCCGCTGGCTATTCGCGGTGGCGGCAGACTCGTAGGCCAACGGGCGAGTGTTCTGCAAAAGTAAGTAGTGTTCAAAGAGCAGCGCCTCGAAGCTCCCGATGCTGTCGCAGCCATGTGCTGCTGGCATGGTTGCAGTTATGGCAGTATCGATACGTAGGTAACAACCGCTTCTCCTCAACATCATCCATATTTACGCAACACACGTTTTTAGTTGTAGCCTTTTTCACGAGAAATTGAACAGCAAGCTAGTACATTTTCATCTTCTTTCTTACCCCAGCGATATCTAGTCTAAGCCCGTGGTTTCAGGTTGCCCGGGGAAAAGAAGAGAGACGACAACGATAGGTAACTAAGCTGTTGAACAGCTTCAACCAGAATCCTCACTTCGGCCAGAATCTCTGCTCCCAATTTGTAGGCTCATTCATCCCCCTAATTCATGATGCGGAACAACCAACTCTCAGGGTCCCTTCTCACAGGTTCTCCGTTGGGTGTCCAGGCGACCAAGTGCAACTCCTTGAACAGCGTCACGGCTTCCAACCCCCCATCTCGTCCTCCGGCTTCTCGAACCATCATCAATGCCGGGCGTATTGAGCAAACCATCTTGAGGCATCTTCGAAGTCGCTCGATGTCGGGGACGGGCTTGATCTTGGCCAGGGAGAATTCGGCCTTGTAGTGCGCTATATCCTCGCATTCCATAGCTCCCAAGCGCGCCCTGATCTCATTCCCATCATTGTCATCCCGGCCGAGTGCCGCCACAATGTCCGCGGGACCAGTGTGAGCCAAGAAATACTTGGACTCCGACATCTGGACCTGCTCGTAGAGGTAGAAAGACGGCTTGATGATATCAGATAGTATGGACCCGAGAAACTCCGTTTCGTATTCGTGGCAACCCATAAATGCCAGGATGGTACCTAAGTGCACTGACAAATCTTTTAATGTCACCTCCCGGAGTTTCTGGTAGTGGGGGTGGCAGGTGAGAGCATGGAGAGCTTGCGCTCGCCACACCCTGATAGCAAGCTGGTCTGGTCTCTACTCAGCTCCAGTCCTCTGTCGAGACTCGGAGTGCTTACCAGGTTTCGGCTCGGCGTAGAGAGTCATGGCCTCTTCCAACATGCTCAACTCCGGATATGCGGCAGACAGGCTTTTCTGAAAGACCGCTGTCGATAGAAAACGCATGATGCAAGCAACGACAATGTCTTCATCTGTATCAGGAAGGCCAATCGCCGCCATGAGGTCTGGATAATCTGCCAGGAATGACTTCAAGCCGATTGTAGTCTCAGGTTTTTGTTTGGCGAGCTGAAACATCTCTTGGTGGGAATCGTGATCGAAGAACTGGGGATCTGTCCATTGTGCAACCCAGCTCCTGATATCCATCGTGAGGTTCTTCCAGTGCTATTGAACGGTGTTAGATCTATTCACATAAAAGAGGGGGATAAATACCCTGACTGCCTCAGCGCCGGTGAGCTGCACACGATATGGCTGCAAGCTGAATATTTGAGATTCCCTTGCCTGAATTGTTGATCTCAGGTCCGTCGCTTCACACTGAAGAGCTTTGTTTCTTGCCTTGAGGTCCTCATTTGCCAGAGCAAGGTCGAGGAAGAATTCCCCTTCCAAGCTTATGCCACTCTCCCGAGTCTCGTTGCCGGAGCGAGCATCGATGCGTTCGATTTTGTCGATCAAAGCCTGATAGCGTTTCCACTGCTGCATGAGTCGCTTTCTCGTATCCGCGAGCTCCTGTATTGCTTCACGGCTAAGTTGCTGGTCGGTCTCCTCGGCCAGCACTCTCACCCACTTCAGAAAGCTTCGTATCCAGTCGAGAAAAGAGAACATCGTGGCAAGGATGGCAGTCCCGACAAGTCGCTGTCTTGTTCACTACACGAGAGTGAGTTTATGGACGTCCGTCCAAGTTAGCGCTGAGCTGGAAGGCAGTCCTTTAAGTAAGTTTAGATCATCAATTGTAAAGCGCGCGAAGTGAGTATGGAGATGCATAGTAAAGTATGGAAACACTTTGAGTGCGACAAGGACTCATCTTGCTACTGGCAAAAAGTCTCGGTGTTGCACTCTCTATTTCCTTTCTTTGATTTTCTCTCTTTGAAACCTTCCTCTGTTTCCTCCTTCTGTTTCCTTTCTTTGATTCCTTTCTCTGTTTCATTTCTTCGGTTTCTTCCTTCTGTCTCTATCTTTATGATACATTATAAGCAAAACGTGTGGGTAAGTTCCGCCGCGACATCTGGCAGACAAATCGGTACCAGCGCTCGTAATCGCAGCAGCACTGGCAACATCACTGGCACCGACTGCTGCAACAGAGACATTGTAATTATTAGCAGGAACAGTACCAACATCACCAGGGGAACCAGCAGCAACAGCAGTGTCAGCTTCCTCGAGACATGAAAGGCAGTGGTAAGTATCCGAGCAAATAGATGGAGTCAGTATAAAACATGTCGCATGTGATAGAGCCCGTCTCTCGTTGTCTGTCAGACGTGTTAGACTGTTGTCTATGAAGAAACAGGAAACCAGTTGTCGTACGTTGCAGAGTATTCAATAACATGAACACGTCACTCAAGAAGTGTCGTATGCCAAAAGACTCACTGGTCCGTGCACTTAGTTGTCGTCGTATAAGAAGGGCCATCCAACCTACCCGTACTTCTCTCGGTCTTCTCATTACAGGCATGTAAGTTACATGGATAAATGCACCAAAGACTGCTTCAAGGAAACGCATCCCATAATCAGCCACTGTATTCTTCCTGCGATGTTTTCAAACAGGCACGCCCAGCGCCCGGTGGTGGTCGGCATCGACTTCGGCACCACGTACTCCGGGGTCGCCTGGGCCGAGACGGGCAATCCCGACCGCATCTTCCCGATCCGCGTCTGGCCCGCCGCGGACTCCGCCTCCGGGCTCAGTTCCTTGAAGGTCCCCACGCGCCTGCGATACCTTGGGGAGGGAGGAGGCTTCGAGTGGGGAGCCCTCGTTCCGCAGGACGCACCCCCTCACGAGGTCCATTCGCTGTTCAAACTGTCAGTGTCTTCTTGAATGCGAGGGCTGAGGCCCCCGCTCTCTCTAGTCAACGCTGGGCTGTACTCACGACTGACTGCTACCCCAGTGCGCTCGAGCTGGACAAGCTGGAGAAGTATGCCGACCCCACTGGCCATCTGGCCAGGGTGAGGTCTGTCGAAGACCTCGACCAGAAGATCGCGGACTACCTCTCTGGACTGGTCGGTCACGCGATGGACAGCATCCGAGCCCAGGTGGGCGAGGGTATCTTCTCGACTAGTGCTATGCACCTTGTCATGACCGTGCCGGCGATCTGGAGTGATCATGCCAATCAGCGTATGGTCAAGGCGCTTCAGGCGGTGGAGGAGAGGTTTTCCAAAAGTGTCCCCATCTCGCTAGTGTCGGAGCCCGAGGCCGCGGCGGTGGCGGCGCTGCAAGAGCTCGACCGCCACAGCATGAGAGAGCACGACTCGTTTGTAGTCGTCGACGCCGGCGGAGGGACCGTCGACCTGATCACCTACACGATCACCGCTCTGCACCCGTCGTTGGAGGTCGTCGAGGCCACAGAGGGCACGGGCGGATTGTGCGGCTCGGCCTTGGTGAACGAGAGGTTTGCTCAATTCCTCGCTGCTCGGGTCGGGGGGGAGGAGGGTTGGAACGAAGATGTCCTCCATAACGCGCTGGACACATTTGAGAATGATGTATGACAATGTCCAGACGCCCTGCTCGCATACCTCCTGCTGACCCTTGCCGCCTAGACCAAACGAAAGTTCACTCTCGGCTCCCTCGCCAGGGCGGAGAACTACTCAATCCCCGTACGCGGCCTGCGACTCAATCAGCTCGCCGGCATCACGAGGAACGGCCGCTTCACGCTCAAAGCCTCCGAGGTCCACATGCTCTTCGAGCCGGACGTTCTGAGAATCATACAGCTCGTCGAGGAGCAGATTGCTCTGTGCCCCCTGAGGGTCCGAGCCGTCATCCTGGTTGGCGGCTACGGCTCTTCGACATACGTCAGAGAGAGACTTCAGCAGGCTCTCCAGCGGGGTGGTACGTCCGCGGCCCAGATGGAGATCCTTCAGCCTCCAAGTGCCTGGACGGCCGTAGTGAGAGGGGCGGTCATGAAGGGGTTGGCCCGAATCCAACCGGGAAACCCGGACATACCCACTGTCGCGGCCAGGACAGCACGAAAGCACTATGGGTACGAAGTGAATCGAATGTACGACGCCGAGAAACATTCGACGCTCACGAGCAAGATGTATTGGGACGGATGCGATGGCTGTTGGCGTGTTAGTGTCATGGAATGGGTAATCAGGCGGGTAAGTGGTGTGTTAACATGTTTTCATAACAACAATTTGACTCCTTTCCAGGGCGAACAAGTCGTCGAAAACAAAACGTTCGCGCGAAGCTATCAACAAACCATGCCTGTCGAAGAAGGACGTCTGGTCTCCTTTACCACGAGTATCTACGCCGACAATATATCAGCCACAGCCCCGATTGAGAAAACCCGTAACGTTGAGAAGCTATGTGCACTCACTGCTGATCTCCGCACGATCCCCGAATATGAAATAGACAAGAAATTGGGACATGACGGGCGCATGTATTATGTCGTTCACTACGATATCGAGAACCTCTGTGAGTGGTGCTGCAATTGCAATCATTGGGGGGCCGTACTGATGATTTATACACGTATGTATAGTCCGGGGCGCCATGACAGAGTATACTCTGATTTATAAAGGTATGCATGCCTATGATGATTTGCCAACAATGCCTGGACAAGGAAGCTAAAAAGTTGCAGGAAAGAGGTATGACACCGTCACGGCGGAGTATGTCTAGGAATTCGCGCCAACTTCTTATCTCATGCTGCCGAGGGAGGGCGCTCAGCATTGATGAGGAGAGACCCGAAACTCAGTCACCGCTGGAACGTATAGACTGCACGATGCTAGCTAGGATCGCTACTCCTTCGTTGGTAAATGAGTTGTTTTCCTGAATTGTTGTCGTTTCAGCCAAAGTAATGAAGCAGGCTTAAAAACACTGCCAATAGAAGTAGACGAGCTGTCTGATTCTGACTGGGTGCTTCTCTGAGAGAAAATGTAGAGGCTGAGCTTCCCTGGTCGGAGGACCCGGTACTCGGAGAGCCTCCGGGTGTGTTGCTACTTGCGGGGGATGCGACAGTAGAGCCGTCACCCGACAAGGTTGCATTTACCGCAGGACGTAGAGAATCAGAGACAAAGTTGGGTGCTCTCCAGTCGGACCAGTCATGTGTCAAAAGACCCCTGTGAACCGCTTTAGCCACGCAGCTTCTCTGCAGCTCGGTCTGTAAAGAAAAGGCCCGAGAAGGACAACGACATCACCGTTATTCATAAAGACCCAGCACCAGCACCGGCAGCGCCGGCAGCAGTGATGGCCACTCTCCCTTTCCTTTCTCTAATGGGATAAGATGTGCTGGAATACGATAAGCGACTTACCAGCTCTCGTCGTAATCTTGCGTCCCCTGGCGGACATAGTAGCTCCCGCCCAGTTCCCAGATCATCCAGCCAGCTTTCTGCTGGGGGAAATAACTCAGCAGACAGTCCGCATACGGTTGTTGTGTCAAGTTATTGTCTTGCTCGAATCCAAACTCGGTCACGACCAGGGGAAAGGTGTTCGTGGCATTGTCAAGGGTGTCGAATCCGGCTTGATCCAAGTCATATTCGGTTTGACTGCAATTGGTCGGAGAAGCCCCCAAAATGTTGGCGTAGGAGTGTAGCTCGAGAACCAGCTTATCGTCGTAGCCTGCGAAGTCGCCCCGACTAAACGTCTGCGTGCCGGGAGTAAGGGCGGTTCCCTGCACGACCACAGAGAGATCGGCATCCGAGTCTAGCCCCGAGAGGAATATGAGCACATCTGCATTGGCCGAGTTTATGGCATCAGCACCCTGTCTGACCCGCGCGTACCAATCCTCCCAGTTATAGGAGGATGAGGCGAGTTGAAGGTCAGACAGCGGCGGCCGTAGCTCGTTCCTCAGAGACATGGACATGAGGTTTGGCCATGATTTCCCCTGCCCCTGGTCAGCACCCTTAACACAGTAGGCATTTGCTTGGACGGGAAATAGTTAAGACGAACGTGATCTGCCATGAACGACAGGCCTCGCAGCCAGTTGCTCGTGTTGAAGTAGGTGTCTCCCCACCACGCGTTGCCATCGAACGGGGTACAGCACCAGCCGGCTTTTGAAATGTGGTTGTCCAGATGAACATAGATCTGCTGATTGGCACACTCGTCCGCCACGGCATCAAACACCTGGCGTTGGTCAGTCTCTCGATGACATTTCCACCGGACAATGTAGGCAGGAAAATACGGAAACATACCGCCAACCGCGTGGTATTCCCGTTGAACGACGGGTTATTGGCAACGACCCGCGCATAAACATCCATGCCGGCCTCCTGGCCTAGGGCATCTGTGAAAGCCTGCTGAATGGGAATATCCTGCTCGCCATTAGAGTAGTACTGATCTATCAGCTCGGTGGCGTACGTCAGGCGGATGACATTCATCCCCAAGCTCTTTATTTTGGCGACGATGCCTTCCACGGACTGATATTGCAAGCCCTCAGGGACCATCGTGTCCAGCGAGGCGGGCCAGTTGGCGCCGGCGTAGTTGACCTTACGGTCCGCGGCGTCGGTGATCCACCGGCCGGAAGTGCTGAGCGGACCATCCGGCCACGCGGCGCCGGCCGTCGCGAAATAGGCGAAGGAAGCGACTGCAAACCACCAACGAGAACGTTCGGCAGCGGCCATTGCCAGTCCTCGGGGAGAGAATAAGGTTGCGGAGAGGAAAATATGCCCGTCTGTAATTCGTATTTCGAAGGGCATGATGTCCGACGGCGGATCGCCGTGACTTCACTTACATGATTGGCCGGCACGACCCCAAACCTCGTATCAGACTGTCAACCTTGCAGATGGCCTAGATATTCGCCACGCGTTTCCTGGAGTTTCATATACCTAGAGGCGAGGTAGATCGACGCCGTCCCCTCCTTAATTGCCCAAGTCCTCTTGATAACCCGATGGAAAAGGGTGAATACAGATAGCCATACACTGATACCTTCACTGGGTGAGTACATAAGCGAGCTGGAAAGTGTGTAAGAAGAAGAGACTTAATTCGTAAGGCCCTTGGCAACTGAAATGTCCTCTCCCAGGGGCGTGAGTGAATGATTCGTCCACAGCCGGCGCCGACGCCGGCGGTCACGCGGTCCAAGGTTGATCCAGCGGTCACGCCAGGCACAGGCCGAGGCCGGGCACAGGCACGGTGACGCCCGCCGTGACACAAGGCAACGCCCCTCACCTAATCTGGGGTACGTGGTGGGGGCTCGGCCAGGTACCACACCGTGCCAGATGTATCTCGTACCTTATCTTCCATCTCAGCCAGCGGAGATAAGTCCCCGGCAGGCTGCATCAGCTGCCAGAGTTACTCTGCAGGTGCAACGTCCAGGTGGCATTGGCTATCAGTTCACCCGACCGCCCTTATCACACACACCACCGGTAACTAGCACTTCCACTACCTCCTCCCACCCGACCTACCACGACTCGCTCTGCTTGCTGTCCATCCTCCTCAGGAGGCCAGTCTAGCCATCATCCACCTCTCTCTCCTCCGAAATCCCATCTCTTACCTCCTCCTATCGTCACGTCCAAATCCGCGTCAGTTGGCCGTTTCCCTGCCTCGTCTGGGCCTTCTGAGCCATCCTCACTTTTCCTTTATCTCCTTTCTCGTCAGTCCATAGATCTTGCGGTTTTCTCCTCTTTTCCTGTTGCCATCCTGTCGGTCTGTCTGTCTGTCTGGCTCTCTGTCTAAACGCACGCACCTGCTCCCGCTACCGACCAGACGCCATGTCCGCCGCGCCGTTGGCATCTGGCGCCACGGGCGAGGACGCGCCCCAGAGCGACGGATCCAAGCTGAAGACCTTCATCTCCATCCTGCGAAAGTGAGTAATCCGCCGACTATTCCGGTATCGGGCCTCTCTGCAGATAGCCTGATCGAGGTAGCCCTCGTGAGAGAGAGGGGGGACAGAGGGAGAGTCTCTGGGCTGACCAAGTGCTTACCCCGTGTCAGGTTCATCGGCGTCGCAGATCTCGCTGCGGTGCGCTTCTCACTACCCGCCCAGCTGCTTGAGCCGACGCCCAACCTCGAGTACTGGAATTACCTCGACTGCCCCAGCGCCTTCGCCGCCATTGGCACGTCGGACGAGCCGCTCGACCGCATGCTCGAGGTGCTCCGCTTCTGGTTCACCAAGGACCTCAAGTACGTCAAAGGCAAGCCGTGCAAGCCCTACAACTCATGCCTCGGCGAATTCTTCCGCTGCAACTGGGAAGCCGAGGACAACGCACCGCGCATCAACACCAAGGGCGGGTCAGGTGCCGGCAGCGGGAATGTTAGCAGCGCCTCGTCGGTCAAATCGGCCAAGGTCGATGCCCGCACCGCTTCCACCGTCTCGGTAGTCCAGACGGCCGCCAACCCGCCTGGCCCGACCGTCAGGATATCCTACCTGACCGAGCAGACGTCGCACCACCCGCCAGTCAGTGCCTTCTACGTCAGCTGCCCCGAGAAGGGCTTGCACGCGAGGGGCTACGACCAGATCAGCGCCAAGTTCACCGGCACCAGCATCAAGGTCTCGCCCGGTGAACATAACCTGGGAATCTTCGTCACGCTCGAGCGCCGCGGCGATGAGACCTACCAGCTAACACATCCCGCCGCCCATCTCGGCGGCATCCTGCGCGGCACACTGAGCGTCACCGTCGGCGACATGGCGTACATAACCTGTCCCAAGACCCGACTCAAGGCCATCCTGCACTACGTCGAGGAGGGATGGCTTGGGCGCGCACAGAACAAGATGGAGGGCGTCATCTTCAAATACGACCCAAATAATGACACCAAGACGCGTATCAAGGATGTGCCAGACTCCGATGTGGTGGCGAGGTTGGGTGGCGCTTGGAAAGACCGCATCGTCTTCACGTTGGGCCCCAAGCCAGTGGTGAGCAGTCCCCGCGCCCCTTCCACACGTTTGATCTCCGGAATACTGACATGCTCTGTCGCAGGACTCGCATCCGTCGGAGAAACAGACCACCATCATCGATCTCAACCCGTTGGCCGTGGCGCCCAAGTCTCTTCCCCCCAAGGAGCTACAAGCCGAGAACGAGTCCCTGCAGCTTTGGGACGGTGTCACTCAGGCCATCAACTCAAAACAGTATACGAAAGCGACCAACGTCAAGGTGGAGCTCGAGGAGAAGCAGCGGGAAAAGGCCAGGGAACGTGAACGAAAGAACGAGACCTGGGAGCCGATCTTCTTCAACCAAGTGACCGATAAGGGCGGCAAGCCGGACCTAAACGCGAAGGGACGACAGGTTCTCGAAAGGGCACAAAAGGGCGAGTGGAGCCTCGAGGGCATCATATAGGGGTAGTAGGCAGCCACAAGCCACCGCTACTCTGGTGACGATAATGATTGATGCCGGACTAGATAACTTGTGCCTTCAGCGTCCCTAGCCCGATCGGCTGCTTTTGGCTTCGCGAAGGGTATCACTGGCTTGGAAGGCCTGGCGGATGGTTTGGCGGGACGTGTGAACACCGGTATATACAAGACAAGACGAG
Organism: Xylariaceae sp. FL0804; assembly: GCA_022539325.1. Classification (NCBI taxonomy): domain Eukaryota; kingdom Fungi; phylum Ascomycota; class Sordariomycetes; order Xylariales; family Xylariaceae; species Xylariaceae sp. FL0804. The sequence goes on along the minus strand of JAJKLG010000007.1, from coordinate 1,823,093 downwards.
ACGAGTTGGAGATTGCGCAGTTCCTTTGGTCTTCGAAAGGCAAACTGGGGTGCCGGTTTTCATGTGCATGGGGCTAGATACTGCCACCACAGATCTATGTCGGCGTTCCGGATGGGCATCTAGACGGCTCATATCAGGTTTCTGACTACTTCAGTAGCCGTTATTTCCAGAGTGTCTGCCAGTGCGGTACGTGCTGGGAGAAGAAGGGCACGCCGGGGTCAAGGGTGTTGGATATGCCAATGCTACTGTGGCCGCTGTCACTGCTTCCAATACTATATTAGAGCTACCGCCGTTATCACTCGTTCCGTCGTGTGTTCGTACTCATCCTCGTCCCGACATATCCAGGTATATCTAACGTCTCAGTCAAGCGGCTGTGCTACCACGCCGTCGTCATTCCGCCAGAGCAGCGTACCCGCCCACGCCGGCTCCTCCCTCGCCTCGAGCGCGTGCACGATGCGCCGCTCGAGCTCCTCGACGCTCATGTCCTCCTCCACCACGGCCCGGACGTCGGCCACCGCGCTGCCGCTCCCCAGGATACTCCACCGCTCCGTAGCCCACCCGCGTCCGCGGCGCTCCTCCTCCGCCTCCCGCTCCCGCTCCAGCGCCAAAGCCGTCTCCCACCCCCCCGTCCCCCCCGTCCCCGCCGCTGACGCCACCACCAGAGCAGCAGCCTTGGCCTTGGCCTCGCGCAGCTCGCGGCGGACGCGCGCGCCCTCGTCGGCGTCCGCCAGCCGCGCCTCGAGCGCCGCGATGCGGGACCGCCGTGCGGGGGCCTCCGCCGCGGCCAGCAAGCGCAGACGCGCGTCCGACACCCCTGCCCAGGCTCCCGCGCGGCCGAAGCGCCCCGTGCCCGTTCTCGTGCCCCCCGTGCCCACCCCCTGGTGGCGTCCGCCATTGCCCGCGGAGGCGGCCAGCAGGAGGTTGGCGAGGTCGGCGCGCTCAAAGTCCAGGGACGTGCGCAGACGCGCCTGCGCCGACGACCACTGTCGGGCGCGGTCGGAGGGATCGGCGCGGTCGGGCGAGAAGTGGTGCAGCCACGCTTCGAGGTCCCGCCGGCGGTGCGGTGACAGGTCCAGGTTTAGATCCCGGTTGGCGTTGGCGTTCGATGAGGGCGGGTCGTCGCCGCCGGGCGAGGGCGAGTCCGGATGCGAGTCGTCGGGCGGCGCCGCTTGCGAACGCGAGAGCCGATACGTCGCGTCCGCGAGGCGGATGCGCTGCTGCACGCGGTCCCGCGCGAGCGCCATCTGGCTGTAGAGACGGTCTATCGCCTGCTGGAGATCCGGGAAGGGTTCCTGCTTCTGCTGCTGCTGGTGCTCCTCCTCGTCCCCCTCCCCGTCGCGCCCCGTCGTTGTCGTTCGCGCCGCCGCCGCCGCTGCCATGTCGTCGACGTCGTCGTCCTCGTCCGCACTCCACTCGCCATAGCGGCGCGGCGCGGCGAGGCGCCGGCGGTCGAACTCGAGCGGGTCAAAGGCGTCGGGCCAGCCGCAGTCGAGGTACAGCTGCCGGAACGCCTCGTAGGGCCTGTGGTCGTCCCCGCCGTACAGACCGTCGTTCGGTCCGTACAGGCTGCCCGGGATCCACTGCACAATTTGGGCAATCAATATCGACTTCTCGCCCTGGAGAACAAAGCTTGGGAGCAGGGAGAAGTCTCTTGGGAGCGGAGACAGACAGGTGTTTCCAAAGGGGTAGAAGGAAGAAAACAACGCCTGGATGCTGGGAGCTCACCTCGAGGCTGCGGAAGCGCGCGATCACATCGCGCAGGAACTCGCCCGCCGGCCGGCTGGGGTACTGCTCCAGAGCGTTCCGGTTGCGCGCGGGGGGCAGCGGGGGGGCGTCCCAGAAGGCCGGATCGGTGCTGCCGCCGAGCTGGTCGATGAGCCACATGCGGTCTGTCCTAACAACCGGTCAGGAACGGCTGCTATTATTACTGTTGCTGCGGCTGCTTCTGCTGCTGCTGGCCGATCGGGACCTAGCCCAGATGAAAGAAGAAAGTCCCCCCTACCGTTCTTGGTGTCCAGAACCATGATGCTGCCATGGTTGCCGCAGCTAGACAGCGTCGCATACCACGGCCGCATGTAAGGGCCGTCCTCGCCGTCCCAGCCGCGTCGCTCGTCGCGAGTGCTGCTGTCGTCTGCTGCTGCTCCTGCCTCGCCGTCTGCTGCCCCTCCCTCCGCCTCTGCCTCCGCCTCTGCCCTTGCCTCGTCCTCGCCCAGGCCCAGGGCATAGAAGGGGTCGACGAAGACCTGCCACCAGTCGACGTCGCGCTCCCCGCGCAGGTCGTCGAGGAACTCGCCCCCGCGCAAAAACTCGCCAGCGTCAGAGCCGAAATTCCAGTTAGGCTCGCGGCCCCGTCCTTTCCCGTCCCAGTCCCCGTCCCCGTCCCCGTCGTCAACGTCAGGGCTCTCCGCGAGGTAGGGCAGCATCTGCCACAAGTCGACGACGTCCTTGGCGACGCCGAAGCGCGCGGGGCCCCGCGGGTCCACCGGCAGGTGCCGGTGCGGCGGGAAGGCCACGCTGCCGGCGGCCAGGTAGCGCATGTCGATCAGCAGCTCGAAGAGCTCCGTCACGAGCCCCGCCGTCTCCCGCACCAGCGGCGACGGGTCCGACGGGTACACGGCGCTGTAGTGGAGGCCGGCGGCGGCGGGATCGACGGGCGCGTAGACGCCGAGCATCATGGCGGCGGCGGGCACGGCGGGACAGACCGCCGGCGGGGACGGGGCGAGGAACAGCTGTGCGGCATAAGTGGAAAGCGGGGAGAAGTTCTGTTGGAACGTATTCCAAGCGCACATTGCTGCTTCTCTTCTACAGTCTCGACAAAGTGACGTCTTGCGAAAGCGCGAGACGTAGATAGGGGCAGCATGTTATCAATTCCCTTAAATAAGAAACCGAGCTTATAGGTACTAGCACTAAACCGCGGAAAGTTGAAATACCGTAATGACGCGGTTAGATAGCTCGGTGGGTTATTGAGGTAAGCAGCTAACCGTTCTGACCCAATGTGCTACTAGTTCCAGCTCACACTGTACAAATTGCTACCGGCCTACGCGAGGGACACCCCTTTTTTTGATAATAGAGCAGTTGAAGGGTACCAGGTAAAAGGGTGCCGTGTCGAAATACTCAGAGGCATACGTACCTAACGTCATAGTAGTAGGTTGGGGTGCTGAGTGTGTTCCATGATGCGCCTGTATGGGCGGATGGAAGACCATTCATGTTGAAGAAGGATTGTAGAAAACTCGAAAACTCGGCGAGTCGAAGAATCGACGAGGCACCACGAAGAGGAGAGCGACACAGTCGAACCAGTTGATGGTAAACACACTTCTTGGTACGTACGCTGGATAGCCATGGAGCCATGATGGCTGTCCAGCATGGAGTGATGGTCCTTGGTAGCATCTGCCAAAGATCTCCAACCTCCTTTCCATCAAAATGTCATCCAATCCGATACTGCTCTCTCGCCCCCATCACGGCAAGGAGCAGCCGATCATTGCTGCCGGCTATCAAAAAGCCGAAGAGCAAGAGATCACCCACTAGAGCCCTGTATGCTCTAGGAATCTTTGCAACACCCACCCACCCGTCATCAGATCCATCAAACTCCATGCTTCTTCGTTATAAACCGTCTTCCAGCGGGTGTATGAGAGCTTAGCGTTAAGTATGATAGTCGATCTTAAGGCCGGGCCTTGCGTGTAGAACCCGAGACTGCCCGCGGTTCTCCTCATATAGTCCCGTATTTGCAGAACTTCCGTGCCCGAAAGCCTAGCCCGTTCTCGATCGGATGGTACCTAGGCAACCACTATAGCATATACCCACGGTATTATTTTCCTTCTCCTATTTACTTATATATCATAAAAGAAGTGTTTCTTCTTCTTCTTCTTCTTCTTCTTCTGCTCTTCTTTTTCTTTTTCTTTTTCTTTTTCTTTTTCTTTTTCTTTTTCTTTTTCTTTTTCTTTCTCTTTCTCTTTCTCTTTCTCTTTCTCTTTCTCTTTCTCTTTCTCTTTCTCTTTCTCTTTCTCTTTCTCTTTCTCTTTCTCTTTCTCTTTCTCTTTCTCTTTCTCTTTCTCTTTCTCTTTCTCTTTCTCTTCTTCGTTTTTCTGATCCACTTGTTAATAGCCGAACCACGGCCTAGTAGACACTGAATAGGACTTCATACAACCCCGGCGGGAGTTCTACAGAGAAGGCAAAATTACCAGCTTACCAGTGCATTAGCTCGTCTCGGTGGGCGAACCGTTTTGCAGCCCCAGTAACACCTTCTGAAAAGAGTCCCCAGGCCGAGGAAAAGCTCTCTTCCAACAAGGTACGCTTTCAGTCATCATCACACTCCACTCCGCATAAAGCATAGTACCCGAACGAGATTCAGTCAGATATTTCCAAAACCCTTCTCTTCTTATTCTTCCTTGTTGCTTGAGCTATATGTGCGTTTAATGTCCATGGAAACCAGAGTCCTCTCATTCCAATGGTAAACTATAGCCAGCACGGCACAGCTTAAAGTTCAGCAGTCATCGGGTGAAGTAGGCGCTTCGGGCTCTTGCGGCCTCCATTAACTCTGCTAGGCTAGACCACTTCTCCTTCTCAACAGCCCAGGCTTGCGTCTCGGCAAACCAAACCATAGCTGTGGCCTCCCACTTGACCGAAATGCACCTGGCCCAAGTTGCTACCACTGCGGCCCATTCTTCGTCTGACCGCTCGGCTGCCGTGATCCACGGCGACACGGTAAAGTGAACCACCCGGTGCGCATGCTTGGTCCCGTCCATCGCTTTGACGATCCTGGGATCCATCTCCTGAGTGACTCTCCGAGCTTTCTGGATCCAGTGCGCGATCTCCTTGTCCAGGGTCGCCCTGTCTTCAGGCGACGGCGGCATGTAGTTGCCAAAGAGCCGGTCCTCGTAGTTCCTGAATTTCTTCTGAAGCGAGTTGTAGTCTCTCTGCGTTTCTTTGCGGTCCCCGATCGACTCTCTGATGGTGTGGTCGGAAAGTGCGCTGTCCTCCTTGAAATCTTCGAAGAATTCTTCGGGATCGCCAACGACTGCCGGCGGTGGGGGAGGCATAGCTAGGGAATGGCGTTGTGTCCTAGCCGGGGAGGAGGCCACACTCGCATACGGAGGTGGCGATGTCGGCGCCTGCTCAGATGGGATTCTTGGTATCTGTGTGGACTGGTCGTCCGAAAGAGCACTTTGCGGCCTGTCATTGCTCGTAGGCTGGGACTGCTTAGACTGCGAGTTGGACCCTCCCAACCACAACCAATTCATGAATCGCCGGGCCATCCTGAATGTTCTGATAGTTGTGAGTTACTATATAGAAGGAAACACAGAAGTGACGTGATGCGCTGAGTTCTGGATGTAGATATGGCCGAGATACAAGAATGTGAAGAGATAGATACTAACTGTACACTTACCGGCCCGTCTTCAAATTATAGGTGTATCAATTAGGATAACAATCGGAGAACAGGGCTCAGAGACCTACTCACGAGGACAATAAGCTCTCGGGTCCTTGCTTACTTTTCACTAGTTATAGCCGAAACTCCATCTTCCCTTCCGACTATACGCAACGCCACGAATCAGAACTTACCAGTCATAGCTTCAACTCTATCTTCACTTCCAACTATAAGCAGCGCCACAACTCGTAACTTGTCAATAACGTATCGATGGTTTACTTGCCACTTTATTGAGTCATCTGGTTTAGTAGAATACGCGCTTACTCGGAACTCTCCTTTCCTGTACAATTAAAGAATTGTATAATTCGTCCTGATTGTATGCCATAAAGGAAATATCTAACCCCTCTGTGCCCACTTCTCTGCACCCCTGGCAGTAGCCAACCAAGCCTCCTCGTTAGTTAAGCCATGGAAACCCGTGGCTTGCCAAGACCGGCTCTTGGCGACCCATGGGCACCCATGGGGCCAATGGGTTTAGGGTGTGGGCTGTGAAGGTATAGCCCAAGGTCAGTGTGGCCATCCCCAGTCGCCGGCTGTTATCACTAAAGCAGACTTAAATTGCGGCACGAGAAGGAAAAAGAACCCCGGATTCCGGCGGGTTGAAAGGTCGAGGTTGTTTAGCTGGTAACCACCTACCTGGAGTGTGGGTGATGTCTAGCATTTCCCTCCACCACAGCTTTGATCTGGCACATAACACTGTACCCTGCCGACTTATAGTTTCAGCACGACGGGCGCCCTCCATCTACGAGATGCGTAGACAGCCTCTGTCCCTATCGACGCCCCCAAGTTTACAGTAGCATTCATCGCCTTGCAGCAAAGTCCAAGCTTGCCTAAGGGCAATGCCTCGTTGAGGTCATCGCCCTCAACAACGCATGCTCGGGCACCATACCCTACCACCGGGCTAATACACAGTACTCACCAGTGAATACCTATATATGAAAAAAAGGTCTGTGGCGTACGGGTTCATAGCCACTCGGTAGTTTACCCATACGTAAACCGATCATATTGTGTATCAAGATCACTGGTACATCCTGGCGAGGAAGACCATCAAAGGACGGTAGAGTTCGAGTGAACGACCGACTACCAGATGAACCAAGACAACCCCTCCTAACAGCAATAAGAAAGCACTGGGCACAAGGAGTACAATGCAGTCGACCGGGTATGCACCGTCGCAGCGCATGATTGAGATGCTCGAGGACATTGGGTTGCGGGTCATCAGAAACATGACCTCTACTGAAATGACAACCGACACGATTAGAGGTTTTTGTGGTATTGGGGTGGACAAGCGTTTTCTTCTATTGCTGCACCATCTTACCTACAGCCTTGACGCATCTTGCTTACCTTAGCTGCTATTTGGGTCGAAAGCCATATGAATGAGTACATCTGCGGTGCGCTGCCTCGACAGCGAGCACATCCATGCTAACTAGCAACCCTTCTCTCCCCGTGCTGACGAAACCGCACATCAATAGAGAGAAACCCGGCCAGTATGCTCAACGTTGGACAGATAGGATATAGGGGCAGTCCCCAGGAGTTCATCATTGCCTATCAAATTGGGCATGAGCGGTGGAGCCCTAACACCGTGATCTGACCCAGGTGACGTTGCATTGTAACCTGAGTAGATTCCGGAGGCAACAAGAAGAAATACGGAACCAATACTAAGCTTCTGGCAGGTCCGTAACGTATATACACACAGTAATATGAGGTCCCAGCTTCGCTTAATCTATAAGCATCAATCCTTGGATTCTGATGGCATCAGGGTGATGCTGAAGTTGTAGACCTTGTTCAGGATCTCACGAGAGCTTTCGGGTGATTTTGGCAGATCCTTAGCGATCCACATGAGACCATTTACCCCTGAGATTTTTAATGTAGCTGCCACTTGGCTGATTAATGGCTCGAAAACGGGGCATTTCCCGCATCCTCAGGGGATCGTCGAGACTCACGAGGGTTGAATGTTTGTTTTCCCCAGCACCTTGTGAGTGCTCCGATGTATCTATCTGTCTGCACTTTTCCGGACCCGTCGGTGCTCGGGACACTGCCTTTCGAGCTCAGGCGGCTGCTGCGCGAGAATCTCATCATGGCAGGATACGGGGAGTGTGGGCAGGTCGGGAGACGGCCCTGGGAGCTGATACCGTAAATTACCACTCCGAGAAATCCCGCCTTAAGAGATCATGGCACGCTTGTGGCGCACTGCCGAGGGGTTCGCGAGCAGTGCGGGAAGCCCATGAGAGTGTGGAATTGCGGAATTCGGGAGACGAGGGACGGTACGACCACGACGGCCGCTTTATTGGATAACATTGACTTATGTGGATGTTGGCCCAGGTGCTTGTAGCAATAGCCAATGATTTTCTATTGCGCTTCCCATGGCTTCTTGGTTGGTCACTTTTCGGCGTAGACTCCGCGTTGCGAGAAATTGATCTAGAAAACTAGGTGTATTTTCCGGAAATATAGCCGGGCCCGGGGCGGCACGGGTGTTTATATGCCAGCAGCACGGAGGGTAGGACAGGAGGAGGGAGACGTGGTTAGTATCATAAATGCGAATAATATTGTAATCTTTTAATGTTCCCCAGGCCCAGCCGGGTAAAGAGTTGCCAGGAATAACTCAACGGTAGTTTTCCGGTGGCGGTTGAGAGTGAGTTTGCCTTACGCCCGCCATTCTTTTTTGAAGAACACCCAAGGTTCAGCGTTCGAGGCCGCCTCGATACCATGATCCGTTTTTTTCTCTCTCTTGGCCCAGAATGGGACTTCCCCGGGCTTCTGCCTTCCCAATGTTGAGTGATATTCGTGTTCAGTGAGACCATTCCCATGCCCTAACGGCTATGGAGAAGAAGGCCTCGTTGGACATGGCGATACTGACGTACTTTCTCTGATCGCTCTATTGTACCGACGCTTGGCAAGTTCCTCCTCATTCACACTTCTGATCTCATGGTACTGGAAATGAAACAGAGGCATGCAACACGCAATGACAAGTAATAACCTGGAGGCTCATATGCCGGGGCTGGGTGAGTTATGTGCACATTTCAGTAACTACCTAGCTACCTGCAGATCGACCCCGAGGCAGAAGCCTTGCTCGAAATCAGACCGCCACTGTACCTATTCCTCTGCTTCAAAGGGATCTTGCCCAGCAGCAGAGCCCGGAACGCCACAGGGTATGTAACGCCGGAGCGCCTCAACCGACACCGCGGCGCAGACCATAGGCTCTTAGTAACAACATAACCGTAAACAACATAATGCAAAACCCACAACAAGGACATCTCCAGAAAGACACGCGTGACTACTAGGAACTATCTACCTAGTAAGGGGAGTTGACAACGTCCTCCCGGCCGAGCTTGTAGCGACCGCTCTCTCTCGTGCCCACGCGGCCGGAGCCCCGTCGGGGCGTGGTGAGGTGCTGGAAGTTGCCAGCAATGCTCTCGCGCGTCGGTCGCTTCAGCTTGTTCTTGGTGACCATGTTGACCTCGTTGGGTAGAGCGACGATAACGTTCTCGTCGGTGCCGAACTTGAAGTCGTCCGCCTTGACGTCCTCGGTGTATCGCTTGATGATGTAGGGCGCCTTGGTCCCCTGCAGCAGCTTTCGAAGACTCCAGTTGATAATGTACGGGCCGGTCGCCGTGATGATGGATGTCTCTTCGCCGTTTTGGCTGGTGTTAAAGCGCGCCGGGGTGAAGTTGACACCCTTTCCGATCTCGTGATGGAATTGGGCAACATGCTCAGGCGTCAGGGCAAGACGGCGGGGCTGTGGCTTCGCATCTGCGGAGAACGACTTCTCGAAGCCAAGCTTGCCCTCATTCTTGCCGGACTTCTGCATGGCGTCGATGAGGAGCAAGTATGTTTTGCAAGTAGCCAGTACCCAACGCCCGTCTGCAGATACGTCGAGCCCGATGATGGGTTCGCCGAGGGCAGGGATGTGCGTCTTCGCGTTGATGCCAAGACGATCAAAGAGACGGACATCTCCCTTGTTCGACGCCACCGCAACGTATCCCTTCTCGGTGGTGGACACTGCCGAGAAGTCGTTTTTGGATGCGTACTGCTTGAGCTGGGAGTCGACAAGCTTGTCGCCCGATAAACGCGGGTCGATGCGGAACAGCGCGTTTTTTGAGATGCCCAAGAACGTGGGTTCGTGAGTCATCTGGGCAAACTTGTTCTCCGGACCGAAACTGACGACAGGAATGTCATCGTGAACGTTCCACTCGTCAACGACCTTGCCGTACTCGAGATCCATACGATAAAGCTTGTTGGGATCTGTATCGTTTTGCAGGATCATGTTACGGTCCTCGTTATGAAGCATGACTTTCTTGGGGCTGAAAAGCTCCCCCTTCGGTGTCTCTACTTTGGAGATATTCGTAGAGAACTCGAGATTGTTGTTAGGGGTATGCTTGAAGACGCCGATCTTGGAGCCCCGAACGACAAAAGATCGGTCATACTTGTAACCGACCGCCAAACCAGAATTCGTGTTGGAATCCTGGGGCTGCACGGCTACATCGTCCTCTTCCTCATCGCTGTCGTAGTGTTCGCTTCTGGGCGCGTCATCGCTAGCTTCCTCGACCTCGGGATCCTCCTCATCTGTGGGCGCGTCGTCCATCTTCAGGTCCTCGAACGCATCCAGCACGTACTGGCGCTCCTGCTCCTTGACTTTGGTCCACTTGACCTCATTGAGCTGTTCCCACAGCGCTCTCATGAGGCCTTCTTGGAATCGCTCCAAGGTCTTCTGGTCCTTGAATCGGAGCAGCCATGAGAAGGCCGAGCCGTCCTCGGTGAACTGGTTGAAAATGAACGACAAGAACTCGAAATTGAATACCGGGTTGATGTCAGCTACGACGGGAAAGCCAAGCCACTGACGGTCTTTGCTGGCAACCTGTAACCAGTAGCTCCAGTTTCCAATGTCCGAAACTTGAGCCATGACAGAGGAATCTTGAAGGACAAAAGAGCCCGAGGGGAAGTCGAAGAAGTGAAGCTCGCCGAGTTCAATGGACAGTATCTCTACCGGTTCAGGTTGAGCAGGGGGCTCCGGAGGTGCTTGTTGCTTGGCTACCGGGGCTTCTTCTTCCGTCGGTGCCTCTGGCTGATACTGCGGCTGTGAATCCGGCTCTTCCTCTGCCAGCACATCGGCGGTGGTCGGTGCCTTTTCCCTTTTGACACCGACATTGGCCTCGTTCTTGAGCTGGAACATCGAGTCGGCGGATTCTATCGAACGGGTGAGGGCGGGGCTGTGGATGGGGCTGGCCGGAGGGATCGGATGCTCGTCGTCGAAATCGAATTGTTGAAGGTCAGCTTCGGAGGCTGTCGAGAAGGGCTTTCGGTATTTGCGTTCGTACTGGCACTGGCGGGCGATGCGCTCAAAGGCCTCGACTTGCATGGGCTCGACGGATGGATCACAGACGAACTCGTACACATCTCCGACGTCGCCACTGAGATCCTTCCAGGCCAGAAGGACAACCGATCCTTCTCTGGTTTCGACGCGGAAGTGGAGAGCTTCGTCGAGCAGGAAGGTTTTCTCGTCTCCCTCGGCGGCAAGGGCGTCGATCTCAGCGTCTTCGCCCTCCTCCTCGGCCAATAGTTCGGCCTCGCCTTCCTCGTAGACGCGCTGGACAACGAGCTGGTATTGGTACTCCTGTCCGGTTCGGCGGATTCGGGCAGCCGCGTCCTTGAAGATGAGTTCCGAGTAGCCTTTGGGCGACAGCGGACGAACAAGGTAGAGCTGACCCTGGGGAAGCTCTACCATAGACTCCTGGCTGTTGTTGCCAAATATGAGCTTGCCGACTAGAGGCAGTCAGCAGGCGCCCTACTTTCTAACGTGTAGACGTGGCAGTCATGGTGACGCAAAGAGCCCCGGTTCCGGCCGGACTGGCGCCCTATCAAAGTATGGGCTGGCCACGCGATCACGGGGAGAGAAAGCTTACCATTTCTGAGGACAAACATCTTGTCGAGTTGTAGCTGCTCTTCGCAGGCCAGATGCTGCCGACGAGAGATAACGCGGGTGGTCAGGCTTATCGTACCATGCGCGACGGCTGCGGGGTAGCGTGATGAGATGGAGGAAACGAAGAGGTCTTTGAAGGTGGAATGGAATAGCAGGCAGATATACTGCAGGCAGGCAGGGTGGGATCGCGACACGGTTGATGCCAGATGTTGTACCTTATCACCTGCCCGGCTCAGGCTCTAGGAGAGGGAAGCTGATAGTTGGCGTGAGAGGACAAAAGAAACCTGCCTGCGTCATAATAATACCTGTCTGCCGGGTTGGTGCCTATTGGCGAATCAAGCCACACTTTGGAGGGGTCATGTGGCCGTGTCTGTTGCTCAACGCCACTTTTCGATGTTTGACGTCCCCCGGTAGAGAGGTACATACTTAACCTAACTACAGGTACCTAGTACCTTCTAAAGGGGCTTTTCGGGAGATCGTCAAAGACTCAACGGAGCTTGCTCTCTCTCTCTTTCTCTCGCTTCACTTCTTCTGGATTCTGTCAAGGAACAGAAGCATGCTTTCACAGACCTTCCAAGGAGTTGACACATTTGAAAATGACCAGCTTTATGGCCTCTCATTTATGAGTCTCAATTTCTCAAGGTCTTGCTCATGTAGATAAGTTCTAAGAAATAGGTACCGAGCCGTGTGTGCTCTGCCGCCGAGGTTGACAGAAAAGGACCCAGATTCCCTTACTCCTTGACGTCATGATGCCTCTCTAGGTAGGCAGGTATTTCGGTTAGGTAAGGGACCTACTCATTGCTCGCCCAGACATGTGCTAGATTTCCCCGGGGTTGCCGGAAGAGGGGAGAAAGCCATCCAGGTGGACAAGAAATCAAAACACCAAGGGGAGCTGGCAGAGGTCGCACCATCTATCTACATACCTACTTTTTTGCCTATATTCTTTCCACCCACCAGAGCTCGGTCATGGCCCCATCAAACATGGACTTCAAGTGCGCCCTGGTCACTGGTGGCGGCGGCGGCATTGGCAAGGCCCTCGCCAAGTATCTGATTTCGAAGGGCAAGAAGGTGCTCATCGCCGGGCGTACCGAGGCCAATGTGCGGAGCACTGCGGAGGAGCTCGGGGCCGCGGGCTACTACGTGCTCGACACGGGCCGGGTCTCCGAGGTGCCGGACTTTGGTGAGCCTTCCATATCCAGGAGTCACTCCCTTCCCCCTTTGGAAACTTGTCTGCTGCCGAGGCATGCTCCCGAAATATACTCCAGATTTCTGTTTCAAGAGCAAACAATCCTCCTAATTGAGTAAAATACTGACTCCATGGATTCCAGTGCGGCGCATCACGTCAGAGCACCCGGAGCTCGACTGCCTGATCAACAACGCGGGCGTGCAGCGGCCGCTGGACGTGACGGCCCAGGACCCGGCCGAGCTGCTCGCCAAGGCGGACCAGGAGATCGACATCAACATCCGCGGGCCCATGCACCTGGCCGTCGGCTTGCTGGCGCACTTCCGCGCCAAGCCGCACGCGCTCGTCGTCAACGTCTCGAGCGTGCTCGGCTTCGTGCCCTTCTCCGTCGTCAACCCGTGCTACAACGGCACCAAGGCCTGGCTGCACTTCTGGTCCATGAACCTGCGCACCCAGCTCAAGGACACGAACGTGCGGGTCGTCGAGATCGCGCCGCCGCAGGTCGAGTACGTTTCCTCCGGGACCCCTTTATATCTCATTTCTTATACAGCGGCCGAAACGAGTACATGCTAACACCAGGGGCCGAGCAGAACGGATCTTCACCGTGAGCGCGAGAACCCCGACGACAACAAGAAGCAGCACAGCCCGACTTCCATGTCCATTGACGAGTTTATGGACGAAGTGGCCCGAAAGCTGGAGAAGGGAGACGAAATGATCACTGCCGGTCCGGGAAATAAGATTGTCACGAAGTGGCAAGAGACCATGGGGCCCATGTACCCGGGCTAGAAATTTGATGGCCAAATGAGCTTAGAACATACCTAGGTAGCTAACTCGATTGCATATCAAATGATAATAGAACAAGTCAAAAGATAGTTTTTTCAGTCCAAAAACCCGTGCCATGTCCCGAGTAAGAATACTCCCAGCTATGCTTGAGCAACCCCAGGCAAACAATGACATGTCGCAATCTGCAATATCAAACCTGCAACACAAAGCCACGGTGGAATAGCAACCCAACGGATGGGAACACTCAATATGCACTTGCCCAATCCCCGCAGATACAAAGACTTACTCTCAAGTTTCGTGTAGACGAGTTTCGATTGCATGGACTTCTCAGATGAACTGATGCATTGCTTGCTCGACGGCAGCACCAGCGACACCGGCGCCAATCACGGTCCAGAACCACTTGTTGGTGAGCACGTCGGCCTTGGGCCAGACCGAGTTGTGGCTCTCCTTGAACTTGCGGAAGTCGGCATGCTTGTCAAGATTGGAGGCCGAGTAGCGTCTCTCCTGGTGCTGCTCCGTCTGCTTGTCCCCGCCGATGTAGCGGAGGAACAGGTAGTTGGCAATGCAGCCGAGGACCTCAACGGGGGCGAGCATGTCGGACCCGTAGAGCAGGAGCGGGAACGAGAGGTGGACCAGGACATCACCGAGGTAGCTTGAGTGGGATGTGAGCACGGTCCGGAGCACTTCGGACCTGAAGGGGGTAGCTTACTTGGGATGGCGGACGAGGCTCCACACGCCCTCCTTGCAGACCGACGTCTGGTCCTGGGCCGAGCTCTTGAATTCCTCGATCTGGGAGTCGGCCAGGACCTCGAGCGCGAAGCCGGCCGAGAAGAGGCCGACGGCGGTAGCCTGCACAGCGGGGTGGTAGCCCGTCAGGACGGCGCCCTGGTGGTGGAAGGGCGCGGTGAAGGGCAGCGAGATGAGCGTCTGGACGACGGCCTCGGGCAGGAAGATGGAGAACAGGGCCCGGTTCCAGAAGCCGTCCTGCTTCTTCGCCTCCTCGTAGCGGGCGTCGTCGCCGCCGCGGCGCAGGCTGCGACTGGCGATGCGGTAGAACAGCCGCCCGCCCCAGAGCGTCACGCCGGCGAGCAGCAGCCGCTCCGGCCGCGACAGCGTGGCGAAGGCCTGGCCCAGCGTCAGGCCTCGCTGGAAGACCTTGCGGCCGATCGCGCTCCACCAGCCGTTGACCACGGGCGCCACGGGCCACAGCCAGTCCTTGGCCTCGACCGAGTTGGTGGCGCGGCCGATGCCGTAGGCCAGCACGGCGAGGGGCGTGTGCAGTGCAAAGCTGGGCAGGACTGTGCAGGACGACGCTATGTCAGTCTCCCGGGATGTCTATGTATGAGAAGTAACGTATGGGAATGAACTCAGGTACGCACTTGTATCCTTGAGGATGCCCACGTCGAACAGCTCGTGGCCCAGCGACGTGTGGTGCGAGATGTTTGACGGGACGGGGGATGACTCGAGCGGGATGCCCGCCGATGATTTGTAGCCTCCGCCGGAGCTGAGGCCGCCGCTGCCGTAGTACGACATGGTGCCAAGCTGCCAAGTCCAAGTGAGTTCACGATAGGATGCGAATTAACGCGGGCCTTCAAATGTGGGATTGTGCATTCGACGAGGATTGCCTCGACTCCCAATTGTCTTTTTGCATCGGCGGGGAAGGCCTCATCAGTCAGCAGAAGACCTCAGGGCGGGAGACCGGGATGACATCACCTCCATCTTGTTGTTCGTGCTACCCCACGTTTCAGCCGCCTCCAGCTCGGGGTTCCCCACACTCTCCGCCGGGCTGTACCCTGTGACAAGGGTAAGAAAGGGTCTTTCCCTCATGTAGCCTTGGGGTTGAGACCAAACGGGTTCACCACTGCGCAGAGAGCAAAAACTGTATCGTGGCTCGACCTGCAAGAAAACGCTGGCACACATCGGCGGGTCTCCAAGAAGTGGCAGGCTCCTGGGCTCACGTTATTGGCTGCAGGAATTCACTCCTGGACCCCAATTGGCTGAAGGGACCAGAGGGAAAAGTGGATCAGATCTGACCTGTGCCAGCATTTCATTGCGCCTCGAGCGTGGCGAGCGTGGGCTTCCAGAACGACGAGGCTATACCAGAAACCCCTTGTGACGGGGTTTTCTGTCCTCTCACCCGCGTGATGAGTGGCCATGAGGCCCATGGCCTTTTGCAATTGGGCGGCCAGACGGGCGGCTGGGCTATATCGGGAAAGAAACAAGTGGAAGGAAGGACAAAAAGAGGAAGAAGTGAAGAAACAATAAATAGGTAGGTAGGAGGAGAAGGAGGTGGAGAAGCAGGAGAGGAGGAGGGAGATGGGGGCGTTCTCGGTGCCGCACACGCCGCAGCAAATGCTTCCCCGACCTTCTTGGCCGCTGGCGGGCGCTTGCAACTCGGCGACGATGATGACAACAATGACAACGATCAGACCATGCAAAGGTGGCATATTGCGCTAGCTCTGACTACTGCCGCTACGACCTCGAGGCTGACGCCCGCTGGCATGACGAAGAGAGGGCCAATTAGGCCTTCGCCAAGCTGGGTGAGGTTGCAGATGGCCTCAAGGCCATGAAGGAGCTCCCCAGCCCTACCGGTATGGGTCAGCCGCAGCAGCAGCACTCAGGGGAATGCCGCCGGTGCCAGGACAACGCCGGCCCGCCGAAGCCGGAGCCGGAGAGCGGCAACATTGCCGATATCATTGTAGATGCCGACGATAACGCCGCTGCGGCGATGCCCCTGTGCTTGACGGCCATCGACTGGATCTTTGACGGCCATCGACTGGATCTCAGTCGGAGGCTCCCATCTGGCCAATCCAGAGACACGTGTTGTCTCTATATCGTCTGTTGTGCCGCCCGGGATCGGGGCCGGGGCCGAGGTGCCGAAACTCGGCAGCGTGGTGGGCCGCAGCAGCAGGGCGACGCGGCATGCTGATCTCATCGAGTTCCCACGAAAACGCCGCCATGGCGGGCGACAGGGGCCGTGACGGAGTCACAGTCCACTGCTGGCCTCATATCTGCAGCTGTCGTCATGTCGCTATTCTTGCCCTCTGTGGCAATACTTCTTCTGGTGGTGAGGATTGTGTGGGGAGCGGCCTGGGTGATCTCGATTGCCCCAGTTGCAAATATCCAACGACATGTCACATGGCATAGACCGCCACTTCAATGATTAGAGCAGGACGCGAGACGAGGTGGGCACGATATTTTGCACAGAGAATCCCAAAGAAGGGCCAGCTCGTGTGTTCCAAATTCAAAATATTGCAAGTCACACGCGGATCAGCCGGGGCCCAGACACTCAAAGATTTCTCTGTTGTTGGGGGACGCGAGCGACCTCCTTTGGGTCAGGGTCTTGGATATCAGCTGCGGCGACACGACCGGGCGGGAAAAAATGACGGAAGTAGCAAGAGCAATTTGGAGCATAAGGACGAGACAGACAAGAATGAAGGAACAGGCTAAGAGCAGCTTGACGCCCAGCAGTCTGACTTCGAGGAGCAGAGGTCATTGGGTGAGTCGGGGTTCATTTGGACCGAAAAGGCGATGAGCTCGACTTGACACAGGACTGATAGACTCACGCGCCGTGCGAACGCACTCGCCATCGTGAATTGGAGGAGGCAGCGTTGTGAGGCAGGAGATCTTGAGCTGGGCATTGTGAAGCCGTGGACGTCGAGCACTAATGTACTAATGTATCTTTGGGTGATCATAGACGAGGAGATAGATCAACGGAAGCAGAAGCGATGATGACACCAAGAGCAGCGAACTTCAGTTGCGGGGTCTTCTTGGTGGCCCATGGGACGTCCTATTACTTTGCAGGGGAAGAAATGAGTTCAACGAGGCTTCCGTACAGGGGCCACACAGACTAAGTAAATACCGCAGACAGATATTCATGACTGCGAGCCTGTGACCGGGGGAACGGGAGCTTCTCTGTCGCCTCGCCCCCTTTTTCTTGTCTCTTTCGACTGCACAAATCACCACATCCTAAATGTATTACAACGTCTTCGTAAAATGGCAATGGACCACCAAGGCAAAGAGCAAAAGGGAAGGCGAAGTGCCATTGGACTCTATTGATCTATGGTCTGGGCTGGGCATCCTAAGACTCCGGAGGGAACTATTCCCATAATCATCCGTAGAGGTCTACAATTATACGAAATACTTCGTGTCGCACCCAAACTTCATTCACTGCTTCTCTTGCTTAGTACTAGTAGTACTCACCTTTGCGTGCGTTGAGGAAGGAACTGTAATCCTGTAGAGGTACCTCAAGTACGGTAAGTACCAACGCACCTACCTGCGATTGATTTACAACAGGTTCTTGCCTACCGCACCCGCCCTGAGGGCAAGAAGCTTATCGGTGGTCTCTTTTTGCCTCCAGCACACAGCCCTGGATGGAACTGTAGAGGTACTTTAGGTACCTACCTCTCCTAAGGTACCTCATATCTCCTCTACTTTGACTGAGCTCACTTACCCTGTCTCTCTCCTATGTCCTCACCGTGGTCTGTGGTCTCGCCGGCACACGAATACGGAAGCGAACCACGACGCACACGCTGCCGCGACCTCCCATCCCCTAAGGATCCGTGCTATATCAGTGGCCACCCTCCTTCTTCACTTCCTCCTTCCGATCAACAGCTTCGGGCTTCTTTTGTCTCCTCCCCGTCGTTCTTGACGGTCTCCGCCATGAGCTCATATCACCCCCCAGCAAAAAGCGTCAACGCCATCGCCTTGCCCGCGGAGCGTCACCGTGAGCCGCTACAGTACTCGGAAAATGATGCGGCCCAGCACGCCTTTTACGAGAGCATTCTGCACCCGTCTCTGCGTGCCATAAGGCAGCAAACCGCGCCGCCGCTTGGCCGCCAGCAAGGCTTTCAGCCTTTCGACCTTCCTCACCGGCCGGCGTCGCAGACCCAACCCTCCTTAGGTCAGGGCCATTCCTTTCGTGGTCAGCCGAGGATGAAGCACCGGAGTGACCACAGGCGTCCTGGTGGCAACCATCAGCATCATGCCGGGAACCATCAGCCTGCTTCTGGCAGCCGAAGGCCTCTCCAGAGCAGTGGCAGTGCACCGCGTCAAAAAGTCCCGCGTCCCAAAGCCGACATACAAGGACCAAAACCCAAAGCAGTATATTTTGGGCCGGAATGGGCACGACCCTCCATCGAGAAGCCGACGTCAGCGCCTCCCTCTTTCCGAGCCGGACAGGAACATGGGCCTGTCGTTAGGCAGCTGCGTTCGGATTTGAAGAGCTTCGAGACTGGCTGGGCTGGAGACCATGGCAGAAGGCCTACCAAAAAGGAGATACGCAGCAAACCAGAGATGTGTGAGTCCTTTACTGCCTACCTGAGGTCTTCGGGAGGCTTCTGACATGCCACGCCCCAGCGGAGAAGTACGACCAGTATAATCAAGAAATCAAGCCTTTCCCATGCCCGTGCCAGGAAACGCATGGCTGCCGGAAAACCTTCGCCAAAAAGGCCCACGCTGTGAGCCATGCAACATCACATGGTGCATTATTGATTAAATGCACTTTCGCTGGGTGTAAAAAGCTGTTCAATGAGGAATTCGGCATGTTAAAACACCGGGAACAAGCCCACACCATCCAACTCGGCGAGCCTCAGTCCCAACAAGGTGAGAAGACCAACTAGCCTCCCACGGCTTATAAGTCTGGGAGTCAGGGATCTTAACAGCCGAGCAGGTTCATTGATTAAGTTGGAAACCCAACCAGATCCGCCACGCGACAATGCGAGCAACCGATCTCCTCGCGTGATGCCGCCGCCCCGAAGTAGATTGGAGGGCAGCAAGTACCGCCCTATCAAGATAGAAGACTCGCCCGGAAAACCTCTCTGGCAGAGCTCACCCGAGCTTGGAGAGCCCGTGACGCCATCCCGGGCTGTTTCCCGTGCCCCATCTATCCAGGAGCACTTGGTGGATGCCATCTTGCGAGCAAAAACTACCAACTTCGGACGTTTTGTGAAAGTGAAATGGAGAGATTCAGATGTGACATCATGGGAGCCACTGAAGGAATTCGAAGAGTGTGAGGCCCTTGACAAGTTCGAGCATTGCTGGGGCCCGGTCATGGAGAACGAGGGAGCTTCAGTGGTCGCCATCTTACGTGCAAGAACCGACGAAGAAGGCGAACGCCAGGTCCAGGTCGTATGGGAAACCCTCGACAAAACATGGGATTCTATGATTGAGTTTCTAGGCACTGAAGCACTCGACACATTCGAGCATCACTACGGTCCAGTCCTGTTCAACGACGGACCTGCGGAGGACAACCTGATTCCGTCTCAGCAGTCCCCGAGGAGCGTGCCAGATGGGCTTGCGGAGGCTGAGGCCAGCTCTGTAGCTGATGTTGCAACTCCCAGTCTCGCGCCTCCCAGCCAAACTCCTGCAACTGACAGCCCCGTCACTCCTAGTCCCATATTTCCACGTCACGCACTCCTGCATCCCGCATCTCCAATCCTAGGGGCTCGCAGTGCCTTGGAAGCACCAATGATGAGCCCGGGCGAGATCAAGGTGCGAAAGAGCTTGGAAAGTTATCGCAGCCACATGGGAATATTGGAACAAGCTGAAAGAAGTAAGGGCGTCGACAGCAATGCACGCCTCGCAGGTACAGCGAATTCGAAGAAGAGAAAGAGATCGGGGAGTGTTGGGTATGCCGCAGGAGCTTCTAGTCGGGGCATTCAGGAGATGAGGGGTGTCTCTGACACCGCCGAGGTCAAAGACGCAACAAGGAAACTAAAGAAGGCAAAGCTGTCTGAAGGTGCCATTGCTGCTGCCAGTGCGGCTATCAGTCATGATGAATCAGATGCCACCGACAACTCTCCAGCTGCCAGTGTTGCGGCTCAAGAGGCCCAGGCTCCCGAAGACGCACCTTTCGCTGCGGAACAGGAGGCCAGTGAGAGCTCGTCCTCGGAAGAGGAGGAGGAGGAGGACCCGCGCGACAGGGCGGCGAGGAAGAAAGAGAGGAAGATAGAGAAACTCAGGGAGAAATGCAGAAAGCTCAAGGAGCGCCTCGAGCGCCAGGCCAGAAGAGAGAAACGCCGTCTGGAGAAGCGTATCGAGAGGCTGGAGGAGCAGGCGCGCGGCGGCCGCTAGTAGAAGAAGCAGAGGAAACGCGCCAACAGCGAGTGAGGGCGAATGGATGTTGGTGAGAGGCAAAGGCGTCTAGTTCAAGATTCTCCATCTGCTTCGCCTCGACCGGGGAATGCCTGGCGGCTGGTAGTTGTTGCTGCCGCGACTGGGGATATCGCTGTTCGCCAGGCCATAGGCGCAGCAGGAAACTCGTAGCCTGTCTACCTGGGTTCCGTCCCTGAGCTCCGACAGACAGAAATTTGATGGGATAGTCTATCATTGAGGTGTACTGAATAGTCAGCCATCGCGGGTAGTTATTTGAGGGCGTACTGCATAATGGACAATTCTGTACAGTTCTTCGTTCATGTGATGAGACAAACAAGACTAAAACAGTCAGCCCGGTGTAACCACTCAGAATAGCCCAACAGGATCGTTCGGGCCTCTCTTTCATCCTCGTCAGGTGGGTAGTTGTTGGTTACGGTGACGGTGGCGGCGACGACGTGGGTGATCATGACACCAACAACTCATCCGTCAACTTCGCAGCCCCGTCCCAGCGGCCGCCCTTGAAACTGGGTGGGAGGATGCCTTCGGCGGATCGAGGCCAGGACCAAACCAACCAACCAACCAACCATTAGAGAGGCTGAGCAGTCTCGTCGTCGCTGCATTGGCCGCACATGCATGCAGGCAAAATACTCAAGATCGATGATGCCAGCAGACAGGTAGGTATTGTTGAATTTTGGGTATATTTTTCAAGATGACTTTCTGGTAGGTATTTCAAAAAAAATCGTGTAAGAACAAAGAAAAAGGAGACCGAGGCCTCCCTCCCCCCACCTCCCTTGTCCCTGCACCTGCACCTATACCCTACACCCTGGGTACCCTACCCTCTAAAACTCCAGGGCCCAGCTGGAAACACGACACAAGAAAAGATGAAAATCAGATCGTTTGCGCAGCTGGACATGAATGCAACCATGATATGATATGACCATGATGATAATGATGATGATGAATGATTTGTGACCGCCCCCTTCGTTTTGGCCGGGTTTCAAGATGATAAGTGTGAAAAAAGTGAGATTGACCCCCTCGAAACACCGACGTAAATGCAAAGATCCCAGGCACACACACAGGGGGTGAGCCGGGAATAACCATCGAGTAGGACGCCCTCCATGCAAGTAAGCGACAGCAACGGCGACGTCGACAGCGACGGCGACAGTGGCGCGCGTGCGCGCTTTCGTAGTGTGTTGTTTTTGTTTATCTAGCGCCTCTCCCAGATGAGCTCGACGACCTCGTCGAGCTCGCCCATGTCGGGGTTGTTCTCGCGGACGTAGACCTGTCTTAGCTCGCCCGTGGCCTCGTCGAGCCGGGCGGCGCGCAGCAGGTAGCTGTGCTTGTCGTCGGGGTCGAGCTGGGGGCGCAGGGGCCCGACGCTGAAGTCGTAGTCGCGGCCGGCGCGCTCCCAGGTGCCCTCGACGAGGTCGAGGTCGAGCTGGTCCAGCAGGCCGTCGCGGTAGGTGGTGATGGAGAAGCCGTTGGCGAGCAGCGTGTCGTCGCCGAGCCGCCAGCGCTGCAGGAAGCAGTCGCCGCAGAAGTCGGCCGCCGTGGCCATCTGCTCCACCGGCACGTGGTACCACGACTTCCAGTGGTGCAGGTTGATGGGCCGGTACCCGGCCTCGAAGAAGCCGCTGGCGTCGTGCTTCATGTCCTGCTGCCAGAGGCCGGGCAGGATGGTCAGCTTGGCCTTGGAGTTGGTGTACACGCAGTCCCGGATGATGATATCGCCCTCGGGATGCGTGGCCTCCTCGATGCACTTGAGCGCGTTGTCGCCCAGCTTCTTGGCCAGAGAGGGCGACAGGTAGGCACCGGCGCCGCCGAAGGCCATGAAGCCGAATAGCCGCACGGCTTGGAAGTCCTCGGATAGGGCGCCCACGTACGCATCGACATTGTGGTCCAGCGTGGCGAGCGAGTCCGAGAGGGGCCGCAGGCTGGGGAAGAACGTGTCGTCGTCTAGCAGGCCGAACCACTGGGTTTCAGGGCCGCTGTGCTCGAGCATGTCGATCAAGACGGTGAAATGGTTCTGCGAGGTGGTGAACTTTTCATCGATGGGAGTCACCATGGTGGCATTGATATCGGCGGCATGGAAGGCCTGCTCCAGCCGGTGGATGTCGCCAGGCATCAAGTCCCGGGCATCGGTCACGACACCAACGAGCTTGGCGCCCGAGCCGGACAGCCAGTGCGAGAAGGGCTGTATCGAGTCGTTCAGACGATTGTAGTCGCTGGCGATGCCGAAGACGAAGTGCTCATAGGACCGCTCGGCGTAGGGCTTGGGAACCTCGACCTTGATGGGCGGCAACTCCCGGACGGTAGCATCCCAGCAATCCCAGAGGTCCACCTCGGTCTCGCCCCTGAGAAGTGTCTCCGGGATGGTGGGCACGGCGTTGCGGTCGACCTTGCTCGAGAAGACGGGCCGGATGCGGCGGCGGGTGTAGCGCACGCTCTCGGTCAGTCCCTGATCCACGCTCGCCTGCATCATGAACTGCAGCTCCTTGGGGCACTCGCTCGGGACCGGCAGCAACAGGGGCTTCTGAAGCTGCGCTTCAGCCTCCTCGGGGGTAGTCCACGGCTGTGGCGTATGAGGCGACTGGCCCTCGATGCCCGTCAAGTGGCCATTGGGCCGCTCCGAGCCGTAGAGCCCGCCGGATTCCAAGTCTTCGTCAGCATCATCTCCGGCGACAGGGGCGGTCGGAGGGCTCGGGGCAGCGGCCGGCGAGTCGGTGGTGGTGGCGGCGGCAGTGGGCTCGATGGGACGGGCTTCGGTCACGATGGGGACGGGTTCGAAGACATTGCCGCCAATGTTCTGCACGACCTTGGGCGGTCCCAGGTCCAGATCCAGGTTCAGGTCGTGATCGGGTGGCGAGTGCGGGCTTGCCGTCGGATAGGCTGGCGGGACATGGTGGTAGAGGTAGAAGGTGGTGTAGCTGACGAGGACGCAGAGAAGGAAGCAGGCCAGGATAAACAGGCGAGGCACCTTGGAGTAGAACATGGTCTGTCGGCTACGACGGCCGCATTGCTGGCGCTGCCGTGTGCTCTGAACGATGGACAATCGACCGCGAGGGTGGCACAGCCAGCCAGCCAGCTAGCCGGAGGCAAGTCGTCGGTCCGTGGGATTAGGTAGGTAGGCAGGCAATCATTCGATTCGATCACGGCGCCATAGGTGGGAGATGGGAGCAACAGACAACGACAAAAAGGTGAGGATGAGAGATCAGGGGTTAGAGAGGGAGAAAACGTCGACGTTTGACTCCAAATGAGGAAGAGAGAGGATGAAGATGATCAGGGTCGTCGTGGTCGGAGCCAATGATATGAAATCGGTATGGACCCGGATATGAGAGAGGAGAATTATTAGCAAGGAACAAGGACTAACGAATGGAATGAGATAGGGCAGGTGGGAAAAAAGATATGGGAGAGGTTGAGTGCGAGCGCGGCGAGGCACGGCGGGGACAAGTCGTTTGGGCCAGGGGGAACTAAAGAGGAAAAGAAAAGAAAAAATGAATAAAAGAAAATAGACAAAACAAGCAACGAGGTGGATCTCAGACAGCCTCCCGCCGGCCCCCTTGGCCGATCTTGATCGAATTCATCCACTGGCAGGCGGGTAAGATGACGATAGGTGACCTCTGGTGACGGCAGTATCCCGGCGGCTGTGCTGGGGCTAGAAGGTCGTCGGGGCCAATGGCGGCGCGTCTGCATCGCAGACCGACGGTACCGAGTCTAGGTAGCGTGCGTAGGTACCGCTGGCTGGCCCCTGGGGCGTTGTTCGCCGTTGGATTTGGGGGTTTACTGCCGCACTGCCGCCGCTGCTGCTGTTGGGCCGCGCAGAGGCCGCGCAGGCCGCGGGCGTGGCAGAGGATTGCCAGTGCCCCAGAGGGCTTGTTTCGAAACATCAGCCCGACATCCTGAACAGCCAAGACAGGCGCCTCGTCCCCTTATCCAGGTACCGTGCCTGAGTAGTACTCTATCTCCAGGGTAGACGGAGCTGGGTACATGGGACGAATAAGCTTGGAGTTGACAGCCGTTGGTAGACGGGTTGAGTGGAAGACCAGATGGCGCCGGTAAAGTCACTTTGGATTTTTCTGCCAGGGCCGAAGCTTCTGCTGCGTTTGGTAGAGTCATCTACGAAGTGCCTCCGCTGCTGATTCGCCAGGTGTCTTCGTACCGACTAGTCAAGCTCACACTAAGACCAGCTCGAGTCAAGCCGACTAACCCGAAATAGTAGTAGCTTTGTAACCAGCCAGGTCTCGCCGCGGATGGTCGAGTTTACGGTTGAGATGCGCAAGCTCGGCAAGCCTGGCACAAGCCTGTGGCCGGTTCCTGGAAGCAGAGCACTATAATCGTAGTCAGGCCCAAATATTTTACGATCGGATGGACGTTTAGACGTTGAATGAGAAAGACTTTCTCGGGAACAACCGTCCTGTCTGAGTTGTAAATGTGCCAAGATGAAGTACCGACGGTGGAGAATTGAGATCGCCGCCGTGCCTGTCTTCTCCTTGTCAGGTACTGGAGGAAATCATAGGCAATTTGTGCGAATGCCTCTTATCGCTCGCGACGGCGACTCAATACTCCGTACCATCAATCTCTTTCGGCCTGTCTCGCCTGTCTTTCTCATCGAAGAAGCATGGAAGCATGTGAGGTGTGAGTGCCTGCCAGGGATGTTACACGTATGATGAAACCGGTCGCGTTTGCGGCTAAAGGCCATTTGCCGTCAGATTCCTCCCTCACCTCCGAGGCTCTGCAGGTGGCAGGCTCGGGCAAGCTCTCCTCATCCCGCCCATCCCCCTCCGGGCCTCCGTCCAGTCCGTCACTCTCGTGTTCTCTTTCGCCATGCGCACGCCATGTCGATAATCCAGGTTACCCTGCACATGTCCGCGCCGACAACCGTCCATCCATTACCGCATCTCGCATCTTCACCTCCGCTGAACCCCTAGCCGGCCTCCACAGTGCAGTATAAGAGCGCGCGCTGATCCGGCGCTGATGTCGATATTTGGCTCTGGCACCTGGGATGAAAGCAAAAAATAGGAAAAAGGCACAATCCCTAGTGGGGACCAACGCGTCACGAGCCTTTCCCGTCCGGGCAAAAGAGCTTCGAGGTCGTCCCCTGTCCCAGCCCGTCCCGCCCCGACCCTGCTCATCCAGAGCGGCGAGGCTAGCCCGTCGCGGTTTCGCGCTGCCGATCCGCGGTCCGCACTTTGAAACGCGACCAGAACAGCCGACCGGCCGACTCAAAGGAGGAGGTGGCGGCGGCGGCAACGGACTGGACGGAGGCAGACCACATGCTACAGGAAGAATTCAGATGGGCCAACAGGAAGCAGGCAGGATGATCCAACCTGCCGACGTCTATGGCCCTCCGCGCCGACCAGGAAAAATTAGAAAAGGGACGGGACGAAGATTTGTTTCTGCTACTCGAATCTCTCGCGGCTCGTCTCGCGCCAACTAGGTAGAAAAAGGACGGGCTGCGCGACGGAGTAGTATCCTACGACGCCGCTTCGTTCCGCCCGTCGGGTACTACTTACCATGCTTCGCATGCGTGCATGCATACGGTACTTACTGTAGTAGATGCGCCGCCTACGAACTACTACTTCACACGACATGTGTAGGTGGGTTTGGGGATAAGGATTTTCCTATCTACATCATATGCATGCCACCCGACTCGCCGTGTTCCTCCACCTACGTCGGATGACTCAGGTGATAGTGGTGGTGATAGTGTCGAGGGTGGTTGGTGGCCATCGACGATCCTCAGACAGCAAGAAAGCGCTTGTTGGTAGGCAATAAGGCTACGGTACGGAGTACAGCGGTTGATGATAGGTATCCGCGACACGCGCAGGATCCCCCCTCCACCGGCGAAGGGATGTCGCACGTCTGTTTTCTCTTACCTGGCTCCCTGGGCACCCTCGGCGAGCCGAAAGAATGACTCGGACCTCGTTCGACGCCGCCGGCGGCGACGACGACGACGACGACTCGGACACTGCCGCCGCGCGGATATAGGAACGAAATCAGGGCCTGGTCCGCCATGACGGAGTCGAGTACTCCGTACGCGTGTGCACATGTGTCAGCGGTCCATGCGTGGCCGTCGTGTACCCATACATTCTCACATCCTCCATCCTTAAGAGTATCCGTCAAAGTGCGAGTAAGTGATGAGTCTTGAGATATACTTCATGATAGGTTATCGTCGTTATTATTAGCCTGAGCATGGCATGATTCCGACGACACTCGTCGAGGTCTGCCCCTCGGGTCTGCCTCGGTGGCCTGGCGCGGACTTCGTCCCTCAGCTTCTCTTCCCCGGCTGCCGAGAGAGGGGCCAGACGACTCACGCGTCAAGTCGAACGAGCCCGACGCGCATCGTGTTACGAGTCGACCCTGCTACCTGAACTGGTCAACCTGCCCTAGGACGAGCGTTTTTTGTCCCATAACTTGATTTTCTTTCTTTTCTCCTTGTATGCAGTCTCGTTCGCGATGTTATCTGGTACCTAGTTCTTGCGCTACCGCCGGGGCTATTACCTACTGCCCGTCGTCCCAAGTATTGAGTCGTCCCAAGTAAGCTGCAGGCTAAAAAAAAGGCGCCAGGAACGACATCCTCCGGACGGGCTGTGTTAAATGTCTTAAGAAGTACGCTACTTCCTTCAGAGCCTCCATTGCATTACAGATTATATTTCACCAGGTATGTAAAACACGGATGATACTTGAACAGGTAGGCCGATCCTCCTAGTGTCCGTCCGTCTCCGTGTCAGTCGTGTTCCGTCCCGTCCTCCTCATGAATAAATCCGAAACAGAATTCATCTATTCATCCATGACCCCCCCTTCCTTAGGTACTTTACCTACGCGACGACCACGCTCCTCAGCACCCCCAGCCTCACGGGCCCGACGAGTCCGTACGCGGCCCAGTCGCTGTCCGTGTAGAGGGACGGGTCCTCGGCGCCGTAGCCGATGCTCTCGACGCTGCCGTCCGCGAGCCCGGCCTTGACCGCGTTGAACAGCGTGCTGCTGACCTCGACGCGCAGCTCGTGTTGTTGTTGTTGTTGTTGTTGCCGCCGTCCCGCTGCTGTCAGGTCCAGGTCCAGGTCCAGGCAGGCCGACACGTCCACCTGCGGGTCGGCCGGGTCGACGGCCGGGAGCAGGCACCCGTCCACCCACGCCCGCAGCGTGTGCAACACCGGCCCGAAGCTGATGACGAACGTCGCGGCGTCGGCGGCCACGGCGGCGGGGGGCAGCTCGAAGCTCGCCGTGTAGACGCCCACGCCCGAAATGCGCTCGAGCCCGGGGATCTCGGTCCACGGCGCCAGCGCGTCCAGGACGCCCACGTCGACGGTGGTGATGTTGGGCGCGACCGTGTCGTTGCCGCGCGGGCCGTAGGACTGCACGGTCAGCGACCAGGGGCCGATGGTGGTGGTGGTGGTGGTGGTGGTGGTATTGGTGGCCGTGCTGCCGTTGCGTGCTGCTGATCGCGTCGCTGGGTGCACGACGGTCGTGCCGTTGTCCAGGACCACCGAGACCTCGCCGCGGTCGTCGAAGGGGACTAGGGCCTCCATGCGACCGCTGTCGTCGAGCCTGAAGCCCGCGACGTTGGCCGAGTGCGCGACGACGTGGCGCTCCGTCGTCATCGAGCTGTCGTCGTCGTTCACGAAGGCGAGGATCGTCGACTGGTTCGTCCGGAGGCTCACGTTCATGCTGATGTCGCCCGCGGCGCCGCGTCGGTAGGCCAGCACCGGGCTCTGGACCCCTGTCCACGCGTCGAGGGCGTGCGGCGCGGCGGACGCCGTCCCGTTGAACGTCATGTTGAAGACGCCCCCGGCGCCGCGGTTGTACAGGTAGACGTAGTCCGTGGCGGCGTCCGCGTCCGACACCCAGAACGTGAACAGACCCTCGGCGGCGGTGGTAGTGGCGTTGTCGTCGCCGCCCGTGGCGTGGACCTTGGCTCGTGGCGAGATGCCCGCCGCCTCCAGGGCAGACGCCGAGAACTCGTCGTCGGACAGGACCCGCACGCTGGCTGCCTCCAGCAGGGTCGCGATGTTCTCCGACACCTGCGTCTGCCCCGTGGCGCCGATGGTCGTGTTGGGCGTGGAGCCCACGATGAAGATGGGCAGGCCCGCCTGCGCGAACCGGACCAGGGCCGCGGAGCCCTCGACGTTGATCTGCGTCTGGTTGTAGACCACCAGGGCCTGGAAGGCGGGGCCGTCGGGCGCGAGGATGCCGTCCACCACGGTGGCCTGGTCCGAGGCAAGGTTCGAGGGCCCGAGGTACTCGTGGGTGTAGCCTGTAGCAGTCAGCACAAGTGCGGCGAGAGCCTCATCGCGAGATAGGGGTCATACCCGCGGCGTTGAAGTCCTCCCCTACGTAGATCTCGTCGACCAGCCAAGGGTCCTGGTAGTAGTAGAAGGCGACGTCGATGCGCGGCACGCCAGCTCGGAGGACCAGGGAGTTCCTCGCGGCATAGAGCATGGTGTCGTTCAGGTAGGCCCATGCCGGCTGCCTCGGTCCCCACATCTCGGTGTATTCGTACTGGAAGGGGGTGTAGCCGGGCCAGTTGGTCTCTACGTACTCGCCGCTGTATGCATAGCCGTGCAGGACCAGGTTGTTAACGCCGGCGGCGAACGAGTTGTCGAAGAGGCCCTTGAGCGCCGGCACCGACAAGGCGTAAGAGCCTTCCAGCACGGCACCGATCTCGGTCGATATAACGTCCCGGCCAGCCAGATGGGCGGCCCCCGTGAACTGACGGTACCTGTCGATGCTGTCGTCAAAGCCCAGAGATTCCAGTTCCGGCACGGGAACCAGAGGGACGGCTCTTGCCTGCGTGTGCGCGTCAGTGCCAGCAGAAAAGGCCATGGATTATGAAGACTGACCATCTCCAGGGGCAAGTTGTATGCCGGCTGGTTCCGCAAACCCACGCCGTACTCAGCGCCCCATTGGACGTAGTGCGTCACGTAGTCGCCGTAGCCTTCCTCCAGGGTGAGGCGGTAGTCCTCGGTCCACTTGTTCGCGGCCGTCGAGTACGGTCCGATGTTGTAAGTCGTGTTGTACGGAGGCAGATACCCGCCCCACTGGTTGCTGGCCTGGAACACCAGCGGCAGATACTTGACGAGGCTGTAACCGCGCGACTCTTCGAAGCGGTCCAGGAAGCCGGCGGTCCACCACAGCGCCGACTGCATCTCGAGACTGTCCTCCCAGGCTTGGACGCGTCGTGTCAGCTGCGTTCACGCCAGTTGGGTCCTGCGAACTCACCAGATGCTCCCACCTGCCGGACAAGGCTCTTGATGTTGGCGTCATCCAACATGTGGCTGTCCCAGAAGTCGGTTGCCTTCTTGGCCCCGCTGGCACTGAAATGATCCACCATCCAGGAGCCGTTCCCGAGAGTAGTGGTCGCGTTGGAGACCGAGACACACTCTCGCTGCATGCTATAGCGCTCGTAGAAGGCGAACAGCTTCCACGTGGTCCCATTGCCCACGGGAGCCGTCCAAGACAGCGAGCCGTCGGTGGTTAGGTTGGTCAGGTCGATCAGGCTGTCTTCGTAGAGGGAGGCCCCCCAGAAGTACTCGGCTAGGTTGATGTCATACTCGACCTGAGCAGCCACGACGGCTACCAGCTGGTTGGTGCCCCACAGCTCATTCGTGTTCATGAAATTCTCGATGGCATTGAAAGCGACGACGGGCGCGGGTACGGCCCCGTCGAACGTCTCGCCACCGGCCAGAGTGGCGTTCCCGTACACGAGCTCCTTGGCCAGCCCCGGGGTCTCCGGGACGGCGGGCACGCCGGCGCCCTGGTTGGGGCCGAGGGCGAAGCTGAGCTCGAGGCCGTTGGCCGCACAGGTCTCCAGGGCGGCGGTGAAGAGCTGCTTCCAGGCGTCGGTGCCGAAGCCGTAGACGGACCAGTCGGTGAGGGCGGGGCCGAGGCCGTAGTTGTAGAAGCCCAGGAAGTCGGCGCCCCCGCCGGCCACGTCGGCGATGCTCTGGAAGTCCCGGCTGACGACGGACGCGGGCACCGAGGCGTCTGGCAACCTGCAAAGGTCAGGGCAGTGAGCATGATCGGGGCGGCTTCGAGGACAAACCAGTAGCGGAACCTGGGCCGGAACAAATTCGGCGGCACGGCGAAGTCGGCGAGAGCGGCAGACGAGCTGGCGACGGCTAGGGCGACTTGGGCCAAGCAGGCCAGAAGAGCTGTCAGATGGTGATACATATTAACGGCTCGAGACAGCACCGGCAGGCTGGCGTGAGAACCGACTCTATCGAGGGAGAGACATCATGACCTCAATATATATCGACCGTCAGGGCCGGGCGAAGGCTCAAGAAGAGCTCCACTGCCCCGCATGGAACCCGACGCGGCAACAACATCCTCGGGCGTTTTCCGAGCTCGGGACTTGTCGTTCCTGCGTGGCCAAGTCGTAATGTAGCATCGCGACTTTTCCACTTTCGAGACCCTGCCCCCGAGCCTCCCCGCCGGGAGATCCCCGGAGTTGATGTCCTGCCCGGACCAAGGGCCCCGCATCTCGCTCGGCTAGTGGTGGAGTGCTCAACAATATTGAGATGAGAATGAGACCAACGTCTGAAGGCAGAAACACGGTTTCTTCACTAGCAGTGATAATGAGTAGGCGATACTCCGTAGACCGATATCCAAAGATCCAATCCTCGTCTTTTTCATGCTTCTCCCTCTGACCGACTCTCTGGGCAAACAATGACGACTCCAGTCTGCTCGATGTACGGTAGCCAAGGCACTTCAGTAGACGAGGACCCTGTCGATATCCCTCTATCAATCTAATTTGTACTCCGTATGCCTTGGATGCGAATTATGCTGCTGAGATTGCGCCCTCGGCACAACCGAGGGCACACCTCGGGTACCCCTGCTGAACTTCTCGGACTTTGTACTGGAGAGAGGGAGAGAGACCCGAGCTCGCCAAGAGATGCGGTGTGATCGGCTCCGCATCGTATTCGCGTTTTCACCCGAAGACTTTAGCTCAACCGCAGGTAGCTGCCAAGCCTCGATATAGACTTCCATCTCGACTGCACTTTCATCTCCTGGACATAGCCTTACTGTAGGAGATAGTCGTGTCGTTGCTGATGCTTCTCGTAGTCCACCCGCGAGAGTTTCTGCTCTGTTGGCAGTGGTGTACTGCCATTACCCCACTATTAGCGCAGTGCACTTCCCACTATCGGCGCAGTGCCCCCATCTTTTAGAACCAGTCAGAGGGCCAGAAAACGACAATACAAGCCCGCGCACCAAAATTTGTATGATAACTCTTGTATCTCTGTTTTCCCAGCCTCATCTTCGCTCTCCCATCCTCCCTAACTCTGCAGACTTGGCCACCAGCCGCGTGCCATCACTTTTGACTGCAGATATCAACGTTTTGAAGCCTTATGGGCACGTACGAATACCTACCAGATGTCACCACTCCTCCGGGCCTCGCGAGGCCTTGCAGCGCCTCACCGGCAGGTCATGCAGTCCCGGCTATCTCCCCAGCCCCAAAGGGCACGCAGGGCACGGAGGGCACGCAGTCATGGCCATGGGCCAAGGGCACGCAGCCATGGCTAAGGGCACGCAGTCATCGCCTTGGGTCAAGGGCACGCGGTCATGGCTAAGAGCACGCAGTCATCGCCTTGGGTCAAGGGCACGCGGTCATGGCCAAGGGCACGCGGTCATGGCTAAGGGCTAGGGGAGCGTTTTCTTCACTGCCAGGCTCTAATTCATTCGAATCTGCAATAAAAACCGAACGCGTGCCATTGACTGCGTGCGTATGTGAAGAAGAGTCAGAATAGGAGGTAGGGAGAAGAGAGATACAAGAGTTGTCATACAAATTTTGGTGCGCGGGCTTGTGTTGTCACTTTCTGGCCCTCTGACTGGTTCTAAAAAATGGGGGGACTGCGCCGATAGTGGGAAGTGCACTGCGCTAATAGTGGGGCTCTTAGGTTTGACTGGCTCAACCCCAGAAACTAGCAACTGACCCTGCCACACAATAGACGATTTAGTCAGGGACAGAGTTCAGGTACACACGTCTATCAGATTGATTAGGTGAAACTGGAGTAAGAAGAAGTCTACTCCGTATAGTGAATATATGATTATGTATTCTTTGGGCGCGGCATCCCGAGCGGCATCTTAATCATATCCAAACATGACGTCCAGGGCTATTTGGAAATATCACGGTTGAAAATGACAAGGACAGGAAGACGGCCGTCGAAAAGGCAGGCTAGGCCCTGTCGGGTAGTAGTAGTTCAGGCACCAGCTCTCAGCCCTGTTGGGTGGAGAGAGGGCGACAGCGACCCAGAAAAAGAGGTTAGATCAGCCCTCGCCAACGGTTTTCTGGCTTCCATCCCCTAAGTCGCCGAGACATCACGCCGGCGCGCTGCAAGCCATGCGGCCACTGTCGCAGACGTCCGTCGTGGGCTTCACTCTAGGGTGAGTCGGCCGCGTGCCTCAAGTGAATCAGACCGTATAAATATTGACACGCCCCCCCTCTCCCAGCGTCTTTGGCTTGGCCAAGGCCTATCTCGACTCCCGCTACTACACGAGCCCAGCCTTTGGTATGTCTATATCGTCACATCGTGTGGTGTGGGAATGGATCATCCCCAGAGCCAAGACCCGTCCCTCGCTGACGTGAGACCTCAATCCGCCGCGCAGAGAGACCAGTTCACTTCTCGATCGCCACCCTCCTCCTCGCCGGCCTGGCCATCTGCGCCTACGTACGATTCTCGCCGGGTCGCCAGTCGAGCCCCTCCTACAGCCGCGTCGCCGACGGCCAGCACCAGCCCACGCGCCTGCTCCCGCGCCTGGCCCGCCTTCTGAGGTCCTGCGTGCCGTCGGCCTCCTTTGCTCTGCTGCTCTTCTGCCTCGTGGCGCGCACGCTGCTGCAATGGCGCGTCATCCGCACCGTCCACTGCTCGTGGGACGGCTTTGAGGTCAGCAGCCAGCAGCCAGCGCGCCCCCTGCCCTTGCGCGCCCTTGCCTTCACGTCGTGTGCTGATATCGGTGATGATAATAGGCGCTCCTGCCCGTGTCGTTGGCGCTTTGCGACAGCCTCAACTTCCGCCCCATCTATCTGCCGCGACACGCGCTCGACGACGCCCCCGCGCGCAAGCCGTCCTATGCCTACGCCCTCATGGCCGCCGTGTGGGGCTTCGCAGCCGCCGAGACGCTGCTGCTCTCGGAGCACACGACCAGCGTCATTTGCCCGCCCATCTGGGGCTGGGAGCGCCTGATACCGCTCGCCCAGCTGGTGGCCCTGGCCCTCGACTCGCTGCTCATGGCCCAGGTCGGGAGGCTGCGCCAGCAGGGCGGCGAGGACCAGTTCGCCGTCTGGCGCTTGCTGGGCACCCTGCTGCTGTCGTCCGCCGGCGTGCTGGCCTTCCTCGCCGTCTGGTCCTCCATCGACCAGGTCAACCTCCGCTGGAACTTTCAGCTCTCGTGGCTGGCCATTGGCGGCCTGGTGGCCGACAGCTTGGCCGCTGCCGTGGCCGTCGTCTCGGCCATCTTCGTGCTGCGGACTGTGCACTTCACCGTGCTTGGTCTTCTGGCAGCGGCCGTGAGCATCTTCGTCTCTGTCGAGGGCAGAGTCTCCGACGGCACCATGATAGATGTATGGTCGACCTGGTGGGGGTTCATCATCGGCGTTGTCGTCTTCGCTGGATTTGGAATCCTGCTACACCTCAGCAGGCTGCATTCGGCTCCCAAATCGCCGTCCAGGGAAGGTCTCATAGCGATGAATCGTTACACCCTCGGCGGCTTTGTGGTATTCCTGGTGGTGTTCTTGCAGGCCGGCTTTGGCAGGCCGGTGGGAGTCAGCCGTACGCCTGGTCCGCTCATTGCCGCCGCGAAGGCCGATTCGCAAGCCTGGATAGCTGCGGCTGCGACGAGCACAACCCTTCAGTCGGCTGTCGAGAATTACCGGCAACGCTATCGTATGCCTCCCCCGCCGAACTTCGACAAATGGTTCGAATACGCCACCACGGTCAATTCCTCCATCATCGACATCTTTGATCAGATCGATGTCGACCTGCTCCCTTACTGGGGCACCCCGGCGTCTGTCATACGTCAGAGAACCACTCATCTCCTGGAACACCCAAATCTGTCCATGGGCGGCCTCATCATCGAGAAGGGTCAGGTCACGGTCTCGCCTCATGTCCCTGGCTCTCATCGGTGGATGCTGGATGTCACGCAGTCCATGATGGAGCCCTTTGCACAGTGGCTCCCCGACATGCAGCTGGCCTTCAATCTTGACGATGAGTGCCGCATCTCCGTACCCCAGGATCGCATGAAGGCGTATACCGAAGAGGCGCTGGCAGCCAAGGCTCGGCTCGGGTCGAAGCAGCAGCTGAGCAACTTCAGCACCTCCCTGACTCCACCGTGGGAGCAGGATTTCCTTGACGCAGGCGAGGAAATCTGGCAGAGCGGATCCCCCTACTTCTTCTCCAGGTCCTTCAGCCCCATATTCTACGAATGGATTGCACCAACCTGCTCTCCCGATGCGCCGGCCAGCAATTACCACTGGTGGAATCGGAAAGCCGAGTGCGGCAGCTGTTCCTCGCCGCACATGAAGGACGGCTTTGTCTCCAACTGGACGCTGGCTGGCGATCTCTGCCATCAGCCCGACCTTGCGTACATGCACGGCTTCCTGGCTTCCCCGTCTGCCATGGGGCCTTCCGACACGCTGTTCCCCGTGTTCAGCCAGAGCCGGGTGAACGGCTTCGCCGACATCCTATACCCGAGCCCCTGGAGCTTTAACGAAAAGGCCCTGTATGACCCCAGCAAGGATTTCCCCTGGGCCGAGAAGCTCAACAGCGTCTTCTGGCGGGGCGCCTCCTCGGATGGCTTCGCCACCCACGGCGCCTGGCAGATGTTCATGCGAGCCAGATTCGTGTTCCTGGCAGCAAGAGACCGAGTGGGGCGCGGCGTAGGTTCCTTGCTCCGCCTGATCCCATCCCACTCCTTCAAGGCGCTATCCTCCTCCTCCTCCGAAGAATCGGACCCAGGTCCGGGAGGGAAGCCGCCAGCCGGCGACGGCGAGGTGGTCGTCAACGTCACCTTCGTGGGCCACTTCGACAGCCGGTGCGACGAGAGCGACTGCGCCGCCGAGCACGCCACCTTCTACGGCTCCGGTCCCGCCGGCGCCGAGGAGCCGCCGCCGCCGGTCGACTTCCAGGAGAGCTGGCGGCACCGGCACCTGGTGGACCTGGACGGCGCGGCCTTCAGCGGGCGCTTCCTGCCCTTCGTCGCCTCGGGCTCGCTGCCCTACCGCGCCGCCCTCTTCCGCACCTGGTGGGAGGAGCGCATACACCCCTGGCGCCACTACGTCCCGCTCGACGCGAGGCTCGCCGACCTCTGGCCCGCCGTCGACTACCTCGCCGGCGGGGGCGGCGGTGGCGGGATGGGACCGGCGCAGGCGGAGGAGATGGCGTCGGCGGGCCAGGAGTGGGCGCCCAGGGCGCTGAGGAAGGAGGACATGCAGGTCTACATGTTCCGCCTGCTGCTCGAGTGGGGACGCGTCATCGACGACAGGAGGGAAGACGTCGGTTTCGAGATGGGAGGAGGTGGAGGAGGAGATCCCGACAGCGCTTTAAATGAATGAATGGCCTGCCAGTCGTGGCTTGCGTACTGGTTGGTTATCCTGGGAAAGGGGAAAGAGGAGGAAAGGGGGGTATTGCGGGCGTTTGCGATATCCGGGCTGCTCTTTTCGCGAAGCAATGATGTTTGGGTTATTGGGGAAGCGCTTGGAAAACGTGACGTGATAACGTGTTGGACATAACTTGCGATGGATACCCCTGTATAGTACATGTCTTTTGTATCAGTCAATGACAACGACGGCGCCGGGCCTGGGAAAGGGGAGGCGGACCGGTTTTTTTCATCATGATGACCCTGAGTGCCCCGAGTGCCTATCTGGCTTGATGGTACGGACCTTGAAAGTGAAAGTGAAAACAACAGCCAAGTCGAAAAGCGCTCGTCTGTGCCGAGCTCGTCCTTGCGTATGACGCGTCGACCAGCGGTAATGATTATCTGCTGCCCGACTACTACTCCCGGTCCAGCCCGCGGACAGCTTCGCTCGGTCGGTCATGGTGCTTATATACCGTACGTACGCGCTTGTTTCTGTCAACGTCGCGCTGCGCGTTGCCAGCACAGCAACTCGACCTGGCCCGCCTGCTTGCTTGCCTGCCCGCCCCGCCTAGAACCGCACACGAGAGAGAGAGAGAGAGCGACACATGTGTAATACTCCTCCGAGCCGACAAAGGCTGGCTGAACACGACCGACGGCCCAGGGGACGGAGAGAAGGCGCCACTTCCCCGCCTGGCTTTGTTCGCAAATACGAACGTCGTCGTGGTCTGTCTACCTACCTCCGTACCTGGTTTTCTGTTATATACTAGATAAAACTACATTCGGCCAGAGTGCTGCGTCAGGTGTTACCTCGATGGCGAAGAGGTATAGGAGAATGTGTACGTTGCTATCCAGGAGGAGGAAGAGGGCGAGGAACAAGCTATCAGTGGGAGGAAAACAACGCACCGCGGCTACGCGAAGTGCACAATGAGAATATGAGAGCTATTTCCCCCGTCACGGGTCCGTGGTATATTAGTGAGTAAGGTAGGTAAGATGCAGGTACTGCCCGATAGCGTTTGCCCGGTACGAGACATGGCCGTCGCCGACTTCGCTTCAGAGTCTTATCCACCTGGTCGCAGCAGAGGCTTCTAATTGTCACATCAAACTGCATGCGAGTGGAAGCGTTGCTTGATCCATGCTCATTACAGCCCGCGGACGCCCGGGTATGAACATACAAGTCTCCGCTATACGGCCAGACGCCGCAAGGTCGGTTGGCCTTCAGATCTCGGGTCCGTGGGTAGGTAGGTTTTCCTAGCTCTTGTCCTCCTTACCAGGTAGTTGCTGGAACGCCCAGAGTACGACCCAAACCGCCAACCATGGTACTTGCTCCTGATTTTTGGGTATAACATAGTCTATGGTAGTAGTACATCCATATGTCCATCTCAGACCCCGTTTTTCTCTTTAGTAGCGTTCCCGTCTTCGGGGTGCCGCTCGGATGATGTCGTCCACTCTCAAGAGAAGCTGCTATTGTCAGTCAACTGGCCACTCAGAATACAGTAGCTTGACTTACCTCTGCAGCTTCGCTGGCTGACGAAACTACTGCTTTCTTCAGCTTGTAGCTTTCGACAACACCGAGATCCCGCATATCGACGACGCCGCCGCCAGGGGTCATCAAGTCCAGACCATATGTTGACATGCCATCGTAGATAACCTTTCTCAGCCTGGCGATGAGATCACTCGAGTCCAGACCTGCGTTGTCGGCAAGAATTGTGGGCAGTTGGCGCAATGCGATGGCGAAGGCCGAGACAGCCATTTGCTTCTTGCCCTCTACACGAGTGGCTGCGCCTTCCACCGCCTTAGCCATGAGCATCTCGGCACAGCCACCACCGAGAGTCGTTCTCGGCTCCCTCACGGTCTGCGAAAGTACAGCCAGGGCGTCATGGAGCGAGCGATCCGCCTCGTCCAGCAGCTGCTCCGTAGCGCCGCGCAGAACAATGGTACACGCCTGGCCCGCCGCGGCGCCCGAGAACTTGATCAGAGTGTCCTCGCCAATGATGACTTCCTCGATGACATCGCAGTGGCCCAGCTTCACCTGTTCCGGGTGGTCGAATGTCGATGTGATCTCACCGCCAGTCACCAGGGCCAGGCGCTCGATGCCGTCAAAGTCGGCGTGCTCAATGGACATGATACCGGCGTCGGTGAAGAGCTGTTCGGGCCAGTTGTAGATAAGTTGGCGGTTGATGAAGCAGTTGACACCGTGAGCCTTGATCTTTTCGACCTTGGCCTTCATCTTCTCCTTTTCGGCCCTCTCAAGTTCGGCCAGTTTGCTGGTGGAGCTGACCTGGAAGCGGGCACCAAAGATCTTGACCTTGTCTGTGTCCATGGAGGTGTTGGCGACCAGGATCTTGGCCTTCTCTAGGCGCTTGGGTTGGTTGACACCAATCTTCTTATCCAGGATGAAGCCCTCGTCAAGGTACGAGTCGCTCAGCTTACCACCGGCCTTCTTTATGATCTGTATGTGGCTCAGGTCGGAGGAGCCCTTGAGTCTCAGCACGGCTTCGACGGCAAGCTTCGCGAACAGATCTCGGTCCTGGGCAAGCACTTTGGAGCTCAGGGTGGTGCGGGCAATAGCGAGCAGGTCCTTCTTGAAGGCCTCGGGGTTTTTGCTATGGTCGACGGCAGAGTCCTCTAGGGCCGACAAAGCGGCGCGAGAGGCTATCCTGTAGCCCTCGATGATGGTCTGCGGGTGTATCTTCTTGTCGACGAGCTTCTCGGCCTCACGGAGGAGCTCGGCGGCCAGGACAGCTACCGATGTGGTGCCATCTCCGACCTCGTCATCCTGCACCTTGGAGATGTTGACGAGAACCTTCGCGGCGGCGTTGTCGAGCGCAATGGCTTTGAGAATGGTGGCACCATCGTTGGTGACCATGATCTCGGCGGTGGAACTGTTCCAGGGTCAGCAAAGGTAGAGGTGCGAGGTGCGAGGTGCGCGGCCAGGCGAGACGTGGGTAGGGCGGGAGCCATACGCCGACTGTAATATTTTGTCCATGCCCTTGGGGCCAAGTGTGCTCTTTACCAGGTCGCCGACGGCAATGGCGCCGACAAAGGCGGCGAGACGCGCATTCTCTCCCTTCTCCTCGGTGGTACCCTCTTCGAAGATCTGGGTGGGACTGAAAGACGACTTGAGGTTGACGGCTAAGTCAGTCTGGGAGTTCAGGGCGCTGCCCACGGTTGGCAGAGGGGATAAGAACACGTACCATGCTTAGTTGTTGACCGCTTTACATGAGGCCGAGGCGGCAATACACACGATGTGGGATTGTGGTATGGGGAGGGAGGGGGGCAGCTGGTAGGCACTGACTGGACCCGACCTGAGCTTCACGAGGCGAGAGGTTGCGGCAGCAGTCAACCCAACTTTTTTCGAGCTGGTCGGCCCTGGGAGAAATAGACACACCGATGCGCCCGCCAATCAGCTACCCCTCGCCCCACAGCCTCAGCCCGCTAGGCTGCAGCGCCGCTCATTGACATGGTATAGGTGCATTTCTATGCAATTAGGCACTTGCCGCCGTGCTGCAGCCAATCAGACCCCCACCCGGGTAGTGAGGGGCAGATTTCAGCATTTCACACACACTTTTTTTTCGCACCAGCAAGGAAGCGAAACCCGTGCCTCTTTTCTCGAGAGCAGCAGCAACGAGAACCGTCACCGTTGCCGTCACTTCCCGCCGTGTCTGACGCCGCTGTTGTTCCGACTCACGACGGGGATTTCTAAGCTTCTGCCGGTGCCACGCACTCAGATAGATACCTACCTACTTGCCTACCTGGTATCCTGCTCGCCCACCTCTCTCCCCCCACCCGAGCGATTCGCGATACCGCGCAAGCCTTCGAGCCATCGCTGAATCACCACTCTACGAGCACAACAAATCTCGACCGCTGGCTGCCCAGCATGGCGCCGTCATTTGATCATCTGCGCGATGCAGAGGTTGACGAAGACGAGTATGACGAGAACGAGATCGACATTTCCGACCTGCAAGAAAAGTTCGAGGTCCAGTTAGACGAGGGCTACGACACCTTTGTCGTCATCGATGGCTTGCCCAAGGTCAATGAGGATACAAAACCCAGACTTATCAAGTTTCTGCTCAAGAAGCTCGCATCCGTTGGCCGGACGAAAGAGGAACTGGTGTACATGCCCATGGGAGAAGATGGCGACTCACTCAGGTATGCGAACAAAAGCAATGATCATGGCCAGCAGGAGGCTGCCACCCGGATTCTGGCGATTCTGACACCCGCCTTAGATTTGCCTTTGTGGAATTCTCCTCTCCGGCCGAGGCCGCTGCGGCCGCTAGACAGCTGGATATGGTGCCCCTGGACAAGAAGCACACCCTGCGGGTGAACAAAATGACCGATATCGACCGCTATGGCCGCGAGGGACGTGTTGACGATAACTACGTACCACCCGAAATCGAGGAGTTCACCGAGAAGGAGCACCTGCGGTCTTTCCTGGCCGACCCCAGCGGTCGAGGTCGGGACCAGTTCATCATGTACAGAGGCGAGAGCGTCGGTGTTTTCTGGAACAACGAGAGGGACACACCCGAGAATGTCGTCGATCGTCAGCACTGGACCGAGAGTTTTGTTCAGTGGTCCCCTCTCGGCACCTTCCTGGTTTCCGTCCACCAGCAGGGTGTGCAGCTCTGGGGCGGCGGTTCCTGGACCCGCCAGAGGCGCTTTGCTCACCCTTTCGTCAACATGCTCGACTTCTCGCCCAATGAGAAATATGTCGTCACCTGGTCTAACCGGCCCATCCAGATACCGGACGAGGGACATCCTCAACTGTCCCTGGACGAGGATGGCAAGAACTACGTGATCTGGGACGTCGAGACTGGCAAACCGCTGCGGTCATTCGCAAACCTCGACATCCCGGCCGCTGCTGATGGAGCCGTCAAGGCGCCGCCCAAGTTTCCCTGGCCGGCGTTTAAATGGTCTGCAGATGACAAGTACGTCGCCCGCCTTACACAGGGTTCGTCCATCTCGGTGTACGAGCTGCCCCGGATGAACCTCCTGGACAAGACGACGATCAAGATCGAAGGTGTCATGGACTTTGAGTGGGCGCCCGCGACCCCCCAGCGGGATGGCGTCAAGCAGTACGAACAGCTCTTCTGCTTCTGGACTCCCGAAGTCGGTAGCAGCCCGGCTAAAGTTGGTCTCATGAGCATACCTTCCAAGCAGATTGTGCGAACTTTGAACCTCTTCAGCGTCGGCGACGCCAAGATGCACTGGCAATCAGATGCCACCTATCTCTCCGTCAAGGTTGACCGGGTATCCAAGTCGAAGAAGTCGCAGGCTACCACCCTCGAGATCTTCCGAATCAAGGAGAAGGGTGTGCCGGTGGAGGTGGTCGATACCATCAAAGACACCGTTATCAACTTTGCATGGGAGCCCAAGGGCGACCGTTTCGTCATCATCACCACCTCGGAGCCACCCGGACCCACGGCCGTGGCCCCCAAGACGTCAGTATCGTTCTTCTGCCCCGAGAAGGCTAAGGGTTCGACTGTTGGCAACTTCAAGCACCTGCGCACCCTCGACAAGAAGAACAGCAATGCCATATACTGGTCTCCGAAAGGCCGTTTTGTGGTAGTTGCAGCTGTTGCTAGCCAGCAAAACTCGGACCTGGAATTTTACGACCTAGACTTCGAGGGCGAGAAGCCGGAGAGTGACAAGGACTTGACGGCCAATCTGCAACTGATGAACACGGCGGATCACTACGGCGTCACGGATATTCAGTGGGATCCTTCTGGCCGCTTTGTCGCCTCGTGGGCGTCGGCATGGAAGCACTCGGTGAGTTGAAGCCTGCCGCATCTACGGTCCGGTCTCCCTGCTAACAGTGTTTTCAGATGGAAAATGGCTACCACATTTACGACTTCCGAGGCGAGCAGCTTCGTGAAGATCCGGTCGAGAAGTTCAAGCAGTGGGCGTGGAGGCCCAGACCCGCAACCCTCCTTACCAAGGATGAGCAGAAGCAAGTCCGCAAGAACCTCAGGGAATACTCGAAGACGTTTGAGCAGGAGGATGCCGAACGTGGTGCCTCTGCGGACTTGGCAGTGGTGGAGGCCCGGAGACGTCTACTCGACGAATGGCTAGCGTGGCGCGCGTCTGTGGAGGAAGATATCGACGACGAGACAATGGGACGGGGTCTGCCGGAGCACCCGGGCG
The DNA here is from genome assembly GCA_022539325.1 of Xylariaceae sp. FL0804. Lineage (NCBI taxonomy): Eukaryota > Fungi > Ascomycota > Sordariomycetes > Xylariales > Xylariaceae > Xylariaceae sp. FL0804. The sequence continues at coordinate 1,780,991 of JAJKLG010000007.1, read as the reverse complement.
AAGGTCTCATGCCGGAAACAGAAGACGGCGAGGAGCAGGTCATCGAGGAGCTCGTGGAAGAGGTGCTCGAGGAGACGGAAGAGATTGTGCCTTGAGCAAGATCATCGGGGACAACATGGCACGGGAAGAGAGGCGTTCAGTGTGTGACATCCACGTAATGTGAATTGCTTTCAGTGCGAAAAGGGCGAATGGGACGGGCGACCGTGCAGCATCTTCGAGGAACAGGCTGGTATGGCGATTTCGAGCATGTTGCCAGTCAGTCTAGGCTAGTCGATAGGCTGGCCAACTTGCAACCGTCACCGATCTGTCCTGGGCAGGTCGTGTGTTCTTGATAATAAACACATTGCACAAGGAGTATCACTGATCACAGCTGGTCGACTAACCACCGTAGCTTGAACGTGTGTACTTCTTGGCTTCTGGAAGGGCTGCAAAGTCACCCAGCGGGAGCAGTGCAGGCAAATCAGTCGTAGAAGACGAGGCAGTGGTAGAAGACAAATCAGTCGTAGAAACAAACTACTTCTCCATGGACCACGACTCCTTTTCGAATGCCGCGGGGCCATCGGCGGGGGCTTATAGGCAGGGTGCGGGCAAGTCAGAAATAGCAACGCTCGGGGCAGGGCCCGAGGGCCGGGCAATTTCCGAGGCGCAGATGGTGCGGCACACCGATGGACAGAACCCCAATGCGTCGGTCTCGTTGTTCCCGTAGAGCCTCAACTCCGGAATAACAGTATCTTGTCTACGGATTTACAGGTTTTTATGTGGTCTCGTCGGCTGGGAGATGAGGGCGAGACGGGGATGCTTTCTCTTCTTCGTTCGTGGCCCGTGGCATTTCTACTACGGCAGTCGGCGCAGTGCAAGTCCTTGGATTATCAGCCGAGTAGCGAGCAGTGCCCCTGGTCTTCTGGTCAATTGGTACCCATTTGAAGCCGTCAGCGCAGTGACTTCTCCGCACGGTCAACTTGACGTGACGACACATGTACCTGTATTGCTTACGGCAACTGGTGGGCTTCTTGACTGGCACAATCCCGCGGCAGTCAATGCCATTGAAGCCTAGAGAGACTGAAGTTGGCCAGCCTGCGCTCTGACTCGTAGCAGACTGAGATACGAGGTAGAGACATGAGCTAACATAAACTTTCAAGCTGTTGCCCGTTTATGCGACGCGGGACTGCCGGAACTGACAGGCTCCAATTGGCTGACCGCTAGAGTTTTTAAGCTTCTGGTTGGTCAGAAAGCTGGGGTATTGCCTTGCTTAATGGAACTGCACTGCTTCATGGGCTTATGTCTACTGTACGGATACGGATACAGACACCTGACCTAGCAACTTCTGGTAATCGATGCAAATAGCACACGGATTACACTGATATTGGCTCTTGTCTTTTGCAATAATGGGTTGTCTCAAGTTCTGAAGTCCTGGGCAATAGCAATAATGATATTAATCAGGATGTGTGTGTGAGTGTGTGTGAGTGTGTGTACTTGTAGTCTTTCTTCGCCCCCTTTTTCAGGCCAATCTCGATTAGCAACCCCACTGGCAAAGAGGGGAAATCGGGACGTTCGGGGACTCCTAGAACTTGGAAGGGCCAGAAGAGCGCGGCGGCTCGCCCTAGGGCGGCTAAGGAAAGGCCCGCCGATAAGCAGGCTGAACAGCATGGAGAGGCAGCGGGGGGGTCATTGGTTGTCCACTGATATGAGAGCATTGAGGTTCCACTGGGAAAATAGGGAGAGCAGGGGGGTTGTAATACAGGGAGACCCAAGGTACCGTGGTACGATCTTGATTGCTGCCGGATGCCGTGAAGGCGACCGTGTAAGCAGGTACCTCGTACTTGGGCCTCTGCATGCTGTGGCCGAAGCAGAATTTGGCTTCCGAGTCCCACGGTCCGCCCGTCCCGGCCCTCCCATCTCTTTCTCTCGCTCGTCGTCGCCGGCGTCATCCTTCCACAATCACTTACTCGCATTCGTTGGGTCAACGCTCCTCTCCTTCTGCCGGTTGATTTCCCAGGCCGACATGGCCCGCGCGAACTAATTAGTCCATGCTAGCATTTCCCGTCGCTCATTTTTGACGTTGTCTACCGACACTCTTTCTACCTTCATTCGTTGTTGATGATTGACCGACCGACCGAGGCCGCCCGACCGACCAGCCAACTGACCCGTTGACTTGCCTATTCATTCGTTCTTTCGCCCGACTGCTCTGCCTTGTCTCTTTCCGTCATTGACTGGTATATACCTACCTTGATACACAAACAACACCGAAAACACCTCTTACTTGTAATGTTATTATCTCGGTCCGCGCCCACGGATCGACTTTGAAACGCTGAGGATCGTTTGCCTGCTTGCTGGTTTCTGTCCGCATTGTCGTCAGCACAGCCTCACCTGCGTCTACCAACCCATTGCAGACGGCTCCGACGCGCACACCGCACTCGTCAGCTGCCACCAACGGCCAGGCACGTCCTACTGCCCTGTTCGAGCGCGGTTCGACGCGCTCATATAGGCAGTTCTATCGCGTCCCCTGATCAGCCTCAACGCTTCAAGGGGCTGCTCGACCGGGGGTCTTGAGACACCGTTGGCTGCGCCGTGACGTACAGCCCGCATTCATCAAGGAAACCTCGTTGAGCTTCTCTCCTTCACGCTCTCCACGCTCGAAACATCCCATCTTCCCCGTTGCCTAGAGGACGATCCAGTCGGCACTCGCGGAGATCATCCAAATAGAGTGACTGACGGGAGCAAGGGAGAGACACTCTATTTACCTCTCAGACCCACTGCTGATCGAGCTACGACTTCCTCTCGAAGCCGCCGTGTATCTCGAGCGTAATTGCTCGCGGTGCCTACTTTCATGTTGCCTCAGCCGTCGACGATGCTATGCGCTGGGGAAATCCTGGACGGCCTTGACTCGACTGTTTCCAGCCCGGGCTCGCCGCCCGGCATGTCTTCGTCCAAGTCGTCCAAAACCTCCTCGCTTCGCTCCTTTAACTCGGACGAGGATGGCAGCGTGGCGGCCGATGTTGGCCACTTCGAGGAGATCGGCCTCGACGATGACACCATCTCGGTCGACACCTCGCAGTTCCGTGACCACCACATCAGGTCCAATCCGAACCCCTACAGTCCAAACTTCACGGCCGACCTCCGCGCTGCCTCGGCCAGACATGTCGGACCCAAGATCCATACCAAGCCTCGCGACCTCGCTCGGCCGCGTGCACCACGCGAATTTGCCAACCTCAACAGCGCCCGACAGGCCCGTCCCGCACTCGCCACTCAGTTCCGAGACACCAGCACGCAGAGCCTCACCATCGGCTCCGGTCCCGAACGACGTCCACGTCCAATCGTCCTGCCCAGTCGTGGCCTTTCTGCGAGGTCTAAGTCTACGAGTAGGGCTCGGCAAACTCGTAGCCCGAGCCCAAACCTTTCGCTGGGCTCGCTCAGTCCTCGAGACCCCAATGCCATGATGCCGCGGCGGAGTAGCTCACTGATGAACCGGAGATCACGGTCCGCCGAAGAGATCGAGAAGGAATGCGAGGAGGACGAAGACGATAATATTCCCGACGGCCTGATACTCGATAATGTTCCCTTGTCTCCACGGCCACCTACCCAGCGGCCCGCCAGTCGTCCGTCATCGGCTGCAAATTCGCCGGAGCGGAAGTCCAAGGACCGCGTCCGCAGCGTTGGGAACGGCACGCCTCCGGTCGGCGCAGAGCAGGGCTGCTTGAGGTCACCAACTTGGAAAGCGACCTCCCCTGCGAGCGAGAACAGGTTTCCACTAGCGAAGGGACGCGCGAAAAGTTGGAATGCGGCCATCTCGGAGCTCAATGCCGAGGCGAAGGCGCTTACTGAAAAGCTTGAAGAACACGCGGATGAGCTTGACAGCCAGCCCAGCTCCGCTTCTAACCGCCCAGTATTAAAGCCTCGGGTCAAATCGGCCCTTGCTGAGCTGCCTCCGCTTCGTAGGAGCAATATCATGATCGACCCTCTGCCTGTGTCGAAGGAGAAGGAGGCGGTGCTGTCACGAACGAGGCCATCATGGCTGCCCCCCAAGGACCCAGCCGAGGAAAAACGACATCTCAAAGAATACCGGAAAATGGTGGCTAGCAGCATTGAGGCCGACAAGAAGCGGGAAGCCGCGCGCCGAGAGATGGAACAGAGCAAGGACAAGGCCGCGAATGCCCTCATGCGGACTTGGGAAGAGGATGTGCTGGGGAAGTGGGACACGGCAATTCACGAGCGTCGAACCAAGGATTTGTGGTGGAAGGGCGTGGCGCCTCGCAGCCGGGGAGCAGTATGGTCTCGAGCAATCGGCAACGGCTTGGGCCTCACAGCAGCCTCTTTCCACGCAGCCCTGGCAAGGTCTCGTGAGGTAGAGGAGCGAGTCAAGAGCGGGAAGGCCAGTTCTATCGACGAAAGGCGCGCGGCCTGGTTTGCCCAGATTCAAGCAGATGCAGAAGAGCGGACCTGGACGGAGCTGAAGATCTTTCAAGCTGGTGCGCCCCTGCATCAGAGTCTTATCGACGTCCTGCGAGCCTATGCCATGTATCGGAGCGATATTGGCTATGTGGCCGGCTGCAACGTGAGTTGAAGAGTCACCCCCGCTCCTCTACTGCACTTGAGTTGACACTGACTTCTGACCATAAGACCGTTGCTGCCCTCCTGCTGCTTAATCTTGACACGCCGGCCGACGCCTTCGTCGCTCTGGCCAACATTTTGAACCGCTCGCTGCCGCTCGCCTTCTTCGCTTCAGACCTGGGGGCCCAGACATCGGTCTGCAACCTTGTGCACAAGGCGCTCTCTCCGAAGTCTCCGCGGCTCGATCAGCATCTGAAAAAATGCGTTGCCGGCGCCGATGCTGACTCCTGGCTCGGTGGTGTCTTCACGGCCCTATTCACTGGGCAGCTCAGCCTGGAACTGTGTACCCGGCTGTGGGACGTGTACGTGTTTGAGGGCGACATGATCCTGGTCCGCGCGGCAGCCGCTCTGCTTCTGGACAGAGAAATGTCGTTGCTCGGGGTCAACACGACGAGCGAGTTGCAGAGCGTTCTAAACAGCCAGCCGGCAGCCGTGTCCCAGGCAAGAGATGATGAGTTCATGGCGCGCGTGCGGGCCATGAACGACGAATGATTACGTCGAATGAATGAATATCACACCCCACGGATCCCGGCCAGAAAACAACCCCAGTCTACTGTCCTCGTACGAGAGAGAAAAAGAGAGAGAGGATGCAAACAAAACAAACCTAGTGTATATACGAACCTAATGTTAATCTACCCAGACATGCCGAGAGAGTCGCGCTCGAGGCAAGACGGTGGTGGGCGACACATCTGAGTCGGACAGCGGTTTGATGCGGGGGCCGGCGGGCTCAGGCTCGGGCTCGGGGAGAGATTTGGGACGATCATGACCATGAGAAAACAAAAAGACGGGCTTAGAGACTCACGTCGGACCGGTGTGTGTGGTCTACGGATGGATTGATGACTTGGGGAGGTTCTTTCGCTTCTTTGGAGATAGCTGCCCACGGCAACTCTTGGACAGTAGGGCAATTGTACATTTGACTTTTTTTTCTAATGATTTCTCTCCCTGGGCGTAAGGTTTATATTGGCGGGCGTTCGGCGTCTGTTGAGAATGGATATAATGTGTTTTGACTGCGATACATGGTCCCCGCGGCTGCTGCAATGTTCGGGACTGCCACAGGTAAGTGAAGTACCTACTGACCAACCTGGCATGCCTGGCTGGACTGGGTGACCTGCCTCAGCCGCTCAAGGCCATTTCCGACCCCCCGTGGCCCTATGCAAGGCCAGGTTGTGAATGCCCTCCTCTTACCCCCCTCCCACCATCTTCTTTCATCTTCGAGAAAGGCCGCGCCGGCCCGGGCCCGGAATGGCGTGCGATCAGCTCTTACCGTCGCCGTACTTGTCCATGGCGACCTCGTTGCGCGAGTAGAAGGTCGACATGCGGTACTTGGTCTCGCCGCGGTACTGCGCCTCCAGCTCCGCCAGCGCCTGCTTGCCCTCGCGCTCGATCGTCTGCCGGATCTCGTCGCTGCGCGGCGTGATGTCGCACTCGAACGGCTGCGGCCGCATGTTGAGTCCGTTCCTGCGAGTCCGTCGTCGTCCAGGGGTGGTCAGCGTGCGTCCGTCTCTCTCTCTACTCGTCTTGCTCGACTGAACCAGTACTACACGCCTGGAGAAGCAGGCTGAGGGGATAGTCACGAGGAGATAGGGGGGGGAAGAAAGGGGGACAGAGATTGGGGGGGAGAGGGGGGGGGAGAGAGAGAGAGAGAGAGAGAGAGAGAGAAGAGGAAAGGGCTGGGTGATGAGGAACGAGGGCACACCCACGTGTAGTTGAAGATGTCCACGTCGACGACGCTGCCGTCCGGCCGCGTCTTCTTCCGGATGTCGAAGCCCCAGAGGAGGCGCGCGACGGTGATCCAGGTGCCCTGCTCGGCGAGGGCCTGGCCCGAGCAGACGCGGCGGCCCCAGCCGAAGGTCATGTAGCCGCGCTCGCCCGGGAAGGGCCGCCGCCAGCCAGCCGGGTCGTCGCCCGGGAGGAAGCGGCGGGGCTCGAAGCGGTCCGGGTCCGGGAACTCGCGGGCGTGGTGGTGGATGGCCCACGTGTTGCCCTGGATCCACGAGCCCTTGGGGATCAGCCAGCCGCGGTACGTGTCGTCCTGGGTTGGTGCGTGCGGCTGCCCGCCGATGATGGCCACGCTGCGCCAGCGCAGCACCTCCTTGACGAGCGCGCGCACGTACGGCAGCCGCTCCTGGTCCTCCCACGTGGGGCTGCGCCCGGGGCCGACGACGCGGTCGAGCTCCTCGCGCGCGGGGTTGAGCGCCTCGGGGAAGGCGCAGCAGGCCAGGACGAAGGTGATGAGCGTGCTGCTGGACGTGTCCGAGCCGGCGCCGAACAGGTTGCCCGTCAGGGACGAGATCTCGAGCTCGCTGAGGCCGTAGCGCGCGCGCTCGCGGAAGACGTGCTCGACGTACGAGTCGCGGTGGCCGCCCTGCTCGACGGCCTCGTGCGCGAGCGCGTAGAAGAAGTTCATGCCGCGCTTGCGGCCGAGGCCGTGCTTCCAGGGCGCCAGCGCGGTCGGCACGCGCGCCAGCCAGGGGAAGGTCTCCATGAGCATGGGGAAGCGCTTGCCGGGCACGTTGAGGTCGGCGGCCAGGTGCATCATGGCGATGACCTCGGTGATGATCGGGTCGTCCCAGCTGGCGACGCGGCGGCCGAAGCCGATGACCGACACGACGCTCGTGGCGTAGCGCTCGAAGTGGCGGACGTAGTCGGCGGGCGCGCGCAGCAGGTCGGCGGCCACGACGCGCGACTCGCCGTCCTGCAGCGCGCGGAGGCCCCGCGTCGCCTGCACGCCGACGCCGTGGTGCATCAGCCGCCGGTGCACGCGCCACCGCTCCCGCTGCGCCGCCGACGTCGTGTACATGTTGAGCAGGTTGTCCTGGCCCGCGCCCAGCTCGGCGAACACGAGCATGCGCGGCCGCGACGAGTAGATGGCCGCCCGCTTCTCGAACAGCTCCGACGCCGCCCACGCGTCGTTGATCCAGATCGTGTGCGTGCTGTGGGCGCCCAGGGGACGGGGAAGAAGCGGTTAGCAGACGAGGGCTGGCAGCAGCAGCAGCAGCAGCAGAAGAAGCAGAAGAAGAAGAACATGGAGAAGGCGGGAGGAGGCGGCTTACCGTCCAATCCATACCGTGATCAACGCCGCGTCGTACTGCTTCGACAGCTCCTCGAACCAGATCCACGGCTTGTTGTCCGGCAGCTGGAACGTGTTGCCCACGATGGGCCAGGGGAACGGGCCCGGCGGCTGCAGTTTTTTTGGGCGCTCCGTATTAGCCTCTCTCCCCCCTTTCTTTCTTTTTGTCTCTTCTTTTCTTCTTCTTCTTGTTTCACCCTCCCAGCCGGCCCGCCGGTGGGAAGGAAGGAAGGGGCACGCATGTGTGAGGAGACTCACGAGCTTAGACCGCATCCACAGCATGTACGCGTAGTCGATGACCAGCGTGACCGCCCCGATGAACAGCACCGAGCTGACCAGGTGCCGCGGCCCGAGCCCGTCCAGGCTCAGCAGGCCGCTGCCGCTGCCGTCCCTGGCCCGCAGATGGGCCAACAGCTGATCGAACAGCATGTCTGTCTACCGACCCCTGCGGAGACACGGGACCGCAGAAGCACAGATGTCTCGAGCAGAGAAAGTGAAAGGGGTAGAGGAGGAAGGGCGATGCCGGACGCCTGTATGTATATGTTGCTTGATTGGTAAGTAAGTAGTTCTGCCCCAGCGAATGAAGCTCAAGACTGTTGTTCCCCAGCCTGTGAGCTTCCATGCTGTTCACTATATATGTATACCAGTATGTCTGTCTCTTCTTCTTTCCCCCCACTGGTGCCCAGTCCTCGGCATTTACCCCCTCGAAGAGCATTGGTCGAGGGGATCTGCCGGTGACGGGACGTGGGGTAAGCACGTCTGCACTCCTCACCATCCGTCAGTCGTCCCCCATCGTTCCCCCAGTGCGGAGAGAGAGTCCGGGGTCGGGCGCGGCCACATGGGGTCGGGGCCTTCGCGTTTCCACCTCCGCTTCGGGTTCTCGGCGCAGTCTCACGTGGTCGTTCAGGTGCTGTGATGGTAGGATAGCTCCGGGCGGGGGGTGGAGGAGGGCAATCACAACCTGGGCTTGCATAGGGCCGCGGGGGTCGGGAATGGCCTCGAGCAGCTGAGGCAGGCCACCCGGCCCAGATGGGTATGGCAGCCAAGTGAACAACTGCGTCTGTGATAGGCGTCTCGGCGCAGACGACCATCTCGCAGCGCGCGCTCCGGACGGCCGAAGACGACGAGCCTGCTACTCCCCATTCTTGCCACGTACTCTCAGCTTCGCCAAACGCGTGATCTAGAGCAGTCGTTCGCTGTCATGGAACGTTTGGCTGTACGTGTGTAGGTGAGGCCCGAGGGTGAGGATGGCAAGATCTCGGTGCCGGCCTCCTTCCAACAACCGAAATAGAGTGTTGCTTGGATCACCCATTTTATCTTATCTTAGGTACTTCCTATCTACTTACCTAGGTTCCTGGTTACTAGTCTAACATGCAGGAGCCTCTACTGTGTCCCTACTGTGTCCCTATGGCTCTTGATCGGAGAGCTACCTCTTACCTTTAGACACGGCTGTTCACGGCGAGAACACAAATGAGTAGCAACAGGTAGTGAGATATTGTAAAATTCCAAGTTTCTTGATCCCTATTTTCAGGTTATAGGGTTCCCCGGTCGCATATATCAGCTACTCTGGATGACTGGACCCGAGTACACCCTGTGTGCCCAAACGATATGATAAATTGTTGACCAGATAAGCGTAGCGCCAACCATGAGCGAGCTCCAATTCATTGTCTGCGCAGTCGGGTTGATCGTTGTGGGCCAAAAGCTGAAGAATAAAACGACCAAGAGATATGCACAGCCAAATGCATTTATGATGGTCCCAAAAGGCTCTGGTATTCGTAGCGGTCCCCATGTCAGGTTCTGGTACGAGACATTGATGAGGTCAGTTCTGGTATAATCCTTCTTATACGGTTGGATTCCGCCGGACACACGACGCCACAACAGCAAGCTGTTCCCAATGAAATAGGATCCGTATAGCCCATTGATTGTAAGGGACACAACATCATTGAACGCCAGAGAAGAGCCAATAACGATGAGGCCCAGTAGACAAGAGATCGTCATTGTCAGACTGATCGATATAAGTGGAACGGAAATTTTTGCATGAACCTGTAATGCCAGATTAGCGTGGGAGTTCTGTTATGACTAGGGAGGTAGTGCAAGACAAACTCTGCTGAGATACAACCAGCCGGGAAGACCTCTGTCGCGGGCGAATGACCATGTCATCCGCGAAGCTGAAGCAAGAATGGAGATGGTTCCGCAGAGCATCAAGATGGTGAGAATTGCAGCCATTGTTTGCGCGCCCCGAAGAGATCCGACACCTTGTTCGAAGATCGTCATGATCGGAAAGCCTGTAGGACTTGCAAGGGCTGCCTCTATGTCGGTGATGCAGAATAATACGGCTATCAGAATGCCAAGTCCTAAAGCGCCATTCAAGATCACCGTGAACACCATGGCTCGCGGAACAATTACGGCAGCGTTTTGGATTTCCTCTGACATCTGTCGCATGATCAGTATCGAAGACCCAAGAGGAAATGCGGAAGCTGAGTAAGCTGACATGTACAGCACCATCCGCACCTGTGCTCCTCTTAGTTAACGTGCTCAAAACCAGGGCAGGGTCAAGAAACTATACCGAGGAAGTTGAAGACTGTAGCAGTCAAGCCGATCATAAATGAGAGCCCTTGTGTCGGCCAGCCACCTTCGTTGGCGAACACGGTGAAGACTTCTTCTTTACTCTGATGTGGACTCAGATAGACCAATGGCACTAGGATTGCGAAGAACCCTAGGACATGAAGGATCAAGATGAATCCTTCTACTTTTGGCAGGGTGCTGCTGATGACGGTGTTGAAGACCACTGCGAAAATGATCGTAGTCCAGAGAAGTAGAGTTGTTTGCCAGGGTAGCGGTTGGTAACTTGCATTGTCCATCACGGCCAAGCCTTGTATTAGGCTTGCTGCAAGATATCCCAGTGAGGCAGTAGCAGCTTGCCAGCCAACAACATTTAACCAGCCTGGCCTCGTTTAGTGCCGGTCACGAAGCCAATGCGTAGGATATACTGACCAATGAAGTAGCTCAGGAATCTTCGACAACTTGGAGGAGCCAACATGTACGTCCAGTGATATTGGCCACCAGATGTGGGAGCCCTATTCACATTGTAAATTTCCATCCCTAGAAACCAAGTAGAGGAGCGGGTGGCTCACATTGAAGCCAGCTCACCCATGGTGATGAAAGCACACAAGGTTCCCACCCAGACAATGAGAAGACCGTAGATGGTCCCGGCGGAGCCACCATTCTCGTAAGCCTGGAGAAAGAGTCTGCAAAGTGGTTTAGACGCCGTAAATCATACGCAATTGACGGGGGATATTGGACCTACACCAGCTCTCCTTCCCAGGTTAACATGACTGCGCAACTGAAGCCGAGCATGGACGTAAACGCGAAGTTTCGCTATAGAGTACAGAATTCAGCACGCGCCCAAGCTGCCAGCTGAACTTGTACTACCTTGAGCACGGGTTTTTTCCCAAGGCGTTCAAGAACATTGTTGTCGCGTTCTATCAATCGTCTTTTTCGGTTCGTTGGTGTATTAGAGGATGCATTATTGAGTGTGTCTCCGAAGGACTCTTCAATGCCGAGCTCAGCGGATGAAGGCTCCTCGTTGTTGGCCTTGAAGGCTTGCATTTCATGAGCACTAGCCATCTTTGTTGTGACTGATTACCAGTAATCCGTATATAACTCAGAAAAAGGAACAGGCGAGTGAAGACCAACGAATGCCATGAATCTGAGGAAGGAGAAAGGGAAAGAGAAAGCGAAAGAGATTGAGGAGAGAGGTCTAGGGGGGCTCTGTTCGAAGCCTACATAACAGGAGGCTCAAGTCAGGGATTCACCCTACGAGGTACTTCCAAGGACTTTGGAGGAGTTGGCGGACTGCAACCTTTTCCGGATATGGAGGTGTGCAGAAGGTTCCGTTTGGCCCGGGGACGACCGGGATGATGATAGACGGGTAAATGAGCCCAAGTCCAGAATCAAAGCGGCGGCCCAGCCTCTTGAAGGTCACTAGCTGTTGGTGTGCTGCATACATACTTATGCAGCACACCAACAGGTATATTGTACGACTTGCAACAGGTAACTTGGAGGCCAGGAGGTAACTATTTTCGATTTTTAAATGCTAGGGGCTAAGTTAATCTCAACGCAGGTATATTTAATCGAGCTGACAGCCCCACTCTCTTCTGTCTCTTCTCTCGCCATATAGCAAAATATAGGAGCAACAATCCTCCTTACTCCGTCTGGGCTTCAAACCGTCTTTATTGAATCGTCAAATCTACATGAATCATGGCGCCAAAGAGACCGATGAGTTTCCAGGTATACCTGGTCGCTTTTACGTCTGTGGCTGCTCTTTTGGCGGCTGCTTGGATTGCGAAGTCGCAGCCGTCGACAATGCAGTGCCGCTGCTTCCCCGGTGATCCTTGCTGGCCATCGGCTGCCCAGTGGGGCGCGTTCAACAGCACCGTCGAAGGTCGCTTGATAGCTACCGTGCCAGTCGCCAGTCCGTGCCACGATACTTTCCCCGGTGTCGCATACGATGCCGAGAAGTGTGCCGACATCCAAGCCAACTGGCCCCGTCCAGAGCTTCACGACGAGACCACACACTCCCCAATGGCCTACTTCTTCGCCAACCTGAGCTGCGACCCCTTCACTCCACGAGATGCACAGTGTGTGGTGGGCTCTTATGTGGCCTACGTTGTCAATGCTACGGGTGCCTCAGACTACCAGAAAACGATAGCTTTTGCCAAACAGCACAATATCCGCCTAGTGATTCGCAACACGGGTCATGACTACCTGGGGAAGTCTACCGGCGCTGGTGCTCTCGCCATTTGGACGCACCATATCAAGGACATGTCAATTCTCGACTATGGCTCCACTGCTTATAGCGGAAAGGCCATGAAGCTTGGTGCGGGAGTACAGGCATCAGAGGCCCAAACCCTAGCACACGACAACGGCTTCGTCATCGTGGAAGGTGACTGCCCGACTGTGGGGATTACCGGCGGTTACACCCAGGGAGGCGGCACCAGTCCGCTAGCATCCAAGTTTGGACTCGCGGCCGATCAGGTCTTGGAGTGGGAGGTCGTCACCGGGAGTGGAGAGCTTCTGACTGCCACACCTAGCCAGAATACCGACCTCTACTGGGCATTGAGCGGCGGTGGTGGCGGTACCTACGGCGTTGTGCTCTCCATGACTATCAAGCTACACCAAGATATGCCAACCGCCGGCGCCACTCTCTCCTTCGTCGATGCCTCAGACAAGTATTGGAACGCAGTACAGTCTTTCCTGGTCACTTTGCCACCGGTACTGAAAGCCGGCGCTGTGGTCTATTGGCAAACTCTCCCTGGGAGCATGTTTAATATGCCTGGGAACATATTCAGCATGCCCCAGGCATACCTGCCCAATGGCACCGCTCAAGAACTTGAAAAGCTCTTGCAGCCAACGCTTCTGCATCTCAACCAGAGCGGTGTCCCATATGGTAGAGGCCGGCTCTCGTACACAAAGTGCTTTGATCGCTGACACGTCGGTAGCATTCTCTTCCAACGACTTCCCGACCTTCAAAGATTCCTTCACCACTCTGGTCCCCGAGATGAATATCTCCGCGATCAACATAGGTGGCCGCCTTGTTCCACGTTCCCTCGTCGAGAACGAAACTGCGGCCGCCTCTCTGACGAGCGCCATCGGGTCGGTGATAGCAAGTGGAGGTATTTTGGCAGGTGTCTCGATGGATACCAGCAACCCACCGACCTCTCCGAATTCTGTGAATCCTGAGTGGCGTGAGACACTTTTTCTGGCTTTCATGGGCAAGTATGTCACTCTCGCACAAGGCAGAACCCATGTATTCACACTGCTAATCTCTGACCAGCTTCTACAACAACTATAACTTCACTGCAAACCTTTTAGGGCAGCGGATTGTCACTGACGTGTTGGTCCCAGCCTTAGAAAAACTCACGCCAGGGGGTGCGGCATATCTGAACGAGGCGGACTTCAACCAGCCAAATTGGCAGGACGTTTTCTATGGTCCAAACTACGCCAAGTTATTGGCTGTTAAGAAGAGATTCGATCCTGACGGCATTATTTGGGGCCAAACGGCAGTGGGCAGTGAGGGATGGGAGATACTCGCTGACGGCCGTCTCTGTACAACAACTTAGTGTAGGAGTTAATAGGTTTAAAAAGCGGCTATACGGCCCGGATAGTGGGAATCACACGGCCTGGATAGTTGGGCTGGAGGGATCGGGGGGATTGAAATGCATGCAAAATATAAATCCGATTGTTTTTATCATTTTTACTCGTTTTTTGCACAGGGTTATGTAGATAGAGGGTGAGGTTTTAGTGGTGTTGTAGATTTTTGTATGGCTCGCGGGGTGGTGACAAATGGTATTGGTCTTGATATCCGAACATTTGTACGACACTGGTGGGAGAGCAGATGCATGCATACCTATGGATGGGTGACATTATCAAACAGCCTCGCAGTGGTCTGTTGGTCTGTTGGTCGGTTGGTATATTTGACGCCCGGCAAAAGCCTCACGGGGGCATCTGGCGTGTTGGGCCGTGACACTACATCGATTCGTCCGACAAGCCAAAACCAACAGCATACATGTGAGCAAAACGGGACTCATATGACCCAATAATTGGAAAAGTAAGGGTCACACGACTTGATGCATTTCAGGCTGTATCCGGTTCAGTTTCCACCGTTGACCCATGGCTTGAGCCCCCCAAGGTGTTGGTGTTGGTGATCCATGCATTATACCTCCAACGGTGTTGGTGGCCCCCAGTGATGTTGGTGTCGTTGGTTCCGCAATGCCACGTCGTAATACTCAAGCCATACTGGCAGCTCACAGGCGATATGCAGCATATCCACCAACAGCCACAAGAAAATTCTAGGGTAGGAGCCTATATCGGACTAGATTGCTCGATTTGAAGACCTTCAAATGGGGGACACCCCGAAGGCCACAACCTCGGGGAAAGACAAGCTGCTGCGTGTTCCAGATCCATTACGCAGCGCCGGACCTTCGCCCGTCGCCCATCCTGAAACTTACTCTCAATTATCTTTCCAGGCCAAGACGCAACTCTAACTACCATGTCTTTGACGCTCCATACCGTCACCGCAGAGGACGAGTTCAAGCGGGTGGTGGACGTCGAGCTCGAGGCCTACAGCCAGCCATTCAACGGCTTCTGGGAGCTTCTCGTGGGCTCGTCGCAGGACGAGTGGCGCGCCCGCCAGTGGTCCTGGCACGCGAGCGACCCGAGCAGCCACTGGGTCTACGTGACCGACGAAGCGACCGGCGAGGTGATCGGTGCGACCAACTGGAACATCCACGACACGAAGAGCCCCTGGACGGAGGAGGGGCCAACGCTGACAGCCTACTGGCTCGAGGGTAAGCCAGCCTCCATGCTCTGTAGCGCAATTCGCCGGCGGTTGCTGAACACTGATGTACGGTAGGCCCCGAAAAAGAGGTTGGAGACCAGCTCTTTGCCTCCTTCTTTGGCCATCGCCCCCCTCTGATGGACAAGCCTCACCTGCGTAAGTACCTTACCTCCCAGCCTGGAACTCATGCCGCAATTATTCTGATGATCTACGTACCGGTAGTCATCTCCTACTGCTGTACGCATACCGCTCACCGTCGTCGAGACGCCGCACGCATGATGCTCCAGTGGGGCCTGGACAGAGCAGACGAGCTCGGCCTGGACGTCTTCGTCGAGTCGACCCATGATGGCCGCCCGGCGTACGAGGCTGCCGGGTTCCGGGTCATTGGCGACTTTTCTCTGGACGCTACGACGGAGAGCCCCAGTGATGGCTTCAGTGCTGCGAGGGAGAAGTTCGGTGCTCCGCTCTCGGGCTGGATCATGAAAAGAGATGCTGTGCCTAAGCAATAGGACATCAACTAGATACTCGCGGTCTCTATTGCTGATGAGAGTGGGCACTGGTGCCTGAGTTTTGGTGGCCAGGATGGGCATGAGAGAATGAAAGGGATGGCGCATTCAGAATGATTCTGGAGCCTGGTACTCGTCATCTACGGTTGTAAGAGGGTTACGTATAAGTAAGGTTGCTCAGTACCCCTTAGCAGAAATAAGCAAACCATCTGTTCCCTGCTTTGGATTTTCCGACTTACCGTTCTTCTAAAATTCCCATGCTTATTGCTTTTATGTGATAACCCGCTTGGGTTTCTTCAGATGCCTACGGCGGGCCTCTACCTCAGAGATTACCGACTTCGGAGGCTAGCCAGCGCACGCTGCCTTATTATCAGGTTATTTCTTTCCTTAAGTTCTACCGAGTGGCTACAGAGCTCTTCTCCAGCTATCGAACAGTTGCTTCTAAGCTTTGACGAGTCTTATGTCACTGTTAAAGGAGCTGCTCGACCCGCGTGGTGACTTCAGGTACGGTAGTTTCGCACTGATTCCTAACAGGTCTTGATCCGAGCGATGAGACGTCGCTCTAAGCAGGAACATTGCAATAGCTGTATCTTTCAATGGATTACTTGGAGGATATCCTACGCCTAGAAGGTCCAGGTCCCCCCGGCTACCGCCCTTTATATCACCCTTCAGGAAAAGTTTGGTTGGAAGATGGCTTCGATATGCAGACGCTGATAGACATCAAGGAACCCCATACATCTCTCAAATTTACAAGGGCTTTTAACATTGCGTTCCTTCTCCAGCTTCTTCTATTCGTTTTAAACCTAAGCTTCCTTGTGTACAATGTCACCTCCTCGGGACGACATGGCGTTGATGTTGAGAATGAACCGGTAGGCTTCGGCCAGGATGGAGGTGTCGGTCCAGTAGCTTTCTTAGAGTGAACTTAGGTATCTAGGTACCTACTTAGTAGCTCTAGATCATCATGCAGGCGACGGAATGGACGTACGTTGAATCTGTACACCCGCACCTTCACATAGACGTACTACGGCGACTTGAATTTCCGGCCTATCTGATGCGTCCCCGGCTGGGCCAGATGCCCATCTCGCGCCAGAAGGCCCGGCCGTCGAGGCGGCGGCCGACAGCGGCCGTGTCGCGCGGCAGCGCGCGCACGCCCTCCTCGAGCATCAGCTCGCCGACCCAGGCGCGCAGCTCCGAGTGCCTCGCCACGCGGGCGCGAGCCGCCCGGGCCATGTCTTCATCATCATTGCCGTCCTCCTCCTCCTCCTCCTTCTCCTTCTCCTCCTCCCGGCGCAGGCCCTCGACGGCCCAGTCCTGCACCAGGTCCCACCAGTCGTAGACGTGCGTGTCGCACAGCAGCCAGCGCCGGCCGGGCGTGAAGCGGCGGTGCAGGGCGACGACGGCGCGCGCCACGTCGTCGCCGTGGATGACGTGCAGGGCGCCCTTGGCGCGCAGGTCGGCCTTGGTCTTGATCACGCGGTCCACCCACTGAGAAGAAAGGGGGGGGGCGGGGGGAAAGAAGCGTAAGAGCTTTGGTCAGCTATGATGACCGGTTCGTACACGTGTCTGAGGTACCGCACGGCAGGCAACGTGGTCGGTAAGACCGGGTAATGATGGCCTAGAAATGCTCCTCTCGATCGCGGAGGCAGCTCTCAAGAATCCCGGGATGCGCCGGGGGCCAAGGAAGAAAGGCAGAAAGACCGAGTAGAATGCATGCAGATACTCACGTTCCGGGGCTGGCGCGCGGCGCCGTACAGTCCGGCCAGACTCAGGACCGAGGCCTTGGCACAGCCCATGAGCTCGTCCTCGGCGATGGCACGGGGGTTCTCCTTGTCGTAGGGCGACGACTCGTCGTTCCAGTCGGGCGCATTCCACTGTTTGCACCAGCCACGCACGCACGCGGCACATCCACCACATCAGCCCCAACACTCGAAAGAGAGAAAGACACAGACAGGGAGATACAGAGAGAGAGTGTGGAAAAAGAGAGAGAGAGCAAGAGCAGGGCAGGGGTCATCGATCGCGCTCACGATGCTGGTGACGCCGAACTGGATGTAGTTGGGGGCCCGGACGTCGTTGCCGTGGGCCTCGGCGTACAGGCGGACCAGGCGGGCGGCCTGGCCGGCGCCCTTGAGCGGGAAGACGACGAGCACGGTCCTGGCCGCCGGCAGGCGGCGGAAGGGGGCCGGGTCGTCCGAGGCCGGGTCGAAGCGGAAGGCGATGGTCCCCGCGCGGCCGTCGGTCGTCGTGGCCGCGTGCCGCACGCCCTCGCGCGCCAGCAGCGGCAGCAGGAACGTCGACGTCCAGCCCGCGCCGAGCACGAGCAGGTCGACGCGCTGGCCGCTCGCCATGGCCGCCGGGTCGATCAGCATCAGCGGGGCGACGAGGATTTAAATGGGTGGTGGACCGTGGGGGAGGGGGGGTGAGAGTGCGTGAGATGAATTATAGTGTCAGAAATGAAAAGAAGTGTCGGAAGTAAAGTGAAAGAGAGTGAGTGAGGTACGATGTACTGAGTGACGTGCTGGATGAGATTTCATGTACCTAAGGTTTGAGGTTCGGGTAGGTAAAAGTCAATGAGCTACGACGTAGACTTCCCCGCTCCGCCATATTTCGAAGCGCCACAAATGTCTTTAAATGACCACAATCGCATGAACACAATGGCTGAGCAATCCAGTCACACACAATAATTACCACAGTAATTACAAACCTTTTTCGTGACGATACTGCTCGATTGCGGCCATATACACAATATGAAGTGTAGCGATGCTATAGTCCTCTTCGGCCAGTGTATTCACAGTATATGACTTGCAGACTCCACCGCTGCTACGTAACGCCTGTTTGAGTCCGGGCACCTTTAACAATTCTGAAATATCAACCGTCGAAAGGCTCGAAGATCAAAAAGTAGTTCAAAGGGTGAGAGATCCGTCCAGCCAACGCCCGCGCGCCCGCTTGCCAAAAAGTCTCGGGGATCGTTCAATAGGCCAAACGTCACACAAGGAAGGGAGAGCG
Organism: Xylariaceae sp. FL0804; assembly: GCA_022539325.1. Taxonomy (NCBI): domain Eukaryota; kingdom Fungi; phylum Ascomycota; class Sordariomycetes; order Xylariales; family Xylariaceae; species Xylariaceae sp. FL0804. Next base: position 1,762,465 of record JAJKLG010000007.1, on the reverse strand, counting down.
GATTTCTCGCAAAGGCCAGCAGGCTCGTTTCTCCACTCTCTTCTTCTTCTTCTTCCCCTATGGCTCCTCCTCCTCCTCCTCCTTCTCGTCTTCTCGCCTCCACTCACAGCGAGGCCTCCTTGTGGATCTCGATGCCCGGCGGCGCGCCCGTCAGCGACTTGCACTGGGCGTAGATGACGAACTGGCCGGCGACGAGGCCGCAGGTCATGACGACGCGGGGGCCGAGGCCCGAGAGCAGCAGGCGGCGGGGGCCGAGCTCGCGGGCGAGCGAGAACATGCGCGCCGTGGTCGACTGGCCCGGGTCGCCCGAGCCCTTGTTGATGGCCGACAGCAGCGTGTCGGCCGGGTGGCTGAGCACGGCGGCCGCGGCGCCGGCCACGATGCCCGACGCCAGCTCGACGCCCGTGTCCTCGAGCCTCGTCAGGCGCGCGCGCCGCTCGGGCCCCATGGCCCGGTACAGCACCTCGACGGCGGCCTCGTGCACCGAGAACTGGCCCACGGCGTAGGGCACCTGCTTGGCCAGCAGCGGCACGAAGCCCGAGTAGAAGCCGCGCAGCCCCTCCTCGCGCGCGAGCCGCGCGAACCCGCCCGCGAGCCCGGGCGCGTAGCCGCGCTGCGACACGAGCCGGATGCGCGTCGCCTCGAGCGGGCAGAGGGCGATGTCGGCGAAGAACTCGGCGCTGGCGCTGGCGCCGAGGTAGATGGCGGTGCGGTGGCGCACGGCCGCGTCGGGCGACCCGACCAGGTCGATGAAGCGCTTCTTGAAGTACTCGTAGCCCGCGAACTTGGCGCCGCCCTGCACGAGGTAGCCGACGGCGGTGGGGCCGAAGCCCGTCAGCAGCGCCGACGCGCCCTCCTTGGCCACGATGGACCGCCCCGCCCGCAGCATGTTGTGGCCCTTCAGGCTGTCGTCGACCTGGATGCGCGTCTTGACCACGTCGATCGGCGTGGCACCCTGGCGGCAACGGCATTAGTGAGTGAATCGCACACGAGACCACGACGCGCACACGTGCGGCTCACGGCGGCTCACTTACACCGTGGGTGGCGGTGGCGGCGAGCGCGCCGGCGCCGAAGAACTTCACATAATCGCTGAGCCCGAAGTCGGGTGTCGTGCTGCCCGAGTCTTTTGCTGCTGCTGCCATGGTGAAGGGTGTTCTGCTGGCGGACAGCAGCGAGGAAGAGGAGCTTGTCAGACCGGCAGACGATGAATTCCGGTACCGGGTAGGCCCTAGAACGTCAGATGGCACTGTCCGATTCGGGCACGTCGATTACTCAGCGACAGAACGGTGGTAGGGCGGCCGATTATCTCTCTGCCACGAATTGAGTTTTCGAGGTTGTGACGATGATGGGGAGGGTAGAGATAGTATGAGTCTTGGGCGTGGCACAATGAGCTGGTGTTGTGGCTGGGCGAGCCTTATATTGCGCTGATGAAAATAACCTGGTCAAGTTATGGGAGTTTCCCCGTAACAAATGATATGACATCATCAGGTGTGAAACCACAAAACATCTCGAGCTTGGTTCCAGATAATAAAATCCGCTAGTGACGGGCTACTTCCTACCTACCTTAGACTTACCTTCCTGCATGATCTTGCTCACTTCTGACCCTATTAACTCTTGCTCTACCATGCCGCTGGAATCCAACGACGGAGAGTGCCATCCGTACGGCCCCGGACGGGCACAGGGCAGACCACGGCGCCCACACGGCACGGCACGTCAGCGGCCATGATTGTCACGCTATATACCATACCATACGCTGTACTGTGCCGTACCGGTACCTGACTCGAGGGACGCGGAGCCGCAAGACGCGAGCCGCGACGCGCGTGTCATGACTAAGTACAGCACTTGAGGGTCTTGCCCCCCTCTCACGGCGGAAGCTAATAGCGTAGCCCACTGGGTGCGGCACATGTGGTTTCTGGACGCGGCACATTGGTTTCCGGTGGATAGACACCCGGATGTGTTGGCGACCTTCCGGGACGCCCGGGACTGCCAGCGCCAAGCCGGTATCTCCACACGGACTCGGGCCGGGCCCTGCGGCGGTGCCCAGTCGGACGTAAAGGACAGGACTTCGGGACCCCGTATCCCTCAGCAGTAAGTGGCTCTACTGTTAAGATTTGGGTAGAGCCCAGTGATCAGTACACCAAATTCCCCTGTAGACCTCATCCACTAAGCAGTCTTGTCCCCTACCTATACCTTCGCGCCGCACTACGAGTTGGTGGTGGTAGTAGAAGTCCGTGCCCCCTCCCCCTCCCCCTCCCCCTCCCCCTCTCCCTTCCCCTTCCCCTCCTCCCCTTCTTCACCCTCGCCCGCGCCCTGGCCCTGGCCCGCGTCCCCGCGGCGGTGCTCCAGGATGGCGCGGTGCGTGACGCGCATGGCCTCGAGCGCGGTCGGCACGCCGCAGTAGACCATGGACTGCAGGACGGCCTCGCGGACCTCGACCTCGGTCACGCCGTTGCGCAGCGCGCCGCGCGTGTGCAGCGCCAGCTCGGCCCAGCTCTTCAGCGCCGTCAGGAAGGCCAGGTCTGTGTTTGTGTGTCGCGCGCGCGGTTTGGGGAAGAAAGTCACTGGTCAGTTGGAAGTTCGCTAAAGGCTTTTTGGAAAGGGCATTGGTCTGGACTGTGCTCGCGTAGGTAACTACAAGAGGGACGACCCGGCGGAGATGAATCTCATCTTCTTCCCTCGTTCAGGGGCGTGCGAAGAAGCGGAGAGGGGTGTGGGGTGTGGCGGGAGGCAGGAAGGAAGGAAAGAAGGACTCACTAAGCAGGCTCCTCTGCTTTCGCTCGAGCTCTGGGCGCGTCCACACGTTCCCCCACGCGTACTCGGTCATCTATCGGATACTAGGGTCAGCATGTATAAAGGGTCTTGAAGAGTTGGTGGGAAGTGGAAAGAGGAAACAGACTAGGGAAAGGACGAAGAATAGAGAAGAAGGAGAAATGAAGGCGAAGAAAAGTGGAAAAGAGGAAAGGAAGGGTAGAAAAGGGGGAAGGGGAAAGAAGTAGAGAAGAAAAGAAGAGAAAAGCCAGGACGAAGCCCGAGACATAGAAAGGCCCGTTCTCCTTCCACTTCCGCACCAGCAAGCAAACCTTCCACCACCAGCCAAGGGGAAACGGGGCAGATCGGTCAACCCACTGACTATCCGGAGGAGGGATTAATAGAGGAACGCGAGGCGCAACTGACCAGCTGCTGGAACGGGCGCCAGTACTCGTCCTCGCGCAGCTCGAGCGCGCGCGTCACGTACTGCTCGCCCAGCACTAGGATTTGTTAGCCAAGAGACCATCCTTCTTAATCTTTCTCCTCATCTTCCTCTTGCTCTTGCTCTTGCTCTTGCTTTTGCTTTTGCTTTTGCTTTTGCTCTTGCTCTCGACATACAGAGATGGGGAGATGTTGGATCTCGGTGAACAGGCAGAATAATTCCCAGACGGCGGGGGGGCTTGAGGAGGGAGGAGGGAGCAAGGGGGGTGAAGTGAGAGAAGAACGACTCTGGACGAGCTCACTCACCCTCGCCCCGCACCGCGAGGCCCCTCGTGAAGGCCGCGTTCTGCCCATCGTCGTCCTTCTTGTTGGGCGTCGCCATGGTGAGTTCGATGGTTGTCGCCGAGGAGGAGGAGGAGGAGGAGGAGGAGGAGGAAGAGGTCAAGTTCCGGATAGGTAAGTTATAACGGGCCTTTTCCCTCTTAACACGATCCCGAGGATGTATACCTCGCAGCTTGGTGTTCGTCCTGCTTCGACAGGTATACTTAGCTACCATACGTAGGGTATGAAAACGTTCACAATTTATACAGAGTAGGAGGTAGATACTGTAGATGAGCAACGAATACTTATAGGAAAGGTGTAAGTCGGCATTGAGTTAAGTATACTCGGTCGGCAGAAAGGTCGATGCGGGGACGAATCCCCGATCCTTCCGAGCGCTCTGCCGGCGCTTTTCGTTCGGCTATGAGCGCCGGGAGTGGTTGACGTTGGGGAGCCGGCGAAACCTTGCAGTCACTCCGAATTCGTGTCTGCGCAACGACCCCTACCTATCCGCATTCCTCCGGAGACTGAACCACCCGGCAGGAGAGCTCAATCAGCATGCCCGTAGTTCAAGATCGAGCAAGGCGCATGCTAACCTGGGTAGAATAGCAGTCAGACAGGTCGATGAGCACTGAAAGCGAGTACACGGCTGCCTTCTATCAGAATGTCAGCCATATCCGTGTTCTTTGGGAGTATCGTCGTGGGTGAGGATCGGGTGCCCGAGGTAAGTGAAAAGCAGCCTTCCGACTGTACATGCGAGCGACACTAGAGCAATTCAGCATAGAGAAAGTTGTGTGAATGGCTTTTTCCCAGCCTCAATGCACCCCGCTCTATTCGCCTGCCCCCCGGACTCCAGATGCAGTATTTACAAGGGCCGCCTTGCCCGAATTTCCCAGTGCCGTCCCGTCCACGCCTTTCGCTCTCTAGGTCGTTCGTGGAAATAATACACTCGATCAGCTTTGGTTGCGGCACGTCCATGTATGCCATCACAGCTCGTTGGCACAACCCACTCCAAAGCAGCCAAGCTGTGCCTCCACGTCCCTAAGTGAAGAAGCAAAGCTCCAGGGATCGTTTCTCATTGCTTCAAGTCCAAATCTGTGGCACCGCTGTGTTTTGAGGGTGCGCTCGCGCTCGTCGCAGCCTTGACGTTCTCGAAGACGCCCGAGAAGGCCCGGCCGACGTCGACCATCACCTTGGGCCGCGCCTCCACGGGCGTCTTGTCGACGCCGCCCTTGTCCTTCGAGTTGACCTTGGTCAGCTCCGTGACGAAGCTCTGGCCCCACCAGGCCGACGTGTACTTAAAAACGTAGCGCTCCAGCTTGCGGAAGTTGGCCTCGCGCAGCTCCGGTGACATGGTAACGGCGTCGTGCAGCGCATTTGCCAGCTCCTCCGTGTTCCACGGGTTCACGATCAGGCTGCCGTTCAGAGACTGGGCCGCACCGGTAAACTCGGACAGGATCATAACGCCGTGACGGTCGTGCTGCGTCGCAATGTACTCGTACGAGACGAGATTCATACCGTCACGGGTGGAGCTGACCAGGCATGCGTCCGAGGCAGCATAGAGAGCGCAGAGCTCATCAAAGTTGACGCTCTGGTGGAGGAAATGGATGGGCATGAATTCGATGGTGCCGAACTTGCCGTTGATCCTTCCCACCAGCTCGTTGACGACGGCTCGAAGATTTTGGTACTCCTCCACGTCCTGGCGGGACGGCACGGCCACCTGTACAAGCACAACCTTGCCGATCCATTCAGGGTGCTCGGTGAGAAAGACCTCGAGCGCATGGAGCTTCTGTGGCACGCCCTTGATGTAATCGAGACGGTCGACGCCGACGATCAGCTTGACGCCCTCAAACTTGCGGGTCAGCGTGGCGATGCGCTCCTGGACCTTGGGCTTCTTGAGGCCCTCGACGAACTTCTCGGGATCGATGCCGATGGGGAAGGCACCGACGGTGATGAACCTGCCCTGGTATTCGATACCGTTCGGTGTCGTCGGGCTCTCGAGGATGCGGGAGCACGAGCTCAGGAAGTGGCGGGCGTAGTCGTACGTGTGGAAGCCGATCAGGTCACACTCGAGCAGACCCTCGAGCAGGGCCTCGCGCACCGGTAAGATGCGGTAGATCTCGCTGCTGGGGAAGGGCGTGTGCAGGAAGAAGCCGATTTTGACGTCCTTCCTGTCGCCGAGCCCCTTGCGCAGCATCTCGGGCAGCAGCATGAGATGGTAGTCGTGAACCCAGATCAAGTCGCCGTCCTGGACGTCTTTGAGCATGGTCTCGGCAAAAAGCATGTTGACCTCCTTGTAGGCCTCCCAGGCGCCCTCATCGAAGGTGATCTCGCCGGGGTGATAGTGGAACAGAGGCCAGAGGATCGAGTCTGGAGCAGAGAAGGCCAGGTCAGGAGACACATCCGCAGGGCATCGGTGACAGGGGTCCTACTCACTGGAGAAGCCGTTGTAGTGGCGGTCGGCGAGCTCGTCGTCGACGAATATGGGGTGCGCATTGTACTCGTCCTTGAGCTGCTGGCTGACGGTGCCAACTTCGGCCTCGGGCACTTCGAGGCCGGGCCAGCCGTACCACTGGAAGCTGGTCGTCTTGCTCAGCCCGCTGAGACCGGTGACGAGGCCACCCGAGGACATGGAGAAGTCGTAGTTCCCCTCATCCTGCCGCTTGATGGTGATAGGCAAGCGGTTGGAGACGAGGAGGAGGCGTCTGTCGCCCACGCTGGGCGCCTCAGAGGACTCGGACATGTCGGACGGACGGGTTCAGCTGTCAGGTCAGCAGCAACCCATTCGATCGCTGGTTTGTGGGCGCGCGTTGAGAAGCAGACGGCGACGGAGGCTGGTCTGCAGGCGAGGAAAAGGTATCACAGTCTGAGAGGTAAGGTACTGCAGTAAATACCTAAGGCAAGGAGGCAGGAGAGATGAGGTATATGATGGCGCAAAGGTGCCAGGAGGTTAGCGATGCTATGTTCGGGTCAGGGGAGCTCGAAGGACAACACAATGGCAAGTTGGTTGGGAGGTGTAGTACTTCTTGTTTTTTATCATGTCCCGTTCCTGAAGGAGCAGGGTCAGACCTGCTGTCGGTGGGCTACCAACGACGTAATCCTGCCGTGTGCTTTTTGCGACCAGCAGGGATCAGTCATAACCTTATCCTGCTATCAATGCTATCCATGCTATCTTCTGCCGCATAGCCGCATATCTATGTCCATATCCGTCACCCCTTGACATCCCGCGACGGCAGATGCCGGAGCGAAAGGTCCTGATCGGGCACCTCTCGCCATGGGATAAATAATCTCGTCCCCTCTCGCCAAGGGCCCAAGCCCAAGTCCCATCTTTGCTTCCATCTCTGTTATATATTTCAGTGGCGTCATGGACTCGAGACTCAGCTGGGAATTTCTTATTCATAGGCTGAAACAACCCGTCTGTGCGCTTCAAGAATTCGCGTCCCGGCAGCTCGTTCCTGCCGCGTTGGCGGTGAAATTCTTGCCGGAGCGGCCCAGCCCATAATTCCGGATTATGCAAGACGGCGGCACGCGTCCGGCATCTCGACTACTACCGTGTCCCGGACCTAAATCTCCCCTTCTCCGCATGTCCCGGACCTGTCCTCCGCTGCCTTATCACAATGCCCACCTGAGAAACAGTCATCTCGATCCACCTGATAGTTTCGGAATCATAATGCCACCAAAGAGATTGATCGCATTGAAGTATAATCATCGTAGACAATGACCTGTCATTTCTTCCTACTATCTCTGAGTCATACACCGAAGTCTGGATATCTTGAAATGACTGAACGAGAGAGCCATCACATAGTCGTATCTACAATGTGGGTAACATAAACTAATAGCCAAGGGGGCAAAGATAGGGGCTTCACCCTAACCAGTTAGTAATCCAGTACAGGTAACTGTGCCGAGTTTCTCCAAGTTATCATAAGGCTAGAAACACTTGACAGAGTTGCTTTTGTAGAACATCTAAGCTAAGGTACCAGGTAATCAATCCACTTGCATAAGACAGCATCACAAACCATGCATTGAATATTCTGTCACCAATATTTACTGCTCCCTACTTATATAGGGAGGCAACTAGACAGCTCTTCTACTGTTGAAATACAGAGCATATTGGGGCTTATGTACTTTCATGAGAGAATGCAAGGTGAGTGGCATGGTGCAAAGAGATGGTCTCTCTTGGATGAGATTATCTCTTGACACCTACGGACCTCGAGACTAAAACTAAAGGCACTGCTGGAGGCAACCCCAAAACATGGGCAAAAAGGGACTTCGCCCAGATTGAGGTATAAGCAGACATTTTTCCCAAAGTATGATGTACACAGGCTTACATACCAGGAATCGACCGTAAGGTATTATTCTGATGTTACCCCAACCGATAAGTAACAATGTCCACATTCATCGCAAGTGCAAACCAGAGCCGTAATACCAGGCTAAAGACTTCACTATTTCCAGGGTACAACTAACCAATTACAGAAGGAGCCACAGCATGCTCTGCTTCGTTTGTTTTGTCTTGTCTCGATTCATTGACTACTTACGGGACTTATATTCGGCTCTCACGGCGCCCGCAGGCCGTTGCTTGCGGAGACACAGAGAGCTCTCGCCCACAACCCTTCACCACTGTTGTCCCCCTCGCAGTTTTTAATAGCTACAACCGTAGTCTTACTCCGGAGTTATATTTCTATACCAGCTCGCATTTAATACAAAATCTTTCTATTGAAGAATCACAACTGCAACCCCCCCCTCCCCCCAACACCCCCAACACCCCCAACACCCATATGTACCACGGTTCCGCAAGCGGACATACGTCGGTCTGTCGGTACTTCAACTGACTGACCGACGTATGTTGTGCGTGGACGGACAGAACATGTGTGTCTCAGACAGCAAGCAACTGGCTGGGTCATTCGCATTCGCTCGAAGGCAGGTAACTTGAATACCTAGGTGCCAGAGCACCGGTCCACGCCGGCGGTCAGGATTCTTACCCACCACGCGGCCGCCATGGCCGAGAGGACCGTCAGAACCGTTTGGGGAGAGGGGAGGGGTCTCAGGTCTCACAGCGGAGGCATCTTCTTCTTCTTCTTCGGGTCCCATCCACGTGTCTTGATTCGATTCGATTAAGTACTTGAGTATGTAACTACCATGGTGAACAGAAGACGAAGAAGAAGAAGAAGAGAGAGGAAAAAGAGCAGATGACCCCTATTTCGCCGTGTCTGTCCCCGGCATTTTTGCCCGCCCGCCGCCGCTCCCCTGGGTATAATGAAGCATAGTTATTCTAAGGAACGTGGTCGTCACTCAGGGCCTTCAACCTCAACATCTATCCGAGCGAAGCCCGGAGGGGTGCACATCACGAGGTAGCCCCCCACCCATGGCTTTCGTACTACCACACGGCGCAACGTGACGGGACGGCCCGAAGCGGCGAGCGATACCGTGAGACCGCCGCGCGCGGGGGTGTATCGTGTGTGGCTCGGCCGTCCTCGGACGACACACACGCCATGCCACAGCCCTGGTACATACGATTCATCCATCCGCCTTTCCCGGGCGTTCCCCCACCACCAACACCATCACTATGCCGCTTTGGTTCTCTTCTGGTAAAAATGCAGCAAGCAAGCAATTCGTCCCACCGGTGCACAGAGGGAGAAAGACGCGCGGTCACGGCCGCACATCTGTCGAGCAGCTCGTGTCGTGCGTTCCCGTTCCCGCCGGCTTGCGCTGCCGAATTTGCATGTCGTCCCACCAGCGCTCGGATGCTGAGCCGGGCCAGTAAGACTGGCTACCGGTACGTACCTATCTACCTAACTTGCCTTATCTTGCCTAGGTGAATAGAGCGACCTAGCAAGGCAAGGTCAAATAGGTAGGTAGGTAAACAAGTAGGCCGGCCTACTTTCTCCCCCCGCGGCATCGCGGCCGCGGCCCCCGCACCCGCCTAATAGTCGTACCGGTAGCACAGGTAGCCGCCGAGGGTGTTCATGACGTCGCTGACGGTGGCGTCGGGCAGGATGCCGTTGGAGCTGAGCGTCGTGTCGAGCGTGATGGTGTCGTTGCAAGGGGTCGACTGCGTGGCGCAGCCGTCGATGGTCGTGAGGCGCGACGCGTCGGCGTTCTGCCAGATGCGGAACCCGTGGTCCACGAACAGGTGGTGCATGAAGAAGATGGGGTCGCCGACCGACGACGTCACGTCCGACATGACGGCCCCGATGCCGTCGTGGCCGTAGGCGTGCGGGCTGTGGCGCCGGGGTGGTCAATTACCGTACCGTACCATAGGTTACTTGATTACTTGCAACCGTGGCACGGGGGAGGGGAGGGGGGGAACCGTGGGGGGCGCGGGAATGACGCGGCGAACGACTTACCCGAGCTCCTGGCATCCTCGCATGGTGTCGTAGTCGGTATCCGAGTTGCAGTCCGACACGAAGCCCGAGTTGACCTCGGCCGTCAGACTCTCGTTGACCGCTCGCGAGAGACAGTGGTCTGTGAACCCGTCCCCGGGGCCAATGTGCAGCGTCAGATTGCCGAAGGTCTACACGTCCACGTCGGTTAGCATATCCGAGCTGACAATGGGCGGTCAAGAAGCAAGAAGCAAGAAGACTCGATTTTCGAACTCACCCCGGACTCGACGCAGGTGCCCTGCCCGTCGGAGGTGATGAGAGGCGCGGGGCCAAAGTAGGGGTCGGTGAAGATGCTCGCGCCGTTGAAGTCGCCGGCGTTCTTGGTCTCGTCCCACCACGGCATAGCTCGGTCGAAGCCGCACTCACTGCGCAGCAGCGACTCGAAGACGTGGACGAAGTACCGGTGCCACGGCAGGAACTTGGCCATCATGTGAATCTGGTTGGTCAACTGCTGGTGAACCGAGACGAGGTCTTCGTATCTACTGGTCGATCCGGGAAACGCGGATCCCCCCGAGGGGCTGTCCATCAGGCACTTGATGGCCGTGACGAAGGCGGTGCGATCTGTGTCCTGGAAGTTGTCCCACTCATATCGGATGTTGGGGTCGCTGGCATTACACGTGCTCGTGCTGGTGCTCGTGCTGGTGGCCTTCACTTCCGGCTCGGCGACCACTTCCTTCTCCCCCTCCACCTTCTTATCGTTGTCGTCGCTGGAGTCACTGGAGTCACTGGAGCCATCACCAAACAGCTCGAACTTTGGCCCGTCGTTGTAGGCGCCGTTCTCGAACAGGTCGGCCAGGGCCTTGTCGGCCAGGTCAGCGACTTCCGAAGGATTAGAAAGGTCAAAGTGCGAGAACTGCGACAGGTCGACGAGCTGAGCCCGCTTGCTGATAGAGGCGGGTGCAGCAATAGGTTTCTTGGGCACCGCGAGCACGGACGCGACGAAGGCAGCGCAGACCGCCGACGAAGCTGCTGAGAATCGCATCGTCGGTCGGAGTGGTGCGGGTGTACAGAGAGAACGTGGCCTGGCGTGGGCTTGTCACGATCAACGCCGAAGGTCAGGTTACTTGTGAAGGGGCCAAGACCAGCAACGGACACAGAGAAGGAGAGTGTAATAGCAGGCCACTTAAGTAGTAGCGGCGTCTCGCGAGACACTGCTCTTTTGGTTGAACGAGTAGCTCGTAGTTGGACTGGGAGGTACCCGGACTAGACGACTGTCATCTTCATTGGAGGACGTCGATCAGGCGTCGGCGGGCAAGCTGACGGTTAAGACGGCTCCCTCCTCAGCTGTTGTTAGTCGCGACTGGGTGTTCCCCGTCTGGGCTTTGAGCCCACTCGGGCCGGCTCCCAGCGTCATGGCCCGTTGTCAAGCCTGATTCGTAGGGTGCAGACAAAGACGGGCGATAGGAGGACAGGTGCCGCGGCGCCGACTGATGCATCCAGAACAACGCTTGTTCGCGCGCGGAACAAGGCTGACTGGACAGGAGCAGAGGAGCCCTGCCCCTGGGCAATACGAACTTAAGGGTCACCTCAGCATGCACCGGCCAGGGAGCACACCTCATGCTGTGTCAGGCCTAGCGCTCGCAGATCCCTCCGTCCGGCGTCATCCCTCTGACGCCCCAAGGGCTCCCTTTGTCGGCCGGCGGCTGCGGGGACAGCGGTTCTCGGACCTCTCAGCAGCCCAGACCAGCCCGCCTTGGCGCGCCGTTGCTGGACACATCTCGGGGTCAGACGGTGTGACGGCATCCCGCAGCCTAATTGCCGGCGCCGCGTTGGCCTTTTTGCTCGGTATCGCTGGATGCAGTGAGATGCGGGGCTGGCAGAGCTGAGATGCTCACAATCCTACCGTAGTGCTGACTGCTGAGAAGATGCCGCGGGGTGACTGTCGTCTGCAGACGGATTGGGCTCATCTCCGTTCTGTTGCCAGCAGTCCCGGATTAAAGGAAGCAAGGAGGCCCTCGCCTGTCCTGCGACAGCTGTGTCCACCGAATCCCGAATCGGCCATGGACCAAAAATATACTCTTACACAGTTAGTAGACCGCAACTTGAGACTTAGCCTGTAGGTACCGCACCGGTAACACTGCCACGTAACTGTGTTATTCGGCGCCGGAGATACTCGACGTCGGTGGTGACACAGGCATCCCTTCCGCCCTCTCACGTGTCCCCGTCACAGAGAGCGGACATAGGCCGATGCTCCAACCTTTTCACCACAGGCTCCCTCTAAGCACCCGAGAGGCCTTGCGTAGAGTAGCAGACGTTGGTGCGAGATTACGCCGTGTACACATGACGCGAGGCGCCACATGGCCTGCCGAACTGGGGTAACGCCGTGGCGACATGGACATATAGTAGTAGCTCGTTCGAGACCAAGCGCGGCGCCGAGTCGGGCGAGCGACCCAACCTAAAATGACTGCGAGTCGCCGGAGCAAGATGGGTTGCCCTATGGGTCCCAGGCGAATGGGCCGCGGCGGCAGATGGCGAACCAGAGCCGTCGGAAACTTCTCCAGACGCACGCTGTGCGGCAGATGTGACGTTGGATGGAAAGGGAACTGATCTACGCTGAAATCGGCGTCGCGCGCTCACTTCTCGTATCGGCGGGGAGGGTCGCGATGCAGGTCACAGTCGGGGTTGCAAGGCAGCGGTCCTGCAGCAGGTTACGTAGCTCTGCCATCTGCCCACCGGATCCCGTTCGGTCTGATGGAATGGAGGAGCAAGCTCTCCCAATGGTCATCTGCAAGTTGACGACAGTCGGACGATTACTGGCTTCTTGGCTTCCAGCTCGGCCCCCCCCGGGACCCGGGGTTTTCGTCTGATCGGGCTGAGCTGAGCTTTGCCTCCAGTGTCGTCCCGTCGGCTCTCTTCCCGCTACCGTGATTTCCAGGCTATCTCCGTTGTGTGAGATTTAGCTAGGGATATGCCTGCTCCTCAAACGTCCACCTCCCAACCTAAAGGTAGTGCGCGCCGGGGGACGTCCCGCTCGGCAAAAAGGTCCCGCGGGATGCCGGCACGGTGAGACGGCGAAGACGGACGCCGGAGTGGCAGGTTGGAGGCACAAATAATATGCAGTGCTGAGTAGAGATTCCGGCCCGAGGAGGCCTAGATGCTTGCAGAGAGAGCTCCTGCTCCGGGTATTACTATGGCGGTGCCAGCACACGGTAACATGGGCACATGGCACGCAGCATCGCAACATTGCGGTGGCCCCGACAGGCACGGAACCGGCGGTCAGATAATCTGGTCATGATATTCCGCGTGAAATGACGCCGGCTGTTACACGACATATCGCACTCCAGTCGCAGTGCATGCGTCCTGCTGACAATGGTGCTATTTGTCAGTCGTCCTAATAGGGCCAACCAACATGAGTCGGGTTATCGTCTGATGGCCGACGGAGCCTGTGGCCGGATGAGGCGGCGTGAAGGCGGGATATGAACGGTAGGTTGCCGTCGGTCACCTGGGCTTAGGTTGATTCTGCAGTAAGGGTGCGATGGAAGCGCTGAAAGGCGTACATGGTGAACTACGAAAGACTGAATTCTCCGTACAAAAAACTCGGATGTAGTTTGTACTGTTACCCGAGCATGCAGGATGAGGTTTGGCACGTTTTTTCCCATCGCCGGCTCCACTGGGAGCCCCACCTGTGGATGATTCGATTCAGGATTCGAATCTGTCCATCAAAATAAGGTTATGAAGGATTCCCACACTTGCCATTGCGGCCCAGGATAAATCTCAAGATAGGAGAAAGTACCGAATCTACGGTAGGGATGTGCCTGTCTAAATCGGCTCATCCCGATACCTAGAGGCTGGCAGAAGAGAAAGCACACAGAACGGTGAAGCCCGATTCGAGACAGAAAAGATCCCTTGGACGGCGCCGGTGCGGCAAGTCCTTCCGCCACACTGCGTGACTGCGTCCTGCAATCTCATCGTCGACTTTCTTCCTGCGCCGCAAGGGGCCTCCCTTGCCTTGTCTCAGCCTCCCGTCTGCTCCGAGTCAACGCCTTCCGCTTCGGGCTTATCCCATGATGCGCCACGGCCGCACCAGCCTGCCGTGCCTTCTGCCATGCTCCCTGAACGGGCCTTTGCGAGCTGCGAGTCACGTCCAGCGAACAAGCGAGCCGGCAGGCAGCTGCCGCGCGCCTCTCGGCACGGCCATCCGGATGTCGGTATCACGGCATCACGGCGGACGGATCAGCCTACACCGCCGGCGCTTCCGTTCGACTGTGCGGCCGGAAGCCCGGGGACTCGACACATCTCGGACTGCCTCAAGCGCCGAGAGCAATACTTGCCATCGGACTGCATTGCCCCGACGCCCGAATGTCGGTCTGTCCTGGGCTGCAGAAGGTCACACTAGGCCCCGAGACGATCACATGCCGGATAGCTTGCACTCCTATTGCTGGAGACGACATCAAGTATTGTCTATCGTGTGAATCTGGGTACTATACGTAAATAATTCGGGTATAACGTTGGGCGTAGCATTTGCCCACGCTCCGGGGGCGACTGGCTCAGCAATAGTTTTCCAAGAGTTGTTCCTGCGGTGCGGCATAACTTCCGGAGCTACCTGCACGGAGTCAACACGGACAGAGCAGGCAGAACCAAGAAGTGACCCTCTCGCATATTCTCGGTCTGCTATACTGGCAAGGTTATAGCGAGACACCGGGTCGTATTGGGATGGAAGTACCATGCATATACCTAACTTATCAGTCGTGTAACTCTCTAGGCTGCCGAGTTTCCGAAAGGCCCGAACCGCTTTAGTCGGGTAGATTTGCGAGTCCGAGACGCCTATTCCCGAACATCTTCTCGTAAGAGAGCCTGGATGTCGTCACTGGGCGGCCTCGGGCCTGCAGGGTAACGACTGGTCATGAAATGAGCGTGAACTGAGGCCACTTCTGTCACGCCAATGTTCTCGTTGGTGTCGATGGCCGTGGCTTCTCGGCATGGTATACCGTTGAGTCGCTTCCTGGAGTTCAGTGTTCCAGAAAGACCATTGGCATAGTCCAGGTGATCAAGGGCTTGCATCTGATCGTATGGGCAGATAGACTGTCACACTGTCTAGGCTCGGGATATCCACACACTTTCCCCCATACACGATTGCTCGGGGTCAGTAAATAAGCCGCAAAACTGGAATAGTCTAGGAATAGTGTTCTTACTCTTGCTTTCTGACTGGGGAAGAAAGCACCCTGAACCAAAAGGAACTTATCTTGACGGTATGCCCCGGAGAAGAGGTGCAGGTCTTTGCGTACCTACTCCGACGTTATTGATCCAGCGGTTGCCACATTACGGAAAGGGTCAACCCTGATTATATCTTTTCTCTTGGTAACACTTTGAAATGTACGCATCGCCATGGAGAACCAACCTCGCTATACCCCCGCTTATCACCCTCGGGCAAGGCAGACTACCGAAGAGGGGTGGGAGAGAGCGGTAGGTTGGTGTAAGTGGGGTATTAGTTCTGATGTTCGATGTTATTGACGTTCCTTTTGCAGTTGCTAAGCTCTGAGATAACCGCAGGAAAGGCTGCTTTAGGACCTCATACTGATCCCCGTACATAACCCTCTTTCGCTGGAGAACCAAGAAAGAAAAACCAGCTAGTTTCATAAGACCAGGAATGGCAGGCGTAAAACAGACTCACTGTCACTGCCACCAGGGAAAAAGGGAAAAAGTTGACTACCTACCTAGGTAACTATTCGATTTGATATCAATGCACTTGACCTACGGCACTCTTTAATCTGTCGTCTCGAAACCCCGAAGGTGTAACTCGGCAAGCCAGCCGTTCCTTAGTCTCCTGAAATCATTCTCTGTTTCTCTTCGCAATGACTCTACTCATATAATGATCAGTTATCCGACAAACACGTTCGATAATCGCGGCACTGTCAACAGTGCAGTCGGACACAACTACCGGCAAGCTGTCTTGCAGCTTGCTTGAGACCCATGATCGGGTCTAGGTCACAACTCGTGCGCTTAGACTACCTAGAGGTACTTACACTCATCACTCAGCCAGTCAGTCAGTTGGCTCCCCAGCAATAGGTGGATTCTCGCGAAGCGGGAGCGCCAACCCGACCTGGTTCACACACTCGCCATCTGTTCTTTCTGTTTGTACTTTGCATCTCATTCCTTCTTTTCCATCCAGGAAGTTTTGTATCGACGACAACCACGTGTGACGTGGCGTCGTATTCCATCCAGCATTCATATCTACTATCAAGGTATTGCTGCTACTACGGGTCTTGCTACAACGTCTGCTTATTCAAAGGCAGCGTTTTTTCACTTGGAGAGCATCGATCTATACCCATGGTTCAACAAGAGTTTCTACCACAGGATGGATGACGTTTAATGCGATATTTTATTAACGAAAAATGCTACCGAGCCCAAACGCCGCGTAATGAACGCCCTAGAAGTACAGCAGGAATCCTCCCCACTTCACCCTATCCAAGCACGCGTCCAACGAGGCGCGGTGTTTCTCCTCCTCCTCTTTCCCCCATCAACCGACCCGCGACGCGACGCGAGACGAATTTACAGCTTCATGCCGGCCATCTTGGCGACGCGCAGGCTCTGGCGCATGCTCAGGTCGAGCATGATCTCCTCGGAGCCGCCGGGGATGGCGTAGGCGCGCACGTCGCGGTAGAGGCGCTCGACCTTGGCGCCCTGGCCGCCGCGGCTGTAGCTCAGGCCGCCGAAGATCTGGGCGGCCTCGCGCGCGCAGAACTCAAAGGTCAGCGTGCTCTGGGCCTTGAGCCCGGCGATGGGCCCGCCCAGCCGCAGCATGGCCTCCGTCTCGCCCATCTTCTGGCACTGGTAGATCAGGTTCTCGAGCCAGTTGTAGCTGGCCTCGATCTGGCGCGCCATGTGCGCCAGCTTCATCCGGATCACCGGGTGCTCGATCAGCTTCTTGCCGAACGTCCGCCGCTTGTTGGCGTACCGCACCGACTCCTCGTAGCACACGCGCGAGAAGCGCAGGCACTGGATGATGATGCCCATGCGCTCGTGGTTGAAGTTGGTCATGATGACTGTGGTCTGTCAGCGGGTGTTGCCTCGCTGTAGAAATCGCAAAATATGACTCACCCTTAAAGCCCTGGTTCTCCTTGCCCAGCAGGTTCTCAACGGGCACCTTGACATCCTCAAACGTGATGTAAGTGGTACCACTGCTCCACACACCCTGGCAGTCCATGCGTCGCGTGCTCACGCCGCCCATGTCGCGCTCGATCAGCAGCAGCGAGACGCCGTTCATGCCCTCGCCGCCAGTGCGCACTGCGGTGGTGAAGTAGTCGCACCAAATACCGTTGGTGATCCACTTCTTCTCGCCGTTGACGATGTAATGCTTGCCGTCCTCGGACAGCTTGGCCTCGCACGACAAGTTGGCCACATCAGATCCTGCGTCAGGCTCCGTAATAGCCAGGCAGATGCGCTTCTCACCCGACACAATGCCCGGCATAATGCGGTCCTTCAACTCCTTCTTGCCGAACTTGATCAGCGGCGGGCCGCCGATGCCGAAGCCGCCGATCATGTTCCATACGAAGCCACCGGATCCAACACGCGACATCTCGTCGGTCACAATCATCTCGTGAAATAGGTCCCACTGTTCCGGAGCCACGCTCTTGACCGTGTTCTTGACGTACTCGACGGGGTAGTGCACGCCCAGCAGGCCGGCGAGGTAGCCGCGACGTCCAGCCTCGAGGAAGATCTCGCGTGGGACCTCCTTCTTCTCGTCCCACTCCGTGACGTTGGGCTCGATCTCATTCTCGACCCATTCGCGCACCTCGGCGCGCAGGGCGGCGTGCGACTCATTATAGTAGGGAGAGTGGTACTGCGGCGAAGGCTGTCAGCGCTATGCAAGTGAGGAGGCTCGGACATGGCGGGGAATGGACGCACACTCTGGTACCAGCTGGGATCTGAAAAGGGGATCTGAGCACCGAAGGGCTCTAGAGGCTCGCTCTCCTCGCTTGATGAGGGGATAACAGCCTTGGAGGTCGTCTTCTTGGGCTCGGGCGCGGCGTAGGTGGGCGAGGGCTCGGCCTCCACCTTGGGCTTGCTGTCGAGAGAGCCGACCTGCAACGATGGCTTGTATTTCTTGAGGATGCCCTCGTTGTGGTACTTCCAGAACTGCTTGGAAGCGTCCTTGCCGGCGACGCGGGTGAGAATCTTCTTGCCGCCTGCAACGGATGGCCGGGGTTAGCGATGCGACGGGCCGAGGAACTGTCGGAGTCGACGGAAGAAATGCAGAGAGGCAGAGAATTAAGGAGACGCGGTGGCTTGAACTCTACCACTTACCCGGGTGCTCCTCCTGGAACTTTGTCAGGTCGTAGACATCGTCGTCGACAATGATCCACAGATCATCGCCCTTGTTATGCGACGCAACGGCGTCCTTGCTGAAGGTCTTGGACATGGTGGCGGGACGGAGAAACGTATGAACAAAATGTAGGGCAGCAAGGATGCTGAGAATGGGCTAGTAATGCTGGCGTCAGAAGAAGGGCGGGAGGTGAGAAAGGGGAGAATGGTCGGCAATGGGATTGTGGAAATGCGCCATTCCAAAGCTTTAACCACAGTCAGAAAATCACATGCCGCAAACAACCGCAGCGGCGGCGGCGGCGGTAGCAGCAGCTGGAGCTCGGCGACCCGCTTTGCCTCCCCCGGAAGCAGGGGGGGAAAGGCCTGAAATCTCCGTGGGGATGGATGGACGATTCTGGATAGGCCGGGCTGGAGAGTCCTGGAGAGTCCAGACAGCGCACATGACCTCTTGGACCGCGCCGCGGCGAGTCGTGTCATGTGGCCTGGCCAGTCAACCCCGTAGAGGCCGTACCTCGCCCGGCCTCTGCTCTGCATGTGAAATTCAGGTACTCTTTTCCCCAGGTACACAGAGCGTGTGCTGATGTCATGTCCGTCCTGCTGACAATGGAGTGTGGGGAGCTGTTCCTGGCCAATGGCAGACTTCCAAATTACCGAGGCACGGGTATGGGTGGAGCTGGTCCTGCTGGGTCCACCTCCGGCTGCCGAGCCGAAGTAACCCTGCTCGGTGACTTTTCTCCACGAAACAACCTCACGCACCCCGGACTCCGTTGTTTCGACATACTGTAGTTAACCACTTCAACGACATCAATACTCTCCCAAGAGGTGTTCGAGCGAGTCAGATTCCCGAGTTATTGATTATTCATCATAAAGACGTATTCTGAGAGGCCATCTGTTATACCGAATCACTCGACACGGCCACTTCAAGTAGAACATCTGAGTCTCGTGACTGACTTTTGTTCTCACGATGAACAGCGGAAATGCAAGATAAAACCATACCTACCAACTACCGTATATAGTCGAGCAGTACTCTGCCATGGGTGTACTCGATTTACACGGAACCATGGGACTAATTGTGCTGGGCCAGTGGCCTTTCTTCGAGGACCATCTGTCAAATACCCGTATCTCCCGCAGAGACTATCAGAAGAGAGTGCAAAGCGCCGCATCCAATGCAAAACGCCATATACTCATTTTTCCCATAAGTCAGGTAGTGGCTATTTCATCCCGCCCGCAATTATATTGACGATGGGCAAAGGAGAACTGAACCAGTGACAGTTGTGGAAGCACTTGCTTTAAGCTTAGTTCTATTATCATGAGTTTGAAAATCATTGAAGCATAAACTATTTCAAGCGACCATCCCGCTGTGTGGCTTGCTTTGAATGTCAATCTAATACTTTAACGCTGGTAGATAGTGGGCCTGTGAAACGGCTCTCGACTTGCCAGCTCTGCTATACCACAGCTTACCACATATCATGGGACACTGGCCCGCACGATCTGCCAAACTCACTAATTGCTAATTCCAAGTACGAGGCATCATTCTTGGAGTGTCGTGAAAGCGAGAATATCACTGCTTCCATCTGGTCACAAGCAAGTTGGGGCGATGGAGGCAGTACATAGCCCATCCGCGCTTGAAGAACCTGGTCAGCATGCTCTACCCGATGTCCCAGATGGACATTATCCTTCTCCGTCTCGATGCTCGCAATGAATACTAAGGACGTACCAATATATTCATTCAAGAGACACGAAAAGACAGCCAACAAAGTGCACATAGGGGCTTAATTCATACCATCGTCGTTGGCCACAACCCGTACCGGTACTGCCATAACAACTAAGTCACTTACACCCCAATTCTCCCCATTCTAAACACCACGACCTGCTTCTTCCAAGACGTGATAGGTAGCCTTCATAATATCCAGAGCACTATGTTGTTCGCCACTTCGCTGACCTGGTCGCTGGCACTGTTGGCTGTCCCCGTGGTGATCATGGCCCAACCCGGGATGGAACGGCAGCTGGGAGAGATCACGAAGCGCCAGTACGAGGACAGGGCTGACTCGTTCGAGTTGCTCGGTGATCCGCCTCTTTTTCTTCTTCTTCTTCTTTTGCAGCGTAAAGCATGTAGTCGACTTCTCGATCAGCATGGTGCTGCCAATCTCTAGACTCACGGGCATGCACTAACTTTACATACGTGACTGACTGACCGACCGACCGACTGACTGGCTTATCTGACGCTCCCTCCCTGCCACCGAGGAGCTCCTCACCGGCCGCGGCAGCGCGCAGAGCCAGGAAGAGTAACGCTCCCCCCCAAGCGACCTGTCGCTGGCGCCAGCACCCCGTGACGCGGCGCGACTGGGTCCGCCCGCCTCACGCGCGACCAGGACGGGCTGGGGCGAGGACTACGGCGCGCGAGTACATCCGATCTAAGCCCCCTGGGCGTTGAATTGACAATATCATTGGCCTCGTCGAAGTGTACCGACTAAGGTGCTGCCCCGGGCGACGCGCGGATTTGCCCATGCCGGACCAGCTGCTGGTCGACTTGTGGCTCACCAGCACCAGCGGCGACGGCGACCGCAACCGGAACTCTACGGCCGCTACCGAGGAGATCGCACGTTTGTAGGCCCGGGGCGAGGGGCCCGACAGGGTTTCTGGTCGACGAGCTGGTGGCGGCAGCGCCGGCGGCCTGAGGTGCTGCCGATACTTGGCGAGGCAGTACCTAGTGGCTCAAGTATCAAGGATGCTGACACGGAACACGTAAATGTGCAGGTTTTCGATATTCTCTCTTGATGACTAGGCCCTTGATCGCAAAAGCCTAGTACCTTCACAAGACGTGATAGTTGTTTACTTAGTTCTCCTTGCTTCTAGCCTACAATACTTTCGGCTGACGAAGAGTCACATCATGAGATGGGACGCGGGATGTAAGCCGACGCCAAACAACGGGTTGCGGTCTTTGTCAATATCGCCTCATCTTATTTGCTTGCAAGGGAGGCAGGTCTCATAACGTGCAAATATCGGATTCGAGACTCTATTTCAGACCAACATGGCTTCCTCAGCTCACCACCACATCCCGGCCCTCTCGTGCGCAGTAGACACGAGGCATGAAGCGAGGTATCCGCGTATGAAGCCCCCGGGCCGGCTAAGCGCAGCAAATTATGGTGGGATCCGTCATCTGGCAATAAGATACCTAGCACCTTACTGCCGCAAGCCATACGTTCCCGAAGCAAGCGCAGGGCGGGCGCTCCCTGGAGACGAGCCGGACAAGCGCCACTAGTGGGCGCGGGAAGCAAACGCGAGAGGGCGGCCAAAGCAGTGGCATCCATCAGCTAAGACACGGCCGGCCCGGGGCTGGCGGGCTGGGCGGGCCGGCTGCCACGAGCCGCACCCGGCGGGCAGGCGGGCGGGTCTCGACGATTCTTCTTCCGGGAGGGCAGTCCGTTCAGCGGAGATGGCAAGAGGAAGGTGATGATGAGCAAGCAGGTAAGAAATGGGGCGAGATGGAATGGGGAAGGGCAGGAAAGGAAAGAAGTGGAGGAAAGGGAAGGGAAGGGAAGGGTCAGGCAGGGTAGAACCCGAACCGCCTCGTTCCGCTCTCGGCCGCGAAAATCCCAAGTTGCCGCGAGCGACGGGTGTGATATGTCATTCATGTAGGTGCTCACTTAGGAAAGTAGGTTACGACGAGCTGTCCAGGCCCGTCGCAGATGGGATTGCCGGGGCAATAAAGAGAGACGGCTCCTTGCGCGATCAGGGTCGCACACACGGTTCCTCATCACCCTCACTCCCGTCCCTAGAGTCATGGGAGAGACGACGGGACACGCCATACAGGCACTCGAGCAGGTAGGGTAGTTGCGAGAAGTGTGGCTCTACCGGCGGGGGCCCGCGATGTCGAGATCCGTTCCGTCCCGGCTCGAGTCCCCTCCCGTCCGCTCCTATCGCGTCTCATCCTCTCCGTCAGGGACTTCGAGACGAAGAAGAGACGAAGGGCCTCGAGGCGGCGAAGAGGCGAGGTCACGAAATTTCGACCGGGACCTGGAATATCTCGCCTGAGCGAGTGTGGTCCATGCAGGTGCGGGTGGCGGCATGAGACCGAGCCCGCCAGGACGATTGGCCGCGGTACTCGACCGGCGGATGGGTGCGACGCTGCGGTCAGATCTCAAATGCCAATATGTACAGGCGCCCCCGTTCTGGTCGTCGTCGGTGCCACCACGCCCCCGGGGTGGCCCCCGTGTTTGGGGGCTGGCTGGGCTGAAATGACAGTACGCACGTTACAGGGTCGTGGCGGCGCCACATGCGAGATCGCCTCCAACGCCATCTTCCTGCCCCTTCGTCCGTCTTACCAATCATACGTGGGGGCTATGATGGGGTTGCTGGTCCATCTGTGGCAGACGTCGTAGTTTGTATTGATGTATGTCTCGAAGAAGCATCAGCACACCTCTGTTAGAGTCTGCGGTGCGCATTGCTCTCTCGCTCCTGTAAGTTGAAGGCCAATGACGAGCCGCGATAGAGGGGCGTTTCTTATTCCGCGCAAACGAGTCCCCTGCTTTATTGCTCTCGGGTCTTCATGAATCTCAGTACGGGTTGTTCACCGCTATTTGCACTGCGTGCGTAAAACCATTGGATAAGACCCGAGATGCCTAGGTTAGGCAGATGGGCGTGTTGCTATCGCGATACAACCTTCAGAAGCTCACCGAGCCAACCCTCAGAGGTAGAGCTATCTCGACCGGCGGCCGCGTGAGTGCAATCAAGGAACGCGCACGCAGTAGTATCAGCAGGGCTTGCATTAGCGAGAACTAGGGCTGCTATTCTGAACGAATGTTGTGCATTAGCAACTACTGTAGCACACTTCATCGATCGAAGACACCGATGATCATGGGCCTCTAACGAGCCAATCGCTGTCACCCCAGAGGATGACATCTACTGGCGCCTATGGCGAAATCTAGACAGGGGGGAGGGGAATCCCAAGCAAAACGAGCGAACAAAAAACCCACAAGATATGGGTGCATATGGCAAAAAACAAAATGCCGACAGTGGAAAAATAGCGTGGTATCACCCCCAGCAGTGGTGACAGGGACGAGAATGAGTGCCTTTGCAGGACCATGTACTCCGAACGTGTGGAAATCAACAGGCCCAACGCCGTGCGATCTGTGACAATGGATGGTGCCACCGCCGTCTAATCCAACCTGCCACCCCAGACACAGGTATGAGGAGTTCGGGTCGATCCGAGCCCATGGTTGCAGAGCCCGTGATCTATCCCCAATGCTGTGCAATGGTGCACGAGAAACCGCTTGTCGGCCGCGACGGGGTCAAGAAGTAAGCATAGAGATCCCATACCGAGGGTCCGGCCGGCTTATGACGCCGTGTATCTCCCCCGCACTGAAGATATGTTGGAATATTTCCATGTCGGTTGGGACTCCAGGGCCACTCGCCGAACTTGAGCTCGAGCTGCTGTGTGACTTTGACTTTCCCTTAGAACTGCCAGAGTGTCCGCCCCGAGACTTCTTCGCGATATCATCAAGGATGAGCTTTGCTGTACTCTGGTATACGTCTTCGAAGACGAAGGCCACGTATTGAAAACGGCCACGGATGTCCGGGTCGTAGAGGAAAATTTCTCTCCATATCTCAGCCAGCTCTTGCGGAGGGTTGCGATGGCCATTTCCCAGCCCAAAGTCGCCTATGACAATCGATGAATGGCCATTGTAGAGGCAGATCCAAAGGGCGGCCCGGATCTTGTTCTTTATCAAATCTCTCTCGATCGGGAAAGCGTACTTCTGCCCCATCTGACTCAGTTTCGGCCAGCGAGTTGCTGGCAGGGAGAGGACGGGCAGATCGTAAAAACAGTCCAGCTTCTGGTAGTGGTCATGAGGTCCCCGAAAGACAACGACGCTCGGCGAGTAGATGGCCCCTTCCGATGGGATGGGGTAGTGGGAGCTGTTGGTGGACTGAGGACCAGGTATGCTCAATGTAGCAGACAGGGTGCTGCGTCTACAAAGTCTCTCTTCGTACCCAATAACCCCCGTTTGCCAATCACCCCCGGGCCTCTTGTCGTTGGCTGCACAGATGAACGGCACGCCGTTGCCGGTACGTTGTTTCCAGTTGATCGCATAGTCAACAGGGTCGCCGGGGTAGATGACTGTTACGGAACCGATCAGTGTCCGCGCACGTCCAGTGGGTGCGGATGGGATCTGTGGAGGAATAAAAGATGCGGCGACGCAGGCACGTCCATATATGAGATCAGAAGGACTTACCGAACTGGGGAGGCGGTCCTAGCCCGGACACAGCTGGGAGGGTGAGCTGATTCAACGGAGCTGCATAGAGCCAGGAGTATGTAGCCCACTGGTGCGCGTAGTCTCTTATGATGAGCGGGATGTAATGTCGCTTGGTCTCGGCCGCGACTTCAGAGGGCTTCGGCTTAGATGAAGGCATCGTGAGGAAGACGTCGATTTGGGCTATCAATCCGTGCCAGAAGCCCTACGTTGCGGCACGAACTCCGGTATCCGACAGCATGTGCCTATAAATCAAGAGCAGCCGGGAGGCTAGGAATATTTATACATCACGAACGAATGCAGCCACTGACCTGTGAGTTTCACATTCCCCGCAAGGGCAACGACCTGACAGTCACCGCAAGGGCATCCGATGTATGTACTCATTGCAGGGACAGAAAGACGGTCAGCAGTAGGCGGCGGTCTGTACAACCAATATAGGACGCTTGCCTACTCGAACTCCATATGTTCAAGACACGGAGATAAATGAGCTGGAAGGCCAGACGACGATAGGGCTCAAATGACTAAAGCGTTTCGCCGCTCTTGCCTTGTTGGTATATCGACACATGGACATATTCAGACATCTGTCTTGGTGGCACCGGCCAGCTTTCCGGGGACATGGGAGCGAGATCCAGTGAGATCGCGACGCACAGCAGATAGCCGAGGTGGGACAGATCTGGTTTGTGACCCTTGCGGTGGAGATCTGAAACATTGAGTAACCAGAGAGAGCGGTTTGAGGGCCTTTCGTTATCCACGGGCAGCCCACGGGCCTCGACCCTAGACAGCTCGGGCGCCTCCATCCCACTGGGACTGGCAGCGACTCGGCTGTTGCACTGTCAGACTCACATGACAAGCGCAGGAAGTGGCCAGGGTGGTGGGAGGCAGAAGAGAGCAGTCAGATGATTTCCATCTGCTTGCTGCCACCATACATATCAAGTAGGCTACTCGGCTATGAGAAAGGGCACGACGGGCCATCCGAGACGGATCAGGGAGCGTGCTGCGTGCTCAGATACACGGTCCGAATAGACGACGGGAGTGGACGGCCTCGTCTCATCGAATGGTTGGCTTGGCAATGACGGGAGCGGGTAGGTGTGGGTAGCGGTCAGCAAGAGGTATGTAGGCAGACTCAGGTCGAGGCCCGTCTGTTGTTGGGATAAAATACAGAATTGAAAACTTGTAGACATCGCCAGGTGCAGGTCGCGGTGAAGCAGCGCCTTAGGTAATTCGACGTGGGGTACGAAATAAGTGGGGTTCAGTCAGGGCCCAGCTCAGTGGCACAAGGTGGAGCCCTGGACGAGATGACCAAGACCCACCTTATCTAAGCCGCCGACATAGGTAAACCGGCAAAATACTTCTCCGAGCTGTCCATCCGAGGATTCCCCGGCCGCATGAATCGGGCCGCCGTCATATTCCCCTGACCTGAGATACTTCCATTTACTTCACATCACCTGCGGTATCTTCGAGATTTCATCTTAAGCGTTGACAATCATTGCGTCGTCGATGTACAGGTGCGTCATCTCTGCAGCCAGGCCGCGCAACAGACCACCCTGCAATGTCTGCAGGGTTGCCTTTTCTCAAAGCAGCTCTGCCAAGGGTCTCCCGAGGAGCTCATGTCCGAGGACGGCTTAACGGGTTATACCGTACAGTTGCCGGCGCCACAAACGCGCCTGCTTCAATATCAGCCTTGCTGGCCATCGATGTCGACGCACCACTGAAAGACATCAAGGTCGATGGTTATGTCCGATCAGTCCGTATTATGAAGAAGCAATCCTTCGTGTCACTCGGAGACGGCTCTTCTGCTCAGATAGTTCAGGCAGTGGTGCCCGCTGAACAGGCAGATGGGTACGGCTCTCCCCCAGCAATACTCGTGGTTCATGTACTGGCGGCTAACAATGCGTCGAAGATTGGCTGTTGGGGCCGCTGTACGGTTCTGCGGCTCATGGCAGCCCTCCCCCGGCCATGGCCAGGAGCACGAGCTGAAGGTGCATCAGACTCACATTCTGGGCACGTCTGTCAAGGTATGTCTGAATGGCCGACGTCGCTGGCAATCCTGACTCCTTGGTACTGACCAGATTCATAGACTTATCCGATACAAAATAAATACCAGACACCAGAATATTTGCGGACTGTGCCCCATATGAGACCGAGGCTGAGTTTTAATGCTACCGTTCTGCGCTTCCGCTCGCAGCTCATTTCTTCCCTGACTGGGTTCTTTGAGGGCCGTGGGCTGATCCAGACTCACCCGCCGATACTCACGTCATCCGACTGCGAGGGTGCGGGTGAGGCATTCAATGTCTCTTCTCGAAGCAACCCACCTGCCTCCGAGGGAGAGACGGCGCGGCCTTTCTTTCGCCGCCCAGTCTACACGACAGTGTCGACACAGCTGCATCTTGAAGCTCTGTCTCAGTCTCTTGGTAGTGTCTGGACACTTTCGCCAACTTTCCGCGCCGAGCACAGCGATACACCCCGCCACCTCAGCGAGTTCTATATGCTGGAAGCAGAACTGAGCTTTGTGGACGAGCTCACCGCGGTCATGGATCTAGTTGAAGACATGTTAAGGCATGTAGCCCAACATTTGATGGCTTCGACGACTGTGTTAGAGCTACTAGTGACCCACCGCCGCTCACCTGATCTGGCTCCGGCCGAAATAGTGAGGCAACGTTGGGAGGGCCTCAAACATCAGCCGTGGCCTCGGATCACGTACACTGAAGCTATCAAGATATTGAGGAATTCAGCCGCGCAATTTGACCATAAACCAGAATGGGGCAAAGACCTCCATACGGAACATGAGAAATACATTGCTAAGACAGTAGGTGGCGACAGTCACACCCCTGTCTTCGTCACGAACTACCCTCGAGACATCAAGGCCTTTTATATGAAGGCCGACGACTCAGCAGCTGCTGCTTCAGCGCCAGGAACTACTGTCGAATGTTTTGATCTTCTCGTCCCCGAATTGTGCGAACTAGCGGGTGGCTCGATGCGCGAACATAGACTCAAAGACTTGCTCGAATCTATGCGGGCCCATGGAATACACACCGGCTCCTCATCCAGCTCCCCGCCCAGCAGCACTGCCGAGCAGCCACATGCGGCCATGAATAATCTGGATTGGTATGCCGACCTACGTCGCTGGGGTTGCCCTCCTCATGGCGGTTTCGGTCTGGGTTTCGACCGCTTGATAAGCTACCTCTCGGGAGTCCAGACAATTCATGACACCGCGGCCTTCCCTCGTTGGTACGGCCGATGCGACTGCTAAGGAGAGTGCCGGGCATCGACTTCTGTGCTCGTTTATACCTACTTCTCCTGGATGCGGACCTGTCTTGTGGTATGACTCCATAGCGTAGTCTCGCCTTGCGCCGGCCTGAGCTGTTCCTACCGAGGGAACTCTCCGCCTAGGGACGGTTACACAAAGACATGGACTTTTACAAGAAACAGAGACATGCTTATGAGTGTGTCCGGTACTACCAGTGAGCGGAAGGACCAAGCTCATGACATTCTCGAAGCCATATGGAAGGCCATCGTCCGAGACGCCAACTGCTTCCGCACTCTAGAAAGTGTCGTGACCCGAGTTCGACGCACTTGATACCCTTTTGACCGTGGACCAAGGGCAGGTGGCTATTGTAAGATAATGTTGGGAATCTGTATAGTAATGTGCCTGTGAGGTGTATCAGGTCGGGGCGGACAATTTCATTACCTCTGTCAGCGAAAGCCCCTGGAGTTGCATGCTTTCGTCTTCGATTCCTCATTGTAGTTGGCAGAGGTGAGTCTGCTGTGTGGTCACTTCTCCTTGCTAAAGCTGCTGCTAGCCCCCGCTCCGACTGGGAGGCGGAAAATCCCATGTCTCTGTATTCTCAGCTTCTTCTCCCCGGTCTCAGTCTGGCCTTCCTCGCGGCAATGCCGAGCCGAAGAGCGTTGGCACGAATGCACAAGCAATCGAGAGCGTCCAGACGGCTCCCAGCTTCGACAGCCAGCCCGATGGAGCATGCTACTCACAGTCTTCCAACATGTATTCGAGCGCCCGGTGCTGAATAGTCGACGTAGAATACATTTGGATACCCTCATCGACTTCATATCCTACGTGTGCATGAGGAGGACGAGGTTCTCTTGCCGTCAGGTCTCATCGACAGCAAGAAATGGTTCCCTGCCTGCCGAGGCTCTGCTTTGCTACGCACCAGGTGCTACGAGGCTACGAGGCTAGGTGCTTAGCCGACCAGCTCGTGCTGCATCTATTTATCCATGCGTCGGCACTGGCTTGCTCGGCCGGATTGAGCCGCAACGGCAATATTGGCGCTCGACTCGGCCAGCTGTCCGCGGCCAAGGGTCCGGCTGGCACGAATAAAGTGCGACTTCAACAAATATCAGCTATCAAGTAGCGATGAAACGGGAGCAGACGTCTATATGATGCGGCGAGGGCTTGCCTCGTCCCAACACCCCTCGTCGAAACCCACTACTGGCTGGTCCATGATACTGTAGCAGAGAGTCGAACAAGAGGAACTCGCGCGCGCAGTCGGGCAAACAGATGGTCTTCTTGGGTGCGATCAAGCCGGCGAAACTAAGTACCTAAAGTAGTAGATGCCGGAGTACTGTTGACAATATTCTTTTGTCTCACTGGAGAGCGAGCGTCAGTCCAAGCGGCCACATCGTGGAGCAAATGAACCCGAGAGAAACGAGCAGGCGAGTGCCTGTCCTTATTCCCTCGGTCTGCTGAGCATCACCTGCACCTGTGACGGCTTCTTTCCGGTGGTGGGCGTATACGATGCCGGCAGCAGCAGCAGCAGCTCGACCGTTCGGCCCCGCGCCACCGGGCTACGTGGCCGCTCCCAGTACAAGAATCACAAGCCGGGAAGAGAGGGGGCCCTTCCTATCCCTCCTCCTTGCCCCATGCAGATAACTGACCATTCGTCCGGACCCGGGCCAGACCGCGAGGAACCATGGCGCGCGCCCCCGCCCAGGCTCGACCTTCTCGCCGAGGCATCGGTCGTGATCCTGCCGCCAACGTATCGTAACTCGTTGCCGTTTGGATGGGCCGCCGAGACGGGCGGCGGGCGGACGGACGGACGGACTGATAACGGACAGATCGGCACTTTTTCGACTGGTTGCCCGCGCGCCCACCTTGCCTCTCGGCAAGGCTGGGCAGCTCGCGAAAATCATATCATGGGGTACATGGCTGGAGCCATGGGGGCCCAATCAAGGGACGACACCGTCGTGTCTCCGCCGGATTCTCATGGGAGGCCGACCGAGGACAACCCAACCCAACCCGACCCGACCCTTCCCATGCCATGCGTGGAGTGCAATCGCATCCTCTCGTACGTCTACGCGAATCAGCCGTATCGTGCTTTCGCACCCTACCCCGGGCACACCTGGGGCCGGTGATCTAACAAGTTGAACTCTTTTCCTTTCGGGATACAACCCCCTACCGGTACCTAGTAGGGCCGAACTGAACCGCACGGGACCACCAAAGGGGCCGCCCGGGGGAGGCGATTGGGATCGTGATGCCCCCTTTTTTTCCTCTTTCGAGGGCGATGCGCCGGTGCGCCGGGACCATCACCGCAGGCCGGCGCAGCCCCCACCGCAGCCCGCCGTCGCCGTCGCCCGCCGCGGCCGCCGCTGATATGAAAGAAGGCCGCGTCAGCCTGCGACGGGGGGCGGTCGGAATAAGGTGGATGGTGGGTGTGGGGAAGAGAGCGAGCCCAACCTCCCCCCCCTGTCTGCCAGGGATCTTTGTTGTAATAGGCAACTTCCGACTTGTTGGCTAAGAATGAATTAATAGAAGGCTACGCCGCTTCGGAACTAATTAAGGTACATTTACCTCTGGTTTCCGCTTTGGAAGTGGTCGCAAGGCTCTCGGCAATGGGTCGCGCAATGCTGGGCGCGATCATCCACTGCCGGGTCTCGCCTTTGGGGTCTGGCCAGTTTAATGGCCTTCCCCCTCCGTGATGGCGGGGTGACATCGTGTCGTCTGCTGCATGCTGCAATGCAGAGTCGAGCGCGCATCGTGTACCGTTGGTAGGAAACGAGCCGAGGGGTACGAGAGAGAGCCGAGAGAGTCGGGAGACCGAGACAGAGACAGAAACAGAGACAGGGAGAGGGAGAGCCGCCGCAAGGCGCCGAGCTGACCCCAATGTCGCCTACCGCCGCAGTACTGCATAGGTACTGTCATGGTAGTCCCAACTGGGGCGTCTGAGGCGTCCTGACTCATCCCATCATCCCATTATCTCCCCTAAAGACCCAAGTGGCCTGTCGTGGTAACAGAATCGGTGACGAGTAGTCTTGGCCCGCCGCCGGGATCCCGGAAACGGCTCTGTCTCGTGCGGCGTGCCCCGAGAGCGTGGCCTTGAATTAAGCTTACACCTCAATAAGCTTGCTTACGCTCACCTCCACGCTTGGGGGGCTGGACTTGGCATTGGAGAGAGGTTGGGGCCCAGGGAGATGATCGTACAAATTACTCCGTACTTCTTCCTAAGTACTCCGTACCACGCGTACCTACCTCTTATCCACTGCAAACGACACTCGCATTCCCTGTTATCCTGACATCTTCCTATCGCAGGTACCCTCTGGGCACGCAGCAATCCGGGCTGAGGCTGCGCTCTACCGCACTGGTCCATCGCGGTGCAACCATGATCGCGCCCGTACCCGTGTGCTACTCGAGTATGATTGTTTGCGATGTGTGCTGGTGGGCTCGTGAGATCTAATAACATCATACCAGGGGAAAGAAAGGGAGGGAGATGAGTAATAATGGACCGCCCTCCCCCAGTGAGATTTCTAAACGCAGCCAGTCCTGACGGATGCGCCCAGGCAATAATGCCACCTGCGAAGGAGGCGGCGCAGTGAGCTCACTCGCTCTTTCACTCACTCATCGCTCACCCTCTCGCTCTCTCTCTCGGGCGTGCCAAGTATTGTCCTTCTGCAAGGGGCGCCAACGGCAGCAAACACGATGACACCGACCACCACCGCGGGAACATTATATCGTAGATGACCGCACCGGACAGGGGGGTGGAGGAGATGAGAGACTGGCCACGGGTCGGAGCAACAGCCTCTATGGAGGTACTTGTCAGTCGTCATCCCGGGGCGCGCCATGCCATGGAGCGACGTTCGAATAAGATTGACCTGCAAACGCACCTCACTCGGTGGTGCGACGACGTTGCCAGACGTACCCACCCACCTTTCACCCCCCCCCTTCCCCGAACCCCGGCTCGCGCCCCGATGGCCGGCCTCCCCTCGAAGGGCAAACGCCGCAGGCTGGTGTACCTATCTGTCGTGACACGCCCGGCACGGCTCTTCCTCCCCAGAAAGAGATGGGAGTCAGCTTACCTGTGCACTGACAGCTCACAACATGTGCACGGCGTACCGGTATAATCTGACGACGACGTGAAGCTACAGAGACTAGTGCTTCGTACTGCCACATAATTCAGATGGTACCGAGTACGATACTTGATGCGGCTTCTGCTTACCCGCCGGGCGTTGACAAGCGAGTCTGCTTCATCTCCAGACGTCCTTGGCCTTGGTTGGGATTGAGAGAGACGCCCGAACTACCCACCAGTAGTACCGCAGCGAGAAGAGCGCCTACTCGAGAGGACATCGCAGACCGTATCGCGACTCTCAGCCTGGTCAGTTTGCTTGCTAATTAGGTACTCAAGGTTAGGTATCTATGCTACGCCAGACCCGTGCTGCTTGTCATCCTTGATGAGTGAGTAGTAAGGAGTAATCAATCAGGCGGGCGTGCGGCAAGGCGGACGGAGTAACGGGCGGCGCCTGTCGAGAGAATGAGAGCACGACATATGTGGGCGGTCGGCTGCTGCTTGCTTGCTGTACGGCCGGTATCACACCGCTCTTGTCCGGTTGGGGTGACGAACGATACCAACAGGCTCGAGAGGCCGGTAGTCTGTTCGGTCATCACGACGCATACGCCACGGCCGGGATGCGTGTGGTCTTTTGTCGTCGCCTCAAGCACGGATGCCGTATCGCCGTAGGGAGTAGGCTGTAGCTATCTTATCCCCGCGCCTGTGGCTTGAACATCGGGCGACGATTCGTAGAGCTCTCTCCCGCGGACTTATCGCCATGCTGGCATCCTCTCGGGGTAATTAGCCAGTACCGTTGGTTACGAAGTACGCAGCAGGTATGCGCACAGCTGAGTGAGAGCCACGGCCAGGAAATAGACAAGGTAACAGGGCTCACCGTACCGCGAGGAGACCCCGTACCGGTATGCCATTCATCGCTTCTTGCTGCCTCAGGGCCCCCAGAAACCAGCCGTCTTGCGGCGACGGCGTTATGCAGGGCAGGGCCTGCTGAAGTAGCTGCAGCCCAGCCCAGCCCATCCCAGCCCAGCGGGCGGGCACCTGTCTTCGGCAGAAGTGCGTCTCTCTGCCGCGGCACTCAGATGTCCCCCAACTGTGGTTCACTAGGCCCCGACGAGTAACCTGCGCGTGTTATTCGGAATGGCTATTTGCACGGTAGACTTGATATATAAACGATGTCCGTGCACGACTATGCCTTTTCCGGTCCAGCTATGTGGAGGCCGGGAATCTGGCTTGTACTCCCACCAGAGCAAATGTATCTTTATCGCTTACTGCCGCCCGCCGTAGACTGAGACCGTGTTCAGGAGGAATTTCTTGCGTCCCGGACGTTAGAAATTCCTGCTCCATAAAACAGCCCGATATACCGGCAGAGCAGGGGGGAAATACACGAACCTTGCTTAACCCATATAATTCCGGTATTAAAAGCAGAGTATATTATTTTTTCCCTGCTTTAAGTGCCGGGGGCCCTGCTTAGTGCTATAAAAGTCCGTACCTTTGGGTATCTTTTAATTCTCGGGCTAAGATTTTTGTTTTCGGCTTAATGCTTTACCGCTTTTAGGTCTTTCGGGCTTTATTTCGCTCTGGTTATAATTCTTTTTAATTAGTAGGAATTTAAGCCTAATCCTAGAAAATTTAAACGCTTAAGCCTTAACTTTGAAAATGCCGGGAATAATAAAAACTTATTATTATAAAGAGGTTATTATCGCCGTTATAGCCGCGTTTATATATATTCGGTTATTAGTAATTATTATTAAAGTATTAAGAGTGCTAATTAAAAAAAAAGAAGTAATAGGTTTAATCGCGCATGCCGTTTATAACGAAGAAAACGATATACTGTAATTGGATTTCGACCTTAACGAAGGAGAGATAATCGTAAATCGTTTACTTTTTCGAGTTAGCGAATTAGAATTTTACCGGTAAATACGTATAAAGAAGAGAACTTTCCTTGTATTATATAACTGGCTACGGGAGTATATAACTCTTAATAATAACTAGTATATTAGCTCCCGGTAAAAACTTATAATATTTCTTTGGATTTACGTATATAACGCGGTTTAAAAAGATATCCAGATAATTTAATAATACTCCCTTAATACTATAAGCAGTACTTTTTATAAAGTCCTTAATATTATAATAATATTATATAACGAATTTGTATACCCGGCGGATAGTAATGATATTATTATAAAAGTACTTAATAATCTAAAAAGGTACCTTTATTTTAAGGATTATATTAATATAATCGATGGTACCTTAATATATGCTTATATGCCTGCGAATATATAGTAATAATAGCGATCTCGGAAAGGGTATTTTATATAAAACGTTATAATTATTATTAATTTAAACGGTACGTTTAATTATATATACGCCGGCTATAAAGGCTTTATATATAACGGTAGGGTGGTTAGGTTTTATTATTAAAATGGCTTTGTTATACCTGCTAGTAAATACCTATTAGTAGATACCGGATTTATATAAGGTGCCGGATTCTTAATACCGTATATTAATACTCGATACCATTTAAAGGAATAAAGAGTTCTAGGAAAAAGACCTATTACTAAGGAGGAGCTTTTTAATCTTCGGTATAGTTTATTATATATTATTATTAAGAGGGTATTCGGATGCTTTAAGCGGAAGTAAAAGATTATTCGTTAAAGTATTATAAAATACGATATTGATACGCAGGTTAAAATTGTATACGCTTTAGCGGGAGTTTATAATTTTACCGCGTAAACGGGATTCGAGCTAATTTTAAAGGATAATGCACTTATTTTCGATAATGTTAATCCCTTTAAAAAAAGAGAAGAAAATAAGGCAGAAAGGAAGGCTTAGGCATGGAAAGCGTTTTTCGAAATACCTTTTTAATAACGTAATAACGCCGGCGCATTATTTAATAAGCCGGTAAATAATAACTTAAGGAAGGCATTTAATACCCTGTAAGAAAGTATTATAATATATATATAGGAGGATTATTAGGCTTACTTATAAGCCCGAGACTTATAAAGCGGTGGCGGCAGTATTATATATAGTAAAAGGCAGGTCGAGCGGCGGTGGCGTTATACGTAGTAATAAATAAAAATATAGTAATAAGTAATATAATAATAGATAAATTCGTTAAAAAAGAGGTTTATTAAAAGAGTGATTTATTTATTAGAAAAGGATTCGTACGGTAATAAAGTAGTGGTAGGTAAAATAGTGGTAAGTAAAATAGTGATGGGTTATAATATTAGTAGGGTAATAGCCTTACCTTTAATAGGGATATACTAGTAAACCTTACCTTTGAAAAACCTATTAAGTCTTATTAACGGCTATACTCTAATAATAAATTTATTAGCGATTATTATATAAAACGTATCCGCGCTATTTAATTACGTATTATAATATTTTGTAAAAGATATTAAGGGGTATTTACCGGCCTAAATGGGCCTAGTTACTGTAAAAGTAATAGATGTAACGGATTTAGACCAGAATCTCCTAATAGGCCGGGCTCCTTAAGAAAATGCGAATACCGTAATAAAAATTTAATTACACGTACTGCGAATTACTTAATAGGCTAGGCTTTTTAAGAAAATGCGAATACCGTAATAAAAATCCAATTACACGTATTGCGTATAATGCTTTTAATTACCCTACCCGGTAATATAATACCCGGTAATTTTATAAGGTATGCTTAATTATAACGGATTCCTTTAAAACTAATGCATTTTAACGTATTCTAGCCTTTTAACTGCTTTTATTATTATTTCTTTTTTTACCGCCGCTCCTAATAATTAAATTATTCCCGGTATTATTCTCGCAGGGCTTTTTTATTACCTGTTATTTATAATATATCTGCTATATTCAGGTTATTATCTAGGGTTTAACGGGCTGCTAGCTTATACGGCCGCTTTAAATACAAACTCTTAATAGCCTATTAAGCCTGCTTTTTATTTTCCTTAGGCTTATTACTGCGAGCCGTGAATTCTTTAAAATCAGTGCCGATTTATATTATTAATAAGGTAAAATCCTTTGAAATCACCTGCTAATAATCTACCCGCTTCCGCTTTATTACTAATTATAGTATTATAAGTACCGGTTTTTTTACTACCTCCTAGGTTATTACTATTATAATAAAAGCGGCTGCTATAATAAAAGCCACCGCTCTTATAATCACCCTAGGTATTATATTAATATCCCGCGTATTACGATAATAAGCAGTTATAATAGCCTTATATAAACGCCAGGCTATAATTATGTCCTTTCCGGTAATAACCTTTTTATTAAAAGCCTTTTTATACTCCTTTTATATCGGTATGCTTTTAATACGAAGCTATCCGTGCTTAGCGTTACCCTTTATAAATAAATACCGCTTCCAAAATCGCTTATTAGTAAAAAATTAATTATTTTTGCTTATATCGAATCCGGTACTAGAGTAATCCGCTTACGTAAATAACTTATAAAGCTTAAAATTAATTTAAACCTTATACTTAAACCGGGCGTTATAAATTAAGTTATTTATTCCTGGGATTATAGTATAAAGCCCGGCTTTTATAAAACGCTAATATAAGTATTCCCAGGTTTTTTTTTTTCCTTAATTACCGTATATCTCGAGCTTAGCGGTGGTAAGAATTCCGGTATATCGGGCTTCGCATAATACCAGAATAAATATTACGGCCGCTTTATTAATTTAAAAATACGGTTTCTTTTCGAGAGTAATAATAACCATACGCTTAATAACTCCTTAGGTCTATTTAAGGAGATTCGGGTTCCTTATATATAAGTCCGCTAAGAGGAATATTATATGATTTTATTAGGCCGCTCGCTTAAGAGATCGGCCCGGCCCGCGGCGTTATGCGATAATAAGGAGCTTATTAGCGGAAGCAGAATTATCCTGGTTATTATCTATTTAGGTATTATTTTATTAACTTTCTTCGATATTATAAATAGCTTATATTACTTTAAGTAGCTTACCGTTGTTGTTATTAGTGCTAATACCTTTTATTAATTCGGCTCTTTTTTTAATACCCGGGTCCAGTAAGCCGGTAATATTAATAATTCTGCTGGGCATTATATAGGGTATATTAATATTATTAGCTCCCGTAATCCTTATTATTATAACCGCCGAGAGAAAAATAATATGCTCGAGATACGCGTTATTTATTATTATAGCACTTTAATTAGAATTAGGTAAAGAATATTAGGAAAATTTTTTAAAATCCCTTTAGCAAAAACGTATAAATCCCATAAAGAGTTTTAGGGGTTTAAAAAAGGCATAGGGCGGTATAGCAGGTATATCACCTTTCGTAATTATCTCCTTATCCGGCCGCTAACCAAATTTAGGTGCGAACGCCGATATTTATGTAGTATGTTTTTTTCGGTCCCGGACGCAAGAAATTCACCTGAACACGCTCTGACCGGTACGCCGCCGCCGCCGCCGCCGCCGCGGTGAGGCTATCTCGTGCCATGGTAGGTGCAGCGCGGCCGGCCGCCAGGGCTATTTGCAGACCATGCATTCGCTGGCCATGTGCATTCGCTGGCCATGTGCATTCGCTGGCCATATGCATTCGCTGGCTATGTGCATTCGATTGCAATTAACGGCGTGCGGTGAGATAGTTTGCGACCGGTGACAGCGGTGACTACGGCCGGCGGTGGTGAGCTATGGGGGTACGTAATGTTTGGCTGGCGGTACATGCAAAACTTGAACCCTGCAGATAGTCATGCCCGAAAAGGCATAGTCAAGCACGGACACCGTTTATATATCAAGTCTACCGTGCAAATAGCCATTCCGGTGTTATTAGGGCAGGTATTGCACTAGTGTGGCCGCGTGCCATGTCCGTGTCCCGATGTCCGTGTCTGGTCACATGGCTGACCCTGCTCCATGCATGTCAGCAAGGGTGTCGCAGTCATGAATAGCTTCCCGACTCCAGAGACTCGGAAGATCAGCTTATCGCACCTAATTTACCTTACCGAAGTACGGAATACACGACATCAGCTGTCGCGGGGCATGGGTTGGTGGGGAGAGGGAGCTGGAAGGGGGACGCTGCCCTCCTTGTCCTTGTCTTGGAGCTCCAGAGAGTGATGAGGTGGAGTTGAAGCAGGGATGCACCTGCTGTTGCTGCTGCTGTTCGATACCAGATACCGACCGGTACTGCGCACAGCAAGCTGATCTCCAAATCTCCGGGTTGACTGCCTGTTGCGGCCTGCGGCCGGGGCCCGTCACGTTTTGGAGACCATCCTCCATCTCACGCCTTCGGCCGTCATCACGGCCTCTGCTACGGTAGTAACTAACGTGGCGGCAGGTGTCATATATCGCGACGTTACGTTCGCCCGACTGACTACGGGGGGCCGACGACCCGGTCGAGGGCAGACCATCCTCACTTCAGAAATCCGCATTTCTTCTGCTGCGCTGTTGTACTCCGGGCCCGTGTGGTCCAGTCAGAGCACTGCCCGTCAAACTCGGAACACTGGGTTGGGGAATCTCAGGCATGCCCAAACGAGTAGGTGAATCGGGGAGAGAGCGTGTGTGAGAAGGAGTTGGCGAGCGATCGGGGCGGGATCGTGCAAGATTTAAGCTTCATTCCTCGCCTGACCGCTGGGACGGAAATCCGGAACCATCCATGTTCTGCGAGTGCCTGGGTTTATCTCGCTGCTACCACGCTGCCTGTACCTACTGTACGGTACCGATAGGCAAGGGGGGGGTTTGTTGAGGGGTCACTGGTCAGGCTGCTTAGGGTTACATCTCCCTGGGCCGCGGAGCCGTTGTCGGTTGTCTGGGCCTGTGTGACCTTCGACCGACGCCTCTCTCGCTCCGAAGCGTCATCTTACTTGGGCATCGTAGCACAGGTTACTGTATGGAAGCCCTCCCTTCCCTTCGCCGCCCTCTCTTCCGCCTGGGCGAGCAGTGGCTTTTTGGAATACTCTCGCGCGGCACGACGGATCACTGGCCCGGTGGCACGAATCACACGCAGCAGTCTCACCGTCACTTGCCAGTGATGAGCAACCCCTTGCTCGCGGCACTTTCTTGGGTGCTGCTGTGATGGAAAGCCGTTCGTGGCATGTTGCCGAGCACTCGGAACCCACGAGGCGAGAGCCCTGCATGGGGGGGTTTCTCCCGTCTGGGGACACGGCGTACTTTTGCAAGCGGCCATGGGATACGACCCTTGCGCTGCCGGTCACGGGAAACGCCTCCTTCGGCGGGCTGCCAGCCACTAGCCAGCCCTCGGACCCGAGGCGGGGGAAGCGAACGCCTGCCATCGCATCCCACGAGCCAAGAGCGGTGCTAGAGAGCGTGCTTGCAGCTTGAGGCCGGGAATGTCGACGGGGGCCCGGCCGGGGCCCGCGCAAAATGAGGGGCCGGGACGAGTGGCAAGAGAGACAAGGTCCAGCCTCAGCATAGAACATGTGCTTGACATGCCCCCGTAAGTAGAGATGGCATGATCAGTGGGTATGATGAACAACTGATATGTTGGCGGTCAACCCCTCCGCCCAGGCTGAATCCCAAGTCCAAGTTGCATTCGGAGGAATATTCGGAAGGATACCTCATTCCTGGAGGGCTGGGCCGAAGGATTGGGAAGTTCGGTAACGAACGAGGACACACTCCGGAGCGCATTGTGAAGAAAGTCAGGTGGATTTCTGCTATGGTTGCTGCTACTGGTCAGATATAAAGTGTGGGTGGAGGCCGCGGTATCAGTACTTTCGGCTTACGGCGCGGCAGGGAATATTAAGCGAAGGCATGCGATTGGGTTCCGTCTCGACGGGCCACTCAAGGTCCAGATTCGGTGGTTCGTACAAACTACTTCCTGCCCTTGAGATAGGCGGCAACTTCCTGTTCCAACTTTTCGTCGAATGCAGATTTAGTTGCTGGGGGAGCCAATCCTTGGTTGTTCGCTACGTGGATGTGGATGCGACTCGGATCCGTGTGCCAAAGGCACTTCCTAGAGATACACAAACACACACCGTTATCTGGGTATATAATCCTGGCGGACTCGAGCCAAGCCGGAGCAGCTCCAGCTCGTGGGGTCGAGGACCCGAAATGGCCTTGCCCGAAGTTACCATGCGACCGGGACGCGCGGCATCATCGAATGGCCAAGGCCCAAGGAGGGGGGACGACACTTCTTTTCCCTAGTAGCTGACGGGTGACGGGCGTGACGGGGCCGCAGGTCGCTGGTCGCTCGCTCGCGCGAGCCATATCCCGAGGCCATAACCACAACCATATCGCACAGTACCAGCTTTCAGCCGATTCTCGTCATCTCCGGTCCCAAATTCCAATGCTGAGGCTCGGACTGAATCATTCGCATCCCATCCCAAGCTGGTCAATTAGCCCGACCAGCCCGACCAGAGAGCAACGAGGTAAATATGACACAGGTCGTACCCAGGTACTTAGTTGGAGTATGTAAGCCCGCAGTAGTCGGTGCCGTCGGTGCGCCGAGTTGGCGCTGGCGGCAACAAATTGATTGCGCGGCGCCAAGACGCGATCTCCTCTGGAGCGGCAGGGAGAGGCTTAAATTCATGCTTAAATCCACATCGACTTCTCCTCGTAGCCGGGAGCCTGCCAAGACCCTAGATATGCGCCAAGTCACGCCGCCGCCAACAACTTTACCCGACGAGTCGACGACTGCGCCCTCCAAGATCGGTATCTTTCAGAAATTCAGAGGTCCACCACATTTGTTACTTCGCCGTGCTTGGTTTTCTCGAGGATGCGTCCAGGGCAAATGGCTGTTTCAAGTTACACATCGCCTACCTACGCTTACGCCCACCCTCACGTCAGACGAGGGTCAGACGAGGGATCGGCAGCAGCCTCTGCTTCTGGAAAGCCCATCAGGAGCAGCCCTGCGCGCACAGACGGATGGCCTTCCCCGGAATTTTGCCCCGGACCCGTCATGTGCCGTCGCTCGCATGCGCGCTGCAACCTTGCAAGTTGCCAGCAGCAGTCTCGTCAGCGGCGGCCGCACTCTTGTCCTACCTGCTCCCCCGCCTTCATCCTCTAGGTGGGGGATGAAATGCCGGCTTTCCTTTGCCGTTGCTGTGAGATCGGCTGCGAGTGCGAGCAAGACCACTTTCTCCAAGGGACATCTGTCGGTTTTCCGATTTCCTAGTCGCCATAAAACAGCACGGCGGAGGAAGCTTCAAGGCAAGGATGCCACATGTCTGCCCCAGATCAGATCCTCCAGCTCCTGGCTGGTGCCAGCCATCTCGGTACACTACCGCGCTCGGTACCGTCCATGTGGAACGAGTGTCTACCATATCGCCTCGAGTGTTCTTGCCCTCCCACAGGTGAAATTCGATCGCAAAGCTACCGACTGGCTGGCTGCTGGTGATTGGGCTGCACTGCAACATTCTACCGGTAGGTGGAACAAGATGGAGGATCTCATGCGTACCGTCGGCTT
Source organism: Xylariaceae sp. FL0804 (assembly GCA_022539325.1). Classification (NCBI taxonomy): domain Eukaryota; kingdom Fungi; phylum Ascomycota; class Sordariomycetes; order Xylariales; family Xylariaceae; species Xylariaceae sp. FL0804. Next base: position 1,721,408 of record JAJKLG010000007.1, on the reverse strand, counting down.
GTCGGTAAACCTAAGGAAGAGGATCGTCCTTGGAAAACTCCAGTATACTGAACCACGCGCGATAAGGCCTGTTTTGGGCTCGAACCCATTCTGTTCTTGCATGGGTATACCATGCGAATAGAGCCTCTCGGTCGACATATTGAGATAAGTAGACGAAAGGATTAATGCAGCTTTCTGACCGCGTACTGGTGCCATACGGTAGTGCATGTCGGCACTTGCCAGTAATCACAAACACCTACTCCTGCGCAAGCGTGGGAGCCTTCAGCTCTCTTGGACTCGACAGTAGCGAGTGTAGACGATAGCCACATAGCAAGAGTGCATTCTTTTTACCCCGCTCCAGCACCTTCTACACGACCACTCAGACCGCTGCAGTAAGAGCGGCGGGAGTCTGACTCTGAACACTGGTCAGCCCAACAACCAGAGTGTTTTGTGTACCTCGAGGCAAGCAGTGGCCTAGCGCTGTGATGCTCGGAGAAGGTGTGAGACAACGGCTCAGAACGGGTAGAGGTGATCGTTTCGACTCGACAAATCCGGCAGGGGAGTGACAGAAACGGGTCTATGTCGGCCCAGAACGGTCGTCTGAGGGTCCACCAGAGCCCGAAAGAGACGGCAGAGGCGGACACGTCCGACCTGATCAGAGTATCACGACACGGAACAGGCGTGGTGAGCCGCGCCGAGGGTTACGGTGACCGCCCCGAGCTCGTGCGTCGCTGGCAGGCAGGCACTATTTGATGCCCCTGAAACATGCACAAGGACGGTGGTGCTGCGTGCCCAGAGTTGGTCACCAACGTCACGCAGCTGGCTACCGGTACGTGACATCCGTAGCACTGGGATTGCCGATGTAGGGTGAGAGGTAGGTCTGGTCATGGCCACGGGGATCGTGAGCAGACGACATATCGCGGCAGGAGCTGCAGTCCACCACGTCGCTCCCCACTGGGGGAGGCGGTGGCCTCCTCACAGGGAAAATCTTCCCGAGTCCCGACCATCCGAGCTGTAGGCGCCTGAAGGACCGGGCTCTCGGGTATTTGACGAAGGAGCGGCAGCGTCATCGGGATCTGGTGGGATTGCGCGCGTACGGCGTAGCAGAGATGGAAAAATAGAGGCATGTGGAGCGGCGGAGGAAGAGAGGGGTCGGCGGGCTGGAAGAGTGGAGAAACAGATGAAGCCGTTCCCAAAGGAGCACCCCCTGACGCGGCTCTGCAAGCTAAGGCTGGCTCTATTCGCGTCCTCATCTCAGGCTGTCTTCGTATAATGCGGCGCATAGAGAAATCGAGACCCCTCCCCATGCTGACACCAGCATGCTGGGTCATATGTGAGTAAAGGGAAAATTTACCAGTGCAGCATGAACCCGTGCTCACATAATAAACTCTCTGTCAAAAGACCCGAGTAGTTCTTGAAAGTTGGCGACGACTTATATCGAGAAAAGAGAGGTAGGAAGGATTGAATCGTCCATGGATACCGAGCACCTTAACAGGCGTTTACATTGCGAGCAGGACGCGACCGCTACCTGCGAGCTTGCTAGCTCAAGGTGCATGTGAGATGTAAATTACTCCGTACAAGTCAAGAAATCAGAATGCTCCCGCAACAACAAGTGAATATGTGAAGATGCGAGAAACTATCTCTGCCCAGGCAGGCTGTGGCCGCGAAGGAGCAGGGAGCTCTCTCCGTGCAAAGCATGTACTTTGTACCGGGTACAAGTGAACTTGAGCTGCCAGGTCGGCCCCCACCGTGCTTGCCCCGTGGAGTCGTGGACCCTGCTGCAGCAGCGACCAACGACGTCCAATCAAGGGCTGATTAGCAGGCGGCCGACGTGCATGGCGCTACTGGAAAGTCGATGGGAAAATTAAGCTTGAATTGATTAGGACGCTTATTGTGGCCCGATGCCATTGTTCATCCAAGTTGGTTCACCTCCTTCGGTCCCTCTTCTCCCTCTCCACCGTGTGCCCTTGCCTCAAACGACTGTCGTGACTGCCAATTGCGTTGCCCAGTACCAGCCTATTTGCCGGGTGCCCTTCTATCATCTTCCCTGACCACGACAGATTTCTTGTCAGAAGCCAAGACGAAAGTATCGCACCACCTCTCGACGCCCTGTACCTAGTAGACCGGTTCAACTCACCTGCACGCTACGGCAAACCTCGACGTATGTTGCATGCAGACGTCTCTCATCCAGCTATTTTGGACACCCCTCTATTGTGAGAATCAAGCCACGGAACCATCGCCCTCCACACCTAATCGGCGGTGGGCTCTTGCTCACGCACGCATGGCGTCCTGACTCAGGCCAACGACCGAGCTGCACATGAACTCATCAGCCATCAGTCATCACGAAAAGAAAGAAAAAGTTCCTACTTACTGCGTAAAGCAGTCAAGTCAGCTCAGCTCAAGCTTGCTATCTTCTCAGCCGGCCAGCCAGCGAGCCAGCCTACCGTATGTTCCCTTCCGATTCAAGGAAATCCTGCATCTCCACTTATGCAGCCAAGCTGGTGGCGTAGAGCCTTGTTCTGACCGCAGGCCATTCCCTCCAGCCAGTGGCGGTCTGGCCCGTGCGTCGGGCGGTGCTGGAATCCGGCCGACCGCGGGCAAACAGCGCACTGCAAGTGGGTTTTGATATCACATGACTGAAGCCGCATTGCGGGGAGACCAATCACCGGCGAGTGGCTGCAGAAGTGGAGTTGCAGGATTTCCTTGAATCGGACGGGAACATACGGTATCTTTCTTCTCCCCCCCCCCTCTCCAACTCTCGTTATCCCTCTGGACAAGCCACGAATCCCGAGTACGTACCCCGTGGACCGCGTGTGGGCCCATTCGGCTAGCGGGCGGCGCTATGTCGACCCCAAGCCCGCGAGTCAAAGGCTAAACTAACCTTGTTTGGGCCGGACAGAGATAGCAACGCCGCAGTCCAGGCAGGTGGGCTCGAGAGTGGGCTGGCCAGAAGTTGCAGCAAATAAAGAGAAAAAAACCCATCCCACATCCCGACCCGACACTCCAAATCCACCATCCCCCCGGCAGGTTTTCCTATTCTGGCTGGACCCTGACAGCAACCACGCCAGCCAGTCCCAACCAGAAGAGCCAGACTCGCAGAAACACATATGGAGAAAGAGAGCGAGGGATAGAAAGTCCATCTGTCCATTCTGACCAGCTAACGTTACGGTTGTACCACATACCACCACCATCTACCATCGGCACTCATTCTGTCAGTCTGGTTGACTACACCTCGGCCCGTCCGTCCTCGGTTTTCTGCACAACCAACTCCGTCATCGCATTGGAGCAAGAAATCCTGTCCACGACATCGCAGCAGGAGACCGGTATGTGCTAGTTCATGTTCATTCTGTTCTCTTCTCCCCGTTGGCGTGTGACTCCTGTCTCTTCCTGTCCCACCGTTCTGCCTACCTGCTACCTGTAATTCGTACTTGTTCTCCAATCGGACACCGTCCGTCTGGTCCCCTGTTCCGTCCATTACCTACCTATCTGGTGCTACGCCTTTGCAGGAGTTCGTACCAAGACCCGTCAGTTCAGAGTTGCCCGGCCTGGGAGCCAAGAGCAGGCTGGTGATCCTGATCTGCAACGTCTTCCAGCTCCCCTGGAAGATAGGTGCGTGTGCCCGGGGGGGAACCCAGAGGGTGGGCCCTCTCCTTCTCCACCTCGTGCTGTGTCAAAGTGGCATCGAGACTCGCGGCAGTTTTACAGCACTCGGCCATGGGCCCACAGCCCACGGGTGACTGGTGTGCCATGTCTGCTTGGCTGGGCCCAGCATCAGATCATTGAGCCCTTCTAAGGTCTTTTCTAGCAGAGACAAGGCTGGCCTTGCACGTTGTTCTCCCACCGTCACATCGCCCCGAGCCTTTTTTTTATTTCTATATCTTAAAACCTTGCCCACCTCCAACTCCTCCTACCTCCGCCGCATGGCCGATATATGCCTAACCTACTAGGCGTACCTACCTCTGGACAGTCGGGGCATGCCGTGATCTGCACAAGAGGAGTACAGAAACTGATGCAGACAGACGCTCTTCCCAAGACCCACGAAGCAGTTGCGCGACGTCTCATTTATCCCATACCCAATACCCGCTATTGGGGCCGGTACGCATCAGCGCGAGGTCTCCAAGAGCCCGCAACGCTCGCTTCGGAAACAGCCAAGCAGGGCCAAGACTATCACCACGGCACTTTCCTGGCCAGGGTCAAACATTTGACTACGCAAGCTTAATCTCTTCCCCACCTTGAAAAGTGGTCCTAGTCCCGGTCTTTTTCTGCATGATCCACGGCTGAGGCTTTGTGGAGTCGCCGCGGTGGACGGGAAGGGTTAAAGGTGTCGTCTGCCTCGTTCGTGGAAAGCGTTCGTCAGCTCGTCGTCTTCAGCTGTCTTCTTCTCCTTTTCCATCTATCGCTCACTACATCTTTCGACTAAAACCGCGACTGCGTGGCCCTCGCCTTGAAGGACGGTCCGCGATGGAGACATATTTCGGCTACGTGCGGACCCCCGCAGACGCTATCAAGCTGTTCGAGGCTTGCCGACTGGGACATTTGCCGCGGGTGCAGAGACGGCTGTCAGAGAAGGAACGTCAGTCCATCCGGTCCGGGTCCGTGTTTGTGTGGGACGAGCGCGAGGCCGGCATGCGCAGATGGACCGATGGCAAATCGTGGAGTGCCAGCAGGGTCTCGGGCAGCTTCTTGACCTACAGAGAGATGGAGGGCAAGCGTGGAAACGGCTTTGGCGGCAGCTCCCGCCGCAGCAACGGCCGCACACCCGACAGCGGCCGAATTAGTGACGAGGACCCTGACGGCGAGCCGGATGGCTACAAGTACAAGGCCGACGGTCTCATGAAGCAGTCGTTCAGCATCACGACCTCACAAGGCCAGCATCTTCACCTGATATCATACTATGCGAGACCGCATCCCGGCACTCCCGATCTGCCCCAGCCGAGTAACGACAAGGGACTGCGAAGCATTCTGCCTGCTAAGGGAATGTACCCGGAGTCGAGTCTGCACGAGCCCAATCCGCCTGCTCTCACCAGAACACCAATGCAGCCGTACAACAGCCCTCCCGCTTCGCAATCCGAACCGCCTAACTACTCGCTGCCCTGGGCTGGGCCGGCGTGGATGGGGCCGTGGCCGCCGTCGCCGAACCACGCGCCGAGCCCTACGGCGCCTTGGCCGAGAAATGCGGCGCACCAAAAGCTGGCCCCCGAGATCAAGCAACAGCAACAGCAACCGCCGCCACCGCCGCCGCGACGGTTGCAGCAGCCGATTCAGCGACCTCAACAATTGCCACCCATAGACCCTAGATCGGCATCACCCGGCCATGCGCCCATGAGTCATGGGCCTCTAAGCCAGGCACCTCTCAGCCAGGCGCATCTTAGTCAGGCGCCTCTTAGCCAGGCACCGTACAGCCAGGCGCCTCTGAGCCAGGCACCATACAGTCAGGCACCATACAGCCAGGCACCATTCAGCCAGGCACCTCTTACTCACGCGCCTCTCGGCCACGCGCCCATCTATCCGAAGCCCACGAATTCTGGTCACCCTTACGAAAACGAACGGTTGCCACCGCCGCTGGCAGCTCCCACAGCTCGGCGGCCTCAACAGCCGCCTCGAGCCCCGAGCCTATCCCCACGGTCGCAACAGCTTCGGGTTCAGGCTGCACAAGCTGTCATGATTGACCCTCGCCTGGCCACCACAAGTGCTCGCAACCCTCAGGGGCCCTATCAGGCAATGCCGTCGCCCACCAGAGGTATGACGCCGCCTCGCACGCACTCAGCGTCACCGCCGGGGACGGCCAATTCGGACGGGGCGAACGGCACCTCGACATCGAATAAGGCCAGCTTGTCGGCGTTGCTCCTCCACCCGACCCCGTCGAATTCGGAACCCAACAGCGCAAATCCGGCCAGCAGCAATAGCGCCAACAGCTCGCCCCGGCGACTGTCGGGGGGAGCAAGCGGCGCACCGCCTCCTGGCAGCGATATGTTTAGGGGCGAGGACGCCAGAGCGCTCCGATCACTCGACCGAAAGTTCTGCATCTGACGAGTTCGGTGTTGGGGGGAACACGCACAATTTAGGCGTTACGGACACGACGAGGAAGGAGCAAGAACAAGGTTTGATGGCTCGGACCACCGTAGTCTGCCGTCTTCATCTCGGGACAGTTTTTTTTGATCTCGATGTTTTCTTCCGTTGCTTTGCGAGGTACAGCGTGCATTTACAATGGGTGATCCTGCCGGTTGGTGCAGGAGGGCGTCGAGGTTCTACGCCTCAGATGATGGTGGGTGGCTATGGTATGCATACATGCAAATTCCTGCTCTCGCAGGGCGGTCGGGTGGCGGCAGCGGCATTCTGCATTTCGCGTACACTGCGGAGTCCAGGTAACGATGATATCCATTTGACGAGCGATTTGGCTTCCCAGCACACTGCAACGATATTAAGAGGCTGCGATCGATTATACTATCAGGTAGCAAAAGCGAACAGTATTGCTATTCCCACAGAACCCGTGCCGTGATATCTTGTTCAAAGTGCTCTGTCCAATAACGTGGGGAAGCTCGCCTACCACGTCAGGCTGTCTGTTATCCCGTAACCGTGCCATGGACAGACATATGGGGATGCAGTGTTTAGTAGATGCCTGCCTCCTACGAATTACCGCAAGACAGGTAAGGTGCTGAAAGGCAGGGATGGAAGCTAAATTAAGCAGAGAAACGAGTCTAGAAAGCCAGAGAGAGTGGTTTACTGAGGATAGAGATGCGAGGTAGATCGTCTCGAGACGCGGCACCCAAACCTTATCCGTTTTGAGTTCCGGCCGAGCCCAAGAGAACTCAGACAACAAGGTAACAATTAAGCTTACCTGCCAACCTTATTACTAGTTCCTCCTCTGACTTTACCTCTCGGTCTGGAATCGGCCTTGTTTCACGTCCGTCCAAGCTCTTGACACGGACGAGGAACACCCAAGCAGCAACAGGCAGCATAACGGAAGTCTGGCACTGCGTGGCATGATCTGTTGTCTTCTCCCCATCGCCGCCGCCGACGATGATTAAGCTCAGCGAAGTGAGTGATAGATCTCGGCGGGAAGCAAACCTCGGTATCTGCGTTTTTCCTGCCCGCGCCGGTGATGTCTATCATCCCGGTACTGCAGTTTGGTGGTAAGTACTAGTCTACTGAGTGGCATATGAATCACCCAACTAGCAATGAACCGCCCTGTGCTGTCTGTCTGCAGAATACGGTAGGTAGGGTGGGAAGTATCAACTACCGACAAGTTGTAGTGCCAAGTAGTAGGAAGCCACTTTGGTAGGTTAGGCAAGTAAGTGCCCAGCCGGTGCAGATACGCAGGTTGCTTATTCAACTGTAAGTCAGTCCAGTTGGGGGCGGGGTGAGGCAAGGCGATGTCACGATACCTACCTAGGTACTTAAGTACTTACTTACTTTCTGCCTGCAGCTCTTCCGAACGCTGCCTACCATCACGCCCAGCTCTTCGGCTCGACGTCGGTCGTGCTTGGATGTGTGCGCGCGCGTGTGTGTGTGTGTTGTCGTTGTTGGTAAACGGAATCCCGGGACGACAAGACTCCAGATCGCACCGCGGTACCACCACCTGAAGCGAGTCACTTACGTGCTATTACATGTTCGAGCAAGGACCTGTTGATCGGGCTCCGACGACGGTGATAGTAGAAGTTATTTCACCCTCGGTACGGTAAATGGAAGGCGGAAACCATGTGCCTAGGAGTATATACCTACCTACCTACCTACTCGTACCTAGACGACGGCCGCCCTCTTGTCCGGACGCCGTATATTCACCCGGCCTTACGATCGCTACTGCTGGCTCGGCGCCGAGACAGGCCGTTACGTGAGCATGAGCGAGGACATGACGGGGGAAGGTCGCATCCGGCGGCGGGGGCCGGCGGTGAGCAGCGGCGGCGGCGGCGGCGGCGGCGGCGGCAGGACGCTGTGCCTCGGTAGCGGCGCCTTGGGCCTTGGCGAGAGCCGAGCGCATACATTCGTTATACAAAGATGATAGGTAGGTAGTATCATTGGCACCGTACCTACATACCTACATACGTGCTTCCCATCCTAGGAGGTAGGTAGGTATGTCGAACCACACGCACGCACGACTGCGGAGCTGCCTGCGGCCGGGCGGACGGGCCCGGGCTCTCGCTCCATGAACGAACGCGCGGAGGGGCAAGCCGTTTTCGGGGGGGCCTGGGGTCGCATCGCATTTGCATCTCGTCGCATCGCATCGCGTCGCGTCGCATCATCCCGACGCGGGGAGAGCTAGCTGTCCAAGAACTACCCACCTAAGAAGCATTGCGTCGCATGAGTGGTTGGGTGGCTGGATGGGTGGCTGATTGGTTGGTCCCTAGGTCTGTGATGTTGTTGGCTGGCTGGCTGGCTGGCTGGCTGGCCCGACGGCCTGGGACGACCGAACCTACCCACCGCGGGGACGCGCGGCGACGTCCCCCCGGCTCTTGCGCACAGACGGGCGCGACGGCAAAATCTCCCCGAGGAGGGAGGAAGAACCGACGGAAGGGAGTGTGGGCGGACTGAGGGACGGATGGACGGACGGACAGACAGACAGACGGAAGGAGATGATGGAGTTCTGTTGGTCAGCAGGGGCAGACCTCCTGCTGCCTTATTACCTATGTCTTAGCAATCATCGGGCCACTGGCCCAGAATGGGGTCGCGGGCTCGATGCTGTCTGCAGTCGGTGAGGGTTGCGGATAATAATAATAGAGGTAGGTAGGAGGTATGTACCGTATTCTCTGAGTAGCTGGTTAGTTGGTAATTTGGTTAGTTGATTAAGGTAAGTAGTTCGTTGAGTTGGTCAATGGCAGTTACTTTAAGCATTTAGGTGGGTAAGTAGTTGAGCTACTGGTACCGGTACTTACCGGAGTCGCACAACGTGATACAACCTTCAGGGCCTATAGACTATCTCCCTGCTGATTCACAAGTAAATAGATGCTTCGTTCAACCGAAGTCCCTTATTGCAGGACAGAATATCTAGGAAAAGACAGGTATGTGCTCTAGGTTAGGTATAACTTGGCCCGACATCATGTAGATATAGAATGTACGGGGTACTCAGAAACCTAAAATGAACGTGGACGGGGGGTGCCGGAGAACCGAGCGCAGACCCTCCCCCACTTCGCTCCCGGTCCAAGCAAGGTGGAATTAGAGTTAGAGTTGGCCAACAAGCTTCTGACCATGTTGCAGTGCTAACATCAGGTAGTCTCAGAAGCAGCCGGGGACATCCCACGGGAAGAGGGGGGTGAAGATACCCCTTCTGGATGCGTCATCTGCGGGCAAGTCAATGCTCGGTATCGTTCCTGATCCCACCCGCGTGAGGTGGCATCGGGGAGAGAGGTCGCATCAGACAAGCGGTGGTAGAGCTACTTTTTCTTCTTCTTCGGTCTTGTTCATTCCCGTCTCTCTCTCATTCTCTTTCAAGCTTCTTTGTGTGACGTACGAATGAGTTACACGAAACGCTAGTTTAGCACAGTAACAGTAACAGTAATGCAGGGGTAGGAAACAGACACGGGGGCTCCACAGTAGGAACGCCAGCTGCCGCCAGCTGGGGCTGGAAGCACCAACGAGACCTCTTCAGCTATCCGCAACTACCTTTGGCGTGTTAAAGAGCTGGCAAAACCAAAATCCATCACGGCTCATTCGACAGACTCGTTCTTCCCCTGGTGCGAAGGCCTCTCACCGTTAGTACCAGGGCCCAGCGCGCTTGCTTGTCCCACTACACACTATAGGTAAATGCAGTGAGCAAGTACTGATGTTCCGTCAATAGCAAGAAGAGAGAAAAACGCTGCTTCGGTGCAGCAATGGTGGCGGCCGGAGTCACTCGACTTTCTAAACTCTCATCTGCTGTAGGTAGGAATCAGACAGGGGAGTCAGGCAAGTAGGCACCCGAGTCGGTCTGCGGCTCGGCGGGCGAGTGGCCGTTCTAGCTACTGCAGCACGTCGGCTTCTATATCTCGGCTGTGTGTGTGTGTGGCGTGGGGCTCTATTATTTTTCCAGATTTTCATTGACCCAGGCCCTGGAGAGAGAAATGATGGTCCGTTGAAATCTATCCGGCACAGCTTTTGTATTTTCTAGAAAAAGGCGCTGGCATTTTCAGAAGCACCGCGCCCCGCCACCGGCCACTTGTACGCCTCCCAATGCCGTATCGTCGGGCTCCAAGAAGGAGAGCACGCACGTGCTCTACCAGTACTGTGGCCGCAAGCCCGTGAAGGTCGATGCGAACGAGCTCCCTTCATCGCCCTCCTTTCGCCTTTGCCCCGCCAACTGCAACGCTTGGGGTTAGCCACTAGCTCTCGGCTGTAGGTAGCGTAGACATAATTAAAAGAAGATAGGGGGAGCAGAGGGTCAGGGAATTTGCCTAAAGCAGCATAGTGGCAGCTGTCGATAAGAGTATCTGATATGTATGATGGGAAGAGAGACATACCTCAAGCTGGACCCCTTTGTGTATGTGAACCAGCCAGTCCACGTAGGACTGCGCCTCGTTATTGCGGTCCTCGATGAGCATTCTCGCAAACTCGTACTCAGCCCCGTCGATGCCCTGCCTCGCCAGCTGGATCGTCAAGGCCTTGGAGCCGCGCATCGTCCGGAGCAGCTCGATGATGTTCCGGACCTGCGCGTTCAGGTGCGTCTCCAGGACCGGGAGGCTGGAGCTGTACGGGTCGAGCGAGTTGAGGCTGTCCTTGCCCTCTCCGAAGAGGTCGGCCAGGAGGTTTGGCGAGGTCTGCGAGTGGAACCACAGCAGGCACTGCTGTCCGTTGTCGACCAGGTACACGCCACCGGGCTCGACTCGGCTGAAAGACGTCCTGATAGCTGGCGGCATTTTCAGGTGTCCCGTCTTTTCGTCGGTAAAGCCGTCGTCGGGATTCAGATTGTGTATCGGTATCATCCTCGGATAGAGATAGAGACTGAGTTCTGGAGCGCCCATCGACCTGATCAGGCGCATCTCATGTACCCTTCGGTCAGAGGTCTCGTTTCCTCCCTTGAGAGCCCGGCACTTGATGAGGCCGAGCATGTACATCGAGAACTCTTTAAGCTTCTCTGGCATGACCAACTGGCCTGGTGGATGCGAATGCGTAGCGAAGTTCTTGCGATATCCTGCCAGGACATCGATGGTCTTCTCAGTCAAGCCTAGCCGTATATCCTTGGTCGAGGCCGAAGTCGAGGCTAGCTTCGAGGCTGCTTCTTTGGCCATGATGGTGTAGACCGCATCCTGGTCCACAAACTTCATGCAATCCCTAGGGCTGTCGCTGACGCTGGCAATCACATTGTGGCAGCGCACTCGCCGTTCGCCCGACGCGGTTGTGTACAGTAGTGCGGATTGGAAGTGGGCATCCAGCTTCGAGTCGAGTTTTCCATCGTATCCGAATACGACGCCAACGGCCTTGTCGGCGTCGATGACCCCTATCTCGAGGTCGGCACCGAAGGTGTGTTGTATAAAGTTACCGTGATACGAAGAGATCTGGAGTCCATTGGAGCACCGGACCTTCATCAACGCCTGGTAGCCCGTTTCTCTCGTCACAGCGTGCCTGATCTCTAGAGAAAGCTTCGCGTTGTCGCGCCCACCGATGAAGTTGGGATAGTAAAACGTCTCTCCACCCGTGGTCGATGAGACATGACCTGGAAAAGGCAATCAGCTACCAAGCCCAGCTAATCCTGTCGCCGCCTACTTACCAATCGTTGCAATATCTAGATAGCCGCCAGAGGGGGCGGCCAGGAAGAAGTCCACGCCGACCCCGGCGGCGACCATCTTCTCTGCTGCCTTCTTCCATGCGGGATGCTCGGTGGAAAATAGCTTCTTATCAATTTCACCGCCCGGATACTTCCCGTCATCCCTCAAGAATAGCCGCCCAGGGCCCCAGGTCGGCAACGCGGACAAGGAGCACACGATTTTGCCGCCCGTCTTTTCTAACGCAGCCAGACACGAGCTCAAGGTTGGGAGCAGAGCCGGCTCCGGGTTCTTGATCTCGGCAAAGAGCGTAGGCAGGCGCGTGAGCAACTCGGCGATGACGGCTCTAGACTCGTACGGGTCGACGAACAAGCCATCGCTGAGGGGCACAAATGGATCCTCTATATCTGGCATGATCATCATTTGCGCTTGCTCAAGGGCAGGCTGCGGTTGAGTTAGCAGGATACTCGAGTGCTACCTAGTTTTCTCGACGTTGAAGACTCACGTTGCAGTTGTAGAAATGAATGTCCTTGTCGTAGGTAACAAATCCGACTTTGGCGCCCGCCGGTATTCGCCGGCTCGGCTCGCCATTTGTATCTGTTTCGCCATCATCTGGGGCGTAGAGAGCAGCGAGGATACCCTCACAGAAGGCCTCGAGGAAGCCCTTGTTAAAGGATTCCTGGGTAACGTCAATCACGAATAACCAGTTGAGCCCTGTAGGCTCTTTGGTCCAGTACTCCTTAGGCACTGTAAACTCGACAGTGCCGCGGGTCAACTCTGGCCGTTGATCCCGGTCGACTCGGACTCCCTGCGGCGAAAGGGCACAGAAATATTCAGGTGGGGTATCGTTGGGATAGGTGCACAGATTACAGACGAATTTGCTGCCTCCGGAGCGGAACATCATAAAGGGGTTAATATAGGCACGACATCTCCTGCATCTCGGCGGGCCGAGCTCCCCAAAATCCAGAACCGGCACCTCGGCCTCACCGGCCTGGAGAGGCGCCAAAGGCTGCAGCACCAGACCCAGAGGCAGACCGGTACTAGCCAGGCCGTCCGCATTGGCTGGTATGCTGTTCATGGTCAGACGGGTGAACTTGGGTGATGAGTTGCCCTGGTCGTAAGCCACGAAGGAAACAGCGCCAGGGGGTGGCACGTGCCGCTCGAAGGTGGGATAGACGTTGGTGAGATAGTACTGCTGTGGCACGTCCCTGGAGACGGGCACGCTGGGAATGTCATCGGGCGAGACCTGACCAGTACCCGAAGTGGGCACTGCGCGTCCCTGGTCCACGGGACCGTTTCTCGCGGCAAACTGGGCGGGGGTGGCGGAAGAGACGGGGTTGAAAGGCGCATTGACCGGGGCCGGGAACTGGCTTGGGGGCTGGCCGGCGGGCTGGCCGGCAAACTGTCCGGCGAACTGGCCGCCGGGGGACACGGACGGATCGGCGTTAAGGAAGGCGGTCGACGAAGTCCCGGCGGGAGGTATTCCGTTGTACGGCTGGGAAGAGCCGGCGGGAGCCTCCACCGTGTGAAAGGCGTGGCGGTCTTTCTTTTTTCTCCGTGCCGTATGCTGCCCGTCCAAGGACATGGTAGCCATCTGTGAAGCGAGCCCGGCTCCGTCTGGCGGAGGGGGTGGCTGGCCCCCGAACCCCTGGGCCGGACTATCGGCGCCCGCGAAGGGCCCAGCCTGAGGCGGAGGAGTGCCGTAGAAGGGCTGCGCGGGCGAGCCATACTGCTGGTACGGCTGCTGGGCGACGGGAGGTTGGAACTGCTGCGGCGCGGGCTGTGAGGTGCGGTTGGGGTCGTTGGGATCGAGCTGCTCGCCCTGCCCGAGAGCGTGGTACATGGAGTAGTCGGCCATGGCGGTGAGATCGGGGCGGCGAGGGTGACAGGAGAGATCTGATGCAGGCCGAGAGCTCAGGATATAGTGGTGTAGGCGTTGGCGTTGGCGTGGGCGTGAGCGTGGGCAAGGGCGTCGACGCTGAACAGTGAGACAGACGCAGTCATGAGAACGAGGGCCTCAGGCAGCTGGTGCTTGCTCGAGATGACGCAAGTGCTCGCTTGGATCTCAAGGGAGGTTGTCTGGTCTTGTTCCACCAGCTCGATCTGTCACCAGTGGTTGGACCAAGCTGCAGCTCGAGAGGGAGGATTCAGTCGGCGCTTCTCACGAGCAGGGAGAGCTGTCCATGGTCTGGTCCGGCTTGCAAGTTGACGTCTCGAAGCGGAACAGGTGTGGTAGGAGGTCGTAGGGGCAGGCTCGAGGCGCAATGGCGACGATGGCGGCGGGGAGTGGTAGGTGGGTGCTTTGAGGCCACGGTGGAGGGTTGGCATCTGAAGATGGCAACAGTAAAAGATGCGACGATGCTGTTTGGGTACTGCCCTGCCACTGGCCGGGCAATAACAGGGGGCGGACACCCGACTTTTGGGACACGCTATCCTTCCGGCGATTTTCGACCCGGTATGGGGTACCTCGTAGATACCTCACAACCCGCACCTTAACTAAGTAGATGCTTCCCAGCTCCAAGTATAGATTATACAGCCAATATCTCAGCCTCTGGGATCAAAACTGCAGTACTGTAGAAGAAGTACAACCTCGGTAGCACAAAGTCTTTATTCCGGTGCTTCTTGGGCAAGATATGAGTTTGTCAATAATATGAGCCTCAGGGGGCGCCTTTGTGGTACGAAGTTGCCAGCATGTCACTTAGACTTATCTTATGTAATACATGTCTTGAAAGGTACCTTATCCATATCGGCCCGGCATCGACATCTCCAATTCTCCCGACCCGCGGCGACGCGACGAGTCCACAACTACGCATACCTCCATCCTCTCTCATCAACTCCACCACCGCCTGCCACCCTCGGGCGTCGACTTCGGCGTCGCGTGCTGGCAGCCGTGTTCTCCGGTGTCGTGCCGCCATGTTCACCTTCACGCCGTTGCAGGGCGCTCTCTCGCAATCCGCCGCGTCGCAGTCCATCCTGGAACTAGATGGCGGCATCAAGCTTCTCGTCGACGTTGGCTGGGACGAGTCGTTCGACGTGACGAGCCTCAAGGAGCTGGAGAAACAAGTCCCGACCCTGTCGCTTATCCTCCTGACGCATGCGACCACGAGCCACCTCGCCGCCTTCGCCCATTGCTGCAAGCACTTCCCTCTCTTTGCCCGCATTCCCGTCTATGCGACGGTGCCCGTCATTGCCCTCGGCCGCACCCTACTCCAGGATCTCTACGCCTCCACCCCCGCTGCTGCGACCACCATTCCCTCCAGCTCTCTCGACGAGGTCTCGTACACGAAGCACGAAGGCGCCGCCGACTTTCTGCTCCAGGCCCCCACTGCCGAAGAGATCGCCAGCTACTTCTCCCTCATACACCCGCTCAAGTACTCCCAGCCGCACCAGCCGCTTGGCTCGCCCTTCTCCCCCCCGCTGAATGGCCTGACCATCACGGCCTACAACTCGGGCGTCACACTGGGCGGCACCATCTGGCACATACAGCATGGTCTCGAGTCCATAGTGTACGCCGTTGACTGGAATCAGGGGCGCGAGAATGTCTACGCAGGCGCCGCTTGGCTTGGTGGTGCCGGTGCGAAGGTCATCGAGCCGCTGCGCAAGCCGACTGCTCTAGTGTGCAGCAGCAGGGGGACCGACAGGCCTGCCCTGTCTGCAGGCCAGACCAAGCGCGGCCCGCAACTCCCTGAGTTCGAGTTGCGCAATGAGCTTTTGCTCGACAAGGTCAAGGCGTGCGTCGAGCAAGGGGGCACCGTTCTGATACCCATCGACTCTAGTGCCCGGGTGCTAGAGCTTGCATACATGATGGAACACGCGTGGAGAAAGGATTCTGCTACGGGCGATGGTCGGTTAAAGGCGGCCAAGCTCTATCTCGCCGGCCGCAATATACACAGCACCATGCGCTACGCCCGCAGTATGCTTGAATGGATGGAGAAATCCATCGTGGGCGAGTTTGAGAGAGCCGCCGGGGAGACCAAGGCGGGCAATGGTGCGTCGGATGGCCGCAGGAAGGCTCAGGAAGCCGGCCCTTTCGATTTCAGATTCCTGCGGCTTTTGGACCGAAAAGGCCAGATCGACAAGGTGCTTGCCCGCGATAATGAGACCGATTCACCCGTGGCCAAAGTCATCCTGGCGAGCGACACCAGCCTCGAGTGGGGGTTTTCAAATCTCATTTTCAGGCAATTGGCACAAGATTCAAGAAATCTAGTTATTCTTACCGAATATCCCTCGCTGATCTCGGGACACACAACTCTTCTGGCTAAGACGCTCTGGGACTGGTGGAAGGACCGCCAGGACAAACCTACCGGCGAACAAAGTAATGGATCCGTTAGCCACGAGCTCGAGTTCACACATCTGCAGCGGCAGGCTCTAGAGGGCCGAGATCTGGCCCTGTATCAGCAATGGCTTGCTCAGAAACGCCAGCTTCAGACGACTCTTCAAAGCGGAGGCGTTACGGCCCTCGAAGCGTCGGGCGACGTTGGCGGTGAGGCCTCCGAGTCATCCGAGTCAGAATCCGAAGATGATGAAGATGAGCAACAAGGTAAAGCCTTGACTGCCGCGACAACCATGGGTCAAACTAGCCGCAAGAAGGCTGCACTTACGGACGAAGATCTTGGCATCACCATTTTGTTAAAAAGGAGGGGCATTCACGATTTTGACGTACGGAATAAGAAGGGCCGCGATAGGATGTTCCCGCATCCCGTTCGGCGGAAACGTGGCGACGACTATGGTGAGCTCATCCGCCCTGAGGATTTTCTCAGGGCGGAAGAGCGGGAGGACGGCGAACAGGCGGACGGCGACCAGTCCGGAAAGGGCGACGGCCGCGACAATTTTGGCAAAAAGCGCAAATGGGACGATGTCGCTGCCTCTAGGAAGGACCGCACGTCGAACTCCAACAAGCGCTCCAAACCTACAAGGAACATATCGGATGACTTTGAACTGGCTGCTACCGATGAGCATGTGGGAGACGACTTGGACGGCGTGCCTGATGATGTCGAGGAAAGCGTGACTAGTCCTTCGAGACTCGTTGCCACAACGGAGAAGATCTTGGCCAATATCCAGGTCGAGTTCGTGGACTTCAGTGGCGTCCACGATAAGCGGAGTCTTCAGAACCTCATGCCTCTAATCCAACCACGGAAGCTAATACTCATCGCTGGAAACAATGACGAGACGGCGTCACTGGCGTCGACCTTCGAGAAGTTGATGGTGGAAGGCTTGACTGACATATACACGCCCAGTGTTGGCTGTGTTGTTGACGCGAGCGTGGACACAAACGCATGGGTGGTCAAGCTTGCGCCGGCCCTGGTCAAGCAGCTCAAGTGGCAGAGCGTGCGCGGCCTGAGCATCGCAACGGTGACCGGTCGCTTTCTCGCCGCCGCCGCCGCCGCCGCCCAGACAGAGCTCGACGCGGGCGATGTCGACGACGAGGACTCGGCCAAGAAGCGCCTGAAGACAACAGCGGAGGAGGCGACGGCCGATGGCAGCAGCACCGCCATGGCAGCAGGAACGGCACCGGCACCGGAGGCAGAGCCCACGCTCGACACCCTGCCCGCCAACATGGTGTCGGCGACGCGGACGGCGGCGGCCAAGCCGCTGCACGTCGGCGACCTGCGGCTGGCGGACCTGCGCAAGGCCATGCAGCAGTCGGGCCACACGGCCGAGTTCCGCGGCGAGGGCACGCTGCTGGTGGACGGGTCCGTCGTGGTGCGCAAGACCACCACGGGCCGCATCGACGTCGAGAGCATCGGCCTGCCGACGGACGGGGGGCCGGCCACGCAGATGGGCGGCACCTTCTACGCCGTCAAGAGGACCATCTACGATAACCTGGCTGTGGTGGCAGGTGCTTGAGCCTGAGCCTGAGTGGCTACGTGTACAATGTACAAAATGTATGATCGCATGAGTTTATACCCAATGCAATTCTGAGTGCTCCTGCTGCGGTCTGGAGATGCCACTGTGATGTCTACTTGTCCCAGGCTATAAGGAAACCCAGTCCGGGGACCGGATGCTCCTCGTACCAGCTCTGTCATGGCTGGTCTCAGAGGTCACTCGCTGCGCACAGCCCAGGAGTACTTCTTTAACCTTGTCAGCCGAAACTTCCTTTCCTTCCCATCGGGTCTCACGTCCAGACTAGACGTCTGCCCCTTGACATTCTTTGCTCATGTCCATGGGGCCAAATCCACACGTGATCAGCTTCTCATTCGCAGCTTGTCTCGCGCACGGATTACCGACTGTTCAGATATTCTCATTACGCACATGATGCCAAGCGGCTCCTCCGCCCTGCACACCCGACGTAGTCCGTGCCAAGAGGCTCCTTCCCTATATCCCTCTGTTCTGGGTGCGAATCTGGCCGTCGGTCTGCTCTCATCCTTCAAATCTAGCTTCGAAGGCGGATCTGCTCGAACTATACCTCGGAGGCGAATCCGGTCGCCGTTCGTGTTCTTGCCGCTTCGCCTTTCCCGAAACTGCGAGGCTAGATGCCAGCAAGGACTGCAGATACGAAAAGACCAATAAAAAAGAAGAAGATGAAAGAAAAAGAGGAAGAGAAGAGAAAAAGAGAGGAGAACAAAGGAGGAAAGAAGAAAGTGCTGCCGTTGACAGCCTTACTCATCGCTCCGACTCCCAGTCCCATGTCTCGCGGGCGGCACTGCTTCCGCGGCAGCTCACTGGCCGTGCCGTGAAGCATAAACAGGTTGCCACCGCCACGACGTGCGGGTGTGGCAGTCGCACTTTCGGTACTGCCTGTCTTGTCGAGGCATTCGAAGGCGCCCGAATTGACGCTGCCGCCTCCCAATTAGTGACCATTCGAGTCCGTCCGTCGAGGAACGAGTCTGCTGCACTGGAAATCTCTACTCCGAGGCTTCTTAGCAGAGGTGGCTCTGCGAAGTATCAACCAACAATACAGCCAGAACTCGGTCCCTGATCAAGAGATGGGGTGACCTCCCCGCTAGCACTTCGAGAGGACAGCGAGACATGGCACCGCGAAACTCCTGCTCGACAGGGTCTTCGCCGGTCTAGTGCTTGGGGGCTCGATATTGAATGAATACCCAGCCATGATGGGAAGCCGAAGCGCTCGGTCGCCAGCAAATCCACCAGCGCTATATTCGAACGCAAACGCAGCGGGCAATTGTCTTGATCCCATGAATAGTCTGCCTGCTACTCAATAGTCACTTTCTTACCTCGTCCCAGTGACTGGCTGGCTCAAACGCCTCCACATGCTCCCCCAACCGCCAGCTCCGGCTCCGAGCCCCACCCCGGGTTGGAAGTACGGCCCCACCCCGGTGTGGGAGCACGACTGCCGCCCCGGTCCGGTCCCGCTTTTCGGCCTCGATCCCCGACCTCTTTGCCAACTTTCCCGCTTTTC
Source organism: Xylariaceae sp. FL0804 (assembly GCA_022539325.1). Classification (NCBI taxonomy): domain Eukaryota; kingdom Fungi; phylum Ascomycota; class Sordariomycetes; order Xylariales; family Xylariaceae; species Xylariaceae sp. FL0804. Next base: position 1,702,397 of record JAJKLG010000007.1, on the reverse strand, counting down.
GGCCTCGACCCCCGACCTCTTTGCCAATTTCAGGCCGGGCCATCCCGGGCTCTTGCCCGCTTTCACAATTGATTGTCCCGGCTCCTGCCTCATTGCACAGCCAGCCATGCTCTGCCATTCATGCTCTACCAGCCATGCTCCGCGCGGGTCTTTGCAGTGCGGGAGCCGCCTTGGGAGCCAGGTTGGATCTTGTACCTTCCATTATCTGCGTGCGCTCTCTTGCACCAGCTGCGGAAGTTACTTGTTCATGTGAGCTGGTCCCCCAATGTGAAGGCTCTGGTGAAGTCTGCGCATCCCCTTTCACGGATCAATACTCGAACGGATGCTCCAATTGTCCTTCCTCAATTGCCCCGTTGGTTATATTTCACGGTTGGTTTGATTATATAGAATACCAAGACTCATTTCTAATGAGTCCACTGGTGTTTAGATCCAGTCTGTGGTGAACTTTCAGCTGGGCTTGATTTGCCCAGTCTCTATCTCCCCCCGCGTGTGCCTTCCTTTTACTCCTTCCACAAGAGCTCACAGCTTTGGTGGAAAACCTCCTTCCCTGTGCCTCCACTGCGCAGAGCCAATGTCTCGCGGGGCTTTTACTCTGTCTCAAGGTTCACTGCCTGGAATCCCTATCCTCTTTTCCAACAACTCCCAGCTCAGTGAGGAGCCACATCTCCCCACAGCATACGCAGCATACATTGGAAAATAGGAAATAAGTGGTAAGTTACCCCATGTTCTTTTATTGCCCCTACCTCTGGATATAGGGTGGTGTTCTATTGGTCTACCTACCAGATCTTGGTCTGCTTCTTTACTCTCTCCTTCCTGCTCTTGCCAGAGTCGCCAACAAGGTCCACGATAGTGGCCCAGTACTTGAAGTACCTTGCCTGGTAATTCAAAATCCAAGCCCACACCTTCTTAATCACATTTTATTCCACAGCTTGCCCTACCCTGCTGCTGGAATCAACCCTACCCTTCCCTGTACGGTATTTCGCAGAAGACTCTCGCTTCCTCAACACTCCAAGCCCAGCACCACCCGCGGTATCATTTTCTTCTCCGAGCGGCTTTTCCTTACTGACTGTCACGCCACCACCAGCTGCTGCCAAGGGCCTTGCTGGTTCCTTTGGACGGCATCTACTTCACCTTCCTGGATTCTGGTAAGCTACCTTCTTCTTCTTTGCCTCTTTCCATCCCAAGATCCGACTTCTTCTCCATCGAACCCGTCGAAGAGTCTTCCATCCATCGAACCGACATGCCCCGACCCGGCTGCCGCCCCTTCTGCTTTTCACGAGATTAATGTGTGCACCTACAGCGTCGTCGGTCCCGTTGGAAGCTTGGTCCCGAATCCACGACGGTGCCATCAGACCTACTTTCAGAAAGCGATTGATCAGTTCCTCACTGCCACGGTTCGGGCGACTTCGCAGGTATGCTTTCCTATCTCATTGCTGTGTCTCGTTTCCTCTGTCGACCTTCCTATCATCCTTCTCATCTTTTCTGCTTGTCTCCTCCATGCCAGGTTACCCATGGCCATACTATTGTGGGTGGATGGTATAAGATCCGGAGCCCAGCTTGAGGTTGACTCGCAGGTTTGCCTTTTTTATAATACCTTTCTTGATCTCGGGAAGATGAACCATTGTCCCCGTCCAATGGTTTGCCATCGATGAATGCTAACATATATTCTCAACGCCATTAGTAGTTTTCGAAGCATTCTGGTTTCCTGGACTATTCCTTTGACGCGCAATACTGGTGCATAATCAGTGGCCAGGGGGTTTCCCACGGTACAATCGAATACCTCTTCGACAGCTTTCAAGGTAAGCAGAACCATTTTCCTACGGTTTCCCCTGTCGTCCTTATAACAATGTCTCTTCCAATCGGTTGCGAAGCTCCCATCTCTTAAGCCTTCGAGTCACAATATGTTTTCCCATGTCTGCATTTTTCTCCCACTCAATGTTATCGTGGGTGGCATTGAAAGTCCGCAGCGAGTATAGCAGTGTGCCACTCTATTTCTCTTGCCGCTCCAGCTCGCTTACAAGACTTTGAATTAGATTGGAATACCCATACTCTCGCCTGAGAATCCGGACTCCCTTTATATAACCAGGCAAGGACTGAGTCGCTCACAAACCTTCTGATCGCCTCCAGCAACGCGCCTCCGCTACCAAGACGCACTCCAAGGACCATTTTCTATATAGAAAATTGAACGAGGGCTTAGTCTCCTCGCAATTTGCAAGACGCACCGTACTCGTTTCCGCTGTTTGCTGCAGAATCAGTACCAGAATATGGATCCCAATACCTCCCCCCCTCTGCCGCAGGAGTCGCAGGAAAAGAAGTTCACCCTTTTCTCCCGTCTGCCGCAGGAGTTGCAGGACAAGATCTGGAAGGCTAGCTTCACCGAACGTGCCGTCAACTACCTCAGGCTTACCCGAGAGAACCCATTCAGCAACAAGCTAGTTCTCCGACCCTTCAACACCAAGGCATCTGCCCGCTCGCCCTGGCTGGTCGAGAACCGTCGCAAGATCGCAGAGGTCTGCAAGACCACAGACAGCAGTCTTCCCCACTACAAGGAAACTTCGGACGGACTCGTCTACTCGGACGATAAGAGTCGGCGGACCATTAAACTGGGAGGCGGACGTACGGCTGTGATCGATAGAATCGACGGCCTCCTCGTTCTCCGAGTTGAGCTCGCGTACGGCCACCCAGTCTTCCTGGGCCTACAGCAGAACCGGTCCCTATTCAGCAACATCACGCGCATCGGAATCGATCCGAAGGATGTGCGTGGCCATCTGCTCTACCTCTACAGATGCGCCTGTGTACCTGGCCCCGGCTTCACCTACCACGACAGATTCTGCCCGTCTGCTATTATCAACTTCATCAAGTACCTGCCGAACATCAAGTTCCTCTATATCCTCCACCAGCTCACCGCCACCCAAGTGAGGCTTCCGATGCCCCCTCAATATGTGCGTCTGATGCCTGCCTCGCAGAAGATCCCTATCGCCCTTAGGATTATCGAGAGTGAGTTTCCCACTACGCTGCCGTTGTACCGTACTAACCAGCCCTCTTTGCCTTAAGAGAATGCCCTCGACGTATTTCGTGATCAGAAGGTCAAGTATTTTGAGGTCGATCCGAGGGGACATCTGAGGCACATGATTCCACATCTCTACGAACTTGACAGATTCAAACTCGAAATCCAAACGAAAATGCAGGGTTTGATCAACGGAGTCATTCCCATTCCCGTCAGTGAGGCAACCAGGCGTATTCTTGAAAACCTTACAATCAAGATCATCCTCAACGCCGATGACAAGTATTACTGATCAGCACTGCAAGATCTCAGGCGGGCTGCCCCAGAATCTTGGCAAGGGGGGGGAAACGCAAAGTCGGAGGCGAAGAAGTACTCTTATGCAGTAATCATCAGACTTGGGGCAGACTTGAGAGCTATCGCCGTCGCGATAGAGGCTTTCGACCAGCCTGCCCACTTGAGGGTAGACTCAACAGCAAGAGTTGGCCATACCAGCAAAAGGATGCTGGATTGTGAGCCAGTCGCGCAAAGAAGAGAAGCTCAGGGAGGTCTCTGAGACACCGGGTCGTTGACACTGGTACAAGACGGCATTCTGAGGCGTCATGAGCAGACAGTATCGTTGATGAGGCAACGATCCGTCGACGCTCGTGAAAGACGGCCTTTATGGGGTGTCGTATGTACCTAGGTAGCTTAAATTGTAGCTTCAAGCATCATTGCTATACTCCTGCAGAAGTCGAGGTGAAGTCATCAATCCACGTGAAGATCCTAGGCACATAGCTGGCTTTGCCCAGGCATATGGCCCGTCAGACTTATCGAGCTGCATTGGTAGGCCGGAACCGGTGCGTCTGGCTCTGGCCCTCTACCACCACGTTGCCATTTTCGTAGTGGCCGCAAGGGCACTTGACTAACACAGAGAAGCCGATGGTACGGCTTCCCGCGCCTCTTGACTTGGGTCAAATAAATGCGTGCCGTGCGTTCTTTGAAGTGCTTCATTTCCCCAACCCACCGAATGTATCTACGCCAACGAATGACAACAGGCATGTACGTAGTTTACAAAGGAGACAAGTCATGTAGATGAGCGTCAAGCAGCGGGCGGCCCCAACCAGACAACAGGACATGTCAATACACCACCAAACACATCACGCCACGAGCTCGACCTCGTCCTCCTCCTCGTCGACCTCGTCCTCGTCCTCGTCCATGAAGCCCAGGCCGCTGTCATACCTCCTCCTCTTCAACGTCTTCTTCTTCTCCGCCGGCCCCGCCAGCCCCGCCGCCCCCCGCGCCGCCAGCTCGTCCGCGCCGGCCTCGCCGGAGGGTGCTGCCTCCTCGTGCTCGTCCTCGTGCGGTCCGGCACCCGATAGCCGCGCGCTCTTCCTCCTCCTCGTCGCCGCACCCTTGCGCGGCGTGTTGGCGGCCGCCAGATCACCGCCCGCGCGCACGGCGCGCGCGAGCTCGGCCCGCAGGCCGTCGAGCGCCTCGCGGGCGCGGCGTCGCTCGTCGCCGGCCCGGCGCTCCAGCGCGCCCTTCTCGACGCGCAGGCCGAGGATGGTCTCGTGGGCGGCGCGCTGTTTTCGTGGGGGGGGGAAATGCGCGTCAGCTGCTGGGATTCTTCTTCTCGCTCGGGGTATACTTATTGCTTGCTCAGGTACTGCTGATAGGGAAAAGGAGAGATGGAAATGGGAAGGGGGCAGGAACGCGGGCAAGCCCCCAGGAGCGGCGGTATGGAGACAAGCACCCGCAAACACGCTTTCGAGATACCGGTAGAGCAGTAGCAGTAGACATATAGAAGAACAGAATGAAGAAAGAAAAACAAAGAAGAGGCAACGGGGCCACTGACCAGCGAAGCATTCACACCATCGACCTCTCGCCGCAGCTCGGCCACGCGCGCGTCGCGCAGCGCGAGCGCGCGCCCGTGCAGGCGGTGCAGCGTGCGCGTCTCGACCTCGCGCCGCCGCCGCAGGTCGGCCAGCTGGCCGCGCAGGGCCTCGGCGGCGGCGCGGCCCGACTCCAGCCGCGCCTCCAGCTCGGCCGCCGCCGCCGCGTGCGCCGACTGCGCCGACCCCAGCTGCGCCGTCGCGGCCTGGCCCTCGCTCTCGAGACGTTGGACCTGTGAGGGGGGGGAGGACGGTCAGTGAGTGACTGACTGATTAGGTAGGTGGGTACTTTGGACGAGTGGGTGATGGGAGTAGGTAACTTACCAGCGCCTCCAGCTCGCCCACGTCCCGGCGGTACGCGTCGGCGGCGCCCTTGAGCCTCTCGACGCCGACCTCGAGCTCGGCGACGCGCTCGTCGCGCTCGCGCAGGGCCGCCCGATCGCGCTCGGCGCCGCGGCGCACGTCGTCCATGGCGTCGACGCGCGCGCCCAGCTGCTGGCGCAGCGACAGCTCGAGCGCGTGGTACTCGTCGATCTGGGCCTCGCTCTCGCGCTGGCGGCGGGACACTGCAGGGCCGAGGGCGTCAGCAGCAGTCAAATATGTATAGAGCTTACATACGGGACAAGGGCAGGGGGGGTTTAAAGTCCCGGCTGGTGATTCTCGGCCTCGCAAATCCAAGGCAGGAGACCCAGGAGGTCTCCGGACGAAGAAGCAGGGTAGGAAGGACAACAACAAGAAGATGACGCCGAGGACAGATCCAGTAGGAAGAGGAGGAAGCTAGGAACAAGGAGCGAGTGAATGCGGAAAGTAAGGTACGTACGACCGCGCAGCGCGTCCAGCACCGCGTCCAGCGTCTCGGCCCCGCGCGACGACAGCGGCAGCGCCGACTCGCCCGGCGCCAGGTACTCGAGCTCGAGGCGGGCGGCGCGCAGGCCCGACGACAGCGCGGCCACCATCTCGCCGGCGTCGCGTCCGGGAAAGCCGAGCGCGCCGAGCCCGGCGTTCAACGAGAGCAGCGCGGCCGTGCGGTCCGAGAGCGCCTGCAGGACGCCGTCGAGGCGGGCTTCGAGGTCGGCGGCGGGCGATGACGACCCCTCGCCGTTCGCCATCGTCATTCCTGTCGACGTCGGAGGAAGAGGAGGAGGACTCGTCTTTGCATGATGGCTAGACGGGGAGAGGGAGGAGGAGGACGAGGAAGAGGAGGCGCCGGCCAGCTTCTCGGCGAGCCGCGCCCGCGCCGCGGCGTGCGACTCGAGCGCCTCGGACAGCTTGGCCAGCTCGAGCCGCAGCGACGCCAGCTCCGCCTCCAGCAGCGCCTCCCTTTCGGGGTCGGCGAGCGCGACCTGGGTGCCTGCGTGATGAGAGCGCGGCGTGGCCGGCGGCGCTCCCCTCCTCCTCGCCGAGCAAGGCGTCGCGGGCGGCGCAGGCGGGCTGGTGCATGGCGGCGACGGGAACGACGAGCCCACGTCCGGCGGCGGCGCCGCCACTGTCGCCGCCCTCGTCGGTGTTCTCGTCCTCGTGCCCGTCCGCGTCTTGGTGGGCGTGCTGCACACGAGCTCGGCCACGGTCGAGTCTCCGAACCCATCGTCGTCGTTGTAGTCGTTATTGTGGTTCATGTGCGCGTCGCCGTCGCCGTCGCCGTCGCCGTCCATGTCAAAGTCCAGGTCGCTATAGGGGTCTGAGAACGGATCCCGCGCCGCCAGCGACCAGTCGTAGCTGCCGCCCGTAGTGGTCTGGTCAATATCCATGGCGGTGGCGTCAGCAGCGGCGGGAGAGGAGGAAGAGAGAGCTAAGGCGCAGGCAGAGGCGGAGGCGGAGGCGGAGGCAGAAGAAGCGGAAGCGGAAGCGGAGCGGCTCTGCAGCTCGCGCCGCAGCGCCTCGACCTGGGCCTCGAGCTCGGCGACGCGGCTCGCGTCCTCCTCCTGCTGCCGCGCCTCGCCGTCGTCGCGCAGGCGCAGGCGCGCCACCTCGGCGTCCCGGCGCGCCAGCTCGCCGCGCAGGCGTTCCGCCTCGTCCTGCCGCGCCCGCGCCGCCCGCCGCCGCGACGCGCCGATCTCGTTCATCTCCTCGCTCAGCCCGTTGCGCCTGATGCGCCGCTTGACGCGGTCGTCGAGCACCTGGCGCAGCGGCACGATCCGCACCTCAGTGGTGGTGGTGCGGGTGCTGGTGGTGGTGGTGTCCGAGGCGCGGCGGCGACCCCTGGACGACGAGGAGGGGGTGCTGGGGCCGGCGAGCTCGTCCACGTCGTCGTCATCGTCGTCGTCGTCTTCATTCTCCCCGCCCTGGCCGTTGGTACCGGTAGTGGTGCTGGGTGCGCTGTATCGTCGTGGGGTGGTGCGGCGTCGACGTTTGTGAGCTGGCCCCAGGGATGTGCGCCTCACCATGGGCGTCAGGCCGGTTGACGGGCCATCCTCGTCGTCGTCGTGGTGTTCGAGCTCCGGGCCGGGATCGGAAAATCGGACGCGCTTCTTCGACTTGGGTTTGCTCGGCGTTCTTGCCGCCGCTAGCGCCGAGGGGGCTCTTTGGGTTTCCGGCCTCTCCGAAGGCGCGGCTGCGGATGTGCTGTTCCTCCGCCTCGGTGTCCGGCGGAGTGCGATTGGGAGGTCTTGCTCTTTTTCTCCCCCCATCTTGAGAGTCGTCGTGCCGTTTGCACTGCTGCAGTTCGAAAGCGAGTACTGGCGTGAGAATCGCTGGAGAGATGGACGAAGGGAGCCTATGACACGCAGATTGAGCCACTAGACAAGAAAGAAGGAATGAAAAGGGAATTGCAGTGAATGCTCCTGAAAGTATCCGAGCTGGCCTCACAACAGGTCGCGTCGTCCAGAGTAAACAACCAGCTCCGAGACCGTGGGTCGTGCAAGGTGGGCTATGATTGTTTACAACTTTCTACTTCGGGATTGGCGCCATTATAGCTTTACCTGTCCCGCGATCACGATAGCCAATCATTCCAGACTATCGGCACCTTTTGGGCAAAAGTTCTTCTCCGAGACAGTGCGAAACCGGACCGCGACTTTTCAACAAATATACATGATTCTGCCCGAAATTTAGTTGATATGATGCTCGTATGAAGAATCCTTAGTCCATCTCCGCTGCTTGCGCGCCAGTTCCACTCTCGACACCTCGAGATCCGTGATCTCCGCTGCCATCCTGGCCACCGTGGGCACCCCGTAGCGCCCCACCACCAGCCTGGCCGCGTCCCAGAAGAAGACGCCCATTAGCATCGCACAGTTCGTGCAGACGAAGGGCAGCTCGAGGGCGCCCCGGAAGACGGGGCTGGCCCGCATCAGCTTCCGGACGAGGTTGTGGAGCCACACCTGCGGCGGGCCCGCCGTCGCGTCGGCCGTGTAGGCCCGGACGATCGCCTCGACGTCGTCGAAGCGCCACGGCCCCTGCTGGCCGTCGTCGCGCAGCCAGGCCTGGTCGCCGTACTCCTGCAGCGGCGCCACGTAGTGCCACGAGTTGGGCCCCGTCAGCGGCAGCCGGCAGGGCAGGATGATGGGCGAATCGGGAGGGGCGAGCCGCATGTGCGCGACCATGAAGTCCGTGGTTTCCTTGTCGGCCTCGAAGGGCCCCGCCTCCAGCTCCCGTACCTCGGCCAGATCGTAGGTCGCTAGCAATGAAAATAGGAGTTTCTTTGGCAAAGGGCGAGTGACCGAATTGTGGTAGTGATTAATGGTGTTGTTGTTAGGCCCTGCGTTGATTGCCTCTTGGTTATCGGACCACCATTGCTGGAAATCTCGCTCAGCCACTGGACACTTGGTCAGTTTACATCCCCTTGCTAAGCATGGGCGACAGTGTGGACTAGTTACTTACCGTCTTGAAGACGAACGGCAAGCAGATTCTGCACAGATCGTACTTGGTAGAGCTCCCACGGTGCGAAATGCTTCCAGAATCTATCCCAAGCGGGTTGCCGGTTCGATCTGAAACGATCCAGATAGTCCAAGATGCTATCGCCCGCGACGATATCAGAGATGATTTGAAAGATGTATAGGGCCCTCCGGAACCGGCCGATCTCCTTGTCGGAAAGCTTATCGAGAGCGAGAAGCCCTTCCCGGACTTGCCTATACAAGTGGAGGTCGTTCAAAGCACGGCGAGCTAAGTCGTTGGCGTACCTTTCCACAGCAGAATTGAAGCGAAGGAGTTGAGCTGCCTCGTTGAGGAGGGCCCGGGTGGATTCTTGGGGTTTCCATTTCAGATACATGTCCGCCAGTCCTATGCGACGGATGAAAGGCATCTTCCTTTTGGCAATTCCTGTGTGGAGTCTCGTGAGGGCGAGTTGTACAAGCGAGGGGTCAATGCACGCATCAACAAGCGCGCCGCCAATTTCGGTCTCGAAATCCTTTACGAACTTGAGGTGTATAGGACCGGTTAGGGCCAGGTTGATGATGGAGGTCGTGTCATCAAGATATTTGACCACCTCCAGCTTCAGCTCTGGCGGCAGCAGCTCTAGAGGACTGTAAGGCGTGGGGTTACAGTCCTCAGTATTCTTCGCGGCATGTGAAGACCCTGGTCCGGCTGAGGGATCAGCATGAGGTGACTGGTCTTGTGTCATGATTGTGATAGTGAGGCCGAAGCTGAAAGGGCACAAGTATAGTGTGAAAATTCGTGCGCCGGGCTATGTGGCGATCGCTTTTTGCAATGTATGGCACGAGAGACTCGTCCTGAATATAAGGATTCCTCATCGAGATCAATTCCCTAGCGGAGAAACCCAGGAGATATGGCGGAGATGCGCACATTTCCTGAACTATCTTTCGAGGGCTGATATTGCTCAGCAACCATATACCTAAACTTTGTGGTTGCGAAGTGGCCCCACTATGTGTTGTTGTATGCCAGGTTGTAACTCATCCTATATAGTTACCTGATGCATTATTCCTAGCTACATTATTTGCATGTGAGCGCTTACAGGCGGTGCTCGAACCAGATCCCGGAGTTCCAGCTTCTCTGCTTCATTAAGATTAAGGGGTACTGTCAACCATCTCCCCTAGATATTCAACACGCAATACATTGTGGATCATTCGTGCTTGGGGTCCATACAAAGGGCTCTGGGGGGTGGTCTCAACCTGATATTCCCTCAGGGACTTTGGCTGATGGACTATGGGGGAAATCGCCATCACGCCGGGGACATACTTCCTGCCAGCATGCTTACTAACTTGTTACCGTGATGGGATAAGTGTAGTGCACATCTCCATAATAAAGAATGTGTGGAGGCAGCTTGATTTCAACTGCTCTGTAAACAATCTTGATATGCCACTACCTTTGGCGCAAGCTGCATTTTGCCGCACCTCAAGGTAGATGGGATGCAGTCTCACCTAGGATTCTGGTCCATTGCATAGGTACGTATTTATATCACATTCATCTTGCCCTAGCCCTCAGTAATAACACTTGATGTTCTCTACAACAGCTTCCTGCGGTAGTCCTGTGTATATCCTACTAGCTATTTGAGGCGGCAATGTGTGAAGTACCTATGGTACATCACGAAAGCGGGAGGACGGAGAATCTTCGACAGGTGGCCAGAGCACAATCCCACGCCATGCGACAGCCTTCAACTCGCCAACACACTCGATCCTTCCAGACTGCATTGCAAGCCACCATGGCACAACCGGCAGTTCAGGACCACTACTGATAAGGAGTTTCATTGGAATCATATAGCTGTACTGCCCGCCATCATTGAGTTTTGTATTGCCCGGGATTATCATCATGATATCCCGCTTTGCGGATATTCCGCTATGCGGCCCCACCTGATTGACTACCGGCCGGCCTAGCGGCATCCGGCACCGGTCCCGGCCCCGACGACACCTGATCTTTGTGAGTAGTGGTTATCAGCTTGCCAGCTCCCACTAGCTGTCACCCACCGATGAAATCTATAGATCTGTTGTAACTTCTTGCATACATGCTCACATCACTGTTCATAAGGATAAAGAGGGAGACAGCTGCTAGAGTCCAATAACTTTGCACTGGTAATTGAATTGAATATAAGTTCCAAGTAGCTGGGATTGGACTAGAACATTTGATTGCTATCCTCTCAGGTCTTCACTTGCTTTGTGCATGGCACTGGAAATATTGAGCTTTACCTCGTATGTTATTCCTCCCAACACTTATACCTTGTGCCATGAAGTCTGCATTTCTATCCTAACCAAGCCACTGGGGTATTCATTGCTCTCATATTCCTCAATCCTGACTGTGATTACTTGAGTGTCTTTCTCTAGGAATGACATTCAGTATATAATATCTTAGTATTATCTTGATTCCTGTCGGAAAAGACATCACCACTTGCCCTTAGACATTGGACAGACCTCAGCACAGGATGTATCGTCTGCTCGCCGTGGTCTAAGAAATCCACAAGACTCAAAGCAGACTGACACACTTGGCATACAAGCTACTAGATAATGCTAAAAGGACCGTGAATCATGCCACATGAATCTATTTGTGGTAGAAGGGGGAATAATCCTGCCCATCGCTCTAATTCCTAGACTAGAAGCCACGCATCTTGTGCTGTGCAAGCCGCACGCGGCTGAAGCAGTAAAGCTCAGACCGCCCCCCCCAATCCAGGCGTGGGGAGAGAGTACTTCTGCATCACTAGACGCTGAATACGTGAGAACTCTTTTTTCTTCTTCTTGCCGACAGTAACAACTCTGGTTCTGCATTTTGGTAGGGCCCCAGGGAACTCTGTATTCCACTACCCTCGTCAAGAACCCATGATCGCTAACCCCTGAATCAGAGCGAGCCTGCCTACCTACTTGCCTACCTACCTACCTACCAACCTACCCACCTACCTACCACGATGGTAAACTGGTCGGATGCAGAGGTCCGCGACCTCGTAGAGGTCGCTGGCCTGGTCGGGGTTTTTAACCACGACCATCTTGGCGGCCTCTCGGGGTGGTCCAGGATGCAGAATCCGGAGGTGGTGTTGGCGGCGTACCTCGGCCGCGGCCATCCGGTCCGCACCATGAACGCCATGCAGTAAGTCTCCTCGCCGGGAACCACCCCCGTTTCACTTCCCGTGACATCCAATGATGGGCCGCCACCTTCGTCGTCGACCACCACGGTCGGCGTACCGGTAGCACCACATTCAGGGAGACGAAAGCCACGTGCTAACACAGGATCGCAGGACGCAGTGGTCGCGCGTGCGACCGAATGTCCTCCAGCGCTGCGCCGAGGCGGGCCTCGCGCTCGACAGCGGCCTCAAGGCCGCCCTGGTCCAGATCGCCCCCGTCATCCGGGCCGGTGCTGGTGCTGGTGCTGCTGCCGCTGGTGCTTCTGCCGCTGGTGCTGCTGCCGCTGGTGCTGCTGCTGGTGGCGCTGGTGCAGTTGCTGGTGCCGGCCCCGCTGCTGGTGGTCTTGCTGCTGCTGCTGCTGCTGCTGACGACGGTGGTGGTGCCGCCGCTGCTGCCGCTGCTGCCGCTGATCCCGATGTTTCCGCCGCCGCCGCCACCATCACCAATGCCGATGCCGCCGCCGTCGACCCGGCCTTCATCGACCCGGCCCTCCAGGCCATGGGACCCGTCCCCGTCCCCACCCCCGCCGCCGACGCCGCCGCTCCCGCCCCCGCCGCACCCGCCGCCCCCGCTGACGCCGCCGCCGACGACGCCGCCGACGACGCCGCCACCGCCGCCACTAACGAGGAGGCCCGCAAGGCCGAGTACAAGGCCCAGTTCAGGGCCATGGACCTCGACGAGTTGACTTTGTGCAATGTAGCGCTGAACGAGGTCATCCGTGAGCGCGTCGTCGCCCGAGACGCCGCGTGATTGGCGCGTCGAGGAGGAGGAAGAGGAGAAGAAGAAGGAAAAGAAGAAGAAGAAGAAATGAACCGTTTTCTGGGCTTCTCAACGGACGAGAGCCTCTGCCTCCTGACATTTTGCCTACATCCACTGCGTGTGACCGTTGTGTGAATGACCGCCCGTCGGGTTCTGCCAGGGATGCCGGCCCCACGTCCGAAAACCGTGATAAGTATTCGTAGATCGCCCGCCGATGTCACGCTGTTCCACTCTGCCCCAGTGCTCTTGTCGTCGGAGACCTGTCGCGGTGCGGGGAAGAGAGAGATACCAGTGGCTTACCGGGAGCTTCACCGAATTTACCCAGGACCTGACTTATAAGTTGGTCGGGAGCCGCAGATCTCCAGGCAGGTCGAGGTAGCTGCTGCAGGTACCGTTTGTACGTACGCGTCTGGCCGTCCCGTCCTCTTGGTCATTGGCCCCCTCTCTCCCTCTAGGCTCTCTCAGACGTTCTATCCGAACGGCGAACCCCCGTCCCCCCAAGCACAGTGACCGACCAGTGGGCACCAAGGACCAAAGGACCATGATGCACCGTTCCGGCGCCCTGGTCGCGGGCCTCCTCCTCGCGCCGCTGGCGCTGGCCCAGGGCGGGCTCGTGATCAACCCCAAGAACGCCGACAACGGCGCGGCGGGGCCGTCGGTGCCGCTGGACCTGACGGCGCTGCGGGACAACCGCGGCTTCGCCATGTTTCCCGGCGACGCCGACTTCGACGGGATCGGCTCGGGCTACCCGGCGCAGCACCTGCCGCCGGCCGACCTGACCTACGCGGGCGTCCGGTTCGACTTCCCGCAGTACGCCGGCGCCGGAGGCGGCGGCTACGACAACGTGCTCGCGCGGGGGCAGACCCTGACGCCGCCGCAGCCGGGCCGCTACCTCGCCGTGCATATGCTCGCGGCGGCCGAGACGGCCATCGCGACGGGCACGGTGACGGCGACGTACGCGGACAACGGCACGGCGACCGCCGGCGAGGTGCTGGTGGACCCGTTCTGGGACTGGCCGTACCCGTACGGCGGCGACCTCGTCTTCCCCAGCTACTACAGCAACAGCAGCGTCGACTACAACCGGTCCATGATCTTCCACTCGGTCAACTGGCTGGACTCGTCGCGCGAGCTCGCGACCTTGCAGTTGCCCAATGTGACCACGGGCAGCGGCAGCGGGCCCGGCGGCGCCGGCGAGGACACGCGGCTGCACATCTTCGCCGTGTCGCTGGTGCCGGCGGAGGCGGCCGGGTCCGGGTCCGGCGACGTCGTCAGCGTGGCGGTGGAGTACGCGCGGTCGACCCGCACCTGGCTCGAGGGCACCAACAAGACGCAGATCGTCGAGGTGACGGTCAACAACGACGGCGACGGCTGGGTGCTGGCGAGCCACGCGGTGCGCGTCACCGTCGAGGCCGCCGGCCTGCGCACCGTCGTGCCGGGCGTCATCAACCGCCTGCGGCCGGGGGACCAGACCGTCGTCCAGATCGGCGTCGTCAACGCCGAGGGCACGGCGGACGGCACGGCGACCGAGGCGACGGTGCACGTCACCGGGAACGGGGTGCAGGCGAACATGACTTTCAACGCGACGGTGAGCTCTCCCATCCATACAGGGGTGACAGTCCCGATAGATAGAGTAAGTAGATTAAGGCAGTACTGACTCCCCGAGTGGCAATGCAGTGCGGCATCGCGTCCTACGAGCCGACGTTCGCGGACGTGTACGCGCACGAGGCGCCGCCGTGGTACCGCGACGCCAAGTTCGGCATCTTCATCCACTGGGGCCTGTACTCGGTGCCGGGCTGGGGCAACTCGGGGGACAACGAGTCGTACGCCGAGTGGTACTGGTGGGACATGAACGAGGGGGCCGGCACGGCCGTCGGCACGTACGAGTACAACCTGCGCACGTACGGGCCCGAGCACGTCTACGACGACTTCATCCAGGACTTCACCGCCGCCGTCTTCGACCCCAAGGAGTGGGTCGACCTCTTCGCCGACGCCGGCGCCGGCTACTTCGTCCAGGTGTCCAAGCACCACGACGGCTACGCCCTCTTCGACCTGCCCGCCAACGTCACGCAGCGCACCAGCGTCGCCCAGTTCCCGCATCGCAATCTGCTGAAGGAGCTGTTCGACGCCGCGACGGAGCACCAGCCGCAGTGTAAGGAGTGATTTCGGGAGTGATCGATTTCCCCTTTCCCTCCTTTCTTCTCTCCTTTCCCCCCCCTTTTCACAGCCTCCACTCTATTCCGGAAGCTTCTGCTATCCCCATACAAATCTCAAGTCCGATACACGGCCAATCCCTCATCCATAAGCAACAACGATATGCTGACGTCTAACGGCCGATGGCAATAGTGCACAAGGCGACCTACTTCTCGGTGCCCGAGTGGTTCAGCCCGGCGTACGAGCCGTACGGGTTCGGGCAGTGGCCGGGCGGCAACGCGACGAACCCGTACACCAACGCGACGCTGCCGTACACGGGCTTCGTGCCCGTCGACGACTACGTGCGGGACGTGGCGCTGGCGCAGATGAACGCGCTCGCGGCCCTCGGCAGCGAGATCCTGTGGTGCGACATCGGCGGGCCCAACCTGACGGCCGAGTTCGCGGCGGGGTACTTCGACGGCGCCGCCGCGGACGGGCGACAGGTCCTGCTGGACAACCGCTGCGGCGTGCCGGGCGACTTCGACACGCCCGAGTACGCGCGCTACGGCGCCGTCCAGCGCCGCAAGTGGGAGTCCAACCTCGGCATGGACCCGTACAGCTACGGTTACAACCGCGCCACCCCCGCGGCGGCCTACCTCGCGCCCGCCGACATCGTCGCCAGCCTCGTCGACATCGTGTCCAAGAACGGCAACTTCCTGCTCGACATCGGCCCCACGGCCAACGGCACCATCGTGCAGGTCGAGCAGGACAACCTGCGCGCCGCGGGTGCCTGGATCCGGGACCACGGTGAGGTGAGCATCTGAATGATCGAGGGGCTCCTTTTCTTGTTTTGTTTCCCCCTTTTCCCCAACTGCAACACCCCTGGAGAGGTCGTATAGAGCTGACCCTTACTTACTTCCCACCCGCCGAAACAAACAAAAAAGGCCATCTACAACACGACCTACTGGTCCATCACGCCGGCCGAGGGCGACGCGCTGCGCTTCACGCAGACCGCCGACGCCTTCTACATCTCGGCGCTGTACGCGCCCAACGCGACGCTGGTAGTCGACAGCCCCGTGCCGTACGTGTCCGGCGACGCCGTGACCGTGGTCGGCGGCGGCGCCGCGGGTACCGTCGTGCCCAGCCGGCTGCTGGCCAACGGAAGCCTGCAGCTCACCGTGTCCGACGAGGTCCGCGACGCCGACAAGTGGTGCTGGGTCTTCAAGATCCCCTTTGTCGAGACGACGGCCGCCGCGAACGGCACCGCGAACTCGACGGTGACGGCGACGGCGAGCGGGTCGAGCGGCGGGGCGTCGCAGACTGCTGGGAGTCAAGGGGCCAAGGTGCAGGTATCGATGTTGCTAGTCGCTGCTGCGGTGATGCTTGGCTGCATGTGCTTGTAGTGACTACTAAGTCTGGGCATTTTGCACTCAAGGATGGCTGCCTTTACACACGTGGTTTTCTCTCTTGGAGAGTAGGATTCCATGGCGGAGGCCGATCTTAATTCGCATCTCCTTGTCATTGGAATCGATAGCCACTTTAAAGCAGGCTAGGTAATCGAAGTATTTGAGGAAAACAAGCACGTCAGGATTCGAACCTCGTGAGGCCTTCCTTACCCTTATTTCTCAGAGATAAGTTATGATCAGATGTTCGAGAGTGGCAGTGGTATAGCCCCGATGCTTCGAGTAGAGTAGCTACTTAGGTAATAGGAGGGGGAGAAAGGATTCGGAAGAAGGGTGAGTCGTCTTGTGTCAGCCGTCCGGCGAAGTCCATTACCATCGGATGTTGGAGGTAAGATTTGCTAGATGTGATCAATGGTCCCTGCACTATTAGACGACACGAGGGACTCAGCGTACGAATCAGTCAAGGTGGCAGGTTTAGCAGCCGGGTGGCCAGTAACTAGACTGATTTGTTATGATATTGGGATGCTGGGGGCGCGGGAAGGGCACGACCGTCGCCAGAGCCGAGACGAGACTGGCAAGCGAGATGAGGTCTCTATAGCTGGCAAGCCATCGACCAGAGTCAACAGGCACTTTGATTCCGGACCCCAATCGGCTGGCTACCAAACATAACGAAACGTTGCTCTATCCAATTACCGGCAGAACCGAACAGCGGGAGGAAAACGGGCAGGCTCTGACCCTAGAGATACTACCGTACCTTGGCCGAATTGTCGGGTCCACCGGTCCAGGATGGCGTCCACGAGGGCGTTCCTGTGCAACTTCGAGTTGAGACGACGATCAGGCCGGCTGGCCGGCCCTGCGCGGAGATGAGCCAGGCAGGCAGGCCCCTCACTGGGCGGCGCGTGTCTTCTGGAGAGGGGCCCGCAGGGCAGCTGAGCACGTCGTTACATCGCTCAACGGTTTTCACCGGTACCTACTGGTGCCTACCGTATGTGCCTTACGCACATGGCACGTCGACAGTCAAGCAAAGAGCCAGGCGGCTCGACACCGAACACCGAGCAATGTGGCAGGTGCCGGAGCGGCCTTAGCCTGGCGCCTTGCGTCCTGGGCCTCGGGGCCGCCGATGGCAGGACACGCGTTCTTGCGAGGATGCCAGCTGATGTTCGAAGACGTCTCTAACAAAGGGACCGGGGGGAGGGGGGGGGGGGGGGGGGCGGGCGGAGCATCATTTCGCAGGCGGCGCAAGCTGGGCCATGAGGCTCTGCTATGTGCTCCGGCAGACCGTATGTACCCGCATGGCACAGGTCGATGACGAAGGAGGTATAGCAAGAACGTGGTAGGGGATATATTGGAAGTCTATGCAGGCATCGTAGACCGCTAGACACATGGGAGTAAGGTCGCAACAGGCGCTCGTCGAGCAGCCCCGCGGCGCATACTACCTGCCTTTCGCGTGCTTAGTCTTCCGTCCCCTCGAGTCTCGGGTTCCACGAAGTAGGGGCAATAGACTTCTCTCCTCCTGCATCACGTCAGTCGGCTAGAGTGGTGGGCAGCAGGGCAGGCGGGGCGAAGCTGGTGGCGGGCGGAGAGGAGAGAGGGGGAGCAGGGGCTGGGACAGGGGCGCCACGTTGCCAGCAGGGATAGAGTCGATGCGGGCAGGTCTGGGCAGGTCAGGGGGCACAGCCGGGACGGTGTCGTGCTCCCAGGGAACAGGGGACAGGTCCAGGGGGACGAGGGTGGGAAGGAGGGGAGGGATGTCGGCAGGCGGGCCTAGCTGCGGTACTGACCGAAACAGAAAAGAGAAAAGAGAAAAGAGGGGAAAAGACTGACCAGTGACCAGTGGACTGCCAGCCAGCCTTGGGGGCGGCGGGCTTGTGGACGGAGACTTGGTGCTGGCGGTAGGGTGAACCTGTACTTTGGGCCATCTGGAGAGAGATTTGTGTGGTTGGGGGCTGGCTGGATGTAGCTTGATGGAGAGGGAAAAGAAGGAGAAGAAGAAGAAGAAGATCAACGTTCGTGACATGAAACAAAGGGCGCCCTGCTAAGCGCGGTACGTATCTCAGCTACTTACCACGTTACATACGGGGAGTTATTCAGCTACTTACCTATTTACCTTACACGTCACTGCAGCGTCTGCCCTTTGCGAGTCCAAGTCGGACGGACGAACGGACGGACTGGCAGGCAGAAAGACAGATTAGACAGGCAGGCAAGCAAGTAGACAGACCGACCTAGACCGATATTTGGAATCAAACCAAGTAAGCAAGACCGTTGTTCTTCGTCAGTCGAGCTGTTTCAGGTTCGCCGTCGATCACTTGCCTACCTTCAGGTACTTAGTGACCGCGAAGCCCATCGCGCTTCGACGCCGCCACCGCCGTGCGGGGGGATCCGGGAGAGCGGGCGCCATTCCAGATGTCAAGCTGTTAAGTCAGAGGCACACACACTCGCTCACCGGTCTAACAAACTTATAGACTTACCCCTTAATCTACTTACGAGCCTACTGCATGGCAGGTCGTGGCACCTTCAAACCCCAGCGCGGCACCGCTCGACGGTGACGAGGGCGAGGAAGAGGATGAACAGCGGTTGGGGGGGTAGGACAGGGCAGGTCAGGGCGCCACGGCGCTTATTACCGTGGTCTTCCCTGCCTCTCCCGACCATCTGTGAGCCATCTTCCCTGCCGTCCCACGTGCGCCTAGCTCTGCGCCCCTGAGAGACTGCCGATCGCTGCCCGCCTGACCCTGCCGGATGTGGTGCCATACTCCGTAGTGTGTGTGTGTGGTGGTTTATTAAGCCGCAGGGTCGCAAGCTGACGATGAGCTGAAACATGTGCGCTCGCCCGCCACACCACGCACCGGCCTGGCGTCGCTCGTGGGGTTGGTTGTGTTCGACACGACCAGTTTTTCGGGGTGACTAGACGAGCGGCGGATATCGCCTGTTGTTGCTGCTTACCTACCTTATGTCACAATCACACCAAAGGCCTGACGCAGAGGTCGAGATTTGCTAGTATTAAGTAGAAATCTAGAGGTGAAGAAGAAGAGAGAAAAGCTAGCTACACACCCGACCTCTGCAGAGGTAAATATTAGAATCTGCCTAGTGGGGTTAATGGTAGATACCAGCTAATAGGATCCATGATAGGGTCTGGTTAATGGGGGTGGGGTTATAATATGGCAGCTATGCGCTAGCTATACCATTAGTTATAGTGCTTAATCCCTACCACTAGAGCTAAGCCTATTATACTTATTGTTATTATCCCCCCTCTAAAAGTAAAGGCTCGCCCCGAGCCTTTAAAGGTATTACGGGATTAAAAAAGTGAGTAAAAAGTGGTAAAGGGCTGGTTTAAACCAAATACCTCTAGTAATAATAACCGCTTTCCAGGTAATAGGGGAATACTCTCGGGTTTCCATTTACGCTATTCATACTAAGGGCTTTTATACCCTAATTAGTGGGATAAGTTAAGCTTTTCTACGCGTTATAATAGTATAGTGCTATATAACGGCTTTTAGGTGCTTAATAGGCAAATTAGCCGGGGTTTACCCGATTAAGCGGTATTAGGTAAGTTAAGCTCCGCGTGTATACCGGAGCTTAAATATAATAAATCCGTAATAAAAACCGGTCGCATATAACCGCGTATAATCTCTTTTTAAGCTAATTAAAAAGCGGTATTCCGTTATCTTTAAGGCCTTATATATTATAAAGCCGCCTTTTCGTTATTTATATAAGCCGGTTTAAAAAGGTTGTTTTAAGCCGCTGCGGCCTATTAAGCTAACCGTACCGGCGGTTCCGCGGTATTAGGGTTTTAGGCATGGAATTATTCCAGTAATACCGGGGAGTTCTTAAAATTAAAGGCCGGATACCAGGTATTATTAGGGTCTTAGCCGACTTAATCCGCTTAATATTAAAGCCGGCTGCGGTAAAATTACGATATACGGATCCTTTTAATTTCCTATTTTTCTTTACCGCTAGGTTATACTACTTTTTTATCCGGGTTCTTTACGGCTTAACCCGGTAATAGGGTATTCGGGTAAAGCCTAAGCCGGTCGGTATAATATATATCCGTTAATCTCCAGCTTTTAAGCACCTTTAATCTAAAAGTATTATTACCGGTCTTTTTAATAATCTCGTAATAAGCCCTTATTAAAGGGTAATCGAGTTTATTTAAGGGGCGGTCCGTTAACTACGCCTAACGTTTTTTTATAATAAAAACCCGGTTTCTAATATTAAAATCCAGTTCCCTGCGCTTTTAATTCGCTTATTAGTTTATTTTTTCTTATATTCTAATAAGGTTATTTTAGGTAATTATTAAATAATCCGCTAATATATCCGCCGCGAGTTATGCCTCCTAATAAGTACGCTTTTTAATAATAGGCAAGCCTTTAAAATCGGTTATACGGTTTACCTAATCGAAATAGGCGGGTATAGGGAATCCTATTTCGATTTTATAAGGTAATAACCCCGTAAACTTATAAAGGAGTAAAGCCTAAGCGTAATTTATTACCGGGATAGCTTTTAACCAGTTATTTTAATAATAGCTAATAAATAGCCTTAATTATTAATTTACGTATTTATTTATAATCTCCGCTTAGCCCACGGTCTTATAATACCCCGTTAATACTAACGTCTAGTAAATCCCTAATATTTTAAAAAGCTTATTAATAAAGTCGGATATAAATTAGGGACCTTTATTAAAAGTGATTATAATAAGCAGCCTGAAAACCTGGAAAGGTCCCTTATAATATAATTTTATAGCCGTTTAAGCAGTAATTACGCGGGTATAAGGAATTATCCAGGCTCTTTTATCTAACCGGTTTATAATCACCAGGAGATTATTTTTACCGTATTTATTTATAGGCATAAACTTAAAATCCATTATTATATATTATTATAACCGTAAGGGTATTAATAACGGGGTTAATAATCCAGGGGTTTTATCCCGGGAATATTTAACTAGTTAGCAGCCTATATAATTAACTACGTAAGTATTATAATCATGCCGAAAACCCCTTTATTAATATTAATAAACTAATAAACCGTGGGTTTTTTTTCGGTTAGGGTATACCGTGCCTATACGGTTATAAACTTCTTTAATAATCTTAGTTCTTAAATCCCCGGTTTTTAAAACTATTAAACGGCCTTCTCGGAGTAATAATCCGTTAATAAGGGTAAAATTACCTAATCCTTTTTTAGCCTATAATCGGTACTTATTTAAGAATTTATCGGTGCGGTTAGCTTATAGCAGTTTATTTACTACTAGGGTGCCCGAAATAATCGGTAATTTAATATCCTGGTTTAAAACGCAGAAAGGTATGCTTAACTAATCGCCGTCGGGTAAAACCTTCTGGAAAATAACCAGGTGGTATTAAGCTTTTTACTTATTTTTCTGCATTTTTAAGTTTTTTTGCTTTCGGGATAAGGCGTTAGCTATAATATTCTCTTAGCCGGGCCGGTATATAATAATAAAATTATACTAGGAGAGGAGCTTTACCCAACCTGCTTATTTAATATTTAGCCTTTACTTTATATTAAAGTACTTTAAAGCCTAGTAATCCGTAACGATTAGAAAGGGATATACTTATTATAATCCTATTAATTTGGTTTTTTAATATTATAAGGCTCGGATTATTACTAAAAGCTCCCGGTTATAGGCGTAATAGTTTAATTCTGCGCCTTATATGGTTTTTAAAAAGTACGAAACAGGATATTATTCTCCTTTAGGGTTACGCTATACTAACGCTCCTATAATTACTTTATTAAAGGTATCGGTTTTAATCCTTATTTTCTTATCGTATAAGAAGTGATTTAGCACGGGAGCCGAGGTTATTAACCTTTTAAGCTCCTTAAAGGTTTTTTCGTATTCGGCGTTAAAATCGAAGGGTATATTATTCTTAATTAGGTATATTAAGGGCTTAGCCCGCCGGCTATATTCTGGTATAAATCACTGGTAAAAATTATAAAAGCTTAAAAAAGCTTAAATACCCTTAATAATAATAGGTTATTCTTAACGTTATATTACCTCCACCTTTTCCGGGTTTACTTATACTCCTTCGGTTCCGATAATAAACCTTAAAAACTTTGTTTTAATTATATAAAATTCGCACTTCTTTAAATTAGCTTATAATCCTATTTCCCGTAGCCTCCGTAAAACCTCCTTAACGTATAATTTATGTTTTTCTAAGCTCTTTAAGTAAATTAAGATATTATCCATATAAGCGCTATAATAATCGTCGAGGAGCTCGAAAAGCACTTTATTAATATATTTCTAGAACGTTATAAAACCACCCGATAATTTAAAAAGCAATACCTTATACTTATAATTACCGTACCGGGTTTTAAAGGTAATTAATTCCTTTATATCCGGGTTTATTCTAATTCGGTAAAATACTTAACGGATATCGATTTTAGTGAAAATCTTCGCCTTCGAAATCCGGGATAATATTTTTTTAATTAATAATAAAGGATACCGGTTTTTTCGTAAAATCGCGTTTAATCTGCGGTAATTAATACAGAATTATAGCCCCCTATTAACCTTAGGTGTAAAAAGTACCTGGGAGGCCCAGGGAGCTACGCTGGGCTTAATAAATCCCTTTTACATATTCTTTATTAAGTATTTTTTAACGGTCTTTAATTCCTTTAATAATATTTTCCGTAAAGGAGTATTATCCACCTATTCCTTGGGTATAGCTCCCTTTATTAATAGGATTCGGTAATTATAAGGTTAATAAGGTGGCAGCTTATTAAAATCGACCTTATTAAAGGTATATAATAGGGGCCGGTATTCTTCTAGTACTTAGTTTTAAGCCTTCCGTATTAGTTCTTTTTTATCCTCTTCGGGTAGGTTTTCAACCTCTTTTTTCTTTAGTATAAACTTATTAATTTCGCTTAGCGAGGTTATATAAATCCCTTCGCCGCCCTTCTTAGTTAATAAGTAGAAAGGATTTACCGAGATTATTATTATATCGATTAAGGGTTGCCTTTTATATTATTCCACCGAGTCTCGAGTTAATATAAAGGAATCTTAAGCATTTTTACCCTTCCTAATATCGGGTTTAAGGGATATAGCCCTTTTCTCTCTGGGTAGCGCGGGTAGCCTTAAGTTATTTAAAAGGTTTTACTCTATCTGGGCTATCTCACTAATAATAAAAGTGGTTTTAGGGAACGGTAAATCACCTCTTTATCTCTTTATTTCCTAGCGAATACCTTTTACCGGGACCCGCTAATCCACTAGTTTAGAGATCCGCTGCTTAATAGCTTTATAATCGGTTTTTTACTAGATAACGGTGGCTAACTCCGCTTAAAGGGTACGGAGTAACGGCTTTAAACTCTCGATTACTTCTAGTCTCTTTAAAATACTAATAGGGGGTTTCGGGGACTTTTTCCTATTATCCTATTACTTAGCATTCTTTTCGAAGGCTTTTTAATATTCCTTTATTTGCTTCTGGTATATTAACTTCTTTTAGGGCGGATCCTTAAAAATCAAATAACGCCCTGCTATATCGATTAAGGCTTTATAAGCTTTAAAGAAAATACGCCCTATTAAAAGATTATAGCGTAGATTTATTATAATTAGCTTTTTGCCTAGGAACACCTTACCTTATATCTTTAAATCCATTTAAATAATCTCCCGTATGCTTTATATACCCTTTCCGTTATAGCCAGAAAGCATTTAGGGTGGAATACCGGTACGCTTTTTAGCACTTATCTCTTTTTTTAGCCGGCTAGCGAACTTAAGGCTTATAAAGCACCGGCTATTTACTCCCGAATCCAATAATATATTATAGGTAATAATTAATTTATTAGCTATTAAAATATATATTATTATAAAAGGTTCCCCTCCGAGTAATTTAATTAATAGATTATTATTATTTTTAAGTTCCGTAATAATAATCGGATTCCTCCCTGGGAAGGAATCGATTTTACCCAGGGTTAGTTTTTTGCCTGCTTATCGGTAACCGGTCGCTTATTACCAGCGGGGTTTATACTATAACGCTTATAAATAACGGCTAAACGTGCCGCATAATTAGGGGGGGCAGAATACTAGTGATCGCTATAAAGGGGTAGCGGATAATTCTTTATAATATAACCGGTTTCGTGGTAATTAAAGCAACGGCCTTCACTAATCAGCTTCGTAAAATCGGCACTAGTAATCCTTCTAAAGGTGCGGCCGGCTTAAGGAGCGGGTATACCGCGGTTTAAAGGTGCCGGAGTATTACCTCGAGAGGAATTTTAATTAATTCCTTTACCACTACTATTAGTGGTACGGCCCAAAGAGCTAGAAGTTCCGCTTCGGGTATTACCGGTATTACGTATGGTATTAGTTCTGCGGTTAATCTTTTGGTTATTTATATAAACCGTGTAAGCGTATTACGTGCAAAGCTTAAAAAACCGCTTAAAGTCCACGGTCTTATTATTATAATCACGGTTTATTAAAACCTTTATAGGTCCCAGGAGTCGTTTATTAAGCTCGTATTTTTAATCGGATTTTTAAAGCTTACGCTTATTAGTTAATTTAACGAAATCGTTTTTAAACTCTTAGAACTTCGCTATATTCTATAGCCGAAGGTAATTAAATTCGGCTTTTACTTTAATATTTTTATTAGGATTAAAGTATTCGTTAGCTAAGTATTTTATTATCTCTTTAAATATTTAGATTTAATTAGGGTAATTAGGCTTAAGGAAAGGATATAATGCCTTTACGGCCTTGCCCTTTAAATAGCTCTTAATATCGGCTATTCGTGCTTAATTATTAAGGAATTAATCCTTATTAACTTTAAGGCGGTTTTCTTACTTACGGTATTAAACCGCGAAAAAAACGGTATCCTTTTTACTATTATTATAAAACTTCGGCATATTTACCTTAGTAGACTTCTTAATGCTAAAATAACCGTAATAATTAAAAAGGTTGCTTAAAAGGGGCGTATTAATACGGCGTTCCTGGACCAGGTCTGTAATAAACTAATTAGCGTTCTGTAAATCGGCTTTAAGCCGAGTAATCTTTTTAATATCGGCCTAGGCTTATACCTTATAAGCCTCGATCACGGCATAATTAGCCTTAATTTTAGCTAAGCGATTATTAAATATCTTAGTAAAGTAACGGGCTTAATTGCCTAATATTACTAGGTTAGTATTTAATTTCTTATAATTTAAGATAATATTATTTCTTTATAGGCCCCAGGATATATAAAGCAGTGCTTTAGCCTTAACTTCGTCGAAAAGCGCCTCCGGGTACACTTTATATATATTTTAAAATATCTCGAAATTATAAACGCTAAAAGACTTTACCTAAACCTTTTTACCTATCGGGGTAAAAGGCTTAAAGTAAAAGGCCGGTCCTTAACCGCTTCGACTTATAATTCTAGCTAATAAAGCGGTCCGTTTTATATCGTCCTTATATAGTATATTAATAATGATTTCGGACCGTTATACCTTAAAAAGGGGGTTATCCCCTATAAGCTTAAGCAGGTTAACTAATATATAAAGTCCGTTAATATTAAACTTATTTTATCGCTCCGCTTATTCTTCGTAAATCTCGCGGAGAATCTCGGAATTAACCCGATTACCCTACGAGTATAATAAAAACTTATTATTAAGAATCTAATAATAATACTTACTTTTAGGGTCGTTTTAAAGGGGGTTTAAGTAATTATCCACCTTACTTAGGGTATTAGCATTAAGGTTAACCGCAAAGGCAGCCTCGGCCTCGTATTCCTCGGCGGACTTAGCTATAATATCGGTTTCAGCGGTTTTTAAAGATTTAAACTATTCGATTCGGGTTCGGGGTTCGGGATTTATAAGTAGCCGTTAGCTTACTATAGGGATTTAGTAAATATCTTTTCGGTTCGTTTTTTTAGGGGGAACTTAAGCCTTTTTAAGCCGTATATATATCGACCTCTAAATTATCATAATTACACTAAAGGCCTAACGCAGAGATCGAGATTTACTAGTATTAAGTAAAAATCTAAAAGTGAAAAAAAAGAGAGAAAAGCTAGCTATACACCCGACCTCTGCAGAGGTAAACATCAGAATCTGCCTAATAGGGTTAATGGCAGATACCAGCCAATAGGATCCATAACAGGGTCCGGTTAATGGGGGTGAGGTCATAATATGGCAGCCACGCGCTAGCCACACCACTAACCACAGTGCTCAATCCCCACCACCAGAGCCGAGCCTGCTGCACCTATCGTCACTCCTTAGGTAGTAATGCCGTGGTTCGTACGGTGGTACTGCTGCCGCCACCACATTGTCTCCTGCACGGCACTTCGTCATCTAGGTAACGACCGGTAAGTACAGTATAAATAGGAATGCGGCCAAGAAAACGGCCCGAGCATAGGTGATGTAACCCGCCAGGAGAAGCGAGATGCGTTGCGCCGGTCGGGCGACCCAAGGCAGAGAGTCTGCACTGAGGGCCCGGTGGTTGCTGTGGTGTCGTATCGTCATATGCCAGAGTCGTCGTCGCCGTCGTCTCCGACCCTGTGGTGGCTGCACAGCGTCGGCGATGGACCCGGCACGGGCCAATGGCGGTGCGCCGAGCAGATGGTCGCCGCGGCCGCGGCCGCCTCTCGTCTTCCTCGACTGACCGGCCCCTTGCAGTAGTCCGGGCTGACCAGTTTACACAGCTAGACGGCCGGGCAAGGGTGTGTGGAATTGGGGAGGAGTGGTGTGTAGAAGGGTCGCGGGAAATGAATGTACTGGACGCCACTCATGAAACTGAGGGACAGAAGTTGGAGAGTGTGTCGAGCCCCGCTGGCAGTGTGTGTGTGTGTGTGTGTGTGTGTGTGTGTGTAGGTGGGTGGGCTGGGGGCTGGATGATGTGAGCACGGCTGTCACTGCTGCTGCTTCCGCCGCTGTCGCTTCCTCCTTTGTCAGATTTGCGCTTCACGGAACGCTTGCCGGGTGCGTCAGCTTCGCAACCAGCCGGCCTTTCAACCAGACGCGTAAGTATTGCCTGCCACCTTACGTACCTCCATGTCAGGTGCTTACTTAACCTACGTCGTACTTTATCTACCTACCAATACGGGCAAGTTGGTCGATGGTGTAGACTCGCCCGTGGACGAGATTCTCCAGGTACCCATGGCAGAGCCGCAAGCAATAACCTGAAGAGAGCGTTCGAGGTCGGCCAGCAGACTGGCCACTCTGCCAGGGGAGCCGCCCCTGACCGGCTGCTGCCCGCACACACACCGCCCATCCACGTCACGTCACCCGAAATGACAACGCGACGTCGAACCCCTTGATATTTCCACCTATTTACCTACCACCTGCCCTAATGGGTAGAGAGCTGTCCTATAGGTACAGAAAGTATTGGATCAGTCATCATCCAGTCCCCTGCCAAGCGCGGCCAGTCCGATTGGCTTGTCGGTGGTGGTGGTGGTGGAAGTGGTGGAGGTGGTGGTAGCCGTCGAACGAGCCTCGTAGATTCTTTTCACGTGTTGATGGAATACAGACTGGACCGGAGAGCATGGGTGTAGAAGGTTGTCACGAGGTTGTGTGCCTGACGAGGAAAAAAAGGTGTGTGCCTGCCCCTGGTCGGGCAGCTTGGCAGAAGCGTTTTGACATTACCATTGGTTGTCGAATAAATAATGCCGAAAGCTGAACCCTGCTCAGGATCGCAATCCCTGCTCGCCATGTGCTGTGTGCCGAGGGTGCTCCCTGGGCGGTCCCTGGTTCTCGGCGAGCTCGGCCGGGACCCGGCATTGTAGGGCAGGGTAAGGCGGCGGGGGGAGCTGGGGTGCGGGGTGGCAGGGTAGGATGGATGGATGGATGATGCTACTGCTGTTCAGTCCTGCTTTGTGGACACCCAGACGGCACCCACCCCTCGATCGCCCAGCCACGGTACAGGTCGCACTGGGAGGCTACTCGCGCGGACGCCAACGGCGACTGGCCCTTCAGCTCTGGAAGTCGCCGGCACAGACCGAGAGGGAGAGAGAGAGTATGTGTGTGTCATGTGGGGGGAAAGCCGATGTACCGGTATGGTATGATTTTCATTATGTCAGGCGTAACTTATTGGTGTGAAAGAAAGGCCGTCTATTCATAACCACCACGCATTAGAATCCCAGGGCTCGGGTCCATCCGAGCCTCACTGCCTTCCCGTACCTTACGCCATCGTCTATTCGACGCCACACCGTACTCTTACAGATCAACACAGTGTGCACCTAGAGCCCGCGTGCCGCACCTAGTGACAGGCGTCATCATCGCCGCGCCTCCCCGTTGCCCGGATTGTCCAGCTGGGTGGTCAACTCCTGGATTTGGGCTTTCATGTGCGCAGCGTGGTCGTAGGGAGCCGAGCTGACTAGTCGATCGGCAAAGTGCTCAACGTTGGGCTGGACCGCCGTAGACAGGCGTGAGTTTTGCATCAAAGCTGCATCTCCCGGCACAACCGCCCGAGGTTGGTGACTGAGGCAGCATGTTAGCCTCGGGGCACTAGGATGGGACTGGCTGAACTGACGGGTTCGACGGGCAGGCGCCCACATTCATACCGACCGACGAGGTCCCAGCCATGGTCACGATGCGCAATGCTGTGAACTGCGAGAGCATGCGAGAGGGGCCTGTACAGGAGTGGCAGAAGGTAGGTGTCGTGCGCAACTTCAGCAGCACAATCGGAGGCCAGTGACGAAACAACGCCAGGACAAGAGCTGCCCAGGTAAGAGGAGCGGACACGAAGAGGTAGCGTGGTTGAGAAGTTGGCCGGAGGCGAGTATGCTGCTTGCGTCTGTATCCAAGAGAGAAACGAGTGACGAGAGGGACAGAAACTCAAGACAGAGCGAGGCCAGAGAGGCTATTTAACAGAAGATGGCGAAAGTAGGCTGCGGCTGGTTCCAAAGGCCATATGCCATCCTCTCCCCACAGAGGAGGTCCTTGTTGAGATACAGGGCACTGGTGCCATGCAGCAGCAGGTCAGGCGGATGGCCGTTTCCCCAGGCCAGCCCTGCGTTATGCATTGACCAGCCATATCAACTATCCTCTCCGGCTTGCCTGGTGAGGAAGACGGTGTGGTGGCTGCCGCGGACCAGGAACCCGCTGACCCTTGACTGAAACGAAATATGCCATAATACGAGAACGGTGACCAAGCCGTTTGCTTCGCCAGCTGAGAGTATTCGCGATGACTAGCGCGGCGGAAGGATTCAGATCCCTGGGCAAGATCTGAGCCCAAGAGAGAGAGCGCCCGGCTCGGAGCACCCTGGAGCGAAGTACCGAGCAAGGTTAGGTAGTATGCAGTACCGAACAGCAGCAGATGCTGGTAATCGAACCCGCGTGGAACAACAGCCCCCAAGTTGCTTTAAGCGCGCACAACAACAGCCCCCAAATTGCTGGAGCGCGGCACGTGAGCAAGATGGGTAGCGACGGTAGTCAACCAGGTAATTGGAGAGGGCGCCCATATCGGCACGACCGAAGTCGAGTAAGGGCGTGCGCTTGGCGGAAACGGCAGCCCGGAAAACACCCGCATTGGATCGGTGCTGGTGAGAAGTAGGCCAAGTCATGGCCGAAACAGGTAAAGAGGTCCAGCAGCTACAACTGCATGGCCGCCGTGATGCGGGCGCGGGCGCGCTGGTGACGTGAGACAGGATTCACAAATCATCAAGACGGGTTCGTGGCCCTGCGCACGCAATCCGGGCGGCAAAGAGCTACTGCCCACGACGCAGGCCGCGTGCCGATTTCTCGGGCTTCCTTGGCACTCACGCATACCACAATTCCCGGGCCAGAGTCGCTTTGTTCAGCGTTCAGGCAACAGCGGCCCTGTAGCATTTCATTGGTTGTCTTAGGTACTTATGGCCGCAAAATTCTTTCTCGAAGCTCGAACCGACGATCGTCTCGTGTTGGCGAAACGGCATGATGATCGAGGGCTTGACAAGGGGAAAGAAGGCAATCCGTAGCTTAGTAATGCGAGCATTCAGACCCCAAATCGAGCATCTGCCCAGCACCAGCTGCACGAGGGCTGGGACTTGATAGGCCCATTCGACCCCCTGAAACCAAGTTCCAGCGTAATGCCCATGGCACATGAAACAGACGACCACTGGGCTCTGTTTTTTCAAATAGCCTGCCAGTGTATCCGTATGTCTCTCGGTATGACACGCAGAGTCGATCTGCGTAATAAAAGGCCCCGGCTGTGAAGATTATATCAGGTGCGCCTCACCCAACCACGGCCGGTGATTTGGTGTCGCTTGCCAAACAAATCGTCGGACGACCTCCCCAAGGTGGCATGTCCGCCCACCAATCAATATTGGAGGGGCACGAGAGGACAAGTAAGATGATGAGTTGGATGAACCCCACCGGGTTCTGCGTGATCCCCATCGGCGGCCATCGTCGCAGCCTTCTCGCCTGGTTCAGCGGTGAGTGAGACCTAGGCTGAGGGTACTATTCTTCTTCACTGCCAAAAAGGCCAGGCTCCAAAGTTGCCGGATGTCGCTCTCTGTGTCTTGTTAGAGATATGACCCCAGACTGTGGGCAATGCGAAGCGCTACTACTCACCAACTGGATGATGGCCCTCTGGAGTGGGCAGTGCAGCGAACGGCGCATACTGGAATGTGTCGTCTCTGTATGTCCAGCTCCAAACCTCGCTGCTGAGACGAGCACGGTTGTTACCTATAAGAGTCCACAGGTGGTCATAAGCTTCGAGGATACGGGCATGCAGTGCTGTGTCTGAGCAGAAATCTAATCGTTCGTGGTCGCAGCGTCCCAGTTGCCTCTCTAGCCCAGCCGCCATCATGGCCAATTGCCAGCTCCAGACGACCGTGCCATGATACGAGCTGCGGGTGAAGTCCTCAAGGTCAGCAGACTCACCCGCGTATGCGGGGTTGGCAATGACCAATCCGACCGAGGTGGACAGACCTAACGGGAAGGGTCGAAGAATATTATCGGCCACCTGGGAGAGGAAAGCGGACAACTGCGTCTGGTTGCGAGGCTTGAGGAGAAATAGTCGAAAGCAGTCATCGGTGTTCATGACGTTGACGACTGGTTGCTGGTTCTTCCCGCCAAGGGCGAGTCCATGGAATACAACGGGTGAAGTTAGTTGGCTCGTATTAGCGGGCCCCGGAAATGCGCTCTTCTGGACATACGAGTCGACAAGAACTGCAGCCTCGTCTGGCGATATAGTAACCTCGAAGAACTGGAGCGTGTTGTCTTCCCAGAAAGTGGCTCGATCGGCTGCTACCTGGGCCCAGTCCGGGTGGGAAGGGAAGACCGACCCGTTCGCTAGAGAGGCTATGGCTCTGAGCGCAGCTGGTACCAAAGCTGTATTCACGTCGTAGGGCACTCGACCGCCGCCGAGACCAGCGTCTGTGTCCCGCCACTGCCCTACCATCTGGTCCTGCTTCAGGTGGATCAAGTTCTCGCGCATGGGCGCATTCTCGAACATCTCAGTGATGGACATGATCTTCTCGGCAGCCACCAGCGTCAGATTCTCGTACGTCAAGGCCTGATTTGAGCCGATCACCGTGGCGTTGGTTGCCAAGAATGCAGCACGTCGATTTCGCCCGGTGACGGTCTTCACGAAATATTCGTCCATCGCTATGGGGAGGTAAAAGTCCGTATCAACCATGCCGTAATCGCACTGCAAATCGTTGCTATCTATCCCCTGCTGTTGGCTGAGCCAGGTGGCATAGTCTCCGATGATCTCTTCGTGGCAAAGGCTCCCGTCAGCCGAGTTGATGCGTTCGATGGCAGCACCAATGATAGACTCGATCTCTCCGCTCTTCCCGGTGCTGAGGATCGGTCGAAGCAGGAGCAGTGTAATGAGACTATCGCGGCCGAAGTACGTAAGAAACCTCCATCCTCCTGCTACCACTTTGGAAGTGTACGAGAAGAAGGAAAGTGCCTTGCTGTCGTCGGGGTGCTGTTTGACCAAATTTTGCGACGCAGAGTTCATGGTCTCCCTACGGCTGAGTTGTTCGAGTTGCGGATAGTTGTTCCACGCATTGAAAATGTACGACCCATTCTCCAGATAGGGTTGGCCTTCATGAATAGAGATAGGGTGGCCGGTGGTGCTGTGGAAACTGAGAAATGACTCGGTGTGCCCATCCAGCCATAATCGGCTCAATTGTATCCCACCGTTGGTAAGTTCCTGTATGCTGACGGCATCTTGGATTTCGGGCACTAGTGTACTCGGGCCCTCAACGTAATCTCGAATGGTCCGTATGCTGCCAAGAATTGAGAGCTCGAGCACTGCTGAGGTGTTCAGAGACAGCACTCCCCTGACACCACTGATGAGTGGAGTCACGCTGCGATTCCTGCCAGCGGATTGCTCCAGGGTGATGGCCAGTGAACCATTGACGCCATTAGCAGGCGAAAAGTATGAGGCGATGCCACTGTTGCCCGCAGGCCAGGCAATGAGCAGACGGGGGCTGATGAAGCGCAGGTCGCTCGCCGGCAAAGGGCTTGTGACGACGACCTGAGTTGCACTGTGGCAGTCGGAAAGGAAGTAGTTGTCATATGGGGGCTCGCTGAGGTGGAGGTAGCTGGAAGCACAAGACCGATGATGGCTCTTGATGGGAGGGGCTTGCTTCTGGCGTTCCACCCAGATATCGTTCTCGCAGCCTACTTTTCGTGGCGAGTAGCACGAGTTGCCACACCTGAGCAGGCGCTCTCCATCAATGACTGGGCAGAGAAACTCGCCGTCGTAGCAAGTATGCTCATTGACAGCATATGTCGACGTGCCGCAGGGAAAGACTTTGTCTGCCGGCTCCGGACCCGACCTGAACCAGATGAAGGCCACCAGAATGACGCCCAAAGTGCCGATTAATAAGTAGGTGCGTTTGGAGAAGCAGACGTCTCGAAAGGTGATCTTTCCCTCGGCGGCCTTCGCGAAGCCGTGTTTCGGGCGATCTGTCCCATCGCCCTGGTCTCGGTCCTCGAGGGGAATGCTTAGGGGGTCATCCTCCAGCAGGCCCCAGGAATCTTCGTTGTCCTCCGGCGCAGCGGTCCGGCTGACGCCCTTGCCTCGCCGAGCGCTCCTGAAGAAAGACCCGAGCACGGGAATGCTGGAAAGCACCGACACGGAGGGTTTAGTGATACGCTGCATAGCGCCGGGAACCGAAGATTCGGTTTGGTGTCGGGCGCCGAGAGCGTGTCGCCATTGGCGTCTTGTATATTGGCTGGAGCAACTCAACCGACGTCAGCCCTGCAGCAGCACGGCGGCTCAGGTGACTGCGCTGTCCTTTGCGCCTGGGCTCAGCAATGGGGCGCCAAGACGGTAGCTTGGCATGCAGACAGGTGGGGGATAGATGACGAAGGAAGAGGGTAAAGAAGTAGGTTAGGTACAGAGGTGAAGAGATTGATTATGTGGTTGGACGGACCAGGCACAGCTAAAGTATTAGGTACGGTAATAAAGAGGAACCATAAAGAGGTAAGAAACGCGGGTCGCACAGCGCGCGCGGCGCGCCCTATCCAGCGGCGCAAATGCCCCACCTAGAAATGCTTGAGCCACATAGCCCCGATTCAGCCGTTCAGGGGAGCCATGGGCCGATCCAGGGGGGCGGCTTGGGTCATTTCAGGGGTTGCATGCCACTCTCCCGCCATTTCCGTGGGCCCGAGGTCATGATCCACCAAGCCAAAGACAACGTCCGCGCTTTGGACAGGCTACTTGTGCTTCACCATAGCTACCTACCTACGGTGACCGACAACGAGGTATGAACAGCAGAGGATAGCCGACGACAAGTCTCCAGAATACCTAATTCGATTGCACACAGTGGCCAGCGCAGGACCATCATCAATATATAAAGTACAGAGCAAGGGGCTCGTTTGTGTGCTTAACCCATAACTTGGAGACTAAGACATCCTTCCCCCTGCCCCAAGTAAGTCCCTGCATGTGTAATTGAAATCAGTGACGTCCCGGGAATAGGCCGCAACATTTGGCCCCTCGCTCTCCCGTCTCTAATATTACCTTTCTGTTACTACAATAGACCGGAAATGGCAAGGGGATAACAGATATTGAGTGTCGAATATACACGATACAGAACGTCGATACGACACACGAACGTACTGATACTTTCCATTTGCCCAAATCGTTTGCTCTGGAGGATCACTGGTGCATGCTTACCGTCAGCATATCGGCGAATTGTGTTAGAAAGTGTGAATACCTACCTAATTACACCGCCAGATCGAAAGTGGTCATCTGCGAGACCCAATACTTGGAAAGCCTCAACAGGGCGCAGCCCGAGAGATGTTTCTCTGGGACGGGATATCCCATGGAGAAAGCGCGGAAAACTCTTCTCTATTCGTATTCCCACGCCGCTCCCTCACGTGCCTCCGCCACACTCGGAACCGAACAATATAACGCTCACGCCGGCAAAACGACAATTTTCGGAACTTCGCAGCTAATCATTCAGCCACGACGGAAGCCGGATGCCGCTCGTTGTCGGTCAGGATTCCGATTTGCTTAGAGAACATCGCCGAGTGTCGTGAATAAGCGCCCAGGCAATTCTGACCACGACGACGCCGCTGCTGCGCGCAGAGATCAGGAGGAACGCGATGTCCAGGGAGACGAATTCGCGTTTCACACATGCGGCGGCGGATGCACGCATGAGTATCCGCGCCAGCGATGACGGCAGTACCGGGGCGACGCGAGATCCAGGCAGACGCATCGCATTCGCATTCCATATACACACACAGATGCGGCGGCCAGCTTCCTTCACTTTCAAGCTGGCGCATGGCCAGCACCAGCCCCAGCATCCGCACCCGCAGCACCCCCGACAGCAGCGGCGCGCAGGCGCTCGAGGCGGCCGTCGGACCAGGCGCGCTGCCAGGCCTCGACCCGGCCGCCGAGGACGGTGCAGGTTTGCGGCTCGAGCAGCACGACGCCGCGCGCGACGACGGCGCCGCGCCGCAGCAGCAGCTTCTCGCCGACGTGCAGGGAGCCGACGCCGACGCGGTCGACGCGCCGCAGCTCCAGCCCGTGCACCCGCTGGCCCCGGCAGTCCTGCAGCACCAGCCGGTGCGTCGTGGCGGCGCCGGCGGCGGACGATGTTGGGGGCTGCCCGGGCCGCTGTCCGCCGACGGATGGGGGCTGGGTGGTGATAGTAGACGTCGCCGGGTTGCCGTCGTAGTCGTCGTCGTCGTCGTCGCTGTCGCCGTCGTCCCCGCGATGGCCGACGGGCAGAAGACGGACCATCTCCCTGCCCCTCGTGCGCTCGCCGCGCGCCACGGCCTCGAGCTCCTCGACCTGCTCCCAGCGGCTGCGGGACAGGTCCTCCACGTCGAGGACCTGGACGGGCACGTCGCGGGCCAGCCGGGCCTCCCGGACCTGGGGGTCGGCGAGGCGCGGCGGCAGGACTGCCGGGGCCCCGGCGCGCGGGTCGTCGAGCTCGAGCGCGAACCCGAGGGACGGCGCCGTCAGGTCGGCCGCCAGCAGGCGCGCCCGCACCGTCGCCACCAGCGCCGGCAGCGGCGGGAGCGGGGTCCGGGTCGGCAGCGCGCCCTGCACCCAGGCCGCCGAGGGCACGGGCAGGCCCTGGCTCTGCAGGGCGCTGCGGATCTGCGCCGTCAGGTCCATGACGCGTTGGTGCTTCTTGGTGTGTGGTGTTGTCCGCAAGTGTAGCTCATCCCGTATCTAGTTGCCCTTCTCGACCACAACGTGACAAGAATGTCCGTCTATGCATCACCTCAGAGCGGTAAGGGATTTCTAAACATGTGAGAGAGTTGCGATAGCTTGAGGTGTGGGTTGTACTCCGTACGCGGTACCGGTACCTGTTGGAATAGCGCGTCAGTGGACCTTATAGTGGGACGAACAGCTCGCGCCACGGTGGCTTAGTATGTCTTGGCACGCTCTTGGCGAGCCGATGCCCCTGTAACTCAATCGCTGGCCAACTTCAAAATAGACTTCAAGTACTTCGTTAGCATCACGATTCATGGGAGCTGTCTTGCCATCCTGTCGTTCAGGAAATCCCCAAAGTCTCTCGCCTGCTACCTCACCTTACACACTCCCTCTCTGTCCATTCCACCCCCTCGGACAATGTCCACGATAGCCTCCCCGCGCGAGCCCGGCGCGCCTCTCCCGCGGCGCATGAACTCGCTCACGACGCCGACCTCGTCCACGCGGCCCAGCCTCGACGTGTCGCGCTCGCCCGGCTCCTCCTCCTCGCCGAACCCCAACAGCGCAAACGATGCCTTGTCGTCGGCCTCCTCATCGGCCGCCCCACCAAAACGCAACCGCGCCGCCCTCCGCGAGTATTACAACCTGCGCAAGGGCGGCGGCGGCAGTGCCTCGGCCACGGCGACGCCGCCGCCGCCGCCGCCGCAGGTGGAGGTGACGGATCCGGAGGGCGAGACGGGCCCGCACGAGTACTCGTCCGAGGTGCCGCCCAGCGAGATGGACCGGGCCGACTTCGACGCCGACGCCTTTGTGCGTCGCGCGCTGGCCGAGAGCGGCATGGAGGAGCTCCTGCGGCTGTACGCGCGCGTGCTGGGCGAGACGAGGGCGCTGGACGCCGAGAAGAAGGCCCTGGTCTACGACAACTACAGCAAGCTCATTTCCGCCACGGAGACGATTCGGAAGGTCTGTAGGCCCTGGTTCTCCGTATTCGGTCTCTACCCATCCTAGCAAAGGGTGCTCGTCACACGATCGACCAGCTATCCTGGAGTTAAGACTGACGAGATACAGATGCGCACAAATATGGACCCCCTGAATCCGATGGCCTCAACTCTCGACCCGGCGATCGCCCAGATCTACTCGCAAGCATCGGCAATACGGGAATCTCTGCGGAAATCTATCCCCCCTCCTGACAAGTCTAGACATGCAGCCGAGCAAGCGGCCCAGAGGAAAGCACACACAAGAAAGCTGGCACTCCATGTTCTCGATACACCGGACAAGATGCGAGAACTCATAGCTGAGGGACGCTCGGAGGATGCCAGGCAGGCGTGGTTGAGGCCTCGTAAGCTGCTGCTTCTTTGGAAGGAGAAGGGCCTTGGCGGTACCGACGTGGACGAGTGCATAGCTGATGGGGATGCGGCACTCCGAGGGGAGCCGAGTAAGGGCAACTGGAGGGACACGAATGATGCAAGCGACGAGCAATGATCCTCTTCAGACTGCCGACTGCCAGGCCGAACCACGGCATCCATAGGTCTCTGGTTTGGGTCGATACTCTCAGCACAGTGCTGATCAGGGTTATGATGCGAGTATGGAGCATTAAAACCGATACGGACCCAGGTACATCCACGCGGACCACCTCGGACTCGGTGGCTTAGCCTATGGCCTAAGCTAAGCTTTCAACATCAACGATCTCGAAGGGATCGTGATCGGCCCTGCTGACGAGGACTCGGGCAGGGTTCTGAACTCTGCCTGACTTGTTCAATTCGGCTTCCAGCAATGGCGTTAGCCTCTGCTCCAAGTACTTGCGCTCCGAGTTGCTGTGGAAGACGGTGACTACGATCTGGCCGCGCTCTGTATGACTCAACGCGTAGTGGTGGGCCATCTCGCCTGTCACCAGTACATCCACGTTTGTGTTCTTGAGGACGTCGGCCCCGGATCCGGCGCAAACGGCGACGGTGGAGATGTTCTCGGTGGCCTCAAATCCGTCCCCTATATTCTTCGTCTTGGAGCGACCCCTCAGCAACGGGGGCAGAGCGACCATGAGATAGCGCTGGCCGCCAACACCGGCAGATACCCTCCTCAGCAAGGTTGGCAGACTGATGGGTGATCTCAACTGGACTGTGCGTCCGTATCCGCTTCCTTGGTGGCCATCAGGCAGGGGTTTGGTGATGGGCTGCGCGACGGTCCGCTCGACCTGAGGGTCCCCAGCAAGCACGATATCGCATAACCAGTCGTTCAACCCCCCAACGGCCGCATCCATCGCCGTATGCGGGCAGTAGACGCCGATTCCGTTAGCCACTAGTCTTAGGAGCTGGCGCTGCATCGGATCTGCCGTTGTGAGGGACTTCAGAGGCCTGAAGATGACGGGATCTAGACATATATCAGAATTGAGGTCGCATTGGACTGGGAAGAAGAGGACAGGTTTTACGGTAGCAGACAATCATGTGAGCTCCTTCCCGGATGGCTTCACCCACCACGCCAGCGGTCAGGTCGTTCGTGAGAAGAACAGTGGGGGGATCTGTCTTTAAGGCCGACGGAGGGAGAGGTGCCTGTCCTAGTAAGACTGGTCAAGGTCAGCTCCGCTATTTTGGTCTGCGTCGGCGATATGAGGGCGACTCACGCCCGGTGTTATCCCAGGCGCTGTCGGCCAGCTCTTCGGGAAAGCTATGTGGGAGTCAGCGTTTTGAGAAAGCCCAAGGTATAAAACCCACCGGCCGAAAAACTGACAGCTTTCTCATGGCGGCCACCACCTCTTTTTGCAAAGTATCAGGCCCCATGGTGCTCATTTTCCGGCAAGAACCAAGGTGGCGGCCAGCTCCCGGATTAGTACCCAGAGGTCGCCACCAGCCAAGAAGACGAGTTGGAGCTCTTGAGAACGGACTCTTGGGAACGGGTCGTACTATATAAGGACGGAGGAGCCGAGCGGTCGAAGAAATGTAGCGGACGGCAAGCATCGCACACCAATCTGGGAGCAGGCGTCTCGTCAACCGCGAACCTTGACGAGATCACCCGAGGAGTTGAAAGCCATGAGCTCCAGCCACAGCCGATCGACTAGCTTGAGCCACATGCCCCACCTCCACCGTTCTCCCTAATCGATAGGTCTCCTCCGCCGAACTCGCGCATCCCGTCCGTGCCGTCATAGCTCCGACTCCGATTCCAGGTCCCCATTGCGACCGCGGGGCTTTGCTCACTCAGCTTACAAACGCGCATTTTTCTGCCTGCCCACCTCGACCCTCGCACGAGAGTCTCGCACGAGCTCGCCCACGTTCCACGATCCGAACTAGACCAGCGTCCACCTTTGCCAACCAGATCACCCGACCTGACCTCGAGCCGATTGAAACCCTGCTCTTACGTCGACAGTTCCCCAATTTCCTCCGCGGCCGCAGTCTGACGAGCGGCCCCCCTGGCGCAGAGAAAAGACAAAGGACAAGAGAGGGAGTTGGGAGGAGAGGTCTCCGGAGTGCGCCCATGGCCGAGTCGACGACGATAACAGAGGCGTCGCTGAAGGCGGCGCTGACGGAGCGGCTGGGCGCCGTCCACGTCGAGGTGACGGACATGAGCGGTACGCTTTGCCCGCCCGCCCTCCTTTTTCTTTTCTTTTCTTCCTCCTCGTCCTCCCTCCGTTACCCTCCCGCCAGCTGACTTTTCTCTCTTCTCTCCCCCCTCCCATCCTCGCAGGCGGCTGCGGCCAATCCTTCACCTCGCTCGTCGTGTCGCCGCGCTTCGCCGGCCAGAGCAGCCTCAAGCGCCACCGCGCCGTCAACGCCGCCCTGCGCGACGAGATCGCCGCCATACACGCCTGGAGCGCCCGCTGCCAGACGCCCGACGAGTGGGGGCGCGCCTCGGCCGCCTCGACCGCCGGAGGTGGAAGCGGCGGCGGTGGCGGTGGTGGGGCTACTGCTGCTCCGCCGCTTGACGGGACCGTCGGTGGGCGCGTGCAGGGGACGGACGCCTGATTCCTCCCAGCTTAGTCCCGGGCCAGATTGGATTTGGATTTGGATGCGGATTGGACTGGATTGGTATACCTGGGTGTTTACTACCTACCCGACCAAATATGAGCGAGCGAGCGAGCGCGGCCTCTCTCTGCCAACCACCCCGCGGCGGGGATGGACATGACAAGCGGGGGGATGGAGCGAGTGGAAACCTTGAGCTCGGGATGCTGAGTTCGTTCCGCTCTCCTGCCAAGCCGAGGAAGCAGGGGTGGGAGGAGGCGTGGTTGAAAAGGAACACGAGCGCCGCATGAGTGAAGCGGGTCGGGGTGCCGCAAGGGGGAGGCGGCGCGGGACCGGGCCCGGACGCCTCCGCGGAGGGCGGTGCTCGAACCACGGGAAATAAGCGATGTCATCCCAAGAGTCGAGACCGATCCGCTTCCCACCGGGTTGGTCAGTAGGATCTCCGCGCGGAACCTACCTTACCTAGTGAGCCCTTTGCATCCTTCTTACCTCATCTATGGATGCCCTCTGGTTGTCGCCCTCTCCCTCCGCCTCTCTCCATCTCCTCTCGCAACCCCCTCCTTGTGCATTGCCACTTGTACAGATTACTTGACATATCGACGAATAGATAGACAGATATCCTCTTCGCCCTCAAAGGAGCGCTATAGACAAACCCGTGGATGGAGTGCGATACGGATTCCTAGAAGACTTGCGCATGGTGTTCATAGTTGAGGCTTATAAATAAGTCCTTCTTCACTCGGCTAGCAACCCTCTGTATAGATGCTTTCTCGCTCGCCCACGCACGCGTGTCTACTTCATGAGTAAGTAAGTATGAAGTGGTAGTAGCTACGGCTTTTCCGTCCACGGTCCGATCTCGTTTTTCCCCCTTCCCCTTTCCCAAAGCGTCAACACTTGCAACGCCGTGTTTCATGTCTGTCTGCGCATACATAAAGTATGTAGTTCTGGGAGAGGTATGGATACACCAACACAACCCCGTCTGCTGTCGACGGCCACCAGCTCCCGAACGTCAAACGGGCTGTGCGCGGCTCGCTTCGAACGTCCCGGCTACCTAGATAGCTCCCAAGAGGTCCCGTCCCCCCGTCCCCCCGTTTCTCTCTTGTCTGCCCTCTTCCCTTTTCCCTGCCTCTATCCATAGAACCCACTCGCATCCCCATACCAGCCATCGCCCCGCCCTTCTTGAGCCACGCGGACCTCTTCCAAGTCTACCACCAGCTACTAGCTGCCTAGAAGAGACCCAGCAAGTCATCGTTCGCGCCCTTCGGCTGTTGTTGCTGCCCCTGCTGCTGCTGCTGCTGCTGCTGCTGTTGTCCGCCACCATGTCCCAGCTGCACCGACGCCGGCGGCGGCTGGCTCGTCGAGCCACCGCCGCCGAGATCGAGCCCAGCGAATCCGTTCATCATGTCGTTCGCGCCGCCGCCGCCGAGGGGAGACACCTGGCGGTTAATGGGTGGCTGCTGGGGGCGGGCCCCTGCGGCCGCCGAGGAGTCGCCGAACAGGCCCATCATGTCGGCCATGCCGCCCAGCGCCGACGACGGGGTCGCGCCGCCAGCGCCACCCGTGATCGGGCTCGCGACGCGCTCGGGCGTCGCCGTGGCCGAGTTGGCCTCGTGCGACGCGGGCGCGGCGCCGTCGAAGTCGATGTCCAGCAGGTTCTCGATGTTGCCGCCCATGCCGCCCTGCTGGCCGCCGTTCTGTTTCGAGCCGCCACCCGAGGCCGTGGCCACCGAGGCGGCGATGGGGTCGTCGGCCGCGTTCTGCCGCTGCTCCTGGATGGCGGCGCGCTGGATCTCGTCGGCGCCGAAGCGGCCGGCGCCGACGAACGACTCGGGCGGCTTGTGGTAGACCGAGGCCAGCGTGGACAGCTCGCCTAGGAGCTGCTCCAGTAACGTCGGTGGGAGACTCGTCATGGTGGTCGAGATGGCCGGCTTTTGGGACAGGACGATGCTCTGGAGGAGACAGTCAGCTAATGGCGGGGGGAGGGGATGGGGCAATAATAGAGAAGTCAAACGAACCTTGGCGACGTCTAGATCGCCTGACAGGAGACGCCAGTAGACGTAAGCGCGATCCCGTATGTCGGGGTTGTCGTTCTCTGCGGTTGCCGACTGAAGCACCTTCTGCACAAGGCTCTGATTGCTGCCCGGCTTCTTCAAGAACAATTTGACGACCGCCGTGAGGATCTGGAGCTGCGTCTGCGTGAACTCTTCCATGAATCCCTCCACAAAACTGGCCAGGATCTCGTCGGCGTTGCTGATCTTCTCGGCATACTCGCCCACGATCCAGATCAGAGACCCTCTCGCATCGGGCTCGTCCAGCTCGTCGATATAGTTGCATAGTGTGGGAATCACCCCTTCGTAGCCGGGGTATTTCCGGAGGATATCCTTGATCACGACGATGACCTCCTGGACCACGTAGTTGACCTTGGTGGAGATGAGATCCAGCAGCGCATTGACGCACTTCTCGCTCGCGGTCTCGATCTTGATGGCGACCTGGCCGATGGCCTTGACGGCCCTTCGGACGAAATCCATATCCACTTCCAGAGCATATTCCTTCAATTCGGCCAGCA
This sequence comes from Xylariaceae sp. FL0804, assembly GCA_022539325.1. Lineage (NCBI taxonomy): Eukaryota > Fungi > Ascomycota > Sordariomycetes > Xylariales > Xylariaceae > Xylariaceae sp. FL0804. The sequence goes on along the minus strand of JAJKLG010000007.1, from coordinate 1,660,218 downwards.
GCTGCTCGTAGTTCTTCTCGTTTGCTATCCTGACCATGATCTCCAACTTCTGCAGTTTGAGGTACGGCGGGTCGTTGTACTTGCAGAAGAAGACCCTCAGCTCCTTGCTCAGGATGTCGGGCTTTGCCTGCAGGAGAAGGTCGATGTTCCGGAGGGCGACATACTGGACCTCTGGGGCAGATGCGATCAGGGTCACTGGAACTGTCAGCAGCCGGCGGCGCAGACGAGTGGACAGTACAGACCTAGCGGCGGCGCCATCTTCTTCAGGTACTGGCGCACCAGATCGGGATTGATGAACTTCATGTGGATGAAGACCACCTTGACAGCGGCCAGGACCACGCTGGAGTTGACGTGCTGGAACTGGGGTGACACCCGTTCGCAGATGTGCTCCGACTCCTTGACGTCCCGTGGGGGGTAGTTGGCCAGGGTCGAGAGGATCGTGACTCGCCCCCACTCGGTACACTCGCTCAGCGCCATGAGGAGTCTCTTGAGCGCCTGGGGATTTATGACCAGGGCTCCCGTCTCGGGCGCGGTCTCGGTGATCTCGGCCAGGGCCTGGACCGAGTTGGCGACGACCATGGGGTTCGGGTCGCCAATTAGCTCCTGCAGCGTCTCGAGGAAGCCGTTCTCGATGCACATGGTCGGGTTCAGGTCGAAGAGCTTCGCGACGCAGATGGCGGCCGTCTTGCGCACGTAGGGGGACTCGTCTCGCAGCGTCTTCCGCAGCGGCTCCTCCATGTAGTCCACCATCTTGTCTACCCGGATGCAGCCCATGGTCCGGACGGCCAGCGCTCGAATGAGGGGGTTCGGATCTTCCGAGTCTTGCACGAACGTGTTGACGGCCAGAATGCACAGGTCGGGATGCGACTTTGCATAATTCCTGGGCACCCCGTCAGCCTGCTTCTGTGTGGGAAGGCCGATGGGTGCCGGCGACAAGTTCGCTATGCACTCACATCAGGTAGAGGTATACCAGCTTCTTCTGGTCCAGGTCCCCCGTCGCGATGTTCTTCAGCACGTCGGGGAACAGCGCCGACACGTCCTTGCCCAGGGTCATGGCCATGATGGTCTTCTGGATGGACTCTTTCCGCTCCCAGGCGTACTGGGAGACCAGGCCGGCGCGCAGCTCAAACGTCTCGCCCTTCCTGGGCACGGCGAAGGCGCCGCGGATCCGGTTGACAGCCATGTCGGCAGGTCTCGCCGTTGGGCCTCAGCGCAGCGGCGGGGTGGGGGGAGGCTGTCAAAGGCGGATCGAGGGGTCGGTGGACGGGCCCGGGATGTCGAATTCGCGGTGGAGAGGATTGAGGGGGCCCTTTGGAGGGCTACTGCGAGTTCATTGGGGTTCTGGTGCGCCGACTCGTTGGGTAGTGCGGAAGTGCTATGCGAGGTTGCTTGTCAAGGTGGCACAGGTGGTGAGGTGTTGATGAAAAGGGATGCCCCAGCTTTTCGATATGATACAGTAGCACGAACTACGGGAGTACAAAGTGCAAGGCACACGTCGGGTCACCAGCCACAGCTGAGGTTATAAGAGGTATCCACTTTTACCCGTTACCTGTAGACGGATACATAAAGTTCGTATCTGAGGTAGACGTCAAATCACCGGCTTCGCTGTCGTTACTCACCTTTGCAAGCTGACAAAGTCCACCCGTCAAGCTTCATGTGACAGACTTCTCGTGGCAATCTGGCTGTCTGCTGGTCCCGTAAAATCAAGCTGTCGTTCATTTTTCCCAAGAAACGGACGCCATCGCGATACCTGCGGTAGCGAACGATACAAGAGCATCTCCGTCTCTTACTTCCACCAGCTCCCGGCTTTCCCACCTCCTACCTGTCCGCCCTCCTTGACCTCACCCGCCCTCATAGACAGCCTGGCATACCTACATGGTAAGAAGCCGCCCGGGCCCCCCTTAACTCGCGCAAGCTTCCGGTCCGCTCGATCGGGCTCAGGTGAGCGAGCCAGCCAGATCTATCTACCCGCTCACGCCGATTCTCTGCAGGCCAGCTTTCCTAACCTGCGGCGGCTCTTCATCGACGCGAGGTCGGACGACGAGGAGCGAGAGGTGTCACGCAGAGCTGTAAGATATGACCCCCAGTCCCAGTCTCAATCCCTCCCATTCTTTTCAGTATCCAAGACCGCGAGCGCACCCTCATTACGGGGTATCATGACATTGGTTGTTGCTATGTACTGTATTGTACTGCATTGGTTGGCACTGCGCGGTGTGAGAAAGCTAGCTGACAGCATACAAACAAAAGTTCTACAATGCCGTGCTGTTCATGGGCTCGGTCGCCGTGTTGGGTCTGATAGCGCAGCGCATGAATGCTAGCAGATAAGTAGGTAGCTCGGCGCGCGAAGAGTCGGGTGTCCGCTGCGAAGTAGGGTATGCCAGGGTTCAACCCGAGGTCTCGAGGCGTACCACGCAAAGACATGTAATCATACCTATCGCACAAGACCACGCCAGAAGCACTCCCTTGACAAGCGTTGCCTTGGTATCCGTGCACTTTTAATCGGACTCGCTCTCGCTGCCCAGGAAGGCCAGGTCGGCCATTCTCTTGGACACTCTCGAGTTGGCCTTGGATTTGCCCTCGTCCTCTGCCTCGCCCCCGTCTCCGTCGTCCTCGTCCTTGTCCTCGTCCGACTCCTCCTTCAAGGACTTCTTCACCGTCTTGGACCGCGACGTGCGACCCGTCTTGCCCCAGAGCTCGTTCATCTCGTTGACGGCCTCCAGCTCGCCCTGGAGCTCTCGCCTCTCCTTGATCTCGCGGGCCTTGGCCTCGGAGAAGCGCCCGTCCATGCCCACGTCGCGTAGCATGCCCCTCAGGTGCCGCACCTTGTCCTTGCTGTCGTCGCCAAACTTCTTGAGCTCGATGCCCCAGATCTTACGGACGCCGCACTTGACTAGGTGGCCTTGCAGCTTCTTAATCTCCGCCTCGTCGCCAGTCAGCTCCTTGCCCGCGGAGGCCTTCGCCTTGGGCTTCGTCGCGCCCTTTTGCCCCTTGGGTTTGCGCTTTGGCTTGGGCGGCGCATCATCTATGACCGACGATAGCTCGGAGCTCGAGTCGTCTGCTGCTGCTTTGGTCTCTCCGTTGGTGGGCTTGGTATCCCCGCCAGAGTCTTCGTCTTTCGTGACCTTGGGGCTCGAATCAACCTCTTCTTTCTTCGGTGCGGGCGGGCTGGCCTCGTCTCCAGATTCCATCTTGCCCCCAGCCATATCATCCTCGCTACTAGACTCGACTTTGGCGCGTTTCTTTGCCGGCGCTTTGCGTTTTGGCTTCCGGTCGGGCGTGGATTCTTCTTTCATATCGCTAGCTTTCTCCTCGTCGTCCGATTCCTCTTTCTTAGCTTTGCGGACCAGCGCCTTCTTCTTGGCGGGTTTCGCTGCCTTCTTTGGTTTTTCCTCGTAATCCTCTGGGTCGCTCTTCAAGTCGCTGAGCTCGGACTCTGAGTCTTCTACCTTGGACTGTGAACGAGCAGCTGCCGCTTGTCTCTTCGTGGCCTTTTTGGGCGCGTCCACTTCGGATGAATCTAGATCGCTCAATTCAGATTCGGACTTTTCCTTCTTAGCGGCAGCCTTTCGAGGAGCCTTCCTCTTGCCCTTCTTCGGTGCGACGTCCGCATCACTGAAATCAGATTCGGATTCTTCTTTCTTGGCGACTGCCTTCTTCTGACGCTTCGGGGCGCGGGGCGATTCGTCGCGGGGTCGTCGCTTGACACCATTCTTGGAGCTCTGTTCCACTTTGGGAGATGGACTGGCCTCTCCAGAGTCCAATTTGTTCTAGACATCATCAAGGGTCAGTATATGTATGAACGCGGCCCCAATTGATTTCTCGTGACACGTACGAAGTAGCCCAGGATGATCTCTTTGCTTTGTGACTTCCACTTGGGTCCGGTGAAGAAGCCGGGCTCGAGGCCCATCTCCTCTTCGACGCGGCTCCGTAGCTTGCTGACGATCACGTTGGACGGGTCCTCGTGGTACTGCTCCCTCACGGCATCCTTCAGACCCTTCTCGAGGGCTTCGGCCGACGGCGCCATGGCTGGGACGGATGTGGGGGTAAAAGGCTTGGGCTGTACGAAGTATCGGGTGTCGCGTAGGAAGAAGCTCGTTCAATTAGGAAGACGGCACACAAGAGTACAACGCCCAAGGACCAAGCCAATTTTCCAGCGCCAATCGACTGCGAACCAAAGCTCCTCGTCGATGTTGTAGGTAGACACGAATGCGCGCGCTCCCAGATTGAGACTGAGGAAGTGAGGCACGCGGCGCGTGAGCGCGTGCGGAGTCGAGCGTGACCAGGAAAGACGGGAAAAATACGGGGGGACTCGCGGATCGCAGTGGAGACGGCGGGTCAAAGCAAGCTCCAGGTTAAGCTCGAGCTAGACGGGCCCCACCTCAGCGGAAACGGTTCACCAGCCACAAGCCACTGCCACTCTTTTATATCAACCTCTCTCAAGCACACGATAACAACAACTCAAGAATCTCTAAAGCTGAAGTCAAGGCGATACTCTAGAGGATTGCTAAATGCCTCAGCTCGCGGGTGTCTAGTTCGCCTGCTACCATCCCGATGAGGGTACAAGTACCAGTATTTGCAGATATGCACTCGCCAGCCAGGTCCATCGCTCCGGGCCCCGAAGGAAGAGGGAGCCGAATCCATCAACGACGAACGATGCCGGGACCACTTCTTAAGTCTCGTTTTGTCATGTCTTGTCTTATTCTTTCATTAGGTATACAAGGCCTGATCTATGCTCCGTCTATTCCGCCCCCGTGTCTGTCTAGGTAGGTATACGCGCTGCCTCTTGCCTCTGCCTCTTGCCTCTAGGGGCACTAATGCCCTCGACCAAATGCCACATGATCAGACCTCTTTGCCGTTTACCCGGTTCTTCTGCCCGGAAAGTCTCACAAGTCTATGTATGGCCTATCCTCTATACTATAGGGGCAGACAAGGTACCTGTATCTGGCACCGGCGTCTCTGTTTTCTCTGCCTTTCTCTCCTGGTCCATGCAGAGTAGGATGGCGCCGACCTTCAGATACCTCGCGTTCTGCGACGCGGCGAGACTGCTGCAGTTGCTTGACCTGGCTGCTACCTCCGTCCAAGGCTTACTAGCTCACTCGGGCACCTTGCCCTCCGTGGCCGCCACAGCGGCGAGGTTGACCTGGCTGAGCTTCTCGCCCGGGTCGCCGCTGCTGCCGACGCCGGCCAGGAGGGCCATGCTCTCAAGCACGTCGTCGGGCTCGAGCACGTGCCACTTGGCCAAAGTGACTTTCTTGCTGGCGCCCACCGAGACAGTGTAGACGTGCTCGGGCACGAGCTCGTCGCCGATCAGCCCGTTCAGCGCCCGGAACATGTCCTCGTCGGTGAAGTCGTCGCCGACGCACAGCACAAACTCGATCTTGCCGCCGCCGCCTCCGCTAGGAGAGGGGGCCGAGGAGGCTCCGTCCACGCCCGCCACGTGCTTCATGTCGGCGTTGTAGCTGTGCACGAGCCGCTTCGCGATCTCGCCCTTGTTGATGAAGGTCGGCCGCACTTCGAGGTTGGCCTTGCCCTTCATGACGTCCACGTCCCACTTCTTGGCGACACCTGCCTCGAGCTCTTTCTGCGCGGCGCGCGACGCCTTGAGACCCTGGTCGGGATCGGCTTGCCGGTAGTGCCAGGTGAGTGCGCAACGCTTGCGCTCAATGAATGAACCTGTGTATATATATGTGAGCCGCTGCCAGAGGCCGTGTATGTGCGCTGGGCAATTGTCTTACCTGGTAGTTGCTCCGTGTACTTCTGGAAGACGGATACAACCTCCGCCTGCCAGGTCATGTCAAACTTCTCGGCCAGGTTCACCCAGGTCGTCTCGCCCGGATGCCGGAGGAAACTTCCGTGCTCAGCGCTGAAGCCCAGCTCGGGAATGTGCCCCAGGTGCTGCTGGAGGAACTCCTGATCCCGACCAGATATGATCCAGACAGCGTTGCGGTGGTCCTCAGCCAACGCCTTAAGAGTCTGGGTCACGCGTTCCGCGGGGATGGCGGCTTGCGGCTCTTTGACGATAGGGGTAAGTGTTCCATCGTAATCGTACATGAAGAGTCGCTTCTTAGCAGCTCGGTACTGCTGCAGCATTACCGTGCGGTCCAGCAGGGGCGTGGAGTTCTTGGCGCTCTCGCTCTGGTTGGCCGCGAGCGTGCCCACCAGTTTACGCAGGAATTTCGCGATCCAACTCTGGACGTTTTGTGTTGTAACGTGGTTGTAGAGGTTGGATTGCATCGCCATACGTCGTTCGGCTGACATGGTGAGGGCATTATGGATCTGTTTGGCGACATTGCTGAGATCCCACGGATTGATGTGGATTGCATCTCGGAGGCTGCCTGCCGTGCCACTGAACTCGGATAGAATCAAGGGTCCGTGGTTATCGCGCTGGCACAGGACATACTCGAGACTGGTCGTATTCATACCGTCCCGAACCGACGTGATCAGGCCGATGTCGGCAGCACGCAGGAGCGCAAAATACTCGTCGGGAGCCAAGTACTGCGGGTAGTGCTGTACGGGCGAGAATCCCAAACTCCCATACGAGCCATTGATCTTCATGACCAGCTCGTTGACCCTGCTGGCGATCTTGGTCTCCTTGTCTTCCCGCTCCTCCTCAATGCTAGTGGGGGACGTGACCTGGATCAGAACCACCTTTTCTCTCCATTCAGGGTACAGGTCGAGAAAGCGTTCAAAAGCCATCAGTTTCTGGGCCACACCGCGGACACTATCCAACCGGTCGCGGCCAACGATAACGGCCTTGTCCTTGTAAAGCTTTCGCAGAGCTTGGTACTTCTCCGTCACATCGTCCGACCAAGCCAGCTTCTCCACCCTGATAGCGTCGATCCCGATAGGGAATGCTCCAACTTCGACACGCGTCCCGTAAGCGCTGACGCCCCTTGTGTCGGAAGGAAAGTCCAGTATCCGGGTGCAACAGCTGGAGAAATGTCGAGAGTAACTGTATGACTGGAACCCCAACAGGTTCGAGCCAAGAAGACCCTCAAGAATTTCTTTTCTCCGCGGAAGGCAACGGAGAAACTCGCTGCTGGGGAAGGGGCAGTGTAGGTAGAAGGAGATGTACATGTTGGGGACCTTCTGGCGCAGCATGCCAGGGAGCAGACAGAGTTGGTAATCGTGAATCACGACGATATCGCCTGGTTTGTAATTGTCGATGATCTTATTGGCGAATTTCAGGTTCATCCGATAGTAGTTGGCCCAGTCAACACGCTCTGCCTGACCATTTGTCGGCTCGTTTTGCTTGTAATGAAACAAGGGGTACAGCTCACGCTCGGCATACCGCCTCCATCGCCCTTGGTCACTCAGCCGGATGCCGTCATCATTGATCTCGTCATCATCCGCAAGCCAGATGGGTATCGTCTTGATGCGGCCGTCACGGGCTAGTTGGTGTTCAAGCTGCTTCTGGTGTTCTCGCGGGATCCATAGGCCCTCCACGTCGGGTGGCGTCGGAGGCAGGTCACAGTTGAGCTGTATGGGAGCCGAGAGATGGCTCAGACCCGGGATGGCGGTCGTGTCGGATGGCGTGTGCGGGGGGGAAAGTGTGTCGGTGGGGGATTCGATCTCGCCGGTCCACGCGATTACCGTGTGATTCCAGGGCGCGTCATCGGACGAGAGGTAGGCGAAGGCGTCGAACAGAGCCGATTGGCCGTGGCGGTTGCCCATATCCTGACTCCCGTTAGCCTCCCCTTGCAGCGATGCCACATGACACTCAACATACCCATTGGCCATTTCTCCGATAGGTGAAAGCATGCGGGGTGGTGAAATTGGCAGAAATGATATTTCCCGAAAGGGCGAGATCCGGAGCAGCGGCCTGGATGTCGGTGATGGACTCCCGGCGGCCACGAGATGACAGACTCATCCGTCGCAAAACCTCCTTGCTGGACATAGCACCCTTAGTCAGCACCTCCGGAGACGATGGTGCCTGGCTATAGACCTCGTTAGGGGATGGACGGCCTCGTTCTGTCGCGTCGGAAAAGGTGCGGTCGCGGTGACCTGGACTCTTGGTGAAGTAGCTGGGGCCCTCGCCGTCCTTAGAGGCCGGCCTCGCAGCGCGGTACGTGGATAGGTGAATGCCCGGCGTGACAGGCACGTTGGTGACGGCGGTTCGCTCGTGGGGTGGCAGATCCTCCTGCGACTCGACTGCGGCCTTCGAATCGGGTTCAGGCCGCTCGCCCAGAGAGGATCGGGGAGACCTCGACGTCTCCTCGGCTTCGTGAACGATGGCGTGGAGACGAGGCCCCCTGGAAGGTCCGTTGGCTGCCATTGCTGTGGTTTAGTTTCTGGTGGACAATGCAAACAGCCGTTGCCAAGCCAGCGGAATGAGGGCGCGCCGGCAAAGTAACTCAACAACGTGATGGGTCTGAAAGACGAGGAGAGAACGAGGTTGGTGAGGCACAGTTGCAACTTGTATGTACAGGGACATGAGGAGGGGGCTATGCGACGGGATAGAAAGAGGTAGTAGGTAGACGCGCTCAAGAACGCCAGAGAAGCAAATCTGTAATCCGAGAAGAGACGATAGGTCGGACTGTTTGTTACAAGACGTGACGTGACGTGACGCCTGATGGTGCGTTTTCACCGCCCACACGACACTGGAACTCCAGAATGGCAAACAGGAGGGTTTGCTCCTGAGGTGAGTTATCAGACGGAGGTTGAGGTCCGGGACGCAACCATGGCAAGCCCACACCCGCTGTCGCACTAACGCAGTTTGATCCGATTTATGAGCAACGACGGGAGTCCCCGCGTTAAGGCAGAGCGTACGGCGGTGAGAGGGGTGCTTGCTCTCTTTCTCTCTCTTCGTCACTGCGACAGCAGAACACCAGAGACAAAAGAAGAAGAGCAGGCTGACGACGATGAGGATTTCCGCCAACTGCGACGGCAACACGTGCTTCCCGGTGAAGCTGAGTGATCGCCAGGCCAATGGCGATGTCGCAAAAAATCTGACAAGGTACGCATGAAAACCAACAGCTTGGCAACGTACCTGATTGGGGATGACGTAGCGGATGTAACAGTGGGTAGGTACAAATGCCTGACAAGGATGGGATGACAGCCGCGTGAGATGGAGGAGCAGCTCCTGACGAATCCCGACTCGCCAAGTCCACGAGGCTCACCACAACGGCCGAGTGCTGGCAACGAGGCGGTGGGATGGCGGTTGATGTGTCCCGAATTTAAAGGAACGCCTGAGGTAGGTACCTCAATGGTAGATGTCGAGGGTGCCTCGGCTGTTTTCAAGGCCGTACTGGTAGTCTCCTCGGTCGGTCTATCTACCTCTACGGTACGTAGGAAGTGATGGTGGTGGTGGTGGTGGTGGTGGCGGCTGTGGTGATGGCAGTGTGAGTAGTTGCGTCTCTCTCTATCACTACCTAGGAGCGCCGTACAGATTATGGAGACAGAGGAAAGGGGAAAGAAGGTGACGGGCAGTCAAGGTCTCCCAGGAGAAGCAGCAAAAAAAGGTGAGGATGAGAAAAGCACCGATGGAATACCGGGACAAACCCCCACCCGCAAAAAAAGGTCCAGATGCTTCGGCATTTCCTGGCAACGCTAACAAGTGGAGTAGACCTGCACCGTCGCCGACGGTGTCAATTTGTATGGAGTCAACAGGTACCGTATTTGGCCGTATTTGCCTAAGTTGTGGATGGACCCGCAGAGGCGTCTCCAGCCCAGTAGGTAATTCCCTACAGCTCTGAACTGCCACCTTCCACACTCTCTTGGAAGGAGTCCCATCAGAGGAGAAATAGGGGACGTTGGGGCTTCGAGAATATAGATGCCCGAGTATGTACGGGAACACACGCAGCCGTGACAACTAAACTGCTCCTCCTTTTACCTCAAGGGACCCGTGATGACATGAGCTGCTGCCATCGGTTGTGCTTGCGAGACTAGAGACGACTAGAGCCGACCTTGGTCAGGGGAGCCTCCCCTCATCGTCGGCGCGCAACGGCTCACTTAGCCGCTTGGGGGGCTCGAGCAGTACAGGTATGGTTGTTGCGCCGTCGTCATCTGAGATGAAGGGGTAGAGTCAGAAGACCAGGCGTGCATCTTGAATACAGCCTCAAAAGAGTACAGCGACCGAGCTATATGGGGCGTGGCTAAGGCTACGATATGCGGTTCGATCGAAGGTCATCGCCCTTGATTATGATGTTCGCGCGGCTTGTGCCTTTGCTCTGATACAATTTCAATAATGTTGGTATCTACATACTCGACGAGCAGACGACTGGCAGGTTCGCAAGGGGTATACATGGGACAGGCATCACCGCAGGGGCGCGTGATAACCCGGGGGGTGCACAATTCACCGGCCAAGATTGTTGACCACGCTGCCCACCATGACGGCGACCTCGCGGTCCCAGCCGCCACCACCACCCGCCTTCTTCTCGGCGGCGCCGCCGCCGCCGCCCCGGGCCGCCCGTCCCTTGCCGCCGGGCGCCGCCGCCACGGTGCCCGGCGGCTGGCTGCCGCGGACGACGCAGTCCCGGATGGCCTCGCCGACGGCGGCGCGGTTCGTGCGCAGCGTGCGGGCCGACACGCCGCCGCGGCCGACGATCTCCTGCACGCGCGGGGCCAGGCTGCTCGCCATGGTGCGCCAGAAGTACGACGCCAGCGAGCCCGTCTCGAGGTACGCCAGCAGCGGCTGCAGGAGGTTGTTGTGGCTGCCGCTGCTGCTGCTCTTCTCCGACGAGGCCTGCTGATGCTGCTGGGTGGCGGCCGGCAGGAGTGGGTGTGCCGGCGGCTTGGTCGTCTCGAGGATGATCTCCAGCGCGATGATGTTCTGGCACCGCGCCGATATCTCGGCGAGCGTGCGGTCGAGCGACGGGAGAGTGGCCAGCGAGCGCGCCAGCGACGCGATCGAGCTCTGCAGCGCGTTGCGCAGGTACACCTCCAGAGCCTGGAGCAGCAGCTGCGGCGTCCACTTGTCCGGCTTCGTCCCTGCGGTGGGAGACAGCAGATACAGCGCGATCGCGGCGGACACCGTCCGTGCCTTGATCTCTTCGCTCTGCGCGAACGTGGCCGTGCCCGAGGCCGACCCGATGGAGAACTCGCGTATGATCTGCTCCGACGTGGTCCTCAAGGATCGCTCGGTTGGCGCCATGACAATGTCCTGCAGGCTCCTGATGGCATCCACCTTTTCTAAGCCGTGTCCCTCCTCCCCGGGGGCCCTCTTCTCCATGACCTCCCGCAGCGACATTATGGTATGCGCACACCGCACCAAGGCTCGGTGGTCTTCCTTTTTCGCCCCAGCCGAGGCGGCCGCAATTTCTCCATGCTGCACCTCCAACTGCCGGCCCAACTGCAGGCACCGTCCGACTGATCTGCCCAGCTTCAGGGTCTCCCACAGCCTCGAGGCGACCAGGCGCACCTCGTCGGCTTCGGCATGCTTCTGGATAACCTCTTTCTCCAGCTGCTTGTAGCTGTCGTTCAGGCTCTTGACTTGGCTGTCGATCTCGGAGATTATTCTCGTGCTGGCATCTGTCTGCTCCTGCGTGTGTGCGAGGAGCGGGAGGGCGGAGCGGGTGGTGAGGAGGTGGATGTGGGAGTCGATTTCTTGAGCGTCGAAGAGGACCTTGGAGAGCGGCGTGGACAGATCGAGCGGGGTGTCGTTTGGAATGTTGGTTGCGAGTACGAGGTTGTTGGCAAATGACGATGGCTTGAACTCCGGGTCAATAAAGGTCTCATAATCTATATATGAAGCGTCCTCTTCGTTCTCAGGTTCATTGGCGGCCATCGCGAGACGAGTCGTTTGGTACACTTGCTCGGGGATTCTGGCCTTTCTGAGGGGCAGAGCAATGCAACAGCAGGCCAACGCCCGCTGGCCAGTTAAAGCCACTGTACTGGAGCCACCAAGACGCCACAGGCAACCAGCAGCCACTATAGACAGCTACTGAAGCCAGCCACTGCCTTCGCAGCCACAACTGCGAAACCTTGTCTACGACTTCATTCAATGCCAGATTGTAAAATGTTACAACTCTTCATGAACTGTTCACGATTAGTTCCGTGCATAATCTTACGGGCAATGCGTGACGAAGCAGGCGCGAACAGCAGCAAAAACAATAAATATCCGAAACATTTTTTTGTTGAAATTGCATTACAATATATTCATACAAGTCATTTCACATGCCCTCATCCCATCCGATTTCCGATCCAATCCATCCCTTCCATTCCATGATGCAAAATTGGTTGTAGAGAATGCTTAGATGCCGTAGCTCTTGAAGCCGGCATCCTCCTGCGGTGCCCCCGCGCCTCCGGTCGCGCCGCCCACCGAGCGCCCGGCGCCGCCCACCGCGCCGCCGACCGAGTTGGTGACGCCGCCGACGGCGCTGCCGACGCCGCCCGCGGTGTTGCCGACGGCGCCGCCGAGGCCGCGGGTCGTGTCGTTGAGGCCCTTGCCGACGCCCTCAGTCGTGCTGCCCACGGCGCCGGTCACGCCGCCCAGCAGGCCGCCCTGGCCGTTGGCCTTCTCGCCGCCCGTGAGCACGTTGTCGAGGCCGCCCGTCACGCCGCCGAGGAGTCCGCCGCCAGACATATTTGTGTGTGGTTGAGGGTGGGTTTGAGATATGCGTTGGTTGATGCGATGGTGTGTGAGGAAATAGGTTTATTCCTCTAGTTTATAGATGGTTTGAGTCTTGTTTGGAGTTTTGTGTGTCTGATGATGGTCTTCCAAATATTGACTCTGGCCCTTGGGACGAGGACTCGCCTTATATGTCCGTCTGCTCCAGAGATCTGAGATCGTCGTCGAGCCTGAGGACCTCCTGAGCGTCGCAAGCCACACAACAATGTGACGTAACAAGCCTCGTGTGAGATCATACCACCCCATTGCCCGACCGCCCCCTCAGACACGGCGCCCCGTCGTGTGGCGGGCGGAGTGGGTGCGTGTGGCTAGAAACTTGTTTTCGAGGATCCGACATCCCAGACGCGGTGGGCCCTGCACCAGCTGCACCGCCCCGGCTTGCGGCTCGGCGACTTTTGCATCGCTCTGCCCAGCCAACCCTTCACCGCCATCGCGGCATCTCATTGGAGAGATCCTGAACACACGACGGCAGCGGAGGCCCGCCCTATCCGCCGATTTGCTGATCTGCAAACTGCATGTCTGGGCTTCCCCGGCAAGGAGCAGATCAGGAGCGCCCGCCAACGTCATGTCCGGAGCCGTGGCCGCTGGAGATCCCTCTGATCGGACGAGATGGCATGAGAAAGCTCGATGAGAGGGTGCTGCGTGGAGTCAGATGACGTGTGATTGGTTAGTAAGTTATCCGAGGTATTCCGAGAGGTATTGTGTGATTTCTGCTTGCACATTAAGCAATTCTGTTGTGTGATTGTGTGACATCTCGGTCTTTGAGTCTCGAATTTCATCAATTCCACATACTTCTCGATTTCGATGCCTCCAGCAATAGATATGGAAGCGGAGTAGTAGGTATGACTACTGTGCTAGCTCATGAAAGGCATGCTCCGTCGAGTGGTAGTTAGCTGCTAACAGGACAGCAGACATGTTCAACAGGGCAGTCAAGGCTCCCGTAGTTATTGCATAGTTGATAACGGGCTGCATGATCACTAGACGCGAAGCTTGTGATTTTGTTTCGATGCAGTGGTACTCCGTAGTCTGCCCTGAGGTTCAGCAGCTGATCTCCTAGAGAACTACCAACTACCAGCACCTGACTTCGACCTGACTCGCCCAACTATCCTCAGCTGAACATCCCACCGCACACACCCGGCCCAGAGACCTCGATGATAGGTTGCACTCGCCGATGCAGCGGGATGTTCCACAGCAGATCAGTGATTGCTCATTGGTGATACGGCGTCATCACACATGAACTCTGTCTCGGATGTGCTGCAGGGGCTCTCACTCTGCATCCGAGAAAAGATGGGGGCTCTTGATTATATATAAGACAGCATCAGTCCTCGGCCTTTAACATGATTGGTCCAGAGGTTGCAGCTTCGGAGCGACGACATAGTATGATGTCACGGAGAATATGTAGGCTCTTGTGAAGCATTCCTTGCAGCATCGGACTGGCTCTGCCTCACTGTCCCAGTCGGGAACTTTCCAGCTTATAGTTATTGGAACATGACATGGCCTACTCAATAAGGTAAATTCCCGTTCTGGGGTGTCGAGTATGATTTAGATCCAGGCTTGGATTTGGGAGTCTTTCCCGAAAAGCGAAAGAATCACTATAATGTGAAGGTTTCTGTATGGAGTCTGGTCCCGCTGATGAGGCCATATATAATGTACGAGGCGAGATGGGAACACAATTGATGAAACTGACGAGTAATGAATTTGGGGTCTCATCGGTTGTTGGTATCAGCAAGCTACTTTTTTTCCCCACGTCACCCCTTGGTTGCGAACTGGACTAAGTTCCATAGCAAGAGAGTTGCAAATTCCCGAGCGATGCAACCGTGTTAGCAAAGGCCGGTGATTCATGACTTCATACTCTGTTTCAATACATATAAGTAGAGGCGGGCGCGAGGGAGAGACGGCAGAGAGAGGAGGGGTAGTCAGGGGAGGACACGAGCTGTGATATGCACCCGCAACACATCTTTCTGGCCGACGGAGTGCCTGTCTCGATACTTATCACACTTGGGCGGACAAGGCCGGGGCTCACTGGATCCCCCAAGTTCATCATCAAATACTCTGCACATGTAACTGCATGTTTATATAATTAATTTACCCGTTTGTCCAACATCTTCGGCATCTCATAGCACAGTTAACAGCGTTGAGCAGTATAGAGTTAACACGAATGGCACAGCCGGAATTGAAACATGGGACTCAACGTTCGACAACATATAGAATCACTTTGCCGTACCGTGACATAACTTAGGTACCGGCTGCTTGTATACACTGATTCAGTCTCTCTTCTTACATGAGCTCATTCTGTATAGGCTGGAGATTATCCCCATTTAGTAATCAGGTCGGACATCACAACTTTCGTAGTCCATATTACATAATGTCGTTTTGTCGATAAGACCCGTTGATACAACCCAATAAACCTGATCACGATCATGTCTAACACAGGTACCAACAAATTAAGCTGTTTCTTAAGCTCGCTCGTGCTGTACCTCTCGTACGTCCACGACTGCGTAGCTAGAGGTGCTCTTGTAAGCTTGTCTGGTTCCTGGTATGCAGGTAACTCAGTGTTACCAATGAGTTAACTTACCTCAAAACCTACTTTCACTGGTTCCTCGGCTGGAACACCGGCCTTAAGGGAGCTACTAGCAGCCCAATGTATCAGAAAAAGCAAGACGTCTAACCGGACGAGTTTGAGGAGAGCGGCATGGTCTTCCGGTACAAATTCAGATATACCGCACTAGGCTCTGACAAGCCCAAGAGTCCTTTTGCTCAATTTCACCAATTTCCATGCGGAGGTCAAAGCAGGTCAAAGCCACCTCGTGTCCAGGAAGCACCTGGTGATGTGTGGCTTGGTCTGGATCTCTTGCTCTGGGCGGTCCCGGCAGCCCCGGCCAAGGCTAGGGGTCACCTAGTGTTACCGTAGCAGCCGCCCGGTACCTGACCTCTAGCTCCCATGATGCATGACAAAACGGCATTTTAATTTCCGCCTGTTCCTGTTCTTCCCCGCACAACCCCAACCTCTGCCCCCAAACCCATGACAAGCGCCCCCCAGAATTCGGCCCCAGGATTTCTCACATACTGCAACGTCGCCCAGGTCGTGAGCATGTCATGTGCTACCGCCGCCGGCACTCGTCGGCCGCGTAGTCTTCATGGGTACGGGCACTTTCTCATCTTGTGGCCCAGCGTCGCATCCGGAGGCCCTGGGCGGGGAGTGTGATGAAATTCAGGTTGCGCCGCTGACCCGCCGATAGCTCAGTGTCCTGTTGTTGTCGGACTCCCGGTATATAAGGCAGAGGATATCGAAGCCGCGGGCCGCGTCGCGTGTCCTCGCCTGTGCCATTTCATTTCCAGCCGACCGAGGGAGATCAAGTTGACTGCATGCGTGACTATCATGCTGCTCGTACCGCTTGTCGTGCTCCTTGGCGAGCTCATCTCCACGGCTGTGGCCGCGGGTACCTATGTCGATCTGGGGTACAGCAAATATGTCGGCACTTCCGGCAACGGCAGCATCACGCAATGGCTTGGCATGCGCTTTGCGGCACCTCCCGTTGGCCACTTGAGGTTCAGTCCGCCTGAAGATCCTCCCTACAATGGCAGCATACAGGAGGCAGACGCCGTGAGTCGCTAGCCCAATCTGGCCGTGGATGCACAGTCTACTGAAACTCATGGCTCCCTCATAGTATCGCGATACGTGCTTGGAGACTTCTGCTGATCCCACCGTGGCGGGTCACTCGGAAGACTGCCTGTTCATCAATGTCTTCGCGCCCGCCAACGCCTCGGCGCTCTCCCGCATGCCCGTGTTCTTCTTCATCCAGGGTGGCGGCTTTAACTCGTTGGCCAACCAACAGCTCGACGGACGGGGGTTGATCGCAGCAAGCGGATACTCCATCATTGTGGTGACCTTCAACTACCGCGTGGGGCCTTACGGCTTCATCACCGACGGCGACAAGATCACGCCGAACAACGGGCTGCTAGACCAGAGGAAGGCGCTGGAATGGGTGCAGGAGCACATTGCGAAGTTCGGGGGCAACCCGGGCCACGTCGTATTAGGCGGCGATTCGGCCGGGGCGGCAAGCATCAGTCTTCAGATGGCGGCGTACGGCGGCAGAGAGACGAACCTATTCCAGGCCGCGGCGGCTGAATCGGTCTCATTTGCCACTGTCCTGACAGTCGAAGAGGCCCAATACCTCTTTGTGGACTTTGCCATCTCACTCGGCTGCGCTGGCGACGACCCGCTGGCATGTATGAGATCCAGGTCCGCCGAGGAACTGCAGACAGCCAACACTAATCTGCCCCCGTACCCCGGGGCCACCTCGTCGCCCCTCTATCCATGGAACCCGGTGATCGACGGCGGCCTCGTGTCCGACCTCACGTACAACTCGTACGCGCAGGGCAAGTTCGTGCGGATCCCCGTCATCTTCGGGGACGACACCAACGGGGGCACTATCTTCACGCCGCAGGACACGTCGAACATCGGGCAGAGCGACGCGTTCCTCCACGACCAGTTCCCCTACCTGACGCTGGCGCAGCTGGGCGTCATCAACGCGCTGTACCCGAACCCGAACCACACCTGCCCCAACGTCGGGTGCTACTGGCGCCAGGTGTCCGACGCCTACGGCGACATGCGCTACATGTGCCCGACGCTGTACATCTCGTCGGCGGTGGCGCGGCACAGCGGCAGCGGCGGCGGCGTAGGTGGCGGCGCCCGCGCGTACACGTACCGGTACAACGTCATGGACCCGACGCAGGTGGCCGAGGGCTACGGGGTGCCGCACACGGTGGAGCTCAGCGCCGTCTTCGGGCCCGAGAACATGGGGCTGGCGACGCCGCCGGCCAGCTACTTCCCCGGCGGCGTCAACGCGCCCGTCGTGCCGGTCGTCCAGGCCTACTGGACCAGCTTCATCCGCACCTTCGACCCCAACACGCACCGCCACGGCGCGTCGGCGCGCTGGGAGGTCTGGGACCCCCGCGCGCAGGACCGCCTGCTGTTCGACACGGGGGGCGTCACGCGCATGGAGCTCGTGGACCAGGTGCAGCGCGGGCAGTGCGAGTACTTCTACTCCATCGGCCCGGCGGTGCGGCAGTGATGAGAATGAGGGATACCCCGGGTAGTAGCAGCTTGTCTCCGCTGATGCGAAGTCTGTGTGGTGTACCTCATGCAAATGGCCATCTACAAGACGCGAACAGTACGTTGATGAAACATCGTTTGCGCAAAAATCCACCAACGGTTGATGAACGTTTACGATCCCGAACAGACTCCCAGTATTTTGCCATTAACACCACTCGGCCACACCCTATCGGCAGCCGAGGGCCTGTGCCGCGGGCCCGCCACTACTGGTTACTTCTTATAATAGCCATGGCACTTATATATCCTACCTAGGATCCTACTATAGTCGCTCTGCTTCTATCTAACCTTCTACTCCTTCATCTCCATATACGCAGATACCTACCTGCCTACCTACTTAGTAGTTATCAAGGCCACGTGTCAACGAAGCGCAATCAACTCCGCCAAGCATCAGTCGTGATAATGGTGAAAACAAACACAAGCTTCCAATCATTCAGACGACCTTTGCGGATTCTATTCGAATCACCTTAAATCGACTGCCATGAACTGTCTCAAATAGAGTGTCAGCTCAACTGCCGCTTGATATCTGCGCAGTCTGTCTAGTTACGCCAAATGCTCAACACATGAGGCCCTTTTTCTCGGTGTGCTCCAACTGAGCCTCGCTGTACTCGATGGGGCTGTAACCTCCAGTCAGGCTGTGCATGCACACAAGTGCACTTTCATTCGCCCAAGTGCGCGCATCTGCAGGCTGCGGCACCGCCACTGTGAACGGCCAGAACGTACGGCGTCAGCCCGTCCACCTTCTCTCCATCTCGTTCCCCCCCTCCTCGCTTCCCGCAGTTCAGTTTTCCGAGTTCGCCCATCAGCATTCCTGCCCCCCCTCCTCGCTTCCCGCAGTTCAGTTTTCCGAGTTCGCCCTTCAGCATTCCTGCTGCTGTCTACACCATTCGCACTCGAATCAGCAGGATCGTTTCTCAACCTGCTCATGACCACCAGGTCTACGGCTAACATACTTCATACTGTGGTGATCCTGTCCATTGCGACAGCCTTACAATCCCAATGGAACGCATGAATCAAATCCACTCGACTGGCATCACTGAGCTTGTTGTCCCTCCCTCGCCCCTAATCGAGTGAGTTGGTCCCAATAGCAGCGGCGGCGGCGGCGGCGCCGTCGGCGCCGTCGCCGCCGCAACGGCAGCATTCCGTATATCGTGGGTTGGATAAATTACTGACCGCTTCTGGTCCAGTATCTGCTTCGTGCATGGTTTTACCGGACATCCAGAGCGCACATGGAGATCGAAGAAACGGACTAATCGTGTCGAGCCTGGGTCTGGGTCAGGTTCCGAAGGGCCTTCGAAACGACCACGAATCAGCTCCTACTTGCGGAATCCCAATCGAGTTAAAGACGATGCAGGGGATGTGCCTGAGACTTTGGACCATGTATATTGGCCAAAAGGTGAGAGCTGACTGGGCCGTGATAATAGCAAAACAATTAATAAGATGTGGCAGATTTGGTACCGGACATTATTCCACAAGCTCGAGTCCTCACCTTCGGCTACGATACAAATATCAGACACACCCTCATCAACCCACCGAGTGCCAATCGACTAATTGAGCACGCACAAGACTTCCTGTCTGCACTGGAAGCCTGTCGAATTCAAGAGCCGCGACGGCCGTTGGTGTTCATAGCCCACAGTCTGGGTGGCATCCTCGTCAAGGACTTGCTGAGGGAATCGAAAAGCTACATCGTGATCCAGCCAGACCGGTCATTGATATATCAGTCAACCACACACTTGCTGTTCTTTGGTACTCCGCATGCTGGAGCAGACCCCAGAAATGGGTTCCACCGAGCGCTCACCAGCATCGTTGAGGCTGCGGGATTCAGAGCCAACAGGGACATCATGCAGACACTAATGCCAGGAGCTGAGCGGCTAGTCTTGTTGAAACACGACTTCCAAGCGATGATCGACGAACGAGACTGGGGTATATATACCTTCCAAGAGGACTTAGCGCATCCTGCTTTGGGCCGTAAGGTGTGTGCTTCACTGAAGTTTGCATGCATTAGCTTTCCTGAAACCAATCCTCAACTACTCCTTTCCTGCTGGAGCATGATATTTTGCTGACTTGGTCGATCGTAGATCGTGGAAGATTCCTCGTCCAGTATCGACGACCGTCGACATGAGAGGAAAGCCCATATTCGGGCTGACCATGTCGATATGTGCAGATTCAATGGCCAAGATGATCCGGAATTTCGAAAAGTCGCTGCCGTCCTGTCGAGGATCCTGCCGAAGGCAAGCACGATTTCCAAAGCCACTCATCTTGACGAGATCTCTGAAAGCCAGGCGCCTCCCGAAGTGCCTCGGATCACCCCAGAAATGAGGCAGCAATTTTTGAAAAAGCTGCGTTTCGATGGCATCGACGCCAGGTACGGGACGCTGAAGACAGCTCAAGGAAAGACTTGTCAATGGCTACTCAATCATCGCATGTACGAGGCCTGGCAAGATCCCGCAAAGCTACAAGAACACAACGGCTTCCTTTGGATCAAGGGGAAGCCCGGTACCGGAAAGTCTATCATGATGAAATACCTCCTCCAGAAAGCCAGGGCGGCACCCAGAAAGTTCCCGGTCATCTCTTTCTTCTTTAATGCCAGAGGTGCAGTTCTCGAAAGATCGACTGAGGGTCTGTACCGATCACTCCTCTACCAGCTTGTTGAGAGTATACCAGACCTTCGCGACGAGGCGCAACACATAGGCCTGCTCTTACGGTGGGGCGCTGATAGGTCCTGGCCGATCGAGACGCTCAAACAAGCTTTCGAAACAGTAGTGGAGCAAATCGGAGCGCGGGAACTGCTCTGCTTCATCGATGCCCTAGATGAATGTCCGGAACGTGATGTGCGGGACATGATTCACTTCTTCGAGGATATTGGAGAAAAAGCTGCCCAGTCGGGGTACCGCATACGAGTGTGTCTCTCCAGCCGGCATTACCCTTACATCACCGTCCGGACGAATTTACAGCTCACTCTGGAGAAGGAGCTGGATCACTCTGATGACATCCGGCACTTCATCCAAGCAAGATTGAGGATGGATAATCCCAAGAAGCGACAAGAAGTCGGAAATGAGATACTTGAAAGGTCTTCACACGTGTTCCTCTGGGTGACCCTCGTCGTCGATATCCTCAACAAGGCGCATGATGAAGGAGGAGATCTAGATGTAGGCCGGCGCTTAAAACAGATCCCCACCGGCCTGCATGATCTGTTCCACGACATCTTGACTCGGGACAACAAAAATTTGCCTGGGCTCATCATGTGTCTGCAGTGGATTCTGTATGCAAAAAGGCCCTTGAAGCCAGAAGAGCTCTACTTTGCTCTGCAGTTGGGCTTTCATCCAGAATCATCCGCGCGGTGGAACCAGGACTCGGTGCCACTTGAAAGTATCAACCGATACAATCTCGACATCTCCAAAGGGCTTGTCGAGATCACGAGAAAGAAAGTAACCGTCCAGTTCATCCACGAGTCTGTCAGGGACTACCTTCTGCAGGAGGGTGGGCTGCATACCTTGATGAAGTATCATGATGCAGAGGGCGACTTCAGCGAAGGAGTAAGCCACGACGTTCTCAAACGTATCTGCCTCAAACAGGTGCTGAAATTGGCAGATGGCGATGCCGACAACGGATCTGTCGATTTGGAAGAGCGTGTCAAGGCCTTTCCTCTCATGGAATATGCCGTTTGTTTTGTCTTGTCACATTCAGACTCGGCTCAGGCCTTGACTGTTGATCAAACAACCTTCTTAACGACATTTCCCAAAGAAGTGTGGGTCAGCCTTCACAACTCTCTGAAGAAATTTGAGTCACTACGGCACAGATCAGCTGTCGACCTTCTCTATCTCCTCGCCGAACAGGGTCTGGCGAGCTTGATTGAAATACACCCCAACCGATCGAAGGGAATGTTCCTGCACAATCCAAACGAACGATATGGGAATCCCATGAGAGCAGCTATGGCCTTGGGACATCACACGGCGGTCCGGAGCTTGGCTTATGAATCGGCGAAAGCTGTCTCGTTGGGCGCGGCAGACCCTCGACTGGCAATCATAATTGATGAGTTGCTCGACCTCTCTCACATCCAACCTGATCGTCGTAGACCCAAATGGAAGCGGGATGATCGTCTAACCACCGCATGCCGGCTTGGGAGCCCCACCTTCGTCGAAATGATGTGGGATCATCTGTGCCCTGACCCCCCTCCAGACTGTCTGGCGACTACACTGAAGCACCTACCAGATTACAAGCGAATTCCTATGGCGAACCTTCTGCTTCAGAAAGGTGCAGCTATAGACGGCAGGGACGGGACATGGCCGGTGGGCCACACAGCCCTAGCACACGCTGTCGAAGACAATGATATAATAACAGCAGAATATCTTGTTTCGCGAGGCGCTTCTATAGCTTCCGAAGAACTCACTCAGCTTCTGGCTTTATCGCAAACGACAAGTATGGCCAGACTTGTGCTTCAAGTGGGCGCAGACCTCCTCGACCCAAACTGTCTGGCGACTACACTGAAGTACCTACCAGATTGCATACGAATTCCTATGGCGAACTTTCTGCTTCAGAAAGGTGCAGCTATAAACGGCAGGGACAGGATGGGCTACACAGCCCTAGCACACGCTGTCGAAGACAATGATATAATAACAGCAGAATATCTTGTTTCGCGAGGCGCTTCTATAGATTCCGAAGAATGCAGTCAGCTTCTGGCTCGATCGCAAACGATAAGTATGGCCAGACTTGTAGCTTCAAGTGGGCGTAGACCTCCTCGACCCAACGTCAGGTATCAGATTGCACCCACTTTTGGAGTCGAAGTGGAAGGAGCTTGACTTTGAACAAATTCTTGCGGATCTGCCCGAAACCCTGAGGGAAGCTTGTTACCGTTAGGGCTACAGCGATGGAGATACCTTGCTACACATGGCAGCTAGGAATGATCACCCTCATGCCCTTTCTGTCTTACAGCTTGGCATATCGAAGTACACAATCGATGTGGATAAGAAGAACAGATACGGTCACACACCTCCTTTTCTCGCCGCAATCAGGGGACACACCACTGTGATGGAAGTCTTGCTTCACCATGGTGCAAGCATGGATCTCCCGTATAATAACGGTCACACTCTTCTTCTTATCGCCGCAAACCGCAGACTCACTGCTGTGGTAGAAGTATTGCTTCACCATGGCGCAAGCATAGATCTCCCGGATAACAACGGCAGCACGCCGCTTTCTGTCGCCGCAAGCTTGGGAAATACTGGTGTGGTGGAAGTCTTGCTTCACCATGGTGCAAGCATGGATCTCCCGGATAATAAAGGTCACACTCCTCTTTCTCTTGCCATACGCAAGCAACACCGTGCTGTGGTAAAATGCTTGCTTAATCATGGTGCAAGCTGAGATCTCCCAGACCACGAAGACCATACGCCTCTACCACACGCTATGTCATATTTTACCTACTGCATTCTTGGATGGTCAAAATATTCAGCTTCTACTCGGCAATGGCGCGGATGTGAACTGCTTGGACTACTGAGGGTGAACAACTCTATATCATGCATCAACCACTCTGGTGGTTCATGATAACTAATCACCGGATCGATTTGCTGCCAAGTTGCTGGACACGCACAAAATATCCATGGATCTGAAGATGCTGGATTATATTTCCCAGGTGCTGTCGTCTTATACCGGGCATTGGGTTGCAGGCAGGCCGTGGAGAGATCGACACGGACAATAGAATCGGGAATATCACAAGGGAATGCTTATGAATGCGCATGATGAGACTAAGCATGCTTCAAATGGAGCGGCCTGCTGCTGCCGTATTAGGACCACTCTCCACTGATGCCACGTACTCTGTAGGTAAGGGCTTCCTCTGCACGATCCCCAATATCCCGAGCATATATCAACTGCCGGAAGCGATTCGCAGAACGTAAGAAAACATGGAAGGCGGTCCTCATCGCTAAACACCGTTGGATTAATCTCAAGAACACTTATATGGGAAGTTTGACAGGGGCAAACTACCCATGGCAGCAAGCACGGATGAGCAGAGCAACGATGCTCCGACGAAGAAGCTCCAAGAGTCCCTCTATCGTCTTGGAAAGAGCTCCGGCAGAGCTGCCCTTGGTTTCAAGTGGTTATTTTCCACCTATAGATCTCGCGGTGTCGCGTTCGGAAGCCTATTGGCATCATACCCAATCTCTCCCAGTAGTACGGAGTAGACGGAAGAATAAACGCAGTCGACATCGACTTGGCTGGCCACCATGAACCAGGTACGGAGTTAATGCCACTATCATCGCTACTTCCACCTTAATACAGCCAGGCAAGGTACTTGACTCCGGTGATAACAACTTGGTGGTCAGCTTATTGACCTCCTTACCGGTATCCGACTTAATGGCAACGGTATCCCATCAAAGATAAATATGGACCGTCCAACATGATGAGTTGGGTACAGTTCGACTTCATCTCTCTTTCTCCCTTCCATGTTCCTTAATCAATCTCAGAGGACATAATGGCGACCGAAAATCTTTCCGACAGCAGGCGCCCGCAGACCTGGCTTATTACCGGCTACTCCTTAGGCTTCGGGCTCGCTCTCGCGCGGCTGGTGTAGGCCCGCGGCCACCGGGTAATCACCATATCGCGCCGGCCGGCCACGATACCCGAGCTCGTGGCCGAGATCACCGGCCGGGCAGGGGGCCGCTGGCTAGAGCTAGACGTCGACAACCCCGCGTGCGGTAATATAATCGACAGCTTGGAGTCAGGGGAGTCGGAGTCGGCGGATAGGGATACGACGATGCAGATTAACGTGCTTATTAATAGCGCCGGTATCGGGCTCGCCGGGCCCGTCGAGTCCTATAGCAATGCCGAGGCCCGCCGCCTTATAGAAACCAATCACTTCGGGCCCTACCGGCTAATGCGGGCCATCGCGCCGCGTATACGCGGCCGCCGCGCCGGCGCCATCGTTAACATCAGCAGCGGGTCGGGTATAGAGGCGCGGCCCGCGCTGGGCGTGTACGGCGCGTCCAAGGCCGCGCTGGACGGTGTGCGAGTGAGTGTTGGCGTGAGTGAGAGTGGGAGAGAGAGAGAGAGAGAGAGAGAGAGAGAGAGAGAGAGAGAGAGAGAGAGAGAGAGAGAGAGAGAGAGAGAGAGAGAAGAGGCTGCGTCCCCAGGCTCCCGCACAGCCCAGCCAGCCCTACTACTACGCGCGCAGACACACGAGAGAGGCGCTTGCTTGCTGACCCGAGCTAACGTGCCCTCATTGCCCCAACCTCCGGTGCGGGCGGCCCGGTACCGTACCCACCTTTTAGGCCTCACCAAGACGCTGCACAAGGAGCTGCAGGCGTTCGGGGTGCGCGTGCTGCTCGTGCACCTGGGCGCCTTCGACACGCCCATGGCGAGCAACGTGCGCGCCGCCGCTGCCCCGCCGCCGGCCGACTACGCGGGCACCGCCGTGGCGGCCGTGTGCGACACGCTGCTGCGGCCGTCGGCATTCGCGCCGCCCGGGGCACCACCCCAAGGCCGTGCGGGCCATCTACGACGTCGTCGCCGCCGACGAGAAAGGCTCTGGGGTGCGAGATGATGCTGCCGCTGGGGCGCCGACATGGCCACCCGCGCCCGCGAGGCCCAGGACCGTCTGGCGCACGCCATGGACGTGTTCGGCGACGTGTGCAACGCCGTGGGGCGTTGACTCCTGAGGAGGAGATTTGCTTGTGCGGGCTAGGTTAGGTACCTAGGTAGGGAATGAGAGGAGATGGCCAGCCCACGTAGTATAGGTAGATAGATACGTCGACGATCCATATCTACCTACCTACGGTGCCTGCGCAGGGCGGGACTTACTCCGTGACAACCACGTGTGCGTGACTACCGTATGAGCCATGGAAGAAAGATGGGTGAGAGTGGGTTGGGGCAGAGGGGAGAGCCATAGAGTCACGGGACGACAACATGAACAAGATTGCACTGTCAGGAGGTCTTCAGAGGGGTTACGGACATGGTCTGATATGGGTTGCGTGTGTATGCGGCGAGCACTGGCTCGTCACTCGTTTCACATGGGTCAAGTGAGCACATGCGCATGCTCTTGGATCGGGCTCTGGCCTTGCTGCGGCCCCTCTTGAAGAACCCCGTCAAGCAGTCACGGCGCACGGGGCATATCTGGCAAGGAGTACTCCCTACCGTACTCCGTACAGGATACTCCGTACTCCATGTGCAGTACGGCGCGCCCCCTGCGCGTCAGAAAATGAGTGAGCCAAGCGGGCATCACGAAGTTCAGAAATAAGCCACGCCCAGCACCGCCAACAGTACCTACGAGAGGGAGAGCGAGATAAAGCAATTCTAAGACTTCTGGTTTTTCCCATAGCTCTTGAGCTCTGCGCTATCCGGAAATTCTGTGAGTTAATTAACGTGCTTTTTCCTAGAAATAATGCGATTTAAGTTTCCCCTCCATTGACTCAATCATGCTCATATCTCCGATATGGAAATACTCTTAATACATCTAGGTAGGGATAAACATCAAGTTTTAAGCGGTAATAAATATTGGACTACAAATGAGCTTCACGATGGCAGCTCACTGCCTCCAGTGAGCCTTTCAGGTCTTTCGCTGGGGCATTGGTGCCTGCATTTGACCAATGGACTTACACGTAATGCAGGTGGCTCGCGCGTGGGTCGGTGACAGCCTTTTCTCATCTTCCCTCATTCTAGCGTCTATCAAACAGTAGTGCGAGCGCGGTAGGCCCGAGGCATCCGTGTACATGAATGTTTTTTAGAAAATTGTCAAATCAACTTTCCCATTCTTCCGTGGCGCAATTGGCTAGCGCGTCTGACTGTTATGGAGTCCGTGCTCTCTTCTGAGTGTTGTGGACAAAGTGCAATCAGGAGGTTGACAGTTCAAGCCTGTCCGGGAGAGATGCTTTTTTTTGCCATTCATAGTGGCAGTAGTACGTACCTCTGGGTAAGTTCTGCAGAACATTACCAGCATGCTGGGAACCAATGGACAACATATGTTTTCCAGGGACTCACGTGACAGGATCCTAGGTTGTAAGCTGATAAGTATAATATGAAGGAAGGTCTCGACCCCTCATGAACAATCAATACAACTCACCTCAACCAGTCTTTCAAGCTAACATGATTGAACAACAACAGCATGTCGCTGGACACCCTCCCCCAATGAGATACTCCACCAAATCTGTGGCTATCTGCAATCATGCCACCCCCATAGCCTCTGCCATGGGAAGAGCACTGGATGTTGTACCCCGATATCAAGATCCATGTTCGCTCGCGCCTAGCTGAGGACTGACCTTGGCAGACGGACCCGCCTCCTCGGTCCCCGAGAACGATAAGGCAGCCTGGGAGGGGCGTGCGAGACCGCAGCACCTCCCCAGTGGGCCCGAGGGTGAGGTCTTCCGGCGCCGAGGGCGCCTATGGCCCCTGGAAGAGGGAGTCGACTCATTGGCGTGGAGAGAGCGGTGGGAGAGCTGGCCATTGGTTTTCGACGAGGACGCCGAAAGCGAATCCGGCCACGGACGGGTGCGATCACCGTCGTTCTTCTTTACCTGGACTTGGTCGCTCGCCGGTCAACCTGCACCCTTTGGGGGGGGGGGCAAAGAATAAGGGCCAGACCTGGCTCAGAAGAGGTAGAACGCGTTTGCTAGAGGATGACTTGCCAGACGCCGTGGCATTGGACGGAAGGATACAGCAGCCTGAGAAAGGCGCACCTTGGGCGCGTTGGGGCGACTGACTGCGCATGATGTGGAATCTGGATCACGCGTCGAAGGCCATCGGCTCGTCGAGTCTCAATCGCGAGCTGCGACCGCACGCCCCCCCCCGGCAGCTCCCATTGGAGCTGGCCAGCCTTTGCAAATCGAAAGATCAATAATGGATTGTCATTCAAGATGGCCTAGGAAAACCAAGAAGGTGGAAAAACGCTAGACGCTTGCTTTACAGAATCCCGGCCGCAGCCGCTCAGAAAATCCAATCGCTATGCAGAACAGAGAAATCCACGAAAGCAGGTGACGAAGACCAACCTTCGCCCCCGCGCCACCATGGTGACTTAACCGCCATCGCCCTCAGAAATCGGTCTTCACGACGACGAAGCCCTCCTCGCCGTCGGCCTGGCTCAGTATGTTCTGGAAGACCTCGTCCTCGGTCTGGTAGTAGTCGGCGTCCCTGACACACATGTCAGCAAGGACTGGGGCTTTCTCTCTCTCTCTCCCCTTGTCCGTAGTCTGCGCCGCCATCGTGGCGGAACGAGAGGTCAAGTGAATAGTCGGTTGGGTTAAGTAGTTAGGTATTTAAGTTACTCACTCCTGAGAGGCGAAGGTCATCTCGGCGATGACGGTCCACGGCTTGGAGCCCGGCTTGTCCTCGATGACCTCGCACTTGCCGGCGCGCGACGAGATCAGGTAGGGCTTCCCATCCTGCGGCGAGCCCGGAATGCGCTGGTTAGTCGGCGGTGCTGAATAGATGGATGGATGGATAGGTGGATGGATGGAGGAGAAGGGATTCATGGGGTAAGTTACTTGCCTTCTCACATGCGTTGACAAAGTTGCCAAAGACCGATACCATCAGGTCCTGCTTGTAGGGGTCCGACGCGGCGAACAGCGAGATTCTGGTGATGGTCATCTTGGCGGCGGTGATCGAGGTCGTATGATGGAGAGAAAGGCTGGGCGTATCTCTTGGAAAGGCTTTTCTTTAGTACCGGTAGCTGGTGACACCAGACGGACGGCTGCAGGCTTGGAAGTAGGATGGCTGATGAGTTCAGGAGGGGCAGTTGCCCATATACATTGATAGCACAGACGACTTTCGTACCGTACCCACCTAGGTCAGACAGTTTTATATACCAGTAGAAAGCGGCACGGTCTATAGACCTCCGGATTACACACCTACAAATACAAACCACAGAAACTCGTAATAGTCGTCGCGTTGTCGTCGTGATTCGTGCGCATTGTTCGCGAAGTGTCATCGCTGCTGACCTCGGTCAGCCAGGGCCCAGCCAGACAGGCAGACCCCCCGGCGACGGTGCCAGCGGTGGGGTTGATTGGAACCTGTGCCGCCGCGGGCCCCAGAGCCAAGCCAACGCCAATGCCAACGCCAAGCCCTGCCCGTCAGACTCGACACAAAAAAAACGAGCCAGCTTCCGAACCAGCGAGGTCGAAATACCGATAGCAGCTGAAGTTGTGTGCGCACGCGCGCAGGGAGAAGGAGGAGGATTCCGCGCCATGATATAGGCCAAGACGGAACTCCGGCTTGCGAAATACCCACGCCGCAGGGAATAATAAGCATTCCGCCGCCCGCGCCCCAGCGGCGAGCGACATGGCGTCGTGCGTTGGGCGTGTCCCCTCGCAGTCAGCAAAGTGGACACGCTGCGGGTGCAGCTGCTTGCTACGGCGCGACTTGGTAAGGTGAAATGAGGTAGTTGACATGTCTCACGTCCGAGACTCCGGTGGACTGAAGTACCACCGAAGGAGAAGGAGAAGAGGAGGAATGCGAGGAGAAGAGGAAGAGAGACAGATGCAACTCCGTAGTCGAGGGAGGGAGAGAGAGAGCTGCGCGTCGTTGCGAAGTTGCGCTGACAGAGGCACTCAACGTGGTAGGAGAGATGTCTCCAACTTTCTGCTGTGCCAAGGAGGAAAAAGGATTTGAAGGCATTACTCTCGCCGACGAGTTAGCCACCACCAAGGTGCTATGGTAATTCAGACAGGTACGGTAAGTTACTTGGGTAGGTAACCGGGCCCGGAGCGACGCGGTATGCTTTTCACGGCAGACCTACAGTAACGATGCCGGTAGTTATCCAGACGTCCACGGGATCGACTGCAAAGCGGGCCGGGAGACTGGCCACGCCCCAGATCGTCACGTACAGCACGGTACCAACGACGAGCGGGCCTCGCCGCCGAGCACGCATGCCTGCCAGCCGCGGCCCCCGGCCGGTGGGGCGCGTTCGTCCCGCGCGGCGGCAGCGGAGACGCGGGGCAAGTGCCGGCTCCGGGGGGAGTCACGGTTCCTGGACAGAAATGCTGATGTTGACTAAGTGAGAAAATACCTCTAGTCAGGATTCAGACCAGGTACAAACCAACCCTTTGTTGGCTTTCGCTCCGGTGAAAGGGACGATCCTCTACGAATGCCCATGCCGGCGGCGTAGGATGTGGGTAGTTGGTCGCAAAGGCCGACTACGCCCCGATCCTTGGCGCAGAAGTGTCGCGGTCGACGTGCCATGCTGGCATTGAGTCTGGCGCTTGGTTCTTCGGCTCTCTTCCGTTCTTCCCCTCGGGTTTTGAAGTGTTCATCTGCCCGACTTACGCTCTACCGATACCCTTCCAATCCCTTTCGGCTCTTGGGTACTTGACTGTTGAATAGTAATCACGTTGCTAAGTTTATAAGAGCAAGGTCTGCTAGCTCCGGACAGCCACGTGGTGGACATGGCTGTGATATTTCTAAGCTTGTCTCGTTCTCGCCCGCACGTGCAAACGGTGCGCTTACTGAGTCATCGGATGGGCATAGGGGCCGAGCTGGGAAGCAAGTCGGCGGGACTGTACTTCGTACTGGGGAAAAATCAGAAAGACCGGATTCTCCTCTATGAGACCAGAGAGTGGCCATGGAAATCACATGTCTCGCGTCTAACCCCTTAACTTTTCTTCTGCTATCTC
The DNA here is from genome assembly GCA_022539325.1 of Xylariaceae sp. FL0804. Classification (NCBI taxonomy): domain Eukaryota; kingdom Fungi; phylum Ascomycota; class Sordariomycetes; order Xylariales; family Xylariaceae; species Xylariaceae sp. FL0804. The sequence continues at coordinate 1,629,950 of JAJKLG010000007.1, read as the reverse complement.
CATTTCGATCTTCGACCTGTCACCATAGATGGACCTGACTATGGACCTTTCTAGTCAGGCACTCCGAAGCTTGTGGCCTGAGATACGTTTCAGGCAGCACGTGGGAATATTTCCAGATCGTTTCACCTCGGGCCTTGAAACATCAAAGCATACCTTATTATGGTGCTTGTGAGCCCAGCCGTTGAAGCTACGGCGCTGCACCACGCGGAGGAGGCGTCAGCTTAAACTCTGTACCTGCCGCTAGGAAGCACATTAAGCTGCAGCATCGCGTGGCCGTTGTAGAACTCTCTATTGTCTCGGTATTTGGACATTTTCCGGCAGGGGGTTCCAAGTATAGATGCGGCCTTGTCTGCCCATCGCACCCGACTACTGCCGTCGACGACTTCTCGTATCCGCGCCGCTCTATCTCAAATGCTGTATTTCCGTCTTACACACACTGAGCAGTAGGTTCGGCAGCTGACAACTTGTGGTTCTGGGCTGCATTTTACTATTTCTTGCATATATCATCGGCATGACCGCCGCATGAGAATCGCTTTGCCAAGACATACACCTCTCACCCGGTACAACTGCTTTGTCGAGGATGCTAACCCACCGTCTTGATCGGGGTCCTACTCTATCCGAAGCCCACATCACTCCCAGACAGCATCTAATACCACCCATCCCGCCCAGTCTGGACATCGGAATGCTCATGGTGAACCTGATTCGACGGGGCAGCTGGACACCCAACCACCAAACAAGAATAGAAGAGCCCGCATCACGACCGGCAACTGGCTCGCAGGACAGCCTGATGGAAGCTCGACGCGTCTTTGCGGGTCCGGACCGGAACGTCACCTCCGTTACCCCCTCGCGAGAAGACTCAAGAAGCACGATCGTGGCGCCATCGACGGCATATGCGAAGCCGCCGGACGCAGTCGTCTCGAACGCCGCGCCGCTACCCTCACTGGGCGGCATACAAAAGACAGTCACGACGGTGGTCTCTAGCTACCTCGTGAGCGATGAGGACATCGTCGAGGCGTACACAGCTTCCTGGTCGGTCAGCGTGCACGCCTCTCTCCCAAGACCAGAGGGAGTCGGAAGATCGCCGACAGCACGAAGCCCGACCCAAGTTCCAACGTCGCAGCGTCATAAATAGAGTTTGCGTCGAGTCAGGCATATCAAGGAGATTATCTTTTCGAGGCCGAGAGCTACAGAAGGCCCGGGTTTACGGTTCATCGCTATATAAGTGGTTGACGTGCTCAGTCAGGCCTTCCCTCCCTTCGGAAGTAGTCTCATTGCCCGTGACGCATACTGGTGGGGAGAAGAAAATAGACCAGCAGTGGCTAAGAGAAGGCCACCGAGTGTACATACGGGGTATCTAACTAAGTAACCATTTCTCTCAAGCCCAGCGTTGCAACTACGTGTCTTGACCGTCAGCTGGCTGTACCTCACACCATCTCTCCGCACCACGGCCCTCTTGTTGGTGTCCGCGGTCTCCTCGACCACGTCTTTCAGCTCAGTGTCATTCGAGTACCTGCCCCGAAGCTCGCCGGAGGTGCTAAAAGCTGCCTCAAGCACGTCGGAGCTTGACCTGCTGAGAGTGCGGACCTCGCCGTTGGGCCGCAACCAGGTCAACAGTGGGGCAAGCAGGGGGAGAATGACGGGCCAGAGAAGGACAGGCGTGAACCAGTTGCCACGGCGGGCGAGCCCGGTGCCCATCGTGCCCGGTTCCAACGCGGTGATGGGGATGCAGTGGAGGGTCGGGTCCCAGTCGAGTCGACTCTGGACTTCTCCCACCACCATGACGGTGCAGGTCTTGGTGATGTTGTTGGTTGGCGCAGTGGCGATTCCAATAAGAAGCGCTATTGGCCCGTGTAACCCGGCACTCTCCTCCGAGATGATCCACCAAGCCCCGTACCGGCTCGGGCCACCATACACGTAAGCACTACTCTGGCAAAAGCGCCTCATGCGAAGAGCGGTGAAATAATGCGGGTTATTACTCAAAATAGCAGCAAAAGGAGCGCTGGCGCCTGTATGGTACCTTCTGCAGAACCGGACAGTGACATCGCGCTTGAATAGGGGTGAACCGACGTGGTAAGTTGTCGCCGGGGTTCCTTATCCCGATCCGTCTCGCCGGAGCCCCGCTTGACCGTATCCGCCTCGCCGGGTGGGTACCTTACTTGCCGCATCCATCTCGCCGGCCGGGCCGCAGCCTTGGCATATTTCTGACAGCGACGATCAAATTGGCAGCAGGCAGGTAGATTGGCGATATGGTAAGCAGGAGTTGAGATACAGCAACGCTGAAAGGAATATAAAATAGGTCAATTGCCTGCCTAATGCTGGACCAACAAGTTACCTGACCACAGAGCATCTCCCTACGATTCTACTTCACTAAGAGGTATTCCTCACAGCCTGACGTTCACCCTCCAGAAACCGTCAACAGCCAATCAGTTCACGATGAACCCCGTCAACACGAAACCGTACCATTTGCCCGAAGATGCCGTCTGGCTGAGTGAGTCCATCTTCCCCCATTCCCTCCTCCCCCCTAAATTCCCATGACGGCAAAGCGAACGAGTCACTCGCCATCAGCAACCGCCCAACCGCCCGCCCGCTGACCTGGTTACCTAGTCACGGGCTGCTCGTCGGGCATCGGCCGCGCGCTCGCCGAGCTGGTCGCCAGCCACCCGTCGCAGACGCTGATCGCCACGGCGCGGGACCCGGCCGCGCTGGCCTACCTGCCGACGGACCGGGCCAACGTGCTGCGGCTGGCGCTGGACGTGACGTCGCCGGCGTCGGTGGAGGCGGCCTTTGCCGCGGCCGCGGAGCACCTCAATAACAATAAGAGTGACAAGAACAAGGGCAAGGGCTGGCGCCTCGACGTCGTCGTCAACAACGCCGGCTACGAGCTGCAGGGCGACACGGAGGCCGTCGGCGAGGCGCAGGCCCGCGACCAGCTCGAGACCGTCTTCTTCGGCACGGCGCGCGTGGCCACCCGCGCCGTCGCGGTCATGCGGGAGACGGCGGAGAGGAAGGGAGGAGGCGTGCCGCCGGCCGGCTTGGTCGTCAACGTGTCGTCGCTCGCGGGGCTGTGCGCCTTCGCCGGCCAGTCGTACTACCACGCCGCCAAGTTCGCCGTCGAGGGGTTCACCGAGTCGTTCGCGCGGGAGATGCACCCCAGCTGGAACAGTGAGTCTGGCATGGCCCGAATTTCCTTTTTTTCTTCCCCGCGGATATAGCAGTCGTCTTTTTCTTCTTCTTTCCTTTTACATCAGGCCCCCCTTTTTCTGACGCCCCCGCCCAGTCAACTTCTGCCTCGTCGAGCCCGCGGGCGTCAAGACCAACTTCGAGAAGTCGAGCAAGAAGACGGTCGCGCCGCACCCGGCGTACGCGGCACCCGACATGCCGACGCGCCAGATCATCGCCATGGTGACCCAGGCCCGCGCGTCCGGCGCCGGCATGGAGCCCGCCGCCGTCGCGGCCGCCGTCTACGGCGTCGCCAGCCGCGGCGAGCGCGTGCCGCTGCACCTGCCCCTCAGCCTGACGGCCTACGGCCTGATCAAGAAGAAGGCCGAGGGCCTGCTCCGGGAGCTGGAGGACGTCAAGGCCATCACCGCCATGGGCCAGGCGCCCCCCTCCTCCTGACTGCCGGCTGGAACTGGCGCCTGGCGGGCGATGGGCTGGGGCCGAGTCGAGCGGTGTATGACCTGCATATCTGGAATCATGTCGTTAGTCGGGATGCCAGTTAAGTCGATGAGAGGTCCACAGGTCTCCCAGATCGCTAAGAGACATCTGAAAAGGGGCGGCTGTCTAAACCAAGGGGTCTTTCACATATTTAATTACGCAAAGAGTACCTCCAGGGGTTCATGGCTGAAACCCGAACGAGTCTTTTACCCTCGAACACATCTCAGTAGGCGATGAGACTAACCTCTTGACTACCGGCATACCTTGAGAGCTGGTGACAGTTCCCGCGGCTCCAACTAAGCTGCTTTCGCCCACGGGCTTATACTGGAATCACTTTGATATTGCCACCCAACGCGAGGAATTAGCACGGACTGTGCCTTATTGGGAGCTACCTTAGCTCCGGTGCCTCTAACGTGAGTTACATTCGGGGCCGACCTCGACCTCGTGAGCAGGAGAACCTACCGGTAGGTTCAAAATGAATGAAGATCGGCCTCCGTCGTGTCCACGACAGCTCCTGGGTTCCTCAAACTCCTTAAAAACGCGGCGGTCTGTATGACATATCATTCGTGTACAGCCCATTGGCCTCGACCTCAGCGACCCACAGGTCCCAGGGCCGGTCGATCGTGCCGTCGTTCGAGGCCTCGGCGTCGGCCGCCTGCCGCTCCGTCAGGGGCTCGAGCGCGCCCCGCAGCGCCGCGTTGTTGCCGCCCCGCGTCCACGGCTGCGTGCCCGTGCCCGTGCCCGCGCGGACGCCGGCGCCGCGGTTCCCGTCCTCGCCGTAGAGACTCCCGAACGCGTTCCGCAGCAGCAGCGCGCTGGTCTGCAGCCGCGCGTTCTCGACCGTGTACACGGCCCGGAACACGGCGCTGCGGACGTCCTGGCCCCACGTGGTGAAGCCGTGCTTGCGCATCAGCACGACCTTGGCGTCCGGCGTCGTACCGGTACTGTGCCTCTTCGCCGCCTCTGCCTCGTCCTCCTCCTCGCCGCCGCGGCCCCGCGAGTAGTCGAACGCACGCGCCAGGTGATCGCCCAGCCGCGCGCTGCGCACCAGCAGGTCATGCTTCTCGCCGCCACTACCACCACCTCCCTCCCGGTACGCGTCCTCGATGTCCCACACGGGCACGTCGTCGTAGTGGCCGCCGTCACCGCGGCGGCGCCTCCTCCCGAGGAAGCCGGCCAGGTGGAACAGCGGGCGCAGCGGGACGCCGGCCACGGCGTAGGGCAGCACGTCGGGCGCGTGCGCGTGCACGACGCTGCCGACGCCGCCGCCGTGACGCCGGTACAGCGCCGCGTGGATGTGGCGCTCGATGTAGCCGCGCGGCGGCGGCGGCGGCGGCTTCTTCGGCTTGGTGTGGTCGTCGTCGTCGTCGTTGTCGTTTCCCGGGATGATGACAAAAGCTGCGCTGGCGTCGGCGATGCGGTAGGCGACGAGGTGGGCGGGCGAGGCGACGAGGGCGGGCGCGCGCGCCGCCGCCATGACGAAGAGGCGCGTCGGGTCGCTCGGGTGCCGCGCCGAGACGTGCCCGTACGCGTCGCACACCGAGTGCTGGTGCAGGATGTGGTTCGCCGAGATGAGGTCCCGAAAGAAGCAGTTCAGGGCAAAGTCGTCGTCGCCGGTAGCCATTGTGATAGGAGCGGGGACGGGATATAGAGATCTGGCGAGCTGTGACTTGGCCTATGTCCACGAGTTGGCGTGTCCTTTGAAACGGTTGTCCTAGGGCTTCTCTTGGCAACTGGCAGTTGATGGTATATTTATCTGAATTTTTTGCTGCACGTCCTTGTTTCTGAGTTGATTTGGTCCGATCACACTGGCCATGATGCATGCCGCATGCCTGACGTCAATTCCGGCACGCCCGAGGACTCCGAGGTTGATTGGAGTTCCCGGCGCCAGCAGTCGGCAACCCTGACTCTGCCTGCGGCAACACTTGGTGAATCACGCCTTGCACGTAGACCAGATGGAGTGATCAAAGCCTTCTCAATAGACAATTCCTTATCGTCGCTACCTGAGCCTCAGGCATCAATCTCACCGTTCTCGACGCCTTGACGTAGTACCGGATATTGCGGAGTGTTCGCGGACCGGTGACTCCAAGTTGGTACATCCTCAACTTTACTATCAGAAGCCTCGAGACTTCGTCGGTGTACGAATGCCTTGAGTATGGGATAATATGACCGTTCTGGTGCTCCAGTTCGTCGGGCTTGACACACTGGCTGGGTGCTATGAGCAACGCAACCAATTCCGGATCTTCGCACCGCGACCGTTCGACCGCATACCTTGAAGCTTTACTTATCGGGACGTTTCTGGCTACCTATAGGTAGGTAGCTAGGTAGGTAAATCACTAAAGAGAAGTCTTCGGTGATCAATGTTAGGCGATGGTATTTGGTTCGATCCCTGACCTTCGCGATGCTCAGGAGCAGGCAAATCTCCTATGCGCATACATGGTCTACATATATACCTACCTATGTGCTTACACCGAAAGTACAGTTCCAGCCGGCTTGTTACCGCTTTTACCGTTGTTACCAATGTTACGAGGATCTCATACAACGCTCCATACTCCGTATACACGTTCGCGCTTGGGTAAAACACCCTTTGCAGCTGACCGCTTTGATTCCGTAAGGATATCTGAGTGTCTGTAAAATTGAACTTCTCTACGAGTAGGCAGCAGCCAGCCAGCCCCTGAAGGATGGATAACCCAACAGAGTAAGACACCACCTTCACAAACCTCTCTCGACTAGGTCACCTACTGACCACCTAGACGTGGACGGGCGCCTGCAGTGTCTCGTACAAGAGACGGCCAAAAGCGCGAAGATGGCCGCCGGCGCTTGATGCCGCGCTCCACCTCGCCGTTGCCTCGGGCAGATATCCCGGCGCGGGGCTCCCGCAAGCGCAAGGCCGCCGCCGAGGAGGAGCTGGCGGGGCCGACATCTCGGCCCAAGCCCCGTCGGGCCTCGACGGCGACTACCGAGTCTGGCAGTTCATCTTCGAGCGACGAGGACTCTGCGGCGCGTCCATCGCGTAAGCCCAATGCCGCACCATCCTCCCGTGTCTACGAGTGTGCCGGTCTGCTGACTCGGGGAACCGCCAGCTGCCTCTGTCGCAGCAGCAGCAGTGCAGGGCGTCGGCATGGCCTATCCGGACGGAGCGCTGCGGATCACCCGGACGCCCGGGAGGGCGGGGGCCAAGAACTGCGTCAACCTCGGCGATGTCATACATACGCGGCACCTGGTGTCGGCCTGCATCTTCGCCTTCTTCGTGGCCGACGAGGAGCTGTTCCGCCACCTGCCCCTCTCCCGTTCCTCTGACGATGTGCCGGTGAGTAGTGAAGCCAGTCAAGAGCCCCGGCATGGTCACCTACCTCAGTGCTGGCTGACTGACCGCATGCTTTAGATCTACGTCGGAAGGGACCCAAACCTGGACCCGATGTTGGACGCGGCGTGCAATCGGGCAGGAGTCGCGGTCAAGGAGAGGGGCAAGGTGACGCGGAAGCAACTCGATCTTCTAAGACCTGCGCTGGCAGAGCTGCACCGCCAAAGTTACGGAAAGAACCTGCACGCCTTCAACGCCTGGTCGCCCGGCTCTTCGCATTCCAAGATCCTGCTCCTCGTCTACGGCGGCTTCCTCCGGCTCGTGATCACGTCGTGCAACATGATGGACGCCGACACGGAGCTCGGCGACAACCACTGGTACATACACGATCTCCCGCGACGCCGGGGCTCAGGGGCAAGCCACAGCACCCCGTCGGGCTTCGAGGCGGATCTCCTGGCGCATCTGGAGGCCCTCAACACGCCCGCGGAGTTCATCGACTCGATAAGCGGCAGATACGACTACTCCGCCGTCAAGGTGCACCTCGTGACCTCGGTCCCGGGCACCCACGCCGGCGCACGGGCAGAGGCGCACGGCCTGCTGCGGCTCCGACGCGCCGTGCGCGACCTGGGCCTGGGCCTCGAAGAGCGAGAGAGGGCCGGCAGGCTGCAGCTCGAGGTGTGCGCCGCCAGCGTCGGCAACCTGTCGGCGCGGTGGCTGCGCGGCTTCCACGACTGCGCCCTCGGCCGCGAGCGGCTCCGCCTCGATGAACCGGGCAGCGGCGGCAACGGGGCCAGCAGCAGCAGCAGCAGCACACGCGGCGTGGTGGCGGTGCCGCCGGACCTGAAGATCTTCTACCCCACCGTCGAGGACGTGAGGCGGGCGGACGCCGACGCGCAGGAGGCCGCGAGCAACATCGGCTGCCACACGCGGCCGTGGGCCCGGGCGCCCGACGACGTCCGCCGCCTCTTCCACCGCTACCAGTCCCGCGACGCCGGCCGGCTCTTCCACCAGAAGCTCATCCTCGCTACCGACCCCCACAGCCACGACGACGACGACGACGCCGGCGAGGGCGAGGGCGAGGGCGCGCTGCCGTACTACGTCTACGTCGGCTCGGCGAACCTGTCGCAGTCGGCCTGGGGCGCCCTGGACGCGGACGGGAGGGGGAGGGGAAGGGAAAAGGGGAAGGGCAGCGGTGCAGCGGCGGCCGCCGCGTGTGGTGTGAAGCTAGTCAAGACGGCCAACTTCGAGTGCGGCGTCGTCGTGCCCGGAGATCGAGTCCCCGGCCTCCTGGAGCCGGGGACGGCGGGTTGGCGCGAGGGCATCGTGCCGTTCGTCCAGACGACGGCGCGCTACGACCTGCGCCGCGACAAGCCGTGGAATGACCCCAGATGGGTGCAGGACTTCCGGGGGGACTAGGCGAGGTGAGGTCAATCCGACCGGCAAGAAGGCGCAGTGCCTCTAGGGGCTCTGGAAGATCCGCGTCTTGGGTACTCGCGGGACTGTAAGAGCATTCAAGGTCGGGCTTCCTTCCTCCTGTTTGGAGAACAGCCCGCGCAACAAGTCTGTTCAGCATCGCCAGAGCGTGGAGAACTGTTGGCTTAGATACCTACTCGAGTATTCACAACACACAGTCCAGTGAGTACACCCCATAATTGTAGTTCACCACTGAGCGATCGTCAACGACGAGGAAGTCATCGACATCGGCAGGCCTAGGTAGCAGGTAGCAGGTCGTAGATATGCCAAAGCAGAGAGACGATCACCCATCACCAAAATTCGCAACCCATATCCGTACGTAGCATCACCATCACGAACAGAAGCAGTTGTTTTCACCGAAAGCGCCAGCAGCAGCGGCGGCTGAGGCGGCTCAGGAGCGTGAGGGCCTGCTGGAGTCTGACGGATTCTCTGACAGCAGTCTGACACACCCTTTGCAGTTGAGCCAATCCGAGGTCTCATTTTCCTCGATGGGCTCCAGAATAAGGCTCCTTCATTTCATTTCGGGCGAGAGAGTGGGTACTAAGCCGGGCCAGCGAACGAATCATCAAATCAGGCGTTGCCTGTCGCAAGCCAAACGCCATATGATTGGCCGAAAGCCAGGTGAAGGCTGCCGTAAATGCCGGCCAGGCCCAATGAAAATGGAGCATTGGCTCGCTCATGCCAGCTACTGGTACGTGCGTCGCATTACAGTGCGTGCCCGGCAACGCGCGACTTTTTGCAATCAGCCAGTGGGTCTCTCGCCCGCCCTCTGGGTATAAATACCTCGCCTCCCTCCCCAATCCTCTCCTCGATTTCTTTCTTCTTCATACTTACCTTGGCATAAGAATCCGGGCTCATGAAATCGGAGTCTTAGGACAGGACGCCTGCATTGCACAGCGCGGAGTGGACTGTTCTGTATTATCCTTCGGGGTCATACATGCCGCAATTTTTGCTTTCTTCAAACTGTTTTCATTGTGATCACCACCTCGAGTGGTGCCATGAAGAAGACTTCCCTCCGCCGTCCCTTGCTCCCGCATGCTGTCGAAAGGCTGGTCTCGATGCCGTTGGCAACCGAAGAGCCCAGGGTGCAGGCATGCCGGCGCAGGTATTAGGCTGCTGCAGCTCCCAAGCGTGCATTGTGTGAATTGCGCGCATGACCAACGAAAGCTCAACCATCGCCACAAACAGATCCGATCATGGCGGAGGGAGTATTCGTGATTGCCTCGGCCTGCATTCGCCTACTACGCACGCCAGTATCGAGCCCATTCCGCTTTGCAACGACCTCTACACCGCAGGCACCGCTGCTCATCTCGAGGCTCTTGTGGTAGCCGGTCGGGAAGTATCTCCGTCGTCTTCGACTCCCGAAACGTCAGGACTGCCCCAGCCTTGGAGTAGCGAGACCGACTTGGCACCTGCCTTCCGAAGATAATTTGGTTCGAATGACAACCTCGATAATATACTGCATTCGACTTCCCAAGACTTTGACGTGAAGAAAACATATATTGAATAGCTCTGGGATAATCCTATCCGACGTTCTCTTGGTGCGAGATTGGAGCCTGCTCTTCCACAGATTGCTCCAGTCCAGCTGGGTGTGTGTTTCTCGCCGGCGGCCAGGATTACAAGCTGTCCATCCTTGATTTTCGTCATGCGTCGCCTACGTTTTCACTGTCCCTACTTTGTCGACTTTGTCTACGGAACTAGAACTGGCGACGGCGTAAGACCAGTAGTAGGAGCACGGCAAGGCTGGCGGCGGCAGCAGCATCTGCAACATCATCGGTAACGAAGACGGGAGGCTCCAAAGAATCATACCAGCAGAATACGAACAGAAACGTTCTAATCTGCTATCCGCCGCCGACTGATGATACTGTCGGCCAAGGGTGCTCCCCAGTCACGCCAGTCTAGCTTCCACATTTCGCTCCTCAGTGGATGCATGTTGTGGCAGTCTACGGACACCACACACCAAGCGAATCGAGGGTCATGCCATGAGGTATCAGAACGCTTACATGGCTGTGCAGGCGCAGTGCCCCGAATGGCTATCACGACGGCGACAGCTCGATGCCCAACACCCGTCCACATGACTACCTTCTTCCGACATCACACCCCAAAGCAACGTCTGCCGTTTGACGCTCGATATGCGACTTCGTTGCGGCTACCCAAGAAATCCACGGGGACACGATACGATATATGGTCTTTGCCCGACCTACGAACCTACGACCTACCTACCCGTCACGGAGGCAGAACCTACCGCGTGTGGAACGGTGCGAGATATCATACAGACTGCGGCGCCGCGATACCACACAGTCGCGTGTCTAGGTCTTCGATGATGCGCCCTCCCAGAGCCGAGCGACATCCACCGCGTAGACTTGCCATCTGGCCCCAACATACAGGCACGTTAAGGTCGCGGGCGAGGTCGTCAACGCCCCAGCGAGCACCTCGGATGTTGCCTACGAAGTCTCCCACGGTTCGTTGGGGCCGGAGCCACGGATACATCCATTGTTGAAGGCGAACGTCGCACAGAACGCCACAGGTCAATGTGCACGCAGCCCTGGAATCCTAAAGCAACGTCGTCCCCGGTTACAAGCGAGAGGGAGACGAGCGTCCAGCCGCGCAAAAGGGCTGCCGACGTTGTTCCATGCTGGCAACAGGCTTCCGGGACTTTCAAAAGCGCAAGTCAGTCACGTCGATTGGGAGTCAGTGGGCTAGAGGTTGAGACTCTGCATACGCGTGGTTTGCTACCGTCCAGCTTCCTAGCGAGGTCAGGACAGACATCGACGATGGCAGTGCAAGCAATGTTCGTAAGTCTTGTTCGCTGTGCAGGATTTCCGAAAGCCGGAGGTATCTCGTAAAAGCAGGACAGAGGTACGTACCACGGTACTGCTCCAGGATGTGGCATCGCCAGCTGTTGAGCCGCACTGTTTTCAGCAACAGCTCTTCGGCTGTGGCAGAGGTATGGCAGGACCCAGATGGTGGAGCTTTCGAAGTCGCTTCAACCCCGTTGAACCGCGATCGGGACCTTCTCGTGACTTGGAAATAGATGTGGTTAATGGAGCCCGAGCCCAGAGACGAGGCTTATTGAAGAACCCCCCGGTATAAGGCATCTTGAGGGATAGAGTCAGGCAGTCGTTTTCTAGCTGTCGGGCCTCGCGCCACATTCTGTCGCTGGTGCGAGTCACAGGATGCTGTTGAGATGTATTCCGGATGTCGCGAATGAGTAAATCAGCAGTACTGGTAGGTATCTCGAAGCCAACCAAGTAGGGCACCTGCGCGGAGCGCGGCTCCATCTGCGGCGAGGTCTTCCTGTTCCTCCGGTACATTCTGCTGCTCTTGGCTACGTGAGCAGAGTCGGTTGGTGGCATTTATATTCTCCAGGGGGTAGACGGAATTCTAGGACAGGGCTTTGAACTGTAGTCATCTGCGTGCCTGGCCAGGTTCGCATGGCAGGTGTTTTGGGGCCCTCGGGCAAACATCTCGAATCTCCTCACCAGTGCGGCTGGCTTTAACTAGGTCGTCCGAGGACGAGACGTGCTCATGCGAGACGGTCGTTCTTCGTAGCCTTCCCTCTGTTGCATTGGATCGTAGCAGCAAGCCGATTCTACCGTGAACAGATGTTGTCGACTCTGCCTGCCGTCGCCAGTTTCGGGTGATGTGATTGGTACAATACCCGGTGGGTCAGTGGTATGAGCGGGTCTAACACTGTATTGCATATAGTAGCTCAAAAGAAAGGGTTTGACATAAGCATCAGTGGTTTAGTGGTAAAATCCATCGTTGCCATCGATGGGCCCCGCGTTCGATTCGCGGCTGATGCAGGAATATTTCTTTTGGATTGTTTTGCTTTTCGGCTGTGTACTCCTGCTGTTATTCTTGAGCTTACCTTTTACGCCTTGCTCTAATTTAATTTTATTCTTTATTCTTGACTTCCTCTTCAGCATTTTTATCTGGGATCTTCTTCCAATGTACCATTATACTGAAATAGCTGCCTCTTGCGGAACGCTTTGCGGTAAGTGTAGCGACGCGACAGCAGCGTAGAACAGAGGCTTCCCCCAAGAAACACCCAAAACAGTTGTGCCCATCACCCTATCTCACGGTTTACTCAGCCTTCTACCGCCGGTCCTTAGTATAGAAAGCGAATTTAAGGCGCAAGCGCCAACGCCGTGGGCTCGCGCTCGGCTGTGCTATCTTGTCGTCGAAGCTGGTCACTGCCGGCTGGAGGAAGCTCTCGGGGAGGGCGCTTGGTGGTGAGGAAGCCCGCCGTGTGCTCCCCGGAGAAGCGGGAAAGCACAGGGGGGATGACATCCTGGAGAGTTTGTTGCACCACCATTCGTGTCATTCTGGTGCCCGTGTCGTGGCCCGCTATGTTGCGAAGTCTCTAGCCGAGTTTTGCCTGGGCGGATGACTGGTTATAACTAAACAGCTACCTAATTTTGTCCCTGGACGTTGGTCTATGACGTGACGTGATCTTAGGTTGGACTGGAGTCATAGTAGATAAGTGAAATGGGATATTATGGGTTGTGTAGTCACCTACAGAGCATTCTAGGCCAATGATGAAAAGGTATGTTGCGGTGGTACGATCTCTTTACCCGTGGTCAGAGCTCAAGACACCCAGAATGCCTTGTCTGTATATCTAGGTTCAATTTCAAGCTTCCTCCATAGAAATATCGAGTACTAGCCACGTATGCCAAGTGATAATTCATGTGACCGATACTGTTATTGCTCTTCAACTTTACCTCCTTCTTAAGGAAGTTTGAAATACCCAGGCATAAGCCTCTGGAACACACGGCCATGGTTATATCTCTGCTGAACCTCACGTAGTCTCTGAATGTTCGCCATTCCGTCGATAACGTCTTGATCCGAGTCCGCATCATGCATAAAAAGATACGGGAGATAGCTGTCCCGAGGTTTTGCAGCGTCCTTGAATCCTTGGATGTAGCCTTGGTAGCTGAGTGGAAAGTCGCATCATCCTTCCGCCACCACCATGCCGAGTCAACCACCATCCAGGTCTGGTCGACCGATTCGAGACCCAAAGCGTTGCCCCCTCAGGCTTTCCCGGCCTGAGCAACCCCGGATGAAATGGGTTGGAAGCCAGTGTCCTGATATTCCTGGATAGCTGTGACGCCTTCAACCTGGCTAACTGACGAAAAGTTCGATACCATATCTGCCAAATCTTCACAGAGACTCGACCTGGCTTGGGACTGGTCGCCGGCTGTTCTTCAGGCTTGACGCACACTAAGGCTAGGATGACTCCTATTGTAGAGTTGATTGGGGAGGCCAGAATCATCATGTTTCGCATATTGATCCTTGTCGGCTGCCGACTGGTACTCGACCATGGCTTCCGAAGGGTACAGAAACACTTTCGACACTGAAAGTTTTATACCCCCCTCACTCCACCCCCCATACTTCGTAGGCCTACCCCACATTGGAATAATACTCGCCTCCGTTTCGCTTTTGGATCCCTTGACCATCCTATTGTGACGTTACTGTGCATAATATGGACCATGGTGCACTGACGAAGTAGGTATCCTGAGTACTATCTACTGATCTCGTGTCATATGCAGGTTGCGCCCACACAGATGCTGTTGGGTGGGTTCCATGTCTCCAGAGCCCCTTCAACTCTAGATAGGTGGCTAGAGGGGAGTTGAACTAAAGGATGCTGCCATACACCGTTAGACATGCCGGGATTGTTGAACTGGCATCCAAATGCTTACTACTATGGACGCCTCATTCCGCAAGAGGTTGGATTGTCTCGAGTCTGGGTGTGTCTATACATCAAAATTGATCAAATCATATTACGAGGCTGCATGGTATGTGGTATGTGGCATCAGGCCAGCAAACTCAGTGCGAGGCTCTTCGAAAGTGTCGGATGAATCAACGCTCACATGATGCATCGGCCGCGGATACGTTGTACGGCTGACCTCGAGGCTGGAAGATAGAACGTTGAATTTGCTTCTGTCTGTTGCAGTGTCTAATGGCCTCGTGCCCCTTCTCGTTCTTCAGGTTCCGTAGTTGCTATTCCTGTCCCATATTGGCTAGGCGTGACTCGATACTCTGTCCTGTCGGAGAACGTGCTGTTGCGTTTCTGTTGAGATCCACCATTGAAAATAGACGCATAATAGGAGATGTCTAGAACAATATTGCTTCTTTCAATTGTTTATCTGATTTGCAAGGGGGAATTAGTCCCTATTACGGCCTCAACTCTCATATTCGGTCGCCGTAGATCCGAGGGACGAAGGTGTTAAGGAGGGAGAGAGGGGGGAAGGGGGGAAGGAGGAACCTATCCGTAGTCCTTGCACACTGCCCTGGCGTGGCAATCCTGCAAGGCACAACGCGATGGCCGCTCAAAACGTATACGACGCAAAGTGGAGGCCGTGCCGCAGGAAACGATAACATAATGCAGTGCAGAAAGTAGCGATAGTGGTCGGCAGGCAGGCAGCTTAGCTCGCTATGGGGTATGGTGGCGCAGCTACGGCCCATGATAGACTGATCACGATGCCAGCAAGGAGTAAGTACTTACCTGTGTTGGGGGGATAACTAACGGGCGAGGAGATGAGGCACATGGGGGGAAGGGGCGGGTAGGACGCCACCGTAGATACAGCCCATGATGGGCTGAGAAACTTGCTCATCAGTCAGTAGTGGCGCCGGGAAGGTCACGGGGGAGGCGCAGGTCGCTGGGGGAGCTGGTCGGGCCTGCAGGGTAAAGTATATAAGGCACAAAAAGTCTGTCATCTGGTAACCCCAGGTAAGTTGGTACCATCTGGTACGCAACTTACTTGGGGCGTTTTTTGTGTTTTAGTCAAGTGGTCAGAGAGGTGGGACGCTTAAGTCTTCCATCTTCTTGGTAGCCGTGGGTTCGATTCCCTCGGAAGGGGTTCTGCCACTTTGCGGGGAAAACATGTCGTCGACAGCATACCTTAGTATTTAACAGAATTCCCTTGGCTCCCCCAATTACGAGTGCTGTCGACGCAATTTGAGGGAGGCCACTTGACGAACACCTTTTTCTTTTTGGTGTACGGTTTCCTATTGTTATATGATACCTTATTGCTTCTGGCAGGAGCATACGATGCACATGTGGTAGAAAGGTCACGCAGGCTATCGCATCCGTGCTCTTAACGACTCTTCGTCGTCTGAACATTACATCTGCTCTTCTATGAGCCCGTCCTCCAATACTGCTGTCGTCGCTGCCTCTCGACAGCAGCTTCTTCCTGGTCCCTTCCTGATCCTTGTCGCCCGAGAAGGTCGTCGACACCACGGCCTGGTGACTCGGGTATTAAGCATCCATCTCAAATGCGATACTGTCAAAACAAGTCGAGCACCTGCCTGTGCTTACCTATAATATACGGCTGGTAAGATTACTGCTGCTCGCCAGCTCGTGCAAACTAGGTAGCTTGAGTACTTACCTATGATATGTCAGTGGCTAGCGCCTCATCTGACTTTGGCGGCGTTTCCGGGATGGCAGTCTCTCTCCATAGGACGTCTCGCGCAGCTCCTGCGCAGGCGCACAGGGGCATGGACGAGCACAGGGGCATGGACGAGGGAACGACTGCAGGGTCGGGGGAAACATCGGCAGGAACAATGGCACGAGAGACACTTGGGACATCGAGATAGCCGAAAGGAGATTGACGTGTCCGGTCATTTACGGCATAGAATATGTTGTGACTATTCGTTCTGCATGATGATGTTATTTCCACCACCGGCGGGCCATGATAAACCTCCTGTCTTCCTCCATAGGCAGGCTTCATTACAGGGCATACGCCGTCTAGAAATCGAGGCTGCTCTAATCGGGTATCTAGCCTCAAGTGCATATCATGATATGCGAGCTACTATCCTCGAGGGAGAGCTCTGCAGCGCTTGTGTGCACCCTGGACGCCGCCAAGCACAAGCGTGCTGCAATGGGATACCGGTAGTGCCAAGGATCACCATCCGTCTTCCTCGCTCTCTTCGTCTTCGCTTTCCGCCATATCCTCGATCAGCCCACCATCTGCTTCGCCCTCGTCGTCCTCATCGTCCTCGTCCATATCATGCTGGAGGTGTGCGCCGCCATCATCCGCCGAGTCGTCAGACCCCTCATTAGAGCCGGCGGGTGAGACGGGGTTGTCCGATCTGAACTCTCGGAGCCGCTGCAGCAATGACATCGGCTTTGCCGGTGCCGATGACTCGTCCGACTCGTCCGCCTCATCTTCTTTGTCTGTCTCGTCGGACCTGTCGTCGTCTTCGTCCTCAGCGCTGTCATCTCGGTTGTCGTTTCTGGCCCCACCTCCAGACGGGTCCTCCTCGTCTTCGGAATCGCTCAGCACGACTCGGGCACGCTTGGCGGGCCGTGGCCTGTTGCTAAGGTCGTCGTCTTCCGAGCCGGGTCCGTCTTCGTCGTCGGAAGAGACGATGCGTCGTTTCTGGCGGTTGGCCTTCTGCTGCGGGTGTCCTGGGTCCGAGCCATCCGTATGATCCGGTTCCAGACTGGAGAAGCGCGCAGCTTGTGCGTCGGGGTCCTCTGAAGGTTCCGCATAGTCGCCTTGCAGCGGGGAAAATCCGTCAAATTGGGACAAGTCGTCGACCGGATGGCCCTCTCCGGAGACTGAAACTTCCTCGTCGTCAACTGCGTCGGTGTCCTCACTCTGCTCGCTGGAAGAATCCACAACGAATCCATCAAGCTCATACTCGTCGACCTCATCGGGGGCCGAGCCGTCTTCGCTTCCAGAATCCCACTCGTCGTCGGTCATCGGCTCATTGCCCTTTATTCTGCGATAGCGTTTCAGGCCCCTCTCCAACGCAAACTTGATAACGAAAGAAGCGGGAGGTTTGATATACGCAAAGCCCGTTGGGGGGGCTACCGCGTGAAGCTCGTTGCTATCCCTAGCATCCCTCGCCAGCTCTTTCTCGAGACTGGTTTGGTCAAACCAACAGTACATGAGCTCGATGTCGCTGATGTACTCTGGGTCAGGAACATTTTCGCGACTCTGTACCAGGACATTCCAGGCTGGGCCGCGCACGAATCTCCGGAGTTCGTCAGCAAGGAAACAGTCTGAATCCACGCAGACACGGAACGACAGGTTGTCGACCAGATGTGCGATCATAATCGGAGTCTCCGGACCAAACCACGCGTCCGTATCAATGGCGACGAGCTCGGCGCCTTGATTGGTTGCGAGCCGATGCGCATCATTGCCCTCAAGCCGGCTCCTGCATCCGTCGATGATGACCATGTCTCGGCTCTTGTTGAAGGGGACGGCGCACTTCTCCCGACGAAACCTGAAGACGTCGGGGTATGAGCGCAACACCAGGGCACGAGTATTGCTGTCCACGGCCAGCATGGCTCGCGTGGCAGCAGTCGAGTCGCTTAGCACCGCGCTCTCCCAGAGATCGACGCTGTAGGACATGGCAGTGAAGTGGAAGACCAGGACCCGCCTCTGGGCCTCTAGATCGGGGTTGAAGAACTTCCATACGATCTCGCGTAACTCATTAGGGAGCCGGGTGAATTGGGGGAAGGAGTACAGTTCCGCGCCATCATCGGAGTCGTCCTCTTCAGACTGTCCGTCTGATTCGACAGCTTCCATGTCGAAGAGCCCGTTGCCGTCCATGGTGTCAGAGTCTTCGCAGTCGGACTCCTCGGGGCCGAGGTCTTCGGAGCCAGATTCCACAGAGCCGCCATCTTCGTCGATGATGACCTCGGAGTCGTCAGACACGTGATCGTCGCGTTCAGACGCGTCCGACATGGCGCCGCGCGAAAGGCTCTCTGTATCTGACGAGGATCGAGAGA
Source organism: Xylariaceae sp. FL0804 (assembly GCA_022539325.1). Taxonomy (NCBI): domain Eukaryota; kingdom Fungi; phylum Ascomycota; class Sordariomycetes; order Xylariales; family Xylariaceae; species Xylariaceae sp. FL0804. Next base: position 1,611,771 of record JAJKLG010000007.1, on the reverse strand, counting down.
GAAAGAGCTGGAGGAGCTTCGATGGGGACAGCCGGAGAGCTACCCAGATGCGCAAGAAATGGAAGGAAGTGTCTTAGGGCTGAACTGTAAGGCAGCCGAGGGAGGAAGCCGAGGGTAGGAGTGAGGATGTACGACGTCGTGGATGCAGTTGGCAGGTACAAAGATACATCGGGCCAAATGTAGGGAGGTGGGGCTCACGGGCGTGGAACGTGCGCCGATTTGCACCGCCACATGTAGAATAGGGTGTCTGATGGTGGCTACTACTCTCGATGTTACCGTCACGAAGCTGCTATCAATTCCTGGCTGTCTAGAAAACGCAAGTGCGGCCGATACGGTACTGATTTACTGCTGGATACAAGTAAATAAACTCACTTCCCAAAAATCTCCGGTCGGCCCCACCACGCTAGTCCCCGAATCAAAACATTATCACGATACCACTTATATAATACTTACTTACTATAATATTAAACCATTATGGATATGCGCAAATTTAGTATTATTATAAGCGGTAATTAACGCCTTAATACTAAGTTTACTCTTAAAAAGTATACGGTTATTATAACAGCTAGGCTAGCTGGCGTAAATTATAAGGAGGTTATTAACGCGTTTAAAATATTACGGCAGGCTATACCCCAGCTAGTCCAAAGCGGTATCGGCTTAAAATCGGCTATTAAAATATATATATACGCGGCCGCGGCCCTTACCCTATAAATATCCCTTATAATTTAATATTATTATTATTTTACCCCTTATATTTAATCTTATTTATACCCAGCTTTTTACCTGTTTTAATAATTTTAAATTATTTATCCCGAGTTATTTACGGGTGGATTTTAAAATACTTATAACTTAATTAACCCTTAAAAATAATAATAACCGTTCTCCGGGGAATAAAGGCTTAAAAAGCACATTTTATAAAAAAAAACCCGGTTATATTAGCGGTTTAAATATAAGAAATAACCGAATTACCTTTAGATTATTAACGTTTAAGCCTTTAGGAGAATAGGAAAAACCAGATTCGTTACTTTTATTTTCTTTATTAAAAAGTAAATAGGAAAAGGAAAACTTAAAGTATAATACCTCGATTCTTATAATTAAGGGTTCGGAATCGGAATTACGGGCAAAATATATAAAAATCGCCGCCGGACTTAAAAAGCGTATTTTAAAGCTTAAGTAGAAAATCGGTGGTTTTCGAAAATTAAAAGAAAAGGCTAAGAAATATTACCAGATTACCGTTAAAACAGAGGTAAGGAAAACGTATTATACCTCCCTTTTATTTTTTAATAACGATTTATTATTATTATTAAATAATAATTTAAACTTTATAAATAATAATAATTTTACCGTATTAAGCTTATCGGCGGATTCCTTAATAATTAAAGTATATTATTATAAATATAGGAAATATTACCGGAAATAACGCGAACTTTTTTTAAATCTTAGCAGGATTATAAGCTTCGATTATAATAAGTTTTTTATATAATTTACCTTTATATAATAAGAATCTTAAAAAACGGAATATAAAGTAATTTTTATTAACTTATTAAAAAAATTCCGCTCGGACCAGGCTAAGATTATTTATAACCGAAACTAATTAAACTTATATTTAAAAGCGATATAGGATAATAAGCTTAAGTATTTAATGCTAGCGGATATATTACGAATACGATTTAATTAAAATAAGTTTTATAAATAATAAAAAAAAAGAATTTATTAATTAAGGTATTTAGAAATAACTTTAGTAATTTAACTTAAGAAATTTTATTAAAAACCAGGTTAATACTTATAATAATTTAATATCGTATTAATAAAGGTAAAAGCTTAGCGTAAAAAGCCAGTTTCCGAGAGAAATCGAGTATAAACCTTTTATAAAAAGCTATTTCTAGTATTAAGAACGGTAATCCTTAATTATTACTTAAAATTATTAAAAAAGCGTAATAATGAAATCGATTATACGATTAATTAATAAGAATTATTATTAAAAGCAGAATATTAGTAAAAAAATAATAATATAAAGGTAAAAAACAGGAAACGTAAATTTAATATTACCTTAAATAAGCTTAATAAATAGCAGAAAACGGACTAAGCTATTAAAAGTTATTAAAATAATCGCTTTAAGAATAAGGATCGAAATAAGGGATAAAGTTAAGGCTCCGTATAAGGGGGGTTAGGAAATAATAAATCGGATTAATAATCTAATAAAAATTCGACTTTAACCTTTATTAAGGATTAGATTACAAATAGCTAGGTAAAAGGCATCGATATTTATTCGGTAATAAAGCTATTACTTAAAAAGGAGAATTTTATTTTATTACGCATAGCTTTTTAATTAGAGTTTTTACTTAACGGTATAGGTTTAAAACCCTAGCGTATTATTAATGCTTTATTAGCGATAATATAATAATACGCTCCAGCGCAGGTTTAATTCCTAATAATTATCCCCCTTTTTATAATTAATAACCTTACGGTTATAAAACATTATTATAATTATAAGGTATAAGGTAATATAAGGTAAATTTATAAGTAATAATACGGGGTAATTTATTTATATAAGGTTTATTATAATAGGTTTTTATATTACGCACGGTTTATTACCTTTATAGCTTATTTGCTTATTAATATAAGTTTATAACTTATTTATAAATCGCTTTTTTTTCCGCGCGCGATTATTACCTTTTTATTTTTATTTTACTTAATCCCTTTATAACTATTTCTTAATTAATATTTTATTCCTAAATCGCCCGGTATTCGTTATACCAGCCCTTATTAATACGGAGTTAAACACCGCTTTAACCGCTATTAAGAATAGCTTTTTCTCTTATATATATTATTTACGCTCGGTTATTAATAACTTTATTAGCCCGTATAAAACCTAAAAGCCCGAAAAAAAGTTATTACTCCTCGTTTATAAGTTTAAATAAATAAGGAAATAAATACGCTGCCTTTAGTATATTAAGCAAAAAAATAATTATAACCCTGTAAATTACCTTATTATTACCTGTTTTTCGTTTACGATTCGCGAGATTTAATTAACGCCGGTAATACTTTATTTAATTAATCGCGATAATAATTAAAAACCTCGCTAATTTATTAATATTATTTTATTAAGCCTTATATTATTTTTACCGATATAAAAACCCGGCGGATAATAAGTTATTATTTTTATTCCTTATTACCGCCCGCCGGTAAGCTATTATTATTATTATCCGCCTCGCTTAAGTATTCGACGCGGTTAAATAAGCCGCTTAATAATCGTAAAACTAAACCTCGATTAAAAAAACACGCGCCTTTTATATATATAATACCTATAAAACCCTAATAATATTATATTAATTCCCTAATAAAAAACCGTAATAACCTTTTTAGCTTATAAGGCGTTTTACCGCATATTATAACTCGAGGAGTTTTTAAAACCCCAGGGATTTTAGGCTAATTTATTACGCTAGAAGCGTTATTAACTCCTTTAATTACGGGCTAAAAACACTGGATTTACCGCTTAATCGGTATCGAAATAATTATTTTATATTACCGCTAAGGTAATACTTTACGCCGGTTATACGGGTATTAATAACGAGGATATAAATATAACGGATAATATAATAATTTTCCTCGAAGTTTAAGCGCTCGGTAACCGAATTAAGAAGGTATAAGGTTTCCCCGAGTATAAGGGTTTAAATCCCCTCCGAGTTACCTTACTTTTATCGTGGTTTTATAGCTTAGTATTTATTATTCGGCGCCTTATTATTTTTTCGGCGGCGATTAATAAGCCTAAGGCTAATTTATCCGCGCTATTTTACCGGGTAATAAATTAAAAATTTACCTGCTTTCCCCTTATAACTTAACCTTTATACTTATAATTTCTTTTCGGGCCTTTTTTTTTTCTTATAATTTGCTTTAATTCCCCCTTTTTTTAACCCTTAGCCTTTTTATTCTGCTTTTTATAAAAGCAAGCGATTAATTCCAAATAATAAGCATTTTCCTTATATAATTATTAATTAAATTTTAAAAGCTAACCGGCTTATTTAACCTTATATAAGGTTTTATTATTTTTTCGCCGTATTCTTATTACCTTTTTAACCTTTTATTCCTTATTTTCGTTATTTAGCTCGAGAGTAATTTTTTATTAATTTCCATTATATATAAGCTAGGGTTTTAGCCTAATCACCGGGAAAACGTTATATAATCGCGAGTATTTTTTTAATAACGCTAACTAATATATTACTTCCCTAACCATTTAAAATATTTAAAATAACCTAATAAATTTAAGCGTAAGCTTAATTAAAACGCCTTTAAACCGTAGATTCCGTATTAATAACCTAATAAATTACTTTTACTTAAACTTTATTAGCTTATATTTCCGATTATAATACTTTTTATAATCGTTAATTATATTATATTAATATATTATCGCTTTTTTACGCACGTTTTAAAGTTTTTTTAATCTTTTATAGGCTATAAGCACTCCTCCTTTTATTATTAACTTATTAATATCTTTAAGTATTCTGGGGTTATATTCTATTAGTGTTTAAAAAGGGGTTATTCCCGTAATCGCGTTTATTATATTATTATACGCAAATTCCGCTTTTAAAAGGAATTAAGGCTAATACGCCTGATTATTATTAATAAAGCATTAAAAATAAGTTTTTAATATTTAATTAAATCTTTTTATTTAATTATTAGTTTACGGGTAAAACGCCGTTAATAATCTGCGCTTTACGCTTATATAATATATTAATGTTACGGCAGGCTGTACCCTAGCCAGTCCGGAGCGGTATCGGCCTAGAGTCGGCCTCGAGAATGTATATATACGTGGCCACGGCCCCTACCCCATAAGTATCCCTTATGGTTCAATGCTATTACCATTTTACCCCCTATGTTTAATCCCACCTGTGCCCAGCTTCCTACCTGCTTTGATAATTAATTCCGCTTAAAAAATATTAATAAATAATAATCCGCGGTTAAAAATAATACTTTTAAGTTATTTATTTTTATAAAAAATCTCCTTATATATTAGCCTTATTAGCTATAAGATATTTAACTCCGTAAAGTATAAAATAAATTAGTTAAATTTTATAAACCTATTAATTATAATAAGTATAATATTTATTTCCTTATTATTAAATCGCGTTTCGGGTAAACTTATAATAAAGTTTAACGAGATTTTTTAAAAGGGTTTTTTTAATAAGGGTAACGGGTATAATTCGCTATACGCTTAATAACGTAACGGTTTTATAACGTAATACCCCTTATAGCTTTTAATTTATTTTTTAATTTCTTTATTTATACCTTTTTAATAAAATTTTTTATTTAATAACTTTAATACTTTTTTTTTCCCGAAATAACCCGCTAAAAGGTAATTATAATAGATTTCTATAAACTTTTAACGGGGGTTTACGTTATTAAGTATATAAATCTAATCGCGGAATTATAAAACTTCCTCGGTATTTAGTTTTTAATTACCCGTATTTTGGCTATTTTTTACTTATTTCACGGACGTAATTCTTTTACGGGATTTTTTATCCGCCTTTTAGGCTTTTTTTAAAAGGTTTATTAAACCCTTTTTTAGCTTTTCGAATATTATTTTATTTATTAGGGCTTTACGGATCTTTAATCGGGGAGTTATTATAACTTTATCCCGTATAAATTAATAAAAAAAAAAGCCTTTATTATACTCTAGCTTGCCTTATATAACTTCCACGTTTTAAATTTACGCTAATCTGCTTATTAGGTTCGGTAAAAGGCCCGCGTTTTAGTTTTTTAATAATCCGTAAGCGAAATCGGGGCATTAAAATAAATTATCGGTAAGGTTATTCTTTTCTAGCCTATAAAAGATAATAAAGTTAAAAAGGGTAAAATATATATAATATTTAGTTTACCGGTTATTTAGGTTTTTTTATCTTATAAAAAGCTTAAAATTCTTATAATTAAAAAAAACCTTAATAATAAAAGTATTCCTTTAAAAATATTATCTTTAATACTTAAATAATTTTATAATAATTATTATTATTTTATTTAATATCCTATATATTACCTCCGGTCCGCTATATTTTTATAATTAAAACGCTTTTAAGTAATAAATTTCTTATTTATTAGGTTAAAATAAAATACCGTATTAAGTAAAGTTTAATACGTCCGTTTTTAGCCTAATAAGTAATAAAGGGTTAAAGTATTATAATAGGAGTGCTTTTAAAAAAGCGGTTTTTAACTAGTAAAACGCTTTTAAAATAATATCCTTTAAATATACCCTTCCTGGTTTTTTCCTATTTACTAAGCCCTTAATTAACTTTATTAACGGTTAAGTAATAATAAAATAGCCCTTAATAAACCTCCGGTAAAAGTTATAAAAGCCTAAAAAGACTTAAACTTTCCGGTAAGTTTCCGGGGAAGGTTATTCCGAGATAATAATAATTTAATTAAGATTTATTAATATTCCTTCCGTAAATAAAATAAACCTAAGGAATTTTACTTTTTATTAATAAAAAGCATATTTAAAAGGTTTTATATATAAATTAGCTCGCCGGAATCGTTTAAAAACTTATCGGATATAATTAATATATTTATTTCAGGTTTTAAAAAAAATAAGGATATTATTTAAATATATTATATAAATAACGTTAATTAACCCCTTTAGCGCCTTATATATATAATTTTAAAACGTTACGGGTATATTAATTAGCTTAAATAATATAATTAAGTATTTATAATACCCGTATTAAGTCCAGAATATAGTTTTTTATTTATCTCCTTTACGTATCCGTTTACGGTAATATATATTTTTAATATTAATTTTAAAAAAGTATTATACGCCGGCGATTTAGTTAAAAATCTCCGAAATTAAGGGTAAAATATATCGATTTTTTACTAATACCCTATTAAGTCTTTAATAATCTACATATAAGTATAAAATTTTATCCTTTTTAAAAATAAATAAAATAAAAGCTTTTATAAGGCTTTTCGATTATTAAATCCTTTTAAGCTTAAGGTTTTTATCCAGGTACTTTTATAACGCCCGTAATTCGTTTTAGTTTAAAGGGTAAATTAAATTATAAAATACTTCGGCTCCCTTTTTAATATTAATACTATAATCCCTTAAATAATGTTTAAGTAAAATACCTGCCCTTTTATAATCGAATATATTTTTAAAATCTACCAGCTTTTTTAGGATTACGTAATCCTTATATTAAGTTATCTCTTTTTTATTAAGTAAAAATAAAATCTTTAATAATATAACCACGGTAAAAACCTAGGCTAGGTTTTAATATTCTTTTATAAACTTTTTTAGTTATAGGAATTTATACTTTAGCGTATTAAGTTTAAATTATTAATAATATATTTCCGTATTAAGGATTATTCGTTAATCTTATAACATAATTATAAAAAATAAAATTAAATTATTATTTCTTTAAAGGTCCCGGTTAATTACTATATATAAGCGCTAAAAGGTCCGGGTTATTCTACGGGAGTTAATATACGTAAATAATACTCGGTATACTCCGTAAATTAAATACCGTATATTACCCGTAACCCGAATCCCCGGTAATAAAAAAAGTGCTTATTATAATTTTACGGACTTAATAAAATTATAGCTTACGTAATTTATTTCGGTATTTAAGTTTATATTTATATAAGTTTAAATAAATTCTTTACGTATATTAATTATAATACCGATATAAAAGCGTATTATTACCTTTACGCGGGGGTTATATTTTATAAGAGTAGGGTATTTTATAAAGCTCGTTTATTTCCTAAACTTTATCGCCCTTAATAATTTCCGCGGCCTTATTTACCCCGAAAGCCTTATTAGCTTTTATTTACCTTTAAAACGCCGGCGTTTTATTTAATACCCTATTTTTCCGGGTAATTATTAAAAAAGTAATTATTACTTTAGCAGGTATAATACTTAAGCGGTTATCCGTTAACTTCGATTACGTTTTTCCCGTTTAATTATTTTAATTAATACGCGTATTAATAAAAGGAGGTTTTCGGGTAATAATCCGTAATAAAATCGGTATTATTTCGCTTTTGCTTTAATTTCTCGGGCTAGGCTTATTACTTTTCTTATACCCAGAGTTATAACCAACGCATATATTACTAGTGAAGCTGGTGATAATAAGTGGTTATGTAATAAGGTGGTGGAGTATAGCGGTGTGGAACTAACCGGCTACCTTATTATAAACTAGTAGCTAGTAAGCTAGCCGAGCAGATAGGAATAAAAGACTTACCGCATATTACTGTATTTCTACTGGATTTAGCTGATTTATTATTTACTTTTTTTTTTTTTTACGTAGTTTATTATATAGAAATATTAGGTATTTAAACTATTGCGCTTTTAGCTAGTAATACGCCCGTGATAATAAACTACGTGCTTATTCGTTTAAAAAGATTTTAAAATATCCTAACCTAATTAAAAGCGATTTTATTAGCTTTATAAGCTAACCGGCGATTAACCCGAATTAAGATAAAGCCTTAAAAGCCTTAACGGAACTTTCCGAATTAAAAATCCTTGCATTATATTATAATATTATTATTAAAATAAGTAAAAGAACCGGAGATTAAGGCTTTTTTAGCCCTAACCCTGATTAGGGTTTTTAAACCCTAAAAACCTTTGCTTTTAAGGCTAATAAAAAGGCCGTTATTAAATAAGTACTTTTTAAGGCCACTTATAATCCCGAGGATTTCCGATAAAACTTTTCCTGCGTTTAAAAACTCGGCCTCGAGAGCGAGCTTAACCGATGCTTTATTACCGCCTTAAATAACCGGGTGCCTTAGTATAAAATTACCTAAACGGTTATTATTAATAAGGATAATAATAAGGCGGAGGAGTTAGCGGTATTAAACCCCCGTAAGTTTTTTTCCTTTAGGGTTAAAAATAAGATTAAATAGTATTAATATAAAATTATAAGCCTTAAGGATTTTTATAACGCGGATTTTATAAAGCGCGTTATAGTTTTTATAAAGTTTTTTACGAGTAAAAAGGCTAGGCTTTACGTATCCTTTAAGGCACTATTTAAAGAGATAAAAAACTATTACCCGAACTGGGACGGGCTCCTAAATAAAGAGTAGTTTAAAAAAATAATAACGGATTATCCCAAGGCCGTTTAAAAGGAGTTTAAGCTCCGCTTAATATTTATAATAGGTATTTAATAATAGGTTAATATTATTACCTGCTTAGTTTAAGAAATAAGTTATAATATTAATATATTAGGAGAATAAGGCCGTAAACTCGCGGATTAAGCTATTTATTATTAAGGTAATTATACTAAAATAAACGAGCTGCTTTATAAGGCTAATTATAAAATTATTAATATAAAGGCTAATACGTAAGCCGCCGAAAGCGAAATTTAACCTAATACTTATCCGGTTAATACTTAATATAATAAATAAGCGCGGATAATTACGGAAAGAAACGAGATTATTACCGCCCTTAAAAAAAGATTATTAATATAACGGGCGCTAATTAACGAGGTTAAACCCCGGGCTCGATTATTACCGAAAGCGGAATCCGGTATTCGATTAAGTAATAAAACCCTTTTATTTTTATATTAAAGAAATTAAAAAAGGGTGATTTAGAGATTAAATTTAATATTTAATTAATGCTTATAAAAAAAAAGCTAGAGAATAATACCGATTATTTTCCTATTAAAGGTTAAAAGATTTCTTATATTATAGCTTAACTGGGAGGTAAAGCCTTGGATAATTTTTATTCCTTTATTAATAACGAGCTCGGAGAGCTAAAATTTATAACCTATTCGCAGGTATTAAAGCACCTTTACGAGTAATATAATAATCCTAACGCTTACGATAAAGCCCGAGTTATTTTCCGGGACCTTATAATAAGCCCTTACGAGTATTTTATCCCCTTTAAAATCGAATTCGTAAAGTAAGCGGGCTTAGCCCGTATTATTAAAACCGATTATAAACGCGAAATATATAATAAACTACCGTTTCGATTTAATAATAAGGTAATAAATTAATATTATAATCCCGATATTATTTTTACGAAGTATTACGAGTATATTTAGCGGTACGATTATTAGTACTGGAAGAATAACGTAGCTTAAAAGAAGGAGAGTATTAATAAGCTTACGAATACCGCCGAAACCGGTAAAAATAGTATTAATAGTATTAAAAATAATAATAATAACCGTATTATTATTACCGCGGTATAGTTTACCCGCACCGGCGCTAATAAAGGAGATTATTTTAGCGTAATAATCCTTAGCACTTTAACCACGGGTAAAAAACTTTTTACTACCCCGAACCTGGAGTAATTAAAGTAAATAATCCCTTTAAGTATATACTTTATTTATTACGAAAAGGGTTATTATAGCCCCGAGTATAATTATAAGGCAGAATATAATAAGCTTAAAAAGGCTTAAATTAATATTATTACCTCCCGAGTTATAGCCTTTTCCGATATACTAGCCTTTAATAAGGAGAAATTAACTTAAGTATTAGATTTTATCTCGGTAAAAGAATAACCCTAGGCTAATAAAACTCCTTTCCTAGGGGAATAATAATAACGCTGGATATAAATATATATAATATAATTTTATAGGATTTTTTATTAAGGATATTAGGGGGTAATCCTTTTTTTTTTAATTATACCGTAATATATAATAAACTTTCTTTTTATATAAAAGTATTCCACGATATAAAAGTAAATAAATATATTTTAATAAGCGTAAAGTTTACCTATAAAATAATTAAGTGGTTAAATATAAAAAAAACTAACGATTTCGAGCCTGGTAAAATAATTAGATTTAATAAAAAAGCTTTTTAAATTATTAATATAACCGTTTTTGCCCACTTACGTTTATAAGATTATACCGTAAATAATACTCCCTTTTTTATACTCGATATAAAACACGATATTATTATCGGTAAAAAGTTTTATAATTATTATAATATTAATAATTATATATAAAGAAAAAGGTTTATTTTCCTTATTAATTAAAAGCTTACCTTGCTAAACCTTTACCGGGGCGAGTTAAATATAAATTAAGCCGGTTAATTATATTAAAACCCTTCCTATTAAGCCGATGCTAATAAGCGGGAACGCTTAATAAGTATTAAAAAAAAACGGCGCTAGGATAACCGCCGTAGCGGGAAAAAAAGAAAACCGGATAGCCCTTTCGGACTTATTACCCACTAACGTATAAAAAGATTCCGGAGCTTTTTAACCGGTTTAATTACGTAGGAATAAAAACCCTATTAAAGGATTTAAAGCCTTGTTTCCGTTATCTAGTAATACGGAAAATAAAAGAGTTAAAGCAGGCCGCTTAAAAGGATTAGGTTTATAACCCGCCGGTATTAATCCGTTACCTGCCTTATTAACCGAGGGTAATCCTAAAAAACCTTACCCGTAAAACCCGCGGTTAATAAGTAATATAAAAGATATTAAAAAAGCGAGTTTCTCCGGAGCACGATTATTAAAAAACGGTTAAATCTTTAGTATCCAGGAGGGGTAAATCCGAATCCTGGCTAAATATTACGGTTATTAAAGCCGCCGGCTTCGAGCTATTAACCTACCGGGAGAAGCCAGGTATAAATATAACCACCCTAATAAAAATCGAACGGGTTATTAATAAAAAAAAAAGCTATAACTCGAAAACCTCCTACTTAATAATAAAAAAGCCTTATATAAAGCCGTTATAAAATTAATACCGCGCTAATATTATTAATATCTCGATGTTTTTAATAAAGCCTTATTTAATAAGCTATTATTATACCGTTCCGGTATTAATTACGAAATCTGCTTAAAGGATAATACTAATAAAGTTAAGCACGCCCTTTTATATAAGCTAACGCTTAAAAAATTAAAAGCTTATAAGGAATATATTACTAATAACCTAAAAAAGGGCTTTATTAAGCCGTTATTAGCGTTATAAGTATTCCTAATCCTTTTCGCTTATAAGGCTAACGGAGGTTTGCGATTTTATATTAATTACCGAAAATTAAACGCTATTTATCACGTGGGCTTATTAGCAGGCCTACGTCGATAACGGCACCTGGCCTAGCACTAGGGAACTAGGGATCTCTTTATATATATAAGGCTTTTTATACTACGTTCGACCTCTTTTTAGCTCGGACTCCTTAAGGGTTAGCCTTTATATATAAGCTAACTGTAAAAGTTACCCGTTTTACTCGTTTTCTCTCTCTTTGCTTTATACCTAACCCCCTTTTATAATACGGCTATAATAATTCTAACCCTTTTACCCTCTGGTTACCCGCAAAGTAATCGTTTTATTAGTTATTAGATTACCCCTATTCGTATTCTCGACCTAATTCCGTTTCCTCTTCGTCCCCTATTCGTAATAGCTCCGGGAAAGGATCCCGTCTCTTCTGGTCTAGGTTTAAGTACCGGTCCATTATAACCACTACGCTTAGTTATTACCCGTGGCCCTACCAGTGTATAGATTTAACTTACTATTATTACGACTGCAGCTATTAATCCTTAAGTAATTGCAGCTATAGCCGTAACCGTCCCAGATCTTTAGGCTTTATAGTAATAATTATAGTAATTAAAGCAAGTTAAAGATTTATAGCAATAAATCGAGACTTTTACCAGGTTTATTAAGCTACCAGGTTAAAAACGTCGGCACTCCGACTCTAATTCGGATAATAATTATAACGGTGGCCGTAACCTTAACCTAGTTAAATCCATCTCTACCTTTACCCTTAAGTTTTCGTACCGTTAACGAGATAAATAGCTAGCAGATCTCCGTCGGGCTTTTAAGAGTGCCTTAAAAAAGTACCGCAGCACTTACCGGCGGATTAACTTCGCGGTATCTAAAATAAACTCGTAATACCGGCTACTTTAAAACCGTAAGGTCCAGCGGGCTTTATTCGAGGCCGATAACCCCGCGGAAGTCCAGCAATTCCAATCCGACTAGGAGGCCTTTACCTTATAAACCGCGTTATTAATTCGGGATACCGGGCATTATAACGCTACTATTGCTAAAGCTTTATAAAAGGCTACGCAGCGGCCTAAGCAATATCCTAAAGAGTTCGATTAATACTTATAATCCCTAAAAAACCAAGTAGAAATTAAATTATAAGCGGCGAGCGTTTAATTTTATTACGGCAAGCTTATAAAGCCTTTCCGCACTAAAATCAAGGAATTAGCTCCCACCCTCCCGGCAACGCGTAAGGAAATAATAGCTTTAGCTACCAGACTTTAGGAGATTCTCCTTAATGCTAACGCACGCCTCGGTAATAAACGCCGAAGTGGTGATTTACGCCTTAAGTCCGGACCTGGTTAACCGGATTTATGGATATTATTACTAGGCTAGTGGATTATTAAATTATAGTATATTAGCCTACTACACCCGGCGTTATTATCCGGACTACTAGTAATATTAATACCCCTTTCTTCCTTATTACTATCGGAGTCGAAAAAGAATCACCCGAATTAAGACCGATAGCACGCTAACGCTAAAGCAAAGATTTAACGGGATTTAAACCTTACGGTATTAAAAGCAAACGGTATTTAATATAATAAAAATAATAAAATTATACCGTACCGTAACTATAATAGTAGTACTTATTAGGCTACCGAATACTCGTAAAAAAAAAAGTAATTAAAGTGGAGGAAGGAAGTAAAGGAAGTAAAGGAATAGCATTATATACTTACTTAAATCCCCTTATATTACCTCCCTTATATTACCCGCGAAGGAATCGGAGGAGTTTTTGGTTATAATCGGCCCAGTTCCGGGTTATATTCGTATACTCCGGTTAAGCTACGAAACACTCGTTATTAATCAGGTTCCGGCCGTAAGCTGTGGAAACCTCTTATTACCAGTTATTCGTTAAACCTTAGGTAATTACCCGAAAAAATCACCGTTACCGTTGTCTTACTATTACTATTATCACTGTTACTCGGTCGAGAGCTTATTATTCCCATCACTATTGTTTTATTATTCCCGCGTTTTTAATACCAGGTTTAGCCGGTATAACCGCGATACTAGGGCGAAGGGGTACCGAATAACACCGCTTTCGCTACCGGGTTATAGCCTTATACTAGGCTTATGGGTTAGTATACCCCTAGACTTATTAGGAGATAAGATATTATTCCGATTAAAAAAACCTATTTTTTACTATCGCAGCGGTAGGGCTTTAGCCTCCCTAGTAAGGGAGTATATAAAAGCATTATAAAATTAACTCGTATTTACACCGGCTATAATCCGTGAGTAATTCGCTAAAAAAACGCCGATACTTTACTTCTATTATTAAAAAGGGTTTTTATCCCTAATAAGTATTCCGTTAATCGTGTAGTTTATAAGTGGTAAAATCCACGTACGTAATCACCTATCTGCAAAGTTTTAAGTAAAAGTAAGTCGCCTTTTTAGCTAAGCAAGGTAGCATTATTACTAAATCGCTGGCCCGGCTTTATATATATAAGTGTAAAAGCTATTATAAGGTATAAGGGTTAACGAGGGCGCTTTAACCTTAAGGGGGGGGGGTAATTATCACGTGGGCTTATTAACAGGCCTACGTCGATAATAGCACCTGGCCTAGCACTAGGGAATTAGGGATCTTTTTATATATATAAGGCTTTTCGCACCACGTTTAACCTCTTTTCGGCTCGGACTCCCTAAGGGTTAGCCTTTATATATAAGCTAACTGCAGAAATTACCCGTTCTACTCGTTCTCTCTCTTTTTACTCTATGCCTAACCCCCCTCTGCAGTGCGGCTGTAATACTATTACTCGTAAAAACCGTTATCTTTTACCTTTAATCGACGAGATTTTATCCCGGATCTTTAATATTAAATGCTTTTCGAAAATTAATATCCAGTAAGCGTTTTATAAAATACGTATAACCCCGGGGTATAAGGACCTTATTATATTTTATACCCAGTATAAATTATACCGATTTCGCGTATTTCCTTTTAATTTAATTAATAGGCCGGCTACCTTTTAACGGTATATAAACGATACACTATAAGGTTATTTTAACGAGTTTTATATAACTTATATTAATAATATCCTAGTCTTCTCGGAGAGTTTTAAAAAATACGAGAAGTATATTAATAAAGTATTATAACGGCTATAAGCCGCCGGTTTATAAGCCGATATTAAAAAGTGCGAATTTTATATAACTAGGATTAAGTTCTTAGGGTTCGTTATCGGTATAAAGGGCATCGAAATCGACCTTAATAAGGTCGAGATTATATATTATTAATAAAAGCCTTAAATAAAAGGCCGAATCGTTATAAAAGCCGTCCGCTTATTCCTCGGGTTTTATAACTTTTACCGTAAATTTATTAAAAGCTTTAAAAGGATTACGGTATTACTAAACGCCTTAATACGTATTAATACTAATTTAAAGTGGACGGATAATTATTAATTAGCGTTTAACCGCTTAAAGGATTCCCTAACCTTAATACCCTTACTAATATACTTTTCCTATAATAAGGAGATATTAATGGAAACGAATACTTTTAACGGGGTTATCTCCGGGATACTCTTTTAGCGGAATAAAAAAGAGGATTTATAATACCCAGTAGTATTTTATTCCGAAACTATATATAACGCCGAACTTAATTACGGGATTTATAATAAAAAACTCTTGGCGGTAATTAAAAGGTTATATTATTAAAGGCCTAAGCTAATAGGATTATAATATTACCGATTATTTTTAATCCTTACCGATTATAAAGCACTCGAATTCTTTAATATAAAAAGGGTTTTTAACCTACGTTAAGCCGGGTGGTTAAAATTAATATTTTATTATAACTTTATAATTACCTATTAACCCAGGTCGAAAAATACCGTTACCGATATCCTTTCCCGATTAACTAATAATATTTATACCTAGAAAGGAAAGAAGAATACGTAAAGGATTATAACGCTGTTTTAATTAATTAATTAAGTAATTAGCGAGAATATTATTTGCTTTTTAAAAACGCTAACGCGCCCTAGCACGCCGGTAACCGAGATTTATATATTAATTAATAAAGTATAAAACTTATTAACCTCTTATTAACCGTAAATAAAACCGATCCCGATCTCGAGGCTTACCGTAAAAAGGCCTAAAACCTAAGCGAACCGGATTAATTTATATTAAAAGACCTTATTATATATAAAGGAAAACTAATAATACCCGAAATAAATAACCTTTATATTAAAATGGTAAAAAAAGCGCACGCGAGGTTAATAATAGCCTATCCCGGTAAAAACAAAACCCGGTACTTAATAACTTAGCGTTATTAATAGCCCGGGCTATATAGTTATATCTTATAATACGTATTAAATTATTTTTATAAAGTAGTTAAAGTGCTAAGGGATAAAACTCCCGGCCTTTTAATACCGCTGCCCGCGCTTAAAGCCTTATAAAGGGACCTAATAATTAATTTTAAAAATATACCCCGTAATAAAAAAGGATATAATAACGTTTTTATAATTATTAACCGATTCTCGAAGTTATTTTAAACCGTTCCTTATAAGAATACCGTAATAGCGTTATTAGCCGCCTAAATATATTATAAGGGACCGTATTAATAAATAAGCTGGTTAAATACTATTATTAATAATTAAAGCTCTTAGTTTATTAGCGATTTTATTAATAAGCTGTTTTAAATATATAGTATTAAACTTATCTTCGGTATTCCCGGTTATAAAAAGATTATTAAGTAAGTGGAAATTATAAATAAATATATTAATTAGCGTTTTCGATCCTTTATTAGTTATTTTTAAAATAATTAATCCTAAATTTTACCGGCCCTAAACGCTATATAAGCCGCTTTACCGCACTCCTCCCTTAACGGTATTTCTCTTAAAGAGATTTTTACCGGGTAGCTTATAAAAATGCCTTTTAATTAGGAATCGCGATTAAAAAACCTTACCTATATCCTTAAACCCGAGCGGGTATTACGGCAGAAAGCCTAATAAATTACCCTATAAATACGGGATTTTATAAAGCGTGCTAAAAAGGTTATTAATAAAGCTTAAAAACGCATATACCGTTAAGTAAATCGTTACCGCCGCGAACCCGATTTCGATATTAATAACCGCGTATATATTATTAAGAAAAAAGGTATTATTATTAACCGACTTAATAATAAATTAAATTACCCGATAACCCGCAAATATTACGAAATTATCGAGAAAAAACCCGGTTATATTTATAAACTCCGTTTTAGCAATACCTGGCGGGGGTTTTAATAGTTTTACGCCGACCGCTTAAAAAAGCATTTAAATAACCCTATCCCAAGGTAGGGTTTTAAAAATCCTAAAGGTAAAATCGTTAACCCTAATTTGGGTAAAAAAGAGTAGGAATATAAGGAGATTTTATTATCCCGTCTCTTTTATTAAAAGCTATAATATAAGGCTAAATAAACCGGGTGGGATATAAAACCCGTTTAGAAACCGGTTAATAATTTTAAAAACGCTATAGCGCTTTTATAACAGTATTATAACGAAAATCTTAACGAAGCGGGACCGTTATTACGCCTTATAAAATGGCTTAAAGCGGCCGAAAATAACGAATTTAATCCTATTTACCCTAATAATAACTGCCCGGCCTGGTCGAAAATTAACCGACCCGGGAGGAGATAATACTAATGCTTTTAAAAACTAACTTATTAAAAATTTCGATTAATTAATTATATAATATAATAATAAAATACTAAGGAATTAAAGGCCCTAATACACTAATCCTAAGCTAATCCGAGGGTAACCCTTTTTTACCTGGAAAATAATTAATTAAATGCTCTGGCTTTAACCTATATTAATTTAACGGTTTAAATCCTAGGCATAATAATAATCTCGGATTGAGATTCTTTTTTTAAGGGGGGGGGTAGTTATAATTAACGTATATATTACTAGTAAAGCTGGTAATAATAAGTGGTTATATAATAAGGTAATAAAGTATAATAATATAAAACTAACCGGTTACCTTATTATAAACTAATAGTTAATAAGCTAGCCGAGCAGGTGGGAATAAAAGACTTACCGTATACTACTGTATTTTTATTAGATTTAACTAATTTGTTATTTACTTTTATTTTTCCTTTTTTACGCAGTTTATTATACAGAAATACCAGGTATTTAAACCATTACGCCTTTAGCTAGTAATACGCTTATAACACCTAGTTTATTATAACCGTACGGTTAATTAGCTTATCGCTGCCGTATTTATTTAAGTATACTTAAAAACTATCGCCTAACTTCGTATAAAAGTTATAAATACTAGCCTTATTACTTTATACCTCGATTTAGGTTTTTAAGGCGTTAAAATATAAGTGGAAGTTTATAAGCGATTAATTATCGAATCGCCGGGTATTTCTAATTATAATATAAATATTAACCTCGTAGTTTATTATATTAAGTAATACCTAAAGGATTTATTTAACGAAACCGGCTTAATCGCTATAAACTAGGGTTTTTTTTACTTCGTTTAAAATCTTTATTTTCTGCTTCCAAATCTCTCGTACTTTTTCGTTAACGTAATTAAGGGAGTATAAAATCCGTTTCTTAATAATATTAAGCTTTTTTAAGGCGTAAAGGAACGCTAGGTTTAAATCTCCCAGCTAGTTCTCGCGTTATCGGTACGTAAACCGATAAAAGTAAATAAGGATTCGCTAGCTTTTTAGGTCCAGATTACCGTTAAAAAAAGAGGATAAGTTATTATTCTTCCGTTATTAGGGCATTTATTTAAGGGCTTTAAGGTTAAGTCTATAATTTTATATAAAAACTTTAATTATAATATCTTTTCGGGCCTTTTATTCCTTAACTTAGGCTTTTAATTAAATAGTTCGCTATAAGATTACTAATATAATAACTCTTTCCTAAAAAGGAGATACTCCGCTTTTTATATTAACGGCTTCCTCCGTTTAAGTAATTAAAGCGGCCGTATTATTATAATCCGAGGTATTTATACCGGATTCGGTAATCTGTATTATAAGGTCGTTAATAAGGGCAGTAAATCGGTTTTTTAAGCTAGGGGTTTTTAATCGAGTATTAAGTATTATACTTCCTTTAAATAATTATAATAAAAGCAATAAAATTATTAGGGATTAGATTATAAATAACTAGGTAAAGGGCATTAATATTTATTTAATAATAAAGCTATTACTTAAAAAGGAGAATTTTATTTTATTACGCATAGCTTTTTAATTAGAGTTTTCACTTAACGGTATAGGTTTAAAACCCTAGCGTATTATTAGTGCTTTATTAGCAATAATACAGCAATGCGCTTTAGCGCAGGTTTAATTCCTAATAACTTTATCCACCTTCGGAGAAGATTCGAAAATAAACCCTATTATTAATATAAAATATTATTATTATAATAAAAAAGGTTATTTTAAGTCTACTTATTTTAAATTAGCTCGTAATAAGGAAGCTAAGACTAATAAATTAAATAATTCGAAAAAGAAAAGTTTTAAAATCAGCGCGTAATCTTAAAATTATTCGATTACTTCTCGTTAAAGGATTACGTATATTTTCCACGTAAGCTTAAATATATTTAAAGGCTTATAATAATTCTAAAAAAGTGCCCGTATTAATAAACACTTACGCTGAAAATAATTTAATTAATTACGCATTTACGTTATAATACTCTTTATATAAAGTAAAACTAATTATAAAAGGGTTAAAAGTAATCGGCGGTATTTTTATATTAATATATAAGGTATTTTAACTAAACCTTATACTTATTAACTTTAAGGGTATTATAAAAAAGATATATTAACCCTATATCGCTATTAATAAAAACCCTAAAAATAAAAGGTAATTAATTTTATTTAATTAGCTTATATTAATTAAGGAGCGGATTATACTCGACCCTGCGGCGGGATTTTAAACTTTTAAAATTAAACCTATATTATATAAAGTACTTTTTACTTATTAATTTACGCAAGCTTATAAAGGCAAATTATAATATTTTATAATTTTATAACTTTGAAAAAAAGTATATAAAACTATTAATGCTTATAATAATTATACGCCCGTAAATCCTATATTTATCGGTAACCTTCCGAAATATATCTGCGATTATAAAGAATTCTTTAAAGCGGATAAAGCTAATATATTACTATAACGAAACCAAGTAAATTATATAATTAATTTAAAGCCAGGCGCGGAAATATTATATTTTCTAATTTACCCGCTAGCTTATAATAAGTTATAAATATTATAAGAATTTCTCGATAAAATATTAAAAAGTGGAAAAATACGAAAATCCAAGAATTTAACCAAAGCATTAATTCTTTTTATTTTAAAAAAGGATAAAAGCATAAAACTTTATATCGATTATAAAGGTTTTAATAAAGTTATAGTAAAGAGTCGTTTTATACTCCCCCTAATTTCGGAGCTTTTTAATAAAATTATTAATATAAAATACTTTTCCAAAATTAACCTTAAAAATGCGTATTATTATATTCGTATTAAGGAGGGTAATAAATAAAAAACAGTATTTTAAACTAAGTACGGTTACTTTAAATTCCTTATTATATTAATAAGCTCTTATAATGCATTTATAACTTTTTAAAGTTATATTTATTAAGCGCTTAGGGAATTACTCGATTTTATTTATATAGCGTACTTAAATAATATTCTTATTTTTTTTAATAATAAGGAGTTATATATAAAACACTTCCGAAAAATTATTAAATAGCTTTAGGCAATAAACTTATATATTAAGCCTTCGAAATATTAATTTTTTTAATACGAGTTAAAATTCTTAAAATATATTATTTTAAACTATAAAATCTTTATAAATAAGTTTAAAATAAATACGATTACTACCTAGCCTAAACCTTATTTTATTTATAATATTTAATAATTTATAAGCTTTTATAATTTTTATTAATGTTTTATTTAAGGGTTTTTAAAGATTACAGCACTTTTTACACGATTACTTAAAACGAAAACCGCGAACTTATTACGGTATAGGTCGCCAGGTTTAGCAGGTGTGGAGTGGTAGCTTTAAAGGAGAGGTGTGGGGGAAAAACCCCGTAATAGATTTAAACACTCGGAGGCGATCCCATTATTATATTTATATATATATTACGCTTTAACGTATTCTAGCTTTTTCCTTTTTTTTTATCCTAGTTTTTTTTAATAAAAGTACGCTTTTATTAATAGCTTTAACTCTGGAGAGTTACCGTAATATAAAAACTAGGATTTATATATTAACTGCGTTTAAAAAAGCCTTATAATATCCTAAACCCCGTTTTTCTACCGTTTTATTACTTAAAGGGCCCGTTAATCCGTTAATTACTTAATTACTGCCTAAAAGGCTTATTAATTAATTATCCCCCGTTTACCGACTCTTTAAGCGTTATAATAGTACGCTCCGAAGAAAAGAAACGCGCGGATCGCGATATAATAGCCGTAAAGGCTTATTTTAACCCTAAAAACCTTAGTAAAGGCTCGGCTAAAAAGCTATTCGGTACCCTTATTAACCGCCGTTTAATTATTACGGCTTAATAATACCTCCGCGAGCCCGAATAAGTTACCGTTATTATAGCGGTTAACGAAGGCGATAATAAAGTTCTCGAAACGCGTAAAGCTTTTTATAAAAACTAAAAAGCCCTTAATACCCAGGAAAAGGTGGAAAGAGCCTAATACCCTTATAACGTTAATAATCTATTTAATAACCGCGTTAATTACGTTAATAAGCTTACTCGATTTTATAGCTTTAAGGAGGGTAAGCCGGGCTTTTATTTTAAAGCAGGCATTATTCTAGGTAAAAAAACCTGGCCTAATACCGATAATATTATAACCTATACTTAGTTCCAGGATTATATCCAGAATAAGCCGGAGGCCTTATAAATGGAATTTAAACTCTGTTCGCTATTTATTATAATAGCCTCGGAATAAGCCGATAAGCTTTACTTAATCTTTAAAGGTTTCGATATTAACCTTTTATATTATATCCAGTGGGTAAAATACCTAGGAGTATATTTTAAAAAGGCTAATATTAACCTTTATTTAGCTTTTATTAAAAAGGAGAACTAAATCGCGGAGCTTAATAATATTATTATATATTAAGCTATTACCGCTACGCGAGCGGTTTAAAATCCCCCTTTAAAAAATCCTCCCTTTATTAACGAGCATTAAAGCACCCCGGTATTAGGTTTAACGGGTGTTATTAGCGTTATAAGCGCCTTTAGATAAGTTAACTATAATATTAAAATACTCGATCCCTTAATCTTTTTAAACCGCTTAAAAAAAACGATTAATCTTTTAAGGCTTAGTATACTAATATTAAGAATAAAGTGGAGGTAAATTATAATTACTTCGCTAATAACCGAGCTAAAATGGTTTACGTATAGGGTTATTTAAGTAATCCGGTTATAAAAGACTTATTACCGTATTTAAGCAAAAAGTTTTCCGATTATTTAATTATTTACGATTAGCTTATAAAGTATTTTTAAGATTATTATTATAATTTAAACGCTTAAAAAAAGGTTATTAACGAGTGGTATACTTTCCATATAAATAAAATGTAAAAAAAGGATTTTTTATTTTTTAAAAACCGTTTTATAAAAATTACCTTTAAAGTGGGTATTTTAAAAAGCATTTAAAAGCAGGAGCTTAATTAACGCCTTATTACAAGCTTAATTATTACCGTAACGGGAGCTTATTATAATACTATTATTGATTTTACCCGATTTACTTAATATTATAAGCATATTTCCCTAACTTACGAAAGGGCTTAAGCTAATAATAATAATACCGGTAATAATAATAATAATATTCCGGGTAATAAAGGTCGCGGTTTTAGCGGAGGTATGCTTTAAGGAATTAATTTAAATACCCTTAACCCTCGCGGATCCCCGGCTTATTTCGGGGCTTATTAGGGTTTTATTAAAGCTAAAGCTAATAAGCTTATTAAGAAGTAATATTATTTTATTTATTATTAGGTTAGCTATAATATTAGAGATTACCCTTATAAAAAGGAGGCCGATAATTTTCGTAGAAACCGTATTAACGCTTTTAACGCAGAGTTCGCTAAAATGTATAATACTTTTACCCCTTTTAATAACTTAAAGGCCTTAACTCTTTACTTTAATAATAATTTGTTAAAAAAATAACCCTGGGGTAATTAAAGCTTATCCTAGGGTAAGTAATTTCTTTTATTAGCGTATAAGCGCTGGAAATACCCTTTAATATTATTAACCGGTATCTAGGAGGATTATTATTAGTTATAAAGTATATAGTAAACTATAATAAATTCTCTTTTTTTATGATTAACGCCTTATAAAATACTAGGGCTAAAGGTTATATCTTCGTAAACATGCATTTTACTCGTTAAATTTTAAAGCATTTATAACCTAAGTTAATTACCGGATTTATTTTATAGGAAGTAGGCGGATTCGAAGGCAAGTTTATCTAAGTTATTAACGTTATTCTGCTAATATATCTGCAGATTTAAGAATAATATATCCTAAACGTTTTTATATTCCCCCTCCGTATAAAATATAAGGTTATTTTAAGGAAACGGTTTTTTAAAGTCTATAATATTATAATTAATTATTAAAAAAGGGAACTTTTTTTTTAAGTAATTAATCCCTTAACTCTTATATATTTATTATTATTTTAATAAATAACGAGAGATTACTTTTAAAGGATTTTAAGTATTAAAGGGACGTAAAACGGCGAAACCGCTTAATAAATAAAAAGGATAAACGCCGCCGGGATAATAGGGCTTTTAAGCCGGATATATTCGAGCTAAGTAAAGCGAATAATTAATTAAACCCTTAAACCACTTAATCTCTTTTTAAAAAACGAATTAATTAATTAAAGCGGTTAGGAGAAATACCCTTAACTTAGGCAAAGAAACTCCTGGTAACTTAACCTTTGGTTTATATCCCGGACCCTAAGAATATTATACTAATATACCGGAATATAACTCCCTGCGAAAGGGATTAAAAAAAGGTATTAAAAAGATTAGTTTCTCTTTTACCCTTATTAAATACGGTTAAAGAACCCCGGCGGAGGCCAGATTCTACTCCTATTATTTTTTTTTTGTTTTTTTTAAGGCGTAATGCCCGCGGAACCTACCGTTTATAGCGTAACGGGATCGGTTAATACCGGTACCGCGTTAACCTGGTAATACTGGATACGGGGCCGTTTTTATATACCGTGAACACTAATAGAGTTAAAGTTTTTAAGGTTATACTCGATTCCTTTAAAAAGGCTATTTATATAAAAAAAAAACGAGTATAATAAAGGACTTAAAAAGAATACTAAAAAACTCCGGTAATAAGTTTAAAACCTTATTCCCTCCTATTATTCGGATTTATATAGCTTTTTTAATAAGGCGTAGTTTAACGAACTAGTATTAAACCGATTTTATAATTACCGAATTAAATTCTTACCGGATAAAAGTCTTAATAACCTTGGTTATAGCCCGCTTTATAAAATGTTTTTAAAAAAGATAAAAGAGTATTATCGGTATTTTTAAAATAACCTTAAAAAGGGCTTTATTAAGCTTAATTATATTCCCTTCGCTACCCTTATTCTGTTTATAAAAAAGGTTAACGGTAGGTTACGATTTTGCGTAAATTATTATTAACTTAACGCGTTAACTTAAAAAAACCGATACCTGCTTTTTTTAATTAAGGAGACTCTTTCCCGAATAAAATAGGCTAAAATCTTTACGAAAATCGATATCCGCTAAGCCTTTTATAAAATACGAATTAAGCCAGGGTATAAAAAGTATATTATATTTTAATTAAGATACGAATCCTATATATATAATATCCTGCCTTTTAGTTTTACGAATAAACCCTTTACGTTTTAACGGTATATTAATAACGCGTTAATGGAATATTTAAATAATTTTTATAACGCGTATATTAATAATATGATTATTTACTCCGTTAATAAGGCTAAGCATATTTATTATATCCGAAAAATTATTAAACGGTTTTAAGCGGTTAGGTTATAAGCCGATTTAAATAAGTATAAATTTTATATTATTAGAATTAAATTCCTTAGATTTATTATTAATACCGATAGCGTTACCGTGGATCCTGGTAAGATTAATATTATAAAGTCTTAGGAAAGGCTTATTATTATACGGGAGGTATAATTATTTTTAAGGTTTTATAATTTTTACCGTAAGTTTATAAAGGAGTATAAGCGCGTAACCCGCCCTTTAAATCGCCTTACTTATAAGGATACGAAATTCGATTAGGACGCCGAATATTAAAAAGCCTTTTTAAAGCTTAAGAAATAATTCCTTAAGGCTTCCGTATTAACCCATTTCTCTTATAAGAAAAAGACCCTGGTGGAAATTAATGCCTTAAATCTCGTTATAACCGGTACCCTATTTTAAAAATAAGCTAATAAGGAATAGTACCCGGTGGTATTTTATAATAAGGTTATATAAGGAATAAAATAAAATTACCTTATTTATAATAAGGAGATATTTACGGTAATACGGGTTTTAAAGGTTTAAAAACCGGAATTTATCGGTTTATAAAGGCCGATTCCTTTTATTATATTTACCGATTATCGAGTTTTAGAGTATTTCCTTATTAAGAGGTTATTAAATACTTGATAAACTACGTGGGCAGAAAACCTTATATAATATAGTTTTATAATTATATACCGGCCCGGTACGGTTAATATTACCGCGGATGCCCTCTCGAGGAAGTTAAAAGACTTAAAAACCTAAAAGGAGAAATAAATCGCTTAGCGCACCCTTTTTCTTTTATACCTATTTTATTAACCGTTAACTTAAGCAGAGTATTTCTTATTCCTTAGCTTAAATTAAAAACCCTTATAAATTAAGATATTATTAATTAATATTATTATATTATTAAAGGATATAAAGGTTTATAAGGCTAATATAAACGGTTCCGCGAACGTTTAAAAATTACCGGTTATAACCGGTCCCCTGCTTTTAAACCGATTTTTAACGGTTAACCGGGAAAGCCTAAACCTTACCTTTTACCGCGAATACTCGTAATTAAAACCAAATTCTTAATGGATTATAAAAGAGGGGTTTACGTTATTTTAAAGCCGGCTGGCTGTTCCGGACCAGGATTAATTACGTATAAAAATTATTAAGGAAGTTTATTACCGAATAATTACCGCTTACTCGGGAAGAAATAAAATAATAAAGTTAATAAGGTAGTTATATTAGTGGCCAGGAATAATAAGGAACGTTAAGCAGTATATCCGAAACTGCTTAATTTATTATTTTTTTAGGGTATTAAGAAATAAAACTCCTGGACTCTTATAACCGCTCCCGGTCTTTTAGCGGAGCTAGTAATAAATTATAATCGATTTTAAGTTAATATTAAAGGATAAATATAGGTTTAATAACGCCTTAATAATAATCTACCGGTTAAGTAAGCGATTATAAGTGGTTTCTTGCCAGAAAACGGTTATTTTACGCGGTTTTGCCCGAATATATTATAAGGGCCCTTTCCGCGTTTTCGGGTTATCCTAAACGGTTAATAGCGATTACGGGCCTTAATTTATTACGAATTTTATTAACGAGCTAGTTAAGATTTTATAAGTTAATTAACGCCTTTTATTATCCGGTTACTTATAATCCGCCGGTTAAGCGGAAATTATAAATGCGTATATTAACCAGCGCCTTAAGCCTTATATAAATTATTATTAAAATAATTGGTTTAAGGTTATTCCCGTATTAAATATAGCCTAAGCCAGCTTACCGCAGAATAATACCGGCCTAGCTCCTTATAAGATTAAAAGGGGATTCCTTATACCGTTATAATTCGATTAGTATATACGCACCGATTAAATAAAGGACTTTATACTCGCGGAGCGGTTAAACCGTAAAGAGGTATAAAGTATAATTAATACTATTAATAAATACGTTAATATTACGCGGTAAATATTAATAAAAACGTAAAAATAAATAATTAAGTAAGCGAATTATTACCGCCGAGAACCTGATTTCGGCGTAAGGGATAAAGTATTCGTGATTAAGAAAACGCATTTTATAAACCGGCCTAATAATAAGCTCGATTTTCCTTTTACCCGTTATTATTATAGGATTACCGCTATAAAGGAATACTTTTATAAACTTAAGGTTTTAAATATATAATAAGAAACCCGCGTTTTTTATATAAACCGGTTACGTAAGTTCGAGAATAACCTTATACCGGGTTAAATAACCGAGTTATCCGAGGGGGAGATTATAAACCCGGTTAAAAAAAACCTCGAGTAAAAGGTTAAAAAGATTATAACCTTTTAGATTACTAATAAAACTCTTTAGTATTAAGTTTAATAAAGGGGCTAAAATCCGGATCCCTTATAATATAACGCTAAAAGCTTTAAAAATAATCCGCAAGCTTTAAAGGCTTTTTATATAATATACCTTAATAAAACCGGCCTTTTATTAAGGTTACCGTAATAAAAGGCGGTTTTTAAAAACGATTTTTATAACCCTGATTACCCGGATAATAACCTCCCCGCCGAATTAAAGCTAATACCTATGCGGAGGGGTCGCGGTTAGCTATTAAAAAGGAAAAAGTGATTATTTTTATACTAGTGCGAATACTACCCTTTAATTAATCCTGGTAGGGAGCGTATATAATTGCGTGCGGCCGGTTTTTATTATAGATTCGTTACTTTTAAGCTCCGGTACGCACGCTAAGCCCGTTACCCGTTTAACCCCATTTAATTAGTTAAACCCCGGTTAATCCGCTTTATAACCGCTTATTTGCTAAAATACGGTGGAAACTCTTTATTTAATTATATAAAGCACACTAATTAAGCACTGGATAAAGGCCTTTTAGCTTAATTAATATAAGGTATAAATCCGAGGGTATTTTTTCTCCGCCTAGGAAATAACTAAGGATTTTAAAGGCATAAATTCGAACCACCGCTAATACTTTTTTGCCTTTTTACACCAGATTCGAGGGCGAATTTGTTTATTAGGGGGGGGTAATATTACGGTATAGGTTATTAGATCTAGTA
The DNA here is from genome assembly GCA_022539325.1 of Xylariaceae sp. FL0804. Lineage (NCBI taxonomy): Eukaryota > Fungi > Ascomycota > Sordariomycetes > Xylariales > Xylariaceae > Xylariaceae sp. FL0804. The sequence continues at coordinate 1,583,858 of JAJKLG010000007.1, read as the reverse complement.
AGTATAAAGTAATAGCTTTAAAGGAGAGGTATAAAGGAAAAACCCCGTAATAGATTTAAATACTCGAAGGCGATTTTACTATTATATTTATATGTGTACCGCGCTTTAACGCGTTTTAGCTTTTTCCTTTTTTCTTTATCCTAGTTTTTCTTAATAAAAGTACGCTTTTACTAGCAGCCTTAACTCTGGAGAGCTACCGTGATAAAACTACGGGTAATTCTTCCTCGATATATTAATAAAAGATATATTTAGGAAGTTAATAATTACTTTTTAAATAACCCCTTTTTTAATTCACTTCGATCCTTAAAAAGCGATAAGGATAAAAATTAATACGTTTAAAATCGCTATAATTAAAATACTCTTTTAATAGGATAATAAAGGGTATTAGTATTTTATAGTATTTTACTCCCGGAAATTTATTAATACGGAGTTAAATTACAAGACTCCCGATTAAGAAATATTAGTTATAATAAATTACTTTAAGTAATAGCGATATTACCTTTAATGTAATAAATATATAATTAAAATCCTATTTAATTACTTTAATTTACGGAGTTTTATAATTTAAAAAAACTTAAATCCTCGTTAAGCATAATAGTGTATTTTGCTTACTTAATTTAACTTTATTATTAAATACCGGCCGGGGATTTATAACCCCGTTAATCTTATATTAAAATAACCGAATTATTTAACCGAAAAAGTAAATAACTCGATATTACTTTTTATATTAAAAAGAAAGCTTAAAATATAATAAGTTTTTATAAAAGGAGAATAAACTTTAAAAGTCTTAGCCACCGTAAAGTACTACGCAGTAAAAGGATAATATAGGAGGGTATTAGCTTAATATATTACCCGTATAAAAGCGTAAATATATATATAAAGTAATAACCTATTCGAATTTAAAAGCTTAAAACAATTATTAGATTTAATATAAGAAATTTAACGGAAAAACCCCGAATATTATTAGGTTATAAAGTTTATTACAGATAATACTTAATTAATGTTTTAATAATCCTTAAGACTTAAAAAACTAATTTTACGAAATAAACGGGTTTATATATTTTAGGAGAAATCCCTTTAATAATAGCTAATTAAGCTTTATTATAATAACCTATTAGCAGGTTACTTTAAAGTTAATCGCACTTAAAAATTATTATCTCGTAAATTCTTTTTAAAAAAATAAATAAGGATATTAGGGAATATATTAAACGGTATAAAATCTGTTTTAAATTAAAAGCGAAATATTACCGACCTTATAAAAACCTAAACTTATTATTAGTTCCTATATATTTAATATAAAAATTATCTATGGATTTTATAACGGGATTACCAGGTATATAATATAATATTAAGGAAATTAACGCTATTTTAGTTATTATAAACCGGATAACGAAAATAACCTTTTTTCCCTTATTTCTTATATAATTAACGGTATAAAACTAATAAAATTATTTTACTTTAAGATTAAATACTAATATAACGCGCTTTTAAGCATCGTTTTAAATAAAAGATTAATTTTTATTAATAAATTCTAATTAAATTTATATTATTATAATAAAATCCGATAAAGGTTATTAACCGTATTTTACCCGTAAATTAATAAGTAAACGGAGCGAATAAATTAAATACTCGAAAATTATTTTCGATATTTTATTAATAATAATCTTCTTATTTAATTAAAATTATTATTTTATACGTTTTTTATAATAAACTAAGTAATTAATAAGATTATAAGAGTTTTATTATTCGAGATATTATACGGTTATTATCCCGAATTTCGCTTTTATTTAAAAACTTAGGAGAAAAAAATCCCTGGAGTAAAAAATCGCATAAACCGCTTATAAAAACTCCGGTAAAATCTCCGTAATTAATAATAACGGGCTATTAATATATAAGCGGAATATTATAATAAAAAATATAAACTTATTAAGTTTAAAGTAAAGGATAAAGTATAATTATTAACTTAAAATCTTTTATTAATATTTTGAAAATTATAACTTAAGTTTATCGAACCCTTTAAAGTTTTTAAAGTAATAAGTTTATAAGCGTATTAGCTTAAGTTATTTATTAAATACTCGCGGCTTTATAATATTTTCCTAATCCAGTTATTAAAGCTATAAAATATAAAAGATCCAGGAATAAAAGTAATTTTAAATCTAAAAAATAATAAAGATTAAAAAATAAAAAAAGTTATTAATTATAAATTTAATAATAATGGAAATAATTATTACTTATTAAAGTGGAAAGGCTAGTCTTCGGAATATAATTAATAAAAACTCGAAAATAAACTTAATTATCCTAAATTAATTACCAAATTTAAAAAAAAAACGAAAACTAAACGTTTTTCCCAGAAAGGGGGGAATAAAAAATAAGTAAAAAAGCACGTACCGGTATAAAAAAATTAATTTTATATTTTTATAAGAAGATCCCAGGATAGGATATTAAAAAACTCTTAGGTATATATTAAAACACGCCTTAATAAAACCGAATTCCCCTTAGGCTAATAAAACTCTATTTATATTTATAATAATTATATTACGCTTTATATTAAGCTATAACCCTAAGGAATTAACTTAAAATATTAGAATATTTACTGGTAATAAGGTTACGGCGGCCTAAAAGTCCGCTAGGCGGGAATTATTATCCCACTCGGTAAAAACAGTTTTTAATTCCTATAAAAACTAATATATTATAATATTTTAAGCTAGGGTATTATAAACGTTAGGGAATAAACAGAGGGCTAAAGCCCGGATATACGCTTATTAATTAATTAAGTTTTAGATTCGGGTTAAAATCGACCTTAATATATAATCGGAAAAATATATACCGCGAATAAAAATAAAAGCATAATAATAATCGTTATAAGGTAATAATATTTTATTATTATTATATTATATATAGTGCGGGCTTTATCGGTAATATAAAAAGTATTAATAAAATTCCACTTTAAGCGGTATATAATATATATTATACGGAACGTATTATTAAATCGGAATAAGTACTTTAATAGTTTTTAACGGAACTTAAAAAGCCGATTATACTCGCCTTTATTATTTTTATTAAAAAACTCGTTAATTATATTTATAAAATAAATAAAACGTAATATTTTAAACCTTATTAGGCTAAAAACCTAAGAAATAATAATTAATTAATAAATATATTATAAGAATATTTAATAAAATATATAAGCAAATAAAGCTTTTTAGCTTTCTTATATAAATACCGAGAGCAGGTAAATAACGCGGGGTTAATAAACGTATAAACCGAAAAATTAAGGGTTTTACCTAATACCGTTTAATAAACCTTACTTATACGCCCGAAATAAAGGGTATATACGGTTAAAGCGGTTTTAAGTTTAGCTTAGAGCTTTTTACCGTTTTTTTGCGGCCGAGAACTATAAAAACGCTTTTATTTCTTTTTAATTATATAATGCTTTTTAACGCCGTTATATTTATTATAACGGTTACCGCGAGGGCCGTTATAGGGATTATAAGCAGGGCTATAAGCAAAGCGAGTAAAAGCGCGCTTATTATCGGAGTCCTCCTCGTTTAAGCCTTTAGCGGATAAAATATTACCCTCCCTAAAACCACCCGGACGAGATTAAACGGAACCTATAAATTCCTTAATAGGATTAACGGCGGAATTACCTCGATCTTCCTTTAAAGAAAAAACCCGGTTATTAAAACGCGTATTATTTATATCCGTATCGCTTTATACGGTAAAATTATTATTCGAAAACGCATAATTCTCTTTAAGCTAAGCTTAAGTTTAAGCGAATAAAGCTTTTTCCCGAGTAAGCCTTTATTATAAACCCGCTAATAAATCGTTTTATAAATCGATTTATATATTATTAAACACGGGTATTATAAGCTACGCTTTAATACCGAATATATATAAAAATATACCCGATTAAATCTTAAAAAGGGGTTATTTATAAATATTATAGTAATAATTCGATTAGCGTTTATATATTAAAGTTCTGGTTATTATTTCGAAAAATACACGAATAAGAATTATTATTATATAAAAAATAAAATAAAGCTAATAATATAGGTTATAATGTATTTATTTATTTATAGGTATACGTAATATTAACGCGGATTTAAACCGACCTATATTAAATTAATAATTTAAACGCGGTTATTACCTATTATATTATTAACTATAATAAAGATTTATTAATAGGTTAAGGCTTATAATTATACCCAAATTATTAAAAGGCTTTAATAAATAACGGTAAAAAGAATAAAAACGTTTTCCTTAAAAGGGGGGATAATTATTACGGTAGGCTATACCCTAACTAATCCGGAGCGGTATCGGCTTAAAATCGGCTATTAAAATATATATATACGTGGCCGCGGCTTTTACCTTATAAGTATCCCTTATAGTTTAATATTATTATTATTTTACCCTTTATATTTAATCCCACCTATGCCTAGCTTCCTACCTGCTTTAATATAAAACCACCCGGCTTAATATTATTAGCGATATTATATCGCGTATTATAGTATACGGTACCGTAAAATCCGCTAAAAAAAACGTTCCCGTTTTTTAATTAAGCGGGAAAAAGCCCAGATTATTAAGGCATACCGGGATTTTCCTAAGAAAACGTGGGCGTAAATTAAAAAAAAACCCCGGGTTTTTTATAGCGTTTTAATTATACGCCGCGTATACCACTGCTCCGGCCTTTATAAGTAGTATGCGGTTAAGCGGATTAAGTTATTAAAAGATAACGCACGTAAAAGGCTCGAATTCGCGTTATTTTATAATACCCCGGAGAGCTTAAAGGAGATTTTATATACACTTTTTTTTAACAAATACACTATTTAGAATAATCCGGATAATCCGGGCTATTAAATAATCTATTACTTTTATAAGCGGTATTAAAGGGATTTTATAAATAAGCAAACTTATATAAAGCCCCGGATTTCGATTATAGTATAGGCTATAATTTAATAACGCGGCCGAGAAAGCGGCCTCTCGAATTTATAATTCCCCGAGCCGGACCCGGACTCTGCACGCGGAGAAATAAGCGCAGAGTTTTATAAAAAAGTTTTTAAAAAAGCCCTGCTTCCGTTTTACAAGCCTAGTAATCCCTTTATAAAGGATAATGCTTAAATTCACCGCGTAGAAAGCGTATAAAAGTAATATTAACGGCACGGTATTTAGCGTTTAAATTAGCCCCCTTATAGCCTAGATTTTAACCTTATTAAGTATATTTAAAACCTTTTAAAACGGGAAATACGTTAATTAAAGCTTAAATTTAATACCCTAAAAGATAATATCGCGGATTAAGCTTATATAAGGGAATTAATTTAAAAAGTATAGGAAAACATCGATTTAAATATAATAGTAATATTAATTAAGAGTATATAAAACCGGCTAACGGTAATAATTCAAGCGGAGGGGTAATATACGCATTATTAAATTCTTTACATTATAATACAAATTATAGCTTTAATAAGTGTGAATTACTTGACTTATAAACCTTTAAAGATAGGGGGTGGTGGTGGTCAGGGGGTGCTGGTGGGGCCCTGACCGCAGACTTCTGGGAGGTGACTGTACCTTAGGTACCGGTACCATCCTCGGCCTCACTCATGTCGTGCAATCGAGACGGGCATCATCAACTTCGGTTTGCGCGTCTCAGAGTCATGTGATGGCCCAGGTACTACTGTAAATGCGGCAGATGTGCTGCATCGAACACGCCGCTCCCTGCCCCTCAAAGACACACCATCTCAGTGCCCACCAAGATACGTACCGTAGCAGGAACACAACTCTGACGAGGAAAGACTTCTCCAAGGGCTCGGGAATAAAGACATCAGGCTTTTCCATTGGGAGCATTGACTGACAGTCAGACTCGCTCCTTTCCAGCCTCTAAACTGAGCGTGCGATCCAGGCCGATCACGCCTCAGTCCAATAGCAGCGCGCTTGCCCTTTTCTTCTCCTTTTCCTCGCGCTGCCGCCGTCCGACGGTGCCTGCCTATACCTCCGCCACTCGCGCGCACCTCCTGATGCAACCTAGCTAGTACCCCCCTTCCTCACTCTCTTATACAAAGGACAGCGGCCTCGCAGCTCTCGAGGCATCGTACTCGCCCTGTCCCACGGCCGTCGAGGTCGAGGTTGAAGTCGTAGTCGTAGTCGTCGAGGCCGAAGCCGACGACGCCGTGCTGCGTACGGACCCGCCCCGCGCGAGCAGTACTAGTCCACCACCACCCCCCGTAATCCTCGGCGTCATCGTCGTCGTCGAATTCATCATAGTCGTCATCATCATCATCTGGCGCTGACGCGCCGCGCGCATGGTGTAGCAGCGAAGCACGCCGAGGTAGAAGGCCACCGAGGCCGCGAGCGCTCCCTTGCCGCCGCCCCCGCCGCCGTCCCCCCACTCCCAGGCCAGCCAGGCGCTCACGCCGGCGTCGACGCGGCGCTGCTCCGCCAGCAGCACGAACCGCGCCAGGTGGTCGGCGAGGTCCCAGTTGTCGATGCGTCGTCTCGTCGTCGTCGTCGTCTTCGTCGGCGTCGAGGAACGCTGCTGGCTACTGCTGCTGCTGCTGGTGCTGAAGCCGCCGCCGCCGCGGCGGCTGGGGAGGCACGGCTTCGGCTTCGGTTTCGGCGTCGGCGTCGTCGGCGTGACGATGATGGTAGTGGCGTCGGACGCGAGGGAGGACGAGGAGGAGGCGGAATTGGACTTGGTGAGGAGGTTCGACGAGGAGGAGGAGGAGGTGGGAATGGGAAAGGGCGGGTTGTCGGTCCATCGGTCCTCGACGTCGTCGTGCTTGAGCGTCTGCAGGTCGAAGAATAGCGCCTCGGCCGCCCAGTACGCGTTGTGCCTCCGGCGCGACGCGGCTGGGTCCGACTCGGCGGCGGCTGCAGCCAAGGCGGCGGTGGCGATGGTCGGGCTGGTGGTGGTAAGGGCAGCCGAGGGGAGCGTCGGGGAGGCGATCGCGTCGTCGTACAGGTGCTCGTCGTAGTAGTGGCGCGCGAACTCGGCGCCCAGCTCCATCATCTCGGGACTGCTGACTGGGAGGGCAATCGAATTAGCAACGGCATTTTCCATCCATCCATATCCGGACAGAGAGCAGCAGCAGCCGCCAGCTCTCGCATCGTCCCATCACCACTTACTGAACTCCTTAAGCGCCGTCTGGTCGACCTCAAACTCGTCCGCGACCTCGCGCAGCGGCCTCTCGAGCTCGTTCCACAGCACCCCCTCGACGCTCTCGTCCCACTCCTGCCGCCTGGCACTCCTGGCACTCCTGGCACTCCGGCCACTTCGGGCGCTCCGCGTGCTGCTGCTGCTGCGGAGGCCGCCGCCACCACGGTCGCCGCTGCTGCCTGCGCCGCTTGCCGCGGAACCGGGCATGGCCCCCCAGCGAGTGGCGCCGCCGAGCACGCCCGGCGACGACGAGGTCGACAGCGTCCGCTGCAGCAGGCCGAGGCTGCGGGTCGACCGGTGGTGGTGCGAGCCCGTAGTGCGTCGCGCAGTAGTAGCAGTCACGGGGCTGCTGCTGTTGCTGTTGCTGCCCCCGCTGTCGTCGGCGGCGTTGCTGCTGCTCTGCGAGGGCTGGCGCGAGGGCAGGAGCGCAGGCGACGGTGATGGTGGCGCGGCGGGGTCGGGTCGCAGGCGCTCGATCAGCTGCGCGAGCATGGCGACGGTTGCTTGGGCGTGGCGCATGTCCTCCATCTTTGTCGTCGGGCTCGAGGGCTGTCGGCGCCTAGGCAGGTGTGTGGTGGGGTGGGGTGGTGGGATACTGTTGACGAGGACGAGGTGAGGTAGGCGGTGGACGTATCTTGATCGGGGATGGGCAGCTGATTGCTTGTTGATAAGACCAGTCGTTACCGCGTGGGTGCTGATTTCTTTTTCGTCCAGAAAAATTGAATTTGGGCAGGAAGATGTTGGGGGTTGTTTATATGTGAAAGAGTGCGCAGTACGTGGTGTCTGATGTTGATCATGCTGGTGGCGGTGGTTGCCGGACATGGGGCGCGAGGGTTGCTGGAGCAAACAACATGATCAAAGCTGGTTAGAGTGACCTTGGATCGAGGCTTATCGCACAGGCACGAGAGTATTCCCGAGCTGCTTCGAAATACCGAGCCCAAGAGGAGATTTGCATACATTGCTTCGAACCAAGGACCCTATCTCTCCAGAACAGATCGCTCAGCCAGTAAGCTCCCCTTAATACTCTATTGACAACTCGGCAACGGTTGGCGTGATCCTATCTCTACTGAGTACTGCGATAGATGGGTAGGCAGGCTCGAACGGCGGTATCAGGTAAGTTCCAAGGATTTATTTGACGTAAGTATATCGCTACGTGCTGGACTCGACTCTGCTCAGCACGGGACGAAACGCGTTAGCTGAATCGCCTTGGTCGGTTGATTCATCACATGGCAGCTTGCCTTTCATAGTTGACTACACCCTCACGGAGGTCATATCGCTATTCGAGGTCGTGAGCTGTCATGGAAGACCGGCGCGCTCGGGACACGCCAGACGCATCATGAACACTGCCGGTGGTGATAGTTGTAGTCGAACGCCTTCAGCACGCCGACGAGATGCGCGACGGTGGCCAGCACGACGAGCACGTGGAAGATCTGGTGCGATGACCCCCACACGTCGAACGCGCCCGGCCGCACGCTCTCCGGAAACCGCGTCTGTGTCGCTCCCCAGCCTCAGCCGTCAGCAGCAGCGTCTGAGAGAAGGGACGGGAGGGGTCAAGAGAAGGAGATGCCAGTCAGTGTGCACGCACACTTCCCGCTGCTGCTGCTGCTCCTCCTACTACTACTACTACTACCACCAGACTACTACTACTCACCGCGTAGACGACGGCCCCGAGCAGGAAGAGCCCGCCCTCGGCCAGGTAGTACGCCAGGCTGGCCTGGCGCAGCATCTGGCGGAAGCCGAAGCGCACGATGCCGTTGACGACGGGCGCGAGGCCGCCCGACAGGCCCGCCACGACGAAGGTCAGCAGCCGCAGGGTGCGCCAGCGCGGGCCCTGGAACTGCGGCGCCAGCATGACGACGGCCGAGACGAGCGAGAGGACCGCGATCTGTGGTTTTTTCATTAGGTCGGGCCGCGGGGGGGAGCAGCAGAGTGAGCCGAGGTTCAAGTTCATAGGAGACGCGAGAAACGATCGACCGGACGGACAGGGACGGACGGGGTGGGCCGAGCTTGATGCATGAAGGAGGAGTCGAGGGTGCAGAGGAAAAAGAGAGAGAGAGAAAGAGAGAGAACGAGTCAGCAGCAACGTACCATGGACCAGTAGACGGCCCTCAGTGTGTGCTCGCACCAGAAGGCGACGAAGATGCCGCTCACAAAGCAGCCAAACGTCAGGACGACGATGCCGACGAGGTCGAGGCGTAGCCAGCGGGACTCGACCTCGCGCGAGTGGCACATGAGCGTGTGGTAAGCGCTCGACTTGAAACGCCTCGAGTCAGTACTCGTTCACTATATATTTTGTCTTCTCTCTCGAAAATGCCTTGCGCAGTGAGTTCCGGGTTATGCAGACGAGTAGGTTTCGTCTCTTCGGGAGAACCGAGGCCGGCCCTGTAGGCAACAGGCTGGGAAGGGCAAAAAGGAAGGACAGGACACCGGAATTTCACTCACGAGCCCGAGGCACGCCGTGGCGCTCAGCAGCAGCACGGCGATGACGGCGTAGGCGGCGGCCGTCAGGTTCGGGAAGCGCGTGCACAGGTAGGCAAGCACGTAGCCCTCGCCGAGCAGCAGCGCAACGGCTGGCACTGCAACTCGCGGAGTCAGTACCTCATCATTAACTCGACCAGAAGGTTTTCTTCTTCTTTTTTCCCGCTCTTGATCCAGGAATTGGCAGCAAGCACGTCTCGAAAGCAGCCATATTCCCGCGGGCGAGGGTGGAAGGAATGACTTCTGGCCAGATGAGCTCACCCAGGTGCGTGTAGATGTTGACCGTCTCATTGTGCAGGTACGTCCACGAGCGCAGGCAAGCCGCCGTCGAGTGGGACACGGGCCGGTAGCCGTGCCGGATAAACTTGTTGTCCTGGTGCCAGGCCGGCAGCTCGTCGTACGAGATCAGCTCTTGGCGGCGCTGGTGGTGCCGCCGTCCCTTGGTGCTGCCGCGGCCACCGCCATTCCCGTCTGCCTGCGCCGAGGGCGTGTCGTCGGCGGCCAGGCCGGTCTTGAGGGTTGCGGATGGACAGGGCGAGCGCGGCCGCTTCTCGTTCTTCTCGGCGTCGCTGGTGTCCGGATCCCGGTTGCTATGACGGCTCGGCGGCGTGGCCTCTATGGTCGAGTGGGGCGAGGCCATCGTGTAGAGCACAGCATATGCAGTACCTAGGGCAGGTAGATGTTGTGGATTCAGGGGGGGAAAGCCCCGGTGCCAAATCGATCTATCAGAAACGTCCGCAGTATAGTATGATGCATTTAGGTGCCGGTATCGAGGAAAGTCGATCAACACAGACACTCGGTTACACCCAAAGCGTCCATTGGTCGTATCAACAGTTGGGTGAGATTGTTGGGCGGGGGTTCGGCTCGCAGATATATGCCTACTGCCTCCTGACATATGGTCTCATCCCACGACAAGCGGGCATCTGCCGAATAAGGCTGGATAAAAGACGGTCGAACGGCTTGAATAGCCGTGACCTTCGTCCAAACAACCCGGGACGGGGGAGCCAGGCTCCAGCTGAGTCTTCAAATCATCGGGCTCGGTTACCGGGTCCGCACTGTCGCAACCCGGGATGTGACATCACCAGGGGCTGAAATAATTGGTGGGCTGCAGTGCTGCACCTGAAGATCTCCGCAGACCTCGGCGACCAGGGGCCCCAAAGAGGGATCGAGAGGGACGGAGGCATCTGACAATGCTGCCGAATCGACTCGACCACGCAGCGGCCTAACCTCGAAATGCAGAGCATGAGGTACGGATGCTGGCCGCGGAAAGCTCCGGCCCAGGATATGGGGACCCTTCGTGGACCTCGCTGGCCATCCTCACCCACAAGAGGGGCTCTGTGTTGTCTATCACGCCGGTACTCTGGGCGAAAAGAGGGGGAAAAAACCCGCGAGGAGGATTCATCGCACAAGACCAACACCAAGAGACAGTGTGTGAAGTTGGATTGGCGCTTACCTGGCCATGGTCAACACGTAGTCCCAAGCACCAACCATACCTACTACCTTAGATACCGAGGTACACAGCAAGGCAGCTACTGTGAAACGCTGTGGGAGCAGGCCGAGTCAAAGCACGCGTATCCCGAAGACAGCAGAAACCGTGCCCGTTCCGTAGATGACTGACAGGCACATCGGAGCGCCTCCAGACTCGACGCGGGCAAGTGATAGGTCTTGCGCGAGAGCGAGACAGATGACGGACCGCCGAACAGTAGAATAAGTGGTTATGCTCAAATGGGGTCAGAAGCCCAGGATGTTAGACGACCCTCGCTCTCAGTACTCCGTACAGCGTAGCGAGGATTCAATAGGAAGCATCCTCGGCTAGTTGGAGATGCGCATTGGCGAAAACACACCAACCTGAGCCGATTCGGGCACGCTTCGGGTAGTGGCGGATATGTTACGGGTCATGGTCAAGCAAACGGTCACCGAGGATGAATACAGCCCGTCCGGAGCAGGCGGAGAATAGTCTGTCCCGAGGAAAAGTCTGTCGCAGAGAAACCATTAGAGCCGACGCAAGACACGAGGACAGTCACGGTATCAGTTAGACCGTAGCTCTCAGAAGTGAGATGGCTCTTGAGCTTCGCAACGGGCCAGCGCCATTCGAGCGAGGCTGGCCGTGGCTTTCACGGAGCTCCCACTTCTGTTGGGCGATGCAGGAAAAGAAAGAAGACTGCAGGAGAAGTGGGCACGTGGGATCCCCATTGTCCACGAGAAAAGCGGAGAAGCAAACGGTAAGGGGGGGATGGAGCTGCAGCCCTGCCAGTTGCTGATTCCCACAAAGACCCCCATACATTTCCGGGGATGAGGCTGACGATTGCCAGAAGCATGCCGCAGCAAAGTTGTGAACCCGTGATCTCGCTTGCGGCTGACAATGGTCCATAAGCCAGCAGCGTCTCTTCTAGTGGGTGGGATTCTCAAGCCACAACCACCGCCGCCCCTGCGGCACTACCGGAGCGAGCGCACATGGAGCGGCACGACCGGAGCTTGGGTGCCGACCATATCCTCTCAACTCGCTGCGCCTCGTCTGAGTTGAGGATATGGCCAAGAGGTAACGATGTAAAGATGTGAAAGGGCTAAGGAATTCAGTTGGCACATAGTTCAGGTACATGGGGAGTTGGAGAGGACGCTTGGCGATTGCGAACGCCATCGTGGACAGGTAATCTGCATAGTAAGCAGTCGGTCTGTATTCCATTACTCCGGGGGCGCACACGTGGACCGCTTGACCCTCGTTTGGATAGAGGTAGGACTCGAGATGAATTCGTCGCAGGATGCAGAGACGTGGGAAAGCACACGGCGAGCAATGTGCGTCGAATTGGTGCAAGGAATCTCGCAACACCCTAGACCAGCCGGCGAGGTCTGCTCCTGGTGTCGCCGGAGACGGGCTAGGCATCTACACGACGAGAAGAAATAGTAATGTAGTCAATAACGGAATAAAATCTCCAGTAGCATGTCGCGTGAGGAGAATGGAAAAAGATAGTGGTCTATATTGTTTTGCGCTGGGTTGGTTCTTATTGCCCGTGACTTTGGAGGGGATGGCGGGGCGCGGGTCACGATGCGCTTCGATGCGCACCACCAAAACAAGGGGCGCTTTGCTCGTCTGAGTCGTAGTTCCCGACCCAAAACTCAGAAAAGTCGAAGGACAAGGCCATACCATCCGAATGACCACTGGAGCCATCAGGAAAGCCGTTTGGAAACCTAGGGTCGCCGTTTGGCAGATATGCTGCGCGACACGGCGTGGTCGGGAGGGCGCGACTACGCGCCCAGGGCCCACGATGCGCGGTTGGCCATGTCGTGAATTTCGCAGATAGAGCGCGAGGTCGGCGTAAGTACTGTCGATCATGAGGTACAGCTAGAACAGCTCCGACGCCGTGACAATCAACGCAGGAAAGACGGATACTACGTGGGAGACGGCGACGGTCCCAGAGTGCAGATGTGTGCATTGCGGATAGCTTCATGTGCGCGCATGCGGCTCACTTGGGCCACGCAGCGCCAGGCCAGGTCCGGAGCTTGCCAGAACCATGACGCGGCATATCTGACATCGGGGATGCGAAGCGCAGCCTTGCGCTTCACGCAAATGTGGTCGTGAGCAATATTACGCGTGTCGTGCAAGTGGCATGTTGAGTGCGACTGCGCATGTCCAGAGTCGACAGGAAATATCAAGGCGAGTACAGAGTCAAGGCCGCGAATTGGTGTTATTAGATTAGTTCTATTTTAGACTGTAGGTAGGGACTATGCGCGGCGGTGGGATCACGTGTGGGCTGCGCCAATGGTCAGCGAGTGAGCACAACATCCAAGAAGAGAGGCGAGAAGAGAAGAGACAAGAAGAGGGAGAAGACAGGAACGCGAGGACAGTGATCGGGCGGGAGGAGAGGGGGACGATGGGAAGCTCTGGTGAGAGAATGCGATCAACCTCGACAAGCATTTCGAGGCGCATGTTCTGATTCGTCGGCAACGGGTTGGAGGGATCGACTGCAGTCCCCAGCCAATCAGAAAATTCGAGACGACCGCCCGCCCGCTGCACGGCTCGCCCAAAATGGCCTGGAGGGAAGAGCTGGCAGAGCTGTGAGAGGCCGAGAGCGCCAGGCTCCGGATCACAACTTTCTGCTTTATTTTCGATCGCCGCGGGCCAAGCCGGCCTAGCTGCGTGTGGTGCTGGCAGGGGAGGATCTAAACCCAAACAGGCAGAAACCAGTCACGTTTCATCGACGAGACAATGCAATCCATCCGACAGCATGGCACACGCACAACATCTCTCCACCGATCTGTTGGCCCGCCCATCGTGGCAGGTGATTACATACAGTTGCGGGCAGTTCGAGAGTGCTCAGAGGCAGAGGTGCAAGAATGCCCATAGAGACTCTGCAAGCAAGCAATCAAGCAAGCAAGTTGGCCGATGCACCGTTACAGTTGTCATCATTATTTCATGAAAGCTCCTGCAGCAACAGCATTGTCATGAGAAACCTCGACTCACGTAGATGCTGGTGAGTATAAGTCTACCGCGAATAAATAAGGTAAGGTAGTGATGAATAGCACACATCAAATGTGAGGTGCTGGATATTTGCTACTGTCTTCAAAAGAATATGAGGGATGGAAACGCTGCAGCGATAGTGAGGTGCAGGCAGTATTTAGCAGTTGTCCTCGATAAATGGTTGACTTCTACTTTCTCAGTGCAGCCTGGTCCAACACTCCCGCAGCGCTCCGATTTGATTTTTGTTTTTATTTTTTTGTGTCTGGCTTTCAGGATGGAGGGGGAGCGAGAGAGAGAGAGAGGAGGGCTGTGGCAGCTGATTTGGAGTAGGTCGGTAGGCGGGCGGGCAAGCTTGGGCGACTGCCCCGGGTTGGCCTATTTTTCGCCCTTACTGATTGCGCGCGTCCCCCCGCGCCGTATAAGACCAAGCTCGCCGTCTCGCCGTCGCGCCCCATCCACCACCCGCCCCCCCTTCTTGCTCTTTCTTCTTCTCTTATAGAAAGACATCATCAACCACCCATCACCAGCTATTCTTCATCCCGTCTCGATCAAATAGGCATCGCGCTTTCAATCTATCTCATCAGATTCATCATTCATCCGACAATCCACGCCTTCCACGCCCCCTCAATCATATCCATTCAGTCGAAATGGGTCCCAAGAAGACTGAGAGCGCTCCCAAGGCCAAGAGCGCCCATGGCTCCTACCAGGTGTGTGCCGCCACCCTCGGACCTGTCCGGTCTGCCCGGGATGAGATCGAGTACTGACTGTATGCAGGACATGATCACGGATGCCATCGTCGTTGTAGGCATCTCTTTTCCTTGACTTCCGGCGCATTGTGCGCTGTCGCGCCGCCCGGGGTCGCTTACCCGGGCCCTACAAAGCTGGCTGCCTCGGGCCTGGACAGGCACCTGCTCCTGCTTCGGCTTTCATATCCTGCCGATGCTTTGCAACCTAGTCCACCATGCTGATCCATCTTCCATGCTCATAGCTCAAGGACCGCAACGGTTCCAGGTATGTGCCGTCCCTTTCCCCCAAAGTGTCCACGTGGTCGCATGACCCCAACCTGCGCGGTCGCCACCCACTAGGAGCATGACACGGTGCTAACCTTCACACAGCCGCCAAAAGCTCAAGAAGTATGTCAAGGCCAACAACACGATCAATGCCACAGATGCCATGTTCGACTCGCTCTTCAACAAGGCCCTGAAGACTGGCGTCGAGAAGGGCGTCTTTGAGCAGCCCAAGGGTACGTGTCACTGCTTGATGGCCTAGTCCTTGCTTGCGCATATAGTCTGACATGCTTCCAGGACCTTCTGGCGGCACCAAGCTGTCCAAGAAGTCGAAGCCTGTCGCTGCGAAGCCCGCTGCTGCTGCTAAGCCTGCGGCGAAGAAGGAGGGCGAGGAGAAGGAGAAGAAGCCTGCCGCCAAGAAGGCCGCTCCCAAGAAGGCTGCTGCTACCACTACCAAGAAGGCTGCTCCCAAGAAGAAGGCTGCTGCTCCCAAGACCGCTACTACCAAGGCGCCTGCTACCACCACTAAGAAGGCTGCTCCCAAGAAGGCTGCTGCTCCCAAGAAGGATGTGAGTCTTCGTTGCCTGTCCCCATCTGGAGTTTTCCCGTGTCTAACAGAACGCCAGGCCCCTGCTGTCGTTGACAAGCCGACCACCCTGACCAAGACCAAGTCGGGTAGAGTAGCCAAGACCGCGGCTAAGCCTGCTGCCCCCAAGAAGGCAGCGCCCAAGAAGGCCGCCACCAAGAAGGCCGCACCCAAGAAGGAAGCCAAGGCTGAGGCCGCATCGTGAGCATGTCGCCGTGCAGGTTTCTTGTCTTTTTGCGGGTTGGGTTATTCATCTGATTATACTTGGGACTCGGCGGTCGACTGGCGTTAGGAAACTGGGTAACAAGGAGACGCGTGCTGCTGTCTTGCGGTTCTTCTACTGCTCCTGAGGCAAGGGAGCGGGGTTCGCGGGTGTTTGTTTTGGCATGGCTGCCTGGACGAGGGTAGCACCCCTGGTCTGCCTGCGGAATGTTGTCATGCTGGAGGGTTTCTGCCTTGACGATGTTGGTTCGGGCCTTTACACCCGGTCTGTTGGAGGTTGGCTGGTCTGGACCAGCATGCACATATTCTACAGTCATGGCAGGTCGCGAAGGGGTGTTGGGAACTGACGATGTGATGAGTGCTGCATCTGTAATTATACCTCAATGAATGGACAAGGGCATATTTCAGAAGCTGTTGATCCTGTCTTCCTCGCTTCGTGACGTTGTATTCATCCTTTCTGGCCGCACAGGTCGGCAGGAGGGGCATCAACAGAAAGGGGCGTGGCCCGCGGCCGTTTGTTTACCTCGTTAAGCTCAGGGGAAAGCAGCTGGGCACAGGCTTGGCTGATCCGATAGCGAGTCACGTGGGAGGGGTTCACGACCAAAGTCTCAAGATGGGCCTCGAATTCTTGGCAGCAGCCCAACCTTATCGTACCAATTGTCCAGTCATCTTGGTCATGCTTGTCCTATTAGACTCGGGGCTATATTGCTGCATGGTGAACTCTGGACTTGTGATGCCCATGTTCGATCCGTGGTGTAGCACAGAGATAACCCTCGTTGTCTATAGGCAATGGCAATGCTCTTCAAAGATACATTATCCTACTGGTTTTTGAATGCTGCTGGTCTCTTCAACCCTGTGCAGGTACTTGTCTCGCTTGTCTATCGACAAACTTAGGATTACTGATTGGGCTTAAGGTCCTGGGCCGGAACTAATCAAAGCTCACTCGTTCTGTTCTACCAGCCTATAGTTCCAGATAACTAAATATACCAACTCCTGTCCTGGTATTAGCAGATCGGTGTGAAGCTGTCCTCACTCTGCGTACAAGACATGGACTGCAAGGACAGCGCACCCAAGGCAGGGAGCAGACATGTGCTTATCGTCAAGGCATCATGGTCCGTGCGCTGTGTATGATAGGCTTCGCCGCTTTGGGCTGGCTTCGGGGGCCGCATTCCTTCGGCTCGTTCTCCCCAGTCACCCGGATCTGCACCTCACATTATTCATTCCACGGTACCGACTACATCACCAACGACCAACGCTCTCGGCGTGCCGTGTTCAGCGCTCCCGCAGCAGAGTTGTAACTTCACCAGACGGTAGACATGTCCATCTTGTCCTACAGTCTGGTTGAGTCACAATTGCCAACCGCCGCGTCAGATCTCTGACAGGAAAGCGTCTGCCTTGAGCCTGAGCCTGGGCGCTTGCGCGTACCGCCGGACCAGACCAGACTGGGGTATCCCTTTCCGCGGACTGGCCGCCAACGCCAACCGATTATTCCGACAGCTTACTCACGTCCGTCCTGAGCAGCCAACTTCACACTCAACCAGTTCCCATAACGCGCCGCCCCTCACGACTATTACCTTGCGATCTCTGATAAAGAACCGCCTCAACGGCCCAGAGAAACCCGGCAAGAATCCAGAAGCAAGGAGGGACATCGATCCATTCTCCAGGGCCGTCTGGGCGCCGTTTGATTCATGGCTTACACCTAGCTACTTGACCATACAGCAATACCAAGCCGAATACCTTGGGAGCTGTCACAAAATGGCCACGCAGGATACTACCTTCGGCTCGAACAATCCCTTCCGCCGAAAAGTTGGCAGCCCTCCTGCTCAGCCAGCAAGCCCCGCAGGAGCTCTGAACTCAAGACCCGGCCTGGATGGCACACTGGAACCATCAGCGACGAAGCCGCCCTTCACCTCCTTCAAGTCAGCTACACAGGGAGGCGTGCAGCGCGAGAGCGAGCGGCCCATTGAACCCAAGCCAGCAAAGGTCGTGAAGAGAGTGCGCGTCCAATCACCGCCCCCGTCATCCCCAGAAGATGCCCTCCCGACCACTCGATATCCCGGGCGGGGCGAGGAAGACGATAGCAGCAGCAGCAGCGATTCGAGCGATGAGTATGATGGCGCCGACCCCTTCGATAACAACACCGCGGATGCTGGCGGCCAGCATGGCTCCGAGAGACCGCTCCCGCAAATACCCCCGAACCCCTTTTCGAAGACACTCCAGGACATGGAGCGAACGGGACTTGGCTCTGATGCTGAAGCGCTTGCGGATAGCGCTGCAAAGAGCTCTATGGATGTCGACGCTTTCAAGAGGCTGCTCTTGACGGGGTATGCAAATATACCAGGCAGTGGTTCGGCGCCGGATTCGGGCGGGAAGGGTGCAAGTGGCGCGCGGCCACCTGCGATGCCTCCAGACGGGAACAGCAACACTAGTGTGCAGTCGAGATCGCGCCAGTCCATCTTCGATGCGATGAAGGAAAACCCGCGGATGTCGCATGGCATGTCGGAGACGGAAGGCAGTGAGGACAAGGGAGATGTTTCGCCCACTTCCCCTACGGCAGCTGCCCCGTCCGCCGCGGCGAGAAAGCCGCCGCCACCGCCAAGCTCTAGACACGGGAAGTTGATCAGGATTGAACTGGGGGCAGATGCGAGCCCTCCGGCTCATGGTGACACGGCCTTGAAACCGACTGCCGATATGGCACTGCCAAATACTGCGACGGCCCGCGACGATAGCGCCCATTCAGCTAATTCTTCTCAAATGCAATCGTCAAGTAGAGATGTCAATAAGCCTCTACCTCCGCCTCCTGCACGACCCCAAGAAGATGTCGACTCCCCCTTTGATCGGGAAGCTGCGGGCAAAGTGCCCGAAGCATTTGCCGAGCTGCAAGCCCACCCCAGGTCACCAACTCCGCCCCCTACTCAGCGGAACCGATCCAATTCCCAGACTAGTACGCAATCTAAGACCAAGCCAGCGGCGCCTCCGCCTCGGCGACATGGAAGGAGCGATAGCAGAACTCCGTCCATCACTACCACGGCACTGGATGAAGATCCTCCTAGGTCGTCGGCCGAGTCGAACCTTTCGCGCGCTGGCAGCCTGCGTGGGAACACGAACCTCGAGAAGACATCGCACGCACCGGCGCCTCCACCTCCTCGACGGCCACACCAACAAACACATCGGTCTTCTTATGCATCTCTCAGGCAGGAGTCGACCGCCACTGCGGCGCCTTCAAGCCCTGTTGCGGATGAAGCCAGCCCAGGCCCTACTGACAGATCCAGCACGACAGCTGGCGCAGTCCATGGCGTTGATGGCACAGGTGGTCCGGCCACTGCGGCAGGCGGCAGAGACGGCTCGCAGAAGCCATACCGCCCGCCGCCGCCACCGACGAGACAGCCGAGTGCCAGACGCCCTCAGAGCGTCAGAAGCTTCGAAGTAGGCTCAGGCTCAGGCTCAAGCCCGGGTGCGGTTGCGGTCGCGGCCCGCAAAGCCAGCAAGGAGAAAGACGGTGCCGTGGCGGCACCTCCTCCTCCCCCGCCACGACAAAAAGGCACCAGTCGCGCCGCCAAGGACGCTGCTTCGGTCCCCGAAGCCGACGAAACAGGTAGCACGAGAGACTCGTCCGACCCAGCCGCGGAAGCCTCGACGCCGAGTGAGACGGCTGAGACTGACGGTCTGCAAGGAGAGCATATCCTGGCGGACCTGGATGCCCTGCAGAGGGAAGTGGATGCTTTGAGGGAGCGCTACCCGAATCCTCAGGCTGGCTGAAAAGCGATGCGGAACCGCTATTCTGACTCTCTGCGTCCACCCACACCAGCACGCGCGACTGGAACCCGGAGAGAGGACCCTTGAATGAGAAAGTCCAGACGGGTATCAGGCGCAAGCAGCTGCCATGAGAGCCTCATGGTTACCCACAGCAGCCTACGCTCTACGCAAATACGGCAGAACAATGCGCCGGGACGCCCTAGAGATTGGGGCGCTGTCTTCGCGAAGACACAACTATGAGGTAGCAGTCGGACAGGAGGACTCCTCGTCAATGGCAACCGGCCTCGGAGGGCGATCGATCGGCGGCGAATTCACCCTGACTACTGAGGTGTTACCTACTGGCATGCCGACCACACCGTGGAGACGTCCGGGCGGTGCCATCCTCTGGCATGGCGGAAGATGGCATGGCGGAAGAGAGGTGCAGGAGACGGCGCTTCGGATTCGCGAAGCACGCGAACTACGCGAATTGGGGTGCAGGGACGCGGTCGGACCGGCGTCCGTGGAAGAAGGTATAGTGTACTATAGTTGTTGTTCAATAATGGTCAAGTAAGTGCTCGTGTCCCGTCCTGCTCACTGGTGAATCGTGGAAAGCGGGTGTCGAGTCGACTCCGAGATATTGAGCAGCTTGGATGCGATCTGCTTCGACTCTGTGGTTTGGCTTGAATCTGGACCTGGACCGACCCTTTTCCAGGCAACCGGGGATTACCAACATGATGGGCTCCTTGCCACCGGCTACATTGAGGTCCTCGTGGCAGTCTGCTTCCAACTCCGACTAACTAGGGCATCCGATAACCACCTTCCATGCCATTCCGGAGCTGAATAGGGCAGCCCTGCTCCGTATATCGAACTATACTCATACTGGAACATGTATGGCCTTCGACGCATACTGAACGAGTCCCAGAGAACAGTCAGAGGGTTCTCCTTCGGCGTCTGGGCGAGTCCCAAGTCTCAGAATAACCAGACGGACCCCCCTTTGGCGCTTTGGCAGTCGCTTTGGCAGTTGCGAAAGGCCGGTCAGCTGGCCGGTCAGCTGCTTGCTGCCCAGAGGTGGGACTCCTTTCATGAGGGTTGTTGTGACAGCTGCCTGGCGCATGGACGCCTTGGTAGAAATAGGTACCTTTGAGGTTTGGGTAGTTGCATCCCGGCGTACCTGCCTGTTGCTCCAAAGCTGATTTTTGCCTGGTTGCTAGGACGTTGACGTGGTGTCTTCTTGCAGCCTGGACTTTTGTGATCGATCCCGCACCAAAGGAATCTCTTCATCTTCAGATTCTGGCATCTGATGTTGGAAATCCCAACCTACCCACCCCTTGACTAGGTTCCTTCCTACCTTCTTTTCTCTTAAGGTCTGAGTGTTTCTATGCTTGATCTCTTTACAGGCTTTTGGTCTTCAACGGCAACCTGACAAAGGAGTTGCAGCCTGGTATCTGCCGTTGCCGGTGAGCATCTCATTGCTATAAATCAGCAGCCTCTAGCCTGCTACTTCCCTACTGACGAGATCATCAGCTCACCTTGCTCCGTGCAACTCGGGCTGTCCTGATTCCCTCACCCGCACACACTCACCCACCTACACCCGCACACACACCCACACACCACTTCTTCGACTCGCCCTTCGCCATGGACGAAGACCTCTCGTTCTTCACTGTCGACTCCTTCGCGGAGCGCCAGGAGTTCACCCCGCCCGCGGCCAAGTATGGCTGGACCACGCTCCGGATCACCACGTCGTTGGACGCCGAGGCCTCCAAAGACTACCAGCCGGAGGTGCGCATGGAGCGCAGCCTGGTCGGCGAGGCCGACCTGGTCCGCTTCATGACGCCCACGACGACCCGAGAGTGGGACTCCGAGTTGCGACTTGCCTGCGTCCCCCGCATGGATGACTGGGGCGAGGTTGAATGCCAGAGCCTGCACCGTGGCGCGAACGGCCGGCCCAAGCTCGAGATCGCACGCCAGGCGTTTCTGGATCTGTACCGTGGCGCCGGGCTTAGCACGGCGTTCCTGGACCTGCTGTTGAAGTCCTACACGGGATACCACGAGTACGTCACTGAGGATGTCTATCAGAGGTCCCCCAGTGGTCAGCTTGATGCGTACTTTGGTGGCAATTACTACACTGTTGTGGTAAGTCTTTTGGTTACTATCTGTATTGAGAACCGGCGGATGAGAACTGACACCAGCACGGCAGTGGAACTTCGACTATAAACACCAGCTCACGCGGGCGCTCCTCGTCCCTTGGCCCACGGGCCGCGGCCAGGCGCCCCGCAACGAAATGCGAGACCGATTCCTCGACCTCACGCAGATGGTCACGGCCGAGTGGCCGCACCTCCTGCGGTCGCCCGTGCTGCTGCTGTACTGCGCCGCCCAGGAGACGCGCTTCGGCCTCGAGTCGTGCCTCGACGACCGCTGGAACGCCGACCGCTGCGTTGACATGTTCCGCGGCAGGACCGAAGACCGTCGCCACGCCGCCGCCGTCGGCGAGGAGAACTTGAACGATGACGACGAGCAGGACATCGAGGTCCTGAAAGATCTTGTCGCTACACGCGCTGACCTCGACAACGCTGCGGCCTTCGAGCTGCCCTTGCTGCGCGCGGCCTGCGCCCACCTCGAGCAACACGCGCTCTTCGCGGCCGTGCCGAGCGCGCGGCTGCTGGCCTCGCTCCTACCGCAGCTCGAGTACCGCCTCGCCAGAGCTTTGGAGTGCGTCGGGCAGGCGACGCCTGAGGTAGGACCGAGTTTGTTTTCTTTCTTTCGCAGTGCTCACCCGCGCACCCTGCTTTCCCTTTGGGGGGCTGGCTGCCCCCCGCCTCCCTGTCCGGTACACACTTGTCACACACATGCGTGAGCACGTGGGTAGGTATATATTGCTGACATCAACCACACCCGCAGCGATTCCTGCGCTACATTATCGACCGGCACTACGCAGGCCCTGGTCCCGCATCTCCGCTCTCCCTGCTCCACCGCGTCCTAAGCGACTGCCCGCAGCTCCTGGGAGCCGACTTTGACGTTCCCCCCTGCGGCACGGTCGACCAGGCTCTCGCTTGCCCCGGCGACGACGGCGGCGGGGGACCCAAGCAGCCGTCGGACGAGGACTGGCAAACTCCCAGCCAGTCGTCGGACGAGTACTGGCCAACTCCCAGCCAGTCGTCGGACGAGGGCTGGCTAACTCCCAGCCAGGCCGGCAAGAAGGCCCAGGCCCAGGTCGGAGCGCACCACCACGACTCGTCCCAGCACCAGAGCCCGCACCCCGGCGGGCCGGAGGACACGCCACGCCCGCGCCAGTCCGGCCGTCGCCAAGAGCAGCACTCCGACCACCACTCCACCTCCACGGTCCGCGGCGGCGGCAGCGGCGGTGGCAGCTCTTCCCCCCCCTCGGACGCACGCCTTGGTCCTGCCGCCACCAGTACGATGGCGGACAACAATAGCAATGGGGATGACGAGGTTGACTTTTGGGTAAAAAAATTCATCCAAGCCGGCAAGACAGTAGACAAGGAGAGGCGAGAACACCAAGCCCAAGTCAAAGCGGCAAAAGAAGAAGCCAAAAAGGCAAAAGATCAGATCACGAAAGCGGAGGATCGGGCTACACAAGCGGAAAGCGATCTCAAGGCCGCCAATATAAAACGGCAAGAGGAGAGGGAAGAATACCAAGCCCAAGTCAAAGCGGTAAAGGAAGAAGCCAAAAAAGAAGAAGCCAAAAAGGCAAAAGATCAGATCACGAAAGCGGAGGATCGGGCTACACAAGCGGAAAGCGATCTCAAGGCCGCCAATATAAAACGGGAAGAGGAGAGGGAAGAATACCAAGCCCAAGTCAAAGCGGCAATGGAAGAAGCCAAAAAGGCAACGCTTCTGGCGGCTGCCGCCTCGCCGAACACGACGGTCCGGATCACACGCGACGGTCGTCGCGTGTTGACCTTCATGACCAACAAGGACGGCCTCGCAGATGCGGGTGCAGTCGCCGATGTCGAGGAGCCCGCCGGCGGTGGCGGCGACGGCACGGTCGGCGGGCCTGACGCGAGCAAGGCCGAGAAGGGGGCGTCGGACGAGAAGAGCCACGGCGACCGGGAGGCTAAGTGGTATGAGTAGTTGCTCACGGGTGGGGGGCCTCCCGGGTGTCTGGCTATGACTCACCAGACATCATCAGGGCTGGGTTGGTCGGGAGGAGGCCCCCATGCCGGCGTCGACACGGGATTGGTCGACCAGCGAAAACGGCTGATGGCGGCAGATGGGACCCGGTTATGTTGTGGCCGCCGGAAGACGGACAGATTCGGGCCTGGGTTCCTCGAGTACAGATGTGCTCATTGCTGCCGCCCTGATTATTGCGTTGCGTAGGAAGAATTCCACTCTGATTTACTGAATTGCTGACTTGTGACCTTCGTGACCATCAAGACCCTTGCTTTGTGTCCTTGATAATGAACTTGCATACCCGTGGTGTTCCCCTTTTCACATAAGATAAATACTGGATTTTTCCCTCTTGGCTCTCAGAGTCAGATATCGTGCATTGAGGTAATCATTATGGGCCAACGTACCAGCCCGACCATTAAGCCCCTACTTTGGCACTGCGGGTCACCGTGGCTTTGAAGCATGGTGGATATTTCATCCGCTCGTTGTAGTACAGCGACCGAAACAACACGGCATCGAGACGAGACTGCTGTATCTGCGCGCCCTCTCCTCCACCTCCCTCGCCCCGCTCGTCGTCGAGGAACCAACTGTTCCTCAGCAACCGCAGTGGAAGCCCTCGTACTTCCTCTTGCACTTCTCCAGCGCCTTGTGCACCTCGTCGAACTCGGCCGAGATGGCATTCGTTGTCTCGTTGACCTTGATCGTGTCGAGGAGAAAGCCCGACACCGCCTACATGTAAGGAGTATGGCGTACGGTCAGTCAGTCATCGTGGGAAATCGATCAAAGTACCTACAGCCCCTGGCTAGGTCGTCCCAGAAAACGAAAAGGCGGGGCAGGGGTAATCTAACTCAAGGGCTCGTCGGTAGATACCTGTACAGAAAGAGATGGAGAGATATGAAAAGACAAAGAAATAAAAAAGGGAGGAAAACCACCACTCACGCCGATCAGCTCGTCCACCGACTGCAGCGCCCCGACGACGGGCTTGCCGACGCGCAGCCGCTGCGGCACGTACTCGAACAGCCCCGCGTGCCGGTTCAGCGTGTCGAAGAGCAGCACGTGCGCGTCGGCGAAGCCGCCGTACGCCTGCCCGACGCGCTCCGCCGCGTCGCCGTCGTCGATCGGCGCCGTGCCCGTCAGCTGCTGCGCCACCTGCGCCCCGAGCGACGTGGCGTTGTGGAAGCCCTGGACGACTTCCTGCGTTGCGTGCGAGGGGCCCGGGGCGGGTGAGGTTAAGTAAGTTAGGTGGTAGATAGGTAGGTAAGGTAGGTAGTAGGTATGGTAGGTAGTAGGTATGGTAGGTATGGTAGGTATGGTAGGTATGGTAGGTATGGTAGGTATGGTAGGTATGGTAGGTATGGTAGGTATGGTAGGTATGGTAGGTATGGTAGGTATGGTAGGTATGGTAGGTATGGTAGGTAGGTTATAGGTAACACACCCACAGAGCACCCTTATGCTCGTTGAGGTTCACGATGTCGATCAGGTCGACTTTGCTGGCGATCGGCAGCATCTCCGAGGCCGCCTCGTGGAACTGGTCCAGCGTCTGGCATATCTGCTCGGGCGTCACGGAGGCCAGCGAGCACGCCGCGAACAGGGCTGCCGGGATGGAGAAGCGCATGATATCTAGAAATAGGGGGGCGCGGGTACGGTAGATATCAGGTGGGCGAGTGGGAGGCGGTCGAGGAGGAGGAGTCGAGGAATGGACGCGAATGGGCGAAAGACTGCGACGATCTCAGGGGGCCCTGCAGAAGCTGAGATGGCTGGTAACCGGCTCTTATAAGACAGAGCCCGGAAAGCATCACGTCGTCATCCGGCTCCGTCGTCCTCCCGGCCATGTGTTTCTCGGGATCCATTTTGCGGGGGCAAGGAAACTCAATCCTCACTAGAACGCGGCGCCACGTGCTGGGTAGAACCAATTGCAGTTACACGAAGCTCCTTTTTTCGTCTGGAAGGTTGGATGTCAGCAGTAGAAAAGATCTGAGGGGGCTGGAGTTTTAGGTCGCGACTGGAGTATGACTGGGTTCGCCGCTTATATACGACTGTATTGCTGACCCGGCCGGATGCCGTGGGTGAGCGTCATAGTCCAGTTCGGCTTCAACACCGCCTCTGACTACTTACCTTATCTCCCCTTTCCTCCTCTGGACGTAATCAGTCACATGGTGCCCTTGGTAATGGACTCCCGGGGTTGGGGCCGACCTGCGTACAAACACGACACCTTGTTCCTCCGGTCAGGCGGAAGAGTGATATTGTCCAGTAATCTCCTACAATACCGGGCAGTCTCGAGATGGTAGTACAAGGTTTCTCAATAAGGTCCCTACCGCTATCGCGATGTCTAGGAGCTGGCCACACCTGAGCTGGCCACACCCGCCTAGATGCGACATTGGCCTCATCGTTGTTGTTCAAGTTCCTATTCCGTGCCATCCGTCTGGTTCCGTGTCCTCCGTTTTCCGTATCCTGCGTCGGGACTCCCACTAGTCAACAACTCACCCTCACTGTCCATGCTCCTCAGTGTTACTAGTCAGCAAGTAGAAAAGGTCTCTAAGCATAGTGATATTATTAGATGCTATATCTATGCTTAGGCAGGAATTTGAGATCTGGTCACCAGCAAAGCCCTTAGTCTGGCAACACCGTCGTGACATACATACACACATAATCACACCACACACTCTAATAATTAGATGCCCTAGAATCTGACAAGGCTTAAAGCGATTTCTCCCCAGAGACTACTTCAAAATAATGGGTTAGGAGTTCAATCCATTATCTCGACGGATGGATGCGGAATAATGTAGAATAAGAGGACTTCTTGCATTCACGACGACTGCTGTGAAACGTCTGCCAATAGCTGATTAAAAAGAAGGTGATGACAGCCAATGTGACGACAGCTTCATGCATGCATCCTGTGGAAAGTAATTTTCCTTTATCAGGGGCGGCTGTTGCTCAAGAGTATACTGGTTCTCTGTTACCACTCTGCTATATTACTTCCCCATTGCCGCATAACCCGCAACTGGTCAGTGCTGCCAACATTCTGATCATTCACCACAGCTCTAGAAGATACTTGCAAAGGTAAACACCTACCAGGTTTACCAATAACGCATTCGACTTCCACTGAAAGCTCACCTTCCAGGTGCACCAGACTCTGGTGCTGTCAGGACCAAGAAGGCCATCGGTATTGCGTGACTAGGCAAAGAGTCTGGTAGCAGAGTGTCTTCCGGACCGCCTTGTCTGCAAGTTGAATAGATTGCTATCCAAGGTAAGCTCTCCTGACAACCAATATACCTCAACCACAATGCCGTCGATGCTGGTCAGTTCCTTGCCTGAGCTGCCATTTCCCTGAACACCCCTTGCACATTCTCTAAATCCCATTGTGCTCTACAGACTCCTGCACACGAGACCAAGAGGTCACGAATACTAATATTGCTGAAGCAGAACACATTTCGTCGAAGCCTTGGTATCTGTGCACCCAGCACGATGCTGCGTCGCTATGATACTCCCCAAGGTCCAAGGCTGCAGTGGGAGGCATCTTTCCCACTTCGCTTCATTCGCCCCGTCACCATTCACAACGACAACACTTGTGCTGATGCGGATGTCAATGGCACCACCCAGCTTGCGCAAGATTTCGGCCAGAGGCACAGCCTTCAAGACAAGAGACAAGTTCTGTTTATTCGAGGCCCCGCTGCAATCGTGAACACGACGTTCTTAGCACAATTACTCGATCGAGAAGGCCCCTATTTCCGGATCAGAACAATCATTGATCACGGATTCGACGGCGAAGCATACACCCTGGAATGGCACTTCAGCTCCAACTTTCAGGCAACGAGGGCGATGAAAGTGCTGAACCGGGAAAAGGCGCTCCCATACCCGACCACATTCAACAGGGCAGTCTGGAAGAAGGTCAAGCTGTGGTACCCCAGAGACCCGTGAGAATAGAAGCATGTTCAAGAATCAGGTTACGATGGCCTGCCCAATGTCCACGGCTTGGGCTACATTCTGTTCGGGATCTGGGAGAGGTTGTGCGGACTGCGTCACGACGGTACTATACGGAGGACAAAGTTGAACAAGAACGTTTCAACTAGAAGAAAGGGTTCCTCGTCGACCCGTTCTTCAACCAGGCGAGCAGCCGATGGAAGTGTAAAATACGAATAGACGTCAGATATCAGGGATCTGATGCTCCATCACCTCGTAGGAAACGGAATGGTGCATGCTACCGCAATAACCATGATCTGCTGTTCTGTGGTGTTTCCAACTCGAGCCATGGCACCTACGATATTCTTGGTAATGACCGAGGCCACGCTGGCTTCATAAAGCTGGGACTCGGGAGCACCCTCAGGCCTAGCATACCGTACATATATCCCGTCATTGTTGGTAACGCTTTACCACTCCCCTGGTACAAGAAAGTAGACAGTCATATCAGCGAGGCAGTCATTTACGGTAGGCTATCTTATCATGACTCCGCGGGGGTCGATCTTGACTGGCCACAACCCCTGGTGAAGCTTATCACCGGCATGTTGATCATGGTGGAGTAATTGGGGGAAGCCTGGATAAACAGGGGCAGGCCGGGGAAGCTCGACACTTATCCGAGGACTTATCCCCCAGATCCGGCCCAGCTCATCCTCATTCTGAGTGGCTAGACTCGCCAAAGGATTCGGGGTAGGTCGATCCGACCCCGTTCGTGCGAGGGTAGGTAGAGGGTGGCTTGAGAAAGTTCCCAAGTCTGGATCAGAGGTCTGGCTCTGCGCGGGACTCGCGTAGATACGGTAACCAAAAGCCATTCTTTACCCTTTCACACCCGCCGAACCTCAGCTGAGTGGTTTGACCGTTTAAGTTCTGGCTTTACAGCCTTTTCGAAAGGTGGACTCCTCAGCGCTCCTCTGAGTCCTTCGTCATGCTCACCAAGACGCCCACCGGGACCTGGCTTCCCGCCTGGGTGCCGGAGAGCACAGCGGTCGTCTCGCTGCTGCTGATGTTCTGTTCCATGGTGCAGTCCGCGGTGAGAGCGCCTCATCCTCGCCCTCCCCTGCCCCCTCCCTCTCACCAGCAAACCCCCTCACTGACTTTTTCTTTCTTTTCTTTCTCGCCCCCCCCCTTCCCCCCAGACGGGCGGCTACGATGGCTCGATGCTCAACGGGCTCAACATCCTGCCCTCGTACACGGACTACTTCGAGCTGACGGCGGTGACGACGGGCCTCAACACGGCGTCCGTGTTCATGGGCTCGGTGCTCGGCACGCTGGTCGGCGGCCTCGCCACGGACCGGCTGGGACGCCGGCCGGCCATCTTCTGGGGCTCGGCCGCCACCCTGGTGGGGGTCGTCCTGCAGACGGCCGCCCAGGACATCGCCATGTTCGTCGTCGCTCGCATCGTGCTGGGGCTCGGCACCGCCGTCTCGGGCATCGCCGCGGGGGTCTACCTCTCCGAGACCTTCTCGGCCCGCTGGCGCGCCTGGGGCGTCGGCCTGCTCAACGACTTCTACTACGTCGGCGCCCTCATCGCCGCCGGCATCACGCTCGGCACCGGCCGGTGGCAGTCGACCTGGGCGTGGCGCCTCCCGTCCCTCATCCAGGGCATCTTCTCGCTGCTGTGCATCGTCGTCCTGCCCTTCGTGTAAGTCTTGCCACAATTACCGGTACGGGCTAGGTAGTAGCAGCTACGGCACCAGCAGCAGCAGCAGCAGCAGCAGAAGCCATGCTGACCTCCAGTCCAAAAGGCCCGAGTCACCGCGATGGCTGGTGCACGAGGGGCACTTCGAGACCGCGCGGCTGTCGGTGGCGCAGACCAACACCAACGGCGACGTCTCGCACCCCGTCGCGGTCACCGTCTACAAGGAGATCCTCGACACGCTCGAGTGGGAGAAGAAGGAGGGCAGGACGATGAGCCCGATGGAGATGATCCGGACGCCGACGGCGCGCAGGCGCTTCCTGATCGGCATGTCGCCGGGGCCCTTCTCGTGCATCGTCGGCAACATCATCGCCTCCTACTACCTCGGCGACGAGCTCAAGACGGCCGGCATCACCAGCACCAACGCCCTGCTCGAAGCCGTGAGTCTACCTAACTAGTATAGCTACTTACTCCACTTGGTCTGCTTTCCCTTGCGCGCAGAAACTGAGACTGACTGACCATCGGACCGCAGAACGTCGTTCTGAATGTGTGGTGTCTGGTGTGCTGCCTCGCCGGCACGGGTCTGGCGGCCGCCTGGGGACGCAAGCCCACCGCGCTGGTCTCCCAGTTCCTGCTGACCTTCTGTCTGTTCCTCATCGGCGGCCTCACCAAGATGTACTCGGACGACCCGGACGGCGCGTCCAAGAGTCTGGTGTACGGCGACGTGGCGGTCATGTTCCTGTTCCAGGGCTTCTATTCCATCGCCTGGACGCCCCTGCTGTACCTGTACCCGCCCGAGGTCATGAACTACTCCATCCGAGCCAACGGCCTCGCGTTCTCCGCGTTCATGCTGAATGCCCTGGCGTAAGTCGCCGAACCGTGGAAGGTACAAATGGCAGCTGACCGCCCAGATGTGTTCTCGTGTTCGTCGAGCCTATCGGAATAACCAACATTGGCTGGAAGATGTACATGATCAACGCTGGATGGGATGTTGTGGTTCTGATACTTATCGTACGTCCAGTCAAGTTACTTATGCACATGGTCTGCTACTGACAAGTTACCTGCAGGCTGTCTTTTGGGTGGAGACGAAGGGAAAGACACTGGAAGAGATTGATGCCATCTTCGAAGGCGAGAAGCACTCTTCCGTGCCAGATGTCGAGAGGGTCCGGCTGGGACAAGAAACGGTCGATGTGCCAACTATTGAAGACCAGATCCAGACCCATTCGGTAACTTTCAAGACGGACTGAGCCTCTACGTTCGGGTGGAAAGGGGGATGCACTTCTAGTAACGCGCACTTGTACTAGGAGCATGGAATAGAATACAAGATTTACTGACACTGACACTGACACGGATGCTGCTCCTGTGCCCTTTTAAACTTTCACTGGTTCTTTTTCCAGAATACACCGAAACCGAAACGACAGTACGGAGCGAGACACAGCACCTCAAGTATTCAAAAGGGCCTCATTTCGTCTACTTGTGTATGATTAGATATGTGACTAACTACCTCATACTTCAGGGGCTCTCCGCTGCACCCGTTGAACGTTTCGAGTTACTTAGTAAGTAGGTAAATTATCCAAATCCTTGCCCAGATATGTACGCCTACCCAGTTCCGCCGGCCACGTTTCTGTCAACATCTTCATGGATCATTCTCATGGGAGCTTTGCTCCACATCCGCCGGTTTTGCCAGCGAGTCTCGGCCGTCGGGATCCGCATCGTCCACCGGCGGCGCCCACTTCTCGGCATCCCCGAGCCTATCGACTGTGAGCCCGGCCCGGCCGGGGTGGCGCATGCCCGCCGCGAGTTGCCGCTGGTACGAGATCTTGCGCAGGCGCTCGTGCTCGGCCGGCGTGAGGCGGATCTGATGCCAACAGTCAGCAGGGTGCTTTTGGACAATGGGCAATGCAATGTGGCCGGGGAAGAAGAGAAAGAGGGTCTAAACAGGCTGGAACGTACGTATATCTCGATGCCGACGGCGTGGAGGAAGATGGCGATCCAGCCCGCCATGCCGAACACGAGGTTGAGCGCCGCGACCACCTCCATGAGGGTCCCGTTGAAGTTGGCGTCCACGATGACCTGCTGGTGCGGGTCCTCGCCCGTGTACAAGGGCGCGCAGCCCGGGTACGCGGCGAGCGTGGCGTTCTGGCCGCCGAGGGTCCAGTCGATCTTGTCGCACGGCTCGATGAAGGTGAAGCCCTCGATCGCGGTCACGACGCCGGCGCCGACGATGAGGATGAGGCGCATGGTGATGATGACTCCGGCCTTCATGATGGTCAGTTGACGGCTTCAAGGGGCTCAGCCGGATGAAGAAAAACTCACGTAAAACCAGGCCCGCAGCATCCAGATGCGGTGCTGCTCGATCTGCAGGCGCTTGATGTTGACGACGGCCATGGCCAGCGAGCCGAGGAAGGCGACGGCCAGCACGCCGACGAAGGCGCGCGTCTCCAGGGAGCCGCCGAAGGCGCGGTCGGCGATCATGAGGGCGCCGGCCGTGCCCAGCAACGACAGGAGCAGGACGGCGTAGCCGTTGACGCGGTGCAGCAGCGCGAAGCGGCGGCGCACGACGGGCACGAACTGCAGGCAGGCCAGCAGGCCCGCCGGCAGGATGCACGCCAGGTGCAGGATGATGCCGACCTGGTACCGGCTGCGCGGGCGCA
Source organism: Xylariaceae sp. FL0804 (assembly GCA_022539325.1). Classification (NCBI taxonomy): domain Eukaryota; kingdom Fungi; phylum Ascomycota; class Sordariomycetes; order Xylariales; family Xylariaceae; species Xylariaceae sp. FL0804. The sequence goes on along the minus strand of JAJKLG010000007.1, from coordinate 1,551,852 downwards.
GGTAGTAGAAGCACTCGCCGGGCAGGGCGCCCGTGTCGCCGCCGCCGCTTCCGCCGCTGCCGCCGCCGCAGAAGACGCCGAAGAAGTTGAGGTACTCGAGACGCGCGAGCAGGAAGCCGAAGAAGGCGCCGAGGAAGATGAACCATAGTGTGAAGTTGTAGCCCTTGGAGAAGCCGATGGGGTGGTAGATCTTGCGGGCGTGGGCCACGAAGGCGTTGGCTGGCGGTCTGATGGCGGTGGCCATGATGACTGACGACTCTTGAATACCAGGTGAGGTAATCTTGTTTTAACACTTTTGAAGAGAGCTGTTACACGATACACTTGAAAGGGTCGGGTTGGTATACGATGATGCTCGGTGAAGTTGGAATGTCGTGATCTTTGTTATTCTCTCCCAACAACCAACTTTGAGGCTTCGGGGAGTTGAAGATCTTTATATGGTACCTAGTGTTTATGACTGATATGGTGGCTTCCGGTATTATTCTCGCTGCCTATGCCCAACTTCCCTTGCTGTGGCCCGGGCTGGAGGCGCCCGGGGAAGAAGCTGATACCTCTAGAGACATCATCCATGGCCACGACCCCTGACCAACTTCTAGTATGCGAATGTGTATGCGAGAGTAGCGTCGTCAGAGAGATACGAAACCGTCTCTTGACTCGGCTGACGAGTATGCGAGTGTGCGGTAGAGTGACTGATAGGCTGACTTGAGTCTCTCCGCGGGTTCTTCTTCAGCCAGGTGGGCTTTATTCAGAGTCTTGTCGTCATCCAAGGTATGCGAGCATACTAACTACTAGGCACCGACCTTGTCGACTTTTAGGGATTCGACTCTTATGGTAGGTTAAGAGAATGCGAGGTGAATGCGAGCTGAGTGCGGGTCGGTGAGGTCCCTGCAGTATCTCTCCTCGGTCCCGATCTCTCCTCTCGGTCCCGGGATGGACCCACCCGGGGACAGATCCGCCCCCGCACTGCCTCGATGAATCCACCTGGGCCCGATTCCTGGGAATGCGAGTGCGAGCCCAAGTCAGAACAAGAGCCAGTCTTTAAAGTTCACGCTTGCGCCCAGCCCACCGCTTTACTTCAACTTCTCTTGCATCGGCGCCTCTTGCATCGAAGTCCCTTATCACTCAATGCGCAGGATGGCGTCGACTCACCTAGAAGTCCTATTCTAGGGAGTTGAATACTTTGCCGCGACGACCCTGACAAGCCATTCGACGTGCTCTCGAGAAGTGCTCTCGCTCATGGCCGACCACCTAGCACCTCATCGAGTACGCGAAGAAATCACTTCAATCTTTGGGCTCTACGCACGATCTCCTCGACCTGGACGCGCCACCTCTGTGATGAAACATTGCAAAAGATCAATTGCTTTACAGAAGAGCCTAGTGGGGTATATATACATTTCAGCACTCTGATCCCAAATATCGAGTCCCAATAATAATGTCCTGATTACTCACCGCGCCGTGATGCTCTTAGGGCTGAGGTCCACAAATAGTGTCTCTACTGCAGTAACCCAAGGAGACGTCATGTAAATTGGTATCTCGGTAGGCTCCAGCAATTGCCCCTATAGAGGCACAGCAAACCACGAGGTTCTATTCTTGCATTGCTTCCGAAGGAGTGAGGTAACTTTCTTATCTTGGAGTCCTATCATAGAGAGCGAAGTCCTATACGGAGTGAGTCCCCCAGATTCCCCCGCAACCGGAAGGAGCCTGGGACGGCACGCACTGCCGCTTCATCATTGGACGCGACATGCCGCCCACCACCAGTGACAACCAATCGTGGAACAGGTTGCATTAAATACAAACTGCATCTTCAAGATAGGGCGGAAAATCATTGGACGACTTCTGGGGGCTGGTCTGGCAGTCTGCAACGCTCTGCAGGCTGTAGCCTGTAGGACAACATGTGTACTGCAGTTGGAGGCATAAGTACAGTAGTCCCCCCTGGAATTGGATCTATAGTAGACAGGCCTGGGAGTAGCTCTCCAGCATCCTTACCACTACCAAATTCACTCCTTGATTCTCTCTCTCTATCTGGTGATTTCGCCTGGACAGGCGGGTGTTCTGACCACCTAGCCGGCCGGCTTTTCTCTCTTTTCTCTCTCTCATCAGCTATACCTCTCATCAGACCTAATGGCCGTGGCTCGACCTCTCCATCAGCACCTGCAGTGCGCTATACGGCCCGGTACACCTCTCACCAGCTCAGCACCTCATCAGCTCGCCCATTATGCACACCTCTTCATCAGATTTCAACCTCTACATCAGATCTCGACCTCTACATCGCACGATATTAGCACCTGACCCCTTCCGCAGTTTTTTCCCAGTGTTGTGTGGCTTTGCCCCGCTGGGAAGCATGGAGATACCGGCTACGCGCCGTGGCTCAGGAAGTACTCCCTTGAGATGTAGGATGAGGAATATGGCAATGCTAAGAGCGTTCTACGTGGAATACGAGTACAGAACTCGGAGGATTAATACTCATGATGGGAGTGACCGGGGCGGTCACTTGTATGTGGTGGAGTAGCTGGGGGATCTGGCAGGTACACCGTACAGGAAGGCACAGGCACTTAGAGGGGTACAAAAGCAAATTCTGGTGGGGGACTGGGAGTACTAGCTCTCCATCGTCCTTACCACTCCCAAATTCACTCTTTGATTCTCTCTCTCTAAGGTAAGTTAAGTACTTATTCTACCCCTACACCACAGTACCGCTTCGGGGAATATGGGGGCCCGCTCTAACTGAATACTTCGTACGACGCGTCCGGGCCGTCCAGTGCAACACTCGTAAGGCTCTGATCCAGAAAACCTCGTGTGATGGTGGGCTACTTAAGACGCGCCCGACACTGACGTTGCCAGATAGATGTGTGGCTGCCTGCCAATCTATCTTGACGTTCAGGTTCAGCTTCCTTATATGCTCGCCACGGCGTATCAGCCCTACCTGTTCCATGTGTCTCAGTCCAAAGCAACCACTTCACTAGTATCCGACCTACCGGCAACCCCTTTGTTCTGCGGACTGCGGATTGTTGCGACCTCCACGCAATGGCAGCCGATGATCCCGCTGCCATAACGGCCCAAGAGGCTCTGCTCAATGAGCCTGCCGGGCTGCCGCCGGCGGGTGTCACGCCAAACTTCGACAACCCGCCAAATACGACTACGGCATCGTACGCTGTGACTGCTGTCTTTCTGGCCAATGTGGCAGTTCTGACAGTTCTGGTGGCGATTCGCATCTATGCGAAGATTCGCATCTATGCGAAGACCTATTGTCTGCGATATGTCCGCGTCCCTGATGGTTAGCCTTCCCACTTTCCCCAGAAGCAGAGACAAACTCAACTAACAAGGTGTACAGTTCTGGGCTTTATCGCTTATGTATGTTGCATGAAGCCTCTCACATTGCTGTTGTGTGCAACCGAGTCCTACCTATTGGACTAACATAACAAGGGGATATTCTGCGGTCTGTGGTATGCCGTCTTCGACGCCATCCACGGCGCCGGCTTCTTCGTCGACATGTGGAACCATGAGCTCAAGCGTCTGCCGGCGTTCTTCCAGGTGAGCCCCGGGAACGCACCCATGCTTTAGGCACCTATTGTTCCGGCTAAGTTGCTGGCTGACCACGGAGACAGACGGACAAGGACAAGCCGAGCTTCACCATGACGCTGCTCTACTCGCTGATGCTGCTGTTCCTCAAGAGCACCCTCCTGCTGGAGCTGACGCGCATCTTCGCGCCGCCGGGTGCCCGCAACCGGTTCTGGTGGAGCTGCCACGGCCTGCTGGCGCTCAGCGCGGCCTTCAACCTGGCCGTCTTCGTCGCCTGGGCCGTCAGCTGCACCCCGATCGTGGGGTTCGGCGGCCGTGGCTGCCCGCCAGGTGCCTCGACATGACGGTCCTCGACCTGGCCATGTCGTGCTTCAACGTTGTGACCGACTTTGCCATCTTCCTCCTCCCCCAGCAGGTCATCTAGCGTCTCAACGTGTCTACCAGGAAACGCGTGGGCGTCTCGGTCGTGTTCGCTATAGATCTCGTGTAAGTAGACATGCCGCCATCTCGGTGTCCCTTCCCACCCTTGCCTTGTCTCCCTCAGGAAACCCGTTGTGTTGCTTGCGTGTAGCTAGCATGCCCTTGCTGATCGTCTCCTTGGTTCTTCTTCCAACCGAACAGCACCTGCGGGATATCGATCGCGCGCCTACCCTACGTCGCCCGGGTGTACCTGAGCAACAACACGACCTACGCCTTGTCCGCGGTGGTGCTGTGGTCCCTCGCCGAGCTGACCTGCGGCTTCGTTGTCTTCTGCGTGCCGACCTCGCTGGTCGTCGTCACGCGCCTGCGCACCTTCCTCGGCCCCGCCTTCAAGTCGTGGCTCAGCTCGATCTCGAGGAGCCGCGAGAACGCGTCGTGGCCCCCCACGGCCACGACCGCGGTGGATGGCCCAAGGCCCGCATACGGCTACTTTCGAAGACAGCTGGCGGCCGCGAAGTACGGCGGGGGCGAGGGGAATTTCGCCCTCGACTCGATGCCGCAAATGTATCGTTCGGATCACGACGAAGCTGCCATTCTGCGGACCGTCAACTCTACTACGACAGAGGATGTGGATCGCACCTCGGCCGATAACTACTTCAACCGTCAGCATCCATGGGTTGACAGGCCATAGATAGAAGGCCCAGGTTCATGGGTAGAGCCGAGAATGGTACCAGTTGTGACATACCGGTACTTAGTGAAGTGAATAATGTACTCAGTATGGTCCACATGAGTCTACGGTAACGTTATATGAAATATGAGGTCTCCGTCGCTTTCGACTGAAAAATTGAAAGGGGCAGAGTCGCAATACACAAACCGGCAGCCTTGCCAGTAGCCTGACAGCCTTTGAACCAGGTATCACAGTTTAGCAGCCTCGCCAGGAGCGCCACGTAAGACAACTTCCTCCTCTGTCTCGTTCTTCTTCTTCTTCTCGGGATCGTCCTCCTCCCCGCACGACGCTCCGGCCTCCGTCGGCCGCGCCCCCGAGCCCTTGAACCCGAAGAGCCAGCCGGCGATCCGGCGCATCTGCACCTCCTCGCTGCCCTCGGTGATGCGGTAGCGGCGGAAGTGCCGCCATATGTGCTCGAAGGGCTCGCTGATCGAGTCGGGGGGCAACCAAGTCAGTCAGCCAGTCAGCCAGCGTGACCTATCTTTCGACTTGTCTTAGGTCTGACAGGGAGAGAGGGGTATAGAAAGGAGAGGGGGAGCGCCAAGGAGACGGAAAAGGGAGACATAGCCCTGCCGGGCCCGCCCTATGAATGAATCACGTACTGGCGGCTGTAACCATTACCGCCGTGCACCTGGATGGCGACGTCGGCGGCCTGCGTCGCCAGCCGGTTGGCGTAGTAGTTGCACATGCTGATGCGGTGGCCGAGCTCGCGCTCGATGGCGACCCACGGCGGCGCGCCGGCGCCCTCGCACCGCCGCTGCTGCACGGCGTCCATCTCGGTCGCCGTCCGCAGGATCAGCAGGCGCAGCATGGCCGCCTGGGTCGACAGCTCCACGAGCGGCCACTGGATGGCCTGGTTCGCCGCCAGCGGCTTGCCGAACACCTGGGTAGTACCACATCCTGGAAGTCAGCCGGTGTGCCCTTGGTGATCTCTATCATGCAGGATAGGTAGGTAGGATATAAGAGAACTCGAATCAATGACCCATCTCGAGGGTTCAGGTCGTGGTACTGGGGATGGATCTCAAGTTTCACGTTGGAAAAAGCTCAAACAAGCCACACGTACGGTGCGCCGGCGCGCGTAGGCCACGGAGCGGTCGACGCAGAACTGGGCGGCGCCGCACGAGCTCGCGGCCTGGCGCAGCCGGTTTTCGCTGGTGAAGGTCTGGGCGACGGCGAGGGCGCCGCCGTAGGGGCCCAGGACGGTGTCCGCGTTCGCGGGCACGCGCACGCCGTCGAGCCGCACCGTCGCGTGGTCCGTCGGCATGTTGAGCGTGTACTCGAACGACTCGACGGCGAGGCCGGGCGCGCCGCGCGGCACCAGGAAGGCCGTGATGCCGCGCGCCGACCCGGCGTTGCCCGACGTGCGCGCGAACACGAGGAAGTGCGTCGCGGCGTGCGCGCCCGTCTGCCAGCGCTTGGCGCCCGTGATGCGGTAGTAGGTCTTCTGACCCAGGCCCTCGCCCTCGCCGTCCTCCTGGGCCTCCGTCTTCTCGACGACGACGCGCTCGGCGCGCGTCGCCATGTGCGTGGCGTCGCTGCCGTGGCCCGGCTCCGTCAGGCCGAAGGTCATGCGGAAGCGGCCGGCGAGGCGCGCGGCGATCAGGTCGCGCCGCTGCGACGGGGTGCCCCAGTGGTGCAGCATCAGCACGTCGGGGAAGTTGCCGACCACGCTGTGCTCGTTCTGCAGGTCGTTGGCCAGCCCCAGACCGCCGCCGTAGACGGGGTGCGCGGCCATGTGGTACCGCATCGCGCACATCCACAGGCTGGACCGACCCACGCGGTGATTCGAGAGTCAGCGTCTATAATATCCAGCCAGCAAATGTGACAGGAGGCATCCGCATATCGTGCAGTGAAGCCCCCCATCACCCCCGTATCCCTCCAGGCCCCTGATAAACCCCAGGGTAGAGAGAATCGAGCCAGGGAATGACCAACTTCGTGTCGCGGTGCCCCTGGCCGCCGTACTCTCGCGGCAGCGGGAAGCGATAAAAGCCGGCGGCGTCGGCGGCGTTACGCGCGCGCTCCAGCAGTGCCTCCCACTCGGGCGTCGGCAGTCCGCCGTTGTCCCATTGCGTCCGCGACGGCTCGCGGCGGTGGTCGAAGAAGCGGTCGTTGTCGCCCTCGTGCTGGATGGGGAGGATGCGGGTCTTGATGAAGTGGTCCAGCTTGGAGATGTACTCCTTCAGCTCCGACGGGAGTTCGAAATCCATCTTGACGGGGCAATGGCCGAGGAGGCCTCTCTTCCCATCACATCTGGGCCTGCTGGTGATCACTGATATCGGAATGCGGGATAGTGTCGACGTATCGACCTCCTTATGTTCTTTGGCCCAGAAGCATTCACTTGATGCCGAGGTCTGAAGGACTTATTAATTTACGGACAAAACAGCATTGCTAAGTGTCGGCCCAGCAGATAGATATTGATGCCATGCCGGTCGTGCCATAGGTGACCAGTCGTTCTCGAGATGTATGTGACCCCGGATCACTATTCCCCGCATTGTTACCGGCGCGGATGCAGGGGGGAAGCTTGTCCGGCGTGGGGTCCCCCAGCTCCGAGTGCCTCGGCATCTTTCCTCTAGCTCTCTTGATGAGCTAAGCATCCTCGCTACTAATTTTAGCAAGCTCATTGGTGAGAACCGTTGGACTTCGCCGCCTTCACCTACAAACTCCCACATTACCTCACTTCAGCCGAGCTTGGTTCTCGTCCCGCAGAAAGGGAATTCTTTTTGGAAAGCCACTGCCGACGATATATCATGAACACTTCTCAACCTCCATGAAGTGAGGAACACAGTACGGCACCTACCGGTAGAGCGCTCTCAACTCACCCAAGCCGTCAGTCACACAGTGACCGGTCCATCTCAACTTCACCGTCTGAGGCTTCGGCATCATGGCCGGACACGTTAGACAACCGATAGACGTGCCGGCGCTAGAGAAGTACTTGCGCCAGCACGTGCCCGAGATCGGCGTGCCGCTGGAGGTGAAGCAGTTCGGCTTCGGCCAGTCCAACCCGACGTATCAGCTGCGCTCACCGGACGGGCAGCGCTACGTGCTGCGCAAGAAGCCGCCAGGCCGGCTGCTGTCCAAGGCGGCGCACAAGGTCGAGCGCGAGTACCGCGTCATCGCCGCGCTGGGGCCGACGGCCGTGCCCGTGCCGCGCGCCTACTGCCTCTGCGAGGACGACGCCGTCGTCGGAACGCCCTTCTACGTCATGCAGTTCCTCGACGGCCGCATCTTCGAGGAGCTGGGCGTGCCGGGCGTCGACGGCCGCGAGCGCGCCGCCCTGTGGCGCGCCGCCGTGCACACGCTCGCGCGCTTCCACGCCGTCGACTTCGCCGCCGTCGGGCTCGCCTCCTTCGGCCGCCCCGACGGCTTCTACGACCGCCAGCTGGCCACGTGGGGCCAGATCTGCGCCGCCCAGGCCCGCGCCGTCGACCAGGACTCGCGCGAGCCCGTCGGCCCCATCCCGCACTTCGACGACATGATGCGCTTCTTCGCCGACCGCCGCCGGCAACCGCGCGAGCGCGCCACCCTCGTGCACGGCGACTACAAGCTCGACAACATGGTCTTCCACCCGTCCGAGCCGCGCGTGCTCGGCATCCTCGACTGGGAGATGAGCACCGTCGGCCACCCGCTGTCCGACCTGGCCAACCTGCTCGGCCCCTTCTTCACCCAGAGCGCCAGCACCTCGTACGCCCAGAGCGAGTGGTTCCGCCCGGGCGTCACGCCGGGCCTGCCCACGCCCGAGATCATCATGGGCTGGTACAGCGAGGTCGCCGGCTGGGACCCCCGCCCCGAGATGCACTGGGCCATGGCCTTCAACGTCTTCCGCTCGGCCGCCATCTGCCAGGGCATCGCCGCGCGGTATGCCACGCGGCAGGCCAGCAGCGCCGAGGCCAAGAGGTACGCGACCGCCTTCAAGCCGCTCGGCGAGGTCGCCTGGTCGCTTGTGGAACAGGAGATGGCGAAGGCTGCCCAGAAAGGGGGCAGCCACAAGCTGTAGGATCTCGGCGCACTGGAATGCGGTACGGTTTCTCTGCTTGACTACAGATAGCCTTGATTCTCTGGGCCTCAGTTGTCGGCCATGCTCCTCGTCTCCGCCATGTCGGCAATCTTCAGCAGCACGACTCTAATTAGTTGTGTCCACTCAAACTACCGTCGGTGACAGTAAAACCGCAAATTTATCGTAGGTCTGGGAACTTTGACGAGAAGTTGGCGCGACCTTCAAGCATCTATATCCAGCACCCACCACACGGTAACAAGCCACTGAAAATGAAGCGTGACCACACTGCTCTTTTTATGAGATGTTCAACCGCGCCGGCCATTTAGGACATTTAGAGTAAGGTCTTTTGTTTTGGAATATGAGACCGCGTATGGTGGTATCTACACTGCAGCAAAGTCACACTTTATTGGACCAATCGCGGGCTGCCTTATGCGTGGCCTCCCGGACAGCGACTTTCTGGTCTGGTCTACAGTACCAGCAACTTGCTTTAGTTCATTTGCAGTCCGTACTCGGCAGTACACTCGGCCATGGTGAACCGAGGCTGTTTCTGTCGCTCTTGAAGAGTCTCAAGTGTGGGGTTTCGGAGCATACGGCAGGCGTACGGGGGGTAACCTACGTCGTCAGTCTGCATCAAGGGCCTTACTAAGGCACAAAGCATAGAAGATCATTGTCCAAGCCTGTATTTGCTTAACCTCCGCCTTCTTGACGAGGGTTGACACTAGAAGTCAATGCCAGTATCTGCCATATCTGCAAATGCCAGCACTTCAGCTGCACATTCGTCGTTATACGTGAGGAGCGCCTGTGGATTGGCCCCACGGCCCCAGCCTCGACAGACTTACACGTTTTACCTACGCCTACCAACACATCCCATCGTGTCCCGGCCCTCCAGGGTTCCATACTTCCCTGGTCCGCCATCATATACACATCATCAGCACTAACTAACTACCTTCACCCATCAACCAGCCAAGCCAACAGCTGCAACAAAATGGCCCCCACCACCACCCGCCGCCCCGTCCGCATCGCCAACTGCTCCGGCGCGACGCCGGACCCGGGCGAGCTGATGCTCTCGCAGGCCACGGCCGGCCCCGTCGACGTCGTCGTCGGCGACTACCTGGCCGAGGCCAACATGGCCGCCTCGGCCGAGGCCCACGCCAACGGACGCCACCCGGGCTGGGTCGCCAGCGCGGAGCGGGGGCTGCGCCTCTCCCTCGCTGCCGTCCACGCCCGCGGTATCCGCGTTGTTGTTAATGGTGGTGGGCTTAACCCGCGCGGGCTCGCGCGCCTCGTGCGCCGCATGGCCGCCGAGGCCGGGCTTGGTGGTGGCGACGGTGGTATCCGGGTCGCCTGCGTCGAGGGCGACGACCTGCTGCCGCGCGCGAGAGAGCTGCTGCTTGGTGGTGGTGGTAGTGGTAGTGGTCGACTGGCCCTGCCGCGCCTCGACGCAGATAACCCGCTCGTCAAGCTCGACGACGAGGACGCGGGGGACTTTTTTATTGGGGACGACGATGACGACGACGGCGGCGACGGTGGCGGCGACAGGGGCGGCAAGAAGAAGAAAAAGAAGATCGTCGCTGCCAACGCGTATCTCGGGTGCCGCGCCATCCGCGCCGGCCTCGCCGCCGGCGCCGACGTGGTGGTGTGCGGGCGCGTGGCCGACGCGTCGCCCGTCATGGGCGCCGCCGCGTGGTGGCACGGCTGGGACGAGGCGGCGGACTGGGACGCGCTGGCGGGCGCGCTGGTTGCTGGGCATTGTGAGTGTGGGATTTCGGGGCGTGTCTTCTTGCTCTTCTTCCTCTTCTTTCTCTTCTTTCTCTTCTTTCTCTTCTTTCTCTTCTTTCTCTTCTTTCTCTTCTTCCTCTTCTTCCTCTTCTTCCTCTTCTTCCTCTTCTTCCTCTTCTTCCTCTTCTTCCTCTTCTTCCTCTTCTTCCTCTTCTTCCTCTTCTTCCTCTTCTTCCTCTTCTTCCTCTTCTTCCTCTTCTTCCTCTTCTTCCTCTTCTTCCTCTTCTTCCTCTTCTTCCTCTTCTTCCTCTTCTTCCCCCTGTTCTCCCTTTCTGGGTCGAGGAAGCCATCACTGACTCCAGGCACAACGGGGCGAAGTGATCGAGTGCAGCACGTACGGCTCGGGCGCCAACTTCGCGGGCTTCGACCGCTACGCGACGCACGAGCTGCTGGGGCTCGCGCCGCCCATCGCCGAGGTCGCGGCCGACGGCAGCGCCGTCATCACGGTGCACGAGGCGCTGCGCGGCATCGTCACCGAGGAGGTCGTCAAGTGCCAGATGCTGTACGAGCTGCAGGGCAACATCTACCTCAACAGCGACGTCAAGGCCGACATCACAGACGTCGAGGTCCGCCAGGTCGGCCGGAATCGCGTGAGTGTGCTTTTCTCGGCCAGTCCCCGTCGAACGTACTGCCCATTGAATGCAGAGCGGTTGGTGCAGTGCGGCTGCTGACTCCTGTGTGCGCTCAGGTCCGCGTCTGGGGCGCAAGGGGACACCCGCCGCCTCCAACCACGAAACTCGCCATATTCTACAGTGGTGGCTGGCAAGGCGAGCTAACTCTCAACGCAACAGGGTACGCGACAGAGGCCAAATATGACTTGCAGGTCAGTCCGGCCTAGTCTTTCCCTATCCAAGGCTAGCCGTCTTATCCAGCCAAACCTCTCTTTTTCTCGTCATACCTTACCCAAGTGCGCCTCACTGAAGCGTCCGGCTGTGCTGCTTTCCGGGCCTCAGCACTTCCGGGGACCTCTCTTCTCTTGTTTCTATCACGGTGGGAACGCTGGGGTGTGTATGTTGGAAAGAGAGAGAGAGCTAGAGAGAGCTAGAGAGAGCTGACACCTCTGCGCAACAGGAGGCCCAGCTGCGCGCACAGCTCGACGCCTGGGGCGTCACGGCCGACCTCGACGTGCTAGAGCTACAGCGCGTCGGCGTACCTGCCCCGAACCCGCGCTCCCAGCTCGAAGCCACCACGTACATGCGCATCTTCGCGCAGGCTCAGAAGCCCGAGACGGTGCGCAGAGTGTTCGAAGCATGGTCGTATAACTTTAGTGAGTCCCTACCTACCCGCCTGGCCCCAGCCTGAGGAGTGCTCTACTTGCACGCCTAACCCCCCTTCCCCCCTTTTTCCCCGACTCCTTCGGCGCCTCGATGAGGAACATCATGTCCCGCGCTGACGGGCCAAAATCACCCCAACCCGCCCACGCACCCCCTCCCTCCCTCCAGTGCAGCACTTCCCCGGCATGGCTTGCACGCTGAACCACCGCCTCATGTCCGAGCCGGCGCCGTTCCTGCGCTACCTGCCCACCCTCGTACCGCAGCACGAGATCCGCGAAACCGTCACCCTGCTCAAGCCCGGCATTGACGACGACGAGCCCGGGACGACCATCGTCGTGGGGCCGCCCCGAATAACGGAGCCGCTGCGCCCGCGCGAGAACTACGACCCAGTCGCGCCCCGCCCCCTGTCCTCGTTCGGCCCGACGCGCCTCGCGCCGCTCGGCGACGTCGCGCTCGCGCGCTCCGGCGACAAGGGCGCCAACGTCAACGTCGGCTTCACGCCGCGGGGCGACCTCGGCAGCAACGTGGCTGTGGCCGAGGAGGCGTGGGAGTGGCTGCGGGCGTTCCTGACGCGGGCGCGGCTGCGCGCCCTGATGGGCTCCGACTGGCGCGAGGGCGGCGCGTACCACGTGGAGCGGGTCGAGCTCCCGCGGCTCCGCGCCGTGCACTTCGTCGTCTACGGCGCGCTCGGGCCCGGCGGCGTCAGCAGCTCGGCGCGCATCGACAGCCTGGGCAAGGGCTTCGCCGAGTGGCTGCGCGCGGTGCGCGTGCCCGTGCCCGAGAGGTTCCTCCTGGTCGGGTCCCGGTCCGGGTCCGGGTCCGGATCGGGTGGTGTGGCTAGTAGTCGGCTGTGATGAAGGCTATCTAGGTTTGTGGGAAGGGATGCGGGAAGGGGCAGGACGGCGTGGACGGTTGTTTGGTTGCGCTCATCTGTCCCTTGTGACGAAGGAGCGATATGTCGAGGGGTTGAGGGGGAGCAATGGTGGATGTAGCAAGACAGAATATGCTCAATGAACAAAGGCACAGTATAACTTACGTGGATGAAGTGACACTTCTTTCCCGACAACCTACGCATAAATAACGTACACAAACTAATCACTTTGAACTGAGTACTACTAGTATCAGGATATACCGGTTACTAAAGGTGGTTTATTATCAGATCCGATAGTTTACGGAGAACCGGTACGTACCTGTTCTACAGGCGGTCTTCGTTTTCTCGATCTCGGCATGATGGGCTCAGCCCATGCTGCTTGGAAGCCAACGTGCTCCCCTACACCCCCTAGGTGACTCACCTGACTTACCCGGAAAGGTCTCCCTCTCTACTTACCCAGGTTCGCCTCGCCTTGCCCCATTTTCTCAGTTACCGGACCCGCCCCCGTTGCGCCCCTAGGCCGCGCGGTTGGGGTCGAAGACGCCGTCCCACCGGTGCGGGGCGCACTCGGGGCGCCGGGCCGGGCACTCGCGGCCGATGGCGAGGCTCTGCCGCGTCTGGTGCAGTTCGCACAGCGCGCCGCCGGCGCGGTGGGATGCCAGGCGGCAGCGCTGCACGAACACGCGCGGCGGCGTGCGGTGGCCGCAGGCCGGGTTCGGGCAGCACTCCTGGTGCAGGATCCGGACGCACGTGCAGGGGCCGACCACGCGGGGCTGGGAGCCGGACGAGGACATGACGACGACGGATGAGAAAAGGGCGGCGGTGGTAAGTACCTGGTAGTGGTGACGTTCGGGAGATCGGTAGGTAGGTAGGTAGTATGTACCGTAGAGGTCGAGATCGAATCTGAAGGTGCACTTACTCTTTCAGACAGTCTCGCTGTCTGATTTTCTGGTTTTGGTGCGGTTGAGAGGAGACTTTCGAGAAGAGGACCGTTGCATGGTGCAGGCTTATATACCTAAGAGTCACTGTCCTGAATGCCATAAAGGCATTGTGTTGAAGTCCATTGTGCAACAATGCCACCTGTTTCTCTCAATGGACACAAACTTCAAAGAAACATGGAATGCTTTGTTATCCTCAGGCTCGGCAGCATAATGTACGAGCGGCCGGCCGCCCGCCATAGGCAGGTCGACGTCGAGCGTCTGGTCCCCGGCGGCGGAACACGAAGACTCGTTCTGCTCGACGCTCGTCAGTTTCGTGGTCGTGAGGGCCAGCAGTGATATCACCCGGACCAACTTGACCAGACCAGCTCAAGATCCCAAGAAAAAGTGCGGCTCGGTGCCATTATGCGAAGTGTCCCAGCTCCTATCAGGGTATTTGAGTTTCTTTGGAAGAGTAAAGCTTCAGAATCATGAGTGAAATTGGAAGGAATGATTCGTAGGAACTCATTTTAAGTGGTTGCAAAGCAATTGCCAGAAGTTGCCAGGTGACAATAAAACCTAGAGCTGCGCCGCAGCAACGTCATTGGCCTCTCAGACCCTGGAAGGCAACATCTATGGGTCTGATGGCGTAGGTGAGCGATTCATGTGCGGCTTGGAGTTTCGTATCAGAGCTTCCAAGTTCTCACAGACAGAATAACTTGCACAGAATCCTCCTAAACCAAGTACCTCTCTATCATTTTTTGGGACGCCGATACGGAGTAGAAACTCGCACAATCGGCCGCGACCACCTTCGCGAGAACCAGCGATCGCGCCTCTTCTCGCTCATCCTTGTCCATCCCCGACCATGCCCCACAAGCTGGCCCAGAAGGTCCTGGGGCACCTGGGTCTGACCCACGAGCACGGCTCCTCCGGCAGCGGTTCCGGCCCCGGTGCCGGCCCCAGTGCCTATCCCGGTGCCGCGGCCGCCGCCACCGCCCCATCCTCATCCGGCGGCGGCGGCGGCGGCGGTCGCTGGGCCGTCAGCCCCGAGGAGCACGCGCTGCACCGAGGCGGGACGTACCCGCGGCTGTGCCGGCTCTCGGACGGCAGCCTGCTGTGCGTGAGCACGGGGTTCGAAGGGCCCGTGCACGTGCTGCAGGTGTCGCGCAGCACGGACAACGGGCGCACCTTTTCGCCGCGCGGCGAGGTCGCCCGCGGCGCCGGCGACGTCGACAACGGCTTCCTGCTCGAGCTCCCCCCCGGCGCCGATCGACGGCCGGGCGTCGTGCTCGCCGCCTTCCGCAACCACGACCGCGGGCCCGCCACCGCCCAGACGGACGGAAAGCCCTTCCGCCACTTCCGCATCACGGTGTGCCGCAGCGAGGACGCCGGCCTGTCCTGGCTCTACCTGGCCCAGGCCGCCGAGCAGAACGCCGTCGAGCAAAGGGGGAACGGCATTTGGGAACCTTTCAGTCAGTTGCGCCCTCTTCCTTACCCCAGCCCCACCACCAGGCCTCCTCCTCGTCCTCCTCCTGACGCGTGCTTGGCGACGTTCGCTGCGCTTGAGGAAGACGTTGCCCTGCCGTCTGGCGTGATAGGTATGGGGAGTTCGCTGCTGACGACTCTGCGGCCTCCTAGTGCGCATTGGCCGCAAGGGTGAGGTGCAGCTTACGTATTCGGGCGAGCTGGCCCGGGACGACCAGGAGACGTTCCGGGTAGATTCGTTTGATGGAGGAGCCACCTGGTCGCCGCCGCGGTGTCTGTGGTGTCACCCGCGGCACGAGAACCTGCGAGACGGGATGCAGGGCATTGTATGTACTACCGAGGCCCCTTCTTTGATCTGCTGCAGCTGCTGCTTCTGACCATCTATCTCCCTGCCCGTGTCTGAAATACCTATGCTGCTCGGAATTGCCGTCTGCGTGCGCTCTCTCTACCTACTGACAATTGCAACTAACCACTCCGCCACAGGTAAGCGTGCAAGACGCCGCCGACGGCCGCGAGGCGCTCCTCATGGTCTTCGAGACGACGCGGCGCCGGCCGCACTTCAGCGTCGAGTACGTCGTGTCGTACGACGAGGGCCGGACGTGGGGCGGGCGCGGCGTCGTCTACGCGCCCCGCAACCCCGGGCGCAACGCCGGCTCGCCCCAGATCGCGCGCGACGCGCGCGGCCGCCTCGCCGTCGTCTTCCAGACCGACGAGGACGTCGACGCGCCCTCCTGGCCGGGCCGCGCCGCCGTCAAGGCCACCTTCCTCGCCGCCGAGGACGGGCTCCGTGGGGGCCGCCTCGGAGGCGGCTGGTCGACGCCGGTCCTCGTCTCGGACGTGTCGTCCATGTGGCCTGGCGTCTTCTGCACCGGCGACGACGAGTTCATGGCCGTCTGCGGACACGCGGGGAAGCCCGTGGGGAGACGACTGCACTGGGATGCGTGAGGAGCAGAAAGGAGGAAAGGAGAGAGGGCATGAGAGTAGCCTCGGTAGGAATGGCGGTAAAATGTCATCCTCGCCGGACTCGGCCAGCACGCTTTGGCTCTGTACTTCATCGGAGACCACCACAGCGGTAAGGTTGCGCGTGAGGGATCGTTACAGCTTACCTACCTCTTATTTGAAGTAGTTTAGTGTACATACTAGACAGTCCCTGCAACCGATGAGCGTTTACCGAATACTTTGAACAGCAGGTAGTGTAGGTCGTATGTCCATTCACTTCGCGAACCACGTGTCCTTGTTCACGGCGTATTCTGATGATTCTGCCGCCCCTCAGACAATATGCTCTCTCAGCAGTACGCAATGTACTTCACATACGACGATCTACCCACTCACATCAAGAACCCGCGCTGGGGACGCGGGAGTGCTGGATGCGGAGGCGCACGAAGCACAGCCAAGTCTCCAAGGAAGAATGGACAAGGTTGAATATTGTTTGCATGAATCATTATGTGGATTTCTGCCTAGGTATGTACCTAATGTATGGTGGCTTTAACGTCCCCCAACAGGATACCGAGCCGAGCATTTTGCTGGGGATTCAGTAGCCTTCTTCTTTCTATGCCCCCAACGTCCCAAGGATCCGGGCATGTATTCGCCATCGATACACCCTCTGGGCCGGGCTTGCTCGCCCGGCCGGCGCTTACACGCAGATCTCGGCCGTTAGATTGACGGGCTGCGGGCAGCCGTACACCGTCTTCATAGAGGTGGTGCTGTAGCAGCCCGTCTGGCCCGCGGCGCAGTCGAACTGCTGGCAGCCCGAGCCTGGCGTCAGGATGTTGTGCTGGTCCGCGAACGGGTTACCGTACTCGCTAGTCGAGAAAATGTCAGCAAGGCTGCTCTTTCTAAACAACTACCGTACAGTGCTAGCGGTTCTGCAAGGGGAGAGGACGGGGGGGCCCGGCGTGGAAGGACTCACGTGCTGAGCTCGTCTGCGAGGAAAAAGGTTAGCTCTCGTTGGACAAGCAGGGGGGCTGGGGAGGAGGAGCCGGTGAGCGCAACTCACAGTAGGCGTAGTCCGGACTCGAGGTCAAGGAGTAGCCGAAGAACAGCGGCGCGTTCAGCGTCTTGGCGATGCCGATCTTGATGGTCTGTCCTCCCCCCAATGGCGCGGTCTCCAGTCAGCATTCCTCTTCTTCGAGCAAGTCACGTGTGGAGGGGACAGGCCAGGCCAGTAAAGGACAGGAACGGGGAGGCAAGTAAGTAGGTAGGTAGGTAAGCAAGATGAGAAGTAAAATAGGTACGGACCGAGCCACTGGCGTGGAAGGCCTCGCTGTACGACTGGCCCTGGGTCAGGGCCGTGAGGGGCCCCGAGGCACTGCCGTCGTACGGGACGGACTGCACGTAGATGGTCTCGTTGCAGTTGCTCGTGACGACGGCCAGCTGCGCCGAGACGCTGCTGGTGAGGAGGGCGGCGGCGCCCAGGAGGGTGGCGAGGAACTGCATGGTGATGTTGTTGTTGTTGCGGTTGTCCGTGGATTGGGGGTATATATCGGTGCTGGGTCGTGTATGGCGATGGAGACAGGCTATATACCGTGTAGAAGATGATGTTTTGTTTGCCCAAGAAACTGTCTGGTGATACGTTGGAGAATGAACTGGATCGATGGGAGCGAGCGGTCTCCCGCTCTTATGAACAAACGCAGGTCTACCTACCGTCGCTGCCCGGGTCGCTCCCGTCGCTGCCGTGCCGACGCGCCCATCCATCTTGGCAGTGACGGGCGCGAGCTCAGCTCCTTCGTTCATTCACTCGCTCACACCCCGTCCCCGCGCTTTCCCCCCTTCCCTCCCGTATTGATGACTGCATTCCATCGCGCGCCCCTCCGTCCCCGGGCGCCTGCCTTCCCCACAAGTTAAGGGCAAGAAGGGGAAGAGAGCCTGAAGAGAGAGAGGAAGTGAGAAACGGGTACCGGTATGTAAGTCACGGCCGGCGCCTTGGCGGACGGTGCGACCTGCCGGATCCAGGCGTGCGGAGCGAGCCTCACGCCTCGTATTACACGATCTCCATTCCCCGCCGAGAGCGAAGACGAGGATCGTCAACGGGCCAGGCGCAGCAGGCGGCGTCGCCAGCCGAGCAGCAGCCGGGGGAGCGCTATTCAATCGGCCGCATGTGGTGCCTTCTTGTGTTGACAAGGTAAAATACGACTGCGCTGCGGGCAGGGGCAGAAGAAGGAGTGGAAGGGCGCACCGCATAGGTTGGCATTTGTAAAAGATCGGCAGGGCCAACCTCATCTTGCATCGGCCGGCTCACCGAGGAGTCGATCTATTTTGTGGGGGGACGGACGGCTGAAAGGAATCTCAGTCAGGCGTAATAGGCCATTCCAGAGCTGGTCAGCCTTTTTCTTGGCGAAGGGAGCGCACCGGTCCCTTTGGAGTGCGATATATTGTTTTTCCCATGCACGGCTTTAGCCTCTAGATATTGTCTCATCCAGAGGTCAAGAGGTTAGTGAGATTGCGCGCCGCGCTGTGTTGTCGATATCGACAAATCGCCCAAGCTGAATACCAAACTGTAATACAGAACGTGTTTGTGACAGAGACACCGAGCAGGGGAGGCCAAGACATACTTTCACCTCAGATACTCAGGAACACGCGACCAGATCACTCGACTTGCCTCAGCTCTCGACATGCACTCGTCCACCTCATTGGGATCCGGGCGCGCCTTGCCCCGTCGGGCGACCGCCTTGCCGTCCAGCCCGACGCCGCCGGCCGCGAGCGCCGTCACCAAGAAGTCGGGCCGGCTTGTCGCCAGCCCCGGCATCACTGGGTATCACTGCATCGTCAAACCGCCACGCGTCGAGCGTGCCACAGGCCCCCGATGCGCCACGCGCTCTGTACGAGTTTGGACAGTTGGCCAGCTATTATACCACCGGTGTCTTACCGCTTTACTTGTGTATCTAGTTCGTAGACGTTTGATTGACACGAGAGTGTTTGAACAAGAGAAACAAAAAGGTAAGCTGACTGTATCCAACGATCGCCGCCGGGGAAGAGGGTCATAGGGGTACCTTAGGTCATTACCAGATACGCTCTCCTGACCTACGCCAGATGTCGAAGCGACACGAGTGCCTAGCCTGATCCAGACCTAGAATCATCAATATAATCATGTGCTGAGAACAGGGCTCGGGGGACTGGACTCCAATATCGTGAGATTGATATCATTGAGTGAACTAGTCGAAGCTGAATCTATCCCCTATGATCATGGGCGCTACTGTATAGCGCAGGGTTCAACTGCCAGAAATGAGGATGGGGGAATTGCTGTGAAGCAATAGACTCCATCTGGCAGGCGATGGAGGATATCGCAAAGCCCATTGAGTCGAGGATATCGAAGAACCTGACGACTCAACCAGAGAGCAAGAGGAACACGCGGGAAGCGAGTTCGAAAGTCGTGTGACCATGATGAGCGCTCTCGGGATGTGTCGTTTCCGCTGACGGCTGCCTGATATGCTTCCTTGGCGCGGCAACGCCTCCAGTCGCTGACCGTGAAAGGCAGAGGTGGAAGGACGAGGAGGAAGACGTCCATGGTGAGTTTTTTGGACACGCGACGGGATAGAAAGAGATGCGCAAAGTGCTCAATTAGAGATGTTCCGATCAATCCTTCTCAAGAGTAATGAAGGCGAGCCGTGCCACATAGTCGACCTCCATCTGGCAAGCAGTGTTTCCAAGAGATTCCATATGCCTTGTCAATGTGCGATTTTTTACTCGTCCGCGTCCTGAGTTTTCCCATGACTAACTTGGCCGCTTCCCTTGCTCATAGACGTGAAGTAGCTTGGCTCGGGTGTGTCCCTTCGAATTGTGGAAATCTGGCAGATGGCGTCTCCCGACACTGCCTGCCTTTGCGTACATGAATCGGGCCTCGAGTGCTGGCGGCCGCTGCCTCTGCCGCTGCTGATACCGCTGGTGATGCAACTGCTCGCCCCGCCCTCGCAGCCGCTGTTGCGGCGACAGCGGCTCATACTGCTTTCACTACTGAACCTGCTGCCGCTATGCTGAAGGCGGCAAGAATATGACATTGAAGATATACCACGCGAAACAATCGCATGTATCGCAATGCTGGTCATCGCATATGTTCACCAGCATGTAGTAGTACACGAGAGCAGGTATAGTGTACCCACGTGATGAACCTGATAGTAAGCTTCAGATGCCTACTTACCGAGGTATTCTTCACGGTATACTCTCCTCAGCTCGAAGCAGACCTCTATGGCGATCAGCCAGATGATGATCCACTCTAGTCTGGAACTGTGCCTCTCGCTCAGGGTCTCGCGCAAGACGCTGACGTGCTCGTGGGCGTAGTCGATCCTCTTGTTGAGAGCCTCGATGCGCCGCCGCACGGCCAGGGCGGCGCCGATCTGGTTGTAGTACTCCTCGAGCACCGACTCCGAGTCCCAGAACATGTCGGGAAGCTCCTCGGTGACGTCCGAGTAGTGGTTCAGCTGCGACCGCAGGCTCAGCAGCTCCCGGGTCATGGTAAGGACGGTCGTCCGGCTCAGCTTGTTGGCCCAGTTCTCCGTCAGTTTGTGGACCTGATCCTCGGACCGCTGCAGGTAGCCCTCCAGGGTGGCCTCGAGCACGGCGAGCTTCGGACTCCGGGCCAGCCCGCTGGAAAATGCTATCTTGGCCAGCGTCGTGTCCAGCGTCTGGGTCTCGGTCCCCTGGTCTCTTGAGGCCAGCACGACGACCTCTTCTCTCATGCAGCTCCTCGTGCGGGTCTCGTCGGTGGTGAACTCGAGCTGCTCCAGCTCGAGCCGCGCGATGTGGGAGAAGTGGGCGGCGCTGATCAGCTGCCTCGTGGCCAGTGTCATCAGCGTGTCCTCGGGGACGCCCCAGGCCACGACGGTGCCGGAGGGGAAGACGAAGACGTCGGCATTGTTGGCGCCTCTCGCGTGCACGACGGCTTGCGTGTCGAACCCGGTTTCGTCAGGGTCGATCTCGAACGCGTGCAGACGCAGAATCTCCTCTACCTTCTTCATGTCGAAGGACTGGGCCACACAGATGGCCCTGATGGTTCTCCTGTAGTCCAGCTCGTCCGAGTCGGAGGCCTCTAGTACGGGTGGTTTTATGGTGTTGGTGGACCGCTTTGCCTGTTTCGTCGCTGAGGCCAGGCGCAAGCTCTTCGCAGCTGACGAGCGGACCGTCTTCCGTTTCGGCTGCTTGGGCGCATCCATTTCGCCGCTGCGCAGTAATGGGCTCGACGCGAATGTGCGTCTCGCAGCGACCGGACATATCCTGTAGGTGCATGTCAGCGGCCGGCGAGCCGCGCCACGGATCGCAAGAGCGGCCATGTTGAGATGATCTGGTCGTGTACTGGTGACGCTACCCTCGTGCAAAGTCGCGGCGCCGAAGTCAGACACGAAGTTTAAGAGCTTACATTAGGTAACCCGTACCCCACGCAGCGACCCACTATGATTGGCTCATTGTACTCGTGCAGGCAACATGGGCTGCAATCTACCTCTCCGCACTGTCTAGATGTGGAGACAAGACCTCTGTCTAGCAGTAACTCACGAAATACCTAACTTCAGTCCTCTCAAGTTCCAACACATGGATCCTTGTGAAGACCACTGCTCCCCGGGGCTCAGGCCCCTCCATATCCAGATCCGATGCTGGCCTCACATGTTGCAAAGGCCAGGAGCGTCTCATCGCGTCCGACATGGAGCCAGACCCTCGCCCGCATGACTGGGGCGCGGCGTTGGAGAGTTCCGACGTTCAAGAAAGACCTCTCACCCAACCGTGTGCTGGCTTTGCGCCTCGACTGCCAGACTCTCGAGCAGAGGCGCAAACACGCCGGCGACTTCACTTACATGATACGCCAGCCGAGCGAGCGCCTGCCCATAGTCACTCTTTACCGTCTACTTCAGTACCAGGACCTATCCCGGGAGGACCGTCTCTCGGAGTGTATGGCAAAGGCGAACCCAGCTGAGTGGCAAGATGCCATCAACAGTCTTTCTACCAGAGGCTATACATCGGCCGATATCGACCGTTGGGTATGGATTCTTTCCGGGGAGAACGGGGACGTCCGCGCGAGTCGGTTGACATCGAGTCGTGCGCCTCTATTCCTGCTGATGCTCACGATTCGCTTCACCGAGACCTTCCGAGAGGCCAGCTCTTTAGCCAACTTGATCCGACACGCACGAGTCCACTTGCCGACATCTGCTCATTCTGGGGATTCTCTTGAGAACAAGAGCAGGATTAGCGGGGCACATATGTTTCTCTCGCTGCTGGCGCGTCTTGTGGTCCATGTTCAGCGGCTGTGGCCCAGGGGCATTATACACCTCGCCGGACTCACTGAAAGCTTCATCACCAAGGCCCTTCCAGAAAAGAGTCGAGACTCGCGCGTATATGAAGACCGCTGTCTTGTCTTCAACCGCGCCATCTCCTTATTTCAGCGACCTGCACTTATGCATCCCGTCCTCAACCGGGAACACAACTGGCAAGCACAGAAACACTTACTGGCCATGTCAGAGAGACTGGAGCAGCCTTTGGTCATAAACAGAGAGAGCTACAGGGCCATTCGGGCTGTTCATCTCGGATTGCCACTTTCGCGCCGAGAGAGGTGGACGGCAGCCAGATACTCCAAGTCATGGCCCCCCTATCGTCAGGACTTTGATGGAATGGACGCGAAACGCGCCCTCGAGGACGACCATTCGCGCAGTGTCCGAGCTGGCAGCCAAATGCAGGAGGCTGGATATACCAGTGACGCATATGATCGAGCTCTCGACACCATGGGAGGCATGGTGGAAGGCTCCGCCACCATACAAACGCGAGGTCTTGCGCCGCGGGCAAGGGGAGGCAAGAGCAAGGCGCTTAATATCTACTCCCAATGGGCTATGGCCGTCCGGGCCACCCGCAACCGGCAAGAGGCCTGGAGAGCCTTCTGCCGATTCGGAGCCCGCATTGAAAAACCACCCGACGCTCAAGTTTACAACGAGATGTTCATCAAATTGCAAGCCGATGAAGCCGATCCAGAATCCGAAAAGCTGCCCGGCGAGGGCCGCGAGAATTTTCCTGTCCTTGATACGAATCTCACTGAACTCGAACAAGCAAGGCGGGCTCCACCCTCGTTGACAGAGTTGTACGATCAGATGATCAATAGTGGCATCAAACCTCGGGGATACTGTCTCACAAACCTCGTCAGAAACGCTGGATCTCTGGAGGAAGGCTTGCGGTATCTCGAAGACAGTGGGGTTGATCCGGAAACCATAAGCTCATTGGCTGGATTCAGGACGCCTGCTTTTACCGCCCTCGCCCGGATCCCGCAGATGGCCTTTGGTAGCTATGTCCAGCTTCTTTGCCGGCTGCAGCCCGACCGCCAAATCGAGGTCAAGTTTCGGGAACCGGAGCTCGTGCGCATACGCTATGCCATCTCACTGGTCCGAGTCAGACAGTCACCACAGACTACCGGAGGCAGGATATTCCGGTACCCATGGCACGCCATCTTGAGAGCGCTTGCGCGGCCACAGGTCGCTATCAGGAACGGCAGGGAAATGGACAACGACCTCCAGGCGCTGATGCTGGCTAAAAAGGTGTGGACGGTCGCCGAGCGGACTATCGGGCTTGATTCGGAGATGTTGATGTACTTCGGCCGCTCGATTCAGAAGGCGGCAGTATCGCACATCAAGCAGATCCCCGAACCGCGTCTCGTGGCTCCCGGCGAGGGGGATGCCCTTCTGCCTTCCTCGACTGAGCTGCAAGACTTGGTGAAGGCGGCCTTCGCCCGGCTGACCAAACCGGCGCTGGCCATCACTTTCCCCGGGCCCGACTCGACGCGAGCCGACGACCCCCTCCAGCGGGTGCCGGAGCTCTCACACGACGTCAACCCGGCCCTCCTGCACTCGCACATGCGCACCCTGGCCTGCCTCGAGGACATCGACGGCATGCTGGCGCTCGCGCGCTGGACGCTGCAGCACTACCGGTCGCACGTCCTCCCGGACGCGGAGCAGCTCCGCGGCCGCCGCGGCCACGCCATGGTGGCCAAGACGCTGTGCGCCTTCTCGGCCTTCGCCTGGCCGAACCTCCGCGCGGAGGAGCAGCGCGAGATGGCGGACGTTATGGCCCCGCTGGCCCCGCTCAGGTGGCCCACCGCCGAGGAGGTCGACGACTACGTCGACGCCGACAGGGGCGAGAGCCGCAAGCTGCGCGCCCGGCTGTGGACGCGCGGCCGCGACCGTAATCGCCCCTGGACGGGCAAGCCGGCGCATCTGAAGGTGAGGCAGCGCGATGGGGCGACTGTTCGATATACTGCTGCTCTCGACTTTGCTGGCAAGAAAGAATCTAGGACATAGGTAGTTGGATACTATGTTTCTGAGAAATCCATTACTACCTACTTATCGGGTAGTATTTGCATCTGTACCATAGATATACCCTGGGGATACCCAAATAGATCATGATGCTTGGCTGTTTGACAATGAGGGCAGCAGCACCTGTTATACCAACTGCCAGTATGCCAACTGTTGTTCCAAATGTTATACCAACTGTTATACCAACTGTTATACCAACTGTTATACCAACTGTAATGCCGACATTTAAATATACTGTGACCGTCATATTAGTAGTAGACATTAGTAGCAAGGGCTGACAGCAGTCGCGACACCACAGCTGTCAAGGGAACTGGGGTGGTTGAGGGCTTCGCAGTGTCTGATCAAGAACCATCTTACTAATCTGTACAGTGCCTGATGAAATGAAAAGGCCTCAGCTGATGTTATTATAGCACCTTCGCACTGTATCCGCTTATTCGCGCCTTTGGTAGCTCTGATTGGGCAATGGCTGCACATCCTGGGAGAATCCACATCCCCAGCCTCCCGACCTTCCACTTCTTTTCGCGACCTGTATCCAACGCGGGACCGCCTCCCGCAGATGGTCACGACCCGGGATGGCTTCCACCTGCGCCGCCTCACTTCCTGGCCTTCCTCCTCCGAATCCGAACCTATCAAACCTGTCCTACTCTACCTCAGGCGATCGGCTCTCTGCGCGCGCCCGTCCTCACCTCCCCATGCGCGGCTCCCAGCCACCGTGAATGATTCCCGACTGTCGCTCCTCATCTCCCTGACGTGACTACCGACGGCCCCTCGTCTTCTTCTTGTAGCGAACTCGGCGCCAGCACCCCAGGCCAGGCCTGAGAAACCGGCGCAAAACCCGACGGCACTATATATTATCTGATCGCAAGACTTGTACGAAGTACCTTGAGACCGAAACTCCCTCGGCGTATGATTCAATCTGCGAGTGGCGAAGGAAGGGCCGCGTCGGGGCACGGGGAATTCCAAGCCGGTACCTACGTACCTTCTTATATGGTTGGTCACGCTTGGCATTCAGTCATGGGCGCCTGAAATGTTGACTTGCGCTCCAAGCAGCATAGGCGACAATATGGGCCCTGGACTTGACTCGCTTCCCTTGCGCCCTCAATCGGCCCAGGACACAGACACGGCCGACCCAATGAGCTGCTCACCCGCCTTCCCGGTGCCGCCGGAAGACTCGGTTCGGTCGACTCCGGACATCCCCTCTGTGTTGAAGCACCAAGGTGTTGTCGAAGATCCATGGACAGAAGTGACAGACTTGGTCCTAGACCATGAAGACACTAGATCAGATCTCCTGGAACTCCTGGGCTCCAACGAGTCTACTATCCTCCCAGCCAAACCGACACCATGGGATGCTGCCAAGCCGTCTAGATCGCAATTCGTGACCGTGGAGTTACCAGTCTCAACCTTGACACAGCCGAGATCACACTTCGAGGGATTTGTTCCACCCGCGCCAGAGGTTACCCAGGCCCAGGCAGTTGATGCCCTTCTCGAGGCCTACAAATCGCAAGGGTCCGTGGATGAGGACTACGTCGAATTCACCCTCTCCGATTTCGCCATCTATATTGACAATGCTATATATCCCAACGAACTACGACCCTTGCAACACTTGACGACTAAGCCGTCGGCTGATGTGTTTTACTTCGATGGTGTACTCAGCTGCGCCGAGACGCGGTTCTACGTGAGGAGAGTTCCTTTCCTGAACCTGCCCATAAGCGGTTACGGGTCGGAATATGCCGAGGTTGATCAGATCTGGGTATTGTCTAACCAGAATAAACGGCTAAAGAGAGAGATCTACTACAAGCTAGAATCACCTGCCCCTGAATACGCAAGGTTCCATACTCCGTTCTTATGGATCGCAAACCTAGCCAAACATGTCATTGACTACTGCGATTTCCTCGGCCAGAAGGGCCGGCGCGCTTGCCTCCACGATTTTCAATCAAACTTCAGCATCTGGATCTCTCGGAAGCATCACAGATCCGTTAACTTCGGAGCTTGGTATGCTGGGAACCGGGGGTCGGATTTCCGTGCCGCAATCGTGGCAAACGTTCGATATATTTGGAAAGAAGCATTTGACTTAGATCCGACAGCGGCATCTAAGCATTTGTTTTGGAAGGAGATCAAGAGCTTTGACAGGTTCAGGCCTAACCTTGCCCCGGAACAGCAGTCAGAGCTAGAATGGGATGAACAGCGGAGAGCGTACGACAAACTCGGGGTGACACCAACTGTGGTAACGCCTTATGTATATCAGCATTTCCGGCACATGGTTTTTGGCCAGGTCATGAAACCGCAAGAGTTATGCAATGGTGCTGAAAAGCGACGAACCCAGTTTCTGAGTCGTACCCAGGCGGCCAGTGTGCCCTCCAAGACGATAAAACGACTCGGTACGAAACGTGGCGCATTCCTTGAGTCCATACAGGCCGGGGATATCATATCAACGATGCCAGACGACGAGAGCACAGATACTCCTTGGCGGCGGGAAATTGGCTCGCATGGTGATAGGGAGCATCGATGGTTCGGTCTTGTTCAGAAGATTCACCATGACCGCTCCAGAAAAGGACCAACGTTCGATGTCCTCTGGCTTTACCGACCGATGGATACGCCCTGTGGGCAGGCGAATTACTTATACGAAAACGAACTCTTCCTGTCAGACAACTGCACCTGCCATCACAATGTGGCAAAGGTCGAGGCGGACCAAATCCTGTCGACACATGAAGTAGAGTGGTTTGGGGGACCGTCTACCTCTGCCGAATTCTTCGTGCGGCAGACATACGTTGCTGGCAACTGTCAATTTATTACTCTCAAGCGGGAACACCTTCTCTGTGGAGATGATATTACACTGGCCAAGCGAGATTCATACCAGGCGGGGGACGCCGTCCTGGTGCAGGTCAATAACACCACTCTGGAACCCTTCTTAGTCGAAACATACGAAGCTGGCAAACAAGTTCGTCTAAGGAAGCTACTACGGAGAAGGAACGTTGATGGAAATGCTCGTAAAGCGCCCCCCAACGAGCTTCTCCTTACTCAGCATTTCATTGAAAGATCCTTCGAAACTATCGATCGACGATGCCTCGTGAGGGCGTTCTCCTTGGAAGAGCCAATCCCGGCTCCTTACGATCGCAACGGAACCGGTGATGCCTTCTTCATCACACATGAGGAGGTGGTAGGCGCTGATGGGGTCGCGGAGTATCGTCCACTGCTATCTACGCACCTGAGCATGCTGCGTCAAGGTTTCCACCCGAAGGACACACCAAGGCCCCAAAAGCTTCGAGGATTGGACCTATTCTGTGGGGGCGGGAACTTTGGCCGCGGTCTTGAAGATGCCGGGGGTGTCGAGATGCGATGGGCCAACGATATTTCGGCAGAAGCCATCCACACCTACATGGCGAATTGCGACAGTAGCACTTGTACGCCATATCTGGGCTCTGTCGATGATCTATTACTCCGGGCCCTGCAGGGCAACAGCAAGGCCCCTCGCCCCGGCGATGTCCAATTTATCTCGGCAGGCTCGCCATGTCCGGGCTTCTCTCTCCTCACCTTCGATAAAACCACGCCCACTCAACGCAAAAACCAGTCGCTCGTGGCCTCGTTCGCGTCATTCGTGGACCTGTATCGTCCGCACTATGCCCTGCTCGAGAATGTACCCCAGGTTGTCAGCACCAAGGAACTACGAAAACATTGCGTGTTCTCACAACTGATGGCCACCATGGCCGGAATCGGGTATCAAATGCAGATTATTCGCATGGACGCATGGGCATATGGCGCTCCGCAATCTCGAACCCGGGTATTCCTGTGCCTGACAGCACCTGGTTTCTCGGTGCCTAAAGTTCCGAAGCCATCCCATTCTCATCCGCCCGGGACACCTCTGACAGGCCTGGGTTACATGGCTTGTGGCTTGCCTTTCCAGAGACGACAGCTCGTCCCAACCCCGTTTAAGTTTATGAGCGCTCAAGAGGCGGTAGGCGACCTGCCAAGTATTCAGGATGGGAAGGCCGATTACTGCATTGGATTCCCAGATCATCGTCTCTCCGTAGGGTGGACACCAACTTTACGGAAGCAAATGTTTGCTATTCCCACGCAACCATTCGGCATGAGCTTCAGCAAAGCCTGGTTCGGGCGTGATGGGATAGAGCCCGTCATGACCAGTGCCGATCGCGAGCTCTTTCCTGCCGAGGGCGCCCAGCGGGTGATACAGCGGGTGATAAGGAAATCAAAAGGCTGGGGCCGCATTGACCCTCGAGGTATCTATGGGACCATTCCCACCGTGTGTCCACCAACATGCGCGCGGACCGGGAACATCAACCATTGGGAGCAGCACCGGCCAACCAGTGTCCTCGAAGCACGACGCGCCCAGGGATTCCTCGACCACGAACTCATCTTAGGCCTTCCGTCTAACCAGTACAAGATCATCGGCAACAGCGTATCGCGGCAAGTAGCACTCGCGCTGGGCCTGGCGATCCGCGAAGCCTGGTTCGGAAGTCTACTTGACGAGAAGCCAGGGAGCTCATCCCAGCTCCATCAAGGTCTTTTGGACAACGTCGAAAGCCTTGAGGGCGAGGACGCTGGGCTTCCGGAATCCAAATTGGCGGGACAGTATTTCGAGGGATTACTGCCTAGCATTGAAAATAAGGTGGCCCACGAGATAGACACCAGCACAGACGAGCTCTTCGGGACCGGGACTCCGCGCAGCCAGGCCGCGCTCACGCCGGCCACGAGTGACTCTATCCGAGGGCCCGACAATGAGCCTCGCAAGCGCTCGCCGCTGGAGATCTTGATCCCATCGAAAAGACCGAAGCTCCGACTCGGAAGAAGAAATGAATTTCCCCAATGACGACAGACACGAAGCAGCTTGGTTGACAGAGGTATCCGCTGTTTTTTCCGACGACTTTTGAGCCGAACGGGTGTTGGCATACTCACAGTTTATTTGGCAAGAGAATTCTACCGCAAGTGGGTTCGATTGGCGTATGCGACCGATAACTTACCCAACGTCTGAGCCCCGTCTTGGAGACGTAAAGGGGGGCCACGTTTGTCGTTGGCCTTTGATTCATCCTTGAGACAGCTTTACTTTTTTTGTTCACCTAGGTGGCTACCGCGCGTCGTCGAGTTGGCTCGACGTGGACGCGAAGCGCAAAAGAAGGGGGGGCACCTGGATTCAGGATCATAGCATATGTCGCTGCATACATGTTGCACTGGTTACTTGATACCCCCGAGGGAGGAGCATGCGCATATATAACACTTGTACTATTACTGCCACTGCTGCTGCCGCTGCTGCTACGGCGGCAGCTGCTACTAGCTCACTGCTCGCGGCCGAGATACCTATCTAACCACATTCATGACTCCTTCTTCTTGCAAATGCGATGGGATCCGGTCGCCCGCTGCGTGATGCATTAGTTCTTCAGCCTCGCTGACGAGGCGGCGGGCCGCTGGCCCCGTAACTTAGTGACGGGTGTAATTACCTTCGAGATCCGAGCGCACCTTTGCGGACGGACTCATTGGGGAAGAGTGTCTTGTCTTCCACTCACTCGAGGCCCCTTCCAGTCCACCGGGTCCTACGTGTGTGAGAGAGAGATTGTGTTTTGTCTAAACCTTGGGGGATCCTCGGGAAGACGTATCGAAGGTGGATAGGTAGCGCGTGTAGTCATTATCACCAGAACCGGGTCGCGAGTCGTCGTCGGAGTGCGGACGTCGTCGTTGGGAACGCCGGGTCACTCGGCACGATGCGTTTTGCCCGTTCCCCTTGCCCCCTTTTCGATATAAGATTTGTTGACAGGGGCGAGCCGGCCTCCCCGGACGTCCATGCCGTCGTCTAAAACTCCATTACCTGGGTTCCTAGCACGTGGCGTGGCGGACGAACGCACACGTGCACCCGTTCCTGGCAGCAACAGCTGCGGTGGCTAACGTCGCCTGGAGGAAGGTTACCTATAAGGTACATTCCTACCTACAGTATGCGCGTTGGTGAGCCCGGTAGTGAGTGACAAAAGAGGTCAACTGCTGTAATAGTCTATATATTATATCAGTCCTTCCTACGTAAAGTGGCAGCTTCGACGGTCACCCGCCCGAGATGTTGGCTTGAAGTGCTTGTCTACTGGACTAAGACAGGTACCACCCTCTGGGCCTGAGGTAGTACGAAAGCAGCTTGCTAGCCTCGCCTGCTGGCAGAAGACGCAGTCACACCACCACGTCCTTGAATCAGCGGGGATACATTCTACAGAGAGACGCCCTCCCCTCCAACGCCCCCCCCCCCCCCTCTGACAGTGTCACCGTGGAAAGAGTAGGCAGGGTGGGCTAAGTCACGATCGCGGATTGCATGTCATTCAAGGTCTCGATGAGTAAGATTGGGCGCCCTGTTTTCTGTCGGTGGTGAGTTCATAATCGTCGACCGCATCAGACGGAACTGCTGCAGACAAGTTACCTGTGCAACTTCCGCGTGAAAGTTGAAATTGTCCTTACCTGCCGGCCCCCTCGCGGACCATGGTTGCGAGATCTATGGAGCGTCAGGATTCCTCTCGTAACGGAGACACTGTTTCTAGCATTACTATGCGCTCCCAAACACTGAAGCAAAGGGGGTTTTCTAAGACGGCAGGTCACATGCGTCACTCAGGCATTTCTCAACTTCCGTTCCAGATACCCCTTTTCTGGGAAAACATCTCGCTCGAGGTACTTCTCCTGGGGGGTAAAGGAGGCAGGCAGCCACGGCCCCCTGTGACTGCCCGTCGACGGCCTGGTTCCTGTCATGGCCGAGGACGCCGCCGTCCGCACTCTACCGGTCATGACTCATGACCGGGGGTAGTGTCAGCTCGGCCCGCCCATTCGGGGCAGGCACGGTGGTCCCCTGCGTCCCCTTCCTGCGGCTGCGGTTGGCATGTGATTGCGCCGGCCGTCGTGTCGAAAGAAGTCACGGCAACATCGTTATCTGCTGCATCATCATCTACTTCATCTTCTTCATCGTTATCAACATCTTCATCATTATCATCAACCCCTCGCCCGGAGCAATGCAGATTCTGATCTTCTCGGCGGCCTTGCTCCGTCCGATGCTGCCGCGCATTGAGGGACACCGTCGACGAGAGGGAACTTTTCTTGCCCGGCCCTGCCATCGCGGCGGTAGGTTGCGTTCCATGACGTTCCGGGAGGCCTTGCCGGTCGAGCTCCGATCCGCTTGTTCGCGAGGCAGGCAGCCTCCACGCCACCAAGGTATCTCATCGGATGGACGAATAGACCATTGTGTTTTTTCTATTCTGCACCTTCTTTACCCCCACGCACACAACTACACAACAACAGCTCCGCCCCATTCAAGATCTCGCTTGAGCTCAGATACAAAATCCCTTATAACGTCCCGCGCCTGGAGTGATGGCGTTGGACGACGACGACATGCCAAAGTCGAGATGGTTGGGCCTGGGGCCCCCTGCCAAAATGTTGGGGCAGCCCGCCTGAGATCTTGCAGTGCCGATCAGTAATACTTGGGATCGGCGCTGAGGAAGATCTTGATGCGAAGGTTTTCAAGAACACGCCTGGTCGCCTCACTGAGGGGAATGACCCCCTCTTCTGCCGCAGGCACCCGTCATGCACAGGACTCGAACAGGGAAGGGCCCTGCCTTTGCCGCGTATCTGGAATTGTCATTGTGCTTCCGAGACTTGTGGTCTCGGATGTGCTTAAGGTCGCCGCTGATAACTTTGTCGTGCAGCTCGCAGTGGAAGTTGCCACTTGCCAAACGCCAGCCCCAAACACCACCAATCAGTTGGGGCGTCCATATCTAGCACGAGCTGAGGTCTGAGCGGGCACGGCGGGCTGGCTCGCGGGAGCCAAGGCCTGAGTGGGCTGGCTGGGGCCAGGAACCGAGGCCGGAGTGGGGCCCGACGCAGGTCCGGCTCCGGCGCCCGGGACGCCTATTTGCACGGTATCCGCCACTAGAAAAACGGTATCCACCACCTATTATACCTTTTCTGGTATGGCTAGGTATCTACAGGGCTCAAATTTGGCTTGTACCGCCATATAAACATTATGTACCCTTATCGCTTACCGCCGCCGGCCGTAGTTACCGGTCGCAAATCTATTCCACCGCACACCGTTAATTGAGATCGAATGCAAATGGCCAGCGGCATTGCACGTGGCCAACGGCACTGCGAATGGCTCTATAGGTAGCTAGAAACGCCGAATCTGTAATAAAAATCAAGCGCACGCTTTTGAAGGATAAATTAGATAATCCGCGGCCGGCCGGGCTCACCGCCGCCCGGCCGCCCGACCCCTACCGGTAGGTAGC
The DNA here is from genome assembly GCA_022539325.1 of Xylariaceae sp. FL0804. NCBI lineage: Eukaryota > Fungi > Ascomycota > Sordariomycetes > Xylariales > Xylariaceae > Xylariaceae sp. FL0804. The sequence continues at coordinate 1,519,345 of JAJKLG010000007.1, read as the reverse complement.
ACTGCACATGGCCAGCGGCACTGCACATGGCCAGTGGCACTGCACATGGCCAGTGGCACTGCACATGGCCAGCGGCACTGCAAATGGTCCCGGCGGCCGGTCGGCCTGCGCGTCCGGCCGCGCCACGCCTACCATAGCACGAGATAACCTTCCCGCGGCGGCCGCTGCGGCGTACCTAGGTAGGAATAAGGTGAGTCGGTCAGTCTACGGCGGGCGGCATTAAGCGATGAAGATACATTTGTTCTGGCGGGAATATAAGCCAGATTTCTAGCCTCCACATAGCCATTCCCAAAAAGGCATAGTAAGTGGTGGATACCGTTTTTCTAGCCGCGGACACCGTGCAAATAGGCGTCCCGCCGGCGCCGGCCCTAGCGCCGGACGAGACGCCACTCGAAGTAATCGTCTCTAATGCCTGGGCAGGTCACGCGGACACCCTTGGCCTTCTTCTTGCCGAACTCCATGGTGAACCGAACCCAATGACAGATGTGTTCAGCGTCGAGATATCCGGCCATCTTGCGCCACTCGAACGTCTGGATATATATATGATATCCATGGCGTGGAAACCTTCCGCCAGCCACATCAGTGCGCTGCCAAGTCGAATGCCAGGAAGGGCCCCCGCCCAAGTCGCCAACCGCCCGATAACCCACAAGCACCCTACCTTTCTAGCCGGATCATCGTAGATGGTCGAGATCTCGTCATCGTCAAGGACGGTGCCCTCGGAGAGCACCGAGCCATGCTCGCTGCCGCCGTACTCCCCTTCCCATCTACCTCCGCATCGGATCGGAGCCAGGAGCGCGGCAGCTAGGGAATGCAAGCGACTTTTTGATTCAGCAACAAGCTGGGTACTTACCTACTTGAGATCAGCTTTCTTCTACTCCGAGACTGATGCGGCAGCGATCCAGATACTCATACCTTTTGCGGCAGTCACGGGTCGTCTCCGGTTGGTACCCCACCATAAAACTTGGTGAAACCGCCGACGCACTTACGAGTCAAGTTACTAGTAACTTGCCGACGACGCATCCGGGGGCCCCTGGCGCACCGTCTCCCGCAGATGTCCCAGGTCCATAGGCAAGTCGAAAAGGTAGGTATCTCAGGATGGCCTCGCCTGTCCGGCTCTGCTCCATCCCGTCCTTCTCTGCCTCCCCCCAGCTCAGCTCAACGCAAGCCCAAGTATCGCTTCAGCATCTCCCTGCCGAGCGAGTTGCGCTCGCGCGCCGCCGTGCTGTTGGCGTTCGCCTCCACCATGACCATGAAGTCGACGAGCAGCCCGCAGCGCGCCGACGCTCTTGCGCAACCGCAGACGGACTGGGCTATTTCGGGGGCCCGGAGCTCCTGCACCTCGCGGGAGAGGCTGTCCAGCAGCTGCTGGCGGCGTAGGCGGTGCAGCGCAGTCGCCTGGTTGTTCTTCCGGCGCTGGTAAACAGCGAGGGCCTTGGCCACTGCGTCGTTGTGTTCGACGGCGCCCTTCACCTCCCACCTCCTGTGCCCTTGCCTTCTACCGGTATCTCATCTGTCGGCCGTGCTCCGTCCTTTACCATATCTCCGCAGAGGCGGCGCTAGGGAAACTATCTGGCGCGCACCCAAGGGTCTTCCAATTCGTGGCGGCACTGGTCCTCCGCGATGTTTGTTCATGGCTGCGGCTGGACACCCAAAGCCGCCAAGATCCGATCCCATGCGGTGGTGGCGATCCTGGGTCACTTGAGCCTCCAAGGCAGCTGCAGATTCGAAAGGCTCAAGCTTTCGAGAGTGGTGGTGGACACGAGAGGTGTGTTGAAAGCGAGAGGGGTGCTGGGCATGGGTAGGCCGGGGAGCGGTGATACCCTCCGGGTGCTGCTGCGGGATCAGTAGAGGCTGAAGCTCTACGTCTTCCTCCTCCCCAGCCGAAGGTGCGCGCCGGGTCAGACGACCCACAGTGGCCTCCAAGGCCGATTGGAGGCCCTGAATGAATTGATGGGCCATGTGGGGACTCTGCTGGCGATTTTAGCGCCTCGGATTGAACAATCCTCGGATCGCTGAGCACTTCTTGCCTGTCTTGAACAGGACGCTCATCAGTCCCATTCTCGGGGGTCCGACGCGGCTGTGTGACTCGAAGTCACACCCCTCCTCCTCGCTCGAGGACGGTTCCGCCGGCGCCTGCGCCTCCCCGTCCTCCGGCTCGTCCGCCACTTGGTCCACGTCTTCGTCCTAGCTTGAGGACGGCTCCGCAGACGCCTGCGCCTCCCCATCCTCAGAGGGCTTATCCGCCTCTTCGTCTTCGGTGCTGCCGGAGCAGGGAGGCCGGGGTATGGGTCTTCCATAGCCGACACATCAGTCTCCTCAGCAGCCAAGGAAAACCGGACTGAAAAGGGGGGATTTGGTAGGACTGTCGGGACCATCGTGACTGGTTCTTGAACATGCTTCTGTTCTTCACGGGTCTCTGCGGTACCACATCTTGACCTTCTTCCAGACTGCCCTGTTGAGTGTGGTCGGGCATAGGAGAGCCTTTTCCCGGTTCAGTACTGCCATCGCCCTCGTCGCCTGACAGGGGACGCTGGCTAGGCGCGGAGCCGGAGCCGGACTCGCGACCACTGCCGTGGCCGTTGCCGGGACCGTTGCCTGGACCGTCACCCGGACCGTATCCGGAAAAAGGGCCCGGGCCCGAGCCAGATCTAGCTAAAGGCGCAACCCGGATGATATGCACACGCGATCTCCGAGTTGTGGCTCTCGGTGAACCAATATCTGCATCTTACACAGCGTTTCAATGGCTGTAGGTCCTGATGCCCCAGGGACTGCTGCTCAAGGACAACTGACCCCTTTATGAGACAGGTCAGTCCAGAGATGGACGTGGTAGGTATGAACGGGGTCGGCGAAATCAAGCCGACGTGCCAATGGCATTTCAGCTGACTCAATTGCTGAAGTGAGGTGAATTCCAAGCAATTGGGAGCGTGCCGGAGAGTTTGGTTGTTCTTGTGGTTGCTGTACTGCTGGGTCTCCTTGTCCTTCCCCTTCTCCTGCTCAGCCCCGCCGGTCACGCGGCTGGGGCCGAAGCCCGAGTATGGCGATGCCGTGTGACTTCCGCCAAGGTGCGTGTCACAGAAGGCGGTGACGGCGTTGCCGTCGTCCTCCATCTTGAAGGCAGGCTCGGACTTGGGATACTTGAGCTTCCAACGAGGTTGACCTTATTCTCCTTGCTGGAAGCGATCTTCGGGTACCACTGGCCGACCAGTTCGACGTATTCGTCCACCTTGTCGGGCTGGAGCTCGTGGAAGACGATCGAGTGGACGTACTCGCCGCGGGCTCGGACTTGGAATACTCGGCCCTCTGGCGGTGTCTTGGCTGAAGAGAAGCATGCCAACATGCTTCTAAGCAAAGCTGTTAGCTAGCGTAACGAGGGCTGTTGGAAAAGGTTGCCCCTTACTCGAAGCACAAAGGCGAGGAGGGCAATCAAGGCCGCGCCAACGACCAAGAACACGACCTTCACGGCCGTCTCCTCCATAATCCACTGCACAAAACCCATGGTTCGAGTTCCGGTATACTGCAAGAGTCGTTTGGGAGAGAGGGTTCGCCGAAGTCGAAAAAATCAGGAAGAGAAGGGAGAAAGACAAGTTCTGGTACAACTCAAAGAAGTAGGAAGAGTGATTGCGCAGGCTGGTGCTTCAATTGGTCAAGCCTTCTTGGCCATGTCAAAGTTCTCGTTGGCTGGGTCGGGCCGTGCTGGAGACGGACGTGCCAGGAAAGGATTGCGGCTCGACCTTGGGCCGTTCGCTGAGCATATCTCTCCCAGAGGAGAGTGCAGTGTCGGCTAGTTTCTGCGACAGCTGAGCAGCAGCATCTGGGGCGTGTCTTTCGCCCTCTACGCCGGGGTCGAGTCGCCAGTCTCGCGAGCGCCGGCTTTCCCCTGCTGTCGCCATCGCCCGGTCCCTTACAGAAGCCAACGGGCGATCAACTCTGCTTTCCTCTCTGTAAAGAGACATTTCCGGTCTGGGTTGCGCGCCAACTATCCCACGGTGGCCTCCAAGGCCGATTGGAGGCCCTGGATGATTCTGTGGGCCATGGCTGATTGAAGCGCCTCGGGTGGCTTCAGAAAGTGAGCAACAGACTCGAGGCAGAGGCCGAGGCAGAAGCCGAGTCGAATTCCTTGATGGCTTACCTCGAGGATAGACACTTGCGGTCTCGGCTCAAGACACGGCAGTCCATGCAATGGATTCAAGCAAAACCTCCTGGGGGAAAGACCCTCGATCTGTGCAGAAGCCCAGAAAACATTCCATTTCTTTTCTTCTTCTTTTCCAACTTCTTGTCCTCTTCCTCCTCCTCTGCGCGCCAATCACGTGGCGTCTCGGGCGGCGACGCGCTCGGCGATGACCTCGGCCAGCGCTACCTGGCACACAACCAGCGCCTCGAAGTCCATGGCCCTGAACTGGGCCTTGTACTCGGCCATGCGGGCCGCCTCGTTAGTGGAGGCAGAGGCTCTTGATCCATCGAGGAGCCCAGAAAACTTTCCATTTCTTCTTCCTTTTCTTCTTCGACTTCTCCTCCCCCTTCTCCTTCTTCTCCTTCTTCTTCTCCTCTTCCTCAGCGCGCCACTCACGAGTCCTCCCGGGTGGAAACGCGGGCCAGCGCGAGCATGAGCAGCCGAACGACCCACAGTGGCCTCCAAGGCCGATTGGAGGCCCTGAACGAATCTGTGGGCCATGTCGGGACTCTGTGAGCGATTATGGCGCCCTGGATAGAACGCCGGGAATGTTCTCGTACATCATCTTCATCTTAAAGACAAGCATGCCGATATGCTTCCAAGCAAAGCTGTTAGCTAGCGTAACAAGGGCTGTTGGAAAAGGTTGCCCCTTACTCGAAGCACGAAGGCGAGGAGGGCAACGAAGGCCGCGCAAACAACCAGGAACACGACCCTCAGGGCCGTCTCCTCCATCATCCACTTCATAAAAGGCGAGTTGTTCTCACCCTCCATGGTTGGCGTTCAGGGGTACTGCCAAAGTCGTTTAGGAGGGAGGATTTGCCGACGTTGAAAAAACCAGAAAGAGAAGTGAGAAAGGCACGTTCTGGTACAACTCAAAGAAGTTCGATCGAACCGACAGAGCGATTGTGGCGGATGGGATGGTTGTGGCGGTCCAAACTCTTGTTGAGTGTTCTCATGAATTCGACGATCTCGATGACGCTAGCCAGCACGAGGTCCTCGTTCGGATAACCCCCCGTCTTTTCGAAGACGAGCGTGACAATAGTGATGAGATGTCGATTGACGATGAACGAGATCATTGTGCCTGGGGCTCGCCACTTTCCTGCCACGAGACTGTGGATACCGCTCGGCCTCAGAACGGGCCAGGAGTGCCGCCTCGGCGGCATCGGCGGCGGCGGGGTCAGCGGGGGCGGGAGCGGCGGCATCGGCGGCGGCTGCAGGAACGGCTCTCATGGCTTCGAGGGCCGGGTCGACGGGAAACCCGGCGCCAAAACCGGTGCTAAAACCGGCGGCGGCATCGGCAGTGGTGGTGAAGGTGGCGGCTGCGGCGATTGCAGCGGGATCAGCGCAATGACATCCCATGACTTCAGGGGGCCACCCTTCAGCCTCAAGGGGCGGAAGCATTGGCGCTCCTCGGCAGTCAGGAACTGCCTCGGCTTAGTAAAATCGCCCATGTTGCGTGTCTACTACAGCTGTGCAGCAAGCTATCCACGTTTTTGGTGGTAGGTATGGCGTCGACAGGCGCCGGGTACAATGAGCATATATCGTCGAAAGGGACTTCTGGGGACAGGGCATAAGCAGCCCACAAGACCATCTCCAGAGGGACGAAACGAGGCTGCCAGACTTGCGGTAATCTGTCGTCGGCCATGCTTGCTTACCTCTGCATGCGGCGGTGAGCTTGATCGCCCAATGCGGAGACAAACGCATGCGATACACGAAGCTATCCCATACCAGTGTGGGTGAGTAAAGACTTAAGGAGATCCAGCCGGCTTGTTCATATACCCTTGCGGCTCTGGGCGCACCAGGACCGGCAATCGGGCGTGGCCGCCTTGTGGTTGGGCCGCTGAGCGGCGAGCCGCGCTCGGCTCGTGACCTCCATACCCCGGAGTACCATATAGCCCTGGAACGAGCCAGGTCTGGAGCACCCGCGTGAGCGAGCTGGTGGTCATGACCGGACGCACGAAGTTCTCGATCGTGAGGCCGAGCTGCAGTCTCTCCACGTAGAAGTCCCCCGGGGGTGCATTTCTCGTTGGGGGCCCGTGTCGGCCTTGTCCGGCGACTTGCGTCTCTGGATTCGCAGGTCCAGAGCGCCAGGGGGGATGCCGCGGGGAAACGGTAGGATCTTCCCCCCACTGCTCGTCGTACTTCTTCCGACGCTCTGGGTCTCTCAGGACTCCATACGCATACTTGAGCTGTAAGTTACTGTGTCAGTGACCCGCCGAGAGATGAGTATCGAAGTCTGGGAAGGCTGCTGAGGATGTTGCGGCTGGCGGTTCTCAGGACGTCCTGCTCGGTCACGTTGTAGAGGAAGTCCGGACGAAGTCGGTCATCTCGACGTCGAGGTCGGACATCTCGGCGGCGAGCACGGCGAGAGCGGCGACGGCGGCAGTGGCGGCACGGGGGCAAGACTTCGCAGCAGCGGGACCACGAGCGGCGGCGGCAGCAGCATCTTCGTCTTCGGCTTCTTCTCCTCCTTGTCAGGCGCGCGGCTCACATTCTGCATCGCTAGAGGATGCGATGGTACCCAGATTAGGGTAGGCACCATTCTTGTTGACATGCTCGAGCGGGCAGAAGCCAAGATTGTTCCCCATCCAATCGGAATCGCCACCAGATGCATCCGCAGCGCCTCCTCATCACTCCTCGCGGCAGCGTACATGACGGCTTCAAGGGGCCGTCTTCCCCCAGCAGGAGAGGAGGGGAGGAGGCGGCCTCTGGGCCAGAGTCGGCGACGGCTCGACAGGCTGAGTGTCGCTGGCGGTGGCGCTCACCAAGGGTGCCAGTTCCGGTTCGATGAATCCGGCGCCGGACGTGAAGACGGTCCCGTTCCCGGACCTAGCGTCAAAGTCAGCGATGGTGGCTCGAACTCGCATTTGCTATGCTACACACATGAACGGTTGTAGAAGGCATGGGCCTGGGAATTTTGATGGCATGTCTTCGTACCGTTCCTTTGGGCGAAAGCCTGGGCACGCATCTGCTCACTAGCCATCTGGCGGGCGTACGTCGAGTAGTACGCCTCATACTGGCATTGGAAGCAGAAGGGGTAGTGGTGGCTCCAGTCTCTCAGGGGCTATCTGGGCGGTATACCATCACCTGCTGATGCTTGGCTCCCCCGTCGCCTGGCTGTTCTGATGTACGCCCGCCCGCCAGTCAGAGGGCTCTGGCAGCCCAGGCGCAGCAGCAGTGATAACACCAGCAATACGCGGGAAACAGCCAGCGACACCTGATCTGGCTGGTATGCTGAAGGTATCGGTCGACACTGGTGGCGACGGTGTATGCGGCATACCAACCGATGCCGTCAGGGTACACCTCGAACTCCTCCGAGGTTCTGTGGTGTGTGGCCCGATCGTGCCAACCCATGCCACCCAGGGCATCCAGCACCAGCCTCGGGATGGCCCATTTCCTCGTGCATTCGCGTGCTCTCAACTGTCAAGCTCACGAGGACATCGCGCTCCTCCGCCTCGACCAGGAAGAAACGACGAATGTAGCTTGTTTTCTCGCGACGAATGTATTCACCCAGCTCCGCCCGGTCTTGGGTCCTTGAGCTGCATTCTCATTGCGCTGCCTGCTCTCATGGGCGCCCCTGGCAGCGACTGTCCCGACTGTCCCGGCGGTATACCATTACCTGCTGATGCTTGGCTCCCCCGTCGCCTGGCTGTTCTGATGTGCGTCTCGGCTGCCAGTCGGAGGGCTGCGGCAGTGACAACACCAGCAATACCAACACAGCGCGGGAAACAGCCGGCGACGTCCGATCTGGTTGGTATGCTGAAGGTGCCGGTCGACACTGGTGGCGAAGGAGTATGCGGCATTGGCCTGAATACCCTCATTGAGTCGCCTCCAATCGTGGACGCTCCTGGCTGCGGCTGCATCAGTTGCGTGCCATCATCAGCTGTTCCTTGAGTTTGCCGTCGCCTCGCTGTTCCGATATGTACTTGGGCGGCAAGTCTCAACGCTCTTCCGCCAGGTTCTTGGCCCCCATCTGCACACAGGATAGCGATCGCCTCGCGCGGCGTTGCTGGACCAAGGCCCTCCAGGTCCAGCTCGGTTTTCGTGTCGGGGCGCTTGCTCGGGTCAATAAAGCAGCCCGCCTCAGGGCAAGGGTACGGACCTGGGCCCGCGGCCTTGTTCTGACCCCTGTGTTGGAGTTACGGAAATTTTCATCTGCGCCCTATCCCGTGTTCTTCGTCCGCCATTGTTGTGGTCATCATCGCCATATCCGCCGCTGCCAGCGCTACCATCATCATCGTTATCAACTCTCGTGATGGCTAGAGTGGCCAAGAGGTCGGCAACGACCCGTCGAGATTGGCGAAGTCGAAATATTGAGACGTTGAAGCTGCAACGCGTAGGCGGCGCGGAGCAGCGGGCCAGCGCGGGCGAGGACGCGACTTTTGCATGCCTCGCCGTCGAATCCGTGATCAATGATCGTATTGATCCGGCAATAGGCGCCTTCTCGATCGAATAATTGCGCTAAGAATATCGTGTTCACGATTATAGCGGGGCCTCGAATTAAGAGACTTGTCTCTTGTCTTGAAGGCTGTGCCTCTGACCGAAATCTCGTGCAAGCTGGGTGGTGCCATTGATATCGGCATCAACACAAGTGTTGGTGTTGTGAATGTAGCCTCCATGCTTGTGGCAACGACACCGTGAAGCTTGCATGCATTGCAAACCATGACGAGATGGGCTAGCTTTTGCACGGTTATGCTGCCCGGATCCATGGGAGAGCCGTGGGCGAGGCCGAAGACGATCTCGTGAGCGTCGAGAGAGCGGAGCGAGACGTGAAAAGTGGCGGACGGCGGGAACAGGCCTCGGCCGGGCCGCCGGGCCAACTGGACTCGATGACGAAGGACAGGGCGTCACTATGCTTGTCGTCGTTATTTCCGCCGCTCGGGACCGGCTAGCTGGGGAGAGCGCATCCGGGGAACAGCCGCTCGCCGTACTGCCGAATCCACTCCAATGAGAAGATGGGGCCATCAGTCCCAGAACACATGGTCTCGACCCTGAGTCTGAAGAAGAGGAGCTTGGCCATGCCAGGTTCGCAGGTCGCCGCAATGCCGAGCGTCTTCTGATGGCTGGGTATCTGCTGCATCCCCTGCGCCTGTCCCCGCCACAGATGATCATTGCGAGATCAACACGAACTCGCCTGTCGAGATCAAAAAAGATGTCGCCTGGTTTCCGAATTGCGGGCAGCGAGTAATCGATGACACGCTGCTGCCCACCACTGTCACGTATTCCTGAGGCCTCAGGACGCTCGGAGTCGTTGACACCATCGGTGTCTTCCGACCTGGTCTTACAATCCTAGGGTGCGGGAGACCAGACAGCTGGGAAAGGCGGAGATGGCATGTCAGCAGGCTACCGATTTCAATTATACACCTCCCCGAACTCTGAATGTAGGCAGGTCTTCGACTTCTGCTCCTCGGTGACGGCGTGCTGGTCATCCCAGCGCGCAACTTGGTCTAGCTCTTCGCGCCGCTGTCAGAGCTGCCGGTCCTGGGCGGCCTCTCGGGCGTGTTCTCGCGCTTCCTGCTCGGCGCGCTCCTGGGCTTGCTCCCGATCCAGGCGAGCCTGGGCTCGCGCAATTCGTCGAGCACGGCGCTGCTCCATTCCTCGCTCTCGGGCTCGGGCTTGGCGGAACGCCTGCGAAGCTTCATGCTTGCGGGCGAAAGCCTGGGCACGCATCTGCTCACTAGCTATCTGACGGTGGTAGGGAAGGCGAGTTTGTAAGATACGTACCATCAAAGCCCGGAGGACTCTCCGACTGGAGATATTGCGGTTGACGAAAGGACTGAAGACAATGCAGGAGAGATGCTGAGGCTCGCAGCGGCTCTGACGTGCAAATCGATCGTCAAATCTGCGCATGGGGGCGAAAGACTAATCGAACCAGCCGACTGGAGATGTTTGCGGTTGACGAAATGACTGAAGACAATGCAGGAGAGATGCTCAACGAAACGGCTGTACAGCTGCGGTACTCCGAGCTCGTGGCCCAGAACGAGGCCTCCCATACCCGTCTTTAAACCCTTTGGGCTATCAGCGCCGCCGGTGTCGCCCGAGCTCGGCTTGCATTTCCGTGGAGCGCCAGATGGCAGACGTACCGGTATGGCCTCTGGGCTCGGGGTCCCGAGATGGTAGCGTGGGCGGCAAGTCTCAGAGCTCTATCGGAATCCCCTTTGGGGCCATCTGCGCACAGGATACTAATAACTTCGCGGAGCGTCTCTGCATTGAGACCCTCCAGGTCCAGCTCGGTATGCGTGTTGTTGGCCATGCTTGCCTACCTCTGCATACGGCCGTGAGCTTGGTCGCCGAATAAGGAAACAAACGCATACGATACACGAAGCTATCCCATCCCAGTGGGGGTGAGTACGCGCAGGAGATAGAGAAAGGAAGAAGCGATTCTCATGGCACTGTAGCCGAGTACGCGCAAGAAAGAGAGAAAGACAGAAAGAGGGTAACGAGGCCGTGGTTGACGAAGTCAGCACATCGCGGTTGGGAATGAAGATCTGGTATTCCAGGGCTCCGGATGGCAGACGTATGGCCTCTGCCCCAGGCGCCCCCCCTGCTGCCGGTCACTTGCGTGCCATGACACTTCTTCAAGTCCGTGATCAGCAGCGAGAGGAGGAGGGGGAGCAGCTACAGCAGCAGCAGCAGCAGGAGAATGAGGAGGACCTCGTCGTCCGCGAGTGTACCGACCCGCGCGACGGCCAGAAGGCCGCCTTCTTCCGCAACCTCAACGGCCCCGTGCTCGACGCGCTGGCCGCAGGGCCCGGCAGCGGCTGCTCCCTGGCGAGAGCTCTCCGCAGTGGCATCTTTATCCTGAGGCGTGGGCTGTCCGCCGGCCTTCTGCTTGCCCCATGCCTTCTTCTGCTTCCTGGTCATCTTGGGCAGGGGGCACTTGGCTCTGAGGTGGCCGGTCTCGCCGTAGTTGTGACCTGCCCTCCTGCTTCCAGCTGCGCTCGCAGCGGACCTTGCGCTCCTCGAGGTTGGCGAACTGCCAGAGGTGGTGGACCGTGTTGAGGTCGCCGATCTGCACGAACCAGGCGCCGACGCCCTCCATGACCTCGCGGCGCGCCTTGAGGCCCTTACGCCAGTGCGTCTCCGTTCGCCTCGCCGTCCTTCTTCGGCACTTCTCTCTTTCTCGGGGTCTCCTCCCCACACAAGACGAGGGTCATTGGCGCTGGATCTGATCCTCCTGCCAACGCAGGTCGTGTACTGCGCAGCTAGCTGGGTCAGCTGGGTACCCGAAACATCCCGGACGTCGAGACGCAGACACTGGACAAGTTACTGCTCCCAAGACGAGCCGAGACGTACATGGCCTCCAATGCTTGAGACGCCCAGCGCGCCACTCTCCAAATCCTGTCTTCCAGGTCTGTCATTCCCGTGGCGATGGACCCCCCAGAAAGCCGCAGATGTGCGCATTACTAGTTGCGAACAGTCGACACCTACCTCCTGTGCCGTGTTCTTGCCCTCCCGCCTCAGCGGAAGGCGCTGCTCGACTCGCCTCGGAACCCGAATCGGTACGGCTGGGGCGGCGGCGGCATGCCGGTTCCAGGAACCTGCATTTGCTGAGTGCGAACTCGAGATTTCATGCTCGACCTACTTTACTGGAGCTCGAGGTCCCGTCGACGTCGATGCTCCAGGGCATCGGAGTCTCCCCGATTGGGGTTGTATGCGTGCGGTGATGCCACCGCCGCCCTCACACCGGAACAGGACCAGCGTCCGTGACATAACGCAGTGGACGAGGATGCCGAAGTCGAGATTCTTCCCTCAACTCTCCACAAACCTGCTGGTGGAGAAAGACGACCTCTTGGGGATCGGATCGGCGCATGCCGTCGTGGGTAAGGTGGCACGAAGCCCGATGGATAAGTACAGCGGGGTTTACCGTGTACTGTACTTCGAGGTTCGTGGCAATTGTCCTTTGTGTGTGCCTTTGCGAGTATCTGAAAAGGTTTGTGCCCCTTTTTGAAATTCTCCTCGTACTCCTGCATGTCTCCATACATGCGATGGGCCTCTCTGCTGCCGTCATCCTTGACCAAGACGCCGTGACGGGCCAAGTAACCTTAGGCAAGGGCTCCAGTTCCTCCTGTATGACCGTGATCACGGCGGTGGTGCGTAATCAGGCTGCTGACATTGTTCACTAATACATTAAGGGTCAGTAAACACTGTTCAGGGCTTTGCCTGTAGATATGGAACGCAGCTGACGATATTTGCCAGAGAGCGGCAGAATGAACAGATTAAATGCTGAGTTATACTCACATGTCTTTGGGCAAGCATGTCTCATGCACGGAATTGGACGAGGGAAAGGCCTCGCCTTATTCGCGTATCTGGACGTGGTGCTGTGCTTCCGATCAAAGTGCTCTCTGATGTTCTTGAGCTTGTACTTGATGACTGTGTTGTGAAGCTCACAACGAAAGGTGCCGTTCGCCTGACGGCGGCCCCAGACACCAGTGGACCCGATGGCCGCGGCCGAGGTACGCCGCCATCACCTCCTTCGGATTCTTCATATTGGACCTCGAGAGGCCGCCAAGACGGTCTTGGGTCAAGACCCCGACGAGGCCAGCAACCTCTACGAGGTCGCCGTTATCGGCATCCGACCACTCCTTCGACATGGTGGGTAGGTGGGTAGGTTGGTGGGTAGGTATGTAGGCAAGTATGCAGGCAGGCTCGCGCTGATTCAGGAGTTAGCGATCATGGGTTCTTCACGAGGGTGGTGGAATACAGAGTTCCGTGAGCCCTTACCTACCAAGAGTGCAGAACCAGAAGTTGGACTGCCGGGGCCTGGGCAGGGCTGGGTGGTATACCCGCCCACAGCCGTGGCCGCAACCGGAACCGCAGCCGGAAACGTTGCCGGGATCGTGACCGGAGACAGCAGCAGCAGCCGCAGGCGCGGGAGACTAGGGGCCCAACAATAGGTCTGTTGTCAGGCGAGACGGCCGGCCGGATCAGGGCGAGATCCGACCCGCGGACTTGCGGCTGTGGCATGCTCGGTCGAGCAGCCCGACTCAGGGCATGGAGCATGTCTTGCATCACCCTCTCCTCTTCTTCCCTGGCGTCTTGTTTCTTGCGCTCTTCCAGTTGTTGGTGTTCTACAGCCTGGTACGGGGTCCGGTCAACCGGACCCCGTACTGGCCCCCTGGATGAGAGCCTGCTGAGACTCGGCCTCCTCCTCCGCCTCCATCATGTCCTCATCGAAAGACTTCTGGTGGTCGATCAAGGACTTGGAGCGCTCCAGGAACAAGGTCTTGCTGCCCGTGGACACGTGTACGAGACGTCGGTGTCCCTCCAGGGCGTTGGGAAATGGTGTGAGTCTAGCCTAATCCCTAGTCTTCCCTGTAGTAACGCCCGAAAACAAACATGATTCCCTGGTTCGAGTCCGGTCTTGCAAATCCTGGGACTTTACTGCTCAAGGAGGGGACCCTCCGGGTAGTCCTCCTGGACGGCCATCTCGTAGTCCTCCTGGACGACGAAAAGAGACTCCTCCTCGGCAGCCTGCTCCTCCTCGGCAGCCTGCTCCTCCTCGGGGGCCTGGGCCTCCTCGGCGGCCTGCTCCTCCTCGGCCTCCATCAGGTCAGTGTAAGCCTTCTGCTGGTCCATCAAGGCCTTCAAGGCCTTCGAGTCCTCGAGGAACTGGGCCTTTTCGGTCGTGTCCTTGTGATCTCGACGTCGGTGTGCGTCGAGGGCGTTGGGACTGACGGATTCCTTGGGGCATCCCAGAGGGCAAGGGAACGGACCACCCTCACGACTCTGGCCGAGCTGGTAGGCGTTAAGGCGGCCAGCGCCGCGTTCAGGCTCGTTTCTCAATCTCGCCATTGGCGGCGGGGGCATCGGCAGGGAGGGCGGCCACAGAAAGTGCCGAGTTCTTGTCGAAGAAGGAGACTTCATCTGGCTAATAGCTGTGGAGGAGGGGAGGCAAGACAGGAGGTTTGGTCTGGGCGTTCTGGCCGGCTACAAGTATATCAGCCTACTTCTGTTGGAGCTTGACCTCGGCTGCAGATACGGAGGCGTGGTAAGGCAGCATAGAATAGAAAACATACCTGAAGTACCAGGATGCCCTGCCACCAGCTTGTCTTCTTCCTTAACGGGTGAGGATTCGAGTCAAGGTTAGGAGAAGTCTTGGGCTTGTTGACTCTTGTGGAACATGTCTGTCGGAAGAAAAGAGCCAAAGGACATACCGTGGTTCAGAAATGTTGCAATGGTGATGGAGGACGGGCAGCTGTCTTCTGTCTGCTTGTATATTTGCTGCCAAAAACAGATCCAGTGTCTGGTCATACTGACCGGGTGTATGGGGAAGAAATGAAACATGGACAGGAAGGCAAGAAAGAATATTTGGGCCAGGTTGGGTATGGACGTATGCAAATCAAGTTGGACTTGACAAGCCCCTTCTGCACAGGTCATAGTAACGGCAATATTACTGCCACCCACAACGATGGCAGGTGGTCAGGGCGCCGCTTCCGTGCAAACCCCCTATTACTGGTACCTTAGGGTACTTAGTCCTTATTACCAGTTAAGCGAGCTCCTCAATGTTAACTCCCTGCACTTGACATACTCTTACCAAGGTACTCAGATACCTCAACTACCGCTTTTCCTGCACATCAGATCATCTATCGAGTACCACGTCCACTGTCACACTATCACACTGTCAGCTCTGTCATTTTCGATACCGTGAGGTTGGAAATTCTTCCCGTGACAACTGGCTTTGATAACCTGCCCAGGTATGTATGCTGCTTTGTTTTTCTGGTTGATCAAGACCCATACATCAACCATGACTCGCCAGCAACACAGTCCTCGGCTGTCATTTTCAATGGGGGACTGATGGCTCCCTGGATTTCTTTGTCAACCTTGGCGGAAGCCGATCCCTTTCCACCATCTCTGCCCGTTACCCAACGCCCATCCCGGTGACCTTATCATTAATGGTACATTTTGACACATCCCGCTCCTCTACTGTCGAGAGAACCGTTGGAGATGTCAGTTGTTGCAGTCACTGAAGGATGAGGACACAGCAAGAGCAGACCTGCCGATGTATTCCCTTCTTCAACCCTGGTATGTTCTCTTTTCCCATCCAACCACTGCAGGACATCAACCTTGTCGAGGCTGTTAGCCAGTACTCGGAGCTCAGCCAGGGCTGGGATGGCAGGAAGATACACAAGTGGCTGGAGGTACTGGAGGAAATCACGTCCGTGGCCCTGAAAGCAGCACCCTGGAGGCCACGCAGTATTGGAAGTCGCCTGGCCACAAACACCGCATCCCCCGCCCCCACTCTCGTCACTGACCACACTCTTGTCCTGCCGCAGCCCACCGCCCACCATACCTAGGTACACCTACTAACCACTGACACATCTTGGGTAGACGAGACGCGATGACTTTCGCGGTCATGTCACCAACGTGCCACGGCCCCCAAAGGTTCGACACTCCTGCCGATGCACCGCCGCCTCGGTCTGGTTCGTTGGACCGACGAAGACCACGCCCTGCACCATGCATGGAAGGAGGCCCATGGCATTCAAGACAGAGGGCCCAAGCCACGAAGAGCATTGCCCGCCCTGTTGAAGAGGAACATCACGTAAGCAACGTGCCTTCATCCACGTCCAAGACACACAGAGATATAAAAGGCCGGGTTGTGTCAAGTCGGTTCCCAACTCAGTAACTCGTGCCCCCAGCCAAGTGTCATCACCCTCGTCAACTTCACCTTCAGACACAGACCAACACACACACAAGGCATACACTACCAGAGTTACTTCCTCGTTGTTTTCCATTCCCACATCATTCAGCTTGAGGCTTCTACTTGCCTTCAGTCATCAACACGAACAGTTCAACACCATTGGGAACGCCTCCTGCTGCCAGCTGCCAGGCGAAGTGCACCAAAGGCGTACACCAGACGATCGGCCGAGCGAAGGTCTGACCACAGATGCTTTCCTTTCTCTTGTTCAATGTGCCAGTTCATGCAGTTGTCTATTCCTGCTGCAACAATATTGGCCTCCCCCTTTTCTGGTGAGCACACGCGTGTTTACTCTGAAAGTGAAGTTCCTTAGTCAACCCTGACTCACCTATGCACCAGTTCACGGATCACATTCAACTGAACCCACTCGTGTCTTTGAGTTCATTTGCTGACATGTGAGACTTTGTAGATCTCCAAGCAAATCCGCAGAGCCCGGCCTGCTTTCAAGAACACCAGGGGCGGCAGCTCCAACCAAGGCCAGCATCCCGACCATCATAGCAGGGATAGCTGCAGAGGATTCCTGCAGCCCACATGCCAGCCGTGGACCTGCCATGATGCCGCAGCGATGGCCTTCTTGCCTGCAATCACCAACGCGACCAGTTCAACACCGTTGAGGCTGGGAAAGTCGGAGGAGTGAGGCATTGGTGCGGTGATTTGGTGCAGTTCAACACCATTGAGAAAGATCTCAACAGTTCACCGAATCACCGCAATCATGCCTCACTCCTTCGACTTTCCCAGCCTCGACGGTGCATTGCCCAAGCTAGCCTCCTTGGCCCTCTTGAACTCCGACATGCATGTCGAAGACGGTGCCAGTGCCGCGACCAGCTCCCCGGCGGGCACCGACACTGCTGCCGCCGGCCCTGACCCCCCCACCACACCCACCGAGGGAGAGCTACCAAACCAACCGAGGGTGAGGTCATCGACCACAGGGGGATCGTTGACAAACACGAGGGTGCTGGTGCTGGTTCTGGTGCTGTTGTCGCCCGCTGCCCTTGGCCTCACTGGTGGTTCTGCTGCTCGTGGTAACCCCACTGGTGCTGCTGCTGCCGTCACTGGTTCAGCTGGCGGTGCCTATGGGATTGCCGTTGATGTTGCCGGCTTTGCTGCCCTGGCCACGCCGTCATGACGGTTCTGGAGCACGTCCTCGCGTTGTGCTGGATCTCGCCCGCCGATGGCGAGAAGGCTCGCTGGATCATTCGCTGTAAGCATACCTGCCATCCTACCTACCACTCCCAACTTTCCTGCGCCACATGCGTTCCTCCCACGATATCTGATAGTCAAGCAACTGTTCACACAACCCCAACTCGAAGAGGCGGACGTGAGAAGGTCATGTGAAGGTGAGCTGTCCACACAAAAGGGGCTTGCTCGCCTTCGGCTGATAAGCAGCAAGACGTGAAGCTTGCTCCCTGTTGCTGACCGAGTATGTTAGCAGTTCCCTCGGGCTTAGTTGACGATAGTGAAGACAGGACAGCGGCAAATGTTCGTAGTGGCCGGATCTCGCCCTGCCCCTTTTTCCCATTGTCTTGGCCCTGCGCCTCCACGTCCCACGACGAGAGCCGAACTTCTTTGGTACGCAAGGTGAGTGAAGATCCCGGTGACGGTCACGGTCACGGCTCTAACCACGGCTCCGAACAGGGCGCGGCCCCCGCCTCCGCATCGGCCTCCGTCCCCCTTCCCAGCTCGGGATCCGCCCCCGTTCCCGCTGCAGGCCCGGTTCCTGTCATTGTTGGCCTTGTCAAACCAGTTGCCGGTGTCAGAGGCAGAGCAGACCCGACGACTAGTTCGAATGTCGGAGCTGTGGAATGATCATCGAGTTCGACATTGCCAACATTCGCACCCACTTCAACCGCAAGCACGATCCCGCTTCGAATTATGCGAAGAGAAAGCCTGCTCCTAGCCGAAATAGGCCCTCCCTGGAGACTGAGTATCCAAGTCGTCATCTTGCAGGAGTTGGAGTTGGCGGAGCGCATGCGGCCGCCCACGGACACAATTACGCCCACCTCGAAGGTCCAGGTCCCAGACGAGGCCAAGAGCCGACCATCTGCGGTGAAAAAACGACGCAGCGGCGCAGCGCAGCCTAACTCTCAGGGATGAGCTGATAGCCGGGGGAAGCAAATGCAGAAAATCAAACAAAATCAACAAACAACGATAAGAAGAAAGATTAGTTGAGGACTTGTCCCGCCCCTCGCCAGCCCAAACAACCAGCTGGAAGCAGGCGCTTAGCGCGGCCACGCCGATACTGGAGGCCTTGAAATGGCTGTCCAAGCACCCCAAGTCGGAGGAACCCAATTTCCGTTACCCCCCTGAAGAGCTCGTTGGTAGTCTTCAGACTCGAAAAAAGACTTTCCCGTGGCGGTCTTCCGCCAGAGCTTCGTCCGACCTGCGAGAGGACGCTGGAGCAATCGGATCGGACAGGGAGACCTTCCCAGTTCCCTTGCCAGTTCCATGCACGTTTAGGTCCTGGCTGTGCCGTTCTCGCTAGGTACTCGAGGGCCAACATGGGCGACTTGCTCGTGAACCTCGATGGCGCTGTCGACGACGTTGAGGACGCCCCGTCCGCCCCCGCAGAGAAGACTCTCAGCAAGCACGAAGACGGAGAGACGCAGAACAAGAAGCAAGAGAATGAGGGAAAGGAGCAGAATGACATTGAGGTCAAGTGTCTCAAGAAGCGCCAGAGAACATCGGAGAAGACGGCCCAGAAATCCCTTGAACACGTCTACGAGTCGCGAGCGCGAGACGTGCCTCGCGAAGTTTGTACCCGGCATCAGCCAGGAGAAGCAGGAATAGATGATCGTCGAGCGCAAGATCAAGGCGAAGAACTAGAACGAGAACTAGATCGCTAATGTCCGTAAGTAGGGAGTTACCGGGAAAAGTGGCAGGCGGGTAGACAAGCAAATATCACCGAGTTCTCTCCCTTTCCCGCACTCTCGGCCTTGAGTTCCATGTTTTTGGGGGAACTTCATTGTTCCTCGAAGGTGGACAAAATATCTGAGTACTCGAAAAGCTATCAGCGGACAGTATTTACTGATCTTGGATACTCTAGTGGACAGAGACAACAATATTGCCCGGAGGCGCCGCGGCAATTAGGGTGCCAAGGCCCAAAAGTCCAAGTAGTCAATCCAACCATGTCCAAGGCAAAGAAGAAGCAGAAGAAGACGGGAATCGTAGTCGGTAAGCTCCAATCCACGATTCATTCATCATAACCTCCCACCCATTTCTCCCGCTACATGCCCTAAACAATAGGAGTAGTGGTATTATACCGAGGCCGAAGCTCCCACCTATTCTACGCCTCCTATGTCTTTTCACAATGTCAAAGTCCCTGGCCATGGAGCCAAGGGCCGGCCGAGCCATGAGCCATGAGGCGTCATGACTTATCGTTCCAACTGGATTGTATAAGGAATTAGAGAAAAAGAAGAAGACTGAAGAAAACGAGAAAGAAAGAGAAGAAGAAAAAAGGAAGAGCAGAAGCCGAGGGTTGATTACGGGGCATCTGCCCCAATGACTGGAAGACAGGCAATGGAGAAAGGGGTCCGAGACCGATTGGACAGCATCCATCATGATGAAAAACGGGAGAAAGGAAAAACAGAAGAGGAAGAAGAAGAAAAGGAAAAACAGACGCCGAGGATTCTGGGACATCTACCCCAATGACTGGCAGACAGGCAATGGAGGAAGTGATTCGAAACCGAATGGACGCCATTCACTATGAAGGAAACGGGGGAAAAGGAATGAAAGAGGAAGAAGAAGATCCCTGGGGTTTGAGCTCTGGATTGCCTGACCTGGCCACACTAGCCATCATGAACCCGTTCCCGATGCTCTCGACCATGTCTACTATCGGCCTCCTTGCAGAGGCCTTGAACAGGCACTTGGACTGGGAGGACCTCGTTGCTCTGAACCTGGTCTTGTTCGGAATCCCTCCTGGTTACATGCCTAAGGCCCGCGTTGCTCCTAGGTGAGTTCCTCTTCCTGCCCCCTTGTCCACTTCCCTGATTTCTCTCTCTCTCTCTCTCTCTATCTCTCTCTCTCATTCTCTCTCTCTCATTGAGCTTTCATGAAAACCTGACCGAGCGCCTTTTCGCCTCCCTCTCTCTCCCTCTCTAGCGAGCTCGTCTCCATCACTATCCACGGCCGACCCGGCTGCCCACGGCGAGGATGAAGGTGTCGGCCCTGATGATGATTCCCCTTCCGCCGCCGATACCGCCGCCACACCCGAATTCACCACGCCGATCATTGCTTCGACTGGCAATCGCCTGGCCCGCCGGAAACAATCCCGACAGATGTCGATGTTCTCATCGCTGGGTGCTCTTGCAAGGACTTTTCCTTCCTTAATAACAACAAGAAGGCTTTTGGTTTTGATAAATATCTGTCGAAGTACCAAGACGGCGCGCCATCGTCCGCCTTGGTGACCTACCCCAGAGCTACCCTGTACACAGCCCATCCTTCGCCACGCGAGTCATCGCGGCCGCATCGCCCAGCAGGGCGTGAAGGCCGCCCGCCCTTGAGTCCAGGAACGGGGGGGCGAAAGCGCGCGCCTACCACTAACGGTGGAAGAAGAACAAGACTGCACAACGCAGCCGCCAGCGCCGCCAGCAGCCACTGGACAGCCTGTCCAGCGAGGTGCGGGAGCTCCGAGCCCTGAAGGAGCGGCTCGAGGAGGCAGCCCGCAACTCGCAGATAAGACCAAGGAGGCTTGTCGCCTCCGCATCGATAATAACCACCCTGGTCGAGGATGGCACCGTTATAAGAGATGCCGACACGCTGGAACTCTACGAGTTCGCTTGTACCGAGTCCGACATGGTGTAATCAGACACCATTGGTGCCCTGCGGGTAAAGTTCGTCAAGGCCATGCCAAAGAATGAAGAAGCCTGCCTGCGCTGCTTCGACACGTGGCTTCAAAACTGCAACTGGCTTAACACCCAACAGGTAAGTCATTCGAAAACCGCTCGTGACGCCTTGACGAGCTTTTCTGATGGCCCTAGATCGCTGCGTCTCTCGATAGCAGCTTCGCCCAGGAAACGGAAGCACTCGTTTCGGAACATCTATGCTGCTGCACCTGCGCGCCGTGAAGGAGATCCTCGACCGCCGAGACCGCTGGCTAAAGCAAGTTCTGCGTCGCCGGCGCGAGGTCTTGGGGCCCAAGGGTCGAGCCGTCGGGCGTCTGTTCAAGAGAAAGTGACTGGTTGGGGCAGCGCGGAAGTTATCAAACGCCTGTGCCTTGGCAACACTAGCAGCAGCTTCAGACGACCCAGCCGCAGTACTTCGCGGACAAGCCTGCGGAGGAGGCACAAGAAAAACAAGGCGCAGCAGCGAATGATACTGTCGATACAGCTGGCTCCGATCCAAAGCCGAGATGCCCAAGAAAGTCACCCCAAGCATCAACGAGTTGCTGACGTAACCAAATAGTTGAAAGGGGAAGAGACCGATTATGTACCGGGTCGAGACGTCACTGCACTGCAGCGCCTGAACACTTTTTTCAGGCGTACTCTCTGGCATTCAAGGATGAGTCCTTGATACGATGGTTGGAAATGTTCTGGCGTGATGGAAATTCCCAATGAAGTCGCTGCATGGAGCAAGATAACCGAGGCAAGCAATCAAATCGATCTCGACTTAACGACACAGTTGCATGCGGAGAGAAGAAAGGAGAATTTACACGTCTTGACGACTTGGGATGCATTTGAGAGCTGTCGTTGTTCGACCGGCAGATAGTAGCCTAGTTGTTCTGGACGAGATGCCCAAATACATTCTGAGGAGTTCTTCACTCGGCAGGTTTTCTTCCGAAGGTACGGTCAGTGCGTGTGGAGAGAGTTCACCCCTACATTGGGCGATTGACGAGGTTGCGAGTCTGTGCGTAGTGAGCCACATGGCTCAATACCCTTGTTTGAATTCTTTGTTTCACCCTCGGCAGTTTCTTTAACCTTTCTTATTGACTTGGATGACTTTATTCATCTCATTGTACTCCACGTACTCGGACTCGAATTCTTTCTATTACAACATGGCTTTTTTCAGACCGCTCCGAGCCCCCAATATTATAGGGCACCGGATACTCGCCACACCGCTCGAAGCATTGTGACATGAGATCTTCTAGGGAAGCCATACATTCTGTCAGCGGGTCCCTGGTGGCTCACTTAACAATTCAGATCATGCTCTTTACCTAAACTTCATTCGTTTAGAACATGTCGCTTGAACGAGTAGGGAGAATCGCATTGTGGGTGTTGATAATGAGGATGTATTACACAATATTGTTGTCTCGTAAGTGGCCACAAACTTGTCAAAGAAACTGATTGAGGCTCGTCCGCCTATAATACCTGCATCTTCCCCCAGTGGTCGCTCCATCTCAACTCTCTCCCCCACGATCCCAACCCCAGCTAACCAACTTACCACACAGCACATCTACAGAAACCCCTTAACCAATTCCCCTGTCAACTACTGACCAACCCCCAAGCAGCCGCCATGAGCTCCGACAAGAAGTACACGACGGGCGACTCGCCCTTCAAGACGTCCAAGACGGGCTTCGAGCACCTCAATGCCGGCAAGCCCGGCAGCAAGAGCAGCGGCGGCCCGGTTTACAAGGCGGGCGACTCGCCCTTCAAGGCGCCCGGCGCCAGCTTCGCCCACCTCAACGCCGGGAAGCCGGCCAACACGAAGCCGGGCCCGCAGCGGCCGCTCGACCGCGAGAACCGCTACAGCATCGACGACTTCCACCCGGCGAGCCGCCGCGTCAGCGGCATCGACCCCCACGACGAGAGCCGCAACGAGCTGCCGCGCGCCCGGGACGAGCCCCGCGGCCTGCCGGTGCCGGGCCGGCGCGGCGCCTTCTCCTTCCCCTCGGGCAACGAGCCCAAGACGGGTCAGAAGAAGTAGGGGCTGACTCTCGTTCGTCGAGGGGCTGAAGTCAACCGAAGTCAACCGTACACGCTGAGTAGACTCTCCCCCTTTTTCTGACTTGATCTTTCTTTTGTACAAGTCACCCTACTCCCCCTTGCTGTCGATGGGCAGCCAGCTGGAAATTTTATCTTGTCTGGTGTAAGTCCCAACCATTCCGACTTGGTCTTATGTACAAGTCACGCTACCCACTTGGCCCACGGTCGTCAATCGTGTTTCCGTCATTCTTGGGGACCAGGAGCAGTCGTGTTCAGGGTGGGTACGGCCCGATGTAAGGATGTCGAGAAATCGTGGTCTGGTAGGTACGAACTACGACTACTCCTGTGTTCCCTCACGGAGTATGGAGTACTGGGACTTTGAGTTTCAGTGGTAAGACACTCCCGCATTCATTTTATCCTCTCAGATCAGTTACATATCTTCTTAATAAATGATCTCACGCTCGTTAAAACTTGTTTTCCAGTTGCTTATGTTCCCGGGCCCGGGTGTCTGCCGGTCCTGGGTTGCAGTGCTTTGTCTTTTCCCTCAGCCGAAGAGCCCAAGAAATAAGGGATAAATCTGGTTGATCGGCTGAAAGTAATGCTATATATTGAGTACTGTGGTGGTGTTCCTTCATGGTTGGCAATGCTTGTCTTGGTGGAGAGCTTTTGCCCTGTATAACCGCCATTGAACCGGGAAACAATGGTTTTTGAGTTAAATAGCAGCTGTTGGGAAACAACACTTACTCACAATTGGAGATCCTCCCCTTCCCCTTTTCCATCCTACCCCCACCCCACTCCCATGCTACCTACATATAGTATAAGAGTCTACCGGTAGACTATTCTTTGCCACTATCATTATCACATTCATTCTAGTATCTTACACTATCCCAACCGTATAAACTTGCACATCTATACCACTTTGACGTCTTTGTCTCCTTAACATGCACATTCATAGACTCATAGCGACCAGGCCCTCGGCCCTACCGTAATAGGCATGTGCAGGCAGCCACCGACCTATGCCACATAGTTCATGTGAATAATAGACCAATGCAGGTACTCTGTCCCCACAGTATCATTCTCACATGCGTATATATGAGTACATCTAGTAATGCTTCTTTGCTTTCCTCTTTGCGCAGTTTAAATATTAGTAGGAGTAGACTGGACCGTCACCCTGGTGCTGCTTAGTACACCTGCGACATGCACACAGCCACACTCACGGCCGGTCTGTCTCGTAGTGGCGCAGTGGCGGTGCGGCGCTCCTGGATTGGCACTTCGTGCCCCTCTGTGGGTCTTGTGCCACACAGTACGATTCGGCGGTGCCCCGCACGCACAAAGTCGCATTATGGGCGTACCGCGGCGCCCGTTGTTTTGTTTTCTCCACCAAACCATCACAGAAATCCAACGGTAGGCTTGACTATGCGCCTTTCCGATGTACTGCATGCTGATGTAAGCAGAAAGAAGATGTCCTCTCTTGGTGGGGAAGAAGCCGCACGCGGCGCCTTTGGCACGCAGTCCGATGCAGCCTCCGTACCCGCGGCACCGGTTCCCTCTGCTGCTGCTGCCGCCGTTGCCGCTGTTGTCGGTAACTACATTACCAAGGTATGTTAAAATGTCTCATGCCCTTCCCATCAGGTTCCTGCTAATGTGACTGCAGCCCCTGGATCTCAACGATGTAATCGCCGCTGTCAAGGTCGCCGAACACATGGCCGAGAACGATGCGCTGTTCGCTGCCAAGGTCGCCGAATTCATAGTAGAGTACGCGGCGATGGACACGAAGACGCTACATCTGAAAATGGTCGCCGACGCTCGCGTAATCGCTCGAAAGGCCATGAAGGAGAAGGAAATGATGGCTGCCTCGGTGGCAGGAGAAAGTCGAGCTTCAGCACAATTGTAATGTTTCCTGGGCTCGTCAAAGGTCTTACAATACGGGGAGCCTACCTACACCTGCCTACCTACCTAAGTAGATAGGCACATGCAACCTCAGATACCCCAGCTAGGATAGAGCCCTCTTCCTGCTCCTCAGTTCTAATCAGACAAGGCCTCCTCGTCTGTACTCATGCAGTCTATTGAAACGTGACCCACGATGGCGCCACCCAGGTCTGGTATCAAGGGCTGTCACCAGGCTAGGTCCAGCCTCTGTAGTGCATAGAAATACGGGTAAATCCTTTATTGATCATATACTCGTCACAGGTGAGGGCCGCCCCAGGCTACTGGATCAGCTTGGTGATGAGCTTCCCCTGGTTTCCACCACTGAACAGCCTCATCCAGATCTCGGGCTGCTCCTCGATGCGGGCCTCGACGATGGTCTCGGCGTCGGCGAGCTTGATGCGGCCGTCGGCGGTGGCGGCGATGAGCTCGCCGAGGATGGCGGGCACCTTGTCCATGTAGTCGAGCATGATGAAGCCGCGGACGGTGAAGCGGCCGGAGATGAGCTCGAACCAGTTGCTCAGGGCCATGGGCTCGTCGCTGTTGTAGCCGCTGACGGCGCCGCACACCGCGACGGTGCCGAAGCGCTTCATGCGCGTGAGCATCGCGTCCAGCACGGCGCCGCCCACGTTGTCGAAGTAGACGTCCACCTCGTCGGGCGTGGCGGCCGCGAGGTCCGCCGCGAACGTCGGCGACCGGTAGTCGACGCAGGCGTGCGCGCCCAGCACGTCGCGCACCCACGCGCACTTGGCCGCGCCCCCCGCGATGCCGACGACGCGCTTCGCGCCCAGCAGGCGCAGCGCGATCTGCACCGCCATGCTTCCCGTCGCGCCCGCCGCCGCCGACACCACGACCGTGTGCTCGGGCTTCGCGCCGCCGGCGTAGTAGAGGCCCGTGTAGGCGGCCAGGCCGGAGGCGCCGAAGGCGCCGAGGTAGTGCGTCAGCGGCAGGCCGTTGGGCAGGGGGGCCAGGGGCTGCGCCGTGGCGGCGTCCAGCACCGCCAGCTCGCTCCACGTGCCCAGGTGGAAGTCCATGACCAGGTCGCCCGGCCGGTGCTGCGGCGCCGTCGACTCGACCACCTCGGCGATGATGCCCGACCGCATCGGCGCGCCCAGCGGCACCGTCGGCACGTAGAACCGCTCGGGGGCCACCGTGCTCTGGATGAAGTTGCGCAGCCCCGTGTCGTTGGAGAAGTACACCACCCGGCACAGCATCTGGTTCTCCTTGAGCGCCGGCACCGCCGCCGTCTGCAGCTTGAAGGTCGCGTCCGGGCCCGACAGCACCGGCGCCCCCGTGGGCTTCGAGGCCAGCACCCACTGCTTCGTCGTATGGGGGGCCATGTTGGTGGGTGTTACTGCCGGAGCGTCTGTCGCGGTGTGTGTGTGTGTGTGTGTGTGTGTGTGTTTGTATGTAGGTATGTGTGTGTGTGTGTGTGTGTGTGTAGGTATGTCTCTCTCTGTGTGTATGTGTGTATACGGTGGATGGTCGTTGTACTTGACGGTTCTGCTTACTTATCTACCACGCCAGACCTTCCCCCTCCGCCGACATTATATACAATCCTCCCCAGATATGGCGGCCAGGTTGCAGCAACGGCAAGTGGCGGGTTCGGAAGCTGCAGTCCAGGTAGTTCTCGTGTCCGACCAATGTCGGCGTCCCTCCGCCCTCTGTGGGTTGCTCTGGGAAGCCCTGGCATGGTCATAATTGCAGACATGGGATACGTGTTCGACGAAGGCGACATGGCCTCGCCCCCGTTGTTAAAAGATAGGGACCATCGAAGAGACCCTTAACAGCAAGGGTAGAGCTTCGGCAACATCCGTTGCAACCGTTGAGCCCAAAGCGTCTCGAAGAATTCTAGCGTGTCTAGCTCTCCTGAATAGTACCCCGGTTTCTGTTGGTAAAGATATTCCCACTCACGTATCCACAGATAAACCACCTCAATGCTGATGCCATCCTTCGACACCGTGAAAAACACATTTGAAGAGACCTTGAATGTCGCTCTTTTCCGTATTGCCCAGGGATCTTCGCTGACACAAGTTCACGGCCTTCAGATTCGCACCACTTACGGACCATTCCGTTGGCTTGTCATGATACCGCAGGTACTCTGCAAATTCGGTTTCTTTTTTTCGCGCTAGGGTTATCGGTGTTATCGGTATGCAGCCAAGACTTTGCTTATCCGAACGTCCTCCCAGCTCCTCCCGCCATTGCGCTGCTTGGCCCGTGCCTCGGTCGGTGCTAGAATCCGGCTCACAGCGCACTGGGAGTGGGTTTTGATATCACCTGACCAGAGCTGCGTATAAGCGAGCCAATCACCTCTGACAGATCGGCCAACCTTAAAATAGCGCAGAAAAAAAGAAACCGAATTTGCAGAGTACCTGCGGTAAGCACTGGAATCCAAGTCAATAGAAGGCGACTGTATATCTCGGCAACTCCATGAGGTTTCCCCATCGTCTCCGCAAGTGGTAGCTCACTTTCCAGCACAAACCCAGCCGTGGCGAGGCTGTCAGAGCTGTGACCAATGTCATTCGGCTCTTTGTATCCACCTCGCGCAACTGCCGGGCCTGTCCTTGACGTTGACATTTACCCTTCAGGCTTCAGGTGGATACTGATATTACTGTGAACGTGATTGCGGCTTGTATTCGGAGATTTCTGCGGGATGAGAGATATTCAATACCGTTCGGCCATCGGAAGACACTCCTCAGCTCACATGGCAGTCGATACCGACTGTCTGGTGAGCCAGGTATAATTCGCACGGACGGGAAGTCTTCGCTCAGACGTTGGAGCTTCTCGGGCATCTCCCGAGGGCATCCCCTGCTTTGTCTCGTCCAGATTGCGGCCCGCATGTTACAGGCCGCACGTGCTGTCGTGCCGCATTCCTACCTGAGATAGATCTGATCTCACAGCAAGCCTTGAAGAGAGTTCATCAGCCCTGCGTATAATATTCCATCGCTAAAAATAATAAGCCTTTGCTTAACCGGACGACCGTGCATGTTTCATCACGACATGATAGGGCTGGCGTGATCCTGGAGTTGACTGAATGGGCTCCCATTGGTTCTGCCGACTCTCAATTCTGTACCATACGGTGACCGGTGGTAACTATCCCACACAACCGTCGAGCCGCCCACTATGGTGGCCGCACCAGCAAATAGCGGATCCTCTCGTCTCTGGTGATTTTGTATTGCATAGCGAGAAGGCACTTGGCGTTCGGTACCGATATTCTCTGCCCAGGCACGCCAGGACAAGAGCAGGATCGGAGCAAGACACCGACTCGAGCCAAGACCCAATCCGCCTGACCGTTGACTCTGGCGCCAGCGGAGCCGTTGCCTCGGCGCCAACGCGTCCACGTACACTAGTGCGCGTCTACGGTTCTGGCGCGGGTCCAGCAACTTCACCTGCCGGGGTAGACCTGGTCGGGCCTCGCCGTGGTGCGGCGGCTCGGCGGCTCGGCGCCTGGGGCGGGTCAGGACGGCGAGGACGGGCAGCGCTGCTGACTGAGCAGGAGGGACCGCTTCTTGGCCGTGCAAGGAAGCACTTTGCGGCGCCTTGGGGCGAGGAGGAGCTCGTGGGCCGACCTCAGCGGGGTTTTGGGCTGATCCCTCTCTCTTTTACAGCGGTAATACCTGTCAGGAGAAGGGTGAAAATTCTGGTGAAGCTCGCGATATCGATACGCGGCAGGACCGGCTAGCCGCTCAGGGGCGAGTCTGTCTGTCTCACCTTTTTTAGCCAGGTCATAAGTTCCTCTCCTGCCACCCTAGTGTCCGACCGCGAGGCTCACCTACGTCGTTCGTTGATATCCGGCCGTTGTCCGTGTCGACGCTTGTCAGCCAGCCAGCCAGCCAGCCAGCCAGCCAGTGCTCCTGATCACGCGAAACCGTCAAGATGGGGTCCTCGCTGGTATACCTGCCGGTCAAGGACTATGTCCTTGCTGAGATCATTGTGAATAGCTTCGTTGTGTTTCTCGTCATCGCGGTGGTCGGTCTGCGGGTTACCGCACGGTTGATGGGCCCGGGGGTGGGATGGGACGATGCATTCGTCATGGCCTCAGTTGTCCGTGCCACCCGACTGCCTTCTTACACGAGCGACCCTGGAAGCTGACTGGAATCTAGCCTCTGGGCATTGGGATGCTGGCCTGTCAAGGACTCTGTAAGCAATGAGCGAGCCGACCATGGGAGTCAGGAGATAGATGCTGATGCATGTGAACAGTCGCCCCTATCGGCAATGGTTACGACCTCGTTGAATATCCGCAGCGTGAGTAGCCTGGGGCATCTCAGAATGGCATCTCTCGACGATTCTTCCGTCCTGGCCGAACGTCAGGTATGAGCCGAGCCGCTGACTTGCTACTCTATCGACAGTCACAAGCAACCTTGTCTATATATTACAGGTACATCAATTCCAGGTCACGAGATTTGCGGAATTTGCGCGTTTGCTTACACGCGCATAGGTGACTTTTGGCATGCAAATAGTCTACGTGACTTTGCTGGCGGCGGTCAAAGTCAGCATGCTGTGCTTCTACCTCCGGGTCTTTGTCACGAAGGGAGTTCAGCTGGCCTCCAAGATCTCGCTGGGTGTCGTCGTGCTCTGGTGGATCGCCTACCTCTGCTCCTGCATTTTCCTCTGCAACCCCATCGAGGGCCAGTGGACGGGCGTTGGCCAGTGTGGTTCCTACATCCCCATGATCCAGTCTCTGATCGCTACCAACGCCATGGGCGACCTGATCATCATGACGCTTCCCATGCACCGAATCTGGAGCCTGAAGACACGCAGGACGGACAAGATCGGTATCACGGCCTGCTTTGCTCTGGGTCTTGCGTATGTTTCCCGATATCCCCTCGTCTAGATAATTACGAGGCGAACTGACAATGATCGCTGAAGTTGCGTCGTGTGCGCCATCTTCCGGCTTATCTACATCTCCACGGTCGACCTGAACAGCAACGTGACGGGCACGATGCCCACCACCATCTTCCTCTTCATCCTCGAGCCGAACCTCGCCATCCTCTGCATCAGCATCCCTATGCTGCGGCCCTTCTACGTCATGTACCGCAAGCGCACCGGCGGCTCCCGGCTGAACGAGTACTCCAACGAGCGCAGCAGGAGCGGCTACGGCAGGAACACCGCCATGGGCACCGCGAGCAAGGCGCGCGCCGGCCACCGGAGCCCCGGCCAGCAGCAGAACAACGGCTGGGAGATGGACGACTACTACGAGCGCGACGGCGGCAACAAGCACGACGCCATGGTCACCGCCTACCAGGAGGACTCGGACTCGGAGAAGGCCCTGACGGCTCTGGCGGCGCCGAGACCAAGAGATGTAATAGGTGTTCAGACAACCTGGAAGGTGACGCGGGAATGAGTTCCTGGAATGAGCTGGAAGGTAGGATAAACTTGGTGATGTTGCACTTCAAAGACCTGTTTTATCACTCGTGTATACGTATATGCAACTTTATCATATCCTAAACACAGAGCTCGACTCGGCGCCGGCTCCAATATACCCCATCTTTCCTATTGCAAATTGCGTCGTTCAAGCAACTCGATGTTAAGAGTGATATGTGTTTAACGAGCGAATACACCGTCTGTCGGAAAACCACGGGAGTAAAGCTATGTACTCCTTTCTAAATATGAACCATAACTTCATCTCCCCATGTGCGCGTCACAACCCGACACTCTATCTGGATATGGACAAATAGATCAAGACTGACGGATCATCTGCCAGTAGGCCATGATACCAATGGGCGCCTGGAATCCTGGACCGGTAAGGAGAAGCTAGTAACCTCAAACCCCTTTCTTGAGTACCTCTTCCGGCAGTATATCGCACTTAGGGACGGCGGGAAAGGAGTCATATACATAAACATCCTGGCCGATCGAATTCCGATGACTCTCTACCCGCCACCCACCCCTTCACACCCCGCCCGCAAACGAAGCGCCGCCCGCGTTCATATCGACGGCCATGCTGTGCTTGAGGCCGCAGACCTCAAATAGCGACACGGGAGTAACATCCGGCGGCGTGCCGACGACGCCCACGTCGCGCAGCCGCGTCAGCGTCTCGCGCATGGCGACGTAGGCGGGCGCCAGCGTCGCGAAGCTGAAGATCATGACGCGAAAGCCCATCTCGCGCGCCTCCCGCACGGTGATCGTGGGGCTCCGCCCGTTCTCGACCGAGTTGAGCAGCAGCGGCCAGGGCGCCAGGTCGCGCACCGCCTGCGCCGCCTGGGCCTTGGTGGCGAACCCTTCGAGCAGGCCGACGTCGGCGCCCTCGGCCCGCGCCGCCCGCAGCCGGCTGATGCACTCGTCGTAACCCAGCGTCTGCAGCGCGTCGGTGCGCGCGATCAGCACGAAGTCGGATTGCAGCCGTACCTTGGCCGCGCTGAGGGGGGCGGACGGAGGCGGGTTAGTTATTGCTGGGACAACCTGGTGACAGTGAAGAGAGACGGGGCCAAGGATGTGCGACGGCCTCTGATGCTTGTCAAGTTCTTCAAGACTTCAAGGGGATGAGTGGTAGTTGGAGACTAAGTTATGAAAAGCTGGCAGGGCATACTGAGCTGCGCGAATGCGTTGAATGTATTCTTCCCGCGAGACGACTTTCTTGCCGCTGAGATGGCCACATCTCTTGGTCAGAACCTGCTACGAGTCAGTAATCAAGTCTTCTCTGGAGCTTCCATCTGTTCACTGGCGTGGAGATACCCACCTGGTCTTCCAAGTGGGCTCCTGCAACCCCTGATCGGATATACTGCTCTACGGTGCGAGCAGCCATGATGGGACCTGTGTGCGTAGCGTCAGAGACAGAATACTACGGTCTGCTGAAGCGCTCACCTCCGTAGCCGGTGTCCATGTCAGCAATCAGGGGTGGTCCAAAGGGGTCGAGGTTGGCGATCATCTGTGGCTTGTCAGTGATATACTCACTCCATGACCCGGATAGCAGTCACTCTGTATCTCGTAGCCTGTACTGACCTCTGCATTCTCTCGCATCTCATGCAACTGCGCAATAGCCAGGTCGGGTTGTCCCAGGCGAGAAGCAGTGGTGCCGGCACCGGTCTGTCAAGCATCTTTAGCTGGTACGTAAAGTCGAAGAGATGCCGGCACATAGTACCAAGGGAGGCTTACCATATACATAGCATTAAACCCTAGCTCAATAGCCGTGCGAGCCGACAAGCCATCATAGACACCCGGGCAGACGATGAGCTCGTTTGTCTCGCACAGCATCTTGCGCAGCTTCTTGGCTCCCGACATGGGCTCCTGGACGTGGGACACCACGTGGCTGAGAGACGGCCACGCAGCCGGCTGAGGGTCGGCCGGCGGCTCAACCGCCGGCTTCACCTCCATCGAGCTGTCGTTGTCGCTGTTGATGAGCTCGGTGATCTCGGTGGGCGGCTGCGGATTCACCGGCTCGAGGACCTGCGGCTTGGCCGGCTCAAGAGCAGTTCCCGCCGAAATGTCTGATGCCGCCTGGATCATGATGGCGGAGGCTGTTTCGAGCTGCGAAACGGGATCGGATGAGACTACGGAGGGAGCCATTGTGCGGAGAGCGGAAAGCGAGTCGGTGAACAAGGTAAGGATAATTTTCAGATGAATATATGCGGATCTTGCCAACTGAGTGAGTTTATGGATCACGAAGCCAACTCAACAGCAGGTAGACTTAGCACTGGCTATTTATGTTCACTTCTCATTCCTGCGTTCTGTACTTGTTGCTCACAGATTCCAGCGGGAAACCCCTTCAGACCATCTCTGCACCCGTATAAACCCGATCCTGCAGGACTCATTGAGCGGGAGTTGAGTTACCGCAGCATCCTCCAACTTCCAAGAACTCGGCGCATACAGCCTGGACACCATTTAGAACGCAGGTGGGGAGTTGTCCCATATTGGCACTTCACAACGTTGCGTGTGTGTGTGGTAACGAGCTTACACGATAGCTGTGCCATGTGACATTAGTCGGCATCGGAAGGGGGTTTCGCGAGTCTTGGTAGGCTGAATTTGCTGACATTCTCCTTTCTCAAACCAAAATGTCGAGGGACTCTGTGGCTAGCAGAATCGATACGCAGCAGCTAGAAAGTGGTCAATAACTCAGCAGATGGAATCACCGTGTTGAATAGTAGGGTCAACTTTGGCCAATTGCCCCCTTTTGCCTCGGATCCCTAGAGCCTGAGAGAGCTAAGTAGTGATTCCCTTCAAGTGAGATGAGCAGACGAGATTGCATTCCAACCGGCGGAGAAACGCATTTCAAACGGCGGAGAAGTGTCTCGGCATACCGGAAGGTGCTACGATGTTCCAAGACAGCCAAGTGATAGAACAGTCGGCCAAGTGATAAAAAGGTCGGCCATGTCGCAGGAGAGGCATCTGGTGCGGTCTCGGAGATCCGCTCGTCGAGGCCACTCCACGGGGTTTGTCAAGTTTGTGATATACTCCAACAACCCTCGCTTCCATCCTCCACCCCCACGAACCCCTCGACCTGATGGCCCCTGATGTACTTGGCTTACTTGGCTTACTTGGCGCAAGGCTCAACAATACACCGAGAGATAGCCGTACGTTGGAGAGGGTCAGAGGTGCTCGTTGGGTTCTAAACAAAGGGCTTTTCGGTGTCCAAGCCTACGACGTGACAATGGAGTTGTAAGCAACAATGGTATATAAGGGCAAACGGAGGCCGTCGGCAGCATTAGGCGTTAGCATCATAGCCAAGTAAGCCGATGCCCCGTTATGCTGTACCCTGCTTGGAATTGAACTCGCCAGAGAGTTAGCTGTCAGACAGCCTATCCTCAGTTGCCGAAATTGAGCTATGGCCAAGCGTTCTGGGACAGATTGGACGCATCTTGTGGCCAAGGCCAACCTGCGTCATATTAACTTATGCCACGAGTCCCGCTGAGTCTCCCGTATCCTCTCGTTTCTGTACTGCCGTATTCTGCAACTATTCAGGAATACGACATCCGTCCGCCCCGCTGCCGAGTCCATAGCCTGTTGCCCAGTCCATGACGCATCAACTCTGCAGGCAGTGCATTGTTCTTCTGCTAGGTACTGATTGCGCACATTGTACACAGTACGGTCCCTAGATGATGAACCCCAACAGGAGTCAGAACGGGAACTCTGCTAGATCCCAGTACCAGCGATCACAACGGGCACGTGTGGTTGCAGTGGTTCGGCTGCTCAAGCAACCGACGAATAGAGACTGTCACGGAGCAAAAGCCAAGGCCAAGGCTTAGTACTGCCATGGCATCATTAGCGCTTATATTTCTGCGACAGAGACAAATCATTGCCATGGGAAAGTTTAGGACAGGAAGTTCGCGAGCGGTAGCCGAGCCGCGCCGAGGCGTGCCCTTCCTTGCCCGGTCGGACGGCGCTGCGGACCACCGGAAGACCTCCGCACACAGGTCGGGCCCGGGATAGGCCACCGGCACTTCGTCGGCTCAGGTTCCCTCCAGTCTCGCGCTGCTCCAAGACCGAATGGTAGGCCAAGAGCGCGAGGTTATCATCACATGGAGGCCAGACAACTTGGCGAAGCGACGTCTCCGGTGAGCCTCTTCGCCTCGCTGCCGAACTCTGCGTGTACACATGCAGGATGGCCCCCGGATATGGATGGGTGTTCGGTCTTGGGGGTTCTTGGGCGGCTCGGCGCGTCTGGTGGGGGTTCTTGGTGTGGAAAACGTGGTCATCGGCCCTGTGCCATTGGTCTTGAGTTACGGAGAGAGACCCCTACCGACTGACCCCTGTCTTTTACCGTGGCTACCGTGGCCGTCTCGCACTGCAACCACCAAGGCCCGTGCCGCATGCTGCATGCTGCATGACAAGCCGCGCATGAGAATGCCGCGCCGGATCGACGGCATCGCTCCGCGAGACGAACCGGCGAGGTGGCGGATGGTTGCTTGAAGTAATCCGTAGACGTGAGGGATATGGCTCGGCGGACTCGCGGATCAAATAAAAAAACGAAAAGGGCGACGGGTGGAGTTGTGATCGGCCAAGAATGAAAAGCCCGACTAAAAGAAGCCAGGGAGAGATGGCGTGACCGGGCTAAGCGGAGATAACGAGATACGATAGAGACTCCGGAGCCGGCGAGCCGATATCAGCTCCGATATCTGGCAGACAGTAAACAACTCCGGGTTTCTTGCACAGGAACGCGACCTTGCCACTCCTTCACTCGGCAGGGAACTTCAACCGGGACTGAAG
The DNA here is from genome assembly GCA_022539325.1 of Xylariaceae sp. FL0804. NCBI lineage: Eukaryota > Fungi > Ascomycota > Sordariomycetes > Xylariales > Xylariaceae > Xylariaceae sp. FL0804. The sequence goes on along the minus strand of JAJKLG010000007.1, from coordinate 1,484,553 downwards.
AAGGTAGAGAAGCCAGCGCAGCATAGACCACAGCGGCTGCCGAGTTTCTTCTTCTCTGCGGCCCTCAGTACAAAACTAGGAGACACTGCAGTTCACCGGCGACTATCGGTACGGTGCTGTCACAACAATGTCAGACGAAGAAAAGCAAGCAGTCTTCCCAGGGCCCGCGGCAAGCCCTAAAAGCACCGAAATGGAACCTCCAGCTTCGAAACGCGGGTTCGTCCAGAGACTATCTGACACTATCGACCCTGGAATGGCCGTCATACCTCTCATGGCATGCTGTTTCGCGACCGGGCTCACAGACGGCACTCTCTACAACGGTTCGTCGGCCGGTGCCTTACCTCTGTACCTTACCTCTGCAGTCAACATATAGTCACTTGTATCATTGAGAAACCCGAGGAATTTCACTGACCAGGAACACTACACAGCCTACGGCACATTCGTGTCTATGCAGACAGGTGCGCGCGAAAATCCCCTCCCTCACTCTACCTACTTGACTACTTCGCTCTTGTCTTAACAGTAGTTAAAACAATTCCCACCAGGCAACACCGTCTTCGTGGCCCTCGGGACCTCGGGCCAGAACACCAAGCCCTACGGCTGGGCGCGCTCGCTCACCTCCATCGGCTGCTTCGTCATCGGCTGCTCCGTCTTCGCGCGGCTGCCCAAGCTCGTCGGAGGGCCGCGCACGCGCCGGACGCTCTTCAGTCAGTCTTGCCATCATCCGATCCGCCGGTGTACAACTGTTTCTGGTTTACGGTCCGGGGCGCCGGTGTAGACGCCGACGCCGTCGCTGACGCTGACGTTACTGGACGGCAGCATCGTTCTTCCTGCAGACTCTCTTCGTTGTGGTGGCGGCGGCGTTGATCCAGGGCGGCGTCATTGAGGGCAGCTATCCGTCGCATCGCGATCCGAACGATGTGGACTTTGTTGAGCTGCTTCCGGTCGGATTACTTAGTTGTGGGTAGAACCCAGTTCCTTCCTGCCGGATGTCTCTGTGGATCGTCCTATTGTCATTCCGGTACTTACGACTATTCGATGCTAACCAAGTTTGTAGTGTACGTCAAGCCCGAGCTACACGTTGGCCCTGCCTCGTACTCTCGTGCCCCTCGTACAGGTACCCTGCTGTAGCAACACACCAATGCTAACAACCCCCCACAGCCAAGCAGCAGGTCAAATAGTCAACAGCCGCGGACTGGGCATAAGCGAGGTGCCCACGGTAGTTATCACCAGTCTACTATGCGACCTCGTGAGCGACGAGCAGCTCTTCGTGCCGTTTACGCAGAACGCGAAGCGCAACCGGAGGGCCATCGCCTTCGTCCTGACGCTCGTGGGCGCCATCTGCGGCGGTTGGATCTCGAAGGCTACGGGCAAGGTCCAGCCCAGCCTCTGGTTCGTGGCCGCGATCAAGGCCGCGATCACGGTGGCGTTCTTGCTGATGAAGAAGATCCAATGATGCCGGGGACATGGGGTTTAGGGTTTACCTTGCTCGTGGCATTGGTGCTGTGGTTACCAACTCACCCTGTCTTGTACCTATAGTATCACGAGCTGTGGACTAGTATCTACGGACTGCGGACTCAGGCTTGGGACACGACCAAGGCGCAGGGAAGTCCTAGCTGTGGTACACCTGGAAATGGATCACTCGTAACAATGTGACAATGCGCTCAACACTTGCTATTAGTCTCACTCGGAAGACTCAGGTCTATTCAGGCTCCGTTGCATCCCCGTCTTAAAACTTCCTTACCGAAAGGCAGTTTCGAACTCTAAACGGAAGTTGTAAACTCAGCTGCTCGTCTTTAACTTAGTGTTCAAAGTGAATCAGGTTATCTGGTACATCGCTAGGAAACCAACCAGAAGCAGCGGCTGGCATGGAACTTATTAGTACCGTAACGGGATTCCCGATTACAGACTATACTAGTTGAAAGCAACTATGCTACTTTAAGACTCCACCTACGGTTTCGGTACCAATTACGCCGACAACGGGAGACGACGTAATAGCATGGCCGACCCTCGCGAGACGCGGAGCTCTTCTCAAAATTTGATCTCCATAGGTTCATCTCCAGGTGAGAATGTCCGTAGCCTTCGACCCGGACACTCTAGAAGCTCTGCCATGAAGCAATTACTGCTCATACGTCGAAATATCCAGACTTGATTGAGAAGAAGAATGAGCTGCGACTTCTGCTGTGGTATTGGAGTACTCCAATTTTCGTATGTACTCGGGTACAACTAATTAGAATTGCATGTGGGACACGTTCATCTCTCTCCATTGCCACCGGTCGAATAACAAAGACAGCGGTAGCAATGTTTTTTTAGAGCAAACCCTTGTCTGCAACTCGCTGGTACTGATAGTTCCAAAGACATTTGTTATTTTCTTCCAACTACGGTAAAGTCTAAGCTACCCATGGCACTTCTGTGCTGCGCCCTCAACGGCAGATAAGTCGCGCCCGCCCCATGCGACCACGTAGAACGTGAAGAGCGCGTACAGCTTCACAAAGCTGTGGAAGTACGCGAAGACGATCTGGCCGGGCAAGAAGACGACGTCGCGGGGGTGCAGCCGGAAGTGCGGGAGCAGCTTGACCAGCTTCATCGCCAGGATCCAGAGGGCGAGGCAGCCGGCGGCGCGGCGGCTGTGGCGGCCGAACGTCGTGTGCTCCCAGAGCAGGTACGCGAGCAGCGCGTCGTAGAAGAGCGAGAAGCGGACGAGGCTGGTGATGAACACGGCCTACGCGCACCACGGCTGCGCCCGCCACACCACCGAGCCGTCGGTGAAGAGCGAGGCCGGGCTGCTCCGCCACGTCGTGCGCGTCCAGCGCAGGAGCTGCGACAGGAAGCGCCGCGGGCACTCGCCGAGCGTGGTCTCGACGCGCGCGTCGTCGGCGAACTGGACGCGAATCCGCCAGCCGCGGCGCACGGCCCAGCGCGTGAGGAAGTTGTCGTCGTCGGCGTCGAGGGGCCCGAAGCGGCCGAAGCAGAAGCGCTCGTTCGTGAACCCGGCCAGGAAGTCGTCCCGAGGCTGGACCACCGCCGTGCGCCACAGCGAGGTGCGCCCGGACACGACGAAGACGCCGCCGTCGATGGCGTTGGTGGCCCGGATGTCGAAGTTGTGCCGCTCCAGGTAGATGCACCCCAGGAAGTTGAAGAAGGAGGCGAGGCCGTATCCGGGCTCGCTGCGCCGGACTCGCTTGTTCGTGCCCACGACGCCGACCTCGGGGTCCTCGAAGGGGGCGAGGGCGATGGCAAGGAAATTGCTGGACGGCCAGAACACGTGGTCGTCGACGAGGACGATGAAGGGTGTCTCCACCGTACAAATTCCATGGGCGACTTGTATGCGCTTACTTGCGACATCTGTCGAGGTGACTGTGATTCTCGTTTGGGGGTATTTGATCGCGAGGGGCTCGAGGATACTTTCAGTAGTGCTGAGAAGTGCTTGGCCGACGGTGATGACCAGTAGTCTGCCGGGGCAGTTTTGAAGCACGCTCTGACAGCATTCGAGAAAGTCCTTGCCTTTGGGGTCGACTGTAGGAAGGATTACCGTGCAGTCAGCTGGGGTACAGGTAGGCTTCTTGGGTAAAGGCGCTGGCTTGTATGCGAGGTAGCCGATGATGTGGACCGTAACTCGCAGATAGTGAAAGGCGAATAGAGCAACGAACCAGAGGTTGGGTGAACCGGAGACTCTTGCTAGCGAAGACAACATCATGTGCTCTTGCGCAAGATAGTGTTGCTCGCAAATAGTGTGTAGATGTCAGTAACAACGCTGCCAGCAGTGGTAGTGGGAATATAGCCAAGGAGTTACTTTTGAAACATTCATTTCCCAAAAATATTCAATCGCGATGGTCGAGGCGAGGATATAGTAGTTTCAGTATCATCTCTTGATTGCCGAGTTCCGTGGGGAGTACCGTTCAATTCTGTACCAGGTCAGGCTTGACTGTCAATGAACAATACCTTTGGCAACGAACAATACCTCCGAAGGAAAAACCAATGTCTTTGTTGTCCCTCAGGACCTACCAGAAACAATAGGAATATCTGGTATAACAAGCATTGTTGTTCTGCTTCTGGAGCAACTCAGATACGATAGAGATGAGCTATAAAAGGACAGCGCTATCCATCGCTAGGTTGTCTTCGAGTTCCAGACTTGCAATCATAAGTTTGCTAACCTATTAATACCCATCACGTCCAGTCTACGATAACTATCGACTTTGTCACTCATCTCGCTTGCTCGCAATTCATCTACCAACCGAACCTTTCGACCGAGTCTTTCTGCAATGGGGATCCAGAAGACCAGAAATGCCCTACGTACGGCCAAGGCCGCACGTCGGCAGAACATGCGGTTCTCGCAGCAGGCAGGTGAGTCTGTGGCTACCTTCAACCAGCGAATGTATTACCGCCGGGAGCGGGGACGAGAGGGATGGCGCAGGGAGGCCCGCGCGGAAGAGCAGCTGCTGAATGCGATGACGGGCAACCTCTCACTTCTCGACCGCAGGTACTCGAAGATCCGAGACGCGATCCGCGATGAACGGGTCCGCGAGCGTCGTCGCCTCCGTCGGCGGTACGGCACGCCCGCGGAGCTCTTTGGCTCCGGCGACGAGCTCGGCAGCCGCTGGAGTTCGGACGCACTTCAAGGGATTGGCGCGTTCCAGCCCCAGCCATCTCTACCTGTGCCTGCTACATCTAGAGGTCAGCAGACTGAGTCCTTCAACACTGCCCCCAGAGGGCAGCAACCCGAATCTGCCACCAAGTCGACGGTCTCCCCTTCGCTTGCGGCCACAGCTACTCGAGAATCCGCAGGGAATCAGGCCGAGCGACAGGCCGAGCCGGAATCTTCTGGCAAGACTGCGGTCCCCGTACCCGCCGAGTCCGGATGGGAAACACTGCTCACGACGGCCATGCGAGATAACTGGGGACCCGATTGGGACTTGGACGACCTGGCTCCGAATCCGGCCCAGCCCGACAGCGCACCGACCCGCGTCACGGGCCTGCACAGCCTGCCGAACGAGCTCCTCGTAGAGCACTCGGAAAGACTAGATGCAGAAGAGAGGATTAAACTCGCGTTCACCTTTCCAGACCTGTTCATGTCGGACGCTCGCATCAACATCTTCGACGAAGATGTCCATCAGTTCAGAATAGGGAGGCGTTCCGGGGCTTCGTTGCTGCATGTTGCCATCGAGAGGGGCCTACACTGGGACCACCTCGACCGGGTCATCGACTCCTACGCCGCGGACATCAACCGGGTCGACCCGGAGTTCGACACGACGCTGCAGACCGCCGTCGTGGCTCGCAATCTTCCTGCCTTCAGGATTCTTCTCCGTCGTGGAGCCGACCTCCGCAGCGTCCAGTCCGGGCTCTTCAGGGTGGTAGAGCAAGACTCTGATGAATTGGGAGAAAAACTGAGTATTCGGCGCGCTCGAGCACCAAGAGTGATCCGGGAGACCCGGGAGCTCATCGATAGCCTGGATCTCATGGTCTACGAGATGGTTAGCCCCGACGATGGTTTCGTCCCCCCTGTTTGGAACTACCGAGCTCGTGATCGCAACGTTCACACGAGCTTAATGATCCTTATCAACTGTGATTTCGGGCGCTCGGCTGCTCGGCTCCTGCAGCGCATTGCTCAGAGGCCAGCGGACGACCCGGAACGCACATATCTCTTGACTCAGCTAGACGAGACGTTGGACGATGTTGTCATGAACTTGGAATGGAACAGTACGATGTTGATCCGTGAGCTCGTCGCGCTGGGCGCCACGTTCAACTACCGGCATGTTCAGGCTGCGGCACGGAGGGGGCACATCAGCACATTCGTGGAGCTCCTGCGGCTCTTAGCCGTCTCCGGCCAGGAAGACGTCATTCGCGAATTTCTCGACAAGGTCTCGTTCGAAGGGGACAGCGACACGCAGGTGGAGCTCCTGCGAGTCTCAGCCGTCAACGGCCGGGAAGATGTCATTCGCGAATGGCTCGCCCGGGCCTCGGTCGAAGACGACCGGCGAGCAGCCAGCCTGACCTCCGAAGACTACTTTGACCTATATTTCGGCACGGGAAGGGACAACGAGTACTCGGGGGAATCGGACTAGGCAAGTTGGTCTATACCGACTTCAGTCCTAATCTCGATAACTCGGGACAAAGGTGAGCCAGATGACTTGGTTAAATCGTAAATGCCGAGTATTTCGGTTACGTGTGTTTCGCTTTATTCCTCAATACAAGAGTAGGTACGTATTCCTATGTTAGTTTGTTAGACGTTACCTACTAAATTTTACTAACTCCTACCATTTTTCCGTTTTAATATCGACAAGTTATTGTTCTCCTTAAGTTTTGCTCGAGTCTTTGATGTTCCCATGCTACCTCCCACGATACCTCCATCTCCTCTAAACGACGTCATAAGCGGCGCAAGTTGTCACTCTCCCCGCATAACTACCTACTAGGTAAGTTAAACCCGACCACGGTTTCTCAGGTATCCTCATTGTTGACTTCCCACAGCAAAACACATATATCTCCCGTGATAACCAAACACCGACTTATTGTAGTATTTCCCCTCCATTTTCACTCCCAATCTTCCACACGCCCCCCTGACCGCATGGCATCGTCAGCGCCAGGGCCGCCGCAGCCATCGTCGTCGTCGTCGCCGTCGTCCGGGCGGTCCAACCCGACGGTGCGCTGCCAGTGCGGCTCGGTGTCGTTCCCGGCGCCGCTGCCGCGGCCGCTGTCGCTGCACCACTGCCACTGCACCGAGTGCCAGCGCCAGACGGGGTCGGCGTTCGGCACGTCGGCCGTGTTCCCGGCCTCGGGCGGCGACAACGACCGTCACCCGGCCAGCCTGTTCCCGCTGGCACCGGGCCTCGCTGCCCGACTCGGCCTCTACACGCGCCCCGTCGACGGCGGCGGCGAGATGGACTGCTACTTCTGCCTGCGCTGCGGCAGCCGGCTGTTCCACCGCGACAGGGGCCCGGACGGCGTGCTGGGGGATAAGGTCATTGTGCGTCTTGCTTGTTGTTTCACTGCTGCGCCTGCGGATGCGGATGCGGATGCGGATGCCTCCCGACTCTTCCCGGTCGACGACTTGCTTCGTGTCTCGTGGTGTTTTGCGATGTGGCTGACCCACGGAGTTCGGGACAGATCAAGGGCGGTTATATCGAGGGCATGGACTGGACGGGCGGCAGACACATCTTTATGCGTTCGGCCGTCATCAAAATACCTGCCGAGTGGGAGCAGTACGACATGTACCCACCGGAAGAAGGATAGATCGAAGAGGCGTGATGGCCGGAGCGACACTATCTTCTTTTTTTTCTACTTCTAGCCACGGAATACTCCCAGCTCTCCTAGTGACATCTGTTGCTTTCACCCTCACCCGCATTCTATACGACACCTTCTGATAGCCAGGTGCGCTCTTATTACCAAATTCCGCATGATCGAGGTTTTGTATAGGCGACTCCCCCTGGGCCCTCGCTGAAATCAGCGTTACCGGTAGACGCTTCTAAGGACGCCTGTGATATTTATACTGAACGATGATCATTTCGCATAAATATTAAAACGCCATTGAGGTAAGCCGCTCTATTTTTGATGACAGCACGATCCCCGGCGACGAGGACCCCCGCTGCGCTCCCGCCGTCGGGGACGACGTCTTCGGCTGACAAATCATACGGCCGTCCGGTCGGTCGGTTCGTTTGGCCGATATGGGCTCCATGGCCAAGGGCTTGGCTGATGACTCGTACGGATCCTTCCGGATTATCATGATTAGGACCCCGCCCCCCCGGACGCTTTAAGACTACAACAACAACAACAATCATTATTAGGACTCATTTGGTACCAAGTACGAGCGTTCCGGTGATCATATCGGCTTTTCCTTTGGAAATTCAATCCAACAGGTCCTAATCTTTTGCTTTTTGCCGGAGCCTGGGCCCCAGAGCATTTGTCGATGTCTTGCATTGGCACGACTGGCAACTGACTGTCAACTGACTGTCCATCACCGACACATTTATCATTGCTCTAGTCTCATCAGAGTCCTTGCTCAGAGTGGAAGAGACTGTCGCGAGCTGTTCTAGGACGTCTGAATCTGTCATCGCATAACGTTTCTATTTTGCCGACAAGCGCTTCGAGGCGGGAGGGCTTCTCGAAGGCAAGCAGATATGGCTGCGAATCTCGAATACAAGGTACACCATTACGGCGAACATTCTCTTCAGAGGGTTGGAGTATGGAAGCCCGCGGATGACCCGCCAACTCCTGGAATCTGGGTCGTGTAAGTGCGGACACTGTCTGCCCCCCGACCCCTATATTGTCCGGGGACGAAGAAGCCGAGGGGCTAAGAAAGCACACAGCTACATCCATGGGGGTGCTTTGGTAGATCCTACCATCCTCCACGAGACTCTGACGCCTACGATTGACGTGCTTCTTTCGTCGTCGACGAGCAAGCATCCAATTGGCGGGTTTGCATCCATCGACTACCAGCTGAGCCCCCATCCAAAATTCCCCCAAGACCCGGCGACCACTCCGCCGCAGGATTACCGCAACGCGCGTCACCCCGACCACATTGACGACGTGCGGAGCGCCGTCGCGCTCTTGCAGGCCACTTACAAGTTCGGGGCCGACTACGTCCTCATCGGACACTCGGCCGGCGCATTACTTTCCTTTCAGCTCATGGACAAGACGCCGCCAGACGTCACTCCGCCAAGGGCGATGGTCGCCACTTCTGGCATCTACGACTTTAACGGCATCAACGAACGTCACGGCGGGGGCTACGCCTTCTTTCTCGAGGCAGCCTTCGGCGATCAGAGCCTGTGGGACGCGGCTGCGCCCGTCAAGTGCCCTAGGAATTGGAGGGAAAATCTGACTCGAACGGAGACGGTGACTCTGGCCTGGTCGCGAGATGATGAGCTGGTCGATGAGCCTGAGATAGATGGGATGACTAGGAGGCTACTAGATGACGGCCGCCAATGTCGTGTCGTGAAAGACATGAGGGGAAGCCACGACGAGTGCTGGGAGAAAGGACATGAGCTGGCACGCCTCATCACGGAGGCCATGGGTGATCTTGGTCTGTCTTGACGACAATACCGGTAGCTGAGAGGAATGTCATGCTGGCTACGATGACTTACTCCTCATTCATCCATAGTAGCCATAATAAATCTGATGATATCAGATTACGTTTCATGTTCTAACAACTAGTATACGACTCCGTCAACTTGGCGTACTGCACAATTATGCTACAAAATTGAACGGGTTGAGTAATTCGTCTTTATTTTCTTACGTGCCCTAGCCGGACGTATATGAATTGTCCGAGGCCCTGATAGGTAACCTATACGACGACATATCAGGGGTCATCCTGCCGGCCTAGGGTATCTATTGGCTGCAGTGGCTCCAGCGCGCTGCTGATCCGGCATCTCGCGCTCGCGAGAGTAAAGGTCATCGTCTTTCTCTCTTCCCATTGAATACGCCACTATTGCGTTCGAGGCCACCAGCTTCCATATGTGCGCCGCCCGTACCTATCCTGTTGGTGCCTTGGGCACGGGTGGTTTCAGACTACTACAAGTCTCGCCACACCAGGAGGGTGCCCCTCTCGAGGGCCGGCTCAGTGAACACCGCCTCAATGACCCGCCTCAGTACATTCCCGTCTCCTACACCTGGGGTCCCGCCGAACTGCCCGAGCTGGCCTCGCCGCCGCAGAACCCAGTTGCAACCGAGAGCGACCCTGTCGTCTTGCTGAACGGAGTGAGCTGGGAGGTCACGCCCAGCCTCTTCGACCTGTTCAAGGCCCTGTCCTCCGACCCGGAGATCCAATCCATGTATTTCTGGATCGATGCTCTCTGCATCAACCAGGATGACATCGAAGAGAAGACCGACCAGGTCAATCTGATGTGTCGCATCTACTCGCGAGGTGCCTTCGTCTTCGTGTGGCTCGGCCCGGCCAACGAGCACACGACGCGGGTGAGCGTCATGATCAGGCAGCTTTCAAAGATGGCCATGGAAGAGGAGGCTCGACACGGATCCCTGGACGGCCTGGAGACGCTGCAGGATCTGACGACGCCTGAGAGCCTCAGACGGCTGCGGCTGGACGAAGCGACGACATGGGAAGACTGGGTCGCGCTGGTCTGCTTCTATCACCGGCGCTGGTTCTTCCGGGCTTGGACGATACAGGAGTTGGCTCTGAGCACCAGGAATGTGGTGCGCTGCGGTACAGAGGTCCTGATCTGGGCCGAGTTGTACAACGCGGCGGCCGTCATGCAGAGCACCAACGTTGGCCAAGCGGTTCTTCTGCGAGTACAGCGACAGGTGTCTGTCACCAACCAGAGTTTCGGGATTAACTTATTCCACGGTGCCGCCAGTCTAGGAGATCGCCATCACGGGGCGATAATGGAGCAAGAAGCGGGATTCAGAGTATGGCTACGCGCAGATAGTCAGGCCTGCGCCGCCGCCTCCATGAGCTTCCTCATCAGCAGCTCGAGAGTCACGGGGGCCTTTGACCCCCGCGATCGGATATTCGCTTTCCTCGGAATTTGGGAGAAGATCGCCACGGAACGATTTGCAGAGCAATTCAACATCAAAGCTGATTATAAGAAGACGGTTCAGACAGTATACACCGAGTTCATGGCCATGGTATTGCGCAGTACCGGGTCTCTGAACGTCTTATCGTCAGTTCAACGCGGTCAACGTGGTGTGGGTCCAGTGGGAGTCGAGGGGTTGCCGTCTTGGGTTCCCGACTATTCGACAGCCCAGGCTGCGCCCATCATACAATATCTCAGTGGACGCAAACCGCTTGAGCTCACGAATGCCTACGCGAACGTGGGGTCTTACCACCCACCGGTTCAGCTTGGGGCTGTTTCGAACGATGAAGTCAAGAGCCGGCACTTCCACATACGGGGGAACGAGCTTCTCGTCCCCTCTTTCGTATTCGGAACAGTCACTCATGTCGGCAGTTCCTACTTGGAGATGCAAGAGGCCAATTTCGAAAAGACTTTAGCTATGCTTCTCCTGAGCCCTCTAAAGTATCCTGATGGGCGATCCCGACTGGAGGCGTTCCATTCCATGCTGGTGTACGACCTTGATCAACCTCCCGCCTCCCGATTTCGCACACTATGGACCACTCAATTCATTGCTCAGATCCATACTGGTCGGCATCGAGCAGGTATGCACGCCGAGGAGTACCTCGACAAGATCGGCATACCGCGCTTCCTCGAGCTGATCCTAGCCGATGAGGTTGAACAGTACTTTCCGACACTTGCCGAGCTCAAGTCGACCTGTCAGAGCCTCGGCTGCTGGGAGGGCGGTGACTGGGATACGAGATGTAGCGAGATGCAGAAGATGAGTGCAGAAGTGTCCAAGCTCGACATCGTCTTCAAATATACGTACGAGAAGCGACGCCCTTTCCTGCTCGACAGCGGCCACTTTGGCATGGCGAGCCAAGATGTCAGGCCGGGGGACACAGTCAGGATACTGCCCGGTGCTCGGGCATTCTTCACCTTCAGAAAGGGCGGCCAAGAGGACGATGGGAAAGACTGTCGAGTATTAATAGGAGAGGCATACGTCGGTGGGGCTATGGCCGGGGAGAGAGCTGAGTACATCGGGGAGAATGCGTGTAGATGGGATACGATCTGTGTTATATAGCTCTCGGTGCGAAGTACTTGTCATAAGTCGGCGACAATTGTGAGACCCCATAGTCGAAGGGTGCAACGGCGACACTGCTGATATAATCGAGTAGCTACGAGTTCCAGCAGGGGATGCCAGCCTGGTCCAGGCCAACGCACAGATAGCTCATGTGAGCAGGGCTGTGTAAAGGGAAAGTTTCCTGGAAGCCACGAGCCGCAGATCTACGTAGGTAGGTAGTTGTAACATCCCGAGTTCCCCTGCTGGCCTCTCCCGCCGGCCGTTACGCACAGCCTGGACCCCTATTCACCTCCCCACCTCTCCTGGGGGTTCCTCGGTGAGCTGCCCAGGTCGATGTCGAGGGCTGATGTTAGCCCCTTCAAAGCCACGCAGGAGGCCTTTGCTATGTACCTACATATTTATCGTAGCCGGCGACTCCGCGAGGTGAAGGCACCATCAGCATCATGGCATGAATATCGATGTCATCACTAGTAAATACTTTTGAGATAGCATGGGGCATAAAGTCAGCTTACCAGCTGGCTTGGTCGTTGCCGAGACGTGTGCTTGGACAACTCATCAGTACTTGAAGCCGATCCTGTCCCATTTGGTGTGACAAGCGCATGCCCTCTCTCGCCACCAGGAACGCCTTAAGCAGGCAGCCAACCACAGCTGGATGATCATCTGCAGCCACAGGGAAGATGCGCGGAGAGGTTGTTGCAGATCACTCGCCCGTGAGCTTCGGAGCCCGGTTGTGTCGGTTGTTTCAAAGCGCGTCTCTTCCCACACTCCACGAAAGACGGGAACATCGCCCATCAAGTTACCGCATCTGCCGGCGTCTGGTATCATGAGCACGTGACTGACTTTATGGTTGAGCCGAGCGTGCCATTCTCCCCATCACGACAGTCAAATGAAATCCTGAAACCAACCGTCCTTTGCATTAAACAGAAGCCAGGAGGAGCGTTGAGGGTAGGTCACAAGAAACAGTAAGCCCGAGCCTACCACTCGATGACTGTTGCAGTACCGGTAGGTAGGCTCCCACGCTGTCCCAGATGGCACCCTCAAACACGTGCCTGGTGTCCGTCTCTGCCATCCCGCATTCAAATCTGCAGGAATCAATTGACCAATCCGGAGAGGCGGGCAAGAGAGACCACGAGACTTCACGATGTTCCCGTAAGCACAACCTCTTGTCCTCGACGGCACACCTACCGTAGGTTCCCGCATCAACACCCGTCGCAGCCGGGCTGAAATCATGCACGAAGGTACATATAACTAGTCGACCTCGCCCGAACGACGATCAAGACCAGTCGTGCGGAATGGAAGAGAAAAAAAAGGTCCATATGTTGGTGATTTGAATTGGCGGGTGACAAATTCGCCGTGACAGTAAGTTGAGGGGCCGCAAGAGCTTCAGCGTACGACATGCCCAAGCTTCCCCAGCGCCGTCTCTGGAGAACTCACTCGGCAGGGACGGCGGGGCAAGAGAGGCAGGCTGTATTATAAAGAAGTCTCAAGCCTTGGCCCTTTACCCACCGCAGATGCGAAGCCCCCTTTTTCTCCCCCGGGCCCCTTTCCCCTCTAGTCATCGTTCGTCCGTCCCCCTAGCTATAGCTAGCTTTCCAGCGCATCCGTCTGTATTCTTCCCCGCCCCATTTCACCATGGCAACGGCGCACGAACGACGCCAGATGATGATGATGGCGGCGGCGGCGGACCACGACAGCTCGGCGACGCAGGGCAGCGACGGCACGCCGCCGACCACGGCCATGCGCACGCACAGCGACGAGGAGCACGATATCGAGAAGGGCTTCCTGCGGACCGAGACCTCGGTGACCATGCCACCCGAGCTGTTCGAAAAGGTATATTTTCCCCCACTCTCTCTTCTTTTTCTACCCCTTTTTTCCTCTTCTTCCGTTCTTGATCAGCTTGTCACCCCCCGAGAGGACCCTCGCACCGTGAGTCTTTTGCTAACCTCCTACCGTCGTCCCTGTCGTCGTCGTCGTCGTCCTCTTCGGCCACCAGCTGTACCTGACGCCCAAGGTTCCGGGCGCCGGCCCCGACCCGGTCCGCGGCGGGCGGCGGTTCGCCAACCCGACGCCGCTCGGCTTCGTCGGCTTCGTCATCTCCACGTTCACCTTCTCCATGATCCTGCGTATGTGATGCTGCTCTCGCTCGGAACTGGTTGGTTGGGGGCGGCTCTTGTCGTAGAAACGACAACAGACAGCGGCTGACTCGGAGGTGTGCGTGCGCGAGCACGACGCACGACGACGTGAAATAGTGGGCTGGGGAGGCGCCAGCGGCCTGTCGCCCGTGGCGGGTATCTTCCTCTTCACGGGGCCGGTGCTGCTGTTCGTCACCATGATCTTCGAGTGGATCATGGGCAATTTCTTCCCCAGTAGGTGGTCTTGCCCCCCATTTTCCCCCTTTCCCTCTCATTTGCCCCAGATGGGCTGACTGACTTGTGTGTACACGAAACAGTGATGGTCATGGGCCTGTTTACCGTCTTCTGGCTGTCGTTCGGTCTGCTCCAGCTGCCTACGCTTGAGCTCGGCTCGCCATTTGCGTCTTCGACAGGTAGGTGTTCCCCGTGTATACCTAGGCATCACGAAGAACCGGCGCTTCTTGGAGAAGTGGTCTTCTGTCTTGCCTCGTCCATCTACTACGTGCTGACGTGACGGGTTCTGCTTAGATCCCACCGGCCTCTCCTCGAAGGGGTACAATGCCGCAGTTGCGCTGTATCTGATCGTCTGGTAAGGACTCGCTGGGCATCGAGTGAGCGAGTGAGCGACTAATGTCTCGCGCAGGGGATTCGCTCTGTTCACCTTCTTCATCTTCACGCTCCGACTCAACTTAGTCTTCGCGTCGCTGTTCCTCACCGTCAGCGTCGGTGCTTGGGTTTTGGGTGCTGCGTGTACGTCGTCTCAGTCCTCCCCCCTCTCTATCCCTGTTTTGTGACTACAACAGGAGATTTGACTAAATTTCTCCCTCGTAGACTTCAAGGTCTCCAACGGCGACTACGAAGGTGCCATGCGTTGTCAGAAGGTAAGCCCACGTTGACCCCCGCTACCCGATGAATGATAGTATGGCTGATCGACCGGAAGGCGGGTGCATCACTGTTATTCGTGGACGGGGTTTTGGGGTGGTACATGTGCTTCATCATCATGGCCGGAGAGATGCGCATTCCCATCAAGCTCCCTGTAGGCGACCTCAGCCATTTCTGGAACAGGACCGACGTCGAAGTCATGAATGCGAAGCATGAGTAGAAAGGCCGAAACGTCCAGGTAGGGATTGCAGTGACGAAAACGAACAAGTTGTGAGGGGAAGCATGGCTGTGGAGCACTGACAAGTTGTTGTGTTGTGATACTAAAAGTACGTATTTAGATTTATTAGGTTTATAGACGGAATCTCTTGCCGGCTATTAGGGCTTAAATTGGCCTTATTTCCCTCACTAACTTATCCTCATAACTTAGGTACTAAAACATTGTTATGTGGTTACTGTAGTGTAAGGATAACTACTACTTACCCGAAGTAACCATCTTGGCGGTAACACTAGTCTTAGTAGGTTTCTATTTACAAACTGTAGACACCCACACTATTCAGGGAACCTGTCCCTTGAACCAACAGAAAGCTTATTTCCAAATCTTGACTTCTAACTCGACATCTCCGCTGCAGGCTTCGAAACAGGCGGGAAATGAACCCACTTCCTCCTCCGCTTCCTGGTTTCTCAGAGAGCAGGTATGAACATCGGTCGCGTAATTTCACACAGATAGTAATCGCGGACGACGCAAACAAAGAAGCTGGGATTCCAAATGTCTAACTTGGCGGAGAACTTGGCGAGCTTCGGACTACCTTTCTAGAAGTGTGTATCATAGAACCATGTGTATAAAATGTACGAGAAGATGTCGAGAGGAGAAGACAGTTGCCCAAGATGAAGCTACAGGAAATATCAGGGTATCAATCCCACATTGCGTGTCAAGTCATGCAAAACCTCCCCGGAACCTATCCAGATTGGCCCTCACATCTAACCATGGAGGCAGATGCTTCGGCGCCAACCTCATCAGCGCCGTGTGCGTCCTCGCCAACACGGCGTTCTTTCCAACACACATAACCACCATTACATCGTCCCATCTTGCGATTACCCCCCATCTTAGAACGTAAGGGTATCTGGGTGGCGTCATCAGTCATCAGATAAGAGATCAAATTATCGTAAGGCATCATTCCCAGATCGTGTCACCACCCGCTTTGCCAATCGGCAAAGGCCGTAGAGAGGCGATGAAAAATCAGTGGAGCCGTGGCTGGCTCGGGCTGTGTAGCGAGTGTAGCGAGTGTCAGGGGGACGTATCCGTGCTGAAAAAGCAAGTCGTAACCGCCAACACCAACATGTGCCGTCGTTGTATGCCCGTGCCGGTAGAAAAGATGCAGTCGTGAGTTTAAGGAAATGGTATTGTTCATGAGGCGAGCAGCAGTCGTGTCTGATGCGAACTCGTTCGTAAGCGTTGCAGGGAGATTTGAGGCGATCGGAAGGATAGGTCGTGGTATCATGCCTCCGCGGGGAGCTGTAGAGTCATTTGTAACTTTCGAGATCGCGCCGGGTCCGACGGTAGGCTACATCCCGAGATGTTCTAGTAAGCCGTGGTTGCGTTTCCTTCGCTCGTAGCCACAGCGACGAGCGCCTGCAGCCGGAGCATGTTACCCCTTTCGCTTGGATTGTCCTCCCTTGGCGGCGCGGGGTGAGGAGGGGTTTCTCTTGTCGGGAATCCAGAGAATTCACGAATATTCGGGTGAATCATCCGGTCCACGCGAGCCATCTTTTCGGGGCGCGCTTCGGCGTGCACAGTGACCGGACCATTGTACCAACCACGCCGCTTATTCTCCCTCGAGCTCGCGAACGAAGGAGCCGACACAGTATGTTGATGGAAAGAACGCGGAGGGTTGTGACTCATAGGTGATTTGTCAATGACCACGGGCTCGTGGAATCGAACGGTGGGTTGACTCATTCTGACGCGCTCAGCTTCGGCTTCGACAGCCTGGTTGGCCTCTCGTGCCCAGGCGCTCGCGGCATCCGGAGGTGCCGGGCCACCGGAGGTCAAGTCGAGGCGGTTGAGGCCACGATGAAGAGTCGTGTCCCAGCCGGCCGAGTTCCGCTTCTCCTGGCCATCCGCCGACGAGGTGGCGGGAAGCAGGACCGCCGGGTGAGCCGGCTCATTATCGACCATCATCGGAGACGGGTTTCGTCCATGTGGCGACGCTCCGCGATGCGGCAGGGGCCCGAAAGACTCGATGCCGGGTAAGCGGAGGTTGGCATTCGGCTGGGGCGGCGGTGCAGCTATAGGCGCGTGCGCCGTAAGCGGGCTTGGCACCTGGGAGGGCGTGAGAACGTGGCTCAGACGGCTACTGGCGTTGGCAGTGCCGAAGTTGGTCGATTCCGGATGCCATGTCCGACGGCGCCAGTCTTCGGCGCTGGGAATGGAATCTCGCCGGGAGAACACCGAGGACGTGGGAGAGGCAAAAACGCTGCTGACGGGGGAGTAGGCCGGAGGGTTCGATGTATTGATCGGCGCCGGCCCGAACATGGACCGCCCAATAGCGGCGCCGTGTGGGGACTGGAAGGGGATCCCGCCCGACGGCACACTAAGCCGCCGGCCAGGCGTTCGGTTGCCGGTATATAGGCTGTGGGAGCGCGAGTGGGACGAGGTGGGCGAGGCCATGACCGAGCCCCAGTGCGGACTATTCTGCCCCGTGGAGAAGGTGGCCGAGGTGGGTGTGCTGAAGTCGCTGGGAGACGCCGGGCGGTAGGCATAGGCATCAACGCCGTGCTGGTAGGCCTCCATGGACAGGCGCGCACGCGGATCGGCCATGACCAACGGCGGAGGACGCCGGCGGATGTCCTCGCGGGTGCTGAAGTTAGAGCCAACCGAGCTGATGCTCGAAGTGGAGAGCGACTTCGCGTGGCCTCGAGTGGGCGTGCCCATGCTGCCGCCGGTCGAGGGCCGAGATCTTCCGGGTTGCCTTACCCTGTCGGTGCGGATCTGCCTCTGGAAGCGCGTGCCCGTGGCGGCGAGCGAGTCGCCGGGGATGTCCTCGTTGACGTGGACTGTCTGGGCGTGCTGCCTTAGGTTGTCGAGCCGGGAGAAGCGTCGCGAGCAGTGGCACTGGAAGGGCCGCTCGCCCGTATGCTTTCTGATACTGCAAGTCAGCAGGTGAACGTTTCATGTGTGAGATCTGATCTGTAGGGAGGCATTTGATGCGCACCGGATGTGTCTCGCTAAATGCTCACTCCTGGTGAAGCTCAGGTTGCAGGGGGGGTACTCGGTGCAGTAGAATCGCTGCGATTTCTTCTTCTTATTCGACTTGGAGCCGTCGGCGTTGACGCTCTCGTCGTCAGACCCGGCCCCATCGTGCTCGCCGTCCGACTCGTCCATATCGACGTCTTCGGAGCCGCCGCGCGACTTTCTCGAGTGGTGCGAGTTCTCCCGGTGCGGCGTCTCGCGCTCCTGAATGCTCTCGGGAATTTGGACGGCCTGGGGAAAGGGCGAGTTCGGCAGGGGCCGCTGGCCGAAGGTGGTCTTGGTCGGGGTCGGTGTGGTGGGCGAAGGCGCGACGTGGTGGTCCTTGGCCACGTCGTTGGCCATCGGAGTATTTACGGGCCTGAAAGCCGCCGCCATAGTGCCAGGACGTCGTGAGGCGTCGACGGCAGAAAAATAGGCGGAGGCAGAGGAGGAGGTGAAGGCGAAGGCAGAAGCGGCTGAGATAGGTGTCTAGGAGAACCAAAGCCAATGCTGACAGAGGCCGCGGACCGGACAATAGGAACGGGGCATCAGCCTGTACGACAGATGCGACGATGCTGCGATGCGATGCGATGCGCGCTGCGGCCGGAGCGAATTAAGCAGCGAGACAGGCTTGGGGTACTGGCCAGTGACGGATGTTCGCATTCATCCCAACGACGAAGCAGCAGCAGCAGCAGGAGCAGCAGCAGCGACGGCGGCGGGGGCAACGGCAGCGCGGCAGCAGCGGATTGGAAAGCGTGGGCCAGGGGCGAATCGCCAAGGACGAATGGCAATGGCCAACCACCGGAAAGGCTGGGATGCAGATGCGGGCAGGGCGGCGTCGATGGGGACGGGACGGGCGACCGACCGAGATGCGAACAGTGAGTCGTCGGGTCGCTCGAGGCCACGGACTACTTGTGAATACTTCGCGATGGTATGTTGCTGCTTACAGGAGACGGGTCGGCGGAGGGATGATGGCGGACAGAGTGGCAGCGCCGTCGAAGCGAGTGGTGATGAGTGGCGAGAGTGAGGATGATGGGTAATGGGTAAGTATGTATGTGAGAGTGGGAGAATAGAGGGAGGCTCGGAGGGAGGTGATGGTGTAATGGAGCAAAGCCGATGGAAACGATGGAGGGGCAATGGGCAATGGGCAATGGGCAATTGATGATGAGATAAGAGAGAGGTATTCGTGGGTCAGAAGTACCTGTCGGCGGCGCGGGCGGGAAGTAGCTCTAGGCAGACTCTGCCAGGCTCTGCCAAACGGGCTCACAGGGCGGCTGGAGCTGGCCCGGCCCTTGGCTTGAACAGCGGACGGGATGCGCTGGGCTGCGCTGAGCTGCGCTGGGATGCCCATGCGAGCCATGCTAAAAGTCAAGTCTGAGCAAGCGCGGAGAGACGACAGGGTCAGGCCGGGTACCTCGTGTAAATGAGTACCTGCGTACAGGTACCCCAGGTACTTGGGTACCTACATCAGGTACCTACTTACCACCCGGCCTACCACACTCTCTCCATGTGTGTGCCTGGTAAAGTGGACTCGGCCGGTGTTTCTGTTGGCGACAGGCACACATCCAGGAGAGAGATGGCAGTTGTTGGCTGTCCCGACCTCCTCGCTGCAGGCCGTATCAACTACGAGTTGCAAAGACCGATGATCGAGGCTGGGAGAGATGGATCTGGATGAGATGGAGATGGATGAACATCGGACCTTAGTAAGAAGCACGCTAACAGAGCAGAGAGGAGCTAGAAAAACCAAAGGAGGCTGGAAAGCGCCCTCGCGCCGTGACAGCCTCCGTGACAGCCACATCCATCGCGGGCCCGCGGCGAACAGGGGGCCGCTTTCAGCTCGGTAAGGGACGGCACTGGACAACTTCTCTCGGGACGACTTACAGTGCTCACAGGCGTGACAGGTACTACGCGGCAGCGCCGTGAAGTGCTTGCCTCGTCGCTCGCACCGCCCTGCGTTAGGGCAGTATCAATGTCTTGGTAGGTCCGGATCTCATTCGGCGGAGAGCCTCCCGCCACCTACTTTTTGCACTTTCTCACCATTTACATGAGAGACTTGCATGAGAGCTGCAGATAGACAGAACGACAGACGTCTAGACAGACGGCGCGAACAACGGCGCATCAGCTGCTATATCGGGAACAGGGAACAGCAACCTGCCTAATGGTACAATACCGCCGCCGGCACTACCCCTCCGCTACCACATACTACCATCTCACCAAGACCGACAAGTTACCCCTCGCCAGCCTCAACACTGACCAGCCACCCCGACCCGGCCCCTGGATGATGCCTCCCATCACGACAAATACCCGGCGGCTGGGACACACGTTTCCTCTGGGGCCATCGCGACTGATCTACCACTATCACACCTGACTCGCAGCTACCGAGATCTGGCGCGCATAGTGTCGATCAATGGGAGTCTTTCCTGTGTCACGGTCCGCGGAGCAAGGGAGGGGGGAGCGGGGATAGCAACGGAGCTGACATCGACGACAGGACAACACGTATGAGAGGTAGGTACGGATACAGATGAACTTTTATGTGTCCCGTTCTGAAACTGTCCTCCTCTGGCACACATCGGGCCCTGCATGCATTGGTCAAAGTATCCATCCATACATCTATCCATCCTTACGTTCGTATGGCTCACGATCCATCCCATCCCATCCCATCCCATCCCTTACACCCATGTCCTCCACAGCCAGCCAGCCGGCCAGCCAGGAACGCCCACGCCTGCGCGTAATAGGCCGCGAGAGTCAGCGTCCAGCTGACCCGAATCGACCACGCCACCACCAACACCACGACCACCGCGGACACAAAATACCCTGTAGGTATGGAGTACCTGACTTGCTACTGTACCTAGTTTTTTTCCAGGCCGTGCCGGCAGTAGCACCGATCTGGCCGCTTCACCGCCCTGCCTGATCTCCCGAGAATCGTCGGGACAGCAGGTCGGCATCCGGGACAAACGTGGGCGCGCCACGAGCCCCTGTTCCCACGTCGTGCCCTGGCCTGACGGTCACCTGCGCACATGTCGTGTGCTGTCAGGCAAGACGTGAGACAGTGCCGGCCAGTTTCAGGTATATCCCACAGCTCCGGGACGCAGGGGATGATGATAATAATGATATTAATGGGGGAGACCAACCCATGGCGCAGCCCAGCCAGCGGCGTTTTATCCATCATCCCGTCAGCGCTCTTATTATCGATACCTACTTAACCCAGCATATCGTACATATTACATGGGAGTATGGAGCAACTGTCGTCACACGAAGGTGTCGGCGGGCATACACGGCTGCCTGCCATCCCAGCCTCACTGACCGCACTCGTCCCTGGCCGGCCACCGAGCCTTTGTAGCTCGCAGCCTTGACTCGGATCTATATACGTCCGTACCATCATCAGATGACCGTCCGAATTTTCCAATTCGTCTGATGTGAGGTGTCTGATCCAGTCCAGTGTCTGCTGATGTCACCAGAGTTTCGAGCTTCCCGTCCGTCAAAGCTGGAGGCTGGCCGTCCAAATAAAAAACCGGGAGGGCTGAGTTCTGGTCGGACGGCCGAGGAGGGGGGAGGGGAAGGGAAACATAAAACATAAGACGGCATGCTCGGCACCACACCGACCGAGAACATATATACCTAAGGTAAGGTACGCAGTACGAAGCTACGCAGGTAGGTACCGGTTGGGAAGTAACAGAGACGGACGAGCCGGACGAACGGTGACCCTCCTCGGATGCGACCCACGGAGCGGGAATTCTGCCTCTGTCCCTGGCCGCCGACCAACCAGACCTGTCTCTTACCGCGCAAGACCACCTGCCCGCAGTAGCTCTCGCATGGCGCCGGATAGTCTTTTCGCCGCACTCACAAATCCATCCTGCACGATGCAAGGCACCGTCCCCGAGATCGACCCTGGCTCATCACCGTTGCGTCACGATCCACCCGTCCCTTGGTCGCCGTCCATCACCACGAAACACCATGCCGGGACGGCAGAGCCCTGTGTGGATATTTATCATATCTATACTCCGTGAGAGGTCATAGAGAACCCCTCGCATGGAGTAAAGGGTATAGCACTATATGATCTGCAGCCATTCACGAATTCCCGCGGCGGCGACGTCTCGTCTTGTGTCTGTACCCCACCCGCGCTCTCTCACTCTTATTCTTATTCGCACTCACACTCACACTCAATCTCCTACTCACACGCACCTACAACACCCACTCTTCGACTCCCGACTCACGTTCTCCTTACCCGCACGAACTCTGGACGAACTCTGCCCCCGTTTCTTGGTCTTCCCACCTTGGCAAGGGCGCAGTTTATGCTTTTCCCTAGACTTTCGCGGCCTGCGCCTCGCGGACACCATTGCCGAACTATGCCGAACCATGCCGCGCCAGCCTTCGCTTTCGTCTCCTGTCTCGCCTGTCGTCTGACCGCTACTTCCGATGCGACCTTGCCCAGAGACCAGCGTCCTGCAGTGCTCGAACCTGGTAACGTATCCAATAAACGCGACTCGCAGCACCGCGTCGCCGCAAGCAGGAACCGGTGCTCACGGCGCAGCCGGGCTTTCCTCTGCCAGGGCCAACGACGACAACGACGACGACAACGACAAAAACATGTTTTACTGTCCCGTTCCTGGTGAACCTTTGACGACTTCGGTAACCTAACTCCATCTGGTCGTGTTTTGTCTGATTCAACATACCGCGACGGCTGTTATAATACCTTAACACTCCATCTTGGGTAAGCATTCGTGCAAGTTATTACCTGCCAGTATCCGTACCTACCTACCGGACATTGACGCATGGCATCTCTCTGTCCCCACAATCCTCTCGCCGGCTTCCCCTATTCGGACACACACACATACACACACATATACACACACACATACACACACATATACACACACACATACACACACACATACACACACACTCACACACCCACGGCAGCCGGGCGCGCCGCCCCGCTCTCCAATAGGCGGCCGTCGTTTGTCTTTCCTTCTTTTCTTCTTCTTTGGACTCCTCTTCTCTTCCTCTGGCCTCCCCTGACTCCCCTCCCTCAGCCTCTTTCTCCTGCGCCGCGCCCCAGCAGGCATCAGCAGCAGCGGCAGCTTGAGTCTGGACCCCACGCCCTGGTGTTACGTCGATACGCGACGTGACGTGACGGGCGCGCTGGGCCATATTCGTTTGTTTGCTCGCTCATGCACGCGGATCCGTCTTGGTGCGAGAGGGTGCAGGGCGGCGCCCCAACTTCCAAGCCATCCATCGCCAGGGGCCCCAGGGGCGGATCTCTGCCACGATTCTAGTACTACTCAGGTACTGCAATGCAACACTGCTACCTAACTTACCACCTTACATATTGGAGGGGCGCTGGCTCTCGCATCGCTTCGCTTCGCCTCGGCTGCACGATTCAGCTTGTACCAAGGCCAAAGACGTGCCTGGCAGTCGTCTGGACTAGGACGTGTAGACTGTGGCTTGCCTTTTTCTCTTTGACGGGTTGGTAAAAAATATGACTGACAGCCGCTGCTTTTGAAGCCCCTGGCGAAGCAAATTCAGACCCAAGTCCTTAAGTCTGTGGAGAGGGCTGATATGACAGTGGTAACAAGATGCTCCCATAAAGTAGCTCACTTCATGATAACTCACAGCTGACGGCCCGTTTCACGTAAGCTGGACAACCCGGTCTACAATTGTATTAGGGGGTCTTGATCACACAGGTGATTCAATGCGCCGATGATGTATACTCTTTTGGGTAATCTGGTAAGAACCCTAGAGCTACCATGTTTATCATCTGAGTTTCGACTATACTACCTATGTTCTGACTTACCAGTCGAACTTATGGCTAAGAAGCGTCTGTGGCGGACCACACCTGGAAGACGATAGTTCAGTTTGTACCTTCGACAAGAACACGGGTTCTAACCGGGAAGAGTGCCAGCTGCGCCCCTGAGAGCCCCTCGGCATGCTGGTCCCGTCCGAGGACACGGCGGGCAAGGTCCCGTTCGCGTCTACTTTGAAAACAACAAGGAGGGAGAAGCCGCGCCTCGGGTTGGTGCCAGATGTGGACAGGCCATGAGAGGATCTCGGCCTGGAATTTGGTAAGGAAGTCACTTCGGGTGGCTGGTGCAATGCCGTGAGAGAGGGGCTGACGATATAAGTACTGGCCTTAGCTAGGAACTTACACTGAGGCATTTGTTATATCTCTCATGATGTTCTCAGATCTAGGTTTCTAGTCAGACTTTAAGCAGAAGCTGATATTTGCTATATCACAGATATGGCGCCAAGTGTGTGCAGGCTATGTTTCTATTGCTCTATATTTCTATATTCAGAGTGTTTCGAGGGCTGGGAGTAGACTGGCCCAAGGGGTCATCTGAGACGACATAACTCAACTTACACTCTAACGGTAATCGAAGGATGTTCCCATACGTTCCAACTCATGGGTTACTGACGTAGCTCCTCGCCCGCCGCAAGTCCTGGTCCTCCGAGTCATCCTCCCGCACGACGGGGCCCTGGGCCCCCACGCTCGCGGCTGCCCGGGCCTTCTCGTCGTCGTCGTCCTCGCCGCCGTAGGCGTACCTGCTGCGGCGGCGGATGCGTGCGCCGTAGCGCCAGAAGAGAAAGGGGATGCCGCAGCAGGCGAGGCTAATAAAGCCAAGCAGCGAGCTGGCCCACTGGTACCCCAGGCGGGCGTACATCTGCTCGGTGAAGAGGACGACGGCGGCGCCCCAGAAGGAGCGGATGCAGGTCTTGGCGGCGAGCGCCGAGGCGGCCTGGTGCTGGTACGCGTCGACGAGGTAGTTGTTCGCGCTGTTGTAGAGGAAGATGAAGCCGAAGCCGACGGGGAATCCCGCCAGGCAGGGCCCCACCCACGTCAGGCGCGGGTACGACGTCCACGCGAACACGAAGAGCCCGACGGGGATCAGCCAGCACGACGCCATCATCGGCACCAGCCGCAGCTCCGCCGGCGGCAGCTGCCCGGGTCCGTATGGCGCGATGAGCCGCCGGTAGTGGCTGTTGACCATGGGCGCGCAGATGGCCGAGCAAAGCACGCCGACGGCGAGGGGGATGCTGATGGACGGACATATCAATGTCAGCTGCCGCTTGACACGGAGGACAACTCCCGGAAAAGGGGTTGGGTAGAAAAAGGGGCGGGGGGTGGGTGTGGGGTGTGAGGGTCGCGTGCGTATCGGATAGTGACTACTCACAACATGAGACCGGTGGTGCCGGCGGAGTAGCCCTTGCCCTCCTGGAAGACGATGGGGTAGGCGACGAAGAACATGTAGAGCAGGCCGTAGAGCACCGACATGTAGAGGGCGATGAGGAAGACGATGAGCTCGCCGAAGAGCAGCTGGAAGGGCCGGAGCATGAAGACGCGCATGCGCTCCAGCAGCGGGCGCCGGTCCAGGTCCTGCTCCGTCACCCAGTCGCGCGCGCCCGTCGTTGCGCGCAGCCGCCGCGCCCGCCGCGCCAGGATCGTCGGCGCGTACGTCTCGGGCACCGTGAATGTGATGAGCACCCACACCACCGACGCCAGGATCAGCTGGATCCAGTACAGCCACCGCCAGCCGAGCGAGTCGGCCAGGAAGCCGCCGATGAGAGGCCCGACTAGTGGAGAAGAGTGCAGAGCACTGGTCAGCAGGGCGAGCGAGCGAGCAAGCGAGTCGCACGGCCGGGGAAAGGGGGGTCGCCCGGGGATAAGGGGGGGAGGGGGCCAGGGGGTAAGGGGTTAAGGGGGCACGACGACGTACTTGCTGGCCCAACGAACGGCGCGGCCGAGAAGGCGGCCATGGGGATGCCGCGCTCCTCCGCCCGCCAGAGGTCGGCCATGGTGCCGCCAACGAGCGTCATGGGCGCCGAGAAGGCGATGCCGTCGATGGCGCGGGCGACCAGGAGCGTCGCGATGTTCTTGGCCACGGCCCCGGGGATGACGAACACGACGGCTACCAGGAGGGTCGTTGCACTTTTTTTGCGAAAGCAGGCCCACGTCAGCTGTCTCTTCTTTCGGCAGAGTCTTGGCTTGGCTGTCCGGTTGAGAGCCGGAGCCGAGGAGCGGGAGGAGGAGGAGAGCAAACTCACTATATGATCCGCCTGCCGTAGAGCTCCGACAGGGGGGCGAAAATCATGGGTCCTATATTTTCCCACCGGCACAAGTCAGTCCAGTTTGGGCTCTGCGCAGCTCATTCATTCTCGACGCGGCGTCTCGAGAAGCAAAGGAGGAAGAGAGAGTAGGGGAAAAAGCAGAAGAGGAAGAACGCACCAATGCCGAAGCCCACGACGAAGAGCGAGATGGACAGCAGGGCGACCTCGTTGCTGACGTCGAACTCCCTCGCGACGCCGGGGATGTCGGCGGTGACGACGGCGGAGGACAGGGCGACGACGAAGCACGTGGCGGCGACGACCATGGTGCACCACCACTTGTAGGCCTTGGAGTAGTTCTTCGGGTTCTCCGGGTCGCCCTCGCGGAAGGTCACGAGCTGGTACCGGCGGCCCGGCTGGCCGGGCTCGAGCGGGCCCGGCAGCGCGCCCCCGCCCGTCTCGAGCACGTACTCGGCCAGGTTGGCGCCGTCGGCGAGCGTCCGCGTCGGCAGCGTCACGTCGAAGCTCGTCCGCGACACCGCCGCCGCCGTCTCCGGCTTGGTGTACACGAGCTTGGGCTCGCTCGGGATCCCCATAGCGGAGGAGCTGTCGCTCAGGTCGGCCATGATGTTGGTGGGGGGCGGCCGCTCTCACAATGGATGATGATGATGTTTCGGGATACTTGAAGGTCAGGTCAGCAGCTCTGGCTCTGGCTCTGTCGTTGTCTTCGGCTTTGGGGGAGCTCGCTGGGGTCATAGAGAGTGATACCGCTAGCATGAGCGAGAGGGCCATGGTATTTATAGGAGGCGGCCAAGTGGCCCCCTCTCTCGCTCTTAATCTAGACATAGCGACTTGTGGTGCTATTCTGAAGATGTCCAAAAGATACCGACGTACTCCGTGGTCCGGAATGTACCTTACTAAGTTCCCACGTTTTCACGTTGTGGCTGCAGATAGACATGCAGGGGTAGACCGGGATCTCGCAGTAGTCCACCGAACAGGCTGTTGGGACACAGGCAGACGACGGCTGGAAAGGGGCCGGCCGCCTCGCCGCATGAAGAGCCGCTTCGCGTCGGCGTAGGGCTGTCAGCTCGTGTCAGCTCGCCTTCCGAGTCGATCACTGGCCAGCATCGCGTGCGCGCGCGACCAGTTCCCATCAGATTCGGGGCAGCCGACTTAGATTTTCGCCGTCCTCTTTCTAGAGACTCAACTTCTACCCATGCCGCGCTGCTACGAACTTGGGTTGAATTCTCCCTTTGCTCCATATGATTATTCTACGGAGTCCTATTGACCCCGTCACCAAAGACCCCGTCACCAAGAATCCCTTTCCCGCTTGTTTCTGGCATCTCTTATTGGCCCGCTCTATTTGCAAGCAGCCCTCGTGGCATTTTATGAGTTCACTCACTGTCAAGCAGGCAGAATAGCTAAATCTGTAGGGAAGATGAGACGAAAACCTAGACGGGCTTACAGGGGTATGGCCGGCGACACCAGGGTTCAGATCCTCTTCAAGCCTCTTAGGACGGCGGACATAATTCGGCATACTCTAAGACTCGTAAGCTCGATTATTCGGCGACTCTACCATTCCACAGAAGTTCGAGCCGACGGAATTGTCCCCAGATGAGGTACATAACAGTAAACTAGCTGACGGTCGAGGGCCTGCGGTATTACATGGCCTGAAGCGAACTGCGCGGAGTAGAGGCTCTGGTTTGGCTAGCATGAAGGGACTAGGTATGAATGTTGGTTGAAGTTCTGCCCCCGGTGACGACAACTTAAAGTTACCGTACCGGCGGGCCGCGATCCTCCCGCTTGTCCGCCGGCCGTCGCCAGCGATCCCGGACAGGGGTAGCGGCATTTAAACCGTTCGGGCAGCTGTCTAGGAAGCCCGAGTCTTCTCCTTGGCTTGGTGGTCTTCCACTGCTTCGACTTGGTTCAGCAACGCGTAGTGGCTTGGGCTCTTGGGGGCTGCGCCGGGTGGCCGGAATGCCCGTCTGAAACATGGGAACGCCTCGTACGAGAGAGGCGGGTCTCATTAGGTGTCTTTGATGCCAGCCAGAGAACGCGTCGAGATCGCCAAGCTTCTCGCGCTTTCTCGCGGTTATCCCAAGGCCGAGTGAGCTGCAACTTTGGTACGGCTTGGGCTGAAACCTCCCGGAGCAGGTGGAAAGAACTTCCAGAACATAGCTCTCCCCGCGACATGATTGCACCATACCAGGACGGTAACCCGACCGCTTGGTCGATCATGCAGGCTACTCTCGGCCCTTGTTTGCGACACAGCAGGTCACTTTCCCTTTGGCTTGCGGTTACTTATGTAAGCCTGCTGACTGGCGACAGCAGAGCGCAGCGTGAAGGGAAGCATCACGGGCGGCATCACATGCGTATGTTACTTCCAACAGACAGAGCTTGCTGCTTACATTATATGTCGTGCCCAGTGTTCTGGCTATTCGTGTATTAGCCGTGAGGTTCCCGTCAAAGCCCCGCGGATCAGTGGACTTTATTACCATTGGTGTTTGAGTCTTCCTTCCATTCACCAGCTCCCAAGCCGTGCCATACAAAGTCTTCCCACGAAGACCATACAAACGTGATTGTATACAGGAGTTTCGACACGGCCTTTGGAGGGGGAAATGGTCGTCCCCAGGTACATTTCCATGCAGCTCTTATCCTCCCTCCACTGAATCCGGTTTTCACATCAGCGGCACCACACCAGAGCGAGGCAGAGAGCGCAGCTCGCGTTTCCCAAGGTCCCGGACCGCCTGCCTAGCAAGCAGGTCGACGCGCTCGTTGCCTTCGATTCCAACGTGCGAGGGAACCCAGACGACAAAAAGAGCGGCGCCCAGGGATGCAAGCCCGCTCAGAGAGCCAAGCAACTCGATATCCTGTCCGCTCAGCAGTTTTCCTCGCTGTTGAAAGCTGCTGGTGCTTTTCTGGACAAGACGTTGGATGTAATCGATGCAGGTCTGGCTGTCGGTGGCGATGACGACGTCGGGAATTTGAGGCACCTAGCCCCCTCGAGTGGTCTCCCGGTCGACGCCATCCCGGAGGATATCCTCGACCTCTCCGCAGCCCTTGCGTAGAGCGACGGAGATGGCTGATAGCTCGGCGACATTGCTGTCCCTGCTGTCCATGATTCCGAAGCTGCTATCCTCCCAAGGCGTCACAGCCATACCACAGTACTTCTTTGCCACGGCGCCGCCGGCCGAATGCGGGTAAGGTCCTGGAAACGAGGCATCTGTGAAGTAGACGATGCGATCTATTGCGTCGGATTCCGCCGGCAGTATAACTTCCGAGCCAAATTTGATCGCTGTAACCTTGTCTGGGGTTATAAACGTCCCCAGATGCGTGACCTCATAGCGCGTCTTGGGAGCGCGTATACTGGCCTTCTTTTGACGGTGGCTGGGTCGAGATTCGTGGCAGAGGCGACGAAAGGAGGCTTGATTGAACGAAGTGCTCAATCCCTTCGGAACGGTGTGTCGTCGGTGCCGTGGTCTTGGATTATGGACCTGCTGTGGTCCGATTCCCTGTCGGGGACAGCTGCTGAGCGGTGGGTGCATCGGGCCACACGTGCAGACGAAAGATTTGGTCGGTCTATATATGACTTCAATTCGGGAATCCAGAGGTTGGAGGTAGGCGGCGGAGTGAAATGTTATGGCAGGACGCGGTGGTAGGAGATGTGGAAAGACAGAAGAGGAGGCAGAAGGGAAGGTCTGTACGCACCGAGGAGGAGTAAACAAGCAATAGGAAGGCGTTGATTTTCGGAGACGAGTTAATTTTCACACACACAACTTCTTTTTTTTTCTTCAGGATACGATAGATCCGAGAAGAAAAATTCACGCCCTGCCTTGAATCTTATTGGCCTCAGTGTCCAAGCTACAGCGCGCCCTAGTTTCCATTCTTGGGTATTTCTTTGCGGCATCTGCCTGGCTGCCGGGAACGTACGCCAAGGGCCGTGTCTGAATCGAACTCGTGACCTTCCGGTACAATCTCCTTAGGGTTCCCGTCCTACCCCGTGCTTCAGTACCGCTCGACTACTGGTACTGTTTAGCTGAATTATTTTGCCTTATATATATGCAGCCAGGCCATGCCAGCAGCGACCCCTTCTGGGGGCCAACCCGGGAAAAACTACAGCTACCGGGCAACGACTCTCAATCGTCATCCCAACATGCTGCCGTATGCCATTGGTCACTGCCACTCCCATTTGCAGTATGGAGCCGACAAATAGAAACTGCATTGAATCAGAGCAGGCAGGCACCTATCCAGGTTGCATGCACGAGTGAATACCTTCTCTTATAACTCGGAACCCACCATCCTTCTCGTAGGATTTGGACTCCTCGCCAGGTAGCTCGATAATATCAGTCCTATAGCACCACTTTTAGAGAAGCTTTTATATATAAGGCCAGTGACTCTTCAAGGCACAACACCGGAGGCAAACGGCGACTGTTGGCCTACAGCAATCTCTCTGCCGCGAATCGATCGGACAAAAGTTGTTAGGTACCAAGCATCAACATACAGCTAGCACTTCTGGAGGATATGCATCTTACTAACTAATGTAGCAATCAGTTCCTCAGCCCATTTGCTGTCAATACATGTTCTACTTCGCGCTGTCTTCATCATCTTAATGTTTGCGGACTTAGATATCTGTACCGGCTTGATCATGAAGCAATCACAGGCTCTGATTCACAGCACTGGATACACTTCCTGACACTTTCAGCAACTCGTTTCTGCAACGCCGGTCGTTCCGTCACCGGCTCGAAGCTGCACTGTCTACCGGACGTTGCAAGAGTAGACGATTGCGGTCACGTGGTCGAGTAGTGAGAATACCAAGCGAACAGCAAACTAGCGCCTTGACCGGTGTACTAGTGGGAATGAACCCCCGTGACTGATAGAAGACAAGAAGGAAAATAGAAAGAAGGAAAATAGAAAGAAGGAAAATAGAAAGAAGGAAAAGTGAAATACCTACCAGCTCGAAAACATTCTTCATGCAGAAATTGGGAGAATGTTGTGCAGTCCCCCTATGGACCAACTTCCTACCTTACCTTACTCCAAGGGACAATTTAAATGCTTTCGACGGTGGATGCTATCGTGCTCAAACTTCATTGGTAGATGGCTACGAACCATTATGGTCTGAACGTTGAATAATCTTCATCTCTACTTAGTATTCATGAATAAATAAACGGCCAGTAGAATAATGCCGCAGCCTCAGTAAACGCCAAATGCCCAGTCAAACCACGCTGCTCTCTTCTCTATGCTCTTCGTAAACGCCCAATGCTCCGGCTACTTTATCCGGGACTCCAACACGAGTCTGCGACTGCGTCATACCAATAGGTAAACATCTCTCTCACTCAGCACCCGAGAGGAGCATCTCGTCGTGGCCGCTCGTCAGGCTCTCACGACGCCCCGTCCGAGGGCGGGGCGGCCTTCTCGCGGTGGGTGCCGCCCTCGACGTCGTCGAGCTTCTCGTTGTCGAACTCCTGGGGCATGGCGACGGGGCGGTTCTTGGCGAAGCGCACCGTGGCCCAGGCCGAGGGGCTCTGCTTGAACATGAGGTCGATCTCCTCGAGGTTGCGGCCCATGGTCTCGGGGAAGAGGAAGTAGACCGAGACGGGGATGCAGGACGAGATGACGGCGAAGACGATGTAGTACTGCCAGCCGATGGTGTCGATGGCCACCGGCGTGACCATGGCCACGACGAAGTTCCTGCGCGCGCACGGTCAGCGTGAGGTGGACAGGGAGTCACAATGAGCAAAAAACCAAAAAGGGGGAATCTAGATTGGAAAGAAGGGGAGAAGGCGAATAGGCACAACGCGGCACTCACCAGAGCCAGTGGTTCGCGGTGGAGATGGAGCTCATGGCCATGCGCAGCCGCAGCGGCGCGACCTCGGTGCAGTAGAGGAAGTTGGCGCCGAGGAAGCCGATGGGTACGAAGGTGTTGTACAGGTAGATGAAGCAGCCCGCGGCGATCTGGGCGGCCTTGTCCTCGGCGCCGAAGGACGTGGCCACGGCGAGGGCGACCATGCACGAGGCCATGCCCGCGCCCGAGATCATGAAGACGGCGCGCCGGCCGAAGCGGTCGATGCAGAGGAAGGCCAGGAAGGACGACAGGAACTTCCACGTCAGCGCGCCGCCCGAGAGAATTCGCGACTTCTCGCTGCTGAGGCCCAGGTTCTGCTGGAACAGGATCGTCGCGTACACCGAGATCAGGTTGCTCCCGCTGTCGGAGGGGGGATTCATTGTCAGTCGGACTTCTGTATCTCGTCACCGCCCCCACCCAGAGGAGGAGCCCCGAGGGGCCACGCCTGCGGATGTGCTGGGGACGCGTAGGAGGGGACTGCGGTCAGATAGATGGGCACTTACGACATCTGCTGGTAGAACTGCAGCAGCACGCACAGGCCGAAGCGGTAGGCCAGCTTGTCCTCGCCCATCTTGAGCAGGTCGCCGAGGCGGGCGCCCGAGGTCTTGGTCATCTCGAGCGAGTGCTCGATGCCGGCGAACTCGGCGGCGACGGCGAGGTCCGTCTCGGGCAGGCCGCGCAGCAGCGCGAGGTTGGCGCGCGCCTGGTCGCGGCGGCCGCGCATGACCAGCCACCGCGGGCTCTCGGGGAAGAGGTAGACGCTGGCGGCGAGCACGACGGAGAAGACGGTGGCGATGGCGATGGGGGGCCGCCAGGTGACCGGCCCGGGCCCCGCGGGCGACTCGAAGAAGCCCAGGTCGATCCAGCTCTCGAGCACGTACCCCAGGCAGATGAAGAGCCCCGTGAGGACGACCTGGCGGCCGCGGTCGGCCGCGCCGGCCGTCTCGCTCTGCCACACGGGCACGATGGAGCTGAGCTGCCCCACGCCGAGGCCGACGACGACGCGGCCGACGATGAGCTGGGCGAGGCCGAAGCTGGACGCCTCGAGCACCTCGCCGACGAGCGTGCACAGCGCGGCGGCGAAGACGACGTTGCGCCGGCCCAGCCGGTCGCCCGTCCACGAGCAGCTGAGCGCGCCGACCAGCGCGCCCACCACGAAGGTGGCCACCACGAACCCTTGCAGCGTCGAGTTGGCGCTCTTGGCGGCGCCCGTCGTGTTGACCGTGTCGATCTGCGGGAACGTCCGCACCCAGTCCTCCTCCGTCAGCAAGCCGCCCAGCCCGGCCTGGTTGTAGCCGAAGAGCACGAAGGCCGGCGCCACGATGAGCGCCACGTGCAGCCGGCTGAGCGCCTGGCCGCGCAGGCCCAGCCGGCTCTTCGTCACCGCGGGGGGGCCGCCGTCGCTCATGGTGTGTGTGATGATGGTGGTGGTGGTGGCTGCTGGCTGACACTGTCGTCTCTTATCTGCTCTCTCTCTCTGTGTGATCCGACAGCCCAGGGGAGGTAGGGGGCGGCAGCCGAGAGGCGCACTCTTTGCTCAGCTCACGGACGAGCGTGGTGAGGTGGGGGATTCGACTGCCACAAGCGTACAGCTGTTAGGGTTACTCGGCGCTGGACGAACCAGCAGCGAGCAGAGGAGAAAAGTCCAACTGGTTTCGGTGCCTCGAGATCCTGTGAGAGACAGGCCTTATGAGGGCGTGATGGGGAGAGAGAGCCAGGTTCGATCCCGGGTACAAGACTCTTGGCCACGTTTGAAGCACGAGAGACGAAAAGAGCCTCACTTGCTGGGGCCGGATTCGGATCTCTCTTCTTTTTACCCCAAGGAGACGGACCGCTCGAGTGTGGGCCATTTTATCATCATCGAGGGCGTGGCCGCGTGTGCCCCGTCCTTGCCCACGGCCGCTCCTCTCTCAGCGGGTTCCACCGCGCGCGACGCGAGACCGGAGCCCCAGAGACGGGCAGCTAGCTAGCTGCCATGAGCCCTGTCGAGCGAGAGGAGGAGCCAGCACGCTTGCATTCCGGGGCGGGTGCCAGATGAGTGGGCTTCGTCGTTGAGCGAGAGAGAAAGTAGGGCTCGCTGGGCCCGGCACAACATTTGGGCACGTTTGGGGTCCCCAACGCGAGGAGTGAAATTACGAGATGGATGGGGCCATCTCTAGATCTCGCAGCCGGGTAGGTCCCAGTAGGTCCCAGTCAGTTTCCAGCCACCGCGCCTGGCCGCCGTTGCTCTCGGATCTGACCACGATCTGTGACCAACGGAATCCGTCGCACTCCGAGGGCGCTACCTGCCACGACCGCGCTATCAAGCGCCGTTGTAGCCGTGCTCGGCCGTGTCCCAAACCTTTTCTGCAACGGCGCTTTCTCGGCGACGCCGGCACGTCGTCGTCTCGAGGCTCCGGCGGTGAGCTCTGGTGGGCTAAACGCGGGTCCGCGCGACTAGCAGAGTCAAGGAGCGCGAGTGGTTCCTCGGCTCCGGAAAAAGTTTCAGGGCCGATGTTGATACGCCGGCAGAGTCATGCGGTTAGGCGCCTGAGTGCCTCCATACCTAGTAACATATCGCACGTCATCCTCGTTGATCGAAGCACATTCTGAGCAGCGATCCCCCAGTGTAATTCGAACATGATGTCACTTAAGACTTGTTTAGAGAATCTTGGTTAAACACTGGTAACAGAGACATGTTATTTCCAATATCAAATAAGAGAGTAATGGATCTAGTTTAGAAGACTGGTCAGTCTGGTTTCATGCCTTGGGAATTCTCACCTTACAGCACGATTCATACAAGGTGATCTCACACTTGGCATGCGCATTGACAGGAAGCCAAGAAGTTCTGCAAGGCTGTCTGCGATTCTGTTCGTGCATTTCTGCAGTTGATGTGCTTCGACGGCAGTCTGCTGGGGCTGTCAACTCTCGTCCACGCTCTGTTGTTGCGGTTCGAGCGGACAACGACCTCGTGTATCGTGCGTGTATATACGCGTGAACATTGGAACCGAGGACGGTCAGTTTTGCCACATGGCACAGGCCTTGGCTCTGTCCCCGCGACTTGGCTCTGTCCCTGGGACTTGGATCTCCCCACGACTTGGCTCTGTCCCCCAGAACTTGGCGCATTATGGTCTTCCAGAAGCTGGAGCAAAGCCAAGTGAGCTTATTGCCGCCAAGTCGGCCCGCATGTGAGTCACGGCGAGAAGGATGAAACAGAAACAACGGCGAGTCATGCTGGATTTTCCATTCCCAACTACTTTCCGGTCCTGGATGTTACTGTATCAAAATCGCAATTGCGAAAGGGCCGGCTTCTAGGTTGTATGTTCCTCATGCGGGTTTTCTGGCAAGTCAGACTTGGGCTACTTTTCTCGTGAGCACAAACTCGTCAAGTCGGATTCTGCATGGAGGCCGCCGCCACTGTAATTTAGGTAGATTAAAGGCAGTCCATCAACTAGATTCTCATCATGACTCGAGGGGCAAATAGTCCCAAGGCGCGGATATCAATCGGGCCCGAGCCGCCGCCGTCCGCCCTGGCCCTCCCCCACAGCCGGGCGCCGACGCGCATCAAACCGCTCGCACTCGAGCCTCCCAACCCGCTCCCTCCCTTGTGGACCGCCAGGTCGCCCGGCGTGGCGAGCGGCTGCAGGGAGTTCGGCGAAGCTTCTATTATTTTTTATGTGTTGGTAGATTAGCCGAAGGCTTGACTGCCTACCTGAGATAGACCCATCAAGAGCAAGACCTGCGTCTCGGTTGTGACCGACGTCGGGGCCGGGGATTTAACGCCGTCAAGCCGCCGCGCCGACGCCGTCGATCTTCTCTCCTCCACTTCCCCTCCCCCTCCCCCTTTTCCCCTGATTTCCCCCGCCTCCCGCGCGTGCGCAAGACACTGATCGGGGGGGCGCCAGTGTCGTACCTGCCGGACGGATCGGGCGGGTTTCGACTTCATCAATCTCCTCCCCGAGCTCTTCAAAGGGGAAGGCTGAGGCGCGCTGCCCGAGCGCCTCGAAATGATGTGATCGGCCGGCGGCGTCGCTGCGGCCATCAGAGGATGCGGGAGGGGCTGGACAGGCAGGCTGGTCGTCGGTTCTATGAAGTCCTTCTTCCTCTTCTCCTCCTTTGTCCTCGTCTTCTATTTTCGTCCTGCCTGCACGCCGACGCGCCCCTCACGTCGTAATATCCCTCGGCATCGTCCTCCCCGGACCCGCCTCCACATCGTCCCCGTCCCCGTCCTCGTCGTCGTACAGCCGGTCCTCGTCGATATGTTGCATCTGCTCGTCCGAGCTCCAGTGCTTCGGCCTGGGCACCACCGGTCGCGGCCTCCTTTCGCTGCCCCCCCCGAGCCACCAGACGGCGCACCCCGCGGCGGCGACCCCGAGCTGCAGCGCGAGCGCGACGACGGGCGTGACGGCGCCGGCGCCGACGCGGACGCGGCTAAATCCCCCCACGTTACTGGCGGCGGCGACCCACCGGAAGTCGACGGCCACGGCGGCGGCGGTGGCGATGGCGGCCGCCGCGGTCGCGACCCACGGCCACAGGTAGCGCGTCGTCTTGAAACACAGCGAGACGGCGACCGAGGCGGCGAGCGCGACGGCCGCGGCCGCGAGCGCAACCACGTGCAGCCCCGCGGCGGCGGCCTGTAGGTGGGGGGAGTGCGAGTGCGGCGCTCCGGCCGTGTAACCGTAGTGACAGGTGCGGGAGCTGCCGGTTCTGGATGGATGGATGGGGTCTGTTAGTTGCGTGCTGAGAAGAGGTGAGGTTGGGATGTGTATGTGTATATATATGTGTAACGGAGTGGTGTGTAAAGGTAAGGTATTCAAATAGGCGACTTACACGGGGTCGGAGACGCAGTAGCCAAAGAGGCCCATGTGGACGACGGACTGGCTGCCGTCGTCCGGCTTGACCCGCATCATGGCCACGCCCGAGAAGGGGCTCGTGACGATGGGCACCAGCAGCAGGGCCAGGGCCGGCACCAGCAGGTAGGTGCCGGCGTGGTGGACGGAGCGACGGGGGCCGAGGCGCGAGATCATCTTGGCATCGGATGGATCGTCGGTGCGTCTCGCGCGTCCCAGGCGAGGAGTACCCCCTAGGTAGGGTAAGGTAGGTATAACCCGGTAGAGGGCGGTTCTCTTCGTCGTCGTCGTCGGAGGAGGAGGAAATAGAGAGAGGGAGATCCGGATAAAAGAGAAGCGGAAAAAGGAACAAACTTTGACGACGCCTCACGAGATCTAGCCAGAAGACATAAGTGCCGGTATGAGATGGGGAAACAGAAAAAAGAGTCTGGCCGTGTCGCGCAAGCGATGGAAGAAATTCAGACTTGCCTGACCGTCCGCTCCTCAGGTCTTCAGGCCTCAGCCGCGTGGCGGTGAGCACTTAGGGCACCGACATTTCCAACAACATCATAACATGGGCAGGCCTGATAATAACCCAGACAAGCCTGACCCGCGAGTAACGCATTAGCCTGGAGTAGTAGACCCTCAGCCACGGTAATCCCCCGGGAGCAGCGCTGTGTGACCCAAGAGCCAGAGGCACGCCGAGGTCTTCACGGATTCACGGCACTGGCTGCGGTCGTGGCCGAGGTCGTGGGGGCTTGCTTACCCGGGCAGGGAATGTCATCCATCCCCGACCGCGGTGTAAGCAAGGCAGCAAATGATATGGACAGGTTGGCTGCGTCAGAGTGCCGTGATCCCTGACCTGCCGCGTCTGTTGTCTCCGTGTTCAGGAGGTGAGCGTTGGTTTTCAAGTCCGACGTCGCCATGGCCAACAAGGAGAGGGCGAGGCAAAAAGGGAGAAAATAAAAAGCGTTGTTGGTGTTTCCCGTGCCAAGTTTCCCCGGCTGAGTCGGCGCAGAGAGCTGCAGTTGTCACTGGGTTGCATTGCCAGCCGCAAGTGCTGCGCCGCCCATCGAAGAGCTGTATTTAGTAACTTTCCATGCATTAGAACTCCAACTTTCCCTGCTCCGTATCTGTACCTTAGGTAGGTCCTCAGTAAAGGCAAATATATCGGGAGGCTTATGTCATCCCGGGTTGTTTGAAGTTTGAACCCCCCCGACCCTTGCCAAGTCGTGACGGGAGTCTCCGCCGATGAGCCATGGCTGACGGCCACGGTCCTCGGAGAGCCATATGGACGGTATCGTGGGCAGCGCAGTTCAAATTCTTCTCGATATCACCCGCCTAGTGTCTAACTTGCTTCGTATTAACAATAAGTACTCGATGTAATCTGTAGCGTGGAGCGTGCTACGACGGCTCCAACCGCGATCCCCATACCCAAACCATGCAATGCTGAACCACCTGGGAGGTGGATATAGAAATATGTGAAGTATCCCCTCTACCCCTGTCCAAAAAAGTGCCCTAGATTTACTAAACCCAATACCCAAACGCCGTTTCTATTCAGATGCATCTCCCGGGGAATGATGACAGCCATATGTCCGATCCCTCTATTAATGCTGGCCGGTCTCTCCAGCGTATCTCTCAGACATCAAGCATACTCCGAACCTGCTGAGGCGGTCCGCTCTGCGACACGGCGCTGGCGTTGCTGTAACTCCTGCCGCCGTTGGCCTCGGACTGCTGCTGCGGTCGCTGGCTTGCAACACCGGCGTTGCGGCCTCGATCGCCATTGCCATTGGAAGCAGCATTGTCTTCCCCGTAAGGAAACAGCAGGCTCGCCGCCGCACGCACCGTCTGCTCATTCCTGCGCCGGTCCGACTTGCCGGGGTGTGCAGATTCCGTGTAGGACGGGGGTGCGACGCCCCGGACGCTGCTCACGCCGCTCGCCGTCCTCACTGCGCCCATCTCGATGTTATCATCGCTGGCGTCAGCGTTTGCGTCGGGAGCTCTCCTCGCGGCCAGCCGTTCGATTTGCCGTGCCGTCGCGCGACCCCCTCCGACTTCCTGAACGTTGCGCATGATGCGATCCCGCATGTTGGCAGTCTCGTGCTCGTGTTCGCGGTTGACGCGGCGCCACCAAGCCGGCTTCTTGACCAGACCAAGATCTCGGTCAATCTCAGCGCCCCTCTGCCGTCGCTGGCGGATGAGCTCCCGGTCTTCGTTGGGTCGCAAAAACCCGTCCGCGATCTGAATGATGAGGATGAGAAGGCTGGGGGCGTAGCCGCCCAGGTACATGGCCAGGAGGTTGGTCTTTGCCTTGAGCGGAGAGAGATCAAACTCCCAGAAACTCAAGGCTTGATAGGCAATCAAGGCGAGGAGGAGGGGGACCTCGAGCACGAAGCGCAAGGGTATGTAGCCGATGAAGCCAGCGAGTCTGTTGAACCATCCGCGATTCCGGGGTTCATAGTGCCGGATCGAGTGCCAGAGCGAGACTAGGATGGTGCACCAACAGACGAACAGGCAGAAGGGCGCCGCCTTGAACCGCCCGTCGGTGGCTGCCGGTATGGCCCTGGCTACGGTCTGCTGAGGGGATCGCTGGAGCTCGATGGGGCCCCAGTTGCGTGGGATGATGAGGAAGAAATTCTGGTTGCTGTCAGCTGACTGGCGGCGGCAGCGCCGGTCGGGCGGGGAGCAGCAATCTGGGCCGAAGACTTACCAGCCACCACCACGCGTAGAAGAAGAGAGGAAGCCAGAACTCGAACATGCCCCGGCGGTCCGTCTCCTGCAGCACGAAGGGGTTCGGGTCGATGAACTGGCGCTCCATCCAGCTGCCCCAGTGGCGCACAGCCTCCCAGACCAGAGCGGTGGTGCCCAGCTGCATGAGGAACCAGAAGAAGACGTTCAGGATGAGGGGCAGCTCGACGACGCGGTAGCGGTCGACGTCGATGTTGGTGAAGAGTCCGATGATGGCCATGGCACACATCAAAATGGCCCAGTACCACTGCCACCGCCGCCCGATGGCGTAGAATCGCTTCTCGGCCGGCAGGTGCAGCCGGCCATGGCGGCCGAGGTTGACGAGCACGAAGACGAGCGAGAGCCCGAAGGCGACGGCGAATCCGACGCCGATGTGGGCGCGGGGCCCGCTCTGCAGGGTCGCGGAGTAGCACCACGTCGCGTTGACCCAGGTGCCGTTATTGAGAAGCCGGACCGGCGTGTAGGGCGGGTCGACGAGGTAGCACTTGGTCCAGTTGGAGACCGTGTTGTTGTCGGGATACAGCGTGTAGTTGAAGTGCTTCAGCGTGGTGAGGTTGAAGTGCGCGCCGAAGATTTCCGTGTCGGACTGGTTCGCGCCCGGCGGGAAGCCGGAGGCGTCGAGGTTGAGGCCGAGAAGCGACATGGTCCAAGCTATCTCGCTATGTGTAGCTTATGTCGATGTCGGCGCGGGGTCCCGCGAGCTCGAGACGGGGAGCTTCGGCGCAGGCGTTCGACCTCGGACAAGAGGGACGTGGGAGATTGAGCAGGGAACAGCCCGACTACGACATTGGGCGAACGGCTGGCTCGCGTAAAGGGGACAGCCGGCCGAGGAAGACAAGTTGCTAGGTCGCGAACGAGGCGAGGTGGGAGGAAAAAGAGGTCGAGAAAATTGTTGGTGTTTACTTTACCGTATCTCGGCCCTTCGGGTATGCGTTTTCGCAGAAATTCGCTCAGCGCGCTAGGGTACCGTAGCTTCACCAGAGTCATTGCGTTGCCCCGCATTCTGCAGCATCCTGCAGCTTGATAGGACCAATGGATGGAAGGCAGGTCGTCATAGTGGTCGACACTGCCGAATCCCGGCGAGCCCGGCTCTCGGCGGGTGGTTTTTACAGTGGGGTGGCTTCTAACTCCGCAGCTCCTCTACTGATCATGTCTGCGCAGCAACCAATCTTATGGCTGCATGTTGACAACCTCAACTTTTAGTCTTCATCTCACTCTAGGCAGGCAGTCGACGGCGCCTCTCACCAACTATGTGTATATCACATGTGGATTTCACTTATCAAGTCTTCCTGACATTACGTCTATCAGCCGTCGCGACACTTAATGACACCAAAATTGGACAAATATTCCTTCCAAGCCCTGATGGTCGTCAGTGTACCGTACCGGTGTGAGTGAGCTTGGTTATATGGCCAAAGTCAAACTGTATGTTGTGTTATACAGGTTCTATGGTATTGCTAAGGTGTCCCAAAGGTTGAGTAACAGCTGGATGGCCTCCAGGCTAATTTCTGTCGATGAATAAAGGCTGGAAGCTCTGCTCCAGCAAGTGCGGCTTCCTCTCTGCCAGTTCCATTATCATCTGGCCAAAGACGGCGTTCCCCCATCCGAACCTGCCAAGAGTCTCGTCAGCTTCCGCTGGCCTGACGCATCCGCAACTAGATTTACCCAAGTTGCGACGTCAAGGCAGACGGGCAGACATGGGAGTGATACGTACCAGGATCTGGTCCACTGCGAGGCGTCGAAACTGCTGACGCTCTCGTGGATCAGACCAAGACCGTTCGTTGAGCTCAGCACCTCCTTGATCGCCGTGGTAATCTCGTCATCATCGTCGCTCGTCACTGCCAGGTCACGTCTGGTCAATCTATGGCCCTTCTACTCTACCTCTACTCTACCTCGACGAGGCCGGGGGGGCTCTCCGAGGAGAGACGGAAGGACGGCGGGACGGATAGGGGCTCAGGGAGGAGCTGCTCACTGGCTCGCACAATAGCTGCCATTGGCCACGCGGCGCCGGGCCGGATGTGCGGGCTGCCGACGGCGTTGAGCACCGTGCCCGAGCACCACCACGGGTTTTGCCGGCTGAGAATCCACTGCCGCGTGTTCTGGTACACGGTGTCGTTCGCGTCGAGGTACCCCAGCATCGGAGCGGACAGGAGAGACGGGATGTTGGCGTCGTCCATGAGGTTCTGCCCGCCAAACCCGTCCACCTCGTATGCGTACATCTTCTGACCGGTGGGGGAGGTGATGATCCCCCACTGCTCGATGCCGGCGCGGATCTCGGAGGCCATGTCCCGCATCTGGCCCGTGAGATTCTGTGGCGCGTTGGGCAGCTTCTCCATGATATCTGAAGTAGCCTCCAGGTCTAGAATCCGAGGTATCACTCATTAGCTCCTGCCAATTGCCTTTCCATGCGGTTTAGGGGGCGATGTTCCCCACTCATCGATCACCAGGGTCTTCACTTACTACAGCACGGTTAGTTACGGCATCCCATTGTCTGCGCAAGCGAGCAGCGGACGACAAGACTCACCATCGCGCCAGCATCATGTTCGCGGGGATCTGGAAGTCGTAGATGGCGGCATCATCACTGGGACGAAAGGGCGAGCGCACCATACCGGTCCGGTTGACGGGATAGTTCATGCCATTGTTGCCGAGCGTGCCAAAGCTCGTCATGGTCTCGCTCTGGAAGGAGTACACGGGCGGCACCCAGTCGCCGTCTTCGCCGTACGTGGGCGCCCGCAGCGCGTCCGCCGCGGCCACGATGGCCCGCACCGCCTCGGCCCAGCGGGGAGAGCGGCCGAAGAAGTCGACGTCGCCCGTAGCAGTGTAGTAGTCGTGCGACAGCTGCAAGAAGGCGCCGAAGTCGTCGAGCTCAAAGTTGCAGGTGAAGACGACGGCGCGGTCGTAGGCCGGCCGCACCTGGTACGTGGCGCCGTTGTGGTCCGCGTTGAGCCCGGCCTCGGGCGGCGGCAGGAACGCGTTGCAGTACGGATACGCGGTCAGGTAGCGCGCCTGGAGGTTCAGCACGCCGCGGAACAGGCTGGCGAGCTCGTCGTCATCGTCGTCGGGCGAGGACTGCAGCACGCTGCGGTACGGCGCGACCTGGTTCGCCGAGTCGCGCAGCCACATGGCGTCGATGTCGCCCGTGATGACGAAGGCGAGCTCCTCGGCCGGGTCGTCGGCCGCCGCGCCGCGCCACTTGACCGCCGCGTCCAGCGTGTTGGGGAAGGCGTTCTCGAAAAGCCGCGCCAGGTCCGGGTCGCGCATCCGGCCCACCACCTGCTCGATGGCCGCCTCCACCGCCGTCGAGTTGAAGGTCCGGCAGCCCGGCGGCGGCCGCATGGACCCCAGCCGGTACACGCCCGCCGAGTAGGGCTCGTGCGGCTGCTGCGAGTAGCTCGTGTAGCTGGGACAGTCCATGCGCGCTGAGTGGCTGTCGTCTTGGGCGTTGGGGGAGCCCGCCGTCGCTGCCACCGTCCCCGCGGGCGCTGCTGCTGCGATGGCGGCGA
Organism: Xylariaceae sp. FL0804; assembly: GCA_022539325.1. Taxonomy (NCBI): domain Eukaryota; kingdom Fungi; phylum Ascomycota; class Sordariomycetes; order Xylariales; family Xylariaceae; species Xylariaceae sp. FL0804. Next base: position 1,441,798 of record JAJKLG010000007.1, on the reverse strand, counting down.
GGGCGGCGAAGGCGACTGCAGGCAGCGCCTTGGTTCCTCGAGGCAGCAGCATGGCTTGACCGTCGGCTTTGCAGCTGCGCTGCTCAGAGCATGGCTGAGAGGTAGTGGCCGATGGTGGTGTCGCACCGCTGACTTATCGCGATGAAGTCTCTCTGCGAGCCTGCTTCGTGGTTGTTGAGGACGGGTTCTGACGTTCAATCGGTAGCATCGGCCACGCTGGCGAGTCCGTTCCAAATACCTTTGCCAAGATGCTGACATCTTGGAAGGGGCAGGGACGGCTGGTTCCGTGACCTGCCGCTTTTTGGCATCTGGCATGTTTGTCTAAGACTCATCTCGTTCTGGGCCTGGCCATTGCGAAATTGATGAGTTCTGCCAATAAAACCAACATTCATATGACCAGAGGCCTGCCAATGGCGTCGCTTCCATGCTAGCCCCTGCCACTTCGACGTAACATCAGCTTGTACCATAGTGCTGATATTGCAAAGCCTAAATTGATGCCGGCTTGGGTCGGCGACAGTATAGGCACGCAGCTTTGATTATAATTATGACCCGACTGGCAGGTTTGCACCTAGTAATGATGAGCATCGTGGAAAGGCATCCATCACATCCATCACACCCATCGCATTCCCAAAGCGAAACGAAGTCGGATCGTGGATCAGATCACGATGGAGTCGCACGCTTTTTAGTCAAGTGCGGTGCCCCTTTTGATGCTACGAAGGTCAAGGCAAGGACAACAAGAACATGGCCCGATAATAGAATGTGGTGATTGGGATGCAGAGCAACCTCTATTCCGGCATTATTCTCCCTGGTGTGGTATCAACTAGGTACTTGAAGAAATGTGGTCGAGCAGCTGCTAGAGAAGGCCTTCGGTGAGAGCATGCTCCTGGTGATCACGGCTGGGAACTTCTTATCCTTAGTGAAGCTCGCTCCGAAGTATGCCTTACCCATGGGCATCGATGACCTCTGATGGTTGACCGTGCAAGTCAAGATGCAGATCATTTTCATGTCTGCGTTATAGGCCACTCCGTATTATATATACGAAGGCATTGCGAGCCTCCATGTTGCAATATGAACACTTGGGATATCTCAAGGGTGCCTACCCCCCTAGGCCCAGTCTCAACGGCAATCGAATCGTCAATCGGACACACTTGACTCTGGAGAAGCCTGATAATGATAGGATGGCTTTACCGGTATGTGACTACTTGGGACGGAAGTAATCAACTGTGGCAATTTGATCAGGTGGCATCTGCTCTGTCTTTCTTTACCTTTTCGTCCCCTTTCGAAACCCTCCCTCTCTCTGTCTTTGTCTCTCCCCTCTCTTTCTCCCCTCTCCCCCTCTCTCTCTCCCCCTCTTCCTCTCTTTCCACCTCTCCCTGTAAATAGATTAACATTTTCTCTTAGCATCAGAGAGAGTAGACCGGACGATATTCCATTAAAAGGCATTTTCTATCTTCCCTTGCACCTCTTCTCATGCAAACAGGAAAAAAAGATGAAGTGTTTCCTTATCCTCCGGCTCTTTCTCCATAGAAAATAAGCCTATCGATTCGCAAGCCAGTAGTTCTTCGTGGCTTCCATGCAGTGATATACCCCGCACTCCACAAGGGAGACCAGATCGCGCTAACGTAAGGTGCGGTTGTGAATAAAGTTAGTAGTACCCCGCGTTGCACACGCGACGTGCTTCAGACCACTCCAACACAACAACTGGCCGCGGCGCACAAACCTCTCCTTTTTTTACCCCTACATCTGTGCACCTCTTTCTTCCCGCATCATCCACAGACCACAGACAACATGAAGGAACCTCTTTCAGTCATCTGGCGACTCATTGTGCTGGGCTGGCGTGATTGCTGGTGGTCCCCAAAGGTAAGAAAACCACTTGACCTTGTTGCCACACTGCCTACTTCTTCAGAGGGTTTCCGACGGGTTTGGGCGGTTGGGCATCGCAAAGATGCCTTATTTGCCTCGTTGGAGCATCTTTCTGCTGACACTATGCTGTTGAGATAGAGATTGGCCTCTTCTCTCGTCAATCCCCTGTGGCAGTTGGGGCTGACCCCGAGAGGGCCAAGATCAACCACCACTGTAAGTTGGCTCTTCTCGGTATGACCATCAACACCACAACTGACCAGATCTTCAGCCTCATCTGCGTCACCTGACGGCCGGGGCTTCGAAGCTCAGAAGGCTCGTGTCGAGTTGTGCGCGTGAAGAAGATGAGCGCCCTTGGGGTTCAGGCTCTCCGAGGGGGGTTGCGTCGACAGCTTCGCGCGCTGCTGTCTCTGCGGCCCTGACGGCCCGCACCACGACAATCAACCAGGTGATGAACTTCTCAGTCTCCTCCTGTTTTCCTTGCGGCTGGGCTGCCTGCTCGCCAGCATCGGAAGTTCTCGGGATTTCGGCAGACGACAGCCGCATCAGCAACTTCGCAGACACCATGCACTGCCTAGAGTCAGTCCATCTCTGTCGCTGTGAGAGCAGCCTTGGAACCTCGCTTCGACGAGGCGTTGTCTTGCTCTTACTGACGATCCACTCGACAGACCTCCAGGCGGAAAGCCTGTTCCACGGTACACGACATAAACCATGGACAACGGTCTACGACGCCTGGCGATTCGACCACGACTCGTCCCTGACCGGCACTGAGATGTTCTATCTCTTCCTTCTCTGGACTGGATGCGAGTTCAGCTCCACAGTCATGAGCAGCAAGCAAGAGTACACTGAGAAGACTCACAAGGTGGTCCGCGCCATCCGAGGACAATTCGTCGTCTCCCTCAACAAGACCACCGGAGTGCCCTGGCCGGCACGCACCATGACCACGACAATTAACCAGGTGATACCGGTAAGATGACCCTCTCTAATGATACCATGAAGAGAAGCTAGCCCCAACCGAACGAAGGGGTGCGGCTGATCAATGCCAAGGACCTGAGGTGAAGATGAGCCAACCAAGAGCGGCTCGGTCATGGCAATAATTTTGGGATAGTGTTGTGCATCCAAAGGACATTTCCCTCAAGACCGTTGGTGCTAACTTGGTATTGTTGCGCAGGACGCGAGATCGGATCAAACAATTTGGCGATATTAGCGGCAATCAAAATGTGAGTGTCATACTGCAAAGTCTGGGCCAGTATATGTCGAAGCCGTCACTGGGCAGAAGATGCAAGATTGAGAAGTGCTTTTCTACCCACTCACCAAACGGTTAGACGGGGTGGCCATGGTGCTGTTCACCGCAGACGCTATAGGATAGCATACCGTTGCTGGGGAACCACCATCTCCTACCTCGGGAGATAACGCGCTGGATATCACCCACTGACAGAGGAGCTAGCCCCCTTGCCACTGGCAACAATTGCTGCCACCTTTCATGCGGACGCCTTAGGCAGCTTGAGCACGGCCAAAATCCCACAATCTCACCCCCGCAGCATCCTGCAGCTTCGACAAGCATCCCGCAGCCTCGACAAGCAACGCGCTCGAACTCTGCACAACGGAACGGCCGAATTTTCTGCTTGTTGATCGCGCTTTGGATCAGATCAAGACAACCAGGAGCCACGCCTCTCGCTCTCCCTCTCTCTCGTCGCCGCTATGGATCAAGACGACATGCATACGACCAGCGGCCAGGACATGGTCGGCCTGAAGCGTGTTCTCGGTAGGTGGCCAGTCCACGGGTGTGCTGCTTGGCCAAGGCAACGCGACGTAGCCTCAACTCAACTAACGGCATTCTGCACAGCTGATTGCTGCCGCGTCTCAGTCTGTGACATGGCTCCCGACCTAATCATCGTTGCACACGACGATGCAGCCACCGCCGGCGAGGATTCTGAGCGTACGTTCCTCGTGTCGTACCAGAGACTCATCGAGGCGATCCCTGGCTTAAAGGACATGCTGGGCGACAAACTCCAAGGCGCAACGACCGACACGGGAAGCCAGTCCTTTGCCACCATCGACACCGGCGATGCTCGGCCGGCCACTGTTCACATCTCGCTCCGCTATCTCGACGCTTACGAGATCCTCTTCGGCCTAGCCCACGGCTCTCCCATCGACCTGGAGAGCATGACCGTGCAGAAGTTAGCACATCTCGTCTTGACCTGCAACGCATGCAAGCTTCACGGTCTCGTTGCCAAAAGCATGGAGGCCATGTACCAGGCCGTCTGGAAGAAGGAGGCGCCGAACTTTGACAAGCTGCAGCCCACCAACCATTAGGAATGGCTCGTGGTGGCCCACGAGTTCGGGGTACCGCAGCTGTACAGCCGTCTCCTGGAGCATCTCTCGTGCATTGTCTTCAGTCCTTTCGTCAACCGCAACTATCTCCAGTCGGAGATTCCTCCGGGCCTTGATGGTACGTATTTTACAAACTCGCCTTCCCTACCACGAGAAGGGGTATAAGGAATATTGGTAGCCTGCTGACATGCCATCTCCGCCTCTCCCAGCCGGCATCTGCCACATCCGCAAGTTGTGCACCGCGGCGCGCATCCGCGGTCTTCAGTCATGGGGCATGGCAGCGACCGAAGCGCTCCACGCCCCGCCCCGTACCCCGCTGCTGTTGCAGCTCCACGAGCTGTGCGCGCAGTCGTCGATCACCTGCGTCAGCGCTCAGCGCGACGCGCTCGACGCCTGGTTCGCCAACGCAGGCCTGTCGCACCCCTTCGTCCCCGGCCCTGCTATTTCAGCTACTGCCGCTGCTGCACCGTCGAGCTGTGGTTCCGTCAGCGAGGAGCGAGAAAGAGAGCTCTTCTCGCCCGTCCACGTGTTCGTCCCCCACGACATCGATCTGAGCGGCCACCCCGGCATCTGCAGCGCCACCTGCCGCAGCGAGGGCCGCCTCGCCCGCATCGTCAACGAACTGCGCTGCATCACCACGACCGTAGGTTCTGACTGGGCCCACGAGTTCTTCTGCCGCACCGGCCTGAACCCGACTTCGCCTGATGCGGAGATGTACATGGCTGCCTGTCGAGATGCGTGGATGCAGGCGGGCTGTGCTTCGATCGACTCTGATGGTGGAGGCGAGCGCTCGGTTGCTGCCCCTGGAGAGGATGTCTGAGGTCTCTTCTGCCGTGGAGTCGTGATGCATGACTTGAACCCCACGTGTTTCCCGAGTCGGAGCTGGTATATCACTGGGTCTTAAGACGTGAAGGCCATCCAGACACGCGAAGCCATGGGTGTCTTGCTCGTGCGTCCTACCTGCTATTATTGGGGGTTTGCGGCGCTTTCGAAGACTCTCGGAATAGTGGAGGTTTGCGAAGGGGGTATCATCAGCTCGTTAGGCAGCTGAACAGAGATGATTCCCGTCTAGTCTTGTAGGACCGCACTGCGTGAGCTTCACGAGCACCCGGCTACGGCATTCTCATGGCCACTATGAAGGTCGGGCGTAACTTGAACGTAAGTTACTCTGCGTGACAGCACTACGACGATAATCAGGCGTCCGTTCACCTTGTAGTTTTCCCCGTATGGTGTGTTCCCGCGCGAGACCAGCTTCCTCTCCGGTATGCCAGGCATCTCCAAGAATACCACTCACAATATCCACGGCTGTTGCGAGCTGGCAAAGAGCTGAGATCATGTGTTGAGCTCGGCCCTCGTCTTCTGTAGCAGCGGAGACAACTGACTACTTCTTACGCAGCTGACTGAAGTCGGGCCCTCCCTGCCTTCGCATCCTGCCACGGCTCTCGCTCTCGCGCCCAGCGGGACCGGCCAACTTCGGGGTTGCGACGCGTGTTCCAGCGCGGTAAGTTACACCAAATCTAGGACTGGGACAGGATCGATATTTTCATTCTTGCCGGTTAATGGTGCAGTTCTCCAAATCCAACCTGAAGCCAACTCGTAAGGTAGATAACTTCTTAATCTACCTACGTTCTATACTGTTTTGGAAAGTAGGTAGCCAGGGAACTACAAGTGATCAGGCGAAGCATCGCGAGACGCACCCGAAGACCAGATGCAATTTGCTGGGGAAGTGGCAGCTGGAGTCGAAAGGGCTCATGCGCGAAATAATGTAGTGTAGTAGCCTCATGTGATTTTAGAAGTTAAAGCTCAAAACCTTCGCAAGGCGAGCAGCGGCACATTCTATGATAGTCATTTGTCTCCACGAACGAGAAGAATAATAGCGAGCGGGAAAAAAACCGCGCATCAACGGAAGAGGACTGGAACGGGTGTGAGTCGAACTTAGCCACCACGCGTCAACCGATGGTGCGGGGAAAAACAACCGGAGTTGTTTTCTCTGGCCTATAGTCATTCACCTTTTGGGGAGAAGGTTGGCAGCTTTTTCGATAATGGACCCAGGTACTGCCGAAGTTGGCCCAGGTACCGAAGTACCTCTCCAATCGCCCGACGTGCACTCGCAGCCATCTATCCAGCTATTATCATCAGTGTGGTTGGTGACTTCAAAAATCTACCTACCTTAAGAGCAGGTAGGTAGTCTTTTTTATCTACAAGAACGAGAAGAATGATGGCAAAAGAAAAAAAAAAACGAGTAGTCGAATGAAGACGCTTCGGATGGGTGGGAGTCGAAGTCGTTCACCTCGCATCAACCGTCGCTACCCGGAAAAACTGCCTGGCTGTTTTCAACTCGCCTAGACTGTTTTCTCTGGCCTATAGTCATCCACTTTTTGGGAGAAGGTTAAAGACTGATTTCTTATCAGGCCCTATAACCCACCGCACCAAGTGGGCCCAGATACAGCCGAAGTTGACCCAGGTACGGAGGTACCTCTGCATCGCACCCGGAGGGAGCTACTGTTCTCCATTACTAGAGGACTCACGTGGTGTGGTGAACCCTCTTCGCTTCGCTTAAAAGAGGGACCCCTACCTAAGGTGGGCCCTCTAGTACCGCAACATCATTGCACTGTCGGCTTGGCTGTCTTCACCCTCACCCGGCCAGCCCACCGATCCATCAGGGGATCCACGCCCGACCTGCTCGCCTCCATGGACAGTCCTCCCGACCCTCGGCTCCCGACTACTTGGATGTGCGGTAACAAGTGCCGACAGAGCTCGGACCCGTACGTATGAGCTCCTTATTGACCTATTTGTGCGATGTGGGCTGTGGTTGATGGCAAGACAGCAAACGGTGACTTAAGTATCATCGCAATTCGAGAGATTTGCGATAATCGTTACCCGACGATCTCTTCTAACTCCATAGTGGCCGATGCTTTTTTCGGAAAGCCTCATCGTTCGAGAATGGATATTATCGCTGTGAGAGACCGGTCCCTCGAAGATACCCCAAAATCGCAGTTGAGCTGGTTAATTGTCTAAGGGAACCGCTACAGTTTCTCAGCTTCTATTCGGGCCTGATTCGTTGCCAATCGTCCTGGGCCAGCCAATGAAGCTTGACTTCATTTCTAGATCAGGAGTTTCCTCGAGGCATGAGTCGTACAGAGTTTGACGAATGAGTAAAGCATTAGTTGCACGGGCATAGTGCTGTGCAACTGGAGTTTTTGCAATCTTGGTAAATGGTGCCAAACAGCTGATTGCTACATCATCCATCAAGTTGCTGCAGCATGTGTCGATAAAAATTGATGTGCATAGACCGGTCTTCATGATTGTTCTCCATTGACGGAACCACAGCAAACATAAAATGATATATGATCAAAGCCAAAGTCTCCTGTGTCATGAAAATATCGGGTGTAAAGTCCAAGTCGCTGGATTTCGCCGTCTAGGTGCAACTTGACCTGCAGAGCATTTGCTGTCGACTAGAATGTATCCAATTCGCCTGGGACACTTCTGCCCGCCGCAGGCGAGTTTTAGCTGAGCCATATCACTAGAACACTTGGCAGCGTTTGAGTTCCATAGGGGTGATGCCCGGGAGATATAGACCCAGGCCTTAGCTCAGTAAATGGCGATTCCAGAGTTACGCGAGAGGCTCGGACGGCCCTTGATAATGCACCGCCATCCTAACACACAGCACACGCACAGCAGACCTTTTCTATCTACACCTTTACCCCCTAAACACCTATTGAGAGTCGACGGCGGGTCAAACATGTCCTGGCATCAGGTACCCAGGAACATGAAGCTGAGCATAACAACTTGGTGCTTCGAACGTAACTACACCGCAGGGTTGTTCGATAATAGACAAGAAAGTAGACAGAGCAACATACTCGAATAGAACAGTGATGGCAGAGGCAATTTCAACGCGTCCAGGCATGTTAGCCAGCTTTCCGCTTCTACGGCACTGAATTCGGAGAAATTCTGACCAACCTTGGTCATGGTATCAATCTCGCGTAGAATCAGACTCAGCCCTGAATCGCGTGCCGGGACAAAGATGTCGGTGTCTTCTGCCTGGTGATTTCTTAGGGATTGGAGGCGTAACTTCCGCGCCGGCAAGATGAGACTACTCGCGGTTGAATTTATATAGTTTCATTCAACTGCACTGCGGTTCTGTCTTCGGACGCATTCTGGATAAATATTAAGAAATATATCAACCAATATGGAAGGACAAGACGGCAGGCCCGGCCTCTATGGTTCACGGCCAATCTGACTGTGTTGCTCAGTCCGAACTTTCTCTGCCCCACGACTCTCCCCGGCAACGACTAGTCGCGCACGTCGCGTCCAAGAACTCCTACACCCTGCGTGGTCCGCCCACACCTCGCACATATCATTAGAGCGCGACTGTTCTTCGTTCTACCGACTTCATCCTCTCCTCCAACTCGCAGCCGGAGATCAAACCTTCACGCTGTGCACGCTACCACGACTGACTCTCCCAAGGCTTTCCTAGCAAGCGATCTGAAGTATTTAGGCCACTTTCTTTAGCAGCAGACACTGTTTACCTCTACAGCATCGCGTCCCACGTCTCTCGAGCATACAAGAGCCTCTTGAACTCTCCCACCACCCAACCCCCACTTCGTTCACTCCGTCCTAACCTTGCCACCCCAACTGCGATCTTAACTTAACTGACCAAGCAATTCAGATGGCAGACTCGAAGGACGCGCCCGACGCGCGACTACCGGTTCAGCATGTCACTGCCCCTAGGACTACATCCTATACCAAAGGACAGCTCCGGAAGATGACGCGGGACATCGAGAATCTGAAGACCTTGCCGCCAAGATTAGCGAACTGGACCAGCGTGCCGGAGGTGACTTTCATCACAGATACTCACCAGCACGCCTTGGAGTTCGCGGTATTCGCCGCAAGCCCAGTCTTCGAGCCCGGCGTCCCTCGCCTCCTGCTATACGCTGACGGGGCATGGCGCGTCCAGGGCGGGCCAGGGACGGCCGGCTGCGGTGTGGCGTACAAAAGGATGTGGGAGGACGACTGCCAGTGGACCAATGCAATCTTCCCTTCCCCCGGGTTGAGAATGTCGCACGAAACCGAGTTACTGGGTCTCTACTACGCATTCCAGGTTGCCCTCTGCGAGGCAAGGGACCCCGCCGGAAAAAAGCCCGACGCGGCGGCCATGACCACCTCTGACAACAATCAGAGCCTAGACACGTCCTCGACACGCCCGACCGCACCAAAGATCGTGGTCATATGCGACAGTGCCTCCGCCATTGACCAATATCCCAGAGCACTTTCTGGTAGGCGATCAGGAATAGCGGAGTTGTCGAGCCGCCTAGGGCTTGACCTGTTGGAGCCGCTGCGTCGCCTCCATCATCAAGGTTCGACAGTCGAAGTCCACTGGGTCCCCGGGCATGTCGACGTGGATGGAAATACTCGGGCAGACACTTTGGCTTCGACTGCGGCCCTTTTTGCTGGCAGCGTCCAGGCGGCAGGGCAGACGACTCAAAGTTTTGCCCTGTCCGATCTCTTGAGCACAAGACAGCTCGAGAAACCGTCTTTCGCGTCCATGTCATAGTGTGACGATGGTGTGAAGAATGCTATTTCACAGCTGCTGGGTGAACATGACAGGAACTTGAAACTATTCAAGGTATGGCATCATCCCAACGGCCTTGCTCTACTACAGCAGGCTAACATTAAAGCCAGGTTCTTGTAAACGCAATTGTCGAATACGCAGTGGCCCCAGAGATTCCTAATAATCCGAGGTTGCAATTCGGCCAATCGAACCTGCCAGGACGCCGCGAACTAGTTGGAGCTGAGCTCTTGTTGCAGGCCATCGTCGATGGATGGCGAGAATACCAGCAGCAGAGCAGAAGCAGGATTCAGGCCAGCAATCCAGGGCAGGCAGAAACGTACGACCAGAGTAGGCATGAGGAGCCGGGAACCCACGACGAGCATGGGCGAAAGAGGAAGAGAGAAGAGCAGGAAGACGAGCTGCCAAGTTCGAAGGTTCCCAAGAAGGACGAAGTTGTTCCTTCCGAGACGGCCCATACGGAGAGTGAGAGGAGTCATCCAAGACTTCCAGCGCCCGCCAGCGAGCTCGATACTCCGTCTTCTTCCATCTGGCCGCCTCCTCCTCCTTCTTATCCTCCTCCTCCTCCCCCTCCTCCACCTGCTTATCCTCCTCCTCCTCCCCCTCCTCCACCTTCTCATCCACCACCACCACCACCACCTCCTCCTCCTCCTCCTCCTCCCCCACCACCTCCTCCTCCGCCACCTCCGCCTCCTTCTCCTCCTCCACCACCTCCACCTCCACCAGGTCCTCCTCCTCCAGAACCGGCCAGCCCCCCTGCCTCGCGAGCCACTCCCGATTGACGGCGAGGTACTCCTCGGGCCCGTACGCACTGAAAATCTCCTGCAGCGGCGCGCCGCCCTTGCGGAAGGGGTCGCACCCGAGGTAGCGCAGCAGCAGGTCGAGGTAGGGCACGGCGCCGAGGATGAAGTTGGGCGTGCCCGGTCCGCCCGCCCACTTGGTTGGGGTGCTGCCGCTGGCCGAAGCGATTGTGCAGCAGCGCCTCTTACTGGGCCTGCCGGAGCGCTGCTGCCGCCGCCAATCTATAGCCTGAGAGAGAATGGCAGAATCTGCGAATCGCCGAGGCAGCGCTTCTCAAAATCCGCCAGATTGTCCTCGTCATCATCAAGATCTTAGACGATTGGCTGTCAAAGCATCCAGCCCTTCTCGAAGCAGCTTCAACATTCAAATTCTCGGGTCAGAAGCGAAAGCGGGAATTGCAGGGCTCAGAAACTGGCCTGCGCCAGAAGATTCGAGTCCAAATGTCCTCAAAGAACGTCCCAGTCCTCGCTTTTGTGCCCTCGCCTACCGTCGTTTCCGATCTGAATGCCTCGGTTCCCACTGGGCTTCCTGTGGTCTCTCCTCTTTTGGTAAATGAGGTCTTGGGTGTCTTGGGGAGATTCCTCTGCCTCCTCTGCCTCCTCCCCCTCGGCCGAAGCCGTCGCATCGCCATTGAATCGCCATGGCGCCCCTCGAAGATCAGGAGTTGATCGCCAACCCAGTTCCCGTTCCGGCCGCGTCGTTTTCCTGCCCTGCCTGCGTTCGGCCGTCAATACCTATATCGACCTGCACAAGACTGCGGACCCTGAGGCGCAGCCTCTGATGATCGGCTGCGAGTTCAAGCAAGCCGGTAAATAGACCAGATGCGGGCAGTGCGTTCGCAAGGCTCTCCTTGCCAAGGCCGCCCCAAAGGTCCCACAGGACCCTGAGCCGGAATCCTCTCAGGTGCGTTTCGCACTGAATCCGCATTTGTATAGACGTCTTTTCAACCCTCTCGCTAACTGTAAGTTCAGCGTGTAGGTTCAGCGTGTTAAAAGAGTTATCGATCCCCTCGAAGGGGACGAGGAAGACAACAACGAGGAAGGCGAGGAAGAGAACGACGATGAGGGAGATGAAGAAGAGGAGAATGTCGAGAACGACGAGGACATCGACGACGATAACGCCGACGACAACGATATCATCGTCGAAAATGTTTCGAACGTTTTTTTATGGAACTGAAGAGGAGTTTTTTTTTGCTCATAACTACGGACTGGAAGGAGACTTGACTGAGGCCTGTAATCCTCGGTACGAGGCACTTTCTGACAGCGCTTACCTTATTCCGTGGCGTCGGTAAGGAGGAAGAGGATAAGCATACCCCGGCGACGCGAATAAGCGGGAATATGCATCCCTCGGATATCCCGGTAGTAGCTTACACCACGGACGTCAGTAGGTAAATGTTTCCAACTTCATCTCCAACACGGCCAGGTTCGAGCTTCAATTGACGACACCATCGACAGTTTTCAAACCGTAGAAACTTTCCAATCTTGTACCACTATACCGGTACGGTGTACCTATCCCGGCTACCGTACTTCGGCCTCCCGCTCAGGTTTCAAGAAGTGGGACTCTCTCGCCCTCAAGATGGCGACCTATACCGTTTCGATGCTATGGCATCAAATGACCTTCAAGCCGCAGCCACTCCCAGCAGACATCTCCCTGCGGGGCCAGACCGCGCTCGTCACGGGCGCCAGCGCGGGCATCGGGCTCGCGACCGCGCAGCAGCTCGCCGCGCGCGGCGTGTCGCGCCTCATCCTCGCCGTCCGCGACGCGGCGCGGGGCGAGGCCGCGCGGGCCGCCATCGTCGCCGCCGCCGCTGCTTCTGAGGGACGGTCATCGGACTCGGACTGCCGCATCGACGTGTGGGAGGTCGACGCCGAGTCGTGGGAGAGCCTGGCGGCCTTCGCGGCGCGCGCCGACGCCGAGCTCTCCTCCTCCTCCTCCTCCTCCCCCCACGACCACGACCGGGGGGGCGCCGGCGGCGGCCTCGACCTGGCCGTCCTCAACGCCGGCACCAAGCGTCTCGGGCCGCCGGGGTCGGGGTCCGTCGAGACCGAGTCGCCCACGGGCCACGAGGCCCACCTGCAGGTCAACCACCTGGCGCCGGCGCTCCTGTCGCTGGCGCTGCTGGGGCCCTTGCGGCGCGCGGCCCGCCGCACCGGCCGGCCGTCGCGGCTGAGCTTCGCGGGCGACGGCGCGCACGCGGCGGCGCCGACGGGCGAGTTCGAGGGCCGGTCCGTGCTGCCGCAGCTGGATTCCGCTGGCAGTGGTGGTGGGAGCGGCGGCGGCGGCGGCGGCGGCTGGGCCCGGTACTGCGCGTCCAAGCTGCTGACGGTGCTCTGGGCGCGCGCGCTGGCCGGCCGCGTCAGCAGCCAGGACGTGGTCGTCAACGCGTACAGCCCGGGCCTGGTGGCGACGGGGCTGCACGCCGCGGGCGGGGACACCGGCACGGCGGCGCTGGCGGGCTACGTGGGGTTCACGCCCGAGCAGGGCGCGCTGTGTGCCGTCGACGCTGTCGTCGGCCATGGAGAGAGCCATGGGGCGTACGTTAGCGAGCAGAAGGTCAAGCAGTGAGTTGATACCGCCCCCTTCCCCCTTTTCTTCTCCTCAGCCTTAGCTGCGCTTCTCGGATGCTTCTCGCTTTACCCCTTTATGCCAACCCCGACCCCATGGAGATGAACTGACCGCCTTTCCAGGCCCTCGGCCTTCGTCATGTCCGCCGCGGGCGAGTCGGCACAGGATTCCGTGTGGAAGGAGACCCTAGCGGTGCTCGGCGAGGAGTGCCCAGACTTCCCCTTTACGGAAGAAGAGGCCTACACCAAGTTCGGGCTCCTGAATAAAAGCTTTGACCTCGCGGTCTAGGTGGAGGGTGAGGCCTTCCCAGCTGCACTCGTAGGGGCCACGGGCCGAGAGCCTCTGGAATGTCGAGCTTTGCCTGTACGCATATGGTTTATGTCAGTCAGCAGCACCCTCTTCAGCCGATCAGCTTGTCCTCGGCATGCTATTATTGCTTCTTCCGCCTCTTCTGGATAGCACCACTCCTCCAGAGCTGATCGCCACACCCACCGGAAGTTGGCCTCATGAGAATCAGCACGCGCAGACATACGGACTCGACCGCTTCAAGATGGCGTTGGCCACCGCGGTCACCCACAATACATAGTTCTCAATGCCACCAACAAGGACCCATCGCCACCCATCAGAAACTGATAATCATGGCCATGGAGGCACCGCATGGACAAGCAGCCCCGAACACGTAACAAACCAGGCACGGTTTCGAAAACATATCAGGCTGGGCACAGGCCGTCATATGCTGGAGTATACACGGTGTGTCCTAACGACGCCTTCGGGCAAATGTGACTTTGTGATTCTTGAATCCCCACGGGAGTCTCATTGCAGTCGGGGAGGAGGTTGTGGACCACCATGGCGGGCGCAGGCTTCGAAGGGGCTGGACTCCCCGAGTAGCAGTGCGATATATCGGACATATTCTGTGGGAGCCAACCTGATGGTCTTGTTGGGACTCAGGAGGAACTTTTCGGAATCCAGGTTTACCCTCGGCAAAGCCGACGAAAAAATGTGTGTTATGTCGAGCTAAGAAGTGGCATTCAGTATTTGGACATTTTGCCCCTGAATATGTCTATCATGCATCAAGGACAGGGATATTCACATACTCATACAGAGACACAAGACGAGCCGCCTGATTCCTGCCTGATGACACCTTGATCTCGACGCGGCCACCGCAAATTGGCGCTGAGCCACGTCAGTTTCGGAGCGTCCGCGGGCAGCATCGAGCCAAACATGGTCGGCATCTTCTCACTCAATTCCTTCACAAAAGCAGTGATGTCCGGGTCATCGTGCTGGAAACCATCCATGAGAAGCAGGCGCAATGTCTGCTTGAGACCATCGTACTGCAGCAAGTCATGCTCAGGGTTGCGGTGGTTGGTTCTTGTGATGATATCTTTGAACAACGGTCCTAATGGCCACTGTGGACGAATTCGGCTACGACTTCGCCCATGACAACGAGCCCGACGGCCTTGCTCTCTTGATACGCTCGGCAATTCTCAAGTCCAGCTGGAAGCTCTCAGCCGGCGCTACCCACTGCGATCGCCATCCTTCTTGAAGTCGAAGAACTTCCTGAAGTCACGACCCTTTTTAAAGAAGTCAAAGAACTTCCTAAAAGCACCATCTTTCTTGCTTCCGCACTTCTTCCCCTTGCCCTCCTTGTTGTTCCCCGAAGAGAAGGCTCGCTGCATCATCTCCCTCTACGTCCCATCTTCCATCTCCTTCCCAGTTCCCATTCATTCCTGCACGAGCATCGCCTCTCACAACGCGTCGCATTCCCCACCCAGCACGCTGTGGTGCCCTACCCTCCTCCACCCAACTACCACTCCGCCAATTTCCTCCACCCGACTTCGGTGGTTCGCTTACAAGCCCAGCACCATCTCCTCAGGTGCCATTTACCCTCTCGATATGGCGGACTACTTAGCCGATATGGAGTCTCACGACGCACTCGTCCGCGCTTTCCGTATGGCTGAACTCGACCTGGGCCTGGAGTTCCGCATGGCGTCTTGGCCCGACGAGGTCCGCGACAACGTCCGCACTGCCTTCAAAGAATCGGCTACCCTTCGAGTAAGTCCATGTCCACATCTGCTTCCTATGTCTCCCCACGTCATCTCGGGACTGCGTAAAGGTGAAATCGCGACGAGCACGGCGGCCAGCCTCGCTGGAGTGCGCCCTAGATGCTTTTCGAGCAGCTCCCAGTCCTGGAAGTGATTGCCGCAAACGCTCCTGGAAACAGGCCATTTGGAACCTATCAGCTGAACACCTCGGGTCTCTACGAACCTGTAAACCCTACGGAGAGGGGTATCGCCAATTTCTCGATATTAATCGACAGCTTAATAACGGCACTGAAAGGCGAGATTAATAGCGCAGATATCGCGAAGTGGATTTTCTAGTTTGCAAACCTGAATCTATTGAAGTTTAAACAACCACTTCTCAGTGGTCAACACTCGGACTGTGCACACCAGATTCTCCAGACTCATGCTCGCGAATACGTCCGAGAAGCTGACGTGACTGATGCCCACGTCAGGAGACCTCCTCTTCACCCCATCGGTGCGGCAGGGTGGCGTAGGACGTCGTCTTTAACGAAATCAAATCGACTCTTGCCTGCCATGCCTCCTCCTCCGCCGCAACACGCTGAATAGGACCCAGCGAAGTTAACCGAGTGGGGGGTCCCCTGCGGCAACTGTGTGGCTCGCCTGCGAAAGGATATCGATTACTTTTGCGCGGGGGATGTCGGCTCGGCGTTGGCCAAGTGCACGGTCTGCGTCCGCGCGCGCCGCTCCGGCTGTGTCGCGCTGGACCTGAACGACAAGCTCCTGGCCAAGGCCTGGGCGTTGTACAAGCGCCGTCGGTCGGCGGCGCGCCTGTCCCGCGCGCCTGGCGACATCAACACGGCCACGGCCGCCGGGTTGGCCTTGCTCAAGGAGTACAAGGCCTGGCAGCAGCGCCAGCATGTGGGGTGCTGCCGATAAACCCGTCGAACTTAAGGGTCTCGACGTCGATCAGGCGAACAGGCATATGGATGAGTAGCATCGGCTGCGAATTGGTTCCTCAACCTTCCCCCCCCCCCCCCCCCCCCCCCCCCCCCCCCCCCCCCAACGTTGGGGGCCAAACAGCATGAGAGTTTGATAAAAGGTGCTTAGCGCACCGAGCGTAGTCATGCGGAATGGCCAGATCTCTGCCAAGCTCTTCTTCCTCTGCCTACCTACCTACTTATCTAACTTGATTGCCGCGAGGTCTGCTGGGACCAGGCCACTCGGAACATATCAAATAAACTCGCAAGGATTCTAAGAGCCAGTGAACCCCACGGAAAAGGGGATTAACAGTTTCCCGATGACTATCGACAACCTGACGGCGGCTCTCAAAGGCGAAGCGAATCGCGCGGACGTTGCGAAATGGGTGACGGGGTTCATGTACTGAGATGAAGCAGCAGACCAGAGCCTTCGGGCAATAGCATAAATCCTCTTTCATTGAATCACTGGTGACAAGAGTGAGACTCCGGGACCTAGTCCTCGTGATGGAAGAAAAGAGACGGCTCGGTCTTCCCCTCCTTTTCGCATGAAAATACGTCTACAAATGCGCCTCCCTGCCCAAATGGCCCCAGCTAGCCGCCGCAGTATACCCCGGCAATATCGCCTTGAGAATCGGCGAGGATATTATTGTAGTTAACTTAAATCAAGACATTGTGCGCTTTGGCCAATCGCAGTCCAAGGTTTCGTGGATTTTCCTACTACAGTGTGCACAATCTCGAAACGCCTTCATACCGGTATTCCCGCGTTCCTTCTTCTTGGTGTTAGACTTGTTGTTGTTGTTAGACTTGTTGTTGTTGTTAGACTTGTTGTTGTTGTTAGACTTCTTCTAATGAGTTTTCTCGTAAACTTACTGCGCCACAGAGCAGCATAGCCACATTGAGCCCAAGCCACCCTGCCGATTCCACTTCGTTTCGTTTCAAGCCTTGAGGTTTCTCCCATTCACACGAAGATTCGCCGGTGATCCCCCGACAAGTTGCCGCCGCCGCCGTTAGTATATTATCCATTATGGCAGCCAATGGCGACAAGTCCCAGATGGCGCCCGCCTACACCGACCATGGGACTGACCTTGTCGAGCCTCGACACCAGCACCAGCACCAGCCGCAGTCCCAACCCCAGCAGCAGCTGACGCCGACCCAGGCCCCGGCCTACGACAACAATGACAGCGGCCACGATGACAGTGCGCTGCTACGGTCGCCTATGCCTGCCACCACGGTCGCCCACCACGGGCTCCAGGTGCTGCAGGCGGCCTCGGCAGCGCCAATGAGCACGACGGCCAGTGACCTGGTCCAGCAGTATGCCCAGTCGGCCACCATGCAGATGGGCGAGTCCTTTGCTGCTGCTGCTGCCTCGTCGCTCGTCCCCCAACAACAACAACACGCGTCGGCTTCCGCAGTATCACCCGGCCTCGGAGCCAGTGCCTTTGCGCAGCTTCAGCAGCAGCAGCAGCACCACCACCACCAGCAGAAGGTTACGCGACTGCGACGCGCCTGTGACATGTGCAGCCAGCGCAAGGTCAAGGTGAATACCTACTTCTTCTACTATCTCCCTTCCGCCCTCCCGCTTGGTCAGGTTCCGAGGCTGACCAGCGACACCGCCCATGAAGTGCGACGAGAGCGGCCCCCCCTGCAAACCCTGCTCCGATCTCCAGGTCGAATGTACCTTTAGACGAGAGACGAAGCGCCGTGGACCGCCCAACAGGCATGCCGAGGCCGCAAAGGCCGAGAAGCGCCCGCGCCTCGACGAGGCTTCTCCGGTCCCCCACAACGCCGCTGCGGCCCTGGTTTCCATTGCCGAGAACCAGAGCAATACTTACAATAACACCGGTGCACCCGGGCCCGATGCCGCCCCGACTCCGGCTATGAACGCCGAATCGATTGCGCCGTGGCCCGTCCTCGAGCTGCTCGTCGACGACTTCTTTACCTACATCCATCCGCTGATGCCTTTCCCCCATGAGCCCACCTTCCGCCAGAACTTCGCCAACCGGCTCGACAAGACCAGCGGCGAGTTCCTGGCTCTGCTCGCCAGCATGGTCTGCATCCTCGTCACCTCCTTCCCCCGCAGCGCTCGCGCACACCTCAAGGCTCAGCAGAGCACTGGGCTCTACCCCACCGCCAGCACCATGATCGACCAGTGCCAGCATATTGCCCTGGTGGCCCGGGGCGCCAAGTTCATGGCGAAGCCAGAGATGAGCGTCGACGACGCTGCTACCAGCTACTTTCTTGGGCTGGCCGCTGCGTATACGCTGCAGTGGCTGCCCTGCAAGCGCTTTATGGCCGAGACTATGACCTTCTGCCGCGAGCTTGGCACCCATCGACAGCGGGATGCGTCAGCGCTTGCAGCTTTGATACCCGGCCTCGCTGCTGACATGAACCGTGCTGCGCCAGAGCCGGTCAACCACATTAAGGATCAGGTGGGCAAGCGTATCTTTTGGGTCATGGTAGCTGGCATTCGGTGCGTTGCCCCCTCGTGCCTCAGTGGGAATACGTCGGACTGACTGGCCACAGATCTATGACCCAGCTTGGCGCCTCCATCAACGAGCTTCCTCTACCTCCGCCGACGACGCAGGAGCCATATCCGGAGATGCCACTGGAGGTGGACGATGAGTACATCTTGGCCGATCAAATCCTTGATCAGCCCCAGAGCACCTTGCCCCTCATTGCCGGGTTTAACCGGAACATACAGATCTACATGACCATGAACGAGCTGGTTGGCGTGGATATGTGTTATGGCATTAATTTCTTCGACTGGGTCGCCCAGCGGAACATCCTGAGTAACGGACTGAACGCCGCCAAGAGGGTTGTGGAAGCCCTGCCACCCGAGTTGCAGCTCCACGCAGAGCCTGGCCAGGTGGACCACACCGGCTTCGACGAGCCGGACCTGCGATACTATCCGCCCGCCTTCCTGAATGCGCCGTCGCCGCCGAACGATGTCCGGAGAGCCATCGCGGAGCAGCCCATGCGCCGTCGCCAGCTGCAGTGTGAGATTCAGAAGGCCAACATCTATGCCTCGCATGTGGCCACGCGGTCGTATTTTGTCGAGCGGTACCTCAATCTGCGCGACGCGCACCGCGCGCGGCCCGGCTTCAGCAAGGAGGCCGAGGACGCGGCCAACGCCAACGCTGACGCCAGCGCCGACGCACCGCATAAGGACAGAGATAACCGCGACGACATGGTGGCGGACGAGCGCGAGCTCATCGTCAAGGACCTGCTGGCCGTGCTGGCCTCGGTCAGCCAGCGCAACATGGAGCCCAACGGCCAGTCGCTCATCAACAAGATCCGCCAGGTCGCCAGCACGCTGCTGCACGACGCGCCCGAGCGCAAGGGCCCGCTCGCCGTGCGCGCCGACGACTACCTCGGCCGCTTCCTCGACACGCTCGTCAAGCTCGAGCGCACCGCCGGCGTCGATACCGACAACCCCGCTGCAGCCGCCGACCCCCAGGCCCAGGAGGAGGAGGAGCTGCAGCACTGGGCCAGCCTGCGCGACTACCAGCTCCAGTTCATGTCTCAGGGCGGCTACATGCGCACCATCTGAGCCGGTTTTTTGGGTGGGAGTGGGCCATCTGTGGCAAAAGAGACTGCAGGGAGCAGTGGCGTTTTCACATTTCTATATACGGACAGGACGTGGTGAGCAGCACATATATACGGGGTTTCTTGGTCGTCATTTGGCTGGATACCTGGGTAGAACTTGACCTACCCGAATAAGTCCCATCATCGCAACCACGCGCGGGTGATTGGGCCTGTGAGATATACCCTTTGTGCCCCGAGGCGCAAACAAGAGGCGATCAGAGGAGGATTCGATGTTGGGGGAGTTGAGAGGACCGTCATTTGAGATTCATCCTGCCTTCGAGGGCACGAGAACCACAGCAAGCAAGCAGACAGGCTAGCAACCTGCGTCGTTTTGATTATTTTCTGGGAGTTGGTGGTTCACGCGCGCCTGGATGATACCCCGCCAATTCTTGCTTTTTTTGATATTTTCAACCAGTCAATGAACTCAACTTCATACCAAACCTTCTGCCAACTACTCTTGTGTTAGGCCCACGTACAGCACACAGATGACGACGTGACCCTTCCCCTGACTGACGACTACATCGCGTAATTTTTCAAACCAAAGCTGGCTGGACGGCGAAGCCACCTGAGTGATCGAGGCTGCTTGCTTGCTTGCTTGCTTGCTTGCTTGCAGGCTCTCTCCCTCTCGCTCTCTCTGTCTCCCTCGCCCTCTGCAGCGTGGCGTACGCGCAGGTAGACCTCCCCTCTCACCGCGACCAACTTTTCTAGCGAGAGGCGACTTTAGCCCGGGCGAGTAGGTGGCAGGCTCGCGGCCCGACCGGCGGCGACAGCGCGCGCTCACGGTTGCGGTGGTGGTACAATAGATAGGTAGGTACTCAAGTAGTGAATAGGTACGAATAACAACTAGCGCTTTGCTTGCTCTTGCGCGTCCGGTGCATTTAATTCTTACAGCGAAAAAAGTACTTCCCCTCCTGATTCGTGATCCTCGTGTGCTGTAGTCCGCCGAGCAGGCCCTCCTACTTATCTCTCTGACCTCGTATACATACTCACACCCACTCCCCACACCCACTCCAAACTCATACACTCATACACTCACTCACTCACTCACTCACTCACACCGTCCCGTCACACAGCCGAGTAAGGCGGCAGGGCCTCGAGCTCCTCGAACTCGCGCATGCTCACGTCGTAGCCGAGGTGGCGCTTGAGCAGCTCGTGGGTGACGAAGCGCTCGGGGAAGTTGCCCTGCGCGTCGACGAAGGAGATGTGGTGGTTGGAGTCGCCGATGCGCTGCAGCTCGTTGGCGTGGCGGTGGTGGTGCGGGCAGCCGTCGACGCCGATCAGGAAGACGGTGACGTGCGCCCACGCGAGGCTCAGCAGCTCCACCTCGAGCTCGTCCATGTCCGACGCCTCGCCGTCGAGGAGGAGGAGCAGGCGCAGCATGGGCGTGTCGGGCCCGGCCTGCCACCCGTAGACGGGGTGGTACGTCGCGGATTCGCGGTCTGGATGGAGGAGACGCAGGGGGGCCATAAGAGTCAGCATGCATCAGGAGGCGAGGGCGGATGGTGAGAAGGAGAAGTAGCGGGCTCAGTTCAGGCAGGGGTAATTTCAATCGCACAGTGGCCACTTACGCTTTTCGAAATGCCTCGACTTGACTTGCTGCCAGCCCGTCATGACTCTGGTCTGGCCACCGAAGCGGACAGTCCCCCACATCTGGTTCAGGTTGCGGTGGTTCACGGTCCCGACGTAGTGCGACCGGTCCGAGAAGGTGACGAGGTCGTAGCCCTGGAACTGGTGGTCGTGGTTGGACATGGCGTCCACGAAGCGGGATATCACGGCCTTGGCCACGTCCTTGTTCTTGGGCTGCGTGGAGTACGCCCAGCCGGTCACCAGGTACTGGTCGTACACGGGACGCTGGGGCTGGAAGTCCATGCTGCCGCTCACGTCCAGCAGGATCATCGTGTCGTCGCTGGCCTGCTCCGGGCGGTCGTAGGCATGGAAGGGGGGAGGCAGGACTTGTCGCGAATAGCCGGACGAGGTGCCTTGCTTGCGGCATGTGTCCGTGTCGGAGTAGTACAGCGGCGGGGGCTCGACCGCTCGAGACATGCGCTCCCGCGCCATGTTCATCTCGGATATGAAGTCGGGCTTCATTCTCCCGGCGCCGCCCGCTCGGTGGTTCAAGACCCAGTACAGGCGCTCCTCGGCGGTGTCCTCGTAGCCACGCCAGGCCGGAGTTATTCCCCTCCACCCTTCGGCAGAGTCAATTCTGAATTTCAGAGGGTTGCTGTTCTGCGTTGCCCACGCGACTGGGATTGGTTCGAAGTAGCCGGCCCGCAGGAGATGAAGGTATTGTATTGGATATTTCCGGCGAAGCTCTGCGATTTTGTCCAGCATGCCAACTTTCACCTGGTAGTTGGTGACGATTGACCGCCATGCTTCGTCCGGCCAACGACCGTTTTCTTCGGCCAATATCTGGTGTCGGAGAGTCGTCCATTGCGCTACCCCCTTTTCGATCTTGGCTTCAGCCTTTTCTTCGGAATTCTTGATGCCCAAAGCCTTCCGAAAACTGGTAAATTTGGACTTCTTCGGCCGCTCAGACGGACCTGCAGTTTCAGATTGGCTGATACTCGACGCTACAGATAGCCTCTTCTTTTCCGATGCCGCGCTACTGGTGTTCTTCTCGCTCTTCTCGTTGTCTGTCGGACGACTGGGGCCAGGCGCAACCGATGATCGCCTCTGCCTATCAGGACCCAGATGCATGCTCTCCAATGCTTCCAGAAGCTTGTCGTCATTCCAGATGTCGAGTTTTGGCTCCTTCGCGTCAATGAGACGCTGGGCTTGGCCATTCAGGCTGTTATTGAGGTTGATGGTCTGGTGGATAGCCTGAGCGTGCCAGTTCGGCCGTGGCCTGGGCTGGTAGCTGTAGTAGGCTGCCGACTGCCTGTAACCGAAAGGGGAGACCACGCCAAAGAGATACGGGTTGCTTGAGAACATGGTTGCTCTATAGAGGTAGGCATTGTGATAAGATTTCTCACCTAGGTAGCTGTTAATCACAGCGCACACCCGGTTTTGGGCAGGCAGTGGTCTTACCGGGATACATGACAGCGTTGGACCACATGTTCTGTACACGCAGTCGGTCGTATTTTCTCTGCTGGTATTGATGGATGGGGCAATTGCAGTAACCCTCGATCTCGTGCTCTGGTTCTATGTCATCGTTATATATGCCATACTTGAATTGAAGCGACTGCAACAAGTTCTGCATCTCTTGCTGCACGGGGGTCAGAAACAGAAACAAGCGGCGACATGGTCACGTGGTCATCGCACCTCGTCTCTTTCCCGGACGCGCGCGGCGTCTATGACGGGGTTCGTGTGCGGCCGGGCCGGTGCTGATCCACCGGCTCGACCGGGCTGACCGGCGGGAGGAGGTCCGGACGGCGGAGCATACGGCGGCGGGTCGCCTTTGCTTGCCGGTGCAGACATGCCGCCGTTCGCCGGGGTTATGGGGCCGTCTGGGCTAAGGCCGGAAGAGCCGGGTACGGATGGATCCTTCTTCTTGGCATCGGCGACGTGCCCGGGACCTCCGGCACGGAGGTCATTTCTGCGCGCGACGAAATGTTGCGCAAAGCTTGTGGCCTCTGGCGTGTCGCCGAGCAAGTTGTGAAGATGGGCTTCCGTTTCCGGGTCAGACAGGGTCTCGACGTAGGCGACGATCTGCTTCAACTCGTCCGCTTCCAAGGGGAGGAGGTGGGTCAGCTCGGGCAAGGCCCACGCCAAGAGCTCTGTGCTGTACGGCCGTTCTGCCATGATGCAATGCGAGCCACCTAGCACAGAAGAGATAAGCGTGATCGGTAACTGGAGGTTGGAGAACGGAGGTCTCGGCGTCGCGTGTCATGTCATGTGGAAGCGGAGATGGCGAAGAGGAGCAGTGAGCAGCCTCTGGAGCAGTCGCTCCGGTAAGCAGGGAACTCGTCATCAGAGACCCCTGTTGGAGCATAAGATCCGATAGTCGCATCTCCGCGCCTGTCTATGCTAGAAAGCCAACAACCTTTTCCCGGCTCGGCTCGTTGCAGATCTCAGCAGATCCGTCATCGCCCCCAACCCGACTCGGGCCCAAGACAGGACGGAACGGGACTTGCAATTGGACCAACCTTGAGCCCGGGCCGGCACTGCTCCTCAGGCACCTCACCTTGATGGCCACTTCCAAATTACATCCGTACATCTGTCCAATTAAGGTAAAATGGTTGCTGCGAATGCCCTCATCCTCCACGCGGTGCAGTTCTGGCCCTCCTCTATGGTCTGCCGTCTGCCATATCGTCTGCGCTGCGCCTGGGTTATCTTCAACTCTATCGGTGTGATCCGACCGTGAAGCAAGCGGGGTGCCACCTAGACTTCTGGACCTTCTACGTCACCACTTTTGGGGCCCTCGCGTGGTGCAAGTACCGACTCTGCTGGCTCTTGTTCAGCACAGCATGTCGTCATTATGGCCTATAGAAAGAGGAGTAAGGTACCTAGCATCGAGATGTGACGCCTATACCATCGACCTGGCGCTTTTCCAGACACATATATAGATGTGATACTCCCTCTGTGTAACCCTGGATGATATGATACCTACTTGCCTGTCATCTGTCTATACTGCTTACTATATCTGGTCACTCCCATAGGATCTCTAGAGGATCTTCCGAGCAGACGCACCTATATACCCACTTGCCCATCTCTCTCACTATCATCGCAGATACCCGACTCTCATCCCCACAGGAGAAGCCGCCAAGATGCCCTACCCCGACGAGTTCCAGGGCTTCATGATCAACGAGCTGGGGAAGTACAAAGACTTTAAGAAGCAGTCTGTAAGGCATACACTTCCACCCACACGGTCAAACCGTGGGGTGCATGCGTCCCCCTCGATAACCGATCACTGACGCCCCGCGCAGTTCAAGCCCAAGGTTTTCGGCGACAACGACATCGACATCAAGATCGAGTGCTGCGGTGTGTGCGGCTCCGACGTCCACACCGTCACCGGCGGCTGGGGCGAGGCGCCCACGCCCCTGTGCGTCGGCCACGAGATCGTCGGCCGCGCTGTCAAGGTCGGGTCTAAGGTCAAGGATGTCAAGGAAGGCGACCGCGTCGGCGTCGGCGCCCAGGTCTGGTCCTGCCTGAAGTGCCCGCAGTGCAAGAGCGACAACGAGAACTACTGCCCGCACATGGTCGGTGAGTAGTCATTCCCATCGCTCTCATATCCGAGAGAGAGAGCTCCGGGAACGCTCGCTCATACAAAATTCAGACACGTACGGAGCCCCGTACCCCAAGGAGGTTGACCCCAACGAGACCATTAGCCAGGGAGGCTACTCGTCTCACATACGCGCGCACGAGTACTTCGTCTTCCCCATACCCGACGCCATCCCGTCGCATCTGGCGGCGCCGATGCTGTGCGCCGGCCTGACGGTGTGGTCGCCGCTGGTGCGGGCCAAGACGGGCCCGGGCAAGAAGGTGGCGATCGTGGGGCTGGGCGGGCTGGGCCACTTCGCCGTCATGTGGGCGCACGCGCTGGGCGCCGAGGTGACGGTGATCTCGCACTCGCCGCACAAGCGGGACGACGCGCTGAAGCTGGGGGCCAAGCACTTCGTCAGCAGCGGGGACGAGGGCTGGGCCAAGCCGCTGGCCTTCACCTTCGACTTCGTCCTCAACACGGCCGACATGACGCACACCTTCAACCTGACCGACTACCTCTCCATCCTCAAGGTCGGCTGCCAGTTCCATCAGGTCGGCCTGCCGGACAAGCCGATCGAGAGCCTCAAGCCGCAGCAGTTCATGGCCAACGGCAGCAGCATCGGCGCCAGCCACATCGGCAGCCGGCCCGAGTGCCTCGCCATGCTGAAGCTCGCGGCCGAGAAGAAGCTCTTCCCCATGGTCGAGACGCTGCCCGTGTCGGAGAAGAGCTGCGCCGAGGCCGTCGAGCGCGTCAAGAACAACAAGGTCCACTACCGCTTCACCCTCGTCGACTACGACAAGGCCTTCGGCGCTTAGGAGGCCAAGTGTATATCAACTACTATGTAATTTACTAGGAGATCATACTGGTAATGCAGACACGGATACGTCGTGAAACTTAACCTACTACTCGCGTGGAGTGTGTTGGCCGCACGACACTAATACACCTAGTATCATCCTTGACCGGATCCCTCCCCGGCTGCTGAGGTGGCAACTCCCTTCTAACAGTAGCACCTTCTAGTGTCGGTCAGGGAACACACTTTCTACACTTCTCGTGGCATTGGTCTGCTTGAATGGGGTAGCGATGTTGTCTACCTGATTATTCATACATGGAAGACGGGGATTCCGCTTCGATGTGTTCAACCGCAGAAGTAGAATGCGAATCGCCAACAATTCAGAACTGACTTCGCCGCTCTGGCGAACCTCTGAACTTTTTGCCGACTCCCACTGTGCGGGATCCGTTGGAACTTGGTTTACGGTACTGCCAAGAGTAGGCATCGGTCAATCTCCCGCAAAAGCTTGTGAGTTAGTTTCAACGGTGAAGGGCCCCCCAACTGAGGTTGTCCTGCATGCGTTAAGCAAGAAGGTGAAATCATAGCCCTCCCAGTTTATTACTAGCGATGACAAAATGTTAGGCAGAGCATATAAAGATCTGTTTTTCGAGAACTGGAGCAGGCGAAACCCGCAGCTGGCCGTCTTGATATTCGACGCTAGATGAGAAGGGCTGCGCTCAAGACCGTTGGTCCAGGGTGTTCGAGGATGGAAGCATTCGCGCCGGCGGCGGTGACGGAAGGCTTTCCAGCGTGTCCAGGCACGATACTAATCCTTCGAAGTTCGACATACCTTGGGACATTCCCCCCGGCTGGTTCGGCAAGTACCAGATGGAACATGAAGTTGGACCAAGAGTATCCCTCCCCCCGACCGCGTCGTAATTCTGCCGCGACCTCCTATTCTTCCACCTACCTATACCCTGCTCCTCTCAACGTCGTCGGCTTACTCTCCTACCTAGGACCCGGCGCTGAGCCCTTCGGAATTGCGGCTGCGCATACCGCCTTGGGCGAGCCAAGAGACGGCCCGGCTGTTTAGGGGTGCGGGGACGCCAAGGCCTCACCATCTCGCGACGGGCCCATCTGACCATCTGGCACTCGTCCTCCTCTGCAGCTCAGGCACGGCCCTGGCAGCTCCGGAGACTAAATATTTTAGCCGCCGTCGACCAATCCGTCCGAGGTCCCCATGGCCAGCGAACCCGATGAGACTACTCAGCTTGGCCTGTTTGGTCTAGATGGAGGAGGCTGTCCTGGGGAGTCCCGGGGAGCCCCTGGCCGCCGAGCTTGCCGTTGTTCATCCCAGAAGAGCGAGCCCATCTGGAAGAAAAGCCGCCGCGCACTGGGCCCATATTGCTGTTCATCTGGCGGTAATATCTCGAGTGGCGCTGGTCCCTGCGGCATGGCGTCAGGCTGCGGCTTCCAAGGAGAGAGAGCGGGTGTGGTGCCATGTAGATGGCAGACAGGGAAGGCGGTGCTGTTCGATATAAATATTCCGCTCGCGCACCGGGGGCAGTCCGGGTTTGAGCTACACACCCTCTCTTTCCGCCTCAGCAACCTCGAGAACCCTACCTACCTAAGTACTCTACCTACCTAGGTATTCGTTCCCACCGCGAGACAAGACAGACAAAACATGCCCGGAAAAGCCACCACACTAAGCCTCCTGGCCGCGGCGGCGGCCCTGTCGGCGGGCACGGCGCGGGCGGCGTCGGGCACGGGCACGACGACGCGGTACTGGGACTGCTGCAAGCCGAGCTGCGCGTGGTCGGGCAAGGCGTCCGTGTCGGCGCCGGTGACGACGTGCGACAAGAACGACCAGCCGCAGGCGCAGGGGGACGACACGCTCAAGTCGGGCTGCGACTCGGGCGGCACGGCCTACACGTGCTCCGACTACTCGCCCTGGGCCGTCAACGACGACCTGGCGTACGGCTTCGCGGCCACGAGCATCGCGGGCGGCACCGAGTCGTCGTGGTGCTGCGCCTGCTACGAGTACGTCGTCACTTTGTTCCGTCACGTGGAAGCTTGGCTGGCTGCCTACCACCACTCTCACCCCTGGCAGAGAGAACCAGCCCCCTTACCAAAGCTGCCCTGAGAAAACGAAGGAGGAACAGAGCGTGTGCTGACTCTATCGTGATGAACCACAGGCTCACCTTCACGTCGGGCGCCGTGTCGGGCAAGAAGATGGTGGTGCAGTCGACCAACACGGGCAGCGACCTGGGCAGCAACCAGTTCGACCTGCTGATGCCGGGCGGCGGCGTGGGCATCTTCAACGGCTGCCAGAGCGAGTTCGGGCAGTCCCTTCCCGGGGACCAGTACGGCGGCGTCTCGAGCGAGTCGCAGTGCACCGGGTCCGACATGCCGACCGAGCTGCAGGCCGGCTGCGAGTGGCGCTTCGACTGGTTCGAGGGCGCCGACAACCCGGGCGTCTCCTTCCAGCAGGTCTCGTGCCCGTCGGCCATCACCGCCGTCTCGGGCTGCACGCGCGACGACGACTCGACCTTCCCGGCCGCGCCGACCTCGTAGTCGGCGGCCGCCGCCATGCTGTGAGGTGGTGCCAGACGAGAGAGGGAGGGGCCGAGGGGGCGCTCTGTACGGTCTGTACGTGTACCGGTACGTGCCTGTCGGGCTTCGCTGCCCCGGGACAGCTTGTAGAAGCGGCATATAGCGGCTCAGGGCTGTTAGAATTGAATCAAGTACACATCCAGCAAGTGTTCCCCCACGTATGGATAGGTTGAGACGGATGGAATATGCCCGTTCAGCATTTATCCCATACCGTAGATATCGCAGGTGGTGAAAGGATCGGCCGCCAAGGCGGTTCATAGTTGTTATAGTCCGCCATCCTGGTGATAGGTAAAGCGTGCAGGGTTCTCGCGGGTTTATCCGTTACGTTGATCCGACTTCCAAATGCAGCGTGGAGGATGAAGCTGCCGGGCCTGTACCATACGGTAGGTAGGGCATTGATGGGCGCCCCCAATGCGTATAAGTGCTCACATGCTTAGATAACCCGATATTAGCTGCCTTGAAATCAAAAGGTCTTTGGTAGAGATGATACCACTCGTGAGCTGTTAAGAGCAACTCTATGGAACATGACCTACTAGTGGTCGCTTGACGTTGGCGTTGTTGCCGTCATGAAGCAGTGGTCATGAAGAAGTGCGGAAACATGGAAATTGTACTGAAGGTCGCGTCCGTGGCGGTGGCTCAGCAATGTGTGGCGGTGATGGTTGTCGGTTTCGAGGCCCCACCATCCGTGACGAATTGCTGCAACGCACCCGAGGCACCTAAAACCGGTTGCAACATTGTTACTCGGTATAATGGAGAAATACCCAAGTCTGAAATGAGGAATATTTGACCTTTAAGGTTGGCACGAGCTCGACCTTTCGACCTTGGAAGTCACCCGTGGGCTGGCGGCGGGCAGAGCATGTTCTGCTTTTCCATCCACCGGACATTTTTGTTGTCACAGTTATATCCTCCTGCGTTGGCATCAGCCTCACCTCTCTCCCTTGGTACCATCCAAGAGACGCCAGTGATGACACTGGTCGGACTAGAAAATTCCTGGTATTGAAGTACGAGGAACCTTGGATCACCCATTCTCACTGTTAAAGCCTCAGTGGTCACGAAGTCAAGAGACCTTTAGTTACTTGCACCGCCGAGGTTCCACTTTCTTTGGAGCCAAACTCTTCGAGGCGGACAGGACTAGGAAACAAGTCACTTTTCCCTGCAGATCACTGCAACTAGTACAAAGTACTACCTCTTACCTTATCCACCGACGAGGGAAAGGAGACCACCAAAAATATCCAATCCCATCCCGGCTATCGACCCAAGTACTACTTACCAACCAACTCACTTACCTACCACCCACCCTTTACCTACCTCTCCCTACAGGTATATTCCTGTCTGCCAACTGGCCCCTCGAAGCTCTTCTGCGACCTCGACGTATCCTATAGTATCTTATTCGTGCCCCGCCTGGTGGCCGGCAATTGGCATCTCTGCGGGAGCAAGGCGCTCCGTCCGACCGCGCAGCCTGGTGCGTCGTCTGCCAGCACTACACCCCCCGAGATCCCCACGAACGACTCTCAGCATTCATCATCTCTGCTCGTGATCCGACGAGCCCACCCGCCCGCGGCCACACATCATGTCGTCAGGATTGACGCGCCGCCGCGGAGGCGGAGGGGGCGCCGCCAGCGCGGCCGACCCCGAGGGCAGCAGCAATGGCGCCAACCGGTCCGGCACGCCGCAGAACGCCCGCGACAGCGCACCCGAGACGAGCTACGAGAGCAGCGAGAATGGCCACAAGATCGCCTTCGACCCGCGCGACATCAGCGAGAGCGCCGAGCGCAGCAAGCAGCCGAAGCTGACGCTGATGGAGGAGGTCATCCTGCTGGGCCTCAAGGACAAGCAGGTGTGTATACTTCCATATACCTATATATACGTCCGACTTCAAAGTCGCTGACCTCAACCGTCCACACCTCAGGGTTATCTGTCCTTCTGGAACGACAACATCAGCTACGCCTTGCGCGGCTGCATCGTCATCGAGCTGGCCTTCCGCGGCCGCATCAGCATGCAGAAGGACCCATCGAGGCGGCGCTTCCCACTGGCCGACCGGACTATCGAGGTCATCGACGACACCCTCACCGGCGAGGTGCTCCTCGACGAAGCCCTCAAGATGATGAAGCAGAGTGAGAAGATGAGCGTCGCCTCGTGGATCGACCTGATGAGCGGTACGTCGTATCTATATGCAGATATATAGTCCGCCCTGCCTTCTCCGAGGGCTACACACGGCTAACGTCCCGCCTCGCTCGGCATGAACGACAAAAAGGCGAGACCTGGAATCTGATGAAGATCGGCTATCAGCTGAAGCAGGTGCGCGAGCGCCTGTGCAAGGGCCTCGTCGACAAGGGCATCCTGCGCACCGAGAAGCGCAACTTCCTGCTCTTCGACATGGCCACGCACCCCGTCGTCGACGGCGGGGCCAAGGACGAGATCCGGCGGCGCGTGCGCAACGTGCTGACGCAGCGCACCGTCGTGCTGCCCGGCTCGCAGTTCCTGCCCGAGAGCCTCGAGTTCCGCTACATCCGCACCATCGCCATGGTGTGCGCCGCCTACGCCGCCAACGTGCTCGAGAACGCGCTCAGCACGCTCGGCCACGAGGCCCGCGAGCGCGCCTTCACCCAGACCGACGAGCTGCTGGCCGAGTACTCGCAGTGGCCCTTTGGCCGCAAGATCGGCTCCACCGGCATCGGCGCCAACATTCCCCAGCTCGTCACCGAGGTGAGCCCCTGGCGGTCCGCCCGGCGAGTGTTTCCCCCAGACCAAAGACCTCGATCTCTAACTCTCTTTCTCTTTGCGCAAATAGGAAATGAGCAGCGGCAAGGATAAGGAACTCCAGCTCGAGGTTGTTGCCGCCTGCTTGAGCGTCTTCACCCGCCTGGACTCCTTGCTTTAGACCGTCTGTGTTCCACAACCAAATCCCGACCCTCTTTCGCCCTCGGCTGTGGCATACTTGACTCCGCAACATCAGACGTACAATAGACACCGTCGGCTCCCACACCACCACCCTACGCACTCGACTACAACCTCGAAATTCCTACCTGCCACCGAGCCCGGCGGTGATCAGCCTACAGCGCAACCCGACATAGAAGCAGGACGCTTTCTCTCGGGACGAAATGGGACGAAGAAAATCGAAAAGGAGAGAAAAACAGACCCTCGAACTAAACCCGCACACGCATATACGCACGTACCCACCCACTGTCATCCGCCGAGGACGACTCAGTAGGAGAGAAAAACAACAACACGAGAGGGAGGCGCTTCACGAGAAAGAGGCACCAATGGAAAACTTGCTGGCATATCTGCAGGCGGACGGGCGGGCAGGTAGGTAGGCAGGCTGAGAGGCAGGCGTCAATGAAAGCAAGAGTACGGGACAGAGACACTGCGGGCGCGCAAGGCAAGGGCAAAGAAAAAAGAGATACCAATCTGCTCTCCCGGGCGCCGGCGTGAGGGCGGATTCTCTCTCTATATCTGAATGACGGACATGAATTGTCGGGCTGCGCAGCCGGCAAGGCATTGCCCATCATCTCCATCATCCTCGTCATCAATCAATCGATCGATCGATCATCATGTCACGTCTTGTTTTTGCTTTCCCGCCATCTTTTTCTTCTCATCTTCTCGGTCGTGTTGTAATGATAGCTCTACCAAGACAAAAACCAAATCAACCCACGGGATTTCTCTCTATCTGGCTGTCTGTCTGCCCCGTCCGTCTCCTGTCATCCATCCTACGCGTGCCGCCGCGTGCGAGCTCGGCACACCGAACGTGACTGACCAAAGGTCCCTGTCTGTCGGCCGTGGTCCGTTGCTGAATATTTTGCGCCGATCCTGGACGGCGCTCGTCCTCGTCGTCACTCCCCCCTCAGATAAATAACCGAAGCTGGCGGCGGCATGTTGGCAAGGCGCACGACGAGGGTTTCAGGGGCCCTGACCGCGCGAGAAGGACTCTCTGCTGTACGAACGAACGAACGAACGAACGAACGAACGAACGAACGAACGAGCGAACTACTGGACCTGTCCAGGCCTCTAATTTCTGTGTGTGTGTGTAGCTACTCGCGCCACCCGACTCCCTGCTTGAGTGATCCTGGATGGGTTCGTGGCGCCGTGTAGGGTGTTGTAGATGAAGTAGTAGTCGGTCGGTTACTAAGTTGGTACCTCTTAGATGTGTCGACATGTCCCTCGTATCTCCTCTAAGAGAAGGGTACGTGAAATCCGTGGAGCCACCCGGGAATGGCATACCGTCCCGTCGGCGTGCGTAGGTCCACGTCGCTGCGGCGTATGAAGCCGATACCATACGTCTCTGAGCTCCGCTCCGACGAAGGACCCCTTTGCGAATAGGTAGGCAGATAGATGTACCTTCCAGGCGTCATGACTTCTGCTCCACGAAGCTTCCCCTGGCCCCTTCCCTCTACCGCCGGGTATCGCCAGCCCAACAAGTACCGAACTCTCTCTGTTCCCCCCGTTTCTCCCCGTCCCCGTTAACAGGACACGCGCTCTCACCTACCTACCTAGCCTTGCGCATCCGCTCCTTCCAGCCGCCCTTCTCGAACAGCCACACCGCCTCGACCGCGAAGGCGTGGGCGCTGCGGTGGTAGCGGCCGGGTCCCCCCGCACTGCCATTCGGCGCCGCGCCCGCCTCGTCGAGCAGGGACCGCAGCACGGCGCCGTCGCGCATCTGCGCCCAGACGCCGTCGGCGACCCCCGCATCATCCCCGGGGGCGCCGAACTCGCCGCGGCCGAGGCGGAAGAGCACGCGGCCGAGGGTCTGGTAGGCGAGGCAGCGCTGGCCGGGCACCTGGCTGCGGCACAGGCGGGCGAGCTCGGCGACGGTGTAGCCGGCGGCCTCGGGGGCCTCGCCGTGGTGGTGCAGCCCTTTCGAGGCGGGCACGGCGCGCGCGATGCGCGGCGGCAGCAAAGCGCCGCGGAAGTCGAACCGCAGCGCCGACACGGGCAGCGAGGACTGCGACGGGTGGTAGGGCGAGTCGAGGTCCGCGGGCGAGTGCGGCGTCGGCAGCGGCGCCATCCACGCCAGACGCGAGGGGTCGGCCGGCAGGGAGGGGAAGTAGTGCGCGTGTAGTGCGGACAGGAAGTCGGGGTCCGCTGGGTCCAGGTCGGGCGCCCGCGGCGGGTGCGGCCAGTGCGGTTTTGGCGCGTCGGTGTCGGCGTCGGCGGCGGCGGCGGCGTCGGGGACGGGAGCCGTAGCTGACGGTGGGAGTGGGGGAGCTTCGGTGCTCAATACGGGGTTTGCTGTGGTCGAGGGCTCGTCTTCTTCGTCCACTACGGTGGGCGCTGGCACTTGCTGGGTGTCGCGCGCGGATGCGGTGTTCGCGATCTCCGGCGCCTTACTCGTCGGACCCGGGATCTCGCCGCCTGAGGGACTCGGAGCATCTGCTACATGTGTCCTTGTTGCCTCTTGTGTGGGATTGTCGCTCGCGTCTGTATTCGGATTCGGCCGGGAGATGTCGTCGAAGGGCGAGGGCGCGGTGCTATCGTCAAGGTTCGCGCGCTTCAGCAGGGTCTGGAGCATCGAGGCGTCGAGACCGTTGAACAGCTCCTGACGTGCCGCCTCGATCTCCTGGGGCGACATCGCCGCCAGCCGGTCACTGTTCTCCCTGTCTATCCTCTGGTGTTCGGTTGCCTCCAAGTCTTTCTTGGCCGGTGGCCTTTGCGCGCCATCGGACGGTGGCCCATCTGGCACTTGGGGAGAAGTGTTGGGGCGCTGATCGTGGGAGAGTACGCCTTGGCCTTGTCGCTTCTGTTTAAAGGCTGACACCTTGGTGCGCTTCCTGTGTTCCGGAAAGCCCGTCGTGGTCGGTTTGGGCTGAGGGAAGCTGGGAGCCTTGGCCGCGCCGGGCTCTTTCTCCTTGACGTCGAAGATCAGAAGACTCGGATCCATGCCGGCGACCAGGACTGGGGAAGTGACGAATATGACCAGGACTACTGCTGTGATTGAGACTTTGAGAGATACGGCAAGTTGGTCGCACGACGTACAGAGCGGCTGGATCTGGCTGTTGGGTGCTTGAGTATGTCCGGCGCGTGCTCTAATGAAATAATTTAGGTATTTCATTCCAGAATCCGTAACCTTGACGCAATTGGCAGCAACTGCCTTGAGCAAGTCCCCACCTTGCTGTGCGCTAAGCCGATCGGGAAACAATCGAGAATTCCCACCATTATCAGGTCGCTTACAGAACCAATCAGAATGTAGCAACGGCCGCGTTTCATCCAAGTGGTTTGTGAGTTCGGACAGATCGGCTGAAACACTTCGTATACTCGGGAATTACTAATCTGATACTGCGATGCACCAAACATGCATTGCTTTGGGCGGCAGTCTTGTTCTTCTTTGCCTTTCCTTCTGTTCTCCCTTCCAGTGGCTATCGAGCTGGAAGTTACCACCAGAGCAACCTTCCGGTCTTACGACCAACCCCATGTCTGTTTGCACCATACAGCAATTATCAATTCAGAGATCAGTTGTCTGTCGCCTCCGCCGCGACATTGCGCAGGTTCGCCGCTAGCACGGATGTCTGCAGTATGATTGCCCGCAACGAAGTACACACCATATTTACATATATGGCAACTAGGATGTATCTCTGGATACTTCTTGTCATCTCAAGTCGAGTGCCTCGAAAGACAAGCATGAGCCGGAGCCGGGCGGTGTTGTACGACTGCTGCCAAATCTAACTCGGCGATGCTCCTGTGAGCAAGGAGGGACGGATCGCCTCGGGGCGCTCAAGTCGAAACATATAACTTTCAAAGCTGGTCGATATTCATTACTGGTCTCGGCCACATCATATCATCTCATCACAGCCACAAGATAGACTGTACAAAAGTGCCTAGGTACATCGGGGCCGTACCTGGGACTCTGGAGGAACAGGGCTACACCTGCGGCCATCCCTGTCGTTGTGCAGGCACGCGGCTATCTCGCGTTAGAGCTCGGCTGCGTGCGGCTAGGGCTGCGGGGTCTATTTATGTCGCAGCCGGGCCCCACGTCCAACAGCGGTACGTACCGTCTGGGACTCATCGTCTGCCATTGGCAGTTGCCAATGCGTGCGGGCGGCGGCTCAAGTGTCCCGTGGCCTGGCAAATCAATCAAGCCCGCTTCCCCACACCCTTGCCGACTGGCCGGTTCCGCCCCAGCGCAGCCAAACACCCTGCACCAGATAGGAAACCCTATCAAATCAGATACTAGATCTCGGTTGAGTCGCGTCCCTGGCCAGCTCTCACTGCCCAGCATAGGAGCTCGCTGGCAGCTGGGCAAGATGCCGACGGAGACTAGTACTACCAGTAGGTACAGTGCGCTGCCCAGTGCACTTGGCCCCTCTTCTATCTGTTACGGACAGCCGCCAATGGCCATGGCCCATGGCTGACTCCTGAGGCAGTTTCCCTCTCACTGCCCAGTGCCCACAGTCCACAGTCTCTCTCACTCATTCTCGGACTGATCCACCAGTCACTCTCACTGATGAGGTCTACGGAGTACCAGATTATGTATTCCGGGACTTGACGACTTCCATTGCATCTGCCCCCTGACCCACTCTCCCTCCCACCACGCCTCATGCCGGTGTAGGTACCTCTTTAGGTACCTAGAGCTACATAATACAGGCCTCCATCACCGTCATTGTCCGCCTTTCTCCGGTGCCGTGGGGAGGAGGTTGTCTCCCGGTCTCCCTCGCTTGCTTCCATGCTGCCTTCCACTCTCCTCGCGCACTCTGCGCACTTTTGATCCCATCCCGGTCAGACTGTCTGTCCTGTCCCTCTGACTGACCCGGACCAAGCCCCCCCCCTCCCTCCTCGCTCCAGAAGCTAGCCCCGGCCTGTAATTCGTTTTCCTGGCCGTACCGTACCTTGCCATGCCTTTAAAATTTCCCACGCTCAACGCACACATCATTCATTCACGCCCATTGCCCCGGTTTTCCTTGTTGGAGAATTGGCCTTAATTCCCAAATTCTCAAAAGCCACTGCCATCCCCCCCAATTCCCCGTATCCGTTCTGGTTCTCTGCCATCACCCAACTCTCTTCCCTCCAACCTCCTCTTCGACCACACAACAACGATGGAGTGCGGCAACAAATCCATCTAGATCCATCCCGTCGTCGCGACTTTTCATTCTCGAGTCGGCTGCATCTTTCGCAGCGAGGCCCGGCGCATCGAATCCACCAGCCCAGAGCTTTGCGGCGCCTGCGCACAGCCAAGTTTATCGTGGTTCCGTTTTCTCGGGGTGCATCCTCTCACTTCCAACTGCGGTGCAAAATCTCGTGAGGTTATTCGGGGGCAGCCACACAAGGCTTCCGACCGCAGGTTACAGGTCACGTTACCTCGCCTCGGCTCTCTGCGGCCTGTTCCCACCGGCCGCCATCGAATCAGCGGATCAGCTGCGCCCTTTTCTCGCCTTGATTCAACCACCAGCCACGACGGCCGCCCGCCTGATTAGGAGGTGTGGTACCAAAGTACCTAACCTATCGCCAATCACCAGCCAATTCTCGATAGATTGTTCGTTCCATCGCCAACCACACTCAATCAACCGGCCAATACCCATATCGCACCACCCCATCGGCACTGACTGACCCACGACCCTGGCCACTCATAGACTGACTGTCGTGCTTTGGTTCTGTCAGTTGACATTCAGTCATTTAACCCTTCATTCATTCATTCGTTGAGTGGTGGTATTGGGCGTGATCGTATCTCTATCCATTCGTTCATACAATTATCCATCCGCTATTCATCATTCTGTTGTCTCGCTGCCCCGCGACTACACCACAAGCGCGACCATCAGCGCAATTACAACCACGACACCGATCAATATCAACAACGGCATTGTGTTCTCGGCGGTGGATCTATAAACGATCTGCTCTGCTACTTATCTCCTTTGACCACAACGTCACCGCCTCCCTGACCAGGCTCGGTGTTTTCTAGTTCTCTCCTTTTCCTTTCTATTTCTTTCCTTGCATCCTCGTCCTCGGCATCCTCCTGCCGCCTCTGCGCAGTTGCAGCCGCCTTCGATCTCGCATCGGCTGGGCTAGCTGCGCTGTGCACAAGCTGTTCAGCTCGGTTTCGCCGAACAGCATGGCAACGAGCTCCGGACGCGACCCGATGCGGTATAGCTCGTCCCCGGACCTGTCAGACCCGCCTTCTATGTTATCCGCACCCGCATCGCCCAACGTGTACGGCCGGTCGAAGGCTGCTACCACCGGCGAGATGGACGAGATTGTTGTCGACTCGACCCGCGTCGACCCGGCTTCCATCAGATACGATGGTTCCGGCCAGCCCATGCTGACAAAGGACGGCCACCCACGCCGGAAGCCGGGTCCGAAGCCCGGCACCAAGATCGGCAAGCGAAGCAGTGCCAACCCGGAGGAGGGCGCTGAGAAGCCGAAGCGCGTTCGGAAGCCCAAGGATCCCAATGCACCTCCCACTCAGCGGAGGCGCAAGAATGCCGCCGACGCCGACGGGAGCGAGCCGAGAGCGCGCGCTGGGAGTGACGGGGCTGGCGCAGGCGCAGGCGCTGCCTCTCGCCAACCCAAGATCACCGAGATGACGACTACGCTTGGCCGCCTCGAGCCCATACCAGCGAGAGAGACCAAGAGGGAGTCCTTGCCGGGGTCCGTGTCCAGCATTCTCAACGCCGACCCGGACGTGCAGCAATCGTTCCATCACCAACAGCCGCCGCCGCCGCCACAGCAGCA
The DNA here is from genome assembly GCA_022539325.1 of Xylariaceae sp. FL0804. Taxonomy (NCBI): domain Eukaryota; kingdom Fungi; phylum Ascomycota; class Sordariomycetes; order Xylariales; family Xylariaceae; species Xylariaceae sp. FL0804. The sequence goes on along the minus strand of JAJKLG010000007.1, from coordinate 1,403,907 downwards.
ACCTCCCGCTCGTCCAAGCATGCCCTCTCGGCCGAGTGGCACTGCTTACGACCCTATTCGCTCTTCTAACTATGATCCGGTGCGGGAGACCATGGTCACACACAACTACTCCAATTCTATCGGCTCTCCTCGGGGCCCTACTTCTTCTACCAACGCCATCAACCGCGCGAGCGCGTCACCGTCTATCGCCAGTCTTGTCGACCCCCCGGTCCACCAGAAGGTCATCTCACCTTCGCCATCTCACAACTCGTTTGCGCCAAGCTCACAGCAGAATCATCCGCCAGCGCAGCCCCACTCGCGCACTCACAAGGAGCCCAGCTCCGTGCCGGCCTCGCCCAATCCACTCCGCAGGGACTTTGCGCCTCCTCCAAAACCGCCCCTGCCGGAACTGAAGAGACCCGTGGGGCCTCTGTCGGCGTCTGTGGCCTCCAAGATCGAGATTCGTCCCACATCTATTACCACTATCGGTGCCAGCGGAGCCAAGCGAACCCCTCCCAAAAAAGGCAGTGCGGCTTCGTCGTCACCTCGCATTCACGCCGCCAAGGATGCGTTGGCGCCTCTCCCCGGAGGAAACGACCGGTCTATTCTCGATTTTGGCAAGGCTGAGCCCGGAAGCGAGCAGGTTGTTCCGTCCATTGTCTTGAACATACCCCTCAATGGGGAGACCAACAAGTATGTCAACTTCATGCGGGTGGCAGAGGAGCAGTATGGTTGGGACGCGCTGCATCCGCGCCAAGCCGAGCACAAGGCCCGCAAGGCACGCATCGCCGCCGCCTCTGCGGCCCTGGCGCAGAACGACTCGAGCCGCGAGGGTGACGAGATGTCGGTCGATGAATCAGACAATGACGACTCTAATGTCGAGATGGGCGGCACGAGTGGCCCCGACAAGCCCGATGGCAAGCCGGCCAAGAAGAAGAGACACTTCAAGGAGGACGAGTACGACAAGGATGATGATTTTGTAGACGACTCGGAGATGTTATGGGAGGAGCAGGCCGCGGCCAGTCGTGACGGGTTCTTCGTCTACTCCGGACCTCTGGTTCCGGAGGTCGAAAAGCCCCCACCTGGACAGTACGTCTCCCACGCTGAAGCCAACCCAGGATCCCGTGCACTAACAGGACGCAGGCGCGACGGCTTACCGAAACGAGGACGTGGCTCCCGCGGCGGACGAGGAGGCAGCCGAGGCGCCGGCACCGGCACGGGAAGAGGTCGTGGCGGCGGCCCCGGCTCCCGCGGAGGCGCGGTGAGAAAGCCGCGCATGACCAAGGCCGACAAGGCCCAGATGGATCGGGAGAAGGCCGAGCGCGAGGCCGCGTTCCTCAAGTCGACCAATGGCGGAAATGGACCGTACAACGTCCTCCACCCCGGCAGTCCCAAGTTTGCCGGGCTTTAGGACATGACCGGCAACTGAGAAGACTTCCGCAGATGGGCGAGAGCGAGTCGCTGCTGCTGCTGTTGCTACTGCTGATGAGATTACTTACTTGTACTTCGTTTGATGGACTTGACTTGAGAGTTGAGAGGTCTATGTAAACAACGAGCCAAGAGAGAGCAGCCGTGTTGGCTTGAACGGACATCCAGCACTAGATCGGATCATTCGGGGGGCCGGCGTGGCGTGGCGTGGCATCATGAAAGGGGGTCCGGCGTACTGGGAATGTGAACGTGTATTAGCTAGCCTACCTTGACGTTGCTTGTTCGGGCTCGGTACCTTGTCCCAGCGGAATGAGAAGCATTTCGATACCATACTCGGGAATTGACTTGTGTAGACAGTATTGTTTGTTCCCTGGACGCGACCCTGTGAGTTAAAGGGGGGTTTCTTTATTGACTTTTCTATCAGGTTCGTCCGGGTGCCTCGCTGAGAGTTCCAAATTACGACCACGATGCCTTTTCCACTGCCTGCCACCCACCCAGCACCGCAAGGCTTCTCTTCCTCCTCCTCCTGCTCCTCCTACATCTCCTCCTTGCTATTCACGCTCTCTCTTCACAAAACACTCTCCGCACATATCTAAATATCTACTTTATACTAGCCGGGCGGGCGACCGCCCGCCCGCCATCCAGCGCGGCCGCGACGGCGTTGACCTCGCTGGCGTGGCGGTAGACGAGCGGGCCCGCGTCGGCCGTGTCGTTGAGGTAGATGGTGAAGCCGTCGTCGTCGTTGCAGCCGTAGCTGTAGCCGCAGTAGCCGAACTGCCAGTAGAAGTCGGGCACGCGCTCGGCGAGGGCGATGGCCTGCCACGTCGACTCGACTTGCACGCGCGCTAAGGACAGGGGGGAGAGGGTGGGGGAAGAGGGGGTTAGTAGGGGTTGGGTATGAGAGTAAGGCTTGGTCGGTCGGGTGAGATACGGGAGCGTACACGAAATGGAATGGTGAAAGGGGGGACTTCCTTCGCGTCTCTGTCGCCGACCGGGGTGGGGAAATGCGGAAGAGGGAGATGGGGAGGGGAAAGGGGGTGAGGAATGAGAGGGGGAGGGGGAGGAAGAACACAGGCAATACGAACTGTAGTTGCTGGGCGCGATGTCGTTGGACGCGCGCGCCGCGGCCGTCAACCACCCGTACTCCTCGTGTATGACCGGCTTGCCGACACGGCGGGCGGCGACGGCGTGGTCGCGGATCCACTGGTTCGTCCACTTTTGTCTTCTATCAGCGGGAGCTGGACAAGGAACTTTCTTCTCCTTTTCTTGCTCTCCTCTCTTTCATTTGTCCTTTCTCTTGAGGGTGGGTGTGAGGGTGAGGGAGCCTTCTCGAAAGAGACACAGAGCCTTAGGTAGAATGAGGTACTCACGGGCACGGTCTTGCTCCACCAGTCCGGGTACGTGTGGAAGGTGCCGAAGTCGATGGCCGGCAGCGCCAGCTGCTCGTCGAAGGCGTCGCCGTCGGTGCCGTCGTAGAAGCCGTCGGTGCTGTTGGGCCAGGCGAAGGCGCCCTCGCCGCCGAGCGTCACCATGTGGTGGGGGTCCTGGCACCACGGGAAACGAGGAGGAGTCAGCGAGTCCGTCTATCGCGCGCGGCTGGCTCTACCTCTTCTCGGCCTGCTTCAAGATGAATGCCGGAGGAAACTCGTCTGGGAGGGGGGGGGGGGGGGGGGGGGGGCTGGGGGCTGGAGGGCTCGAAAGAGCGTCTTTGGGGGCAAGCTGCGCGGAAAAAAGAAAAGGGGGTGGGAGAAGAAGATGGGGTTTTTCTTTTGTGTGTTTCCGCCCCTGTTCCCTTGCGAACACTCACCAGCGATTTGATGTACGAGCTCATCTCGTCGATCCACGCCGTCAGCGTCGCCACGTTGCACGTCCCCGACGTCGGCAGGTTGCGCGTCGCGTCGCCCGAGCACCGCGGCTCGTTGATGAGCTCCCACGCGAAGATGTTGGGCGAGTCACGGTAGCGTTCGACCTTTATTGTTGGGAGGGTTTTAGAATTCAGCTTCATCGTGACCTTCTTGTCTATCTATCCAACGGGGGGCAACAAACTTACCACGGCGCGCACGTAGCGCTTGTAGGCCGCGCGGATGCGTGACGACGTGTAGAAGTCGTCGTGGTAGCGGCCGCCGAGGTTGACGGTGTAGACGTCCATGCCGCCGTAGTCGGCCCAGTTGTTGGTCAGCGTGACGATGAGGCGGCTGCCGACGGCCCGGGCGGCCGCGTGCACGGGGTCGAAGAGCGCGGCGTCGATGGCCGAGGTGCCGTTGGCGTACCACCACTGGAAGACGGCGTCGGTGGTGCCGGCGCCCTCGTCGCCGTACTGCGGCAGCCCGTCGGGCAGCGTCGTCACGTTGCGGTCGTTGAAGCCCCACGTCCGGAACACCTTCAGCCCGGCCTGCTTGCCGGCCGCCAGGCCCAGCTCGACGTCGGTCTGGTTCTGCGCGCGGGGTGGTTGTCAGTGCCGGGTGTAGAGTCAAGCCGGGTGGCTTCTGATCTGTCTAGGCATCTGTATGTGTAGCTTATGCCTGCCTGCCCACAAGGAAGAAGGGAACGGGGTGGGAAAGGCTTACTTGGTTATAGGGGAAGTAGTAGGCATTGCTGCCCGTGAAGAAGAACTCCTCCCCGTCGAGCTCGAAGTGGCCATCCTTGGCCGTTACAAAACCCTTGGGCGTGTCTATGATGTCTTTTTTAGGCAAAGACAAGGTGCCCGTCTCGGCGACCAGCACACCAAGAAGCAGGAGGCGGGAGCTGGAGAGACGCATGATGAATCTAAAGGACGACTTTTTAATACAACTATGATCTTAAGCCAACATCAGAATATGCCCGCCGGCGCGCGAGCGCGAGCTGCGTATTTAAACAGCTGCCGGACCTCGACTGGACCATCGTCCTCTACGTAACCGATGACCGGCCGTCCCCGTAACAATCTCGAACGACTGCAGGCCTTCCCCAACTCTCGGACGAGCCTATGCCCTTTCCATGGCCTCGGAGCCTCTGCACCCGCCGTGCTGGGATGAGGGGACGGGGTCCACGCAGATTGAGCCTCTCCGTGGCCGAGCTCAGGGCCAGTCGGAACACGGCATCGCTGCAGGGGTGCCGGCGTGCAGGCTCCGGCTGTCCGGTGTCAGTGTTGCTCTGAGGGTGCTTCTCCGCATCGGCGCCCCTGCTCTGCCGAGGCGGAGGGGGGGAACGGTTGGGGTAGATATCGCGGTAGTGGTGGGAATTGCTGTGTGGGCCGACGTCTGAAGCGATCCAGCGTGTTGGAGCTTTATTGGCTTCACGGGATGGCATAATTTATGTCGCCAGCTGAAATTTGCCGATTCTCGTCAGGAAGCATGTAGGCGAGAGAACTCTCATGGCGGTTGCAGATTTACATGGTCGAGCTCCGGCGTTGTCAATACCTCCTCACCACTTATTCCATAGCTACGGACCACAGTTGCAAGTCGAATTTCGTGCCACGGTACACTAATTAGAATGGCATCTAGTGGTTACAACACGTCGGTATAGAAGGACAGGTTGGAATTGCTTGATTCACTCACGTCCTCCTGAATATTAAATTATACCTGTGGATTGGCTAGTAGAGCCAATCAAACTGTTGAAATACTTACCTCCGTGCTAGATGGTACCATTTGCTTATAAGAAGTTGGAATTCTTTCGCCTTGGGTTTTAAGTTTCAAGTCGGGTTTTCGCGTTGGTTTAGTCACACTGGTTCATTGAGTTGGTACGCTAACTTTACAGCTGAGCCGACAATAAGCTACCAGCAATATTAAATAATGCCTTGTCCAGTGAAGTCGGTATAAACATATCGTGTAGATTCAGAAAGTACAGGCACATTTACATCTTAGTATTTATTGGCCACACGCTCCTGATGTAAAGAGGCTGTTGCAATAACCAACCTTCTTCGGCTGGAGGACTTGGTTGGACATCATGGGCAGCTTTTGACTGATAGGATCGATTCTTTCCAGCAAGTGGTACTGAACTAACCTCACACTCCATGAACAGAGGTACTCATTACCAATCCGCGAATCCAAGTACTCTCCCCTAACTCACCCGCATTACTAAGTCAGCTAGCACAGCTCTTCCCTTATCCTACTCATAGCAAAGGCAACCGAGCCCGACCCAATCTGAAACTCCCGGTTATCGCGTCCCACGGCCGTCTCATGAAAGCGTCCCATGATACCCATTCAATGTTGATTACCTGCTTCCTCCAGCAAGCCCCTCGCCTTCTGCATCAGCTCCCTCAACCTGTCCGTGCTCTTACTATCCAGAAACTCGAGCACATGCTCCACCTGCTTGCCCTCCGCATCCATCGTCATCACGAATATGTACTCGCCGCGGTACGCCCACTCGTCGTCCTTCTCCTTCCCGGTCCCACTCCCCACGATGCCGGTGTCGGCGTTGGCGTTGGCGCTGGAGTTCTCGCCGCCGCCGCCGCCGCTACCGCGCACCACGGACTCGTGGAACTCGGGCACGGCGTCGCACCAGCACGTCACCTGGCGCAGCGTCGGGTTGACCCACACGCCGCCGGCGCGCGGGACCGGCGGGAACGCGCGCACGACGGTCCGCATCGAGGCCAGGTGCGCGTCCAGGTGCGCGCGCGTGTGCGGCGCCAGCGCCGCCAGGCCCACGGAGGCGGGCGCGAAGACGTGCGTGAAGCGCGGGCTGAAGAGCGCCGAGGAGGGCGCGGTGTCCATCGCTCGGAAGACGTCGAGGAAGGCGCGCGCGGTGGCCTCCAGCACGTCGGTCGAGGGGGTGGGTTGTTGTTGCGGTTGGGACTGGGATTGGGACTGCATGGCTGGCTGAGTGGGGTGGATGAGATGGCTGATGTAGAGTGGGATCAGTATGTATGGAGATGAGTTAAGGCTGTTGTCAACTGCACGTGTGGAATCAGCGCGACTTTTGAGGGCAATCAAGAAGGATACTCTAGGAAGATCAGTCATAGAATATAGAGTCAGATGGCGGTCTAGTTATAGAGAAGAGGTGCTCGGCTTTAAGTCTTATGTACGATCAAACAGAGGATACAGAGTTGAATGGACGTCTCCTCATAGAAAGGATGTACTTGGACTTGATCATATGTACGATTAAACAGATATTGCGGATTCTGATGGAGGTCTGCGTATAAACAGGCGGTGATCGGACTTAAGTCGTATGTACGTCGTAACTTATACCCGTTCCGGCTCCGAAATATCTTATACCAACCATAGTCAGTCCATGAGTATATAATCGCATCCATTTATCCGACTATCCAGGTCGGGGCAGATGGATCACTCCATGTCCCAAGCCCGGGAATGGGAATACTAAGCAGGAGATGGGCGAGTCGGGGATAAATACGGGTATAGACTCGAAGTCAGTGATATAACTAAATCAATGCCAGAGTATGGCATAGAGCGGCGTGAGGATAAAGAGTGACCACAGAAGCTATGTCTTTAAGAGCTGGCTATATCATACAATCATGGAGTATCGGTAAGCGCAGAGTCTACATCGATAAAATGAATCCTACAGTGTCACTTTCATCACAGATGTCGCGGCCATGGGCCTTGGCTTCCTCTATCATGGGGAAGCATCAAGGAAAGCGTACAGGCAAATGTAGACAACACACAAAAGCTATGGATGACTTTGGCTTGGAAAACATCGATCAACAATACTCTGGTGTTATGTGGAGAGGTAGGATTGTAGCTGTGACAGCTGATAAGAGGTTATGCTGGTCACTTTCATTCAGAGCATTCGTTGCAACTAAACATTGCAGAACATAGAACTGCCTCAGGGTCAGAGGCAGGTCGAAGATGACAGGCTCTATTACAAGTACCAGGTTCCTTGAAATAATGTAAAGGTAACGTGTCAGTCACCCAGAGACGAAATTTTGTGTTATGCCGGTACAGAAGCAACTATGTTAATTTAGTATCGCATCGTTGATCAAAAACCTTACCTTCCCAAAGCAGCAGCCACCACTAAGACATATATCTCAATAAACAATCAGAAAAGATGGCTCTGGGAAGACTACTGCCGAAAGTGGGCGTTTGGCAGCCTGCCGCGGTATCCTGTGGTGTTTTGATGTTCGCTTCTGACATGAGGATGAAAGAGTATAACATTACTAGAACATGCTCAGATACAAGGTACTTGTGGCTGGTGACGACCCCTCAGCCCCTCCACGATTAGAAATGCCAAGATTTCGCGGTAAGCGACCACCCCACACAACGAGCACCAAAAAATCTACTCTGGGCCGCCAATCATCGTCACCGATACCAATCCACCCAAGCCGACTTATCCAAAACTTTTTGGCCGCCTCGACTTGACGCTACACCATCACCACCAGCTGCCACCACCACTATCACCGGCGAGACTCACTCCTCCTGCGGATAATCCTCAAGCCAAAGGCTACTGACCCTATAAGTCCGCAGACGTCATTCAACATGGAGGATTCTTCGTTGAAGGTTCGCACGTGCCCGTTACCCCGCTGCTTGCCGCGCAGTGCACATGCGTCTGCCTTGACCAGTGACTGACGTCTGATGAAATGGCAGGAGCGTCTCCTCAACTCGCAAAAGTCATTCGATGGCTTGCTATCTCTGATCCCGGCCAAGATGTACTACGGAGAAGACACAAGTGTATGTAGTCCTCGTCCCCATCGCCGTGCTCGAATCGCTTCTGCTTGCTTACCAGCACGTGCTCTTGCAGGATCAATGGCAGAGGAAGAAACAGACCAAGGCCCAGGCTGCCGAGGCTCGGCGAAACAAGCTCGATCCTGACAGCGAGCTGAACCGGAGTGTCAAGGAGGTTATGGACGAGCAGGCACGCAGGAAACGGAAGCGCGACCAGATGCCCGACCCTGACGAAGATTGGTCAGACGTCGATGGGATCGAAACTGAGAAGCCTGGCCAAGGCATGCAAAAGAAGAGCCATAAGGACAGCAAGAAGCACAAGAAGATGGAGGACGAGGAGCCAGTCATGACGGAGGAGGAGCGGCGCAAAGAAGAGAAGAAGGCGGCCCGGAAAGAACGCAAGGCTGAGCGGCAGATGCTCAGAGAGGAAGAAGCTGAGTTTCAGCGACGGTCTATCAAGGGCGTCAACAAGATCAAGCTCGGCCCTCGAGAGCAAAGAGGGGATACGACCGCTGCCGGCAAGCCGACCGAGCCGAATGGCGTTGCAGAGACGGAGGCTTCGGACGACGAAGATGGTGGAGAGGAGGGCGGTGACACGGACGGCGATGAAGATCAAGTCGTCGAGGGTGAGCAGCAGTCGCCGTCCGAACCTTCGGCGACATCGGACCCCCAATCTCCCGTCTTCGATACAGACGGCATACCTGCTGATTTGGCCGGTCAACCGGCCAGTACGACAACATCCGTATCCTCAACTGTACCTCCCTCGGAGAAGCCGAAGCATATCAAGGTGCCAGCTGACACAGAGGCGCTTCGTATACGGCTAGCTGCCAAGATACAGTCGCTTCGAGATGCTCGCAAAGCAGACAGCAAGCCAATCCGCACCCGGCAAGAACTAATCGAGTCTCGTCGCCTTAAGCAGGCGGAGCGCAAAGCACACAAGAAGGAGCTGCGAGATAAGGCGCGAATAGAGGCCGATCTGAAACGAGAAGAGGCTCTGGCGTCGGCGCGCAACTCACCACTTGGCATGCTGAGCCCGGTCGTGGATTTGGAGAACACCAATTTTGCGTTTGGCCGCGTCGGTTTTGGTGACGGAACCCAGCTGTCGCACGATCTCACTCATGTGCTCAACAAGGGCAAGAAGAAGGGACCGTCGGATGCCAAGACTGCTCTTCAGAAAGTTCAAAATCAGAAGAAGAGACGGGAAGAAATGAACGAGGAAAAGCGCAAGGACGTCGAGGAGAAGGATACGTGGCTCACCGCGAGGAGGCATGCCGAAGGAGAGAAGATCAAAGACGACGAAAAGATGCTGAAGAGGGCGGTGAAGCGCAAAGAGACTGCCAAGAAGAAGAGCAGCAAGGAGTGGGCCACCAGGAAGGAAGGCGTCGCCAAGAGCATGAAAGACCGCCAGAAGAAGCGCGAAGAGAACATCCGCAAGCGACGAGACGAGAAGCTTCTTGGTAAGGCCGGCAAGAAGAAGGGGGCCAAGAAGGGCAAGGGCCGCGCCGGCTTCGAAGGCGCCTCCATCGGCGGTAAGAAGAAATAAAGGTGCGATTCCAGGGGTCCGATAGACTAGAGTGTGAGTATTCCCAGTCTCGGGCTACGAGACTCGGGTCAACTCGGTCATGTACACACTATTATGTGTAGCAGCGGAATCTGAGTCCTACGACGGAATATGTCGGGCTGACACTTTCTGCGAATGAATGGGAACGAACTTGCTCCCTCATGACGTGTACCAATTCTCTACTTGCATTCAACCCCTTACGGCTTGCAACTATCGACAGATACCTTTGACTCTCCATTTCGGGTGGCCATCGCGAGACGCTTCTTCGGGAGAGGCCCCCCTACCTCAATCTAGCTTCCATTATTAACATTACACGGCTTACACTTGACAAATTTGGCGGCGCTTTGGAAGAAGACGACACCCACGCCCTCCAGTCGCAGCCTCTATATCTGCAAGAACATTCCATACTGCTCTCTGCTTCATAAGTCAGTCACAATAAGGTCTCGAAGAATCCTGACGTGCAGATACCGAGCTTTGAACCCCTGTGGCGTGAAAGGAGATACTGGAGTGGTCGGCGGCGCGGGATCATCGGGCTCATGATGCCTCGACCTCGGTTGCGTCAACACGCGACGCTATCCCGCAACCATCCCCGTGTCTCGGGTATGCTCGTTATCGCCGACTATGTGCAAGGACACGTCAATCATAGTCGTCGTGGACCCCATGCTCGAGCCGCTCCGGCCCCTCGCTCCCGCCTCGTCCGGAGCGCCGACAGCAGCGGCCCCCGCCGCCCACCGGCCCCGCCAGCGCCTCCAGCGTCTCCACCACACCCCGGTCGAAGCGCCGGGTATCCTAGGCGAGCTGCCGCGCCCTCCGCAGCCACCATCCCCCGGGTCCCTGCAGCAGCAGCAGCAGGTCCGAGCCCGGCACCGCGGCCGCACGTAGCTCATCGCAGGCAGGTCGCACAGCACGCGGCCGCGCCGGTGACCGCCCACTCTAGGTTCCCGCCCCCCGCGCTCGCGCCCCGCCAGCAGCGCGTCCCGAGACGATGTGCGCGGCAGCCGCGTCTTGAGGCCCCGGCGGTGCACCGCCACGCGCGTCGTGCTGTTCCCCGCCACCGCCGATGCTGATTCTGGGCGTCTGCTGCGTGCAGAGGAGCAGCGGATGTTGGTCGATCGCGGTCCGTGATCCTGGCGGTGGCGGCGGCGATGACGGTGACCCGTCTAGAGCCACATCAACAGTGTGTCACCAACACACAACTCTGCAAGATCCCCTACTGATTTCCTGTGCTTATAGGCCCAGGAGTGGGTGCGACAGCGAGGTGAGTGTAAGATACATACTGGTAGGTAGGCGCAGCGGAGTGCAACCTGAAAGACATGGGAATAGAATTTAAGAGTGTTTCATAACTCTCCCTTTGTCGTGGCAACTTGAAAGAGATAGTGCAGAACAAGTGCTCTTATCCCTTCCACTTGATGGGCAAAGTGAAAGACATCGTGCTGTATCAGTTAGGCTTATTAGTGCTGACCCGAAGCTTTTCTCCAGTAGCACAGCAACTATATCAAAGGTGCTGCCGGACACCTTAATTCAACCACTTCCCTTGAAGAAGGACGTGTAACTCATAATTCAGCAGCGTGTGTACCTCAGCAGCATACCTATTCCGGCAAGTTATACACTACGGTAAGTCATACATTACTAGTACTATCCCTTTACCCAGCAGACACGCAATGTCTTCTGTTTCCCCTCCTCCTCCTCCGGGACACCCCAGTGGGCCCCGCGACAATGCCGCGGTTCTCCGCAAGATCCACGCCGGGCTGACGACGCTTCGGAAGGACATGACCGCGCTCCAGAACCGGCCGTCCGCGTCCGCGGCTGCGGAAGCACACGTGGCGGCGGCGGACTCGCAGGCACAGGATGGCGACACGCAGGGCCCGCGGCCGGACCCGGACTGCGACCAGGACCTGAGCGAGGTGCTCGGCATGATGGCCGAGCTGGACCAGATCCTCGAGACGGTCGGCCAGGACTGCGACCGGCTGCAGGCCGAGAACGCGCAGCTCGTCGAGGCCAACGCCCGGCTGGAGCTGCGCGTGGCCGAGCTGCTGGAGAGGCAGAAGCAGCAGCAGCAGCAGCCCCGAACTCCCACCAGCCCCGTCGTCGTGGCGCCCCGGCTCGACGACAACCCGAGCCCGACGGGCCTCGCGCACCGGTCGCGCCCCAGTCTGCTGGGCCGCCCGACGACGACGACCCCCCGGCTCGCGCAGCCGTCGTCGTCTGCGAGGCCGAGCGGACTCGCGCAACCTTCGCGGCCAAGTGGACTCGCGCAACCTTCGCGGCCGAGTGGACTCGCGCAGCCGTCGTCGAGGCCAAGCGGGCTTCAGCAGCCGTCGACGTCGAGGCCGAGCGGACTCCAGCAGCCGTCGAGGAGGCTGAGCGGGCTCGGCGGCAACAGGGGAGGCCGGGGGCAGTGAGGAGGAGAGAGAGCCTAGGACCGACAGACTGACTACGGCGTGATACGCTTGGGTCTGCTGGCAGGCTCCGAGTGTGACCATGATAGCCGTTAGTGTACTCCATACCGGGGTTTTCAATGTGTAATACTTTTCAACACCACGTTAAGGGCTTCCTACTCATGTAAGTTGGCGTAAAGTAGGAGATTCCACCTAATGTTGACTATTTTTGTAATTATATCATTGAAAGAAATGACTTACCACTTTATATCTGCAAGACGAGCTATACCACTTGGCACATCGTAACAGCTAAATGATTGAGTAGGGGCGTGTTCTAGCATTTGCACTATCTCGAGTTACATATTCTGGCGAGAAGTGTCCTGATTCATCCCCATAGGCGCCGGAGGCGCTCCTGAACCGGCAGCCCTATTCGTGCCAGTATCAAGGCCAAGCCGTAGCCGTACGGCAGGAGTAGACGCAGATCACGGCGGGAATTCACCAGAAAGGCACCTTTACAGAGGCATGTGTGCTATCGACACTATCTCCTCCGGTGGGACTCTCTTTCGCGTCTGGCGATCGCTGTCTGGGCTGAGTCAAGTTGTTGGTCTCATCGCTACTCGGGAGATAGATGATAATGGGAAGTGTTAGAACACTGAGGGCAATCTGGTTCAAACAGAAACCACTTTGCCAGACTCCCAAGCCGGTATCATTACCAGAGTAGAGATTGGTTGAGAGTTGCGACCAACAGCACTGTACAGGCTAATCGGCTTGGTTCATTAAGTTGGGCGACTCCATCGGACGATGCTACGGAATGGTTGTCTCGGCACTCTAGGTACTTATAATTACGATACTGGTATATATCCTTAAGAACAATCGGGTTACCTCAACTTGGTCAGCATATCTAACTACTTTATCCATCTACTTGATATTTCGTAAGCCCCCTTCTTCCATAGTTAACAAGCAGCTGCGCAGGCAATAACTTCGCTTCTCGAACCCTAAACACCTGATGGCAGCCACCGCCTAAGACCCATAGGCTGAATGTTGTTTTCTGCAACTTGAGGTTAATGCTAACAATCACAGTTGATTCTGCCACAGGGAACCATATGAATCCTGCGTGTACAGAATCGTACTTACATCCCAGTTCTCACAAGTTCCACTCCTCTGCGGAATCTCTTTTTGGGGCGATGAAGTCATCAACGGTAGGGTTCCGTGGAATCTGAGTCGGTGCTTGATGTTCCACCGTCCTTGACTCCACCAGGAATATGAAGGTCTCTAAGCAATAATCTGCCTTAAGCATCAGGCAGCCCCGTTCATCGATAAACCAGGTCGTCTGCCCTTCCTCTTTCCATGGTACAGCATCGTGTCCCGCTCTTTGCATCCTCTCTTCTCTGATCACATCGCTGATGTTGTCGTCACCCTTCATAATATGTAGCATGACATGCTCATTTGCGGCAAATGCAGAAGCGTATACCCCCAGGACTTTAGCTTTTGGATAAAGCCATTGGCCATAACGGTGCATCGTTGCGATAAAGACTGTTGGTCTGTCATTCGCCGACGCAGACTGAGAGCCCCCGGACTCGCGTGTCTTGAGGACGGCTTCAAGGAACTCTGCCGGACATGGCTTCCATCTCTCCGCCCACTCGATGTCTTCTTCTATTTTGATTCTCTTTTTCTTCGGATCCAAGTTGGTCGCTGGGCCTGACATGGCTTCGGATGAGCTGCGTTGCCGTTTCGCAGAAGCTGCTGACTTTGCAGCACTCGGGGGATGATCGATGGGGCTTCCCATTTGTTCTGAAGGTGCGGGAGGTGTTGATGTGAAAATTGTAAAGCATGGTTGCAGCGTGTCGAAAGTACATATACCCGATATGAGGTGACCTGCAAACCTGAGTGGGGGGAGAGGGGGCTTGAAAACAGTAAAAACTTGAGTTATCATGTAGCTTATTGATAGGTCGAAAAAACTTGTTTATTTCTTTGTTCAGACGGTTGACGGTTCGATAGAAACACATAATGATCCATCAATCCGGTGATCGTGCAACTTGCGAAGGGGGTAAGGCAGCTTAGTCTACCCTATCAGTGCCCGATATCAAGCAAGAACCAGGAAAGTGAGGGGATAATCCAAAGATCTTATCCCTTCTGTCAAAAAAATGTCTATCTCTCGTCTAAGTTGATCACCGAATTGGCCCGTCCCTCTCGTGCCGCAGAATCCTATTCGCAGCACGCCCACATTGTGAGGACAGCACGGGAGCAAACTTTGCCCAAGTGGCAATGCTTAATCGCCTTCGCCGCAACATCTGGTGGAAACTTCTCGGGGAAAGCGGGAAACAACAAGGGTCTCCATCTGATCGGCCCCGCTGTGCGCTGCCAAACGGGGATCGTTGCTTATCAGCGGACAAGCCGCGATCTGCAAGCCGGATCTTCTCCGCAATGACAGTGCCGTAGTCCGGACCTATCACTTGTCCGTACGAGCAGTCAAACCCACGAACCCGGTCCTTGGATCTTCGCTCAGCCAGCAACAACCCAAGAAAAGTCTGAAGTCGACATGCGCTGCACCATCCATGCCCTCCTGGCTTTCGCCGCAGCTGTTGCGGCTCCAAGTCCAACGCTGGCCGGCCCCCAGGACCAGCGTCCGCTCACCGCTCCGGAAGCGTCGGTGCCCGTGCGTGCGCACGACTACGTCGGCCCGGAGAACGGCACCTTGTTAGTGGTGGGAGGCGGCGACCGTATGTAACTCTTCAACACGCATTTCTGCCCTTTCGCCCTTTACAAAACCTTCGTTTCTCTATTCGCGGGATCTTGAGGTGCCTTGACCATGATTCCCGTACCCCGAGACGGACCTCTAAAAAGCAGAAGAAAATAAGAGAAGAGGCTTAGGTATCAGACCCAGTCGAACGCACCACTAATTCAATCTCCCGCAACCCATCGCCGTGTCCACCCAGTAAGCGACGCCATCTTCACCCGCTTCATCGCCCTGGCGGGCGGGCCCTCCGCCCCCTTGGTGGTGGTGCCGACGGCGGGCGGCGACCCGGCCGGGTACGGCCCCGACGCTTGGCCGGCGCCGGCGCTGCGGCGGCTCGCCGGCCCCGCCGCCCGCGTCGACGTGCTGCACACGTACGACCGCGCCGAGGCCGACACGGAGGCCTTCGTGGCGCCCCTGCTGCGGGGCGGGGGCGCCCGGGGCCTGTGGTTCGCTGGGGGCCGCCAGTGGCGCCTCGTCGACGCCTATGCCGGCACGCGGGCCGAGGCGGCGTTTCGCCGCGTGCTCGAGGGGAGCGGTGGTGGCGAGGGGGAAGGAGGAGTCATCGCCGGCACGTCGGCCGGTGCCAGCATCATGGGCTCGTTCCTCGTGCGCGGCGACACCGAGACGAACCTGAAGCCCGTGGGCGACCACACCGTCGGCTTTGGGTATATGAAGAACACAGCGAGTGAGTGGGCCTTTGGATTCCCCCCCCCCCCCCCCGATATGGAGCTTGATGAGGTGGAGCGTGGTCTTGAACATTGCTTATTCACTTACTCTACCCACTCTCTGGTTTTTCTTTCTTTCTTTCTTATCCTTCCTTTTTTATTGGAAAGACTCCCTTTAGAGGCGCGGCCGTCGGCTGACCGAAGAAATCGCAGTCGACCAACACGTGCTGGTACGAAACCGCCATTTCGACATGTTCGAGGTCCTGCGGGACCGGCCGGAGCTCCTCGGCTTCGGCTGCGACGAGAACACGGCCCTCGTCGTGCACCGCAACGCCGCCCACGTCGAGGGCGCCTCGTACTGCGTCATGTACGACGGCGGGTTCTGGTCCCGCGAGGGTGGCGAGCATAAGAGCCCGCCGGGCCCCGAGTCGGTCTTCTACTTCCTGAAGGAAGGCGACCGCTACGATCTCGGCGCCCGGAAGGTGGTGGAGCAGGGTCAAGCAGGGCTTACACTTTAACAAGCGCCTCAGCGATATACCCGGCTTGGAATTTCCCAGATTCATACGTAAATCTGAGTCTTCTAAACTGGCTCTTTGGTGTCAATTTATCTGGCAGCCGATATAGATATATTGACTTCGGACTGACCGCAAATTCGGATCAGGTTGATGTAAACTCTCAGGTCCATGTACTAAACCCCCTAGGTTGTGGTTGGGGCAACCTTGTTGGGAGTTCGCAGCCTCCATCAAACACCTGTGCCAGTCTATTGATCTATCCCAGGCTGTTGGGAATCCACCGGATCCACGGATTGTCGACACTAAAAGTCAGAACGCCTTGCCAGGTCCTAAACAGAAACAAGGAACGGCCAAATTTCGTGTACTCCATGCAACTATCCAATAACTCAACACAGCGGATAAGGGAATTCCAGGCGATCAGGTATATCGTACACCTTATGTTCCTGAGTAGCCGTGAATCTCGTCGACTGGACCGGATACCTGCCTCTCAGACAGGGGCAAGGTGTCTTCAGCGCGATCGAGCGCGCTGAGAATGCTCCTTACGCCCCACCAGAGGGCAGTCGACAGAGTCAAGCAGGGGACCAGGAGCGCTGTGACGAGCCCTAAGAAACCAGCGCATCGACCAGAGCCAAAGAGTCTGGTGCATTCTGACATTCCGCGGTCGTCACGAGGGTGACCTAGTGACGACCGCGCGAGGCCAAGGTCGAGTATGATCAGGGCAATCCCGACGGCAAAGATGAAACTGGTGTGCACAGGTAGTTAGCTACCAAGACATTCGTCCCAGCACATGCCGAGGTGGGATGTATTCACAGTCTTCGCTGCTGGAGCCTGAGGCTTTCGGTCTCTTGATACAGCCAGATGCAACTGTAAGCAAGGCAAGGCAGCCCAGCGCTGGTGAAGGTTACCGGTAAGTTAGAATATACGCTGATCAAGATGACGCTAGGGATTTCGTAGGAAAATGAACGGACGTATAACGTATTATGAAAAAGGGGTACTTACCTCATCGCGGCATGAAGGCCGCCGCCATCCCCAAAGGCCTGGAACGCATAGGCGCAAAGAAACAAAAGAGATGCGACGGCATACCAGAGTTTCTGGTTTCCCAGCAACAGGGCGCAGATTGGCCATGCTATGGATAGAAGGGCCATGGACGCATGCCATGGCCATTCTGCTTCCGGGGTGGCTGCCGGCTCAGTCCCAATATAGCCAGGCACTCTGTCGGCTGTGGAACCTGGAAGTGCCAGCAGGATAGCCAAAAACCGGAGTGCACGTGTAGTCTGGGGCCGGGGTCTTAGACTGGGCGCTTGTGGAATCAGAGAGGAAAGGCTGTCCAGCAACGCGATTCTGTCTTGCGACAAGGAGAGAAGCAGGTCGCCGCCATACTCGGAGCTCGACCTTGGGCCCGCGCGGGTCTTCGTCGAGCTCCAGGCCGCGCGGCTGGTTCGCCTGCGGAAGGCCGCGTCCCAGGTCCGGCTCGTGACGATCCCCTCCCGGGGCGTCGGTCTGGTAACGAACTCCCTGTGCTCTGCGCAATGACGATCCATCATTGCATAAATCCTCTCCACTTGGGCCACAAACTGTTGTCGAGGCTCAGAAGTGTCTGGGTCGACTGCTGACCCCGGCCGTCGAGCTGGATGATCCGAACAGGTAATGGTCATGAATTAGTAGTATACCGAGAATGGGTTCTTTTGCCGTAAAGACCGGTAGGACTGGTCCCAAATCAGCAGAGATCTCCAACCTTAGGGACTATTGCTTCTTTGCTCACGGGTGGTAATGTTCTTCGACGTGTCGGGCGACGATACAGTTACTGAATCTGTCTCGTAGCTCGTCGAGCTTTGCGTAGTGGCCCTTGCCAGGGCCTTGGAGGGTAGGGAAGATATAATTCTGGTCTTCGTTGCTGCTTATACTCTGACGAGCCTCAGTGGCTTAACGCCGAGGATTGAACAGAATCCACCCGATATTTCGACGTCTTGTGTGTTATTGTACCCTGCACTTATCTGAGCATAGGCATCCAGGAACAACGATACAGCTGGAACACGACGGCGGTTGTCGTAGGTTAATGTGTCACGGAGCCCAAGATGAGGTCGGCGATGAAGATGGAATCATAAAAATTATATGTGCAGCGAGATGCTGGCACGCCTTCTTCCTGATATATACTGCAGTTGGAGGCTTAAGTAACCGGCCACCCCCAGGCCTACTAGGAATTTGTGGGGAGGATCTGGGAGAGGGACCGGGAGGTCCGGCCGGGTCCCTGACCGGGCGCTCGGTTCACTGCCCTGGGGCTGTGTGTGGGTGGGTCCAGGGTCGCGAAACACCTGAGACGAACCGCTTATTAGTGGTTCTCGGGGACGTGGCCACCAGTGGTGCCAGCTGGCTCAGCTCGCCTGCATAGCTACCCGTAGTTGACACCAAAGCCTACAGGCTAACTCGACCGTAGAAAGCCATGGCTGGGAGTCCTAGATCACTAGACTCGCCAGGCAACCATTGATAGGTAGGGTCAGCCTGGCTCTGGCTCGGCTCTGGGAAAGACTCCTCCGAAGAGGCTGGCCAACCAGGCCAAACCAACCCATCTCACGCCCCGACATCCTCGTCCACCAGTATTATCAAGAGGAGAGAAATATGACGTTGCCTGACATCCAGCGCTCACCCAGACCGACAAGAAATAGTCAATGGCGTTGAAAGCGATAAACTCTTCGTGGACAGTGCGGACAGTGCGTCAAGGCACTCCCGTTATCCCGAACGACAGTACCGAAGCGAGACCAGCTTTCGATGAACGGCATTCGCTCCCGCTATGCTCGGCGAGGCGTGCCAACAATGGCTCCTTATTCAACAGACCAGATGCCCACCCGGCGGCGCAAAGGCGACCCGACAGTTCATCACGGAGCGTCCTCGTAGAGATACTCGCAGCTGCGGCGTCTTGTCCGCTGGCCTTCATCGTTGGCCCGTCCCTGGCATCGTACCGGTACGCTGGCTCCTCGTCGTCTCAGAGCACCGAGGGCGCAAGCCGCACCCTTTCATCACTCCAGGTCAGTCCCCAGATTGTCACTCCAGGTCAGTCCCCAGATTGTCACTCCAGGTCAGTCCCCAGATTGTCACTCTAGGTCAGTCCCCAGATTGAGAGAGAGGGGCACGAACGACAGAACGAGGAACTGACTGTCTCCAAAGCATCTCCATTCCATGCTGCCCTCCGCGGCCGCGTCGGGATCTCGCCCGCAGAGGGTGTCGTCTACCGGGGCGGTCGTCGCGTTACACGCGTACTGCCTGTCCACACTAGTCCTCCAACAGAGCCGCAAGGACGACCGTTTCCAGATGCGCGTCCTGCAGGCGACTCTTGTCGTCGTCCTATGTCTTCTATGGGAGGCGATGGTCATCCGTCAGGAATCAGCAGCGGATACGATGGTTGTTGGAGCGGGCGTGATACCTCCGTTGGTGACGGGTGCGTTGGTAATTAGTGCGATCGCTCATGAGCTGCTGAGATGCATGCGCGGAGGCAATGGGGTCCCAGCTGGGGATGGCGTTCCGTCCAAGCCAGACGATAGTACGGCATATCCTGAGAAGACTACACCAGAACTCGGACTTTAGGATTCCTTATGGCTTTGGGGGTCAGGGGCTTGGTTGGATCTGCGCACAGATAGGGAGAGTGGACAAGTTCTCTCTTGCAAGAACAGACAGGAAACAATACCTAGTTCCAAGATGCGACATAACATGACAATGAGGATGGTAGATGGTTGGCACATTTAGACACTGAGGCCGAATGACTCGGAACGGTATATGTAAGTGAAGTGGTAGAGATAGGGGGGGTTGCTAGTTCCACAGGTGGGTCAGGTCCACCGGTGGGTACCTATTCATTGTATCTTTCGACGAAGCTACATTCCGGTATCGAATACGAAAAATACAGGTAGTTGCTCGTTGGGTTATTGGGAGTCTTGTCGGGTTGTGGAATTCTGCTCGCGGCCCAGTAGGTTTTGGTTGGCTGTGGGTGGTGGTGGTTGTGGTGTGGTGGTGGTTGTAGTGGTGGTTGTGGGCCGTGTTGTGGTTGTGGTGGTGGGGCTCGGCGGCGAGTGGGCAGAGACGTATGCTGCTGCTCCACCAAACCGCATCGTGTCGTTTCACGCAAGGACGCCCAGTTGACACGCTTTAGTTACCAGGGAGCAAGAATGAGACTGCCAGGACTACATACAAATTATCCTAGTCATGTCAGCATACGCCGCGGCAGATACCCCGGCGGCAAACCCGTCGACCTACTTGTACCCGTGGACGAGTCCCATTGAGTCTATCGGCGGCTTTTAATGCGCGTACTGTACATGATGGTATCATCGCCCCTTCACCTTCATCTGCGGTAGTCCTACTCCTCTGGGCCGTCCATTCCCGGGCCGGGACCGCCTTGCCGGCCCATCTGCCGCGCCTTGAGCATCTCGTCGCACAGCAGGAGGTTCGAGGCGATGCTCGACGACGACGCGACGCAGTTCCGTAATACTCTGAACGAGTCGAACACGCCCTCCTGCTCGGGGTCCATCGGCTCGCCCAGCACGAGATCGAGACCCACGACGTTGCCGTCGGCGTGCTCGTCTTGTAGTAATGCAACTGGAGCGGAATTAGTTCATCACTGCTACTGGAGAAAGTCCGGAGGGCCCATCACTCACGTGCATCCTGGATGTCATGACCGGCGTTCGCCGCCAGCGTCTTGGGGATGACCAACAAGGCGTCGGCGAACGCGTCAACACCCCATTTGGCCTTGCCCTTGACCGTCTTCTTGAACGAATCGCTCTTCAGGTGCGCTGCGCAGGCCACCTGGAAGGCACCTCCACCAGGAACGACACTCTTGTCGACAATCATGTTGTAGACACTTCGCAGACCATCCCGAACGGCGTCGGTGATCTGGGTGATGGTGTGTTGGTTGGGGCCCTTGATCATGAGCGTTACCGACTTGGGTTCCTTGACATCCTCGATAAATGTGTACTTCTCCTCGCCCAGCTGCTGCTCGTATACCAAACCGGCCCAGCCCAGGATGTCCGGTGACAGGTCCTCAACGCTATTTTGCGCCGTACCGCCGCAGATGAGCTGTAGCCTCTCCATGTTTCGGCGCTTGGCTCTGCGCAGGGCAAAGATGCCGTTCTTGGCCAGCACATCCAGGGATAGAGGGTCAATTCCCTTCTGGTTGACGATGACGAAACTCTTCTTCGGGTCGTTCCCGCACACTTCCTTCTTGAGCTCGACAACCTTCTTCAGCTTAGCATCAACAAAGCGGCGCTCACTCTCGACCAGCTTGTCGCGTTGCTCGGCGCTGGAGTAGAAGAAGCCCGAGTTGATCTCCGACTTCTCGTACTCCAAGCTCACATTCATGGTCAGGATGTACGCATTTTCCAGCCTCTTGGGCATGTCGGGGTGCCGAGCGCCGTGGTCCAGGGCGAGGCCGCGGATGAGCTGGGTATCTGAGGCCGTCCGGTGCTGCATCTTCATGATCTCCACCATGTGTAAGTCGGGCTTGGCGGGGGCCTGATAGATGGACAGGACGGCATCGACGATGTCGGGTGTCAGCTTCTTGGCCAGGTTGGGGTTGAGCTTGGTCGAAAGCGAGGTGCGGGCGACGGAGAGCAGCAGCTCTCGATCGACCTCTTTGGGGAGCTTGAACTTGTCCAGGAACTGCGACGGAGTGAGCGACGGGCCAGACTACTCGGGGAGAGGGAGGGGGCGCGCACCTTGAGCGACTCGTTCTTTGCTATCTCGAAGCCTTCAGTGATGATGCGGGGATGTAAGCCCTCCTGGATGTATCGGTCTGCCTGCTTCAGCAGCTCTCCCACCAGCAGCACAACCGACGTGGTCCCATCGCCGCAGATGTCGTCCTGGGCGGTTGCGGCTCGGGCAATCATGACGGCCGTGGGGTTCTGTATTTGCATCTCTCGCAGCAGGACATTGCCGTCCTTGGTGAGTTTGATCTGGTGGCGCGGGTCAGTTCGGGTGGTCTTGCCGGCGGTAACTTGGAGGGGTATGTACTTGACCAGCCCCATCCACAAGCCTACGCATGTCAGTCAGTCTCGGGTCGAGGAGAGAGGTAAATGGTAGTTGGGGGGACGTACATCTTGATAGTGCCAAGAGGTCCGAGGTTGGACTTTAGCACATCCTGCAAACCTTCACCGGCGCTGATGTTGACCTTGAGAGCCTCGCCCCGCCGCTGCCTAGCTGTCAGCTCGACCGTATGATGACGATGCGGTGGGATGATTTGGGATGGCGGCGATTGAACATACCCGAGACTCGGCCTTGGGGTTGAGAAGTTGCGCCGCAGACATGGTCGCGTCGCAAATACGGTGTCCGGGAATATCTCGAGGACGATGTGGAGTGGAGAGGAGAGTGGTAAACACAGGCACAGCAGCTCGTGGGTTGAAAGCTCTCAAGGCGGGTCGCGATCCTGAACTTTTCCTGCGTTGCAGCAGCCTTGTCGGGCCTGGGAGCTTGAGGGCCAGGTGCAGGGCAGCCTGCGTCAGCTGGCAGCAGGTCTTCACAGCTTCTTATCTTATCCGTCGCTATCTTATCACTTACAGCTTAGAGGTACTCCGCAGGTACGGAGTACAGATTCTACGGAGTATCTGTTTACCACAATCGCGAGCCGAATATCAAGCAATTTCGCTTGTGCAAACAAAACACATTCTTTTCTGTCTTCCTGTCTGTTCGCATTGCGTTCTCTCATAATTGCGTTCTTCTCAACTGTTGCTGGAGTCCTCAAAGATTGATGTTGTCTTGGGACGTCGAGAGACCATCCGACTGTGGCTCAGTTGGTTAAGGGGTCATACCGGTACCTATCGCTACTGTGGCTTGCCCTTCGATTGAAGACATCGTTGCGGCACAAAACGTGGATTAACCAAGCAGTACATAATCAGTACAATTTAGTAATTTGAAACAAACTTGTCTCTCCATGATCATATCGAATCAATCCGTATGCAATCTGCCAATTACTGCTTGCGTTGGTAAATGCTATTTGCAGGACTTATACCAAAGCCGCGGTTGATCTAATGGGAATTAAGGGGTTGTAATGTGGCTGAGCTATGGGCAGCGGCGCAACGAGAAAAAACCCGTGACCTGGCTTCTTCTCAAATTGTTGACGTCGCGCTTTAAGCTCATCCGAGAAATACGTCCTCCATGATCACCTCGATGTGGTGAAGGGCCGAAGATGCTTTACAAGAATCTGCTGAGCTGGTCATGGCTCTCTCCTTATCTTCAACTGGACCCGGCCGTTGATGCATCCCAGGTGGAAGTGGCTAGCAATGTAAAGCAGGTCGCGATCATCGGTTAGTTTCTTAGTCTGAGACTGTGACTCTGGGCTCGGTCTATCTATCTCTTCTCTTCTCATCCACTGCCGTCTCAGCTCATCTGAACGTCTGCTTCTTTACCCTCCACTTCTTTTGCGCCTCAGCTATACTGGGACTCAAGCATGTCAGTCGCCATGATTTCACGCTGACCAGCTCACCAGGCGCCGGCGCCGCGGGCGCTTCCGCCGCGTACCACCTGCACCAGTACGCCGAGCAGGAGGGCGTCGCGGTCAACCTCACCGTGTTCGAAAAGACGCCGCGCATCGGCGGGCGCACGCTCACCGTGGACGTGTACGGCGACGCCGCGCAGCCGGTCGAGCTGGGCGCCTCCATCTTCGTGGACGTGAACCACGTGCTCGTGAACGCGACGCGGGCGCTCGGCCTGCCGCTGCGCGGCGCCGGCGCCGACGAGGACGGCGTGCTCGCCGTCTGGGACGGCCGCCGGCTCGTCTACGCCCAGGACTCGGCC
Organism: Xylariaceae sp. FL0804; assembly: GCA_022539325.1. Classification (NCBI taxonomy): domain Eukaryota; kingdom Fungi; phylum Ascomycota; class Sordariomycetes; order Xylariales; family Xylariaceae; species Xylariaceae sp. FL0804. Next base: position 1,380,287 of record JAJKLG010000007.1, on the reverse strand, counting down.
GCGGCCGGCTGGTGGAACCTGGCCAGGCTGTTCCTCAAGTACGGCACCGCGCCCTACTGGACGCACCGCCTCGTGCAGCGCACCGTCGCCGCCTTCCTCCAGCTGTACGACGCGCCCTACTTCCCCTTCCGCTCGCTGTCGGAGCGCGCGCACGAGCTGGACCTCGTTAAGATCACGGGACTCACGGGGGAGCAGTTCCTGGCCCAGAACAAGGTGAGCAGACCACATGAACAGGTAGACACATGTCCGCTTCGTCGGCCGGCGCTGATGCTTCTCGCACGCGACAGCTCAACGGCGCCTTCGCGCACGACATCGTCCAGGCCAGTACGCGGGTCAACTACGCCGCAAACCTGGCCTCCATCCACGGCCTCGGCACCATGGTGGCGATGGCGCCCGAGGGGGCCCAGGCCGTCGTGGGCGGCAACTGGCGCATCTTCGACGGCATGGTCAAGATGTCGGAGGCCGCCGTGCTTCTGAACACCAGCGTGACGGGCATCGTGGCCACGGAGAAGCCTAAGTCCCCCCCCTCCTCCTCCTCCTCCTCCTCCTCCCCCTCCCTCTCGGGGCCCCAGGAGATGGAGAGCAAGTACCGCATCCAGACGTCGGCGACGGCGGACTACCCGCTCGCCTTCGACGACGTGGTGGTCGCGACGCCCTGGCAGTTCGGCAACTTCAGCCTCCGCGACGGCAACGGCGCGCCCCCCCTCCCCCCGCCGGTCGAGGAGATACCCTACGCGACGCTGCACGTGACGCTGTTCGCGACGCCCTTCCGCTTCAGCCCGGCCTTCTTCGGGCTGGCGCCGGGCGCGACGGTGCCGGTCTCGGTGCTCACGACGCTCCCGCCGGCCGCCTCGAAGGCGGAGGAGGAGGGCCAGACGACGACGACGGGCGACGATGGCGACGACGACGGCGTCGGCTTCTACTCGGCGACGCTCGTGCAGACGGCGATCAACCCGGCCACGCGCCGCCGCGAATTCGTCTACAAGGTCTTCTCGCCCGAGCCCGTGACGCCGCAGTTCCTGTCGGCGCTGCTGGGCGTCGAGGTGCCGCTGAATTTTACACGCGCGGCAGCGGAAGCCCCGGCGACATCCCCGGCTCAGCCCGAGAGCGTCGCCGTCGGCGAGGATTCGGAGGTGGAGGCGGAGGCGGGAGCACCGGCCGAGGAGCGTGGGGAGGTCGAGATGGAGGTCGAGGTCGAGGCCGTCGATCCCATCTCGTGGCACCACGCGACCGTGTTCCGGCCGTACCCGCAGAAGCTGCCGCGCGTGACGTTCCAGGACCCCGTGCTGCGCGACGACGGGCTGTACTACACCTCGGGCGTCGAGAGCTTCATCTCCACCATGGAGACGAGCGCGCTGATGGGCATGAACGTCGCGCGCCTCATCGCCGACGGCTACGCTGCCGCAGCAGCAGCAGAAGCAGCAGCAGCTGCCGCCGCGGATAGTAGCGGCGCGGCCGAGCAGCAGCAGCTCGAGATGGGGGATGCGGGTGCTGTTGGGGTTGGGACGACGACCGCGACCGGCGGCGACGGTGCGGGCGACGATGAGACGAGCGAGCTGTGAAACGCGCGAGAGAATGTATCTAATATATGTATCTCATGTCCTCGTATCTGCACTGCCCTCCGACTTGGCATGACCATTCTCTTGCGCAACCTGCAACGACCCGCGCTCGAGGTCATATTCCGGCCCTTCCCCCCCTGCTCCTCCTCCTCCTCCTCCTCCTCCATCCCCTCCCCCCGCGGCCCCTCCTCCCCGCCGGAAACTGACGAAGCGCCGCCTCGTCTTCGTCGTCGTCGTCGTTTTCGTACCCCGGTGCCGCCCTTCTCCTCCTCCTCCTCCCCCTCCCTCTCCCTCTCCGTCCGGGCCGCCGCGCATGATCTCGTCGGCGGCGGCGTTCGCGCGCGCCCTGCTGGCCGCGTGCTTCTGCTCCTCGGCCTCGCGCCGCCGCCGACGGCGCTCCAGCCGCAGCTGCGCGATGCCGCGCTTGAGCCGCTCCATGTCCTCGGATCCCTCCGCGTACAGGGCCTGGCTGCGCGCCCGCATGTCCAGTGACCAGCGGTACAGCGGCGTGTGCACCTGTTTTGACCCCGGGTGTGTGTGAGCAGATGGTCCTGTCTATCTTGCATGCATGACGACGTCGGGGGCTGATGAAAAAAACTGCCCGAGATGAGGGAGGTGAGGGTGTGAGTGAGAATAGTGGGGTGGGCGCGGGGACGAGAAAAAAGGGGGAAGAGGAGTGCTTGGGTGATACGAACGAGAGGGAGTGGGGAGCGCGGGTCGGGGGTTTGGGGTGAGACAGGTAACGGGTGGATGAAGTAGGTAAGCAGCCTTACGCAGATGGTCGTCACGATTTGCGTGAGCGCGAACCAGCAGAAGTCGCGGACGGGGGCGCTGAGTGAGAAGAACAGCGCGACGATGATGATGCCGGTCGAGATCGGGACTGCGCGCCGGATCTCTTGTCAGCGGATGCTTAACTATGGCCCCCCACACCGTACATTGGGCGTCTTGTTCACTTTCGGGAGCCAGAATGATGGAGAGAAGCGAGAGACGTACAGATATAGCGGAACTCATGCTGCAGCGACAACCCGCTCCCGGTGAACTCGGAGGCGTTCATCCCGAAGACGCTGGTCATGAAGGAGAGGGGCAGCTAGGGGGGACGCGTCGTCAGTCTTAGCAAGGGCCGGTCGTCTCCAGGGGAGCAAAGCGAGCGGACTTCACCCTCGGGGGGTCCACCACTTACGAAGATGATGGTCACGATGGTGAACATCATGATGGAGCGCCCCTGCCGGATGGCCTCGTGGGATTGCTTGACCGACTGGTTGGCCTGCACGACGCCGGCCTGCTGCTGCTTCAGCTCCAGCAGGTCCTTAACCTTTTTGTTTTTTTGCCCGACGCGAGTATGTCAGCTTCGATTTTTTCCACAGCTGGACGAAATTCGATGTCTTGATAAAGGGGCCGGGCGGGCAGAAAGAGGAGGGGGGGTTTGTGAGAGTGATAGGAGAAAAGGGAGGAAACTTACGCTGTCGGCCGTACCCTTGGCGCTGCGCTGCAGCTCCTCCAGCTGCTCGATGCGGTCGCTGACCTTGGCCGTGAGCTCCTCGGCGTTGTTCTTGAACCAGTTGTATGTCTCCAGCTCGCTGGGGCTCTTCTCCTTCCAGTCCATGGATCCGTTGAGGCGGTTGAGAGGCGTCCGCGGACGCTGGTGCCGTTCTCCAATCTTGCCGTCCGGGTCCAGGATGTGGAAGACGTGGTTGATGAACTGCTTCAGCGTGTCCCGGTGGATTCGGTTGATGTGTATCATGACTGTGTGCGCGATTGGGGTGGGATTCAGCATTCACACCCCTTTTCTTTCCACAGTGGAGTTTCAGGGGCTCGGGGCGGGAATGGGGGCTTCAAACTCTGGAAATACTAACTGCCCAGCTCCTCCACGATGTCATTGATCTCTCTCTCCAACTATCGCGGGTCAGTCAGCCAGTGCCCAAAAGAAATAGGGCGCCTCCCAGGCGGACAAAACCCCGACGCTCACCTCGCCTTCCGGATTGATGTCCAACAGTGCCACGTGCCATCCTGAAGGGTCGACTGTGGTCTTTGAAGTGTAAAACTCGCGCGCGCGTTGCGTCCAGCGCCAGAGGCGCTCGAAGGCGACGGTCTGCTTGTTCATCTGCGCGGCGGCATCGTCAGTCAGTCAGGCTGGGGCTCGCTTCGTTCTCTCTCGCTCGCCTCTGAGCCTGCGGGTGGTCTACGTACAATGTTGCCGATGGCCTCGGAGAAGGCCTCGAGCACCTGGGGCTGGTCGTCGGTGGTGCGCGTCCGGTCAAAGAGCACGTTGGAGCACTCGTCGAGGATGATGAGGGCCAGGTCGAAGACGGACTTGATCTGGTTGTGGCGGCCCTGGCCGACGCGGCGCCGGATCGACTTGTGGATGCCCGACGGGTCGGCCTTGTTCACGCCGTACCGCTTCGGGAAGCAGGTGATGATGGTGTGGGAGTCTAGAATCCACATCCACAGCTGGTCGACCATGACGATGCGCGAGAGCCGGCGGATGTTCGACGTGCAGTGCTGGCAGGGCTGGCAGGGCTTGCCGGGGCTGTCGTCGTGGCCCTCCCACTTCCCTGTGGTGGCATCGAAGCTGTGGAAGTCTCCGCTCGGGACCGTGGTCGCGCGATAGACGACCTGGTCGCGGTCTCGAGATTTGGTCGTGTTCAGCGACCAATAGTAGGCCTGGTCCAGGGTCCGACGAGGATGGAGTGGCGGGTCGTTGCAGAGGAACTTCCGCAGCAGCTGCTTGTCACGGTAGTTCCTCATGCCCTCGTACACTCTGGCAGCATCTATGAGGTACTGACCTAGCTTGTTCTCGACTTGGACGCGTCCGTGCTTGTCAACGGGGAGCTGGTTCTTCAGCTTTTGGAGTCTTTCCACTGCTGTCGCCAGTGTGAGGATCTTGCCTCTTTTTCTCAGGATGCTCGGCGAGTTTGTTCGCGAGAGACACGAACTATCACTCTGCAGCAGTAAGTCTGCTCTATCGGCACCCGCCTGGTCATGGGACTGCAGTCTTTGAATGAACTTCTTCTTCCACGATAGTTCTTTTGCAGATTCCTTGGCGGGTTTGAATTCGCAACGTGGGAGCTCGCTGCGATCGTTCTGCCTTTCGCATCTGGCCTTGTCCTTCTCGCCTTGTAGGGAACATTCCTTCTGGTAGGTTGTATCCTCGATAACCTGCGCGAAGTGCTCCCGCTGTCGAGACGTTTCCCAGTGGAGATACGGCATCTGCCACAGACGGAAGCTTCAGCAATAGTGGAGACATGAGGTTTGGACGAAGCTCACAAATAGCACAATATTTCCCGGTACGGGATAACACCCGGCTGTCTCACAGAGAGGACGCAGAAATCTCGACCTGGATGAGATGTTCCCTCCGTGAAGCTGGCCTCTCCAATGCGAATTCTTCAGGATCAGTTGGGACTCTCCTGAGTCGTCTTGATCGGTACGCCGAGTGTTAGTGTCGAAGACGGGTTTGCTTTGACCGTAATAGCGTGCGATCGCTTCCTGATTGGAGCATCTGTTCAATTAAGAATTCCTTTACCCTTGGAGGCATTTCGAAGGCTTACCTCGGCCCACTATGGAGTGCGTAAAAGTCCTGTGTCAGCACCTTGACCAACTTCAAAGTAGGGTGCTACTTACTACCATGTTGTTCGAAGGTAGATGGAAGTAGTTGATGGTATTGGGGAATCTGTCCCTGTAAAGGACGTGTTTCTGGCTCTCCACTCCCCCGTTCAGAAAATCCTTGATCTTAATCTTCTGATCTGGGAAGATGCCCATGATCGCTTCGTCCTCGGCATCCTTCCATTTAGAGTTTTGGAATTGCATGAAGCCGACGTTTATATCCTTTTCGGGGTCATATGAGGTCTCCTGGGGAAGAGTCACTGTGAGACCGTCCGGTGCAGGGCCGTTCTTTCTTCCCTTTCCATCTCTCCACCTCCTCACGCTTTCAATATTGCGTTTGAACTCATCGGAATTTTTCCACGCAGCGCCGCTCTTCTTGATACTCTGAATGAGATGTTTCTCTTCGCCGTCCTTTTCCAAGGTACAGCGGAGAAGTGCATTGCGGTTCAGCTCGCCTTGGCACCTAGCTTTCCACTCCTGCCTCTGTCGATCCACTGGGTCTAGTTTGCCCTGGCTCTTCATGAGAAAGATCTTATCTTTCCACAGTCCATTGTCAGGGCCGAAGAATGTGCTTCTTTCCCAGTAACTTAGACACCCAAAGTAGTGATAGAGGGGGTCTTTGATATTGTCCGGGTGGGGCTCCGAGCTCAGACACGTTGGTTGGCGTTGGTTGCTCATGGCGACGTAGAAAACGATCAGAAACCGGAAATATGTTATCGGATGTCCAGACTGTTGACCCGCGACTTCAGCTTGGACTAGAGAGAAGAGAGAATTAAATACAACAGAAGCCCATGCCCGGGCCCAGGTATGTATTACGAGTTATGAGGCTCAGCTGGCAGGGATGCCGGGTATGCGGAGGGCTTGCCCACCATGACATGCAGGCCAGGAAAGGCTCGCGATGCTACTGCACGAGCTGCGGGTGCGGAAGGATTCCTCTTGCACGGCTGCGGGCATCGAGGCAGAGGCTGCACATCATTTAATCTAAGCACGCCAATCGCCATCCGTTGCGTTCTCTGGAGCGTCACGCCGCATTCAGCCTCTCACGCCGCCGGCCGAGATGTTGGGGGCCGTTTCTTATTCGGGTAGAGGGGGGGTTCCCTCAATCTCCGCATGCGAAGCTCGGACTACCTTTTGTCTCGTAGGGGCAGGCGGCTCTGTCCCAGCTCACCGGCCAGATGGGCGTACCTCCAAGAAGTCTTGGCTGAAAACTGACGCTTCCAAGTGAGGGGTGGCTGGCTCGACTTTCAGCGCAGGTAAACTGCCCCAGAAACCGGGTTATTGTTCTAGTCTTTATGCGCCCGGGGGACTGTCGCGAAGCGACCTAACCAAACCTCCCGTGGGGTATGGGGCGTGCTGGGCTAGCATATATATACCATCCAGCGAATTCTGCCTCAAGAGGCGGTTACCTGACCATCAGGAGCAACAATCCGTATCCTCCATGCACCCCAGGAACTGGGGTATGGCTCGGGTTGGCAGTCAAGACAGTGGGTAGGTACTTCAGATGTTTCTTGTACTGCTTATGCAAGACTTTAGAAAACGGGATGAAACACCAATAAGAGTGAATGAAGTCCTCGTTTTACGTGCGCTTGTTGGTCTTCAGGAGGTCCTGGATAATAAGAATTGCCCCCATCGGCACTAACGCTTCATTCGGACATTGCCGCTATTGAATGTGCATCTCTGGGCTGAAAGTGCAACTTTCAATTCCCATGATTGGCTTGCCTGATGCCTCACAGCGAAGATGTGTGCCGTAAGTAGAAAAATGCATTTTCTAGCCTTCCGCCCCCGAATTCGGCTGAGAGAACGGTTAAATAAGTAGGCTCCCTGACGGTTCATTCTTCCTTCCTTGAACGCCCCTCAAAGTGCCATGCTGACGCTGTATCAGACCATCGATCCGCCTCTCTTGCCTCTCTTGCTTCTTGCTGTACAGGTAACTAACAGCCTCTTATATATCGCATAGGAGACAGCACTGGCCTAGATCGCGATGTCATGAACCGGACTATTACCTATCGAAGAGATAACTTCTTCTCTTGAATGGGTACCGCAACTGCGAGGGCAATTATGGCAACAGAAATAATCGATGAACGGTGAGCAGGTATCTTCTGGTTCCCTGTCGAGATATGTACAGATACGGCCTGTGTTATTCCTGGTTCCCGTACCTGCCATTTCAACTACAACCTTGTGAGATATCTGATGAAGCATGCTAGAATTACACCTGAGAGGCCCTCCAGCCCAGTCCAGTCTGGTTCAGGAGTCCGCAATACGCCCGCCGACACAGTCGAGCCAACGCACAACACTCTTCAATATCGCGCCAGCCTCTTCGCGGAGAAGGACATTTTGTCGATATGGTTCCCACAAATCAACGATGACGAGAATTCTAAAGAGTTTCGTATCTACATGTCACGACGAAGCCGGGCGCTGCTGCTTCAGATCGGGATTGTGAGCACCGTACTGACTGCAAATGTTGCCCTTACAATCTTCGCCTTGAAGCATTACGGAAGCCTGAAGGGAGTTGGTCTGATATACAGCGGGAGCTGTGCCACCATCAAGACGCTTGACCAGTATCTCCACCTCGTTATCAACCTCCTGAGCACCGGCTTGCTCGGTGCCTCGAACTATTGCATGCAGTTACAGGGCGCACCCACCCGAGCAGACGTCGACCGCGTCCATCTGCATCGGGGCCCCAACGGGACCGACCATGGGAAGTGGCTGGATATAGGAGTCCCAAGTCTGCGAAATCTGAGACACATCAGCGTCTGGAGGAAGCTCGCTTGGGGAATTCTAGCAGTGAGCTCCGTGCCAGTTCACCTAATGTAGGTCTCATACTGGTACCTCAAAGCAAGTTTGCCACCAGTAACTATGCTGCTGACGGGTCGACTAGTTACAACTCGGCCGTTTTCCAATCACTATCGTCGAGTGACTACACCGTTGCCGTTGCGAAAGACTCCTTCCTCAGCGGGTCGACATGGAATCTGATTACGGCCGAGGACAACCGCAGAGGAGATCCTGCCTGGGACGAAGCCAGAGTCAACCCGCCTGAGTGGAACTACACCCAGATCATACAACAAATGCAAGATAACGTGATGGCCAACATATACCAATACGAGAACATCTCGTCATGCCTGCGACTATACGATAACTATTTCCAACCTCAGGGGAACGTCGTCGTCATAGTCAAGAACACGACAAACCCAGAGCCCTCTAGAGGCAGTTTACTGCTGTACGTAGGGATCAGACCGCGGTCAGACGACTGGGCAAAGGACATGTGGGCTGTCGGCAACGGCACAGGGGATTTTGTCGCCAACTCCCCTGACCTTCCAGTGACAACATGGTATCTTGGGCCGAAGCGTTACGAAGCATCGCACTGTCTTGTCCAGCCGCCCGATACTCTGGTGACCGACTGTCGCCTCGAGTACTCCTCTGGGATTCTGATCACGGTCTGCATACTGAACTTCACTAAGGCCCTCGTCATGTTCTGCATATGGCTGCTCAGGAAATGGCAGGACCCCTTCCAGAAGGATCCGGAGAAGCAGGTCCTCTACACCCTCGGCGACGCCATCGCCTCCTTCATGCAGTGTCCGGACCCGTCCACCAAGAACATGGCACTGGCGACCAAGCACGACTTCGTTGCCACCAGGAGGTGGAAAAACCGCCTCGTGAAGCAGTGGCCGATGCCGTCGACAGAGCCTCGGGTGTTTCAGCCTGATTCAAGGCGTTGGATGGCTGCTGGTAGTCTACGTCGATGGATCATCCTCCTCACGGCGTAAGCTCCGATTTCCAGATTTTCCGAACATAGCCCCTGAGTGGGGATCTTCGAGACCACTGACGACAACAGGTGTACTTGTGTCATCATCGTCGGCTGCGCCCTCCTCGGCGCTTCTGTGCCCGCTCTGAGACATCGGAAGATCCGGACCTCCATCCCGGACTTCTGGAAGATGGGCTTCGGCGAACTGAGCCAGTTCACCTACCTGAATGCCGGGCTGCCGCGCGAGGACCCGGCCGGGCTGGTGGCCAACGTGTTCCTGGCCAACTTGCCCCAGCTCGTCGTGTCTCTGCTCTACATATTCTACAACTCGATGATCAGCACGTTCCACGTCCAGCGCGAGTTCAGCACCATGTGCAGCAAGCGCAAGACGCTGCGTGTCTCCGAGCCCCTCGGCATCCAGCGCTCGAGCTATTTTATCTCCCTACCGCTCAAATTCGGCATCCCCCTGTACGTGTCGTCTGGACTCGTCCACTGGCTGCTGTCGCAGAGCCTGTTCCTCGCCCGCATCACGGCCGTGTTCCCGGACAACCAGGTCGATAACGTCAATACCTTCACCACCACCGGCTATAGCCCGATAGCAATATTTATCAGTAAGCATAGACCCGACTATTGATTTCCAAGCCATGACTAATGCCAGTCCCGTAGCGCTTTTGGTCGGGACGGTGATAATCATCACCATCGTTCTGCTGGGGTATTTCAATAAGTACGATGGGACCATGAGGATGGTTGCGACGAACAGCCGGGCTATCAGCGCCGCGTGCCACGTCTTAGCAGAGGATAAGGCCAATGGCTACTTGCTACCGGTCAAGTGGGGCGTCGTCGAGATCAATGAAGGAATCGGCAAGTGCGCCTTCACGACGGCGGGAGAACTCAGAAATCCGGAGCCCGGCAAGCAATACCGGTGAATCAGGGTTGCAATGAAAAGTTACTTTCATCATCAGATCTGTGACAACGTCCATGCTGACTTGTGTGTCGCACTAGTCATATGTAATACCAGATAAAGATTTACTGACTGCATGGGATCAACAGTTCAGCTTGCAGACACGTTTCCAATAACGTAAGTATCAAAATCACAGGTCTACAACAATAGCTAGAGCTCAGGACCGCGAAGAAAACAATGTCAACCTAGAGCAAAAAGTCCCTGGCAACCTAGAAACAGATAGATAGAGCTTTCATCCGTACCTTTGGCAGGTATCTGATGTAGGCTTAGGTGCCCGTATGTTAGTTTTGGAAGAATCTCACTCTTGTTCGTCCCAGCTGCCAATACCAGGTTACCTCAAAGGCTCTGAATCATACGATGGCACTCCCATCTTTTACACAATGATTCAGAGTACCGTAGACAAATTCGATGCAGTCATACCAGTGCGCTTTTTATATATAACCCTGGATTCTTGCAATTGGACTTCACCTTGTTGTTCATCACCATCATTAGCAAATATCAATCGGCCATCTTACCAATGTGCAGGAAACCAAAAGACTGATCAGCTAAGAGCGACGAAACCCCTTCCCGGGCAGTGGCAAGAGAGTCCCGCATCTCGAACACATGCTCGATTTCCGCGAGGGACGACGCTACACCCACCTCGGCCCCGCCTTGACGACCGACATTACGATGGTGTCTCGCAGCAAGGACAAGACTGGCCCCATGGACCCCCATAAGAAGAAGAAGAAGCCCAAGAAGAAACATCAAGACGAGAAGGATGAGTGGGATTTCTTCAAAAGGAAATGGAACATTCCTCGCGCCTCGGGTGGTGGCGGCCAGGACCTCCCCAGCCTGGACATATCCAGGCTCGGGCGCGACGAGGGCGCCGGCAAGTCCCACATCGTACGCAACGGCTATGTTCTCCCGCGCCTCGGGCCGTCAGACAAGCAGGGCAACCCGGAGCTGCGGGCCGGCCGCGGCCCACAGGGCGAGCCCCAGGAACCCCCGACGACAACGACGGCGCTGCTGACCGGGTCGCTGGACCAGAGGAACTGGCGCGAGAAGGGCCCCACGCATTCATATGTGAAACCCATCTTGCAAAATAACGGGAAAGTCAATATCAGAGAAGCCCGGACGAAATGGACTGAATAGAGAGCTGCAGACTCGGCATCTGTGGTATTTTTCTTGGTTCTTGATGTTTTGCGGACGCCCGAAGGGAGCATTGTCCCTAAGGTAGAGAGAAGTCATTGGAGACCACCTGACGGAGACTAGTTATTGGAGACATTTGATGGTCAACTATACGTGACATAATCAACCTCTATCATGTCATATAAGACACGGCCCAGGGTGTAGTATATAGTGGCAGAAAAACAGTCATGTGTGGCTACCATTTTCTTGGAACTTGTCCCCATCCCCGTTGAAACCAACCAAGAGGGCACCATAAGCTCAGGATCACAAGTCCGCGGAATTTTGGCTAGTGCAACTGCGTGATTATGTGACTACAGCCCTCTTCTGGATGAGGGGCAATACAAGTATGGAAAAAGGTCGAGATCAGCTTGGGGTGCAAATACGGCACGCGTCGTAACTTGGCCACAAGACAGGCACCTCGACTCAATTCCTCATGTTGGCCCAATGGGCATTAAGGTGAGATGGGTATAACGAATTCAGGTTACCAGTATCACACATATGCTCCTCTTCCCAGACGGTGTTCCACCTATCTGTTAGTAGGTAAGTAGGTATAACTAGGTGCCAAGTCTTATTCAGAGTCCAACCCTCTTATGTTGTAACCCACCCCGCGCCAAGATTCCAGACGTCTTATTAATATCTCCTATACTATAAAAAACGATGGCGCCATGCCGGCAACTCTCGATCCGGTGAGCTTCCGGGCATGATCCCACATGTACAGATGCCAAGGGATTCCTACATATTACACTGGGGACCGGCCGGGCAAAGGCCGCTGCCGGGTCGGCGTACCCGGCGATCGGGGAGCCGGCCCGGGGTCGAACCGTATTTCCCGGATCCACGATACCATAAAGAGCGCTCTCCTGCCTGGAGGCTGGGTCTAGAATTAAATCGGGCCTCTTCTCTCCAGTTATTAGAGTCGAACCAGACTCCGTACTACCCCAAACTCCAATTGGAAAAGACGGGGAGGAACGTGTAGATCTCAGTGGTCTGCATCTCCCAGGGTATGATTCTAGTAGGTAAGACCATCCCTCTTATGTCCCGGGCACACGTCATTGCCAAATGCTATGAGGTAAGTATTCTTTCTCATATTTCGCCTTGCCCCTTAATTCTCCTACTGCGCGGATCCAAGGAGCAAAAGGCTCAGGTGTCCGTTCACCTATGGATCAACTACTTTCGAGGGTTCCTTGTTGGCCTGTAAGTGAGGTCAGCAGCTGGAGTAGAGGGTCCCGAGGAGGAGGAGGAGGCTCGACTCACAGCTTTTATCATGCTTATCGACTAGTCAGATATCTGGCCCAGTACGATCAACACGATTGGTGATGTCTTTCGGCACAAATTGCAGGCCGCTTCGCAACGGGGACCAAGGCGCCAGAAGAGGCCAGAACGGTCGGGGTCCATGCAACTTGCTATCTCCGCTGTCGAGGCACTTATGCCCACCAGCGAGACTGCTGGCATCTCCTCCCCGTCCATCAAGTCCAGACACTAGTACGATTTGGCGATGGCTTGTGCGCGTAGCCGACAGTAGCCGTGCAAAGACTTCTAAGGCCTGACATATCTGATATCCGCCGAGGGGCTTCCGTCCTGCGCCACAGTGTTGAGCTGGCAGACGGCGCCGGAGGCCGATTCCCTCTCGTTGCGCGTGCCGGCTTCTTCTTCCTCACTGCATGGGCGGCAGGGCGCTCGGGTCGGCCGGCCAGACGGCCGCCGGGTAGGGCATCTGGCTCAGGCTGGCGTTGTTGAAGATGCGCCACGAGTACTCGAAGTCTGGGCTGATGGGCTGTTGCGGCTGCAGGTTCAGGCCGGCGCCGGCGCCGGCGGCCTCCACGGTGGCCACCGCCACCGCCGCCGAGCTGCTGCTGCTGGGGCTCTGCACGCCCTGCAGGCTCTGCTCGAGGCGGGCGATCAGCTTGTCCCGCAGGCTGGGCTTGGGCTCGTTGGTCTGCTTGAGCATCTCGAGGTGGATGCGGATGTTCCGCAGGTCTGGGTCATTCTGTCAGCACAGACTCGCGATTATTGTGACTGCACTGGTGCACATGAAAGCTACACGACGGGGTCCTGCTCGGCTTACCGTCTATCTCTCCGGCACCGCCTTCGACGCCCTGGATCACGATGAGCGCGGCCCAGGTGATGATGACGAGGTCCCAGTTGGACCAGATGGATCGGTCGTTGAGGTGGAGCCGCAGGGTCGCTCGGGCGGAGAGGAGGAGCTCGTGCTGCTCCTTGGGCGTGATCGTGTTGGAGTAGAGGTTGCAGCCCCTCGCGGGGTGGTAGATGGACAGCACGACCAGGCGGTGGAGCACGTACTGCCGGAAGACGGGCGTCCGGTCCGCGTCGGTATCCTCGACGGCGTTGGTGAACTCCAGCAGCCAGTCGTCGAGCTGCCGGGCCCAGTCGCGGATGACGGCGGCGTCCACGGCCGTGAAGGCGCAGTTGGTGTTACCGGTGGCGGTCTCGGGCGGGTGGGCCCCGAAGCACGACCAGATGGTCGGCAGGCAGCGGCCGGTGAAGTGCGTCAGGCCGGTGTGCATCATGCGCGAGAGCCGGTACAGCTGGTCGCGCGGCGACGTCCGCAGCGCCGGGAGGGGCGGCTCGATCGGGATGACGGGGCAGGTGAGGTGCAGCGAGGCGTGCTCGAGGTCGATGATCTGCGCGCCGATGAAGAGCTTGCGCCACTCGCGGGACCGCTCGTCGACGTGCGGCGGGCAGTGCTCGAGGATGAGGCGGTAGGCCACCGAGATCCATATGCCCGTCTCGCGGATGTTGGCCTCGGTCAGGAGCCCGGCCAGGAGGATGCCGAGCACGGTCTGGAAGGCCCATTCCTCCGCCAGCTGGGGGTTCTCCGGCGGACGGCCGATCTCGCTGCTCGGTATGCTCAGCTCGGCGATGGCATGGCACAGGACCAAGAAGTACTGCGGTGCTATCTCGGCCATGTCCGGCTCTCCCCGTGCGCTGGAGCAGTAGAGAATAGATGCCAGGAGAAGCGGGCGGGGCGAGGAGAAGGTCTGCTTCTCCGGCAGAAAGTGAAGACCCGGCATCCGATCGTGAAACCTGTCATCGCTGTCAGAAACGCGAGGGGGGCTCTGCTGGGTAGACACACGTGAGCCAGAGGTGCTTGATCGTCCTCCGGCGCCATATCGCCGGCGTCGTAGACAAGGGGCAGATTTTCTCCAGGCAACTGACAGCTTCCCACAGAGGGCGCAACACGACGTCCTCTGGAGACTCTTCTGGCGACCTGACGTCCGGCATAGGATGATGTACTGGCTCCTCGCCGGGCGCCTCCCGGCCCATGAGACCGAGATGGGTCTCGATGGTATTCAGCCTGCGCAGCACGTCACCGTTGAAGTCGACCTGCGACATGTCCACCAGTGAGTCCGGAATAGTTGCAGCATTGGCGCGCGGGAGAAAGATGCACTGGACGCCGCTACGCTGACAGCGCCGGCATATGGTGCCATTGTCAAGCCGGCACTTCATTTTCTGCCTGCGACAGTTTACTGTTGTGCAAGCTATGAGTACCTGAGTCTTACGGGTGTGCCTAGGGCAACTGACTGCATGCTTTCCGCGCCTTTGGCTCCTCCTCCTTGGCGCTCTCCTCGTCCCGGAGGACGCTGGTGTTGCTTTCGTTTTTCTTCGCCATGCTGTCCGAAGATAGGTTACCGGTATCTCTAGACTCAGGCAGGCTGTCCGGTGGCGGTCACACGCTGTGGTCGGCCTCTCGGAGTCCGGAGAGCAATAGACGGCAATTAGACGGATCAACTGTCAACGGTGTCAAGAGAAGTGGGTAGATCCTGGTTGCTAGAAGCTATGTGGAGGTTCGTGAGTGTCGTTCCAGAACGTCGCCGGAACCCATTCGACATCTCCGCATCAGGGCCTCGGCTGGGGGGAAAGCTCACCCGATAGGGGTGGTTGGGGTAGTGGATACTCCCTGGATGACTTGCAGGGGCTATCTTGTATCTTGAGGTGCCATTTGATGTCATCTTCATCGCTCCGGCAATGCCCGGCTTGTTCACCGGCCGAAGCAGCCCCTGTCCGCGTGACGCCACCCGGCAGTTACGGGCGGCTGCCGCTCTCGGTTAACCGGACGCCCCCGACGCGGCCCGGTGTACGGACGGAGGACGAACTGTTGCTATAGACGACGATGCCGCCGATCGGTATGATTTGCATCCCGTTCGCCGCTGGAAGCGTGACACCATTCGTCCGCCCCAAATCTGCGTCTGTGACCTTTGGTGACAGCCGTGACACAGAGCACGTTCACAGACGGCAGTAATGTCGCAAGACAGCAGGCATGGTATCAGCTTGCATGCCCAAGTCGAGGATATCATTAGGCAGTTCGAGTTGGATCAGCGAGATGTTCAGAAGCTGACAGAACACTTTATGGCACACATGAGTAGGTTCTCCAGACACTTCCAAATGTCTGCACAAAGCTTACTTCTACGCAGAACATGCGCTGGACCATGTCGGACCGAGCCAAATACCATCTTATGTAACCAAAATACCTGACGGCACAGAGAAGGGTCTCTTCCTGGCCGTGGATCTGGGCGGAACCAATTGCCGAGTCTGCTCCATCGAATTGCACGGAGACTCTCGCTACACCTTGGTGCAGTCGAAGTATGCGGTACCGCGGAATGTGAGAGTAGCTGCGAGCTACAAGCCACTGTTCTCGTTCATCGCGAGGAGGATACAGGATTTCCTGTCGAGTCACCGGGAGATAGACGTCCAGGGCCAGCCCCACGACAGGCACAGCTCGGGCTCTGGAGACGAGCGACGAAAACTGGGCTTCACGTTCAGCTTTACATGTCATCAAGATTCGCTCCAGAGCGGAACCCTCCTGCATTGGGACAAGGGCTGGGACATTCCCGATGCGCTCGGCAGGAGTCCATGTGCCATGTTACAGGAAGCAATCGACGAGCTCCAGCTCCCCATCCACGTCGCAGCTTTGGCCAACGATAGCGTCGGGACGTTGATGGCAAGAGCCTATGAGTCCCCCGAGAAGTCATCGACCCTGATGGGGGCTATATTTGGGACTGGGACCAATGCCGCGTACGTCGAGAAGCTGGCCAAGATCACCAAAGTGCATCACCAGGCCGGCTTTGGAGCGCCCTGCCCCGAAGCGTTGATGGTGGTGAACACGGAATGGGGCTGCTTCGACGACGAAATGGCTGTGCTACCAGATACGCCTTGGGACCAGGCGCTGGATTCCGCATCACAGGATCCCGGGTCGCAGATGCTCGAGAAGCGGGTCTCCGGCCTCTACCTCGGCGAACTCCTGCGGCTGTGTGTCCTACAGCTCCATGGGACTGGTGGCTTAGACATGGTGCTCAGCCCAGGTTCACGGGCATTCGAGCGTGAGGGAGTGGACAGTTCGGTATTGTCTTCACTCTCCATGGACAATGGTGAAAGCCCGGACAGGTCCAGAGGAATCGTCACGGAAGCCTTCGAGGCAAAAGGCGTCTCTCTCGGCGATGCGCAGGCAGTTCAAATGATCGCAGAAGCCATCTCGACTCGTGCAGCCCGTCTTTCGGCAGCAGCGATAGCAGCCGTTATTGCCCACGCTGAGAGACTGCAGCCCACGTGGCACCCACAAGAGAAGGCGCCTGAGCCAGAAGACCCGAAGATGCCGTTTATAAGTCAGATATCGGGGCCACCGTTTGGACGAGGCATTGCGGCGTTTTCGAATCTTTTCGTATACTTTCGGTACCTGGTACAGGCGATGCTGAAAATGCTCTGCCGTCACCATAATAAGCCCCCGTCGTCTACGCCCGCAGTTCGTAGCGCAACGGATAGCCAGGACTCGGAGGTGATAGATATCGGAGTCGATGGCTCGCTCATCGAGCACCATCCAACATTCGGGGTAGAAGTCCGGAATACTCTGCGGGCCATATTCGGCGAAGAGGCCAGGAGAATCAGGATAGAGCTTGCAAGAGACGGGTCAGGCGTGGGAGCGGCACTCATGGCGTTATCGGCAGCATTAGACCAGAGAATGGCCTCTGATAGCCAGTGACCTTGCAAAAAGAATAACTGACCCCAGACTCTCGAGCCCTCCTAGATGGTAGCATGTTCTACCGGTAACCCGAGGCTACTGTTAGAATCAGGGAGGGTTCTTCACCAACGCCTGTAGCAAGTGGTTAGTATCCCTTGTCGGGCGTCATTTCTCTTTCGTCGCCAGATATTATATCCACCCGAATATGGAATTTGTAGCGGTGGACCTAAAGGGGGGGCTGCCCACGAGGATAAGCGAAGGTAACGGGCCTCTTCCGGGTGAATGTTGACAATGTCGATAACATTGATTCCTTCGTCAAGGAGTGTTCATACAATCTCGATGACCGGCGGTCTCTGAGTAGACCCTGTCGCCAGGCACATCTCTCTGCCAGGCAGCGCTTATTTCGCGCTCCAGGCTAGAGTCGTAGTTGTGGGCCGTGGCCGGTGTTGCGCCGGGGGCATTCGGCACTGGCACGATATGGACACTATCCAAGTGAAGTATCGGCATTGAGATGCATCTACTGTTCATGAGCACGGTAAGGCAACCAGCTCTTGTCGGCGGGATGCTGTACGCCTATGAGGTCGCCTCATGGTCGTGTAGGGCGGTAGGGGAAAAGAGAGTGAGAGATTGAGAGTGAGATTTGGGAGAGGTGGCCCGGGCTTGTCGCAGTAAGAGGCCTCGGAAATGTGATAAGTGTCGTGTTAGGTGCATTACATGACATGCTGCAAAAGGGTGTATGCATTATCCAAGTCCTGCTGCTGACGTGAAGCCTGAAACCAGCAGCATCCTGCGCCTGTCCAACCAACTACCACAGTCCAGTTCGGTCGCATCCTACAGGCCGCCGTCGGATGCCGGCTCATTCCATTTAACTAAACATGGCCACGCGAGGCACGGTAGTGTTTCTAGCGAACCACCGCTTATTTTCTACCTATACCTAAAATCCCGTCCATTCACCAGGTACTAACTACTTCGCTCGAGACTTAAGTAGATGGCCCCCTTTCACATCCCCATGTCTGAATCATCCGACAGCTCCGACGCCAAGGCTTCCAAGAGACACAAGATGGGAAATGTCCTGTACGCCTATCCCCGAATCCTACGGAGTACGTGCGTCTGGGGTGAGTGCTGACAGTGCCGCTTCTTCCCGCAGGAGAGAGGGGCTCGACTGGTCGCGCGACAAGGGCCTAGATGCCTTTATGAAGTCCAAGCTGCAGTTTGAGCACAGCATCGGCCTCGGGCACAAGCCCAACGTCGTGCCCGAAGGAGACTCCAACTTCACCTCGGAGCCGCGCCTGGTCGAGATTGGCTGGCATCCCGTCGGCGGCTTCGCGGGGAAGTGGTTCGCCGAGAAGACGGGGCTGGGGAAGCTGATCGCCGAGGAGGTCCATCGGTACCCGGACCCGTCACAGCACTGGAGCGTTATCGTGGGGGGTTATGTGCATGAGCTCTGGATGGTGGGTTTCTTAAGTTTTTCTTTTCTTTTCTTCTCTTTTTGTTTTGCCTTCTCATCTCTCTCGTTTCTTTCTTCGTCAATTCTGGTCAACAGTATATCATGGCGCAAGGGCAGGAGCGCATGGCAAAGATAGACGCGCTGATGAATGCAGGATGAGCATTTAGATGTGATTTACATCAATGAGGAGCTGAAGAGGGATGAGTGGCACACCTTCGAGGTCGGCAAGACCAGATTCAACGACGAGGCGCTGAGGGAAGCTGGTGAGACTCCCCTCAATTTAACAGCCACAGCGCGCCATGCCCCTACCAGTTGGTCTAACTGTGAGAACAGGCGAGATGACCATTTATAACATGCGCGAGAAGCGCCCGGCCTACAATCTGATCTCCAACAACTGCCAGAACTTTGCCGTGATGATGCTCGACGCGATCCAGGTCGGCGCGCACAAGCAGTTCGCAACGAGCTTCGCCGTGTACAAGGCAGCGATCGGCGCCGGCTCCATCAAGGATCTGTTCGCCGACCACCCCGACGACGACGAGGAGGGAGTGGACACGGCGCAGACGGTGCAGCATGCGCAGCAGGTAATGGATGACAACACCACGAAGCTGGACCACCACGGAGTGCATGACCATCATGTCCTGCAGGAATAGTGCCGGTCTCCCGGACCGGCACATTCGTGCTTAGCTTCTTCTTCAACTCACGGTGCAATTTTACGGCGCCGTGGTCGGGTCCCACCAGTCCACCGCCGAACTGAGCTCATGAGTTTTCAGACACGGACGCGGAATACTGCGGCGGTTTGATGAAAAGGGAATGTTTGATTGTTTTGTTCTAAGCTCACAATGGGAAACGTTGTCGCGGCCCACGCTGACCTTGCCTGACCTTGAGTCTCGAAGACACCACGGAAGAATGACGCCGCAGTGCGCCGTAGGCTGGTACAGCGTCGAGTAGACCGCTGAGGCCGCTCCATCGATTGGACGACTCATCAAGACGCATAACCAGGGCCTCTCTACCCACGCCGTGCTGGCCAGCGCCAGACTGGTATGAACGCGTCGAGGATGCGGGGTGCGTACACCACTTCCAGCGTGCCAGTCCCGGCCGCGAGCCTCACGACAGAAAGGGCGGAAAGCATCGACTCAATCTGCGGTGCGAAAGTGCCTAACGTACAGCTTCTGAAAGTCAAGAGCCAACGGCACTTTAGGTTGCGGATGATTCCCCGTACTTACCATTTAGCTCGGGGGTATTGGTAGTGCCGACTGTACCCGTGTAAGTCAAAATATCCTCTCCATTCCCATCTTGCTTATACGCGAGCACGTAGACATACGCCATTCTCGCAGGTCCTACTTGATGAGCTTCCTGCATTCGACTCCGTCATCTGGTAGTGAGACCAGGAGCAGCTCAAATCACGCCTCTGGTGGCGACCAGGAACCTGCCTGTCGTCCCGATGCTGGCGTCAGTCGACAACCGAAAATTCGGTGCAGCTAGCCCTCGTCCCGAGACAATGCTCACCGACTTATGTCAACGGTCGGATGCGGGTGTCCATCCCCGTTCTAGGGTTTCCCTTCTCATGGCGCCATCATTCGACCGCGTAGACCGGTGCTGCTCGGCTTGCCGGAGCCCGTGGGGGAGATACTCCACCGGCTCCATCGACGTACAGAACTGGAGCCGCATCCCACCACAGGCACAAACAGCAGACAGGCAAGCTCGCAAGAAACTGCTTGTCTACAGTCGTGCTCAAGCAAAGCCCGTAATATGGGGCATTTGCCAACGCATTTTAAAACGGGTCCGACGATGTCATGGCTATCCTGTCTGCATACTTATGTATCGCGGGGTGCTTCCGGGCCGCTCTCGTTTCCCTCTCCTCCCCCCCTCCTCATCTTCATACCCGCTGTCCGCCTCCTTCATAGACTACCGCGAAGACGACGTTCTTGGAAATCTATATCTAAATTCGATACTACCAACCCCTCACGATGCCTAGCGTACCCCAAGCCGAGCGACTGCTCGACCTGATGAGCCTGAAGGGCAAGGTCGTGGTGGTGACGGGCGCCTCGGGCCCGCGGGGCATCGGCCTCGAGGCGGCGCGCGGCTGCGCCGAGATGGGCGCCGACGTGGCCATCACCTCCTTCAAGCGGACTGAGGGCGGCGAGAAGAACGCGGCGGATATAGCCAGCGAGTACGGCGTCAAGGCCAAGTCTTACCAATGCGACAGTAAGCCATACCCCGACAGAGCTCCCTTGCTCCAGCTTTCTCCCGACCACATATCATATATGTTGTCCTCTTGACAATGGAGGGAGTGAATGCCCAGAGAGAAACGATCGCCAACCACCTGCCATCAGCCTTTGGCAAGGTAGTTTGTTACTGACTCCGTGGCCTACCTCTTGCAGTCCGTAGCTGGGACGCGGTACAGAAGCTTGTGGCCGACGTTTTAAAGGACTTTGGACGATGCGACGTCTTCATCGCCAACTCGGGACGCACAGCGGATGCTGGCGTCATCGATGCCGGCGTAGACGACTGGAACGAGCTGATCAATGCGGATCTCAAGTAAGCAGCGGAAACTCCCCTGATTTCTTTCCTGTTGTCACTTTGGCTCCGGTCGCGGAGCTGTACCTCTCCCTCTCCCTGTTGCGGGACGTGTCCCCAGGACGTACCCTCTAGATCTGCATCACCACCGATCAACCCCGTAAGCCGGCAGTCCGCTGACCGTCCGCTTCGCCGGACACCACTCACAGCGGCACGGCGTACTGCGCCAAGGCCATCGGCCCTCACTTCAAGGAGCGCGGGTCCGGGTCGTTCATCATCACGGCGTCCATGTCGGGCCACATCGCCAACTTCCCGCAGGAGCAGACGTCGTACAACGTGGCCAAGGCCGGGTGCGTGCACCTGGCGCGCTCGCTGGCCAACGAGTGGCGCGGCTTCGCGCGCGTCAACTCCATCTCCCCGGGCTACATCGACACGGGGCTGAGCGACTTCATCGACGCCGAGACCAAGAAGCTGTGGCACGGCATGATCCCGCTGGGCCGCGACGGCCACCCCAAGGAGCTCAAGGGCGCCTACGTCTACCTTGCCAGCGACGCCAGCGGATATACTACCGGCACCGACATCATCGTCGACGGCGGCTACTGCGTCCGGTAACCGGCGCGCGAGGTTTGAGGAGTGAAAAGAAAAAAACCACAACAAAAGTTGGAGAGAGAAAGCTAGAGTCAAGAGACATACAGATTCCTAGATAAGAGAATAAGTCTTGTAGATCCAGGTAGACTTAGGATGACTGCTGAAATACAGATGCCGCAATACGTGGCCTCGCGAATCGTCGACTTGAGCTTTCGTGGGTTTTACCGTGCCAACCTCTGAGGCCATCGTCTTTCACATGCTTGACCCTCACGACTCTGTGCTGTTCCCGAATCAACCCCGCGCCCTCTGCCCCGCGCCTCTCATCCAGGGGTCCTTTGAGGGGTCTTTGCCAGGGGTCTTGGGAGTGGGGGCGCAAGTGAAGATCAGTGGGCACAATGCTGTCATGACTCCACCGCCAGGTCTCGGTGAGCTTCCTCGCGCGTCTGCCCGCGGCCAGAGCTCGCGGAACTTCATCGTCACAGAGCAGACAGAGATCATCTTTCCCCCGGTCAACCCCCACTTCGAATCGCTGTCAGATCTTGGTAGAGAGCTGTGTTATCCGTGGTTATGCCTTCACCCTTGAAGCCTCAAGCTTCCCACGAAATGCTTCGTGACGGGAATACACACCACTCAAGCTTGTCAAGGAGCGAGCAGCGGTGAGGAACAGGAGGTCCCCACGTCCTCCGTCTGCAGAATCGCGATGGAGCCTTCACTACCGAACAGGGAGACAGGATGAGCAGTTGTCACTTGCAGGTAGGGGTTGGTTGTCTCGCCTCGAAAGCCAAGAGCCAAGAAGGACAACCCCCCACACCCGTCCTCCCGCGTTCTTCCAAAGGATCTCACCGCCCTACACCACACACCCTCCTTCGTCCCTCCTATTACTACTAGAGGGCCCACCTGAGCAGCCTGAGGTAGGAGGCCCTGTGCGCTCCGCTTAAATGGCGCATATATGCTGGTATATTAAATATATCCCCTGAACACTTCTAACGCCTCTCTGTGTCTGTATATCCTTGGAGCGGTTTAGGAGTATGGCTACTTACTACTCACGGGGTGTTTATAGAGATATGCTTAATTTCGAGACTAGGCAAAATCTAAACGTCTCGTCGCGACTACTATAACTCGGACCGTAACGTGCACCCCAGCCCGAGTAGTAAGGCGCTTATATTGGCTGATAAACAATAATGATAAGCAATAAGGATCGGACCAACAGCCCGATAGAACTAAAGTCACATCCCGAATAGACGAACCCCTAATCAGATAGAGTATGAAGTCGCAAAGTCCTACATAACGCAGCAAGATCCGCCCGAGCTGCCGCCGCCCGACCGCTTAGCAAGCTCGTCCTCGTCCTCTGGGGCATCTGAACTGAAATTGCCGGGCACCTTTGCAGGACTGCGGATCTCAGCCTTGGCGGTTGGTTCCACGTCTCTGGGTTTGGCAATGTTGCCAGGCTGGTCTAGAAAAGAAATGAAATGGGATATGATAAGCACCTGGACTTTGTACGGTAGATATGTGATTAGGAAGAGAGGGGTGAGAGAGAGAACTACTTCTACTCACCCGGTACCATTGGCCTGCCCATCACTGCCGCAATCGGCAGGAGTAGAGGGGCGGTCCAGCTGAGGAACTTCATCGTAAGGCTTGCAAAAGGCTGTCGATAATAATGCTGGCTTGGACTTAGGGCGTGGTTGTTGTAGTCCGATAACGATGTGATCCTTCAAGAAACGAAGTCATTAGAGAGGACGAGCTCACCGTTTTTATAGTTGGTTGGATGATGGAGGACCGCGCGGTAGAGAGAAGATCGCATTGCTAATGGGAGCTCTAGTCCTAGAACACTGTGATCCTGCAGTTATCTGCGTGAATCATGATGTCTGAATGACCCGTTGGCTTCAACCGTTCTCGATTCTGTGGTGTGTTGGCTAATGTGTGTACGAGCTGAAGCGGGAACATAAGGCGATCAGCTTTCATTTCTAGACTATTTTTGAATGCATTGATGTTTTTGCATCCGTCGTTCTTGTGATTCGCTTGTGCCTTTTCTTCAACGCGTGATGCCTTGGCATTTACTCCAGGGCTGAGTTTCGGTTAATTATGCACAGTCTGAAAGGTTCCCAAAGTGCGATCCAACTAGCAGGATTTGAGATCAGCCAAAGACTGTTGGAGCAATGTCAATGGCTGCGGAG
This sequence comes from Xylariaceae sp. FL0804, assembly GCA_022539325.1. Lineage (NCBI taxonomy): Eukaryota > Fungi > Ascomycota > Sordariomycetes > Xylariales > Xylariaceae > Xylariaceae sp. FL0804. The sequence goes on along the minus strand of JAJKLG010000007.1, from coordinate 1,356,561 downwards.
CGCGGTACGCGCGGCACCTGGAGATGACCCTCACATCGACCATGGCCGCCAGATGGCAAGGGGTCCAGTCAATACCGTAGGTACAGCCCCTCTCTTCTTCAATGTGACGGTTACCAAAACCCCAAGATGGTCTTGAGACGGTGTCGAGACGATGTCCACCACTCATGACCGTCACCTGGAACCAGCGGGGGGGGAGCTGTGGTAACTGCCTCCTAGGGGGCAGCCATGTAAGATGGCTGCCCGTACGGAGGAGCCCCTCCCTCCCTTTTACTTCACTAGAACAGCAGAGTTTATTTGGTCTCACATTTAGGTCTCCGACCTGTATAATCGTACATACGAAGCTGATTCAACAAAGACAAAGCGACGCAGTATCATGCCTTGAAGGGTCATTCCAGATTCGTATAGAGTTGTTGCTTTTAATAGGAACTCGAATGTGATTTCCAAGATGGGGTATAGGATTCGAAGACGAAGCCTCGCAGTCAGCTACCTGTTCGAGCACCGTATCTACTTGAAGGGTTGGAGACCTCCATCCTATTTGCTATCTGAGATGTGTTGCACACACCAACCTGTGTATGAAAGCAACTTACTGCTTTAAGTTAATTCCTATCCACACACCACCTATCAGACACCATTCGGGAAGGTCGGCTGCTGTTATTAGCATCATGTATCTGACTTCCAATAACTCTGCTCACGAATCTACTCCCAGAGCCCTCTAAAATGCCATAGACGTTTATAAAGCACAGGCTCACTGTCACAGTACTAACTCGCATCATTATATGACCGCATCAGCTAGAAATGTGATACTCGAAGAACTCGACTACGATCATGGGCCAGATAGAACAACATATGCTACATGGTGCCTCACAATCAAAACTTCCAGACAGCACCCTGTGAAGTTTCATCGCCGTCTCCCGATGTTTATATCAGTCCGTTCTGTGCCCTTCAAGGCGTTTGCGCTTTGGAGTCTGGCAATTTATACCGCAGGGGCATCGATGGCGGCTTCTAGGTCAGACGGTGATGGCCCAGCCCAGTCTGCCGGCCGTCTAGGTGCGTGGACAGAGTGGAAAACAACGAGGTTTCCATCCTTCGGACCCTGACACGATGATCCGCACACACGAACCAGAGCTCTCCCGCGCCAGCCGCTTCGCCGAGCTGGGCGCGCGCAGGGTCACCGTACAGCTCGGGCCGTACACGGTGCCCAGCCGGGGGGCCGACAGCAGCAACGGCAAGGCCGTCGCGCTGGAGCCGGACGCGGCGCCGCCGTGCCGCGACTGCGTGGTGACGTGGATGCGGTGCCGACGTGCGGCACGCCGCCGACGGGCCGACGGCGCCGCGGCCGACCCCGACTCTGGCGGCGTGATGCTGCACCACCTGCTGGCGCGGTACGTCGGCGGCAGGCCGGACGCGACGTGCCCCCAACGAGCAGGTCGGCCAGCGCTTCTTCGCCTTCGGCAACGAGAGGACCGAGGTGGACATCTGCGAGGGCGGGTCAGTTTCGGTTCAGATTGCTCAGACTCTTCTTCTTCTCCCGCCTTCCTCCTCCCTCTGCTCGCGCCTCGTCTGGGAGTTGGGTGGGTGGGTGGGTGACCGACTGACTGACTGGATGACTCGTTTTTAAGGAGAGAGAAGCTCGGATACACCCTCGGACGGGACTATAGACTCGACGTGGCAGCCGAGCTGATGAACCTGCGCAACGCGAACGCAGAGAGTCTTCGTGCAGATTAGCTTCGAGTACGTGCCGCTCTCTGCTGCCATTCGCGAAGGCTTCGGATCGCTGGTGCCGGTGTGGCTGGACATCGGGTCCTGCGTCTCCAAACGACCGAACCATGCCTCCCGAGGCCCAGTCCGCCACCTTCGAGATGCAGAAGCCCTGGGAGGCTTCCTTCACTGGTTTAGTCACCCTCGCCGGTTGCCACTTTCACGACGGCGGGGACCACTTGCAAGTCCTGGTCAACGGGAGGCCGTTGTGTGATTACCGATCGACATATTATCCCGAAAAGGCTGGCGTTGGACACGGCTTGCCGGGACGTCGGCCTATGGGTTGCGGCGGCCATCTGAAAGAGATATCGTATTGCTCAGGTCAGGGGAGCAAGTTCTACCAGGGGGATACGTTGAATGTCAACGCCAGCTATGATCTCTCCAAACACCAACCCATGTTAGATCTGGATGGTCATCTGGAGTCCATCATGGGTATAGGAATATTATACGCCATGGAGGATTATATAATTCGATGAATATTTGGTATCCCAGCATTTCTGTGCCCTCTAAGTGTAGCGCAGAGTGTTCACCACCATAAGCGAATCCTCTAGTACCTACTCACTATTCGATCTACCTGGACCTACGTACGCACATACGGTAATTTTCCATACATGCCGTACTACCTCACTTGATCTCGCACAGCCCCCTCTCATCCAGCGCGTCCACGATCCTGCCCCACAGCCCGCCGTGCCAGCCGCGCACCCGCGCCCACTCCTCGGGCGGCATGCTCGTCTGGCACATCTTCAGCCAGGCGCCGACGATGCAGTCGGCGTAGGCCGGCCCTTCGTCGTCCAGAAACGGACCCACCACAACGGCGGCATCCGCGGCAGCAGCGGTGTCGTCGGGAGAGGCGGCGCCTCGCCCCGGCCGCTGCACCTGCGCCGCCGCAGTGCCCCCCGCGCGCCAGAAGTAGTCGGTCGTGCCGCCCGTGTGGGCGTACGCCTTGGCGAGCTCGCCGAGCGCGGCCTCGAACTCGCCGAGTGATGGCGCGGGCTGCTGCCGGGCCTGCTGCTGGGCCTGGATGGCGGGCATGCGCTTGGCGACTATGAAACTCACGGAAACGGTTAGTCAGTTTGTTCGGTCGTTTCCGAGAGAGTGTGGTTCCAGTGCATGTGAGGGGGGCACGTCTGTCCCGGCGTGTGTTTGCACGCACGCGGATCGTGTCCACGAGTTGAGGAGGAGAGACCGGATAAACAGGGGGGAAGGGCAACAGGGGACCGTGCGGGCGGGATTGGGTATATATCAGTAAATCGCAGTCTGGGACGAAAAACAGAAAACCACGCACACATGTCCTGCACGCGCCCCAGCACGGCCGGGTCGAAGGGCATGCGCGTGCACAGGCCGGCGAAGCGGGTGAAGAGCCCGTCGACGTGGGCGTTGAGCGCGGCCGTGAGCCCCGCAGTGCCGGGCCGGAGCAGCCGCGGCCGCCCCGGGTACGCGCGGTCGAGGTACAGCGCGATCTCGAACGAGTCGCCGACCAGCGCGCCCGTGGCCGGGTCCTGGATCGCCGGCAGCGTCCTGCGGTCGGGCAACCCCTGGGGTCAGCGTACGGTGGCCGGAGAGAAGGAATCCTGAGCAGCTACCATGATTTCCCACCTCGGTGCGCGCGCCTCGCATGTAACTTGTACCTCATGTATATCTTCACAAGCTACAACTAGAACAGCTCCGGGTATACGCAAGGGGCCGGAGAGAGAACGCGTGAGTAAGAACGTACTGGTAGGGCGTGCCGTCGGGCAGGGTGCGGTTGGCGGGGACGCCGAGCCGCTCGCGCACCGCCGTGATGTCGGGCATCTCGACCCACTCGGTCCGGTAGGCCACGCCCTTGAGGTTGAACGCCAGCCGCGTCTTCCACGGGTTGGCCGCGAAGGTCGTGCGCGGCTCGCGCGACGCAATGTCGTAGAAGACGATGGGCTCCTTGTGTTGGTCCGTCATGGTCGGTCGGCTGGCCGTCTTGTAGTTACGGTGGACTATTCTGGTACTTCTTGGGTCGGTCGGGCGACGGGATGGATGACGATACGGGGGAAGAATGCTCCGGAATGTTTAGACCCCGCGTCCCTGTTGTTCGTTCGCGGTTACCTAACGGAGTACTCGTACCTTATTTTCACTTCTAGCGGTGGAATGTGGCTGCCTTCTAGGGCATCGGAGGTATCTATAATCCGCTTCAGCTCAGCTCCATGCGTCTCACCTTTACACTACCTCATGCCAAGCCCCAATCAGGACCGTCGAGACTGACTATGGACAGTACCTACCTAGTAGCTGACCATCCGTGAGGAGTACTTGGTTGGACCCAGAGGCTCTGGCCAGGCAATCGACAGAAGGTTCGAATGGGCGAGCACAGCAGTTCTAGACATCCACTCTGGCGTGTACCGTATATTCCGTACTGAATAGATACCTACCTCCTACTTACCTAAGTAAATAGCAACTGACACCAGGGCACCTGGTGGTCCGATTGGTCCGGTTGGCATCGTATCAGAGATGCGTGTTGACTAAGTTTCCTAGCCGAATTGTCTACTTAGACTGCTGACGCTCATGTGCGTACGTGCCACTGGCGCAAAAGTGCTGTTCTGAGATACTTACGATGACCAAAGGCGCCGGATAGCTAGGATGGGCTGCTGCGTCGGGCCCGGGCACGGGCTTCGGGCACCGGGCCCGGCCCCGCGCCCCACGTCGGCACTGATCTTCGGGCTGTGCCGTAAGAATTTACCGAACCTCCAGCTCGTCCAGCTCCTCCCCCAGGACGACTCACTGTCGTTGGTTGGGGTTCTCGAGCGGATCGGTCCGACGTGCAGTTCGGCCTGCATTTGCTTCGACGATAAGACGCTGCTATCAGGTACCTATAGTGCGGGAGGACATCATTTCGCCTTCGTTCTCGGGGTACCTGCTGCTTTCGGGTGGCCCTGCCATCACGCCTTGCACTCGTATATCTTGCGTTATCCTACCTACAATTTGTAGTGCCGCGCTCCATCATGATCCGCCTTTGGACAACAACATACCGCCTACGAGCAGTCCGCCAGTTCTTGCGCTCTTTTGAAAAGTCCCTAGCCTGTGCCGTACGGTCTCGAACCGATCTACAGCAATGGCAGACCTCCCCAGTCTCTTCCAAGCCCGGTACGGCGCCTCGGCCGGCTCCTCCGCCCCCACCGATACCGGCCTCTTAAACCCGACGCTTGAACTCCTCCTCCAGCACCGCTCCGTCCGCGCCTTTCTGCCCGAGAAGCTGCCCTCCGGCACGCTCGAGGTCATCGTGGCCGCGGCGCAGTCGGCCGCCACGTCGTCGAACCTGCAGACGTGGAGCGTGCTCGCGATCTCGGAGCCCGCGCACAAGGACGAGGTCGCGCTCCTGTGCGGCGACCAGGACTTCATCCGGCGCGCGCCCCTGTTCCTCGTCTTCTGCGCGGACCTCGCGCGCCTGACGCAGGTCTCGGCGCGCCACGGCACGGCCGGGGAGGGCCTCGAGTTCACCGAGATGTTCGTCATGGCCGCGCTGGACGCCGCGCTCGCGGGCCAGAACGCCGCGCTCGCCGCCGAGTCGCTGGGCCTGGGCATCTGCTACGTCGGCGCGGCGCGCAACCGGCCCCAACAGCTGGCGCAGCTGCTGGGCCTGCCGCCGCGCGTCTTCGCCGTCTTCGGCATGGCCGTCGGCCGGCCGGACCCGGAAGCCCCGGCGGCACACGTGAAACCGCGGCTGCCGCAGCGGGAGGTCCTGCACCGCGAGAGGTGGAGGGGCGGCGACGGTGAGGCGGCGCAGGACGCAAACTTCGACGAGTACGACGTCACGCTGGCCAGCTTCAACGCGGGCGAGAGGCGCGAGGGCGTGCCGGCGTGGACGCTGCGCTGCGCCAAGAGGATCGAGACCGTCGAGTCGCTGCACGGACGGCATGTGCTGAATGATGTCCTACACGACAAGGGCTTCAATATGAGATGAGACCCATGCGGAACATGAAGCCAACAGCCGGAAAGCGATCATTGGACCAGGAGACTCAATTCGCCACTCTCACGACTTACCGGTACATTGGTATTCAGTGGAAGCATCAGTTTTTCTGATGGAAAACGAAGTCCAGAAAGCAGTTGTGCGGATGATATCAAGGTCTTACGGTATATTCAATACGCGGGTGATATATACAGGCTTTTCCACCCATCATCTCGCGACCCAAGACGCAAATGGGTATATATATAATATGCAACGTCACGGCGGCTGGATTAAAAATTCTTCCACATCCTGCGGTACCAGGGGATGCTACCGTCTACACCCCCCGCGGGCAGCTCCTTCGACTCCTCCAGGTCGCGGCGGCGGCCCGACTGCAGGTCGATCTCGCTGCTGTGCCAGAAGCGCGTCTTGTGCCACATCTTGTAGCCGATGTAGATGAGGCCGAAGAGGGGCAGCAGGATGTAGGCGTCGACGAAGCCGCCGGCGTCGAAGGGCGCAAAGTGCGTCCAGCCCTGCACGAGCGCGAGGAAGAGGTTGGCGCAGACGCCGAAGTAGGCGTTATACGGGTACCACAGCGAGGCGAACGGCAGGTCGCTCTCCGTGTAGCCCTGGGCGTGCCAGGCCTTGCGGAAGCGGATGTGGATGAACGAGATGGAGGCCCAGACCAGGAAGGTCGAGACGCCGGACAGGTTGACAATGTAGCTATAGGCCGTGGCCGCGCCCGTCGACACGTTCATCATGGACAGGGCACCGCAGGCGTTGGCAAACGTGATCGCCGGCATCGGCACTCCGCGCTTGTTCGTCCAGCCGAGGAATTTGGGCGCCTTTCCGTCCTGGGCCATGTACAGCAAGGTCCGCGACGAGATGTAGATGGAGCTGTTGATGGCTGAGATACACGTGACCATGATGAAGGCATTGATGAGGTTGACGCCGGCGGGCCAGCCTGCGTTCACGATCGCCACCGTCATGGGGCTCTGCAGCGCGTCGCTGGCACCGCCGGTGAGGTCGGGTGCGTTGGCGGGGCACGTCAGGCCAAAGAAGAAGGCGCCGCCGATGTAGATGAACAGGATGCGCCAGAAGACTTGACGGATGGCCAGCGGGACGGCCGCGCGCGGGTTCTTCGTCTCAGTGGCCGCCACGGCGACGGACTCACAGCCGGCGTAGAAGGTACTGCAGAAAACGAAAACTTTGGCGACACCAGCAAAGCCATCGACAAAAGCACCCGGATCATGCCAGTACTTGAAGCCAATAGCCGGGGTGCCCTGGATTCCGCCGGAAGCGTAGCTACTCCGGTCAGAGACGGTATGACAGGTTGGAGGGGGGGACCTTTCTACTCACACGATGGCGAAAATATAAAAGGCACACAGGCCGAAGAGCTTGACCAGGGCGAGCCAGAACTCGGCCTCGCCAAACGTCTCAACCCCGAGGAACTGGAAGCCCAGAAACAGAAACTGAGATGGGATGAGCAAAGCGCCCGGATGACAGGAGCTGAGGCGCCCGAAAGACATACCCATAAGATGAGGAAGTACCCCCAGACGGGGACCTTGTCACTCCAGAAGACGAGAATGCCGGTGACGGCGTTGTACTCGTTGGCCAGGACGGCGAACCAGATAATAAAGTAGTTCCAGCCGACGGCAACGGCAAAGGCCGGGTCGACGAACCGGTCAGCCAGCTTGGTGAAGGCACCGCCGGAAGGGTAGAGCGTCGTAAGCTCGCCTAGACTCTGCATGATACTGGCAGGAGGACGAAGGTCAGCACGAGAGCAGACATGGCCGTCCCGTCGTACCTCTCTCTCGCTCCTCTCCCAGTCTGTCTCACTCTCACTCCCAACCGCGCGTCCCTCGCTCCCACCACGCACGTACTCCTTCGTTCTCCTTTCTTTCCCTCCCGCCACCTCTTAACCTCTCCGATCCCCTCCCCCCTCGACCGCGAAAATAAAACACAAAAAGAAAAGAACAGACGCTGCTTACCTGAAGGCGACGATGCCGATGACGGCAAAGCCGATGAGCAGCGAGGCGGGCCCGCCGTCGGCGAGGGCGCCGCCGCTGCCGACCAGCAGGCCGGGGCCGATGATGCCGGCGAGCGCCATCATGCTCAGGTGGCGGGTCTTGAGGCCGCGCCTGACGCCCGAGTCCGGGTCGATGTCGTTGAAGTCGCCCTGATCCGTGTCGGTCTCGTACGGCGGCGCCGCCGCCGCCGCCGGTCTGGGCCGGCCGCCCCCCTCCGCGGCCATCATCTTCCGGTCGTCGTCGACGTCGTAGCCGCTCATGGCTGCCGCGTGCTAGCTAGCCCAAGGGCCGCCCCCCTCCGCTAAGGAACGAAAGAATTCAAGGAATAGGACTGCGGTTTCCAAGAAAAAGAAAACGAAAAAAAGTTCACAGTATCATATAAAACGTGCGCACGCAGAGACGAGCGTGATGCACTGCGGCGAAGCTACTACTTGGTGCGGATGGCCAGCTATGCGATATTATGACACTGAACTGTAGGACCGCGACAGACGAAGAGATCGGCCGCGAAAGTAGCAAAAGGCTGGCAGAGAGAGGCAGGAGGCTGGCAGGCTAGGCTGGCCGAGTCAGTAACGAGCGGCGAGCAGAAGAACTGCAAAAGTAGAAAGTGGACCCCAGCTCCCGGCCGCACTTATCACCAGCGCCCAGCTCCGAGGTGTGATCCCCGCCCGTGGGCTCTGTAGCCCCCGCCAGGACCAGCCCGAGCCAGCCCGAACGGTCGCCTGGCGCGCCCAACGCGACTCGATCGGGGGCGAGGCGCGCCTGCGGCACGGTTCCCGCCCCGATGCCTTTTATCAGAAGCTTTTTCCCCTTCCAGGGAGATTGCGTGATTAGGGGCCGCTATCATTGGCTGATAAGACTGAGAGATAAGCTACGGGGGGACCCCTGCCTCGCGTCCTTTTTGCAAGCCACCTTTTGCAGGAGAAGCACTATTGGGGCCGTGCAATTCCCACTATCGGGGCCGTGCCCCCATTTTTTAGAACCAGTTAGAGGGCCAGAAAACAGTAATACAAGCCCGCGCACCAAATTTTATATGATAACTCTGGTATCTCTGTTCTCCCAGCCTTATCTCCGCTCTCCCAGCCTCCCTTATACTAATCTCCCTGCAGACTTAACCACTATCACTTTTAACTGCAGATATTAATGTTTTAAAGCCGTATAAGCACGTACGAATACCTGCAGCCGATCAGATATCACCACTTCTCACAGCCTCGCGGGCCCTCCCAAGGCCTCACCGGCAGGTTATGCGGTCCCGGTTATCTCCCCAGGCCCAGTAGGTCGAGCGCCCGTTACCTAACCCTCCGGCCGGCGGCGCCGGCGGCGGGCGGCCTAGTACTAAGTCTGCTTTACAGGACTCTTTACGCTCCTTTGCAAGAGAAAACGGTTTTTTTATTACCTTTAAGAACGCGTTTAATAAAAGGGATGGCGAGTAAATATAGTACTCCGTTTATTATAACCGTGGTAAATTAAGGGGACTTAATAAAGGCTATAAAGTTAGATTTTTAAGCTCCTGCTTAAAAAACTGCTTATAATAAGGAGTTATTACGGCCCCTTATTAAGATAATAACCTCTAGTCCTTTAAAGTTATAAACGGGCGTAATATATATAATTATAATGCTTCCCTGGGTTTTACTGCTTACCCGGGTGCCCAGCGCTTTACGCAGCCTATAATGGATTATATTAAAAGTATAAATAATAATAATATTAAAAAAAAGCTTATTAGGTACTTACTAGTTAAAAACTTCCCTAAATATTTAATAACGGCCGAAAATATCTCGAATTTTATATAAAAGCTTTATTATAAAAAGCTGGATAATTTTATTAATACGCAGGCTTTTATAAAAAAGCTTAAGGATAAAAGAATCCCTTACGTTATTAAATACGATAAAGAAAACCCTTAGCGTATTATTACAGTTTTTTAAACCTATTTAAAGTATATTATTCTTTAGTAATATTTCCCGGGAGTTTTAAGCTTTAATAATATATATAAAATTAACCGCTACCGTATACCCTTTTTTAATACCACGGGAGTTATATATACCGGCTTTACTTATAACTAAGTATTCGGCGTAATTCCTAATAAGACTTAAGCCTAGTACGAATAGGCGTTAAGGGCGTATAGGAAGCTAACTGCCTAGGTAAGAGCGGATCTCCCGGAAGTTATAATCTTTAATTTCGAGAACCGCTTTAAGGCGGTAGCGCAAGCCGTTTTACCTAAGCCGTAATAATAATTATGCTTATTTTATATAAATAAAAACGTTTACCTTAATATTAAGAAATTTTGGGATATAAAGGCTTATATACGCGAGAAAAGTAATAACGAGTAAATAAAAAAAAAGGAAGTAAAAAAAAAGGAAGCAAAAAAAGAGGAAGTAAAAGCTATTAAAAAAGATGCCGTAGTTTTTCGGGACCTATTCCGGCCTGTTAATAAGGAGATAATCGAGGCTTAGGATTTATTACTAGAAAACTTACCTTAAACCCGTAATAGCCTTATTCTTTATTAGGCTTATATAATATATATTACGGCATAGGTTGCCAGGTTTAGCAGGTGTGGAGTGTTAGCTATAAAGAAGAGGGGTGGGGGAAAAACCCCGTAATGGATTTAAATATTCGGGAGCAATCTTACCACTATATTTATATATATACCGCGCTTTAATGCGTTCTAGCTTTTTCCTTTTTTCTTTAGCTTCGTTTTTCTTAATAAAAGTACGCTTTTACTAATAGCCTTAACTCTGGAAAGCTATTATAATATAAAAACAAAGCTAGCACCTTACTGCGTTTAGGAAGGCCTTATAATATCCTAATCCCCGTTTTCTTACTATTTTATTACCTAAAGGGCCCGTTAATTACTGCTTAAAAGGCCCGTTAACCGATTAACTATTATACCGATTCCTTAGTATTATAATAATACGTTCCGAAGAGGAGAAGCGTACCGAGCGCAATATAATAACTGCCGAGGCTTATTTTAACCTTAAAAACCTTAGCAAAGGCTTAGTTAAGGAGTTATTAAGTACCCTTATTAACCGTTATTCGATTATTACTGCTTAATAATATTTCCGCGAGCCCGAATAAGTTACCGTTATTACGGCGGCTAACGAGGGCGATAATAAGGTTCTCGAAACGCATAAGGCTTTTTATAAAGACTGGAAGGCCTTTAATACTAAGGAAAAGGTAGAAAAAGCTTAATACCCTTATAGTATTAAGGACCTGCTTAATAACCGCGTTAATTACGTTAATAAGCTTACTCGATTTTATAGCTCGAAAAAGGGTAAACCGGGCTTCCGCTTTAAAACCGGTACCGTTAAGGGTAAGGAGGCTTAGCTTAATACTAATAGTATTATAACCTACGCTTAATTCCAGGAATATATTTAAAAGCAGCCCGAAGCCTTATAAATAGAGTTTAAATTTTACGCGCTTTTCGCTTTAATAGCCTTAAAACAGGCTAATAAACTTTACCAGATCTTTAAAGGTTTTAATACTAATCTATTATATTATATCTAATAGGTAGAGTACTTAAAAGCATATTCTAAAGAGTTTAATATTAACCTCCGCTTAGTTATTATTAATAAGGAGGATTAAATCGCGGAGCTTAATAATATTATTATATACTAGGCCGTTACTATTACTCGAGCAGTTTAAAGTCCTCCTCCCGTTAATAAGCGTTAAGGCACGCTGGCTTTTAACGTAACCGGTACCACGGGAGCTTTTAAACGGGTTTACCGAAATACTAAAGTGCTTAATCCCCCGATCTTCTCGAACCGAGCAGAAAAAAACGATTAATTATTTAAGGCCTAATACACTAATATCCAAAATAAGGTAAAAATTAACCATAATTATTTTACCAACGATTAAGCTAAAATGGTTTACGTATAAGGCCGTTTAAGTAATAGTGTAATAAAGGACTTATTACCGTACTTAAGTAAGAGCTCTCCTAACCAGCTTATTACCTATACCGGATTAATAAAATACTTTTAAAACTATTATTATAACCCAAATGCTCGAGAGAAAGCTACCGATAAATAGTATACTTTTTATATAAATAAGATATAAAAAAAGGACTTCCTTACTTTTAAGAACCGATTTATAAAGATTACTACCGAAATCGGTATTCCTAAAAGCACCTGGAAGCAGGAGCTTAACCGATATTTAACCACGAGCTTAATTATTACTATAGCTAGTGCTTATTATAACGCCTTAATCGATTTTACCCGATTTACCCAGCGTTACGAATATATCTTTTTAATTTACGAGAGAGCTTATACTAATAATAATAATAACGCTAACGCTAGTAGTAATAACGGTACTCTAGGTGGTAAAGGACGAGGCTTTAAAAAAGGTACTCCTTAAGGAACCACTGCTAATACCCCGTTTTAAGGATCCCCCGCCTATTTCGGGGCTCGATAAGGACTTATTAAGGCTAAAGCCGATAAGCTTATTAAGGAGAAATACTGCTTTATTTACCGTTAAGTGGGATATAGTACTAGAGATTACCCTTATAAAAAGGAAGCCGATAATCTTTATAAAAGCCGTATTAATACTCTTAACGCGGAGTTAGCCTAAATTCGTAATACTTTTACTCCCTTTAATAACCTAGAGGCCCTAACTCTTTACTTTAAAAACGATTTATTAAAAAAGTAACCCTAGGGTAATTTAAGCCTATTTTAAAGTAAGCAGTTTTTTCTTTTAGTGTATAAGCGCTTAAAATACCCTTTAACGTTATTAACCGGTATCTAGGGGGATTACCACTAATTATAAAGTATATAATAGATTATAATGGATTCTTTTTTTCCACGCCTAATACCTTATAAAATACTAAGGCTAGAGGTTATATTTTCGTAAATATGCAGTTTGCTCGCCGAGTATTAAAATATTTATAACCTAAAATAATTACCGGATTTATCCCATAGGAGGTGGGAGGATTCGAAGGCAAGTTTACCTAAGTTATTAATATAACCCTTTTAATACACCTTTAAATCTAAGGGCGATATATTTAAAATATCCCGTTATTCCCGCTTTATATAAAGCACGAGATAATTCTAAATAAACGGTTTTTTAAAGTTTATAATATTATAATTAATTACCGCTATCGAAAACTATTCTTCCCGAGCGATTAATCCCCCGATTCCTATATTTTAATCATAATTTTAATGGATAACGAGAAGTCTTGTTTTAAAAACCCTAAGTATTAAAGGGATACCGAGTAATATAACCGCCTAATAAAGAAGGAGGATAAGCGTTATCGGGATAGCGTTACGGCGCTTAAACCTGATATATTTCAGCTAAACTAAGTAAAGAATCAGCTAAGCCCTAAAACCACCTAATCTTTTTTTAAGGAACGGATTAATTAATTGGAGTAATTAGGAGAATAGTAGTTAAGTGGCTTTAAGGAGCCCTTAATAGTGCTATTAGTAGGGTTCTCGCGGCCTTAAATCCCGGATCCTAAAAGAATTATCTTAATGGTTAAAAACGAGGCTCCTTATAACTAGGACTAAAAAAAGGCATTAAAGAGGTTAGTATCTCCTTAATCCCCGCCGGAGTAAACGGCTAGAGAATTATATAAAAGAATTAATTACTCCGCTAATCCTTTTTTTTTAAAACGTAATGCCCGCGGAACTTACCGCTTATAGCATAATAGTATTAAGTAGTATTAATACTAAATCGACTTAGCGGTATTAAATACGAGACCCTTTTTTTATGCTATTAATGCTAAAGGAGTCGAAATCTTCGAAGTTATTATTAACTCCTTAAAGAAAGCTATTTAATAAAAAAAAGGTGGTAATAAAAGCCTTAAGGGGGATATTAAAAAACTCCGTTAGCGTATTTAAAACCTTATTCCGTTATAATACCGCGATTTTTATAGGTTTTTTAATAAGGCCCAGTCTAATAAACTCGCGCTAAACCGACCTTATAATTACCGAATCGAGTTTTTACCCGATAAAAGCCCTAATAACCTTAGGTATAGCCCATTTTATAAAATATTACTGGAGGAGATAAAGGTATTAAAATACACTATAAATCGGTTAGGCAGAGAATCGGTATTAATATAATAGCAAATCTATTACTTAACTAAGTTAAGAAGAAGTCTAAGCTACCAGTTATTATAAAATCCCTTTTATATATACATAACCCTAGCGTTTCGGAGGCTCGGCGCTATTACTTTAATGCCTTAATTATACCTTTACTTTATTAGGCTTAATATAATCCTAATAATTATCCCCCCTTTTAAAAACCGCGTTCCCGCGGTCGTATTATATATATTCTATTATTATTATATTATAATCTGGCCTAGTATATTAGGATTTTAGGTTAAGTATGGTTACGGGGTTAATACGCTACCATGGTAATAAGCTATTGCGTAAGGCCTATAATCCCTATAATAGGCCTATAATATTAGGTATAAATAATAATATTATACCCGTAATACGTAACCGTTCTTTTAGTTTTTTGCCAAATTAACGTATTCGAAACGCCCGCTTATATTACCTTCTCTCCTATAACGCACGTTTCGCTAATAATACTATAACGTATTATAATGTTTATAACCCTATAATTAAGGCCTCCGCGCCTTATATATCCTGTTTCCGGCGTGTTATTAAGCCTTAGCGGTTTAATTCCGGTACGGGCTTTTTGCCTGTATTTTTATACCGTTTCGCCGCGGCTACGGTCATAAAGTACGAAAATTATTCGGGTAACCACCGCGAGTATACTCGGGTATATTAATATCCTATCGGGAGTCTGGATTAAATAATATTAATAATTAATAGGCCGCGGTTAATTTATAGGGTAAGTTAACCGCCCTGGAAAAAGTTTACGCTTAGATTACGTACTTTTTCCAGGAGGTTAATAAGCCCTAGGCTACCGCTAACGATAACAATAATAAGGCTATAATAGCCTACTTATTATCCCTCCGTATAATAAATTATTTATTCTCTTAGCGTTTCCTTATCGATCGTATAGCGTAATATTTACCCGATACCGAATATTATTTATTACCTATTTCCATTATTATTCTATTATCGAATCCATATCGGTCCTTTAATACATTATTAGGGTTTATACCGTGCGTTTTACCGGTTAACCGAGGTTTTCCAGGCCGTAAAAAAGCAGTACCGGTTAGCTTAACGCCTTAACGGCGCTAAGAAAAAGCGCACCGTAAATCCATACTTCGCTTTCGGAATAACGTTATTCGGGTATTTAATCGTTATCGTAAATCGCCTTCCGCGAATATAAACGTGCCGTAACCGAGCGCTACCGTACGCTAAAAAAGATCTATTAATACCTTAACAGTACCGTAATAAATCTATTATTCCCTTATTATTACCCTATTATTTTAATAATAATATACTAATATTAAAAGGGTATAGCCCTAGGCCGCCTAGGACTTTTTCGCCTTAATAACGCTACCTTATCTCTTTCCCGGAAACGAGTACTTTAGGCCTTAAGAAATAAGCGTTCACGCTTTCCTCCGCGATATAAAGAAGGAGTTATCGGCGTGGTTCGCGCCCGTTATCGTTATCGCCGATATAGCCTTATTCCCAGTTCTCCCAGGTTTTAAATAAGGAAGGCTCCGGCCCATAATTTAACCGTTTATTATTACGCGGTTTAGGGTTTCGGTTTAATAATTATATTATTTTCCGCCTAGCGTAATATTATTTCGCCCGTATAATACTATTCTTTAGGGTTAATAAAAGTTTTTTTAAGTTATAATATCCGGTATAATCTCCCCTTTTTTTACTTTTATTCCTTTATTTTATTACTTAATAATTAATATTTTTATAACCGGCTTTTTTTTTTCGCGGTACCTTATTTCTGCTAGCGTTTTATAGCTTTTTTGTTTTTTTTCCCTTAATATTTCTTAAACTTAGTTATTTCTTTAGGGTAATTAATATTTTCTATATATACCTATTAATCGAATTCCAAGGGCTAGCCTTTTTACTTTACGAGGTATAATATATTACCGTTTACCTCTTTTTTTAATACCATTTCGTTAATTTCCTAATTACCCCCGTTTTCCTTAAATAAGGGATATTAAGCTTCCGATTCGCCTAAGCGTAATAACCAGGGTTCAAGCCTGGTTATTAAGAAAATATTATATAGCGATTTATATTCGGGGGGTAATTATAAACAATACGCGTTTTTCCTAATAGCCTATATAACCCGAAACGGGCTAATAAACTTAGGTGTTAACTTTAAGGTTATATTCTTTAGTTTTAGGTTCTTTATTAATAATTTAATTAGGTTATTATATTTTAGTTTTAAAGGCGTATATTTTATATTATAATATTTCTTATACGCCTTAATAATAAAATACTAATATTCCTCCGCTTTTTCGCGAATTTACTAAAGTTTATTTAATTAGTTTTTCGCGGCGGGTATCCCCCCTTTTATAATAACGTCCTTAGCGTTTAACGGTATCCTTAGGTTATAGCTTATAAGCGCTATAACGGGTAAAATACTAATAATAACGTTTAAAATATTATTCGCGGTAAATTCCGTAAAAGGCAGGAGTTTAAGCTAAACCGCCTGGTTTTTACTAATAAAACTGCGGAAATACGTTTTAAGCACCTAATTAGCTCTCTTTATTTAATTATCGGTCTAGGGGTAAAATACCGTGGATAACCTCCTTTTTATATCCATTAAAAAATATAGCTTAGCCTAAAAATCGCTTATAAAAAGCGAACCTTTATTTAAGATAATACCTTTAAGTATACTAAATCTATAAAAGATTTCGGCGTAAAGGGTTTTTGCAAATTATGCGGCGGATATCTTTATATTATACGTAATATAACGGTTTTATTTTATATACCTGTTAATAATAATAAGAATTATATTCGCGGAGATCCCGTAATAATAAACCTTAGGGAACCCTATAACAAAATCTAATAATATTTATTACCACGGGCCGTTTAATACCGGTAATAATATTAATTCGCCCCAGGATCGGTACTTAAGCGCTTTAGTAATATAATAGCCTTCGCACCCTTTAACCTATTCTTATATATTTAGGCTTATATTCTTCCACTAGTATTTTTTTAATAAAAGGTTATTTATTCTTCTTTTTCCAAAATAACCTGCTATCGGGTAATTATAGTGTTATTCTAAGATTTCCCGGTAAAGGTTTATATCTTCTGGTATATAAATCCGACCTTTAAACCTAATTAATCCATCGGAATCTATTATCTAATCGCTTACCTTTTTCCCGCGTTCTAGCCGTAAAAGGTCTGCGAATATATCCTATAACTTTATATCCCGGTCCTAATACTTTTTTAACAGCTCTATTAACAATAAGCTAGGCTTCTTATATATAACTTTATTTATTATTGCTTTTTTAGCCTTTAGCCGGTTAATCGCGTGCTATTTAATTTCGAACCTTAACCATTACAGAAATTCTCTGCTATCGATAATAAGACCTGGGTTATATTAAATACTTTATACTTAGGCCAGCTTCGTTATTAGGTTTAAGAGAAAAATCTCCCTTTATTCCGTTATTACTTCCTTCGCGAAATTAGGACATTAAAAGGGATTATTAACAGGGTTACTTCTCCTAAACCTATAAAAAATAATAAAATCGAAAAACGCTAAGTATATATATCACTAGGCTTATATCCCACTTAGGGTTTTTTATTTTATAAATTATTCTAAGTTCTTATAATCGGAGAGGACTTTAATAAGGTAATTACTCCCCTGGAAATATTATCGCTAATATTTAAACAATTCCACAATAAATATTATTTCCTTATCGGGTATCCCGCAATCCGCCTTTAATCCGATATATTTACGGAACTAAAACGCTACGGGATAATATCTCTTATTATTATCGGGCTGGAATAGGATACCATATTATACGAAATCGGATATATTAATCTTTAAGCGAATAAGCCGTGCGGAATCGAAATAACGGAATAACAGGGCCGTTTTAAAGGCTTTTTTTAAGCGTTCGAAGGCTGCTAATACTTCCTTACTAAATATCCACCGCTGCGTTTATAAATTCTTTTCGCCGCTAGTGAGTTTTATAAACGGTTTCGCTATACGGGAGTATCCATTAATAAACCGCCTATAAAAGTTATAAAACCCTAGGAAAACCTAAAGTTTTTATTTCGTTTCTAGGGGTTTCCATTACAAGATAATAATAATCCGCCCGGGTTTTATCAAGATTCCGTTATAAAATAAAATAAACCTAAGGAATTTTACCTTATATTAATAAAATTTATACTTAAAGGGTTTCGCGTATAGGCCTGCTTAACGTAATCGTTTAAGTACTGCGATTAAATTACTAGTATAAGAATTCCTCGTTTACGAGAAAACCAGGATATCGTCGAGATATACTATATAAATAACGTTAAACAGCCCTTTTAGCGCTTTATACACGTAACTTTAAAAAATCGCAAGCATATTAATTAATTTAAAAAACATTATTAAATACTTATATAAACCGTATTGCGTACGGAACGCTGTTTTTTATTCGTTACCTTCCTTAATTCGGATCCTATAATATACATCCTTAATATCGATCTTCGAAAACTATTTTACCCCTATAATACGGTTAAAAATCTCCGAAATAAGTGGAAATATATAGCGGTTTTTTATTAAAACGCGATTAAGTCCCTGGTAATTAATATATAATTATAATATTCCGTCCTTTTTTAATACGAATAAAATTAGGGCGCCCGTAGGGCTTTTAAAGTATTGGATTTATCCTAATACTAAATTCTCGTTAAAATACTCTCGTAATACTTTTAATTCATCCTAGGTAAAAAGGTAAATCGGTCCGTAAAGGACTTTAGCTCCCGGCTCCAAATCGATTCCGTGATCTCTGGAATAATGCTTAGGTAATATACCCGCCTTAAAATTATCGAAAACATTATATATCGCGGTTATCTCGGGGTAATCGCGTAATTCGGTAAATAATATATTAATATTAATATAGGGTTCGTTATCTTTACCCGGTAAAAAAATCTCCTTTAATAATATAATAATTATAAAACATCGGGCGGCTTACTTATACTCTTTTATAAACTAGCGTGGTTAAAGGATTTTATAGGCTAGCGCTATAACCTTATACCATTATCGTTTCTCCTTCGTATCGAGTACTATCCGCTTATCCTCTAATATGGTTATCGATAATAATACCGGGTTATTAATATTCCGGGGGTCCCGATCGATTATTATATACGCTTATTTAAAAACCCGGGTAATACCGCGGGAATCGGTATAAATAATTAATACTCAATAAACTCCGTAAATCGGGTATTATATATCTCCTACTACACAAAGCATAAGTAAAAATATAAGGGCTTATTAGAGTTTTACCGTTTTTATAAATTTATAGCTTATATAATCCATTTTAATACACGAGTTTATATCGGCGTGGGTATAAATCTCGCCCTATGGTATATTAATTATAATACTAATATAAAAGCATTTTATTACCCTTACGAGGGGGTAATATTTTATAGGTATAGGGCTTTTTATAAAGCTTTCTCGTTTCCCGATAATTAACTCGATTATTAACCGCCTTAATAACCTTTACGGCCTTTTCCTCCTTTAAACCCTATACGGGTGCGGTTTATTTCCGAAACGCCCGCTTCCTGGGATTCCCCTTAGGGTTTCTCGGGGTATACGCTTATAAGGTAATACTCGCTTTAGCAGTTATAATACTTAACGGGTTTTCCGTTATTACCAATAAAGTTCTTTTTTTTTAGCTTTATATTACTAGGACCGGCTTAGTTTAAGGCGCGGTACCGGGCTATTATATAATAATCATTAATATTACGCTTACATTTAAACCGTATTTTACCGGGCTAGGCCTATTATAACCGTTAGGCCCATTCCATTATAAAGGCTTAATTAAATGGCTTTTCGCCACCGTATTCATCCAGGTATACCTGGAATTCGCTTCCCAGCTTAGCGTAAAAGGTAAAAGCTCGCGATTTCTTAGGTTAAGGCTTTAGCTGGGCCTTAAGGGATAATAAATATAAGTCGAAATCGGTTAACGTCTAGGTATTAAAATAATATGCTTTCTTTAATTAAACGGTTAAATAGGCTTTATAATTAACTGCATTAAGTAAAAGGGTTAATATCCAATCGATAAAACCTTTTTAATCGTTATATATTTCTTTTAAAACGGTATTAAGGCGGTTCCGAGTCTTTATTTTCTAAATCTCTCGGTATTCCGTATCGAATAATATAATTATATATAGGATCCATTACTTAATCGTTTTAAGCTCTAAGGAGGCCCGTATAAAGGTAATATTAAGGTTACCTAGCTAGCTCTCCCGCTCCCGAAAGGAAAAAATTTGCTTAAAAATCGGAATATTCTCCGTTTTAAAATCGATTTTTCGGCCGCATTACTAGGTTTCTTCGATCTCGTTAAGGCTAATTCCGTACCCTTATCGTAATAGGGTATCCGCTTCCTATTAACGGGTTTCGTGGTTTTAGATCTGCGCCTTTAGCTCGGTAATTCGACGGAGGATCGCCTTCTAAGCAATAGCATTATAATATTATAAGTCTGGGTTAAATTAATTCCCCTGGTCGGTTACGGACTCTCCTTATTACTACTTAAATTAGGTTACAGACTCTCCTTACTACTGCTTAAACTAGGTTTCGCCTTAGCTTCCCTATTTAATTATAGGTTATTATTACTCCGATTAATTCGGATCCCCCGCTAGGGGCTAACTAGCTTTAGCATTACTAAATCGCGTCAATAATACCATAACTTTTCTAAGTAGCCGAAAGCAAAGTAATAAAATTATTAAAATACATTATAAATCGGCTAGGCAAAGAATCGGTACTAATATAATAATAAATCTATTACTTAACTAAGTTAAGAAGAAGTCTAAGCTACCAGTTATTATAAAATCCCTTTTATATATACGTAACCCTAGCGTTTCGGAGGCTTAGCGCTATTGCTCCGATGCCTTAATTATACCTCTACTTTATTAGGCTTAATACAGTCCTAATAAAAGGAGTATTAACGGTATTTTTAAAATAACCTAAAAAAGGGCTTTATTAAGCTAAGCTATACCCCCTTTACCGCTCTTATTTTTTTCGCGAAGAAGGTTAACGGTGGTTTTCGGTTTTATATAAATTACCGCCGCTTTAACGCGCTAACCCGAAAAAACCGATATTTATTTCCTTTAATTAAGGAAACGCTTTTATAAATAGGTAGGGTAAAGATTTTTACGAAAATCAATATCTAGTAGGCTTTTTATAAGATATAAATTAAGCCCGGGCACGAAAAATATATTATTTTCCGCTCGAGGTACGGATTTTATATATATAACGTTTTGCCTTTTAGCTTAATTAATAGATTTTCTACCTTTTAGCGGTATATTAATAACGCATTAATAAAGTATTTAAACGATTTTTATAATGCGTATATTAATAACGTGATTATTTACTCGGATAATAAGGCCGAATACGTATAATACGTTTATAAGGTTATTAAGCGCTTATAGGCCGCCAGGCTTTAGGCTAACCTTAATAAATGCGAATTCCATATTATAAAAACCAAGTTCCTTGGCTTTATTATTAGCATAAAAGGGGTAGCCGTGGATTCGGTTAAAATCAACGTCGTGGAGTTATAGGACCGATTTATTAACGTACGAGAGGTTTAATTATTCCTCGGTTTCTATAACTTTTACCGTAAATTTATTAAGGAATATAGGCGTATAGCCTAATCCCTTAACCGACTCACTTATAAGGATATAAAATTTAAATAGGATCCCGAATATAAGAAAGCTTTTTTAAAGCTTAAAAAACGACTCTTTAAGGCTCCCGTTCTTATATATTTCTCGTACGATAAAGAAACCCTTATAAAAACTAACGCTTTTAACCTAATAGTGGCCGGTATCCTTTCCCAGCGGTAAGAAGATAGGGAATAATACTTAATCGCGTTTTATAATAAGGTTATATAGGGAGCGGAGTAAAATTACCCGATATATAATAAGGAAATGCTTATTATTATACGAGCTCTTAAGGTATAAAGGCCGGAGCTCGTTAAGCTTTAAAAGCCGGCTCCTTTTACCGTTTTTATTAATTACCGGGTATTAAAGCATTTCCTTATAAAGAGGTTACTTAACGTTAAATAGGCTGTATAAGTAAAAAAGCTAGCCGAATATAAGTTTATTATTATTTACTGGCCTGGTTCGGTTAACGTGGCCGCGAATACCTTATTACGGAAGTTAAAGGACTTAAAAACCTAAAAAAAGAAGTAAATTGCGTAATGCATTTTATCCCTTTTATAACCGTTTTATTAACCGGTGATATAAGCAGATTACCTTTTATCCCTGGGCTTAAACCAAAAGCCCCTGCGGATTAAAATACTGCTTATCGATATTACCGTATTATTAAAAAACGCCCTCGTTAAGGTTTATAAAGCGGAGGTGGGGAGTCCGGAAAAAACCCAGGACCTGCCCGCGAAGGCCGGCCCTTTACTTTTAAACCGATTTCTTTAAGCTAATCGAAAGAGTCCCGATTTAGCCTTATATTATAAGCGTTTATAATTAAAACCTAACTCTTAATAAATTATAAACGAGGATTTTATACTGTTTTAAGGCCGCTTAGCGGTTCCTAATTAAGACTAATTACGTATAAGGATTATTAAGGAAGTATATTATTATATAATTACCGCTTACCTTAAAAGAAATAAGATTATAAAGTTAATAAGGTAGCTTTATTAGTAGCCGGGGATAACCGGGAACGTGGAATAATACGTACGTAATTACCTAGTATACTGTTTATTAAAGGTTTTATAAGATAAGACTCCGGGTTTTTTTTAACCGTTCCTTATCCCTTAAAAAAGCTGGTAATATATTATAATCGATTTTAAGTCGATACTTAAGGATAAGCACGGATTTAATAATACGCTAGTAATAATTTACTGGTTAAGTAAGCGATTATAGGTGATTTCTTACTAGAAAACGGTTATATTATAGGATTTCGCCCGTATATATTATAAGGGTCCCTTCCGCGTTTTTAGCCTACCCTAAACGGTTAATAGTAACCGCGAACCCTAATTTATTATAAAATTCACTAACGAATTAGCTAAAATTCTTTAAATCGATTAATAACTCTTTTTATCCGGTTACTCGTAATCCGCAGGGTAAGCGGAAATCATAAATATATATATTAATTAACGATTTCGGCTATACGTTAATTATTACCAGGATAATTAGTTTAAAATTATTCCCGCGCTGGATATTATATAAGCTAGTTTACCGTAAAATAATACCGGGTTAATACCCTACGAGATAAAAAGGGGATTTCTTATACTATTATAATTCGATTAGTAAGCTTAAACCGAATAGCTTAAAGGCCTAATACCGGTAAAATGCCTTAACCGAGAAAAAGCTTAGGGGATAATTAATATTATTAATAAGTATATTAATATAGCTTGCTAAATATTAACGAGGACTTAAAAAAGGATAACCTAATAAGCGAATTATTACCGTAAAGAGCCTGATTTCGGAGTCGGTGATAGGGTTTTTATAATTAAGAAAACGTATTTTATAAACTAATCCAGTAATAAGCTTAATTTCCTGCTTACGCAGTATTATTACTAAATTACTATTATAAAAGGTTATTTATATAAACTAAAGGTATTAAATACTTAGCAGGAAACCCGCGTTTTTTACGCAGATTAATTACGTAAGTTCGATAACGATTTTATACCGGGCTAAGTTACCGAATCCCCTAGGGGAAAGGTTATTAACCCGGCCGAAGGGGACCTTAAATAAGAGATCGAAGAGGTAATAGCCTCCCGGATTATTAATAAAACCCTTTAATACTAGGTTTAATAACGCGGTTAAAACCTGGACCCGTTATAATATAATGCCGACGGCTTTAAAAACAATCTTAAAACACTTAAAGCGTTTTATACGGCTTACCCTAATAAAACCGGTTTTCCCTTACGATTCCCGTAATAGGCAGCGGCCTTTAAGGCTAACTCTTATAACCCTGATTACCCGGATAATAATTTACCCGTTAAATTTAAGCTAACGCCGATAAGGAGGGATCGTAATCGACCACTAAAAAAGAAAAAGTAATCGGACCCGCGGGAATAATAATAACCGGTTTATATAAATACTGCCTTTTAATTAGCCCGGAGATAAGCGCACGCAATTGCGTACGGCCGGTTTTTATTATAGATTTATTATATTTGGGCTCCGGCACGCACGTAGAGCTTATTACCCGTTTAATAATACTTAATCGGTTAAACCCTGGCTAATCCGCTTAATAACCACTTATTTGCTAAAATACGGCGGAAATTTTTTACTTAGTTATATAAAGCACCTTAATTAAGCACTGGATAAGGGCCCTTTAGCTTAATTAGTATAAGGTGTAAATCCGAGGGTATCCCTTCTCCGCCTAGGCAATAACTAAGGATATTAAAGGCAATAGTTTAAACCCGCCTCCCACTTTTTTCAACTTTTTACCACCAGATTCGAGGGCGAATTTATTTATTAGGGGGGGGTAATATTACGGCATAGGTTACCAGGTTTAATAAGTGTAGAGTATTAGCTACGGAA
Source organism: Xylariaceae sp. FL0804 (assembly GCA_022539325.1). NCBI lineage: Eukaryota > Fungi > Ascomycota > Sordariomycetes > Xylariales > Xylariaceae > Xylariaceae sp. FL0804. The sequence continues at coordinate 1,332,340 of JAJKLG010000007.1, read as the reverse complement.
AAGAGGGGTAAAGGAAAAACCCCGTAGTGGATTTAAATATTCGGGAGCAATCCCACCACTATATTTATATATGTGCCGCGCTTTAACGCGTTCTAGCTTTTTCCTTTTTTCTTTAGCTTCGTTTTTCTTAATAAAAGTACGCTTTTGCCAGCAGCCTTAACTCTGGAGAGCTACCGTGATAATATACTCCTAGTTAAAAGGAAAGTTTTAGGGTGCTTAATACTAATTTGTTAATTAATTCGGAAAAGATTAGCTAAGGGTTATTCGTTACCTTAAAAAAACCTATTTACTATACCGTAAGTAATAAGCTAATTATTATATCTCCTAATACCGTAATTACGGAGTTAAAATAATATCTCTTACCGAGTTTAATTATAATATTATTAAAAATAACCTTAAAAATAATTACGCAAACCTATTATTACTCGATAATGCTTTTCGCTTACTTGCCCGGGATATTAATAAGGACTTTTTTAATAAAATCGCCGCCTAGTTTATTAAAAGCCGAGTTAATTATTTAAATAAGGATTAGCTAGGTAACCTACTTTTTACCGTTAGCTAGAGAGGTCTGAATAAGCTTTGCAAACGGAACCGTATAGCTTAAAAAGCGCTACTTATTACAGTAAACCAATAAAACCTTAGTTTATATATAGGTATATTTATTGCTTAATACGGTTTTTTATATGCTTATAATATTTACCTTAATATTAGAATTACGGAGAATTATCTAGAAATCGTACCGCTAGCTTATAAAAATATAAACCCCTTTTAGCTTACCGGAAAGGACTTAATATATTATTACCATTATTTAAGTATAATAACTAATACCTCTGCAGGCTAACCGGGACTTATTTTTACGTATACGAGAACCGCGAATATAGCCGCCGCGAGGCAGATTATAACTTAACGAGCCTTAAGAAATATTATACCCTAGTACTCTAATAACTAGGGCTAGGCTAGTATACCGCCGCCGGCCGACTTTTTATCCCTCCCTATAGCGAGAACCATTATTATGGGAGTTAGAGCCGGTTATTAAAGAAGAAGGGGTTATAATAACGCTTAGTTAAAGTATTAAAGGCTGCGGGAGCCGGGCCCAGGCCCAGGGCTCCCTATAATTATTATAATGCGGCCGGGGCTTCCTATAGTTATTATAACGCGGCCAGGGCTCCCTGCAGTTATTATAATACGCCCGGGGCTCCCTGCAGTTATTATAATGCGGCCGGCCGGGCTAAACCTTTTTGCGAATTTAAGAATATGCTTAACCTGGGCTTTAAAGTGCCCGGGAGGGCTTACTGGGCACTATTATAACGTACGGTGCTATATAAGAGATTCTGGCTAAATACCGCTTAATAACAAGTAAGCCGCCGGCTTTTGGTTATACCACTATAATTACTGCGATCTTAACGGCTTTTGGTTATATTATTATAGTTATCGCGACCTTAATGGCTTCTGGTTATGCTATTATAATTACCGCGGTTAGGGATTATAACCCCTTTAATAACGGTAATTTTATTAATATTAAAGTAGTAGAAAATATAGTGGATTTAACCGGTTATATAAAGCCTGCGGCCTTTATACCTAGAGATTTAAACCCCTTTAATAACGGTGAATTCTATAATATTAACGATTTATTAAGTCCGGTAGCGGTGGATTTAACCGGCTTTATAAAACCTGCGGTCTTTATAGCTAGAGATTTAAGCCCCTCTGCCTTTGATTTTTACCCTAATATTGATGACTTATTAAGTCCGGTAGCGGTGGACTTGACCGGTAATATAGAGCCTGCAGATCTGGACCCCTTTAACTCTGACGAGAGTGTTCTCCCTACTATTGCCGACTTATATGGCTCGGTAGTGGTGGACTTAACCGGTTACGCAGAGAGTGCGGTTTTTACCGGTACAGTTAGAGATCTGGACCCCTCTGACTCTGACTCTGACTCTAACTCTGACGAGAGTGATCTCCCTACCGTTACCGACCTATATGGCTCGGTAGCGGTGGACTTGACCGGCAACGCAGAGCCTGCAGATCTGGACCCCTCTGACTCTGACGAGAGTGTTCTCCCTACCGTTACCGACCTACATGGCTCGGTAGCGGTGGCAGATGTGATAGATTTGACCAGCGAGGGCTAGGTGATACGAAGTCATGGCCATGGCCATGGGCACGCAGCCATGGCTAGGGGCACGCAGTCATGGCCATGGGCACGCAGTCATGGCTAGGGGCTAGGGGAGCGTTTTCTTCACTGCCAGGCTCTAATTCATTCGAATTCGCGATAAAAACCGAACGCGTGCAGTCATGGCTAGGGGCACGCAGTCATGGCTAATGGCTAGGGGAGCGTTTTCTTCACTGCCGGGCTCTAATTCATTCGAATTCGCGATAAAAACCGAACGCGTGCAGTCATGGCTAGGGGCACGCAGTCATGGCTAATGGCTAGGGGAGCGTTTTCTTCACTGCCGGGCTCTAATTCATTCGAATTCGCGATAAAAACCGAACGCGTGCAGTCATGGCTAGGGGCACGCAGTCATGGCTAATGGCTAGGGGAGCGTTTTCTTCACTACCAGGCTCTAATTCATTCGAATTCGCGATAAAAACCGAACGCGTGCTATTGACTACGTGCGTATATGAAGAAGAGTCAGAATAGGAGGCTGGGAGAACAGAGATACCAGAGTTATCATATAAAATTTGGTGCGCGGGCTTGTATTACTGCTTTCTAGCCCTCTGACTGGTTTTAAAAAATGGAGGCACGGCCCCGATAGTGGGAGTTGCACGGCCCCAATAGTGCTTCTCTTTTGCAGGATCATAGGCAGTCACAGGTCACAGGATGCTTGACAACTCGATAAGTTAATGTGTGTTGTCAATTGGACACAGAGAAATTGGGAACCCTGCCCAGAGATAACCAGATAACCCCTTCCGGGTTGATTACCTTCACTTGGACAATTACTGGTCTAATGTTACTACGGCAGGCCAATCAAGTTACTTAGTTGAAGACTTGAATTACCCTGAGTGCGGAGTAACGATAGGACCCTTTGCTACAAATCTGGTCTCAGAGCTGCTCGCCTACGGTCGGATTCTTTCTATTTCTGCATGGAGAACTCAGAATGAGCCAGATAGTGGTTTGATTGAGTTTAGCATCGATGGAGCGGCATGTGTTATTTGTGAGGAAGAGCCCTGAGAGGTTGAAGACGAGTTACCAGGTAAGTTACGCGCGACAGTAAACGCGCGATTGTCTACGAGCGCCTTCCAACTACCGCTAATGTTAGTAACTATTTCCTTGATAGACTGAGGTACTGGTTCTCTACCGTAGCGGGAGATTGTGTAGGCCGAGAAGGCTTCGTTGGTTGGTAAAGCCTTGCTGTGAAAACAATGATTGCTCACAAACATTGGTTGCTCACCAAAAGTTAGTTGCGGGGCTTAGCAACTGCGAGTGGGTTTTGATAAAGTTATCACCTGACTTGAGCCGCATCCGATTGCACCAATTATCGGTGAGTGCCACGGCTTTGGCTGCAAAAGTGACCGGGGGGGACCGTTTCCTCTTGGGTGAGAAAGTACGGTAGCCGATCGCTCCCAATGGCCGGTTATACGCTCGTACGTAGGTACGCACCCAGGGTCGTACGTGCGCTCCTAATAACCGATCGCTCCCAATGGCTGTATATACGCTCGTATGTAGGTAGGTACATCAGACTGATGAACTCACAATGTTTGTCGCATGGAATAAGTCACTGTCTTGGAGCTGGACGGTGTTTATCCTCTATTCGAGGTCCGCACAAGGGCACTATCGAAAGATGGAATTCTTGGCCATGGATCAAAAAACGGCTCTCCTCTTCCGAGCAACAGGGCGTTCTTCTACCTCCTCTTTATTGCCTCGAAACACCTACGTTCATCTGTCCTATTCTATACATCATCGTAATATTTGCACTATGGCTTTTAAAACTCATTTTTATCACAAAAACATTGGGCATGCCAACCTCGCATAGTAATCAGCCTACAGCCCTACGATACACCCTGCCCAAGATCCCTGTGAAGTGCAGAAGGGCTCGATAGAATGTTCGTTGGGGGCGGTGGGATTCGGGCGGGATGCGATTCTAGATCACGAGCTGGACGCTATATTTGCACTTTCATGAAGCCTGCAGTTTCAGCTGTGTCCTTCTTATACCGTATCTGGGTGCGGCTCCGGGGCGGCTCGCGCTGCAGCTTGAGAGGGCCAGGGATGCAATTCCTCCGGCCGCAAGGAAGAACACAGCCCACTACCACATGAGGTGAATGGCTTATACCTACATCTGAAAGTGCATTTCTGCCCGCTACAAATACGTGGTCATTCCCAGGACGGGCGGGGGACGAGAGAGAAGGGCTGTCGACCTGCTGGATTATCATACCTCTCGTCCACGGCCGCGCTCTAACCGTCCGTTTCTACTCGAAATCCGTTCCTCAAGCTTCTCAGTCCTCGATCATGCTTCTCTCTCGTCTGACTACGGCCGTCTCTCTAGCCGCGAGTCTCTGCCTAGTGGCAGTGGCCGGCCCCGTGGTCACCGACGTCCGCTTGGTAGATGCACCTGGCATCGTTCCCATCGACCCAGCCTGGTCGATTGCCCGGAAGCTTCACGATAATCGCCTCCAGAACCGAGTTACTGGCAACAATAGCGTGAGCTTGGGGAAAAGCTGGAATGGAGCCGTCCTGTTCAGCCAGTGAGTCTTAATAGTGCGGTTGTCAATTTTGGATGCACAGATTTCTAATAACTCAAACGACCAGAAGCGAGTCCGCCTCCCCAAATGATGATACAGCTGTGTCCGTCGGCATAGAAGTCATCTGCACCACTTGCTATGTAACCGGAACTGTCTCGTGGAGCCTGGACATTCAGAATGACATGAGCCTCAGCCAGGCGATTGACAACTTCATCGGCGAAGTCGGGGACGATGTCAAGAACATTACGGAGACGGCGTACGATGATATAAAAACATGGATCGAGAAATATGCCGAGGATGAATGGGACTCTGTGATAGAGGGTGAAAAGAACGTGTCAACGCCAACCCTGAATATGACCTTCAACCTGGAGACCCCCGAGATTCCAAGCACAAACTTACAGTTTCAGTTCGATGACATGGAGCTTTACGTGCTCCTGGACACCAAGGTCTCTGCCCAGGCCACCTACACTCTGAACATATATACCAGTGAGACGCCTGTCGGGATTGCCTCGGACAGCGGCGCCTTCATAGGTGCCGTCTTCATGATTGACCTCATCCTCACCTGCGACGCCGAGATTGAGATCAGCAGCGGTCTTCACATCAAGCTGGACGACGGCATGGCCCTTGATATCGCGATGTTCGGATCGAACGTATCCAGTATCACCTTGTAAGCAAGAACTCTTATCCCCCCTGAGCATTAGTCGTGCTATCCAAGAAGCTTCGTTGACACACGTGCGGCACAAGCAACGGGGGCGGCTTTGAATTCCTCCCCGTCGTAGCGGTGACTGCTAAGGGGACCATCGCGGCGGTGCTGAGGTTGACTGTGGAGGTGGGCGTCGACGTGGACTCGGACCTCCTGGACGCGAGCGCCGGCGTCGAGATGACCCTCGCCGCCGACGTGGCCAAGTTCGTCACCCATCTCGACGCGGGGGACGGCGCGGCGGCTGGCGACTGCGAGCTGCACGTCGTGCAGGAGTACACGCTCGGCCTGGGCGCGGACGTCGGCGCGACTTTGGCGGTGGGCTCCAGCACCTGGGGGCCGGACCCGTCGACCACGATACCCAGTACGTGCCGATACACTCTTGCTTCCTTGCCTTCTCCTCTCTTGGCGAATAACCTCTCTTTTCGAAGGAGCTTGATGTTTTGAACATGAACCCAGCCGAAGACACAGCCCACCCTCCCCGAGCTTCAGAAATCACTGACTCCAGGGTCTACAGTCTGGTACACGACGCTCGCGGACGTCTGCGCTGGGACCGCCACCAGCACCGCGACCAACCCCAACGCCGCCCCCTTCGGGTCCGGCACGCCCTCCTCGGCCGCGATCTTCGGGCGCGCGGTCGCCGCTACCGCCGCCATGACGACGACGACGCTGAGCCAGGTCGAGACCTTCTCGGGGGTGGCGTGCCGGTCGCCGTCGCTGGCGGGCAGCTGCCCGCAGTCGCTGCAGACGACGACGCAGGCGACGCGCACGGCGACGCGGGTGACGGCGGTGGCCGCGGGCAGCGAGGCGACGTGGCCGGCGACGACGACGGTCGGCGCCGGGGCGGTGCGCTCCACCGTCGCCTTCGGGCCCGGCGCGCAGCGCATCGCCGCCACGACCGGCCCCCCGGTGTCGTACGTGCCGCCGCCGCCGGGGGCGACGACGCGCGGCGCCGGCGGCCCGGGGGCGGGGGGCGGGAAGAAGGACGTCGCCGTCATCGCCGGCTTGAGCGTCGGCCTCGGCGTGCCGGTGCTGGCGGCTGTTGCTGTGGGGATCTAGTAAGCTGCCTCTTCTGCCGGACATCCGAACCCCCCAATCCCCCCTTTCCCGGCTCGCTGGGAATATATAACTCCGCGAGGACTGCTGCTGACTGCGCTTCCTCTGCACAGCTTCTGCCTGAAGAAGAAGAGGAGGAGCGACCCTGCCGCGGGAGCCCCCGTGATGACCACATCGCCCCAGCTGTCCCAGGGCCCCCATATGTACCAGGGCTTTGGGCCCGTGATGCCCAGCCCAGACCAGCCCTGCCAGATATATCCCACCATGAATTTTAACCCTCCTGACCCGTACCAAGGCTTCCACTACTCCCGTGTGGAAGCCAAGAGCCCGAGTGCCAACCTCGTGGCCATGGAGGGACGGTAGGAGGTGTTGACGACGTTGCTTGTGTGGTAGCTTGGAGAGGTTCGCGTATCTGCTTGCCACAGGTTGCAATGCCATTGACTAGAACTGCCAGTGCATCCCGGATGTTTATGTCTTCCGGTACATACCGGTAAAGCTCATAGGCTATACTTGATACTTACAACAATATAATGACGATATTTCTTGATCCATATCACGGGTGGACTTACTTTGCATACCCATGGTAAGCGTGTCGTTGTTCAGGGCACGTGTTTATACGATGGCAACATCATATATCACGACGTGTACTGAGAGACGAACTGAATGCATCAAGCAAGCGACGGGGAAAAAGCTGTCCTTCTGTTAGCGTGACAGTCGGACACATTTCAACACCGAGTTCCCGGATGACAACATCCCGGTTCTAACCAATGAACTCCTTCCAAAGCGGATCCAACCACTACTGTACTAGACCCTAGTTAGTGATAAGCCCACGGGTTTAACCACCTCCGAGTGAACAACGCAACGAGGCAACCTGGAAAACCCTAAAACACGCTAAGCTCACCCCGAGTTCCAACGGTCTCACGATCAGCGGTCCACTTACTCGAGCGAAGGGAGTACCAACGGGGCGGTGTCACCAAAAAGGTGCGGTTGCGATTGCTCATGGCAGGCCTGCTTGTACACGGGAACTTACGTCTCTGGTGTACTTCGTGACACTAAGGATTTTACCAGTTGCGGGGTTCTAGGAGACCTCGAGTTACCGTCATAGTTGCGATTTCTTACTAAGCCTTGCTTGATATCTTGCTTTCGGAATGGCCTACAGCGCACACTTTGGCGTTTTTAACCCTCTGTGTCTACTTGTCGAGCCAAGTTTTGAAGAGTTGCATCGAAACGGGTCTCCGACATCTCATTACGAGAGGATATTTATACTCGGACTCTCGGGTTGCAGCAACTTTGCGGGTGGCGAACGGTTACCGGTCACCGGTACCCAAGTGGATCTGTCAACCGACAACCGTGACACCGAGCCGTCGAATTTCTACGCGGGGGACCGGCCTGGTAGTTGTTTTTGTTCGCGAGTATCGACTACACCACCAAGTATCACACCAAACGACTGCCACCATGGAGAACTCGGTCCAGAACCCCCGTTTCTGGCTTCTCACGTCGCCTCGCACAGCATCCAATCTGTTCGTGAGGATGCTAAACCTCGAGCAGCAGAATGTCCGGACCGCCTGGAACGGAGGATACTTCTTCATGCCTTCATTGCCTGCAAGGATGAAGCTCTTGTCCAAGCCTCAGAAGGAATGGACGAACGAGGAGACCAAGAGCTTGCACGATCAAGAGCAGCAATGCTTCGATACACTGCAGGATCACCTAGCGGCTGCGGACGAGAACGGCGAGAGGGTGTTCGTGAAGGAACACATCTGGTTTTTGACTAGGCCCTACTATCTCACCCAGTACGAGTTCGGTCCCGACAGTTTCCGGGGCGAGCCCACGCCGCTCAGGGCGCGCGGCGTGGACAATCCCACACACTCCGAGTTCAACCTCACTGGTCTTCCCGACGAGTTCATGAAGACGTGGAGGCCCACCATCCTCATCCGTCATCCCGCCATGCAGTTTCCCTCGCTCTTCCGCACAGCCCAGAGCGGCATCAAGCTCGAGGGGGTCGGGCGCCCGAACCAGGAGCCGTTCAAGTGCGAGGGCACCAACAAGTGGCTCAGGGCCATGTACAACTTCTACGCCGAGCACTTCGGCGAGGACAGCCAGTGGCCCATCATCGTGGATGCCGACGACATCATGTTGCAGCCGGAGTTGGTCACCAAGTATGCCGCGCTCGTGGGCCTCGACCCGTGCAAAGTGACCTTCTCCTGGGAAGCCGCCAAGCCTGAAGAGATCGAGAAGCAGAACGAGGCAGCAAGAAGGATGCTGAGCACCATAAACGAAAGCACCCAGGTCAATCTGTCCAAGGTGGCTGGTAACGTGAACATTGACGAGGAGGCTGAAAAATGGAAAGCTGAGTTCGGCGAGGAAAAGGGGGCCAAGCTGGAGAAATGGGTGCGAGACGCCATGCCTGATTATGAGTACTTGCGGGGCAAGAGGTTAAGGTTAGATTAATACCAATAAATGCCCATGTCGCCACTCTGAGAAAAATGATGTACACAGTTAGGTACTTAGCTAGAGATTGACTATCTGACTTCTAACCCCAGATTAAACAAGTTGTCAGTGTTTGCCACCGTTCCTCAATTTTCTATTGGCACCCAAGGCTCCGTGTCATAGTCTTACTTATCAAAACCGTACTCTTTCCAATTAGGTAGATAACACACTCAACCACTCCAAACGTTCCTTATCCAGAGTTCGAAACCATGAAATGGATCAGATTAAGGTGTTTTTGTTGTCTTTTGGGATCCTGCGATGTTTTCTGACTTTCAAATGTTGACAACCCCGTAGATTTACTGGAGTCTATTGGAGCTTTGCTTTCCATTGCCAAAACTTAGCTAACACCTTGTCCAGTTGAGATTGGTGGTCAGACATTCACATCCGAGATGTTTGATCCAGGTGGTTCTGCTTAGAAGCTCCAAGTCAGAACGTGACGTCAACACTCGGCTTCAACATTCCACCCCCCTAGGCTACAGGCTACCTCCTATGGTCTTACCTGTCACCGAATTGCAGACTGCTCCTCTCTGCAATACACCCACCGACATACCACGACATTCTACGCTCCCATTCAGCATTCACTTTCCTTCGCCGTCCAGCAACGCACGATGGACGACTGGCAAGAAGCCGCCTTCACGTCCCGGCACGTCCACAACCGGATGGGCCGGACTGCCGGCCGCGGCGCGAAGCGGCACGCCGCCTTCGACGCCCGCAAGGCACTCGGCACCTACTCCATCACGACGCGGGGCAGCGGCGCGCTGAAAGGCGCCCGGCTCTCCACGGCTGCTGCTGCTGCGACGTCAAAGCAGCAGCAGCAGCAACAGAAAGCAGCCACGGCCTCGGCTGCTTCCGGGCTGCTGGAGATCTACCGGTTCTCGGACGGCGGCGACGGGCTCGTCGGGGAGATCCAGCTCGCCGGCGCCCTGCGGGCCGCGGTCGTGCTGGCGGGGAGCAGGGCGGCGCTGAGAGGCATTATCGACGGGATGCAGTCTGCGTTGTTGTTGGAGGACGAGGCTGCGCCGGAGGAGGGGGAGGAGGAGGAGGTGGAGGAAGACGAGGAGGTGGTGGTGGAGAAGGAGGAGGAGGAGGTGGTGGTGGAGAAGAAGGAGGAGGAGGAGGAGGGCAAAGGTGCTGCTAGCGATGAGTATGATGGGATAGCAGCTTCGGACGCATCGCGGAGCACCGAAGATGAAGTGGATGCGGAAGCCTCGCAGCGGCGACGATACAGAGCATTTGAGAAGAACAGCTTCCGAGCGCCGAAGTTCTGGTTCGAATGGCGCGGCCAGGTGCTCAATGCGGACACGCAGAGTTCTGGGCTGGGATATCTGGTCTTCTCGGGCAACGACTGCCGCAAGTTTCAAGGAACTATCTTCTGTGTGGAGTTGGGGTGGGAGAATGTCGGCGTGACCGGCAGAAAGGAAATGTCCAGGGCCGAGAGAGATAATGCCATTACTTGGAACCTTGAGCATGAGTAAGACCATACAGTTACCCTCTCTCTTAAGGGATCAACTTTGCCCGAAGAGACAGTTTCGACAGAACGTTGTCGTTTCCCATCACGTCCACAGTGACGAAGAGAGCTTCCGACATACAGCTGAAGCTGAATCCTTTCGGGTCGGCGCTTGGGGGCCGTAGTCAGGGGAGTAGGTTCGACTACTGGATGGGCCGTCAAAATCTGCAAAACAAAAAGATTAAATGTTGGTCCATAAGCGCGACATCTACTTACTAATAGGTCATCAGCAAGGGGCCTCCTTTGGTGAGTCCCAACCCGCCTTGCTGCCAGCGTACTCAGGATATCGTGGGTGTCCATCATTGAGTATAAACCAAGTAGGAGATAACCCATACCTAGCAGACAAGTACTTTAAGTACCTGAGTTCCGCAGTACTTTGGGCTAGGGTCGGAGTATATAAGATCAAAACAAAGGAGGGACATTCAGCCCTCGATAGCTACTCCCGCCTTGATCCGCGGCCACTATCGGGTGACCGCCATCGAAAAAAAGTTTCCAGAGACCTATTAATTGCTCACCTGATAGAAGCACCGAGATTTCTGCAGGCACAGTGTTCCTCCAGTCCTAGGTTCAGTCACACCATGATGATAAAATCGTCTCGGATTTGCAGTCTACTTGTCTCAATTGAGTCTGTCGATAGAACGTCTAGGTAGGCAGAGCATTGTTGGTTCTTATGAACCGAAACCCCCTCTGTCCCGCTATTGTTCGCGAACCTCCTGCTGCGATGTCTCATCACTGCAGACGCTGCCAGGACTTTCCCACGAACCCGAGCGTGAGGGGTCGGTCCTCCGGCCTATATGTCCGTCGCGTGTTGGACACATAGGCTTCGTCCTTCTTGACAAACAGAACACATGGTCTGATAATAGGCATGCGTGCAAGCTCTGCCTGCACCCAGCGGTCCTGCGAGTCTCGAATTTCCCAGGGGTTCTCGACGAGCACGGCGGGCTTCCCGGCCTCCTTGTCTTGCGCGTAGGCTTTCTTGAGCCACAAGAGCTCGCACATGGTGACCGTTTTCCTCCAATACGTGCCGCCGCATACTTTCTTGTGGGCAAGTCGCAACCATGCCTCTCTCTCCGGATCACTCTGAAGAAGGTGAGCGGCCTTCCTGACCTGTTGCCCGTCCAGCAGATCGATGACCACAGCCGAGTCTTGACCAAAGAAGACTTCGGATACTTTCTGGTCCCATGACTCTGGCGAAATGACCACACGGCACTGTTCGTCGTCCTTCGATGGGAGGATGTAAATCGTCCGTAGTGCAGGACAGCAAGACCGCGCGAGTCTCATGAGGGGCAGCACGTCGTTATAGGGCGGCTGATCGGGCCATTCTGTCAAAAGCGGCTTACCGTCTCCCTGATACAGATCGGCGTAGCTGTCATGTACCACGATGGTCTGGACGAGAAGCCAGAGGTTGTCGAATAGAGGACATTCAGGCTTCACTGCGAACACACTGAATAGGACTATGTCTCTTCTAGTATCGTGCCAAGTAGTACTGAATCTTCTGTGTGCATCTAAGAAACCAACAGCACTATAAATTGGGGTGTCAGCAGCTGCTCAGCCTTTGCTAAAGGGGAGGGAGGGAGGTGACGGAAGAAATATCGGATAAGCTCACCAGGGGCCGCCGAACTGGTAGGCGACTGATCGCGATTCGCGGCATACTTGCGTCAACAGAGGCGGGCCGGGTGAGCAGAAGGGTCCCCACTGCCGGGGTACGAGGAGCCGGCAAGGCAAGCAATATTCCCAGATAATAAGGCGTAGCTCCAATGGAAGCCGTTTGAAAGGCGAGAAAGTGTCGGCCATCTTGTCGTGAGGCGGGGGGCGTACAGCTATGCTCCTGACAAGAAGCGGCTTCCGCTACGGAGCCAAGATATTGGGGATGACAATCCTGCAAAAGTCCAGCAAAGTGCACAGGTTGAGAACAGGTTCATATTATTTCTTCATTACATATAGATCATCAGGCATTGGTCCGATCGGCTTGTAGTGCTGGTGCCTGATACGTGGGCCTCGTGAGTAATTTCTTTGATAACGGATGCCTGCAGGTGCAATGAGTCACGGATAAAGATACGACTGAAATCAGCGGTGTATAGTGACCCGCGAACACATATGTATTCTCAGAGAGTTAATGCTATTTCCCTGAGCTTCTAACACGTAGCCAAGTATCCACTGGCAAGACATGGAACAGGTATTCGGACGAAACAGGGCTCAAGCGGTGATCTCCTTCCACGAAAGACTACCACATATGCAGGAATAAAGACCGGGCTATTCGTTTGCGATAACTTTGGTTCTTCCGTCCTCTAACCCACTTTGATTGCTTGTTTTGACAGCCCCAAACACATTCCCTGGAAGGAAAACCGTTTATAGGTATCCACAGAACATTGACTGGCAAATAAGACAAAATGACAGACATGTTTGACATCGAGGAGCAAGCAAAATGCCTGCGCAAAAAGCTTGTCGAATCACTTCTGGAAGAGCCCAACCGCGTGTCAATTGTAATCTACTCTTCCCAGGAGGAACTGATCTGGACGGACACCAATGAACATTAAAGCCGATTTTTTCTTTATGGGAAGCGAACAAGCGAGGAGGTGGCTGGTCGATTCGTTACGATCCTTGCCTCTGGAACTGACCAGAACCTTCCTAGAGAACTCAGGACACTGGCCGAGAAACCATGCGAGGAACAGTATAAGCACGAATCCTTTCGCGCGTATCTCCAGGACAAGCAGACTGCTCGACAAGAAGTTGTGTTTTGGTTCAGCAAGGGCGAGGGTTCCACAGTTGTTGAAAGGCAGTCTGAAGGTGTAACTCGTTGCAAAGCTCGGGACAAGGACGAGGGCCCTCGGCGTGGGCAGCAGACTGCAGTCATGATAATGGACCAGGTACTGCAAAGGCCACTACCGTATGAGGTACGTACTGCCACGAGTGGATGTTTCCGAGTGGAAGGAGTATCCGGGACAGATGGCCTGGTTGACCATGATGGGTGAGTACCTTGACCGGGTAGCTACCTCCTGAAGTTACGGTGCAGGGTTTCGGGATAGAGAAGACAGAGGAAGCATTTTCTCAATGGTCAGGTCCGCAGAGCAGAGTAAGATATCCGTCATTCTAAGAGAGCACCATAGTATTGGATGCTACCAAGAGATTGGCCAGATTCTGGTATGAGGGTATGAGAGACGGGTACACTTCGTGAACGGATTATCAAAAGGAGCAAGTCAGAACTTACGCGCCGTTTGGTTGGTAAGTTGGAGTTGCGCTCAGGCAATTCGCAGGGCGTGCTGCTTGAATGCATATCCGTAGCATTGCATACCAGCATAGATATTCCCGAAAGCAATCCGGAGGCTGACATCATTGATTGGCCTACGGAGTACAAGACCTACCCAATACCTCCTACCAGGTACTTTCACTCTTCCTCCAGTGCTAATCGTAGCAACGCGTCTGAGATATATCTAGAACTCACTGAGGAAACCTCATGCTCCAGTTAGAAGGAAAACCGGTACCGAGTGGGTCGTTTGACCCGGGACGCGAGACCTTACAATGCCGAGCCCAGCCAAGAAGAGGAAGCTAAACGACAACAACAGCAAGCCAGTCCCATCAAGGGGACTTGAGTACTTCTTTTCGAAACAGAAGCAGAACGATGCCATTGAAGATGCGTGTGCGGCTCCTCAAGCCGACCATGAGAGTCCGTCACAGGGAGTGCAACTGAGCGATGAGGAGCTAGCCCGGAAGCTGCAGGCAGAATGGGACCGGGAAGACCAAGACGCTGCAAATGCTGCGCGTGGAGAAGCAACTCGCGATGGACTGGGCGATGGTGCAAGAGCAGCCGCAGAAGCAGTCACAGGAGCAGGCGCAGGAGCCAGCTCGCCGTTGGCGTCGGAGGATGCCACCGCGTCCATAACGCCAGCGCCAGCGCCAGCGCCATCCAAGGCTGAGGGCAAGGGCACAGGCACGCTGACGCTGCAGTCGGTGGCGGCATCTGCCGACACGGTCTCTGAGGCCATTCCCTTCGACGATAGCCCTCTCACTTTCAACCCTTCCGAATACGTGCCGCGGCTCCGAGAGCACTGGGCCAGTGAAGGAGAGGGACATGCCTCCTACGCGCTCCTGACGCGCTGCTTCGTGCTCGTGAGCGGCACGTCGAGTCGCATCAAGATCGTCGACACGCTCGTCAACTGTCTGCGAGTGCTCATAGAAGCGGACCCGGATAGCCTGCTTCCAGCGGTTGGTTATTCCCCTCCTCTGCTCCCTTCTCCCCTGCCCCCTCGGAAGAGCAGCGCACGTGCTACCGCAGTTTACCTCAGGCGCTGATTAATGTATTGAACACAGGTCTGGCTGTCCACCAACGCCATCTCGCCCCCCTGGATCTCCAAGGAGCTGGGCCTCGGCGGGTCGGCCATTTCCAAGGCGCTGCGGCAGGCGTGCGGGCTCGACAACCGCGCGCTCAAGACGCTCTACGACCGCCACGGCGACGCCGGCGACGTCGCCTTCGAGGCCAAGCGGCGCTCGCAGACCTTCACGCTGCGCCGCCCGCGGCCGCTGACGGCGCGCGGCGTCTACGCGTCGCTCCTGCGCATCGCCGCCGCCCAGGGCCCCGGCAGCGGCGAGGCCAAGCAGCGGCTCGTCGACCGCCTGCTGCAGGACGCGCGCGGCGGCGAGGAGAGCCGCTTCGTCGTCCGCACCCTGTGCCAGCACCTGCGCATCGGCGCCGTCCGCACCACCATGCTCATCGCCCTGGCGCGCGCCTTCCTGCTCTCGCGGCCGCCTGGCGCCCCGCCGCCGCCCTACGCCACCGCCGACCTGCGCGCGCTGCGCAAGGAGGAGCTCGCCGAGGTGTGGGCGCGCGCCGAGGAGGTGGTCAAGGCGTGCTTCGCGCGGCGCCCCAGCTACGACGACCTGGTGCCGGCGCTGCTGGAGCTCGGCGTGGGCGACGCGCTGCTGGCCCGGTGCGCGCTGGCGCCGCACGTGCCGCTCCGGCCCATGTTGGGCAGCATCACGCGTGACCTGGGCGAGATGCTCACCAAGCTGCAGGGGCGCGCCTTCGCCTGCGAGTTCAAGTACGACGGGCAGCGCGCGCAGGTCCACTGCGACGACGCGGGCCGGGTCTCCATCTTCTCGCGCCACCTCGAGGCCATGACGGACAAGTACCCGGATCTCGTGGCGCTGGTGCCCGAGGTGCGCGGCCCCGGCGTCGGGAGCTTCATCCTCGAGGGCGAGGTCGTGGCTGTGGACCGGGCGTCGGGGGACCTGCGGCCGTTCCAGGCGCTCTCGAACCGCGCCCGGAAGGACGTCGCCCTGCACGACGTGAGCGTCGACGTGTGCCTGTTCGCCTTCGATCTCATGTATCTCGACGGCCAGCCCCTGCTGAACCGCCCCTTCCGCGAGCGCCGCGCTATCCTGCGGGAGCGCTTCCGAGAGGTCCCCGGCCGCTTCGCCTGGGTCCGCAGCCTCGATGTGGACGCCGCGGCGACGGCCGACGGCAGTGATACCGTGCTGGACTTCTTCCGCCAGGCGACCGACGCGAAGTGTGAGGGCATCATGGTCAAGATCCTCGACAACCTACCCGCCTTCCCCGCACCGGCCGAGACCCCTTCAGACGCAGGAAGGGACGGCCCGGACCCCAACCGCGAGGGCAAGCTGCCACAGCCACCACCGACACCTAAGAAAGCCAAACGGGCCGCCGCAAAATCCAAGTCCATCCCTGGCACCGCCAAAGGCCCCGACGGGGACAAGAAGCCGGCGTCGGCGTCGTCTGCCTCGTCGCGGCGCAAGCCGCTCCTGGCGACGTACGAGCCGGACAAGCGGCTGGACTCGTGGCTCAAGGTCAAGAAGGACTACGCGGCGTCGTTCGACACGCTGGACCTGGTGCCGGTGGCGGGCTG
Organism: Xylariaceae sp. FL0804; assembly: GCA_022539325.1. Classification (NCBI taxonomy): domain Eukaryota; kingdom Fungi; phylum Ascomycota; class Sordariomycetes; order Xylariales; family Xylariaceae; species Xylariaceae sp. FL0804. The sequence continues at coordinate 1,316,055 of JAJKLG010000007.1, read as the reverse complement.
GCACGGCCAGGGCCGCAAGGCGCGCTGGTGGTCGCCGATCCTGCTGGCGGCGCGCAACGAGCGCACGGGCGCGCTCGAGGCCGTCTGCAAGTGCATGTCCGGCTTCACCGACGCCTTCTACCGCGCCAACCGCCGGCGGTACGACGACGGCAACGGCGGGGAGGCGGAGGCGGACGGTGCTGAGAGCATCGGGGGCGAAGAGGGCAAGGAGGATAATGACGAGGACAACGACGAGGGAGGCGGCGAGGATAGCGACGCAGACGAGGAAGGCAACAGCAGCAGCAGCAGCAGGAGCAAGAAGAAGGGGAGGTACGCGAACGTCCGCGCCTCGCAGCCGGGCTTCGTCGAGTACGCGGGGGGGCGGCCGGACGTGTGGTTCGAGCCGCAGGAGGTGTGGGAGGTGGCCTTCGCCGACATCACGCTGTCGCCCACGTACGCGGCGGCGCTGGGCCTGGCGAGCGCCGACCGCGGCCTGAGCCTGCGCTTCCCGCGCTTCCTGCGCGCGCGCGACGACAAGGGCCTCGACGAGGCCAGCTCCACCGACTTCCTCGCCGCGCTGTACCGGAAGCAGGAGGCCAAGGCGCCTGTGACGCCAGTGCCGGCGCCGGCTGCTGAGGACGAAGGGGAGGACGGAGAGGACGGAGAGGACGGAGAGGACGGAGAGGAAGGAGAGGAGGAGTAGGGTGGCGATGATCAGAACGACTGCGACGTCGCGGATGAACGATAGCCTCAGGGAACCAGTCCTATTCCCCATGGCAGAGATGGAAGAGCGAGCAATGCATGAATATTTACTCATGTAAGTAGAGGCAGGCGCCGGCTGGAATTGGACTCTAGATACCCTCAGCGCTCTCGAGCAAAGGAAAAAACAAAAAATCCACATCTTGCTCCCATCTACCCCATCCTACCTACTCCTTCCACGCCCTGTACACGTTCCGGCAGCCGTACTTATCGCCCTTGCGCAGCAGCACCTGCCCCCGCCAGGCGTCGACGTTGCACGCGTTGACGAAGCGGCTGGGCTCGACGCAGAAGGCGCTTCGGGGCCCGCGCGCCGGCACGGGGCCGTGGCCGCCGTCCTTGTCCTCCTTCTCCACGGCCGGCACGTCGATGTACTTGCCCGTGTAGAACTGGAAGGCCGGCTCGGTGCTGAGGACCTCGAGGCGGACGCCCGAGCGCGGGTGGCTCGCCGCGCACAGCCGCACCAGCGGCCGGCCGCGCGTGTCGAGCGGCACCTCAGATGCCGAGGTTTCGGACTTGCCGTCCACGACGAAGCAGTCGTCGATGTCGGGCTCCTGCGGGCCCAGCGTGAAGGGCGCGTCCGTCGCGACGCCCGGGTAGGCGGTCGGCCCGCCCGTCGGGATGCCGCCGCCGTCGACGGGCAGGTACGACGGCGTGCATAGCTGCACCTCGGTGCCCTCGATGGTCGGCTCGCCCGAGATGTTGAAGTACCTGCGTGGAGGAGGGACGGACGCGTTAGCAGCAGCAGTACACCCACTCACTCACTCACTCAAACCCCACCCTGCCTGCCGCGGCCGCCGCCGCCGATGATTCGGCACGGTGAGAGAGAGACGCACGAGTGGTTGGTCATGTTGATGACGGTCTCGTCGGCGCCGCCGACGAGCTCGGCCTCGTACTCCATGGCCAGCACGGTGACCTCGCGGCCTCCCCCCTCCTCCTGCTGCTTCCCGGCCGTGTAGACGACGCGCGCGACCACCTCGCCGGGGAAGCCCTCGTCGCCGTCCTCGCTGCGCAGCACGAACTCGACGCTCTCGCCGCCCCGCAGCTCGCCGCCCGCGAGGCCCGGGACGGCGGGCCGCACGCCGACGGGCCGGGGGCCGTCCCACACGCGCTGCGGGGCGAGGCGATGAAGGGGTTAGCTACTGCTTCTTCTCTGGGAGGAAGTTCGAGGGCAGGGAGTTCACGTTGTGGGAAGTTCTGGGTTGTGTGTGTGTATTGGGAGTATCTAAGAACCCCCGAGTGAGGACAAAGGGGTTGGGCCCACCAGCTCAAAATCGACGAAAAAGAAAGGGGGGGGGGGGGGGGGGGGTGGGGGGGGGGGGGCTGCGCTCACCTTGCCCCAGCCACGCGGCCCGCCGTGGAGGGTGTTGGGCCCGTTGTTGGCGGTCAGGGAGTAGGCCTTGCCGTTGAGCGAGTCGAGGCGCGCGCCGCCGATGCGGTTCGCGACGCGGCCGATGGTCTCGCCGAAGAAGGGCTTGTTGCGGGCCTCGTACAGCTCCTGCGTCGGGAAGCCCTGCACGATGTTGACGCCCCCGACGGTGAAGGACTGGATGATGGCGCCCAGAGGCAGGAAAGAGATCTCGTCCGCCATCTTCTTCTTCCGCTTCTTCTCGCTGCTGCTGCTGCTGCTGCTCTCGTCGGTCGTGATGCGGCGGCGGGGGGTTGTTATGGGAGCTGGAGCTAGAGAGGGGGCAGACAGAGCTGTGTGAGAATGGGGTTGTGCCGGGGTGCGGGGTAGCTCCGTCACGATGGGTCAAGAAGATGGGGGATGGAGTTTTAAGTAATGAACCAGCCGGGGGAGACAGGCAACGGTTTTATGTGACGAGGATGGGTTGTGTATAAGAAGAGGAACCGAGCCAGCCCACTGTGGTTGGTCGGAGATTGCAGAAGAATGGCCTATAAGTTCAGGGGCACAATATTCAGGCTATATAGAAGCTCGAGGGGTTCGGACAGCTTGTCCATCGTCAGCGTCACATGGAGGTATACAAAAGGTACGTTGGCACGATCGGTAGGCGAGGATGAGCTTTGGTGGAGCGATTGGTGGGGTAATTTTAAGAGTCAACTTGGCTTGCCTGCCTCTTCTCGTCCAGCTCTTGGCTTTTCATGCCCAAGGACTAATGAGACACCGGTATGATGGAAACGTGGGAAGAGGTATGTACTTGCCTACAAGGGTTCTCCGTTGGTCGAACTGCCTCGACGTCGAGAGCCCCCTACCTAACAAGACAATGAGCCTACGCACATGTAGGCGGACAATCGGGGGCGGGGGGTCCCACAACAGGTCAAGTTGGAAACGCGCGTGGATGACGACCTCACCCAACAGTGGCCACTACTGGCTGGACCAACTCGCAGCAAACTGGCGAAGGGCAAGCGCTTGAGCATCCTTGGAAAAAGGCAGAGTGAAACGGCAAAAGCAAAAGGGACTGAGCGCAGGACGATCGAGGATGATCGAAGGGGGAGACGAATGTTCACTCACTCGCAAATATAACGACTTACTTACAAGATGAAGAAGCCCGGCAAAGGGGTGCCAACAGTCAATATCTATTCGTGAAGAGGTAGGTGTCTGCAACACCACCACGGCTATGTAGGTGTATAAGTCCTAAGCGGTGAAATGGACCATTAAAGCGACGATCTAGCCAACTTGAAGGATAAGTTGAGTACTGCACGCTGTGGGAGCTACCATACAGTAGTAGTTGGCGTTGGAGATGGCTCCAAAGTCGGTACTTCGTACGGTAGCACCGACCGAATCGGAATGCCGTACACCGGCATTTACCCATTTCCGTTTCACCAGGCCGGTACCCAGTAGGCCATCCGGCAAGTCCGAGGCCCTCATTGCCTCTTACTTCCTATGACGGGACCTTATCGATCGACGAGGGACTTTGGAGGTGTGTTGTACGAATGTGGAATCCGCTATCCTGTCTGCCCAGCTGACGCATTAATAGTAGTAGTAACCTTTGTCTATCCTACATCTGCCCTACCTTGAGATACGCGGATCTAACCAACTTGCCTCTAGATTGCCAACCTTACCTACTCCCATTGTCTACCTCCTGACTTGACATTCCCCTTACCTGCAAGCGTTCACGCACAATCTGAACAGCCTCTTTATTGCTTCTGCGTGACCAGCCATCTGAATCACCAGATTGACATTCTTCTTGGTCGAATCCGAAGCGCCAGAGCCCACACCTTGCGCTGCCACTCGTCATCCGCGGGCCCCGCCCCATTAGATCATCTCGAGTCACATACCTACCTACTGACTTAATCTGTCGGCCACGCGAACTGCATCCTGCAATTGTGCCGTCAAATGGCCGAGTGCCCGTCTCCAACCAAAGCCACCCCCAAGCGGAAGCGAGATGACCTCGCCTGGGAGCAGCGGCTCTCCACCTCGCCTACCCCCAACAACTGCAGCAGCGCCAGCAACCACAAGGCGAAGACCATCTTCTCCTTCCAGGCGCCGTTGCCGAGCCTCACACCTGTCGGGCTGCCCGGCGAGCTGCTCACCGAGGACGGCGGCGGCAGTCCGCGGACGAAGGTCGCGCAGACGTTTGGCGAGCTGGCTTTGGACGGGGCGGATGGCCCAGGCGGAGGAGGAAGTGGTGAGAGTGGGGGCGGGGTAGTTGACGCCGCCCGTGCCCGCCGAGCCAGCCACGATAATAATAATAACATCAACATCCACAATAACAGCCGAAACAACAATAACAATACCGCCTCCGAACAACCCCGGCAACCAGCCTCGTCCGCCGTCTTCGACTTTGATGGCGCCGGGGAGATGCAGCTGGATGACGAATGTGACAATAGCGACAATAGCGCCACGCGCAAACGGCCCAGATTTCCCGCGCCCGAGCAGCAGCTCTCGTCTTCCAACATCACCACCACCTCCAGCAACAACACCAGCAACGGCAGTAGTGCCCCGTCCCACCACGCGGCCGGCTCGCACCCGCACGGCGAGGCCGACGCGAACGCCGGCCCCGTCCGCATCGACGCGTCCGGACGCCTCGCCCTGCACGCCGCCGTCGACCCCGCCATCGTGAGACCCTCCCGGACGGCGGGCGGCAGCAGCCTGGGCCTGGGCCTCGGCCTCGGCGGCAGCGGCCGCCTGCAGAAGTCGTATCCGTCGATTAACCGTCTGGCGGACTCGAAGTCGCGGCGGAGGCGAGTCGCGGGCGCTGCGTCGTCTCCCCCTCCGGGCCCGAAGCGCAAGCCCGCTACAACGACGACGACGACAATAACACCAAATACGATTGGCGCCGGGTCACTGTCCTCGTCATCGTCCTCGTTGCCGCCGCCAGGGGGGGAGGAGGAGGATCATGACGGGCCGGCCCACGCCGCCTCAGCAACCACCGCCACCGCCACTGCCGCGGACAACGACGCGGCGGCGGCGGCGGCGGCGGGCGTGATGGAGGTGGTGGACCCGGTGCGCGCGGCGCTGACGTGGCACGAGGACGAGATCACGGTGTACGACCCGGACGACGCCGACGACGACGGCACGGGCATCAACGGCATCGGCTTCAAGCCGACGCCGGCCATCGCCTGGCAGCGCGCCCAGCGCCGCCGCCAGCAGCTCGCCGAGTACCGCAAGCGCGAGGAGAGCGAGGCCCGCGCCGCGCGCCGGAACCTGCGCCGCCGAGACCAGCACCAGCACCAGCAGCAGCAGCAGCAAAATCGGCGGCTGGGGGGCGAAGGAGACGGCGGAGGCGGCGGGGGAGGTGGTGGAGGAGGTGGTGGTGCTGGTGGGGGAAGAGGTGCGCTGGAGAGGAAACACTCCATCGTGCGCGTGCACTTCTCCGACGCGGAGCCCACCACGGTCATGACAACCTAGTGATCCTGTCGGTGATCGACGCTGTGGTGGTTTCGGTAGGCGGTATCACAACGAGAGCTTTCTGGCCGACCTCTGTTCCGGGAAAAAGAATCGGTCCTAGCTGGCGTATGGCGAGTTAGGTCGCTAATATACCTGTGTCGGCTTTCGTGCTTGGGCGCGGGCTTGCGCACAGCTTTGGCTTGATATTATACAACTTCTCCCCGTCAACTGAACTAAGACGGGAGGACTGCTGGCATGACGGCAAGAGGCGGGGCATCTAGGCTTATAATACATCCTTCTTTCGCCGCATCGACACATGTGGATACCACGGGCCCTCCTAGTAGATATACAACCATATTGTGACGGCTCCCTGACCGCGACCGGGTTGCGTGCCTTTCGAGAGTACCCAGGCCAGGCTCCAGGGGAGCAGAGGGTATATCCATCATTTATTACCAGAACTTGTACCACCTCCTAGCCTTGTCCTCCTCTTCCTTCCTCCGCCGCGCCGCCTCAGCCGCCTTCTCCTCCATCTCCCGCTTCTTCTCGAGCTGCTTGCGCTCCCTCGTCTCGATGAGGAGCGCCATGGCGGCCTTCTCCTGCCGCCGCTGCGCCCGGCAGTACTCCCACTTGGCTATGGCGCCGATCAGGAAGCCGCCAAAGGACCACTGCACCGCCGTCGCGATCGAGCCTGGCGGAAGAAGAGTGTCAGCTCCTCGCAAGAAGCTGGTCGAGTCCAGTCCGGTCCGGTCAGGGGAGAGGGGAAAGGGGAAAGGCAAGAGAGAGGAGGAATGAGAAAAGAAAGAAACGAAGACGAAAACGAAAAAGAAGAAGATGTGAAACCCACTCCTCGCGATGAACCGCACGGCGCCCGTGACGGCGCCACCCCCAATACCAGCCATCAGGCCGTCGCGCGCGCACGGTATGCGGTGCAGCTCCCACCACTCGTCGCGGCGGATGGTCTGGGCGGCGGCGGTGACGGTGGCGCGGCCCCCGCCACCACCACCCTGCTGCTGCTGCTGTTGGTCCCCCGCGGCGGCAGCAGCAGCCTGGATGTCGACGAGACCACGCCGCACCGCCTCGCCGGCCGCGAGCGCCTCCGCCGCCGACGCCGGATGGTGTGGCGACGGCGACGGCGACTGCTGCTGCTGCTTCTGCTGCTTCTGCTGGAACAGCTCGTACGTCTGCGCCGTGCCGCGCGCCTGGTCCGCGGGGCCCACGGGCACACCCTCGGGAGGGGCGCTGGGCTGCCGCGTCGGCGGCGGCCGGGAGGTGTCGGACATGGGACGGTAGCACGGGGCTGAGGGTCTGGTTAGGTGAGGGAATGAGGAAGCGGTCGGTCGCTGGAGAGGTTGTCGCGAGGCGGGACGCTTGTGGTGAAGCCTTCAAGCGCCTGTCCTGTCGTTCGATGGTATGGACGTTGCTTCAGGTCTCGGATTCGAGATGGCAGATTTAGAGGGCTATGCGATTATACCCTGCAATGTGGATTGAGAGCTCGGTATGCGTTTACTGAAGCTCTTAAACTTGGCCCACCGGACAGGGATTCGCGTCTCGTGTCTGGGGGTCAGCGCGTCTAGTACCTTGTCGCGCGCGCCGTGTAAGTGGGTTTTGTCCGCCGGCCAACATTGACCCGCCATCCTCCCTACACAGAATCCACGCAGCAGCAGCCCCTTGGTTCATCCAAGATTGTCCACGATATTCCGTACCTTGAACGACATTGATTCTACCTTTCTGCAGATCCTGTGTCCGGTCTGTTGTTCTCAATGCCGTCTATAAACCCCCGTGTTCAAGTCCACCACGACCTTTGCTAGCTCCTGTCTATGCTAGATTCAACGGGCGGCGATTTCCTCCCCTCCTGAGACCACCGCCGACCGACCTCAAAGCCTGAAAGCTCTCCAGGTCATCATCTATCCCCTCCCCTCCTACGATGCCCAATACCTCCCTGCGCCGTCCGCAGAAGGGCTTCATCCGCCGCGGCGGGAAACAGGCCTACCATGGCGCCAAGACGCGCACCTTCGCCGCGTCGACGACCCGCAACGAGGCCACGGCGGCCGACGAACGCGCCGAGCGCACCGCCCTCGCCCACCAGATCGACGAGAACATGGGCTTCGCGCGGTACGAGTCGGGCCGGCGGCGCGAGGGCTGGCTAGTCAACATCCAGCCCACGACCGTCGGCCTCGAGGGCGACGACGGCAGCAGCAGCAGCGGGGGCCGCGCCGCGCTCGACTGCTACTTCCTGGAGGAGGATGGCCAGACGTTCAAGGCCACGGTCGAGTACCAGCCCTACTTCCTGGTGGCGGCGCGCAAGGGCCGCGAGGCCGAGGTCGAGGAGTGGCTGAAGCGCGTGCCCGGCGGCGGCGGCCTGGTCCGCTCGATCCGCCGGCTCGAGAAGGACGACCTGGACCTGCCCAACCACCTGCTGGGCTACCGCCGCACCTTCATGGAGCTGCGCTTCGCCAACGTCAACGACCTCATGGCCGCGCGCCGCGACATCATGCCCGTCGCCGAGAAGAACCGGAAGGCCATGGACGCCACCGACGTTTATGCCGAGGTGGCCTCGTGAGTTCCCTGCGCTGCGCTGCCCGTTCGGACTCGTGCTCTCATGAGCTAGATGCTTACGCGACTACAGTGCACAAGCCGGGTTTGACCTCTTTGATGATTCACGAGACGACGATAAACGACATAATGCTTCCTTTTCAGACGCAAGCGACTTTTTGGTCGATATTAGAGAGTACGACGTTCCGTACCATGTAAGAGTAATGATTGATATGAGTGAGCAACTGTGATCTCCCCTCCCAGAGTCTCCTCACTGACCCAGCATTCAGATATTCGAGCTGGGAGGTGGTATTTCGTGGACGCTAAACACGGAGTGACCACGTTGACCTGCAACGAGGAGCGCCTTGTGCAGGCGGACCCGGTCGTAATGGCCTTTGATATCGAAACCACGAAACTCCCACTGAAATTTCCCGACGCCGCGATAGACCAGATAATGATGATTTCGTACATGATCGATGGTCAGGGCTTTCTCGTTACAAATCGAGAGATCGTGTCCGAGGATATCGACGATTTCGAATACACGCCGCGGCCAGAGTACCCCGGACCGTTCATGATCTTTAACGAGCCCGATGAAAAGGCCGTCATAGAGCGCTTCTTCGCACACATCAAGGAGGCCAGGCCAACCGTCATCGCCACCTACAACGGAGACTTTTTCGATTGGCCATTTGTGGAGGCGCGCGCGAGCGTGAACGGTATCGACATGTACCGCGAGATCGGCTGGAGGAAGGACAGCGAGGACATCTACAAGTGCACCTACGGTGTTCACATGGACTGTTTCGCCTGGGTCACCCGAGATTCCTACCTGCCGCAGGGAAGTCGTGGTCTCAAAGCCGTCACGGTCGCTAAGCTTGGCTACGATCCCGATGAGCTCGATCCCGAGCTGATGACCCCGTATGCCAGCGAACGGCCCCAGACTCTGGCCGAATACTCCGTCTCGGATGCCGTCGCAACTTACTATCTCTACATGAAGTACATCCATCCCTTCATTTTCTCGCTGTGCATGATCTTACCGCTGGGCGGCGACGATGTGCTGCGGAAGGGAACGGGTACTCTTTGCGAGATGTTGTTGATGGTGCAGGCATACAAAGGCGAGATTGTGCTGCCGAATAAGCATACCACTCCCAAGGAGGCATTCTGGGAAGGTCACCTACTGGAAGCAGAGACTTACGTGGGTGGTCACGTCGAAAGTATCGAAGCGGGCGTGTTCCGTTCGGATATCCCGGTCAACTTTGCCGTCGACCCTGGTGCGATAGACGAGCTTCTGCGCGACTTGGATGCGGCTCTCAAATTCGTCGTCGAAGTCGAGGAGAAGAAGTCCTTGGATGATGTGACCAACTACGAGGAAGTCAAAGAGCAGATCGCCTCCCGCTTGAAGAACCTCAGAGATACCCCGAATCGGAACGAGCGCCCCTTAATCTACCACTTGGATGTCGCATCCATGTATCCAAACATCATGACCACCAATCGATTGCAACCAGATTCTATTGTCCAGGAGTCGGATTGTGCCGCGTGCGACTTTAATCGGCCTGGAAAGACGTGTGACCGCAGGTTGCCGTGGGCCTGGCGTGGCGAGTACCTGCCGGCGAAAAGGGACGAGTACAACATGATCCGGCATGCACTGGAAGGCGAAAACTTCCCGGGGAAGAGGCCCGGGGCGCCAATGCGGCAGTGGCAGGAGTTGGCTGAAGATGAGCAGGCCGCTCTCATCAAGAAGCGATTGACTACCTACAGCCAAAAGGTGTACCACAAGATCCGCGAGCAGACCACCATCGTCCGCGAGGCGATCATCTGTCAGCGAGAGAACCCGTTCTACATCAACACCGTGAGGGACTTTCGAGATCGACGATACGACTACAAAGGCAAGACCAAGGTCTGGAAGGGCAAGACGGAAGCTCTGAAGTCGTCTGGGGCCAGTGCTCAGGAAGTCGACAGCGCGAAGAAGATGATCGTGCTGTACGACTCGCTCCAGCTGGCGCACAAGGTCATCTTAAACACTTTCTACGGCTACGTCATGCGAAAGGGCTCCAGATGGTACTCGCTGGAGATGGCTGGCGTGACCTGCTTGACGGGCGCAACTATCATTCAGTTGGCGCGATCGCTGGTCGAACGACTGGGACGGCCGCTCGAGCTGGATACCGACGGTATCTGGTGTATGCTGCCGGCCACGTTTCCCGAGAATTTCGCATTCAAACTCAAGAACGGCAAGAAACTCACAATATCATATCCATGTGTCATGTTGAATCACCTTGTCCACGACAAATTCACCAACCACCAGTACCAAACACTCGTCGATGAGAAACGGTTGAAATACGAAACACATAGCGACAACTCGATCTTCTTCGAGGTCGACGGGCCCTACAAGGCCATGATTCTGCCTACTTCGAAGGAGGAAGACAAGAATTTGAAGAAACGATACGCCGTCTTCAACGACGACGGCACCCTGGCTGAACTGAAGGGTTTCGAAGTCAAGCGCCGAGGTGAGCTCAAGCTCATCAAGATATTCCAGCAGCAGATCTTCAAGTTCTTCCTCGACGGAAAGACTCTGGCCGAATGTTACACGGCAGTGGCCAAGGTTGCGAACAAATGGCTTGATGTCCTATATAGCAAGGGTTCGACACTGGCCGACGAAGAGTTCATCGATCTCATCTGTGAAAACCGCAGCATGAGCAAGACACTGGAGGAATACGGGACACAAAAGTCAACGTCCATCACTACTGCCAAACGTCTGGCTGAGTTCCTGGGCGATCAGATGGTCAAGGACAAGGGCTTGAACTGCAAGTACATCATCTGCGCTAAACCTCGGAGTGCTCCGGTCACAGAACGTGCTGTCCCAGTCGCGATATTCTCCGCCGAACCAGAGATCAAGCGGAGGTTTCTCACCAAGTGGCTCAAAGAGGAGCCAACCGACACCGATCCCCGTGCCCTGCTGGACTGGGACTACTACCTCGAACGGCTGGGCTCTGTCATCCAAAAGCTGATCACCATCCCAGCGGCACTACAGAAAATTCAGAATCCGGTACCGCGGGTGGCACATCCGGATTGGCTTCGGCGGCGAATCAATATCAAGGACGACAAGATGAAACAGAAGAAACTCACGGACTTGTTTGCAAACACAAAAGGGCCGCTGGAGGACATCACAAATCTGCCAAGCTCCAGGCTCGAAGACCTGGAAGATTTCGGTACCAAGTTGCTCAAGCCGAAGAGCACCACGGCTATGATCAACTCCTCGCAAGTAGCCCCGACGGTCACAAAGCGAAAATCGCCGGAGCCGGAGAAGGAGAGCCTCGATCCTTACGCAGTACTGCCCAAAGTGATGCCAGATCCCTCGGAAGACTACCCAGCATTTTTGGAATACCAGAAGCAGAAGTGGAAGATTCAGAAGCAAGCACGCATTCGTCGACGCCATTTGTTCGGAGAACGCCGGGGTCCTGTTGGAAACAACATCCAGCAGACGTTTCGCAACCAGGCCGAAGTCACGTTTAGGAACACATGGCAGCTGTTGCAGCTCCGGACCACGGACAACCCCGGCATCGTGAATGCGTGGGTGCTGATAGACGCCAAGGTTCACTCGCTCAATATCAAAGTTCCGCGGATAGTCTTCCTCAACCTGAAGGGCAAGGACTTGCCTGATATTGATATCAGTGGCTGCGAGGTTGAACAGGTTTACCACACCCTACCGAACGGACATCCCTCAACCCATCTGTTCAAGATCACCGTCCCCGAGGACATATATTTCGCAGAAGCCGCGAAGTTCTCCCTCCTGTTCAACCATCCCAGCGTCGAGGGGGTATATGAAAAGCAGGTTCCGCTGAACATGCGGGCTGTGCTGCAACTGGGCAACCTCTGCACCATTGATCAGAATCAACCCGGAGTTCTTGGTGATGGTTTAGAACAAGGATTTAGCCTTTCGGGTCTCATGAGGCCGTTGAAGCCGAAGCCATACCTGGACTCAAGCCCTCTGGCTTATCTCTACATCTCTCACATCACGGCAGGCGAACGCCAAATTTTTGGCCTGTTTTCAACCACGCTCGACCAAGCGCACATTGTCATCCTACAAAAGAGCAAGGACGCCTCCTCAGAGCTACCAAACATCTCCAAAATTTACAGCGAAATGCACCGGCGAAGGTTGCAAGAGGATGGAGCCACCAACTGGCAAGACTGCTTCCAATACCAGGAGAAGCTGAACTTCAAAGTCACTCAAGTCACGACTCGGCGGAAAGCTCATCTGGAGCTGGGTGACCTGGTCAAGAAGATGAAGAAGGACGAAACCAAGCCTCTGATGCTTGTCATCCAGTCGTCGACTAGAAGACTGCTTGTGCACGACGTCCCTATCCTTGCAGAGCTCCCGATATTACCTCTGAGGTATGACCAGGCCGACAGCTCACTGCCACCTCTGGGTTGGCAGTCCGTCGTGGCCAAGCGCCTCGTCTCGCACTACCTGAGCCTGGGATCCTGGATACTGCATCTGACCGCGCTTGCGAGATATGGTGACATTCCCCTTGGAAATCTAGAGCGTGACGACCCTCGCTTCCTGATCGATATAGCCTACGCTCGACGTTTACAGATGAACAATGTCGTGCTGTGGTGGTCTGCAGGGCCTAGGCCGGATCACGCTGGCTACGAGCAAGATGACGTTACAGGCCCGCTCGACACTGTTTCCATGCCTTCAGTCAACAACCATGGGACTTACGCCTCGGTCTGCATTGATCTGGAGGTTCGGAATCTCGCCATCAACACAATCCTCACCTCGTCGCTCATCAACGAGCTCGAGGGCGCCGACTCAGTGGCCTTCAATCCTGCATCAGATGCTACTACTGGAGACGGCTCAGAAATGCTATTCTCGGAGAACGCATTCTCGAGTGCAGGCGTATTGGTCTTGCGCGAGATGGTCAAGTCCTGGTGGGCCGAGGCCTGCAAGGGAAGTCCCATGGCCGACGTTCTGGTCCAGCACCTGGTCCGCTGGGTCGAGTCACCGGACTCGTTCATGTACGACCGCGCCCTGCACTACTACGTGCAGATGATGAGTCGCAAGGCTCTGTTGCAGCTTATGGCCGACTTCAAGCGCGTCGGCTCGCAAGTAGTTTTTGCGAACTCCAACCGGCTACTGCTGCAGACGACAAAGTCCGAAGTGGGCAATGCCTATGCATACAGCCAGTACATCCTGAAGAGCATCAAGAGTCGGCCGCTCTTCCACTTTATCGACCTCGAGATCACGGAGTACTGGGACTACCTAGTCTGGTACGACGAGTTCAACTACGGCGGCAAGGCCTGCCAGGAAGTGGTCGAGGCCGAGCACCAGGCGCTCGAGACCATCATGAGCTGGCAGTTCAAGACCTTCCTGCCGCCGCGCCTCCAGGACACCTTCCAGCACTGGGTCGTCGAGTTCATCCAGCTCATGCACGGCCTCAAGCATCCCCTCCACAGCGGCGGGGATCCGGACTCGACGCCCCGCCTCACCCAGCTCCCGTTCAAGAGCCTCACCCAGACGGACGCCGCCGATGACAAGGACGACAGGCCCCCAATCCTGCTGACCAAGACGTTCGAGCGCCCGCTCAAGAAGGAGATCCAGGCGCTCGTGTCGACGCAGGCGCGCGAGATGCTCCACCCCGAGCTCGCGTCGGACTGGTCGTTCCCGTCGCTCCCGGGCAGCAGCGCCAGCAAGCGAGCCCCGAACGGCAAGTCGGCCGCCACCGCCGCCACCGCCAAGCGCCGCCACCAGCACAACGACGGCCGCAACGCGGTGCTCGAGCTGGTCAAGGCGCTGATGCAGGTGCTGAGCCTGGACCGCAACGTGGCGACGGAGGCGCGCCTGCTGCGGCGCGAGCTGCTGGCCCTGTTCGAGGTGCGCGAGTTCGCGCCCGAGGGCGCCTTCGCCAACCCGAGCGCGAGCCTGCGCGTGCCGCAGTGGAGCTGCGCCGAGTGCACGCTCGCGCGCGACTGGGACCTGTGCCGCGACGGGAACCTGCTCGCCGGCGCCGCCGACGCCAACACGGGAGGTGTTGCCGGAGCAGCAGCAGCAGCGGCAGCCGCCTCGTGGCGCTGCGGCTTCTGCGGCGCCGAGACGGACCGGCTGCGGCTCGAGGAGCGGCTGGTGGCGGACCTGGCGGGCAGGCTGGCGGCCTGGGCGGCGCAGGACGTGGCGTGCGCGCGGTGCGGCGGCGCGCGCGTCAACGACCTGGCCGAGCACTGCGCGTGCAGCGGCGCGTGGCGCTGCGAGGCCGACGCGGCCGACGCGGCCGCGCGGCTGGCGGTCGCGCGCGCCGTCGCCGACTGGTACGGGCTGCGCGTTCTGGTCGGCTTCCTGGACGAGGTCATGCCGGAGGTGTAGGTGTGAGACGGGGAGTGTGGAGGGAGATGGGAGAAAAGGGGGTGAGTAGAATGAGAAGGGAGGGAGAGGAGGGAGAAAGAGGAGCAGTGGGAGAAAAGGGGAAAAGATGAAGAGGCACGGGCAGATGGATGTTGCTCCGAATTGAACTGGGGGGGTTAATGGATGGGCATGGGCTTGCCGAGTGGCCGATGCTGGCTACAACGTATACAACATCGTCGACTCGTGGTGAGGACGTTCTGTTGGAGCTTGGGCGCGTTTGGCCGGGCTGGCTCCGTTGTGACGCGACGCATTGCATACGTGGCGCTTGGTATGGAGTTTCTGGCTGGCTGTTTGTCTGTCTTTCTGTCTGTCTGGCCTGTCTTTTTCTGGCAACTACCTCTATATAACTTACCGTGGGTAAGTAGGTAGCGAACCAACTTGAAGGACTAAACTACTACCACGTGAGCCAGGCAGCTTATTACTCACTGTTTTCAATTGGTTTCTGGTACGAAATCTAACCAAGTTGCTGCACAGGTGTACCATAGCTGTAGGAAAAGTACTTACGGGTCGACACAGGTCTTGTGTCACCGTTGATAAGTTGCTTTGCCCGCGAGGCAGTACAGTCCGCGAGGTAGTTACCGTACCCTTAGCACGGTCCGCCGCAACCGCCCAATTCAGTCCTGTCCCAACACTGCGGCTCGGCTGGACCTCGGGAACAAAACAACCTAGAGAACAAGACAGGACCCTGGTCGGAATCTCGAGTTGGACAGCAGCCCAGAAGCTGATAGTATCGCCGCGTGACGTGACGTACGGCCTGTCGACAGCTGCAGCCCGGAGGGTGGTGATTCAGCCGGGGCAGTGAGAAGGACAGTGGTCGTTGTCATAAACGCTCGCAGATGATAATAAAAGGCTAAGTTCGCGGTCACGGGAAATAGGTAAGTTAAGTAAGTGCCAACTCCCTATTCTCGCTCGTCCTACAGGTTGTTCCGGCGGATCTCGGGAGCCGGTGTGGCGTCTCCCCACACGTACGGCTGAGAGAGAGTACTTAGGTAGGTTGACTCATCCTGCAAGCTGTAGTTGTCACTCGACATGTACTGAGTCAACACAAGTTAGACGCGGTCCGCACCCAAGCCAGCGTTTCCGCATTGGTAGCTACCCTCTCTGCTCGCCGGCCTGAATTCTCCGCTTCAGTGTGGCACAATCACCACCAGATCTTACCGGTGCGCGCGATTATGCTACTCGGAAAAGGCCCAAGAACCCATCGCCTCCCTGCAGCTCACTCAGATGGGCGCCGAAGAGAAGGTATCAAGGTTTCGGGTGGGCGAGTTGAGAACTGCTTAGCGCCCTCCAAGCCCCACAAAATTTAACTGTTCAATCAACTCCAATTAGCTTAGGTGATAACTAACCTAGTTGTCGGTCTAGAAGTTCTAACAACTTCAAGCGCAAAGATCCAGAGGAAGAGGGAGACAAATCATTGAAACCAGGCTCACGAGATAGACGTACTCATCTATCTTCGGTTTTGCTGCACGGACTGAGCCTTTCCACCAACCATAGCCTACCACTCAGTCAACGCGACCTACAATAAGCCTTCTTACATACCTACCTTACCTACTTACCTACCTAGACGTAACCTCTTAACTTCTCAACTCCATCTCCGCGATTGAACAAGAAGACGACAATATGTAGTTTTTAGTTACCTGAGACTCAAGTCAATTGCTTATTTGTCTTATCAAGCTTGAAGACATCCAGCAGCTACTTGAGTCATTAAGCAAAGACACACTCTAGATTGGCACCACGAGGGTAGTTGTGCCCCAGCTGTTGGTTAAGACAGCAAAGGTATTAAAATTAACAGCTTGAGCAAAGTCTCTTCTGTGTAGCTCAGTTGCACCACTTCTGGGGCCCAAGTCAATCTCGTCTAGAGAGGAAGCAAGCTCGCTTAAGATCCCTTCCTGCTCATTCCCCCTCAAGCCGAGATTCTTCTTTGGCATTCTTCATTATTCATTTCTGTCCACTCCTCCCTGCTGATTCAACCAGCATGGGGACGTTACATGGAGGATGATATTCACCAGAGTCTCTGTCTATGTCTAACAGTGGTCTTTTCGGCTTATCCCATCCCAATATGTATCCCTGTTCACCCCTCAACCTGGTCTAGCCGAACTGCTGGACTGACTTCGACAAAGTTGAGGTCCACCTTGTGGCCTAGTAACTCGCGGATGTTTGAGATGCCGTATCTAATCATGGTTGGTCGCTCTAGTGAGATGCCCCATCCGTACACGCGCATGTCCGTCCTGTCCCATTCCAAGTCAGAGATCCGAAAGATGTTAAGGTGAGAGAGAAATTACGTACGGAAGACCCATTGCTTCCAGCATCTCAGGTCGGAACATGCCGCTGTTCCCGATCTCGATGAGCTTGTTGAGGCCCTTGTCTGTAGAAATATTAGCACCATTCATTAAACATGTATACAGCATTTGCAGGGTGTTTCATGTGAATCCATGGTCCCCCAAACTTCGAACAATTCGATGCGAAAAAACGTCTATAACCCCCCTGACAAGCAGTGTTCCGCGGATGAAATGGGTAAGTACTTACGGTAGGAGAAAATCTCCATGCTAGGTTCGGTGTCTTGGCAGAGGAATGTTAGCCTGTGGTCCACTGCGGTCATGCGCTCTACACAAGCCGGAAAGAGGCCAGCATGTATAGGATCAGACATAACCAACGAGGTGCACAGGAGACGTACAAGGGTTATACGCAGGTTTGTACTTCAAGTCTGTGATGCCCATCTTGCCAAAGAATATGTCCATGAACTAGAACGTAATTAGTCATCGTTTTCCAGTGGATGAAGCGCGGAGTTGGATCACCTCCATAAGACCGCCGAGGGTGAGATTGTAATCGGCAATGACACCCTCCACTTGGTGGAACTCAGCTAGATGCGTCGCGTCTACTGTCTCATTCCGGAAGACTCGATCAATAGAGAAATAGCGAGCTGGGGGTGGTCGTCCATCAGGTCCTCTCATGTGGGCGAGTTTGTAGAGCATGTTAGAGCTGGTGGCAGTCGTATGCGTCCGTAGCACTAGTTTGAGTGTCTCATCAGGGGACCACGGATAGCGATAGCCTATCGAGCCATACTTGCCATCCTATGAACCAACAGGTTAGTTTGGCTATAGTCATGACAAGGCTACAGCTCAAACCCCTCCAAATCCCCAGGAATTCTTGTTTGCGGTGTATTGGGACAGAAGTCCACCGCTATGGGAAGTTCCGGGGAGAGGCAGGGATGAAAGTTATGAGTGACGTACCTGGTGGACTGCCTTGACGTTCTCCCAGTATGTACTATAGTCTTTTTTGTCATCGCCTGTTTCGGCCCGTGGCATGTCGGCAGCCTTTGGATCTGAGACATAGAACTATTAAGAATATCACGTGAGCAATGTACACCCAGAGTGTAGCTGGTCACATCGAAACCATCGTCGCAGGGAAGACTGTGTTGGGAAGTCCGAAAAATCTCACGGTATCTTGCAGGTCACGCGCGGGATGCTGCTGAGGTACGAAGAGGGTGTCGAAGTTCCAGAAGCCCGACTCCACGAATCTAGACAGGCCACGTAAGCCACGGCCTCGACCTCAAAATGGGTGCTTACCTGTCCGTAGGCATCTCCTCGAAGCCCATCTCGAAGAAGATGTCGCGGAACTCCTTGCGCATCTTGCTGAGCGGATGGAAGGAGCCGGGACTTTGGTCGGCGCCCAGGGCGGTGAAGTTGTAGGGCTTGAAGGCGGCCGTCTTCCACGAGCCGTTGGTGATCATGTCGGCCGTCAGGTCGGTGGCCTCTTCCTTGATCTTCAGCGCGAACTTGTCGCCCTTGCGAGCCTTGAAGCTGATGATCTTCTGCGTCTTGACGAGCTTGCGCTTCTTCAGGTCGGTAAGCAGCTTGGCGTCGGGACAGGACCGTGTCTTCTTGATGGCCAGAATCTGCTCTTGCGTGGTGTCATGTATCGAATCAACCTATGAAGGGAGCTCCAGTCAGTCTCTCGGTGGGTCCCGTCCATGGCCTCCGCACTGGACCAACATACAGACGCCTTGAGCTTGCCGTCTGAGAGTGTGAGGGTCAGCCGACCAGCCTTCCAATTGCACCTCGAGGGCCAGTCCAAACCTACCCTTAGACTTGGCTATCCACTTCTCCTTGAATGCCTTGCCTTGTCCAACTTTCGCGTAGTTCTTGTCGCCCACAGCCTCCTCCACTTCCTTGACGGTGAGTCCCTCGACGGCTTGCCGGATGGCCTCGAAGACCCGGGCCTCGTGACTGCCGCTGGCCGCAATGGTCTCGGCCTCGGGCTCGAGCAGCACTTCTTCCGTCTCGATGGTGTCATAGGCGACCATATCACGCGACGAGAGTCTGTCGAGCGCGGCTTTCAGGTCGACGAAGGGAGCGGTAGGGAAAGCATCGGCCGACTGGAGTGGGGAGGTCTGGTCGAGGGCGTGGAGGATGTCGGTGGTGAGATCCCCGGAGGAAGCCGCTTTCGAGGATGCCATGATTGCGGTATCAGTTGCGCTCTCCAGGTCAATTGTTTATGGCAACGTGCCCGGGTGCGAACTGCCTCCCAAAATACACCTCCCGAGATGAGTACCTAGCTGTTGAGTCACAAAATCTCGTCCCACCAAGCAACGTGGGGTCTCAGGTGCTGTCTTATCGATAATGCCCGCAGACAAGCACGGGCCACCAATGAGACGTCGCCAGTCCCCTTTCTCGTCTCCCACCTCATGCTTTCGCTGCATCCACTTCCATGCACGTACCCAGACAGTAAACACAACGTACCTATGTTTGACCTTCATTAGTTCTGACTATTGAGTCAGTCTCCGCCCGGGACAGGATAAAGTTAGAAAGCTGTCCGTGGCTCCCAATTGGAATGATGGGACATTGCGCTTCAGATCTGGCTGAGCCATGCTAATTGGCTTTTCCGATGCTGTCATGCAAATAAGCATCGCGCGTCTTGAATCAACTTACTAAGTTTGGGTGCTTTAAGAAGGCAACCAGGAGTTCCACAAAATCTCTCAGGAAACTAAAGAGGTAGGTACCGGTAGTTCACTTTACTCCATAAGCCCAGTCTCAACTATCCATGCAATTTGACTTACTTGGCTATTCTGTATTTCATTGAACTAATTCTTCTACTCTAGACTAGACTGAGTCGCTCAATTCCGAAGCTTACAACAGAAGCGGGCCCGTATATATCCCATAGAGTGAATTCATTCAAGTTGATGCGACAAATCTATTTGCCCCAAGTATTCATTTGATTAAGAATATTTTGCCGGTGTCATACACATGGTCGTTTCTAGCGGCCAATTAATGACCACTCTGTCGAATCAATTGATTGGTAGATAAGTACGGAAGACTACCCTTACTCGTAGTTAGAAAGGAAAGACCCAGGCAGCTTTCGAAGGGCATGATGGAGTTTCCACTATGAAAGTCCCGGGGGGCGCAGGACGTGGCGCCCGTGCGGGGTGTGGGTAGTCGGGGTTCGCACATTGGTCGGGTAAAGGGGGGAAGAGGGGGTTGGGGGGGGCGTCATGGTGTTCTTCGCCAGGTGGCGGGATGTGGACGGGTCGCGGAGCTGGCGCAGGCCGAGCCGCTCGAGAAGGTCGAGTATCACGGTGAGGCTCTTGAGGCCGTCGCGAGAGAGGCCAGTAGAATGGTTCCTTGGTGGGGAGATGAGCCTAACCACGTGGGCACGAGCCCATGGCATCGGCTAGTAAATCCCCCAATTTGCACTTTTCAATTCTCTAAACTTAATCATGAGTTGGGTAGATAGGTTAGGTACGTCTTGAGTGACCGACTTGCCCATCTGTTGGTACAGCAGTTTATTATACATCCCGTAAGTCTTATAGCTAAGTTAGAGTTTAAGTTTGCAAAGCTTGTAGCATCATCTCAGCCTGATATATCGTCGCTATTCAGGAAGAAAGTCTTTTGGATGGATTCAGCCCGTTGATCAGCCCGTGGCTGTGTGCGTGCATGCTCACAGCCTCGTCTTCTTCGATTGGTTCGCCTCACGCGCTTTTCAGGACTTAAAAGGTAACCTAGCCCCTCCTGTCCCCTCCATCCCGGCATCTTCACCTTCCCAACCACCAACTTCATTCTGCCACACTGAACAATTCATCTGCGGGGGTCCAGCACGACCATGGACCCCCTCTCCATCTCGGCGGCTATTGTTGGGTTTTCCTCAGCAACGGCGTCCATTGGCAAGCAGCTGCAGTTCTTGGGGTCGATACCCAAGGCAAGGCTTGAGTTCTGGGAGCTCTTGAACGAAGTAAGATTGCTCTCACGGCTGTCCTCGGCGATTCTGCCAGCTAACATGACATTCATAGTTGACCACCCTTCAAGCATTGTTAACCCAAATAAGAGACACGCTCTCCTCGCTCGCAGATCCCTTCTCGCCCGTACCCCTGGAAAGCCCGAACGCCCTCCGTATCTTCCAGAGCAAATTGGAGAAAGCTATAGGCGACATAGCAGACCTGTGCGATAGGTTTCAAGTCTCAAGCAAGGGACTCGATAAGGATGGGTGTCACAGGATCCCACGTGTCCAGTGGGCTTGGGCGCAACGGCAACTCCCGAGGCTGAGGGACCAAATCAAAGACTGCCGTGATTATCTTGGGGTATCTTTGGGTGCTTTCAACCTTTACCAAGGGTAAGTCTGTTGTACCACCTGGTTCCCGATTCGCTTCGGTGTCCCTTGAAAGGTGTTCTTCCGTCTTACCGTAATGTGTATAGACATCGACACGAGATCCTATCTGTTGAAATCCAGCAGTCCCTGAAGACAATGACGGATCAAGCTCACCAACGACTTGACGCTCTCGCGGCGACACAAGCCGCCGGGCAAAGAACATTGGAACACCAGCTATCATCCACTGGGACGCTGGCAGTTGGTTTCAATCAGTCGATCGAGAACTCAACGGACCAAATAGCCCAAGGTCTTGATGCATTGGCAACCACGACAGTCGCAGGGCAAAGGACCCTCGAGCAGCAGTTGTCGCCTAACGGAGGTTTAGCTGTCGGCATCCAGGGTTCCATAAGCTCAGTGGCATCTCAAGAGACACAGCATTTCAGAATACTCTTGGAAAGGATGACCGAATTTGGGCAACAAGTATCCTCGATTCCTGTTCAAGTCTCTCGAGCATTGGCTATGGCATCACAGACACTTCCACCGCAAGCCAAAGAAGAAGGAGGAGACAATGATGATGAGAATGATGAAGGCGTCGCCACCGAGAACGCCAGTTCTGACGTGCTCTCCATCGACACGTTGTTCACCTCACTCTGCGACCCGAGCTGCACCTGCCAGTGCCATCACACCTCGGCCTCTCGTACCTGGAATTGGCTGCGGCGCTTCGTCGGCCGGCTCTTCTTCAGCTACAATCACGTCCCGTACTTGGATCCGCGCCCCTGCAACAGGGCGGCGTGCCGGGCGAGGTCGGGGAGCTCCATCCGCTTCACGTACTTCTTTCCAGCATGGCTTGTATCCCGAGCTTTGCATGTCACCGCCGCTTTGGAGACGATTACTGGGCCAGGAGCAGACTTGCACTTCCGGGTCCCTAGAGTCATCCCAGATGAACACCCTGTCTGGGGAGCCATGTCTTCCATAAGTCATCTCCAGCTGATGCTGACGAACAAAATATTATACCCAACTGACATAAATTCTTTTGGGCAGTCACTGCTCTCGGTAAGTAATGAATCCTGACTGGCAGCTTATGCACACTGCGATTTGCTCATTTTTTGGGAAGTTCAGCATTAGGGAAGCTCCGTTTAACTCTTCATTTCTTCTCACAGCGGGGGCTGATCCGCATTTTGAAGATGCCTTAGGATTGTAAGTAACACATGAACTGTACTCCAGAACCATGAGCGCGTATGAATCTCTCCGAAGAACAATCCGCCCGACTGGGATATCCCCATGCCACCACGAGTTGCAAACAACTTGTGGGTTTAACCTATTACCGGTTTCGAGCGAGGCTCAGTAGTTGTGTCACCCAATGAGGCTCCTACTCTGGCTATTTTTCCCAGACAATGCTTTTGAAAAGGCCACTGATGTGATAATATAGATCACCAGTAGCCTTCGTGTGGCAATGGCATTTCCTTGGTCGTCGTATCAATGGACTGGAACAATTTCTTGACCGAGACTTCTTCTCGGGCAAAAGGCCTCCTAACCCATTTCATCGCGCTGTCTACAAGCGAGACATACCTGCACTACAGGCTGCACTACGGTTGACAGTTGCCGGTATTGAAGACCTCGACGCATTTGGGTGCGCGCCCCTGCATTGGGCTGCCATGCATGCGGACTACGAAGCTTGCAAGTTGCTGCTCGAGAATGGGGCGAATTGTAACTTGCGGAATTGCATGACAG
This sequence comes from Xylariaceae sp. FL0804, assembly GCA_022539325.1. NCBI lineage: Eukaryota > Fungi > Ascomycota > Sordariomycetes > Xylariales > Xylariaceae > Xylariaceae sp. FL0804. The sequence continues at coordinate 1,293,298 of JAJKLG010000007.1, read as the reverse complement.
GAGACACGCCACTGATCGTGCTGTCAATGGAACCCAACATCTCGCGGCCTTTGTTCGATCTTTTCGTCGAGTACGGAGCTGACCAACGTGTCAGGGGCCTAAACAACGATACAGCTCTTCACTGGGCAGCGACGCAGGCTTCAGACATGACATTTTTTCTACTCGGTAATGGAGCCGACGTCAATGCTAAAAATTGCTCTGGCCGAACGCCCCTTGGGGCGACATGCTTAGAGGCCCGGTTGCACTTCAGACCTGAACTATCGCAAATCGCGAAGCGCTTGATCGACCATGGTGCCAATCTGGATGCAGTGGACACCGCGGGGGCGACTCCTCTTCTTGAAGCTTCAGCGTCCAACTTTGCCAATGATATTTTTGCGTACTTGTGGGAAGCAGGCGCCAACATCAAGGCTGTCGGGCTGAATGGGGGTTCTATTTTACACCGCACAGCTCTTTATGGTGGGCTACGCCGTATGCAGTATATACGCAGCCGTAGAGCTGTGGGCTTGGACCCTGATAGGTTAGACGAAGATGGAAATAGTCCATTAGGCCTCCTCGTTTGGAGACAACAGAGTAGGCCCGAGGACCTGTTTCCTGGTATGAGAAGGGCAACGTCCGAAGAAGTGGAGGAGTTTGAGGCGCTTCTGTGGGAGATCAGGAGGAGGAACTGGGAGGCCGGCCTCTTTCTGTACTCGAGGGAACTCTTCGACCAGCCGGCCGACAGCCACAGCGATGCCGCAACGATCGACGAGGACTCCGACAGCTGGGTCACGGAAGAGGACGGCATCAGCGACTGCGGAGAAGTGGCGGAGGGCGATGTCGACGCGGCCGGCGAGAGGACTCACGGCGGAGAGGAGCAGACTGGTGGAAGCATCGCGGATGAGGAGTCTGCCAGTGGGATGGAGGACGAAGACGAGAGCGATAACGACGACAACGACCACGACAACGACCACGACGACGGGCTACATGAGGGGGGGATTCGCGATACGGCATCGGACGCTTCTGAAGAAGTCTTCCTGGACGCAGTGGAGGAGTGGCTGTCGCATAACGAGCTTGCTTCCTGAAAGGTGTTTGCCCCGGGAAGCAAGTTGGTAACACCCTACTGTCACTGCGCACACGGCTTGCAGTCTTGATAAAGGGTTAAGAGCGATGACATTTCACTCAGGTTTCCTTGGGTACTTTCCAGATTTTCAGTTAGGATAGTCGGGCACATATACCTCGCTTGCTTTATGATGACAGGCCCGTAAATCTCCGAGCAGTGATTCAATTCCTTGCCGTTAAACCTGCCCCACTGAGTTTGTTGTGACTCGATTTATCCGATGTTCACCAGTGAAGAAATCAGCAGGATCTAGGATTCTATTCAACGGAAGAGGAGGCCGGGTGGGCAGTGTGGGAATCGTGTGCTACAAGCCAAGTCTGTTGTAATGCGTTGCGGTTCCCAGGCCTAACTGCCATGGAATCCACTTCGACCGTCGCCTCTTCAACTTCTCAACTTCTCAACTTCTCAACTTCTCAATGGCTTAATGGCTTAATTCATATACCGGAAGTACCGCACGAGGGCACCAGACTCTTTCAATGGTCTGCCTCTCCTTTCAGTATATTTACTATCCGTCAACCTACTCTCCGTAACAACCCCCAGGGTTAGGAACCGCAAATCACATAATTCAGAAACTAGCCACGCCCCAAGGAAACGAGCCGGCCGAAGGGAGAGGCTCCCTGGACGGAGGGGGTGAGGGAGGTTGAGGGAAAGGGGGAGTTGGCACAGACAACAGTCCAACAACCCCATCATCCATTACACACACACCTACCTATCCCCGCTCCCAACACAGACGAGCCGACCATAGCCCGACACGAGCAATATTCCTAATTTGCAAATCGAAACGCAGCAGCACGCAGGCAAGTCACTCCAGGCAGCCAGACAGACAGGTGGACTTTCACGAAAAGCTCATCTCATTGACATGCCCGTCCGTCCCCCACCACCACCGCCGTCTTCCCCGATCCGCCGAACCGTCTAACAAAGTGGCGACAGCGGCAGCGGCAGCGGCGGCGATGGTGGTGGAAACGTCAGTAGTAGTTGTAGTAGTAGAATTAGCAATAGTAGTACTCCGTACCGTAGTAGCTTTGTCTAGACCGTGCCATAGATGATGCCGTTCCCGTGACCCTCCCATCCGACAATCAGTTTTTACCCACCCGTTCCGCGCGTCTCAAGTGTTTGGGTCGGCCAGGGGAGGACGAAGAAGAAGCCATGCCTATCCCATCTCGTCTCGTCTCATCTCATCTAATCCCGGCAGGCGACACCGTCCCGTCCGGGACTGACACGAGACCACACCGGAGGGACAAGGAAAACCCACTCGAAGCGCCGCGCCTGCAAAGGACGACGATGACGGCGACGACGATAATATTCAGACAGCATCCGAGGGCGTCCGTCCTGACCCTGCCTCGCGAGCATGGGTCCCTCCTTGCCCCCCTTTTCCGGTCGCCGGTTCCCTCGGCACAAACATGAAAAATAAAAGAGGAAAAAGGGCCATGCCATGCTATGCTATGCTATGCCATGCCCCACCGCCGAATTATCTACCCCTGGATGATATTGATGATGACAAGGCTTGCTTGCTGCGCCAATGCTTGTAGAAAATGACCACGCGTGCACAAGCTCTCCATATCGCACAGCGACGGAAAGGGAAGCCATGAGGTAGAGGCAATGTCACTCTCTCTCTCGGGCATGAAACGAACAACATAAAACACCGAGAACCATCTTGTTCTCGCAGATCGGGATAATCATGGATATCATCAAAATCACCATGCATGCAACTTTCCACGTCGCCTGCTGTGCTGCCCTCCCTGTCCATCAGACTAGGGGTCATGCAGGCTCTGCCGTGCGCGGGGTGGGTATTTCCTCCGTTTCGCTCCTCTCTGTCTTGGGGTATATCCGTCGCGTCCTCCTCGAATCGTCTACTCTCCTTTCTTCCTTCTGTTCGCCGCGGCCTTTGCGGGTTTTTTTTTCTCTTTCCCGATTGAACCGTAACCGTGGAGTAGGTCATTAGGCATTAAATTAGGCATTGGGGTGATAATGCGTGAGCGAGCGGCTGGTACGGTGCGCTCGACTCGCTCGGTCAGTCAGGAGCCGAGGACCACGCCGAGTTCCAGAAGGAGCTTGACGAAGCGCGAATGCAGCTCGATGAAAAAGTCCGGGAGGCCGACTACCTCGGCCAGGCCGCGCGACTTGGGCGCGAAGCCGCCGGGTCCCATGGACCCGCCCATGCGCTGCATGAAGCCGCCACGCCCGCCGCCGGTGAGGAAGCTGCTGGTCTCGCTCCCGCGCTCGCGGCTCCTCGTCCGGTCGGCGCATCCGCCGTCGAGGCCGCCGCCGCCGAGCCCCAGCCCCGTACCGCTGTCGCGCGGGCCCCCGCTGAAGCTCCCGTTGCGATAGGCGGCGTTCAGCGCGGCGACGGGGCTCCCCTCCTCCTCGCGCTCGCGCTCCCGTTCGGCCTCGGCCTCGGCGAGTTCCTGAATCCAGACAGCCAGGTCACGGAAGGCACCGGATATGAAGCTGAACGTCTTCATGGCGAGGCGCTCGCGGTGGGTGCTCAGTGCCAAGAACGCATAGACCCTCTTGCGGCCGCGCGCATGCATGTCGGGGATGCGAAAGATGTAGGCCGTGGTGTATCCGGCGAGCGGGTCGCCAAAGAATATGGGCCCGCCGCTGGCGGCAGACTGTGGCGTCGGGGTCGAAGTGATGTAGCCGGGGCTGTAGCCCAGGGATGGCGAGGGGTATGAGGGCGGTATACTGGATACCGGTGACGGAAGAGACGAGGTAGACTGCGAGGCCTCGGGCCGCCGCGGCAGCGTCTCGAAGGAGAGCGTCCGCAGACATGAGGCGCGGACTATGGAATAGGTGCCGGGCACAGTCGGCTCGTGGGTCGATGTGTAGTCCAGGTAATGCGTGTGGTGAGATGCACTAGATTTCGACGACACGCTGGACTGAGACGCTGACGTGGTCGGCCGGCGGTGCGTGCTCGGGCGGATGATGACGTCCTTGTGTAGGTACTCTTCCTCCGCGTCCGAGGCGCAAGACGACTGAGTAGTGGAACTGGGCGGGCTGGCGTCACCGCTCCCGCCGTAGACTCGGGCATATGGCGCGCGAGTGCGCAACGTGGGGCCAAGCCGGTCCGACTTGGAATCCGTGGTCTTCGTTCCTTTCTCCGGAGCTGTCTTGCACTCCTGTTTCTTGGGCAGCGTGAGCGCACAATTATCGCATGGATTTGCGCGCTTCGTGACGTATTCGTCGTAGGTCTTGCGAAAACTCGAGTCGCGCCGCAGCCCGGACTTCATGGTGGGTTCGGGCAGGCTCTCGGGAGCCCTTCTCGGACTTTCCGGGGGCGTCTGGATTGCCGAGGCATTCGCAGGCGACGCAGCCGTACCTGGCGCGAGCTTGGACGAGCGAAGAAGGGCGGCGCGGTGCTTCTGCGCATCGGCCTCGGACCCAGGCACAGAAGAGCTGCGCGAGACGCCGAGAGACATCTTCCGCAAAACATCGGGCAGTGTTGCTTGGGAGCCGACGGCGGCGGCTGTCGTCTGCTGCCGCTCAGCCGGGGCCGCGTCGTCGTAGCAGCGGCTGCAGGGCACGGGCAGACCCTCGGTCACCATCAGGGGCGTCGGGCCGTGCATGTCGCAGTAATGCGCTAAGCATAGCTGGACCGGCGACGTCAGCAGAGGCAACATGGTGTGATGGTGTGTGACCACCATGGTTGGGCATGTGTCGGACGTTGGGCGCAAGGGGAGAGAGGCGGTGGGGTCCGCATGTCAGGGCAGCATGTTGATATATATCCGCGCTCGACGAGAAGAGAGAAGCAAGCAGAGGTCGAGATGATATCAGATGCCAACGGACGTGGGGGCCACCGACGCGAAGATGCGGGTAGGCGGTCTGCAGGATACGTAGCCAGGATGGATGCTGAAACGGGCCGGAAGTGACAAAGCGGAAGGAGGAGAGGCAACGAGACAGAGAGAGAGAGAGAGAGAGAGATAGAGAGGGAGGCACAGCTTGTGTTCAGCGGCGGGAGTGATTAGGGAGGGAGTGATGGGGGATGGGGCGGAATTAAAGTGTGTGTCTGGGCGTGGGACGGACGAGGATCGTGGCGCTGTGCCAATCACGAAGGTAAGACAGGCGGCGCGACGCTCCGACCCGTCGCGGCTGGCGGGGGTCGTGGGGGAAGGGATCATGTCTGACCAGGGCGTGGTCGAGGCGGTGAGCACGGAGGACATGATTGATGACTACCGGTACCCCTTTTGCAGAGAGCTGGAAGGACGTGGGAGGCCGTGGCGCGTGGGAGGACGAGGCGCGGGATGGGCGCGGCGGCCAGAGCAAATCAGCAGCATGGCTGGCGCTGAGTAGTAAGACGAGAGGATGATGTGCGAGAGTGGGCAACGGGTAGGTGCAGATGCAAATGTGATAGAAAGTCGAGGGCCGTGTGAGGGTGTGTGGTGTAAGTGGTGCGCAGCCGGTGTGAGCTGGCTCCTGGCTGATGAATGGGGGCGCGAAGAAGGAAGCAGCACTTACTATGGACGTCATGACCCCCGACAGGGATTCTCTTATCGTCGACAGCAGAAACCCGGACGTCGGGCCTCTGCGAAACAGGGGTGGCCGTGTCGTGAGCCACGGTTTGGCCAGCTGCGGCACCGGCGACAGCGAGACCACACCAATCGGCGTCGAAGCCCGGTGCGAATGCTGGCCGACGACTCGACGAGCCTCCTTGGCTCAGTGCTGGGTGAGACGGGGCAATGGTCTTGAAGCTTGTAAGTTGTCGTGATAGCGCATGTCAGAACCGTAAGAGGAATGCCGTCGGTGGGGTTGCGCGGGGGGACGGGAGGGTAGGACCGCAGCGAGGGAGGCTCGGACGTCGACGGGTGCGAGGCCGGAAATAGTAGTCCCGGCAGGAGTTTGCGATAGGTAGGAAAAGGGAGGTAGGTAAGGTACGGTCGGCAGCTACTGTCCTGTCGCAGGTAGGTAGTATGGTGATACCGTAGACGCGTGGATGCGGAGCCGGGCAGGTCGTGTTGTGGTCCAAGGTTCGTTCGCAAGCGAGGAGGGGAGATGGAATGGATGTGCTGTACCTGAGTTGGCCTGTCAGTCAGTCGCACGCTCGCGTCGCGACCAATGACCTGGCGACAGCACAGGTGGGATAGGTACGGTACCGGTAGGTATCAGGTAAATAGGTAGGTAAGGTAGGTAGTAGGTGAGAGAGGAGGGCCGGAGTCGCCGCGCTCAGCGGTTGCACACGAACACCTCCTGCTACTCGAATATGTGCATTGAAAAGTGAGGAAATACCTGAGGTGGGAGGTTAATGGCCGCCGGGCGTCGAGGAAAGTTGCAAAGACCACGGCCAGTAGTGTCCAATAGTGGCACAAGTGGCTGGAGCTCTCAGCTAGTACCTGGCAGAGAGAGAGGCAGAGAGAGGTGCGAGTGCTTCGTAATAATAAAATAGAGTTGGCGCGGGGGACCGACAACATGAGCGAAACACAAGTGACAACTACCACCACCTCGGACGCACCACTGCGGACGCACCACCTGAAGACGAGTGGGCCAATGGGGACGACTGCCGACCGTCTTAATCACGCAGCACCGCTTTTTGCGCGCTCTTGACCAAGAAAGCCGCGTGTTTGTTGGAGTTCGGCTTCGGCTCGTCCTTATTATTAATGAGTACTCGGCCAATGCAGAAATGGGTAATAATCGCCCGCTTCTTCTTCGTCCGCGTCGCTGGCGGGCGGGATCCTATTTTAATGGCGCGTCAAGTGGTCCAAGACTTCAGTGGTCCCAGCAGCCGGTGCAGTGGTCCGTCCCCCCGCTGATTTCCACCTGGCTCCCTGGCAAGCCTGGCAGCACCTGTGGAGAGCTGCAAGTGCAGGCAGAGAGAGAGGAGTCGCAGACCCAGCCTCCGGGGCCTGCGAACCGCGACCGGGCTTCGACTTTCTAGAAGCGGCACTAGAAGCCCGCTTCTGGAACAGCCGATGCTCCACCCGTCGCGTGTCGAGAGGGCCCCCCCTGGTGCCGTAACAGGCCGAGGCGGATCCGCTCCTCCTGAGTCCTGCCGACGGAGCACGACTGGGACACACGCAGTCCAGCGAACGACAGCAACTGCCACAGCAACTGCCGGCGCCGAGCGGTCAGCTGGGGCGAGGGACGCCGCGCCACACCCGCACGACTTTGCGTCTCGAGTCTCGGAGTGGTCGGGCGACTTCGGCTCGTTTCTGAGTATCGTGTAAGTCGGCCAAGGTGTGCCATGCATCACCACCAAATGTGAGGAGAGGCCAAGATTACCAGGTAAAGTTGAGGACGTCACAGCCAAAGAGCTCAGAGGGTGAGCTCAGGTGTTCCAACACTCGGTGTGCTGCTTGGCCGACGGAGACAATATGCGGTATTACCTATCGTACAGGACAAAATTGAGGTCAATTTGGGCGCACTGTCACTGCCGACAGACGAGAGGGTATCACGGCAAACCCGGGGAGCGGCCTCGGGGCCAGGGAGAGAGTTCATTATATATATAAAGTAGCTGAATTACGCGTCCGTCAAACATGTAATAAATCAGAGGTCGTCGTCTGTGGCAGGTTGCATCGGACCGGCAGATACCGCAGCAATCACATGCATCGCGAGGGACGGCCGGGCTGGCTGACGGACTGGCTGGGCTGGTTGGCTGAATCCCTGATCACTGTCAAATCCGGTGAGGGCGGGATGATGAAGATTTGCCAGTCCGGGGAAGAGAGCAGCGAGCCGGGCCAAGCCCCCCGGACGGCCGGCTCGGAGCAGGCGAGGAGGTATCGGTACCTACTCCAGCCATCTGAGAGATCTGCAGAACCTGCTGCTGCAGACATCTTGGATGCGACGTCGGCGCGTGGAGAGACTGCGGCCCAGGGCCCCCATGGTCGCGCTCGCTAAGGTCGTCGAGAATGTGAAAAAAAGGGGGGGATCCTTCACCTTCTCGTGGCTTGGGGACACGGCAGAGCAGAATCTGTCACTGCTCTGGCTGTATGTAGCACGGACGTGCTCGAGGCGAATGATACCTGCCGTACCTCCTACCTGGCCTTTATGCATGCGCCTCTGACATGCAACCCCCCGCAGTTCGCTCGTTGCTGTCTGCACTGCAACCGGTACATCGAAAAGGCAGATTCAATGGCTGGACTCATCCAGTACCGGATATTTTACTTACCTACTTGCCTTGAGTAACTTACCACGCAAAATTCGTTACCAGACCGTGACCTACAACGGATCGCTTACATATAACCTTCCTGCTAATGTGCAGCTGAAGAAGAATAACAACCCGTCTTGGGCTCTCTGACCGACTCAACCACCAACCAACCTTGATTTGCCCATCACGACCCCCACCGAACGCAGCATTGACAACAAGAGCACCAACAAGGAAACACAAAAAAAACTCAAGAATGCTATTTCTGCTTGTCTCTTCCGAGAGAAGCTGTCACAGCCGAAGCACGGCACGAACGAACGCGCGCGGTCGGACGTTCAGGGGTCCTGCAATCCTCCATTCCTCCCATGCTGCCGTCCGAGCCTCCCCCCCAGGCGACAACCAACGGCTCAAGCCAGTCAGTCACTGATCGGCTGCTGTCGCGTGCCTCGTGGGCCCGTGTGCACACTACCAGACGTCCTGGGTAAGGTGGATGCTTAGATGGGTTGGTTATTACCCAGGTCGGCACCTCTGAACGTACCGATATCCATCATCGCCCTCCTCGCCCTCCTCCGTCCTCCTGCCAGCTACTCGCAGACCCTGACACCGCAGTCAGAGTACCGATTGGCATCTACCATGACCAAAAGTATTGATCTGATCATCTTCTTCACCATCGTCATCGCTCTAGCCTACCCGATCACACCCAGCTGTTCATAGAACCGTACGTTGGTTGGTATGTTCCCCTGAGCGGATGCGGGGCCCGTCTGCCCGGTACCGACGGCGGCCTTGCACTCCTCGCACCTCGGCTCGCACCTCTGCTGTGCCTGCCCCATCGGGGCGGCCTCGGATGCCTATTGCAGCACCCAAGGGCCTTCGAAATTGCAGCAGCAGCAGTAGCAGCAACCCAGGCACATGGTCCTGGAGATTTTCTCCTGGAGGTGCAGAGAGGACGCCGGTACGGGAGTACCGATAGCGGCGGTAGGGTATGAGAGGGGGCCGGGGACCCAGTCACCGCAGCGGGCCCGACGCCTCACCGCCGGGACTCAAAATCACTTTATCCAGGGCAGAGAGCTCCAGAGCAGGCAGGGCAGATGGGGAAACGGGGGGGAAGGGGTGCAGCCGGTGAGCTGGGGTCGGCGATCCCATCCTTTCGGGTCCGGGGCACGCGATCTCTGGGGGAAGGCCATCATACCTATCGCCTGATTTTGATTTCCGCATTCCCTGTTCCGGCGCCCGCCTACCCTCCCTCCCACCCATCCACGATCCATCTCTCCGGCGCGCACTCCCGCTTCGACTTTTTGACGGCCGCAAGAGCTCACAGCAGCAGCCCTCCGGCCCCGCTTCGCCCGGACCTCGTCCTGCGCCGCGAAAGACGGGCAGGCAGGCGCGCATTTGCCGTGGTCAAGCACTGAACGAGAAATTGCGGCGGCAGCAAGCAAGTAGCAGAGAGCTGCCGCGATAGGCGCGGCTACTCACTTCCATCACTCTGGCAGGCAGGCAGGCATGGAGGTCCATCAGCTTTCTATGAAGCCTTGCCGCTGACCGGTATCTGGCTAATAAATGATCCCCCCCCCTCCTCCTCCCCTCCTCCGGACTTTCTCCGGCCCTCCCTCGTGGCTGTCAGGGATCCGTCCATCCGGTACGGCGGCCGGCCGGCCCTGTCTCCCCTGTCCTATCATTTGTCAAAGAAAATAAGAATGAAAAGTGTCGTGTGTGTGAGCGAACCAGATTTGAGCGTCTGCTGGGTTGGAATGCCTGCCAGAGCCAGACTGGAGAAGACGGAGCGAGAGAGAAGAGAGAAAGAAACTTCAGCTGCCAGTCAGCCTGTCAGTGCCTCATCAGTGGCAGACCACTGATGACCAGCAACACCAACCCCCCGTCCTACGGAGTACCGCGCCGCTGTAACCTGCCTGTGCCGCGCCTGCGCGCGCAAGAGGAAAGGACAGCCCCCCTGTCTCCATAAGTACCCTACGTCACTTGTGTATTGTACCTAGATGATGTTCGTGTGTGTGCCGAGCTGAGCCTCGGGAGTTCAGAGTCGTTCGTTGCCCCGTTCCCTCCGTGACCGGCTCCTCGGTTCGCTCGCACGCTTCCATTGTCGTCGTCGAATCTTCTCCTTCTCCTTTTCCTCTCCTCCCGTCCCCCACACCCCGTCCGCGGCGGCCCGTGCTGTGCAAAGTAAGTAAGTACGTACCGATACCTGTCCTCACAAGCTAGGTACGGCAGGTCCTTGCACGGTCGAGGCATGGCTCGAGCGATGCGCTGCTGCTGCTGCTGCTGCCTGCCGTACGACTTCGCTACGTTAGGTAGGTAGGCTGGTAGGTAGATAGAAATCCTGGGGTGCATCGCACGGACTCGACACGTGGGGAGTCGACACGGCTGAGGATGCGACTTTGCCCAGTCCCGCCCCAGGCAAGCAGGACAAGGCAGGGCAGGGCAGGGCAGGGCAGTAGACTACTTATAATAATCAGGAGACCTCACAGGCTTACACCTGGAGAAGAATCCCCCCGCGGGAGGAGGGAGTCTTAGCAAAATACCTAGGTACTTCCTACCTGGGCCGGCCCCTACCTAGGTGGGGGAACGACAGTGAAGACTCTCCCACCGTCGTCGTGGGCTGAGCCTCTGAGGGCGGGCCGGCCGGATGGACGGACGGACGGCTGGGTTGGTCGGCGACCAGATGTCTAACTACTAGGGAACAGCTGCTGCTGACACACGGTCTGCCAATGGTCAGCCATACCTACCTACCGGGCTTGCTTGTCTCTCTGTCGTCTTTCTCTCCTGCTCGTCCTTGTCCTGAGTTTTCCATGCGTCCTCGTCACTCGTCATCGGCCGCCTGGCGGTGTTGATGCTACTTTACTTTTGACGTCTCTCCGCAGGTGTGCGGCCATCTGGTCCTTGAAAATACTCTCTGCGGCCTCCCTCGTTCGTGCATGATGACTGCACTTCTCGCTTCGCCGGCCGCTGTGTTTTCGTTTATTCCCTTCCTGTTACTTCGTCTGCTGCTGCTGGCGCTGTGTCTGCTTTCTCCGCTGCATGCTCCCCGGACTCGGCTGTGCATGCGTGAATGACTACAGGATTATCAAGCCTTGTCGAGATCACGTCCCGAGGCGAGCCAAACCCGCGGCGCGTCCAGATTTCTGAATTGGAATACCGCATATCTTACCCGCAGAGATAGATCTCGGTCCCCGATTCGAACAATGCTTTTACCCCCCTTTCTCCATCGCCCCCAATATTCAAAAGGAACTCGCTTGGTGCGCAAGCCGGTCAGCTGGTAGGTACCGCAGGATGTCGCTCGCCCGCTGTTCCGAGCTTGGGATCGATACCCGGGAAGTGGGTAAGTCATACCGGTACTGGTATAGGTATCCTAGATGCTCAAGAGAGACCATGCAGAGAGTGAGAGAGAGAGCGCGCACTCGATCGGCCCCCTCTCGCGATGCGGGTTTCAGTCCGCTCAGGTATGTATCATAGGTACTTACGGTACTCCGTAGTCGGCTCCCTAAATGCGGAAGAGGCGGTGGAAGTAGGTACAGAGCATGACTGACGTTGTCGACGCCCTGCCTGCCGGGGACTTGGCGGAGGAGGCCCGCCCCGTCCGAGCCCGCGTCTGTGCGACGGAGCCGTGTTGGCCCCGTGCAGCGGTCCCGTCCGGGGTTGTGCCTACGTGGGGGGTTGTTCGCTTTTTCTCGAACATGCGAGGTTCTCCGCGTGAGCGGGTGCGGGCGCGCGTGCTTGTCGAAGGATTCCTCCGGCTCGGCATGGTACTAAGTCCATCATCTCTGCACGAGGCACGGAGGATGAATACTACATAAGGACTGTACCTAGCAGCTGTGCTTCCTGCACGACATGACATGACTTCCCGCTTCTCGCTTGGACACAGGAAGAATACGGGCAGACAGACGAATAGGCAGACAGACGCAGGACAGACGGACCCCTAGGGCGGCCATGGCAGAATAAGTCCAAGAGTCTCCGATGCGCGTCATGGACGGTATTTACCAGCAGGCACAGTAGTTGTTCGTTCGCATCTATTACCCTCTTCAGTGACGTGACGTGAGATTGAACCCAGAGGAGTACTGATAACCGTAGGTAGTATCACCATCGTAGGGGTCTCGACGTACCGGTATCGTACGAGTTGGTCACTGAGGTGACATTGGCATCTCTCACCGGTTATTATTTTTAGTCGTGGTGGTCCCCCCTCCCCGGGCCACCCACCACCACCACACTGACACATGCACACTCACTGTTTTCACACACACACACACACACACACACCATTATTACAACTGAGCAACGAGAGTAGAAGAGACACGGATGGGAAAAGCGCGGACAGTAAGCGAGACAGCAGCCGACCAACCGCCATTCCCCCAACCAACCCACGCCGGAGACAGCAGCATCAGCAGCAGAATCAGCACCAATCCCCTGATTTATGGGACGGACCGGTCAGCAGAAGGCTGGCCGTCCCGCATCCCTGGCTCTCCTCACCACACACAGCACGGCCACAGCAGCAGAGAGTTAGTTGACTGTTGACAGCTCATCGCCAAGCCTCACCGCCCTTGGCGCGACCTTGCGCGCGGCTCGTAACCAACATCCCGGGTCTTCACCGGTGAGGGGATGAACGTTGTGATTCTTCTCTGCGCTCGGCCATGAAATTTTCTCTTTCACCGTTTTGCGCTCCGACAGAGAGAACCAACTTTGCCTTCCCAAACCTCATTTGCCGAAAAGAGACATCTGCCCGGGCCGCAGGCAGGTTCATCAGCCCATTAACCTCCACATTCCGGCCGGCCGGCCGAAGAAACCAAACATGAAAAAAGCCAATGCGTATAACTATTCCGTACAAGCATCGTTGGCAGCAATACGAAGTAATCGGCCAGCAGCTACCTACCTACCTACATATCCATTAACTCCATCCCTCTGACCGACCCGACCAAGGCTGCACGCCCCAGCGAGCCGACCCGCCCCGCCCCGTCCCGGCCCGGGTCTCGTCCGGCCTCGCCTCACGAGAAGGGCGACTTCGGGCAGTCCAGCTCCTTGCCGTCGAGCTCGACGACGACCTTCTCGTTGTAGAAGCACAGGCAGCCGGCGACGGCGGCGCACTCGGGCAGCGGCGTGGGGTAGTACCACACGAGGTCCTTCAGGACCGTCTCCTCCTTTTCCTCCTCCTTCTCCTTCTCCTTGCTGGCCTTCTTGTTGCCCCCGCCCCCCTCCTTCTTCAGCACCACGTCGTAGTACTTGGCCTCGCCCTTGTACGGGCAGGCGGTGACGGTCTTGCTGTCGCGCAGCGTCACGCCGCCACCCGTCGCCGCCACGACGCTGGTCGCCGGCAGGTAGAAGCGCGTCGGCAGGCCCGTCTCGTAGAGGTGCAGCGAGCCGCCTGGCGCCGCGGCCAGGACGCGCCGCGAGGCGCGGTCGAGGATGCGCACCGGCCGCGTCGAGGGCACCACGTCGACGCGCTTGCAGGGGTCGCGCGGGTGCACGTAGATGCGCGCGTCCTCCCTGTAGAGTGCCCGCGTCGTCCTGGCGTCAGCGAAAGTCGTCTATATATATGCCTGGCCAGCCGTTTTCCCCTTTTCGGGTCCCTTGAGGCAGGCAGGGTCTCGCGAGGCTGAAGACGCCATTTGTTGCCCAGGAGCATGGAAACACATCTTCCCCCGCCCCTTAAAAAGAAAAAAAGCAGACTCCGGGAGAGAGCGATCAATGTGTGTGTGTGTGAGAGAGTGAGAGATAGAGAGAGCAAAACGCACTCGAACCAGGCCTGCGCGGCCGCGAACTCGACGCGCACCATGCCCTGCAGCGGGGCGGCGCGCTCGCCGTAGCGGCCGGCCAGGTTGGCGCCGAAGACGAGCACGCGGTCCGTGGACGAGCCGTCCCCGGCGCGCAGCACCCCGACCCAGAAGTCCTGCCCGTGGCCGCTGCCCTCGTCGCCGGCGGCGGGCGAGAAGGCCCCCGACTGCGCCGCGCCTGCGCCCCCGGGCGCCGGCAGCAGGGCCTGGCGCTTCACTGCGTTTAGTCAGCCGGTGCTCTTTGTCTGTGATATCCATCTATTCGCTTGGCTTCCGATTCCCCTCTGGCTCGTGGCTGTTTCTTTCCCACGTCTTCCTCTCCACTCCTCTTTTTTCATACAGCCACACCCCAGAGACATGAGTCCAACTTCACATTCTCGAGATCGCCGGTACCAATTCAAAAAAATAGAAGAGGGTGGGCGTGATGTGTTGGTACGGTAGTGGCCGGGGGGGAAGAGGGGGTGAGACTTACGCGACTCCAGCGGCACGTAGTAGGTGGGGTAGTACGGGTGCTCCCACACCAGCAGCGCGGCCGTCGTGTCGGCGACCATCTCGCCGCCGAGCTGGATGCGCACGCGGCGCGGCGCCGTGGCGAGCGTGCGCTCGGGCCCGTCGCGCAGCAGCCGGCGCGCCAGGTCCGGCAGCGAGGGTGGTGGCGATGGGGGCGGCATTGTCGTCGTCGTCGTCGTCGTCGTCGTCGTTGCTGTTGTTGCTGTTATTGCCAGAGCTGTCAGGTACTACCTATTGGAACACTGGCTATCTGGCTGGCTGGCTGGCTGGTTGGCTGGCTGGCTGACCGGTCCTCCGAGACTGGATGAATTATGGATGAGGCGTGGTGGGGTCAGTCGGTGAGTGGCGGGGAGGGTGAAGACGGCTCGAAGTCGAGTTGGAGTTGAAGGCGGGGTCGGCCGGCTCGAGCCGAGTGACTCGCAATAAGCTGAGGTCACCATACCTCAAGTACCGTACCTTAGGTAAAACCGGTACTCCTTACCGGTGAGAATGGAAGTTCGCCGGAGGGGAGGTACCGGTAGTCAGATTGGTAAGCCAGACAGAGAGGTACGTAAGATCGGGGCAAAGTGACTTTTGGAGATTCGGGCTAAAATATGACGCGGAGACGGTCGGCTGGCAGATGGGACGATGGGGATGAGAGTGCGCGGTGAGGGAGCTGAGTTGTTGTCACTTGTCACAAGAAGAAGACGGCAGGAAGACCGCTGTCCGCCCCACCCTACCAGACAAGCTTCCGGTATGGAGGATTGTCTTTTATACCGCCGGATTGGTAGTTACCGTACGACCAGCGTATCCCCGGTCTTGTAGGTACCTTATCCTTTCGACTCTGTTGTCTTTTTTTCTTGACTTGCAGTGTTGCCTGCCTATGGTTTTTCTTCTTTCTTTCCTTCGGCTCTTACTTGAAGTTACCTTGATACCGAGTCATCAGGCAGCAGAATTGCTAAATATAGTACACGGCAGGGCTGGGAACCCCAGAACCTAGAACCCATGTCGAGACGTCGTCGCTTTCACTTTCAGCCCCGACAGACCGCGTCTCTTCGCACGCTCACGTGAAAGATTGCACGCGTACTCCGTACAGAGTAGATTTCTGAAATGTAGACACGACCATGATGAGTGAGATGTAAAAGCAATGACTTCGATAAACGATGCCTTTGGGAACTTGAGTTGAGATCTGGAGACTTGTATACTTCGCTCCAGCTCAACCCCTGCTTATAGGGAGAGGCCCAATTTTGTCTTGCTGATCAGAGAGCTGAGCCAGAATGCCAAGAGCTGAACTGAATTCCACTTCGAATAGTAGGACCTTGAGAGAGAATATTTCCCCCTTCTTCAACATCCTGTTCGGTAGCCTCGGACTCTGAGCTCGAGATCACCCGTTCACCATGGCCTACACGATACTACCCCTGACATACCAAAGTCAGGACATCCCCTTCGCCGAATGGGTCAACCTCTTCACTCTCTGTCTCGCGCCTCTCATTGCGCACGTCTTCGTGAGTAGCAACCGAAACTCTTCCCTGCCCTTTTAGACGTCCCTTCGGCGCTTCCTCCAGAAACAGGCATCATGGGGCCCGCGGCCCTACTCGATCGTCTTTGGAGGATAGTTGTTGACTCTGGAGTTCTATACGGTAGTCAGGCGCAGGGCGTGTGCAATACCTATCGCCCCGCCGCCCAGCTTGGCACGATCGCATAAGTCACTATAATCCGACTTCCATCCTTTGGCGATATGCTGCCATGACAGACCGGCGGATTCGCGCCTCCACCGTAAGTGACATATGCCGGTATCTTCGACCTCTCCCGGCGTCGTCCAGTTCTGCGTTGCTGACATGTCGGACCATCCTCCACCACCACCACCAGTGGGACGCCCACACCATGGCGGCGAGCAACGCGGCCTTCTGGACCTCGGCGGGCTGGGACGGCTCGGAGTCGATGGTGGCGGCGGCGCGCCCGCTCGGCACGCGGCTCCCCGAGCACTCGCGCGTCGAGGCCGTCTCCAGGGAGATGCTCCTGACCGTCGTCGTCACGCTGCAGGGCGCCTCGGCGGCGTTCACCGTCGCCGGCGCGCTGACCGGCGTCGCCACCTTCAACACCTCGTTCGGCCTCGACACCATCTTCTTCCCCGTCGCCGTCTTCGGCCTCCTCAGACTCAGCGCGGCCCTCTGGCTGACCGACGACTTCCACTTCGGCCACGCGCCCCTCAGGGACGGCGGCGCGGAGCTGGGCGCCCTTGGACCCGCTCCTCGGCGTCGGCGTGGCAGCGAGGACAAGCAAGGAGGCGATAATTCCCCGTTCGGCAGGTATATGCGGGTTGACAGTCTGCCTGAAGATGGCGAGCCGGGCGAAGCGGGCCGGGATCGATTTCGACCAACGTCCTACTGGCCGAGCAGGATATTTCGGCTGGTCTACATGCTGCCGATACTGGGCTTCTGGTTCCTCGTTGCCGTCTACGTGATACCTTTCAGTGGGCTGTATAACTCGACAGTGACGACCTGGCTCGCTGGGACGACATACATGATCCTCTTCACGGCGAATGCACTTTGCTATGCGTATTACTTCATACGCGGTCGCACGACCAGCACTCTCATCCCCTGCATCTCGCAGATGTGGTACAAGCTGTATACGATGCTGTTCTTCGGCCTGCTGCTGGCGACCATCTGCATCGCCAGCATCGAGACGAAGAGGACGCCCTGTGGGAACTACACGAGCCTCTCGGGCATCGTCGGGGACATCCTGGCCTGTTCGGGCCCACAGGATTCGATATTGTTTCCCATCGGCCCAGAGTCCCAGGGGCCCTTTGCACTGGCGTCGACAAACCCAAATAACGACGACGATGCTCCGACAACCAATGGGGATACTTGGCTTTACAACTTCACGGGGAGCTGCATTGGGCACTCTTCAGATGATTCGTGGACCTTCTCGTTATCGGAATATAGCAACCTCTATCGCGGAAGCGACTGGTTAAAAGGACCTGTCGCCGTGATTACGGGGTTAACTGACACTAGTCAGCAGTTATCTTAGTCGGAGCTACGACGACGAGGGAATGAGTGGGAATAGGGCTCTCCTGCGGTATCACTTTTCCTCTAAGCCGCTGAAGTCTCGCACGCATCTTCGTTGCCAACGTACCTCTTGTTACCGTCACCCGGTCTCGAATGGATTCGACACTTGACGGGTTGGACTGAGAGCTGGATGCCGAGAGAGGCAGCCGCGAGGAAGGATGGGCCATTGGTGATTTCTGTCAGCTGGTGCTCGGACTCGAGGCTACTGCAGAAGACGGCCACGGAATCGAACAGGATATCGAGACTCATAGTCGTGTAGAGTCAACTAGGCTGATTGCCCCCTTAGACTCACTTGGAATATCATGAATATTTCGTTTCGCGTTATGTGTATGTCAAGTCAACAGCTCACTTTCACGTGGCTTACTTATTTGACTCCTGTAGACTGTTGACAATGGACGATCGCGCCTCCAGGCATTCAAAATTACCTACCATACTCTGGCAGGCAGCCTGGCCGTACTGCAGTGCTCTTTCAACTCTGCAACTGTGACCATCAACGGTAACTTAAAGGTAACACAATAAAACGAACCGCTCGCGCACATTCCGTGTATCTCTGATGTGTCTCACTTTCTAGCTTGAACATGCGAGGCTCCCAAGTCCCCTGTTATCTTCGAACTCAGGTGATTGTATGACCACATGACTAGACGCTCTGAGCCCGAGCTCAGCACACAACTACGACCATAGGACGCTTAGAACTCGGGGAGTTGCCGGGAAACAAGTACTAGTTGGTGTTGCGGATGTGCCACTTACTCCGAAATATGCCACGGCTCACCCAAGTTGGCTTGCGGCGAAAACCAGTTCCCTAAGTAGGTACTAACCTACTTGAGTGCTTCGTTAATTTGCCGAGTAAAGCAATCCATGGTAAAGTCCTAGATAGACTTCGAGTAACTCATAGCAAATGAAGTTACCGTACCACTGTAATTTAGCTTGACGTCTCGGGCCGCGTTCACCAGTGAATGAGGCAAGTAAGTCAAATAAGGACCTTGAGCCGTGCTAGCCTGTCTCGCCGCGGACTGCCCATATACAGTATTTCCATGACCAAGCAACGACGGACCAGTGATCTCTAATCGGGGTACCCAGTGTTGTGAGTGAGGGCCGGTGATGTCCGCTCAATGGCTTTAGCGAGCCGCAGAGGATCGATACAGTCTTCGTGTGTTTGGGGTAAACCTCCAAAGCTATATCAATAAACGAGGCGAGATAGCTTGAAGCTGCAGTGCCCTCTCCGTCTACCCAATACATCCCGCATGTCCCACATGCAGCGCAACGTTGTTGTTGAGGGATGCATCTTACTTACCGTAACTTTCGGTTGCTTTTGCGCAGCATGGAAAGTAAGGGTTTCGTCCGAGGCAGCATGTGAGCCCCTGAAACCCTATTCGGAGACAGGCATGCCTAGCTAGTGATTCGCGGGGGTCAGTCCAGAACCTTCTTTGCCGTTGTCAGCAATATATGTATATGAAGGCTGCCTGCTCGGTGATTTGCTGCTGCCAAGAGCCTCTCTCATAATTACAGGCCCGTATGTCCTACATGCTTTTGGCCACATGCATTTTCTCTCACTGACACTGACCGAGAGTTCCTGCTTTCGTCCCCGAAACCTCGTCGTCGTTGTCGTCGTCTCGCGTCTAAGTCTAACAAACAGAATGGGGTATCTCGAATTGACTCCGTGTGCCTGCCGTGCCCCGTATGATTTCCCCCCTCGGCTCCTTCTCTCAAATTTACTTCCAGAAGTCCATCCTCCAAGCAGCCAAAACTGCTGCTTTGTGTATTTCCTAACGTCCGTTCCATGCATGCATGCAATGCTTGTCCCAAGAAAGACGAGGGACAGAGAAGGTCGCAGGGGAATGCCGCCGGGCGCCGTGTATGCTGTATAGGTACCTATCGCTGATGCAAGCCGTGCCAAGAACCCATGGTAATCCTACAATGCCGTGTCTCGTTCGTTGCTGCTGCCCGCATCAGGCCGTGTCTCACTGGGGCTCAGTGGTTTCTCGTCTGTCGGGCTCTTGCCGTCGTCCGGGGCCGTCGTCGGTGTCGAGTCCCCGTCCGTCGCCGCCTTCTCGCGGCTGCCATTGGCCTGTTCGGCCCTTGCGTCGTCGCTGCTGCGTTATTAACGCCTAGTCCTCAGTGAATGGGTCGTGGTCGATCTCCAACCTCTTTGCGGCGGGCTCGTCGCCCGAGTCGTCCTCGA
The DNA here is from genome assembly GCA_022539325.1 of Xylariaceae sp. FL0804. Lineage (NCBI taxonomy): Eukaryota > Fungi > Ascomycota > Sordariomycetes > Xylariales > Xylariaceae > Xylariaceae sp. FL0804. Next base: position 1,273,617 of record JAJKLG010000007.1, on the reverse strand, counting down.
CGCCGTGCTTCTCCATGTACTGCTTGCGCAGCACCTGGTAGATGAAGACGAACTGCGGCTCGGCCTGCACCATCAGCTTGCGCTGCTCGCGGAGCGCGTTGACCGTGTCGAAGACGAGGTCCGTGCTGGCGCCGCCCGCGCTCTCCAACAGGCGCTCCACGTCGCCCGAGTCCACCTCGCGCATCAGGTGCTCGAGCGCCATGAACGTGCCGCTCCGCCCGACGCCGGCCGAGCAGTGAACGATGCGGGGGTTCTCCTCGCTGGCGTTCTTCTCGCGCGACAGACGCATGAGCTCGAAGAAGCTGTCAATGTCTTCCAGCGCCGGCACGCCGAAGTCGGGCCACTTGCGGTACAGCAGATGCCACACGGTCATGTCTTCCTCCCGACCCTCAACGTGGACGTTGATCTTGCGCATCTGTATCGCGCCGCCGGCTCTCTCCTCGAGCTCGGTGCAAGATACCTGGGCCCGGAACCCGTCCTCGAACTCGTCCCCCGCGCCGACGGTCACCGGTGGGTCGTCGACACTGCGAGGGAAGTAGGGGTAACACTTTTCCATGCCTAGCTCATGCGTCTCCGTCAGCATGACGATGACAGCTGGGCTCTGCAGCTGCTCCACGACCATGCGCCACACGTGCTCCGATGTGATGCCCTTGGGCCCCTGCATGGCAATGTAGTGGTGCGGAGGCCTCTCCTTCGGCTTGAGGGGTGAGCGCAGGACGATGGGCGAGGCATTGATGTAGTCGACTCGGCCCCGAGGCACCTTCAGCTTCACACGGTTGTTGGCCCACGGCTGGATGTTTGCGTATCGGTCGAGAATCTTAGTCTCTGGGGCGGTCACGCGAGCAAATCGGTGACCTGGCGAGTGGGTCTCTTGCGACTGCTGGACGCGCAGGCGTTCGTTCAGGCACAGCTCTTGGAACTTGGTCTCGATTTCTGGCCATGAACTATTGTCAGCACGAATCCTCTCTTCCACCACCACAGGGGATGCGGACAAGCACAGAGACGTGCAGCAGACAGACCTTGTGGCGAGAGGGACAAGAAGGGCGGCATCTTGAGTTGGTCGACAGGGGTCTGGCCCCCATTCTGAGCTCTGTGGTTTGCCGAGGCCATGGCAGGCTGCTCCACCGTACCATCTTGGTTTACGAGAGCAGGCGACGGCGGGAGGGGCAGCGAGGCTGGGGCAGGCGATCGGGCTCGCTTGCCAGAGCGGAAGTGGGGAAAGCCACGGAAGGGAGACTTGGGGACGTGGAGGGTACTGCGGCTGCTGTGACTCGAGTTCGGCGGCGTGGTCGAGGTCATCGGCGCCGTCGTTGTACTTATCGAAAGTGTAGGGGGCGGATCGCGACTGCGGGGAGGAGGCTGTGTCGTGGTTTCGGTGGAAGAGGCAGCAGGAGACTCTTCTTGCTTCTGCGCAGGCGCCTCTTTATGCTTGTCTCCCGATGGCGAAGTCTTCTTTGTGCGCCGGAAGCGCGAGGACAGTTGATCCATGGAGGTGGGTGCCTCGGTCGTGACCGGGTCAGAGAGGTCACCGTCACGGGTGCGTCTTGAGTTGGTGGAGGTGGTGGTGAGACAAGGCAGTCGGTGATGCTGATACTGCCTTGAATTGGACAGGCGCCGGCGGGCAGGACTCAGCGCGTAACTTGTGAAATGGGCATGTGAGTGCAGCGCAGCTAGAGTCTCTGTGCGCGTGGTTGAGCGCCAGAGAGGCGAAGGCTGGAGCAAGTGGGCGTTAGGGCTCTGTTGCTGACGCCGCGCGATGCAGTTCGTGCAGCTCGAGCTGCTCAGACCAGTGCTTGTGACTGGGCCGGCTCGCTCCCTGACGATGAAGGTAGCGTGCTGGTGAGAAGCATGACAGGAGGCTCGTCTGGTCTGGTGGAGGAAAAGTCGATATTTTCTGGGGAAGAAGAGCATGTAGTGAGGAAGAAGGTGTACCGGTACTACTGAGACTCGAGAGCGCAGTGGCAGAATAGAGACTCGAATGTAGCCGGCTGCCCTTGCATGGATTACGGATTACGTGCAGATGCGAAGTAACTTACCTACAGATTTGGTGCTGAAGTACCTAGTGCTTCGTACCAGGTCTATCTACATACGAACTACTACTCCGTGCCTACTCCGTAGATAGCAGTGCGTCTAGTAATCTAGGTTCCTTTTGGAAGCAAGTCCGCAACCGCCCTTCAGCCCCTTTTCGACCTGACACCGGGAGACCTACATAGTCGTGCATCTCAGCTGTTGCAGATACGTGCTGACATATTCTCTCTACACTTTGTCAGCTTGAATGCTCGCTCTCCTAATTCAAGTAGGTACCTACTCTCCAAGCCTTGGCAACCGGTATAGGTAGCAAACACACGTTCCCTATATCCGTACCTCTACATGATGATAGCTTGCTCCCGAAGAGACTTGGCGTTACACAACCGCTCTGCCGTTGCGCGGCGTGAACGCCCCTGGTAAGCACTTTGCGGAGAGACCGTCCATTTAAAGACTCGAATGTTAAGCACGGTGGTCCAATCTGTAAATCAGTATTCACCCTGCAATTCATGATAGACGAGTTTGGCACATAGCCGAGTCAGCGGTCTGCTTGCCAAAGGCGAATCCAGTCATGGCGTGTAAGGAAGACAAGGTTAATGGCGAGTGTTGGTGCGCTTCTGCTTAACCAAAGCCCCTCTCCAATGAGACCGCCTTGGCATGGACGTTCCTGAGCAGGTCAGCATTCGATATCCCAAAAGATTATCGAGGTGGCGCTGATGTTGTGCTCCTTGATCGTTGTTGTATTGCTATAGTACAGTGTACAAGGTATATCTCCGCGCCCCATCCGCCATCTCATGACCAACCGAGGCCATGAGCACAGTGCCACGCTCGCCCCCAGCGAAGCAATGCAGAGCGCCTCTTCTTCACCAGACAACTATGTTGCATCTCGTCCTCAACTAGCCGGAGCCGACTTGTATCGGGCTTACTTGTAAAAGTCGAACTTGTTGTCGTCGGTGGTGCCCTTGACTTGGGCGGAATATGCGTCTTCCAAATCCACCTGGATGATATTGTATCGGTTCTTCCGGACGGCTCGGAGCCCGGCTTCCTGCATGATGGCAGCGATGATGGCACCACTCAGCGGATCGTTCCGCACGATCAGACTGTCGAGGTCCACCTCCGGGGCCAGACTCATCTTGCTCGCAATGGTGGTGAAGATGAGACGGCGTTCTCTGCGATCCCGCAGACTGGGGAATTCAATCTTTCGGTCCAGGCGACCAGGTCGCAGCAGAGCAGGGTCGAGGGTGTCTGCTCGGTTGGTGGCCATGATGACCTTCACGTTGGACGTCTGGTCGAATCCATCCATCTGGTTGAGCAGCTCCAACAGAATACGCTGGACCTCACGATCAGCACCCGTCTGGGCATCGAAACGCTTCGTAGCAATGGCGTCGATCTCGTCGATAAAGATGATGGCTGGCGAGTTCTCGCGGGCCATCCGGAACACATCCCGGACCATTCTAGGACCCTCACCAAGGTACTTTTGCACAAACTCGGAACCAACGACCCGGATGAAGTTGGCAGTGGTCGAGTTGGCGACGGCCTTGACCAACATGGTCTTGCCCGTTCCAGGAGGACCGTATAGTAGCACGCCCCGAGGAGGGTCGATACCAATCTGCTTGTAGAGGTCGAAATGTGTCAATGGCAACTCCACCGCCTCTCTGATCTCCTGCTTCTGCATGTCCAGTCCACCAACATCGGCATACGTGACGTCAGGCTTCTCGTCGACGCCGAGCATGGCAATCGATGAGTCGGCCTCGGGTGGCAGGATGTCGACCAGCGCGTTAGAGTGGCGATGTAGGGCGACCGACGAAGACGGCTTGAGTTTTTCGCGGTCGAGGGTAGAGAGGATGCGCACGACATAGTTGGATCCCGTGCTCGACTGGACGATCCCGGTGCTGGAGGTTGTGAGATGGAAGCCGACTCGGGAATTCCCATGGTAGACTTACTTCTGGTCGATGGCTTCCATGAACTGGCCGATGACGAGGGGCACACTCTGAATCCGCTTGATCTCTTCCTGCGCGCGGACTAGCTCGCGCTTCAGGCTCCTTTGTTTGTTTGTCAGGCCCGATTCTCTTACGGCAGAGACCAGCCAGAGTCCCTAGATGGCAATGGCGACGGGGGAGATGGCTCACCTCTGCTCATCCTTGATGTATTCTTCCTGCAGCTGGATGTACTCCAGATGCCGCTGTAGCTTCTTTAGAGTGGCATACTCATCACTTGCTTGTGATGACATGCCCTCGATGCTCTCGATATTGGGAATGTTGGACGGGATGGGTTTGTTGTGTGGCGCGACGTTGTTAGCCGGACTTTCTACGATGACATCGCCCATCTTTGCTTGCTCGAGTCCGAACCGGGTCCTGTTGAGGTATGTATATCACAGTGGAAGGGTTAGGATTTCCACGTAGTAGTCGTCCGGACAATATGGCTTTGTAGTAGCGGCTGTGTCGGTGTGGTATGGAAGGGAGAGAGACGTTGTGTGTTGCTGAGCTTCCCTTGACAGTTTGATCACTCTAGCTCTCGACAGCTCGCATGGATGTCAACGCCAGCCTTGCAGCCTCCAGAAGTATCCACCTCCGCACAGGCCACTTTCCTGTCGCGGGTCTCGGCGTGGGTCGACGGGTCGCCCGGAAAGCTAAAAGGATAATTAGATTTTCCGGGCTCAGAGGCCCCCAGAGGACCGACTCCACCTCCCACCTCACCAGGGCTCCGCGGCAGGTGCCCGCGCCGCCATGGGCTGAGTGGGTCAGATACCCTTGATCTTGCTGGCTGCATCTCACGATTGGCCGCTAGGTGCTTACCGAGAGGCTAGGCACGGCACTCACGGTGTTTCTACACAGTACCATAGTACAGTGTACGGGGTAAGGTACCTAGTCCAATCCGATAACAGCTTCAGCATCACCAGCCTCACCTTGCCTCAATTGCTCATCAGTATAAGGCAACAAGGCAGACTGCTAGGCAGACTTTCCCAGATACCTGCCCGGTAGGTACTGGCTATCCAACTCGGATATCCTCTATTGATATATATTAGATCAGGCCCCTTATCAAGGTATGAGCCACTGGCAGCTGCATGGAGATAGACAATTCAAAGTCACATCCACCAGCATCCACCTTCAGTACCAGAGATATGGCGTAGAGGTAGACTTATTCCACTTCAAGCACCATAACACCCGCCAGTCCGCCTGCTCATTGCACAGAACATCCAACAAGTCATCGAGTATATAGTACAAATAGAGATTCCTAGGAAGTAAATAACGTACCTCTTACTGTTATGCCGTTTTGTAGATACCTAGCCCTCTCCGTCTGTTAAACTCGACGATCGCACTGGTTACCTCTTACTGCCACTTATGATAATAAGCTGCAGCCTCAGGCAGTGTGGCTGCGTACAGGTAAACACCTCCTCGATTTATTCGATAACAGCTATCAAGTACGGAGTACCAGTACCTTGTACCCTCAAGTCCTCCAGCCCCTCCAAGCTGTGACACACTCAGCCAGAACCCCCGATGCCGCACAGTGCCTCACCACATGCCTCCAAGCTAGCCACAGCCTGACCTGAGCTCCAGGCTCCCTCTTCTGCCATGTTGGATCTGGCCGAACTCCTCACCTCATACATACACCTTTCCTCGTCTCTTTCTTAATCAACCCCCGACGACAGCCTCTATACCGATCGTTCTATCTCCGCGGCCACTCGCAGAGAGACCCTGATATCCCCCTCATCTATTCTCTCTTCCTGTCCGGGCTGCCGTCCTCTGTCTGCCCCACCATCTAGTTGTCGCCTGTGTTTCACTTCATCGTCGTCTTATTACGTCGCCGTCTCATGACCCGACTGCCTGTAGACTGATTCACTGTTGGATCCGAGATAGCCTCTTTGCCTACCTGCCTAGAGCCTGTGCATCATACCATACCTGACCAAAAGGACGCAGTACGGCGCTGAGGCCTTCTCAAGCATGATGTCGTCGACCATTGCCATCCCCCCGGCCAGGGCTCCCGCAGTCCACGAACAGTCTCCACAGCCTGCTAGCAGCTCCTCGTCGTCGTCGTCCTACTTCAGCTCTCCGCAGACCTCGGGGTCGATGAAGCCTCTCTCCTCTCAGAAGCCCAAGATGCTTCACCAGCGACGGCCCAGCATGCTCAGTACGTATGATCAGTGTGTAGCAGGGGCGCTATAGTCCGCCAAAACGCCGCAGCGCGGGTGATACGTAGGCAGTGGACTTATATGCTATGCAGGCTCGGCCTTCTGCAAAGATGAGTGTACGGTCATCAACATTGGAGACCCCGACGGTCCTCCTCGATTGGTGAGTCCTGCTACTTGCCTACCTACTCACTCCCATAGTAGCAACCTGCTAATTGGGGCGGTGGTGCAGATCTCGTACTTGGCCTCCAGCCAAGGTTTCGCATGGAACCCCGAAATCTTCCTGCCATCCTACGTCGACTGTGACTACGTCCCCTTGGAGGACCGACGAGAGCCGGTGCACGAAATTCGACTCAGCGACGAGGAGGTCAAGAAGATGCTGCCGTGAGGAGCTCGGGTGCCGGTACATCAGGGCATCACTCCGGCATCCCCGGATGCGCATCTAGTCCGTTGCTTGCACATGGCAAGCCCGGGTTGCGCAACCGCAAAACCAACACTCGGAATGCCAGGGACGACCTGTCTTTTCGATTCATAGATACATCAACGGCTTCGCAAGAATACCTTATCATTTCTGCGATATCACGGCGTCTGGATTGGGGCTATTGTACTTCCTGGATGGACTGTGGACACTATTCCCCAATGGTTCTGTTGCACGGCGCAGACGGAAGGGGCCGGGCGTCACGATATTCACACATGCACGACGTTACGGAACTGCTTTTATCGCAACACTGTGGCTCTGTGGCCGGAGTTGAGCCATCGGGCGAGCATCTCTGTACATGGACCGGTGTCGCCTCGGGCTGGACTGTATGTCTTATCTCGACAGTCGAGAGCAACACCATAATGGAGTTTCCACGGCGCTGGCTTTTCGACCTTTTATACTTAGGAACTTTACCAAATCCATCATAGGAAATCGAGACTGATCACTTCCTACCTTATGCAAGGGACTTGTTTGAGCTTCAACTGAGCTGGGAACAAGCAGTGCCTACTACCTGTTCAGTGCGCAAGGCCATAAGCCTGCACGCTTTTGATCTCTCCCAGGGCTCTTGAACCCAGTGACCACCTACCTTCTCTGACAATTTCTTGAACAAGTAGCACATGGGGAAGTGTACTCTACCCAACTGCGTAGAGACTCCTGGAGGGCTACCTGTTTCCATGTGACATCGTATCGGGTGGAACTCCAAGTTGAAGGTGATCTTCCCCTCCGTATCCGTAGCGCTTCAACCCCACCCCGGTCCACCACCCCCCATTCCATCTGATCAAGCCATGTGCGTGCCCCGAGATTTCGGCACGGTGGCTATCAAGCTTGATACCCCACCAGTAGCGTTATCGGATGACCGGGGCACTAGGATCAGGAGGGCCGGAGTGGGCGGACTTCCACCGCCTACCAAACACAGTAAGTGCCTATGCTGCGTAAGGTACGACTGGAAGACCTCGGATACCAGGAACGAAGATCTGGTTGAAGAAGCGTGGATGAGAGGGTGCTATCTATCATTATTTTCGACGTTGATGATGTGTTAGGTCATCGGCTGAAATTTGGGTTATGTACTTTGTACGAACTGGCATATCTTGCTTCACGATAGTCCCGGCGGCAAGGGGGGCTCGGGCGCAGGAGCCGTTGCGCTTCACGATCTTCTAGCGCCGCGTGCCGCCTGCTGTCTCGGCCTAGCCTCGATGGACGGACGAAAACCCGCTGGTCCCTGCTGTCCGCCAGTTCCGGCCAGACGTTCCGGCGACGGATCACTGATGATTTGCCCTCGAGTTTGCTTCGCACGGATCCAGGAAGACTCCGGTGGGCCGGATCGAGAGAGAACTGTGAAGACGTCGGACACTTCGGCGCGAGCACATCTAGCCGCCTACTCCTGCCAACTACCGTCATCCCCCCTTGTGCATGGCAACTCCCGCGGAAAAGACGTCTAGGTAGCAGCCGGCGATGCACTACATCCGGCTCCTTCGGCCGGCCCGGCTGGAGTCGCCGCCGCCGTCTTCAACTTCCCGGGGCCGGCCCGCCGCGCCGTCGCTCGCCCTGCTCCTCACCGTCACGACCGACCTGGGGGACGCGTTCCTGTGCCCGCCCGACCCCGGGGGGCTCGACCTCGGGGTCCAGGTCCTGGACTCCGTCACGGCCCGCTCGCTGCTGCTGCCGCCGCCGCGGACGCCGTCCGCGAGGAGCAGGAGCCCACCTTGGCACGCCGCGACGTGGCGCGCCGGCATGCGCGTCCTCGAGGTGCGCGTCCCGCTGCACCCGTCGTCGCTAGGGCCTGCTGCCGCCGTGAGCTGCACCATCAGCGTGTTTGCCACGGCGCAGGCGGGGCGCTCGGCGCTGTGCGCCGAGGACGTGCTGCCGTTGTCGTCATCATCGCCGCCGCGCGGGGCGAGTCCGGCGGGACGAAAGGGCGGCGCAGGAGGAGGAGGAGGAGGAGGAGGAGGAGGAGGAGGAGGAGGAGGAGGAGGAGGGGGGCTCATGACGATCGTGCCGCTGAGCGTCGACCTGGCGGAGGGCGTGTGCGCGCCTGTGTCGGTGCGCACGCTCGCCGCCGGAGCCGCGGGGGCATCCACCCCACAGGCACAGCCGCCGCGGCAGCGGAGCGGCGGCGGCATCCAGGTCGAGGAGGACATCGGCGAGAGCATCGCGCGCCACGTCTGGGACGCGGGCGTCGTGACCGCCATGTGCCTGCTCGCCGACCCCGCGCTCCTGCTCCGCGACCTCCTGCCACCACTGCCCAGCGGGCACGACGAGGACGGCGCCACGGGCAGCACGGACGGCGTCGGCGTCCTGGAGCTCGGGTGCGGCGTTGGCGTCCTCGGCATCGCGGTGGCGGCTGCGCTCCCTACACTTCGGCCGGGCCGCCGTGCCACGGTGCTTCTGACCGACGTGCCCGAGGCGGAGGAGCGCGCGCGCGCCAACATCTCCAGGGCGCGTGGGAATATCGGCTCCGGGCTCCGCAGGCGCCGCCCCGAACACGACATCGGCAATGGCAACGGCCACGGCGGCGGATCCGCCGCCGCCGACGACGAGAACGACGAGAACGATGACAACGACGACACCCAGAGCGGAAGAAGACCCACGGCGACGGTGGTGGTCCCGGACCTCCAGTACGAGAACCTAGACTGGGACGAGGGCCGGCTGGGCCCAGGCCACCTCGGCCCGCTCGCGCGCGCGCGGCCCTGGGACCTCGTCGTGCTCAGCGACTGCACGTACAACGTCGACTCGCTGCCGGCGCTCGTGGGCACGCTGGACGCCGTGCACGAAGCAGCAGCGGCCGGGTCCGGGGCCGGGGCCGGGGCTGGGCTTGGGGCCGGGCCGCGCGTCCTGCTGGCGACCAAGCCGCGCCACGCGTCCGAGCAGGCGCTGTTCGGACTGCTCGACGGACGGGGCTGGCGGTGGCGCCGGATCAGGGAGGTCAACCTGCCGCGGCTGGATGATGATGAGGACGAGGTCGTCGAGATGTACCTGCTGGAGAAGGAGGGCGAGTGACCAGCTGCCAGACAGGACTGTATCTGGGGGCGTCTACTTGCGCACACAGGGGATGGAGTCCTCTTGCGTGCCAATCAGACATTGGCAGGCAGGTCGTACCGGTGCTGACCACGACATGGTACTCCTTAGTGACTGTGCCGTTACATTTCCTTAGGCACCAGACCGATGGCATGAGCATAGCCAGGCGCGAGATGTGTGGCAGGTGCACGAAGAGCAATAGGACATGGCTATCGATTTTGTAACTGCAACTATGTTTCCTAAGTGGTCTGCACAGACATGACTATCCGTCTGCGATAAAGGAGCTTCTGGATTTGAGCTTCTCGCAGATAATACACTACACGGCTCAAAGCTCGTCCAGTCTCGTGCTTGACTGAGATTACCACCAGTGGGCGCAAGGGATATAGAGCCGTCGAAAAGCATTGGGTAGAAGATATCGCTGGTAAGTAAGAGCTGTTGAATCCATTATATGTTAAGCATTTTGATGAATCAGCAATTCGTTGAAGTTGCGGCCAGTGCAGTACGCACACTTGCGTGGTCTGGTGCAACTTTCAAGTTGTACAGGCAGAGCTCAGAGTCTGTGGAGCGTATGCAAATACAGAGACATCAACCCAGCATGGCCCAATCAAACGTCGCGTTGCAGCACCTAGCGCCCATGATTGCACCAAACCGATCTTGCCCCTCCAACAGTAAATGTGAGCCGTTTGGAGGGGCTCAACGTACGAATAGAGCAAGAAGTAGCAGGGGGATAAAGATAAATGGTTTTAAACTAGCTAGAGTGATTTAAGGATACAGACTAGGTATAAAACTAGTGGCTAACTTATATAGTATTTATATAGTTTTATTCGGACTTATAGCTTAATTATAGATTTTATAGCTATTAGGTTTAATACCCCCTTATAGCTTTAAGGCTATTATAAAGCCTATAATAGGATTAAAAACAGTAAAACGCTCGGTAAGCATAAAAACTTTAACCTTTTTACGGTTTAAATAAATAATTCTTTATTATTATAATAATTACCGGTTTTTTACCGGTTATATAATAAAAGCGTTTTTAATCGGTAAATCTCCGGGTAAATTTAAAAGAGGAGAAAAGTAGGGTAAAAACTCTGATTTTTTTAATTACGTTCCCCTTTTATACTTTTATAACTGCAAATAACCCCCTAAGCTTAAAAGAATCGATTAAGTATATAAAAATCTAAAAGGATTAAAGCGCGTGCGTTACGCGAAAAAACGCGCTAATAACGGTTAAACGCGTTTATTTTACCGGTAAATTATTTAATCGTTTTAATATACCGGTAAGTTTACCGTACCGGTATACCCTAAATAGTTTTAATGCCTAGTATACGTATAAATGCGTTATATAATAACGGCACACCGCACTTGCAGTGGCTTATATAGCTAAAAGGTGTGGCTAGGTGTGGCTTATACACACCTAGGCTTTTAGGCTTTATTAGGCTAGGCTTTACCCAGGTGGCCCGCACCGGATTTAACTACCTGCACTTTTTTAGCTAGCCGTATATAGCCTCTCTCCCTTCCTTTTATATCTTATAATTAAGGATTACTTTTTATAAAGTGCTAATCGGCTACGCCCTGCTATTAGCCGTGATAATTATAAAATCCCTGGTAATTAAAAAACCGCTGCGTTTTCCACTTTATACTATTCGACCACTATTTACCGGCCGATAAATTTAAGCGATTCCCGAAGCGAGTTTATACTTTTTATTTAACGCTAACGCTCTGCGTTATAGTGCTGGGACCGGTATACGCCCTATTAACACCTTTTTTCGGCCCTTACGTTAAGATTTAACACTCGGTAGCACTTAATATATACTTCCCGCAGCCTGTTACTAGCTGGCAGCTGCTTATTTAGGCTATTAGCTTTTTTACTCTTTTATTTTTGTTTTTACCCTTAACTTTACTTTTAACCTTTTGTTTTTATTTTTGCTTTAAACTCTATACTAGTATACGTTTTTACTAAGTGGACCGGAAACCCACTTTTATTTTTAACCGCCGACTTTAATTAATAGGGACCGTTTATTAAAAGCTTATCAGCACTCCTTATAACAGTTTAATCCGATAGTCCCGTCTTACTTCCACTCCCGACTAACCTCCCGGGAGTTTTATTACAGCAGTACTTTTAATTATAAGCACCGACCTGGTATCTGCTATAGCATATATAACCGAGATTACCGCCGCCTAAGTGCAATTCTAGTGCACGCTACTACGAATGCTACCGATAAAGAGCTTCGAGATAAGTTCCGGCTTAAGATCTCTTCTAGCCGGCTCCGTCAGCTAGTAAAGTTAAAAAACCAACATTAAAATATTCTCGAATCCCTTCCCTTTAAACCTCTTTTTCCGACCTATTATAATCTAGGTTATTATATCGCTTTTTAGCTTCGATTTATTTGCTAAAAATATTAATTATACTAGAGATTATACCGAAAAGCTTTATTTATTTTAACACTCGAGAGCATATAAGCGATATAAGAAATATAACCTAATTTATATCCGACTCCGACTCGTGCTTATTTAACCTATTATACATTTTATACTAAAAGCAGAGCACTTAAAAAGACTAATTGAAAAGAAAGGTTTTAGGTAGTAGTGTGGATGTGTATTTTAATAAAGAACTTTCTTTTTAGCAAAGCCGGGAGAAGTTTTTATCTACTTATTAGCCTGCGGCTAGCGCTTATAGCTAGTATGGCTACTTAGCGTGGCTGGCCCTAGTAGCCGGGCTACGCTTATCTACCTAGCTTATTTATAATAAATCCCTACCTTAGGACTTAATCCCCTAAAAGGGACGCATTAAAATGCCGCCGGCACGGAAAAGCAGTATTATCCTTAATACGTATTAAATGGCTTAAGGAGCGGTGAATTGCTTAAAAAGCGTGTAATTCGCTTAAAAAACGCTTAATCGCTTACAAAGCGTATAATTCGCTTAAAGAATGCTTAATCGCTTAAAGAGCGTGTAATTCGCTTAAAAAACGCTTAATCGCTTAGCGGGCACGCGGGCGGAGGCGATAAATAACGGGAGTAAAAGCTTTTAAGGGAACTTTTAAAACACCCTTATCCTTTTAAACCTTAACAGGTCTGCTTTAACGCTTTAAAGCAGTCTGCTTATGCTTAGCGGGCGGAGTAAAGTTTTTAAGAGGCCGGCCACGGCGCTTAACGGGCTAATAAGGATTTTTTTAAATTACCTTAACGGCGGCCTTAAAATTAAGCCTGCCACCAGGTTAACGGGTTTAATACTCGTTAATAAGGTATTATACGCGTTTTATTTACTAATAAGATCTCTATTAATTATTTTCGTAACCGTAGCCCTTTTATTTAACTAGGTAATCCTAATTATCGCGAGAGTAATTAAGGCGGTAATTAAAAACGGTCTCGATCTCGTAATACTCTCCTTTTTTATCGCTAGAATCCTTATCGTCCTTATCGGCTTCGATAGGGCTAGGGGGAGGTAAAATGCGGTAAAAAGGGTTTTCTCCTTTAAAACCGGCGGTAAGCTAAGCAATAAACACTATTAAGTATATATTTATAGTCTTAGGGAGGTTTAATTCGTATATAAAATAATTAACTCTTTTTTTAACGGTTTAAGGACTAGCGCGTTATTAGGAGTATTTACAAGAAGGCTTACCTAATAAGTGATAACCGTAATAAAAACGGAGATATACCCTATTACCCTTATTAAACTCTATTAATGCGTGCTTACGGTTATAAAGGCGTTTAACTCGAGCGGAAGCGAAATCTATAATTAATTCGGCATCCTTGCGTAAATGCTCTCGTATATACCGGATATTATCGAATTTATCGGTATTAATATTAAGCAAAATATTATTAGAATTAGGTAATCGGAAACCAAAAAAATACTTATAAGCAAAGGAATTAATCGCGCTTAAATAAGCGGAATTTAGGTTCCATTATAGTGCAGGCAGTAAATTAACCTAATTACCTTTTGGATTTATAAAGGTATAATATTAAACCGTAATTTCCACGGTTTAATTCTTGCGTTTTAATAATTTATTTGCTTAGGGGTATTAAGCGGTGGTTATTAGCAAACGCGTGCCGAGCGCGTGCTAAATACCTTACCAGAAATCCGAAATAAATTTACGGTTTTAATCAGAAATAATTCCGGTAAAAGTGCCCTAATCGGTAAGTAATAAATAAGTGCTTAAAAGGATACCCTAATCTTAAGCGGTGTATTTTATATTACCAAGGAGTAATAAAAAGCGTTTTAATATTAGGCAAGTAACCGTTAGCAAGGAATTATAAAATTCCTTATTTTTACCCTTTAATTACTATAAGGTTTTAGCGGATTCGACCGCTAGGAGTCTTATAATAAAATTAATTATAATCGTGGTTATTAGCTTTGGATTCGGGCGAATAAGCTCGTAATCGCCTAATAGTTTATTACGGTCGGTTTAGTAAACTGCATAAGCCGGGTAATACTTAACGTACTTTTTTATTAAGTATATTTTACGGTAAATTGCGTACTGGCTTAGGTTTTATACTATGCGGTATATACCGAAATAATGCTTATTATTATATACTATAGCGAAAATCTCGGGGATTATAAAGTACGGAATATATAATCGGTATTAATTAAGCCTATTCACGTTATATAAAAGGCTATTAATAACCGCAAAAAAATAACCGCGGCGCAAATAAGAAATAATATTCTTATTACCTTTACGTATAGCTTATAAAATATACTTATATTTCGTATTATCCTTATACGCGTTAATAAACCTGGCGCGGAGCGATTTATCTATAACGGCCTTAGCTATAACAAGCTAGACTTAATTAAGGATAGGTTTCTTATTAATCCGAATAAGCTTATTATTTTTATCGAATCGATCCTTAATAATATATAATCGGCTTAACGCGTTAGGAACAAGGTTAAGCTAACCAGGTAAATAATATACTTATAAGCCGTACCGTAAAAGGTAAATTAAGGCGTTAATAAGCCGAAGATTAATACGGTTAATTAAAAAAGTATTAAGGCTTTTCTGCTTAATAATGCCTTTAATAGCCGAATAATCCGTTAAAATAATAATAAGCGCTCGGCTGGCCTCGAGTATTATCCTAACTCGACGGGTAACTTAAATAATACATATAACCTTTAATTTTAAAAGGCCGTACCGGGTTTTAGCGTTAAATAGGCAGCGGTTAAGAAATATAATAAATCGAATATTAAGGCCGGCGATTAAATTACCCGGTTCCTAAGTATATCCGTTATAAGTATAAAACATTATAACGCTAAAGCTTTTATAAATAAAGCTATTAACTTATATATAAAATAGCTTATCCGCGTTATAATAATAAACCGTTATATGCTAATAAATAAGCTTTTAAAAAGCCTCGAAAGCTTTTAGCTCTTATTTAATAAGCTTATACCAAGTGGTTTTAGTATAAGCTTATCGCTTTACCACGTTTTTAATCGGTAACTTACTATCCTTACGGCCCGCCGCTAAAAAAGCGGTTTTACGTTACTGGAAAGGCGTAATAATCTAGGCATAATAAGGCAAAATAGTTCGTAAAAAGCCGGTATTATTAAGGTATTATTCCAGAGCCTTAAGCTAATAAGGGAACGTAATATTACGGAATACATTAAGGCATTCCTTAGTAAATAACATGCCTAGAGCATTAACGCAAAAGCCGAGTAAAATAATATTAAAATAGCTAAAAAAGGATTTTTTAAGGGATAACGAGATATAAAACCGGTGGAAAAGGCTAAAAATCTCCTAGAAATACTTTAAGTACTTCTTAGCAATATTAAAGAAAATAATAATATCGTCGATAAAAGCTTAATAAAATTTTCTTATAGGCTTTAGCGTTTTATTTATAAAGCGCTAAATATAAGCCGGTAAATTACAAAATCCTATAAGGGCTATTATAAAGCATTTTAAGCCTTTAGGGCTTATAATAATAAATCGGTTTTTATATTTAGGGTATATACCGAATTAATAAAAGAACAAAGTAGTATTAATAACGGTAATATACTTTTTACCGTGGAGAGCCGAGATTACCTTACCTTAAAGCGGGAAAGGGTAATTATTAAATACGGCCACGGCGTTAATATTACGAAAATCTACCACCGGTTAAGCCTTAAGAACTCCGCTAATAATACGCTAAATAACGAAAAAAGGATATATAAAAGGGCAAAGCTTATCGACTTATTCTATACAGCCTTACTCATGGAAAAAATCGAATATCTTATTAAGAGCTTTACGGTTTCGAACGCTTAATGGGTAGGGCCGGTTATTAAGCTTATAATACTACCAGCCGTTAACAAAAGGTATTTTTATTTACTAATCCTTAGGGATATTAATAATGCCTTAATCGGTTTAAATACTGGGATAATTATCTAATAAACTAAGAATTTAAGTTATTAATACCTTATTCTCGTTATAAATATAATAACCTTAGTTAATTATGATTTTAAGGACGTCGGCCGGTCGCTTAATACCTAATAAAAACGTGTTCTCGCGAACGCGAGAACGAGGAATATAACCCTAATCGGCTTAATCGGTCTGCTCGATTATAGTAAAAATCGCATCAGTAAAAGGGGTTTTTAACATAGTATTAACAGGTTCTGGATCTATAATATCGGTAATATTAATTATTACTCTTTAGGGGGCGGCTTTAATAACCACTACCGTTATAAAGGGAGTTAAAGCGAAATCAGTATTTATAAAGATTATTACCAGGAGGCTAACGTTTTTAGCGACCTAAAATACCGAGTTAGCTTCGGCAATGCTTTAAGCATTAATTACCGGGAGGGAGGTTTTTAACACCGCTATAACGGTAATTACCTTTATATATTCCTTTTATAACGCCGCGAAGTAACTGCTATCCTTATATTCGGTAATAAATCCTATTTTAAGGCCTTTAGCCAGGGTTTATTACTCCTCGGATATATTCTTAATAACCACGGAATAAGGGGTCGAAAAGGAGATAACAGAATTAATAGTTAAAAGGTAAAAGAATATAAATATAAAGCTGTGATTATTAAGGAGCGATTTATACTTAACTAGTATAATTACGGTTTAATCTAGGGCTAGAATAATTTTACGAGTTAATATAACCTTACGGGTATAAGGCTTAATACGGCGCTTAATATTAAAAGGCACTAAAAAGCCGTTAAGCTCGCGGAATATAATGCGCTTATTAGGGTAGGAAATATCCGCGCCATACGGTTTAAGGAATTCGTTACCGAGTAATACGCAAAGCTTTAATTCGGCGTTAAGAATTTATCCGCTATAAGTAATTTTAATTATAATATACTTGCCTATACTCTTAATACCAAGTAAGTAAAACGAAAATATAGCCTATTTATTATATATAATTTTACCTTTACTAATACCCTTAACGTAACCGTATCGAGTTTTAATAATATGCTTAAGGGTATTAAGGAATTCCTTACTAATTAGGGTCCGGCTAATACTAGGGTTAACACAGATCTTAATACTCTTACTCTCCGGTAAAGCTTTAACGTTAACACGCAGGTAAGTATAGTTCGAAAAAAGGGGATTATTAATATTCTTTATAAAAGGAGTAATACGAACGCAGGGCAGTTTATTAGCGTTAATAAAATATAATTTCTCGTTAATAACGGTAGGATTAGGGTTTACGGTGATTTAGACCAGAGTAGGCTTACGCTCGCCCTTTTTAACGTAGCTATAAGTACACAAGTGTTTAAATAAAGCGTTTTACGAGGCATAACGCTTATAATAGTATTCGCAAATACGGCAACTCGTAGGGTTAATTAAAGGGGTTTAAATGGCCTCGGTAACCAGTTTAAATTAATATTTACAAGCATGCTTTTTTTTTAAATATTACGAAGGGAATTAGCAGGTATAGTGCTCGCACTTAATGGTATTATTATATACCCAGAAGCTAACGTTTAAATCCGATAATTAGTTATTTTTAAAAACGGAAGACTATAAACGCAAATCTTTACTTTTTACGGGGGAGCCTTAGGGCTTACGGCTATTATTATATGCTAAGTATGCTTTATTATATCTTTTGCCTAAATCGCGCTTATTATTATAACGGGCTCATCGGTCCTTATTACGGTTATCGCGAGTATTATAACGATCCTTATTATCTCGATTATTATCTCGATTATTACGGCGATCGCGGTCGCGGTCGCGAGTATTATTACGCCGGTAAGAATCATTAAAATAATAGGGTTATAAAAAACGGTCGTTAAAAAACGGTTATTAAAAGGACGGTT
This sequence comes from Xylariaceae sp. FL0804, assembly GCA_022539325.1. NCBI lineage: Eukaryota > Fungi > Ascomycota > Sordariomycetes > Xylariales > Xylariaceae > Xylariaceae sp. FL0804. Next base: position 1,255,752 of record JAJKLG010000007.1, on the reverse strand, counting down.
ATTTTGGGTATAAAAGGATTAAGTATTAAATCAGGTGTTAAATTTAATCGAATTATCGTACCGCTTATTAGCAGCTTTTAATAAAATGGGTTAAAAAGCTTTTACGGCCTTTATATACTTGGCCAGGGTTTTACCCTGCTCCGGGGCTCTTAAATACGTTTTAATCTTAATGTTTATTATGGACTAGATCTGGGTTATTATATTAAGCTAATTAAGATTATCCTTATCCAGAGTTCGTATAGCTTTAATAAAATAAAGCTTTTTTTAAATAAATTTATTAACCGCTTTATTATTTTTAATAATATCGCGGAAGGTAAGATTACCCTTAATAAATTTACGTATAGTGGTAGCGGGCTATAATGCGAATCGCTGGATAAAAGCCTTAAATATAGCCTTAATACCACCGGTTTAATAACTCTAACGGGCAGGAACCGTAAGCTTAATATTCCATTAAAGCATAATACTCCTACCCAAAAGGGTTTAAAAGATTAATAATAATTAACGAGTGTAATCTTCCTTACGCTCGGGATCCTTTAAGTATAATTAAAGCTATTACTCGAAAACGTAAATATCGGTAAAAATAATTTTTTTACCGCTAATAACCATACCGAGATCGTAATAATTCTTTTAATCGGGATTAAAGACTTTAATCTTCTCTTATTTAAGATAACGAGAGCGGTTACTACCCGAAATAATAAATAAACCTTAAGCCTAAAAGGCTATTATATATAAAGTAGGTTTACGATTTTTAAATCCGCCTCCTTTGCCGAGAGGTTTTTATCCTATATAATCCGAGGGAGCGTAGGATATATAACGTTTAGATTAAGGCTAAGTAAATTATTATTAAAAAGGCTAAAAACCGTGTATAGGTTAGTAAATAAAGGGCTTAAAGCTTATAACGGGGTATTATGCCTAAGGCTAAGTTACGGGTTATTAAATAAGCCTAGCGGTAATTAAGGGAATCGTAAAGCTTTAAGGCTCGAAAGTGGCCGCTTAAGCATTTTACTAATATAAAGGATCAGTTATTAGGACCGGGGCCGGGCGCTATATAACGGGGCGCGGGGCCGGGAAACGAGCTTTAAAAGCTTCCGAAACAGTTAGGGCTCGGTAAAAGGCGGCGGCCTGCTTACCTTAACTGGATTTATTATAAGAAGAAGCCTGGTTTTAAGGGTTCCGATTCTGTATATTACGAAAGCGGTTTTTTAAGTTAATTACGCTAAATGGCTTAGATTATTAACGAGTAGCGGGTTTAATAATAAGGGTTACCTTAGGTTATTTACCGGTAATAAGCTCCCGGTATAAGTAACGGCTCGAAGCCTTTAAAGCGATATTACTTACCGAATTACGGGAATCAGCGATTACGGTTATTACCTTACGGTAATATACCTTAAAAGTATAAGCTTTCTTTTCCTGTATACGTTCTAGTATATTTATACGGCGGTTTAGGTATTATAGGGTGCGGTTATTTTTCTTAATCTTTTCTAATCGATTAAATATATTATTATAATCTTTAGTTAGCTATAATTTAACCTTTACCGTATAGGACTCGTTTTTAGGGGTTTACGTAAAAATGCGGTTAAAAGGTTCGCTAAACTTAGTTAACTAGGGTTAAAAATTCTATAAAGGCTACCGCTTAATCGGGCTTATAAAAACGTTATCTCTTCGTAAAATAATTACCGCCTAGGTAGGGGTAGTGGTAAAAGCTCGAGCCTTCCGAGCGCTTTACTTTAATACCTGCCGGTAAGCTATAGGCAAGGGGACTTAAGCGGTTAAGCTAGGAGGCACGGCCTGCTTAAGCTAGGTTATACCAGCGTTCTGCGGCGGTAAAGGAGCTAGGTGCCGAATAGCGGATTACAGGGCGTTAAAGTTATTATTATAACTTTTAAGCATAGCGCCTAGTATAAGTCCGGACGCTATAATGCTTATTATTAATATTAATCGCGGTTAATATACTATACTAGTATTAAATATAATAATTAAGTGTATAGAAAAAGTTATATTAATAAAAAATAATAAAAGGTATTATAGCCTATAAATAGATTAAAGTAATCTTTACTTTTCTCGTTACCTATTATATAACTGCTAAATAAATAATAATAAAGAATAATAAATTATAAGGCGGTAAGGGGTATATAAAAAACGCGTGTTTTTTATTAATACTTTAACGCGATTATTTATAAAGCAAAATAATCGGTTAAAGGTTAAGGGCTTTAGGGCGCGGCTAAAGGACGCGTACTGGTTAAAATACCGTAAACGTTAGCGCTAATTATAAAGTAAATTAGCCCGGATACGGTAGTATATTTAACGCGATTTAAGGTTATACGCTAATAGGGGAGGGATACTAGCGCGTAAGAACTCACGCGTGCGATTTATACCGTTAAAAGCAAGCTGTAAAAAGATCTTTATAATAATTTAATAATAGTGGTATCCTAATAATACGATAATAACCCTCGAAAAAGGTCCGATATTCGCATACGCGGATATCCTAAGTAATACGATAACAACCCTTAAAAAAGGTCCGATAATCGTATACATATAAATAGTCGATTAAACTCTACTTTAAATAACTCTCGAAAAAAGTCTAACCTTAATAGCTTAAATCGTAATGTTTTTTCTATATAATCGTTTCTCGAAAAAGACGCGATTAATAGTATCGATCCGATAGTATTATTTTTATGGTTTTATAACTATAATAAAGCGAAATAAATGCTACTATTTAAAAAGAAAGGTTTTAGGTAATAGTATGGATATATATTCTAATAGAGAACTCTTTCTTTAGCAGAGCCGGGAGAAGTTTTTATCTACTTACTAGCCTGCGGCTAGCGCTTATGGCTAGTATAGCTACCTAGCGTGGCTGGCCCTAGTAGCCGGGCTACGCTTATCTACCTAGCTTATCTACAGTGAGTCCCCACCTTAGGACTTAATCCCCTAAAAGGGACGCATCACTAATATAATGCTATTTACAGGCTATAAGGCTACGCCTAATAATCGCTTAACCCTAGGTTTCCTTTAATAATTTTATTGCTTTCCTTTATTAACTCTGTAGTATTTATAGCAAATTCTATATATAGCAGACTTATAATAAAGGGCACTTATAAATAACTTCGTCGCGAATTAAAATACTTATATCGGCACCGTTAGTAATAACGCTTTAAGCATTGGCTTAGCTCCCCACTTCTGCCGGTTTTCGGCTAATTAAAATGCGTATATAAAACCCCACCTGGAACCGGACCTCCCAGGTGAGAGAAGAGCATATACGTGTGTTTTAGCCGGCCTGGGCACTTTATAATAGTATAAGATTTAACAGTGTTTTCGGCAACGCGTTAAACCGGATTTAAACGGTAATAAAGGATTTTAACGGCTTATTAAGAGTACTGGATTCGAGCCCTGTATATATTATTTCTGTATAATTAAACGTTTTTTTAAAATCTCCGCATAAAGCTTACCTCTTTGCGGCTTTATATAAGAGATTAGGAGGGTAGTAACGGCACACCGCACTTATAATAGCCTGTATAGCTAAGAGGTATAGCTAGGTATAGCTTACGCACACCTAGGCTTTTAGGCTCTATTAGGCTAGGCTTCACCTAGGTGGCCCGCACCGGACCTAGCTACCTGCACTTTTTTAGCTAGCCGTACGTAGCCTCTCTCCCTTCCTTCTACATCTCACAATTAAGGATTACTTTTTATAAAGTGCTAATCGGCTACGCCCTGCTATTAGCCGTGATATATACTAGGCATTTAATAACGGCTTAATAAAGCCGTTAACTGGGTATTTTTCTATAAAAACTCGTTTTATTATAATGTTTTCGTTTTTTACCTTTTATAAAAAGTAATAGTATTTAACGTTTAAGTATTAATGCCGGTTTATTATAACAGTATTATTAGCCCACGTAATAATACCGGTATTATTTTTTAATAAACTAATCGGTTTATCCGGTATAAGGCTAAGCTTAATAAGGAAATTTTATTTTTAAGCCGCTTTTATAACGGATTTGCTTAAGGCTTTATACTCCGTTTTTATAATACCCCGTAATACCGTATTTTAGAGTTTTAATTATTAAAAGATAAGTACGCCGGCTATAAAAAATATATATCCTCCCGTTAACCTTATAGTTTAAGGGCATATATTAAAGGAAGAGTTTACCGCACCGAAAAGACCTAGTTTATTATATTTACGGTGCGGGTGGTTTTCTACGAGAGATTTATACCTTAGCAAGTAACCAGATATATACCTTAAATACCGTATTATGCGTTTTATATAATCTTATTATTACGGTAAGGGATTTATTATAAATCTGGCTTATATATTAATAACGTAGCTTATATTTAAGCGTATTATATATATTATAAAGTTAACTTTACCCACTAGTATTATATACCGGTAAATATTATCCTTATTAGCCTAACTAATATAAATAATAATATTTTTTATAATAATTATTACTATTAGTATTTTTATAACCTGGTAAATTTCCATACCTTATAATATAATAACTTTTTTAATATAGTTTTATTAATCCAGTTATATATCCCCGTTATCCGCAAAGCATAGGATTTTTACGTTAAGAAATTAATCCGCGGCTCCTAGATCGTATACCGGGACCGTTACGTTAATATTATTAGCAAGGGTTTTTAATCTCTCGGTATTCGGCCTAAAAAAAAGGAAATCGTTAACGTATAAGGTTATTATATTACCGGTCTTTTTATTATAGTATATTATATTATCCGAGTATAATGGCTTAAAGCCTTTTTTTTTAAGTAATTACCGGATTTTTTTTTATTATTAAGCCCCGGCTTGCTTAAGGCCGTATAGTGGCCGGAGAAGCTTAATAATCTTCTTAGCGGTATACTCGTGCTTTTTTACTTTATCGGGATTTGCCTCGAAGAATTCGTAAAGAAATAAGAATTACTTTATAAAAATTCTTTTTACTAAATCACCGTTTAAGTAAGCCGCGAGGAAATTAATCTAAAGAATTATTTAACCGTTAACTATTACTAGCGCTATAAGCATTCTTTATAACGCCGTTCTCGCCGTTATTAACTTCGTTTTATTATAATTAATGCCTTTCCGTTAGGTAAAGCCGCGTACTATAACGCGGCTTTTTAGCTTATTAAGCTGGCCGGTTAATAAGTATTTTTTTATAACACCTATTTTGCGTTAATAAGGTGACCGCGCATTGCTTTTAATGCGTTAACGAACGTAAAGGTACCGCGGTCGAGGTTTTCCTATATCTTTTTAAAGCAGGTAATAACCTAAAGGTTGCGTTTAAAGCCTTTTATTACTTTTTTAAAGGTAGGGTTATTAAAGCATTCCTTAAGTATTTAATATATACTTACCGCGTAAGTGATTAAAATATCCCCTGCGGTGGAGTTATTAAGAATCTCGCCGGCTATACCGGTAAAGGAGAGGAATTCGTTATAAAGGTATTCGACTTATAATACCATTAAATCGCTTATAAGCGCTTTTATTACTTAGTATTAATAAATATAACCTTTTTCCTTTTTATTTCCGTTTCCTTTAATATATTATATATTTTAACCGTGTTATTATATAAGGATATTACCAGGTAATTATAGCGGCCCGATGCCTTATATAAGGATATTACCAGGTAACCCTTATATAAGGATATTACCAGGTAACTGCTACGGTTTTATAAGGCGTGCTTTAAGAAGAGGTATAAGCTTTTTACCTTCGGCTAGGCCGTAGTGGTAAAAGGAGTAAAGGGGGTAGCCCTCGTTATTAAAATCTAATAAAAGAGCGGTATCCACCCCCCTGTAATTTAATTTATTATTATTAACCTCCCTTAAAGCTATAATGATTTCTATATTATCTGGAGGAGTGTTAATAAGCTATTATAATAATAGGTTATTTCCGCCGTTCTCCGGCTTTATTAGGTTTTTTTTAACGATATTATTATTCCGGTTACGAATTTTTATTTTCTTAGCATAATACCGTTAGCAAAATTGCTTTTATACCGTTGGAGGGAGTAATCGAATAACGTTAGTAAAGCTCGGTATATTATTAGGATCGGTTAAGGCTTTATAAAAAGTAACGTACGGAGTCTTAAAAAACCTGCCGCCGTTAATTAACTAAACCTTATAAATAGTAGTACCCTTATAGCCTATAAAAAGTCCTTTAACACCGCATACCTCGAGCTTTTTTAATTATACGCGTTAGGTATAATTAATATAAACCACCACTTTAATACTAAGAATGTATAAGTAATATTAAAAGGGCTTATAATCCTTCCCAGGTATAATTTAAGTCTAAAATAACTCGTATAAAATAATATAATCAGGTACGGGATTTTAATTAATCCTATTAATTATATATATTATAGCCTTTATAATATAATCTTAAAAATAAGTAAGGATTTTTATAATAATAACGGTGGCCTTAGCTTTATTTTATATAAAGCGTATAATGCGTTTTATAATACCGTTTTAATACTAGTTATATAATAAAAAAGAAATATATAAAATACCGTTCTCGTTATAAAATACTTTAAGGGGATTAACGACGAATTTTATACCACCGTTAAAGCGAATAATTCGTATTGCTTATAATAGTATATAATTCTGTTTTAGGTTATTATTAACGTAATAAACGAATATAATAATATACTTATAAACACCCTTTTTCGAGTTATAATTTTAATAATTTTTATACTATGTAATATTATTGGTTATTATTAAAAAGTATTTAACACCGGTTATTAAAACTGGCTTAATTTAGCTTAAGTTATATTAAAATATTTTTCCGGCGTAAAGTGCCTTTTCTTAAAGGGTTTTCGAGGGTATTTTTATAGATTTCGCCCTATTATAAGCGTAATAAGGTAATATATATACCTCTTTTAGGTTAAGGTTAATGCCCGTGAATGCTTTAATCGTTTAAATTAAGCATTTAGCGCTAGGGTGATAGAGTCGGCGGTATTAAAGTATTAAGCACTTAGTGATTTTTATAAAAGCCTTTTTATTATTATTAAAAGCGTTATTAAATAGCAGTTAAAATTATTATGCTTTTAATTCTGCGGTGATTACTATGCTTTCCAGCTCCTTATCCTAATGGTTATAATAAATATAAGGTTTTTTTTTACCGTACTCTTAAAGGAAAAACTCTTTTTTCGGTATATTAAGGGTGGTAAAAACCTTATTCTTTAAATCCTTAATATAATTATCCTAAAGGGTATTACCACCGTTATAAAACCGTATATTAAAAAAGATCTTTATAGGGAATTCAGGTATAAAAAAAGTATAGGTAGCCTTAATAAAAACTTTATTACCCTTAGGTTTATACTAATAATATTATACGTAACCGACCTTTATAGCCTTAATAATATTACCTTTAGTGTATATATTAAATTCGCGGCCTTTAAGGTTTATAACGGTATTAGGACGAAAATCCCGCTTATTATTAATAATTATAACGTTAAAGCCGGTGTTAAAGAACTATAAGGACCGGAATTTACCGGTAACTACTATAATATTAATCGTAATATTAGCTTTGGAAAGCTCCCCGTAAAGGTTATTCTCAGCCTTTTTATTACGGGGGAGTTTTATTTTCTTATTATAATACCTTATTAGCTCTACGAAATTATTATAAGTAATATTTATTATAAAGCTTACCGCCGGTGTACCGGGGAGGTTATTTAAGCCCGCGGGTGGTAATAAGGCTTTTAATATATTACCCGTTACCGCGTTACCCGATACCGTATTATTTAATAACCGCTACGGTTTATAAATATAACCGTTATTAATCCTTAAGTTACGGTAATCCTTAGTAATATACCCCTTTTTCCCGTAATTCCAGTAAATAATATTCTTAAAATCCTTATTAGATTTTTAATCCTTATTTTTACCGTTATTATTATTCTGGTTATTCCTATTATTACCGGTATTATTAATATTATTAGATTTATTATTATTATTATTATTACCTCCTTAGTTTTTTTAATTATCTCCTTTCTTATAAAACTCCGCCGAAAAGTCCTTAATAAATAATTATAATATTATAATACCATTTTATCGGATTATGCGTTTTATTATAGTTTTAAAGGTATTAGCGTGCTTAAAAACTGCTTTAAAAAAGAGTATAACCTATTACTAGTTAATTATAATAAACCCGGTATCCAGGTTTTTTTATAATAACCGTTAAAACTTAATAATAAATATAAGGGGATTACGGCCGTTTTATTATAATATAACGAGCTTATCCCAGTAGTTTACTTATTATAGGCGGCCGGCTTATTTATAAGCCTTTTTAAAAGTTTAAAGCATTTAAGTACCTAAAATAAGTCTAAAAATAAGCTTAAAAGCCTAGGGCTTAATTATTTATTATATATTAGCGCTTAAAACTAATTTATTATATTCCGTTAAAAAGAATTTACCGTTTTATTTAACCATTTTAAGTAATTATATTAAAATCTCCTTTTAAAAGGTATAGTTTTAGGGGCCTTTTAATTAATTATCCTTTTTAAAAAAGAACTTTTAGCGTTTCCAGTGGATTTTTAGGACCGATTTAATTAACGCCTTATTTTTTTTCTTCTTTTTAAGGGCTTTATACTTCCGGCATACCCGCCGTAAATTATTATTAGAATTAGAATTAAATAACAAGAAGGGGGGATCCGGGTTAAAAAATAATACCGCCTCGCGGTATTAAAACCGCTTAATCTCTAGTAAAGGGTAGCCTATAACCGCTTATAAAAAAGTGCTTTAGCCTTATACCTTAATAAAGGCTGCCCGGCGTATTTTATTATTAATAACCTCGTTATTAATTAAAGTATTTTTATTTTTAAATATATATATGTTTTCGGTATTATATTAATATTATTATTAGTTTATATATTACCGCCGCTATTATATAACTTATTCCCGGTAGCATTAATCTTAAACCATTATATTCCTAAGCCGTTATATACCTAAGCGTTTTCGCTCGTGTAATATATTGCTTACAGGGGGGAAGAAATCGGATTTTTATTAACCGTTATTATTAGCGTTAAGGAGGTTTAAAATATTCCCGAAAAGGTTTTAGTTACCGGCTTTTTTAAACCTTTTATTAGCTTATACTAGCTTAGCCTTAAGCTTTTAAATCTTATTATCCTTATTTTTATAAGCTAATATAACCGATACTATTAGCTTAAATTATAATTCCGGGGTATAAGGTATATTAAACTAGGGTTTTAGTATATAAGGAGGAGCGGAAAGATTCCGGTATATAAGTAAAATAATATTCTTTATTATTTTAATAAATGGGTTAATCTCCTTAAACCCCTTTTTTTTACCCTTATTAACGGTAATCTCCTTTAGGTTAAAGGTAAGGCTACCTTATTAATTACCCTTATTATAAGGGTTTTCCGCCGTAATATTAGTTTAAGGCCTTAAGCGAGGTTTTATAATCTTTTAGCCTTTATTATAAGGATTCTCCGCTATAATCTCGATTACGGGAGCGTTCCGAACGCTTAAAAAAACCCCTTATACCCTATTACCGCTTTTACCCGTGCGTTTACTTTTCGTATAGGGGTGCCGGTAATCTTTAATAGTATTAAACGCGGTTAATAGGATTAACGGCTTAAAAAATAAAGCTATAAAGCGGATTAATAAGTATTATTAATCTTCTGACTTTTAAAAGTAATAAATACTATTATATAAGCCGTTTAAAAAGGCTTAATATACGAATAAAATAAAAAATAATAAGGGGATAAAAATAAATGGTTTTAAACTAGCTAAAATAATCTAAGGATATAGACTAGGTATAAAACTAATGGCTGACTTATATAGTATTTATACGGTTTTATTCGGACCTATAGCTTAATTATAGACTCCACAGCTATTAGGTCTAATAATAAACAAGGGTCAAATTAAACATCGCGACCTTCGCGCGCGCGGCCGACACGAAGCAGCAGCATCGTCGCCCACGGACTGTGCAGCAGCCTGCAAAGGACCAACAAGCCTCCATAGCCAGAATCGGCCGCTTCAGTAGCCGCTTCAGCAGCAGCAGCCGCTTGGGAACAGCCAACCGGGGAAAACGACTAGTCGGCAGCTCCGCTCAAAGCTCGCCAGTCCATAAAGCCTGGGCATCTCCCTCGTCTCGACTACCATACCGCACTCAGACCAGAACTCATCGCATGCGCGGCTGCGTATCCCGTCTCGTCTCGGCTCAACTCAACTCAACTCGACCAGCTGGAAGCTACTACCTCTACACCTACCTCTCCCAACCCAGCTGCGGACACCTCTATTTCAACGCTATCTGCTCATCCACTACGTCTCCCTCTTACCTCCCTGTCGCCTGCGTGTGTGTGACACCCATAAGTACCTACGGTAGCCAGGAGCTTGGCCAACCTCCGCCCCTCGCTCTCAAGGTACCCGACGTCGGGTCCTCGCACGCAAAAGGCCAGCCAAGCAGAGCCAGGGCTCGCCGGGAGCGTCTCCACGGCAGAGAACCGGCATACTTACCCGGTTGTGTGTGTGTGCGCGCCCGTGTGTGTGTGCCTTGCGCGCGAGTAAGAGAGAGAGTGAGAGCTAGGAAGGAACGAACGAGGAAGAGAGAGAGAGCGCGAGAGATCGACAGACAGGATGGACTCGGCGCGCAAGATCGAGCTGCAGGCACCCGAGGACCTGGCCTACCTGCTGGCCAACGTGCGGCGCGCCGCCGCCGCGCGCGTCGACGAGGCCTTCCCGCCCATCGCCAACGACGACAATGATGACCGCAACCACAAGGGCGGGCGCGGCGAGGACGAGCTGCGGACGAGGATCGAGGAGCTCGTGGATGAGGTGAGTGTGTTGCTCTTTCTTTTTTCTTTTTCGGACAGCTGGTTCTGCTTCTGCGTTTCTTACTCGTTTGCTTGGATTTTTTTTCTCCCATCTCGATTCCAGCGTCCGATGATGGCCTATCTGCATACTTGCCTGCACCGCCTGTTGCATTTTCATGCCATGCATGCCGCGATGCGCCGGCCTGGGGCGGCGCTGGCCCGACTGCTGATCTGGCGGGCTGTGTGTATCCTGGCTTGGCCGGGCCGAGGAGAGTGTGAGGGGTTCGGGTGCATTCATCAGTGCCAAAGAGAGCAAATCCTGTCACATACGACCATAGGATCTGGAAAACGCGGGGTCCCGTCCGCTCCCCCATAGCTAAGCCAGATACCGCTCGATTAGTAGTTGGGTCGGTGACGACCAGCGAATCCCGGGTGTTGTATGTTTTTGATTTTTTATGGCTTCTTTTTGCTCTTTTCTATCTCTATTTCTCTTTGCTTTTCGTCTGGTTCCATTTTGCTGGCTTTTTCATGCTATTGCACCCTTTACTTCTTTCTTTTTCATCCAGCTCTGCCGGCACTTCATCCCATTATTAGTAGTTCTCCCATAGCTCACCGGCTGTCAACCCGTCTTCTCCCTTCTGCCTCCCGTCCTGTCTACTAACCACCCTACCACCCTGCGACAGTACATCACCAGGACCTTCACGCTCGCGTCGGCCAACCTCAGCATCAACGGGCTGCCCGCCGACCCGGCGCACTTCGACCTCCCCGCCAGCGGCGACCTAAACCTAGCTCATCAGGAGCAGCAGCAGCAGCAGGAGGAGGAGGCGTACGAGCCCTTCGACGCGCGCAAGCGCGCCCGCGTCGAGGAGCTGACGCGCGACGAGGAGGACCTGCTGCGCGACATCGCCGCCCTCAAGCGCGGCGTGCCGGCCGCCGCCGCGGCCGCCTGGCAGGCCGCCTGGCAGGCCGGCGTGCGCGCCGACGACGACGCCCTGGCCGCCGCTAACAGCAGCAGCAGCGGTGGCGGCAACAGCAACGGCGCTGCTATCGCCTCGTCATCGGGAGCCGGAGCCGGAGCGGGAGACGCGGGCCCAGCAGCAGCAGGAGCAGCAGCAGCGGGCACAGACGGCGGCAGCAGCAGTGGCGGTAAGAATAACAGTCTGCCACCACCGCGGTCGCTGCTGCTCTCGCTCTCGCTGGGCGCCAATGGCGACGGCGACGCCGAAGGCGAAAATGAAAACGACGTCGGCCTGGGACCGCTGCCCCGGCAGGCCGACGTCGAGCGCGCCCACGCCGCCGCGCTGCGGGGGCTCGCGCGCCTCAAGCGCGAGCTGCCGGCCGTCGTGGCGCGCATGGAGCGCGCGCGCGGCGCCGGCGAGTACGTCGTCACGGAGCCGTGAGGGAGGAGGAGGGCAGGGTAGGGAAGGGAAGGGAAGGGGCGATAAGGTGAAAAGGGGGGGTTGGGGGGAGCGGCAGAGGAGAAGGGGGCCAAAAGGTGAAGGAAGAAAGAAAAGCAAGAGAGAGAGAGGAAGCAAGAAAGAAAGGGGCGGGCCCGCGTGGCGGGCCGTGGCGTGGCATCAATGACATGACCTGGGCGCGTCTGTTCTCCTTTACCCAAGGTACCTATCTCCCGTGCCGCCGCTGCTACCGCCGTTGTTGGTCTGTACTGGTACGATACCATGTGATGCGAAGATTTCGGATGGAAGCGCGTGTAGGTAGTTACTACCTACTAGTAGTACATCGATACCTCAGATGCCTGTAGTACTACCTACCTCAGACAGACGGGTATGAGAGTGTATATGTACCATGTGCATGTGAAGATGAAATCCCGGGATCACTCTATGTCGTAGCCCAGACTGTGTTGCTGTCCCGCGGGTGTGAAAAGACCGAGACATGGAGGGCCAGGGATTGAGGGAAGAAGAGTGGTGGGAGAGACAGACTGACAGAAGAGGGTCAATGAGATAGCCATAGCAAGAAAAGGGGCCGAATACTTTGGCTTCCGCATGGGGCGGGCATAGGCGCAGTGTTGGCACATGGCATTGGGCGTATGCCAGGAAGACTCATCAAGACCCTATTCGTCACGACCAGTGACTTATCTCACGCGCAGCCGCCAGCAAGTACGCGTATATGCTACGTCCTACGTGTCTCATCACCGCGCAGTGTCCCAGGCAGGACGTGCCGTGCCGTGCCATGTCAGTCATGGCGTTGCTGCTTTGCTGTCTATAGCGGGACTGATAGCTGAAGCGAGTGCAAATGGGAATCGTCATTTGGGCCCTGTCTACCTGCACCTGTGCTCCCTTCTTCCCGCCTTTTTCCGTTTATGTGTCTCTGCCCTTCCTATCTCGGCCTCCCCGCCCAACCCGGTCATTCATCACCTTCGGTGCGAACTGGCAGAGCTCAGAGATGAGCGCGGGGTGTTCGACAACCCTTCCTCGGATCTCCCATCCCCAGGCCGCTCTAGCTGGTGGCCGCGAGCTCGGCGGGGGCGTCGGCGGCGGGGTTGGCGCCCTCGATCTCGGACGGCTTGTTCTCGATGACGCTGGCCTCCTTGCGCTCCTTCTCCCACCAGGCGGGCTTGTACCACTGGTCGTCCCGCCAGGGGCCGGCGTCGCTCAGCTCGCAGCCGCCCTCGCACTTGCACTTGCCGCCGTACCGCGCGGGCAGGTTCTCGGCCGGGATCTGGTCCAGCAGCGTCTTCTTGTAGTCGCTCGACAGGATGAAGATCTTGGAGGCCGTCACGGGGTCGAGGAAGCCCTTGACCACGCTCCAGGCGGTGCGCACGAAGAAGCCGACGTTGATGACGTACATCTTGCCCAGGCGCTCCGGGTAGTTGTCGTTGCTCATGCGCGACGCCTGCTGTATGAACTTGTAGATCTCGCCCGGGTTCAGCACGCTGACGCCGTTGGCGTCCATGACGGTGCACGACGTCTCCAGCAGGTGCCCGGCCTTGCGCGAGCATGCGGGCAGCCGGGGGTCGACCATCTTCTCGTACTCGACGGCCAGGTTGAGGAGCATCTTGTCGTTGGTGAAGCCGGCCTTCTCCAGCTTGTCGAAGTTGACGCCGCCTAGCTGCTCAAAGTAACACGGCCGGCCATCCTGGGCGAGTCAGCAGGCAGAAAGGGGCTGAGAGCATCCAGACGAGGCTCAGTATATGCATAGGCTAGGCACATACCTTGTCGGTCTTGTGGTAGAACTGCGTGTAGTGCTTCGCCAACTCCCGTTTGAAGGAGCCATCCTTGTCCCAGGTGGGAACCTGCTGGTCGAGGTTCACGGGCTCGGCCGGCGGGGCCGACTTGGGCTCGAGCGAGAGCAGGCGCAGCGTGCCCTGCTTCGGCTCGAGTATGGTCATGGTCTGGCGCCATTGCTCGTGCTCGACGAACCTGTGGACGCGGAGCTAGTCAGACGAGGGGGGGTTTTCGAGGGTAGCAGGAGAGAGGCTTCGTACATCTTCTTGGCGGCGTTGACATCGAACTTGCGGGCCCGCAGGAAGCGCAGCTGTTGGACACGAGCGCGGGTCAGTATCCTCGTGTGGCATGAAGCCAATGCTGGCGGAGCGAAAGGGGAGCCCTCCATACCAGTGTCAGGGTGTCGAGGCGCTCCTTGTGTCCCTCGCCTTCGAGCATCAGGCGCAGCTGGTGGACCTGGGCCTGCTGGCCCTCGTTTAGGTGGCCGGGCAGCCCAGCGCGGTCCTCGGGCGTGACGGTGGGAAACTCGAAGTTGTCATACTTGGCGTCCAGCTCCATGGAGCCGCTCTTCTCGGCGGCGGCGGCGGCCATGTCGAAGTGACGGTGGTCGAAGGGGGTCGAGTCGGAGGGACACCTTTGGGGTGAATCGGGGACGTGCGGAAGGACGGAGGGAGGAGGTGTATTGGAAAGAGGATGGTAGAGATACTCGACCCTGGAAGCAGTCCTCTTAGATGTCTCGCCGTCACGGTTGACATAAACACAAGGCGTTCAAATTGTATATCAAATGTAATGTAATGAGGACTCAGGAGTGGCGGGCGGCGGGCGGCGGCGGGGCACGGGGCCAGTCGGGATTCCAGAATGTGTGCCAGTGTGGGTGGCAGTGTGGGGCAAGAGTAGGAAGTCCATCCACTAGGACGCCGCGTACGTCGTTTACGTAATTCAGATTTCCCTGGCAGGTCGGGTCTCCCCGTCCCCTGAATTTTGGCACTTCAATTGCTCGCTGGGTAGGTCCCTTGCGCGATTCACAAGTTCGTACTATCGTGGGCGACATACCGGAACGTACGAATTCGTACACCGCGATTATTAGTGCCTGTCTGCTACTAAGTAGTACCTTACCTCCTTTTTCCTTGCTGTGTGCTCAGTCTCCAGAGGAGCCCGTCATTAACTGCATAGGGTGGCAGTTGGCTGTATCTTTCAATAAGGAGTCATAGGACACACCTCCATCTGGTTGCGTATCTGGCTGTCTTGCCTGGTCACTGCCCTGCCGAAGAAGGACCTATTTGCTGGTGTCGGGGCCCAGTGAGATCGTTGTCGGCCCCGCAGATTGACATTTCTCCGTCCGCTGTACCATACTCAGACGACTTGAGCTCCTTATTTTCATCCGTTAGGCTGCTCGTCGCCTCCTTTTGTCTCCTTCCCCTTGCTCTCGCCCTCGGCCTTTTCTTTCCGCTTCTGGACCACGTCCCAGTTGTACACACGCGCTATGGCCACCTCCATGGTCTGGTCGCGGCAACATCCGTCAGCTGCGTGGTTACGATGACAGACAGACAACGCCGAGGCGTCCAACTTACCGTGATCTGCTCCCTCAGGAAGTCCAGGTCCTCCTCGCAGTTGGCGTGGCTCTGCTTGGCGGCGGAGAGCTTGGACGTCAGGAGCCCCTCGGCCTCGTCTATGGGGTACGATAGCATGACATTTGCCTACATTTCGCGTCTCAGCCAGTATGCTCACAGAACGTCCCGGGCCCCCGTGATGCGCCCGCGGGCAAGACGTACCCCGAGCCACAGGTAGACCTCGTCGGTGTACGGTATGGACGCCTTGGCGTACAGTGTGTCGTTGAGCTCGAACGTGGTGTCGATGGGATCCGACTCGTCCTGCAGAGCACATCATGGCCGGTTTAGCAGGCATTCGGTAATCGGCACGGGAGCGGCAGGCCTGTACGTACGGTCCTCGTCTTGAGAAAGCGGACAGTCTCCAGGGTCTTTTGTATGTCGGGCATCTTATCTCTCAGCCCGGCTATTCTGCGCTGTAGGTTCAATTCCATGAACTGGTACTTCCTGTAGAAAGCGCCACGGTGCATCAGCGATCCGAGCGCGGTTCAACGTGGCGGCGTAGTCTCAGAGGCCTCGGAGGGGGGAGACGAGCGGGAGACGCACGAGATCATCTCCTGGAAGCTGCGCATGGTGCTCTCGACCTCGTCCCGCGACGTGACATAGTCCTCGACCTTGTCGACGAAGGGCGCATATGGTATGCCCCGGGGGTTTGACGGCGCATCTTTCCTGCAGCGGCGGTGAGCTTCGATCAACTGGGCGCGATGGCGGTTCCAACATACCCCAGCGCCGCCTCCTTGCCTTTGGCCGCCATGTTGGGGGCCAGTTCAGCGCAGTGGTAATTATTGGCTCAGCATAGCAGAGAAGAAGAAGAAGGACCAAGCGGCTGTGGCGCGGATTTGGGCAGAGGAGCGAGCTCACGCAGCCTTATGAGGTAAGTAGTCTGTCGTTTGGATTTCTCCCACTGCAAGCTACAAATTGCAGTCTGCGAAAGTCGGCGCCCTATGAGGTGGGTTGTCTTGGCCCGCGCGGGGAGCTCTGACCAGCTGTCGCCAGCTGAACTTTGAATTGCAGGCGGCTACTAGTAGCTGTTCCACTTTTGGTTACACAATATAAACTTCGAGTTGCTTAACAGTCCACTTCACAACCTTCCACAGTATTGGAAGTCCCTTGATGTTGGTGTACAATCGTCTCCTTTGACCAGTGAATCCGGCCTCATTCAATGTAATGAGATTCTACCTTAACCTCTATTCTACTTTGATCCCTAGTTCCGCTGCTAAGGATTTTCTAATCAAGTAGAATATGATCTTCAAGTGTTCCAGGCACGGAGACAAGGTGCTGTCCCTGACCGCCATCATGTTTGTCACGAAGGAGTGGCAAAGCCCCACTAGACCTCAACATCTATTCCTTCATTTTTCAACTTGGCTGCTGGTTTTCTCTCTGCGCACCACTTGCCGCATCGGTAAAATAGTTACCTGCCTGATGGACAGGCTACCTAGCTGCTAACCAGCGAACTCGATTGTAACTTGCCGGTATCCATTGGTGTACTTACGGACTCCCTTGGCATAGTACTCGCCAATGGTTTCTAGTAACACTTACCGCCCGACCCATGACGCATTGCCTGCCTCCCTCCATCGAGTCACAATCCATTTATCTGCAGTCGAAGCACAGGGGTACCTCTATTCGCCCTGCCAGCTCTCGCCAGTTGGTACCGTACCCATTCCACGTTTCCACGCCTCTCGCGACAACATAGACAAGTTATAAAAGACAGACGTTAGTGAAATAAGTAAGTAGTAAGTAAGTAAGTCGGTCAGTAAGTAAGTAGGCAAGTAGGCAAGTAGGCAAGTAGGCAAGTAGGCAAGTAGGCAAGTAGGCAGGTAGGTAAGTGAGTAAGTAAGTAGGTAGGCATGTAAGTAAATCAGTCACTAAATAGTCATCCGCCCTGCCCGCCCTTATAACCCCTAGATGACCGGCAACTTAAGCGACCTTGGGAGGTGCATGGAGGATACGGATTACTGCTCCTGGTTGTTAAGTCACTGCGTTCTAAGGCATAATTTGCTGGATGGTATTTATATGCTAGCCTAGTACGACCCTTATACCGCACGGGAGGTTTGGATTCAATCGCTTCGCGATCGTCGCCCGGGCGCTTAAAACAATACAACAACAATGATAACTTATAACCCCAAAACCCCCCTGCTGCCGGGTGGGGGTTAGTGGTGCCTAATGGAGAGCATCTCATGCTGTATCGTTCGTTCCGGTTCCGGATGAAGCGGGTGCTCAGCCGAGCGGGAGACCGATAAGTGTAACCGTACTTACCTACACGTAGACTCACGTTCCGGGACGACGAAATCATTCTTCTCTTTTCTCTGCCACAAGCTGCCGGCTGCCTGGCTCCTTACTTTATCTAGGTATACTTACTTACCAAAAGTCTCCGGTAGGCCCCACCCGAGTAATTGGTGGGACCCCTAACGGAGACTTCTGGTAACTGTGTGTACCTAAGATGGAGTTCCTGAGTGAGTCAGCAAGCAGCCAACTTCCTGGAATTTCCCATCGGGCTGCCCACCTCCATACCCAAGATTTCGACGTCTATGGGTTGCCCTCTCCTTCTCCTCCTCCTCCTCCCCCCTTCCGCCTCCTCCTCCTACACCTCATCCCCTCTTCCTCCTTTTCCACAATCAGTGCCTGTCCGCCCCCCTTCAAACTTGCAATAACTCCAGAAAGGAGCTAGTTCTCAGTGACTGAATCAGTCGAGATCTCACACGCAAGCTACTTACTTACCTACTCAGGTACCGGCACAGCGTTGCTACCGGACCTCATCTGCTGTCGCGGAAAGTCAGACCCGGTGTCTTACGAAGGGAATCCATCCATCCATCCATCCATCTATATATCATACAAGCCGCCTGGCCACAATTCGCTCTTCAATAATAATAAACCACGGGTACGTCAGCGAGGCCGGCGCCACGTACACCTTACATGCACCCAGCCGGCATCATGTACGTGCCCGCGTACCTGCGTCGTTGAAGTACGAAGTACCACGCTGGAGGCGCGAAACCTCCGCCATGATAATGGAAAAGGAAAAGAGAGTAAGTCCTCGGTGGCTTCTCTACTCAGGAGGCCCGAGACCTGAAACTACGAGGGAAGGAAATCACATGTTCACGAGATGGAGAGGAACTTGGGAAGTAATTAAGGAGTCAAATAATTGATTCCAGCCCTGACTAGTGACGACAGCGAGGCTGTGTGACTTGTCCATAGACCTCAACGCAATCCTGGCGATCTGATTCTAGATCTAGATCTAATGACTTATCGCTCTCCTCCCAACGCCGCCCAATGGTCGTACGATCAGCTCAGGTATCATTTTTAAAACCAAGATTTCCCAAAAATCACCAACGCCGGCTTCGTCTGGCTCATCCATGAGCCATCGCTTTCGCTGTGAGACGGGCAGAGTACCCGATGCCGCTTCCATTAAAAAAATTCGTTGCAGATATCCCACACAGCCAATAACACCGCAGCACCTCTTTCTTCGTGCTGGAAGTATAGCGGTGTCTATGCGTCTTCCATCGAGCTGTTGTAGCCACTCGCAGCTCCGCGTGTCGCAACTGAGCTTCCAGAGAGCTTCTTGATCATGCCAGGCATGCCACGAGGGCGGCCGCTGTCGACGCCCGACATACGGCGCATGTGATCTGGCGAGACGCTGCTGCTCAGGTCGTACATGTGCGGATCCGAGTCCTCGTCTTCCTCGTCGTTGCCGGATAGTTCGGCATTATCTGACAGCTCCTCCTCCATCATGGCGCGCTTGCTCAGAACACTGCGTTCCGACGACACCGACGCGTTGTCGGGGGCATCGTCCGAGTCAGAGTCGTAATCCGAGTCGCATTCTGGAAAGTAGAAGGCCGGCGGCGGGAGCGGGACTGGGGGCAGACGGCGAATCTTGCCCGAGACATACTCAAGTTCGACCGTGCCGCCGCGTCCATTCGATACATAGATGGGTACGGGCGAACCTGTGGACATATCGGCCAGCTGGCCGACAATCGTCTCGGTGATGGACCTCGACTCGTTCGTATCCTGACTAAGGCGGTCCTGCCACGACGGCGGGGATCGTTGCGAAACATCCTCATCGGAGCTGTCGCTGTCGCGGTCGCAAGTGACCTCGACATCCTTGGGCCGCTTGGTGGAGACCACAACGACGAAATGATCGTCGGGGTAGGTGCCGCCGATGCCACTGGCCTCGAGGTTGACCAGGGGGGCCTGCTGCACGCCGTCGGACCAGGGAAAATCGGCATCAATGTCGTCGTCCGTCTCACCGGCCGTCAGCTCGGGCGGCTCGGGGTCATCGAGATGCAGCGCAGCCCTTTGCGACTCTCGACCGCTCAAGGGGTGGAAGGGGATCGACGATCCAGACGAGGTGCGGCTGAGGCGTGGTCGGTTGTGGATGTCGAGACTCACGGGACCCTGATCGCCGGATGACGTCACGCCATATGTGTCGGGGGACACCTCGCCATCGGCGTAGTCGCCCGATAGATCGGTGCAAAAAGGCGCCCCACTGTAATAGATGATAGCACCGTCGCGACGACGTTTGCGCTGAGGCACGCCCAGCGACACGCCGCTCTGGCCCCAACCCGAGTTCACGCCCAGATTGCTTTCCTCCACCGGGCCGAAAGACGAGCCGCTCTCGTCCAGCATTGACGGCTGCTCGTCCGACGACGCCGTCTGGTGATGCACAAACAGCGGCTTGTAGTGGAAGCTCTCCGACGAGTTGGAGTCCTGCAGGCCAAGCCCCGACTTGGTGGGTTTGGTTGCGATGATGTCATTCACAGGACCCTGCGTGGTTCTGCGCTTTTTGCGCTGATCCAGGTCGTTCGAGCCGTCCGTTTCGTCGCTGGATGCCTGCCGCTGTGACGTGCTGCCACTGCTCTGATCGCTGCCGAACCGGGTGCCCTCGGCACCACCGCGCCAGCGGATCTTGCGCCCGTCCGGCGACAGCTGAAACTTCTCGCTCTTCTCCGCTACCGCATTGCGGATGAAGTCGGGTGTAACATTGAAGATGTGCAACTGCGCGAGGTTGCTAAGCAGGTTCAGGTAGACCCAGCCATCGGCATCGGGCGACACGTCCTTGGCCGAAAAGCGTGAGTGCGATGACGGTGCACACTGTCCTAAATGTCGTATGTAGTCCATGTTCTCGGCCGGCACCTGCTTGCGGTCGGGATCCAGATCGTGCGGCCGCGTGGGCCGCTGCTCCGGCGGGGACCGGTTGTTTTGCGGTGACGGCTGGGCTCCACTGCCGCCGCTGCCGCCGTGTCCGCTACCACTACCGCTGCCATTGGCATTGTCCCGGTACTCGGTCTGGTCGCCGTCGCCGTTCGATTGCGTCTGTGATTGAGACTGCGTATTGGATCCCGAGGTTGTGCCGCGCGAGTGACTCTCCCTGCGCTTGAGGTCTCGAGAGCGCCGGATTCTAGCTTCTCGCGTAGCTTCCTTCGAGGGCTGAGCGATCTCTTCCGCGTCCTCCATCTCGACATCCTCGGTAATGGGGTACGGCGGGCCGGGGAAGGGCTGTTGCGTGACAACACCCTCCCTGCCCGTGAACAGGGTTTCTAGCCTCTTCACTACTAGCTTCTTCTTCTCCTTCTCAGTCAAGACGGTCGGCCGAGGCCATAGCCCCTCTGGAATGTCCCTGAGATAGTCCTCGATATTTTGGTTCGTCTGCTGTCGGGCAGCTTTGCCCTGACCGTGCAGCGAGAGCGCCGAGGTGCTGGGCCCCGACATAGACGCGTAAGCAGAATCGACTGGTCTTGAATTAGACCCTGAAGAAGAGGAGGCGTGCTTGGAGGCTGCCGAGTGCAAGTTCTTGGATTTACCGGACTTCTTCCTGATGGGCGATTCACCAGTGCTGGATCCTTCAATACTGGTAGTGAAGTCCCGGAGAGCGGCTTCAAGCTCACGCTTCCGTCGACTTGGGAGACCGTGGACCTTGACTTCGAACAACTTATCCCTCCGGAGAGAGTCGGGACCGATCTGCTTGTATTTCTTCAATTCCTCCTTCAGCCGCTTGTTCTCTACCGTCAAATCGTCGATGACGCTCCGGTAGTCGTCGGCACTGCTGCTATGTGTGAGTCCCGGTCGGAGGCTCGGGCCACGGCTCTGAAGAAGATTGTAGGCCGGGCTCTGCGTCGGCACTCCATACTGCATTTCCCCGTTGGAAGAGTCCGTTGCCTTCTGGTAGAATGGGGGGTCATCAGTGTCCATGGTCGATACGTCAGGATTGACGTTTTTGTTGGAGCGGTCGAACCACTTCTTCGGGTCGCTGATGCCAGTGTCATTGCTCTCGCCCGAAGAGTTCCTCCGTGGAGACTTGATGACTGAGGTGTAGTGGTGAGAAATGTTGGGCGGCGAATGCCTCCTTGCAGCTTCCCGAGCTAAGCGATGATGCTTGAGGGTGATGGAGTTCTCGGGCGACGTCCTTCTCGGGTTCTTGTAAGTCGTCGTTGGTGGTGGCTCGGACCCTGCTGGCGTGTTCTTTGGGTCCGACATGATGGCAGCATCTACTCCGTGCACGTCTTGGGAAGTTTAGCGACCCGAACTCTGCCTATTGGCTTATGATGCTGCAATCTTGCTAGACATGTTAGCCGTCTGGCCCTTCCTGGCGGTGGCTGTACCGGAACAGCATCGGCTGGGAGCTTGGGGCAGCTGAAATTGAAGGCAGGTATCAACGTGCAGTGCAAAGTTGTTGTCGTCGCGCCTTAACGAACGTTCTCAGGCGAGCTGTCGCCATGGCGAAAAGGCGGAATGATAATACTGCGCCAGGCAAAATGTCACACATACCACTCATATAGTACAGCAATTATACCGACCCAACACAGCTCGCTGTGTTGTCGTGCAATGGGATTTGTGCTCTAAAGGATTCGAGGTCTTCAGGGGGGGTTCAGGCGAGCACAATTGGTAGGACTCGTCGTCCAGCTTGTAGCGTCTCGGGCGGTGTGTATGGGTATTCGTTGAGGTGTTGTGTATGTGGTGGGATCAGTCAGGCTGGTGAGGAGCCTGAACGAGGGCGTCGCAGAGAAAATACTCGGGATAGCAGGGCTACCAGGGAGGATGACGATGCCGGCGCTCACAGACAATGACGGGATTTTGGGTGAGGCATCGAGATTCTCGACAATGATAGCGTGGTAGCATCGGAGATGCAGCGGTAGAATAGGCATCTCGAGCAAGAAAAGGGCTGCTGACGGCTTGCCGCTCACTTGAATTGCTTGATTGCGAGATGGTGGCTCGATCCCGAGTCTTGTGGGGAATTCTTGGGGATCGAGGCACGGACTTTGAATCGATGCTGATCCAGGGTCCTGGCTAGGCCACTTTGGGCCCGGCAACCGGTAGCCCGCGCGCCCCCGGGTGTGTCGAGGCCAGAGCTTTGGCCAGAGTTGGATCCCTGTTCATGCTGTCGGCCAGTGAGAGTAGCGTGTCGCGTGCCAGCTCCTCTGTACGGGGCTGGTAAGCGACGGCACGGGTGTGGCTCCAGTCGCGGTGCCGGCTGCAGTCAACGACGAGTTGCCGGTACCTCTGTCGCAGCGATCGGTCTGCCAGACTACCAATTGTCAGAAGTAGCCGCTACCTCGCGGCGCTAGTATGATGCCAACCCACTGTCAGGTCGGCGGGGTGGGCCTAGGGCTGGAATCGTCGATGGCAGGTCCGACACGCTTCTGCGGCGGCCAGAGCTCGGGCCAGAGCAGCCATGCGTGCCATGATCTCCATCCCGCTTCTCGACTTTCGGTCGGTCTTCTCGTCCCCCAGCGAATAGTCTAGACGGGAGGCCATTCCGGCTGCCAAACGCCCCTTCGTATTGGCTCGTTGCGGACTCTCCCGTAACGGCGGCTAGTCCTATTCCGACGTCTGGGAACGTCTCTCGCGCCCGTCTAGATCGCAAAGCAGATGTGCATCGAGCTGCCCTCGGACGGTCCCGACCCCCGACTCCGGCAACCGAAGACGACAAGCTTGGTGACTTGGTTCCCTGTTCACTACTTCCCCTAGGCAACGATAATTCTTTGCGCGACCGCATTACGCGAACTGCGATGTTTGTCTGCAGTAGCGCAGCATGTTCTACCAACGTGGGTTGTGCTACGCGGCTGTTTCCTGATGCACACGACATGGACACACCTGGCCGGGGACCATGTGGTTGTGGCTGGATGGAGATTCCGCTAGACTCCCATCACGAGGGATGGGAAATTGAAAAACCTCGAAACCAGGTGGTCCGAGTGGCAACACCCAGATCGCCAGGTACGAATGCCCTCGTCCCGGGTCCGGTCTTCCCCTGGAATGGGAATCTGCCAGATTCCCAGGGCGACGGCATGGCCTTTGCCACTGGGCTCTCCCTTTCCTGTCTGGGTCCGGGCCGGCGTCCTCGACGATCTGGACGATGCCCGTCCCGCCCTCCGCACATGGCGCCGCCGGTGGGCCCTCGGCATCCACAATAGGGATTGGGCGCTGGCTATAAAAGAGCATTCCCCCTCCTGCTCCCGATCTCGAGAAACCTCGCGTTGTCCCGAGATCGAGGCTCAAGTGTCTCCACATTTCCTCTGGCAGCAAGCCCGACTCTGCGAGCAGCCGCGCCGAGCAGCCGGACTCGCCGGATTGGCCTTTTGGCAGAGGAATGGAGCTCTCGCCCTGCTCTCGCCCTGCTCTCGCCCTGCCCTCGCCCTGCCCTCGCCGGCAGCTGAAACTCAGCTTTTCAGCTCGCCTCGACAGGTACCTACGCCGCCTCCCTTTATCGACCTGCAACGGAAGCCTCCTGCAGAAAGGGATCCTTGGGATGCTGGACACGTGGACATTCTGTTCCTGCGGATGTTTATTCAGGAGCGATGCTAGTCCTCGGGGACTACTCACGAACCAGCTCCTCCTTATATCCAAAACGACCTCCCGGACTACCTAGAAGGCTAGTCAGGTAAGCGGTTATACTAATGAAAATGAAGTGTCTAGGTTGGCAAGGCCATGCCTTGGCTAGACCAGTCTGGCCTTTTCCGTTTTCGCTGGCTGAGAACTTGTTCAACCGATCTGGAGAAGCAACTGCCGCGCATGCAGGTCGTCGAGGTCGTCTAGTATTCCGGAATTACCGAGCACCCGAACTATGAGAGGCGGCTCCTTGAACTATTGATATTGTGTTGTTTCATCTGGGACGTCGATAAAACGAGGCTAAGAGGTTGCTTCGTGAGGATTTTGGTTAACCTCGAGGAGTTCCGATTTGTTATAGTGAATCTGGTCAGGTGATGCCCTCAGGATCCTCACGATTCAGCCAATCGACTATTCGAGCCGACGGGGATGAGTCGAATATTGTGAAGAATCTATGTCGAGAGTGATGGCGGCATTGCCATTCTTCGAGACAAGAGTCACCCCATTCGTTTGGTTATGAGCCGGCTCGTCAAGCCTCGGACTCGCATTCGACCTGTCAGCAACATGTGCATGGGGCATTTCTTCGCATGTGGTCCAGCTCAGTTGAAGTCACCGCATATCGTCTTCTCCCCTATTCAGGCTCCTTCCTACTGGGGTTATGGATTTGCGTGGCCGAGCCACGGTGGTCACCGCTTCTGTGTTCGTCTTCTGACGCTTTGCTCTGGCACATCTGGCTGTCCCCCCGCTTTCCTCCTTCCTTTGGGGATAAGTTCTTGGTAGAGAATCATACAAGGCTTCGATTCTACTGTCTGTCTGTTTGGCTTGGGCGTTCTCTAGTCGGATGACATGCACAATATCGATCCAAACAAGACTTCATTGCGGCTCGGCGTAACACGCTTCAGCAAAACACGGAGTTTGCACTCAGTCTTGAGTAGGTAGGTGTCAAGGCAAGTGCAGGTTGACCAGAGTAGGTGCCTGGACGAACCCAGATATTTGAGGTAGCACCCTCTGCAGACCGTTTGATATGATTGCTGCTTGCTCCCTCGCCTTTGGGACGGTCTGTCATCTTGTTTCCATAGAAGGCTGCGAGATCGTCTGTTTAGAGGTATTAATATGGGAACAGCAGCCTCATATGCGATAACGTCAGTACCGCCCTACCTAGAGTATCTCCTTCCCAAGCTGATTCGTGTTGCACGGGGACTGGTTAAGCTCTTGAAGCTTCCGAGCTTAAATGCTAAATCGCTCCATACCTCCTATTGCAACTCCAGTACCATCTGCCGAAGAGGTACCCAAGAACCTACAACCGTGGAGAAGCCTGGGTCTCAGGTGAGAAGACCTCATCGTGTTGTGGCAAGTCAGTTTCGACGTCCTACCTCTCCATCGCATTCTCCCGCCGTCTTCCCTACTCCGAAGACCAGCAGCTGCCTGCCTATCATCGTCCCTGCCGGCAACGCCCCTGGATCTACAGTGGAGAGGGATACAAGATAAGGTATAGAAAGAGAGAGCGTGTGTGCGCGGGCTACAGCATCTGCCCCATCACCAAACAGCCCGACCACCCAACATCATCCAACCACCCCTAGCGCCACGCCAAGCTCTGGACAGAAGAAGGATGGAAGGAAGCATGCGAGACACCTGCAACGTCTCCCCGGTGGCGGCTTCGACCGGCCCGTCCTACCACTACCACCACGACGCGAAGGACACACCCGCGTCAGCCTCTTCCTCCTTCGCCGACGGCAGCGGCGGCGCTTGGAGTCAGAAGAAGAAGAAGAGCAGTAAGACGAGCCTCAAGAACTTCCGCGTCTCGGTTGCCTGCCTCGAGGACTTCATGCAGCCGCCGCCGCCGCGCCCGTCGAGTGCAGACGGGGCGGCGTCGGAGGACCCGTGGCCGGCCGCGCCGCGGGCGTCAATGGAGTGGAGGTCGATATCGCAGCAGGAGCCGGAGCCGGAGCTGGAGCTGCCCGTATTCCGCCCGCGCGAATGGGAGTCGTGGGAATGAGACTGCTGAGCTCGCTGGTGGGAAGGGTTCACGTAAGGAAGAAGTTACAAAAAGGGGGGAGGCTGGAGTGGGTGATCGGGGCAGGCCTAGCGATGAAGTGCTCATCTTTGGAGTCGGCCACCTACCTACTTACTTATCCGCAAAGTTACTTCAGGTAGCAGGCACCGGTAATCTATAGATGGGTTCGTTACCCAAGGGATCTTTGTGGTCACAACGAGTCTGTGGTACGGTGCATTTTGAAGTCTTGATTGGCATTCGCCAACACCGCACCATGCCGCCACCCATTAACGTAAACTCGTCCTGTTCCCGAACCGGCCCAGCAAGGTGTCTCTTTCCAGCGACCTTTAGGGGGGCTTTGTTGACGACACCGTTCACTTGTGTGGCAAGGCTCCTTCTCAGTCGTCCGAGAAGAGTAGGATAGCTGACCATGTCAATGAAGTCAAAACCAAGCTGGGATATTCAACACGCGACATATCACGTCGACCAGCCGCCATGCAATCTGAGAAGGCCGAGTTTGCCACGCTGAGATCTGAGGAATAAGAAAAAGGTGTATTTCAGGTATCTTGTCACGGTGGGCGATAACGGCACCTGACCTGGCGGATCAGTTCCACCGCACCGTACATGTATATGAGGCTCATCGGGGCAATACCGCTTTCTCTTCGACTCGGACTTTCTAAGGGTCAGCCTCTGTACGTAGGCTAACTGCAGATGTTGTACCGTTATTAACCTCTTTTCTCTGTGCCTGACCCCTTTCTGCAGTGCGGCTGTGACATATCTTCAAAGTAGCTCCCAGAAATAAGCACGACTGCAACTTGGAGCTCCCAAATACCGCGGTCTCAACATGCGGCTGCATTTCTGTGCCCTGGCACCATGGCGAGACTTTACTTCCCGGCCTCCGGTGAGTCTTTGGAGCCGGGACTTCCAAAGATGTTCTTAATCGCCTCCGAGACTTTCGATGACCTTCTCTCACCGCCATTACCATTGGAAGAAGTGCTCCAGAGGCTGCTCCGGCGTCGCTCAGGTGGGCTTCCGGTCGGGGCGAAGTTATGTAATGTTGCTTCTGCCTGCGTACCTGGGTACATTCTTGCGTCAGTGATCCTAGGAGTAGGCCGGCTTGCTGCGTATCTCACATGTCAATCAACACGTACGAATGTTGCCAGCGCCGCCGATACCAAAAGAACGACGTCGTTCCTTGTCAGTCATGGTGAGAACTCCGGTCTTGGGATAGCTATACTGCGTAGGTGCGCGCAAGTAACAGACGCGTATAAGCTCCAGCTTCTATCACGTGCGAAATCGACGATGTGAGATCAAAGCAGAAAGATATCAGAGTGTTGCTCGCCAGGCGCCAAATTCCATGGACCAGATGATGGGCAGCATGACCACGGCGTGTATTAATATTGCCCTTTGCGTATCAACACGAGCTTTTGCGCGTACACCACGGGGATGCTCGCTGATTCCAGAGATAAGCACAGCTTTCCTCATTGGCACCCGGACGAGGTTTGCAGGGCTGCCTCTAGTCGAGCTTATTCGATTCGACTGGTTAGCGGCAAACCTCGACGGCGAACAAGGATGATACATCAGCTTATTAGGCAAGTTACTGCCGGGTACGATATACCGACATGTAGAGTGGCAGGTAGATAGCGGGACAGAGCCTCACTGGCCGCCAAGATATCTTGCTTGTTGCTGAATGGGCGGCTGGTACTGGGGGTAACGCGCATGATATCATCCCGCGTTCTTGTTCTGAATCAGTTGACAACCCTGGGCAACCCGCATAACAAAACTGCTGGGAGATAAACAGCCCGAAAGTCAAAAGGATAGCAGATGGTTACTACTTTACCTGCTGGGGTGTTTCTCACTCTTCCTGCTGCTACCACGAGGATGGAGCTTCGAGCGTGGATTGTTGCGAGGTTATGGCCAAGTAAGGGAAACGCTGCGTCCGTAACATAAGCGGTAACAAGGACGGTAGCGGTGCTAGCACGGCTAGCAACGGCAGCAACGGTAGTGTCCGTCAGCTGGCACCACCTGCATTCTACAAGCTAAGGTACCTGATATTTGCGGCCGAGCGTCATGGACCATCCGTCCACAAACTCCATACCATGACACCATGGCCGCCAACGCCCTGACGCGCTCCGTCGAGGCCGACACCGTCCGGCTGGAAGACTACCTGGACGACAAGCTGCAATCGGCCTCCGACTTCGATAATCTCGACGGCGGCCTGCTCGCGAACGTCGAAGTCCAGCGCAGCCAGCTGCAGGCCCAGCTCGACGATGCCATCCGAGAGCTGGAAGACGCCCGCCGCGCCGCCGAGGACCACCAGGGCGGCCTCGCCCGCGCCATCGAGGACTTTGAGGGGCTCCAGCAGAGCATCGACGCGCGCATGAAGGTCGTGGCCGGCTCCACCGCCCCCGACGAGGCCATCCGCCAGCTCGAGCGGCCGATGGCCCAGCTGCACAAGGTCGACCTGGCCTACCAGTACGTCGTCCTGCTGCAGGACATCCACGGCATGCGGTCCGCCGCCAGGTCGCACCTCCCGCACAGCCCGAAGGCCGCTCTCGAGCCCTACTCGCGCCTCAGGCAGCTGGCCACGCGGATGAGGGAGCTGCGCGGCGCCGCCGACGACGCCGCCGCCCACCTCACCCACTACGTCGAGAAGATCGCCGACAACCTCTGGGACGAGATGAAGACCACCATGTCCAGGGAGATGGAGGGTCTGCTTAAGAAGCGGAACTGGCCTCAGGGCATCGACACCAATGCCGAGATGGACGAAGAGTGGCTCCAATGCTTCGAAAAGCTCGTCGACCTGCAAACGCCCGAGGTCTTACTCTCGGACGGTGTCTTTACTCTTCTGCCATTCGAAGTGATGGTCAAGCCCTTCGTGCAATGGTTTCGATTTCAGTTCATGGGCACCACGGCCACGAGCAGCCCGCAGTCGTTCGGCACTTTCTGCATACCCCAATTCATATCGCTCATCGAAAAGTGGGAGAGCTTCTTCCGCGAAAACGTGGGCTACATTCTTGTCTCAAAATTCGGTGACACCGAAACGTCGGTCTACATGGATCCGGCATGTGCCCTGGTTACCGCTCTGCTGCCAGTCATGAGGGAGAAGGTCAATGCTATGGTCCGACATGGTGTGAAGAACCCGCAGTTCCTGAGCAGCCTCATGGTCCAGCTCATGAACATGGACGACGAAATTCGGTCGAGGTTTCATTACGACGGCGGAGGTGACCCCGAACGCGGTTGGGGCGGCCTGACATCTGAGGTTCTGGATGGCGGCCACTTTGACGACTGGCTCAAGGCCGAGAAGGATTTCGCTCTGGAACGCTATCACGCCATTGTAAACTCACCGGATGCCCGGAACATCGACTATGACTACAGCACCGCCGGGAAGATGAAGCCAACCTTCGGCGCTGTGCGGGTGACGGATCTGCTGAGTTCTGTCACATCCCAATACGAACGAGTGCGGAGGTTCTCGCATAAGCTCAAGTTTCTCATCGAGATCCAGCTCAACATATTGGACGACTACCACGACCGTTTGAAGGATTCCCTAGATACGTACTACACCCTGACCTCAACGCTGGGCCGCGCCATGCACGGCGTCACGAAGGAGCAGGCTGCGGCACTGGAGGGGACCGGCGCGCTGGAGACCCTATGCAAGGTTCTCGGCAGCTCTGACCACATAGTCGCTACCTTGAGGGGCTGGAGCAACGAGGAGTTCTTCGTCACGTTCTGGGAAGAGCTGCAGACGAGAGCCCGCAGGAACGACGAGCACGTGACCGGGGATATGACCCACGAACACGTTAAAGATCGCATCTCGGAGGCCGTGGGGTCTGACGGAGACGACGGCATGCTGTTTGA
This sequence comes from Xylariaceae sp. FL0804, assembly GCA_022539325.1. Classification (NCBI taxonomy): domain Eukaryota; kingdom Fungi; phylum Ascomycota; class Sordariomycetes; order Xylariales; family Xylariaceae; species Xylariaceae sp. FL0804. The sequence goes on along the minus strand of JAJKLG010000007.1, from coordinate 1,225,547 downwards.
CGAGACCATTGCGGCGTATCGCCACCGGCGGCAAGCTGCCGAGGAGTATCTCGTCTCAGCCCTGGGCGACTCGCATCAGAAAGCATTTCGCCCGTACCTGTCGAAGCCGCAGTGGACGACGGTCAATGACATTGACCTCTCGCAGCTGGCCGTCACGCCGGAGCTCGACGAGCCGCTCAAGGTGTTGAAGCGGAACTTGACGTTCCTCGCCTCGGCGCTCAGCACGGCCGTCTACCGACGCGTTTGGCGGGAGGCGCTCTACAAGCTCCAGGACATGCTCTGGACCAACGTGCTCATGGCGCAGAACTTCACGAGCCTCGGGGCGGCCCAGCTCGCGCGGGATCTCGAGGCCATCCTCGCGGTCCTCGACCGCAACCTCCCTGTCGGCGGTGGCGGCTCTCCGGCCCTCGGCACGCTGCAGGAGGGCGTCCGGCTGCTCAGCCTGCCGCTCGAGGCCGACGACGGCGACGGGGTGGCCATGATGCTGCAGCAGGCCAGCGATCGCATCTTCAAGGACAACACGGAGGCCAAGAATGCGCTGGCCGCGCTCGAGATGGACGCCATCACGCCCGCGCACGCGAGGAAGATCTTACAGCGCAGGGTGGACGCGGTGTAGGTAAATTGGTCAAGTACCTAGATAGATGCAGGCTTGGATAGACCTGTAAGCTGCACATGTGGACGATATCAATTACTCCTCGCATTTGCTACCTTTGCTCTTCGCCTATTCCTGAGGCATTTTCGTCCTAACTGTAGGGCGACCGGCTGAGAAAGGCTCGGTCTGGTCGGGTGGTGGTTGAGGAATTTAGTACAATCTGTAGTTGGGACTGCGCCATTTTACACACTGTACTACTACTCCCTGACTCCGTACCTCCGCACCCACAATAAAAGTCGACGAAAGGAATGCTCACGTAAGGCATCCTATAAGTTAGGCCGTCTTACACCGTCCCTTCTCCTTCTCCTATCTCTAAAAACGAAAAGCGACCAAGTCACACCAGCGCAACGGGACGCCACCAAACTCTTTCTTACAACTGTTCGAGGTAGCAAATCGCACCGGCGCCAAATAGGAAATATCACCAGTCGTCCGTGCTCGTTCGCTAGCAGGAGAGAAGCAGTCCCGCGGTCCGGTGTCGGCTGGACAAAGAGCGCGCGCGCGGGCGGTAGCACCAGCCATGGCCGACGCAGCCCAGGAAATCGACGCCAAGGGCGGCGCGCTCGACACGGCAAAGGACCTGTTCGCCGGTGCTGTGGGAGGCATTGCGCAGGTCCTGATCGGTAAGAAACCGAGCCCTCTTTTTTTCTGCATTTTTTCTTCTTGTTCGGTTTTCACCGCCATATATGTCTACCCATTCTACTACCAGCTAGCCTCGCGCCGACTGACACCAGGGGACTGACTGACCGGGAAACGAACGACAGGCCAGCCGTTCGACATCGTCAAGGTGCGGCTGCAGACGACGTCGCAGTACCGCGGGGCGCTGGACGCGGCCACGTCCATCTACCGGCAGGAGGGCGCGCTGGCCTTCTACAAGGGCACGCTGACGCCGCTCGTCGGCATCGGCGCGTGCGTGTCGATCCAGTTCGGCGCCTTCGGCTTCGCCAAGCGCCAGCTCGAGGCGGCCAACGCCGCCGCGGGCCACGCCACCCCGGACCTGTCGTACGCGCAGTACTACGGCGCCGGCGCCTTCGCCGGCGTCGCCAACAGCGTGCTCTCGGGGCCCATCGAGCACGTGCGCATCCGGCTGCAGACGCAGCCGCACGGCCCCGGTAAATTGTACCACGGGCCCCTGGACTGCGTGCGCAAGCTGGCGCAGCACGGCGGCGGCGTGACGGGGGGGCTGTACCGCGGCAGCGCGGTGACGGTGCTGCGCGAGGCGCAGGCCTACGGCGCCTGGTTCCTGGCCTTCGAGTGGATGATGAACCGGGACGCGGCGCGCAATTATAACGGCAAGCGCGACGCCGTGCCCGCCTGGAAGGTGGCCCTGTGGGGGGGGCTCGCGGGCGAGGTGCTCTGGCTCGCGAGCTACCCCCTCGACGTCGTCAAGAGCAAGATGCAGACGGACGGCCTGGCGCCGCGGGACCGCCGCTACGTTAGCATGCGCGACTGCTTCGCGCAGACGTGGCGCAAGGAGGGCGCCCGGGGGTTCTGGAAGGGCATCGGCCCCACGCTGCTGCGCGCCATGCCCGTCAGCGCCGGCACCTTCGCCGTCGTCGAGGGCACCATGCGCGCGATCAAATGATGGGGGGGTGGTGAGATGAGCTGGGGGAAGAGGGCGGGCGCCGGGAGAGCCGGGGCAGGGAGGGCCGGGGAGCAGGGAGTGCCGTTTCCCGACGCACCCGGTGGGTTGTCGGGAAGATCAGGGAGGCGAGTAGAGGCGTTGCAAGCGATGAGGTTTCGGTGATTTACTAGACATCACGGTGTATATCATAGATATCGCGGTTATATTCTCATGGCGTGCGGGACCCTTTGCTTCGATCTTCACCTTCTGCTCTTTCCAACAAATCTGGTTGGCTGTTTGGCCTCTGTGTGTTCGACCGTTCTGTGATACTGATTAGGTACTTACTTACTGAAGCGCACTCCCGAGACCGCCAGTGGCGAGCGGGGAGCATGGCTATATCTACTTACTCAGCTCGGGTCTCACATGGTATAGATCTCGAAAGACGTGCGTTTTAGAGAGGCACGGGAATGTCTATACCGCTCATAGTGTAAATGGGATTGGCGGTGAGTGACCCCAGCATGTTCCATACTCCATTGGTCACACGGCTGTCTAAGTTTTCGATGACATTGCCTGGGCTGGGGAACTTGTCCGGCCCGGGGCCTGAGCAGCAATTTTTTGCTCTTCAGGTGGCAGAGCTGTATTCTTCATAGTAATGTGAGGACGTGTTCAACCAAGTTGCTTACTTTCGAGATACTAGACTTTGGCACGCTTGTGCACTTTAAGGAATTTTATTATCCTGTCAGATCTGTTCTGCTGCGACTTTCGCCTGGTTCATACAACTTACTTCGTAGCCTGGCCATCTGGTACCTTACAATATTTATGCGTCAGTGCTTGAGGGAACGAATGCCGACCTCGCCTCACTCAGAAGTAGGGACTCGGCGTATCATGTTGCAGATAGGCAGCACTAGTAACAGCACTTGAAGATAGTCTTGTGATGTTCTAGAGAAAGAGAAAAGAAAAAGGGAACTCCTCCTAGGGCTTACCCGCTTCTTATTGAATCGTTATTGTATTGCGCGCGAGCCATCATTGCTCCTGATTTATCTTTTTTGTCCGTGGGATGAGCTTATGGACAACTACTAGTGCGACTAAGAAGTGTCCCAAGGCTCGCAGTGTGCAGAGTTTTAAAAGCCTGCTGGTTTCCCCGGAGATCTCCTAGCAGAAGCAGTTGTTTACGAACAGGCGCGTGAGATGCTGGCCGATCGCAGGGGGGGTCAACGTATAATGCTTAGGTATTGGCTGCGTGACTTGCCACAACAACGCTGGTAAATCTGCTCACAGACTTATGCTGCCTCTGTCTTTTCGATGTTCCTGATATGACCGACGGGCTGGGCGTGTTATAAAGTTATGACAATGCTATGTGATTCATAAGTAGCAACCATCTCAGCCACCATTGTGCCAAATGGGGCTCCATGTTGGAGGGATAAGAGGGTGGTTTCTGATATTCTGGACTACCCTTGACAAAGTTATAGATCGTTCTATTCCCTACCTATATAGGAGAACTGACTGGACTGTTGGTACTCGGAGGTTCTCCTTATTTCAAACGAGGCTTGCAAGTCCTCCGTATTTTTTCCTAACAATAATCATTAAAAGCAACTCGGCTTGCAGGGTCCACAAGGGCGCTGTAAGTTAACAACATCCAAGTCTGGCACTCCCGCGGCTACTCAACAATGACTACTGTGTCGTGGACGAAAAGTTTATTTCCCAAAATATCCTATATAGCCCTAACCGCAAATTCAGTCAAAGCCAGCTCCGATACCTTGCCATGTGCCACTGCATCCCCTGTTGACCACGCGGTCCCCCCAAGAGGGGTTCCAGTGACATATCTTCGCTAAACAGCACGCCTCGAATCAACAAGTGAGCCTTCCCCTGCCGGTTCCCAACAGCGCTTCCAGCCCATATGGTAGCTCACCGTGTCTGTCGCCATGGTCATTCGTGACCCCAGGTTGGTCCTAGTTACCATCGCGGGATATAATAGACGCTGCAAGTATCGCAGCGTTCGTGGCGACAGTAGTAGCATCTCTCTATAGTGAGCCTCATGCCCGTAGTGCGGCATTGGCAGCAACTCCAGATTTGTCGGATGTGGGGCTGGCATGAGATCAGAATCAGTATATCTAAATAGACTGCCCCATCAAGATGCTCACCATTCTTGCTTTCCGGTTTCTGAGCTTTGGAGTGCTGCGGTAACCGTGAGCAGAGGGCAGGTAGTCGTAGACGTCCTAAGTAGGAGGATGCTGGCCGAGGCCACGGAATCGAGTCTGCGGGTTTAGAGTAGGTAGGTGGAAGCGTGCGTGTTGGATACCGAGTTGGTTTCTAGGGTACTGGCTGGGTTTTTATAGTTTTCAAGTCTATCGTGACATCTCAATGGTGTACTCATACGTATCAGCTCTGAACTCAAGTGCCTGCCATTCAGCTCACACCACTCTGACAGTCAATACGCCCATAACATCACGATAGAAGCAATGTTCTTTTTTTGAAGACCTGACCTGACGAGATACTTGTGACGCGTGACTTGCTAGCCACGGAAACTCTTTGACGCGTACATGGCATAAGGTAGAAGGGATACGCCCCATGTGTCACAAGCGAGCATTCGCGGTCTTGTCACTCGATCATTTCCATCGACTTACAACACAGTGACCGCGTATCAAATGGCTTCGAAACATTCTGAAGAATATCTCAAAGTTATACATACTGCGTGTGGGTAGACGCCTTTGCCCTTATATAAATCATGTTCCAGTCACTTTGAACTACTCGCTTGTGGCTAGGGTTTGGTATATCAAGCACACAGTGAGCACAATTCTTACCACGCGAGTCATCGAGCGAGTTCACGTGCCACTAGTCTCCTGATGATATAATGATACAACCTTGTTGTAAAGATCAGACTGGAGGTCAAGACATCCATCACATCAACTGCTGGGTCGCACTCGCCAGATGACCCAGTCTGTATTTAATTCTTATATGTAGAATTCATGGAGCTCTCTAATTCCTCCAAGGTAGTGCTCTTATGAAGCAGTGCGCGCCGTCGGCGAGGCTGCCGTGGTGTAGTCACCGGAGAACGACAGCTAAGTTGCCCAGCTAGGAAGCGCCCCTGGACGATCCAGACCCGAGCTGCAGCAGTAGCAGCGCAAAACAAGCCACACTGACCGAGATATCGAAGAGCAGAGGCGGGGATTCAGGGGCACATCAACAGCGGCACAATCACTTCGGCGCAGTGCCTGCGAGCGGCAGACCGCGACCGAGCGGCCTCTACGAACATATACGACGCCGCGTCCAGGCCACACAGCAGAGAGGAAGCACGAGGTCGTGCCCTAGTCATCGTGTATCAGGTATATTAAGTATTCTCTGTTCAACCGACTGCGAGGGGAAGTTCCATCTCGGCCGGCTACAGCCTCGTGGCCGAGTACTTGGCGACCATGTCCAGGAGAGCCTGCTCGACGGGCTCGGGCCGCGACGCGTTGAGGAAGTGCTCGCCGCCCTCGACCAGGTCGAGCTGGGCCTTCTTGGAGCCCGTGAAGAGCGCGATGTGCTCCTGCGCCACCTGCGTGCTGTAGACTTTGTCCGCCGTGCCCTGCGGGATGGGTCGCCTTGTCAGCATGGTAGGCAGATAGGTAACTACTTACATGTCTACTCACGGGGAGGCGCGCGCGTGCGCCTCCCAGAGACGGGAAAGGGGCGAGGAAGAAAGGAAAGAAAAAGAAAGAAAGAAAGAGTGCGACTCACATGCAGCCAATGCACAGGGCACCGCACGTCCCTCAGCCGCAGCAGCAGGCCGTCGCGGTCCGCGAGGCAGAGGATCGTCGCGCGCAGCTTCCGGCGGCCGCCGTCCTCGCGGTAGATGTCGCGCATCGTCTTCCTCCAAAACTCACCCGCGTCCCCCTCGGCGGACGACCCGAAGCCGAGGTGCAGGAGCGAGTCGACCCACGCGTCACTCACGACGAACTCGGGCGTCAGCGTGCCCGGCGACAGCTCGTCCAGCACGGACCGTGCGATCTCGGGCGCGTTCCTGTTCGATCGGGGGGAGGGGGGGAAAGGAAAAGGACGGAATCGTGGTCAGCCAGCCGCCGGTCCCTCGCTTCCGCCGAAGGGGAGCAGACCCGGGTCCGGGAGCCAGTGCCCCAGGGCCCGAATGACAAGGAGCACGTCTATCCTTTTTCCGAGGTAAGCTTACCAGCAGCCCTTCTCACGGGTCTCGGCCGTCTCGGCGTCCATCGACGTGCCCAGCGGCAGGAGGCCCAGTATCTGATCGGGCAGCAATTTCAGTCAGTCAGCATGCTGCTCGTCGCCACTGGCCACCCAACACGCCCCGGAAATCACTCTTCTTCCCCCCCTCTCTTCATCATCATCATCATCATCATCATCATCTTCTTCTTCTTCTTTATCCACACGCACACGCACGCGCACGCACCCGATTCGGAGCCAGCAGGGCCATGCGGACGACGATCCAGCCGCCCTGGCTCGTGCCCAGCGCGAAGGCCTTGTTGACGCCGAGGGCGCTCATGGCCTGCAGGGCGCAGCGCGCCGAGTCCCAGTAGGTGAAGTGCTCGACCACCTCCTCCTCCTCGCCGCGACCCTTCTTGGTGGTGGTGGTGGTGGCGCCGTGGCCGAGGGGCTCGATGGCCAGCACGTTGACGGCCGCCGTCAGCCGCTCGCTCGTCATCTGGCGCCGGAACAGCTGCGCCGTCGTGTTCATCGAGTTGAGCATGACGCACGTCGGCTTGGCCGGGTCCAGCCGGCCGTTGGACACGGCGTAGCCCACCCGCGCGCCCAGGTGCGCCACGTCGACCGTCTGCGTCGCGGCCATGGCTATGAGTTGCCGGTAGATAACAGACTGACTGTCTGTCTTGTCTGTCTATCTGGCTGGCTGGCTGGCTGGCTCGGTATAGAGATGGGACAGGGCGGGAAGTCTCAGGGCAGTTGGACAGTCGAGAAATAGAAGATGCGTAACTTGGACATGTGGAGGCCCCCCGGATCGGGGAGGAGGGGGAGGGGGATCATATTGCATCGCGGGCCCATGCTTGTTGTGCAGGTCCCGCAGCATCTGCCCGGAGCAGCTCTGATGATGGCATCCGACAGCAAGACGTTGCCAGGCCCGGTTAGGTTGACAGGGATGGAGCTTGATTTCCAACTCTGGGCTCTCAAATTATTGCGTTATAGATTCGGACTGGCCCGCCGCCGGCCGTAGATACCCACGGGGACTCTGATCGGAGTCTAAGTCCACGTCTTGTACATAAGTCGTAGAAGTACGTGGTGTGGTGAACAACCAGCCTGTGAAGATGTGGAAGGACCTTTCACTCCGCACGTCTCAAGGGTATGCAGAAATAACACCGTCATTTGAACAAGGGGGGCCTCGGCCAACTGCGGGTCTGGCCTGTTTTCGGGTCCTCGGAGAGCTACACTCGTGATACTATTCCTGCAGGTACGGATGTAAACCTCAATCTGGGGAGCGGTGAGCAAGCACCTGCAACGAAAGCGAGCACGCTACTCGGGCGTGAGGACATGCGCGGAGGAAAATCCATCCAATGGACACTCCAATAAGTATATCTCGCGGCCCCTTGATTTTCTCTGATCCTTCAGATCTTGCTTGCCGGGCCCCAAGATACGAGGTGCGTGTCGCTCTTCTATTTACCAGAGCCGGGCATGCAACGTGACATCCAAGACTGGGGAATTCAGGATGCCGTAAGGACGCGTTAGGATGCCGTAAGGACGCGTTGGGAGGCTATGGCACGTAGAAAGGTGATGAGCAGTTGCAAAAATTGGCGCTGTATCCAGTCGGCGACAGCCATGTATGCGCCGCAGTAGTTGATTGTGGGCGAGGAAGCTCATCAGCCTCCCCTGATTCTCAAGACCCGGACAGGGAGCTACCACCGTTGCACCCGTCCAACACTACCTGGCCCCCTTTTCAGCTTTGACCTCCTTTTGCGCTTGCGCATTCAGCCATATGGCTTCCTTCAGCTTAGCCACTACTTCAGGCTGGCCCCCGAAGGCCGTCACCAGTTTCTCGTCCAGCTCCTTCTCGGCCGCGGGCAGGTTCTGCGCGCCGCGCTTGCCCCCGCGCGCCGCGTTGATGAGGGTCCCCCAGCGCTGAGTGAACGCGTAGATGCTCTGCCGGAGCAGTTCGTCCAGCTTCTCGTTGGCGTCTTGGTCCACTTGCGCCTGCGCATGGGCTGCTGCCGTCTTGCCGTTCATGGCGGGGATCGTGCTGGCGGCTGAGAACCACGATCCGAGCGAGAGGGTGCCGCCGAGGATCCCACGGAACAGGCCCATCCAGTTCTGAGGGCTGAGCGTATCCCAGATCTGTCCAAAATGCTGCATCGCGGTGGGCTGTGATCTAACGTCGCCGATTTCGAGCGATACCAATCCGTTCTTGAGAATGAGAAGATTCTTGATCATGAAGAGATCTGGGTCAGGATCAGGGTTCGCGGACTTGTTAGATTTCAGACGAGTCTCTACACGCTGCAGCGCAAGAATGGTCTCATTCACTATCCGAAATATCACGGGACTAGACTTTTGCTATACCATTCATTGTCAGCGTCGACCAATCGAGCCGAACCGGTCAGAGACATGCTGGACTCACACTTCGTTCTTTGGGCATCGCCTGGTCATACATCGCCAGGAGTTCAATGGCCCGTTTAGATATCGGATGGGCGTTAGACGATGCAACACCGTCGACCACAGGAGATATCTTGAGCGACTCGGGCGAGACAGTGGCCCGAGATATGGATTTTGTGACCTCATTTTCGAAAGCGCTATCGGCAAATGGCCATAGATATTCCGTAAGAAGCCTGGCGGTCACGTCGTGGCAGTGGATCGAGTATCGAGTCTCGTCTTCGTCATATTCCAACAGCAGATATTCGTTAGTGATCCACCCAAGGAGGTTGCAGATCATCTGAAGCTCGCATGTCTGCAGCACGGACTGTAGATGGGTTGCTATCGGGGCAACATTTGCAGCGTTGACCAGCGGCTTCTGCTGTGACCTCAGCGCAGCATAGGCTGACTGGCTGTCCATGTTGTACTGGGGGTCAATTGAGAAGATCTTGGCAAACATTTCTGATTCACCGAAAGACCTCTCATAACACTGCTTGATAAAGTTGCGACAGGCCGTCTGGGGATTGGCTTCCTTGGTTTCCTTTCGCAAGACTTCAAGATCACGTTGGGTGATGGGCCTCAGGTCCCTATCCCGGACATCCGAGTAGGACGTGAAGATATTGATGGCTGTGTTGGAGTAGTAGTCAAAATTCTGGCCAGGTAGCGGGTTTCCTAGCTGATCATAGCAGCTACGGATGATACGCTGGACATTGGCAATTAGGCCGTCGACTTCTAGGATCAGCTCCTCGCTGCGGCCGTAGGCAAGGGCATGCCTCGCAGCCTCGGATTGGGTGGCGGTGATCTGTTTGGATATCTCCGAAGATACCTGGTCGAGATGTTTTGTAAAGCCTACCTCCAGGAGGTGGAGGGCCTTGGTAAGCAGTGATTGATACCTCGCCAGGTATGACTCGGCATCGCGGTAGTTAGGCTATGATACGTCAATAACAGCTCAGAGGAATAGCTCTGAAACGGGCTCACATGATCGGCCATGAAGGATATGCAAGCGTCCAGATTGGTCAAAATCTCTCCGAAATTCTCATGATAGACGAGTCGACTGGCCCCAGGGGCGTTCAGCCTTCTCGTCACTCCATCGAGATAAGCATAGTAATGCAGGTCGGTCCCAACCTCATCGGCCAGCTTGCGCAGACGCCGTTCCTCAGACAAGAGGTCGTCGCATTGGGCCTGGAAGGACGATGTCTGAGCTTCGACGGCCCGGAAGGAATCGGCCAAAGAGGTCAGGAGATCCAGCGCGCCGTCGGCATCAGCGATCAGTGTATCCAGATGTCGCTCGGCAAGTTCAAGTTGGTCCTGGTACAGGCTGCTGGGCTGTCAGCCACCGACTTCCACCAGTATATATGACCAAGACAGCCGTACAGATACTCATGCTGGGCAGCTTCGACCAGCTCGGCGTCCGAGGACCGTGGAGGCGCCGAGTCTCGTCGGAGTGCAGTATCCTCCTCAGGCTTCACCACTGCCAAGGCCTCCAGGCCCCTTCCTTGCTTGCTGCTCTTCTTCTTCCTCCGCTTGGGCGCATCTTTAGCGAGCTGTGCACGAACGACATGGTAGAAATCGGAGTAGGATTTGGCTCGTCGAGTCAAGGTCGGTTCGGGCGGGTCTATTGAAGGCTCGGGCTCTTCGAATAGCTCGGCCAATGGTTCAACGACGTCAGGTTGCTTGTTGCCCTGGGGTGCGTATCAGCGGCAAGTCTGGGTGTGGTCTGCGTGGTGGAGCGCGGCGACGAACATTGGGTTGCTGCAGCAGAGACTCTCTTCTTCTGTGGCCAGAGGTCTGCGAGATCGAAGGAGCACGTCGGTGGACATGGTCTGGCACAAAGTTGTACCAGGAGTCTTCGTACATGATTATTGCTGCGATACCGGGGCAAGTAGGAAAGGCTGGTGAGCCTGGTCGAGGGCGTTTGGCGCCCTCGATGCGAATCACAGATTACTATTCCGCTGCTGCCACAATCCAGCCACGTGCCCCGCATTCAGCCTCTTCTCTACCCCCACTCTGCCCCCCGGATACCTTAAGTACTTGACCAATGGAAGTTAACCTGGGCTACCCCACATACAAGCCCAGCTGTGAGAAATCGACCCGTCTCGATTGGCTCTCGCTCGCGGACCTGTCTCCAAGCTCTGGTCCCTCTATTATTCATGAGCTCGTCATTGCTGTCCGCCTTACTACTCCCAAGCTGCCTCCCTTACCTCCCCGTCTGTCCCTCCTCGGTATTCGAGCACCGTCTTACCATGTTGGATGTGTGAACCACTATGGTCTGTTAGAAGCTTTTCGTCTCAACCTGCTCACATCGACGTATCGACCGCGGTATCACTATGACCCCGTACCGAGTCGCCCTGCGCCGGGCCGCTCTGGTTCGCCGCTCCGTCCATCCCAGCCCCGCGTCTGTCGCACAACAATGGCCGAGGCTCTCCAGCTCATCGGCGCCGCCGGATGGACGGAAGAACAGATTTGGGGGGAAGGCCTTGGCCGGATTCCTGCTGGCTTTTGCCGCTGGCGGCGTAGTAGTTGCCTATCCATGGCTCACCGGCAAAGAGCAGCCGCCAAAGCCTCGCGAGGCTGCCATCGTATACGAAAAGGTTCGACCGCTCGCCGAGTCCAAGGAGGAAAACCGTGACTTGATCAGCAGTCAACATCTCCAGGTCAAGAAGAGCTGGGAAAACCCCGGCGTATACCTCTGGGGATTAAATTCTGGCCGGGTGGCCGCTCCAGATTCGACCGACAATGTCGTGAAGACGCCACGGAGGCTACCATACTTCGATGGCCAGTTGTTGCGGGATATAAAGTTGGACCGTGAATTCGGCGCTGCCATTGTCGAAAACGGCGATCTAGTCCAATGGGGCACCGGCTTCTCCAAGGAGAACCCGGCACCCACCAAGACCTTGAAAGGAAGAGACTTGGCTAGGATCGAGATCTCGCGAGATCGTATCGTTGCTTTGGGGAAGAACGGCACAGTTTACTCGGTACCCGCGGCCGCGGCAGATCAGGGTACTGGCGACAAGTCCGACTCGTCGTGGTTCGCATTTTGGTCGAGTCCGGGTGATAACACTAGCTTCCGGCAGCTGAAGCCGAGCGGCCTTGGGTGGGGGGAGAGCATTACTGACATCGCCAGCGGCTTGGAACATGTCCTACTGCTCACTTCCAAGGGGCGAGTCTTCTCGGCTGCTTCCAGCACAACGGATTATCCATCCAAGGGCCAGCTTGGAATACCGGGCCTGACTTGGGCAACGCGGCCACAGGGCTCGTTCGATCAGCCTCATGAAATCCTCACCCTCAAGGGTTTCCAAATAGCGCAGATTGCGGCCGGGGATTATCACTCACTAGCTCTGGAGAAAGACGGGCGTGTCTTCGTTTTCGGCGACAACACGTCGGGCCAGCTAGGTTTTGAGTACGAGAAAGCAATCCCGTACGTCGATGGGCCCATACCGCTTCCCTTTGGCAAAATATACCGTGGCACCAACCTTCAACCGCGCGTGACTTCTGTTGCTGCCGGTGGCGCCAATTCCTTCTTCACCGTCGACGCGACACGGGTAGCTGGTCCGAATGAAGAGCCCACGGAAGTACGGGATTTGGGACGAGTTGCCTCGGATGTTTTCTCCTGCGGCTCAGGGATATATGGCAGCCTTGGCACCGGCAGATGGACTCATGTGTCGCTGGGTCCCTCCAAGATCAAGTCCCTGTCGGGCCTCTTCGAGTACGACGAAAAGTCGAATGCAGTGGTTCCAATCCGTCTCTCCTCGCTGAGCGTTGGTAGCACACACGCGGCCGCTGTCCTGGATAACGTCACCTATGTCGATGCTTCGCACAAAAGCTCGGATAATGACACGAACTGGGGCGCCGACGTCTTGTGGTGGGGAGGTAATGAGTACTACCAGCTGGGCACAGGGAAGCGAAATAATGTACCTGCGCCAACATATATCGGCCCTTTGGATGGTGGGCAAAGCGACGCTTTGAAGGGCCGCAAGGGCGAGGAGCATCGCTTGCACCTTACGCCCCGAACTACGGCCAGGCTGGGCGAGGACGGCAAGGGCCGCAAGGTCAGCGTAGAGCAGCGGGTGGAGTGCGGTCGCTTTGTCACGGCAGTCTATTCCGGGACATGAGCGAGTCCCACGTGTTCCTCGATGTATGAATATTTCTAGGTAAGACGTTGTAATCATCAAAAAGGGGGCTGCGCATGCTTGGCTGATGCGCAGGCGTGGGCCTGGCGGGACAGAGGTCGAGCCCGGATCATTATGGATCTTCTAGATACCCCCCTCAAAAGACTATTGCCATCTGTGCTTTCTGGCCCGCCGCCGGGTGGCCAACTGTCTCCGATTTGGGTTCGTCCGCTCATGACCGGTGAAGTGTCCGGACGTTCCACCAAAACTCCGCATCGTCTGCGGGGCGCGTCGGGCGACGTCGGGGTACCATGTGCTGCCGTACCTATGCTACCATGTGCCTATAATCCGTATCTCGAGACGTCCCGCAACTATATCACCGGCCGCCCTCGACTGTTGTGAGCTTGTTCCGGTTTCTCCGTGGTGCTCTCTGTTCACTAGGTACAAACAGAGAAGCGCTTCGGCCCCTTTTGATCATGACCTCTACCAAAACTCACCCGGCATCCCAGCCGGACTGGAACAACCTCGAGGTTCTCCACCGGAACACATTGCCCCCACGCGCCAACTTCCACGTCTACGACTCGCCGCAGGATGCCCTGACGTACGACATAGCGAAGGCGCGCGTCCACTGCCTCTCGGGCACGTGGAAGTTCGCCCACGCCCGGAACCCGTTCGAGGCGCCGTCGGGCTTCGAGGACCCGGCCTTCGACGCGGCGGGGTGGGACGACGTGGCCGTGCCGAGCATGTGGCAGCTGGGCGGCTACGGCCGGGGCCCGCACTACACCAACGTCAACTTCCCCATCCCCGTCGACCCGCCCAACGTGCCGCTCGACGCCAACGAGACGGGCTGCTACGTCCGCCGCTTCGCCGTGCCCGCGGCGCTCAAGGAGGGGGGGCAGCAGCAGCTGCTGCGGCTGCGCTTCGAGGGCGTCGACGCCGCCTTCCACGTCTGGCTCAACGGCAAGGAGGTCGGCTATCACCAGGGCTCGCGCAACCCGGCCGAGTTCGACGTCAGCGGCCTGGTGAAGCGAGACGGCGAGGAGGGCGAGGACGGCAACAACACGCTCGCCGTCCGCGTCTACCAGTACTGCGACGCCACGTACATCGAGGACCAGGACCAGTGGCGCATGAGCGGCATCTTCCGCGACGTCTACCTGCTCGGCTTCCCGGCCGGGCCCCGCATCGAGGACCTCTTCGTGCAGACCAAGCTGGACGGCCGCTACGTCGACGCGGACCTCAGCGTCCGCGTGGACGTGGCCGGCGGGCCCGCCGACCTGACGGTCGAGCTGTACGACCCGTCGAGGGAGGTGTGCGTGGCGCGGGAGGCGCGGAGCGCCGTCGACGGCCCGGTGGCGCTCAGCATCCCCGTCGCGGACCCGGCGAAGTGGACGGCCGAGACGCCGGCGCTGTACCACCTCGTGCTGTCCGTCGACGGCGGCGCCGCCGGCTTCGTGCCCCAGCGGGTCGGCTTCCGGCAGGTGGAGATGAGGGACGGCCTGCTCAAGGTGAACGGCCGGCGCATCGTGCTCAAGGGCGCGAACCGCCACGAGCACCACCCCGAGCTCGGGCGCGCCGTGCCGTACGAGTTCATGCGGCGGGACTTGAAGCTCATGAAGACGCAAGTGCTTTTCCCGGTGTCGTCTTTCTTCCCCTTGTGAAAATTTGTCTGGCCCAGAGACATGCCCCTTGCTCATGGCCTGTGATTCCAGAGCAAGAATTCGCATGATCGAGTTGCAACTGACGCCTTGAGCTACAGTCACAACATCAACGCGATCCGGACGTCGCACCAGCCCAGCGACGTGCGTCTCTACGACCTGGCCGACGAGATGGGTGTGAGTGTGTCCCCGCCACAGCCGCGCTCTGGGGAAAAAAGCCCATTATTCTGACCGGCTGCGTGCAGTTTTGGATCATGGACGAGGCGGACCTCGAGTGCCACGGCTTCGAATCGATTTGTATGTATGAGCACGCCCCGTGGAGGGGAGCCCGCGTAGTAGTTGGGCTGTTGTGCGGCTGACCCTCCATCCAGGTGATGCTGCACTTTCTCCGGCAGACCGCGCACTGCCCTTCGCGGAGCGACAGCTCCTGACGCGGGCCGAGGCCGCAAAGTGGACGTCCGACAACCCGGCGTGGAAGGCGGCCTACGTGGATAGGGCCGTGCAGAGTACGTACATCACGGGGGTTTCTTGTCTTCCCTTTTCGACGTATCTCCTTTCTGCGTGGAGAATCCCGATGACTCAAGTATGGCCCTGGACTTCCAAAATGAGAGAGCTTCCTTCGATGTGAGTAGGTATATACTGACTTTTGATCCTGAAGTGGTGCGCCGCGATCAGCCGCATCCCTCGGTGATTATATGGTCTTTGGGCAACGAGGCCTTCTTTGGACGCAACCACGTTGCCATGTACGACTGGATCAAGGCGTATGATGACAGCCGGCCGGTTCACTACGAAGCCGACATCTACGCCGATACCATGGATATGTACTCGCGCATGTACCCGCCGATTGAGCAGATCATCGACTTTGCCCAGGACGAGAGCAAGACCAAGCCGCTCGTGCTGTGTGAGTATATCCACGCCATGGGCAACGGGCCCGGCAACATCAAGGAGTACGTCGACGCTTTCTACGCGCATCCGAAACTCCAGGGCGGCTTCGTCTGGGAGTGGGCGAACCACGGTCTCCTGACCAGGGACAAGGAGACGGGCGAGAAGTACATGGCCTACGGCGGCGACTTCGGCGACGAGCCCAACGACGGCAACTTCGTGATGGACGGCATGCTCTGGTCCGACCACAGCCCGAACCCGGGCCTGGTCGAGTACAAGAAGGCGCTCGAGCCCGTCAAGGTCGTGTCCCACACGCCGCAGAAGGCGATGATCGTAAACCGCTACGACTTTGCAACGCTGGACCACCTCGAGTGCGTCTTCGCCCTCCTCGACGAGGGCGAGCTGGTGGAGGCAGCGAGGGCGATGGGCACCATCCCGCTGCCCGCGGGCCTCCAGCCCGGCCAGACCGCCGAGCTCGACCTCCCGTCGCGCGAGCAGGATTATGGTTTTGCCGGCGAGGGCATCCTGCAACTCTTTTTCCGGCAGCGCGAGGACTCGCCCTGCGGCTGCCTGCCGGCCGGCTTCGAGGTCGCCTTCGAGGAGATTCCCCGGACCTTGGCGCCGGTGCCTCTCGCGCTGCCGCCGCCGCCCGCGGCGTCGTCATCTGAGGAGGACAACAAGGGCTTGAAGGTCACGGAGGGGCGCAACATGCTGACTATCGAGTCGGCGACTACGACGTGGACTTTCAGCACCGTCTATGGCAAGATATGCTCCATGGTACGTAGATACACCGGCTTCGTCTCTCTCCCTTCGTCTCCCTCCGGCCCCCTTCCCAGCCGGTCTCTATTTCCACAATGCAGTCCCAATGGCCCCTATTGCATAGCATCGGTCACATGAGCGGATTCACCCACCCGGCATGGGCCCGGCCCCCGCTGAACCCCCCGCCTTCGCGCCGCACAGGTCAAGCACGGCGTCGAGTTCCTCGCCGACGGCGGCGGCCCGGCCGTGACGTTCTACCGCGCGCCGACCGACAACGACGCGCCGCAAGACGGGCGGGACTGGGAGCAGTCGCTGCTGCACCTCGCCACGACCCGCACCCAGAGCTGCAGCTGGACCAGGACGACCACGACGGCCGACGGCGGCGACGCGCCGTTCGAGGTCCGCGTGCGGCAGCGCTTCGCGCCGCCCGCGCTGTCGTGGAGCATCGACCTCGACGTCGCGTACGTCTTCTCGGCAGGGTCAGCAGGGTCCGGGTCCGTCGCCGTGCGCGTGGCCGGCACGCCGCGGGGGCAGAACCTGCCGCGCACGCTGCCGCGCATCGGCATCGAGATGGAGCTGCCGCCCGCGTGGGCTGGGGGCGGGAGCGGGAGCGAAAGCGACGACGGCGAGAGAGGAGGAGGAGGAGGAGGAGGACGCTCGGGGCGGCCCGCGGCCGTGGAGTGGTACGGCCGCGGGCCGGGAGAGAGCTACGCGGACAAGAAGCTCGCGCAGCGCGCGGGGCGCTATGCCGTCGCCAGGGTCGCGGACTTGTGGACCGACTACGAGTTCCCGCAGGAGGGCGGGAACCGCACCGACACGCGGTGGGTGCGGCTACGGCACTGCGCCTCTGCCTCCTCCCCTCCCGTGACGGTGACGGCACAATTCGCAGACCTCGAGGATGAGAAATACAAAGACAAGGACGGGCAGCGGCCTAACCGGCGCCTATTCGACTTCGCGGCGTCGCACTACCGCGCCGCCGACGTCGCGGCCGCGGCGCACCCGCACGAGCTGCGGCGCAAGAGGCGGGACAACGTGGTGCTGCGCCTCGACGCCGCGCACCACGGGCTCGGCTCCGGGTCCTGCGGCCCGAGGACGCGCGACGAGTACGCGCTGCTCGCCGGGGAGCCGTTCGAGTTCGAGGTCTGGCTGACCTAGTGGGTATGAATGTATCACCGTACGATGCGGTAAGTAGATGGGGAGGAGGAGGAGGACGGACGCGGTGGGGGATGGGCGCGTGGGGGTGAAAGGCAATGACTGTGAGCAAGAATGAGGGAGAGTCTCTGTCTTCCGTGGTTTCACGGCTTACGAGTATGGGTCTGACTGGCACTCGAACTGTTGCGCTCAGCCAAGATGTACCGTAGCACATTGGTCTTGATTCTTCATCTATACATGTGGACAAGGGGTGTCCGATTGTGGCTTTCTGATCCCACTGGGACGTGAGTGAACAGCATCATATGATCATACCAACCACTAGGTATACATGCGGGACACCATGATCACAGCTTGAGAGACGCAAATCGACTTGGCTACCGTAAGCAGCAAATCCGGAAGCCGGGAGTCGGCATTACACGCCGCGATGTACTCGATAGTACCGGTACGCTGCATTGCGATCGCATTCTGATGCCCGACACCGCACGGCAGCCGTACCGCTGGTGATCCGTCAGAGTCACGCGGCATGTCGTCGAAGATGCTGGACCAGGTTTTGTTGCCCCAAAGTATATCCCCATTGCATGACCTCCCCAGGGGTTTCCGATAGCTTCCTCTAGAACACAGGCATAATTCACAATGCAGTATTTTCACGCTCTCGGCATATGTGGTGATTTCTGATGCTGTCTCCGTTGGTGCTTCGCTCGTGCCGGAATGTGGAGGCGCACCTGCATTCAGGTGGTGGAGAGGCTGCCCGAGATGGATAGAGGTCGGCATAACCTATTCCCATTCCGTGCATCCACGCGGTTCCACCCACCTGCACCATTGGAACTTGGATTGGATCCGTCCCTCTCCACAAACGCCATCAGACTCTTGGAGTTTCCACCGTGCAATTTTCATCCAACCGTTGACCCCCTGTCTTCACTACAAATCTATTCAAATAACACCACTGCAATTCAACAATGACTAATCAGGTGAGATGGCCGAGTGGTTATGGCGCTGCGTTCAGGAAATCTGAGCACAATTCGCAGTGGAGCAATCCGCGTGGGTTCGAGTCCCACTCTCATCACGCATTATTCTTTTCGCCCGTTTGGCTCAGCGGTAGAGCGCCTCACTAGTATCCCAGCTTGCCTGGTGGCTATGAGGAGGCGACTGGTTCGACTCCAGTAATGGGCATTTACTTTTTCTCTATCATTCATAGATTTAACATTGATTGTTCTGGTTTCGTTCCAGTCTTTCCATTTTCGTGCTAACTCGTTTCGCTCTACCTGTTGACAGGAAGCTTATACTGGTTGCCTTTGAGGATATCATCAAATGCCGAGATTGCTTCAGGAGCAAAAACCAGACTGGCTGAGCGGCTTATCGGTTATGAACTTTTCATTCAAGGTTTGGGCGACGTAATTTAGTCCGGTTTGGGGCAATGCGATGAAGAAAAGGATAAGAGGTAATAGGTACGGGTACTGGGAAGTACACCATGTGGTCTGACTCTCTTTCCTTCACGAACTATTTTACCCTGATTCAGGGACTGTATTACCCCTCATAACTTACGAACCAACACTCAAGACCCTCACCTCTCGGGTCATGTCTCACCTCTCGGGCCATGTATGATGCAACACTGCTTCAGTCTGTATGCATGCACATGGGTATGCGAAGGAGGCCCGGAAAGATAGGCACCACTTACCGGTAGTGGTTATGGTTCCGGACCGCCGATAACTTAAAGGGAGCCGAGCCCGCAGAGACGGAACCATCCACAATAAGACGTCGCAGCTCGAGGAGCTTGTGGCCGAGGCACGACATATATTCTGCGCATTGTTCGTTTCCACAACGTCTCTTGCCTCTCTCGCCCTCCTTCGCCATCACAGCCAGCAAGCAGAATGGACCCCCCGGACCCCAACGGAGCGACTTGGCCCTCCCAGCTGACCGAGGTCCTCCACCGGGACATGTACCCTCTGCTGGACCCTTCAAACCCTGAACTATCCGCAGCCGGCAAGCGAGTGCTGGTCACCGGCGCCACGGGCGCAATAGGCAGGGTCAGTCCTCCCCGGCTGCCTGTGTCCGTCCATATCAAAATCATTTTACCGTGCAATATCGTACCGGTACCATAGCTGACCCATCGACACAGGCGATCGCAGAGGCCTGGGCCATCGCGGGCGCCTCGGCCATCGTCCTGACCGGGCGCCGGCCCGACGCCCTGCAAGAGGTTGCCGCGAAGCTGCGGACCCTGGCCCCCGGCCAGTCGTCGTCGTCGCTGCGCGTCGCGGTCCGCCCGGCCGACCTCCGGTCCGAGGCCGACGTGCGGGCGCTCTGGGCGTTCGCGGCAGACGGCGCCGACGGCGCCGGCGGCCCCGTCGACGTGCTGGTCAACAACGCGGGCCAGCTGAACGAGGGGCCCGTCGCGGGCGGGGAGACGGAGGACTGGTGGAGTCAGTTTGTGAGTTGTCTGACGTGCCGTACCGCATCGTACTGTACCGTACTGTACTGTACTGTGCTGTGCTGTCTGTCCTTACCTGGTCTGGTCTGGTTGGTGAGTGGCCAGAAGCAGGATGGGGCAGGGCATGGCAAGGCGTTCGCACGCTGACCGACCCGGCGTAGGAAGTCAACGTGAAGGGCGTCTACCTCATGAGTAATTACTTCATGAGGCAGGCTCCGGCAAGCGGCACCATCATCACGCTTGGTTCTTCGATAACTTCGGGTATTTTCCCCGACATGAGCTCGTACACAATGAGCAAATTTGCCGTGGGCAAACTGATGGAGTTCATCCATGTCGGTTGGTCTGCCTACATTTCCTCCCTTACCTCTTGTTGGCTCCAGACGGCCCGTCGGCTGCCTTGCCGAGACGGGAGCTCCCGTGCTGACGAGCTGCATGAAATCTCCAAAGAAAACCCCGATGTTCGTGCTTTCACGCTTTTCCCTGGTATCATCGACGGTGGTATGACACCGATGCAATACCGGGCGTTGGCGAGTGATGACCCGATGCTCTCCGGGGGAGCCTCCCTCTTCCTCTGCACCCCCCGTGCAGAGTGGATGAGAGGCTGTATCCTGAGTGTCAACTGTAAGTCCGCATTCTCAATCGTCTGGGCTTCGCCTTCCCAGTTCTTGGCTGACGCACGGGTTTCAGGGGACATCGAGGAGATGGAAGCCCACAGGGAAGAAATCGAACGGGATGCACTCAACAAGATGGCGTTCCTGAACGCGAAGACAGGCAAGGGCGGCCACCCCTGGAGTGGCTGATGACATAAATGCTATCAGTGCTGTGATTAGCTATACCGCTCGTCGGTAGATGGGTGTGTTCAATGCCAGCGACATGAAGTTCTCGTCGCGCCCCTCCTCAACCCAGTCCCCTGACACCTCTCTGTGTTTGCGTGAGCATGTGTCTCATCATGTTGTACGTAGCCGTTATCTACATCCTGTCTCGATATAGCGGCCGCGCAGCGTTCTTCACACCCCAAAGCTAGTGATGAGAGGATGGGGGTACAGTAGAAGCTGATTCTATTGCGAGTGCTCTGAAAGGCGATATTGCTCTATGCAGTGGTAAATCAAAAGCAAAATCATACAGACGACCGTGTCTAACTCCTAACCAGCCGGCCGCAGTTCTTTGGGTATCATATATAGGAAGCCTGCCCTCTTCCACCGAAGCCGATTGTCCATAATCCGTATATCAAACACGGTCGCTCACCGACACCCCTATCTCACTCCTAACCATTATACCGCCTGTCTGGTTTCCGAGGAGTATACCCTTCTCCACCGTCCCCGGCTCCTTTGAGCAGTAGATGGCAACCTTGGGGCCCTTCTGCAGCTCTCTCGCCCTGGCGCGATAGTTGGCGAGGATGTGGGCGGTGTCGGACTCCTCGCCGGACATGGGGGATAATAGCGTCGTGAATCGCAGGAAGGACTTCGACCCCCTGGACGGGCAGATGTCGTCCCTCGACGCGTCCAGCTGGGATCCCACGCGGAACAGGGCCAGGACCTTGAGGAAGACGGGCCGCACCAGGGGCAGACAGGCTGCTGCATGTCAGCAAGGGTCTCGATTCGGAGGACAGTCAGTCCTCCCTGAGCGAAGGGCGCCTACCAGAGACGACGGCCAGGTTGACCTCCACGTTCGCCCACGCCATGATCGGGGCCATATTCCACGGTATGTCATTCGACTTCATGTCGAGCTGGCTTGAGTAGGTTATCACGATGACAGTGGCTATGCAGACAAAGATTCCAAAAAGGAACATGGCCGATACGCCGATTTTCTGGCTGCTCCGCAGCTTCATCTGCCGGATCTGGAGCACCGGCAGTGACATAATGGCGAGGTCCAGCGCCAGGTGCGCTATCAGGGTGCCGGTAAAAAACTTCGAGTCTTTAATCTCGCCTAGCATGGTATTAGGCACGTCTCAGAGGCTTGACGTGAGAGGTAGGAGAAACTCACAGACGGCGCCCTGTATTGTGTTGTCCCAGAATGCCTCCACCGGGACACAATGAAAGACGGAAATGAACGACTGCATATGTCAGACCAGCTACAGCGTCCAGGGGTGGACAGGATGTACACACCCTAATGACTAGCCAGAGCCCCGAGAGTACTATCAGGATGATAATGGGGATCCTGAGGTTGGAGAGTCCGAATAATCTCCAGTAGAAAGCCAGAATTGCGAGTTTTGAGAAACCTAAAGAAAATCCGTAGGCGAGTTCCATGAGGAACATGTAAAGTCGCGACCAGTACAGAGTCTCGTCCAACGGGTATGCGATCTCGTGCAGGTGCAGTCCAAGGCCGCGAGCAGTCCCTGAAGCATTCCATTAGCCGGCCGTGCTGCTGGTTGTGTACCGGTAGCATGGGATTTCAGAGCAGGCGGCACAACTTACAGAGGAGCACAATGGCTATCCAGCAGCCACCAAACAGCTGCTCGAGAGGTTAGCAGCTTGCAGCCCATTTGGGATCTTCCTGTGCTCACATAGGCTGCCAGCGCGAGGTAGTCGTCGACCCCCAGCCACTGCTTCGTCATGCGCCTGGCACAGAACCGGCAGACCAGCGCCACCGTCGACGCCACCAGAGTCGCGAAGACGGACGCGTAGATGTATGGCTGCCGGGACTCCATCGTGCCAGCTGTTGCTTAGGTAGTTTCACCACGTAGTGCGCAGCCAGGCCGCGAAGGGGGGATCGGATTTGGAACATTGATATGGGGGTTCGCGAGTAATAAAGAAAACGCATGGTCTTGATTCCGCTATTCTTGTCAAGCCACCCTGGTTGAGAGACTAAACGATGCATCATGCCTCGTACTCGGCCTCGAGATATCTGGGGTAATACCTAATCAACGTTCCTACTCGAAACGGCACGCTTGACCCTTCGGTATCTCCCGAGGAGTATCTCCTAGCACTCGAGCTGAAGTGTTGCGCTAGGAGTTGTGGTGAGACGCTAGCCGTTATCCAACCTGGGACGGGATGAAGACAGCTAGGCCACAATGACGTCGACGTGATAGCTGCGTATTAGATGTTACAGCTCAAGTAGAGTGTTCTTTTGACAGAAATGCAACTATTCAAGAAAAGAAGTTTCGTATAGTGCGTAAAAATCTGCCTTGGAGATGTCCCAGTGATAATCATATCAAGTTAGGCACAAGATCTATTCTTACCACCTCATCCGAGGGCTCGGAACCCGGATGAGTAGCGTGACTGCATTAAGAAAGTCCGGTAGCTTCGTTTCACCTTGAACATCAGGATTGGCGGTCAGGATCATAACGCTATCTGGCAGCGGACGACAAGAGCATAACCTACCTGGGGTAAGAGTGGAGGGTTGCTTCTAGACGGCGACCAGAACAAGTTACAGCCTACATCTGACCACTCATCAAGTAAGTGCATGAGATTGGCGCCTTCACGGGCGAATGGAACCGATGCGACCAAACTATCATCAATGCACAGTTCAGCCTTTACATCGGTGACCCTAGTAGGCCGAGTTCTAGAACTTGTTTGGAACGGCGATGCATTAGATTCTAGCTAGACCGGCTCACCCAATGTCTTTCTTCAGGCTATCTTTAAAAAGGGAGCGAAGACCAGTCGCAAGTGTTGACTTTGTCACCATGCCATACCAAGGCACATAAATTTCAAGTATCTGGTCAGCAGTTCCCATGGCATAACTACGACAAGCCAGGGCCAATTACAAGAGAAATCTAGTGCAATCGCTTATCGGTTGAATAACGACGGAGAAAAGGTTGATTATTGAGGCTGGCCAAGTAGGACGCTTGATAACTTGGTAGTGTTCTAGCTACCATGAAGTATTATCATCCGATGTCAATAAAAGAGTAAGTACGAGAGACGGATGGGTGCAGATATGGTTAGAATTTTTTAGTAACTCATTGACGAAAGAAGGACGACTCAGTCACTTTGAATATGACATTCGGAGAGTTGACTTTGCTCTAATAGGCTGGGATACTGGAACTAATGAGGAGGCTCGGTAAGCGCAAAGCTCAGGATACACATCCTATTACAGCGGCGTAGACCGGAAGGTAGATGTTGAATCTGCCATGGGAGACAGCAACCTCATGCAAAATATATTTGGAACTGAAGTCGGAAGCTCCGGCGACAAGGACCCGTTGGAAGTAGTTAGCATTCATACGATTGTAGGTCACTGTTCGTAGATAAACACATGAGTCAGTACTTTGATTACCCGATACTGGAGAAAAAAACAGTCGATGACTCAAGTACATACCTAGGTACCTACTTAAGCAATAGGAAGAGGGTTATAGACGGATATACCAGTACCCGTAGGCTGTATCGAAAGACGAGAGAGACAGTCACAGATTCTAATTGTGGTCCAGGGATTCTTTGGAGAATCCAATAATAACCCACGGAAGTCCTGTAACTACAGCTGTTTCAATGCCTTTTTGCAAATAAATAGAGTTGGCGTTTAGAAAGAAGCACAGCGAAAAGCGCAGGAGCGGCAGATGTACCGAAGCTTTCGGATCATCATAAGCCGTGGCGCTCTGCATTCGGTCAGGTGATGAAACAGACTCAGGAAATCTTCTGAGTTACCGGTATTTTATAGAGTTTCTGAGCTCATTATGTTGTCGTTTTCCCCCTCCGTGGGAAAGCCGGGCGCCGACAAAGCCAACCCCGGTCGGATGGCACGCGAGATGGCGGGGAAGCGCAAGGATCACGGCCCGGACGTGGCAATCGAGTCCCGAACGGCATGCCGTCTGTAAAGCTTCGGCACTCTCGGAATGACACCCAGGGACGTCATGACTGTGTGTCGACACGCGAAATACGATCTGAACAGGCGGGGAAACCAAGTAATGAGGGAATTGCTATGTCGCCCGGCGTAAGATCCTCTCGCTCGCGAGCATCCCGTTCTCAAACTTCCCCTACCGATACCTACCGGTAGAGACCAGACTTGACCCGTATAGTAAACTGGCTGTCCAGAGTGTACGCTCCACCACCAACGAAGATGAAGTCCTACACGCAGATGCTCGTGGCGCTGTTACCCGGAGTCGTGTGTGCGGCAAACATCAGCTTCATATCTGATCCGGGGGTGAGATATCCAGAATTGCGGATGACATGCTTCGCCGAGAGCCTGGGCTGAGCAGTGATCAGGTCTATGGGCCACCTCTTGAGACGGTCCACGCATACTACGGCCAATGGCCTACGGGTGAGGCATCCAGAAGCCGTAAGCAGACGGTCGACTGAGCCGGATCTGTATAGGAATCGCAGTGTCCAGCACGGGCCGGATGTTTTCCAATTACCCCGGAGGTAGGTTGGTCCATCGGCAGGTGTCCCCGAGGTATGGACTCCGCTGACAAGCGCAACAAGGCCTGGACCCGGCAAACGTCTACAACGGGTCGAACGACGTCTACACGGTCGGAGAACTGACGTCCATGACCACCGAGAAGGCCTATCCCAGCCTTGAGTTCAACCATCCCCCCGGAGGGGCAATTAACTACTCGACCACACCGCCCAGTGAGCCCCTTCGCAGAAAGTAAGCAGACATCGGACGAAAAGCTGACGGAGCGCAACAGCGAGCGCGAACTACCAGAACTACCTGATCGGCGTGCAGTCGGTGGTGATCGACCCGCAGGACCGGCTGTGGATCCTGGACACGGGCCGGGTGCTGACGCCGGACGGCGTGCTGCTGACGGCGTCGTACGGCGGGCCCAAGCTGGTGGGCGTGGACCTGGCCACCAACAAGGTCTTCCAGACGATCGTCTTCCCGGCGTCCGTGGCGCCGGGCGACAGCTACCTCAACGACGTGCGCTTCGACCTCGGCGGCGGCGGCGGGCAGAACTCCTCCTCCCGGCAGAACTGCTCCTTCGCGTACATCACCGACAGCAGCAACGCGGGCGACAACGCGATCGTGGTCGTCGACCTCACGACGGGCGAGAGCTGGCGCCACGTGCGCCAGACGCGCGTCGTGCGCAACGAGCCGCAGTTCCTGGCCTTCGTCTGGGGCCAGCCCACCTACTACTACGACGCCCCCGAGGAGCAGTACATGGGCCTGCCCTTCGGCTCCGACGGCATCGCCCTCTCGGCCGACGGCGCCACGCTCTACTGGTGCCCCCTCGCGTCGCGGTACCTGTACAGCGCGCCGACGGCGCGGCTGCGCGCTCGGGGTCCCGCGAGTGAACTGCGTAAGTGATGGCCGGGATGTCTTTGGTGGTGCTGATGATCCCTCTCTGCGATATCTCGGGCCTCGAGTTTCTTCCCCTGTTGAGACAGACAGCAACGGGTGTACCCGCGACCCTCAACGTACTTCGGGTTGCCATACTTTTATGCCCTGAAAGTGCCCTTATGCTCCACGGGCTCTTCGCTGATGTTGAACACTATAGTGGCTGTGCAGTCTGTCAACAACCACGGACAGAAAGGTTTGAGCGATGGCCTCGAGACAGACAGCAATGACATGATCTACATGGGCAGCATGGAGAGCCATGCCATCAATGTATTCAACCCCGCCAACGGCACAACACTGCCCTTTGTGCGAGACCCGCGCATCAACTGGGTCGACACGAGTAGGTGCTCTTCGTGTCCTTGAAGAGGCCAGAAACGTACTGACCAGGAGGCAGTGTCTGTCGCCACCGATGGCTACCTGTACTTCACCGTCAACCAGCTGAATATGGCTTCGGCCATCTATCCTGGCGTGGACAGACGGGTCCGGCCTTTTGCTCTGTTCAGGGCCAAGTTACCCAACGGTGGGACGAAGGTCACTGCGTGAGACCCCTTCGGTGAGGCAGCAAGGGTGTGTCAAGCTGCATGTGAGGCCGAGTACCGACTTGCCTACCGGTAGCTAATAAGAGATGCCACGGGTGCTTACCCTTGAATATGACCCACCGACATAGCGCCTAATAAGTGCAGGCTCAGTAATTCGAAGAGAACACACTGGTAAATGTAGTCAGGAATCGTCGCCCATTGTGTGATATGGGGATGAAAAGGAGGTGTTGCGACCAAGATTATGTCCCTTGTGGCTGGTGGCCGTCGGAGGCTGGCTGTGGCTGGCCCGAGTCACCGGGACTCGACCGGGACGGCAACACGGAGCTTCCCCTTTTAGCTTGGCCCGTGCAGGTCACCGAGTCAACTGGGCGCCCCGCTAATCTGGTCTGGGTAGCGTATCAACGCGCCAGAATCTGCCGTCTTGGACCACACTGACCAGGCCGACCAGGGGTAAAAAAATACATATCTCGACAGCTGCACCCACGTGCAGATTCCTGCAGACGACCATCACCCGCCCGTCCCCCACACCAATCACGAATGCCGTGAACCCATCTGCTGGCCGCTTATCATCAACAGACTGACCTCGGGCCTCGCTTTCTTCCAGCTCCTCGCATTACCTGCCTCCGTGCCGCCATATCCTTCTTATCCTGCCAGCTTGGCCGACTTACTCCGCCGACTTACTCCGCTGAGTTCATGCAATGTCGGGCACAGTAAGAGGGACGCCTAGTCGCGGCCAGTCGCGCGCAGGCAATCCCTTCAACCCAGCCAGTCCGGCCACGCCGTCGTCCAACATCCCCCGACCGGTGCTGGAGAACCACCAGCATCCTAGCCACCAGCCGACCCCCAGCGATGTTGCCTCCGGCGTCAGTGCCAGTCGGCAGAAACAGACCAAGCGGGATGAGGTATGTCAGCTCTTTACTTAGACGCCTTCCTCTTGATCAGCGGATATCTATCCTGTTCCACACGATGTGGGCCGACAGCACGGTGGCTCGCCCGTACATGGCACTGGATCACGACAGCTACGCCGCTTCGAGGCTGGCTATGGATGCTGACTATCTTCGACAGGCCATCCGCCGGAAGCTGGAGAACGACCTCAACAAGAAGAAGGGCCTCCCGTCGGGTCGAGCCCGACATTCGCGAAAGGCGCCCCCGGGTACCGTGCTCGCCCTGAAGCCCAGCGCCGCCCTCCAGATCAAGCCCCAAACCAGCGTCGCCGAGGCGGCCCAGCTCATGGCCGCCAAGAGAGAGGACTGCGTCTTGGTCACGGACGAGGATGACCGCATCGCCGGTATCTTCACGGCCAAGGATCTGGCCTTCCGCGTCGTTGGCACAGGCCAGAAGGCCACCAACGTGCTCATCGCCGAGATCATGACCAAGAACCCGCTGTGCGCGCGCACCGACACGAGCGCCACCGACGCCTTAGATCTCATGGTCCGCAAGGGCTTCCGTCACCTCCCCGTCATGGACGAGAACCAGGACATCTCGGGTATCCTCGACATCACCAAGTGCTTCTACGACGCGATGGAGAAGTTGGAGCGGGCATATGCATCTTCAACCAAGCTCTACGCTGCTCTGGAGGGCGTGCAGTCCGAGCTCGGGGCCAGCCAGCCGCAGCAGATCATCCAGTATGTCGAGGCTCTGCGCTCCAAGATGTCGGGCCCGACGCTCGAATCCGTCCTGAATGGCATGCCCCCAACCACCGTCAACGTCAGGACCTCGGTAAAGGAGGCGGCTATGCTGATGAAGGAGAACCACACCACTGCCGTCCTCGTTCAGGACCAGGGCCAGATTACGGGTATCTTCACGAGCAAGGACGTGGTCTTGCGAGTGATTGCTCCCGGTCTGGATCCAGGCAATTGCAGCGTTGTCCGAGTCATGACTCCACACCCTGACTTCGCCCCGATGGACATGAGCATCCAGGCTGCGCTACGCAAGATGCATGGTAAGTCTCGCGGCCACTGATCCAAATTGCCGTATGCCTCGCCATGATGAAGTAGCTAAGATGTGGTATAGATGGCCATTACCTGAACCTGCCGGTGATGAACAACGAGGGCGAGATTGTGGGCATGGTGGACGTCCTCAAGCTCACATATGCGACGCTCGAGCAAATCAACACCATGTCCACAGGCGACAGCGAGGGTCCCGCCTGGAACAAGTTCTGGCTGTCGCTGGACAATGAGACAGAGTCCATGATGTCGGGCGAAGGCAGTCACCATCACACAGCCGTATCCAGGTCCATGATGTCGCCAGAAGTGACGCGGGAGCGAATCAACGATTCGGTGGCCCCTGGCGATAGTGCGTCTCACATGGGCGTTGACTCTCCACCCCAGTCCATGGTGGCCGAGCAACCCCCGGCGGAGGTGCCCTTCGCCTTCAAGTTCAAGGCGCCGAGCGGTCGGGTGCACCGTCTACAGGTGATCGCCAGCCAGGGCATTGCCCAGTTCGTCCAGAGCGTTGCGTCCAAGCTGGGCAATGAGGTAGAGGCCATTGGCGGGGCGCCAACGGTGGAAGACGGCAAGCTCAGCTTCAGCGGCTTTGCCATGAGCTACCTGGACGACGAGGGCGACACGGTCAGCATCACGACAGATCAGGACCTTCTCGAGGCGATAGTCCTGGCTCGCCAGAACCACCACGAGAAGGTGGACCTCTTCATACACGATCCCGAGAAGCCGCCTGTGACCGTCGTGGCACCCCAACCCGAGATCCCGGTGTCGACGCCCCCGGCCAGCACTGCTCCTTCGGACGTCCGACGCCGACGCCACGCCGCGGATGACGAGGACGAGTACGACAGTGAGGAGGAAAACTTCGCCACGGTTAGACGTCGGAAGAAGGGCTCCTCTAGCGGGGAGGCGGACCAGGTGATCGCCGGTGTCCCCAACGAGCTGCTGCTGCCGGGTGCTATCGTCACCCTGGCGGTCGTCATCATCGGCGTCTTTACGATCTCGAGATCGTCGAGCAGATGATCTAGGCGCACACCCCTTGGCACACGACGAGTCATGTGCTGAGGTATCGAGGTACCTGTGGAGTGTTTATTGAAGCATTGCTATGGGAGTCGGCTGGTCGAACAGGGACCGCGGGATGATAGAGCAAATACAGTGTAGCACAGTCGTATATATCATAATCATGGCGTCCGCATAGAGGAAATCAGCACCTCACTTCTGGTATCACGATCCTCGATATCGAGGCCCTCGGTTCTCTAAATTCTCTGCTCTCAGTGCCTATGTTTGTACGGACATCTAAAGCATCTTCCATAGATATCTGCCTTCCACAGATGCAAAGATCTAGTTCACCGACTTGTATGTATGGAAGCCTTGAAGTATGGATTACTGGGCGCTTTCATATTTGATGAGCCACCTACTGCTGAACGGTTCAGCCAGCCGAAGACTTTCATCCTGCAGAAGGTTCCGGGCCTCGGTGAGCGGAATCTACGGGCCTGGCCCGGTCAGCACCTGAGCCCGGAGCGGCACGGAGCGAAGTTCTGCCGGGGCTGCCAAGAACTAGAGGTGGGGCCCGAGCTGCCTAGTGCTGTCGGCCCGTGGCCAGCTGCTATAGGTAGTATCGTGCATCATACAACTTCGTACCTCCTAAGAAAAAGTCGCGAGGACAGCTACGAGCTTCCAAGAACACGCCACGCCACGCCATTGGCAGCAACCTCCTGCCATGATAGTCAGGGAATTTGGGCTTCGTCAAGGTAGGATATCGTGGGCACCTTTCCTGCCAGGAATCCTCGCTGACGGACTTTCTGTGTGCAGCCCGGAGGGCACTGGCGGCGCCAGCGCGCCAGGCCTGCCTACGAGCCCTATCGACGACGACGCCGGCGACGCCCCCACCTGAACAGCCGCCCAACGCGCAGATGCCGCAGCCGCCCGCCATATTCGGCGTGCACGCCAAGCAACCATCTCGCCGGGGCAAGAAGCCCGCGGGGCCGGACACGACGGTGGAGGACTACCACAAGATCCGGCAGCTGCGGCGGCGGGTCGACGACGTGGGCTCGCGGCTGCAGCGCACGTACCGGCCGGTGGACGTGTTCCTCAACCCGCCGGCGCCCAAGGACGTGACGCTGGAGCTGCTGCTCGCGTCGCAGGCGCACATGGGCCACCACACGTCGCAGTGGAACCCGGCCAACGCGCAGCACATCTACGGCGTGCGCGAGGGCATCCACATCATCTCGCTGGAGCAGACGGCGGCGCACCTGCGGCGCGCCGCGCGCGTCGTCGAGGAGGTGGCCTACCGCGCCGGCCTGATCCTCTTCGTGGGCACGCGCCGCGGCCAGACGCGCCTGGTGACGCAGGCCGCGGCCATGGCCAAGGCCTGCCACCTCTTCAGCAAGTGGACGCCGGGCAGCATCACCAACAGCGAGATCATCCTCGCCGGCACCGAGATCCAGATCCTCGACGAGCACGACGACCAGATCCCGGGGTTCGAGAAGCACCTCGACGAGCGCCTGCCGCTGCGCCCGGACCTGGTCGTCTGCCTCAACCCGCTCGAGAACTACGTCCTGCTGCACGAGTGCTCGCTCGTCGACATCCCCACCATCGGCGTCATCGACACCAACGCCGAGCCCTCGTGGGTCACGTACACCATCCCGGCCAACGACGACAGGTGAGTAGTAGTGGCAGTGGTAGTAGCAGTGTCTCGACGTCACCCTCAGATCCCCGTTCCCTCCTCCTCATCCCCCTTCTCCTCGTCGTCTTCTTCTTCTTCTCTGTGCCTGCCTCCCAACGCCCCGTCGTCTGTGGGGAGATGCCGATCGATAGCTGACGGACACCGACGAACGAAACAGCCTGCGCTGCAGCGCCGTGATCGCCGCCGTGCTCGGCCGCGCCGGGCAGGCCGGCCACGAGCGGCGCCTCCGCGACGCCGAGAGCGGCAAGGTCGCGTGGGAGACGCCCCGCGACGTCAAGATGTTCATGGAGTCGCCGCACTTCGAGAGCGACGAGGACGACGAGGCGGACGACGACCAGATCATGGTCGACCCGGCGCTGGCCAAGAAGCGGGAGCACGAGCTCCTCGGCGACATGCCGTCGGGGGAGCCTGAGAGCCCGACGGAACCGGGGGCTGGTGTCTAAAAGGGAAGAGAAGAGGACCGACGGCGAGGCTGGAGGAGGACGTCAAGGGCTCGGCCTCCCGCGCTGGCCAGAAGGGGCTAGACGCATGATTGAGTCCCCTGCCGGGGCGAAACGTGGCGGGGGGCCCCTGACGGTGATATTTGGGCGTCCTGATGTATGTACACTTGTGTATAGTAAATCCTCCGCGAGATCGGGCTGTAGAAATTGGTTGGCTGCCATGGCCTTCGGCCGTGCGATTCTAGACTTGAGGCACCTCCGTCTACCTACCTACCTACCTACTTGAGCACGGCATGTCATCGAGCCCATCTTGCCCATATATATTAGTACAGAGAATTCTCTAAGACGCAAACGGATGTGCCGACATCTATCTTCTGATAAATAAACGCTCCTTAGGTCAACTTAACAGTTTACCTTGTGTATCACGATGCTGGGAGACAAGACGGCATACAATTTATCACCGTACCAGGTATCATCTATAGGTGTTACGGCTGAGTACTTAAGGTAATAAGTGCCTACCTAAGTCCTTGGAACGCAGAATAATTACATTTAGTAGTAATATAGCAGTGTCCGGCCTACTCACACAGAGGTAGTTCCGTGGGAGTTGGTTGTGGGTATGAACTATAAAAAGTACTGCCTCGATGCTTTTCACTTTGCGCCACTTGCAACCACAGGCGCCCATACAACAAATCAGGGGCTACCTGAATAAGTGTTACCTTCCCATTCGTCATGGCGGTCTATCAAACACCACATCGTAGATGCTGCTCCGCTTGCCTTGGCTCCCGCCTCCTCCTCCTCCTCCTCCAGCTCCTACTACTGCGTCGCTGCCGGGTCCTTCTTCTCTCCCTACTACTACTGCTTCTCCGGGGTTGCCGTCTCTCTCGAGACTATTATCACCGCCGCCTTCAGCTTCCCGATCCCGACCTCTGCTGTCCCAACGCCTCCTTGTTGCCCCATCATCATCATCATCGCCGTGTCCTCTGCTGCCCTCCTCTTCTTGTGCCTCCGTCCCTGCTGCTTCCGCAGCCGCGCCGTCGAGGGGCTGGTGGTGTTGTTGTTGTTGATCTTGGTCGTCGTGGTGGTAGTGCATCATCGGCTCGTCCCCGTCCGCGTCCTCCTCGTCCGACGAGTCGTCGTGCGCGATCAGCATCATGTCCAGGTCCAGGTCCCGGTCTTCTTCCGTCGGCTCTCCTCCTTCTGCCCCCACGACTGATCCGACTGCTGCTGCTGCCTCTCCTCCTCCTCCTCCTCTTCTTGATGCCGCCGCAGTCGCAGTCGCCGTCACTGCGTCGTCGTCGTCCGAGCGCGGCCCGGGCACTGCGGGCGGCGGCGGAGAGGCGGCAGACGTGGCGGCAGCCGCCGATGCCGCCGACGCCGCCGCCGACGCGAGCAGCGCCCGGAACGAGGAGCCCGGCGGGAGGGCGTGGGGATCGTGGTGATGATGATGATGATGCTGTGGTTGCAGGTGCTGGTGACGGGGACTGTGGAAGGGGCTGTGGTGGTGGAACGAGTCGAACGGGTGCGCATGCGCGTGCACTGCCGGATCGTGGTGGTGGTGAGCAGCGTCATGGTGGTGGTGATGAGGATGATGAGGGGAGCCGCCGGACACCATGATCTGCGGGTCTATGGGGTGGTGGTACAGCTCCGCCTCGTGCAGCGAGGCCAGCGTCGCGGCCGCCGCGGAGTCGTGATGATGCGAGTCACCCTCGTAGCGCAGCCCGTCGTGGTGGTGGTGATGGTCGAGGGGTTGATGATGGTGGTGCTGGTGATGCTGATGTTGATCCCCCGGCGACGTCGGGTGGGGGTTCAGCAGCGTCGAGATGTCGCTCGGGTTCGCGTAGGCGCCGGGCGACGACGCGCCCACGAGCTGCTGCGGGTGCAGCGTGTGATGATGGTGATCAGCCTCCAAGTGGGGGTGGGGGTGGTGATGTAGAGGCGAGTGCAGGTCCAGCATCCGGCCGCTGGCGTCGCCAACCGTAGGCTCGACGTCCCCCGGCGCGACGGAGGGCAGGCCCTGCGGGCTGGGCGGGGAGAGGGACAAGTCCGTGGGCTCAGTCACGTGTTGGTGGAAGCGGCGAAAGGGGGCGATGCCGCCGCCGAAGCTCTGGTTCTGGTTCTGATTTGGATTCTGACTCTGATTCTGATTCTGACTCTGACTATGGGCGGCGGCGGCGGCGGCAGGCGAGTTGCCCGCGTCCCGGCTGCACTGAGCACAGGTCCTAATTACATCCAAGACGGTCTCCTTGATGCGGCTCCAGTGGTAGACCTCGGTCAGGGCCGAGGTGGTCTTGTTGATGCCGGCGTGGCCGGCGGCCTCGTGGGCGCGGCGCGCGACGTCGAGCTGGCGCGCCGGGTCGCTGACGACCTCCTTGTCCTTGAGCATGAGCACGTCCTCGCCGTCGCCGCTGCCGTCGCCGGCGGCCCCGGGGTTGCCGGGGAGCAGCTTATAGTGCATCGCCGCGCTGCGGAGCCTGCTTTTCTCCGCGCGGTTAGACCCGTCCGGGTAGCGGCCGTACTTGAGGTAGAACTTGATCTTGTCGAAACGCCCTTCACTCACGAGAAGCGGGTCGGTGCCCTCCGTGCCGTCGCTGGTGCTCAGCTCCCGTCCGTAGACTGCGCGGAACAGGGGAGTCAGCACATCATACTTTCTTTCAGCTGATTCGGGCAGGGAGACGCGCGTGTCTCAGGGGGTTGAGAGAATCAGGTTTCGAGACTGATCACTTGATCTTGGGACTCTTCCAACGTATGGTAGAGAAGGGGGACATGAAAAAAGCGCCGACGGGACGTACTGATGGCGTCGACCAGCCGGTCCGGGTACGACTTGAGGTTCCCGCAGCCCTTGACGCGGCCGATGCGCTTGAAGCCCAGCGCGTCCCAGATCCGGCACGAGGCCACGTTGGTCTCGTAGACGAGGTTGAAGACGGAGTAGGAGTAGCCGAGGCGCGGGGCCCAGACCAGGTAGCTCTCGCCCATGAGGCGGCCGACGCCGCGATTGCGGGCCGCGTCGGTGACGAGGAAGCCGGCGTTGCACACGTGGCTGCTGCGGCCCGGGTAGTTGGGCTTGATGTAGAAGCTGCCGAGGCACTCGCGCGACCAGTCGCGGCGGTCGTGACCCCCGGTGTCGGCGTCGGTGTCGGCGAGGTCTAGGAGGTCGCCGGGCCCGTCGAAGCGGCCGAGCAGCATGACGGCGCCGAAGTTCTGGAACCAGTAGGCGGCGAAGCGGTCCAGCGGCATGGGGTCGACCATGGGGTACGTGTCGCCGCCCTCGATCTCGCGCGCGAACTGGTCGCACAGGTAGGCCAGCAGCGAGCGCGGCACCTGGTCGCGCGACGCGAACGGCACTATGGTCGCCACCGTCTGCCGGTCCCGCAGCGTCACCTGCCGCGGCCGGATGCTGTCGGGAAGCTCCGGCCGGCCCGGCTCCGGGAACGGCGGCGCGCCCGAGACGCGGTACACCGTCGGGCTGGACGGGTCATCCATGATGGCCGGCATCCTCGACCAATGGTAAGAGTCGGCTATGCTCTGCCCGCCAACTACTACTAGTGCCTGCCCACGTCCGTCAAGTCTGGGAAGCGTTCCGAGACATCGATCAGCATGTTGCATCGGCCGAGCAGCAGCGTGGTGCATCCATTCAGTGCTTACCCAGCGACCAAAAGGTCCTCGCAGTCAAGTTACTCTCGACGGGCCGATCAGATGAAATCCCAGCCCGTAAGTGCAATGTTTAGTGTAACGCTGTAGGCCTATTCGGCGGTTATGAAGCTGGGATGAATCGTCATAGTAATAGTGCTACGTGAGGGGAAGTTCGCAGGACAGCGAAGAATCTGGGCCGAGGGATTCATGTCTAAGGTAGATCGCATCCGGGCCGTCACCACCTGCACACGCCTGCACTGTATACTACTACTAATTTTTCTGATTCTGCTCTCAGCGACTGTAGCCAGTTAGAATCAGGTCATGGTGGTTAGCGGTTCAATTTAGGATTAGTGCCAGTGGTTAACGAGACAGCGGAATCCTCCAAGCCGTATAATTCACTTCTTACAGTAAGCTCACTGTATTGAAATCTGGGTATGCAGCATTCAGAGTACGGTGGTTATCAACAAACCTGCAAAATTGTCCACACAGTTCGGCTACAATGTATTCACAGACGTTGAAGCAAATTTGCGATCACAGCCAGACAGACCACTGCGAGACAGCTCCGGCTCCGCGTGGTATGCATGGCGTTGATTCATCTCCGGACGACTCCCGTCTGGTTTCGTCGTCGTCGTCTATATGCACGCCATAAGCTACCCGACTTTGGCACCCATGCTCCTTTTTTCAGGTATCATAAGTACATGTAGACATACATCACACGGAGGGGGGTGCATGGGTGGCTTTCACTTTTTTTCTTTTCCTTCCTTCATTCATCTCTGCCTCTTCCGCGGCCTCTTCTCACCGGCGGGGCATGCCGCGTCCGCGGCCGCGCAGGGCGCGCTGCGCGGCGCCGGGCGGCAGGGGCTGGCCGGGGGCCTGGGGCTGGGCGCTCTCCTCGTTGCGGATGGTCTCGTCGACGCCGAGGATGAGGCAGGCGGCCTCGGTGGCGGCGGCGACGGCGTTGACTTTCACGAGGGCGGGCTCCCAGACGAACTTGTCCATCATGTCGGCGACGCCCTCGCCGGCAAAGTCGACGCCGGCCCAGACGCGGCCTTGGCGGTGGGCGACGCGCAGCCGGTTGAGCACGTCGGTGGCGTCGAAGCCGGCGTTGTCGCACAGCTGGCGCGGGATGACCTCGAGCGCCTTGGCGAAGGACTTGATGACGCCTTGCTGCTTGTGCGGGATGTTGCGGTCGGCGAAGCGGTGCAGGTAGGCCGACAGCTCCATCTCGACGGCGCCGCCGCCGCCCACGATGGTCTGGTGCCGGATGGCGCGCTTGACGATCATGATGGCGTCGTGCAGCGAGCGCTCCACCTCGGCGATGAACTGCTCGGCGCCGCCGCGCAGCACCAGCGTGCACGTCTTGGCCTCGGGGCAGCCCTCGAAGAAGTTGAAGCGCTCGCCGCCGATCTGCCGCTCCTCGAAGCTCTCGCACGTGCCCAGGTGGTGGGCCAGGATGTCCGAGCACGTCGACTGCACCGTGGCCCCCGTGGCCTGCACCACCCGCTCCATGTCCTCCGACGCCACCCGGCCGGCGCAGAAGACGTCGCGGTCGGCGAAGTATTGCGTGGCCAGGTCGCCGATCGGCAGCTTGGAGAGCACCACCTTGGCGCCCGTGTTGTAGGCCGCCTCGAGCTTCTTGTAGATAATCTGCCACTCGGCGTCGACGATGGCCTGGTACTCGGACACCTGCTCGACCCGGACCTCGGCGTTGTCCTTCTCGGCCTTCAGCTCCAGCTCCACGTTCAGACACAGAATCTTGGGCTTCGTGAATTTTTTCGGCTGCTGCTCGAATCCGGCGTAGGAGAAGGTCTTCTTGAAGGCGACACCGTTGATGAACAGGCAGTCGGTGAGGGAGCCACCGGGTATCTTCTTGATGCCGATTAGTCTCTCGTTGAGGTCGTCCTGGTCCAGGGACAGAACTGCATCCACCACCACTATACTCGGTTAGCATACCCGCGCGGCGCAGGCTGTGGGCAGGACGCACTCTGGGTGAAGAACTCGGTATTCCTCTTGATCAGCTTGCTCGTCATGGCCGTGCCGGCGAGCTTGCGCAGCGTCTCGTGGCGGTTGTTCTCGTCTGTCCGGACGGCGATCTCCTTGATCTTGTTGACGGCCATGGTCGAGGCTCTGCGCAGGGCCTTGATGATGACCTGTGAGCTCACACCCTGTTCGACGTGGTCCTTGATCTCCTTGAGAATCTCCCCGGCCAGGACCACGACCGAGGTGGTGCCGTCTCCTACTTCGGCGTCTTGTGATCTCGCGATGTCGACGAGGATGCGGGCGGCGGGGTGGACGATGTCCAGTAGCTGGCGCGCCGGTCAGTGTGCTGCCGTATGGCCCCCAAAGAACGAACCCGTGCCTACCTTCATTACTGTCGCGCCATCGTTGGTGATCGTCTGCCTTCCGTTCTCGTCTACCATCAGCAGGTCACCGCCATAGGGTCCCAGGGTCGACTTGATGGTCGCCTGGACGGCCTGGCAGGCATTGATGTTGGATATGATCTGGCCTTTGCCCTGCGAGGTGTCGGTGCCTGGCGTTTATCGTCTGTCGTTAGCAGGCGGCCCTCTCTCTCGGGTTGGGGAATCGAGGGGCAGCCAGCGAACTCACCCTCCTTCAGGACAATAATGGTCGGTGTCTGGCCACCGAACGACATGGTGTTCTTGTCTTCTCCTCTGCGGCGCAGAGTATGTTGGACTATCGGGTTGTGATATCGTTCGGTTGGATGGTATAACGACGCGAAGGCGGTGCTCGGGAAGAAAAAGCTGGTCTCTCGCCGTTTGTTGACTCTGATAGCTTGCGAAGCTACAAAAAATTGCTGCAGCCTCGCGCAACTGCCCACGCTGCCAAGACCCGCTGCAGCCTGCGGTAGATGCAGCCTAACGGCATGACCTTGTTAGTGTCATATACTGCGTTACCGTGATTTCTGCCGGCATATGCAACTATACTAACTACTCCTTTTCGCATTGCTAAGGTTCTGTGTTCTTTCCATCCTTAAACTCTTAACCTCGACATACCTTCGCTCTGACACCAAATCGGCCGGAAAGGCCACCACGTAGTAATGTCGACAAAGCTGAGAGAAAAGACTTCCGTGCTGTTGGAAACATGACATTGAGCCGAATTATGCGAAGACCATGATCCATCGAATGTGTATTCCTAAGTCCTGGACAAGCTTAACTGCACCACTCAGTGCTCACCATCAGATGCGTCATGTAGCGCCGATATCTTGAAGTGCTCTCCGCCGTCATCAGAGCGCTTTCTATGCAGCATGACCGGCCTTCGAGTGATCCCAGCGAGGCCCACAACACGAGGGAGGACGTGCTCTGTTCTCGTGGTTATCCCACCAAGCCGCACATCTTGTGGTTCACAGCTTCTCTGTTGTCTCTATGATGCGCAGCTGTCAGCGAAGACCGTAGGCGAAGGGTCTTTCTAGAATGTACATCCTTTGCAGAGATAGGCTGCTATGGCCACAGATGGCTCAGTTGATATCTAGCAGAACACATATTCTAGTAAAAGGTCACCAGGAAGATGCCCGAGGTATCTTGTTGCCTGTCTGAGGGTCCTAGCTCTCGTTTGGCAGACGAAGGTGACAAACATCACGTGTTTCCCTACGATTGCTGTTGGCTAGTGCAAAGGCAACGAGTTGTCTCGCCGTAGAGATCCTATGCC
The DNA here is from genome assembly GCA_022539325.1 of Xylariaceae sp. FL0804. Taxonomy (NCBI): domain Eukaryota; kingdom Fungi; phylum Ascomycota; class Sordariomycetes; order Xylariales; family Xylariaceae; species Xylariaceae sp. FL0804. Next base: position 1,186,668 of record JAJKLG010000007.1, on the reverse strand, counting down.
AACATGGTTGCAGGTCTTATAGTTGCCTGTGTCAGTTTGCCACTCCGGGTCTTGCTTACCTATAAATACCACTGCTTACTGCCCACATCCTGCACTCACTTCCATGTTCTGTAGACTTCACGGAGAACACCATCAACTACTCGACGCCAACCACCCCTTCTTACCCTTCCGATCCAGCCAAGAGGCGTGACACGTCCCGCGACCCGCGGCACCACCAGGCGACATGGCCCCAAAAGGAAAGGGCAAAGGCAAGGCTGCGCTTCGGCGTCCGTTGACCGAATTCCATCTTTTCCGGCAGCTCCCTCTGGAGTTGCAGCGTATGGTCTGGGACTTCTGGAGTCCAGCATACTGCCATTATTTCATTCTTACCCCGTCTGGGCGCAACTATGCGGTGCAGAACTTGGCCTCACACCACCTTGTCAAGGGTGATGCTTGGAAAATAACGGCCAACATACCACCCTCAAGCCATAGAGATCTGGATATTCGCCTACCCGGCTTCATTCAACCCATCGAATCCAACGATCGGCTGCTCACTCTGTTAGAATCAATCTACCTTACAAGGGACTCTTGGTCAAGTCCCGACAGACTGTTGCGATCCTACCTCTGGGCGGACTTTCGAAAAGATATCTTCTTCGTCCACAACAACGACTATCCCAACAACGACTTTACCAACAACGACTATCCCCTGCCTGGCCACTTACGCTTCCTCTTCCACGGTATCGCAAAGCCAGTCCCCCAAGACCTGCCTAGCGACCATTGGGCTCGGCGAATACGGAACCTTGCGATCCAAGTCGACGATGATACCGAAGAATCTTTCGGAGAGCTCGACCTCAGGGCTTTTGCCCAACTGACAAGCTTGAGAGCTGTGTATCTAGTCCTTCAGCACTTCTCGACGAGATACTGGTGTGAAACGAAGTGGTGGTGGGTAGAGCGCACACAAAGCTGGCTCTATACTTCTCCGCCCCGTGTTTCGATCGGCAAAAATCCGCTGGCAATCTCCGAGAAAATGTTATCAGATCACGCTCGGGATGAAGGTTCACGTGGGGAATACCATAAGGCTATGAAGCTCCGACGTCAGCTCACCAAGATACTCGGCGAAAATGGCCGAAAGCACGTCACGGTTCGGCTTGTGGCACGCCCGTGCAAGTTACAATGGGTCGGTTAGAATATGTTCAGACCGGGCGGACGGGGCAGACCCAAACGCAGGCGATACTCTCACTGGTCCTAGAACTACATAGTACTTGGTAGATGCCCATAGATGTGCACTAAAGTGTCATAGGTGATAATTATAGTCTAGAGTGAAGATCATCGCTCACCAACCTCTCAGTGCTCGATGCAGCTTTCTTGCACCTATCCATCTGTGACTTATCCAGAATTTTATATGCTATTCAACACCGAACCCTCGGATTCAGACCGCCGCGGTAGATGCGCACGGCGACGAAGCAGGCAAAGGCCAGCAGGGTGGAGGCGGCGGCCCAGGCCTGGGAGCCGCGGAAGTCGGCGCCGCCGCCGCCGCCGCCGCCGCGGCTGGCGCCCTGGATGGCGCCGCCGATGGGGGGCCCCGTGAGGGCGGCGTACGAGACGACGCTGAAGACCATGCCGAGGCGGGTGCCGACCGTGTCGAGGCGCTTGGTGATGCTGGCGACGGTGGTCGGGATCAGGCACTGGAAGCTGCCCGAGACGATGCCGTAGAAGACGGTGAAGACGTAGTAGCCCGCGACGGAGCGGTGCACGGCGAGCCAGGCCCACGCCACCACGACCCACGCTAGCGCCACGGGCAGCAGCACGTTGATGGGGCCGACCCGGTCCGCGATCAGCGGCGGGATCACGCGGAACGGCATCCCCGCCCCGTTGAGGATGATGACGAGCAGCGAGGCCGACGAGTACGGGAGCCCGAGGACCTCCTGGGCGTAGGAGGCGATCTGTGGGAAATTCGTGAGCATGATGAACGCGACGTCTCACCCGCCAACCCCTATCCTTCTCTCCTGCTCCAACACCCTACTCCATCCCCACCAGCCCCTTTTTTTATTTGTGTGACCACCACGCACGGCTCTTCCAACCACATTCCATCATCCGCGGTTTTGTTTAGGGACAGCGCGCTCCGACTTACGTAGTAGAAGGTGTAGTAGTTAGCCCACATGAGAAAGAAGATGCCGACGGCGAAGCCGAGGTAGACGGGCTCGCGGAAGGCGCGCAGGTCGACGACGGGGCCCGAGCGGCGCGGCGGCAGGCGGGGCCGCATGAAGGTGGCCACGACGGCCAGCGCGGTCAGGTTGACGAGGGCGAGCGCGCGCGCCGTCCAGGCGAAGCCCAGGCGCGGCAGCAGCTCGCGCACCAGCACCGGGTACACGATCCCCCCGGCCGAGTTGCCCGTGGTGGCGAGCCCGACGGCGAGGGCGCGCCTGCGCGCGAAGTAGGTCGCCACGAGCGCGAGCGCGGGCGTGAAAAAGACGCCGCCGCCGATGCCGGTCAGGACGCCTTGCGTGAGCATCAGCTGCCAGTAGGAGGGCAGACCGTCGGAAGAGGAAGAGGAGGAGGAGGAAGAAGAGGGCACGCTCATGAGCAGCATGCCGAGCACCTGCAGCAGCGCCCCGGCCGCGAAGGTGGGCACGAAGAGGCCGGCGTCGAGGGCGCGCCCGGACACGCAGCCGATGGTCAGCGTCAGCCAGGTCTGCACGGACCCGATCCACGACACGGCCGAGGCCGAGGACCCCAGCCCGGCCGTCGTGTAGTACGACTGGAAGGCCCCGAAGCTGTTGACGTAGCCCCACGTCGTGAAGATGACCAGCCAGCCGCAGGCCACCTGCGTCCACTGTAGAGTAGGGGGGGCAAGGCTCGGGTTAGCAAGGGGGGGAGGTATATGAAGCAGGCTCTATTGCGGGGGAGCACCGGAAGGGGGGAAAGGGGGGGGAGGGTTCAGGGGTCAGGGATCGGCAGCGGAGACGGAGACGGGGCCAAAAACTCACGGCCTTGACGCCCCCGTCTGGCGGCGGCGGCGGCTCCGGCAGGTCCCGTGTGGTCATGCGGGAGACGACCTGCGACAGCACTGCAGGTCAAGGAAGTCAGCAATTACCCCAATGAGTTAGGAAAAGTAGCTGGCTTTTGTTTCCGAGATCATAAGCAGATCTCGCAAGCAGACCAGCATTCCCCAAAGGGGTGGAAGACTAAAAGGACTCCTGGGCAAAGCTCACCGTTGCTGGCGGTGCGGCGCAGATCTCCGGATGCTCGCGTATTGACGGGGGGCGGCCCTCTCGACCACAGCATTCTCGTCTTCTTCTTCTTGTTTTTCTTCTCCTGGTTCTCCCCTGCCCCCCTCGCGGCCTCTTCCCCGCCGCCGCCGCTCTCCTCCATGTCCCGGTCGCGCGGGGTGTCCTCGATAGTGTCGTCGTCGGATGCATCGTCTCGGGAGCAGGGAGTAGACGGGGTGCCGGCTGGTTCGACTACCGGCGACATGGAGCCGGTTCCGTCCTTCTCCCCCGCCTCTGGGATCTCCCTGTCGGCGGACATGATGACGTGCGTGAGAGCCAAGAAAAAAAGAGAATTGCCAGTCTATTGATACCGAGAGCTCGAGACGCTGACAGCTAGACTAGGTAGTAGGTATGTAGGCAGCGATGAGCGGCTCTGTAAGGCCCCCAGATACCGGAAAAAGAAGCTGACAACACGAGGCCTCCCGATTTGTCTGATCATCACAGCGGCAGATACAATACAGCAGAGGTGAGGTATAACATAGGTGGGTGAGTAGGCGGGTAACAGTAGGTCCTCGGCGAAAATCTCTTCACCAGAGAGCTCAGAGGGGGAAGAAAGCGTCTTCTCGCAACCGACTCTGACCAAGAACTCGAATTGGAGGGGGCTGAGGGATGCCGGTGGTTTATGAGATGTAAGACTGTCGAAAACCGTATCAGCGGAGTAGTAGGTTTTGAGGCGCGCCCTACAGCGTAGGGTAGCAGTAGCAGACGAACGAGGGGGATCCAAAGCTCCGTCTTCGGCCGTCCGGCTCTATCTACCTTTCACCCACCTCTGGTTTAGTCATACGCCGGCGAAGAAAGCCCGCCTCTCTGGGTCCTCACTAATTTTTTTAGTGGGTGTGGTGATGTGGAGATGATGGGGCACGGAGCATGATGCTGCAGGATGGAGGTCCAACAGGCGGTGCTGGCACTGCTGGGCGCCGCCGTCTCATCGACGACTGCCGCCACAGCCGTCGGCGCCGCGCCGAAAAGACTCCACCATCCATCCCACGATGTGGGGAGCGGCCGACGCATGCTGCCCCACCGCCGTCGTCGCCGCCGCCGCCGCCGACGCCGCAGGTCGGGGACTCGGGGGAACGATGGGGCGAGTTGATCATCTGATGTTGGACTTGGACGCGTGCCGTCCCGGGACTTGAGGTTACCTGGACTCGTGGCCGGGGACGTCCTCGCGGGTATTTTTCCGATGTCGCGTTGCCACTCGCTCGGTATCGCGTCTGTCGTCCTGGTGTACGGTACGGTAGGTAGGAAGCTAGGTAGCTGTCTGTGCGGCAACTAAGTCAGTTACGGTACTCGGTTCACAGTGGTGGGTGGACTTTAGGGTTCGGTGTTATGACAGATGTGTGCTGGCGCTCGCCTCACGGGTTGTTGCTTGCTCTGGACACTCGTGGATTGCTTGTCTCCTTGAAGCTGTACCGTGAACAGCAGGCTGCAGGTACCATGGGTCAGCGACCTGCGGGCCAGCAAGCCCCTGAACGGTGGTATAAGACTCGAGAAAGTTGACAAGTATCTTCCCCTGAACCCACTTAATGAAAGTTGTTAGAAAAGTCAAGACAACAATGAGGAGGTGTTGACCCACGATAGCTTACCTGTTGAAGGGCAATCTGCATAGAGTCATTGATGATGTATTTGTTAAGTGGCTTGGGCTATGACGGGACGGCCTGGAGGTGTGATCCGGAGAGGCTTGGCCATCGCCGAAGGTCTGAAGTCGATGCGAGGGTGAAGGGGAGCCAAAACCGTATCGGGCGCAACCGGGAATTCGTAGAGCCTCAAGGGCATCTACAGAAGGCGTCGGTCCCATGTAGGGAACCTGCCTAGCGGGAAATTCAACAAAAGTCGCCATGTCGTCGAGGTTCTGACATGGCTGAATGAATAGGTCGGTTCCGCTAACGTTCTGATGAGGCTGCGTCTTGAAAAGATATGTATCATGATTGGTTGTCCCGTAGCCGTGCTGGTCGTTCGCGAGGGCTCGTGACATGTTGCCCTGTCGCGTACAATGGACCGCTGGAGTCATGCTGCTTGCGGCCGCATGGGTAGATTCGAGGATAGCTTAGGCCCATGATCCATCCGTGGAGTAGTGGCGTTCAGGGGGAACAGTTGTGCCTGTACAGCTTCTCGTCAGCATGAATACAGCATGAAAACAATAAGTACAGCTGGATCTCCATGATAAACGATAGGGGGGCGAGGAAACTCGTACCAAGAGCAAGGACGAAAGAAGAAGAATAACCAAGCATCACTGGCCGATGCGGGGGGAGAATGTTACGTACCACATTCTTCTTATCGGTATTGCAAGCAGAAAACCAATACATGGGAGGGAGACGAGATACCAAGAGGCAGAAGAGACGAATAACAAACATGAGCAACAAACACCAATGGCCATCTAGAAGAAGGGATGTTACTTATCACATTTCTATTATCGCTCGTGATGCAGTGAACGATTGCTTGGGAGGGAGACGAGGTACCAAGAGCAAGAAGAGACCAGAAGAAAAAAACATAACAACAAGCACCATTGGTCGATCTGGAGGGAGGGATATTACTTACCGCGTCTTTTTTATCGCTGGGGTTCGCTGGGGGGCAGGGGGTCGAAAGCAACGCTGGGGGGAGGGGGTCGAAAGCAACGCTGGGGGAAGGGGGTCGAAAGCAATGCTGGGGGATCGAAATCAACGCTGGGGGTCGCCAAATCACCAAATCAAATTTTTTTGTTGTTTTCTGGACGGCCGGCCGGAGTCGAACTGTGAGTCTTCGTTAGCATGAGTGCCCATCAAGTGGTAAGGACAATGTCCCAAACCGACCAATGGTGCTTGTTGTTACCAGATGGGCACGTTACTTTGGACTTTATACTTGATCCCAGGCAAAGAGAATGGGTCACGCCTGCAGCACGCAGAGGCAGGCACGCTAGGGGCACTGTGTGGTCTTCCTCAAACAATAGACGGACAATAGAGGAAAGTTGCTATGCCAGAAGGGTCTATAGCCGAACTTGTCCCATCTTTGGGCCCAGCCTATCGCTCCTGCCCTGCGCTGCAGTTCTCTTGCTTTACTATGGTTTTATGGGAGCCCTACCAGAGGATTTCCCATGTTTGTCAACTGTCCATCCCTGATACAACGAGCTGCAATCCTCTTGCTATGCCTGGACTCCTCAAGCCAGATTACCAGGCTTCTGTGCAAGCAAATATGTAGCACGTTTTTATTGTTTTTTCTATAACGGGTGTTTCTTTTCTACGTGCCTCCGGTTACTCCTTTCAACAATGTCATAGTACAGCTCAGGAAGTTTACCAGTGGCCGAATGATTTCTGGCCGAGTAGTCCTGCATTGTGCTTAGAACACAGCACAGTATACTTACACGGCCTATGCAAAGTGCAATTCTAGTATATCAAGCTATTGCGATCACCACCGGGGAACTTGATGAATTGCACTTTTTGAGGTCAACATGCCTATTGCTTTCCAAAGGCTATTGACAGCATTTCATCCTAAGTATAGGACCCCGGCCTAGAAGATTTGTACAAGCATTTAAAAAGAGGAAAGCTGGCAGATGAGAATCAGCTGGCAACAGATCCTGGAAGATTTCTACAGTATTGTATTCCCATCAGGATATGAGTGAGCGAGCGAGCGAGAGCCGGTGCAGGGCGTGACCGTGATCAAATAGGGGGTAGGAGCCTTGCAGCCTCGTTGGTCATTTGTTCCGTAATTTATTCGGCGTATCTGCATTTTGATTTTCTGGAATAGTTTGCGTTTTCCGTCTGGATGTATATACATACATCTAACTCCTTTGAATTTGTGTAGTTGTCGGAGCTAGGTCAGCAAGCTATGTGCCTAAGGTAACCTATGAGTAAACAATGGCTCCCAGAGGTTGGCTGGGTAATTTGCCCCCTTTATGGAGTGGTATGCGCCCGCCGCAGAATAACCATGGGCGAACTTCAATACCTACGACGACATCGACTCGTACCAGCTACCAAGATACTGGCTGGATAATGAGTAGTTTTGGCTTCACATCGTTGACGAAGAATGAATGGACTCGGCGTAAGTTAACTTTTATGCCCCTGTATAGGTGCCGGCACCCCTTGCCCGGGCTTGCCTCGCCTCGGGCAAGAGCCGAGGGGAACAGAAACAATTTACTGGAACATGTCTTTTACTCTGTCACATGGCTCCGTAGCTACTGAGGTACTAATGAGAGTCACAATTAGATAGTTGATACGTCCAATTCATCGCATGCTAGCATTTCAAAACAGAAACTACACAACTATACATCTCCCCTCGCTGCCGGGGTCCAGCCAGGATCTTCCCACGCAAGTCTCCTACGCCCTCTCACCAGCTCAGCGGGTAGTCCTCGGGCGCGAGGCCGAAGTAGCCCTGACTCGGCAGCGGCAGCAGCGAAGCGTTGTTGTTGTAGAGCTGGTAGTCGACGCCCTTGGTGGCGACGTTGTTGCCCCACCAGCCGAGGTCGGCGTTCCGGCCGGCGCCGAAGCTGAAGACGAGCGTGACGATAAGGCCCGAGACGGCGACGCCGACGCCGAGCCCGGCGAAGACGAGGTAGGCGTACTTGCTCCACCAGGCCGTGTGGCGCCGCTTGAGCCGGTACTGGAACAGCCAGGCCAGGTAGATGCCCAGCGTCGCGTACGTCAGGTTCATGTTGCCCGCCCACTGCAGGCCGCCCGAGAGCGCGATGGCCGGGTGGATGCAGCGCAGCACCTGCGCGGCCGGCGCCCAGGCCCAGCGGTCGAGCGCGGCGAAGCGGCGCGCGTCCATGGCGGCCGCGAGCGAGGCGCGCGCGCGCGGCAAGAAGCGCTCGCCGAGGACCCAGGCGAGCCCGAGGAGGCCGCCGACGAGGAAGCACCAGGGCAGGGCCGGGTAGATGCGGAACATGTTGTTGGTGCCGAAGGCGCCGAAGAAGATGGTGGAGGCGAAGACCTGGTTGGCGTACTGGCAGACCATGGCGCGCTTGTTGTCCCACTGGCAGAGCGTGGCGTCCTGGTTGAAGTAGACGAGCATGACCTCGAGGATGGCGCAGTAGACGAGGCAGTTGACGACGACGCTGGCGACGTGGCCGCGGAAGACGGCCCGCGGCGGGATGCGCGCGTAGTGCGCGTACTTGAGGTCCTGCGTGAAGCCCCCCGCCATCTGCTCGAAGGCGCCGCCGAGCATGAGGATCACGAGCTGCGGCAGCGGGCTGCCCGCCCACCACACCCCCGGCAGCAGCTGCCAGATCACGTTGAGCGAGATGCCCGTGTTGGCGATGGACTCGATGATGACCCACGGGATCGTCAGGAGCGCGCCGATGCCCGTCACGGCCAGGATCGCGTACCACGGCGTCTCGGTCGGCCACGCGGTCACGCAGACGATGGAGATGACGAAGCCGATGGCGAACAGGATCGCATACTGTAGTATAGCAACGGTCAGGTGGGCGGGCCGAGAAAAGTCTTGGAATAGCAGCGTGGAAAGAAGCAATATGGAGAGAAGATAAAGAAACAGATGGGAAAAGATCGCTGAGTCGGGCATCACTTACCCACCACTCGGGTACTTCCTTGTACCGCCGCATCATGCGCGTGTGGCCGTCTTCGAACCCCGTGTAGATGGATCTGCGCTTGATCGTGTTGACGTACATGCCCACGAAGGCCTTCTTCAGAGGCTTCCAGTAGCGGATGAAGATGTAGACGACGGAGAAGGCGTAGTAGACGAAGTTGGCGCCCGTGACGAACAGCTGCGCGGCGCCGTAGTAGGGCGGGCCGTAGGCCTTGTACTTGTCGATGACGACGTGGTTCTTCGCGTCCAAGACCTTGCTGACGTTGTATGCCGCCATGGTGTTGTCGAAGGAGCCGTTCGAGTTGATGGGCAGGAAGGCCGTCCACATGGCGTTGCTGTAGTACATGATGATGATGACGACACCAGCGATGGCGCGCATCACGTACTGCTGCAGCTGGCTGGTTCGGGGGTCAGAAGATAGAGAGCAAGGATGAAGACGGGTTGAATACGCATGTAGGACACGGGCGCGGGCGAACAGTTTTACTCACGCGAAGAAGGGGGAGCTCATGACGCTCGTGCCGGAGACGTTCGGGTCGAAGCTGGACCAGGGGTTGAAGCCCATGCCACCGTAGGACCCCGTGACCGTTGCGAGGTTGAAGTTGTTGGGGGCGATCCAGGTCATCCAGTTGAAGAGGCGGAGCGCGCCGAAGAACTCGTTGGGGATCCAGTACCAGACCAGGAAGACGCAGCTCGAGATGGCGAAGCAGCGGAAGCGGCTCATGCGCCAGCGGCCGATGCGCTCGCCGGGGCTCTCGGGGCTGATGAGGGTGCGATTGAGGGCGAGCAGCGGCAGGTTGCCCGGCCAGACGGCCTCGATCGGGTAGACGGTCAGGCGGCGCAGGATGCCGGCCATGCCGAGCCCGTAGCCCTGGTTGGCCAGCGCGAGCAGGAAGGCGAAGCCGAAGCCGACCCAGCGCTGGTCGAAGAACACCGGCAGCCGCATGACCAGCAAGCCCGTGAAGTTGCCGATCGTCGTCGCGCCCGAGAAGATGATGGTCGCGAAGAGCTGCTCCTTCTGCGTCCACGGCCCCGGGTTCAGCGTGTAGCGCGTGCCGCGCAGCGTGAAGCCCCAGTCGGGCAGCGCCATGGCCATGAAGCGGCCCATGGGCACGAGCAGCAGCTGAGGCCTGTGGTCATTTATGTCAGCGGCGATACCTCTTTCAGTCTTCGTCCCCCTTTCCCCTTTACCCCGAGGGGGTGCCACAGCCTGTCCATGTCTGACTTACACTGAGTTCGGAATCGATATGCCCGGTTGACGCGGTGCAAAAACTAAACCAAGTATTCATTGTCAGCAGAGGCAAGCAGGCAACTATCGTACCCAGGTTCTTGGGCCTATACAGCGCGTATCGTAACCGACGGGCTGCCCTGTCTAAGTAGAGACCGTCCACTTACACGTGTTGATGGCAGTGCACACGATGACCCAGAAGAAGCCGAGCACGTAGGCGCGCACGCTCTCGCAGGCCTCGGCCGGGTCGTCGTACGGCAGCGTGACGGCGCGCACCTCCGGGTAGGGGGACCAGTTGTGGCACACGCCGGCGGTGCGGCAGACCTCGTAGGCCCACTCGGCGCGCGAGCCCCCCTCCAGGCGGCCCCCCTTCTCACCCTTGTCGGCGTCGTCGTTGTCGTCGTCGTTATGGTAGGTACCGGTATACTTATTATTATACGCGGACTCGAACTTATCGGACGACGCGGCGGCCGCGGCGGGGGTCGGCCCGCTCGCCAGCTCCTCGGCGCGCCGCAGCAGCGCGCGATCGATGGTGTAGTCGTCCTGGTGGTGGGCGACGAGGTCCCGCAGCACCGCCACGGACGCGGCCTCGTCGAGCGTCAGCACGGCGGCCGCCACGCGCGCCGGGTCCGACCCGGGCGGCAGCGCCTCGACGGCGCCGCCGCTCCGCAGCGCGTCGGTGTGGCCCGCGTGCTCGTACTCGGCCGTCAGCCGCGCCAGCCACTCCGCCGGCGGCGCCCAACCGTCCGCCGAGCCGGAGCCGGAGCCGGAGCCGGCCCCCGTAGACACCGTCGGCGACACCGCCTGGGTCTTTTCGGCGACGACGCCGGCCTTCGCCGCAGGCGGCGGCGTCGGCGAGTTGACGCTGATCCGGGAGTGCGACTTCTCGGGATCCATGGTGGTAGGGAAAAGGGGGGAGAGCGATAGAGATGAGAGTCTCTATGCAGACATTGACCAGACAGCTGGCTTGGCTGTGAGAGAGGACCAGTCACCAAGGTGTGTGTGGAAGGTGGTGTGTAAGTGAAGCCGTGCCCGGGGCAACCTCACTTTATCAACATTCCCCTTCGAGAACAACGACCTCTTACCCCACCACTTCCTTTCTCAACGTTGCCCCCGGAACCCCTCACTTCCAACAACGCTACCCCGGATTGAACCGGGGGGCAAACAGATTGAAGCCGCTCGAGGGGGCAAACAGATTAAACCCTTTCCTGTCAAAGATGCGCGATAACCAATCTGCGGGCAGCGGTACGTAACCATGCTACCATGGCCTTGGTGCGGGGGTCCACGATGTAACCCTGCCATTCAAGGATAGGTGATAGCTGGTGATAGGACGGTGATAAACATCGCAGTGGTGGCCCTTGGGGTGGCCGTCTGCCGGTTGGCTGCAGTGGGCAGGGCGCTTGGTACCGATATCTCGAGCCGAGCTGGAGCTGGGAGGAAGGGGGCTTCGAGGGTGTGTGAAGCTGATCACCGACTCCCGTCTCTCCCTGGGCTGGGCCTTTGGGTGATACGACATGCGGGGCCTCCTATCATCGAGAGTATGGGCAGTTGGCTCTAGACCACGTTGACCTGGCGAGATAGATACGGAAGAGATCATCCCCAGTGGCGCACATGACGATACGTGCACATGGTGGCATGCTCTAACCAATGTTTGTTGGCTTCCCGGGCCTCTGGTCATACCCGGCACTTGTGGTCGTGTCTGCGCCGTATCCAGGACCTGTAATAACGTCAATAGGTAGCCGGATGCAGGGTCGCCGGTTGGCAGATCCCATCCCCAGCTTCGATCACCATAGCAGGCTCGGGTATAGGTGGTATCAGTATACCGAGCCCTCGGCTGGCCCTTCCGAGCTGTGCTACGCTCTCCGCCACTTCGAGATGGGGCTACCAGGAGGTACGGGGCGCCGCTGACGGTCCTTTATCTTGTTCTCCGTACATATCGCCGAGGCATATCGTACATATGTGTCTAGGTATGTAAGACATGCTCAACATCTTGTCCCGAAGCGGCCCATGATCACCATCTTGCGTCGGGAGCTTCCTGCCTTGCTCGGCCTAGGTATCCGGTAGATCATCAGGTAAAGAACACTGCCCGTCCCCCCGTCACCCCGTCCTTCCCGCCTTCACTCTCACGCTCACCCTGGCCCCTCACGGCGGCACCTCCTCGCCCTTCCAGTCCCAGCACCTCCCGCGCTGCTTCAGCGTCCGCGACGCCAACACCTCCAACAGCCGCTCGGCCGCGAAATCCGCGCTGAACAGCTGGCCCGTGGGCACGCGGTCCCAGAACTCGCGGCTCAGCCCCGTGCGCACCGTGCCCGGGTGGTAGGCGACGGCCATCGCGCCCCCTTCCCCACGACCTTCTCCTTCTTCAGTCTCGTCGCGACGCGAAGAAGAAGAAGAAGAGGGGGAGGAGGAGGAACGCGCAGCCAGGTGCAGGTCAAACGTGCGCGTCAGGCTGTTGACCGCCGCCTTGGACGCCCGGTAGCTGTACCACCCGCCGAGCCGGTTGTCGGTGGTGGAGCCGACGCGCGCCGACGCCGTGAGCCACGTCGCGTGCCGCGGTAGCGTGAGCGTCGGCAACGTGCCGGCCGGGTCCGCTTCCGGGTCCGATGACGCCGTCGTTGTTTGAGGAGTAGACGACGATGACGCGGGAGAGGAGGAGGAGGAGAAGGATGCCCCCGATGGTGATGATGATGATGATGATGATGATGATGGAGACCGCCGCCGCGGCAGCAGGAACCGCTCGAACCACTTCATCAGCAGCAGCGGGCCGAGCGCGTTAACGGCGAAGGTCTCCCGCGCCGCGGCCGCGTCGACCCGCGCGGGGCTCTTCTCCGGGTGCAGCACGCCCGCCAGCGCCAGCGCCACGCTGGAATAGGGGGTAGGCCTCAGTCAGCCGGAAGTTGTGAGATGTAAGACGGTATACTCAAGTCGGTAATAGCAAATGGCAGATAAGGTACAGTATGCTTCGCGCTTTGTCTTCCTGTCTTTCGGAGCAGAACCCTTGGGACAGGCCGACCGCGTTCGTCTGCCAAGAGGGGGGTGGGGGCCAAGAAAGGGGGAAAGGAAAGACGTGACAGTCAAGAAGCAGCAGGGGCACACTAACTGCAGATGATGCGTCTCGGGCGGGAAGAGCTCTGCTGCGCGCACGGCGGCGGCCTCGAGCGACGCCTCGTCGGTGACGTCGGCGCGCACGACGTGCAGGCGCGGGCCGTGTTCTTCGACGTCGCAGCCGGGCGCGTCCACTGCCACAACTCAAGGAATTAGTGATTACTTTTCCCTTGATCGGGTAAATGTTCTTTCTTCTTCTATGGCTATTGATTCCGTGGATATTGATGTTGGGAGCAATATCTCGAGAGTAGGCAGAATTGTTGAAAGGGGGAAAGGAGAAGGAAGTGATTCCTGGCTAGGGTGGTGGAAGCTCACGGAGATCGGCCTTCACGGCAGCCGTGTCGGCGGTGCGCGCCGTCGCCAGCACCGGCAGGTTCGTCGCGCGCAGCAGACGCCGGGCCACCGCCTGGCCCAGGCCGCGGCTGCACGGGCTGACAAGGATCCAGGGGCTGGACATCTTGTAAGGGTCGGATTCAGTGTGCGACTTGCAGGTGAGGCAAGGGGACCTTGGCTGGCAAATCGGCGGTTGCGATTGTAAATGCTCAGTTTGTAAGTTGGGCAGAAGAAGCTGGTGCGCTGATCGGCTGGTCCGGGTAATCAATTCTAGGGAGATTCCATGATTCATTACTAGTCTCGAAATTTGACGGCGCAAATCCTCGTTTTCCGCCTCGCGCGTCTAAAAGGACGTCAGGGTCTGCGAATGTTTTGCTAGTAGTAGTAGTGGCTTGTCACCTCTGGTTAGACTTGTTCGACTAACTCGTAAGTTATGTCCTCAACTCCATTCATTAGGTACAATCTCCCGTACTTCGAGCAGTTGGCTACACTCAACTGCCGATAAGCCTGCCAGCCAGTGAATAGGTCTTGCAGGCACCAGCCAGTAAGTTATCACGCCCATGTATCATAGCTTCGCTCCATACTCACGGTTAATAAAGTCTTAGCCTATAGTTACATTGTTCAACGCCAGCAACCTGACAGCCTACCACACGCCAAGCTAGGTACCTAAAGGGTTTACTAGTGGACAAGTGGAACCGAGAGCCCATATTCGAATCATACCTCATGGTAAGTCAAGTTGCAAATTGCAAGAGGGTGCTGACTCAATCCATCAGATGCTGGTATTGGTACAATACAGGCAATCTGACAGGTGGAAGCTCTGCTGTAGGTTTTGTACCGTGGCGCAGGCCTTTTGACTCATATGGTGCATTTCCTGATAGTCGACCGCTAGCTTCTGCATGTTTTGGATGAGATGGAAGGATGGGATGTTGAGTGATCGCAGCCAAAAGATATCTATCGGGAGTGTCATTGCTGATCCGAAGTGAAATACGTCTTGCTCGAAATTCACATTTGTCGCAGAAAATATAAGCGCTAATGATGCTACGGCTGTACTAAGCCTTGGCCTTGGCTTTTGCCGTGATAACATTGATCATCAACGAGGGATGTGCTATAAACTCTCCGTCATCCCGTGCAGCATCATCGCAGCAGACTGGATGGCCAACAGGATACTGGTGGTCTGACCAATTCTGTGGCCATTTCTCCCTAGACGTAGGACGATCGGGAACGTCTAGCGTGCATGTTGGATAGCCAATCTGAGTCGTTGTATCACACGCACCAGCCGGTGTACAGACTCCCGAGGAAGTCCGAAAAACCTTCTCAGACATGAATTGGTTGTGGACGGTGTCGAAACAGACATAGAACCCAAGGTGACAGTGTAACATCTTTCCGGGTAGAGAGCACCCCAATTTTCTACGCCGCCTTCTCCGAGGACTGTGTATCTATCCGCAGTCCAGTTGATCCTCGGAAAGTCATTGGGGCCATGAGGTAAGTTAGTGTCTAAAACCCAACTTCGACTGTCGGTGAAATTCCCAAACTATAAGTTAAAGTTCCCTCTGGCAGCTGTCCGAAATCGTGAAACACGCTTAGAGGTTGTTCTTATCATTCTTGAAAGGTGTCTGAGATCTGAGATACCTCGGCTGGCTCTCGGGGCTCCAGTTACTGCTGTTCCTGCTCGGCCATCCTGGCGGAAACAACCCTCGTGTATGCAAACCCAGAGAACTCATGGCTCGGACTCAGCATTAGGTCGGGAACTATTCGACGAGTAGCTATAGTAGTTGTCAGAGAGGCGTTTATTTACATGTTCACATATAGGAAAATGATAAAAGCAGATAGACGAGCAGGCTTCTTGCAACCTCGAGCGTAGGGTGCCAAGTCCGACGATTGGCCCACTTGCCCATCTTCTTGTATCGATGAAGACTGGGTCTTCTCAGTACGTGGTCTTGGGGTAGGCGGCGGTGAAACGCATTGAGTGGCGGCAAGTATATCGAAATATCCAGGTAGGGTCGGATCCAGGGCTTGCTTGAATTTGATCGCGGTGTAGGAAGCGCGTGTTTGCACTTGTGCAGAGACAAAATTGTGTGAGACCAGAAATTGGCAGTGTACCCAACGATGATGGAGTTGGTGTGCCCGCCGCGGTCCTTGAAGTAAGGAGAGAAAGGCGAGCAGAGGAGATGGGGAAATACAGGAAGGTACGGCGCAGCTATCCTAAGTAGTGTATTGCCTGGGAGACCAACCAAATGGAATTCCCGATGAAAATAGATTTATCAGTTAATCGTTAAATGCATTAAAGTGCCTGTTGAGTTGTGAGTAGTACTCTGGTATAAGTATTACTTGCCCAGTCGCAAAGGAAGGAACGATCTACAGATGGCCACGGACTGGGAGATGCACCCAAGTACACCAGCAACTAAAATAGGAGTGATCCCACCCATTGCAGTTCTCCTAAGGGGTAAACAGAAGACAAGATGAATCATTTACTAATCACTCATAGGTTAGAATCATTAGAGATAGACGAGTCTGTTTTGACTCGCACCTAGCAACCGCTTTTTTCTTTCTCCTAAATGACATGACACGTCCCAATGCTTTCATGGTTTGTGATAGCAATGAAGACACCTGGAGTATACACCTACCTACGGATATGTAATTGTCTGTCCAGTAGGCGATTTTCTCATTTTTGGTCCCTTCATATAGGTAGAACTAGAAGGTAGCCAGCAGCTGCTCACACCCCTTATAAAGCCTCACGATGATATGGACACGAAATAGATGGCTTCACTATAGCTAGCAAGCGGGTGTCTGTGAATCTGAAGTTCGAGTTGGATTGGGGATGATTACGTGCATTCAGCTACCGGTTGCAAATATACACAAAAATTAACTTGTCCTTCTACTAACATGACATCTAATGGCAATCCGCAACAGCATTTAGCGAATGTATTCGGACTATGTGCTGTCACCCAGTGAAGTGCATTGTTACGCTGTGAGTTACCTACACTTTCGTGATCTAAGTCCAGAAACATCGGCCTTGATTAATTGTGCATGGGCTCACTTATCGTCAAGAAAGACACAAAAGAAAGACATGACTCTACAGATTTGGATAACTTACCATGGTGAGGCTATCTTCTCGATAATAAAATTGTCTCAAGCGAGGCCTGTCGTACTGAGTCACCTGTGCAAGTATCAGACGATGGCAGTCTAGAATGGCTCGCTTCAGCCTACGTGCATGGCGCAATTTTCGTGTTATCCACAGCCACAGAATTGCGTGCTCACCACTCCAATGTTCGCCGCTCGCCCCTGCAAGCTCGCCATACCGTACCATCCCTTTTAACGCCCTCTTGGGCTTCCGCACCAAGAGGTGTCGCAGCCCTCGGACTGTCCCCTCAACCCAGTTTCCCTCGGGTCCTCACCCTAATAATTCCAGTCCCTCGCCTCGGGACTCCACGATCGTTAACCAGCCCATCCCGCCCCCGCGTTCTCTCCCTTCCCCATAATAGTCAAGGCACAACCACCATGGCCCTGATACTGATCCTCCTCAGTATGGCCATCGCCGCGACCGCGATGCCCATGCCCGTGCCCATGTCCGCCGCCAAGGGAGCGCTGCCGGTGGAGCTGTCGTCGCTGTCGCAGCACCTGCACAGGATCCGCGGGGCGCGCGACGTCTCCGCCGAGGCCGACGACCAGCTCGCCTTCGTCTTCCTCGTCCTCGCCTTCGTGCTGGGCGGCGCGCTGGTCACCAACCTGGTCATCTTCGCGCTGGTGTACGTCGGCAACGCGCTGCTGCAGCGGTACCACTACCACGTCGAGGGGTCCAGTGGGCCCGCCTCCGGCTCCGGTCACAGTCACCGCCACTTTCGCTTCCTCGAGGTCATCGTCAGCGACCGGTCCCCGCTGGGGAGGTTCTGGCGGTACGCGGCCAGCTCGAGCTTCGCGAGCCTCGACCTCCGACTCCACGAGTACGTGCTCAGCTTGCAGGTGCTGAGTGCCGCCGCCGCCGGATACGAGCCTACTACGACAGAGGACAGCAGCGAAGCCACAGCAGGACGCGGTGCGTGGAGGATAGGAAGTCGGGATAATGTGAGCTACACTGGGTGTTGTGCCCCCGGAGGCTGCCAGACCAAGACGCTGACCAAAGCAGGTCGAAATGAGCCATGGTGTCACCGGTCCAATTTCCCGCGCCAGCACACCAAAGCCCGACCTGGTCGGCCCGGGACCGGGCGAAGAGGGCATCGCCATTCACATTCCGGCGGACCTAGACGAGAAGATACCCAAGGCTGAGACTTAAATCGCGATGGTTCGTGTTACTACATACGCGTGTGCGTTGGAGGAGCCAGAGCGGGCTGGGGAGCTGGGCGTGTCTTCCGTGCAAAGGGTTGAGATCGAGGGACTAATGTCAGGCCTGGTAGTCAGAGGCTCCGGAGGGAACTTCTGGCGCAGGATTTAATGTGTGGGAAGGGCGCGAGCAGCTACCTCACCTTACCTAGACATCTTGGTCTATCTGTTAGGCAAGGCGCAGGAGCAGACTGGCCGCCCTCTTGAACCGATGGCTGGATAAGGGGAATCCTCAGCTCGGGGCGACTCTAACAGACGCGGGTAAAACACGAGACTTCACTCTCTGACGCCATCTTCTACCTTACTATCTACCTACGTGTGCCAAGGTGATGGGGAGCTCGTGCCGACTTGGTGGCCACCTCGAGGAAGACGAAGCACAGGTCGGCTGCTCGTGGTAACGTGCCGCTATCATATCGTTCACCTGCATACACACAGACACACACACAACTACCAAAACCTACGCGCCTGCGCGCCTAACGCTGGCTAAGGCACGAACGACCTCGTCCTCGTCCCGCCTAGACCGCCACGCCCGCTGCTGGGCGTAGTCCGGCCTGCCTGCAAGGCCAATCACACCTTTCTGATCAAATGTCGCACCTTGGCTAGAACAATTGCCTACAGACGAGGTACTATTGAAAAAAAAAGGAAATCGCCGGCAAGGATCTGCTTGCGAGGCTCCGGAAAGGAGACTCGACTCTTCCGCTCGGGCAGTAGGCGTGGGGGGTGGCTGAGTTCCCGCGTCGTTGACGTGACTGACAACTGTGAAGCATGGTCCAATCCGAGGTCCAATCTGGTCCAATTGACTAAGGTGTCGGGGCTGGGGAGGGATCGACGGCTAGAGCTTCCGGGGGTAAAGGGGATAGGGGGAAGTGGGGGAGAGAGATCGGGAGAAGGCGAGACCTGAGTCTATCGTTTACATAGATTGCGTGCGTCGCAGCGCGGGTAGACGTGCGAATCCCACGAATCCCATCTGCGGGATTCACGCACGTAATGGCCGTACAGCCAATGAAGATGGCGCGGTCAAGGCGCCTCTTGCCGTCGTAGCATTACATACTGATTCAGGTACGACGGCACTGATGTGATGGCTTCTCGCCGCCGACGACGATGACATGGGACAGCTCTGCACCTATGGACAGACAACCTTCGAAGCCATGCAGATATTGTAGTCCGACATAACGCAGGATGCCTCCTCTGAATCACCTTGACCGCGCTCCCGCGTCTGCATTCTGAACAAGTCTAAATTTGCCAGATGCGAGTATGGTTACCTAGGAAGTATTATTCGGTGACGATAATACGAGTGGCATGGCGCGATGCTGACAGACTAGGAACGATCGGCGTTCCATTGGTTCACAGCTGATGGCCCTTCTGATGGCTCTATGTATGCAGCTCGTCTTGGGCATTGGCAATGGCATCACGGGCCACGCCAAGATACCTTAGGTACCTCCTATCTTATTTGCACACGGCAGAAAGTACGCCAGGTGTGATACTCTTAAACGTACTCCGTAGACTCGCCAGAGTCCTTTTAAAACACAAGCCTAGTTCTGATAATTAGTAGAGTTGCCGGGCACCTGGCCTGGCTGACGGGTTGGCCTCTTACCGTAGACAATAGGGATCCCGCGAGTAACCCGCCAGCAAAGTGTCTGCCATGTAGAACCGACTTCATCTACCCACTCAACCAGCGAAAACCTTCCGCCGTTCCAGGACCTGTCCGCGACCAACAAGTTGTCATTAGGGGGTATCTCAACGAGAACAAAAACAGATCACATATTCAGCAGGCCGCCCAGGTCTTTCTCCATGGCCTTCAGCCTCTCCTGGAGCTCTCTCTTCTTCCCCTCCAGCTCGCGCACCTCCTCCTCCTCGCGCCTCAAGTCCGCCACGGTGCGGATCTCGTCCTCCTCGGCCGCACCGTCCCCCTCGTCCCCCTCGTCCTCGTCCTCGTCCATCCAGTGGTCCTTCTTGTTCATGCGCCGCAGCGCCTCGGCCTGCTCGGCCACGCGCGCCTCGTAGTGCGCCAGCGTCGCCAGGCTGCTGGCCAGCTGGGCGCGCTGCGCCGGGATGCGCTCCCGCGCCCCCGGCAGCGGGTACACGCCGCACAGCTTCTCGGCGCCGCGCAGCAGCATCTCGACGTCGACGTCGGCCCCCGCGGCGACGTCGTCGTTGTTGTTCCTGCCGCCGCCACCGCCACCGCCACCGCCGACGCGCCGCTCGCTGCGTCGGATCTGCTCGTGCAGGTCGCCGCCCAGCACGGCCGACACGGCCGTGCGCTTGCGCTTCGCGGCCGCGCTGGCGCCGTGTCGGCCGCCGCTACGGCCACGGCCACGGCCGCCCACGTCGTCGTCGCCGCCGGGCCCCGACGGCGGCGGCGGGGCCGTGGTCACCTCGCCCGACGCGACATTGAACACGGTCTGCCGCCTCCGCGGCCGCGAGGGCTGGCCCGTTGGATCCTCCTGGGAGGATGGCGGTTGGGTCGTCGTCTTCGGGGGCGGCGGGACGGAGAAGAGGGCGCGCTCGTGGGCCTCGGTGTCGCGGATCAGTGACGTGATGTCGTCATTGTAGAGGAGCGCGTTGGTGAAGATCTTGGCGGGTGGGAAGCTGCTGCCGCCGTCAGAGAGCGCCAAATCACCACCAAGGCACGGCGGGCTCATGTAGCAGAGTCGCCTCGGAGTCGGGTGACGTACGGGAGACTGTCAATGCCTTGGCATGATATGGCGATCTGCTCGAAATGCGCCGAGAGCAGCGACATGTTCGTCTGCGGGGGTCGAGGGTCGTGAGAGCGCCACGCGCAGTCAGATGCACGATGAAAAGCACCAGCAGATTAAACCAGATCGTACGTTAAGTGCTGAGAATCTAGCTCTCCTATCTTGGTTGGTAGTCACGATCTTGAGGGTGAAGTTGACGCGGCCTTGAAGGTTGTTGCATGGACGCGGGCGCGATCCGGAAAGCCACCCTAGCGCCCACCTAAGCCTCAGAGCCCCGCACTGTGGCTTACCTACCTACCGGTACCAGTCTGAAATAAGGTTATCAAGGTATTTCCACTTCGTCAAGCTCACTGCCTCGGCTCACTGCTCATCATCAATCAATTCTGTTTCGAGTCTGCACGTCATCCCATCTATCCACCCTGCTACGGACTTCAAGGGCATGATCACCAGGATCTACAGAGTATACTCTCGCGGCGCGCAAGTGATAAAAAGAAATACCGAGATGCGCGGTGGGGGGTGTAGTATGCTTACCTCCCATGCGCCGTTGTGCCGGGATGACAGCGCCGGCTCTGTCGTCTTGGTCCGCGCACCAGTTATCTGGGTGGCGCCCATCAATACCGCCTGTTCCGTCTTCTCGCCTTGCGCGTTCTGCATTGCCGACTCGGGCAGGTCAAGAGTGCCCGCCGCGATGTTCCCACGAGGAATTCTAGCGCAGCCGCGCCAAAGGGCCAACATCACGCAACGATCATGTTGCGCAGAAGCGCACTCGGTGCCGCGCACGATCGGAAAGGGGCATTGCTCGAGTGGGTGTTGCACCATCTGACCTCATCGCCCGTCTGCCTCTGCTGCGGTGTATCCAAGTGGACGGCTCGCAGGCCTTTCCTCGTCTCTCCTGCGTGCGGCTGCAGCACAGATCCGTCGATTACTGGACCTCGCTGCTGCTGCTGCCAGGCCCCCTGGCCTTCTCTTCTATTTCCCAATCGCTGCTTGCCACTGCGCCCGCGCCCGCTGTGATACGCTCACGCGCGCAGGCGCGCTATGGCATGTTCTGCCTACGCAGCGCAACAAGAGGTCGGCGGCATGACAACTCACAACTCGTGCCGCCACATCCTGGCTGTGTCTCCAAGCATCCTCGCTTCTTGCTGCTCCTTTCTCCCGTTCTTATTAATGCCTGCCCAGCTGCTCATTGACTGTGATCGAACACATGGAGTGCCAGACATGCCATAACCAGGAGCGCCTGGTATGCTGACGAGTCACGACAGTACCCAATTGCTGCCCAAGAGACTGCGAGATCCCATCCTCTGATCCCATCTTCCGGCACAGGCACAGGCTGTTAGACTGCGAGGAGTGTCAAGGCCCGCTTCCTCCGAACTTGGCTCCGCAATATGGCAGCGCATGGGGACCACTTTCATGCTCACCACTATATTCATTGCTCGCTATAAGTTTCGCTCTGTATCCTCCTGTCCCAATTCGTCGCTCCCCTGCCTCCTCGCGCATGAGCATTATCTTTGCAGCTCGAACTGCAAAAATCTTCTTGACACCTCTCCTGTTTGCGTACCGTGCTCCGTTGAGATTTCAAATCGAGGCACGCAGCCAAGAAAGAGCATTTTGTCCCAGCTTCTCGCTTCGCCATAGGCCGCCGTCCCGGAGCCTGTGTAAAACCAACGGCCGCCCGCCCGTATCACACTCGCATTTTCCAGACCATTCGGCATAAGAATCTGTCGCCTTCTATCCAGTATTCGCCCCGCGAATGCTGACGGGTTCGTGCCGGTGCCCTCGGAGAACCTGCGTCCTTGATTCTGTATAATTCCGGCCCTCGTCTTTATTGTGGTTCCGGCGGTCTTTCGACACCCGTGGAGGAATTGAACGAGACAGTTTCCGGCCACGACCTTTACGACTACCTGCCTGACTCCCAGCAAACTATCATGACAAGTTATCGGGCTCTCCTAACGTCTCCCCGTTGGAGGTTTTTGCTCTGGGTGCTTATACCATAATCTCGTTACCATTGCGATCCGGCCTGTCCGCCAGGGAACCTTTACCCCGCCCTGCCTGATCTGATCGGCTTGATAAGATCGAGGGGCCGGATATTTTATCGTCAAAGGGCGGGAGTGCCCTCTCACCTGGTGAAGTCGACAGCATGCGGTTCGAAACACCTGCTATGGTAGACGTGGCCGGCACGTCTGTCAAGCCTGCCTCACCGCCCGAGACTCCGACCACGGCGTTCCGCAACTCCAGTCCCGCGCCGGCTGTCAGCGTCCACCTGCCGCCAGCACCTCCAGCGCACCGTAAGCAGCAACGGTCGAGAACACAACCCAAGCGTGGGATGCACGACGGCTATAGCCACGGCCCGCACCTAGGGGACGTCTCGCCGCGCTCCTCCTACTCAAGCGAAGGAGAAGCTTCGGACTCGACCAACAGTTCCCCGCAATCGCCCCCATCCGATGTACCTGAACCGTATAAGCGAATAGGGTCACAATTTCAGGCTTCCATCGCAGCCACTACCATCCAGATTGAGCAGGCCAAATTTGTGATCGAAGAATTGAGCGATGATTCATGGGACAGCGACAGCGGAGCCCTGCCCATCCAGCCATCCGGCTTCGAGTATCCCGAATCCGATCGCAGCCGATCCAGATCCCGGCCGCCACCCACCGAAATTGACCCCGCAGTCATGGCCGGGGTCGAGAACCTCAACCCATTTTTCGAAGGCTCGGACGGAGACCTGGACGAGGACGACGAGTTCGCCAGGAGTCTGCGGCAGCTTCAACAGGAGCGTCGCATCCGGCGGATGACGTCCGGAAGCATCACCAAGCGCACCGCGAGCGAGCGGGGCAGCGACTCGGACAAGGAGGACCTATTACCCTATGTATACGAAGGCGCCGAAGGCAGCGGTGGCGGCGGCGGCGGTCTCAGCAGTACCCGTCGCCTACGCCGGAAGGTGGGCGACCGCAACAGCATCCAGCTGACGGGCCCGCTGCCGGACACAATTCAGGAGCTCAGAGAGGAAGACGAGATCATCCTGGACGATGCAGAGCTCTTTGCCCGGGAACTTCCCTACTGGACCTTGATGGACGTCGACTCTGACGAATGAGCGAGCGGGCATACCCGATCGGGAGCGGTCCGTTCTCGTCTAAAATCGGACGCCGGATTGCGAGGAAAATCGCTATATATCCCGGCATCATGGGATGAGCGACTCTGCCCCCACCCACAATCTGACCCGCGTTGCCGGCATCGCAGTTCACAACCTCGCGAAAGGGCATATCAGTCAGCGATGGGTGCCGGCAGAGATATCATGTGCGTTGGAAGTGTGTCTTCAGGGGCAACGGGAGCTCTTTTAGATTTCTTTTGAGGAGGTAGCCTGCACTGAGGCCTCTCGGCGTATACGCAGGATTCGGCACGCACACATAGACGACTGGCTAGGTAGACATGGGTCTGAGAACGGTTGTCCTCCACCTTGGTTCGCAGGCGTGCGCACCTGTAGCGTCCCCGCGGTTTTCTATTTCAACAATACTCCCTAGACTTGGGCTTGGGAAACAGGAGCTAGGTATTCCTGGATGATGACGATGATGACAATGACGACGAATTGTATGCAGATGAGCAATGCCAGGTGTTGGTCGCAGAGAGAATAGGCCCGTGTATTCTTCAGCAAAACTTCAGTCTGGTTTTCGTATGGGATTCTACGCGGATGTGGAAGAAAGCTGGATACATTCCCCTCCTAACCATCTGACTTGCTTCCAAGCGGCCAACAGGGTATGATGGGCGCGGGCTTGGAAGATAATCATTTGGTAGGTAGGTACCTCGACTCTGCAAGCCATGTGGCAATATCATACTGAAATTGGAGAAATCAGACAGGCCTGGGCTGGCACTCCTTTGGCCCTCTGCTGTTGTATACACCGATACTAAGCCATCACGAATGGACTGGCAGAAGACATTCTACCAGGCTTGCAAGGATATATCTTCTGCTCGCAAACGACCAGGACTGGTAATTGCCGCTTCACAATAAGTTGGAAGCGGCCAAGATCCTTTTATGCTCAGTATTGTGTGCTGAGCTGTCCTGAACCGCATTGTTCTGCTTCACTCCTTCTCATGGGTCCGCACAAGACTCAAAAGCAATGGGCCTTCCAGAATTCCATAACTCATCTTTGAACTATTAATCCTACATGTTGAAGCCAGTGAGATTATAAGCAGTCAGAAAGGATGGCCAGTGAACAATATGTAATATACCTCGTTAGGTACCTACTCTTCAATGTAATTCGGCCAGTGATCCAGTGGTGAACTCGGCACAGCATCTGTATGGGCTTCAGCCGCAGAAAGCCACAGCAACCAGCCAAGCTTCAATCGTCAAGCTCTGCCACAGAACCCTTAAAAGAGACCCACTCAAGCAGCCTCCGCAGCCAATGGTGGAGAGTAAGTTAGAGGGGCAGTGATCAAGCCACACTGACGACCCATCTCCGATGTTAACGCCTGGAGCTTGATTCGAAACTGTACCTACGCAGTGTAAAGAGAATATACCTTCTCCCTCCCTCGCCCAGTCTGTATTGGCATTGCCTCTGCCTTGTGATTTCTTCCGGGCTCCATCGTTTGTCGATAACGTCGACCTTCTGTATAGTCGTCCCTTCTACAGCCTGTGCCGACCGACATGAATCAGCCTGGGCAGGGTGGGCCTGCCCCCGGGCAGCAGCAGCAGCAACCGCCGCAGCAACAGGGAGCACGCCTCCTGCGGCCCGAGACAATGCGAACGATTGCGTACCTATCACCCGACGAGCGTGCCAAGTATGAAGAAGGCCTGAGGACGCTGTGGTCCAAGATGGAGTCGAGCGGACCCGATACACCAGATCACCAGGCCGCCAGGGCCAAGATCCAGGACTTCTCGACACGCGTGGTCAATAAGATACGCGCCGTCCAGATGAGACAGGCTGGTCCTCAAGGCCAACAGGGCGGCGCTGGAGCCAGTGGTCAATCACCAGCAACCGCCGCGAGGCCTTCGATGCCAGCCAACCGGCCCCAGGACACTGGGGGTGCCGGCGGCGCTGCAAGTGCTGCAGTGGCCCAAGGAATATCTAGAAACATCCTCGAGCACGTTAGCAAGCTGCCGTGGGCGGCAATTACGGTGCCAAATCAGCACTCCTCCCCCGAACAGTCCCAGAAATGGCTGGCCGAGCTGAAGCAGAAGTACACTCACGCGCTGCGTGTCATGGATGATGCCAAGCAGCGACACACTAAGATTGATGCCATTGTCAAAGAGCGTTCAGAAAAGGGCCAGCCGATACCCCCGGATGAGATGCGGCGCTTTCAGCAGGAGAAGGTGCAGGCCAAAGCCCAATACGGCGAGGCCGACAACCTGGTCAAGAGCGTCCGGACTCAGATGGCGCGGAACAGCAGCAACGCGGGAAGCGTCGGTCAGGGCCAAAATAACGCGCACGCGGCGCGCTCACAGCCGATGCAGCCGCAGAACTCTGGCGGCGCCGCGTCGATGCAGGCTGCCACTGCGTCGGTAAACGCTGCCATGGATGCGGCCAAAAGCCAGCAGATTGCTGCTGCCAACAATCGAGCTGCCAACGCTGGAGGGCAGCCACAGCAGCTGCAACCGCAGACGCCCGCAACCCCGGCCACGCCGTCTTCCAACGCTCCCGGTCCGCAGGCCCACGCTGCTCCGACCCAGCAACAAACGCAGATCAAGACCGAGCCCGGCACTGCTGGCCTCCACCACCCGCCTCCCGTCAACACCGCCCTGGCTGCCGCGTCCAGCGCCAACATGCCCTCTGCCGGCACGCCCACGCCGCACTCGGCCCGCATTCAGACGCCACAATCAGCCCAACAACCCGTCGCCGCGCAGGTGCGCCCGCTCACTCACGCCGCCGCGGTCAACCGCGCCAACTCATCGACCAACATTACCGGTCATCCCGGTCAGCCTATCGGCGGCCCGTCTGCCGGTGTCACCACCACCCCCGGGTCTGGAGGCCTGATGGGCAGCGGACCTCAGCCCCACTCGCACGCGCATCCGCAGCCGACCTCCGCGACCTCCGCCCTCACGTCCAAGATGCCCATCCCCCAGAAGGTGCCTGAGAACTCGCAGAAGGTGCCCCAGGCCGTCAGCCTCGGGGGCGGTAACGTCCCCGGCCGGCCCACCCTCGGGGCCGGCACGGGCACCGGAGGCGTCATGAACCAGCCCGTCATCACGAAGATGGCAGTTCCCCACTTCGACACCGAGGGCGACCACGTCCTGTCCAAGAAGAAGCTCGACGAGCTCGTCCGCCAGGTTTGCGGTGGCGGATCCCCCGGCGCTGACGGCAACTACCTCACGCCCGATGTCGAGGAGGTAAGTAAACGCGGTGTTGACTACCTATCTAACTACCTGATGCACTTGCATGCTCCCTTCCTTTCCTTGTGGTATACAACTGCTGACTCTGACTCTTCTTGTTCCTAGTCCGTCCTCAACGTGGCGGACAACTTCCTGGACCACGTGCTGCACACGGCGTGCCGGCTGGCTAAGGAGCGAGGAAGCAAGGTGCTGGAGATCCGCGACATTCAGCTCGTGCTCGAGCGCGTCTACAACATCCGCATCCCGGGCTACACGACGGACGAGCTGCGCACGGTGCGCAAGGTCCAGCCCTCCCCGAGCTGGATCGCCAAGATGAGCGCCATCCAGGCTGCCAAGGTCACGTCGAGCAAGGACGACAAGTAGGAAAAGCCGTCCCACTCGATGTTTTCGGGCAGGAGCGGCGGCCGGAAGCGCCGTCGCGACGAGACCGGGGCTGCTGCTACCGCTGCTGCCGGAGAGCAGGCCGCGAATGCAAAGGTCAGGAAGACTGCGGATTGAGAGAGAGCTCCACGGAGGTAGCAGACAGCCGTCGGTTCATCGCGTACCTGACTAGGTACTTAAGGTAGTCACCGGTCATGACTGGAAGCAGGCGTTTGCTTCTCTCAGACCACGGTATCATGCCTTCCGCAAATGTTTTACCAGGTGGCACCTGGTTCGATAGGCCGGCGTTAAGGGGGGCTTTCATCGGAAACGGGGGTCTCTGTCGGCACGATACCACGCGATTGCAGTTAATTCACAAGAAGTCTATAAACATGGCCACCGCCGCCACATACTGATTTCGTGATACGTGATGATTCTGTTTCCCTCGCCCGGCTGGTCTCCTCGTCCGAGCTCAAAACGCCCGGGCTGGAACAACAAATACTTGCCTCCCTGCTCGACTTGCAGTTAACCTGCTGGATACAGGCTACTACTCGCAACCAGGTTAGGGAACAATCTCTACTGTATAGCGGTCAGACGGGTACTAGCAGTGACTGTCATTGAGGGTTCCTGAGTTATAGTATCAACCTGTCCGAGGAGATCTGGTGTCGTGTGATTCTGTTTCAACTTGCACCTGTGCTGTCTTTGAGTCGTCGTAAAGCGGGATTGGTATCGGCATAGAACGATTACATAACGCAGGCATTTTCAGGCACCGACTCGCAAACGTCACTTGAGCGTGTGCTGCGCTGGCATGGCTGCTGCAGCGCGCCGCGGTACTTGGCATGATAAGCAAAGTACATCAATCAGCCGCGATAGAGGCAGCTGTCCACGGCAGAGCACATTGTCAAATTATGTACTCAATAGTTCAAGCTGAGTACCGCTTTCATCTCCACCCCGCTAGCGCGACCCGGGCGGGTCGATTCAGCACGCTGCCAGCTGGAGCCGCTCAGGCCAGGGCTGTTCCGGACTTTGACCAGAGCTCCCCAATGCTTGACTGCTTGTTTGCATCACCTTCTGACCACACCCATCATCCTTCCACCATCCTCCCTTCCATTTCCATCTCACTACAGTAATCATCAACAGCAACACCACACCCGCCGGCGTCGCCTGCTGCTCCAGTCGTCTCGCCTAGTGCCGCGCCCGACCGGCACTCTTTCTCCGTCTTTGTTGTATTCTAGTTTTCCCGTCTGATCGGGCGGGTCCACTGCCTTCCAGAGCATCACAGCCTACCGGATCTCTGCAGCGTCTTCCACGGCGCACTCTCCGCGAATTCTATCTTACGGGCCCCTACTCCGCTCGTCGGTCCCGCAGAAACGGCGCCTCGGCCATAGACGGCGTCCAGACTGCTCGTCGTCCATTCCCTCTGCATCCGCAACCACACGCCCCATCGTGTCCTCTCGCTCCAGCCGATATGCCGGGCAAGACGCCTCATTCTAACGGCAACGAGCCGGTCGAGAACGGAATCCGGAACAACCAGGATGTCGACATGACGGACGAGAAGTCTTCGATGAAGGGCAAGGGCAAGAAGGGTGCCAAGGAGGGCGAAGATATGACTGTCGTTGTTCCCCCGTCTAAGAACCCAAAGCAGTCCTCGCAGCCGCCGCCCGCCGATGCTGAAGGAGATGTGGCCATGGGTGACTCGGATAAGGTCGAGGATCTTGAGGTCAAGGTCGACCCTGTCACACAGACCATCACAGGTATGTCGACGGCGTTTGCTGACTTTGCCATGTCGGCTCCGGCCATCTAATACTTCTGCGGTAGACATCAAGAGCAATTTCGCCCTGCTCGACCGCGCCGTAACTCTATTCGACTCCAGATTCACATTACGCGCTCTGCGCTCGATCTCATCCCTCCGCAAACGCCTCACGCCCGAGGTTCTGGCCCAGACCATCGCCGAGACCTTCTCACCCTCTAGCCCCTCCGCGAGCGTCGCCAAGCAGCTCCTGGCGGCGATCGGCAAGGAGGATGTGCCTCTCGGCCGCCAGTCCAGCTCCGAGATGGAGGTCGACAGCGAGTCCAAGGCACCCGCTAGGAATGGAAACAAGAAGGAGAACAAGGACATGATCCCCGAGGTCGATATCTTCCTGAGCATCCTTATCCAAGTCTACATGTTCGACTCGAAGCAGTACCAGCGAGGTGCCGAATTTTCCAAGTACCTCTCCGAGCGTATCCACGCGCTCAACCGGAGGACGCTAGACTCCCTCTCTGCCAAGGCCTATTTCTATTACTCTCTCTTCTGCGAGCAGCTGTCTCCCCTGCCCCCGTCGCCTCAGTCGGCCCTCGTGGCAATCCGTCCCACCCTTCTGACTGCCCTCCGCACTGCGGTCCTGCGGAAAGACATCGATACTCAGGCCTCAGTCATCGTGCTCCTCCTCCGGAACTATCTCTTGACGTCACACATCTCGCAGGCCGATCTCCTCGTCTCCCACACGCAGTTCCCGGACAATGCTGCGAATACGCAGGTCGCGCGCTTTCTGTACTATCTCGGTCGCATCCGTGCGATCCAGCTGCGTTACACGGAAGCCCACGAACATCTGACGGCCGCGACCCGCAAGTCCCCTGCGAGCAATTGCGCTCTCGGCTTCTCCCTGTCTGCTACCAAGCTCCTCCTCGTCGTTGAACTCCTAATGGGCGACATCCCCGAGCGCGCCACGTTCCGCGTCACCAATATGGAGCAGGCTCTGCACCCCTACTTCCTGCTTGTCCAGGCTGTGCGGGTGGGCAACCTGGAGGACTTCGAGGCTACTATTTCCGAGCACGCCAGCACCTTCCGCAAGGACAATACGTACTCGCTCATCCTGCGTCTGCGCCAGAACGTCATCAAGACGGGCATCCGCATGATGAGCTTGAGCTACAGCCGCATCTCTCTGCGGGACATCTGCATCCGGCTGCACTTGGGTAGCGAAGAGAGCGCCGAGTACATCGTGGCCAAAGCCATCCGCGACGGGGTTATTGAGGCAACTCTGGACCGGGAGCATGGCTTCATGAAGAGCAAGGAGGTAGGCGACGTGTACGCCACGCGGGAACCGGGGGAGGCCTTCCACGACCGCATCAGGGCCTGTCTCACTCTGCACGATGAGAGTGTCAAGGTATGTTTAGCGACCCCAGAGGCTTATATTCTGTTCGCTGCAGATGGTGACTGACACGCGGTTTACACAGGCCATGCGCTTCCCTATGAACCAGCATCGGCTGGAGCTCAAGAACGCCCAGGAAGCACGTGAGCGCGAGCGCGAGATGGCCAAGGAGATACAAGAGGGCGACCTGGACGAGGACGACATGGGTGGGGACTTCGAGGGCTTGTAAAGTATGGAACCCGGGTGTATTAGGAATCGGTGGTCTTCTCTCGCGGCGCTATCGCTGCCAGCTTGGGGTCTTGCTTGCACGGCGCAGGTGGGGAGCGGCGTCGGCGAAGCTCTATCCCCTACTCGGTCGGCCAAGGATCGACCGCCAGAAAGGCTGGCTGCCTGCCTGGTGCCGCAGTCACGGCACACACAATACATCATCGTTGGCCCACGTGTACTAGGTAGATACGATACGGCAGAAGAGACTTTACTGGGCAAGGGCGGTTCTGTAGGTATGGATGAACGGGTGTGTGTAGCGGTGCGGCGGGGGCGGCTTCGATGCTTCGGGTGCGCGTTTCTGGGCAGGCAACCCAGTCGTCGTCGTCATGCCAGGGACCGCCATCCCGACTACCGTTGTTGTGTTGTTATTATAATTTTCTCGATGTAGTTGCACCCGCTGCTGCGGAGATGCAAGCTGCGCTTTTCCTACTGCCTTAGACCTACTGTGCTGTGTTGCGTGTCTGAGTGGGCGGCTGGCTGGCGGGCTGGCTAATCTGAAGGCATCAGGATAATTGATTGCTGCTGGGGGTATCACGTGTGATAGAGGTATTGTTAGTGGATCAAAGGATACAAAGTGCAGACCGGGTTCATTAGGTGATGCGTATTACGTAAGTAAGTCAGCGTCGAGCTCCCCTCCACCTCAGCCTTGAAGCTTCAAACGGACAGAGCTGCTCACCTTATTATTGTTGGCAACAGGGCCCTCATCGACTCAGGATAGCTTCCTCTGTATAGCCACAATGTCAAGATGCCTCCCCAAAAGCGTAAAAGAACCCACGAGCCTGTCGAAGGACCAGACGCGCAGCCCCAAGACCTGCGCCGTACCACGCGACAGCGCCGAGTAGCAGCGGCAGCAGCTGAGCCCTCCTCTCCAGCCGAGCCCGAACCCGAGTACCAATTGAGGAGCGGACGTCCACGACGCGCCGGTAGCACGCTGGACAAGGCCCCGGCGGCGACAGCGGCGGCTGCTGAGCCGCAGGCGGCTCCTCGGGGCAGAAACAGCGACGCGACGAAGTACAAGGCCGACAGCAGCAGCGGCGGTGTCTCTGCCTCCTCGGGCGCGCAAGTTCTTCCCAGACAGACGAGGGCCACGAGACATACTACTACGACGGCTGTCTTTGCTGTGTCTGTGGCTGCTGCGGAATCTGCGGGCACGGGGAGTTCGAGTAGCACGAAAGAGAATACGGCCCCGAGCCCGAGGCCGCGTGGGCCGCTGAAAGCGAGGAAGCCAAGGACTGCTGCTGCTGCCGGGTCGCATACGAGTGGTGGTGTCCTGCGCGATGTCCAGCAGCAGCAGCGGCGGCTGGTCGAAGAACATCCTCTGCCACCATCGGCTTCGAATACATCCATCACCCTATCCCGATCACCGAAACAATTGCAGAAGTCGAAGCCGGCACCGAAAGAGGATGTTTTTGGACCAAACGCCAACAATAGCACCACGATCGCCGCCATTGCTGCCACGTCTTCGAAAGCCCCCGCGAAAACGCGACGCACTTCCACTGCGGCGACGGTATCAAACCGAAACAAGGGCGCCGAGCTCCCGCCTCCGCCCCCACCGACGACGACGACGGCGACGACGACGACGCCACGCGCGGACCGCAACATCGACAAGGTCGTGCTGGGCGACCTCTGCTTCAGGACGTGGTACCCGAGCTACTACGCCAAGGAGGTGCTGGGCGACGTCGCGGCATCGGGAGGTATCAACGGCCACAACAACAACAACAACAACAGAGACAGCGCCGCCGGCCACGGGGCCGCCAAGATCGGGGGCGGCAAGCGCGAGCCGCCCGTGCTGGACCGGCTGTACGTCTGCCCGTGCTGCTTCAAGTACAGCCGCGAGCTGGTGCCGTGGCGCGGCCACGTCCGCGTCTGCGAGGACGAGGACAGGGGCTCCGGCGTGCCGGGACGGAAGATCTACGTGCACCCCCGCCGGGGGCTGCACCCGGACAGCGCGGCGGGGAGGCCCGATGGCGGCGAACAACAACGGCAGCAGCAATACGCACAGGTCCCGGCTCGGTCAGGTGCGGGCGTGGGCGGGCGCGCAGCAGACTCTGCGGCCCGGAATCACAACGCCGTGGAGGATGCGGTGGGCGGGGCACAGGAGCAGGGGGAGTGGTCCGTTTGGGAGGTGGACGGGGAGAAGGAGACGGTGAGTAGCCGGCACATCTTCTTACTTCTCTTCTCTCCTCTTCTTTACTTCCCTTTCCTGTTCGGTTGTGCATGGATACATACCGCGTGCAAGCGAGGTCCTTATTGGCTGGCTGACTGATTGGCTGCCCGGAACTGACCTTGTCTTCTGCCTCATAAACAGCTGTTCTGCCAGAACCTCTCGCTGTTCGCGAAGCTCTTCCTCGACAACAAATCCGTCTTCTTCGACGTCATGAGCTTCAACTACTTCCTGCTGGTCTACACGCCCGCAGCGGCGTTGATGACGAAGAGTACGAGTACGACTACGACAACAGCAGCAGCAGCAGAGGCGGCAGAAGAAGCGGCGCACGCCGCCCCGCCGCCGGCAGCGATGCCGGAGGAGCAGCAGCAGCAGCAGCAGCAGCAGCAGCGTGGGCGCGGCGCCGCCGCCGCCGCCGCACGACGGCCGCAGATCGTCGGCTTCTTCTCCAAGGAGAAGATGTCGTGGGACAACAACAACCTGGCCTGCATCCTGGTCTTCCCGCCCTGGCAGCGCAAGGGGCTGGGCGCGCTGCTGATGGGCGTCAGCTACGAGCTCGCGCGCCGCGAGGGCCTGCTCGGCGGGCCCGAGAAGCCCATCTCGGAACTCGGCCGCCGCGGGTACCGCCGCTACTGGGCCGCCGAGGTCGCGAGGTGGCTGCTCGGGGCGCGGCGCGGGCAGCGGCGGGGACGGGGACGGCCCGGGGGGCGGCCCGGGGGACAGCGCGGGGGGCAGCGCGGGGGAAGGGGAAAGGGGACGGAGGAGGAGGAGGAGAGAGAGGAGAAGGTGGAGATGGCGGGGGAGGATGGGGAGGAATATGAAGAGGAGAAGCAGCAACAGGAAGAGGAGGAGTTGGGAGAGGAGGACAAAGACGTCGAGATGGGCGGCGTAGACGTGCGACCGCCTGACGGGGATTCGGACGTCGAGATGGTGGCAGAGGAAGCCGAGGAGATCATCGTGAGAAGGGGAGCTAGAAGAAATCTCGGGACGGAGAAAGTGGGTCAAAGGGAGGAAGAGGGAGAAGAAGAGGAAGACGAAGATGAGGTAGCCGAAGAGAACGATGACGACGACGACGACGAAAATTCGGCCCTCATCCCCTCTACCACCACCACCACAACCACCACCGTCGAGCGCTGCTCCGCCGGCACGTGGATCGCGCCCGAGGACTGCCTCACCGTGCTCCGCGAGATGGGCGTCGTCGTCGTCGTCGACGAGGAGAAGGAGGAGGAGGACAAGGACGAGGAGGAGGACGACGACGAGCCCACCACGGCGGCGGACGCCGGTGGCACTGATGTCAGAAGGAAGGCGGTGCTGCGGCTGCGCGTCGACCGCGCCGAAGTCCGCAGATGGGTCGCGGAACACCGCCTCGATCTGGCGAGGAAGTGCGATCCGCAGGGGTTTGTAGGTGTTGGGGGGGTGATGTGATGTGATGAGATGAGAGAGCTCGGGAGCGACGGCGGCGATGACCTACCGCATGAAGTACTTTTGTCTGCCTCTTGTTGAAAATCAGTGAGCGCCGAGGGGGGGCGGGAAGGAGGGGGGGCGTCAGAAACGTGATATCAGACTCTGGCGACCACCATCCATCCATGTTGTCGCAGAAGTTGCTTTTTCGTCTTGGGTCTTTCAGCCTGCTGTACTGTCCTGTACTTCATACATCACTCATGAACTAGACGACCCTGTTTAATGGCCCGTCTTTATCAACGCAGAAAGAGTACTACATGCCGCTCTGCTGCGTGCTGATAGATCTGATAATCTACCGTATTGCTCTCAAGTGCTTTCCTCTACGCATGACTCTCAACTTAACAAGTGACCACTTAACGTGCCTCCCAGACCCGCCGGACCCGCCTGTACCGGCTCACAGCTTATTACACGCATGCCTCCGTCTGCACTCGGGCTCTGCCCCAAGGCGGGAGATCTCGGGCTGTTATCTCGACTCGAGCTGTCAAGTCATAACCCACTGATATGTTTAGATGTCACCGAGCTGTCTCTCATTCGTGGCGATTCGTAGGTACCGTACTTGCGTAGGAAAAGGTAGCTTTCCTCTTGCACCTCGAACGGGGAGGCCGACTGGGGAAGGGATTCTTGCGTCCAGCGAACCAGAGGTTAGGGAAAAGGAGTTCCGGGCTTGGGCACTCAAGGCGGGGTTTTATGCAACTTTAGGTAGACTAGTACTTTAGGTACTTACTCGTCAGATTATGCTTGAGTGAGTTGATGACTTGAGTTGCGAGTTTGGTGGGACAGAAGTTTACTGGTTTGGGGGATTTAGTTCCGAAGAGGATCATGAGTTGTGGTTGTCGTTCTGGATCCCACCTCGCATTATCTGCACTAGCGGGAAGTAATATTAGCATAGGGGGTTAACTTAGGTGAATAAGTATTTCATTTTAAATTCGCTTTTCTGGTTCGTTATAAGATTTATACGGTTATATAATCATACAGTGTTCTGGCAAGAGTATATAGGTAATCAAGTGTCGTGTTTCCACCCTCGTTGGCCTCGCGATCTCAGACGGACGGCCTCATCGGGGGGCGTTAATTGATCCTCACCAGAATACCGGATAGACTCGGGATTGCTTCTCCGGACTGAAAGCCTTTATCTTTTGCCCATTTATTCGGGCGTTGGCAATCATGGTGTAGAACTTCTTCCTCAGGGCGACCACCTGCTCCATCGACGCATGGTACACACGGACTGTCCGGGCGTCCTGCGGAGGCTCATCGTCGTATCTCGACACCATGACTGGAGGGGCCCTTCCAGCCCCAGGGCTTCGGCCAGCTCGTCTTCGGTCATGTTGATCGGATAGGGAGGGGGGAATAGCCAAGGGCGCTATGGTAGTTGTACAGCACGGGGGGTGGTGTACGAGGGATATCAGGACCTTCTCGCTGTGGAACATCAGGTGCAAGTCGTACCAGGCCCTTCCGGATACCCTGCATACCGTCACGGACCGCTCTACGCCACCCGGTAGAATCGCTGCAACGACCTCCTCCTCCTCCAGCTTTTCCAGCGCAATGTTCGAGAGGGATCGCGAACGATTTCCCATGGCGGTAGAGATGGTATTGGTTCAGAAATCGACTCTTGATGATTGCTATTGCAATGTGGTAGAAGCTATCATGACTGGCGATGGATGTTGGCTTCTTGTAAGGAATGCGAAGACGTCACAAGGCGCTTGTATGTGGGTGTGATTCAGGCAACAGCAACATAACCGGGAACAGGCTGTCGGCCTCCCCACGGGCACCTAGAGGTAGATATCGATTTCTTTCCACCGATGGACCACGGCAGCAAACTATCGGTACTGTGATACAATGGCTAGGCATGACTGGGAAATGAGAAGAAGCAAAAGTCTACCTGTCCATGAATTTACGGGACATACCATAAAGTTATGTCTCGATTTAGAGAACACTCAAGATGAACATTCAGGTCACTACAAATGGATGAAAACGCTCACATCTAAGAAGCATTATCAACCCTGAGTTTCAGCCCAGCCCCATCTCTCCCAAGTACCCAATAAGTGGGAAGATATGTATGTGGTAGGAACTGTTGACTTCGGTCAGTTTCTGCGGCCTTCGAAAACTCTTCGAAACCGGAGAAATCCCGCCCGTGTCCCTCAAGCATAGCCCAGACTCTGGAATATCGCCAGGTTCTTCCGGCTGTCCTCGTCGACAATGTCGTGATGGGGCCGGATGGTGGCGCACTCGCCGTGGATCTCGGCCACCTCGCCCGTCAGGCCGGGGTCGTCGAGGAACTTGACGACGCCTTTGATGAGCGTCGACTTGGGCGTGATGACCATGTCCTTGAGCAGCGCCTTGGACGGCGCGATGTTGGTCTCTGTGCGCAAGTCAGTATCGCCCACCTCGTATCAGCCAGCTATAGCTCTCCCCGAAGCGGGCATCATCCCACGTCCCAAGGGGTGGGAGAGTGGGAAATCCTCCTTGAACTTAGGTATGTATGCGCTTACCGAGGACGGCCGGCGCGAGCGCGTTGATCTGGATGCCGGTGCTCCGGAGCACCGGGCCCATCGACCGCACGAGCCCGATCACGCCGAACTTGGTCGCGGCGTAGAGCGGAGACACTGGGAACGGGTACAGCCCCGCGTTGGACGCGGTGCATATTATGGACCCGCGTGACCCCGTCGCGGGCGCCGGGCTGTTCTTCTTGATGTAGTGGACGGCCAATTTGACGGCTGGTGGCAGGGGGTGAGGTCAGCAGGTTGGACTCCTATAAATGCTACCCCAGTTCGGTCAAAACGAAAAAAAAGGGGGAGAGAAAGAAAGAAACCGCCAGAGGCGTCGTCACCGACTGTAGATAGTGCCAGTCAAGTTCACATCCAGCACCTTGAGTCTCGGCTCCGACGGCTCCGCCTCATCGACGACGGCCATGCCCGTGATGCCCTGCTCCGAGATGCCCGCGTTGGCCACGACGACGTCGATACGCCCCAAGCCGGCGGCGTGCACCTCGGCGAAGACGCGCGCCTGCTCGGCCCAGCTCGCGATGTCGCACCGCCAGAAGGCCACGGCGGCGCGCGGGTGCCGCGCCGCCACCTCGGCCGCGGCCGCCCGCCCCGCGGCCTCGTTCACGTCCAGCACCGCCACCCGGTCGCCCCGCGCCGCGAAGTGCTCCGTCATGGCCAGCCCGAGGCCGCTGGCGCCGCCCGTGACGACGACGCTCTTCTGCTGCTGCTGCTGCTGCGCCGGCGCCGGCGCCGGCGCCGGTGGTGCGGCGCCGTTGGTGGTGCTCGACATGGCGACCGCCGTAGGGTGAGGTAGGTAGTCTGAAGTCACGTGTAAGTTGTGGTGGCAATGTCCCTGGACGCAGGCAGGCAAGGCTTGAGCTGAGATCTGATACAAGGACCGTGGCACATGCGCAGAATGGGGATAGGTAGGTAAGTAGCTGGATCACACTACCTACTTTACTTCTTGAAGGGACTTCTAAGTGGGATCGTGGGGATGAAATGGGGAAGTGGAGGTCTCGGCGGGCGGTCGGCTACGATGCTGTGAGTTATCGGCAGTTGAGGAGTCACGTCCACCGGTGCGGGGCCGTGTGGTATTAGAGACATTCAATCACCTACCTATGTACACAGTTCACCCCGCGGGCGCAAGTTGCAAGTAACGATAGAACTCGTGACATGGTGTTCGGGACTTGATGTCTCAATCAACTCAATGCAGAGATGTGGAATTAGACTCATTCAGGAACTTCGACTAGGCACAAGGTAGCGGAAGTGAATTCCGCCTTCATCTAACATATCCCTACGCGTAATGTTAGCTACAATACCTGCAACGGCACAAATCGTTAATTCAAGTTATCTAGGCCTCTGAAACCAGATTGAACACTTTAGGCAGTTAAATACACACACAAGCAAGGTAGTTGAGATGGAACATCTACCCAAGACGGTTATACAGCCTGGGGGAAATCACATATGTTCGCTGGGGTTAACACTGCAGCATGATAACTCATAGGAATTTAGCCAATATAACCAACTGAACAGGGGCACTTGGATTGAGGCTACCATCCGTCGTTGCGGAGCTATATCCTGATTGCGTCAGAGAATCGATATGAGTTTCCCATCGCAATCTGAGATGACATTATATGGTCTGCCTGCAATGTTGAGGCACTCACAAGCAGTTACTCTTATCCCATGTCTCAGCTAAGATGCCCTCGTCCGGAGACTCTTGGCTGCTAAGTGTACCACCCGCAAGTGTTTCTTCGTTCCTTCTCATCTATCTATCCATCTCTCTCGTTCTGGGTCCCAATTTTCTAAGGCTTCCTCCACACCAAGGGAGCTCTCTCAGGATGAAGCATCTGCAAGAGTAGCACGGGGGCTGAGTCATTTTTGATTAGGCCCAACACCCTTTCCCGAGCGGCGTGGGTATTTTCGTCCTCGGACGAGACGGGATCCACACGCATTTTCGAGAACAAAACCGCAACTGTTGCCACAAACTCAACCTGGGAGAACTTCCTACCAGGACAGTCACGCGTTCCTTCCGACCAACCAATGAAGGCACCACGCACAGGCAATTCAGACTCCTCAGAGCCAGGAGTGCCAGCCTTGACCCATCGTGATGGACGCCATGTCAGGGAATCAGACCCCCAGAACTTGGGGTCCGTCTGAATGGCACCGTAGCTTGGAGCAATCATGCTGTGGGGAGGGAGGGCCAAGGTCGTGGCGCCGACTTTGAGCATCTGTGTTTTATCATCTGTCCATTTGATGATAGGAACAGGGGTGTAGAGGCGCATTGTCTCAAGCATAACGGATAGACAGCGTTTTAGTCGAGGGAAGTCGGCGCGGTAGTTCCACTGGTCAAGCGGACGATCTGCAAAGACGTTGTTGATCTCCTCTGACAACCAACCCTGAACGTCTGGATAAGCGGCGAGGAAGTACAATGCAAAAGTAAAGGTATTCGCAGTAGTGTCATGCCCGGCAAAGTTGAACGCAAACATGTTTCCATAGATCTGGCTCTCCGATAGGCCTCCCGAAGTACCTGCTTCGTCCTGTGAAGCACGAATAAGTAGGGTCATAAGGTTATGGTCGGAATCCTGCCCCTCCGCGCTGCGTCAATCAGGTCAACGTGTGAACTCCTAGAGACTGCAGAAAGGATTGCCAGCGGCTGAGAGACTTACAACGCTCGCTTCTCCTCCTCGTACATCTTCATCATGTATGTTCGGAAATATACCCACGCTTCATGGACTTGTCGAAACTTTCGAGGAAGCCAGGGGTTCGCGATGAATTTGGTACCAAATGCGAGAATCAATACGCAGTTTTCCAGAATCATCTGCAAAGACTCTTTGTAGTTACTTGATGGGCTGACAGAATTTTTTCTCTCGTCATGGCCTTCGAACTTGAAGGACTTTCCGAACCCAGCCCGGGAGAGCACATGTAAGGAGAGCGTTCGCAGATCTTGAGCAGCTGATTGAACAGAGGCCTTCGGACCCCAATAGCGTAGCATGTCGGTGGCCAACGTAATGGCCTCAGACCATACAATCTCGTTATTTTGCTCGTTGAAACAGTGGGTCGCCACTCGTCTTTGCGTTTTCCACTGTTGGCCCTCCGCCTGTAGGGTTCGACCAATGTCAGCTGAGAAAGATAGAACCGTACACCGCCTTGGATCACTCACGGTAGCTATGTTAGGTCCAAAAACGTTCAGAATCTCTTTTGACCTTTGGGTTAGCTTCATGGTGTTGCTCGGTCGAAGCTCACAGCGACAACTAACCATTAACAAAGACTGGACGTGGGAAGTCCGCGCCTCTCCGGAATACTGACATCAACGCCTCTGGGTCGTTGATGTAGACCCAGTTCTTGAAAGGTGTCACTAGAATCCAAACATCGCCCATTTCATGGTGCGACCGGTATCTGTCTTGGATTTCCCAGCCGCGCCAGTTGTACCTGGTGAAGCTGTTGTCGCCGAATGGCAAACGTCGGAGAGCAGCAAGGACCTTCCTGTCTAGCAGAACCCAGAATGGGTTCAGAGGGCTGATTGGTATACATCGTATAGGAACGCCGACCGTACGAGCTGCAGCATAGTTACGGGCCAAACGGATGCCCGTGTCAACCGCCCACGCCGCAGCGAGTAACAGAGGCACTGCGAACACCACCTTGAGCCAGGTCATTGCCTATTGGTCGATGATCGGAGTGAACCGTGCGTATAAGGCCGCCCTACTGTGTGTTGGTAAAGAAAGGAACTGCGAAAGGGAGCGTGGAAAAGGACCTGGTGGGCGCTGTTTCTGGACTGGGAGGACGGGAGTTGGAGGTGATGGAGATAATGGAGGTGATGGAGGAGAAGTTCAGGAGGATTCCAGCCATCAAGCAGGTGAATCACTCAGCCCTTGTGGAACGTCGTATGATAGGCGCCGAGACTGTTGCGTTGGATGGCCGTCACTGCAGGGCAAACCAACCAAGCTGCACACCCCTCGCCTCCAACCTCTCAGGTTCCAGCCTGGGATCGTAATTGACCACCTCGCCCGTCTCCCCATGCCGGAAGAAATCATACATCGTTGCCTCATCCCCATGCACCTCCCTCCGCACCCTCTCCCACCCCTCCAGCCTCCCCAGCCGCGGGTCCTCCCTGTTTTGCTCCTTCAATACGGTCGACCGGTCCGGGGATCGCGCAAGCGCCGGCAGCAAAACGGAGCCGGCACAGCGGGGCCACGGGATGAGTCAGCAAGCCGGCGGCCGCGCAGTCGGGGTCCCGGGGCGCACCGCCACAGTGAGTCAGCACGGGAACGATGCGTGTGATGCATGAGTTTGCAACGCTTACGAGCGCGGAGCACTACGAAGTTTGTCCTCTCATTCAGTCTTGTTGATCTGGGCTATTGCCCGTTTTCTCTTATGAGAGGTGCGAGGTAGTCGAGAACACATTATTCGTCACGGTCAGCTTCTAGGTAGGCCCCATGGTCAGGTTCAGGGCATCTACCTGTATTCTATCATGGCTGTCAGTTTGAGACGCCGCGTCTAAAGCTAAAGGGTCGAGTAACGGTCCCTTCCGTGTGATCACTTTCGCCTCGATCATTGCCCCTTTTGGCGCGGCCTGGCTAGCTTTGAAATGCTTCCACTTCCTGGA
The DNA here is from genome assembly GCA_022539325.1 of Xylariaceae sp. FL0804. Classification (NCBI taxonomy): domain Eukaryota; kingdom Fungi; phylum Ascomycota; class Sordariomycetes; order Xylariales; family Xylariaceae; species Xylariaceae sp. FL0804. The sequence goes on along the minus strand of JAJKLG010000007.1, from coordinate 1,145,448 downwards.
TGCCAATGCCATCCCAGAGGCTGTCCATCTCGGGCATTTCAGTGTGCCTTCGCAAGGTTGTGAGTGCCAAGTGCATGGTCAGTACTTCAGGAGTTTCCCAGGTTTCAGCGGTTTGCCCTTCGTCGAGGGACGGGGGATGCTCGGGCAATGGAGGTAAAACTGGGATTTTTGTCCGATCACATCGTAGGCCACGATTGGTAACATATTGCCCGTCTGGAGTGTGCAAGACGACGGAGGGAGCAAGTGATACTTGCCCAAAGCGGTGGAGGACACGTAAAGGAAGAGCTCTTGTTGTCCATAGCAGGTCGGTACATATCGAGGATTTTCAAGCAGATGATGATACAACAACCCATCCCCTTCTTGGAACATCATCGGCGTGCGCGACGAGTGAGTCAGCAAGGGACCCTCTCAGGGGGAAAAGGAATGTGGGGGTGGGGGAGAGTGCGGGGGAAGAACCTGGGGTTGGCCCGGCCTGTTCACTGTTGGGGTAGAGGGTAGTCACATGATCCGTGGTGAGGGGAAGGCATGTTATGGCATGTTTTTTTCCGCGGCAGTGCATGCATACATGCATGAGGAGTCGACGCATCCCTCCGTGACAGGCATTGCCCTCCCTCCTCCCTTGCCAGTCTTATTTTGACTTCACTCCTCACCGAACTCTGTTTCTCAGGTCCTGAGCCAAAGTCGCCCGCCCAATATCGGACAGCCAACCATCCGCACCGCAACAAGCTGTCTGACTGGCTGCTGCCGACGTTCCATCTCGTCCCAGGATCAGGCAAACTTGTGTCGTACCCCAGTGCCAGGTAAAGAAAGGTCGTTCCCCTCATGTAGCGTTGGGGTTGAGACCAATCGGGTTCACCACTACGCAGAGAGGGAAAACTTTATCGTGGGCTGCCAGAACGACGAGGCTATACCAGAAACCGTATACCGCACGACAAAGTGGAGAGGACACTGGTACTTTTTATGCAGACCTAACTTCTGCCTGCACCGCAGTACGACACGGCCGAGTCCACGTCACGTCAGGAATGCTTGGCCTGCTTACCCTTCTCATCCAACCCGTCACATGTCTGGCAGTCTTTCCATAACGCACAACTTCTTGTGCCATGGCAGAGGCACTCGTATCGCGAATCCGCCATCGTACCGAGAATCGTCATACTCACGTACAGAAGGGCATCCAGTGACCCTGTCGCAGTCTCGTCGACGTGATGCCTGCCGCACAACGCAGGTGGCTGCCATCTACCGAGCGTCCAGGCGAAGACAACATCCAGGCCAAGACAACCACTGGCCTACTGTACTGTGTATACAGTACAGGACCTCTGGGATTCACGCGCTATGAGTCACGATACGGCATCGTTCCTCTGAATGACTCGAGCACCTTCCAACCTCGAGGGTGACAGACAGGCGTTCCTGGCCTGATCACGCCGAATCACCGTGGCATTCGCCTGGCGAAACGTGTGCCGTCGATGCAGCTCTGTAAGCCGTTTCCATCGTGTCTGCTTCTGGAGCCCGTGATGAAACTCGAGAGGGTCTTCGATATTTTCGACCCTCGTGTTGGTAAGATCATGTCGCCGTATCGCAGCATCGTTCGAGCTCGTCGTCGATTTCGATCACTCAGCAATGAGCAATGGAATGATTGCCTTTAGCAGAGCCTCTTGGGACACACAAGGGCGCCGGTGACATAGAGCCGACGTGCATGTCCATTTGGCCTGGCGTCGAGAGTCGAGTGTCTGTCGAGTCCTGATTGAGAGACGAAGGCCGCAGGTTTCCGGGAGAGATCGGGACTACCTCACATATTATATCCTCAGTTCCATGCTGGACGCCACAGTCTCTTACCTTCACTACGCCTGCTACCCGAAGAAGCTAGATGGCTTTCATTTTCTTATCTGTCGGCGCTGTCTCAGAAATCCCAGACCATGTTCATTTCCACCACGACGACGATGATACTCCACATGGTGCCAATTCAGTGCTGTGATTGGCGATACAGGGAGCCCTCCAAGGACCGGAAGCGACTAGTGGTGGACTCGGCGACGCTTCATGTGGGCCGGTGCTGTCCATCGCCGTTCCAGCTTGCCGAAAAACGAACAGAAACGAGAACTCTTGTCCGACGATGTGGATCGGGGACCAAAAAAACGCGCACATCAATCAAGCCGGCGGCCCGACGGCCATTGCTTCTGCCTCGGCCAAGTGACAGAGCTCAGGACAGGTCACGATGGAGGAGTGGAGATGGCCATTCACAATGGCTGTGATACAGGTACGTTGACATCTTGATACAAAAGGGAGATCCTCATTCATGTGAAGAAATGGCGGTTGTATTTTACAGGTGCCGTTGTCGTAGTTGGCGACATTGGACAGCTTTTCTCCCCCAACTCTACAAGTCTAAATGCTATGCCATACCGGTCCCCTATCTAAAGGTGCCCCGTTCCGACCGGCCAGTCTATCGACCTCTATTATTATGCTGGATTCCCAACCGGCAATTGTTGAGAATGCGGCGTCGCAAGCATGATACAGCTCCACGACTTCTCCTTTCGCCCTTTCACACGTTCCAGAACGTAGTGTGAACCCCAGCTTGTGCATGCATCGATCGAGATCGAATTGCTTAGGTCTGGTGGGAAAGTTAGCCCGTGTCGGAGAAGCGAATGGGATGTCCGGAGGTCGACGTACGAATTTGGCCATGAGGGCAACCATGAGGTCGAAAAGACCAATGGCCTCGACGAAGGCGAAACCCAGAATGGCGTACGAGAACAGCTGGCCACGGAGAGCAGGGTTGCGGGCGACACCGCTCAGGAGGGCGGCGAAGACCAGACCGATACCGATACCAGCACCAGTCAGACCCTGGGCGGCCGTACCCATACCCAAGTTCTTGGAGGCCTCAACCATGGCCTGGGCGATCTCGGAGGAGTAGGCCCGGCGGGGGACCTGCTGGAAGACCTGGCGGGAGGACTGGCTCAGGACCTTGGAGGCCTGCTGGCGTCTGACGGCCTGGAAGGGAGTGCTGCTGCCTGACGAGGTATTCGGGTCAGCACTTGAAGGCAGGCGGGAAGAACAGCCAGGCAGGCAGGCAGGCAGGCATATCGAAGACGAGTCGGGGTCGACGAAGCTTTCCCTCAGCCGCGGGAGAACATACTGGCGATGGTGCGCTTGGCAGCAACGTTGGCAATGGAAGCCCGCGCGGCAGGGCGAGCGACCTTGCTGCCCATGGCGGCAGTGAAGCGCGAAGCGGCGACGCGAGCAGAGGCCATTGTGACTGGGTGTGGGTGGTGTGGATGGGGAAGTGGTGAGATGGAGAGGAGAGAGGGTGTCGAATGGGAGAGACAGACGGCTGATGGGAGGGAGGAAAAATTTGGCAAAGCTGTACAGGACGGGAGGAAAAGAGAGGAGCTTGGTTCGGGGATGGCTGGTGCGTGGTGGGAAAAGGAAGAAAAGAGGGAGCGAGCTCCGGGTCCAACCAGGCCAAGGGGGATGGGGATGGGGTGGGCTCTCCTCTCGTCTCGTCCCTCCCGCTGGCCGGCCTCAGAAGAACCCGCCACGGGAAGAAGGGAGCGGCGTCAAACAAGCCACAGGGGGAGTGGGTATGGTAGGGGAAAAAAGAGGTGGACACGCACTCGCGCCGGGCCCCAAGGTCGATCAAAGCTCGTGAGAATTTTTCTGAGGGAGGCTACATACCGGAATGAGACAAGGCTGCTGGATGGAGCACATCGCGCGCTGGCGCGATGGGGACTCACGATGGGGCCTAGGAATGGAGCTCGGGGATTACCGGGTCCTCACTCTCTCGCTCGACGACGGCCGGGCGCCCGTGCTTTGCTGAGTCGTCAGGGCCTCAGACCTCTGTCCCCCTTGCGCTTGGCGGAGGGCTTCTCATGATTCAGTCACCAGCCGCGAATTGGATACGTCAGAACCACGCGCACGGTACGTATTGACTTGGTAGCAGTCGCGGCAGCAATAAGTAGAGGAAGATCGCTCATAAGCCGGTGAGTGAGAGTTTACTGCAGGAAAAGCCATGAGAGTGAGAACACAGAGCCAAAGCACAGTGGGAAAGCAGACGAAGGGCGGTGACCCCCACACTGTCTGGGATGATGACTGATAGCGCGTCCGCACGAGGTACCTCGTTCCAGTGGGAAAATGACGCACTCAACAGGTACCATAATCTGAGGAAGGCCCACTTGATTTCATCAAACGTCACCATTTGAGACTCCGTCCGGGTGGGAATCGGGACAAGATCCCGGCACAGGGAGCAGGGTTGGGCACTGAGCAGGAGGGAATAAAAAGCGAGCGATATCCTATCCCAACCCCGACGGAGAAAACATAAGAAGACAGGATGATAGAGAAAGAGACGTGGGCTTTCGGGAGGTGAGAACAGCAAAAAGAAGGTCAACAAACGTCGAGGGCAACACGAGCTCTTCTCAGCCTAATAAGCTGACGAAATCCCTGCTGCTGCTGCTATCCGCCTTCCCTGCTGACAGCTCACCCCCAAAGAAAATTACCGGTCTGGCACAGTTGAACCCCCAAACTGAGAACTCCAAGCTCGGCTCCAAGCTACAGTACCAACAAGCCGGGTCGCTCGTCAATCAACCAGGCCGACCAGGGAATGCGGCGGCGGCATTGCCACGGTCCTTACCTAGCTACCCCTGTCTGCGGCTGCATCAGTGCGGCGTTTTTCTTTTTCTTTCCTTCCTCACTGCCACGCCTTGGCCGGGACATACTTCGGTGCTTTCCGACGGGTCAAACTCATAAAGGCGCGACGACAGCAGAAGACTGTTTGCTAAGTATCCGTATTGAGGAAATATTCCACATCCCTTGAGGTGTATTTTTCTTTCCCTTAATGGTTCTCACCGTGCAGGCTTTTCCCATGCGCACGTTATCGCTGAGCAGTGTCTCTGATTTTCGTCCAATAGAACCACAGAGTTGAACAGTTGACGGGTGAGAAAAATACGACGGGACGCGGTGCAGGAAATGAAACCCAAAATAACAAGTGGGTCTCGCAGCCACCCGGAAAGAAAAGTCTAAGAGCTATCAAAGCTACCTGAGCTCCCACATCAAATAGGCGGGAGCCAATGTATATCAGATGCTGGACCTGCCGCCAGTGTCTCACCCTTTTTGACCCCTGAGCCCTACCACCCCCTGAGCAAAAATCTCAGCGACTCATGAGCGCACAGGGGTGCTGAATTGGGTCGGTCGCATTGGTGTTCTTGAGCCTCAAACGCTTGTGCGGGTGTGGTCAACGACCGTCCCGTGTGTTGTAGCCAAGCACCCAAGTTGATGATAGATAAGTGGGTACTCGGGTTGGTTAAGCAGCTGCAACTGCAACTGCAATCGTGGCGATACCAACGACAACCTCAATAGTTATCATTAGCAGCATCGATCGATACCTCTGGGCAACCGTAACAGAAGCTATGCTTGGGAGCCTTGGAAGCCCTTAGTTGGAACCTACGACAAGTGCTGCCAAATGTCGTAAGTCAGCTGTCGATGTTGCTTCTTCGCTGCTGCCGTTTGCTGCTGCTGTTGCACACCGTAGCGAGTCCGGATCAACATACCCATGACTTTTTAAGTAGGCTGACTTCCATGCGCGTTTGAAAGTGTATAAAGAGTTTGGCATGGAGCACACCTCTGGAGAATATTACAAGGTATCTATCTAGGCACGTTAGCAAACATGCTTTTAAGTTACGAGCCTGGTATCAAGACTAGAGGGCAATGGAGTGCAGAAGGCCTAGTTGAGCATTTCTCCCGACCACGTACACCGTATATGAAGTGGCCTAGACCTGCGAGCTGGGTATTCTTCTTTCCTTTGCTTTGATACATATGCACACCTCAATCTATGAACACCATATTACACCACCACACTGATTACGAAACTTGCTGATGCAAAGTTACTCTGACTACTCTACTATGGATGGCGACCAAGTATGTTGTTGGCACATGCAGGGCGTGGGATGAGGGCCATGGACGACGAAGCACCACGAGTACCGCCACCGTCGCCTGAGAGAGCCCGTCAAGTTACAAATCGGAATCTTGACAGTATGTGGCGGTCGTGAGGTATAATCCCTTGCCACGAGCTTACTCTCCAAAGCTAAAAATCGATCCGGCCACGAGGCCAGAATATTGGACAGCACGAGGGGTGGACCAGTCACGGCTCATCGCTCAGTGGCGGAGTCAACCGGCATGGGCGACCGAGTGGTAAGTATCGTCGTGGAGCTCGGCACAAGCCCGGGCTGCTTTGGTCTCGGCACAGTTGTCGATATCATCAGTACCTTTTACTTTGCTGACACTGAGGAGAGTCTCGTGGCAAGGTCTCGCAACCGGTAAGTACGGTGGCATCCAGCCGACTTTCGACAATCCTATTCGGGGATTTCCACATGGGGAGCGAGGGCCAACACGCCACGCATCACCGGAGCGGGGGAGGGGGGCAATATCGACGTTTCCGAGAGACAGCGCCTCGTGGCCTTGATGACTACTGCGGCGCCTGAAAACTGTCTCTGGTGTTTTGAGCCCGCAGTCCATGGCAGGGAGGAGACGACTACTGGAACCAGCAACTCATACGACCAGCCGAGTCGCATTTCCCACGTGCTAGCCCATGGGAGCTCTCAGTTTCTCATATCACAGCTATCCCGGAGGCTGGACTCACCTGGGCCCAATTGGCCCCGAAAACCAATATACAACATGTAGGAGATGGAATGCACGAGACGGGTGGTGCGAATGTACCCGGGTACTTACTGAGGTAGAGGTGTACGTACCCCCGTGCCTTTCACTGCAGCAACGCATGGGCAGTCCGCCGGCAGTTCCTGCCTTATAGACCCAAATGGACCAGAAACCTATCACTCAATCAATGACACAGTGGGTAAGTTGCGCATTAAGCGACGGTCGCCGCTGGGTTCAAGGCGCAGGGGGGCCGTTTTAAAGGACCACCCCTGATCACGCCGTGAGGGTAGATAAACTGCGCCAAAGTGCGGTTTTCGTAGGTCCGATATCCAAATCGAACTTGGACTGAGCTTTTTGACTTTTTCCTTCTTGTGATTTGGATACATGCTTACGGCCCGGACCGGCCCAGGTCGGGAACAGCGTCGAGGATCTGGACCGCCTTGAGCACCTGCACTGACTGACTGACTTCCGTACGTCAAGAAGCTTCGGGTGCCCAGATCTTGCCCTGTCTGTCTCGCTCGTCAGGCTCATCAGCACACCCACGCCGAGACGCATATGGGGGCGGCACCACGACGCACCGCACCGCACCGCCTGGGCCGCGTCGGGACGGCCAGCCGGAGGCGCGAGCGACCTGGGATAGATCATCGTCTCTCTCCCCGCGTGGTCGTCGTCTTCGGACCCCCCGCCGTGGCTTCGAGGTACGACTGACTCGAGCAGGCAGGCCTCCCGATCAGGCTCTTCTGTCTCCCGTCTGTCGTCGTTGCAGGCCGAGTTGAGATGGACTCTGGCGGCTGGGGTGCGCGTGAGTCGCCTCCGGGTCGAGCCCACGTCCACTAACGTTGCTGTATGTCTGGGGCCTAAGTTACAGAGTAAGTGAAAATGGACGAGCTACTACTTTCAGCAATATTTGACCGAAACAGTAGTGGTAAGGCGGAAAGTCCATGTGAATCAATCGTCTCCTGACAAGAGAAATCTACTTCTGCACAATTGCCTCACCTCCATTGCGTTCCATCTCGAGTCCTCCAGAAACATGTGTTATGACACGCTTCGACATAGTTAGATATCCGCCGCCCAAATCCTTACTTTCCCCCTTAGTTACTCCATACTCCTCATGAGAAAGCCGCCCACCCAAACAACGGCAGCCTAGGATTTCCTCCACCCGGCCACCTAGCCAGCTAGCATTTTAGCCAGCTCCGCGCCCCAGCCGTTGATCTGTCTCTCGAGTCAGAATATGATAGAAAAAACGAAGAGATGTAGAAAGCAGATACTCACATTCGGCTCCTTCATCATGGAAAAGTGATTGCCCTCGGCGCGCACGACGCGCACGTCGCCCAACAGTTCGTCCCAGCCCAGCGGGCCCCCGTCGTCGCGGTCGTCGAGGAACCAGGAGACGATGGGCTGCTGCTCGGGCGCGACCTCGGGCCGCGGCACCTTCCTGCTGGCAGCCCCTTTCGAGTCCGAAGAAGAAGAAGAGTCGACGCCGCGCCGCGCCGAGACCAGGACGGCCCGCGGCATCCGTCGGCCCGGCAGGCGGCTGGTCTGGTAGCGCGTGAGCTGGTGGCTGGACATGACGAAGTGGGCGCTGGCGATGGGCCGGCCGCGGCTGCGGTCGCGGATGGCCTTCTCGTCGACCATGCCGACGGCGTCGAGGTTGTCGAGGAAGTCGACGAGCTTGTCGGGCAGCGTGGTCGGGCGCGTCGGGCACGCCGTGTCCAGCAGGAACAGGCGCTCGACCTCCGCGCCGTCCTCGAGCAGCTGGCGCGCCGCCTCGTACGCCAGCACGCCGCCGATCGAGTAGCCGCCGAGCTGGTAGGGCCCCTGCGGCTGGCGCCGCTTGATCTCGCCCACGTACGTGGCCGCGAGCTCCTCGATCGTCGGCGGGTGCAGCAGGCTCGGCGCGTTGCGCAGGAACGGGCTGTTGAGCGCGTACACCGACACGTCGCGCACCCGGGCGTGGTCCAGGAGCGGCCGGAGGCCGCCGAAGACGGCGCCCGAGCCGAAGCCGTCGGGGCAGAGGAAGAGGTTGCGGTGGGCCGGGCCGGGTTCGCCGCGGTGCAGCAGCATCGACGTGGCCTTGGTCGAGCAGTGCTTCTCGGGCTCGGCCGCCATGCCGCACACGACGCGGAAGCTGCGCGACTCGCGGCTCGCGCCCTCGGACCAGTCGACGTGCGCGAAGCCCGAGTCCCGCATGGCCCGCTCCCACGACCACGGGCTCTGCAGCGCGTAGTCGCGCCCGTCGTCGAACAGCCACCAGCCGTCCAGCAGGCCCCAGACCAGGTCGTACCACGCCAGCTTCTGCGTCAGCTCGACGAGCGCGACGCAGCCGTCGTTGGGCCGCACCAGCTTCCGGATGTTGCCCAGGCAGCAGCGGATGTCGCGGGTCGCGTGCACGCAGTTGGTCGAGACCACGACGTGGTACCGGTTCTGCAGCTCGGCCGGAGGCTCGGTCTCGATGTTCAGCTTCGAGAACTCCATACCCTCGATGCCCTTGAAGATCTTCTTTGCCTTGGCGAGCAGGGAGCCCGAGAGCTCGGTGAACGTGTACGTGAAGGGCAGCCCGGTGGCCTGGAGGAGGGGCACCAGGTGCTTGGTGGTGCCGCCTGTACCGGCACCGATCTCGAGCACGCGGAAGGGCTCGCCGTCAGAGGCCTGCGCGTGGATCGCCGAAGAGAGGAAGTCGCAGAGTACCTGTGTAGCTGGTCGCACTTCGGGTCCATTGGCGTACCACTCGTCGAGTAGATTGCGGCCCTTTTCACTGCCGAACAAGATATTGATCGGGTCTGCCTTGCCACTGAGGCAATCGCCCAAGTGCGGTCCCAGGAGGTCGAGAAGGCCGTGTGTGGACTCGAATTGTGGGAAGGCAGAGACAAGATCGGTGCTCAGCTCCTTACCCGACTTACTGTTGGCGGGATCGGACAGGGGCGCTGGACCTCGCGCAAAGCCATCCCCTACCCTGTCGACGATACCCGCTCCTTCTAGCGTCTGCCAGAGACGCGGGACTTCCCTGTGATACTTGGAAAGGGTACCCTGAACAGCGGGAAGCTTCTCTCCTTGGCTGTACTTCCTGATGGGACAGCCAAGCTTTTCAAATGCTTCGACGATGAAGGAGGTGACCGTGTCGAGCTGCTGTGGGTAAACCTGATCCCAATAGCTCACGATCTTATTGTCCTTGACATAAGCATCATAGCCACGGCGAGTTTCCATAAAGGCCGTGTGGATCAGCCCGGTCTGGGATTTGGTCGATGCCGTCTTCAGGTCGAGAGGCGTGGTTGCCCCTGTGTATGGAGACTTGGACTGCTCGTTGGAATTCGATGTGCTCGACGAGTCATCAGCACTTCCCGATGAAGCAGTGTCGATGTTCGTGTCGATGCTCAAAGTGCTGGCAATGAGGTTGCACAGCGACGACACGTCGCCCGCCGCCAGAAGCTCACCAGACGATATATCAACGCCCAAGGCATCATTCAGGTTGCCGATGATTTCGCCCGCCACCAGTGAGTCGGCGCCGAGTTCCTCGAGTTTCGAATCCATCTGGATCTCATCTGGCTGCAGATCAAGAGATTTGCGAAGAACATCAAAGATGGTAGTCTGCCATTCCAGCGGTGCGCTGTCGTCGGCCGCTTCAGATACCCCATCTTGTCGGTGCTCTTCGATGCTCTCATCCACGGTGCTCACCTCTGCGGCATCGATATTGGACCGAGAGGAAATAAGCTTGCACAAAGACGCAACGTCTTCGACTTCGGCAAATTCACCGGAAGAGATGTCGACCTGGAAGGTTTCCGAGAGGCTTGCCAGAATCTCTGAGCTGACGAGTGAATCCGATCCCAGCTCCTCTAGCGTGGCCTCTTTCGTCACTTCTTCGACCGGGACGTCGAGGGACTTGCTGAGAACTTCCTGGACTCCGCTGAAGACACTGGCCGACCTGTCCTCTCCTTTTGTAGGCGTCGGCGGGAAAGGCGTAGGAGAAGGCGCAGTGACAGCAGGGGCAACATGTGCGACTGGGTCCGCTGGTCCCGTCTTCTTGGGTTCCACCGCTTTGGCAACCGGTTTCGGCGAGCTAAAGGATGGTTTGCTCAACTCCATGCCGGGGTTCGCTATCGCCAAGGTCCTCGACAACGGGTCCCGGGGGACTCTCGAGAACCGGAGTCCCTTGGCCGACCAGATCATCTTTCTTGTCTGGGTGTCGAAGGCGAACACGTCCAGCTCGGCACCCTTGATGTCTTCACGGACGATCTTGGTGTATCCCTTATAACTGCCGCTACCGGGTATTCGGTTGAGAGGTCCGATGGAACCCATACCAGTGCAGAGGTAGGCCATCTCAGAGTCCTCTTCCTCGTCGCCGATGGTGTACAGAGTGTGCACAAATATACCGGCAACCTGCAGGAAGTTGTCCATAACAAGGGGGTCGACGACGCTGTCGTTGGGTGTCCGGGCGAGAACGTCGAGGTCGTCTGGCGGCATCGTAATGTCGCCTGCGCCTTCTGGGCCCTTGCCCACTAGATGCTTCAGACCCTTGTACGGTGGTGAGTATTTTACCATTGGCGTGAACGTCTTGTACACCATCGAGCCACGTAAGGCCTCTGTGTCAGTGTCCCTTTCCAACAGCTCCGTGATGCGCCCCCATTTGTCTTTCTGATCCCGCTCGTCGCCGAGGCTGCTGCGCAGAGACACGACACCAGTGGCGTGTGAGAGTGGTTTGTCGTTCTTGGTCGATATCACTTCGAAGGTCCAAGAAGCGTCCGACTTCTTCGTCAAGATGACCCTGACCGAGCGTTCCGTATCCATGCTCAGGGGTCCTTTGAGCTCCAGGTTGTCCACCACAACCTCGAGACCGCTGGACTTGATCTGCGAGCCGCGCAACATGTTGACAGCATGTGAAGTCCACTCCAGGTACATACCAGCTGGACAGAGAGGCACTCCGACCACGCCGTGGCCCTTGACGAGGTCCTGGTAGCGTCTACTCCGCAGGTCGATCTTGAAAGTAGATTTGTTTGCGCCCAGGCCCTGGGACTGGGACTGTTCCTGCTCGATGTAGGGATAGTCGGTGATGTCTTTCAAGCAGTGAGGACAATTTCCAGTTCGGGCCGGCACGTGGTGAGCAGATTTGCTGCTCTCTCCCTGTAGACCAGTGTACTCGATCCAGTGTTTGTTCTTCTCGAACCGGTACTGCGGTATGGGCACGGGCACGTAGCTTGCCTGCTGAATGTGGTGGAAGGGCCAAAACTGGACAGTGGGCTGTCCGTTCCGCCAAAGGGCCGTGGTGGCGTCGGCAAGAGATCGCACCGAGTCTTTGACATTGATGGACACAAAGTTGTGCTGAGACTGTGGCTGGTCCGGCGACAGCGCGTTGCGTGCCATCCCGATGATCGGTCCACCAACTCCGGCTTCTAGAAACGTGCTTGGCCCCAGACGGTCGACTATGCGTGAGATCGCTTGCGTAAAATACACTGCTCCGCGGGTGTTGCGCGCGATGACGTTGGATCCAGGGCCAGTCCAAGGGTCCTTGTGGCAGGATTCGAAGGGATATATTGGATCCTGTGCGAGGAAATTTATTAGTGAATGAAACCGCAACTTCATAAGACAAGATTCCGCACTCACCTGGAAATCAATCGAAGCAGACAGCTTCGCACTCTCATCGATTATCGAATCAGCGAGAACGGAATGATATGCGTGCATGCCCTTCAGCACCTTGAACCGGAGCTTCTCGCCGCTAGACTTCTTCTCTTTCAGATACGACTCGAGTAGTTCAACGTCGTTGGTACTGCCGGCGACCACATAGCTGTTGGGTCCATTGTAGCATGCAACGTCGAGTTTGGCCTCTGGGTGTTTGTCCCAGAACGGCCTCAGATTCTCGACCGGGGTCGTGTTCGTGCCTACCAAGTCAGCTTCAATGGCTACCATGGATCCAGTATCCGGGCCCCAGAGGTTCTGGATGATGGATGCTCGACCTATCCAAAAGTTAGTATCCGCCAGTCGCGTCAACATCGCAAACGAATTGTGCCATTGATTTACTGACTATAGGCCAATTAGTATCCACACAAACACTGACGGCATATTTTCGCGGTGATGAGACCACCAACGAAGAACAAGACTTACCCGATAACAAGCTTCATTCCAGATTCGAGCGTCAAAGCTCCAGAGACCGTCAGTGCCGCCCATTCGCCAAACGAGTGGCCGCATAGAGCCTGTGGTTTCACGCCTGAGTCGATCCACGCCATGGCGCTCGAGTACTGGATGGCAAACATGGCAGCGTGCCGCTGAACAAGCTCGCTTTCGCCTTGGATCCCCTCGAGCACGTCCGAGAGTAAGCTAGGATAGCCCAGGGACTGCACTACCTCAGCGCACTGATGTAGATGCTTGCGGAATAGCAAGGAGCTATCATAGAGGGACTTGGCCGAAGGAACGGTGCTGCCATTTTGCCCGCTGAAGAGCAGCACGACGGGCTTGGACTTCTGAGGAGCAATAATGTGCTTGTCGGGGTCGGAGAGCTGCGACCGAAGATCATCCACTGTGGTGATGAAAGTCAGAGGATGTTCTAAGAGACAAGACGGTGTAAAGACTTACAGGTTCCAGCAACTGTGCTGAAGACATGCGGAAGCTGCCGATTTTGTTTCCTCGCCAAAGCAAAGGAGAGGCCGGCGGCCATCTCAGGGGTGAAAGAAGCGTTGCCAACCTGGTTCTTCAGCTCGGAGCAGGTCGCTAGAAGACTAGCCTTGGAGTTTGCGGACACGAAGATAGGCCATGCCGGGACGACAGGTACAGTCGTCGTCAGTTTCGACGGTAGCGTGGGCCGCGGGGGAGGAGGAGCGAGGACGGCAGCGGCATTGTTGCCCGAAGCGCCGTAGTTGTTGATCAGAGCTAACCTCGTGCCGTCTTCCCACTCCCTGAGCGACGTGGGGATGACGATCCGATCAGGCTCGAGGGCGGGTATCTTTGGATTTAAGGTCTCGAAGTGAGCCTGCGGGGGGATCTTGCCGTGCTTCATCATGAGCAGGACCTTGATCAGCGACACCACACCAGAGGCGCCCTCGGAATGGCCCACGTTGGGCTTGACGGCGCCGATGTGCAACGTAGATTGTCTGTCCTTCCCGCCCAGAACTCGCCGAACCCCGGAGGTCTCGACGGGATCACCGGCAGGGGTGCCCGTGCCGTGCGCTTCAACATACGACACGTCTTTGGGGCTGACGCCAGCGCGCGACAGTACTTGGCTGTACAGAGCTGCCTGACTTTCAAGGACTGGGTTCGTGATGCTGGTGCTGTTGATGTTCTGGTTGTTGCCGGTAGCCAGGAGAACGCCCTGGATGTGATCCCCATCTTTCAGAGCCCGGTCCAGCTTCTTGAGCACCACAACGCCGACGGCCTCGCCTCGGCAGTAACCATCAGCCCGTGCATCGAAGGTCTTGCAGGCACCAGTCTCGTTGAGAAATCCACCAACACGCATGGCCTCGGAGAGGGCAGTGTTGGGTATTAGGTTGACGCCGCCGGCCACGGCGCGCGTGCAATCGCCCAGGCGGATGGCGCGGCAGGCCTCGTGGATGGAGACCATGGCGGACGAGCAGGCGGTGTCTATCACGTGTGAGGGTCCGGTCCAGCCGAAGTGGTGGCTCAGTCGCCCCGAGACGAAGGACCGGAGCATGCCGAAGCCCGTGTAAGGGGACGGTGGGTGGCAAGCCAAATTAATGGGATATTCTGGGGCTGTCATGCCGATGAAGACGCCTGTCGTGTGGCCGTTCTCGGTGCGGTCATGCGTTTCGGCTTCCTGTTGCTGCCCACCGCCGAAGCAGCCAGATGACTCAAGCGCGTGGTATGTGGTTTCGAGCAGTACGCGCTGGTGCGGATCAAGTGCTGCTGCTTCGCGCTTGGACTTTTTGAAGAATTGATGGTCAAACGACTCGACATCCGACAAAAAATTTCCCCAGAGTTTGGGCTTCGTGGCGGCGTCGGGGAACCGCTGTAAGTCATACTTGCGCTCCATACTCTTTCCTGCCTGAAGCACGTCCCAGAGAGCATCCGGAGTATCGCCAGCTGCAGTACGGCAGGCCATGCCTACTATCGCAACAGAGTGATCCGGGTAGTTGTTGAAACCGGTCTGTTGCTTGTCCTGCTTGCGTGGTGTGACTTTCGGTCGAGTCAGCAACGATACCTAAGGGCAATAGTTCCTGCTACCGTCGAAATCGCGAACAGAGACAGCATGAAGACGAGAGTCGAGCCTCAAGTCTTAAGAGAAAGGGAGGGAGGACCATCGAATTGGGTTACTCACTGTTTTTCAGCATCGGATGTCGTAGCGGCTCGTCCGCCTCGAGCTCCAGCGCGCGCACCACGACGACGTGGTCCAGCTCGAGACTCGCGAAGCGGTCCCAGGCTCCAAATGCCTCGGGCTTGCTCATGTACGCAAATCCCCTGGTCTGCATTCCCTTGGTGATCATACGTTCAATAGACTTGCTCTGCGCGAGCAAGCCCACGCCGCGCCAGCTGCTCCATATTATGGACGTGCACTTGTCCCCTTGGCGCCTCCTGTGTGCTGCGAGCCCTTCGAGGAACGCATTGGACGGCGCGTACGACAGCTGGCCGGGAAATCCAACAAGCTGCCCAAATGACGAGGTGAGGTGAAAGAAGTCCAGTACGCCTGGCGCAAACAGCGTGTCGAGGCAGAGGGCGCCTCTGACCTTGGGCGCCAACACTTCGGCGACATCTGACTGAGTGCAACGATCGAGTGTGTGGTAGCCCGCGGTTCCAGCCGCGTGAATGACTCCCTTGATAGGTGGTGCGGACACGTTGTCGATGGCTTGCTTCAATGTGGAAGCAGCGTCAGGCTTGCTGACATCGACGGCCAGGACATGGACCTTGGTGCCCAGGGCCTTGATCTCGGAAATGCGTGAAATGAGCTTCCCAATCTCTCCGTCCACCGGCTGGCCGCTCTGGGTTGACGGCAGGCCACCGCGAGAAACCAGCAGAAGGTTGCCGGCGCCACGCTCGGCCATCCAAGCTGCGATTTCCAGACCCACGCCGCGGGTGCCCCCCGTGATCAGGTATGAAGTATCCGACTTGAATCGTACTTCCTGGGGTCCGTTGGCCGATTCATCCTCGATAGGCTGCAGTGAAGCAGTCTGGGCAACATCCTGGGATACATTGACGACGTCGAAGCCTCTCGCATATTTAATGGCAGATAAAGGGAAGCTTGCTTGGTCCTCCACGAACAATCCACCGAAGATGTCGGGTATCTCCAGCTTCAGCACGCGTGCTAGGCCGTGAAGTGGGGTAGAACATAGGTCGTCAAGACCATGTTTTCGAGTAGCGAGCGAGAAGAGCTTGTGATTCGTACTGTCATTCGATTGCCTGTGTTGTTGCAGCACTTGAGCAGCCTCGATGAGGCTGGTACACGACTCTGTGACGGCTTCGTATACGTTTTCCTGGGCGCGAGCGAGTTGAGGGAGGTGGACGACGATGGTGTCAGGTGTCAATAGGGGGAGGATCTTCTTGGTGTCGGTGGCAATGGCCGTCAGGTAGCCCTGCTCGGCAAGCTGTGCTTGGTATGCCGAGACCTTCTCGTCATTTTGCCGGCCGCTGACGAGGAACACGACTTTCGTGAAATGGAGTGGTTCATCATGTAGGGTGGCGGGTGACCAGCAGACCCGATGAAGCATTCCCTTCGAGTCCATATTCACGTGCGTATGACTGACACGATGCGCCAAGGGAAAATAATGCGTGCCGCGAACAGGCTTGACTAGTGGAGTTGAGTCCAACAAGAAGTTAAGGGTCTGAAGCCGACAAATACCCCCTTCGAGCACATCTAGCCTATATATAACCCTATCTATCGAGCTGACCAGTGAACCGGGTTGACCGATGCAGTTGAAAGAGGTCATCAAGTACAGTACCTTTTACCCGGGGGGCAACGGTAACGTAAACAAGGCGGCGTTTTGGGCAGCGTAGACGGCGATCCCGCGGGTGCGTGTAGCCCCTTTTCAGTGCCTGCCGGCACTCCAGGAGTGCACCGTAAAGTCCTGTCTCCTTATCTCGTGTCGCCATTAGGCAAAGGTACAACGATAGGTCCTCGGCTGCACATCGCAGCTGGCGGTGAAGTAGGCTGCTGAGTGGCGCCAAGCCTGCCGCTTTGGGTATACATTAAACATTCGACAGCTACCCGGGGACTGAGAGGCCAGCGTCCGCATGTAACGGAAGGGAGACACGTATATGCCACGGTAGTTCTGAAACAAAGTCCATCCTTCTGGTGTGGCCACGAAGCAAATGCGGCAAAGACCCAGTGACGAGTGACGAATTGATACCTCACCACGACGACCTGAACTGGAATAGCAGAGGCAGATACCGGCCAAGGGCTTCAAGCCAGGGCGTCATGCGGAGGGCAGGCAGCGGCTGGGAACAGACCTATGCAAACCGGGGTCGATACGACGGCGCACGGCGAGCTGCACGTGTCTTACACGATGCCTCTGGACGGGGCTGGCTTCGGCGATTTCAGAGGTGCAGCGGTAGACGCCCGGCAGCCGTGGTCTCTCGGAGGTAACTATATGTCGCAATGGTATAGGAGGAGGTCGAAGGCCCAGGTTCGGACCCGGTGCAGCCGGGGCCCTTGTCAAGCCCCGGGCCAACCCTCTGGCGCATTTGAACTGTGTGTACTCTGTACGCCAGGCTTCAGATGACGTATCATGCACAGCTGGCTTCAGGACGCCGCGTCTTAGTACATGCGATGCCTTCAAAGCCCTCTGCTCACATAATTCTGCCCTTTCCGGGGGCTCACGGGGGGATATCGGCCAGCCTCGTCCCGTGACATGCTGAGATGGACGGCCCAAAGACCGAGAACTGCGGAGCTCCGGCTTTCATCAGGACGCCTCGAAAAGACGCCATGTCCTGGGAGCTCCGGCTTTTATCAAGACGCCTCGAAAAGACGCCATGTCGTGAGATGCTGACAGCTTCTTGGGTGTGGCGATCCGATGCCTCACAGATTTGAGCTCTGGTGAAACCATGCACAAAAGCACTGTGAGCTAATGAAACGTGTCGGCATCCCAAATCTGATAGGGATTTCTAAGCGCAGATGATCGGTCACCAAGACACACTGAATGATCGTTGATAGGTCGAAGAGGGATTGGTCAATGATGGTGGAAGGTGGTGTGAAGGTAGGGAGATGGCTTCGGAGGTCCCTGGCCTTGGCATCCAATTCCCTCATCCGGGCCCCGGGCCACTGCCGTCGGCGCCCGCAGCTACGTTAAGCCGGAGCAGGAAATAGTGGGACAGGCTCCTAGTGGCTCGTGCGTCCGCCCAACGCTGCAGGTGCCAGCCGACCCGTGACAGGGGCGACGTCCCCTCGACCCTCCTTCGTCGTATCCGGAATACTTTGCGGTACCGTACCGTACCGGCAAGAATTCATCGATTAGTCAATTGCCGCCACGGAACCAAGGCATGGATCGTGGAACGTTGTGCCGCGCCGTAGTACTTACGGAAGTCTACATCCATGTCCCGCGGCCTGTCCCAATCAACTCAGCCCTATCAAGGCCTCAAGCGGTGCACAAGGGACGGAGGTGAGTGAAGATAACCACATCAGAAAGAGGAAAGGCCCCTGCAGGCTTTCAAAGACGACGGTCTGACGCCCAACACTTCTCCGGGAGACATAGATGCGGCCCGGCGTCTGGATTGGCAGGGTTCCTTGCCTGCCGGGTGCACAGTCCCAGGATGGATATGCGGGACATCTGCCGCTGAGGGTAGTATTCCGAAGTAGTACCATCGCACCTCTCAGGGGAAAGGTTTACCTAAGAGTGAGGCTCAAGTGGGTATAGCGCCTAGCTCCCGCTCGATTCTCCGCAATACTGCATGAAAACTGCTTGGCTATAGCTGCAACTCTTCTTCGTTGTCACCTTGTGACTGAGACCGGTTGAATGAGTGTACGCTGATCGCGATCCCCATTTCCTGCGTGGCCTACGTTCTTGCCATTTCCGAATCAGTCGTTTTCTCCTCCCTTCGACTCCCTCTCTCCTACCGGTAGATGCTGTTTGAAGTTCCTGTTGGTTTGTTTCTGTCTTAGCAGAAAGTGTGCCGAAGGGCTTACGTACGACGGCCCGAGATGTTATCGGTACGAAGTACGGAAAATGATGCGAGATTGGAACCAAATCTGGTCTCTCCGTCGATAGCAGGCGTTCTTGTGCAGCGTCTTAACCCCTCTCTCGCCATACCAATTCTGGTGACAACTTGGCCTGTGACTAACCACTGAGGTGCTTGTAGTGGCTGAGCTGCCGAGGCCGTTTCCCATTCGATAACCATGCAAATCAAGAGAACACGGGCCACGCCGCCACGATAGTGGCTGTTATATCTTGCTACTCTCGAGCGCCGAAGAGTATCTATTGCTAAGCCGTCGCCTTATCAACCTCTGTATTTGAGTCTGCTTGACTAAATCCTTGAATATCTGTGTTTACCTAGTGTATAAATTACCACTTATTGTCTTAGATGATAGGTCCGTCAGGACATAAACGGTGCACAGGTTTGAATGAACCAATCCGATTGATACGGGTAGTTTCGGAGCTCTTCAATAGGGCTCTGGAAGAGTTGTTCTCGTTGAGTCATTCCGACGCGTGAGTTACAGTTGTGGGTCCGCATCTTTTAGTTGTCGTCTCAGAGTTCTCCCCGAGACAAGGCTAAGCCTGTTTGGGGGTTTCTGTTAGGTTAAACTCTATGGTACTCCACTTGACAACAGGGTCAATAATCTATGAGCGTCACGGTGGTGAGGCTCCTTCGTCCACAACTACTAGTAGTCTACGGCTGGCTCTTACTCACTAATCCAAGCAATTCAGTGCTCAATTTACACATGCACCCTCGGATAGATCTACGCTGATAATGGATTGCGCGTAACCCAAATTCTTCTTGATTCACTAAAGGGGAATCCGACATGGGGAGATGTGGCCAATTGCTAATTTTCCTTGCTTACGCTGAAGTTATACATAAGCGTACAAATCAACATTCAGCATCTGATGCAAGTCGGAAGCATGCTGTTAGAGCTCTCTGTAAGAGTCCAATGCTTCTGCCCGCATCACACTCGAACCAAAATCGCTTCTGTCTCGAGACTCACGAAATTGTCTTGATGAATAAATCATCATGCAGATCAACGGTAGGGAATGAGACCTCAAAGTATTCATCCAACCCCGCATCCTGCGCCTAGGGAAGACCTTGTGATGCCGGTCGACTTCACGCTTCTATGGTAACTTACATTTAGCCCGTGCTATTTCGGCTGAGATCTCGAAGAGATGTGTTGTATCCGCATGCCCGTCTTCTCCTCATCTACAGGCAAGATCACCCGCGTGGAGACTGAGCGTGCTGGATGCCTAATTCTTGTCCTGAACCCCGCTGCCCATTTGATCATCGGCCTGCATATACATATACTGGGAAGCACTTACTAGTACAGAAGCGGGATCCCGCTGCATGCATGATGATCGCAACGATGACTTTTATTGCCAAGACCAAAGTTCCGGAGCCAACCCCATGATCCGAACCGGCAAGCCGCGGCCACTCTTGGAAGCACATAAATCTGCCCCTGACTATCCGCCCACCTGGGCTTCCTAGCCGATTAAGAAATGTGTCTTGAAAGGTGGTAGGTTAGGAGGTGGGTATCTGGGTGTGTCAAAGGGGCGATTACATTACCCGACACTCCATATCTCAGCGATATCGGACCCTTCGTATGTTAGCGACACTTCGCATGTCAGCGATACTGCGTGTCTCAGCGACCTCCGACACTCCGGATGACAGCGACACTCCGGATGACAGCGACACCCCGTATGATAGGGACGCTTCGTATGACAAGGACGCTCCGTATGACAAGGACGCTCCGTACGACAGTGACGCCCCGTAATACAGTGACACTCCGTATCTCACCGACACTGCGTATCTCGGCGACCGCTGCGCGCGCGGTGCTGCATGACATCACGCTATGCATCCGAGATATCGAATGCATCGTTGACGCGCAGCAGCGGAGCTCTGACTAGGTAGTTCTCTGGCAGGGGCCCCGCACCCGAGTCCTCGACCAATCCAGGCCGTGCCGTGGCCGGGAAGCCGTTCCTCGATCGACCCGGGACCCAGCCGTGGGCGACACGAAATCTCTGGCAAATCTAGGTACGCTGCCTGGGCCGCAGCGGCCGTGCGTCGACCGCTGTCATACTTCGGCTGCAGGCCATGAGCTAGCTGCTGCATCGGCACGCATAATTAGGTCGTGCTGCACATGGCAGGACTTAGCAAATTGTTCTATGACCACTCTCTGCTAATTAGCACGATGGGCATCAAATACGTTCAATTGTCAAAGCATTCCAAAGGAAGTACTTGAAGCAACATGAAGTCCCAAGTCATGGATGTCTTTGTGATCCGGCGGCAGTCAACTTGTGCTTGGTTCTATTACCACCATTCGCCGCAGTCAACCCACCTCACTGTATCAAGCTCGGCGAAGGTGCCGGAAGAGAACTTTGAACTTGTATCATATGACTTCAGACGGGAACTAGGTCGGTTGTTACCGCGACTGTCGTTTCGTATATTGAGCACATGTCGCTTAGATCTGAACCGTTCTATCTCTGAAGATACTCAGGACAGAGAGATGTCCAGCAGCTGCCGACGGACAGATGCAATGTGGATGTGTAGCAATTCAGTCGCCACGTCCGCAGCTGAGAGATAGTTATTCCACCAATGGAGATGGCTGGGCGGGGAAGAACGTCAGATCATTGCAAGTGCACGCAATGGGCACTTATGATCAGTCAGTCTGAGCGCTTCCACATTGATAGGATGATATCGTAGCATTGTGAGAAGCTCGTTTATCATAACGGTCGAGGGCGGGGAGGGGACATGGCGGGAGTTTTCGGAACCCATTCACGACTTCCAAATCACCGTGATATTTTCGTCGTGGTACCGATACTACCCCCGAGCGGTTCCACGGCGCGACACGGAATGCAATTTGGAAGCACCGGTGATGTGGTAGTATCTGAGTTCCAATGCTATCGTGCAGTCGATCCCCCGGTTTCGAGTATGTGAGCTATTGAAAGCCAGTAATACAACTGCTGCAAGTGCTATTCGACCACTTCAGGCGGCGATGTGGAGCAGCAAATGCGGCAGCCAGGGGGCGGTTAGCCGTTGCAGCGGCCATTTCCCAGCCTGGTCCTATAAGAGTCCTGCGGGGCAGTAACCAAACAAAGTATATCCAAGGCTGCAGCCAAGATGAACAACCAATGAGGTCTGTAGTAAGCAGCTGTCCATAGAATGAATCTATCGAATGCGTAATCCAAGAGTTTGCTTGAGTAATGAAAGCGTACCGCTTGCTATTCATGTGCAGCGCCCAAGCACTGATAGACTGTATCTAGGTAGTTGATAAAAGCTTGAAGCGCCGGAGACCGGAACATCTCCATGGCCGGCGTGGCCAAACTGATAAGAAGGAGAATGAGTAATAGCAGGGTCCATTACTGTTACATAGACGTCTGTTGAATGACTACCTCGTATTCAACATTTACGCCGTGGCTGTCGTGCATCCAAGATAGTCTGTGCAATCAGATTTGTCAGCGATCAAGCTCCTTCCATTGACGCGAAGATATTCTTCTCTGCTTCCTTCTCACGACTAAAATCAACGGTAAGGCATGAACTCATGCAAGATGGGACTAGAGAACGAAGCCTAGCGGCATGTTCCTAGAACAACGAGCACGGCACTTTTCAAAAGCTTCTGAGCCATGGCGGCATTCGAGGCGAACCCCACAACCCCTCTTTGCCCTGAAGTGTGCAAAGGTTTCCAGTCCGCGAGGGATGTGATAGGCGAAGGGGGGAGTCGGACACCTTTATGATACGGCCACGTTACACGTGTATCATTCTCAAGCCGTTACGGCAATCTCATGTGCTAGTGCAGCTGGGGTTCTCCAAGGCCTATGAACGAATCAGCCTATAGGAAGAGAAACCAGCGTGATATTGAGCGTGACCTAACGCTCTCAGCCAGAACGGCTCGTGTATCATTGTACCGTGACATCACATAACGGAACCAATTAGCCGTTAGGCTGTATGTTCGCTATGCAGAGTGTGCATGCAGGCCAGGGGCCCGATTGCCTGCCCGTGTATTAGACGAAGGACCCCGGTGGAGGTTCGTGCCGGCAGGCAAGGTATCAGATCCATCTACCGAGGCCTAGATGCTGGTGCTACATCGAGACAGCATGGCCGACCTTGCAGAGAGCCTGATTTTATGACCGGCGGCGCCTGAATATCTGCAGCGACGCGTTTGGCGCTCCGGGTTTCTTCCGGCACCCTGCCGGACGGCAGGAGCTCGGCGACATGCCCCATTCCGAAGGCCTGCCTTCAAGAGGGTGTAGGGCGGGCGAAAACACATCACCAGTGGTTACATTTGAGCGCCCGGAGCCTGTTAACCAGCGCCAGCCTTTATGAGAAGATGCTCCGTAGGCAGGGGCTTGAGTATATGCTGTCGTATGATGTCGGTCCCGGGTGCGGGGCGTATGCAGAGGCCGGCAGGGCGGCCTGGGAGATCGCCAACATACTCGAGGCGCCCATGTGCATCATTGCGCACATAATCACGTCCTGCCGTGAGGGCCAAGCTCCAAACAGCGATGATTCTACTACCGGTATACCGGCAAGGGACGCTGCCAGAGCCAGCCATCAGTAGCTTGAAGACCGGTTGGCAGCGCTTGCGGGTAGCAAGGGATCTGCACGTAGGCGAGGCAAGTAGATCGCACCACCGTCCAAGCTGGCGTACTACCCAGTCGCGCTGGAAGTGCATCGTCTTGGCTGTGAGGGTGTTATCGACAGACTGTCACGATGTATGGGAGCAAGTGTAGTGAAGATAAACGTGGAGTGGGGAAGATCTCTGTGTTGATCTGTTCTAGCCCATCAGATCTTATCAGGGCATCATGCGCCACTAGGTACGTTAGTATTTTATGTGGCTGTGCAGACTGTGGTTGCTAGGACCGGTGCATCCCCTATTTCGCTAGGAGCCCCCTATTTCGCCAGGAGCCCCCTACTTCGAACTGAACACCGCGGTTTCCTCTCATAAGGCGTGAACATGTTAGAATGGTGTATGGTGGTCATGTATCGAAGCTCTGATAGAGTCGGAACTGTTCAACAAGAATATATTATGCCGAGGGAGCAATTCGAGACATTGATATTAGAAACATCCTACAGGTAGATAGAAACTGGACTGTGCAACATAGCCCGCTGTGACAATTTCATTTAACCTTCGATACCAGGCGATGGAAACACAAGTTCATATCATTTTCCACTGTAACGGGGAGCTATGTTCATTTATAACTTGACCTTACTTCCACCTCGTCCAGCATATCGCGGTCGAGTGCAGATTAGACAGCCTTGTCGCGAGAAAATTTATTGATACATTCTTCACAAGCTTCAGGGTAGTTAAGACATCCTTCAAGAGTGTTGGTGCAGTGAGGCAGGTCATAACACTACTTTCAAATCGTAATAGTAGGGTGAACGGGTTAGAGCACATATTCCAGCAAGCAAGAATCAATATAGTGAAACTATAGGCCAGGCCGCAAGATCCTATCGTAGAAATTCCGAAACTCATCTCTATAAACTGTTGCGGTTATCAATGCAGTGCCACACCAGTATATTAGGTATACAAGAGGGCCCGGGAGCCCAAGACCATACTAGAATTTCTCTAAAAGTGGCTTATCGTGTAACTACCTTCAATGGATCCCTGTAGTAAGGTGACGTATACTTACTTGCCTAAGCTAGCCCGATCTCTATAACATGGAACTGATGTCTGGTCACCAGCCAAGTGGTCTAAGAGGCAGTTCGTCTGAGGACTGTTCCTGGGGACATCCCCTTGGGCGAGCTGCATATGCATGTTGGTGCGAAAAATGCAAAGGTGCATATAACAGGCATCTAACCACGTGCAAGTTCCACCATTGTGCAGATTCAAGATGGCTGGCGCTCGCAAGACGATAAGGCAATGTGTCTAATCCTGTACACGTGCAGTGGGCTCAGACGTGGTCCTCTATTCATGCCCGTAGAGCCAGGCTGCCGGTACGTCCGGGGGCGCGTCAGCTTATGCAGTTAGTGTTTTTGACCATGCTTTAACGGTAATACCCCGGTGGTATAGGTGATACGAGCAGAGCGACAAGATGTATCTGGGTAGCTAGTTTCGACGCTTATCACCTTGAGATTCTGACATTCTTGGTGGGTGCTCAAAAAGGGGCGCGTACCGCAGTGGCTACCTAGCCGCGTCCCATGACACACAGCTCTCTGCTCCTCGTTCCGGCAACTGAATCCGTGAGAAACATATGTTTGTGCTGGCTTAGGAATACTGTGTCTTGAATTGTCCAGAGGTAAGATATGTCAAGCTTACTCATCAACCTCATGCTGGGTTATCACGCAGCAGAAGAAGTCTTATGGATGCCGGCCGGATTGAGCGGGTATGAGCGATTTTCATACTGAGCTACAGGGGCTACCACCCAGCCAAACAAGTATATACAGTGGAATGGGCCTATCGGAAACTAGTTTTGTTCCTCGAACATTTAGATGCATGGGGGAAAGGTAAGTAACAGAAAAGATAACGCGAAGCCTAAAGAGCCGGACCTCTTTACTCGGCGGTCGTCGCCGTGTGTAGGGGCGGCCACGAGACAGTCTCCGAGCTCATACGCATCACACAACACCGCGGGTTTAGAACCTCGGTGGGCTTATCGAGGATTTAGGGAATATGCAGCCTTTTTCCTGGCCCGTCGGGCAAGTCACACACTGACACGAAGCTGAGCGTCCCATCAGGAAATGGTACGTGATGTTCCTGATTTTAACTAATACCCCGGAAATGGCATCAAATGACAGCATGGCACACCATGATAACCGAGTACGACATTTGCAATACGCCATGTGAACCCCTTATACAGCCATTAAAGAGTTATAGATCTGTGCACGGCACACAAGTCCTCGGTCGATGGAAAAGACGAGGAACCTGCCAGCGAGCAACCTATCGCAGGTTTATATTGCTCACAGATTGACCGTCATTTTGCTCCCGCCATTCATGTTCGAGAATCCCAAAGATAATCTGCATTCCACAGTCAGTCAGAACTCCATCTTCTTTATCAGCTAGGCCACGAGCTGTAACAAGAGGATGCACCCGTCTGAAAAACTACATGCCCCCTCCCGGGGTCGACTCACAACGTCATGCCAAGCGCCGTTGAACCACATGTGCTCGCGCTGGCGGCCCTCCTCGCGGAAGCCCAGCCTCTGGTACAGCCGCAAGGCGCCATCGTTGAACGAGAAGGCCTGTATCTGCACGCGGTGCAGGCCGGCCATCTGGAAGCCATACCACAGGCCCCAGCGGATGGCCTCGCCGCCGTAGCCCCGGCCGCGGTGCTTCCCGACTATGTCGACTGCGCCGCCGCGCGGTCAGCCACGATGAAGGAGAGAGAGGAGGAAAGGGGGTGGGGGTTTGGGGTCGAGGGAAAGGCGAGGAGGTGTCGATGCCGCACTATGCTCTCATGACAAGACAATACAGGGAAGTGAGCGTCCCGCGAAAACCACATACTGCTGACATCGGTCCACCGATGCGGGCCCCAGCTCGGCGGGTTCGCCTTGAGGCACAAGATGCCGACCGGCTCGCCGGCTCGTACTACCGCCGGCCCTCCTCCTCCTCTTTCCTCCTCCTCCTCGCCCTGCTTCTCCCCCCCCCGCTCCGCATCTCCCTCGGGCAGCCGCAGACACACGATAGCGCCGAGGAGGCACTTCTCGGCGACCTGGGCGCGGAACCTGTCGCTGTCCTGCGTGCTCTCGGGCCGCAGCAGGCCGTAGCTGGAGCCGGACTGCGCCTCGGCGTCGGCCTGGACGGCGTGCACGAAGGCCGCGTCGGCGGGCGTGTCGGCGACGGCGCGGTAGACGAGCCGGGACGAGAGGAACGGGTCGAAGGGCTTCATGGTGGTGGGTGGGAGTGGAGGGGTATGTAGCTGGAACGGTGCATGGACGGATGGGCGAGTGAGTCCCTCAGACTTGGTCGGACTCGTCTGCCTGGAATACTCTTCGACGATGGGACAGTTTATTCCTCCGGACCTGAAGAGGTGCCGGGTTGGGATGTCGCTCATGTCTAGCCGCTTCTGTCTCGCCGAGATTGCGGTGAGATAAGTTACCGTGTGTGGAGACGTTCCGGGATGCGCGGCCAACCTTTGACCGAATCTGCAGGGATAGGGCACGGCTGAATGTTAAGGGTGTACTCTTCGATTGCTCTTTCTGGTATTCGTGGCCCTATTGTGGAAAGTACAGGTAGGTAAGTACGCAGATTGTCCATCTGGCCGGCTCCTTCCATTTCTCCTATGCTCTACCGGTATTAGGTATTAGTGAAGCTGCGATGTTGAAAGAGATGTATAGGAGGTAGGTGCCTTTTTATCCCTAGGGAAGTATAGCAACCCATTACGTAAATCCAATTTATCACGGAATCCTGTACCGGCCTTTGTGCACTGATCGTTATTAAGGCCGCGGTAACGCGGCTGGGACTCGGATAGGCTTAGGTGAAGATTATTTAAGAGGCCTCCGGCTAGGGTATAATATATATGCCCTATAAGGGCTTACCGCCGGTATAAGGGCTGGCGTAAGGGTTTTAAAGGGATCCCCTTTTTATTATATATATAAAAAGGAACTCTTTTAAATTCTCTTAAAGTTTTTTTAGTTTTTTAATTTAATTATAAATGCGTATAATAAAATACGGTATTAATTATTATTATATTATTTATATAATCTTTATTTTACCCGGCGCCGTTTTAAGCCCGGAAAAAATATCCGGAGGAATTTATAAGAATAATAAAATCCCCCGAGTATAAATATTATTATAAAAGAAATATTTAATATTAATTAAGTTAAAGGAAGGAATATATACCGTATATTAATAAGTGCTAATTAATGCGTTTAAACGCGTGCGCGGTAAAAGCCCTATAATTCCGGTAAATAAGTAAATATTTTAATTACCGGTATATTTAGCGATTCCTTTTTTTTTTTTCGGTTATTAAGGGATTTCGATATGTATATATAAGGTACGCTTATTATAATTTAAGCTAAGTTAACCGTTTCTTAAATAAAGCTATACTTTATTATAACCACCGCCGTTAAATTCGTATAAATTATTATCCCCGGTATTAATTAACCCTTATAATATCCCTGGGTAATAATAACTAAAATCCTTTATTAAGCAGGTTATTAATTAACGTATATAAATAACTCCTAAGCCACTAATACCGCCGCTTTACTATAAATACCTTATATTATTTATAAGTATAAAATTTTCTAATATATAGTTATAAATAAAGCGATTATACCCGAATATTACCGCCGCCGCCGAAGGGATCCGTTATCGTTAAAAAGCACGCCGCTTTTTAACGAACGCGGATTTTAATAAGTTATACCTAAAGTACCGGGTACCCTTATTATTATTATTATCTTCGAGCTCCTTCGAGGGCTTTAGCGATTTCGGTAATAATAATAAAAAAAAAAAAGGAAAAGGAGGTAAACCTGGTCGCGGTTTAAGTAAAGGAGCTTATTACTCCTATTACCGCCTTATTTTATACCGCCGCGGCCGCTATTATACCCATTACTCGCGTTACCGCCACCTTCTTGCCTGCTTCCGCTACGGTTATTATTACTTTAACCACTCCGCCCGCTTACACGGGCACCGTTATTATTACCTTGCCCGCTTTATTATTACCGCGTATACGTATCCGACCTGCGGCCGGCTAATAGCGTAAGATTCCTTACCGCGAGTATATTAACTCGGCCTTATATAAGTTTAATAACGGTATTTATTATAATATAATAAGTTTTTTACGCTATTAATAATACGCTAATAAGTATTTTTACCCTCCGCTATAAGTTTTTTTTATTATATTATAGCGCTAATCGATTAATTAAAGTTAATACCCTATTCGTTATTACGCTAGCGGCTAAATTAATTACGGCCTTATACCGTAGCGATAATAAGGTAAGTATTTTATAATTATCTCGGGTATTATTTAAAAACTTATTAGGATTAGCTTATTATTAAGTAATAATATATTATACGCGGCGTACTGGAGATTATTAATAAAACCGCCGGCGCTAATATTAACGCTAACGCCGAGGAAAAGGATAAAAAGCAGGAAAAAAAATAAAAAGGGTTTTTTAACCCGGATTAATCCTTAAACCGCTATAATAAATTCCCCCGCCACTATAATAACTATAATAATAATAAAGGTGGCGGTTTAAAGGCCGCTTAGGCTAAAAACGTTTTAATATATTTTAATATATTATACCGGCTTTTTAAAGCCTATTAAATTATTAATATATTAGGCCCGGGCTTTATACCCGTGGTTACTTATTACGGGCTAGCGTGCCTTTTAAAACTCGGTATATAATAAACCGGCGTGCCCGTAAATAAAAAAAGATTTTTCGTAATATTATAATATATTTTCTTCTTTATTTATAATATAATTTAAATCCTGATTAAAACATACTTTATAAAGGTTAAATAATTACTTAAAATGCTTAAACTAGCCTCTTAGGAGATTTTTTATTAAATTATCGGCTAGTATTTTATTAATAAGCAGGTAAACTACTTTAAATATTCCCCGGTTATACTCTTATTATAATTAAAGGTTTTAGATATTAATATAACGTAATTTGGTTATAATCCGTTAATTTTCTCCTATTATTAAGTAAATTACTTATTAATTATCCGAATATATTATAAACCCCTTACTAAGGTTATAAATAAGATTACGGAATAAGCGCTATAATATTATTATCTTTTTACTAGTTTACTTAAGTATTTATTTATAATTTTACCTTAATTATTAATATAAAAATAATACTTTACTTAATAGCCTTTTAATTAATTACTCCCTTATAAAGGAATATTATATATTCTTATAAAAAGTAGCGGGTTTTCTTATCGTTTATAAAAAAAGCATTTTTAATAATAAGGAAAGCTTATACTAATAAGCTTATACCCCCGAACTTAATCCCTAGGTACCGGGTATATTAAAAGTACCTAAAAGTTTATTATATAATTTTAAAATGCTCCGGGGTAAGGTTTATAAGGAATCTTAAAAATCGTAAAATTACGAATACTATATTAGGTTTTAATATAACCGTAATATAAAAAATTAAGCTAATAAGCTCCTAATATTTCTTAATATTTAGCTTAAACGCCTTTTCCTTAAACTTTATTAATTCTTTTTAGGGGAAAAGGGTTGCCGGAGTCTAGCTTTTATTATTAATATCGAATTTAAAGGTAATTTTCTCGATATATTTATTATAAAAAAATATAATAATATAAGCTTTTTAATCCCGTATTATTTTAATCCTAAAAAACCATTTTATATTTTTACCACCTATAAAAAAATAAGCCGAATATATTAGGTTCCGGAGCTTTTTTACTTTTTTTATATACTTATAATAATAAATTATTAAGAAATCGTTAACGTAAAACATTACGTAAACCGTTTTATTCTTAATATAAAATAAGCACGGCTTTTTTAATAAAAAAATAAACCCAAGTATTTAAAGCATGCTTAAAAACTTTAAATATTAAAAAAGTAATAAATCCTTAAGCCCGTATATAGTTTTCTAAAGTTTAATATATTTCCCGTTTTCCTTAAAGTTATTAAGAAGTTTATAAATAATTAATAAGTTATTTTCCCGGAGTGCGTTAAAAAACGCATTCTTTATATTAAACTACTTATACTCCAGGTTAAAATAAGTAATTAACGCTATTATTAACTTAAAGGTTTATACCGTTAAAATAATAGTATAAGTATTTTATAGCGTGTTTAAATCCTGGAGATCCCCGTATATTATAAATTATACCTTATAGGTTTTAATAAAGCCGTTTATATTTAGCTTATAATAAAACACTTATTTTAATAATAATAACCGGTATTTAACCTTAACACGGTTAATAACCTAGTATACGCTTATTTAAATAAAGGCCTAAATCTCCTTATAAGCATTTTATTTAAATAAATCCCTATAAGGGTAATTAATTAGCTTTTTTTAGTTTTTAAAAGCTAATCGTGCTAAATCTTTAATATATAATTTATTATATTTAAAGAACGGTTTTATTCGGTTATTATTACTTTTATATTAAACGGCCACTAAAAACACTGCGTATATAATATAATACTCGCGGTCTCCCTCCTGGATAGTTTCGAGCTAATTAAGTAAAAAGGTATTTATAAAAAAGGCTTATAAGCGGTTATTAAAAACTTAAATCTTTTTAGGTTAATAAAACGGGATATTAATTAAGTATTATCCGCTAATTAAGGTCCCGGAATCTTTTAAAAAAAACTCTTTATATTCTTATATAAAAAAAGGAGCCGTAAAAAATATATTAAATTTTTTCCCTTCCTTAGTATTAGGGCTTTTTTTATAATATCTCCGGATCTTAATAAATAGGTTTTTTATTAATTTAAGACCTTTTCCGTATTACCTTATATTAAACCTAATAAATTACTTTTTTACCGGTTTATTCCCGCTTAATACCCTTAAAGCACGTTTAAAAGGCTTTAATATTTATTATAAAATCTTTTTATTCGCCTCCGCCACCCCCGAGATTCGCTTAGGGGATTTTTCCGTATTCCTAAGCTAAAGCTATGCTTTTATTTAATTAAATAATAAAAATAATATAATTATAATTATATTATATACGTTTTCCGTGCTTTTTTTATTATTATACGCGCTTATAGTATTTTACGGAGGGTTTTCCCCGATTTTAACCTTTACCGGTTCCCTAACCGGTTTTAATATTTACTAAGGAGTTAAGAGTTTACCCGGTAAATATATAATAAGCTTAAATATTTTTTAAAGCCTATTATTTATTTTTACCCTTAATTCTTATTCCGTTAGGATTTATATAAGCTGGTTAGGGTTAATTACTTTCCTTAAAAGCGCCTTTATTAGAATAAAATTTAATATTATTATATCCGGAGATTTTATAATATTAATATATTAATAAAAAAGTATTATTTTTATTTTTAGGATATATATAAAAAGCTTATTTACCTTTTTATAAGAAATATCCAGTATTAGGCGAGCGTTTTTAAGCGTATAAAAAATATCTTTTTTAAATCTTATATTTCGTAAAATAATTATATATTAAAGCTATAGGATTTATACCTTAAATAGGTTATAAGCTTTATATCCTACTAGGTATTTAATATATGCTTACGGCTTAGTTTTAAATACCCTTTTCTTTTTTCCTATTAAGCGTTCCGTTTTAATTAGGTAAGCTTTATATCCGTAAACCTAAATATTCGTTTAATTAAATCGGATATTTACCGTTAATACGTAAAATTACTCGGGGGTATATTATTAAAACCATTATTAAAACCAGTTATAAATCTTCTCGTTTAGGTTATAATAATTCCCTAATATAATCGGGCTTATATTATATAGTTTTATAACCGCTTAGGTTACCTTTAATTATAAATCCGGTGGTAAATTAACTTAAATAATTATAATTAATGCCTTAGGAATAATTTCCCCTCTGGCCCGCTTATTACCTTCCACCGGTTCCTTAACGTAAGCCGGTGGGAGCTTAAGCTTGATTTTAATAACTTAAGTCTAATATTAAAACGTAATAAAATTATTAATATTAATAATAAAGGTATTATTATTATTTCTTATAACGCTAATTATAATTATATATTTTTTATTAACCCAGGCTTCGAATTCCCGGAGTTATTAAAATATTAATAAACTATTTTTATTCTTATATAGAAAAAAAAAAGTATATTATTTTATTTATTCTTAATAATTATTAATTATTTACTTCCGTTATATCCTGGGGCATAATCGAAAAGGTTTTAAAGGATCCGTTAAAAAAGGCGCAGGGCTTAATTTTTTAAAATCCGGTATAAAATAATACGTTTAATATAAGCTTAAGTATATAACTCGTAATTAATACGCTTTATATTATTAATTTTTACGTTTTTAATATAATTAATTAAAAGTTTAAAAGCTTCCGGGCTTAAATAACCGGCTCGTAAATACTATAAATCTTTTAAATTCTCTCTCTCCTTAGGGGTATTATATAATAACCTTTAAGTATATTATATTCTTTTTATTAAAGTTATTATTATAATACCGGCTTTACTCCGTTTAATAATCGTTAAGGGGTTTATAAAATAGGCGTTAAAACTAATCGAGTAAATAAAAAGGGGTTTATATTCGAAAAAGATTAGGTTATAATACCTTTTCAGTTTTTTAATAATTTAATGCTTTTTAACCGTTCCCAGCTTTAATATATAACCGAACCTATTATATTAAATCCCCGCCTTAAGTAATTTTACCTTAAAAATAATATTTATATAAAACCCTTTTATAATATTTTTATTAAATAAAATTAAGTTTATAATATAGTTCCCGTGCTCGTTATAAAGTGATTTACGTAATACCCGAGTACTTTTCTTAATAACCGGGATACTTATTATATTAGCTTTAATATATTCCCTGGTAATTAACCGAAAAGTTCCGGGTTCGAAAAAGTTCTTATTATTAATAATATAATCCGTATTATAATTATTAATTAATATCGAATAAGATAATAGGTAAAGGTATAAAGCCGTTAAAAAATTACCGGAGTATTAAACGGTTTCTCTTATAATAAAAAAGAACTCTTATATTAAGGCCGAGGAAATAATAATAATATTAATATTATAATTATTTTTATTATTATGCTTTTTTTTTTATATTATATAATTCTTACCCCTGGGTTTTTTTAGATTTTAGCCTTTAAAGTTAATCTAATAGCGTAAACCGTTTTATTGGGTAAGCCCCTAATATATTTTAATCTCCTCGAGCTATTTAAATAAATATTAATGGGTTTTTTCTAGGCGGTTACCGGTAATTACCTAATAAAGAGTTTTATAATTAAAAGGTTATTAAAAGTAAATTAACTTTAAGTATTAAAGGTATAAGTAATTATAGCTTTAGTAACCTGCTCCCTTAGAGTTTTTTCCAGGGGTATTAGGAGAAAATTATTTTACTTAAGTATTATATTAGCCCTTACCTATACGTATTATATTTATATTTAATAAGGCTTATAAAATAAAACTAAGGTTATAAAATAAAAAAGTTAATTAATTAAAACGGTTTTTTTAAATTAAATCCTTTAATTCCCGGTAAGCTTAATTAGGTTTAATATAAGGCTCGATTATTTTAAGGAATACCTTTTTAATTAGGGTTTCCTGGATTTAATAAATATTATAAACCGAGGCCTAAATAAAGGTTAAATCCTATTATTTATATTAATTATAGGGGTTTATACCCCTGGCTTTAGCTTAATTAAAAGTAATATTATATATTTTTATTACCTGGGTTAAGATTATTATACCCGTTAATATTATAATATCCCGGATTTTTTAAAGGAATATTTAAAAGGGTATCCCTTATTCCGGAGTAATCCTTTAAAAAATCCGCTAAAATACTCGAGTTATAATCGAATCGGATATAATCTTATTAATAACTTTAAGAATTACCTTAAAGCGAGAATAAAAATGCGTAAAATCCTTAACCGTTTAATTATACTCGCTTAATAAAACGTTAAGCTTTTATTAAAGCAGGTTAAATCGAGTAAACTCCTTTATTATAGGTTTTATAATTAATATACTTAGCGTATAAAATTATTATTATTAATATACGTTTTCGTATATTTTCTTTTATTACTTTTGGTTATTATATATTATTATTTCTATTATCGGTAATATTAAAGGGGTGGAATAACTCGGGTAATCCTTAATTAAATCCGGGTCGATATATAGCTAAATTCCTAAGGCTATACCTTAAAAGTAAATATATTAAAACCATTTAGGGTAATCCTTAAAGGATTTTAGCTAAAGTAATTTATAAAACTCCTTAAGAATTAGGTTATCGGATAATATAATAAATAAGGGAATAATTAAAGGGAATTTATTAAAAGGAACTTATTAAAGGTAATTATTCGGAGGAAATTAATTAAAGGTTAAATATTAGATTACCGGGTATAAAGGAAAAGTTATAAAAAGGGTAAAAAAAAGAAAAAAAGAGAAAAAAATAAATTAAGTATTAAAATATATAATAAATACTAAAAGTATTAATTATAAGGAACCAGGCTTATAAATATTAAAAAAAGAATATATTATAAAATCCCGTACCGGCCTTTATATATTAACCGTTATTAAGGCCGCGGTAATACGATTAGGACTCGGATAAGCTTAGGTAAAAACCATTTAAGAGGCCTCCGGCCAGGATATAATACGTATACCCTATAAAGGCTTACCGCCGGCGTGAGGGCCGGTATAAGGGTCCTAAAGGGACCCCCTCTTTACTATATATATAGGGAGGAACTCCTCTAAGTTCTCCTAAAGTTTTTTTAATTCTTTAGTTTAATTACAAATGCGTATAATAAGATACGGCATTAATCACCACTGCATCAGTTGTGCATCCTTCCTCTGATACAACTTCTGAGCACATAATCCCCACAGAATCTTTGGGACCCGCAGGTCGTATTAGAAGAAACGGAAGGATCTGGAGAAGGCAAGGCCCTTCAGTTCCTGTCAGGCTGGCTTGTAGTTTATTTCTTCCTGTGAAGCAACCGCCACGAGGATCTAGGCTCGTCGGCCTCGGGCTTCGTGTCGGGGATGTCCTCGCCGAAACTGAACGCAGTGTATTCCTGACTCGGCACGAGGATCAGAAAATCGTCGTCGCCAAAGATCTTCGTCGCGCTAGATGCGTTCACCTCGGTGTAGTCCCGATCTAAGTAGAGTGCAGACTCGAGATTGACCAAGCTTGCTGGTGGCTTCGAGGTCTCCAGGGCGACGCGACGCCGCTGAGCTATGAACGGAACCTTACCGCGGCTTGTGGCATAGACTGGAATATAAGGGAGCTTGCACATGGCCTCCTCGGTATGGCGACAGCTTCCCTCCCAATTGAGAGGCAACTCGCTCCTCAGAAGGCAACTTTCGGAATCATGATGGATGAACCGGTCGTTCCAAATCTGATATGCCGGGTATGTTTCCCCGTCATGGTCTTCGTACTGATAGTATCTGGTCCTGAATGTCTTGGAATAGATATTGAACTCGAGTGAGACAAGTTTGTAGAGCGCATAATCAGCACATGAACAGATTAGACCTTCCCCGGTGGCGCCAGGAGCTTCTTTGGATGTTACAGCGTGGACGAGGGAGTATCCGCCATAACTGTCGACCTTCTCCCATCGCAAGTAGTCGTTATCGGGCATTGGTTCAATGACGCCTGAAACCGCCATGGTATACGAGGCTAACAGCACATGATTCGATATCTCATATACCGTGAGGAGCCCCATCCAGTCATGGCGGACAGTTATGACAAAGAACCGGTCTCTGTCGGTAGGAGAAAGAATAAAATCTACGAAGAGACCACCTTGCCTTAGGAAATGACTCTCCTTGCGCCAGCCTGTCCCCTTGTAAAGGCGGTTACAATTGAGTGGTTCCTTCGGATAGCAAGGCAGCTTGGTCATATCGACGGGTCGTGGGCTGGGCTCTCCGAAGGACCACAGAGACACCGCAGAGCTCTTGAAGACAATGAGGACATTTTCCCCTTCCGCAATTGAGCGCTCAAAGCTTTCCGGGAGCTCGAGGGTATGGAGGCGGTCGAGCTGGAGATGCCACACGTGCATGGTGGTGCCATTGCCGAGGATGAAGAGCTTGTCGCCCAGCGCTGTCTTGTAGCCGTGGCCGCTGAGCCCCGGCGCCTCGTAGGCACGTCTGGTGCGGGTGCGGAGGTCGTCGACGAGGGCAAAGTAGGGCATGCTGAAGGCCTCGGGCCACCATGCGATCCTCCCGTGGCTGTACCTCATGAGCCGTCGGAAGTGGCCGTCCGCGTCCGAGTAGAGGCCGCGGACGCCTCTGTAGGCATGGACCCCGCCATCCTCCCTCGGGACGGCCTTGCCCAAATGGAAGAAGCCATCGCGGAGGACCAAGCTGTGCTGCAGTGCCGAGCGAAGTTTCCCGTCCCGCCTGCGCAAAACGGCCTGCAGAGTCTTGCGAAACACATCACCCGCATCTTGTCCGTCGGCGGTGGTCGTACGGACGTAGTCAGCCACCAGCCCGGAGGAATAAAACGACCACTGTGGTGGGTCTGCTTCTGTGGAGATGTCTGAATTCTCCACTTCACATCAATTCTTCAACAGCTAATTGGCTGATAAGACTGACAGAACCGGCTGATAAGGCTGGCAAAAAATGGGCCCAACTTGCTCTGTCCGTTTTATTCATTCGGGATGGTGTCAGCCAGACTGGGGAACCATCTGTCTGCCAGATCAGGCCAGATCCCGTCGCTGAGCCAGATGTGACGCAGCGTGCGGCACGCGTCTAGGGCTGCAACCACGTCGCTTGGCCCTAAGTGCGATACGATCAGCACATGAAGCTCGAATGGTAAGCGAGTGAATAGCTTATCCCCAGGCTCAGCGCCGGTCTCGGCGCTCGTGGTCTCCGAGGACTGATGCCGGAGTGAAGGGCGGAAGCGTTGACGAAAAGCTCTCATGGCGGTCTCGAGCCTGTCTGATGATGCTCACAAAGGTTGCCAGGAAGAAATGTGTGGTGATGGGACAAGGTTCCGGCGAGGCGCTTCTTACCACTCACTACTAGTACGGGTAGTACCTTGACTACCTATAATTAGATCCGCGGGGAGTCGAGCCTGGAGGGAGTCAGCCAGGGTGGGTTACTGTGTACAGTACAGTGTACGCACATTACAGATAAGTGGAATGGACATAGCAGAGGTAAAGTTGTAACTAACTCCAATGATGCCGGCCGAATCTCTAGAGCACAAGCGTTGCCTTGAAGATACCACGACGCGAATTTGAATTACGGCGGTCATCGCCGACGGCGTTTCTGTTCAACAGCTCTAGTCGAGTTCATGTGACCCGGAGAAGAGCTGTGAGACTATCATCATACACTCATATGCTGCGGAATGGTGTCTTACCAGCTCCAGATGCTCAATGTAAAGCCTAGACGCACATAGTGAAGTACTTACTACGTATGAAGAGTACATGTATGGAAACTCCTCAGAATATCCCATCTTTCTTGTGGCCAAGATTGCCGAGTCTATGGTTTTGTCACCGAAGACGAACCCTAGAAATCCGTGTTCTCGTCAACCTTCTTGGTAATTTATCTGTCTCGAATTATCTCAGAGACTAAACTATCCGCTTGATTTAATAAGTTCTGTAGTCTCACAATGGTGAGAATCGGCCCAATTCACAGTTTGAGCCATGCAAATCTGCCAGGAAAATCCGACCAGGGTGTTGAAAATCATCTTCAAGGGCTTCGCACATGGAATTAGTGACAAGCACAGTACCAATTCGACGCCAATCATACAGCTTTTCTGTAAATCAGGTCATATAGAGTACTGTTTCGGAGTCCAGCTTGCAATTCCTTGCCAGGGCATTAGTACTGCCTTGCCTCACATCCGCTCGCCTACATCTCGATATAACGCAGGACACTTCAGTACTCAAACAATTATCTGATTTATCGTAGGCTCCTTCCTCCACCCTTATCCATGTCGTTACTTACTTCCCTGTCCTAGGTAAGGTAGGTAAGAAGTATGTATGTGCTGCTACTGTAGCCGTTATTTCCCACACTTCACTTTACGCGCCGTCTCTGTACACCTCAAATATTTGACTGCGGCGTTGGCGAGGACAGACTTACCACGTCGACAACCACCAACCTCCCACATCGCCTTGACCCTCGCACTTCCCAATTTAAGGCATCTTGCACACGCCCTCCCAACCTTTTCTGTTCCTTCCACCTCCGCTATCACGACTCCCATCTCGAAGGGCAATCCACCTCTTAGTTAGGGACTACACAAGTTAGCCCTCAATTGTCTTTCGAGATTCTTCACACAAGTCTAGTCTCACCAAAGTGCGAAGACCGTCATAAGTCAAGACCCTGGTCGTGCCTGAATCATCTGCGGGCTGCCCTTGGTGTTGTGTTTTCAAGGCAAGTTATGACCTCCCCACCCAGCTTCTTTTACGCACAACCCTCCACACGACGCGAGTGTCGTATCGACTCCTGTGTACGCTTATCCAGAGAACGCCTGCATTATCCCGGCTCGAACACCTGCACTAGCATGATACAGGTTGGATTTCCAAATCCCTTTCACTGATGTCCCAGTCGGTAGACCAACGAGCAGCCGACGCCTTGCGAAGCATTGCACAGCCTTCCCAGACACACAAGCCAAAGCCATACTGTCATCACAGTGAATCGTATCATGGCTTCGCACCATAACTCGTGGGCGGAATGGGGCAGCGAGCCCGTCACGCCGCGCAAGAGATCGTACGCGGTCATGAACGAGCAAGAGGGGTACCCAACACCCCACGCCGACGAAGTGGAGCAGAACCGTTCAGACTGGTTCAACCAGAGATCGAACATCTCGATGCACCAGGACTCGGATTCGAATGACTCTCTAAGTAAATTCGTGGTGGATGACTCGACCATTTGGATAGACAGTCACTCTGACTCCGATGGCTCCAAGGATGAAGAGATGGACGACGACGACGACACCATCAAGCACGGGTCGGAGGAGCCTTCGGAACACCCTCTGGACGTATCCTCCGAGTCCGTGGACAGTTTCGACACGGACAGTAGCTACTCGCCCTCCGAATTCTCCACATGGTCGTCCGAGCATGCCAAGCCTGACAGAGAGGACTCTATGGACCCGGAGATGGAGGACCTCGATCAGCTGCACCCGCAGCAGCAGCAGCCCTCCGCACAGCCCCAACGAGCTCCAGAGCCTCTTCGCGAGGAGTTGCATCTCACCATCGCCGAGCTCAAGGCACAGAACCGCCGACCCGACCAAACCACGGGTAGTACGTACCGCGTCCTACAAATCCCCTTTAATCATGAATTCCGACCTTCCCCCTTCCCCCTCGAACCCCCCTTTTGGCAGCTACCAGTATCCGTCCGCTGACTCTTCCCTTCCCTTTCCTTCCTACTCTTCCAAAAACCATACAGTCATCTTTCCGCGCGAGTTCCTCGACGAGCTCGAGTGGTCCAGGCTCGAGGCCAACTTCTACTCCTTCCGCTCCTCCTCCCGCTCCTCGGGCGGCTGTGGCGGCGAAGCGCCCGCCCGGCCGTCGCGCATCTACGCCGTGCTGGAGGAGACCAACATCGCGGTGCCCTGCTTCGTGCTGGGCCGCGCGACGCACGACCTCGAGCTCGCCAACGAGGCGGCCGCGAACCGCTTTCGGAATGCGTGCCGAGAGCGCATCCTGCCCCTTAGTAAGTACTTACTGATCCCCCTAACCCCAGCTGCTAGCCGGTCTTTGCTTGCCTTCAGCCGGTCCCCATTTTACACATCATGCCCCCTTTACTACCTGCCCCTTCTATCCATCTATCCCTCTCTCTTCTTTTTTCGGCCCATCCGAGCTACAGTCAGTACTCTACCTACGTCACCTGCCTATCCTGCTACTTTCCGCAACTGAATAACTGACTGACGGCCCTCCTCCCTTTTTTCCCTCTTCCTCCACAGTGAACGACAACAACAACAACAACAGCACCAACAACAGCAAGAACAAAAACTGCAACGGCCAGGCGCGCTTCGCCGGGGCCTCGGAGCGCTGGGCGCACGCCCGGGGCGACGTGCGGCGCTCGGGCGCGCGGCTGGCGTGGCACGTGGTCGAGGAGGCCCTCGACGACGACGACGACGACGACGACGACGACGACGACGAGCACGGGTGCGCGCACCTGAGCGCCGCGCTGCCGGGCACCGCCTTCCAGCTGACGGTGCGGGTGGTGGCGCGGCGCGTCGTGGCGCGGCGGGCGGACGGGCGCATCGTTTGAACCTCCTGGCTGGCTGTTTCCCGATCTGTCCTGCCGTGTGCAGTAGTAGGGGGTGGCGTGGGGGGCTTGTGAACCTTGGCGTCTCAAGGATGACGGGAGTTACTACAATGTCACGCCCGATGATATTATGATGATGGGT
The DNA here is from genome assembly GCA_022539325.1 of Xylariaceae sp. FL0804. Taxonomy (NCBI): domain Eukaryota; kingdom Fungi; phylum Ascomycota; class Sordariomycetes; order Xylariales; family Xylariaceae; species Xylariaceae sp. FL0804. The sequence continues at coordinate 1,104,897 of JAJKLG010000007.1, read as the reverse complement.
GTAAATGTGCGAACTGGCATATGTTTCGGCGCCGATTTCGAATTTTGCAAGAAGAGATCTGGCTACTTCACTTACATCTGTACCCAGCGACAGAGGGGATCTACATAGTTGCCATCATTGGCTTTCCAATTAGCCTCCATCTCTACATCATGTTGTCCATAGCCACAAAGACCAACTACAGCTTCTATCCAAATTACTCCTTAGACGGGGAATCCTGATTTGGATCCCTCCGACCAAGCGTCACGCCCAACTGCACGCTCCTGGTTCTCTTAAACGAAAAGCGAATCATACCCGCCGAAGCAATCCCCACGACGCGGCGCTGGCGATGGCTCCAGAACCCCGTCGCGATCCAGGCGAAGATGCCCCAGCGCCAGCGATCGCGCTTGGTCCACGACTTGGACCTCATTATCGGGTCGTCGATGTGGTGGATGCCCGCGTCCTCGTAGCAGGGTGGGTAGTAGCCGGCGTAGTCCCAGTCGACGACGACGAGCCGGCGGTCGGTGGCCGAGTCGACCATGAGGTTCCGCGGCGCCAGGTCCTGGTGCGTGAAGACGAGGGGCGCGCACTCCCGCATCGTCAGGGGGCCGCGGCACGCCTCCTCGTCCTCCTCGCGCGACCGCGACAGCAGCCCGAGCAGGGCCTTGAAGCCGCTGTTGTACCACCAGTTGACGATGCGCATGAGGACGCGCGCGGGCGCGTGCAGGGGCACGCCGATCCCGTCGTCTTCCAGCCAGATCGACCGGCACAGCCCCGTGGTCAACGCGCCAGCGGTCGGAGACGTCTGCGTGCGCATGAGACGTATATAGCGCCGTAGCTGGAAAGCGTACCTCAGCGATGCCAGCCAGCCCATTTGGTGCCAGATATCGACTAGTGTTGGCCCGTGAATGCGTTCCATTATTACGAAGTCGCCAGGGGTTCTCCGAAACCAGTGTCCGTCGCCGCTATCTGGGGATGGGGGTGGTGATGGGGGCTGTGCTTCAATTACTCTATAGACGCGCGGCACGCGGACTCCCAGCGACTGGGCCAGATTGCAGGCGGCTACGCTATCTGCAGCCTCGCGATAGTGGAAATCGTATCGCTTGGTCACCAGGCTGTCCGACATGGGGACTGGCGGCAAAGGGGCTAAAGAACTCAGTGCTTGATACCGTGCGACGACATCTTCGTTATGTTCGCATTGAAGAATGTACTCGCGCAGCTCGTCGTCAGTGTATTGGGAGAGTTGAAGGCATACCGAATGTCCTCCGTCGCCACTGATTTGGCCGATTGGTACGCGCCCAGGGTCGCCTGCAACGCCTTCCATGGTCGCGTTACGAGACCAAAAGTGTTGTTTGTTGTTGGTGGGATATTTTAGAGGTTCTTATTAGTGGATGTTGTTGGCGGATGTTGTTGGTCGTTGCTGTTGGTGGTTGCTGTTGGTGGTTGTTGTTGGTTGTTGTTGCCAGTTGCTGGCCCTGGGCTCCACTGAGCTCTGGGCTCCACTAGGTGGCCTGTGCCCTGCGGACCTATCTCGCGCTCCCAGCTCCCACTGGACCTAGCACTCCTACTACCTCTTAACGAAGTACCTAAGCCTTCCCCTCTGCATCTCAGAATCAAGGACTCTGTCCTATGAAAGAGTGATCGGCTACGCCATGCATCAGTCGTGACCGAGGGGCAGAAGAAGAAAGCCAAACATGGCGATCCGGGTACTATTGAGTTCCTGAAGCCTGGTTCCCACGGCGCAAAGACGATTGGAGGGAGTCTCTTGACCCTTTACAAGGCTTTTGACGGCCAAAGCAAGCCAGCAAAAAGACCGAAGATAGTCCCAGCCAACGGTATCACCACTTCGGCTTCCATACGCAGTGCCGGCGCGAATGGGAAAAGAAAGGATCAAAACGATACTGTTATGCCATGCCGGAACTGCGGCAGAGAAGATCACTGGGCCCCCAAATGCAGCCAAAAGTCGATCCCGCCGGGAGAAGCCCGGCCAAGGCACCGGTTTTCGAATCAACCGCAGCCCTCCTCCCTCACGTACCTCATTGCCCTCTGCCTCTCTCGCCTGGGCTTCCCCTATCACATTGTTTGGCTTCTGGTTGGGGGGTGGTAGCCCAGGGGTTCTTGCTACCACGAGCTCGGTGACCTGGGCAGATGCGTACCACCGGGTACGTCACCGATTCGTCGGTTCTTCGCAGTCACATCGGCCCAGCTTACCATGAAGGTACCCGGCTACTGATCTGACCTTTTGGTTTTTTCGTTCTTTCGTTCTCTACGACGACGATGACGATGATGACGGATGGGCCTGTGGCGGCGATGACGACGGTGACGGTGACGGTGACGCAACCGCCGGCCCTGTCCGGCCCGCCCGCGGAGGGCCCGTTCACCAAGGTGAGCGGCCTGGGCGGCCTGTTGGCCGCCATCCTGGCGGTTGTGGTGCCCCTTGTGGGCCTCTTCTTGAAAAAGAGGATCGAGAAGAAGCTGCAAGCCTGGTTCGGCGGCGAGGCCGGCGTAGCTGTTGAGCCCCGGGTTGGCTCCAGACCCCCGGCGTGACTCTGGCTCCCGGCTCTCTTGCCAGCAAAGAGACCGAAGAGTTGGAGAAAAGACTCTGAAAGATACTACGGAGCCACCGTCAGTACCTGGTTTCGAGATAAGAAGATCAATCTCAGATGTGAGCATTGTCTGAAGGCGACGAAGAGCCAGGGATCAGTTAACGACTACGCATACTATACCTACTCCGAGAGCATGTCGGCCGCTGTGCAGCTACTGAGTAACGAGAGCATTATTGCAACTTACAACTAATATTCTGAGCAGATCGAGCTCGTTGAGAAGCAAGGAAACTCGATCGAGGAGTTCATGGGCCTTAAAAATACCCAAGTTCTGAAAACAGCAATTGCCGGCTATTCCACGCAAAAGGATATTTTCCGGGAACACGCTGAGACTCGCGCAAAGATCTCCCCTCAGAAGAACAATGGTGTCTATGTGGACAACGAGCAAACTTGGTCTCGGTATGCGAACTGTCAAAATGATGCGGTGGTCAAGATCACCATTAGAAAGGCCTCAGATCCATCTCCTAACACATCCCAAGCGCCTCACCATTACTGACAGAAAAAGCTTCACCATTCTGCAACAATGCTTTCTCAATCCGACATCGTTGCTGTCATCAGTCTCGTTTGGGGTCTTTCCATGAGCCTCCTCGCCTTACTTCGCAAGCTATCATAGCTCTTATGCTGAGAGACGTCGAGTCTTTGCGAAAGGAGGATTGGGAACAGCCGCCGGAAAACCGGACCATACTTGGTGTCACGATCTCGGGACGTACAGATTCTCCACACATATCAAAGCTGTCCATATCGTCCCCCATTTCCTCCGAATTCAAGCGCTCGGAGAGGCTGCACGTCATTAGCTGTGGTGGATCGGGACAGAGGCCTGGATGGGGGCCCGAATCGTGGTCCGAAAACGAACAAGGATTCTTAGGCGCAGACCAATAGCATATCTGGTCGTACCGCGCACCATCCTCTGACACCCCCAGTCTCGAAATAGCAGGGGGGAAGCAAGCAACTACACACGAGCGTTCTAAAGCTGTTGGTCAGAGAACTCTGAGCCCCTAAAATATCAGCGAGTCAGGAACGAGGATCTCATCATAATAGCTCTCCTTTAAGATACTTTCTGTGGTCCAAAGCTGGTGCCAGGCTCGTCAAGCTGGGTTATTGGGGGGAATAATGATGTGTGGACAAATGTATAAAGGAGCCGTGTCTTCCACTAACTTATTAGGGTTGGGAAGTCTAAGTGCCCTCCCCGGTGCCTTATCCTATTATTTCTGAGCCGCTCTGCCATAGCTACTGTCTGCGCTGCCTACCGTACACTCGTAACTCATCCGATTTCAGGCCGGAAGCAATTCATCATCAAACTCCCCTTTATTCGTGCTTCAGGTATAATTATGGCGTTCGGAGAGACCCAAGAAACAAAACCTACCCGCGAACAAATGTCGCTCGCTGTCACCAACATCACCCTAGTCGCTTACGCCAACCTGTGGGACGCTGCCGAGGAGAATACGCAGCCGACCAACCATTGGGCGTTTTTTCTCGAGATCGTCGACCACGGAATGCAATGTGCCATCATCATGGACGTGCAGACCTCGAGCAGCAGACTACCGGAGGTCAATGCCCGTGGCGAGACGAAGGCCGAGTTCAGGAAGGTGTACCACAAAGGGTATCCCATGACGGGCTTCTCGAAACAAGAAATAGCGCACAGACCCCAGGTTCGCCTCAGCTCGCAGGATATCGTGGGCCTGCTCGAGTCGAACGGGAGAGATCACTATTGGTTTCCTCCCTCGAAAAGGGAGGGTTGTCGGTTTTGGTGCCTTACTGTTTTGCAGGATCTGGAGACTGCGGGTGTCGTGCCTCAGGGAAGCGCTGAGGCAGTGAAGGTTCCGCTGTCCAAGTATTATGCAGACCTTCCGCCAGACGACACATGGGTGAACCCGTGGGCTGAAGGCCGGTTTGGGCGGGTCTAATATCAACTTGTATGATAAAGAAAGAATTCCGCACTGCGAAAAGGGGCTGTTGGCTGTTACCCCTGGGTCTCTGGATGGAGGGCTTTGGCAAAGAATCAACCGTTGGCCGGGCATATATCAAGCTAAGGTAGCTCGCTTATTGGACTACCTTTATGAACGGTGCTCCATTACCGCCACCACCGATAAAACTCTCAGATTATGATTGTTCATTACATACGCACGGAGTCAATGGCACGCGTGTGATTTTGATTGCAGATCTAAACGGCTCGAACGGTCTGAAGTCCGGTACTTAATAAAACGCTTATGCCTTCGATTGCGTGCCCTTGGCCAATGGCCTATGTTTATGACTTCGTGCCCTGCGTGCCCTGCGTGCCTTGCCGGTATATCATCGTCGTTGTTGTTGTATGAGGCATTGTAGGGCTCTAGGTGCCTGGGCGCGGGGTGGCTGGTTCTGCAAATGAGCTGTTATTAGTGAGGCTAACAGAAGAAAGTTACAAGAGGTATCATATAAAATCTGGTGTGCGGTCTTACATCATCATTTTCTGGCCCTCTGGTTGGTCTAGGAAATGGACATACGGCCTGGGTTGATGGATGTCCACCCCTCCGATAGTCGTGCTCAATTTCAGATGAGCTCAGGTACGACATCACCATTTGGGGCCCGGTGTCTTTCGTCCCAAAGCTTCAGTGCAGATTCCCCAGCGCCAGCATCAGGTCCCGCAGGTCCGTCGCTGCAGCGGGAAGTGGTGCTCGGGCGTCTCGTCGGGCGTCATGGGCTCAATCACGCTCAGCCAGGCGTTACTGCCACATAGCCTCTCTGTGGTTGTAACTTCTTAGCTGTTCTCCTATTCTCCTGTTAGATGGAAGGTTGGAAGGGCGGAACTCTATCAGCACCTAGTATTGCCTAGTTCCGACTTTAAGTTTCCTGAGTGGCGGCATTGTAATTTGGGAAGGCGTGAAATCCGAATACATCGGGGTAGAGAGCATGGGGTTTCAAACGAAACTTTGTAATCTTCGCCTTTATTGCACCCCGGGAAGAGCCCTTCAACAGCCATGGCAACAGTTAGCGGGAAATCTCGCCGAGCCTGTGTCGAGAGGCAACTGGACCTCATTACAGAGCATCACGACGACTTGACTTCCCATATAGAAGGGGTTCCAACCGAGGCCCATGGAGCACTGCAGTACGAAAAAGCCTTGTTGAAAGTCGAAATCGCTGTTTTAGAGCACGAGGCTGCCTGTATAGATGAGCATAGCCTTCGAAAAGACCACGACGCAAAGACGATTGGAGAGAATCTCTTGACCCTTTACAAGGCTTTTGACGGCCAAAGCAAGCCAGCAAAAAGACCAAAGAGTTGGAGAAAAGACTCTGAAAGATACTACGGAGCCACCGGAACAGCCGCCGGAAAATCGAGCTGGACTTGGTGTCACGATCTCGGGACGTACAGACTCTCCACACATGTCAAAGCTGCCCATATCGTCCCCCATTTCCTCCGACTTGAAGCGCTCGGAGAGGAGTTTTTTGGGGCCAGAGCTATCGATCTCCAAAGACCATGCAACTCGTTGCTCTTGTCGGACCTTGTTAAGGAATGGTTCGATAAGTACCGGTTGCTCATCGTCCCCGCCGACCCCAAAGAAGATCTAATTACGAGATGGAGGATCGACATCATTGGCAAAGATATACTCAATTCCGATTATATGGAGAGCGGCGAGCCAGGCCAGAGGCACATTGCAAAAGACCTGGACGGAAAAGAGCTCAAGTTCCTCTCTCACGAAAGACCGGCCTCTCGATTCCTGTACTTCCACTTCATCATGGCCTTAGTGCGCATTCGAGATCTGCGTATGCCGGATTGGCAACAAACCTGGGCGAGGTACTTCACTGAACAGCCATTCGCTACTCCTGGCCCTTACCTGCGCCAATATATGTTGCTTGCCCTCAATGTCCACTTTGAGACGACCGACATCAACCTGATCGAGAAGTGGATAGCAGGCCAGGGTTGCGAGGACCCTATTGTGCTGACGGATGCGCACCATTCAAACCCATCGCAGCAGATACGGCAATCGGAATATCTGGACTGGCGAATTGCCTCGCACGGAAGCGCTCCAAGCGCTTATCATCAACGGCGCCAAATTATCCAGGACCAACTCACCAAGATCTCTTATCTTATACATCGGAACGCAAGAAGAAGCTGCATAGCTTCTATCTCGACTTGCCGGCGCTGCCCCAGTTTGGGGCTATCGATAAAAAATGCTTCCAAGAAGTGTTTGAGCATGGCCGCAACCAGAAGCGGCAGAAGGTGACCGTCGACACCACGGCTAAGAGTCACGGTACGCATCTGTTCTTGCTGATAGGCGCGGTATTATCCCTATTGCCAGTAGCTAACGTACCTGTAGAGCGCTTCCAGATCGAGGACGATCCCCCCCCCCCTCCCCCTGAATCCGTATACAGCCCCGAGGTGTGGGTGTGGGTGTGCCGGTCTGTTGTGCTTGTTGTGTGGTTGTTGTGGCTGCTGGGCCTTCGCACCGTACTTCGCACCGTAATAGAGAAATAATTCCGCACTGCGAGAAGCGGCTGTTGGCTGTTACCCCTGGGTCTCTAAATGGAAGGCTTTGACAAAGAATCAACCGTCGTCCGGGCATGCATCAAGCTAATTACCTTCTGACACGATCTTTAAAGTTGCTTGGCTTGAATTCGAGGATCATCATGTCTTCCACGATCGCGTTCTTCTATGGTCTCTCTTGCATGATGGGCTGTGCTGCCTCTGCCGCCTCTGCTGCCGCCTCTGCTGCCGCCTCTGCTGCCGCTGCCGCTGCCGCTGCCGCTGCCGCTGCCGCTGCCGCCTCTGCTGCCTCTGCTACCGCCGCTGCCTCTGCTGCCTCTATTGCCTCTGCTGCTGCTGCTGCTGCTGCTGCTGCTGCTGCTGCTGCTGCTGCTGCTGCTGCTGCTGCTGCTATTGCTATTACTTCTGCCGCTACTGCTGCTACTGCTCCTGCTGCTGCTGCTGTTATTATTATTATTATTATTATTATTATTAGTTTTACCGCTACTGCTCCTGCTGCTGCTCCTGCTGCTGCTCCTGCTGCTGCTGCTCCTGCTGCTGCTCCTGCTGCTGCTCCTGCTGCTGCTGCTGCTACTGCTGCTGCTACTGCTGCTCCTACTACTGCTTCTTTTGAAAGCAACCACTCGGACTATGTTTGATTGGGAGTTTTACCACCAGTGAGCTCTGATACCGATGCTATACTGGGGGCAAGGGGGTATCAGCTGTCCATCCTCACGATAAGCGTCGACAGAAGAGCACAGGGTGAGACGGAGGCCATCGACTCTCAGCTGGACACCTGCTACAGGCCTGTATCACTGATGAGGAACAAATGGCACACACGTCAAGCACAGCAAGTTGCTGGACAGCAGAAGCTAGCAATCAGTTCTTTTTCCTCTTCTTCCGGCTCAATTGCCTGCACAATTTCATTCATACAAGGCGAGTAAACCGGCCCAAGGCCTTTAATGTTCTATTCAGATGCTGAGGAATCGTATCGGTGACCTCGGTCTCCTACTCTCGGCGCTCGCGACCGACTCCCGCCGCGCCGTCGAGGACCGCGTCCTGGTCAGCCCGAAGCCCATCGAAGCCTTGTGCTGCGCCCACCACGAGTCCTCGGTGAGGGCGTTGCCCGTCAGGCAGCCGCGGAGGGGCACGTTACCTGACAGCTGGATCGGGTCGCCCGTCCAGTTGCGGCAGCAGCACGTGCCCGACTGGATGAGCGCAATCAGGTTGTTGAGCACGACCGACTCCACCTTCAGCTTGATGCTGTAGACGACCGGCTTGTACGTCGTCTGGATCTGGAAGTGGTCGGTGTACTGGCATACGACTGCAACAAACTGGATGTAAGCTTGGATATGGCGAAGAAAGACACGGCAAACATTATAGGTTTCGCAGCTCATAGTCTCTTATGATCGAAGCGAAGGGCATGGATTATGACTATCTGTCTGGGGGATTAGGAAGGGTCAATACGTACGCAAAGTAATGTCCAGCACGGCGACCAGAACAAACAGCCCCACCAGCTGGCGAAAGAGGGTGCGGACCCTCGGCCCCTTGGTGATTTCCATGGGCTTGAGCACGCTGCCGGCCTCGTAGACGTAGAGGCCCGAGAGTGCCGTCTCGAGGACGGCGTAGGTGGCGAGCTGGGTCTTCTCGAGGACGTTGAAAGCGCGGACTACGCGTCCGCGGCGCGCCACGTCCACCAGTCCGTTGCCCTCGGCATCGACGTTGGCGGCGAGGAACAGGGCCGACGTCGGCAGCTGCAGGGCGACGAATGCGGCGGCGATGGCGGCCAGGGCCCAGCGCAGCTTGCGCGGGTCGCCGACGACGAGGTGCAGGCGGCCGTACAGCACCAGCGCCTGGCCCGTCACCATCAGCCACCACCCGACGTCGATGAGCACGCACATGGGCAGGCTGGGCGCCAGCGCGAAGAAGCGCAGCAGCGCCGCCGTCGCGTGCAGCGGAATGCCCGTGTTGGCTGCCAGTAAGCTCCAGAAGTACACTTCAGGGTCCGACGGCGAGCATGAGTTAGTGAATGGCCGCTTACTCAAGAAGTCTGGTCGCGCAGACATATCCTTCGAAATAGATCTTCGAAGTAGATATGATGGCTGTATTTTCTCGACACAAGGATCGAACATGGGGAAGGAAGAATAAGAGAGAGGAAAAGGGGGTGAGGGTGGTTTGGGGTGGTGGGATGGAGAGGAGCCAGGGGTCCAAACTCACGCCCGCGACGCCCGCGCTGCGGCCGGAAGCGCGTGAAGATGAAGAAGAACACCTCGACGCTGTTGTAGATGGCCAGGGCGAAGAAGCCCGCGATCACCATGGCCACAGGGAGCGACACGGCGCCCAGGATTGGGCCCGTCTCCCCGGGCATAGCCGAGTACAGAGCCGAGGACAGGGACGAGGATAATGAAGGCGAGGAAGTGGTGGAGGAGGAGCTGGGCGTGGCGGGCGAGGGCGGCGGAAGATCACTTCGCGTCGTCTCGAGATGTGATGCCATGTGCGTGTGGTGTCGATCACGTCTCGGTCTGGTATTTGTATCGGTGGTATGAACCAGAAAAGGCTCTTGGCAGTGCGGGCACAGATGATGAGCCTGGCTCCATCCGATGGGCCGCCATCATGGCGGGAACGCTCGAGAGTAGGCAGGTAGATGAGTAATCAGCTCCCTGGGTAGTTCTGTCCTACTGTCGGTGGCGGTTCGTCCATCATCCATGCGTCGAGGAGAGTACAGAGGGGCAAAGAATGATAGGAAGGAAAGATAGAAAGCGCTCGACTCAGGGACGGTGCCGCCGTCTGACACGGCGCGCCGCTGACAAAACTCTATCCCAGTAAAAAAAAGTCCCGCCAGCCCTGTCATGCATGTCGAATCTGGCAGCGGCTGGGGATTTTCTTAGCCTGACCAGATAGAGTTGGTCTTAGAAGGGCTCTAGAAGCGTGCCAAGAAACAGTGACGCGAACATGTGAGGAAGCTCGGTACCACAGTACAGTACTGTAAGTACCTAAGGTAGGTACCTATGTAGGAAGTAGGTACTTATATACTGTGATCAAGGTTCAGCTGTGACTGATCTTCCGCAAAACGCACACGGGTTGGTTACCGGATGTTACTATACAATGGCCAGCCAGTAGTGATTTCCTACGAGATGCCATCTCATGCCATGTTACTCACGGCTTCCGAATCTGGGCGCCCAGCCCCAACGAGTTCCGAGTGCTCGTTACCGTGAATCTTGTCGGGTGAAGCTGCGCCGAAGTCTTACGATATCTTACTCAAGAAGGTTGGTAAGTAGGCAACTACTTACTTGACTTGGCCAGGGGATGGCCTTCTTCACTGCCTGTGCTACCAGTGGCGCAGCTGCTGGGCGCCACTTCCAGAAGCCTTATAAATCAACTCCTGAGTCGTGAGTGCCCGGCAGTTGGGTCACCCCCAAATCAAGACAACAACGGTTCGCAGATAGAACAGACTACCCCCCTACGGCGGCGCCGTCTTGTCCGGGTATGTGGATTCTCTCCTTCCGGGGAGACTACACGAGCCACGTGGACGTGGAAGCGGACCCGCGTGATCGACAATGACTACTTCTCGAACAACATGTGGTCCGATACTGGTATTTTGTGTAGTTAGTTACTCGTCTAAGGTCGTGAAGGATTTATCGATGTATATTGTGCAGGACTCCGCCCCACCCCTGACAGCACTCTGCCCGGGCAGACTTTTCGAGGAGTAATTGACATGGTCAGATAGACCACCTATAGAACCGGGCCGGCCCCGACCTTGCGGCATCCACTCGTCGGAGCAGAGCTCCCCAAGCCCCAGGTGTTGCAAGTATTGGAACGCAGCATGTAGCTCGCTGCATTGCGACATTACAAAGTCACTCACTGTGCTGACTTCTGTAGACCAATGGCCGAGTCGACTCGGCAAGTGACACGAATAGAGGTTGCCCTTTTCAATCTGGCCTTGCCGGCAACACGACAAGCAAGGTAGGATACATTCATGTGACAGTTACCAGTCACATTGATCTAACCGATATTGATCCCCTTTCCCGGTTTAATATCAAGTCCGGACAGGCGGTGATGGTTATGCTCGGTTGCTGCTGACGCATTATCGTTAAGTGAACATTGCAGCTGCCGACCCGGACCCCACGGGTCTGGACCAGCCTACCGACGCCGTTGCGGACACGTGGGAGCACGGATGGGGCTCTATCGAGCGTCGAGGTCAACGGACGCGTGCCGACTGCCGTCGGGTCTCTTGGCACCGGCACCGGCACCTGGGAGACGGGACTATTCTAGGACTATTCCAGAACTATTCCACCCCGTCTATTCTCCGATCGGCAGTCTCTGGCATGGTGTTTCCGCCATACGGAATGTGGGGATCACGTCGAAGGCTTACTGCCATGGATCTGTCCCTCCCATCAATTTAACCCCCGTATATCGACCGGATGACAGCTCTTGCATATGAGGATGTGTGTACTAGTTCTCGTAGAGATTCCATGATTGAGCTCACTCACCTGGCAGGCTTCCGCGACCTTCGTTGTTGCTGGCTGTTGCAGGTCTTTGCGCTGTTGGGACTGGACAACCAACTATTTCTCCTTGCTGGGTCTGCGATATTCCTACGTTGTCAAATGCAGATGGATATTCTTCCGGGTTGAACGTATAGCTTGATCGGAGTCATATCAAGCAAGTTCCTATCACTCCCCTCCATTGACAGAGACTTGCAGGAACAGTGAGTCAATTTGAAACACACCGAGGTTCATTAGCGTAGAAGAGACAGAGTCAACAATCCTGTCAATACCTAGATACCATATATGGTATTTCCGGATACTCGTCAGCTCTGCAAACGGGCACCATTGCAGCAAGCATATAACTAACTTGTAAGCACCAGCCAGCATGGGCGATGTAAACAAATCCAGGATGCACAATCGGAATGAGTAACCAGTTGAATCAGGTGATGAGGGAGAAGCCAGTAAATAAAAAGCATCAGCGGGCACCTATGGGATTCGAACCCATGACCTCTCCAAGTTCTGAGAAATAAGTGATTTGTCCCAAATAGAGCATGATAACCTCTTCACTAAGGCACCGTTCAGCCAGAAACATCCAATGTTCCTTGGAGGCTAATCGTGGGCAATCTTGGATTAAATAGGTTCCCCGTTCGCCGCCTCGGCAATAACGTGTCTCGGCATAGTACACGGAGAGGGGTTGAACTACCCGCCATTCCTGTCCAGAATGATTCTTTATATTGATTGGGGTTGGATAAGTCGAATACATAGATCGCTGGTTGCGAACATATCAAGTAGCAATTGAAGGCCAGCTTCCCTGCGATTTCCGAGCCAGGCCAAGCACACTTTGATGATCAATTATTCAAATGACTCTCACATCACTACTACACACTTCTAGCAAGAGGAGATATGGGTGGATATGGTGAACTAAGAACAAGGTCAAAATAAAACGAAAGAGTAAAAGTAGTGAGGAGTTTGATGCTCTCATGCTGTACAGTGAAGTAACCTCTCCCCCCTTCCTTGGTGTCACAAATCAACGTTTGTGCTGCCGTGCCAGTCTCAGCAGCAGCTGGCCACGCCGACCGGGCACCCACCTGCCTCCATCTTGTGACCCTTTTGCTCTGGTCTCATGATAACCCTGGACTGTCACTCGAGTTATATGCCGTCCCCCCACCTCTCATCCTCTTGCCCTCTCTGTCCCTATACCTTATCCCAACCAGGTGCGTCGAAAATCGCCCAGGTCTTTACATCATCCCGTCTCTGCATGACCGCTGGAAGAGCCTTTGCAGACGCGCCCTGCCAACACCCAGTCGATGATCTCAGCTGCCCGAAGTCTGTGCCAGCACAGTACAGTGCCACACCGCTTCATCCCACCACCCCCTGCACCCGTCCTACAGTCTAGTCATCTCTCCATCCTTCCACCCGTGGTCTCGTCCACCCGACCACCCATCTTTTCACCCATCCATCCCAGAGTATCTCCCTGCCCCCACACCCCCCCTCCCTAGGCGAGCGAGAGCACCTTCCCGAACACACCTCCACAACACCCAGCCCGCGCCACCGCCGCCCTCCCTCCTTTCCCCCAAAATTCCTCACCACCCCTCCCGAACACCTAGTCAGTGATGCGAGCGCCTACTACCATGGCTGTGCCTGCTGCTGCTGTTGTGGTGGCTACTCGTGCCCACGCAGCTGATACTGTCGCTAGGCGCGAGCGACTCCTCGTCGTCGGCCTTGGTCAGCACGTCGCTAGCCGGCAGCGGCAGGTCGCGCGCCGAGACATAAGTAGGCGCCGCCGCCGCTGAAACGTGGTGGCTTTTGCGGCTACTCGCGCTCCCGGCCCTCGACCGGACCGGCAGCAGCACGGCCGATGGCTCGGCACTACCACCGGCCTTGACCACCGTTGCCGCCGGTCGGACGGTGCGTGCAGACGACCGTTCCGACACGTACGTCTCGGCCTTGGGGGACCGGCCCGTGTGCCGCGAGCTCGCGTGGCTGCTGTGGTGGTGGCTGTGGTGATGGTGGGAGGAGGATAACGATGAGGCTGCGGGGGGAAGCGTGCGCTTGGACGATGCGGCGGACGTATGTCGCGACGACGACGACGGTGCCGCGCGGCTCCGGTACTCCGCCACCACCTCATTTTCGCCCTCGCCCTCGTCCTCCGGATACGCGCGGGACCGCGCGCCGCTGTGTCTGCTCGAGGAGCCGCCCGCGTGACTGCTGCGGTGCTCGGACTCGGCGAGCAGCAGCCGGGGCGCCGCCCCGCCGTGCTTGGAGGAGAAGGAAGGAGAGGAGGAGCCGGCGTCGGCGATCATGAGCGGGCGGCGGGCGTCGCCGCCGGCCTCGCTGCGCCCGCGCGCGCGCGACCTGCCGCTGCCGCTGCCGCCGTCGGCGTAGTAGCTCAGCGGCCGGCGACGGCTGCGGCTGGAGCGGTCGTCGATCTCCTCGAAGGTCCGGCTCCTCGGCGGCGGCGGCGGGCCGTCGATGGCCGAGTAGCGGGCCAGGAAGCTCGGCGGCGGGTAGTACTTGCGCGACGAGGAGGGCGGGTACGTTGGGTCGTCGTAGTGGATGCGCTCGACGGTGCGCTCGACCTCGACGTACCGCGGCTGCGCGTAGGCCGGGTACGGGTCCGGGTAGGTCGACCGCCGCTGGAAGATGGGCGGCCGGGGGAGGACCCCCGGGACCCGGGGGTCGGCGGCGACGTCGAACTCCTGGCGCGGGGCGCGCTCGCGGTCGCTCCGCATCATGGTGTAGGTGATGGCACCGCCGATGGCCGCGCCCAGGACGGTCCCCAAGACGGCGCCGGTGGCGACTCGGCTGCCGGTGCTGCTGCCCGACTTCTGCTGCTGGTGCTGCGGGGAGACCTCTAGAGTGGATGTGGTGACACTTCGCCGGAGCAGGGTGGGCTGGGCGTCGTCACGGGCCCGCACGGTGGTAGCCGGGCGTGTCGTCGCGACGGATCCGGCCTGGTACTGCGAAGCGCCGCTGGGGGCCGCGGCTCGGTTCCAGTCGAGGACGCGACTCACTTCTCGCGAGGACGAGTGGGAGATCCCGTGGTAGATTGAAGGGTAGTTGGGCGATCCGTTGTAGACAACTTCCATTATATTCCCGTCGAGGTCGGGAATGCCTGCGCAGTCGGCGGTGTCGTCGGGGCGGGAAAAATTGGAGACGCCGTCACCGCCTTCTGTGATCTGCACCAGGTCGGGCCTGGCACGCAGAGCGGCGGCGTGAAAAGCGGACACGGCCGAGGGCGAGTGGGCCGAGAGGGCGAGTCGCGAGGTTCCAGCACCGGGGGCCTTCCTCACCGCGAAGACCGGGACGTGTGGTGTCGAGGAGGCGTCGCCAAAGACGATGGAGGAGGAGTCGGCAGAGATGTAACGCAGTCCGAGGGGCTGGGTGGCGGCGGCGTAGAATGATGCTGACGGAGCCAGATCGCTGACCGGGACGAACGGTAGATTCTGCATGAGGCGGCGTGGCGGAAAGTGCCAGGAAGGATTTGTTGCGGCCCAGGGGGTATCAGGGGTCTGGAATCGACGTGCGGGTGGTAGCAGCAGCAGAGCAGCACAGCAGGTCGGCCCAGTGCGATAGCCGACGGGGGCCAGAGGGAAGCAAACGCAGCCTCACAAGGCAACTGCAGCCAGCCGAGCCACTCAGAGCCAGCTAAAGCCTGAGAACGACGGCCGAGGAGACTCTGGACGGGACAGATGAGGGGTTGTTTGAGGAGGTGTGCCTCACTCTGTCTGTGTAGGTGATGGGTGATACTACCTACTACCGTGACTCCAACCCGGAGCGGATGGCACAGCGTACAGGTAGGTAGCAGACTGATATGCTACCCCAGACCTCCTCGATCGATACACGAGAACGGGAACGGGAAACGGGACACGGGGGAGGCCAAGCAAGTGACAGGAGAGAAGCAACAAGCAGGCAGGCAGGCAGAGAGTAGGTACGAAGTAGGCAGAGTACACCAGAGCTACGCCAGAACTCACCAGCTCTTCATTCTTTCACAGTCGCCTCTTTTTAAGGGGACTCCAGACGGCCGATGGAGACTATGTCTCTCGTTGGGCGTCGACAGATGGCAGCAGGGCGGCGGGACGGACGGCCGGCCGGCCGGAGTGCGGATGCGGCCCGCCCTCTCTCAAACTCTCTCTCTCTCGTGTCTCCACGCATTTACACGTGGAACTCGATGAGCTCCCATTCCTGGCAATAAGCGGTGGAGTCTCGTGATGTGCGGCCCATGCTTCCATCTCGCATCGACAGACACAGACAAGCCAGCGACGCACCCGCACCGTCAGACCCGACCTGGGCGATGACGGGGACGGGCTGGCAGCGTGCCACGTCGGACTTTCTGACGGGCCTGTCGTTCTGCAGAGCCTGACCGCGTACGGTGCCCTGGCCCGATGCCGCATGCGAGCCCTGGCCGGCTGCAGGGGGATGGGTCGATGTCGGCGTGCGCCTGCAGTAGTGCGTAAGTATGTACAGATTTGTAGGTATTGAAAATAACACCTAGCAAGGGCAAGCAAAGAAGCAAGGACGTTTGACAGCAAACGGTTCGGTCGCGTCAGGCCCGAGGATGCCGGAGCAGGAGTACCGAGATATGTGGACTGGGTGGATTGGGCACTGTCTGTGTCAAGAGAGAGGATCCATCCACAGTCAGGACCGCTTTTCTCGCGGGCCCAGCCGAGGTGCCAACGCCCTTCAACGTGGGGCTTGACCACCACCCCTACTCGGAGTACCACCCCAGCCAACCCCGTCCTCCTCACTGACACTGTACGAGGCATCGCACATGATACATATCACTGGACCTGGGCGGCTACACGTCGACTCAAGTGGAAAGGCACTCGCAACCTGTCATAGCTGTTCATAATGCAAGCCTCACTCAATTGGAATTGTCTGTAACTGGCGGCAGAAGCCCCAGCGGCCGCGGCTGCGGCGGTTGCTGTTGCTGTTGCTGTCTGCCCCGTTTAGCTGCCTTTTCCAAGCCCTCAGATCTCCTCGCCATGGCGCGGGCCCAGTCATCTGAGATGTGACGGTGATTACTGCCCGGCCGATCCAACACACCTTCGCTGTCGCTGCCTCGACATCGGCCCGGGCCTCAAACGTCTGCCCGGGCCTCAAATGTCTGCCCGACCGAGCAACCGTGACGCACCACTTGGACTGAATCCCGACTTCGATAGCCCAAGTGTAGCCGCGCCACCAATCATGGTGGTTCACATACCCTCGGGGATCCTCAGCTTGAGAAGCCAGGTACGCCACTGGTTGCCCAACGGCCGGGCCGAGTGAAGCCGTGATGCATCAGGCCTGTGTGAAGCTGTTTAATATCATCTGTATCGCCCATTCCGCTTTCGGTGCAATGGTAGGCCCAACGGCCCCAGGCTGAGGTAAGCTGCCCGAGCGAGGTCCTGCCGGTTGTCACCGGCAGGCCTCCTCCGTACTCGCTCCGAGTCCGTGGCATGCTGAACGGCCAAGGGCCAAAAGAAGGACCTGGCCTGCAGCGCAGGCCTGGATTGTGGGGGACAAAGAAAAGAAAAGGACTGTGGACCAAGTTGAAGTGGCCCACGAAGACGGTGAAAACGTCTTGGATCTCCCATGTTGAACGCCTGTTGTTTTGGTTGTAAAAACGTAGACAGAACAAAACCCGTAGACCCAAGCTATGGGGACGCCTGCCTCGGCCGCAATGTTGTATGGCGGCTTTGGCAGGGCATCGCCCGCTGGTCAATCCTACCTGACGCGCTCTCACAGCCCGCCCCTCCTTTCTACCGCGCGGACACGCTCATGGCGCCGCGCGGGCCCCCACGGCCCAGGCAACTGATGGGCGGAAGGGGGCTGGCCACCCCTCATATCACGTCCCAGACGTCTTCTGCCGCATGGCAGAATTTGCCGCAAGCGACGCTGGCTGACAGACTGTAGTTGCTGATGGAGATCTTCTCGTCGACGAATTCGTCGGCAAAGTTGTCGGTTCCCTTGGCCATGGCGCCCACGAAGACGCAGATGCTCTCCTTGGGACCCAGGTTCTGGATGTAGTCTCTTGGGCGGATGATGTCTTCGTCGAAACTGAGCGTAACCTTGCGACAGTTGGGCGGCAGGTGGTCGGTGATGGGGTTCGGGATGACTCTCAGGAGCTTCTCCTGCGAGTTGGTGGAGCGGATCGAGAGGCGGTGGAGGAGCTGGACCATCAGACCAGCAAAGCGCTTGAAGGTACGTGGGATGCGGACCGTGGGCGAGACCTCGATGAGGACGCCCTTGGCCGTGTGAATGTAGATCTGCAGCTTGCCAGCCTTGTTGAGGGGCGAGTCGAGCAAGGTGAGGAGGCACTGCGTTGGCACGAGCAGGTTAGCGCATCCATGCCCATTTCCCTACCCATACCAAGGTCCATGTCTATGTCCAATGCAAGCGGAACATGGAGCAAAGAGGCAAGTGCCCACCTGGTGTGTTATATCGGGACGGGCGTCACTGATATCGCGGTTCATCTTGCGCATAACGCCGATATGCTCGTCGCTGTTCAGGAGCGAGTACTTGTCCTCGCGCTGCATGCCCATGCGGCCAGTGCCACCACCGCCGTGGGAGGCCTTGTAGGTCTCCAGGCTGGCATTCGACAGGACGACAATGAGCCGCTGCGAATCCTTGTCACCGTGGGCAATGGGAACATGTTGTTCGGGAACGAGCTGGGGCAGGGCCGGCGGAGGCAGCGACTGGGTGCCTGTGGGGGAGACCATGATGTCAGAAGGAGCAATTGCGGGCGCGCGTGTGTAGATGGCAGGTTCGGAAATCTTGTCCAAGCTCAACTGCTATGCTGAAGTGACGGCGGCGCAATTGCAAGTTGGCTGGCACGCTGGTTGGGGGAGGCGCAGAGCCTGTCTCGCCTGTCTACCTCATCAAAAAGTAGCCTGTGCAAAACAGAGACTTTTTTGGTGCCCCGCGATGTGGAGACCCCAGGAAGTTTGTTTCTGGCAAATTTGGAGACAGCAGAAACAGAAAGTGACAATGCCATGGAGACAAGACAACTGTAGAATATGGAGGTAACGATGAAAAGGGGGATGAAGGATCATCAGCTGACTCACGAGGACGCTTTCCAATACGCACTCCAGCTTGGGGATAGTCTGGCGAAGACGACATAGCTCCAGATGATGGTATTCAGAAAGATCAGGTAGACGCCGGTGACAAGGTGTAGACAGACTCCTCCAATTCGGTACCGGTACCGGTATATCAGATAGGGCACGGGAATAGAGGTTGAGATATGCCTGCTATATCGGAGCTTAATCAACTCTCGGAGGGAGGAGAGTTACAGAGATGCACAGCTTATATGAGCAAGCCCAAGGCAGGAATACTAGTAAGTAACGGAAGGCAGAAATGCCGTCTGACCACTGGCTGGAAAAAAGGATTACATCAGATCATGAGACCCACTCGCTAGGTCCCTTCCTTTGTGCTAGCCTGGCCGAGCCTGGCAGCCTGGCCGCCCTCGCCGCCGGGCCGCCCGCAGTTGGAATTTGGCCCCGTGGCCACCCAGCCGCCCCTCCACTTGCCTGCATTCCCACAGACGGGAGGCACGGAGTATTCCGTACTTCTGCTCCCCCTTCTCCCCTCATGCTTCTCTCGTCGTGGCTTCGCCTTTGGCTGCTGCATCTTCCAATCATCCCTTCATCTTTCCTCTCCACTCTCTGCACAGTCATCCTGCAGGTTCTAAATAGAATCCTATCTGACTAAGTGCCTATCTACCTGGCTTCGTACATGTTCTGTCGTTTGGGTTCCTGGTCGTCAAGCAGTGCACGCACAAGCGGACTACGATTGCATGCCACAAAAAAAGCGCAACTTCAAGTGGTGATGGGCCACCTACCTTACGTAGAGGCCTTGTAGAACGAGAGGCTTTGTCAAACCACGCTTGGTAGGAAGTCCGCCCGCTCCCACTGATGCTGAAAACAACCTACAGTACGGCGTACACGGTAACTTATTATACAGGCCTTCATTGCAGACCACCACTCTTCTGTCAGGTAAGTTGCATAGGAGGTCAGGTGCTTCCGCCTTGCCAATATGTACACGTAGCCTGCTGATGCCGGATGCAGTGCGACATGCTTCCATGTCAGTGTCTCGCGATCCGGTGTCATCGTCACCATCTCTTGCTGGAACTCTACTGTGCATGTGCTTCCTGGATCATACTAGATCCTCCAAGAAATACGGCGCGGTAACTACAAGTCTCACTTGATATCTTATGGGTTGCTTTCCATCTGCTCCGTCAAGCCACAAATCCAGTCGCGGGTTGCTAATGACACAGGTAGGCAATGTGCCAACCAACTCCGTGAGCATTGTACCACGGGCCTGATGCATGAATGACCCTCTTCATGCAGTGCTACCCCTCCTCAATGCCGGGAATCCATCGCGGCCGGGGCTCCGGCACGAATCTGGACTTGGCTTCGGCACGAATCTGGACTTGATGAGAGACATACGTTGATTATTGGCCGAGTCCTGGCCGGATATTGGTATATTACCGTACTTACATTATCTGATATCTGCTGCCCTTGCTTTGATGAGCTACCGTGACCTTGCCTCCTCCAGCAGACAATCCTGGGGGCAAGATCGCCGACCTAGGTGCCCGGCGAATCCACGTTTGGAAACTTACTCCCAAAGACTGCAAAGGTGCTTATTAACCTGGCTTGAATACGGAAAGTTTACGGCGATAGATAGAGGCCAGATCTACAACCTTCTCCGATATCCCGCACTCCCTAGTCTGATTAGAACCTTTCCTCTCGTTGAAAACGAGGAGGGTAAGGGGGAGGAAGAATCAGACATCTACTTGCTCTATTGCAGATGCTTCAAAACTGTGCAAAAACGAAGGGCCTAGCCTAGCTGTTCATAATAGTTGTGCTTAGATGCCATGAAAAGCCTACGAGGCAAGAGCATTGACTTAATTCGATCCCCTTGAACGGGCTGGTTTTCGCTCATCTCCAAGCTATGGACATTGGCCGCCACTGGACAAACTCCTCATTACGAAGTCACACCTAAATCTTCCCCTAATTCTACGGAGGAACGAATGATGCCAAGCTCTGCGTTGGCCTTGTAAGTACATTTAGACATTCTACACTGATATCGGGTTTGCCCTAAGTCTGTCGAGATTCAGACACGTCTCAACTCCCCGCAAATATAGAAGACTTCGTGGGCTGTCCGTTGACATCGAAGTTGCTCTGAAAATGCTCCGCCAATGCCATTAAGCCTTCAAGATTATAACCAAGCTTCATGATGTACTGTTTCATAGTCACCGACTACTCGATTTTCATCCAGCGGTGTTGCAAAGACCGAGTTGATACCCAGATGACATTTGATCGCCCTTTGCTTTTTCACTAATCCAATGAGTGATCATAGAAGGTATCTGGAGGATAGGAGGAACAAATCACAAGTCAACGGCTCAGCTGAGACCAGAATCAAAGACAAAGGGATACGAATATATTCATAGAACACTAAGGACTACGTACATGAATGAACAGAAACATTTGAGTCAACTGTATCAGTTAGTCACCGTGATTGGTAGAGTACTGTGTCATTCCGAAGACAACGTAGGGTCTAGATTGATATACTTCTATCAGTAAAATTCCCATCCAAGCAAAAGCCAAGATCTGGTAAGCTAGAATGATTAATTAGTTGTCGGCCGTGGCATGACAATCAACGATGCCGAGCTAATAGTATGATATCCATGCCTGCTTCGTACAAACGCAAGTTTTGGCAGTTAAGGGCTGCTCCTCCGGCTACACGGCAAGTTACGGGAAGAGGCAAATCTGTTTCCTACGCGTATACTGATAGAGTCAAAGAGATACATGGGAGACATGGACGGCGGTCATGCAATCAAGTCAATTAGTTAAAGGAGAAGGAGGCAGGAGCAAAGAAAACTCACGGGGAAAGTAAGCAGAGTAGTCACGAAACACGAGGAAGTCTCTGTTCCCATAAGGTGATCTCCGGCACAAGCATCATCACCCCAAGTTCGATCATCAGAAAACTCCAAGACGAAGGATCGTGCCCTTTTTGCAGGCTCAATCGAATCCTCCACCAGCACCTGCCACGAGTGGGATTTTATGGATGGTTCCACGCCACTGTATCTATTCGATTTCCCCAAAGTACAGAACAACATAAGCAACATGCTCATCAGTAGTCCAAGTCTGGACTTACAGTGTCTTCTGATAGAGATTAGCTGTAGACATCAACTTGACATTTACATCATCCAAAAGGCATTCATTCCTGTACATATGATTTGCTTAGGTTTCTTTCACTGCCACCACTATGCATTCTCCTCAGCATGGTTATGGCGCCTCTACATTAGGGATGGAATTTCGTAAGGTTAAGTGGTTATCTGCCTAAACCATGACACTCTCACAAAGGCCGAAAATAAAGATAATAGTCCCCAAGTTGATAAAACACCATACCAAGATACCATCTATTAGTCGAGAATCATTTGACGATATCTTCAAACTAGATATGTCAGCTCCTGGAGTTGCTTGTTTGAATAGAGTCTTATAAGCCTTACCTTTAACCAAATCTTAACTCAGTTAGTTCTACTCCAAGGGTTACTGATAAACTTTCTGATAACCTTGCTTTCAAACTGGTCTCAGCCTAAAGACACCGTACCTTATCAACTCTGTACCTACCGTACCGGTATCCCCTGTGGTAGACTATGATAGTTTTGCGCAACTATGATAGTTTGAGCTTGTATGCTAGTCTCGCCAACAGGTGATAGTTCTGGGAACTATCATAGTTGGTCTCCTATCAAAGTTCTAAAACGCTTTTGATTGGTTAACTTTTAGGTGTGGAGTAATTGCCGGCTTCTGATTGGTCGGATTTTTTTCTCGTTTCTGGAAGGGAAAAGAGGAAAAAAAAAAATTCCTTTTTTCTTCTTTCTTTTTTTTCTATCTTTTTTTTCTTTTTTTTTCTTTTTTTTGGTTTTTTTTTTTGGCACACGGAGGACTTGAACTCTGGACCTATGGGTTTTACGGTACGGAATCTACGCTACGGAGTTTACGGATCTACAGGGATTATCCCACTATACTACGGAGTCACGGAGTTTTTACTTTTTACGAGGAATAAAGAAATCCCGCTCTATTCTTATACAGATAGCCTATTTACGAGCACGGGCCACCTAGAGCAAAACCCAACTTTGATAGGAGCCAAACTATGATAGTTTGCACCAACTATCATAGTTCAAAAGGGGGGGTTGCCGCTACGGTACTCACTGTCAGACAGGATCTGAGTGATGAAATGTCTACCTGATTAACTTACAAAGGGACTGTGAGTGAAGTAGTGGCTCACCTGTCTCGACATAAGAGGGGAAATGTTGGCAGACTACCTAGTAAGCACTACGTAGAGCCGTTGCGCTTGGACAGGCATCTGGTGTTTGACCGCTCATTCCAGCTCAATTCCTCCACATCACATAGTAAGTCAGCTTGCAGGTTGTCCTGCAAAATCTGGTGCATCACAAACTGATCACACAGCTAAAGTACAGGGGTCCATGGATACTTAGGGTCCACTATCTAATCCATGGACACCCGTGGCGCCGGTGGTGAACGAACCCATGGGCAATTAAGATAGACAAAAGAGGGAGAGTCGACATTGTGTACAAACTATCCGTGTAGACCAGAGATTTACTTGTCGAATCCTGCTGGCGTTCCTCATGTTGGTGGAGAGAGACTGAGGTTTGAGAATAAGTTGTGGTCCGAATGGGCATCCTGTGCAGGGAGGAACTGACAATGCCCAGACAGCCGGGCCTGGCCAGAGAGCAATGCCCTACAAGTCGAAAAAGCAATGCCTCAGTGCTTATTGGAGCTGGCCCAGAGCAATTGCCCCCCGCAGTTAGAGGGGCGCAGCTGCTGCAGCTGTGTGGCTTGTGCGGGTCTGGCCCATTTCAGGGATTTAGCTCAGGGGTTGAGGGGTCACTTTAGATAACCCTCAGAAGCAACCTTCTGATAACAAATACGCCACCGAACCCGCAGTACACAACTGCCAGAATCATTCCATCTCTACTACCTTACGAATTACCTCTTCATTTGCCAAGTAGCTACTTCTCGCTTGGTCTACTACCTACTCCTACACTCTTCTCCCTGCCACTGGAATGGCTCCCTGAACCCCAATTACGCCAAACCCTAAACCCCATCGTCCGAGCACCTCGTTTGGCGCCATGGCCGCAAAGACGTATCCGTTGATGTCGAGGAGGGAGATAGAAGGATTGATAGCAGAGGACCGCAAGATATTCATTCTTGATCAATTTGTCGTCAAGGCGGATGCCTGGTGTCCCTACCACCCGGGCGGCGACAAGGCCATCCTCCATATGGTCGGTCGCGACGCGACTGACGAAGTCAATGCGTGCGTGCTACCCTCACCGATGTCCCCAGTGGAATTTGTCTTGACTGACTCGAGTCTGGAAACAGCCTTCATTCGCCCGAGGCGAGACTGCAGATGAATCGCTACCGCATTGGGAGAATCGAGGGAAGGTGGACCAACTTCTTGCCTCCCATCCAAGGCGGCAAGTTCAGGCCTCTGTCCGAAGACGAGCCCTTGCTCGAGCAAGAGCCCGCCACCACCGCTTCTTCCAGTACTTCAAGCTCCCGCGCCGCCTCTCCCGTCTTCGACGATGCCTCCGGCTACGAGCTACGGCCTAGACTGGCTTCTGGGACCCTGCCTAGATCGCCTTCGAGCTCCTCGGTCTCGTCTGTCGAGGCCGACGATGGTATGACTTTTCTCGACAACCTGACCAACGAGAAGATCAGTCTGGATCTAGACAAGTACCCATCATTGGATCCCGCTACACAAGACGATATTGTGGCCAAATATCGCGAGTTGAATGAGCGTGTCAAAGCCGAAGGTCTTTACAAGTGCAACTACACCGCCTACGCCATCGAGGTCTGCCGGTACTCGATGCTTGCCGCGTCCTCGCTGCTGTTCCTGAACTGGGGGTGGTATATCACCAGCGCCCTCTTTCTGGGTGCATTCTGGCACCAGCTCGTCTTTACAGCCCATGATGCCGGCCACATGGGCATCACCCACGGTTTCCACACCGATACCGTGATTGGCATCCTGATCGCCGACTTTCTGGGTGGATTGTCTCTGGGATGGTGGAAGCGAAACCACAACGTCCATCATGTCGTCACCAATTCTCCAGAACACGACCCCGATATCGAGCACATGCCGTTCATGGCCGTCTCGCACCGACTGCTGCAGTCTCTGCGCTCAACCTACTACGATCGCATAATGGAATATGATGCCGTGGCGAAGGTCACCCTTAGAATCCAACCCTATACTTACTACATTCTTCTGATGTTCGGACGATTCAACCTCTACTTCCTCTCTTTCGAGTTCCTTCTTCGCGGGCTGGGCCCACGCAAAGGCCCGGCGTGGTGGCATCGATGGCTCGAGATTGCCGGCCAGCTCTTCTTCTGGACTTGGTTTGGGTATGGCGTCCTGTACAGATCCATACCGACGAACTCGGATCGGCTCCTTTTCCTTCTCGTCAGTCACATGACGACCATGCCCGTCCATGCGCAGATTTGCCTCTCACACTTCGCTATGAGCACATCCGACCTAGGCCCCCAAGAATCCTTCCCGCAGAAGATGCTCCGCACGACCATGGACATCGACTGTCCGCCGTGGCTGGACTTCTTCCACGGCGGCCTGCAGTTTCAGGCCATCCATCACCTATGGCCCAGGATCCCGCGCCACAATCTCCGCCGGACGCAAAAGCTTGTACAGGACTTCTGCAATGAGGTCGGCATCCCCTACGCTCTGTATGGCTTCGTGGACGGCAACAGGCAGGTAGTGGGAACGCTTGCCGACGTGTCGAAGCAGGCAGCCATCCTCGCCAAGTGTCAACAGGCGCTCGCGGATAGTGACGGCTCCTCGCACACACATTCGCATTGAGTACTTGCCACCGTGGGTTAAAACCGCAAGCCAATCCGTGGATATTTAGGTAGCAATATACCCTACCGCTATTCCAGATGTCTTGGTCTCGTCCCAATATGGCTGGTTGCCACAAGTTATGCGCTCACCTACCTCGAACTGTCAATCAGGTATGTTGTCATGACGTGCTATGGGTGTTGTAGTCGACTTGTCACGGGACTGGGGTGCATTACACAATGTCGGTCGTATTCTGGGGTTTCCCCCCGGTATTTTGCTTAAGAGATCCTTAGCATGGCAGCACGCATCCAATGTGACGTTGGAGATTCCTGATTAGAGTGAGCTTTCCGGCCGATAATGTTCCAGCAAGCTGATTTAGACTGGCCAGTCCGGTGTGACAGTTGTACCACACTGACGAGATGCATGATGCCAGTCCACGCATCCCACCGAGAGGGTGAACGTTACCAACTTCCCGGAAAAGGCACAAGTTTGGCCCTTACCAAACCCTCTGGACTCGCCGAGTCATGCCATCACGAGACCGGCATTTGCGGCTCGGTGCGTCTTCCAAACCACGCCCGGGAGCGGGATGCCTCGGCATTTCCGAACCAACACATGGCTGAATTCAAGGTACTTCATGCGTTCCAGCGAATCGGTCGCCTGTCACGCGCGCGTCTCTGCCTTGAATTGTGCCAGGACCAGTCACGCCTCACATCGTGACGCATCTCGGCGCTTCTGGCTGCATTTCCCAGAAAGGCACCCCTGGGTACGAAGTGGTTGCCTCTTCCCTGTGGAGTACACCCTGGGTACAAACTCGTTGCTTCTCTCGCATGGAGTACGCCGCTTTCCGCCCTCATTGCTGCTGAGGTGCTTTGGCAAGGACTCCTACCGGTTTAGCCATCGATATGCTGTTGCGTCCTGGTGACCAGTCACTTATGGGACGCGTGCTTCCTGCTTCCGGCCGAGGCGCCAGCAGGACGGCAGAAGTAATCGGAGAAGACTGGACCTGGTTGATCATGGCATCCAGCTTATATAGCTTCCCGGCCGTTTTCCATCTGCCTTTCGAACCCGATCGCCTCTCGCGATTGCTTATATTACTGCTCGAGTTTCCACGACTAGGCCCTTTGAAGCCTTTTGTTTCCACAGGGCCTGACTGTACTCAGAACAACTCATACTCACACGATGCCCGACAAGAAGGCGCCAACCCCCATGGATGAGGCCGCCCTCAGACGCATTACCAAATCGCGGGGGGCTAATGTACTAGATCCCTATCAACATGCCCCCGGCTAACCGTTAACTGATGTTCATCTCAGGATCCCTTCGCGAGACGGGCGATACGGGCTGTCAGCAACCACAACAATAATAACAAGGCCACTGGCGGCGTTGAAGGGTCCTGGCGAAGCTCCTCAACCACCACACGTTACGCGACTGCCCAAGGCTCTTCATCGACGGCGGGGTACAGGAACGGGGACTCGGGGAAGTCGGGGGTGGGAAAGGCCGGCTGAGAATTGAGATGGCAAGGTCAAGACGGCAAAGACAGACGCATCCAGCTGGACTCACGTGTATCTACGGACAGTATGCAGTACTTGCGCCATCGGGACCCATCAAATTATATCGAGGCGGACTTGCAATCTAGACAGTGTCCGACCAACTCCTATCCGGAGGACTGACCGGTCTTCAAATTGCACTCCCGGAGATAAGTAAAGGCCCAAAAGGCCTAGGTATGTTTCAGACCCGATTCTCTGGAACCATCGTGATAGCAGCTGCGACATCCAGATCCCGATAAGTGTAGTCGTGGACGCCCACCAATATAACAAGGCGGAGCTTGCTCCAACAAATCATAACGTGACATGGCAGGCGTTACATTGGGGGCTTTCGAGCTCTACATGTCAATCATGCTGTACCTGTGACTGCAACTCGGCTGCTGCCCTTCGCTACTGCAGCGTAAACAGCCAGCCCGGGGGGCGGCTGTACGTCCACATGACATGCTTTGCTCCCCTTTTTCGGCCATCGCGCATGATATCGGCGACAGATGATAGTTATCTTCGCAGACTAAAAACTTGTTCCTCGGTTTCGGGATTTGGTAGGGCTGTGGCAAAGCTGCAAGCACGCAACCAGACGTATGTCAGCCTGTACTCTTCTCCATCACGAGACGGACCGGTCGAACGACAGGTGAGCCTCCTCCAGATTGCCCTCAACGAGAACCCCCTCCCTGCGCGGTCAAACTCTATACAGCTCACGACGTAATCGTCTACGGAAGCATAAGGTTGAGTAGTTATTGTAGGCCCCCCCTATGTATAGGAATGGTCCTGGAGCCCACGTGGAATCATTAGAATCAGATAGATACCTGCGGTACTGGACTTGACGCACCCGGAGCCGAGATGGGCATATTAGGTAGTGAGGTATCCAGCCGTCTATCCAGCCGTCAGCCGTATCCCGGGGTTGAAGGCGGCCCTCTGCAGGAGACGGCACTGCAGAGCTCCTTATCATGGAGACACAGGTTCGGGAGGAGACCGTCCCCCTGCCGTCCCCTCCCGCTCTGTCCTGACCGGTCTGGCTCCGGTATCTGCGTGCGCCTTCCGTCGCTTGCCGAGCCACCTGCCCGTCCGCCGCGATATGGGCGCTGGAGGAGGTGGGAAATGTCAGATGATAACGGACGGCGCAAGTTGCCTTATTGGCGCCAGCGCGCCGCCTTCTCGGGCTCCAAATACCGCATTTGCGGACCTACCACCGGCTCAACGGAACATGCCATGTTGTACGACGTTGTATCACAGCCATGGGCCGCCTATTGGTAGGATCTATGACCTGACGGTGGCGGACTTGTCTTCACCGGTTCGGGGGTTTGTTAGCATGGGCTTGTGGCGTATACCGGTACGGTACATGCAGGTAGAACGTCTGCCACCTGCACTACCCGTAGATAACCAAGTACCTAGATCATGAGTGAGGGTATATCAACTCCTCAAGGACGACTTTACGGTACCGTATGCCGTCCACATTGGTGGATTGCCGGTCTCACTCTCCAGCTGTGTGCTTCCATGTTCACGCCGGTAGTTGTTCATCATTGAAAATATGAGAATAGGTAAAAGAACAGATGGAGTGCCCAGTGGACTCATTTTCAGCATCATATAAGCCGCGTCGGGATGAGATACACGGATGATGGACAGGACAGACCTGGAGACTGGAGTCACCAAATGTATGCCATCTGATACGAAGTAGAGTGAGCGACGTTACGGAGTACAAGCAAGTCATAGCCGAGCTGAGGCGGGGCACGTACTGCAAGAATGAACGAGCCAATGACGCGACCGGAAACAACGACGATTTCCATCAGCATGCGCCGAGAGCACCAGCACTACAGTGGGTCGAGCTGCCCCGCGTGCGCCCGCCGTAGCCCCAACCAGAGCCCCAATCAAGGCCCAGCTCCCCTGCACGACCTAATGCCGGCTGCTCTTCAGCCTCGCTTCTGGCATCTGCCATCTTCATCATCTCGCAGCGAGGCAGCACACACATCATCCCATCCCATGTATCCGGGTGCATATACGGCGTACCTACCATTCCGCCCAGCGAGTACTACTACTTACCACTCACCCACCAGCCGTTCGTTATCAATCTACCACTTAGACACCGGTCTGGCTGTTGGAGCCCCGACCTCGGCGGCCCTCTCGACTCTGCCGCCGTGGCATGTCCCCGTGACCTGAGGATCGACTGTACGGAGCAGCCATGGACCCCCATATTGCGCGGCTCCTTAACGATAAGCTCTATGACAAGCGGAAGACGGGCGCCCTCGAGTAAGTTCACATGCAAAGCCCGCCTATCGAGCGGCCCGTTTGCCCGTTCTCTGCTGACGCTGTTGGCCAGGCTCGAACGCTCCATCCGGGAGCAGATGGCCATCAAGGACTTTAAGAAGGTCCAGGACATCATCCAGCAGCTCTGCGATGAGTACGCATACGCTGTGCACCAGCCTCATGCGCGCAATGGCGGTCTGATAGGTTTAGCTGCCGCGGCTATCGCCCTCGGCTCGGTGCGTCCTTGCCCGTCCAGAGCTATCTGCCCGTCGGCGTGTCCGTGCTGACTGTCAGCCAAGGAACTGCCTAGATATCTCGAGATCATAGTGCCGCCCGTGCTGGCCTGCTTTACTGACCAGGACGCGCGCGTCCGGTACTACGCCTGCGAGTCCATGTACAACATCGCCAAGGTCGCCAAGGGGGAGATCCTCAAGTATTTTAACCACATATTCGACGCCCTGTGCAAGGTACACAGCCCAGCCTCTGCCCCTTGTCGTCCATCAAGTTCTAAGACTCCATCCTAGTTAGGTGCAGACTCGGAACTCTCCGTGAAGAATGGCGCAGAGCTCCTCGACCGCCTCATCAAGGACATCGTGGCCGAGTCGGCCGCCACCTACGTCTCTGTGCTCGAGTCGTCGCCTCCGCCGCCCTACGAGGGCAAAGAGTCCGACGAGAGCCCGGAGTCTCCCATCGAGCACAACCCCCCCACTGCTTTCTCTCTGCCTGACTTCATACCCCTACTAAAAGAGCGCATCTGGGTCATTAACCCCTTTACCAGGACTTTCCTGGTGGGCTGGATCACCCTCCTCGACTCCATCCCTGATTTGGAGCTGGTTACTTACCTGCCCGAGTTCCTCGCTGGTCTGCTCAAGTTCCTGAGCGGCAACAATGCCGACGTCCATGCCGCGACGCAGACATGCTTGGATAAGTTCTTAAACGAGATCAATCGCATCGCACGGGTGAAGAAGGGGATCGCCGACAGCAGGAAGTCCAAAGTCGAAGGCAAGAGAAAGCGGGAAGAGTCCGTTGGTAGCGACAGCGTGCAACTGCCGCCGGACGAGGTCGGCGATACTGGATCCACCACTGCCGGCGACGACGACGACGAAGTCAGCAGCGAGGATTCCTGGGTTCCAGGGCAGGATGTGCAGGTCAACTACAAGGCCATCCTGGAGATACTGACTGCGACTCTTGACTCCCCCCTGGGTGAGTACTCTTCGTCGCGGACGCCCGCCTGCAGATCTAACGAGACTTCAGACGAGGACGGCCTTTTGGAGAGTCTGCGTTGGATTGTGTCGTTCCTCGACATATGCCCCGAGGAGGTGCTGCCGTTCACACCCAAGATCCTGGCCCATCTGCTCCCAGCCATGGCCAGCGGAGTGGAGCCGATCCGTCAAGCAGCCGCAAGAGTCAACAGCTCCCTGATGGATTACGTCGTATCCCTGACAGATGAATCCGAGACAGCAGCTATGCCGCCGCCGCCGCCGCCCAAGACACCCACCGGATCTCTGGCGCTGGCGACCGAGCGCTCCGACGGGCCGTCTAGCACACGTGCATCTATGTCAAGCAGCCGAGAACAGGAGTTGCGCAGCCCTACCCCGGCGCAGCGGACACCAACCCCTGCATCGCAGCCGCCACCCTTCCAACCCCAGCCAGACCTAGACTACGCTGCTGCTGTCAACTCTCTCACCTTGTTGTTCCTAAATGACCACGAGGCCACGCGGGTCGCCGCG
Organism: Xylariaceae sp. FL0804; assembly: GCA_022539325.1. Taxonomy (NCBI): domain Eukaryota; kingdom Fungi; phylum Ascomycota; class Sordariomycetes; order Xylariales; family Xylariaceae; species Xylariaceae sp. FL0804. The sequence goes on along the minus strand of JAJKLG010000007.1, from coordinate 1,074,039 downwards.
CTCACGTGGCTCATCATGCTGCACCGTAAGGCGCCGCGCAAGATAGTGGCTTTCAATGATGGCACCTTTCCCGCCCTGCTCAAGACGCTCTCGGATCCGGCGGAGGCTGTCGTCACCAAGGACCTGCAGCTGCTCTCACAGATATCCAGGAACAGTGAAGATGACTATTTCTCAAATTTTATGGTCAGTCTACTTCAGCTCTTCTCGACCGACAGAAAGCTGCTGGAGACACGAGGCAATCTGATCATCCGACAACTCTGCATGACGCTGAGCCCCGAGCGGATATACCGCACGCTGGCCGAGACCATCGAGAAGGAAGAAGACGTCGAGTTTGCGAGCATCATGGTGCAGAATCTGAACAACAACCTCATCACGGCGCCCGAGTTGGCCGACCTCCGCAAGCGGCTGCGAAACCTCGAGAGCAAGGTAGGTCCACCCGTCTTCGTCGCGTGTGCAGCTCCGTCACTCAGCACTCACTATTCCTGCAGGAGGGGCAGGTATTCTTCGTCGCACTATTCCGCTCGTGGTGCTACAATGCCGTCGCGACATTCTCGCTGTGTCTGCTGGCGCAGGCGTACGAGGCTGCATACAACCTGTTGCAGATCTTGTGAGTAACCCGACGTAGTGTACATTCGATGAAGATTGATGCTGACGCGAGGCAGTGCGGAGCTCGAAATGACGGTCAACATCCTCATCCAGATAGACAAGCTCGTGCAACTGATCGAGTCGCCTGTTTTTACGTGTGAGTTGCGCAGAGCCTAGGAAGCTGATGGTAGTTCTGACCAGCCATACCAGACTTGCGTCTTCAGTTGCTTGAACCAGAAAAGTACCCGTACTTGTACAAGTGTCTGTATGGGCTCTTGATGCTCCTGCCTCAGTCTTCTGCTTTCGCAGCGCTCAAGAACCGACTCAACAGCGTCAGCTCGATCGGCTTTCTGCACGTCGGGTCGCGACCGTATGTACCCTCGTTCAATCTTACCCTCCCGTCCGCCTCTCGACAAGGTTCAGTGGCCGAGACAGTCTCCTCTTTCCAGTTTCAGAGCCACGCGCCCCGCTCCAAAAGCGTCCATGACACTCATGCTTCCACGTTGCCTTCTAGTTCTGTCACTACACCCAGCGCTTCTGCTTATGACCGGCCGAACCGGCTGGGTAAGGGCCGCGAGGAGGGCATCATCCGGTGGGAGCAGCTGCTCGAGAAGTTCCGGACGGTGCAGGAGCGGGCGCGCCGCGCCCAGAGGCTCATGGGCGCGGGAGGCCTCAACGGTGGCCGTCCCGACTTTGGCGAGCTCCGGATCACGGACGGCGGCGGCATGGGTATGGGCATGGGCGGCGCCAAAGAGACGACGTCGACGCAGCGGGCCCCGGCGATCCCGCAGAAAGACCAGCCGCCCCCCGCGGTCCAGCCGAAGCGCAGCGGCGGCCTAGGACGCCAGTTCGGTAGGCTCGGCGCCTCGGTCTCGGGCAGGGGAAAGCGGGCACAGCAATGAGTTGGCATCGGATCGAAACGAGTATCCTAGATTCGGCGATGCTGAGCGGACGGGGCCTATAGGTCAATGATCTGTATGGCGAAGGGCCGCAGCGGATCAACTAGATATCTGATGATGCAATGGTTTTGGGACGGAAGGCCAGGAAGTGCATGCTCATGGGTGGTTCTTCCTTTTCTTCCTCGTTGTACCATCGTGTCAAGCGCTACCTAGAGTATATACAGGTATACAGCGCAGAGAGAATACCCGAAATACAGCATATGCATTTCAGTCGCTTGCTGCCAGCCACGCGCACCGCGACAGCGTTTTTGCTGCTGCTTCTGTGCCATTCGAGCAGGTTGTCATGTACATGAGGCATTAGGGGTAGGGAGGGTAGTTGAGGTGAGCAAGGTGAACCGGCCATTCTGCCTTTCACGTCCGCCATCGTGGCGGCATTTCCATCCCTCACTTTTTTTTTTCTCAACGACTCTTTTTCCCCTTTCCCCCCGAAACTGCCTCTCACAGCCTCCTCCGCGCCGCCGGCCTGACGGGGCTCTCCCGCTCGACGAGGCGCTCGAAGGCGTCGTCGCGCCGCGCCGCCGCGGCCCGCAGCTGCGCGCGCAGCGCCTCGAGCTCGGCGCGCGCGGCTGCGGGTTCGGGCGGCAGGCCTCCGAAGGCGCGCACCCGCGCGTCCAGCGACCGGCGCGCCGCCAGGAGGGACAGGTGGGTGGACTCGTCGGAGGCGAGGGCCGCGACTGTCAGAGGAGGAGGGGGGGTGTGGGTGTTGTTGGGGTTGGGGTTGGGGTTGGAGTGATGGGAATGGGGGTGCTGCCGCAGGAGAAAGTCGGCCTGCTGCTGCAGCTTGGGCAGGGCGGCGGCGCGGGCGGATAGCGAACGCGCCGCGAGGGAGGCGGTGGTGGAGGATGTTGTTATGGTAGTAGTCTGCGCTTCTTTTACTTCTTCGTCGTCTTCGGCGGCGAGCTGGAGCTGGAGCTCGAGCTCGAGATCGGCGGGGAAGTCACCTCCTCCTCTACTACTACTATCGTTCTTCGCAGCCCCCGATGCCGATGCCGATGCCGAGGAGCAGCAGTCATCGACGTACTGCTGCAGCAGACGCACGCGCGCCAGCGCCTGCTCCACGCCCTGCAGCTGCGTCTCGCGCTCCACGAACCGCCGTGCCAGATCCTCCCCGCCCGCGGACGCGGATCCGTTTGATGTGGATTCGGATGTGCATGTGGATGTGGGCGGCGCGCCCAGCGCCAGCGACGTGTCGGCCAGGCTGTCGAGCGCCGCGCGGCCGGCGCGGTCCAGCGACGCGTCCAGAGCGGCGAGGATGTCCTCGGCCACTGCTGCGCCGCTCGTCGTCGTCGTGCTTCCTCCCACTACTGCCCCAGAATCTGCCGTGGTCGTCGCCTCCGCCTCCCGCAGCGCGGCGGCCTCGAGGCGCGCGAGCACGTCGCGCTCCTCGTCGGCGGCCTCGCTGGCGGCCGCGAGGGCGAGCAGCGCCGATAGCGTCGCGGCGTTGCGCTCGAAGGTTGGGACGCCGCCGCGGTGGGAAGAAGAAGAGGAGGAAGAGGTAGAGAAGCACGCCGCCAGCCAGCCGTCTACGTACGCCCAGTCCCGGGCCGTCGAGGCGGCGGCCCGCGCGGCGCTGGGGGAAAAGATGGCGGCGGATGGGCCGTGGTCCATGGGGGCGGTGGTGCGGTGAGATGAGGCAAGGTGGGTTTGGGGGGGAGCCCAGTAGGCCCAGAATGGCCCAGCACTCTTTGTAGGCTGAAATCTCACGAATGTGAGGTTCTTAATGGTCTCCAGCGGTTATTGGAGTATCCTGTTCTTCACAGCTAGAGCTTCAGGGGGCGTACTTGATGGGGCTCGAGGGTGATAAGGAGCGAGTGTACGGATCGCCCAGTGCTTGTCGATACCGGTACTGTACTTTAGAGTGTGGTGATGGACTCGACAGAGTACACGCTCTCTGAAATGCCTCTCTTCTGCTTGTGTGTTGCTCTGTCTACCATACCAGCTTCAGGTAGGTACCGGTATGTTCTTTGGAGGGCCGACCCGCGATTCATGTCGTTACACGCGTTTTCCAGAAGAGGAAGGCGGCGGGACAAACCGAGTCAAACGCGCTATCATGTGACCAGCCCGGGAGCAGAGGCTCATACTGTAAAGTGGTGGGGCCCAGACCAGCATGCCACGGGTGTGGCGCATCGCTCTGCCCAGCTCTGCCGCATCCGAAGTTGCCAGCCTGTCCCTGCAAGGTCGTCTTTGTTTGCGAGGTACTTCCTCCACCGAGACCCGACCGCCCATCCGGAAGTACCCGTTAGCATCCTCGATATCCTCGTGGCTCAACCACCCAACGCAACAGATCCAAGACACCTGGTTTCAACTTCGACCTGTCTTCAACTCTGGTAGAACCTGCGTCCGGGCATCCGCTCATTTTCCTCCAGTATTCCCTTGTCGCTGGTCGTAATTCATGCCGACCCTCCGGTCCTGATGCCTCTGGCCAATCGTCCATCAATCGCATCGCCACCATGATCGTCCCCTTTTCGACGCTGGCTCTCGCAGCCACGCTCCTATCTTCGTCGGGTCTCGTAAGGGCCCTGGCGCCCTCGGACATACCTGCCGACACGCCCATATCGTCCCTCATGTCGTCGGCGCAGTCGCACCTGGCCCGCGGCGAGGCGAGCGAGGCGCTGCTGTACTACGACGCCGCCATCGCCCGCGACCCGTCGGACTACCTGAGCTTCTTCAAGCGCGCGACGGCCTACCTCTCGCTCGGCCGCACCTCGCAGGCCACGTCCGACTTCAACAAGGTGCTCGAGCTGCGGCCCGGCTTCGAGGGCGCGCACCTGCAGCTGGGCAAGCTCAAGGCGAAGGGCGCCGACTGGGACGGCGCGCGGGAGCAGCTCCTCCTGGCGAGGCAGTCGCACGACTCGCCCGAGTTCGGCAGGCTGCTGGAGGCCCAGGGCGCCGCGAGCCTGGCCGAGGGCGCGGCCGCGACGGGCAGCTGGGACGAGTGCATCAGCCACGCGACCGAGGCGATCCGCGTCGCGAACCGCGCCGTGCACCTGCGGGAGCTGCGCTCGACGTGCCGCTTCGCCAAGGGCGACGTCGAGGAGGGCATCAGCGACCTGCAGCACGTGCTGCAGATGAAGCCCGGGGACACCACGCCGCACCGCAAGATCTCGGCCACCACCTTCTACAGCCTCGGCGACACGAACCAGGGGCTGGCGCAGATCAAGAAGTGCCTGCACTCGGACCCCGACTCCAAGAGCTGCAAGAAGCTGATGAAGCAGGAGAAGAGCGTGGAGAAGACGCTGGCTAGGGTCGACAAGGCCATCGAAAGGAAGCAGCCCGTGTCGGGCGTCAAGCCGCTGGTGCCCGGCGACGAGGGCGAGCCGGGCCTGATTGGCGAGGTCCGGGAGCAGGTTCAAGAGCTGCAGCAGGAGGGCATAATTCCCGAGTTGGCGCCCAGCCATCTGCTGACCAGGTTGGTGGAGACGGCCTGCCGGGCGTATTACGAGGTTCGCTACACTTCGACCCTATCGCAGACCGCAAGCATAGTTCGCTAACTTGAAAATAGGGGAACTCGAGGAACGCCAGCACCTACTGCCCCCAAGCCCTGCAGCTCGACCAGCACTCGTTCTACGGACTGCTGCACAGCGCCAAGGTGCAGCTGGAGGCGGAGGAGTTCGAGGCCTCGATCGCGACGCTCAAGCAGGCGGGCGAGGCGCGCCCCGAGGCCAAGCAGGAGGTGGTCGACCCGCTGCTGCAGAAGGCGCAGGTGGCGCTCAAGCGCAGCAAGACCAAGGACTACTACAAGGTGCTCGGGGTGGCGGCCGACGCGGACGAGCGGCAGATCAAGGCGGCCTACCGGCGGGCCTCCAAGGAGCACCACCCGGACAAGGCGATGCGCAAGGGCCTCACCAAGGAGCAGGCCGAGCGCAAGATGGCCGCCGTCAACGAGGCCTACGAGGTGCTGCGCGACCCGGAGCTGCGCGCCCGCTTCGACCGCGGCGACGACCCCAACTCGCACGAGGGCCAGCAGCAGCCGTTCCAGGGCAGCCCCTTCGGAGGCGGCGGCGGCAGTCCATTCATGTTCCAGCACGGTGGTGGCGGCCAGCAGTTCCAGTTCAAATTCGGCGGCTCGAGGGGCGGCGGCGGCGGCGGCGGCGGGTTCGGCTTCCCATTCGGGTAGGGAGGCTCGCACCGTCTGCGCTGGATTCTTGTTCTGTGCTTGGAAGTGGGATGGGGGAGATTTTGGCATTATGGGCGATGGGCGTTTACGGAGTTGTGGGCGCCAACGTGTGTTGATGGGTTGGGTGGTAGGCACACATAGATGCCTAAGCTTCAGGTACATAGACTTTACGAATAGATCGTCTGTCACAACGTCGCGGCTTGAGTCATGGTCAACCAGTTAGTTGCCTGGAGGTGCGCCATAGTACAGAGGGTAGAACGGGAGGAGGGAGAGATGGTTAGTGTTATAAATGCGGATAATGTTGCAATTTTTCAATGTTCCCCAGGCCTGGCCGGGTAAAGAATTGCCAGGAATAACTCAACGGTAGTTTTCCGGTGGCGGTTGAGAGTGAGTTTGCCTTACGCCCGCCATTCTTTTTTGAAGAACACCGAAGGTCCAGCGTTCGAGGCTGCCTCGAAACCATGATCCGTTTTTTCTGGGCCTCCTTGCAGGGCACATACATAGGTGAGTGCAGGCAATGCTATCACCCACCTCTCTGCAATGTCTTCGTCAGTGCAGTGTTCCAGAACTTTCTGTCCAGATAGGTGCGCAGCTAGAATATCAACCATTTTATTTCATCCGTGTATAAACAGGGGGTGGTCCCCCGGCCGGCACTGAGTTACGTGATAAGCAGAGGGACTAAAGAGCAAAGACGCCGATAGCGAATGACTAGACAGGTACCTAGAAGTAGGGGAGGCAGGGCCGCATCGGGCAGCACGATCGTGGGCCGCCGCGGACATACACACCAAAGGGACACAAGGGGGATCACGTGGAAAGCGAAAGGCAGAAACATACGAAAGAGGAATATTAAACCGCGAACCCCAAGAGACGGCGTGTTCGAACACTAAGATAGCAAGACCAGGCAGGCAAAAGGCGAAGGTCGTGTGAAATCGACCAGGAAAGATTCGAGTACCGCCCAAGGATGGGTCGATGGATTCTGCTACCTCGCTGAGAGATGATGGGTTTATTGGGCCTTATAAGGGATCGCTTTCTTCTTGGCGGGTGAAGGCCTGCACCGCGGACGAGGTGAGGCCCTCGCGATAGATTCACGGTTACTAGGTGGAGAACAGTTCTGGGAAAGAGCATTTTTACGGATCGAGAAGAGCACTACACAAACATGGCAATAACAAGGAGAGGTAGGTCTCGGGTCCTAGATACAACGGCGAATAGGCCACACGTCCTGGGCGAGCTTGCTGCGCATTATCCGAGAGGTGCAACTGCTGTCATCACTCAGACCACGCTCTGTGATAGCAAACGATTTATATAAGTACCTAGGTAGTATATCACTTCAACACAGTAAAAGGTAGAGAAGAGTCGAGTCTCCCAAGTAGGTGGGAAGAGAGCGAACGGCAAGGGGGGAATTGTGTTCGGCAAAAAAAAAAAAAAAAGGAGGGGGAAAAAGGGGGACGCTCGAACCGCGGACCTGCAGGTCCAGCATGCAGAAAAAACGAGTCAAAAAGCGAAGGGTGCAGTACGCCTACACCAGGCGAGAAGATATCTCCATAAGGAGGTAATTCAGAGTCTTCAGCTACTTCGCTGGTAGAATTTGGTACTGTTGGGCTATTTAACCTCCTGGTCGTTGCCTGCCTAAGAAGTACCCATGTACTTTGAAGCAGGTATATAAGGTAACTAGGTACATCTCAAAGGTACCTCTGTATACACGAAACGTCTATTGTTGCCTTGTGTTTCGGTTGCTTACAACTCTCCTCTTGCGGTCTGTTACGTCTGTCTCGTCGCCCCTGATCAGTCATTTGTGATGGACTTTCTGCTGCTTCACCTGCCTGCGAGACTTTTTCCGTCGTACGCTTAACCACACCTATACACTTATCTTCCCACGTACCTTACCTGTTTAAAATCGGCACCTACTTTACCATTGCCTTGTGGTCTCACCTCTCTTCCTGTGCCGGGCTGTCCTGGATTAGATATCTGACCTCCCCCGTCCAGGCCGTGTCTTCTTTTCTTTGGCGCTGCTTTGGCTTTAGTGCCTCCCTCCTTATTCCCATACCGTATCTACCATATACATTCCCGGTACGGTTCGGTACTCATGTAGGGCACTGACGAATCTAGGCCCTCTCCCACCTGCCTCCTCAGCAAAATCACAGGGGATAAAGTGGCATGGCATGCATGGGCGGTTCTCCAAGCCAGCTGGTGACGCGCACAGCTACAAAGAGTGCCGTGCAGTATCTCACGAGGCCCAGTCCGACGAGAGAGCCGAGAGACGGGAGGGTCTGACTGGTCCAGGTTCGCCGGGCCTCTCAAACCTATCTAGATATACTCGATGGCTGTCAACTACCTTGTCTCATCTGCCTTTCACTCATCCTCCGTGTAAATCTCGACAGCTGTGCCTGCCGGCAACAGCATTTTGTTGCAAACGCCTCCTGTCTGCCGGGCCGAACTGTCCACCACCTTATGCTGCGAACTTTCATCCCCGCTATCTGAGTTGGCACGATGGAGGAGTAGTAGGGTAGTTTACAAGGGGAAAAAGGGGAGACGACTTGTCGCTACCCTCGACGCCCGGTTCGTGACAGGGCAAAACAGTCCGAGACAGTCGCGAGAACCACCAACTGCTACAACGCAGGCACTTATTGGTGCATTTTGTAGAAGACAATGGCTAGATGGTGGATGGGGCTGCTGATAGACTAGAGTGCCACATCTTGCAGTACTATACAGCACTCGAGCAAAGTTCGTGCCTGTGGTCACATATTCAGATGGAGCTTCCGCGTCAAAACGCCTGCACTGCGTGAGATGCAACCTCGCTGCTCGAAGCAAGCCATACACAAAAGTCTACGCCTTTTTGGGCCAGATCTTGCGCCCCCGCCCCATCCCCTAATTTTCCGACGCGCGCCTTGGTCACGGAAAAGTAGATGCCCTGGTACATACCACCCTATCGGCCAGCCTAGGACAGCAGGACCCTGATCTCGCCCGTCGTGCGCGGGAACAGCGCGCGCAGACTAGTCTCCTCCTCCTGTCCCCCACCGCCGTTCTTCTCGCGCTCCTCGTCGGCCGCGGCGAGCATCTCCTCGACGCGCTCAAAGTCGGCGCAGAAGCGGTCGGCGGCGGCGTCGGTGGCCTCGCGCGCGAGCCGCGCGTCCCGCAGCTGGCGCACGTTCTCCATGGCGTCCATGACGGCGCTGGGCAGAAAGTCGTCGAGCGCGCGGGCCGCGTGCGCCAGCGCCTCCGGGCGCAGCGCCTCCTCCTCCTCGGTTGCCGCCGCGGCCGCCGCCGTGGCAGCGTCCGGGCTGGTGGAGGCTTCAGCGGCGGCGGCGGCGGCGTCGAGGAGCGGCGCGAGCCCGGACCCGGAGCGCAGGTAGGCGTGCTGCGCGTCGGCGATGGCGGCGGCGTGGTCGGCGACGGCGGCCTGCAGGCGCGCCGCGCGCGGGGCGGCGAAGTCGAAGGGCAGCAGGGCGGCGCGCGCGGCCTGCAGGCAGTTGGCGAGGAAGACGGCGCGGGCGAGGCCGCCGGGCGGCCCCAGGTCGGCGGCCATGGCGTCGCAGCCGCGGAGGAAGGGGTCGAGGGCCTCGGCGAGGACGGGCTCGAAGTCGGAGGCGCGGTCGGCCGCGCCGCCGGCGCCGGCGGCGGCCGAGGCGAGCGACGTCTCGTACGTCTGCATGATGGCCGCCAGCTGCGCCAGGGCGTCCTGCAGGAAGTCGGGCGGGCCGAGGTCGGCGGGCGCGCGCTGCCGCTCCGACTGCACGGTGGCGATGTGGTCGCGCATGAGCGCGCGGAACTGGCGCAGCGCCTCGGCCTCGAGGCTGCCCATCGACTGCAGCAGCAGCGCGTCGCCGCCCAGCAGCCTGGAGAAGGTGAAGCGGTAGAAGCCGAGGAGGTTGGCCAGCTTGTAGGCGAGGATGGTGTCCTCGTTGGTCTGGATGACCTGCTCGACGCGCTGCCGGAGGATGCGCGCGGCGCCCGAGACGTCCCGGTCGACGAGGTCGTTGAGGGCCTTGACGGCGTCGAACTCCTCTGGGACCTCGCCCTCCTCGGATATGAGCCCCCAGAGCTCGTTCTCGCGGCCTTCTTGCATGCCCCTCGCGATGTCGTTGCCGTCCGAGACGAAGAGGACCTCGAGGGCTTCGCGCTCGCTCACGGTCGCCGAGTGGGCCCACGCCAGCATGTCGCCCACGTAGCGGAGGGGGTCGTGAGCGGCCAGCATAATCGGCTTCATCGAGTCGTCCCTGGCGCCAGACGCCGACATGCCGGTGAGGGCGACGAAGAACGAGTCCGAGAGGGTCTCCTCCCGAGCCTCGGCGAAGAAGTCCAGGCAGCTCTGGAACAGGGAGGGCCGTTCGGCGAGCACGCGGAGTGCCCTGCGGACAGAGGAGTTGATCTGGGGGTTCTCCAGGTTGAGCGTTTTGAACTCCTTCTGCACCCAGCGATATAACTTTTGGAAGGCCTGGTTCAGGTTTTTGGAAGTCTGGTCCATGACCTCGAGCCCTAGCGTCTGGTTTTCAAAGCCCAGAAGCACCTCACAGTCCTTACGGATGCGTTTGGCCTTGGCTAGCACGAGGAAAAATTGGTCGTCGATGGGCTCGGACGTCATGGTCAAGCAGGCAACCTCGTCTTCCGAGAGGACAAAGTGTTCACGGAATGCGTGCAGCAGTTGTTGCTTCGTCTCCACATTACGCCTCTGGGTCATCAAGGACGAGGCCTCCTCCAGTGTGGAAGCGGTCGCATCGTGCGCCGCGGTGACATGGCTCTTCATCTCAAGGTAGTTCCGGTTGAGCCTGTCGATGGTGGTGCCGATCCTCCGCAGTTGCTGCACTCATGTTACTCTTCGGCCCGCGAGCATCTGACTAGATTCGGGCGGCCTCACCTCGGCCACGCGCCCAAACTCGGTGATGATCTCGCCATTGCTCTCGATGACCTCCTTCTGGATGTTCAGGCGTAGCTGTCTCCGCGTCTCCGGGCTGTTGCCGATTGCGCGCTCGTCCAAAAGGCCCAGGGACTCGCGGAACTCCGAGTCGGCATAAGATGTGGATAGGACGTTGGTGACCTTGGATGTCAGTGGATTGGGTCCTCGGCCGGCCAGGCCCGGGGACGGAGGAGACAGCGGACCCGGCGATGCGACATTCCTGGGAGGCAGAGGGAGGCTCCCAGGGCCGTTTGCGGCCATTTTTGCGCGAAAAGTGAACCAGCTATCAGTTCCGATCACGAGACGAACGTGCAGGACTAGATGGGGGAAACGCCTTGGATTATGAGATTTCCTTCGGTTATGCCCTTTTCATGGCTTCCGGTGAAGGTGTCACGATACTCCGTATCAAGTAAATGGACAGTGGATTTGGATTAGGAGCTGCCACTCGCTGCCACCCGCGTCCACCCGCTGCCACCCGTTTCCCACTGGGTCCAGATATCGACTGGTCTACCCACTTTATCAGCTCCATTCCCCCACTCACTTCGAGTGGAGCCTGGCTGCTGCCGGATGACTTCACTGTCATGATGCGCCGTATCGATAACGATAAGGGTCACCATACGCGCAGCTGCCTCCGAGGCTTGGAAGTTGGAGCTGCCTGAGTATGTGTGCAGATGATCAAGCTTCATACCTCATGCCCCTTGGATTTGTTGGTTCTGATCAGCCGACCCTGCCGATTACGCCAAACTATTTGCTTTGTCACTATGAACTATCGCGAGTTTCGCTACCGATCCAGTATCTCGTTTTCCTAAGGTAGTTGCTCGTTCACTACAACTCAAGAGATCGGTTGGTAGTCTTGACACCCACGTCGCCAGGGACTCCGTCACGGACTCATTCCTGCCCACCTCCCTGCGTCCCCCCGGAACGCGTATATCGCCTTGTGCCGAGCTGCTTCGATCATGATCCAAGAAGCCTCTTGGTCACTGTCATATCTCCTACACAGTAGTCACTAGGACTTTGATCGACCTCTCTCAGTATCATGCCGACCAACCTCTTCTCCCGCCTTGTGCCCTCCGGTAACGGCCGACCTTTCTACGAGCAACTCCGCGACGACCAAGATATCGAGAGCAGAGCTGGCTTGGACCTCGACGAGGAGAACCTCGCTCACAACTTCCATGACGATGATATCGATGACACTGAAGGCGTCGGCCTTGGCCTCGGTGACAGTCGCGTCTCCGCTAGAAGCCCAGTGGCTGGTTCGAGAAACGCCTCGAGAGCCGCCCATGTTGCGGCCGGCCGGGATCACGAGTCGAGGTGGCTTGCGGCTGACGACGACGGAGACAACGATGTGCCGGCCTCTCTCCTCGTCGAGGGCCCCAGTGCTGCACCAGCGAGGTCGAGCCCGATGAGCCCTGCACGGCAATCTTCGCGGCAGCCTGCGGTCGCCGGTCCGTCCAACCCCGGAATCCGGACGCAGTGGGAGACTGCCCAGGCACACCAGAGACTACATCAAGAGAATGAATACGGCGCTCTTCCGGGAGCCCGCCAAGCTGGTCTCCTGCCCAGGCGGCTTCAGCATGGCGGCAGCCCGAAAGACAAGGCCATGTTCAGGTGGGCTAATGTCTCCAACCTTGATGTGTTTATCAGAGACGTTTATGACTATTATCTGGGAGCCGGGATGTGGTGCATATTACTTGAGAGATTTCTGCATCTGCTGTAAGTCCGAGAGCCCAACGTCTGTCACCTTCTTCCAGCACTTGGGCTCACGTATTGCAGCAAGGTCCTGTTCGTGGCCAGTCTTCTCACCCTCTTGACGCAGTGTATAGACTACGCCAAGCTCCGGGATAGCAAGAGCCTGTCACAGATCATGATACCTCAATGCACCAAGAACATGTGGGGCCTATGGAACTTGAGTCTGTGGTTGTGCAGCTTCTATTTCGTTTGGAAAGTCATCCAATGGGGTCTTGACATACCGCGCTTGCTGCACATCCGCGACTTCTACACCCACCTCCTCGAGATACCCGAGGAGGACATGCAGACCGTCTCATGGCAGGACGTCGTCTCCAAAATCACCGGTCTACGTGACCAGAATGTTGCCACTGCCACCAACATCACCCCGTCGCAGCGCCGCTTCCTTTCTAAGCAACTTGGCCAGCATGTCGCCAGCCAATCCAAGGAAAGGCTCGACGCCCATGACATTGCCAACAGGTTGATGAGGCGGGAGAACTATATTATCGCGCTCTTCAACAAGGATACCTTGGATCTGACGGCTCCTATCCCTTTTATCCGACCTCGCCAGCTGTTCTCCAAGTCCTTGGAGTGGACGGTCCAATTTGGCGTCCTAGACCTCATCTTCAACGAGAGTGGCCAAGTGCATCAACGTGTCCTCAAATCCGATCATCGGGGCCAACTCAGTAGGGAGATGAAGGCGAGATTCGCGTTCGCAGCTGTTATGAACCTTTTATTTGCGCCATTCGTTGCCTGTGGACTTGTGGTTGACTTCATCTTCACTTATTACAACGTAAGCCTCTTGGCTATCCGGCCCATTGTAATACACACGCTAACTTTGACACAGGAATTCAAAACGAATACTTCTTCCATTGGTGCTAGACAGTACACTCCGCTTGCGAGGTGGAAATTTCGAGAGTTCAATGAGCTTCCTCACCTGTTTGAAGAGCGCCTGAACATGTCTTACCCATTTGCAAAACACTATTTCGACCAGTTCCCCAAGAAGAAGACGGAGTCGGCTGCTCGGACCGTCCAGTTCATCGTCGGCGCCCTCATCGCCGTCATCGCCATCGTGGGTTTCTCGGACCCCGAGATGTTCGTCGACTTCGAGATATTCCCGGGCATGAACGCATTCGCCTTTGTTGCGCTCCTGACGACCACCTGGGCCGTTGCCCGAGGCATGATATCGGAAGAAAACGACGTGTTCGATCCGGAATACGCCATGCAGAACGTCATCGAGTATACCCACTACTCGCCGGACCAGTGGAAGAACCGCCTCCACAGCTACGACGTCAAGGCCGAATTCTCGGAACTTTACAAGCCACGTGTCGTCATCTTCATAGAGGAGATATTAGGTGTCCTGGTCACACCTCTGGTCCTCTTCTTCAGCTTGCCGAGATGTAGTGACCAGGTGGTGGACTTCTTCCGCGAATTCACCATACATGTTGACGGGCTCGGATATGTTTGTTCCTTTGCCGTTTTCGATTTCCAGAAAGATGCACGGAGACCGAAACCTCAACAGGGCAACACGGTCGATGCCCGTGAGGATTACTATGCTACCAAACACGGCAAGATGCAAGCCTCGGTCTACGGCTTCCTGGACAACTACGTCTACAACCCCAGAAGTGGCCTTCCCGGGGCACACCCTCTGGGGCCGGCCGGACGACATCAATTCCATCCACCACCAGCGTTTCCCGGCTTGACGTCTCCGACGTTGGCCGCTGACATGCGGGCGTCGCGCATGGGACGCAGCGAGCTTCCCCGAGGTCGAGCCGGGTCGGCGGCCCACCCGAGGACATCGCGTGCCGTGCAGGCCGTGGCCCCGTCGCCGATGGCCTCGATGTTGCTGGACACGCACAATCAGCCCTCGGCTTCTCTGATCGCAGCCGGGCGGACACCGCAGCGGGCCGCCACGGCCGCCCGCCAACGGGGCTCCCTACAAGGGGATAGGGGAGGCAGAGGTATCATTGAGGAATCCGCCGCCGAAGATTCTACTACCACCGCGGCGGCAGCAGCACGGTCCACGCTGCGCCGACAAGGCACAACGTACACGGACGACGGCGACGTGGAGGAGAGCGTGGCCCACCTCGGCGAGTCGACGTGGGAGAGCAGCTCGCCGTCCCGCCCTCAGGGCGGCCTGACGAGGGACAACAGCAGGGCCGGCGAGGAGGAGAACGAGGACGGGCCGGGAGTCGTCAAGCTGCTGAAGCAGTTCCAGCAGGCGCACATGAACCATAGGGGCGTCATGTGATGATGTAATGGCCGGCTGGTCCCGTCGGTGGGATTTGGGCGTTTCTTCCGCATGTCTGAGGAGTGGCGGGCATCTTTAGGGGGGGAGGGGTTGCTTGGGTACGGCGTTCACACGGGCGAGCATGAATATCAAAGATACCCCCGTTGGCTACGGGCACTTGGGCTAACGGAATTATTGGGGTCCTGCTGTCAATATATCGAAATGCAATTACGAATCCCACCCAGCGTATGATTTTCTTGTGCACGGGACACGAGTGCCACTAGGCCCGTTGCTGGAGGTGAAGGTGTCACATGTCGCCTCTGTGTTGTCTGCGAGAATGCACTGCATGCTGCCTGGAGAATCGTCACTTGTAGTATCAAACACTGTGGTAACCTCGTTGGAGATAAATCAATCCCCTATATTCCGGTAGCCTGACGGACCTGCAAATGATGTTCAATTATTATCGTTCAGATATCGAAGTATCTTGCAGAAGAACTTCGGAGAAGCTGAGGTCTTATAGCCACCATCACAGTTGCTGCCCACGGGTCCTCTCCAGAACCAGGTTGGCTTTGAAGCTTCACCTCACAGCACTACTTGGAAGAAGACTATAGGTAGTTTATACCAAAATCATAATTATGCGAGTGCCCTTTGAGTGGTACCAAGTCTGGCTGTTCTGTTAGATCCATGGGTTTCCATAACTCCGTTCAACTGCCACTGATTTGCACCCGGCCAGAGCGTACAACATGTATCCATAGTTAGGTTACGGGATGAAGTGCGTTGGCGCCGATTACTGGCTCTTGTCATACATGCCACTTGTGTGCTATTATGACTACTTCCAGTGGCAACTCTTGGGCAACAAGATCAGTTGCTCAGAGTTGCAGTTGCAGTTGCAGGTGATGATGACAAGATGTTTGATGTTGTAATAAAGCAGCGGAGAGCGGCCGCAGCCAGGCAAGCTAGCCACAGCACTAGACGAATAGCACGGCTGCACGGCCCAGCAGCTTTACTCTATGAAGCCTAGCGGGTGGGTGGCAGGTGGCATCCCTGTCCAGATGCGCTCTCCGAGGCTCCGACTTGCGCTGCAAAAACCATCTATGATCTGCTCTGCTACGGGTTGGACATAAAAAAAATCCGTTCTCGATACACCTCACGTCGGACCTCGACACAGCAAGCTATTGTCTTGCCCGGCTGCCTCTCCAGCTGCTGCTGCCGCCTTACCGTTCCGTCGTTGTCCTGCGCACAGCGTCTCGACACTGCTGCTTCGCCGATTGCCCGTGCCGCGCTTGGTTTCTTCTGCCAGGGTGCTGGGGTCAGCAGCTCCAAAGCTCACGGCCAGCCTCTCTTTTCTCACTCTCTCTCCGCCAATCTTCCCTCCACACACTCAAGCAAACGCTCTCTTGCGCCCGGTGCCGCGCCCTCGTCCTCCGCTACACGCAACCGTGGCGCTTCGTCCGCAACACTTCGGCGAAGGCCCTGCAGCTGTGGCCACCATGGCCCAGCCCACTGCCGAGCCGGTCGAGGATTACGAGTGCGTGCTGCCAGCCTCTCCGCCTTCTTTTGGGAGCAAGCCCGGGTTGCTGACTGATGCCATGTCTACAGCTATGAATCACTGCCACCGAATTTTTCGCTCGCCCAGAACATGGTCGCCGGCGCCTTTGCGGGCATTGCCGTACGTCCGCGAGTCGTGGCCCATGCTGCGCGCCGACCTCCTGTGGGGACCCTGGATAGCTGACCCGCGATGCAGGAACACACCGTCATGTACCCCATCGACGCGATCAAGGTGCGCCCAGAGACCCTCGAGCGCGATCCCGCCGCGTGGCTGACCCTGACCTCTCTCCCCCGCAGACCCGAATGCAGATAATAAATTCGCCGTCCAACGCGCCCTACCGGGGCATGATCGAAAGCACGATGCGCATAGCCAGTGGAGAAGGAGTGCTCAAGCTGTGGAGAGGCATGTCGAGCGTGGTGGTGGGAGCCGGTACGTCGCGTCAGAGCCTGGTGACCGACCTCCAACATCCTATCTAACATCCCCGGCCGACAGGTCCTGCGCACGCCGTCTACTTTGCTACCTACGAGGCTGTAAAGCACTTCATGGGTGGCAACAAGGTCGGCGTCCACCATCCCCTGGCAGCAGGTGAGTTGCCTTACTCGCGAACAAAGGCAGCAGACTCGGTTTGACTCTTTTCCTTCTCGGCAGCAACGAGCGGAGCCGCAGCGACCGTTGCCAGCGATGCTCTGATGAACCCCTTTGACGGTATGTTATGTGGCAGATGCGGTCAGGACACACACCGGCGCAGGGGCTTCTAACACGGCGGGCAGTAATCAAGCAGCGCATGCAGATCCAGAACTCGAGTAGGATGTACCGCTCCATGACCGACTGCGCGCGATACGTCTACAAGACCGAGGGTCTGTCGGCCTTCTACATCTCGTACCCGACGACACTGTCCATGACCGTTCCCTTCACCGCCCTCCAATTCCTCGCCTACGAATCCCTGTCAACCTCGATGAACCCCGGCAAGCAGTACGATCCCTTCACACATTGCGCGGCCGGAGCCGTGGCCGGCGGGTTTGCCGCCGCGCTCACCACGCCGATGGACGTCATCAAGACGATGCTGCAGACACGGGGCTCGGCCACCGACCCCGAGCTGCGGGCGGTCAACGGCTTCGTGTCGGGCTGCAAGCTGATGTACCGGAGAGAGGGCCTCCGCGGCTTCTTCAAGGGGGTTCGGCCGAGAGTCATCACGACCATGCCGAGCACGGCCATCTGCTGGTCGGCTTACGAAGCTTCCAAGTAGGCGCATTCCTTTCCCATCCGACGCTCGGCGCGGACTTGTTGTTCGGAGCTGACATTGCGCCCCGACAGAGCATACTTCATCCGCGCCAACACGCCCTCCTCATGAGGGCGGTTGGGCTCGGTAGTCGCCCCCCATTGTCCGGATACTCGGTGGCGGGCGGGTGCTGACTCAGTCTGGGTCGGTTTTCTCACCGACTTACTCGGACTCGTATCTCCGAGACCTAGGGATCGCCCCTCATCAATGTCGGGGTCAGCTCTTCACGTGACAGTGGTCATCATCGAGAGGATCCCCGAGACGAAAAAGCATAGACACCACACCGGAAACGTCTTGTGAACGGCATCTCTACGGCGGAAATGCCTTCGACAGCCAAGTCCAGGATACACGGTGTTTGTGTTTGGGAAGAGGGAGGACGGGAGGGGGTCATGTTCCCCAACAAATTCCAGTAGATCAGAAGAAGAGATCTGAACCGAGCAATCACCACGGATTTGGAGTCCAAGAAAGGGTCGGTGCACCCCTATATTTGAATTGTAAAGTTACATACAACCTGTTCTCGCGCGCACGCCGTTCGCGACCTTTGGTCGTCATCCGCGCTTGGAAAGGGAGGGACGAGGGACGGACACACCAGGAGCAGAAGAAGGTGCCGCATGGAATGCTACGCGAAAAGGGAAGGGTCATCAAAAGGAGAGCCGGCGTTTCGAGATTCAGGCTGGGCGGCGGCTGCCTGCCTGTCCGCGCTCTGGGCGGCAGCGCAAGCAAAATAAAAAGGGTACTCTGGCAGCCGACTTGGGGGGCGAGGCGAGGCGAGGCGAGGACGCAGCCTGGCTCGGCTCAGCGGCCAAGCGAGCGAGCGAGCATAGGCCGGCCAGACGGCCCTTGGGGAAAGGGCTCTCACTCATGTACATAGTACGCACGTACCCCTTACACTTCACGATAATGGCAACAGAGACGAGGTGACCGCAAGGCCCGCTGATGATGGCGGGTGGCGCGGTCCCATATCTATCAATCAATGATGAGGGCAATGATGAGGACAGCGATGAGAACCAAGAACAGGAATTTAGACGTCTGGTACTTAGTTCGTCAGTCTCGCTCACCGTGGAAGATCCTCCCCCTTTCTCCCCCCTCTCCCCCTTCTCCGGATCGGGGCGCACAGGCACAAGCACAGGCATGGAGGCGTCGGTGGCGGAGTCGGCGGTGAGGACTTCAATGTGGTCGGCGGCACGGGGAGGCTCGCTCAGGGCAGACACGTAGGCCGGGGACGCAGAGAGATGGGCCCGAGCCGGATTACGGCAGTTGATAACGCAACAGGCAAGCCCTGGTAAAGGTAGGAAAGTCTGAGGAAGTCAAGGACGGAATGTTGGAGTCAAGACATGTCCTTACCCGACTGTGCCATACACACACACACGCTGGAGTTGCCATCCATTGCATCATGTCAGTTGCTGTTCCGCTCGTTGCACTCTGCAGGATAACCGTCTCGGCTTTGTGTCACCAACCAATCCAGCTACACCTCTTTCTCGTACAAACTAGCAGTTTCAGGTAGGTAGGTAGTCACACGGACTACGAGGTCCACAGTTACCGTACATACTCCTTTCGTGTAGCTACTTGAGAAGTTATAAGATACCTACACCTATTCGAGACAACTTGGTTCAGTCATAGTCAGCAAATTGACACCCGTATACAACTATATAAGTGCAGAAATTGCTACAACTTTTCAATGTTCCCCAGACCTAGCCAGGTGAATAGAGTTGCCAGGAATATCTCAGCTGTAGATGCAGAAAAGTTGGATGAGAGCAAGCACATGAGGATATAGACGACTTCATCATATTTTCAGAATCAGCTCACGAGCACCTCGCACCTGTCGAAAAGCTTCTGCAGCTGTGCCTAATATATCCGAACCCGGTCTCGTCGGGATCCAAACCCTACCAACCAGCAATAAAACCCCCAGGAAACATCCACAACCATGAACACAAACTCGCCATAAGAATGTATACAACGGCCCACTGCTTGACGAGATCACCATACAGGCGTTAGCGACTGCAACACGGTGCCATTAAAGCCGGCACCATGATCCTCAGTCCAGTTCACCACACGAGTCTGATAGATACTGACACTGAAGGACCCAGAGACAGTTCATATCTGAGCCGGGACAACCCGAAGCACTTCCCGCCCACCGATAGGCCTTCACCCCTGATAGGAGTCCGTTCCTTGAAAATACAGGGCTAAATACGTTCGAATCCCGAGGGTAACGGGACCAGGAACTATCCAGGATCACCAATGAGAAATGATACTTGGCGTCCCGTTGGAACAAAGCTTCAATAATACCCGCCGCCGCCTCCTTCTCGAGAGGAAACACCCACGATACATCTGATTTCTGGCTCATAGTCAGCGTATTCCACCTTACGGGTCGAAACATGACCATGCCTGGGAACAAATCTGCCACAGTCCGAGTATTTTGTAACATACAGGTAAATCAACCAGTCTGGCTAGCATCTTATATCTCATCAACTACGAAGAGGAACCGGACACGGTTGTCTCCACGTGTTCGTAAGTTGTCAAAAGGAAAACAAAATTCAAGTACTCCCCATATTGCCGTCCACGCCTCTCTGTCGATGTTCAGACCCATCTCCTCAGCGGTCTTTTCTTTTCCTCTGTAGAGCTTCCTTCCAACATCCATCCAGCCAACCTTCCCCCTCAGCCTCCCCCCTTGACCTCCTCCTCCACCAACTTTCAAGCAGTCGGCACACAAGTCGGGCACTCGCAGCGCTCCTGGACCTCGACCTCGACCGTGCAGCTGGGCGGGTCGTACACGCTCGTGACCGTCGGGAAGGGCGCCTCGGACGGCTCGCCCGGCGCGCACGCAACGCTCGGCGACGGGCACACAAAGTCGCAGTTCCCGACGGGCGGCACCGTCGTGGTGACGGTCGTCACCGACGTGCACACGTAGTGGCCGGGAAGCGTCGTGGGCTCGGCGGCGTGGACGACGGCGGTGCTGTGGGGGGTGGGGTGGGGTGGTTAGTTGGTTCATGGCTTTTTTTGGACTTTGTGTGTGGACAGAGCCTTGGATGAGATGGATGATCGAGGTGGGTTGGTAGGTGAGGTGAGGTAAGGTAAGGTAAGGTATGGTAAGACAAGGTACTCATGGCATGTTCGTCTGCCTTGCTGTTCTACGGGGAGTGGGAAGACGCAGGTGGGAGGTGAAGAAAGCTGGGCGGCAAGTAGGTAGGCTGGATGTGTGAGCTTACCCCCGGAGCAGGGCCGCGGTCGCGAGAGCCAGGTACGTGAAGGAGTGCATAATGAAGTCTCTGATGATGAAGCTAGAAGATAGTAGGTAAGACGAGGCGAGCTTTCTCTGCTTAGGGCTCTTCTCTTGGGTGTGTAGTTGACGATCGGGTAGACTGAGTTCTTGATAAAGGCGCTCGGCGGTCGTTGGATGTCTGTCGTCTATCTCTCTCACCGTTCCATTCCCTGCGACATCACCCGGGTCTTATATACACGATCCAGACGAAGTCCTCGAGCAGCCCAGCCCAGCCCCTCCCTCCCTCTGCTCCCCCTCTTGGCCCCGCGTTGAGTCGTCGGGTGGCCTGCCTACCTAGGACGAGCTGAGGTCAGAGAGGAGCCGCATTTCCCGGGATGTGACGACGACGACACGAGAAGCAGCCGTAGGGCTGAGACGACCAGGGCCTTTTTTTTTTGGAGGCCAGGCGGCTACCTATAGGTACTCTACCCATCCCCCCCGATCGCAGATCCAGATCCCCCCTCCTACGAGCCGGATTTGCTCGCGGAATACGAAGGCGATGGTGCGGTTCGTGTGGGATGGTGCAGTGCTAGGACCCCATGGTGCGGTGCTAGGACCGGGAGATGATCCGGGAGATGATCCGGGAGATGATGTGAGCGCGGAGACGCGGGAGCCGCGGTCCTTCTTGAATTTTGGGGGACAGGAGGACGCGAGAGAGAGCTTGAGGGCGACAGGTAGGAAGCCACTGTTGTTGAGGGCAAAAGTCATTTCTTGCTTCGAGCACATCGCTGTGATTCTGGCCTGTCTAGAGGTACCGTACCCGTAGATAGCAGAGGGCCGAAAACAAGAAAACGGTAGCCGCGCTTTCGGTCAAAACCTTGACCTTAGGCGCATCGGTGTGAGCCTGGAGTGAGGTCAGAGCAGGGTCATCCGAACCCGGTGCCACGGTTCCCCCTGAATCTTCAATCGTGGCCCCTCGTGGCCCCCTCGTGGCCGATGCAGGCGAGACAGCGGGGGGGGGGGGGGGGGCGGCCATTCAGCCCTCCCGTGTGACGAGGAGAAGGACTTCCAGGGGTTCATGATCCGTCATAAGCAATATCACGCCTACGGGTGCCAGACGGCAAAGTCCCTTCTGGTCTGGGCTCTCGTACAGGTCATGTGTACTTGAGTAAGCTTATGTCCGGACCTCAGCCATTCCGAGTCCTGGCGGCGCAATCGCATAAGCGATGCCCACATTCAATGTGACTTGGTATACTCACCTACCAAAAGTCTCCGGACGGGGCTCCACCAATTTCCAGGTGAGGCCGTCCGGAGACTTTTGGTAAGGAAATATATTTACCTAGGTACTTTAGGCAATGTCACGAGGCGGCAACTGGATGAAGGACGTGAAGCTATTTCTGACATATGTAGTTGACTGGCTGTACCAGGGGAGGTATTCATAGAGTACGCTATTACGTACTCCCAATCAGCACGGCTGCGGACGAAGATTGGCCAGGCTGTACGAAATGACTGCCAGACTCGCCATCGTGGCTTGCGCCCGGGGAAAAAGAAAGCCATGGGGGAAGCGTGCCACGCTGCGATGGGCGCGCAAGACCTCTTGTATATCAGCCGTGTGAGACGGGGTCGTCCATATAATCGATACCTTAGGACTGTGACACTAGGCCGAACCGTCGGCGACCGTTCCTTCAGGCTGCGCCCCTGCTTTGCTCGCCTCATCGTCATCAGCGTCGGCTGCTGGCTTCGACACCGCCGCCTCCTCCGCCGTCGGTTCCGCCGACTCTTCTGATTTCGCAGCCGACATGTACAGCTCGTGCAGGTTGAACTGCTTCAGGTCGCCCCAGTCCCCATCGACGACGCTCATCCCGCAGAAGGTCTTGATAAAGCACATCGTCCGTCAGTCTAAGGAGGAAGGGGGCAGCGGATGGCTGCTTGGGGGGGAGCAGGGCGGGGAGCCGTACCTGGTAGATGTCGATGAGGATGACCTTGTCCGGCGCCGTGAGGTTCACCTTGTGCCGCTTCGAGATGAGCCCCGCGACCTGGGTAATCACGTCGGTACGCTTCATCGTGTTGTGTGCCCGTATCGAAGGGCGGATGGCATACTGTAGAGCCTCGTCGTCAGCCTGACCCCAGTTGAGGACTGCGGCTAGGCCTCTCGTGGCGTAGGTGAGGAACTCACTGAACAAGCTCCGTCCTCGGGTTCGTCGGCCTGTTCATCCTCACCCTCGGCAAGCTGGAAGTGCTCGCCGAGGACTCGCTTGGCCACCTCTTCGACCCCCTTCTCGGTCGCTCTTCCCGTGTACGTCACGGGCGTGAACTTGTTGATGAACCTCGAGCGCCATTGGCCCCTCGACGTGGCCTGCTTGGCATCCTTGCAGACCTCGTGCACCAGCGCGACGGGGTCCACGGGCGCTCGGGTCCTCATGAAGAGCAGGCAGTCGAGATTCATCCGGATTGGCTCGAATACGGAGTCCTTTGCCTTGGACTTTGACTTCATACCCTCGATCTCGTTCTTGATCGAGGCCTCGATGTCCTCGGTCTCCGCCCCTGCCCCTGTGTCGTCTGCCACGTCCTCCGCTTCTTCGGGCTTGATGCCGTAAAGCTTCTCTCCATACTGCACCCACAGTGAGCAGAGTAGAAATGACTACGGCACCTCGGCGAAGCCTTACCTGGTCAAAGATGTCGACAAGCTCGTCGAGCGCTTTCATTTCCTTGTGTCGCTGACACGTCGTCCACACGCCGGCGTCACCCACCTCTAGAGACCTGCCCTTGACCGCCTGCAGCTTGGCCTTGTGGTGTGGTGTCTGCCACTTGCCAGAGTTGCGTCCCTGGAGAAAATGGGAGTCAGATGACCTCTCGAGTGACTGGTGGCTTCGGCGACCATCTTACCTTGCTCTTCTTGGTGTTTGGTCCTTGGGGTCCATCGGACCCATTGTGCTTTCTCTTGCCAGAGTTCTCCATTGTAACGAGACCGAGTGAAGTAAGGATAGTATGTCAGATGCTCTTCAGGTGCATCAATCTGTCAAATCAAGTCTGTTTATGAAGGTCCTCTTGCTTGAATTATTATAGGATGTTTGAACGCTGTCGGTTACGGTACAGGTTTTCCGCCGTGATATAATTCGGGTTAGCGCTCTGGCTGCTTCAAGCCACTTCAAAACCCGCCTGATGCCGGTCACGTGCTAGTGCAAGGTGTTTTTACATCAAGTTCCATCCGTACGGATCATTAAGGTATCGTTTGATTTATTCGTGTCGGTATCGCCTCTTGAGGCAAGTGTCTATGAAAAGCCAATGTCTATGAAATGTCTATTGGTCTGCTTCTATGTGCAGGTATTCCTCCTCTTCATCCTCATACACCTTGACTTTATCGGCATATTCTCTTATGTTGCTGACGATGCGGTCCTCGATCATGTAGCCCTTCCCCGCCGCGACCTTCAACAGCAGCTCGTTGAGGTTCTGCCGGCCAAGGATATCCACATGATCCGCTGTGTTCGGCCCCCCGCGCGGGTTGAACCTCTCGGGCTCGTGTGGCATCTCGACGACGGTCACCTTGACGCCCGCCGGATTGTACCGCTTCATCCGCCACCCCTTGGAGCACATGTAGCCGGTGCTCAGCAGGTTGACTGTGCCGTCGCCTTCGCCCATGGTGACTCCGCGGTCGGTATTTTCCACCGTCAATCCCGTGTCGATGGTGAGGTTGAATTTGGTCAGGCTAGGAAACTCAGGTGGCCGGTAGAAGTAGCCTCGCTCTGTAGGCTTCCCCACGCCGTAGAAGCAGTAAACCTTCAGGTTGGGAGCTAGGGGAAGCCTGGTCTCCAGAGGGTTGATCCATTTCCGCGAATTCAGCTCGTTTGCCTCCACCTCAGCGGCCGTCTGAGCTACCCCATGGGAGTAGCTGCCGTGGATCTGGTCACTGTACCAATCACCCGCAACGCCCAAGAGGTAATCCATGGCGCCGGGAACGGTCATGTTTCCGTGGGGTATCGTCCAGTTCTCTCCGTGACGGAAGTTGATAAAAGAACCATAAGAGATGTTCTGCCCGGGCTGGTCATCCGGGGCCCAGGTTGCGTTTCCCCAGACCGCCTCTCCACCCATGGGCAGCATAGACGAGATGCCCGGCATGGCTCGGAAGATCTCTGCTCGTTCGTCTTTGCTGAGGAACTTCTCAAGGCCGTAGACTGCAAAGGCGTTCAGTTGAGCCGTGTCTCGCATCTCGCCCGACAAGACTGCTGGAATGTCCTTCACAGCACCAAGCATACAGCCGCTAATGTTGATCCAGGCTTCGAGGTGTTGCTCCACCCAGTCGTCGCCGCCATTTCCACCGTGCTCAGATGCGACCCAATGGAAGAAGTAGAAGAGAACCTGGCTGCCCATGCTGTGCGATGCAAGAACCACCTTCTTGCCTGACACATGGCGTGAGACCTCAATGTAGTTCTTCAGCCTGCTGAAGTACTGGTCGCGAACCTCAAGATTCTGGTAGGACAGACGCCAGTCGTACGCTGCTGTGAAGGAATTGGTCGGATCGTACCCGAGAGATGCGAGATTCTCCAATATCTTGTTCCATATCCAGTAGCCGGTGATGAAGAAGTCGGTCGCGTCAAAGCCCTGGGCGGCCCTGAGCTTCAGGCCCGGCGGATCCAGGCCCGTCTTCTTGTCCAGCATGATGTGCTTCTTCCACACTTCCTTATCCATAACCAGGGCTTTCATCATGGTCCAGCTACCC
This sequence comes from Xylariaceae sp. FL0804, assembly GCA_022539325.1. Taxonomy (NCBI): domain Eukaryota; kingdom Fungi; phylum Ascomycota; class Sordariomycetes; order Xylariales; family Xylariaceae; species Xylariaceae sp. FL0804. The sequence goes on along the minus strand of JAJKLG010000007.1, from coordinate 1,048,788 downwards.
CAGAGGCGTTTCCGGAAGTATGGTCTGGAAATGTTGTTGGTGCCCCAAGACTCAAGGCCGGTTGAGATGACACCGGGTATCATGATAATGGGGTGGTGTACACCGTGTCCCTCAGACCGAGCCTTGATGCCCACGCCAAATGAGTCGTAACTGTCCAAGAAGTCTCGCTCCCCCTTCACTAAATCTCTCATGTCCTTGACAAGGCCGGCGGGCAGGACGTCAAAGAGGCTATCCATGCTCAAGTCACTGGCGAAGTCCAAGAAATCATTGCTCCTAGCCAGGAAGCCGGCGGCGATGATGCCGAAGATGCTTCCCAGGAAGAAGATGAAGGTGTTCCTTCGTTTGCGGGTCTTGGCGGCGTCATGGTGGTGGTGGACGATCTTGACTTCCTCGCCAGGCCTCTCGGGGCTCTGGTCACGTACTGGCGTCGAAACTGGCGACGACGACGGCGAATCGCCGACAACTCGACGTCTGAGTTCTGAAACCATTGGCAACTAGCTCTACATGACCATTTGAAGAGCTCTCGACGGGTGTGATGCTGCTGGCTCGAAAGCGAAACACGGGGATGACCAAGAACTTTTGACTCGATATATAGGATTGCCTGCCGGAAAAGGCAGGTTCCTCCCGTCGGCGAAGGCGTTCCAAGCTTGACAGACAGGTGCTGGATATCGCCAGGTATCTATCTATGGCCAGGCGAATTGCTTCTTTGAGGCAGCAATATCTCTTGGCGCCCCTTGGCAGGGAATGGTGCGAGAGCAACAGAGGAACAGACAGGTATGGATGGCGCCAGAGGCAGAGCATGTGAAAGATAAGGCGAGACTTGTAAAATACAAGAGTCGTTTGACCTGTTGTCTGTTGACGTCAAGTGACCCCTGGTCATGCCACTTTGAGGATAGTGCCTTCTGATTTCTGCACCTCGCGAGCGCGAAAATAGAGTAGAGAGAAGGGCTCACCTAGGCTTTCCTCATCCCTTTCTTAGGTCTTCGTGGTACTCCACCTTTTTCTCAGGGGAAGTCGACCATGGCGGCAACAACAGCCGCCGTAGCGATTATAATATGAGAAGATAGGCAGATGCCTCCTTACTTGCCAGGTAAGTATCTTAGGTACCGAGTAAACTCAAACCAAGATGATTTTAAAAATGTCAAAGTTTAGGAATTGAGTTGATCGTCATTGCATTCAGTGCGGTATTAGCCGCTACTAGTAACTCGACTCCACCCTAAACATGCATGTCAAGCTGCCTAGAGCAGATTAGAGCAATGCCTCGCATTACAGCAATGGGCAAGATCCAACCCTTGTGTTATGACAACCGGACATGTTACAGAATTGAAGCCTCTTGGGTAATCTCTCGCCAGCATAGTCGAGCCCAGTCAGTGTTGCTGATTGCTCTTCCTGTATGTAATTGCGATGGGACTTGACAGTCACAGGTGACATATGAAGTGTGTTCATAGCAACACAGAAAGAGTAGGTACTAGCCAGTCAACGCGTCTGAAACTGCTTGACTGGTAAAAAGGTAGCAGGATAATAGGAGGGGAGTAATCTGTAGGCAAACATGTCCAACTGGTTGCCTCGAGGTGATGTAAAACAATAGGACATGGATCGCTTAGAGTTAAAGTACCTAAGGTACCTAGGTACCGTAAGGCTTCAACATCTAAAGCGCGTCTTCGAATGAGCTATCAAGAATACCTCCACTCGGACCTAATTCGCGGCATGTATTAAGTATTCAAAATACGAGTGACACCGACACCCTCTCATCTTGTTGTTCTGCGCGCATGTGAGGCATGGAGGAGTGATAGGGCCGAGCACCAGGCCCCTCCAATACCCCTCCTGACGCGGTCGGCCTGCCCCTCTATCGGGGCACAGACCACCTCTGGATCCGGCCGAATCCCCATCCCCCATCCCCCATCTTGCATTTTCGCTTTGCCAAAAAAAAAAAAGTGAATTCAATGTGAGGTCCCCTCTTTCGCGGTCTGTCCTCCCCCTCCACACTGCCACCTGCCGACGGGGTCCCTCACGGAGGAGAAAACCAATAACAAAAACAACAACCATCACAACCACCAACTTCTTACACCCCTTACTGCTGCCACTCTACATCACCAAGCTTGACCAGCTCCAGTCACAAGTCGGGGCGCGCCAGGCGAGCAAGCATCGTATTTTCCTCCTTCCCTTGCGTCGGCCCTTGTCGGTGTCTCTCTTACTCACCTCTTCTCTTGGTCGCGACTTAGCCCTGCGGGGCACGCATCTCCAGCCTTCACCCCATTTCCACCGCCGCCTCCCGACGAGTCTGCGGCCGCCAACATGTCGATGCTTCCCGCCGAGACCCATGCAGAGCTTGCGCAGCTACTGCAAGCTCTGCAGTCGCCCGACAATTCCATACGTTCCCAGGCCGAGGACCATCTTCAAACCAACTGGACCAATTCCCGCCCAGAGGTCCTGCTGATGGGCCTGGCCGAGCAGATCGCCGGCTCAACCGACTCCTCGGTATGCTTCTGCTCCTTCTTCTTGTCGCTTGTCTGCTCGTCTCCGCTGACTTTTGCCTGCCGCGCAGCTCCGTTCCTTTGCCGCCGTCATCTTCCGCCGCATAGCCTCCAAGACGCGCAAAACCGACAAGGGCGAGAATGCCGAGATGTTCGTGTCCCTGCCTCATGAGCAGGCCTCGGTTATCCGATCCAAGTTGCTCGAGACCTTTGGCACCGAGTCGGATCGCATGGTCAGGAATAAGATAGGAGATGCCGTTGCCGACGTGGCCAGGCAGTACTCCGAAAACAGTCAGTTCACCGTTACCTGCCCAACCTGCTGCCCAAGGCAATCCGGCCTCACGTCACGACAGCCCTAGACTGCCGCCCACCTGCCTCCTGCTGCTTTCGCTCCCCACCTGTCATATCCTCACTCGCTATCTCCCACCGAGCCTCGTGCGGCAGCCAAAATCGATGCGGTAACTCTTGTTTGGCATACTGACTTGTGAGCAGATGAACAGTGGCCCGAGATACTCGGTGTGCTCTTCAACCTCAGTGTAGCCAACGACGCTGGCCAGCGCGAGACCGCCTTCCGTGTTTTCACCACCACACCAGGAATAATAGAGAGGCAGCACGAGGGCGCAGTCATGGAGGCCTTCACCCGGGGCTTCAAGGACGATTCGGTGGCCGTCCGGCTGGCTGCTATGGAGGCCTTTGCTTCCTTCTTCCGGAACCTCGGCAAGAAGGCTCAGCTCAAGTACTACCAACTCCTCCCAGATGTTCTCAACATCCTCCCACCCATCAAGGACTCGCACGATTCCGAAGACCTTAGCAAGGCCCTCCTTGCTCTGATAGAGCTGGCCGAGGCGTCGCCCAAGATGTTCAAGCCTCTCTTCCGCAATCTTGTCATGTTCAGCGTCGGCGTCATCCAGGATAAGGAATTGGGCGATCTGTGCCGGCAGAATGCTCTGGAGCTTATGGCCACATTCGCCGACTATGCGCCGTCCATGTGCCGGAAAGACCAGACCTACACCAACGACATGATCACCCAGTGCTTGAGTCTCATGACTGACCTTGGTGAGGATGACGAGAATGCCGAGGACTGGCTCGCTGCCGACGACCTTGACCAGGAGGAGAGCGACCTCAATCACGTGGCTGGAGAGCAATGTATGGACCGCTTGGCCAACAAGCTCGGCGGCGAGACCATCCTGGCCCCGACTTTCCACTGGCTCCCTAGAATGATGACATCCATGGCCTGGAAGGACCGCCACGCCGCGCTCATGGCCATCTCTGCCATCTCGGAGGGCTGTCGCGATCTGATGATCAAGGAGCTTAGCCAGGTTCTGGAGCTCGTCGTGCCCGCGCTAAAGGACTCGCACCCCCGAGTGCGCTGGGCCGGGTGTCAAGCTCTGGGCCAGATGAGCACCGACTTCTCGCCGACCATGCAGAAGGAATACTACGACACCGTTCTGAAGGCCATCATCCCGGTGCTCGATTCCCAGGAGGGCCGTGTCAAGGCACACGCGGCTGCTGCCCTGGTGAACTTCTGCGAGGAGGCGGAGAAGAGCATATTGGAACCGTACCTAGACGATCTGCTGTCTCACCTGTTCCAGCTGCTCCAGAACGATAAGCGGTATGTTCAGGAGCAGGCGCTCTCGACTATCGCAACAATCGCCGACGCTGCCGAAGCTGCATTCTCCAAGTACTACGACACCCTCATGCCCCTGTTAGTCAACGTCCTGCGCCGCGAAAACGAGAAGGAATTTCGACTGCTTCGTGCTAAGGCTATGGAGTGCGCTACCCTGATAGCTTTGGCCGTCGGAAAAGAACGACTCGGCGCTGATGCAATGACACTGGTAGACCTCCTCGCCAACATTCAATCCAGCATAACCGACTCGGACGACCCTCAGGCACAATATCTCATGCACTGCTGGGGTCGTATGTGCCGTGTCCTGGGCACCGAATTCCTCCGCTTCTTGCCCAATGTCATGCCTCCCCTGGTCGAACTGGCCAGTGCCAAGGCCGATATCCAACTTCTGGACACGGATGATGAGATTGAGCAGTTCCAGCAAGAAGACGGATGGGAGCTGGTACCGCTAAAGGGCAAAATGATTGGCATCCGAACCAGCACGATGGACGACAAGCACATGGCCATCGAGCTGCTTGTTGTGTACGCGCAGACGCTCGAGGGCAACTTTGCCCCTTACGTGGCCGACATTATGGAGAAGATTGCCTTGCCTGGCCTGGCCTTCTTCTTCCACGACCCGGTCCGGTTCATCTCGGCCAAGCTCGTTCCCCAGCTTCTGAGCTCCTATAAGAAGGCGTACGGACCAGAGTCGAACGAGCTCCGTGGATTGTGGGCCGGCACAGTGGACAAGCTGCTGGAAGTGCTGACGGCAGAACCGGCCATCGACGCTCTGGCGGAGATGTACCAATGCTTTTACGAATCCGTTGAGGTGCTTGGCAAAGATTGCTTGAGCCAGCAACACATGGGCAAGTTCATCGACGGCGTTCACTCGGCTATCGAGGATTACAAGGACCGCGTTGCCCAACGTGAGGAAGACAAGGAGGGTGTCACGGCCGAGGATGCCGAGGACGAGGCCGAAGAGTTGATGCTGGCGATCGAGGACGACCAGACGCTCTTGTCCGACATGAACAAGGCTTTCCACTCCATATTCAAGAATCACGGTGCTGCCTTCCTTCAACCCTGGGAGCGATTGATGGGGACTTACGAGGCCTTCCTCACGTCGAGTGACCCGACCCAGCGCCAGTGGGGCTTGTGTATTATGGACGATGTACTGGAGTACTGCGGCCCCGAAAGCGTTCGTTATGCGCAGTCCATCAGTACCGCTCTCCTGGAAGGCTGCAAAGACCCTTCCGCTGCCATTCGGCAGGCTGCTGCGTGAGTATCCCCAAGTCCCACGATGCAGCCGCCGTCTGTCCCCATACTACTTCCTATGTGCTTCAGCTGACGGCTATTGCAGATACGGTATCGGTGTAGCTGCCCACCACGGTGGTGCCCCTTGGTCCCAGTTTCTGGCCACCGCCATTCCATTCCTTTTCCAGGTTGTCCAGATACCCGATGCACGTGGCGAGGAAGCTGTATATGCTACTGGTATGTTTCTACTCGCATGATAATCATCACCTTGAGAGTTTTACCGCTTGGAGGGTCCGCAAATGCTAAAGAAGGAACAGAGAACGCTTGTGCCGCCATCGCCAAGATCCTCCACTTCAATAAGCAAAACGTACAGGACCCGCAAGCAATCGCGGGCGAATGGTGAGTGTCGAAAGCAGAGCATCCACCCCAATTCTTTCCGCTAATGCCCTTCAGGGTGAACACGCTCCCAGTCACAAACGATGAAGAGGCAGCACCTTACGCATATGGCTACCTTGTTGAGTTGATCGAACAGTGAGTGATTCCTACCGCGCAGACCGGTACCTTCCCGGTTGATGTCTCCAGTCCGCTAACATGTGTGCTCAGGCAAAGCCCTGCGGTGACGAGTCAGGTCGACAAGGTCTTCGTCTATGTAGCCCAGGCTCTTGAGGCCGAGATGCTGCATGGCCAACTGGGTGCTCGTGTTGCGAGAGCCATTCAGATGCTGCTGCAGTCAGCGGGCATGGACCCGACGCCGTTATTGCAACAGCACTTCACTCCCGAAGGACAGCAGCTCATCCGGCGCCACTTCTCATAGAACGAGATGTCACGACGATACGCAGCGGCTTCGATGATAGGTCGTGGCAGTATTTTGGTCACGTAAACGAGGGCGGTTCTGCTTCAGAACAAGTGTCCCTCGGGAGAACTCTGCATTTGATACCACCGGCCTCCAGCTCAGGGGGGGGCAGATGCTTTGCCCGCTAAAAGTCTCACATGGGAAGGGAATGCGACTCCACAGGGGCTGGGGGGACGGACGTGCAGAGAAACATGGTGACATAGGGATCACCTGGGGTTCTCTGGACCCTGCGGCTCAAACGTGGAGTGTCAATGTGCGCTCACCCGGGTGCTCCTAGATGCTAAGCAGGTAGAGTGCGCGCGCATATGGAGAAGGTCCTGGTCCAGCGCTGTCGGGATAATAAATGATTGATCTACCCATACTGTATCTAGACCGTTCGTGACGGGCCTCGCAGAGGCAGGCAGCGGTTACCAGTAGTCTCAAAGCGCAAGGGGCGTTGCCGACGGAGACTGTTCATGATTGTACAATGATACTATACTCGTCCGTGTACAAAAAGCTACTTAGCTAGAGGTCTGGTATCGTGGGTCGCCAATGCCGAAATACTTGTAAACGCCCGTGCCTGACCCGAATAAGGGGGAGGTGCTCTGTCCGCTTGGGGAGCAGTTGGTATTCAGGCATAATAGTGTCTGATAAGGGTATGGGTAGGAAATGATAAACGTTCGACATGGCAAGAACTCGTGCGACCTCGTGTGTTCCTCTGCCGCGCTGCGTCTATCGGCGTCTGTCTGGACGGGAGGACGGGTAGCTACCGAGCGGCGAGCCATGCTCGCTCGGGAACCGTTCTACATTATCAAATACGGGGCTGATCGGCTCAGGTCAGGCCAGGCCGCTAGGTCGAGATAACCCCTTTTGATGAGTAAAGGTGTTATGGTAACTCGGGCGGGCTCCACGCCGCAAGCTCCGAGATGCGCGGACCGCGAGCCGCGGCTCCGGGGCGAAGTATGGGTGCCGCCGTGCCGGTACCGGGGAGAGCCGGGGAGTGGGGAAGCAAGCATCAGACAAAACCATCCATTCATCAGTCTCGGGATTCCTCCCGTCATTTGGCTGGCCCCTCGCCTGGGTACCTGACAGCATAAGTCCTGATTCTCCCCGTGGTTTTCCTTGAACGCGGAAAGAAGAAGACGGAATAGGAGAAATAAAGGGAGTGTGGCTTTGGCATCATCAGTTGTTCCAAATTGTCGACGGAGAGAGCCAAGCCCAAGCCACCGGTACTTTGCTGTACTCCGTGAAATTTTCCATCCATCCACCTCAAGAAGGGAACAAAGCAAGGAAGAGAAGAGAATACCTAAGAAGAAAGGAGAAGACGAAGGAGGAGTAAAGGAATAGGAGAGGAGAGAGCACTCCTCGGAGAGATCACACACATAAAGAGAGAGAGAGGCGCGGAAACAGAGAAGAGCCCCCCCCATCCCCCCATCCCCACCCACGCCGACCATGCCGCCCATCCGCCTCGGCATCCTCGTGCCCTCGTCCAACACGGCCCTCGAGCCGCTGACGGCCGCCATCGTGGCGCCGCTCGGCTCCGACGTCGTCACCGTGCACTTTGCCCGCTTCCCCGTGACCGAGATCTCGCTCTCGGCCGCGGCGCTGGCCCAGTTCTCCACCACCGACACCGACGGCCACGGCCCCGGGGAGAAGAAGGGAGAGGGAGAAAAGGGAGAAAAGGGAGAAAGGGGAGGAAAGGGAGAGCCGCCCGTGGTGGCGGCGGCACGCCTGCTCGCCGACGCGCACGTCGACGCCATCGGCTGGTCGGGCACTTCGGGCGGGGTGAGCTTTGCCTACCTACTTACCTTGCCTACCTACTTACCTTGCCTACCTACCTACCTACCTGGCTACCCATCCCCGGCATCAGTTTTCCCTGCTTTTCAGGACTCCGTCTATCCGCTCTCCCCCCCAACTCTGAAGCCGAGAGCGAGGACTCTGTTTGCCTTCTTGACCGAGTACGATACTTGAAAACATACTGACTCCCCGAGTTTCATTACAGTGGCTCGGCTTCGACGTTGACGAGGAGCTGTGCAGGGCCGTCGCGGCCGCGGCCACGTCGCCGGAGAAGCAGCAGGAACTAGGGGGCGAGGGCAAGACGATCCCGGCGACGACGAGCACGCTGGCCCTCAACGTTGCCCTGCGCCTGCTGGGCGCCGAGAGGGGGCTCGCGCTGGTGACGCCGTATACGGATGATGTGTGTCCTTTCCTTTCTTCTCTCTCGCCCCTTTCTACTTTACACCCCTCCCCTAGTATTTGATCGTTCGATCCCCTTTTTCGCCAGAAGAGATTTGGTGCAAGAGAAAGAAAAGAATTGACCCCCTCCCGCAGGTCCAAGAGGCCATCATACGCACGTACGCCGCGGCCGGGTTCCGCGTCGTGAACGAGAGCCACCTGGGGGTGTCGCGCAACCACGCGATCGCGCCGACGGCGACGGGCGCCGTGCTGGACGCCCAGGTGGCCGACATCATGTCGTCGCCCGACGGTCCTGAGCTCGACAGCGACTACGAGCAGGTGCGCGCCGTCTCGACCTTCTGCACCAACCTGGTGGCGGCCGACCGCGCGGCCGCGTGGGAGGAGAAGTATGGCGTGATTGTGCTGGTGAGTCTCGCTGCTGATGAATGCTTTGCTTTTGCTCTCTCTTGGGTAGTCTCTCACTGCCTGTGTCTCTTTGTCCCTCCACGGGGAAGAAGGGAGACGATGAGAATAAGAAGAAGAGAAAGGGAGCATGCGCTGACTACGATACGAACAGGATACCGTGTCGACGGTCATCTGGGAACTGCTACGCATGACGAACGTGCCCATGGACCGGATACGCGGCTGGGGGAAGCTGTTTGAGCTCAAGTGATGGGGCAAGAGACAGGGAGAGATGAAGACCAGGTTGGCAGGGGGAAGCATCGCAGGGAGACATCATGATTTCGTTTACGTCCTGTTTGTCTGGCCTCTATGTCTCTTCATATACATTACTTACTAACTTTGACTGATGCTTCTCCTTTCCAGCTTTTGTGTCGCCGGTATTTGTATTCTATGGCACTGCACAGCAAATGAGCTCATCGTGAACCCCGCCGCAGTCTGTCTCTTCACAGCCGCACCCCGCCGGGGAGAAACTACTTGTCTTCAAGGACTTTTCGTTCGACGCAAGACTGTAGCGTCCGCCGCGCAGCTGACAGGTCGCTCGCTGTCCGAACTGCCAGCGCCCGTCCGCTCCGCTACTGCGCGGCCGAACGGACCGGCGCACCCCCTGACCGGACCAGAGCTGGTTACGGGATCGGTACGGTAAGGCAAATTGCAGTGTCGCCGAAATCGGACGGGACCGGTCCGGGCCCCCCGCTGCCGCGGCCGGGGGGCGTCGATCCGATCGGGGCCGAGCCGACTCCTCCTCCTGGACTTATCAGGTACTTACTCCACCCACTCAGAGCGCACCACCACACCTTTACTTTAGGTAGTCAAAAAAGTAGCCTTATCTCGAGGGAGCTCCTGGACGAGCCGCAAGGTAGGCTTACCCTGGCTTACCTCATGACTATAGTACGGTATACCTAGTATTATGGGCTTATCTCGACCGAAATCTCGCCTTGTTTCTCTGCACCTTGTGTCTCTGCGCTCGTCGTTCGAGAAACGGCTCGACCGAACTGCTTGCTTATCCGTCGCGGACCCATCCCGCTTCGGCACTGGCGAGGATCATGATGTCGCGTCGGGGTCCCGCTGCCGCTCGTCTCGGGGGCACGCACGCCTGGCCCGGGTGCTCAGGTGTGTAATGTATGGTACTAACTGCGGTGCTGCGCATGGCTGGCATGGCTGGGTAGATAGTACTACCTACCCTAGGCACGGTGGCCCTGATCGGATACCAGGGACCGGGACCCTTCATTATCGGGTAGATTCGCCCCTGTGCGGCCGGTAGTTGTGTCGATCTATCACAGATGTGTCGGCGATATTATTGTTTAATCCTAGGTAGATAGATCTATCGTATCCTTTTTCCTCTTCTCCTTCGTCTGTCTCCCTTTTTCCTTTCCCACGGTACCTCGGCCACACAGACAGACAGACTTGAGCCTTCCGGACGCGGTGAAACCCAACGCGACCGACCGCCCGCAACCATGTCGCCCAGCAAGCTCACCGCGAGGCTCAAGGAGGCCGCCCGGACGCCCGAGTCCAACGACGAGACGACGAGCGAGCGGCCGTACGGGAAGCTGAGCAACGTGAGTTTTCGATTGTCCCCCCTTTCCAAAAGAAACAACACGCAGCACAAAGCGTCCACGCCCGCTGACACACATCGGCAGGTCGATCTCGAGCCGACGCCGCCGTCGCAGCGGCGCTGGTCGGCGTGGTACTTCTTCGCCTTCCAGTTCAGCATCGCCTTCTCGCCGACGACGTACAACATCGGCTCGTCGCTCTTCAGCATCGGCCTGAGCTGGTGGCTCATCATCGTCGCCGCCTTCGTCGGCACCGGCCTCTGCTGCGGCGTGCTCTTCTTCAACTCGCGCGGCCCGGCCTGGTACCACGTCGGCTTCCCCGTCTACGTGCGCGCCTCCGCCGGCGTGTACGGCTCCTTGTTTTTCAGTGCGTGAATAATTTCTTCTTCTTCTTCTTCTTCTTTGCTGGCCTCTCCTGTTCCAATAGGCACGAGTCTGTTGCTGCCAGGCTTGTCCAACATCGAAGTTTTCTTTTTTTTTTTCTCCTCAGGGGTCGTTTCCGCCCCCCTATTGAGAACGAGCAGTTCGGGAAATCCGCCGATGAAACAAAAGCACGAGATTGCTGACGTGCTCGTGCCGCCCCGCGCAGTCTTCATCCGCATGATCGTCGCCATCTTCTACGAGGGCACGCAGACGTACTACGCGGCGCGCCTGCTCGACGTGGCGCTGCGCTGCCTCTTCGGCAGCGCGTGGACGTCGATCCCGAACCGGCTGCCGGCCTCGGCGGGCGCCACCACGTCGCAGATGCTGGCCTTCTTCCTCACCTGGCTGGCGCAGCTGCCGTCGGCCTGGCTGCACCCCTCGCGCGCGGGCCCGCTCTTCGCCGTCAAGAGCTGCCTCTCGCCCGTCGCCTACCTCGCCACCATGACCTGGGCGCTCGTCGCCTTCGGCGGCGTCGACCTGCGCCTCGGCGACGACGCACGCGTGCACGGCGCCGAGCTCGGCTGGTCCTTCATGAAGGCCATCAACACGGTCGTGTCGGGCGTCGTGCCGCCCATGGTCAACATCGCCGACCTGGCCCGCTACGGCAACCGGCCCCGCGACGTCTGGCCCATGGTCGGGGGGCTCTTCGTCAGCAAGCCGCTCGTCATCCTCGTCGGCCTCTTCACCACCGCCGCCGGCCTCAAGCACTTCGGCGTCGCCAGCTGGAACCAGTGGGACTTTTACGGGCTCGTGCTGGACCACTACTGGTCGCCGGGGACGCGCGCCGCCGTCTTCCTCGGCGCCGGCATCCAGTCCTTCGCCACCATCGTGACCAACATCTCGAGCAACGCGATCCCCGTCGGCTGCGACCTGGCGGGCCTGTTCCCGCGCCACTTCACCATCGTGCGCGGCCAGCTGCTGTGCAACCTGCTCGTCTGGGCCGTCGTGCCCTGGCTGCTCGTCAGCTCGGCTAAGAGCTTCCTGACCTTCCTCGGCTCGTACCTGTGCTTCATCACCCCCGTCGTCGCCTGCATGATGGTCGACTACTGGGTCGTGCGCCGCGGCAATCTGCACGTGCCGTCGCTGTACGACGCCCGCCCCGGCGCGCCCTACTACTACACCGCCGGCGTCAACCCGCGCGCCTTCGCCGCCTGGGTCGCCGGCGTCGTGCTCGTCATCTCGGGCATCGCGGGCGCCATCAAGCCCGGGTCCATCAGCGAGACGGCCGTGAACGTGTACAACTGCGGCTTCATCCTGTCCCTGACCACGGGAGCGGTGGTGTACTATGTCGCCTGCAAGCTCTTCCCGCCCAAGATCTACCCCGACGGCGAACACCAGGGCGACAGCACGAGGTGGGAGGCCATGGTGCCGACCGAGGGCTTCTTCCCCGACGATGACCCACTGCCAGCGTATATAAGAGAGCGCACGCTGCTCGGGGAGGAGCCGGCATCTGTCGTCGTGGGTCAGGTGGCCTCGAGCCCAGAGAAGGCAAAGTATGACAACTGAGTTGGTCGTCAGGCTGTGCTGTAGAAATCCGTATCACGAAATACGATAGACATTGTCTCATGCCGTGCGAGTTGTGTCGTAATCGTCGATATTTGCGTCCAGTCAGTGTCGGGACCTAGTAAGCCACCAGCAAGCCAAACCCGCTCGGCCAGGGGCCTCCCATGAAGTAAAGAACCGCGTAGAATCGGCTCCCATACCGGTAGCCTCCCCTTTCCATGCAAGTCAGGCTGGTCAACTAGTCTGGACTCATGCTGGAACGGGAGCGGTAATGATGGTACTGTTTGCGCCCGCGCTCCGCGGCCGCGGCAGCGGCGCGGAAGATCCTCGGCGGCGGCGCGGCGGGCAGGCCCTGGGCGGCGAGGAACGCAGCCACGTCGTCGACGCCGCGCGGCGAGCTGAGCCAGTGGAGACCGCTTCCGCTTCCGCCGAAGCCGCCGCCGCCTTCGCCGTCGTCGGCGGTGTACTCGCGCCACGCGACGTCGACGCCAAAGTCGGCGAGCGAGGCGCGCAGCACGCGCCCGAGCTCGACGAAGACGACGGGGTCGTCGGCGCCGTGGGCCAGCAGCGCCGGCGTGTGCCGCACCACCGCGTCCCCCTCGCCCTCGACGTCGACGATGAGCCCCAGCACCTCGCGCGTCTCGGCCAGCGTGCCGCCCGGCAGCGCCATGGGGCAGGCGATGCCGACGAGCCCGGCGAGTCGCGGGGGCGGGGACGGGGGCGGTGCCGGCGGTGCCGGCGGCGGCTCGGGCTCGCCCCGCTTCCGCTTCCGCTTTCGCTGCTGCTGTTTGTCGTGGCCTGCGTCGTCGACGCAGATGTTGAGCAGCGTGTGCACGGCCGTGGCGCCGCCCTGGCCGATGCCCGCGAGCACGATGTTGCGCAGGCCGCCGACGAGACTGGCCTCCCTCGCGACGATGCGGCGCACCTGCGTGTCTTGTGTTAACTAAATAGAACGCGTCGACTTGATCAAGCTCAGGTGGATTGGGGTGATTGCTCCATGGGAATTCCTAGCACGGTACCACCACGGACACCCCGATTGCTGCGTACAGAGTAGTGATGTCAAGCTGAGTACAACCTAAGGAGACAGGCAGGTGACATGGAACGGAAATGAGTATGATAGGAAAGAAGGAGATTTCGCGGAAAGGGAAGAGGCCTAGACCTCGACTAGGTAAACAAGAAACACGTAACTCACGCTGTCGACGCTCTCCCTCAGCCCCTCGACCTGCAGGTCCTCGCGGTCGGCAAAGTCGAGCGGGTTCCAGACGTCGTACCACTGGCTGCGCTCCTGGCCGCCGTCGCGCTCGCAGGGCCGCGTCTCGGCCTGCGGGAACACCCACCGCACCGAGGGGAAGACGTCCCTGAGCGACTGCAGGTCTGGCCGCCGTCCGCGCGCGCGAAGAGGCGGTCGTGTGTTAGCACCAGTAGCAGCAGCATCATCATCATCATCGTCATCTTGTGACAGGCTTCTCCGTCCTCTCCTCTCCCCTCCCCCCGCCTCGCCCCCAACCCAGCCCATCTCCCCGCCTCGGAGAGGAGGCTGGCTGACTTGCTGGAAGCGCCATAGGAGGAAAGGAAGGAGGGAGAGAGGGGCTGCTCTCTGCTCGGGTACGCCTGGCGGCTGGTAGGTACTCACTGAGGGGAAAAATCAGCGTGTATATATGAAGGCCTACAGAGTTCATGTGGGACATGGAAAGGCAAAGGCAAAGGGAAAGGGGAGTGAGCGGAGGGGAAAAGGGGGGGTTTCCAGAGCAGCTACCGGTATACATACCATCGATTTCTTGACATGAAGAAGGTGTCGGCCATGTCCCGCGCCGTGTCGTCCCGGTCGTGGAGCACGATGGCCGTGTGCGTGTGCCCGCAGCTCGGGTCCGGGAGCACCACGCTGAGGCCGAGCTCCATGGCTGTAGCTGGCTGGCTGGCTGGCTGCTGTTACCCACCGCTACGTACTTCCTGGGTCGACCTCGAGCGAGCAGGCAGGCAGCCGACTGGACTGGCTCTGCGTGACTCGACAGGCCGGGTGGGCGTGGTCGTCGAGACGCGACGGAGGTTGGCCGCAACTCTGGGTTGCTACCGGGACTTGCTGTGCGGCGATCCGCAGTGAGGCAGTCTGGCAGTATACCTCTGTGTACGGTGTCACAGTATATCCTTTAGAGTGGGTGGACTGATCAACGACGGCACCGATTGCAGATTCTCGTATGTCCCTGATTATTTATTCACGGTCCGGCAACACGTGGTACATGAGACGTCGAATCGGCGGGTGAAGTTCACGTGATTGTATCGTGAGGGTGATGATGAGCCGAGAGGTTGGCGCGAGCAGTGGAGAGTGGATCAGTGGATGAGTGATGGGTTGCGTGCGATGCACTAAGATTCGGCCTTTGGCAGATCTTATTGGCTTTCGGCATCCACTAGAGTGTAGTGCAGCACGGCCCGGCCCCCCGGAGCCGCCCGGAGTTAGGTATGACGAAGCTCTTCGACCCCCTTTTCGACAGCTAGGTATCTTGTATTCGGCTTCACAGGTACGATCAAGTCAAGTAGAAGACGGTCACTCTAAACAGTCCTGCTTATGTGAAATACAACGTGAAATACAAGCTGCACATCTATACCTCGCCGCCTACTACTTGTACATGTCTATAGTTCGTCCTTGGCTCTTGATTGTGTTTCCGGCTCCTCTTCGAATCGCCTACTCTTCGGGTTCTTCTCTCCGTCCGCGACGACTTCTTGTGGCTCGTCGCCGGTACCGGTACCTGCCCCATCCCCTCCAGCCGCCGGGGTGTCCTCTCTTCTCCGGCGATGCAGAGCCGCGATCTCCTCGTCGTACACCGTCCACTCGGGCACCTGCCTGCGGGCCCTATCGAGCTTCGGCTCCTTGGTCTGCGGGTTGTTGCAGAGGTCGATGGTGCGCGCCTCCCTCAGGCTCTCGTCGCTGCACCACGTCTCGCACCACAGCCACTCCTGCGGCAGGCTGTGGATCGGGATCGTGAACTGCATGTGGTTCGGCAGATCCTGGTCGAGGTTGGAGAGCGAGCCTGGATCGGCCGACAGCTGGTGGTACTGCTGCCGGAGTCGATCGCCCGCGGCCAGCTGCCTGAAGCGGTGGAGGTCCACCACGTACAGCGCCGAGATGTGGTACGGCTCTCCCTGGAGGTAGCTCGCCCAGTAGCCCTGCTTCCAGAACCGAAAGCCTTCCATTTCCGTGCGAGAGTCGCACATTGGCGTGAACCCGTACGGTGCGCCCTTCAGGTCGTGCTCCACCAGATCCATCATATCCGTCCTGACAACTTGGTCCGCATCGACGAAGATGACCTTGTCGAGCGATAGTGGAAACAGCACGTCGAGGAAGAGGATCTTGTATCCCCAGATCTCTCGCTGCTTCTCCTTCTGCTGCCGGAGCCAGTGCGGCCACTTGTACGTGACCATCTCATATTTGAACCCATACTCCTCGGCCATGGACGGGATAAACTCTTTGAACGAAGGAGACAAGAACTGCTCGATAAACCAGAACTTTACCGTGTGGTTCGTGTTTTTCATGACCGACAACATCATGATGTTGAGCATGCGCTCGTATAAGTGCCCGCTGGCAACAGAAAAGATGTTGATATCGGCGTGAGTCTCTGCCGACAGTGACTTCGGCTTGGCCTTGGAACCACCCAGGAGGCCCTCAGCAAATCTGAGTCCGCGAGAGAGAAGGTCTTCACCGGTGTCAGACTTGGCCTCTTCCAGTACATCCTCACGCTCCATGCCTGCCTTTCGCTGCAGTCGTGGGTAAAGGGTCGTGCCTTGAAAGTCCATGAGCGCAACTTCCGTGCCTTCATCGCCAGGCACGGCTTCGTAGCCACTGGCTCCCACGCTGACAATGTCAAATATCTCGGAGCTTCTCCCCTCCTTCAGTCGGATATTGTAATAACCAGGGTTGGCTTTGAACTGGAAGTAGCCGATGTTTGCCATTATAATTGTGTCGGCGAAATGTGGATCATGCTCTGTGCCCAACACTAGTTGCACACCGCGAGGCGGGCTGCCCGTCAGTTCTCGAGAGTGACCTTCAATGAGGATGTTCTCCAGTTCGTACACAGCTTCAACGTCCGACTTGATAGAGCTCAACTTCAAGTTGTCCAGATCATGGACAGAATCCTTTGCGGCAACTAGCCAAGCCGGGGACATGTCCATACCCAGGTTGAGAAGGGCTTCTGATGGCAGGCCTTTGAAGTTCGCGCCGAGAGACCGTACCTTGCCAGCCATATCGAATGTCGGTTCCGAGTCTAGGACATAGCGGTAAAAGCGCTTGATGGGGAGCTCCTCCATCTTCTCTCTCGGGTTGAGGAAGACGCGCAGATACACGCCATCCAGTTCGGACAGGACCTTCAGAATAGGGGCCCATCTCTGACCGGTTTCACTGGTAGGATTAAGAATAGCCACAAAATGGATGTCCGCCGTGTTTGCGTCACCGACGTCGATTGCCGTATAAGAAGAATTCCAGTTATCCCACATGGCGGTTCGGAGAGTTGGTGCTGATTCAAATATTCCCTCGGGTAGATCCGATATCGTGGATAGAGCAGTGATCGACGTAAGCTTTGCAGCAGCGAGGGGACTCGAAACTTTGTCCGACAACCCGAGGGCCTCGGCGGCGTTATAAACGGGTACAATCCGCATCGACTGCTCGAATTCAAGAAGCGTCTGGAAGTCTTCCTCGTTGAAGATGTAATCGAGGGCTATCGGCCCTACAACTCGGCCATTGAGGATGAGAACCTGATCTCCTGGCATGATGCCGCTGGCTTTCAGGAACGCCGACAGGGCAGCGTCATAGCCCGAATCTGGTGTATCATTCTCCCCCGATACAAGGACTTCCATGGTCTCCATATTCTCTGTATCGAGAAGCTTTTGGGAATGACCCAGTAGTATAGTATTGATACCGTGCGCCTTCTCGGGGTCCGGGGGGTTACTGACGACATCGAGCCGAATGCCTGGGTTGTCACGACGGAATGAAAGAGCAGCGAGAAGCAGCTTTCGGCCGCTGCTGATGGTTGGGTCAGCAACAATTGTAAGGGTCGCCCAGTTTTCTTTGCCAGTATCCTCGCTGGCTTCAATCACAGGAATGCGACTGAAGAGATCTTCGTGCTCTCCGTATATCTTGTTCACGTTGAGAACCTTCAAACGCTTCTCATTATCCGGGAAGATATGGACGTTGCGGCGGGTTGGCGCGCCCTCTAGGAAAAGCCCTGGGACCCAAACTTCCTGGTCAATAGTACCCATGTAAATGCCCTGCTGGATCAACTGGAGGTCGCTCGAAAGCTGCATGCTCATCACCTGGAACCAACTTTTGTCCCTCGGGATAGCGAGTCCGTTCAAGAAGACGGGTTTTACGTCCGTGTCCGCACTGAGTCTACCTATCCAGTGCTTGGCGAGCTCGATTTGTCTCTCGTGGTACTCCGATTGTAGGACCTCGCTAAAGGGAAGCGGTGTTGCCTCTGCTCTCGGTTGACGACTTTTGATGGCACTCTCGAAGCTGGCCTGTTCAGACCGGATTGCCTGGTTTTCGGTGCATGTCTCTAGGTAAGCCATGAGACTAGCAAGCCCATAGTTTTCCAGTATATGGTACACTGCCTTGGCTCGACTCGTGGCTTCCTCGTTAGGGGTCACAGGGACCAAGCCGAATTGCACAGGTAGCTGCCGCTTAATGAAGGATTGTAGCTGTCGGGCAACTAGAGTCAAGTCCTCCAAACTAGTAAAGTCGACAGGAATAATCAGGTTGAACAGGTCCTTGCGAATCGGAGGGATCTGACCAGGATAGGTCCTCTGCACGAGCTATATTGAGGTTGTCAGTAACAAGAGACGTGAGAGTCTGGACTTCTGGGACAGCACCTACCGCCATGAGGTCTGTGGGAAACTCGGCATAGCGCTTGTCTTTCTCGATGTTGTTTAGCCAGATGATAACTTGGCCATCCTCAAGTTCGTCTCTCCAATCAAAGCGACGGGGAATGTCCTCCGATTTTGCCACAGTCACCTCGCGATGGCCGAGCAAAGATATGGCCTGCTGCCCAGTAAGGCCAAGGTCAGTCACTCCTTTGATGAACTGGCGTTCGCGCCTGATGCTGTCAACTAGTGTGTAGGGGTCGATTTGCCGCTCGATCAGCTGAACCCCGTTCATCCACAAAACATTGATGCCAGCAGGCACCATAGAGGCCCGGTTTTGGCGGTGCTCAGCTACAAATTCCGCTGAGGCGTTGTGGGCCGCAACTGAAGCCGAGAACTTTGGAAAATCTTGTGTCAACCTGACTAAGGTCTGGAGGGGGTCTTCACTCTGCATGATGAAAGAGCCAGCATTCAAGCCCAGTGATGATAATTCAGAGCTCGACAGCGGCTTCAGATCGGCTACGTCCTCTTCATCGTCCAACAGGACCTCAGCTGCCGCAGCTTTTGCAGGTTTTCCACCACCGGATTCGCTAGCCTCTCGGTCATCGATGACAATGTAATCTGTCCGCTTAAGCGAAAGCTCTACACCAAAACCGCTGACGGGCAGTGGTTCGAGCTCGCTTCTTTGGCCTGCGCGGTAGCGCAGCCGATACGATATTTCCCCCTTGCGAGCCATATCGGCGAGCATCTTGTGAAAGGGGCCAAATTCAGGCCTCGTTATGTCCGCGTATAGAACAGCGTCTCGACCAGACCCCAGAGCACGATCGAAGGGCAGCGGCCGCAGTGACGATGCAACAGATACGTCTCCGTCATGTTTCTCGAGTGAAGCGGAGCAGTATTGCTTGCCGTCGATCAGTATCCAGTCTCCGCAGCCGTCTTTTGCGCCTTCCAAAGACGGAGCGACTGCTGTCTCGTAGTATTGGTAATGGGCTTCGATGCGTGGAGCTGCCGTCCTCAAAGAGAGCGCCAGTTTGAACGTTGAAAGGGCTTCGGAGCTTCCCATAAGGGCGTCTCGCTGCAGTATGTCGAGGAAGGTCTCGTATAGCTCCTTGTCCGTGGCGGCATTCTGGAAAGAGCCGTCGGCGATGCGGTCGAGCAGGGGAAAATAGGTGGTGGCATTCTCTCCAGCGGCGGTTTCACTGCGTGCTATCAGCTGCAGTTCTAGTCACGAACACCCACCAAGGACCGTATTTACAGGAGCTCGACGAGATACGGTGGGACAGGAAAGGCGGCCTTCATGGCCACGTTGACCGAGGGTCCTGCTGTGGCATAGCCCGTGTTGAGACAGACGGTAGCCAGCCAAGTGGCCGCAAGGCCGCATGGCAGCTTCAAGAATCGTATCATGGCCGTTCAGAGGGCATGGAATCTGGCGGAGGAAAGGAGCCAGCAGGCTTGACGAGGGCCGCAAACAAACCACCGCGAACTCAGCTCTGTGGCAAGCTCTGTGGCAAGCTCCAGTCGCCGGCTGACGTGCCGAGTATGATCACCTTCAAGATGCTTATATGCTTATGGAAGAGCTTGGCCAACCAAGTAGCGACGGAAAAGACAGTAGGGACAATGTAGTAGGCAAGGTAATGCTAACAGCTGAATAGAAACAAAACGGCCACTTGCAGTGTGGGAGGCATCAAGGTCATTCACCATACGCAGCGCAGGTGTAAGTGGCCTAAACCACCTCAGCGATTGGACACTTGGACATTGGAAGTTAGCAGGCAGTTTCTGAGCCAATCAGAATAAGACTGGTTACTACTATGTAGATCCCAGGGATTGATGTCAGGGCGACCCCAAGCTCCGACGCCTCAGGCTGCTCTCAGGGAGCAGCGGGGGAAGCAATCAGGGGCTTGGAGGGGCGGCTTGGCAGGTCTTCCCGAGCTCTGGAGCTCGAGCTACGTCTCCAAGTGTACTTCCTCAAAATGTAGCGCTAAATTCACGCTTGAGACCTCAAGCACAGCCATAAGCGAGATCCTCTGATCAAGAGTGGCCCCTCTCTTAGCGCAGGTACTTGAGCTTGCCGTACCTCATAGCTGCGAATCAATAGTTTTCCCGGTTCCGTGAGGATGAGGCCAGCACAGCACCTGGGCAGGCAACCTGTAAGTAGGGTACCTTGGTACCTTCCAACCACACCGCCCGCGGCGATTGACGCTGGACACAGGCGCAGTAGGAAACCCACCATCCTGGACTTTTGAGCCTTGTCTCGAAATGTGGAAAGGACAGCAACCGCTGCCATCGTCGACCACCACCACACCCTGCAGAGCCGCACGGCGCTCACTTGTCGACCGACCTCTCCTCCACGACGTCTTGCTGCTGATCACACAGACCGCTCTCCCTCCTACTCTACCATCTGTTCTCGCCGACAACAGCACGCCGCCGTCAATTCTACACCAATTGTCCACTCGGTTCATGGTCCACACCTAGGGGCTTCCTGCGCCTCCCACCCGTGTCAATATGCAGGCCTCCTCGGGAATGTTAACAAAGGTACTTGCTGATCCTATTTGGAGCTCGTCGCGCTCAGTGGCCCCAATTGCTGATGCCCGCATTTGTAGTTCGAGTCCAAGTCTTCGAGGGCCAAAGGCATCGCCTTCCACCCCAAGAGGTCTGTAGACCCCCACGACTGCCGCCCTCGGTGCAATGCTGACAGTCGAGCGATAGACCATGGATCCTCGTCTCCCTTCACTCGTCCACCATCCAATTGTGGGATTATCGCATGGGCACGTTGATAGACCGCTTCGAAGAACACGACGGCCCTGTCAGGGGCATCGACTTCCACAAGACCCAGCCTCTCTTCGTGTCTGGCGGCGATGACTACAAGATCAAGGTCTGGTCCTACCAGACCCGGCGCTGCCTTTTTACCCTGAATGGGCATCTTGACTATGTCCGAACCGTCTTCTTCCACCACGAACTCCCCTGGATCATCTCCGCCTCCGATGACCAGACCATCCGCATATGGAACTGGCAGAACCGTTCCTTGAGTAAGGACCAGATACCGCGCTGGAGCTCGAGATGTGTCATGTGCTGATGCGCTGTCTAGTTTGCACCATGACGGGCCACAACCATTATATCATGTGTGCTCAGTTCCACCCCAAAGACGATCTTGTCGTGTCCGCCTCCCTAGACCAGTCCGTACGCGTCTGGGATATCTCGGGCCTCCGCAAGAAACACTCGGCTCCGACCTCTATGTCCTTCGAGGACCAAGTCTCTCGATCGAACGCGCAGCAGACAGACATGTTCGGAAACACGGACGCCATGGTCAAGTTCGTGCTCGAGGGCCACGACCGGGGCGTCAACTGGGTTGCCTTCCATCCTACCGCCCCCCACATCGTTTCTGCTGGTGACGACCGCCTTGTGAAGCTATGGCGATTCAGCGAGACGAAGGCCTGGGAGGTGGACACATGTCGCGGTCATTTCGCAAATGCGTCTGGCTGCTTGTTCCACCCTCACCAGGACTTGATTTTGTCGGCCGGCGAGGATAAGACCATCCGTGTGTGGGACTCGCAGAAGCGCACTGCAGTGCAGTCTTTCAAGAGAGAGAACGACCGGTTCTGGGTGATTGCGGCGCATCCAGAAATCAACTTGTTCGCTGCTGGTCACGATAACGGTGTGATGGTATTCAAGCTGGAAAGGGAACGGCCCGCTTCTACCGTCCACCAGAACCAGCTCTTTTTTATCACGAAGGAAAAGCATGTTCGCTCCTACGATTTCCAGAAGAATGCTGAGAGCCCGACTCTGTTGTCCCTGAAGCGGCTGGGTAGTGCCTGGGTCCCTCCTCGGACACTTTCGTACAACCCAGCAGAGCGTTCTGTCCTCGTGACGTCGCCCGCTGATGGTGGTTCTTATGAACTCATTAATCTTCCACGCGACGGCTCTGGTGCTTTGGATGCGACCGATTCGAAGCGCGGACAGGGCAACTCTGCCATCTTCGTTGCTCGTAACCGATTTGCCGTTCTCAACACCACTACCCAGACGGTTGACATCAGAGATCTGTCCAACAATACCGCGCGATCCTTCAAGCCTCCCATAGGAACTACTGACATTTACTTTGGCGGTACCGGGAACCTTCTTATCATTACGCCCACGGCAGTCCACCTCTACGACATTCAGCAGAAAAAGAGCATTGCTGAGCTGTCTGTCAATGGTGTCAAATACGTCGTTTGGTCCAACGATGGCCTTCACGCTGCTCTCCTGAGCAAACACAACGTTACCATTGTGACCAAGATGCTGGAGCAGGTTAGCTCTCTGCACGAGACAATTCGGATCAAGAGCGCTACTTGGGATGATGCTGGTGTCCTGCTCTACTCTACCCTCAACCATGTCAAGTACACTTTGATGAACGGCGACAACGGCATTGTTCGAACACTGGACCAAACCGTGTATCTTGTCAAGGTCAAGGGCCGGAACGTTTACTGTCTTGACCGCGCAGCTAAGCCTAAGATCCTCCACATCGATCCCACCGAATACCGATTCAAGCTCTCTCTCGTGAAGCGCAACTACGAAGAAATGCTTCACATCATCCGCACATCAAGCTTGGTCGGCCAGTCCATAATCTCGTACCTGCAGAAGAAGGGATACCCTGAGATTGCTTTACAGTTTGTGCAAGATCCTGCCACTCGCTTTGAGCTTGCAATAGAATGCGGCAACTTGGACGTCGCCGTTGAGACGGCCAAGGAGTTGGACCGACCAAAGCTGTGGTCAAGGCTGGGAGCTGAGGCTCTAGCTCACGGGAACCACCAGGTCGTTGAGATGGCGTATCAGAAGCTGAAGCAGTTCGACAAGCTGTCATTCCTATATCTCTCGACAGGAGACCACTCGAAACTAGCGAGAATGGCTAAGATCGCTGAACATCGGGGAGATTTCACCGCCAGATTCCAGAACGCGCTCTACCTGGGCGAAGTCGAGGACAGAATACAAATGTTCAAGGAAGTCGATCTATGTAAGTCTAAAGTTCTTAAACCAAGATTCGCTATGCTAACAGATGATCCCCAGATCCCCTGGCATATATGACTGCCAAAGCTCACGGTCTCGAAGAGGAGTGCCAATCGATTCTCGAGGCAACTGGCGTCACAGAAGATCAGCTCAGCACGCCGAAATTAGGCGAGACCCTTGCCACACCCCGTCCAATTGTGCCGACATACAAGGCAAACTGGCCGACCAAGGCGACTTCGCAATCATTCTTTGAGAAGGCGCTTGCCGGTCAACTGGAGGGCTTGAGCCTGGAGGAAGAGCCGGCGACGAATGGCTTCGGTGTCGACGAAGCAGCTGACGACGATGTTGCTCCCAAGCGAAATGGCGCAATGGAGGTCGATGACGAAGAAGATGCAGCGGGCTGGGACATGGGCGACGACATTGCGCCTGAAGCCGAAAGCGACTTTGTCAATGTGGAAAGCACAGACGCCGGAGGCGCAGGGAGCAGTGAGGCCGACATGTGGGCCCGCAACTCGCCCATAGCAGCTGACCACGTCGCCGCTGGTTCATTTGAATCGGCCATGAACTTATTGAACCGCCAAGTTGGAGCTGTCAACTTTGAACCTCTCAAACCTCGGTTCTTGGAGATATATTCAGCATCCAAGACCTACCTTCCTGCTTCGGCTGGCCTTCCTCCGCTTGTTAATTATGTCCGCCGGACGGTCGATGAGACGGACCCCAGGAAAGTCCTTCCCATCATTCCGCGGGACTTGGAGTATCTGGCATCAAACGATCTTCAACAAGGCTATGATGCCATGAGGTCAAACAAGCTGGAGGATGGTGTAAGGACGTTCAAGGGTATCTTGCACGCAATCCTCGCCAACGCCGTCTCGAGCGAAAGCGAAGTGGCTGAAGCCAAGAAGCTATCTACTTCGGCTGGCGAGTATGCGGTTGCCATGTCCATTGAGCTCGCGCGAAGGAAGCTGGGCACAGCAGAGACAGTCAACAGCAACCCCGAGCTGCAGAAGCGCAGCCTGGAACTGTCGGCCTACTTTACCATTCCCAAGATCGAAGTTCCCCATCGCCAGCTGGCCCTCTTGAATGCGATGAACCTAGCAGCCAGAAGCAAGAACTACAGCTCGGCATTGAGCTTTGCCAACCGCATCCTGGCCAACCCCGGTGCGAGCAGGATCCAAGAAAATGTAAGCCTCCTTTTTCCCTCCCCCGTAGCGCCATGTTCCATGTCTGACGCGATGCTCTGCAGGCTCGGCGCACCAAGACGCAGTGCGAACGGAATCCACACGACGCCGTGGAAATCGAGTACGACCAGTTTGCCGAATTTGACGTGTGCGCCGCCAGCTACACGCCCATTTACAGCGGTACGGCGTATGAGGAGTGCGCCTTTGATGGGTCCAAATACCACAGCAAGTACAAGGGTAGCGTGTGCAGAGTGTGTGAGGTGTGCGAGATCGGCAAGCACGGCAGCGGGTTGAAGCTGTTTGCGTGATTGGTGACGGTGATGGCAAAAGCGTCGAGTGAAGGGGCTGGCTGGCGTGGTGGGCGTTAACATAACAGTGTAGTTAGTTGGGAGGGGCGAACGAAGCAACGGCATGGCGGCAGACCTCGCCGGATTGACCGCACGCACCCATGTGTACGGAAGGAAACGCAGAGGCCAGGAAAAATACAAGATTCATACTAGAGAGCTCGGGATAGGAGCGACGGACCTCGATATAGTAAGTGTGGTCGCAGTTCCAGCTATGGAGATACAGACGAGAGTGTCTGTAGTGCTCTGCCTAAGTAGGTATGAAAAAGCAAAAAGGTTGATGATCAATGATGAAACACACCAACGAGGGGAATATATCGAGCCTTGCTTCAGTTCTTCTTCTACTCATGCGTGCTGGCACACTTCCTACCACCCAGCCGCCCCTCCTTTCCTCTTCAGCGTAGATAAGAGCGGGCGCTCTGGTGTGAGGTGGTGTCGTCCAAGCCGGCGATGCCAAAACGGATGGCGGAATGATCGAGATGGGCTCTTTACGGGTGCGTGGGTCGTGTCTCGTAGCTGGAATTATGCTTCGATTTCAATATTGCCGCGACTTGTATAAGTTTACCTACTTACTGTACTTACTCAGCTAGACACGTTGGTGGCTTCGAGCTTTGTCCTGCTTGGCAGTGGTTTCCCGGTGCCGGAATTTGGGAGGTTCCCTGATTTCAGCTGTGGAATATAATTACCTACCTACTCAAGAAAGTCATAACTATGACGACCAGAGCTGTGTCTCTGGTTCGTCAAGCTAGCTTGCATTTAGAGAGGTGACTGAGAGCTGTGGCGTTTGAGAAGTTATGGGGAGTTATGGGGAGTTATGGGGAGTTATGGGGAGTTATGGGGAGTTATGGGGGGTTATGGGGAGTTATGGGGAGTTATGGGGAGTTATGGGGAGTTATGGGGAGTTATGGGAGTTATAGGGGTGTTCTAAGAGTCCCTCCATCGTTGAGAGAGGGTTTACAAACGCAGTAAGTTCCATAATGCTGTGGCAATGATAAAGACCCGTATGAAACTCCTGCGTTATCTAAAAGTCCATCCATGTGTAAATTACCAGCCGAGTACGATCTTGCCCGCCCCCGAGGTCTGGTTAGTCTTTTTAAGGCTTTAAAGGCTCTATGTGGGGATCTGCCGACTGTAGGTCAAGTAGGCAGACACAAGATCATATCTCATTTGCGGTGGTACAGGTCAGTCTACTTCAGATTCCCTCCTGGGAGGTTGGTAAACAGCAGGCATCGTACACAAATTGTAAACATGTTGACTCGGACTGTAACGATTTCTTGGGATAATGGGTTCTATACTAAACATACTAAACGATGTTGTGAGGTTAAGACGCCATATGGATGGACATACGAAAGTCGAAAGCTAACTATCTCTAAGGCTTTATATACCTTAGCCTCGGAGTTTGACAACAGTACTTCTATGTTAGCGAGAGATAAGAGTAGCATCAGGTACAGCGATAGCTCTATAAATGTACCCAAACATAACCTCTCTTTCTTCTACTGTAGTCAATTAGAGTTTACTCTCTGTGCTTCGGTGTCAGCTACTTCTGCACGGTCATCTGAGCAGTCACAATTACAAATGTAGAGCCTAGCCTTCCCGGACACTCGAGATCTTGATGCTAGGAGCAATACGGATGACATCCATGTCCAGGCTCGGAACTCTGGAAGCTATTGCAAGCTTGAGGACCAGAGTCTCTCACATGCTTTGCACGGCTGGGGGTCAACTCGCTCGTCAACAACGGCAACAGCAACTACACGGCAATAGTTTCAAATATTGCCCATCATCCCAATTGCCTTGCTTTCCGTTCAACACTAGCTCATCAGCATAAGACATTTTCTACCTTGGCCATGCGCATGTACCCGACAACACACGAGACCATCACACATCCAAAAGCCTGGTCCCCTCGGAAAACACGAGGCACACTATAAGCACCGCTCGAACGAAAACTGATAGCTAGAGGGTTTCCCCCCAGCGTCATGCTCTATGATCTAATAAATAATTGCTTTTGCAGATAGGTAGCTACCTGCTTTGACCTACCTACGAGATAGGGCAGTTGGTAGCTTCTGCAGTTCATAGTTATACAGGTACACCCGGCCCAGGCAAAGCGAACCACGGCTTCTTCCCCTCATCCCTGGGCCATGGCTCAGTTGGACCGTCGGACGGCTGGCATCGTTTTCCCTCTTAGAAGCGAACCTCCCAAGGGGCACTGTGTTTTGCTAGTCCACCTCAGCCGCTACGTCTCTTCTCCAACTTGGTCCACCTTCGCCCTTCCTCCCTCGAGCCCTCCTTTTTTGTCTTTGTGCAGCTATCAGAAGCGACAAGACAGAAAGAACGAGGGAGCTGCTCCGCAAGTCACACCGCCTGTTGGCCTCCGCCACTGGTATGGAGATGAAACGCCCAGGGGTATCTCCGGTCAACCTTTCGTCCACGCATCCATCCTAGACGATGGTCTCGAGCTCGCGGGCGTAGCCCAGCGTGTTCTCGATGACCATGCGGCTGATCTCCTGCTGCTGCTCGTCCCCGTCGGCGGCGCTAGTGTCGTCGCCGGAGATGGTGGCGGCGGATGAGGGGAAGTAGATGTGGCCGTCGCGGACAAGCCAGCCGCGCTCGCGGGCAAAGTCGACGACGGCGCCCTCCGAGTCGAGGAACAGCAGCGACTTGGTGCTGCTGAGCGGCAGCGAAGGGTAGGCGCGCTCGCTCGACGAGGCGATCTCGGAGCGGATCTGCGAGGTCAAGATCTAGAGGGGTGGAGGGAATAAGGCTTAGCCGTGGTGTCACTTGTGAAAATGTGTAGGAGACAATAGTTCGACGTTGGGGCGTATTTCAACTGATGCCCGCAGCGCGTGTAGAGCTGACTCACCTCGGAGAAGACGCCGTACTCCTCGCTAGGCACCTCGCGGCTCTTCATGGCCTTCCAGACGCGGTCGTAGCTGCCCTCCATGAGCCAGCGCTCGAGGCGGACGGGGTAGCCGAGGTAGCGGTCGCGCTCGATGGCGTCGGGGGAGCCGCCGGACGCCTCGCGCGCGGCGAGCGACTCGAGCTCCGAGTGGAACTCGCCGTACCGGCCCTGCGTCAGGAGCAGCAGCAGGTACAGGCCCGTGATGCGATTGCGCTGTTCAGGGTCCACGGAGGAGGAAGAGGAGGACGAGGAGGCCTGCTCGTAGAAGGGCTGCAGCTGCGCGACGTAGCGCGTGAAGGCGTCGGGGTTCCGCGCCCGGATCGAGGCCAGCGCGCCGGCCTCGTACACCTCCCGCGCCAGCGTCAGGTGCTGCGGCGAGGCGCCGGCCGACGGCGTCGCGGCGCCCAGCTGCAGCAGCGACAGCTTCGCCTTGGACAGCAGCGACGAGGCCTCGGGGAAGGGCAGGTTCGGCGACGACCGCAGCTGCTGCAGCGTCTGCTGGAGCGATCTCTCGGCCATGGCTGTGGTAATGGTGGTGGTGGTGGTGGTGGTAGTGGTCGTGGCTTTTCCGCGGTCTGCTTCTGATTCAGGGTTCGATGCCAGAGCAGCAGCTCGTGGGAGTCGCTGGCTTTGGGATGGGGATGCTGCTGGCCCCGGTACGGTCTTCGCCGGGTCGGCAGGGTCGGCAGGATCGGCAGACTCTTCTTCTGGAGACGGCGACGACGATGGCGGGCTGTCTCTATGGCGGAGAAGCTGTGGAGGCCGGGCGTCGGTTTGTGTCGAGGCGGATGACGTTTGCGTGGGCGGTTCTGCTGGCTTCGGTGCTGAGCTCGGCCACGGTAAGCAGCAGCAGTTGCAGCAGGCTGAGAGGCTGACGAAGGGAATGGAGAACAGCTGGGAGACAGACCCACTTCCGGCCGGCCCGCGACCTTGGCGTCCGATCGGGTGGTCTGAGCTCCAGCTGCCGCCACAAGGAGCTGTGGCTGGTTCGCCTTCACCTTTTGCCATCTGTACCAACTCCGTACCTCTTGTTTCTGAGTTATTGGTAATCTTAGTACTCTACGGTTCTCGGACCCTTCCTGATCATGTCTATTAAGTTATTCGGGCCCTGCTCATGAGTAAAGCAACCTCAGCTAGGTAGGTATGTTATCCAAAGGAGCCTCTCCCTCTCAAGTGCATCACATGGAACCATCTCGGGCATCGAAGCGTGACGCGACATAGCCAACGAGCCAACCCGCCTCGAACCCGCGTGCCCGCCCAGTCCAGGAGGCCTTGGTCACGCATGCGAGATCCCAGATCTCCCCGCCGCACTACCTCTGACAGGACCTATCAGATTGCGCCGCCAAGGCAAGGATCACCACAGTTTGCCAAGTCATCGAGACAATGCAGATGCTGCATCACTGCATAGGAGGACTTGAAAGCGGACGTTACGGGCAGATACGATAGTAACTCGTAGGTATCGATACCTACCTACTTTAGGTATGTTGTTACGAGGTATGCGTTCCAACCGGGAACGGCAAATCGGAAATTACGTTGTGCTACAGGACGCGCTTCTGTTGCGCAATGCGACTGAAATAGAAACCCAGCCACTCGGCGAGGCTATGTCGATGGGATATCCCGGGCATGATATAACGAGTACCGAGATGAGGCTTTGCCGAGCCCTCGAGTTATTGATTTGTTTCCCTGGCCGAAACTATCTGCTGGGTCCTGGCGCTTATAACAGCTGCAAAGGATCATACAGCATTGCCTGCTCGGCCGAGCTGAGGCGGAAACTCCCAATCACCTACAAGTGTACGAACGTACGGATAAAACAAGTACCTTGAATAGGAGAAGAGGATGGCTGTGTCACTTTAGCTTCATCCTCCACAGCACAGTCTATACTAAACCGTTGGTAGGGTATAGTATGTCGTGGAGTGGTAACGTACAGCAGCGGTTGGCAATTGCGGAAGTGGGCGTCTGCGGTGCAATGTGGAATCCGTGTCATGTGGCTACTTACGAAAGGCTTACCTATGGGCTGTGGCTGCCTCCTGAGGTAACTCGTACTTACTTTTTCTATCCTGAAGAGGCGGAGGCTCGAGGTCATTCCGTGCCCCAACTCGTGGAGTCCTGCCTACCTGTAAAACCACTTACCGGTACGGATAGACCTCGACCGAGAGGAATAAGTTGTCGGCTTCCTGCCCCTCTACCTGTACCTCACCTCGCCTCACCTCCAACGAGCCAAATTATTTTCCACCACCAGCGCCACCTCGCTCTCTCATCTCCGACTTGAGTACAATTGCATAGCCGGCAGGATGACGACCCGTCTCGGGCCTAGCATCTGCACTGCAGAAGGTGAGCGAGTACTTTTCCATTCTTGCTGCTGATGACGTGAGGCCTCAGCGCTGGCGCGGCCGCTGCCGATCCGTCGGTTCTTCTCCCTCCCCGGCTGGTCTATCTGTCTATCTGGCTGGCTGGCTGTCTGTCTGTCTGCCTGTCTGTCTTCATCTCTGCCTCCGTCTCTATCTCTCTTGAGGAGTTGCGGAGCAAATAGGTCGTGCGGCCTTGAGACCATATGACAGTACGATGCGGGGGATTATAACGTCCATGACTCAAGTTCTCATTCCAGAAGTTGGGAACATCAGATGCGAGGAATGCTCCCGGCCTCGGACCCGCAGAGCACCGGGACGGACGGGACCGTTCAGCGTGTCAATAATGTCCGATCTAGAGAGCTGTGTACCTAGGTACCGCCTCCATCTGCGCCTCCTTGAGTCCTCAGCCTCTCGGCTCAGAGCTCGGTTCGGTCAGCTCCAGTTGAAAGCGGCCGTTTCTGGGACCGTTGTCATCAATTGCTCTCCTTCTCCACACGCAGCCATGATCAAGCCTGCTTCGCCCAGGTACTTCGCAGGTAGTGCTACCTACAGCACTACCTACAGTCCCCCGAGGCAGCACCCATTTCCCTCCAAAACCGGCATCCGAGCTGTTTCCCCTCCACACCAACCAAAGTTGCGACACCCTGGCACAGCAGTACTTGTACATACAGTCAACATAGATCTGTGCCTACTTCCTACCATGGGTATTCCATCCAGCCAGCAACTTTTATTCTCCGCGATCCCACTTGAAGCTGTTTCCTGTTGTTGCTTTTCTTGCCCCTCCCACTTATCCTCCCTCTCATTACTCTTGTTCTTTTCTTCCCCCTGAATCACTCTTGACAAGCTCATTCTTTGGCCGCACCCGGAAGAGAAAGGGCCGCTGAAACCGTGGGCGACATCGTCTACCCCACCATCGTCTCTTTCGGCTGGCTGCCCACCCCTGTCGCTCTACCCTGCATCTTCGGACACACGCGCGGACACACCCACAGGCACAGGCACAGCACAGGCACCCACCCACCTGCTACCCACACCCAGACGGCAAGTCGGTTACGACCAGCCGCAGAGGCCGCCGCCGAGACAGACAGGCAGACAGACCCAGACAGACAGAGACCGGACACGAAACGGTGAAAGAGACAGACACGACTCACACGAGCCCATACGGGAAGGAGAGGAGAGAGCCGGCCTGCCGCCCCCCGCGACCGTAATAAAGACGCTGTTGGCCATTGCCATTCTCGAATCGCCCGAGCCGGCCTGCTGGCCTCTGTCGACCAGTGGTTCTGCACGTGTGGGCTGACAGGTTTGATTTCGCAATTCTGCAGGTCCTCAGCGCCCCCAAAGCCACGATCCCCTCGACATGCCTAATTTTGGTGCTACCTTCTACCCCGGCGGCATGGACGACTACTACATGCCGCCAGAAGTTGTTGCGCCCGCGCCCCAGAGGTGTGTGCCCCTCTCAGCTCCCAGCCCCCTTTCACCGCATTTTTGGCCGCCGCCTTGCTGACGAAGCACCTGCTGGTTGCGTGTAGGGTCATGCCAGAGGTCCCCCAGAACATGCAGCAGGACCTCCAGCGCATGGAATTAGAGGCTACCGAGACCGACCCGCGGAACCCAAGTGCCGCCCAACACGCTCGTGACCCGTCGATGTCCAACGTCATGAGCAATCGTCCCGGTGGCTATGGCCGCCAGTACCAGCCTGGCAGTCGCCAGGACTCCCTCTACAGCGTCGCCTCCAACTTCAGCCCCTTCACCGAGACCCAGGACACCGACGCGCAGTTCCAGAAGAGCCTGCAGGACATGCGCGACGAGCCGTCCTTCTCCCCATTCCCCAAGGTGAAGGGCGAGCACGTCCCGCCTAGTGACGAGGAGAAGGAGACCGTACTCGCCAACAGCCGCCAGCATGTGCTCCATTCCAACGACCCCGACATGCAGATCTGCTGGGCTCGCGATGTCCTGTCCTTTGTCGAGATCGCCGCCGAGGCTGCCATTCGCGAGGCCGAGGCCGCCCAAGACCCGAATGACCGCCGGCCCCCCCCGCGGCCTGAGACACCCAAGATTGAGCATGAGTTGCGCGTCGATGCCATGAATATCGTGACTTATCTTGCCGACCAGGCCCACCCTGAGGCCCTCTTCATACGCAGCAAATGGATCGAATTTGGTAGGCTCGGCAAGCGGCAGGACAAGAAGGAGGCCTATCAAGGCTACATGAAAGCAGCGCAGTCGGGATGGGGCCGCGCCGACTATCGCATTGGCATGCTGTACGAGAACTCAAACGACATGGACAAGGCCATGAGGTATTACAACTCCGGACTGGCCACCAACGATTCGGCCGCCTCCTACCGCTTGGGAATGGTCAACCTCCTGGGCCAGCGCGGCCTGCCCAGAGACGTGGCCAGAGGGGTGGAGCTGATACACCAAGCTGCCGATACGGCCGACGAAGATGCGCCCCAGGGCGCCTTCGTCTACGGTATGCTGGTCGCCAGAGACCTGCCCGACGTTTCTGTTCCCGACGGCGCTGTGCCTGCCGACCCGGCCGAGGCCCGACAGTACATCGAAAAGGCCGCCTATCTCGGTTTTGCCAAGGCACAGCTGAAGATGGGTCAGGCATACGAGCTGTGCCAGCTTGGTTGTGAGTTCGACCCGGCGCTCTCGCTGCATTACTACGGTCTCGCCGCGCGACAGGGTCAGCCCGAAGCGTGCTTGGGTGTCAGTCGTTGGTTTCTCTTTGGCTACGAGGGCGTGTTCTCCAAGAACGAGCAGCTGGCTTTCAAATACGCGCAGCTCGCGGCGAAAACGAGGCTGGCTACGGGCGAGTTTGCCATGGGCTACTACTACGAAATCGGTATTTCGGTTGAGAAAGACGTACGAGAAGCGCGAAAATGGTACGAGCTCGCCGCAGAGCACGGCAACAAAGATGCTGTGGGGCGACTCGATGGCCTGTCTCAAGCCAAGACCCTCTCCAAGAAGGATCACGAGACGTCAACTTTGACGAGAATTAAATCGAAACATGGCTCGCAGCGGGGTCAGAGGCCGGAACGATTCAAGCAACCAAACAGCTCGATGCCTACCGTGTCGGAGGGACAGTCACCTAGGGCATCTCCTCTTCCATCTCCCCGAGCCGAGACGTTTGGCCAGACCAGCATGCCCGACCCTTCGCACAGCATGGCCAAAAACGGCAGGGCACCACCCTTCACGGTCAACCTAGCGGAGCGACCCAAATCGTCTGCTCCTTACCCCGACGATGACCGGCCAGCGCCTCTCAACGTCTCTAGGCCAGCATCTGCAGCACCTTATCCAGAAGACGACGTGGCTGGCGTCAAATCCCAGCGCACCCCGCCATACAATGCGAACATTCGGCCATCTGGAGACCGCGGTGGCGCTTATGGTGCTCGCTCGCAATCTCCGGGACAGATGCCCACCGGTGGGCTGCGGCCTTCGCAATCCGCTGGCCAACTTCCTGTTCCATCTAGCGGCATGGATCCGAACCGAGGTCGCCCCGTGTCCGCTGGCTGGCAGCGGCAGTCCCCAGGGGGGTACAGGCAGCCGAGCCCGGGTCCCCGCCCTGGCACAGCTCAGCCTTACGATCAACGCAAGCCACAGGCTGGATACGATCCGCGGCTCGGAGGTGGGCCGCCCGCCAACAGCCCGCAATACAATCGTCGCCCCCCAGGTGCTGGCAGAGGCACTCCGCCCGGTTCAGACTACGCTCAGAGAAACTCGTCACTGCCGGCAGCCCACCAAGCCGGCCCACGGGCCTCAACGGCCGCCCCCTACGACTCCTACGGCAGCCGCGTGTCGTCAACACCGGAAGGACGTGGCGGTCGTGCGTCGGCGGCACCGGGAGGGTCAGGCTCTCCCGCTATGAGCGGCGGGCTCGGCCCGCGGACGGGCTCAATACCCCCCGCAGGCATGCCACATGGCGGGCCAAGTCCGAGGACAGGGACGCCCTCGTCGGGTGGGCCACGGACAGGGACTCCCTCGTCGGGTCCCGGCGGACGAGCAGGCGTGACACTCTCGGACCGTCCGATGCCGCCCCAGCTGGATATGCAGGGCCGGGCCAGCGCACCTCTGCCCGTGGCCCAGGGCCGGGCCGGCATGGGCAGCCCGGCGCCCAGCGTGGCGTCGAACGCGACCGCGCCAGCGGGGCCGGTCAAGCAGTCGTCGAAGCAGGGCCCGTCGACGTTCGAACAGATGGGTATCCCGCAAGCGAAGAAGGACGACGACTGCGTGAGTTTCCTCTCCTGTTCTCTACTTTTTCCCCCATCTTCCTCTTCTTGCAGAAGACTTGCATGGAGGACCCATTAATCCAGTAACTAACGCGCTATTACAGGTGGTCATGTGAACGGGCCCACGGCGATCCGGATCCGTAAATCAACTTGCATATCAGGGGGCACTGCGTGGGGAAATTTTCGTTTGAAGTGATACCAGGTGCTATGTAGGAGGAATGGACCGAGAAGAGCTCGTTGAATATATGAATGAATGGGAGGACGTGGGAAGGAAGGAAGGCTGGGTTAGATATACATACGATACGTCCTTGGCTTGAGGAGGAGGGCGGGCCTCCGGACCGATGAGAGAAGATGGGGCCGGCCAAGCCGGATAGATGGATGGATGGCATCTGAGTGGGGGGTTGCAGATGGATGGTGCTATGTATGGTATATGGTATGGTATATGATATAGCATACGCGGGTCCAAAAGCCTGTTCCCAGCCGGCTTGACTTGGCTTGTCAGTCAGCAGAGCTCTATCTCTGCCTCGCTCACCGAGACTCCCCGAGACTTCCCAAGAATACCTGGAGGGCTGCTGCCGAGTTCAAGTATCGCACGGCACGGTACAGTTCGCTTGGAGTGACTTACATGTCAGCGGCCGGGGCACATGGCCGCAGCAGCGACTGGATTGGACTGGATTGGACGGACTGACTACCTGCCGGAGTTTGGAGCCGGGTCGGGTTATTGTCTGCACCTGTAGAAGACCTAAATATAAGCTCCAACCTGGGGGCTCTGGTTGATACAGAGAGGCCGGCGAACCATCACGTACCTCTGTCTAGGTTTCTAATGGATTTTATTGTCCTGCCGTGTTGCGTTATGGGTGTTTTGTTGCGATGAGCATTTGCTCGAGGTTAGGTAGTGTATAGTAAAGTAAGTGAGTTACCGGGTTGTGTGCTGAAGGTTATCTTCTTGAGTGAGTTGGGTAAGTAAGACATATATGCTGTGAAGAAGCACTGGTCAACATGTGAGAAGATGAATAGATCAAGCGGATTCATTTACTATTAGCTAGGTTGATGGATGGATAGGTAGATATGTATGTCATACGCGTCGATCTCGCGGTTAACTGGTACCTGTCGTCGGGTGCTAACGGACATGAGTGAGCAGAGGACGTTTAGTCAAGTCTTGAGGGTTGATGAAGTATGTCTCTAGAGACACCATGGCATCAACTACCTGACTTAGGCTCTTTGCCCTCGGCGGTGTTGCTGATGTTTTACTTACAGCACTGTCCCGACTTAATGACTGCTGGCATCACTTGTGTAGTTTGAGTCCGCGGCTTGTATACCCGGACCTCGTCGCTCTTAGCACCCATGCCTACAAATCATTAGAACTGTCTGTTCCTCCTAGGGAAACTCTCAGAGAGAGCCAAAGTTTTCTAAGGGAATTCGGAAGTATTTACGTCCTGATTGCTGAGTTACGGTTAATCAACGTAGGTGGCAGTAATTTACAAAGTCAGTGTTAACCTACCTTACCTATCCAACCTCCCGACCTCCGCACACGCCTCCCAGAACCTCCTCAGCTCCACCTCGAGCTCCGCGAGCGCCCGCTCCTGCTCCCCGCGACCCGCGACCGCGGCGCCGACCTCGTCCACCCCGCGCCGCAGCGCGCTTTCGACGCGGCGGTGCGCCGCCTCCGCACGCGCCACCTGTGACCGGAGCAGTGGTAGTGAGGCTGCGGCGGCAGCGGCCTGGTCCTGGCCCCGATGATGCTGGTGGTGGTGGTGTTGTCCGTCGTGCCGGCCGGAGGAGGAGATGCAGCTGCTGTGCAGGCTGGCGGCGAGTGAGTCGGCTCCTGGCTTCGAGTGTCAGTAAGATACGGGGAAAGTACCTGGGTGGGAGGTAGGAAGTAGGTATCTCTCAAAGTGGAGAGTGAACTTTTGGGGTTCAATCTTTTTATTCTTTTCCACGGCATCGGGTTGTGTCAATTAGCCTTTCGAGAGGCGATGTACTCAAAAAGGGGCATAAGATTTCCCACTGAAAAAAGGGGAAGAAGGGGTCGAGAAAGCTGGACGTGGGGATAGCGAGCGAGAGAAGCCCGCCCCCTTGAGGGTATCGAAATGCCTCGGAATCATAAGTAATGATGAGAAGCACGAGAGGAAGAAGAAGACGAGGAGAGAAGAGAAGAGAACGAAAAGCCAGGCCACGTACGGTCCAGAACGCAGTGCAGCCCCCGGTACACCTGCAGCCGCAGCCGGCCGGCCAGGTCGCGCAGCGGCCGGTTATCGTCCCACGACGACGACTGCCCGGCGAGGACCCGGCGGCGGATCTGCCCTAGCAGGTCCTCGCACTGCTGCCTGTGCGTCGCCTCCATGTCGCCGATCCCTTTTTCTTGGGCCGTCCTTTTACCTCTCTTCTCCCTTGCTTGGCCTTGGTTTTCTCTCTCCTGATGAGTTGAGGTGCTGTGTGGTTTTGGTGGGGAAGGAAAGAGAAGGAGAGAGATAGAGAGACGGAGGAGGAGAGAGGAGCAATACTGTCAACCGCTTAGAAAAGTGGCTGGGTGGGTGCGTAAGTAGATGGGTAAATAGGTAGGCAGTTATCTGGTCCTCTGGGCCTCTTCCCCTGGGCGGTTGCTGTGTTTTCGGCACAGAGGCGAGCACGCTGGGGATAAGGGCCTGGGATAAGTCAGGTACTGAAACCGTGGGGTGGTACTTGGTCGGGTAGATGGATGGAAGTAGTCCGGCTTTGTTGCTTTGTTGCTTTGTGGCTAGGGGGGTAACTTCAATACATGTGCCATCGAGAGAGAGGAGAGTACCAGTTGAGAAGTGCAGTTGGCAAATGGTAGTTTATATAAAATAATGATCCATGGAGATGACACGATGTATGCAATGTTGAAAGTGTCATGAGGTCTTCGTCAATTGCATCCTAGTGTTATGTGGATGGTCTAATGAATACCTCAATCATTTGCTAGCCGGTCGACTCCTTCAGTCAATTTGTGATTCATTGTTTGAGAGGTACAGTGTTATTCATACAACACCCTAAGTATTAGGTATCCTCTACTGTGCTGTTCGTTTACAATGAACAAAGCACCATGGCTCTTCCAGGATAATATTCTCTCCCCATGCCATTCTAGCCAATTAATAACAATCGCACTAGCTGAAGAAAGTTGACTGTCTTCAGATTTCTCTAAGCAACCCGGCCATGTGAAGCACAGACATAGTATGGAGGAGAGAGGAAAGGGGTAAGAGACAGTAACAGAACACAGGGAACGTAATTAGACGGACGAAATAACCACGACAACACTAGAAATCGAGATGAACTAGGAAAGAAGACATCGAGTTTCTTTTCTAGCATTGATAAGAAGCTATAGCGGATCATGAACACCATATACAGCGAGCTCCGTCCTGTTGAACACCTTCACCTTTACGCTGCGCCAGCTAGCTCTATGTAGAAAGCAAGTCTTGGACCTGTTCCGCCCTCCTGTCTCCGTCAACGCCCGCCAAGTGCAAACGCCGCCGTCGTTAATGCGCCATCGTCAGATATCCCCTCTCTCTCGTTCTATGCCTGCCTGGGTTGACCTCGGCAGTCTAGCTAGGTACCGGTAGCCCCCATCGTGCCCGGCCCTTCTATATAAGCAAAAGAAGCACGGCCAGCAGAGTCTATTCCCCTCTTCTCCACGGCACCAGCAGCAGCAGAAGAAGCAGCTCCGCTCAGCTCAGTGTGATATGTACTGGAACACGGCCGAGACCTCGCTCTCGGCGCACTCCTGGCGCAGCAGCAGGTCCTGGATGGGGGCGAGCGCCTCGTTGGTGAAGTGGTTCCACGTGCTCGTGTCGCCGTACAGCATGGCGGGGGCCTTGAGGAACTGGCGGCCCGTGTCGGCCTTGCAGCGGCGGCACTTGAACGTGTCGTGCGTGTCGGAGCGCGTGTCGCCGCGGTACTGGAAGAGCTCGCGCAGGCTGTCGAGCGAGAAGTGGCGCTCGACGTCCTCGGCCGCGTCCACGACGGCCGACGACAGCGACTGCTTGTGCGACTGCCGCTGGAAGATCTTCTCCTCGATCGTGCCCGTGGCGATGAAGCGGTACACGAAGCAGTCCTTCTTCTGCCCGTCGCGCCACACGCGCGCCAGCGCCTGCTGGTCCGCCGCCGGGTTCCAGTCCGGGTCGAAGAGCACCAGCCGGTTCGCCCCGATCAGGTTGAGCCCGCAGCCGCCCGCCTTGCTCGACAGCAGGAAGACGAACTCGCTGCCGTCCGGGTCGTTGAACTTGTCCACCAGCTTCTGCCGCTTGTTGACGTTCATCGTCCCGTCGAGCCGGAAGCTGCCGTAGCCGCGGCTGCGGCAGAGCTTCTCGAAAAGGTCCAGCGTCTGCGTGTAGTTGCTGATGAGCACGATCTTGTCGTTCGTGTCCTGCCGGATGCGTGCCAGCATGCGGTCGAGCACCTGCATCTTCCCGGAGTACCACGGCTTGATGTCCCGATCGCGACCGCGAGCATCCTTTGGCACGTAGTCTTCGGGCCAGAACTGCTCACTGCCCGGCAGGTCTTCGGAGAGGTTGAGAAGATCTGGGTGGTTGCACAGTTTCTTGAGCATGCCGATGGCCTTCAGCGGCTGGCTGCCCTTGCCAC
This sequence comes from Xylariaceae sp. FL0804, assembly GCA_022539325.1. Lineage (NCBI taxonomy): Eukaryota > Fungi > Ascomycota > Sordariomycetes > Xylariales > Xylariaceae > Xylariaceae sp. FL0804. The sequence goes on along the minus strand of JAJKLG010000007.1, from coordinate 1,010,103 downwards.
GCAGAAGCGCTTGGATATCGGGGCTCTTGATGAAATAATTGTAGAGGTCCAGCTGAAAGCTGGCAAGGTTGCAGAATACGACATGCTCGTACTTGACAGGAAGATACTTGGAGAGAATGTCGTTGGTGCGGCGAATGATGAACTTGTTCACCGTTTGCAAGAGCTCGCCAAGGCGCTCGTCGCCCTTTGTGCGCTGATCACCCGTGGCGTCGGCATCTCGACCCCGAAGGATAGGTATCTCGAAGCGCTTCCGGAATTCGAGCCGAGTGCCAAGCAACCCAGGATTGGCAAAGCTGAGCAGGGAGAAGTACTCGGAGAGATCGTTCTGAATGGGCGTGCCTGAAAGAATCACTCGCCTGGTGACTTTCAAGCTAGTCAAGGCGGTAAATGTCTGACTGTCTCCATTCTTCAGTCGATGGCCCTCATCACACAGCATCAGGCCGATCTGAGTGTTCTTAAGCTCCTCGACATTCAGCCGCAGTGTCTCGTATGAAACAATAATGACAGGGCGCGTGACAGCACGACCCGAAGAAATGGCCCACTGGCGCAGCTGGCGAGTCAACTCTTCTTTCGATGCTTTACCGTCAATGGCAAATGGTGTGATGGCGTCGGCCCCAAGCCACTTGGTGAGCTCGTTCGCCCAGTTCCGCACCAGACTGGATGGGCAGACAACTACAGCCTTTTGAATGCTGCTTTTGCCGGCGTCGGGCGACTGCTTCAGCAGTGTCCAAAGCAGTGTTATACACTGCAGCGTCTTCCCCAGACCCATCTCATCGGCCATGATGCAGCCATTGGCAGCTTCGTCAATCAGGCCTGTCACGCATCTGTACATGAATTTAACACCCTCGACCTGATGTGGCCGTAGTACCTTGGCTAGCCTCGGGTCGATGACGACTGGGACCCTGGGATGTTCGCCCTCGACCTGTTTCTTGATCCCCAATATTTCCGACAAGCTCTTGTGGACTAGAGGAGCGTCGATCTTGGGCTCGGCCTCGTCTGACTTGCTTTCCTCGGGCTTCGGAGTCCCTTTCGGCTTGTCATCAACGGTGGGGTCATATAGTACGATGGCGAACTCCCCGACCGGATCATGCAGGGCTTTCGCAACAAAGGCAGCGCCGCGGCGCATGCCCAGGGTGGGCGGAGGGCGATTCGGGTTGTAGTCACCGACGCTCTTGTTGATCAAGGGTACGGCGAAAGCTCTCCTGAAGACTTTGTCCTTGTCCTTGGCCTGGAAGACGGGAAACCTATTGACATCCCGGCTGGCGAGGGCCAGTCGGTCATCATTGGTGTAGGGCTTGTCGGCCGAGTCATCGCCGTCAGCGCCCTTGTAGTCGATCTTGCGTCGCTTTCTCGTGGGCCGGTCGGTGGCGGGCGTCCTGGTGGCCGAACCGGGGCACTTGAACGGCTTGAACAGCTGGTCCTTGGACTTTTGGGAGACGAGGCGCTTGCCTGGGGTGGTGTTTGGCTGGGGCTTCGTCAACGGAGTTGCGGGTGCTGCGGTCGCCCTACATGCTGTTAGTACGCTGAGCTTGAAGGTCGGGTGGAGGGCGGATCAGTCAATCGTACATGATGTGCAGTGCCCTGAGTGCCCTCACTAATATGTGAGCAGTACCGAAAGTGGCTGGATGAGAGTGAGAAGGGAATCAATTGTATTCGCCACCTGCAGGCGGATATGTCCACAGTAAATCGACTTAGTAAGTCAGTGTTGACTACTGCAGGCGCGACGCGTCTAGATCGCAGCTGCTTTGGCGGGGTCCAGACACCAAGTCACATGACCTCTTCCTACTGGAACCTACTAGGTACAGACAGAACACAGGGCAGTGGCCAAATGGATGCAAGCTCCAAAAGCTCCAAAATCTCAGTCACCAAAAAAGAAAAAAAAGACATGCGGCCGTCTCGAATTACGATTAGTATTCTGGAAACACCCGTCGTCTCTCACTCAGTACTTCTCAGCCATCACCCAGTGCTCAACAACGACAGGATTCACATGAGTACATCGGTACTGGCAGAAGGGAGGCGGAAATCAACACTTTTCACAGCCCACCAGGGAGAGTCCGTCGACGAGGTCATTCATTCAGAGAGTACGTATACCCAAGTAAAGTATGTATAGGAAGGTAATGATGTGACTGGAGCAACGCATGCTTTAGGTAATCCAATTCCCATGATCTAGACCCCCAGCACCTTCAGCAGCTTGGGGAAATTCGGGGATCCCCAACCCGTCACGGCGTCCCTGTACACGACCCAGTCAGCATACGATACCTTCACGTAGAGGTATTTCTCATCGAGAGCAGGGGCTCGCTACGAGCGGGGGACGGCCAAACTTACCAGCCCTTCTTCGCCGGGAATCCGCTGGTGCCGCAGCCGGCGGCGCTGCCGCTGGTGATGTCGTTCAGGGCCTTGTAGCCGGTCTTGTAGAGCCACGGGTTGAGCCAGCCGAGCGACGGCTTGCCGGCCGCGAGCAGCGCGTCGTTGACCAGCGAGTAGACGCCGCTGCTGAGCGGCGTGGACGCCGAGGTGCCGCTCACGGTGCCCTCGGAGCCGTTCCACTGTTTGCTGTCAGTAAAGGCGCTCACTGACACTGACTCCAGATATATTGAAACGGAGTATATATTGGCAGCACGCCGTCGACTTTGAAGAACCAGCAAAAGAAAGCTCGCACGTACGAAAAAGGCAAAGTTCAGCCCCTGGGCCGAGATGTCGGGGTATCCGCGACCAGCCTTGTTGTACATGCCGCTGAACTGGCTACCGAGGCTTGCGACGTAGGAGGAGACGACATCCTTCTGAAACGCGGGGGCCGGGAAGTAGGAGCTGAAGCCGCCGCCCGACGTGTAGGCCGAGCTGCCGCCAAAGTCCGCGTACACCGCCACCTCGGGGTCGAAGTTCATCAGCGCTCCCACGGCAGTGACGTAGGGGCACGAGGGTGGGAACTCTGGCAGGAAGGTGGTCTTGTTCAGCCCGTCATTGGTCACGCAGAGACTGGGCTCCGGACCAACGCCGCTGTCGCCTGTTATCGTGGCTTGAGTGTCAGTTGCGGCCCTACGGAGAGAGGTTGGTTGCAGAGAACGAGGTGGACAGCTTGTAATCACCGCCGTGGGGCCCTGGCTGCAAGTCTCATAGAGTACTGACCAGAAGCAAAGAAAAGCGTGGTGCCGCGAGCACCGACTTGGGCGAACTGCTGGCAGACACGGGTGGCGTACGATTTGGGGACCGTCTGCTCGTCGTCGGCGTAAGAGGTTGAAATGATCTGCGGGATTGAGACTTGTCCCAGAAGCCAGTTCACCCAGACGAGGTAGGGCTCGTTGGTGTTCGAGGTCTCATCCGCCGAGGGGATGAAAGGCGGTCTGTGCCGCGTTTCTTGAGTCAGCAGATGCCCCCTACATGGCTCCGTGGCAGGAACACCGGCACAATGACAGCGCTTAGACAAGGTTTCCGAGCCTTGGACCTGAACGTGTGCTGGCCCCGAGGCTACAGCATGGGCAACACACGAAACTGCGGGAAACTCACTCAGTTCCTGTCGAGTAGCTGACGACTGGGGTCTTCCAGCTGACACCGGCAATGGCCTGGAAATCCAAGTTTGCCTCGACCGAGGTCTCGCTCAAGAGATCGGACGCGGTCAGGTTCTCGTCGCCAGGGCCGCCGTCGAGCGTGATCTGCGGGAAGTATTTGGCAGTGTCAACGGCTTCGGGTCTGTACTTCTCGAGGAAGAGGAGCCCGTCCGAGCGGATCGGGTGCTCGCCGAGGAAGTTGTTGAAGGCGACGGCGTTCTTGTCGCTCGCTTTCGTCTTGTACCCCTTCGTCTGATACAGAGTCTCGAAGCACTCGGGCGTCACGGATTCCTTGTTGCAGACCTTGTTCAGCGTCGAGTTGCTGACGCTGCTCGACGCGTAGTTGAGGGGCTGGGAGATGTGGTGGAACTTCTGCTGGCGGGCGCGGAAGAACGAGTTGGTCGGCTGGATGGTGTCGATGTGCTTGTGCAGATGGGCCGGCAGCGACCAGGAAGGGGCACGCGCAACACTGCCGCCGTCTGCGTGCTCATAGACGTGGTACTCGGTGTCGAGCAGGCGCTCGACGTCGCCGATCGGCATGGAGACGGTGATCCAGTCCTTGGCTGAGTTGTAGGCCTTGACGGCGACGCCGTTGTCGCGCAGCCATTCCTCGACCAGACCCAGGGACTGGTCGCTGGGGGTCACGAGCTCCTTGACCGCGTCCGCAGACAAGTGCTGTCCGTAGCGGGCGTGGTCCGGGTCCGAGACTACAGCAGGTCAGCCACGGCTCTCGGTCAGGGCAGGTCACATGGACAATGCAAATAAGAAGGCCGGCTGGCGGCTCCAGCCGACCTTCTCGTTGGAGTCGAGATGGAGAGGCTCCTCTCCACCAGGCCGGATGTGGTAGGTAGGCATACCTTCGTACAGGTGCCTCTCCAGCTCGGCAAAGTTGCCCTGCTTGACGCCGATCTGGAGGTCGAGGACATGGTCGGCGGGAGCGCGCTCGCCTCTCTTCCAATTACGCGGAACGGGGTGTCGCTCCTTGAGCTGGTACGGAGTGCGCGGCCGGACCAGGGGGGTCGCAAGGGCGGCTTGCGCGGCGACGACCGCCGAGAAGATGACCGAGAAGCCGACCATGTTGGCAACCCGAGTTCTGGAAGCCGGATCTGAGCTAGGACGATAACAACAACGAAAGGCGTGTCAAAGGTCAGAGAGGAAAGAGGAGATCGGGCACGGCATGAGCACGCCCATGGCGACGGTATTTGTACCTGGCGAGATAACGGCGATCGTCCGCCGTGCCTGCTTGCCTCGTCCTGCTTCCCGTGCTTCCTATGCCGCTTCCTGGCCCATGCAGACGTCCCCGCACGATCGTGCAGGCTTGGCCATCCAACTGATTGGCGGAGCCCCTGGATTGGAAGCTGGGAATGCTTCCGTGAGCGCCGCGCACACGCACGACATGTTGGACTACGATTTTCGTGCCTTTCGCGTGCTGCGGCGCAGAAGAAGCCGTAGCGGATCTGGCGACACTACGACCTCCGGGCCTACCTCACTCTGAGGCCCTGAGCAGATGCTTCTACGTCTAATCGTACAATGCCCAATTCAGCAGGGACGATGTGGGAAGAAGGAGACCGGGACCGATCCCATCTCAGAGGATCATTAAGCCGTGCTCCTCGGGCCGTGCCTAGCAGGATGTACGCGCTGCCTCCCTCTTCTGGCTAGCCTTATCTGCCTTCACGGAGATTAGGTTGAGGTACCGTACCTGCCAAGACGTCCAGTCAAGGCAGTCTGTCCAATGACCTGGTGTGAACAACGTTACCACCCTGAGTTGGTCTTTGGCATATCGAAGGAGGCTGGCCCAGTTGAAACCCCTGGATGCCTCTAGGTAATGAGGCGAACACACTACATATGGCATGATCTTGATGACAAGCACATCACAGATTATGGGTGTACTAGGCATGTTATAAGGTGAATTTGCTGCAACGAGAGGCAAGATGGCAGCGAAGTACAGCAACTCCACTCGTGGCGGCAGTGCGGAAGTGTCCGATAACCGCTACCCCGCCTTCATCCTCATCCCACTCTCTCTGCCCCTCATGAGAGCCGGTACAGGCACACTCGGCACAGCACTTCTGTGTTGCCAGGCCCGACGTTACACGAATCCTCCAAATCTCACACACCACCTGCGGGACGCCATATTCCACATGTCACCGGACTCCAGGCCAGCGGTCAAGAAGGGGCTACTATTAGGAGGGCGGTACCGGTACCGGTACCGGTAGTCGTCTCGCTCGTCGCAAGGCGTCCGGTCCCGGGTCCGGCCCCGGGCCATGTCCGCCGACTTCTGGGCCGGCTACCTCAGCGGCGCCGTGGGCATCCTGATCGGCAACCCGCTCGACGTCGTCAAGGTCCGTCTGCAGGCATCGTCGTCATTATCATCATCATCATCAGCGCTGTCATCAGCCCGGAGTACCGGTATAAGCAGCACGCCCCTCATCGCAGCAGCTGCCGCCGCCCCGACCACGACCACCTTACGGCCCTCCGTCCTCCTGCTCGCCGGCACCGCGGCCCCCGTGCTCGGCTACGGCGCGCTCAACGCCCTGCTGTTCGTCTCGTACAACCGCACTGCGGCGCTCTTGACCCCCGCCCATCCCGGCCCCGGCCCCGGCTCCGACAGCAGCCTCCCCAGTACTAGTCTCGGTCTCGCGGGCACCTGGCTCGCGGGCGCGGTCGGCGGCCTCGCCGCCTGGGCCGTCAGCGCGCCCACCGAGCTCGTCAAGTGCCGCGCGCAGCTGCTCGCCGCCAGCAGCACCGGCGGCGGTAGCGGTAGCGGTAGCGGTCGCGCGAGCTCGAGCTGGCACATCGCGCGCGCCGTGCTGCGCGCCGAGGGCGTCCGCGGCCTGTACGTGGGCGGCGGCGTGACGGCGCTGCGCGACGCCGTCGGCTTCGGCTTCTACTTCTGGGCGTACGAGCTGGGCACGCGGTGGTGGTCGGCGGCGCGGTGGCGACAGCGGTGGCAGGAGGGGAAGGAAGAGCCGCCGGGCGCGGGCGACGGTGCCGCGCGCGCGCTGCTCTGCGGCGGCGTCGCCGGCGTCGTCTCGTGGGCCAGCGTCTTCCCGCTCGACGTGGTCAAGACGCGCGTGCAGGCGCAGGGACTTCTGCCGCTGCAGCTGCCGCTGCCGCTGCCGCTATCGCGCCGCCCCGACGTAAGCGGGGACGGGCGCTGGGACAGGCGGCGGCGCGTCGGCGCCGTGGCCGTGGCCCGCAAGGCGTACAGGGAGCAAGGCGCGCGCGTGTTCGTCCGCGGGCTCGGCGTGTGCAGCGCGCGGGCCTTCGTCGTCAACGCGGCGCAGTGGGCCGTGTACGAGCGGGTGATGCGCGAGCTGGGGGGGCAGGCCGGACAGGACGGAGATCACGAGAAGATGATATAATCATGGCGAAACTTGACTTGCGTTATCAGAACTCGATCAGAAACGCGGCAAGATGATATTACTTGCTGTAAATTCATCAAATACAATTGCTGGCTGGCGAGTAAAGTCAGAATACCTGATGAATCGACCTCAATGCGAGCAAAGGCCGCTGTCCCGGCCTACTTCATCTCTGCGATGAGCTTCGGCGCCGGCTTCCTACCCATTAACTATCCCGAAATAGCCATTTCATCGGCAGACCCCAGTACCTTAGGTAGGTAGCAAGGCACAAGGCCTCGGGGCCGAACCTGCCGAGTCAAAATAAACGCTACCGTCGGCCCGCCCCCACCACGCCTCAGCCTCAGAGGCTCTCCCGCATCTGACGGATTCTGGCGTGAAACCCGCCCCAGTACCCGTCCTTCCCAGCAGCTGGCGGGCCATTTCCACTTTGCCCCCTCAGCTCCCGGATCGTGTCCTGCGCGGCCTGTAGAAAGAGATCATAACATTAGCGATCGGTGCTGAGAATAAATGATCCGACTCGCGCCGAACTCGGGCACATGAAAAGAAGAAGAAAAGACTAGAAGGCGGCGATAAGGATGGCTGAGGAAAACAGTTGAGGATTCCAGAAACGGGAACATAATAGCAACGAAGACACCATGGAGAAGCAGGAGAACAAGGGGATCGGGTTGGTATCTTACCAGCAGCTGAGACTGCACCCCCTCCAGCTTGGCGCAGTACTCCTTCAACTTGGTGAGCTCCTGGTCGCGCTGCTGGACCTTCTCACCCCACTCTCCAGACTCGCCTTCCAGACACGCGAGTCGGTGCTTGAGGGCCTCGTTCTCCGCCTCTAGGGTGCTCAGCGCCTGCTTGTCCGGGTTACCGCTACTTCTTGGCCTCTCTTGGCCTGTGGTGGATGTAGTGGACGCGGCGGTGGACTCGGGGGCTTCGGGTATTTGCCGAGCAGCCGGGGAGTTTCTCGACGCGACGACGGCATCACCGCACCTTTGCGGGGTGGCTGGCTCTTTCTTAATCACCCCGGCCTCCCCCTCGGCATCTTCCTCGACGTTCTTCTCGCCGGCCGCCGCCTCCCTGTCCGCAACGGACTCAGAGCGCGGCTGCGGCTGCGAGGCGAGCTCCAGCGCCCGCTGCTGCTGCCGCAGGCGGGCGATCTCGCCGTCCCGGCCCGCGAGGTCCCGCCGGCTCGCGGCGCGCACGCGCTCGACCTCGCGCTCGTCCGACTCGCGCAGCGTCTCCGACAGCAGCAGGTCGACGCGCGCCTGCTCGAGCCGGCCCTCGAGCTGCGCGGCCCGCCGCGCCGCCTCCGCGAGCTGGTGCTGCGCCCACGCGAGCTCCGCCTCGGCGCCGAGGCGGTCGGCCTCGGACTGCTGGGCGGCGAGCTTCGCCTTCGCCACCACCAACGCCGCCGTGGCGTTGTTGTTGTTGTCGTCGTCGTCGTGATCGTCGTCGTGATCGTGATCGTCGTCTCGCTCACGGCCCTGGTCCGCATGGTGATGGTGGTGCTGGTGCTGGTGCTGGTGGGACGACGCGCACGACGACGCTCTGCGGAGCGACGCGTTGGCCTCCTCGAGGCCTTCCTGTTGTCGGCGCGAGGCTTCCAGCTCGGCGGCCTGCCAGTGCAGCCGGGAGTTGAGGCTGTTGACCACGCGCTGGAGGTCAGCTTTGGACCTGTTCGCTTGGCGCAGCTCGCATATAGTGGCTAGCTGGGGGGCGTTGTTGGAGCGAGCTAGTTTTTGGGCCTTTATACTAAGTTCCTCCTGTTGCTTGTGAGAGGCGCTTAGTTCGCGATCTTTCTGGTCAAGCTGCGTCCGGAGTATACTAAGTTCCTCCTGTTGCTTGTGAGAGGCGCGTAGTTCGCGATCTTTCTGGTCAAGCTGTGTCCGGAGTCTTGAGATATCCTCCTGTTGCTTGTGAGAGGCGCTCAGTTCGCGATCTTTCTGGTCAAGCTGTGTCCGGAGTCTTGTGATATAACTCGTAATCAACCCCTCTGCGTCGCGTAGCATCGGTTTCTGGACATCTCGTGCATGTTTTTGGTGCTGGCACGAGGTTCCGAAATCATCTTCAGCTCCGTCGAGTTGCAGCTTGAGCTGCTCCAGCTTCTTTGGCTCTAGTCGTGCTGGCTCAGGCTTGGTCTGAAAAGTGAAATCGGGTACATTGCCCACTTTGTTCTGTATCTTCGGAGCTAGGGTTCGCTGGGTAGATTTCAGATCACGTCTTTGAACCTGTGTTAAATCATGCTTCTTAGATAAGTGAGGAGCGTTAGTATTGAGACGTGAGCCGGGTCGAAGATAAGGAAGGTGCTTCTTTGCCGCCGGTTGCTTTGAAGATGACCGTTCGGGCGTAAGCTTGCGTTTCTTGGAAGTGTGCTTCGTAAATTCATCATCGTCATCAACTGTCAGGTCGATGATGGTTCTTGTACGGGGTTCCTCCTTTGCGTGAGCCGCGGATGTGCCCATCGTCTGCTGCTGTGGCGATGAAGTAACATCAGGCTATAACTATTAGCTTGAGCTCTGAAGTGAAGGCAATGGTAGTAGAGCTTACGTCTGACTTGATTTGCCTGGAGGCATGAACAGAAGCAGATTTGGGTGCCATCCCGACACGTAAATGATGTAAGTCTGCCTTCCTCCAAGGTATTGCAGCTCAGAAGCGAAGGGTTTAGGATTCCCACTTTCCGTAAGATCTAAGGTAGATGACCAAGTAGTAGTAAGTTTGTCAGCAATAGACTCCGGGCCAGATCAAGATTTGGGAGGGAGGTAGGTACATAATCGAGTAGGGACTGGACAAAAGAGGTTACTGGTAAAAAGTAGGGACGTCACGTGCCGGAATACACACCTTCCCTATTCCCGAGAAACAACTGGTGTATTGCAGAGCCGAGCTAATCAATGAGGCCGGCTCTAACTCCCTGGGGGTACTCGGATTCAATTAGGTCAGGTTGTAAGAATTGACGAGACCGTATGACAGCATGTTTGGAGATGGGATTATGGCCAGGTTAGATTCTGAATGGTTTGAGGACCAAGCTGTGGCAGAATCCAGACATCTGACACAGAGCCGTCCCGCAGCTGCCACTAAATGAAGAGGCTTGAGCTCTTTACGTTTTGCCGCCGGTGACTGAGGCGAAGTGTACCCTTGGAATCCGTCCTCTGGACTCGGATGAGAGCTTCAAAGTTCAACGCGACACATGAGGGCCATGCGATACCGGTACAGCTTGGTCTCGTAGATGTGCTGTATTGGAAGTATCAGAAAGCAAGGCTATTCTCAAGAGTGAGAACGTAATATTCAGTACGTGCTTTGGGATTGGCGTAGAGGACAGGTAGGCGCGGGTCAGGTTGTTGATGAAAGGTTGAAGGTTTGATCAGATCAGGGATGCGGCGTGCCTACTACTAGTAGTAGTGATTCACTAAGGTACTTCAATTTAGGTACTTACCACTAGTGAAGTCGCGATAAGCATCGAATGGCAGGTAGAGGTACTTTATCAGCACAGTTAAATTACACTGGCAATGATACATAGCTTCACAATTATCTCGGCATGTACACAGATTCGCTGCAGCAGCAGGACTAGCCCGGGAGTTTCTGTCACTACTCTGTACGGAGTACTGTTATTCTTCTTGTTGATGTTGTTACATTGATGCTAGGCAGCTGTTGCGATTGGTCGAGGGTTCCAACTGTGGCTCAGCTTGTGGCTGGGCGGAGACCCTGATTGATCTCCGTCGTCAGCAAATGACGTAAGCCTAGACGATCACCGGGCTCTGCACCTTAATTTCACGGGTTCAGACTTCCACGCAACTCATGAGGTTGAATAGCCCACTTGACAAATGGAACTGTGCCATACTGACTGGGTACAACTAAGCCAGAGCATCGAAATACTGTGCCTACAACCACTGCTGTTACTACGAGAGCCCTAGACTGTATACCTAGCGCTGGCCGGGCACATGCGGAGAGGCACCGCCAGACCTGTAACAGGAGAGACCCGTCAACGACATCTCAAAAACACACAGACGTCATGGCCAGCTTCTTAAGGGGAAAGCAGTCTGGCATGCAGAATGACCTTTCGGAGAACATACTCCCGGGGCTGTTCGCGCCAGACGATCGCATGAGATACGGCATCAACTCTCAGATCAGGTACGCGATGCTACACCTCCTTCACATCGGCCACGCAAGCTAAGAGCCGGCCGCGATAGTTGTCTGGCTTTCGAGCCTGTCCAATCCCTTCTCGCCCTTGGTACGAAGGAATCCAAGTTTTCCGGCGGCAAGATTTACGTCTTTGGTCAGAACCGTGTCCAGAAGTTCTTCGCGCCTCTGCGGTCCTGCTCCTTCCAGGACCTCCAGTTTTGTGCCAACCGCCTGATCAGTCTCGACACCAAGAACGAGGTTACGATATGGGACTTGGACACCGGCAAGCAGATCACCGGCTTCCATGCCCCAGGTATTGTGGTCGCGATGGCGACTGACCCCATGCTGGACTGGTGCTTCTTGGGCATGCAGTCGGGCGAGGTCTATGCTTACGACCTGGACCGGGAACGCATGTCCAACTTCCGTCTGCCTAACTTTTGGAACAGCCGTGATCCGCGCGCGAAGGCTGTTGCTCTCGTCTCTCTCCAGCTACACCCCCGTGATATCGGCAAGCTCCTGATCGCCTACACGCATGGTGTTGCCGTTTACTCTTTCAAGCAGAACCAGCCGACTCAGTTCTTCGAATATCAAGTACCTCCCGGTGCTCCCGGCGGAAGCAGTCTTGCCGTCGACACGTTGAGGAAGCCCAAAATAACGCAGGCGTTGTGGCATCCTACCGGGACGTTCATTCTCACCGCCCATGAGGACGGCAGCCTGGTGTTCTGGGACACATCGAAAGACGGCCGCGTCGTCATGGCGCGGACTCTCTGCGATGTCCAGATCGATCAGCCAGTGCCTCATCATCCTAAAGCATCCAGCCCAAAGCAGCCGTTCCTGCGGATCGCCTGGTGCTGTAAGCAAAACCCCGAAGATTCGGGCCTTCTGATCGCCGGCGGCCAGAGCTTGGATGCCCCCGCCAACGGCCTGACTTTCCTGGAGCTTGGGGTGACACCCAATTACGCCACTTCTTCGTGGCAGGTGCTCGCCGACTACCTCAAAGGCAAGCGGCAGAGCACGCTGGAAACGCCAGCCGGTGCCGAAGTCAGCAGTTTCTTCCTGATACCGCGCTTTTCACCTCATTTTGCTGGCGCCCAGGATCCGATAGCCGTGATTGCTCTCCTGTCATCTGGCGAACTCATCACCATGAGCTTTCCGACTGGATACCCCATATCTCCCACGAACCAACTCCACCCATCCATGTCTCTAGTCCATCCTTTCGCTCTCAAGTTTAACGTCGCCACCTTGGAACGTGACAAGTGGCTCGGTATGGTGGAGAATCGAAACCAAGGCGAGCCTATCCTTAAGGGGGGTGCCCAGGCTCCGCATCCGCGTCGTCGATTCGAGGGGCGTACTATTGTCCAGATAGCCCATGCGGACGGTACCGTTCGGCTATGGGACACAGGCCACGGCGACGAGATAGAAAATCCGTCCCAGCTTCAGGTCGACGTAGCTAGGGCTCTCGATCGGTTCGATGACGTAGAAATAACTGCCATGAGCTTGGCTGCCGGCACTGGCGAGTTTGCCGTGGGGACAGGTAAGGGTGAAATCGTCATGTATCGCTGGGATGGCAACAAGTCCTACGGAAAACCACAGGCGCCGCTCATCAGCTCCAATCCTGGTGGCATCTCCGATATCAGCACGAGGTCTGAGCCGAGCCTGAAGAGTGGCCTCATGCCCTTCTCTCTGTACGAGATGATGCAGGGCCCCATCAGTGCCGTTAAGGTGTCCGACGTAGGGTTCATTGCTGCCGGGTCCGAAAATGGATTCTTCAGCATTCTCGACCTCCGCGGGCCGTCAGTCACCTTCCAAGCTTCGATTTCAGAACTTGTCAAACCAGAGAAGAAGAGCTCCCTCTTCAATCGGCGTTCCAGCACGATAGCCAGCAAAGAATGGCCTGTGGTCATCGAATTTTCTGTTATGACACTAGACGAAGACAAGTATTCGAGTATCTGCTGCTTCGTCGGCACTAACATGGGCAAGCTGCTCACGTTCAAGCTGCTTCCATCCGGCGGCCGCTATGATGCCAAGCTAGCAGGCGTCACAAATTTGAGCGGCAAAGTGGTGGCCATCTGTCCTATAGTTGCCGATACCGGGAAGCCAGCTTTGGCAACCGGAAGCGCGGTCGCGGGTCTCAGGGAAGGCAGACACGTCAATGGCTTGCTTGTTGCTGGTAGGCCCAGGTCCACTTCTGACATCTGTCTGGAAGGATGCTAATATGTATAAAGTGACACAAAGCGAAGTGCGTATCTTCAAGCCGGCCAGTTCCAAAGGTGCTTCGAAATCCTTCGACGACTACCTTTGCGATGCCGCAGCAGTCACAGAATTCGAGCTGCACGGCATGGCCCTAGTCGGGGTCTTTGGCGACCGGGCCACGCGCGCCTTCAGCCTCCCCGGCCTCAAGGAGCTCGGAAGCGCGCCGCTGCCGATGCTGGACGGCAGCCGGGCGTCGAACTCGGCCGTGACCGAGGACGGCGAGGTCCTCTGCTGGACGGGCCCGTCCGAGCTCGCCATGCTCCAGGTCTGGGGCACGGGGAAGGAGCTGCAGAACTCGGCCGACACGCTGGTCAACCCCAGCCTCGCCACCCCGCCGCGCCCGACCATCTCCAACGTGCAGTGGCTCTCGGGCACGCAGTACGTCTCGCCCACGGACCTGGACCTGCTGATCGGCGGCGCCGACCGGCCCGCCAGCAAGCGCATGATGTCGGCCGCGGCGGCGGAGGCCAGGGGGGCCGGGTCCAGCGCGGCGGGCGGAGGAGGGTACGCCGGGGCCACCGGGGCCCAGGAGGGTTGGGGCGACTACCTCACGCGGCAGCTCAACGAGCGCACCGAGAAGCTGAACATCATGAACGACGGCATGGACTCGATCGCCGACTCGAGCCAGCGCTGGGCCGACGACGCGAGCAAGTGGGCGGGCCAGCAGAAGCGCAAGATGCTGCTGGGCAGCATCACGAACAAGTTCTCGTAGCTAGGTGGGCTACACTTACACTGGCACTATCCTGTGTATAGCACTTGAGGGAAGATTTCGCTCTGTACTTGAACGGGACTTTGGTTCGGGGCGGGCTTTGTCTGTACTGGGAATGGTCTCTGATCTTCATTTTCGGTGGTGGGCTATGTTGGCAAGAATCCGTACCACGAGATACGAACGTCAATTGCTATTGTGTGACTGTGCCGTTCTCATATCGGAATCCAGGCACACAACTGACCATCATCATGTCCATGCCACCTCCCAACATCGTCTTCGTACAGAATCCACCGCAGTGTCGATTTCTCCAAACACCTTTACCCTACCGTGCTACTGTGCTCCACGAATCTTGCCACCCGATACACTGACGGTGGCGATGATTCAAGCTGCGATCGAGACTCCCGAGTAGTGTTCTCCCTCCATCTCTTTCGCGGGTTATAATCGGACTCGTCACGATGTACGGCATCGAGGCACCGGAGATGAAGGCCATTAAATTACTACCACTCGCTCGTTAGCGTTCCAAAAAAAGTATCAGGTCGCGTCAGCGCCGCGGTCTTATGCCAAGTACTGAGAGGACGAGGAGCTGTAGGTCGTATCTCGTCATGGAGCAAGAGCCGGGCAGACAACTACCGGTAGGCAAGTAGGGAACTCAACGCGGTTCTGCCATGGTACTTGCCAAGGCAAAACAGTAGGTGCGTATGTGGCCAAGTGCCGTGGTAACGCGTAGCTTAAACATAATGAATGTTACCCACGAAGAAAGGCAGGAATCTCCGCTAAACCTTCGTGTTCTTCGAAGGCGTGGTCCTCTAGAATCTCTATTGTTTCATGAGTTACTCGTGTTGTAATACGTATACGCCAGGTCCTATCCGATTCGACAAAAATGTTGTATCGACCTAACAAAGGGATTGTGTGAGAGTTGAGAACAATAATAGCCAAATTGCTTGTTGGCACATTGCATTGTTAAAACAATGCCTCTGTGTGTAGGAAGGAACGAAGCTTATAAATGACTCCAGGTCCCAAGCTCGGCAGCTCAGAAACTCATATCCCACCAGACTCAACACTCAATCCGAAGAATTGGAAAGCTCCAATCTTCACAAGCCTATTCGCAAATCTATCGACATGGTTGCATTCAGCACCTTCACGCGCCTCGTGGCGATTGCGGTCGTCATGACACTCCTCAGCTCTGCCTCGCTAGGTCTTCCAACCGGCAGCAGCAATGGTGGTATGGGCTTTGTCGGCCAGGAGCTGCACACTGGCCCCCATGATAACTGCACTCTCCACCATCACCACGTCCAGAATGCCACAGATCCCAGGGGGAACATGACCGAGCATGGGCACCACCGCCATCATGATCATGACTGCGGGTGTCACAATGCTACGGAGCCAGCCAGGAACCAGACTGGGGCTGGGTGTCATGGCCAGCCGAGCTGGGGCTCGGGCTATCACAACGGCTCTGTGCCGGGTGGTAGGAATGGGACGGGGTGTCATGGCCGGCCGAGCTGGGGCTATCCCAATGGCTCGGTGCCGGGTGGTCGGCATGCTGTAGACGAGACGAATGGCACGGCACAGGTAAGAACGAGCAGTGTCCTGGTAACTTTGGCTGCCGGGGTATTTGCTGCTTGCATGATCTCCAGTCACTTCGCCTGAACTATGTAACTTGATAATGACAGGAAAGTCTGAATCTACCAAGTGTCTTTAACTGTCTCTATAGGGCAAGATGAAGTGATTTACACGGCCCCTTCCGATTAAAAGTGCTTTTGATGTAATCATTTGTAAGTACTGAGCTATGGTTTAATTGTTACAGGTATGCAGTCGGTCACACAAATCAACGCTTTCGGCGCGTAATGTCAAGCGTCCAGGGTTCTATCTCTAGTTACCGGTACCTACCTCTCGGTCTTGAGTCTCCGATGCCCATTACGATGAATTGGTACATACGATTTCAGCCCCGTATGGCTAAAATGATACGTTTCTACACAAGCTCACAAGTACCGACAGTGGGGACCACCGGAAAGCAACATTTAGAGAGTTCTGACACTGATGAAGTTGGTACGTGGTGGCGACATCGAAAAGGAGACAAGAGGCTGACATAGCAACGCGTGGGCGAGCTTACGTATACTCTTCAGCTCGCGAATCCTTGCAATTTCTGTGCACATCTCGGCAGACCTGGCGGATCATTACTGACCTAGGTAGGTAGTCAGGTTGTCAAGTGCCTCATGTGCGTCAAGCGGCCCGAAAGAGCCGCTCACGTCACTACGCGATGTTGATCACGAAGGCTAGGAGACAACCTTGATTTCTGTCACATTTACGGGGTTCCCAATACCATTTCCAACAGTAACCGCGTGCAGGGACGGGGCTATGCCTCCTTAACTCAGGTGTCAGTGGTAGCATTCTGTGCGGGTATAACTCATAGAAAATAGACTTTGGTTTCATCCACTCCAGCAAGATATAGTTACTGGGTGGATTGGACCCAAGCGAAACCTCTCAAGAAAACTAAACGGTCCTAACATGTCCAGTCAATCGTAATCGAACTTGATCTCCCGCTAGTTACTTTAACGGGACTCCGGTGACATGCTGTGTGTTCCTGGGAGTCTTCCATCCTAAGTCTCTCCGTCCTGGACCCTTTTTGCATCGTTTGCACCCCTTATCCGCCGTGTACAAACTCCCTCCTACGGTGCGGCTACTATGAAAACTATGAGGACCGCTATATCCAACTTGAAAGGGGTCAGGTCTCGATCCAGTGAATGTGTTCGTTGAGTCGAGTCATCGGTGTCGTATTTCATCCCTTCATTCGAGTCCACCAGTATAACGGCAGCGTATGGGCGAGACCCCCAATCTCGTCCTGCGAAATATAATTAGACAGTGAAAGATGCTTTGATCCTTTGACCCAGGGAAGAGAGTCTGAGAGCCATGGTGATCGGCGGCCTCCTGATAATAATATCTAAGGTATGTAAAGCGAAGGCTGATCGGCAAGGTTGAATAGGTAAATGTAAAAACCGTACGTTACTGGTCCTATGAATTATCACGAGTCGTGGGTCTCTCTCGCTCACTATACTTTTACGACGACGCAAGCAGCTGCAAGCAGCTTCCTTTGCGGCGCGGAAATGTCGGGATTGCGTGGCTGAGATTGTTCCGGTGCCCGGATACTGGGACCATGCCGGGTTCCGCAGGCTGACTATAGGGAGACGTTTACGAGAGATTGTACGATGCAGGACGATTGCTGGGGGTTTATAATAGCTTCTCACGTTATGGGAGTTTGGGCCAAGCATTAGCGGCACCACCGTACCGGTAAGTCAATCTGTACCCAAGAACGCCCAGTTTTTACACTTCAGCTCTACAGGGCTGCAGCTCATCTGGTTCTGCAGAAGCTCAGACCCCATCCCTCTGATACCTTCCTTGTTCAGCCTTGTTGACTGCGGGGGGTTGGAGACGCAGCGTCATGAAATCACGTTGTAGACCCTGTGAGACCCGTTCCCGGAGTCAGCTAAGCCGAGAGCTCAGTCCACGCCTTGTGAGGCCTCGCAAGCCTGGTCGACGCTGATTGGCGGCCGCGTACGAGCTGACCGCCGGTCCGTCCCGCCCATTGGCCAGCCCGGGCACGGAGCTGATGTTCCCGACTGGGAAAGTAACCCTGGCTGCCCTGGGCTGCCATTCCGCCTAGTGGCCCCCAACACGCGACATCATCGTCGAAACAAAAAATAACTTCACGTGCTTGGTAGCTGTTCTAAGCCAGGACCGCCAGGGATTCATTCTAGAACGTGGTGGTGTCATGACGGAGCTCACCGTCGGAGCCCCTCCGAATGTCTGTCGGCATCCATGCACGTGCCATGGAAAGGAGACCCCCCCCGTTCTACCGGTAGAATCTAGGCCCTGCCAATGGCTGGATTTCTATCTCAACTCCGCAATGTCAGTAAGGTACGGTATGCCGCCCCGGGAGCCATGTTCATCCTTCGACCCAGCGAAGCAACCCCCCCGGATCCCCCCGGCCGGCCGGCAGTGTAGGGCTGCCTCTTCAACTCCAACCTCTGACTGGTTCAATACCGGAGCTGCCCTGGACTGCCGCCTCAGCCGGGTTACCGGGAGCACGTGGAGTGACGTGCGGCACGGATTTTCCCGACAGTGCCTTGAGTTTCTCACCAGCCTCAACGGGGTTGCTGCGAACGCGCCAGCCATGACTTCTGAGCGAGCACGATGGGGTCAGGGGAAGGGGGAGGGAGGGGGAGGGAGGGAGCATACCTACAGGATACCGGTAACCGAGAACTTATAAGTCACGAGGGACTGTCCCGAAGGCCCACTACGTATGGAACACCGGAACCGCACCACCAAGCAAAGCATCGTTACCGATAGTCACACTCCCAGTATCAACGTTCCCCTCCTTGTTCTTCATCTTCACAGAGACACGAGAGAAACCCGCGCGGCGCACGACGTGAGACGAACCGCCAGCGCAACCGCAGAAGCCAAGCGCCGCCGGCGGCAAGCAGAGAAAGAAGCAGCAGCAGCAGCAGCGGAAGGAAAAGATGAGCAGCTCCTCCTCCTCCTCGCCGGGCCAGGCCGGGCTGAGCACCTTCGCCGACATCGCGGCCGCGTACCGCATCTACGTGCTCGACGACCTGCTGGCCGAGCCGCAGGAGCTCGCGCTCGACCGCCGGCGCGGCCTGCTCTACGCCAGCCGCCGCCACGTGCAGGGCCACGCGTACACGCCCATCGAGCCGGCGCGCGACATCGCCGTGCTGGACCTGAACTCCTTCGACGTCGTCGTCGCCGCCGCGGGGGGCTCGATGGTGGACGTGGGCGGCGGCAGCATGGGCGGCATGGGCAGCATGGGCATGGGCATGGGCATGGGCATGGGCAGCGGCATGATCGACGTCGCCCCCTACTCGGGCCCCCACTGTCTCGAGCTCGTCGACCGACCCGACGGCCAGGGCCCGGGAGACGCCTGCGACTACCTGCTCGCGTGCGTCGACGGCGGCGCCGGCGTCGTGTGGATCGACCCGGACGCCCGCGCCGTCGCGGCCTTCGAGCCCGGCGCCGACGCCGCCTCCGACTGCGCGCCGCAGCAGTCCCAGCACCACCACCACCACCACCAGCAGTCGGGGCGGGGCGCGGGTAGTGGTAGTGGTAGTGGTAGTAGTAGGCGGGCACGGCGCTCGCAGCGGTCGAGCTCGGGGAGCGCGAGTGGTGGTGAGGGCTTCGTGGCGGAGATCGACTTGCGGACGGGGAAGATGCGCCGGCGCGGTGAGTGATCCATCCCAACACTCTATGTTTGTTTTTTTTGCCCTTTTTTTCTTTCTTTTTTTTTCATCCTTCTTTTCCTCTATTCAGTCGAGATATGTGGGGAACAGTCGAGTCTATTGCCCCTCGACCACCTTTCCAAGGTCACAAGACCAAGCTGTCCTCTGAAACTCGAGTCCCAAATGGAACTTTGTGTATGAGTACTGACGGCGGTGACAGTCAACGTGTCCCTGGATGATGACTACAGCCGCACGGACGGCCGGCACGTGGCCTTCTCGGCGCCGACGATCCGCTTCGCGAGCCGGTCCTCGAGCAGCGGGATGCCCGTCGTGGACGTGGTGAATGACCCCATCCTCGAGGTCATCAAGGCGCGCTTCGGGGTCATGACCCTCTTCGTCACGTCGCGCAGCGCGATGCTGGTGTGATTGGGGGGAAGCCCGCTGCCATGGGCGATTTTCTAGAACCGAGGTCAGGTTAGGACTTGGACGTGACACCGTGCTGGCATGGTGGTTGAGCATGAGAGAAGAATAAAAGAAGAAAACGCTAGATAGATGAATCAATACCCCTTCGCTGTACGTTAGATTTTCATTAATGTTAAGAAAGTAGCAGATTTTTATGCTGAAAAGCTCAGTACGAATCACGGGAACTCCTATGGTACCGGTGATCTTCAGTTACATCGCTGCTACAGACTCAGCAAATCCTACTTACTTCCTCATTGATTGATGAACTCAATTTCAACAACGCCACCTGGGTTCCTGAGTTAGTCGGGCGGTTCGGACCGTCTCGATGCCTGCGTCGTTGGCACTTTTCAACTTGAACAAGTTGCGGGCCGAGGCAGACACCCGCTCTCCGGCCTTGTGAAGGGCCAGAGCGAGCGGCGAGCCCAGACTGCCGTCGAAGCAGCCCGTGATGAGCCCGGTGCGTTTACTGGTAGCAGTGACCCGGTGATGTTCTAACTTCTGCCGGGTGGTCTCGGGCGTGATGCAACGAAAGGGAGAATGCCGATGGCCGGGGAACCCGGTGGTTCCGTGACCTCTCGATACGGTACCGGCAGAGGGTGGAGGCCAAAGCACCGGACGTTCCTACGGAGCCCGGGCGGCTCGCTATTAGACGGTCGGAATACGGAGTAGGCAGACGCGGAAGCAGCACTTGGGGATCCCATCAGCCGCAGAATAATAAGCGGGGTGAGCCAGCGGCGGTGTTGGTTGTGCGACAGCCTCCCGTCTAGGTACTATACCAGTAAGTAAGTAAGCAGTGCAATTTTCTGAGCGTTTGCTGATCGATGTTGATCGATGGGGAAAATTCCAAGTCCACGGACGAGGACAGCAGCTAACCCGTGTAACCCCTTGAACACCAGCCCGCCCCTCAATAAGGTCTGGAGCAAGTACTCGTTATGAAAACTGGGTACGCCACGGTGACACAAGAGGCCATCATTGACGCGGTCAGCCTGGGATATGCCGTTGTTAAAGGAGGGGAATGTGGACGAGTCCAGAGCTGGCAAGAAGTTGGATCATGACTGGCAGCGGGTTTCAATTATAGTGCTTACATCCTTCTATGCGATCTGTGCACATATGCGCACTAAATACGTCCCGTGTGTTGCATATCTTCCTCTATATTCATAAGACACTCCGGGTGGAGTCACGGAGTACGACGACTTGGTAGCAGTAGCACGGCGTGCCGTACAACCTCATGGCCTCGTATCTTTTCGCGCCGATCGGCGCTGTTGTCCATGGCCAGCTCTGCGTTTGTTCTTATTAGAGAGTAAAAAGCCTGGGCACCCGGGATTAGGACGGGTACCTGCATGGCCGTCTCCGATGGACGCAACGATGGCTCGCTGGCTCCTGGCTCCTGGCTCGGCTGGGTGGCTGGGAGACGCGGCCCAAACAGCCCACCGTCCCAGCCAACCCAACCTCCTGCCATTTGACGGTTATTAAGTTGGCGCACGCGAGGCGCCGAACGACTGCATTCTTTGTTCTTCATTCCCCTCTCACTCAGCAATAATTATCTTATCCATACGGTAATTGATTTATCACCGCCCCGATGGATGCCTATGCTGTCGCCACAAATTCACCGCCCCGTCCACGTTACACACTCGACGACGGCCCCATGCACCGTAGAAACGGCTCTCGCTTCGACAGCCACGACGATTTCTACGAATTTCTCGACAACAACAGAACAAGTGCGAATGCCGCCGCTCCCTTGCAACCACCTCCCCCACAGTCCGCCCACTCCGCACACTCGCTGCCCCGCATGCCGCCCGCCCAGCAACCCGGCCCGAGCAGGCCGCCGGTGACCAACGCCTTCCCCGAGCGCTCCCGCCCGCCCTCTTACTCGGGCAGCCGCTCGGAAGAGTTGCTCGTCGACAAGAATGCCACCCCCGCCCGCAACACCCGCCAGACCCAGAACCAGAACCAGAACGGCCGCCGCCCGCAGAAGCTCACCACGGGTCCGCGGCCGCAGACCCGTGCCGGCTCCCCGCCCTCGCCGTGGTCGGGCCCGTCCTCGCCCAACAACCCACCCCAGTCGGCCCGCCCCGCCACGTCCGGCGGCGACGCCTCGCTCGACTCGCCCTCGGCCGCCGCCGCCGCCATCCAGCGCCTCAAGAGCCCCAGCATCCAGCAGTGCGTGCTGCAGCCGCTCGAGCAGAAGGTGCACGAGTACGAGGCCCTGATGCAGCGCGAGCAGGAGCAGATGGCCCGCCTCGACGACGAGATTCGCGCCCTCCAGGAGCGCCGCGCCGACGCCGAGATGCGCTTCATGGAGGCCAAGGGCAAGCACGACGACTACCGCCGCCAGCACCAGGACGTCGACAGGGCGCTGCGGGGCGAGGCACCGCTGCCGCCGACGCCGATGGAGCCCCCCGTCCGCGAGCAGCAGCAGCACCAGCACGCCATGCGGCCCATGAGCATGCAACACGATGATGAGGACGACGAGGACGACGAGGATCTCATGCCCTCCTACAACCGACGCGTGCAGTCGCAGCAGTCCTTCAGTCGGAGCTCGCAGAAGCCGCGGGCCAGAGACCGGTTCCGATTCAGTCTCTTTGGCGACCGCTAGTCAGCGGCAACAGGGTACGGACAAGTTGAATATATCGGACTTCAACGAAAACTACGCGGATGGGACTGGCAGGGTGGTACGGTACATACTTCACACGACCCCGTCGGCACACAGGTCAGACACATGGCACGGAGTTGGTGGGACTGGACAAAATTGCAATTCGCGCCACAGGCACAGGTTACGGGAAGGGGCATCTAATGATGATGCACACGGCTGATGTGAAACGACCACTACGGGTAATATAGACTGAGCACGTGAAAGAAGGACCTAATTGCTAGAACACACATCATGCCATCTGAATATACCGACGTACAAATGCGTCTGAACAGCCTTGTCTCGAGACACGTCCACTCTCGTGGAATATAGGACGCGCACGAGGGCATTCGCATCCAGACGAATGTGGCCCGCCGCGTTCGACGTGAAGGTCATCTGCAAGCCCCAGAAACGAGCCGACAGGTGCTGCTGATATATATATTTACACTGGCTTTCTGTTCGCCGATAGGACACCCACTCACTCACCTTCTCAGATGACGTTTAGGGGATCTCGACCTCTGAACAACCCCTGAATCGGAGTTTTTTGCCGTTGTTGGGGAGCATGCCGGCACCCACGTGGTGATCCACACGGATCGGCGCCGGCATCGTCGTGCCGGGGGGGTGGCCGACCTGGCCGACGTCGTCCTCCGTCGACGACCTTGTCGCTCTCCTTTCTGCCTCCTTTCCCTGGCGGCCTCGTCCTCAGCCCGCGCCTTCTCCCACTCCTCTCCGTTCCTCTGGTTGCCGTCTCGGGTTGTTGTGGTTGCATTCTAAGGGGGCACAGCGAGGGGCAGCAGGGCACTCCCAGCCACGCATTTTGCCCTACGCCCTAGTCTATACTCACCGGGGCGGCTCGGCGTGAGATTTTCGGTATTTTCCTGCTCCCTCGATGAGAGCCGCCATCCTTTCGGGTATCGATCGGCCTATTCGAGCGGCCTGGGTCAAATCCGTCGAAAAGCGAGTCATGGGGAGGTACCTCTGCTCGGCTCTGCGGCCGTCAAGATTGGTGGAGGTGTCCCGCTTCATGCAGGGCGGCAGGCTGCTACCACGCTAGGGTATCTCCGCACGGCGCGTTCCAGAACCGCCGATAAAGTTTGGGCTGGATCACAGATGGTCTCGATCGTTTGTTTTCACGTCGAGCTGGAAAAAAGTTGGCTGGGTAAGATCAACTGCGACTCCGTACTGTATCTACCTTACCTACCGTAACGGTGCCTTACCTATCACCTACCTCGGGGACCCGAACACCCGGAAGACTGCCGCCGTGGGCAATCTCGAACCACTTGGACAGCAGCATCCGTTTGTCTCTGTCAAACTTGTAATAGATGTTGTTGTCTAGGTAGTTTGAGGTGTGACCAAATCGCCCCGATCCGCCGCCGCCGCCGAGCACCGTCAACATGACCGCGACGACGGCGAGGCACAGCTCCAGCAGTACCGCCGAGCTGGCTCGCCAGGGCGACCTCAACAAGTACTACCAGCCGTGGATCGATTCTTCCAAGAAGCTGCCCGCCGTGCCCCCGGATGCTCTCCCCCGCGGGGACGACGACCGCCAGACGCCCTCCTCGTCCTCGCCCTCGTCCTCCTCCTCCTCGTCGCACGACACCACCCTGACGGCGTTTGCGCAGCTGGCGGCGCTGCGGCTCAACGCCAAGCGGGGGCTGGTGTCGCTGATCGGCACGAGCAGCCAGATCATCCTGGCCGAGGCGACGCAGACGCTCTCGCTCGTCGACGAGCGGCGGCACGCGCCGGGCGACGACGTCTGGCTGGGCAACGTGGCCGTGCCGCGCGAGGACTGCATGGACGAGCACGTGCTCGGCTCCGTCACTACCGTCGTCTGCGAGGACGACTGCCGGGGGGAGACCCGGACGCGCGCCATCCCCGCCCTGGTCGTGCGGGATGCTCGGGAGGACGAGCGCTTCGCGCACCGGCCCTACGTCGCGGGCGGCGTCGGCGTGCGCTTCTACGCCGGCGTGCCCATCGTGACCCGCCAGGGCCACGCCATCGGCGTCTACGCCGTCTCCGGCTCGCAGCCGCGGCCCCAGGGCCTCAGCTACGACGAGCTCCGCTTCATGCAAGACGTGGCCCAGATCATCGCTGAACACTTAGAGAGGGTTAGTAAGTACTTGGCATATTCCCCATGAAGCTCACCAGCCAGCCTGCCTGCTATAACTCCCTGATGGCAGTGGGCATACGCCACTTGGTGGCCTGATCGCTATGCTGTACCGTACTCAACACTGGACTAGGTGAAGACTTCCGTCACTAACCGCGGGACGACGACAGTGTTTACGGTGGGACGTGGTTCTGATCGGGATTTTATGAGAGGCATATCCAACTTCCTCGAGGAGCTCTCTGAATTCAAACACAACCTGAGCAATGCCAACCGTTCTCAGGGGCGCTGCAGTGGTGGGAAATCGGGAAAATCAGACGTGCAGGCCACCGACCCCCAAGATCCTCCACCTCCGCGACCGAAGGCAGCCCGTCGAGATTCGTCCACGTCAGCTTCCTCCTCCCTTTCCTCCACGCGCGATGGACCCGAGCAGATACCCGAGGGTGACTTGGACCACGTCCCTCGCTACTCCAACGACAGCACTTCTCGGGGGACAGAAGTCTCCAACACTGCGAAGGCCAACGTCGATAAGGTCTTCACGCTGGCTTCGGAGCTGCTCTGCGAGCAGGCGGGCGCCAGCGGATGCTTGTTCCTCGATGCCGCGTCCGGCCTGTTTACCAATAAGGTGGAGGAGAGCAGCACCGCTCCGCTGAGCATGGAAGCGAGCACGACTCGGTCCAGCAGCGTCGAACGCAGCGACAATGAGCGACTGGACCCGAATGGCATCACTAGTGCTGATGGTGCGCCATTGTCCCGGACACCTTCCAACTCTCAGCTGGATGAACTGGCTGGCATTCTTAGCCTCAACCTGGCAGAAGAAGGCAGCCGCGCAGCCTTCGATGGAGGTGTCATTAGGCGCAAGGCGCTGAAGGAATGCATTCTGCGATATCCTTACGGAGAGTGTTTCTACCTCAACAAGGGACGCGATCTTGACGGCGGGCATTCGGACGGGCATCCCAACCGTGAAGAGATCGTGACGGGGGGAGGCCCAGGCCAGAAGGATCGAGACCCAAATTCATCGCCTGCGAACGGGGACAACCAGCCGCATATGCCGCTCCCCAAGGAGCTACTCGACCTCATTCCGGAAGCCCAGTGGGTTGTGTTTCTGCCCCTGTTCGACTATGCCCGTGGACACTGGTCGGCCGCAGGCTTTATATGGGGCGACGGCTTCCAGATGGGCGACCCCGAAGGCGCCTTTCCCTTCTTCAAGACCTTTGGGTCGTGCATGATGAACGAGATCGCCAGTATGGAAGTCCTCAACACGGATATCGCAAAGTCCACGTTGATCGCATCCATCTCTCACGAGCTACGCTCCCCATTGCACGGGATGCTAGGCAGTCTGGAGTTTTTGGAGGATACCATGACTTCGGCCTACCAGATGAGCCTGCTTGGTGCAATCGAAGTATGTTTTAGCAGTCCTAGGGATCTCAGTATGCAAGTGTTAACCTGACAACTCAACCAGACCTGCGGGAAGACTCTGTTGGACACGATTGACCACCTTCTGGAGTATGCTAAGATCAATAGTTTGAACCGAGCAGGCGCCAAGGCTGGCTCCCCAATGAGGGAGAACGGCCCGAAAGGTTCTTCGGAGGTCATCTTCGCCAGCCAAAATACCGCAGCTTGGAGCTGCTTCGATCTCGCCACGCTGTTTGAGGAGGTCGTCGAGGCTGTCTTCGCGGGTCAGACGTTCCGCAAGATCAACCTCCGGCATCGCGATCCCGTCGATGACGTGAGCACGTACATCAAGAGCATGAGCGTCGATGACTCGGAGACGGCGGAGGACCATATCCACGCTGGTAGCGCCAAGTTCTCCGGCCGGGTCTTCTTCATTCTCAACATCGAGAAGTCGGCCCACCTTTGTCTACAGGGCCAAACGGGAGCGCTGCGCCGGGTCATCATGAACGTCGTGGGCAATGCCATCAAATATTGTAATCAGGGTTGCATCGAGACCTCACTTAAAGCGAAAGAGCTCTCGGCCTCCGATGTCGAGGTGGAGATCTCCGTCAAAGACACCGGCATCGGCATGTCGCGAGACTTCCTGGCTAACTATCTCTTCAAGGCCTTCGCCCAAGAGGACCCTTTCGCATCAGGCACTGGACTGGGACTTTCTATCACTTATCAGATTGTGAAAAGCATGGATGGCGAGATTCATGTGGATAGCGAAAAGGGCGTTGGAACTCATATCCGCATCACCATTCCGATGAAGGTTGCTTCCCCGACCTCTGCCCCAGCAACCCAGGAGAATCTTCTACTGGAGGCCCTCAAAGTGACCTCGGGCACGACGATAAGTTTCCTCAACCCCACGCCGAGACTCGATGGAGACGTCGCCAGGAAGTGGACGAAACTAGAAGATTCGATTGCGACCTTCTGCCATGAGTGGCTTGAGGCCAGCGTCATCGAAAGCGTGAGCGTCGAATCGGCCCCGGACACAAGTGTCTTCATATATGCTGAACCTCCCCCTATCGAGAACTTGGTTGAAAACCACCGCGAAAGGAAGGCTAATGGCAAGTCGGGCAAGAAAGCAGCGTTGCTTATCATCTGCACGAACACTTTTGAAGCCGCTGCCTGTGAGTGCCAAACCAACCCGCTATCAGTGCTGCTCGAATCGCCCTTGGGCTGGTGCTCGTGATGTCCAATGGTTGCGTGACGCTAATTTTCTTGTTCTGCAGTGCGTGCCGCAGGCGCCCAGGTCTTCAATACGATCGGGCGGGTTGTCGAAGTCATCAGCCAGCCCGTCGGCGTGCGCAAGTTCGCCAGGGTCCTGCTGCAGTGTCTCCAACGAGTCGAGGCTATCTCCATGGATCCGCTGCAACTCCAGGACGACGATTTCGATGCGCCGTCATTCAAGAGTAGCTCGATACAAGCGCGCGCCACGAGAATCGGCTGGAACACGATGCCCGTGGTCTACGAGCCCGCGGAAACCAAACATCGGCCCTCGATAGAGAGTCTGAAATGGAGGTCCGAACCGCCGTGGTTGAAGGTGCCGGCCGATGGAAACGGCCAGTCTGACCCAGCAAGTCCTGATGAGCTGTCGCAGTCTGCCCAGAACCGGACCGCTTCGTCCCCCTCCTGGCAGCAAACCGAGACGCCGCCGCCGCCGCCCCGCACCCCGACCACCGCTGCCTCTGCCTCTGCCTCCGCCTCGCGCGTCCTGCTCGTCGACGATAACGCCATCAACCTCAAGCTGCTGAAGACGTTCACCAAGAAGCTCGGGCTGCCGTCGACCGAGGCGGTCAACGGGCAGGAGGCGGTCGCGCGGTTCCGCGAGGCGGGGCGAGACGGCCCGCCCTTCGACTACGTGCTCATGGACCTCCAGATGCCCATCATGGACGGGCTCGAGGCGACGAGGAGGATCCGCGAGTACGAGCAGCAGCAGGAACAGGAGCAGGGGCAGCGGCGGCGGCCGGCGACCATCATCGCCATCACGGGCGTCGGCAGCGAGGACACGTACCGCCAGGCCATGGACGCGGGCATGTCCCGGTTCCTGACCAAGCCGGTCAAGTTCAAGACGCTGCAGGGGCTGCTGGTGCCGCCCCCCGACCCCGACCCCGACCCCGAGATGATGGAAGAGGTGAAGGGGCAGGAGAAGGGGCAGGAGCAGTGGAGAGAGAAGGAGAGGGAGAAGGAGAAGGAGAAGGTAGTGGAGGAAGGGAAATGAGGGTACCTACGCGAAACGGCTCATTTCCATCCATATGCGACCGCTCCGGGCCCAAGCCTCTAGGTCCGACCACCCGGTCTGGGGAACAGCCGACAACGACTAACTCGTGTCGTGGGCATTAGAAGCGACGAGGGCCATGTTGAGAAGTCGTTATAGTGAGTCGGCGTGTACTCGAGCCATGCCGGCGCGCGCGCTCGCACCCTCGGGGGCACGAGTGGTCACACAGTGTCCCTGGACCATGGCCCACACCGCCTCTCGCGCCATCAGGCCCTCTCCTCTACACCTCCCCTGGCAAGGGCATTCGGATCTGTCCGCCGCATGATCATGGCTATTATCATGGAGGCGATGGCCAGCGTCTCGATGATCCATCCGAAGACAGGCCGAGAAGAAGCTGGTGGTTCGGTGATGCTTCGATCGAGCCTGTCGAGGAGATTCGGGGCTCTTGGGGGAGAGGGGGGGCGGAAACAGTAGCTCGGACCGCCCGTCAATGACGGGAAGGTGAGGTGACCGACAGCCCTCCGACTGGATGATGGTGGTCGTCCGGTGCCCGCCCCGCTTCGTCCACATACACACTCGCAATCTTCCGCACTTCGCTGCTGGGCGCTTTCCCCGGCTGCCTGGCTCTAGCGTGAAGGGCTGGCAGAGGGCTGTCTAGGAGGAAGAAGAGGAACTGGGTCTACAAGCGGCGAAATCGCCCCTCAGGCGGGATGATATTGAGTATGCAAGTGAGACAAGGCCAAGAGGACCCTGGTGATCAAGATGCGAACAAGCTCGGACGGCGCAGGTTTCTTGCACACAGGAAGACAGGAAGCCAGAGAGGGTGGGAGAGGCTGGCTTACACATTTAGCTAAGGACGCTCGGCAGTTCTGAGTCCTTGATGCTTGAAGAAGTAGGCAGGGGGAAGTACAGTTTGAATAGCACAGGGAGGCTTGATGCCTGGCAGATGTAGTCGGGATCTAGGTACCTTGACGGGGCTGTTGTTCAACCAATGGCGTTCCTAGATCATGTCGACTCTTAAAGGCACGATGGCCGGGGAGCTGGTGGTGAATATACTGTCATTCGCCTCTGACAGCTAGCTGCTCAGTTACATCGCAGAGAGCTGAGACGTGGACGGGCCTTGTTGGCCCCGGGCTATGCCGAGGGATCACTGTCGAGGGATCACTGTTGACCTTCTCGAGCTTTCAATAGCGTAACTCTTCTTTCTTTTGACCACCGCGCTCAGACGCAGCCACCCCCTATTTGCCCCCGAGCGGGGTGGTCCGATCCGGCTCCGATCCGGGCTCCACCCACCTTTGCGCCGCCGCGGCGGGGCGGGGCGGGAGTCCTCGGAGACGGGCCGGGGCGGGGCTGCTTCCGAATCAGCCATTCTACTTACCCAGGTACCTAGGTGCCTGGCTGCTGCCTTCTATCAGCAGAGCCCAAGATGAGATAAAATCCCGGCCTGACCGCTTGTCCGACGAGCACGAGTCGTCCGCGCATGTCTCTCTCTCTTACGGTGGCGTCCGGATTCTCTCCTGGTTCGGTAGGGCAGTCTGGCAGTCTGTTGATGTCCATATGAGTTTGGCGCCATAAGAAGAGAGGGGGGGGGGGGGGGGGGGCGGGAGTATTGGAGGCCAGCTAGTACGTGAGGCCAGCGAATGGTTAACCTCCCCATCTACATCTGGGCGGCTCATGGTATGTAAGTAGGTAAACCCCCCGACTGACGCAATCCTCGCCAAACCACTGGGTTTCTGGCCCGATGCCCCGTACTAGGTCCAGGGTAGCTGCAGGGTAGCTACAGGGCAGGTCTAGGGTAGCTGAAGGGTAGCTGAAGGGTAGCTGAAGGGTAGCTGAAGGGTAGCTAAAGGGTAGCTGAAGGGTAGCTCTGAAGGGTAGCTGAAGGGTAGCTCTGAAGGGTAGCTGAAGGGTAGCTCTGAAGGGTAGCTGAAGGGTAGCTCTGAAGGGTAGCTCTGAAGGGTAGCTGAAGGGTAGCTGAAGGGTAGCTGAAGGGTAGCTAAAGGGCAGCTTCTATGTTTAAGTAGGTACTTCACATCCAGTCTTGTCGGCATCACTATACCGATCAGCTGCGTCGTCACCACACCACGGAATGAATAAAAACCGGATAGTTAATTGTGCTGCTGCTAACTGTTGCGAACAAGCAAGCCACGCACTCCAAAAGGCATATGTAACACATCACACGAAAGGGGAAGGGGGTATCACGAATCTCGCCTGCGCTTCCGGCCCGACGCCAGCTCAAAGTCCTCCTCCATCTCCATCCCCGCGACGCCACCACCGCCACCACCACCAGACCCCCCAACTCGCGGAGCTCGACGCCGACGAGTCGCCCAGGAGCGCCTCCTGGTGGTCCTCCACCGGCCCCGCAATTGACTTGCGGCCGGGACAGAAGTTCCAGCGCGACCGGAACAGACGCGCCATCTCCTCCTCCTCATCCTTCTGCTTCTCCGCCTCCTCTGCCACCGTGTCGGCCCCCTTCCTCGGACGACTCGGGCACACTCATGAGGCCACTGTGTCCCATCGCCGTCCCCCCTCCGCTTCCGCCTCCTGCCCCGCCGCCAGCACTGGCAGCGACAGCAGCGGACGGCGCGCCGACGACGTCGTCCGACATGTCCGTGACGCTGATGCTGATGCTGTGGCCGGGGCTGGTGGTGGTCCGCGGGCTGCCGGGGCCGGGGCCGGCTGCGGCGCCGGCGTTGTGAAAGCTGCCTTGATGGCTGACCTGGCGCAGCGCCGGCGGCGGCGACGACGTCTTGGACACGCGGCCGGCGGCACCGATAACCTGGCTGCGGCGGCGGCGGCCATCATCATCATCTTCCGCCGCCGCCGGGCCGCCGCCCCAGCCGAACTCGGCGCCCATGGCGCGCCGCACGTCGTCCCGCAGCGCCTGCGGGTTGCTGGGGCTGCGCGCGCGCGTCCGGTTGTTGACGAACCGGTCGAACGACGTGTCCCGCTTGTGGTCGTAGCTGGCCCGCTTGGGCTGGGGCTGGGGCTGAGGCTGGAGCTCGGCAGGCGGCGTGGTGGCTCCCGTCGTGGGCAGCGGCGGTGATAGGCTGCTGCTTCCTTGCGGCTCGAGCTGGCCCAGGCTGATGGAGAGCTGGCGGCCGCCGGACGGAGAGTGTGGACGCGCTGGCGTGTATGCGGAGCTGGTCGTCGGGTCGTAAGGCGTCGGGGGCTGCAGGTAGGTGGGGTCGTACATGGCGTCGTCGGCGGCTTCGTCGGACCCGTCGTGGCCGAAGGGCTTCACGTGGCCGGTGAGGTGGTAGTCGTCGTAGACTGCGAGACGGCGGTAGATGATGACGGAGTAAACGAGAGGGATGAGGGTGAAGATCCTGGGACCGCACAGGCGCACTATCAGTATCACCCTCGGAAAATCGACGTCTTCCTGTGGAGATGTTGGCTTACATCTGGACACAATCCATGCCCAGCCCTATTAGCGAATAATGCTTGTCATCCCTCTGAACATAGACCACAATATCGAGGGCCAGAACAGCGGCCGAGAGTACCAGGCTTAGGATAGAGCCGAGAAGTAGAGTCAAAGGATCCATGGCCTCCGCAATGAAGCTCGCGATGGACACGAGGGTCACGATGAGGCAGATGCCGGAGAAGGCGATGTTGGTGATTTCCCACCTATCCGCATGTCAGCGTATCCCGTCCTCATCTTCCCCCAAGTGAGTGAACGACGACGCTTGGCCAGCGATCTCTCTGGAGGATGGGTGGGATGATCCGGGAGCTCGTGCGCGCACTTACACAAACTCAACCATGGGCACGTCCCCTCTGGTCTCGGCGTCGTCCCAGGTCCGCGTCGTCCTCGACAGCCTGTAGGCGAACAGGCCGAGCAGGCCCAGCAGCAGGCCGATCTGCACAATCCAGCACGGCAGCAGGATGCGCTTCCGCCACCCCGCCCGGCTGAA
The DNA here is from genome assembly GCA_022539325.1 of Xylariaceae sp. FL0804. Classification (NCBI taxonomy): domain Eukaryota; kingdom Fungi; phylum Ascomycota; class Sordariomycetes; order Xylariales; family Xylariaceae; species Xylariaceae sp. FL0804. The sequence continues at coordinate 978,141 of JAJKLG010000007.1, read as the reverse complement.
CTGGCCATGGCGGCGGTCCGAGGCCATCGTCTCTGCCGCGGTCCGTCAAAGAGCGTTGCTGAGTTGTACCGATAGCAGTCCTCGTGGACGACGTGGTGCGCGCGAGGCACGAGTTGTTCGGTTCGAGAGTTTGAAATGGAGAGGTTGCCAAGGTCCACGCCCTAGCTCTCGAGGACGCGTTCTCATATACCGGTACAAGACGACGTCACACCTCCAACACCACAGCAGAGGTACAATCAGTCCCTGGCGTAAGCGGCAGAGGTGCAGGGTGTGCTGTGCCGCTCTGCGTCGCGTCTGGCGTGTTGGCTGGCTTTGCCGCTTATAAGTATGACCGAGCTGAGCTGGGCGACGGCGTCGGCACCGGCAGCAGGCCAGGTCATATAAGTACGTACCGTAAGGACTACTCGTGGTACGCCCACTCACCGCCCGCCAAACGGACTCAGCTCGGGGTGAGCACGGGAACGAAGCTAGGTAGAAGCCGCTCTGCCGACGCGTCTCATACTGTACTGTAGCGATACTGCGTACTGCGTAAGCACAGCGGGCGAATTGGGGGCCGCAGCCTGAGCGGACTCGCGGACTGCTGCATCGCTCCTCCAGCAGAAACTTCAGCTCATTGGCGAGATTGAACGGCCGACGGGGACCGGGGATGCCTTCAGCCTCTCATCAGCTTCTCCCGGCCTACCTCGGCCGCGCGGGACACAGCCGCTTCGCCTTAGTCTGGTCTCAGCTCCCCTTCACCGAGAGCCCTGGAGGTGAAGTCGTCAGCTGCATGGCTCGGGACTGGGTTGCCCCCTCTCCGCCAGCAGCGCTAGGCATCTGCTGTACCTCGTAGGGCTCGTGAGGCTGTGCTGGACAATGGATGCGATTTCTGCTGAGCCTGCTCCCGAGTCCCGTCACAGTCTGCGCCTCTTCGTCCTTCAATTGGTGCTGGAACAGGTTTGGTTTCCTCCGTACGTGGCGGCAAAGCATGTCTTGGTGTGTTGTAGAGTCTTGGGAAGAAAACCAATTACGAATCACGGATGTCAACGTGTGGGTTTCTTTTTCTTTTGGTGGCAGATAGTTGCGTCACTGCGCAGGACCCACCGAGGTGTTTCTCACGCGGCACTGTTCAACATCCCATTCTGCAACGCCAACCTTTCGCGCTATTGATGGCAACAAGTCGATCATGAAAGCAACTGTGAGGTCGGTCGGCACCAGTGAGTCCAGCGCGTTGCCGCAATGCCGATGTTAGGCCCAAAGTCCTTCGGCGGAGCCTCGGCCGTCTGTGCTGCCGTATCCCCTCACTGTCGCTGCTTAGACTCGGAGAGTCCTTTGAATCCATCAATTAAGAGGTTGTCCGAATTGACTTTGTGCCATTGCGGCAGCCAAGCATTCTGGTGTGGTAAACGGGCAGAAGTCTCCCTTGCATGTCACTTATTCTACAGCAACCAGCAACTTGTGGCAACTTGATGGTAATACAACACTGCCCGCTGCCCCGAGGTTTCGGTTCTCGAGCTGTGCCATCCGGTAGCGCTCCCCGCCCTCCTATAAAAAGCATCAGAGGGTCCAGCGCGGCGGGAAACGAAACAGGTTGGGCCGACATCGCTAGGTTCCACAGAGGGTTCCACTGGCAAATGCTCCGGCCAGCCCGGTACTAGGGAGCCTCACTTCAACTTTTTACTCACGTCTTCTCAGGATTCATCTCCAACCCGCTTGCACAGTAAAGCACAATATCATTACGGAGCGTCTTCGTGCTCTTCTTCCTTCTTGGTTAACTTCCTACGCTATCTACGATACCTAAGTAAGTACTCAAGTATCCAGGTAGAGTTTGTAGCACCATCTACTCAGATCAGGGCTGCCCAGGGGCCCAGATTGTTCTCTGGTGTTTTGTGTGAGCCTGGCCTTGGATGAGCCGCGCAGCCGCACCTCATCGCGTGGGAGCGCCTTACTTACGGCCAACGTGGTCCAAATCACACCAAAGCCATAATTGTCTCTTAGCATGGCCCTGAGCTCAGGGGGAAAAAGCTCCGTGCTCCACGATGGCTTTGTCATAGGGCCGCTGCGGCAGCCTCCTTCGCCACAGCAGGCTCTTGCATCGTCTCTTCGGGCTTGATGTCATCGCCATCCGTAACCCGGTCGGTTGACAGCTCCATGTTCTCCTCGGCATTTTTGGAGGTTCCGTCTTGCTCAACGCCGGGCTGTCCTCCCATGGCGGCCGGCTCGGGCACCTGCTCCGTGAACTTCGTACTGTATTGTTTCCAGTCCGGGAACCGTCTCAGAGCAGCCTCCGGGCCAGCTCTCCAGTGCTGTATGGCGAACTCCTGCATCGTCGCCGGCGTCACCGTGTCCTCCGGTATCTGTGCGCCGAACTTGCGCGCCGTGTCCTCCAGCGTGACCTCGTCCACCGCAGCGGCCTCGGCGTACGGGTTCCAGGAGAAAAGTCGCTTGAACATGCTCGCACCGCTGGTCGATGTCAAGTGGCCCAGGTAGACCTGTTTGTCAATAAGGCCGTTACTTTTCAGCGCCGGGTCTAGGCGTTCCGGATGCCTAGTGGTCACTGCGGCCTCTGCCGTCAGCATTCGCTCAATCGGAAAAGCACCAGTTGTGAACTTGGGGTCTTTGGGATCATGGCTCAAGAGTAGGCAACCTCCGTCAAAGGATGAGGTAACTAGGTAACGCAGAACAAGAACTGAAAAGGGGGACGAGGGAATTCCTGAATATGTCTACTCACTGAACACAATGCGGCCCTCCGCTGCCCCGGCGCCGTCAAGAGCATTGAGCAGAGTCCCCATCGTGACATTTCCGCGACCGACATCCTCAGCCACAGCGTCGATGTCCTCTAGCAAGACGAGGCTGTGTGAGGGAAGACTGTTGAGCAGACGGTGCAGACGGTCTTCGTTTATTTCGCTGCTACCCAGGTACAGCACGCATACCTTGAGCCCGAAGTGGGCGGCCACCGCCGCTGTCAGCGTCGACTTGCCGGTGCCGGGGGGACCATGCAGCAAGTAGCCTCGGCGGTACGGTATTGCTATCTGCTGGTAGCGAGCCTGACGCCCCGAATCCAGGTAGTTCTCCATGTCGAGGAGCAGGTCAGGCATGATACCCTCGTCGAGATGGATCGTATCCAGGGGGCGGACCGACATTTCCACAGAAGTCCACTGGTGCTTTCCGGGTCAGCAGCTATTCGGCCCATAGTGTTCGCGCGACTCGAATGTCATGTCCAAGGAGCTCATGCCTCTATCGCTACAGTGAGCTTCGACGCTTGAGCTCTTGGACAGGAAAACAGGGGATGGGTGGGAGAGCAAGATATGGATGCTACCTCACCTGTCCATATCTTCCGCAACGATGAATCGTCAAAGACTCTTCCGTCTGGCTTTTGCGAGACTGGTGGATCATAACAACTACAACACCGCCGTCAGCAGAGTTGAAAAGTCCAAGGCCCAGTGTCACATTCCTGCAAGTAATGGACTCAAACGATTACCACAAGCAATGCATCCTGGGAGTTGGCTTATGAGAGCGAAGACGTACGGAGATCCATGATGGGTTTCGGCGACCAGCCCCAACACCGAACAGTCACGCTGCTGGGAGTAGATACCGTCGGGTCTGTTTGCTCACTGTCGTTATGGACGATGGTAAATATACGCCCACCATGGAAGAACCAGCTTTGGCAGAAGCGGCAGTCAGTAAATAGCTTTAGCTGGGCAGTGAAAAGGAGGTGTTGAATATTATAGACTCAATCCCCGGCTCGAACATAGCACAAAACGGGATCTTCTCGAGACCCAAGACGGTGGGAATAAATGGCTTTCTGTTACTCACCTGGTCCTATTCTCGGTCTTGGGCGTAGAAATGACAGCTCCAGTCCGTTTTCCGAAACGCTTCTTCACATACTCGAGCAGACGCACGACACCGTTCTCGAATCTCCCCTTTCGGGTATTGAGAGCAACTAGACGTCAGATGTTAGCAGATTCCATTCCGAATTGAGTGTCATGAGAGCTTCCCGCGTGGCGGGGAGGTGGTAGGTGTATGCAGCTGGTAGCTGCAGGGCTCCATTCGCGGCCGATCAGAACAATATATAGGGAAAGGTTCCTCCACCCAGCCCAGCCCGCCGCAAGGCCCCGGGCTTCAGCGCCAGATACAACCTGCTTAATAGGGACGCACAACTCACCCCATTCAAGGAAATGACGATATAGCTTGTTATCCTTCTGTATGGTAACCTGCGGGGTTACAAGGCGGAATACCCCAGGGCCAAGGGAGACGACGAGATACACAATGCTGAGGACTCGGGCCACGTCCTTGGCGTTCTTCGCAAGCGACGGCATAGCCTCGGCCTTTTCAGCAAGTGAGAAGGGCGGCAGATTGGCAGTCAATTGGTGTCCAGAAGCCTTAGTGCAGGCGGCGAAGGTAGTGGGATGTATTTCAGAGCAAAGAATAGGACGAGAGGGGGAAATACTCGGGGACGGAGAAGACAGTCAAGAGAGGGAAGGCAGGGAGATGAGGAGGGGAATACTAGTGGGAAAAGGCCTGAAAAACTGGAGTTGGCAGTGCGGCAAAAGGCAGGAGCGTTTTGCACGTTTACAGTGCTCTTGCCCCGTTTGAACACCAAGAGTACTTGATACTTGATAGGCTAGTAGTACCTGTATCTGGGCGGGTATAGTCGGCGGCCACACCTACTACCTGTTTGTGTCTTTGTGTATCAAGAGAATTTGTATTCAGAAGTATCTCACAACTGGGCCACTATGTTTCCTGTCCAACCATCCTAGAGGTGAACATTCAAAACTGTCGTCAAGTATAACTCAAAGCTCGACCCTTCGGCAAGGAACCTAGGTACCCGTGGTTCATGAGGACGTCATGGTGGCCCAATAACGGCGTTGACAGGTGCCCTAGTGAGTGGACTGAGGTGGTGTATTCACGCGGAGCCCACATAGGCCTGGTTAGGAGCATTGTCTCTCACCTTCTCTGGGAGAATGGGGTTCAGCTTGGGGGTTTCACAACGACTATTAGAGACAGATGTCATTGTGCAAAACAATATCAAGCCTAACATAGCAATATGACAAGGAATAGAATTCACGGAGACGGTCAACTCGACGTAAGACCAACGATTCATGAGCAATAGGGAGTTGCAAAAGAAAAGAAAATGAAGGATACTAATGGAGTTTTACATTTTTTTTTTTCGCGTTAAAGCTTATATCTAATGGGAATTTAAATATCGGCATGCACAGGCCTGCTATACATGGACATTTAGAGGCAGCTCGCACTATGTGAATGAAGAGCAGCCAAGATGACCAGCTCAAAAGTTGGTGTATGTGCATTAATATATAATTTTCTATCTGCAGGATAGAACTGCAGAGCTTGATGAACGCCATTCCCTTTGCTCCATAGATGTGAGCTCTATGCCACTGTCGTGGGTGACACTATCCTGGAGTGTCCCAAGTGCCGAGTATGTCTCCGTGCCATACTTGATCCAATCCCGTCGCCCGTTGCTGCGTATGCCTCCAACTCTCCCTCGATCGTCTTTCCAGGATGTCTGGACTGCTCAGAGACCGGCCGCCGAGGCGGCCATGTAGACGTTCTTGCTGTCGAAGTCGAGAACATTGCCGTCCTTGTCCGTCATGGCGGCCGTCTGGGTGCCAACGCTGCCCCCTCTGACATGCAGACTTCCCCGGGGAACTCTGACTGTTGACAAGGAAGCAAATGGTTAGCGGAGATGTACGGACGGGGTAGACATGCGGAGGCAATGCATACCAAGGTTACCCATGGCGAGGGTGCAAAGAGCCAGGATGACGACGGTGAACTGCATTTTGGCGGTTGGTTTTTTTTTTGCAAGTTGCTCAAGAGGAGAGAAAGACTGGAATTATGTCGGCCGGCGACGAAGTGTTGAATATGTAGTAGCGAATAGAAGGATCGATCAACTGACTAGAGGATGAGGAGGGAAAAGAAATGCCAAGTCTGCATGGGAATCTCTGGCCTTTTGTACGAGTCTACACCTACGTGGAGGACGGGATGAATGTGACGTGAACGTCGGGTCTTGGACGGAAGGCTTGCAACAAAAGTGGAAAAGAGGCTTAGACTGTAGCGGCCTGTTGTACGGATCTGCGACTCGAGGAACGAGCTTGAGACGAGGCTATCAGCAGCCCGGGACCAATGAACACATTACCTCACAGTAAACATTACTCAAAGAGGCAACGAAATTCTCCGTATCGAGGCTGGGGTTGAGCTAAAACTGTTGTTGCTATGGCCCAGTCTGGACCCTGAGACGGGACCCTTCCCCTGGCTGGAAGCAACAGCATCGCGGTAGAGAGAGGAGATGAGGCCACGCTATTGGCTCGTGCCAGGAAATATAAGCTTACAATAGAAGGTTATTGAACGGGACCCGACATGTGGAAACTGGGGAGCTGTGTTCCGGGCCCGGGAGCTGCGGAACGGGGGCAGAGGACCGGGGTCTGAGACAGCTCTGGAACCGCGCCGACTGCTTATCCTCACCCCGTCCTCACCCGCCACCCTATGGTTATGACGTTATCCAGGGCCCGCGTTACAGGAACCGGACGCACTGGCCCAGCAGCGCGGCCGGGGAAATGTCTGGCGACAATCGCGGCGCGGCCGGCGCAGCCTGACTTCGGTATCGCGGGCTTCCGTGCAGCAAAGTGCCCCGCAGACGAGTGAGCAACCCCGGACCTTGGCCAGAGCGCAACTCTTGCGACGGTCGATCGTGCCCCATCTTGCATGTACGGGAAACGATCGGTTCGGATGCACCGCAGCCCGCCAGGGTTAGCGGTGGGATCTGCTGTGGGATCGGTTTCGTCGGGACTGAACAGACTGAACTCTGGACTGAACTGATACGGTGGCGGTTCACGAAACAATCGCGCAGTTTGCGGGATGGATGAATGCTTGCACCGCCACCTTCCAACGACCTTAGTCATGGGCCCTGAGCTGTCAAGCCACGGTTAGCAAGCCACAACCGCTGCCACCAGCCACTCTCGCCCATCCCAGTCTGGGTGGAAAGGGAACTTTTTCATGCTTCTGCTTTCCATCCTCCATCGCTCAATGAACTCGTGCCGCGTCGCCGCGTCCTATGCCGGCCACAAAGTCTCAAGGCTCCGGAAGGGTGGTTGGTGTCTCAGGGGCGGTCTGAATTCACCATACAGGGCTAACCCTTACCCTCTTCACTTCCCTTATCAGAAGCGCAAAATGTCGACGATCGACCTCGGTCCTCTCACGGGACTCACCCAGTCTCGATACGCCATTTCGCTGTCGAACGGGAAACGTCTAGTGCTCTTTCGTCTGCCCAAGATAGCCAAGGCAGGTGTGTCTGACAAGCTGCCCGGAAGCCTGGCTCAGGATGGTTGGACGTACTATGCCATGGAAGCCGAGTGTCCACACGCCGGCGGACCCATGATCGACGCTCAAGTAGATATTGAAGACAGTTCGTACATTGCATCGTGTCCATGGCATGCATACGACTTCAATGTCGAGACTGGTGAGTCGAGCTATGGGATCAAGGCCTGCACATTTCCAGTCAGCCTGGAAGACGGCCGTGTGTCGTTGCAGTTTGCAGAGGCCCAAGGCGTGCGACTATCGACCATCGAAGCGGTCAGTGAGAAAGTGAAATTCAAGCATGGCCCTAGAGAACACGCTTCAGGACGTGCTGTGTTATTAGCGGAAGACGCTTCCCTGTGCGACTGGTGTGTGCACATCTTGAACACGTCGGATCCCGAGCACAAGATCGAGCTCACTACCCATCTCTTTTCCTTATTCGCGACTCGGGAGCAGACGGACTCACCCATGCCGCTGGGGGCTGGCACCACAGTGCCCCCCGATGAGCCTCCGCGTGGTGACCTGCAAGAGGTGAAGCCGAGCCACATGCCCCGTGCGGGCAACGGCGGGAATCTCCGCAGCAGAATCGCCATGCTGCACGCCCTCGCCAACATCGAGCAGTGGGCCATCGATCTCGCCATCGACATATGCGTGCGCTTCGCCACATTTCAGACGACGGCCGCCGCCGCGGCGGGCGGGCAGCAGCAGCCGCTCCCCCGGACCTTCTATCACGACTGGCTGAAGGTGGCGAACGACGAGGCCAAGCACTTCTCGCTGCTGCGGGCGCGTCTGGAGGAGCTGGGCAGCCGGTTCGGCGCGCTGCCGGTGCACCACGGGCTCTGGGAGTCGGCGACGCGGACGCGCGACGACCTGCGCGCGCGCATCAGCGTCGTCGCGCTCGTGCACGAGGCGCGCGGCCTCGACGTTAACCCGCTGACCATCGAGAAGTTCCGCCGCGCGGGCGACGCCGAGAGCGTCGGGGTGCTCGAGGTCATCCACGCGGACGAGATCACGCACGTCACCACGGGCCACCGCTGGCTGAGCTGGATCTGCGAGCAGGAGGGCACGGATCCCGTGCAGGTCTTCCGCGAGAAGGTGCAGAGGTTCTTCCGCGGCGCGGTCAAGGGCCCGTTCAACGCCGAGGCGAGGCTGCAGGCCGGCATGGACGCGAGCTACTACGAGGACCTCAGCGGCCAGCCTTGGAGGGGCGACGTGATCGCGGGGGGCTGAGGCTGGAGCGCGACTGCGATGCCTCAGTGGATCTCTCTCCTTAGATGGCAAGGGTGTCTGATATTCAACCGCCATATTCCCACCACCCCCGCTATCGATCTGCCGGACCCTCCATCATCAAGAAATGATCTGCCTCTCGAGACCTCTGAATCTAGGAGGGCAACGGTTGAATAACGTGGCCCATACTCGAATGTTGAATCCCGACCCGAGCTTCCGGCCTTTCGAACTGTTCCCTCTTTTTCAACCGCACTGCACAAGATTGGAAGACATTGACAAGATTATACCCATGGCTGAGTGTATAACCCTCTGGAACTGGAAAATTGAATGCATTACTCCCGCCCAGGCAAGCACATCTTGATACGACAGTGAAGGGATCAGGAATGCTGTCGAAGTGGCCAAGTCGCCTGGGCAAAATAATACGGTGATCCAGCATCGCCGGCGGAATCTCACAAGATAGAACACCTGTCCAGGTATCTCTGTACGAGTTACCAGTACCTTCAGTACCTGTCACTCAGTAACACTAGTACTAATACCTCCGTCCTAATAACATCATGACTTGGAGTGAAGTTCAGATTCTGTGGTTCACAACGGTTGTGAAACTTATGAAGCCATTAATTCAACTTACATAACTCGGTCCTATCTGATGACGGGTTCGGGTGTCGTCTGAACCGAACAGTGACGGGCTCCATCCGCCGGGAGAAATGAGACACTGCAGCGGGTCTTCTTATCTGAGGTAATTGAGATCACACCTAATGCTCGGTCAAAACAAGGTATTGATAAAGCAGGTCGCCTTTGAGCTGTCTCATTTTCCCCGGCCCCTGGAGGCGGGTGGCGGGGGACATGCCACTTCCCCCTCACCCTCCCAGCCCCGCGTGCCCCGTTGCCCAAACAACAACCTGGCAGCCTGTCCACGACCACCTCCCAAGTCAGTCCGCTACGACTCACTTTCGCCATGGCTTCGATCGAGCATTGCCTCTACTGCTTCGAGACTCTGGCTGCTCACCTGGGCAGGTCGAAGCCCATGAGCCTCGAGGAAGTCCGGCAGTCGTGGGAGGAGTACTGCCTCGACGTCGACGCCACCTCCGATGCCGGCGGACCGTCCACGCCCAAGAAGCAGAGCCCTGCGGTGAGACGGCTGGCCGCCACCAGCTCGTCGAGCGGCCTGTCCTCCCCGTCGTCGGGCTCGACCATGTCGCTGGATGCCGACACGCCCGCGACGTCGACGTCATCCCTGGCCGCCGCCGACGACACACGCCCCACCATCACCGAGTCGCCGCTGTTCGTGACGTGGAACACGGTGTCGGCGCGGGACGGGTCGACGTCCCTGCGGGGCTGCATCGGGACCTTCGAGGCGCAGGAGCTGGACTCCGGACTGGCCTCGTACGCCGTCACGTCGGCGGTGCACGACACGCGCTTCGAGCCCGTGTCCCGGCGCGAGCTGCCCGATCTCGAGGCGGCCGTGACGCTGCTGACCGACTTCGAGGACTGCGCCGGCGGGCCCATGGACTGGACGCTGGGCACGCACGGCCTGCGCGTCAGCTTCACGGACCGCGGGCGCCGCTACGGCGCCACCTACCTGCCCGACGTCGCGCCCGAGCAGGGCTGGACCAAGGAGGAGACGCTCGTCAGCCTCATGCGCAAGGCCGGCTGGCAGGGCCGCCGCGACCAGTGGCAAGACGTCAAGCTCCGCGTCGTCCGCTACCAGGGCCGCAAGGTCAGCCTGCGCTACCCCGAGTACCGCCGCTGGCGCGACTGGGTCGACGCTCGCGCGGCCGCCGCGGACAAGTAGGGGGGAGGGGGAGGGGGAGGGGGAGGGGGAGGGGGAGGGGTCGGCGTAAGCGCGGGCGGGTCGGCCGCCGTGACGCGACACTACAGGACATGATGGGACGGGAAATGGTCTGTATTTGGAAGGCCAGTGGGAACACTCCGCACAATGGGGCACGGCGCTACGGGTGCAAATCGGATATACTGCATATATCTAGAGGGAACGGCCAGGAGTTCGTCGTGGCATCTGGAGTTCCTGGGAGAGGGGGCACAGGAGGCACAGCTGGGCGGCTAGATTAGGAGGTAGGTACATAGGCAGCCCTCGTTTCTCGCTATAGGCTAGAGGGATCTCTCACATCAGAATCATCCGAGCGGATATAATCCGCCAATCGCGATCAGTTCTCTGCCGCTGCTTCTATTCTGACCCTCACGCTTCGCCCCCTTACTCCTGTAGGAGATCGGGCAGATTCGAAGCGAAAGCCTCCTCTGAATTAAAATTCCCTTTGTCTTTACAGACTGAACAGTGACCAGCACAGAACCTGGATTGTAGCATTCGGTTCTAATGTCATATTGTACGAAATACTGCATGAAGGACGCCTGGGCACCTAGTCAAAACGACGCAATATGGGGGCGTTAGGACAGATGATCTTGGATCAACAACATCCCAAAGATAAAAGAGAGAGAATCAAAGAGTGGATTTGGTAGTGGTAAGGATGATGGAGAGCCTACTCCCAGTCCCCCACCAGAATTTGCTGTTGTACCCCTCTCAGTGCTGCGTGCCTTCCTGTACGGTGTACCTTCCAGATCATCCAGCTCCCAAGGCTGGCTGACACCAGTCAACAGTGATCGTGATAAGCTGTGATAGGGCTGTGGGTAGGGACCCCCCTCACCGTGTCTCTTTTTCTGACCAAGTGTCACCTGCATACCTAGGTATGCGAGTATGCGTCCATCATGCCATAACGTCTGCTCAGCTGACATACGTGTCATGCAGTTGCGTCAGAGCAACGTCGTGATCCCTCGCCAACCTGCTTCCAGGCTATGTGCAGGGCTCCCCAGTTTCGGTCAGCCATACATCAGCATGTTGGTGGATTCAATAGGCACGACGACGGATAGTTGCTCTGCTGGCCCATTGTCTGCGGTGAAGGTCGCCCTCGAGCTCTCCCAAGTGAATTTGCGCCCCGTAAAGTCTCCACAGGGGTACCGTCACCTTAGGGAGTACCACGCGTCCCATAAGACTCACGGACACACACGTAGACTGTCTGCCTCCTAGGTACCACCATCACCTCGTACCGCGGCCTCGTACGTCCTGGTGCCACCATCCTCCGCGACCTCCCTGCAGATCCGCAGGACGCCGTCGATCTCGCCCGGCGGCGTCCGCCCTAGACCGCGCTCCGTCGCCACGCCGAAGGGGAAGGGCAGCGCGGCCCGCGCCGCGCGGATGCGCCTCCGCGCCGCCTCCTCGTCGTCGCCCGCGCGCACCAGCCCCAGGAAGACGTACGGCGGGCGCGCGCCGCCGCAGTCCACCCCGACGAGCCCCGCCGCCAGCGGCGCGAGGTACCGACGGTAGTACGCCGCGTCGTCGTCGTCGTCGTCGTCGTCGTCCGTCCGGTCCCCTCGAGTGGGCAACGGCACCGGCACGTGGATCCAGTCGACCCGCCCCCCGATGCTGCCCTCGCGCGCCAGCAGCGCGTTGGCGAGCCGCACCGTCGCCGCCGTGTCCGCTGGCGGCTCGACGAAGTGCCGGTCGTGCCGCAGGAGGTCGTAGCCGTAGCCGAGGTGGAAGGCGAGCCGCACGTCGCGGGGGACGCGCGCGCACAGGCGCGCGACGCGGTCCACGAGCCCGGGGAGCACGTCGCCGGGCGTCGTGGAGAAGTAGACCCGATGGCGTCGTTGGCGCGCGTCGTCGTCGTTTTCGTCGTGGTGGTCGAACCGCCGACCGTCCTGCTGCTGCTCGGACTCGAGCGCCGCCATCTCGTAGGCCAGGTCCCACTCGATGACCAAGTCGTGGTGGGGGATGGCGGCCGCGATGCGGTCGATGGCCTCGCCGAGGCGCTGCTCGTACAGCGGCTCGACGGCGAGCGCCAGCTCCGGCTTCACGTGGCCCGCCAGCACGGTGTACGCCGACGGCAGGCCGATCTGGAAGCGCGCGTGGCCGGGGCCGGCGACGGCGCCCCGCCGGCGCAGGCGCGCGAACTCGGCGTAGGAGGCCAGCGCGGCGTCGTCGTAGCCGGTCGGCGCGATGTCCGCGAGCGTGAACGTCGGCAGTGGTGCCGAGGAGCCGTCGTCAGGGTCAGGCAGCGGCGTGCCCCCGAACTCGGTCCGCCGCGCCAGCGGCGGGAAGCGCTCCAGCTGCCAGCCGACGTAGTTCCATCGCTCGCCCGTCTCGCCGTCCGGGGTGGTGCTGGTGTCCGAGCGGCCCTGGAGCGCGGTGGAGAGGCGCACGAGGACCTCCTCGGTCGAGGGCCCGGGGACGCTCCCGACCATGAGAACACCAGTAGGTTTCGTGTGGACTCTTAAGCTGTGATTGGATGTACCGGTAGGACGCGGTCACAGTGTAAGGAGACCGAGGGGTATCATAAGAGTGAGTATTCAAAACAGCAGTGGGAACGGTCGTGGCCATTATAACGGTGCGGGTCTTCGTAAATTATACCAGTACGAGGCATAGAGCTGAGAAGACATCCAGCCCTCCAAGACCTGTGCCACTTTTGGTGTAACCAACATGGTCCTGAGGTACTTTTTATCTTCCGACTGTGCCTTCAGCGCTCCCCTGCTCCCTTGTCCAGGGAACAAACGAAGGGGCCAGTGGAGGGTAGGTAATTATCCAGCGCCACGGGGGCACTCCATGCACGATCGTTGCGTGGTAGGTAACTATCATGTTGTTCAGAAGAAGGTGATTCATGACCCGCTGTCGATCCCGGCAGAGACGGCGTGAGATGCGGCTGAATCGGCCGAGCGAGCGCGCGGTGCCTCGGGAGAAGCAGCTCAGCAACTACGTCCCGCGACATCAATCGCGACAACGACGGCCGACTCGACAGTCCCCCACTCTGACCCGGACAATAGTAATCTGCGTAAACTCCGAGACATGTCTCGCCTGCTCTCATTGGCCATAAGATAGCTGAGATCCACTTTACTGGCCACTACCAGAGGAGCAATTATTACTATGGCATCCCATCCTACGCTTCAAGCATGACTATTAAAACACCAGCCGCTACGGGACGACTACGGAAATATAGGTAAGTACCGTACGGATACAGAGTGCTCTCATCCGTATCCTGACGAATCAACGATACGCAACTGCAAGCTGCTTCCCTCTACTCCGTAGACAACCTCTACATAACAAGGGCAGCGCCCGCATCCCAGAAACGGCGAACAGTCTGCCTAGTTGGGAGTCTGCAAGGTGGAGTACGGAGTATGCATGCCTTGTCATTCAGCCGTACTCCGTACCTATCCCCGAGCCCGAGGCCCGAGCCTATCCGTACCTGTCAATCCGATTACGACCGTAATCCTCAGCCGTGAGTCGTTCTCCGAGGAAATGTCGTTCATCCATCACAGGGCTGATGAGCCGGGGCGTGAAAGCCTGACCAATCAGAACGCGTCGTCTGTTCGGCTGCAGCCTCAATCAGGAAGCTGCTCTCTTATTGGTTCAGCCCAGCGGCGGCGCCATAAGAGCCAATCACAGAGACGAAGATTTGCGCGCTACCGGTACAGTAGGACACGGAGGCGTCCGGTTCTCTCCCCGGGCCCACCACTACCTCTCAGCCGTTAATTCCCACCGCCCCTCAGAACTTGAACCTCAGCCCTGTGCTGAGCATGTCATAAGTCGCGTCTTTGCCTACAGATACCTACCTAATCTCGTCCCTCACTGCAGGTACCTGCCTGGTGCTGATTCTGAGACTGCAGTGCGGTGGCTTCTGCTGCACCCGTAGGTACCGAATTGGTGACGTGCACGAGCAGAATGGCGGCAGTTTTCGTCGAACAACGTTTCGAATGGCTGACTTAAAGTATATTACCCAGCGTCGTCTCGTAACTGAGAACGAAATGGAAAATCAAGACGAGAAGTGGTGGCTGAGCCAAGCCTTGGTATGGCACCACCCACATCCAGACGGGGCGGGCCGAGGCTCAAGCTCGGGTTGGCCATCCAGCTTGTCCCCCAACGCCAATCACGGACAAGAACGCAGTTGAAGGCTCGATCTTTGATCTTTCCGTTCGCAAGCCTCTTGGATAATCAACTCATTCAGACTTCTGTTGCACAACTTGGCTCTACTGTGGTGCTGCAAACACTGGTCAAGCCCTCAAGCTCAAAGCCTCCTCCCACATTTGGTAACTCGACTGCGAAATGCGCCACCACAAGTGACCTGCTGAGTCACCTACTCAGATACATCAGGAGGTAGGTACCAGGTACGTTTGTTGAGGAGGTCTGGTGGGTGGTTGTGTACTGAGAGTTCATGTACCAAGATACAGCGGCAGAACAGAGCCTTCGGGCACAGTACAATTCTATTGGCTTCAGGTCCAATGCTCTGAAGACCTTATTGAAACGGGTTGGCTTGAACCTTATATCTGCTATGTCAGCCACGGAGCCAGAGACAACCTCCGTAACAGCGCGGCCCGCTCCGGGTCTCAAGTGCGTCCGGCCCGACGTCCAGGGCCGTTATTTCGGCGGCCAAGTCCGACCTAGGCCGAGTCCATAATCAATCCCTCAAATCGCCGGCACCTCTTCTGACTTCTTTGTATACAGGTAGTCTGGTAGAAATGGTCAAGCGTAGCTCGCCTATCAACCCTGCTTCTTCTGTCCTCAACTCTACGAGGGAGCCACCTCGAGTAGCAAGTGTAGGTAACCTAGTTTTGCGCAAGTTTCCAGCCTGTAGTACGTCTACGCATGTTTTCATGCTCACCTGGCGTATCCTAGGTACCTTATTTACCTTCCTCAGCCTACCTTCATCAGCCCTCTCAACGCAAAACAGCTTCGACACCCTCGTCACGAGCCTCTGATCAGCCAATCGTCACCCATAGAAGGGAAAATAGTGTAACAAATGTAGGTTCAGCGCAAGTACTATTCAGCCCGTAGCGAGTATGCGCATGTTTCCAGCTCGCCTGGCTGAACTACTGGGTTGACCTGAAGAAGCCTGATTGCTGTATTCTCAGCCCTCCCAACTCAGAAGCTCCAGTATCATCATGCTGTGCACCCGGTTAACCAATCAGCACCTCTGTAACTGCCTCGATCTCCCTCAAAGTCTCTCTGGAGTTCTTGAACATCTCTCTCTCTCAACACTTTGAAGCCACGGCGCCCTGGGCGCAGCCCCAACCCGGTGGCTGGCAGTCCGGGTCCTGATTGTCTATATAGTAAGGACCCGTCCCGCCCCTAGACCCGTTTTCTCTTTTCCCTTTCCTCTCCAGAGAACCGAGCTTTTACGTCTTCACAATCGATCTGTCTACTGCAACAGCACACTTCACTACGCTTTTTAAGCAATTTTTGACCAGTGCAACCTCAGTTACACACAGAACAGCCGTGATCATGTCGTCTTACCTCAACCCTCTGTCGCCTCTCAAGGAGCTCAACGACTTCGACCTTTTCCTAGAGACTGTCCTGATCCGACTCAACCCCCTGTACCAAGCTGACGCCAGTATGGATCGTGAGATCCCCTCCGGGGGTGATCGCCTCGGCGTCCCGAACGAGCACTCCGAGTCCATGAACGAGGACAAACGCACGACCGATGTTCCGAAGCCCGCATCGCCACCACCAAAGGGCAAGACCTTGTTTCCCAGCCTGGCTGGGAGATTTGAGAATGCTCCGCGGGATCCGACGACGGGTGCTCTGCTGATCCCGGCCCGGCCGACGGGCTCATCCCTTGCTGATGTCATCGCCAGAGACTGCCCGCTTCTGCGGGAGGCCTCGGCGGCGGCGTCCCTCGTGTAAGTCCCCCCTGCGTCCCGCGCGCCATCGTTCGTCCGTCGGTCCCCTCCTGTCAATTCGCTACTCTTGTCTGGTTAGACGTTCAGCCCGGAGCGGCATTTCGCCTAGTTGAAGCCTCGAAGGTGCTTTCTCTCCCGAAGATGCACGCCTCCGCCGGTGTTGTGGGTTGGCTGTTTCGAAGTCGTCTCCGCCTGGCTGTCGGGCACTGCCACCGTTACTCGACGACCCTCTGATCCTCCGCCGGTCTTTGCCCACGTCCATCGAACCGACCTCTTTCGCCCGTGTGAGGGCTCTGCCGAAGTCTGACTGGTGGCCGCCGGCTCCGCCGCGTTGGAATCAATGGGGTTTTGCTCTCGCGCCTGTCCGCCCGCAGTTCGGGAGTGTTCTTCTCGACGCCTGCTGTATCGTTGAGCAACCCTTGGTCGCCTGTACTGGTAAAGCGGATTACTGAACGCCTGCGTTGGTGAGGGGAGACCTGATCGCCTTTGCTGGTAAGGGGAGATGCCTGGCCGCCTGTCTGTGGTAAGCGCGCGAGCGTGGGCCCTGCAGGTTGAAGCAGCCGTTGGGTGTCGACCTGGGCCACAAAGGTTGAAGTGTTCGTCAGGTTGAACTGGGCCGCGCAGGTTGAAGTGTTCTTCAGTATGAAGCCGGGCCACGCAGGTTGAAGTGACCACTGAGGGAAGCCGCGCTGCAGTATGGTTGAAGTGTTCTCGAGTCGAGCGCCTCGCTCTGTTGGGTTGAAGTGTTCGGCAGGCAGGGCATTCCCCGGCGTTCCTTCGCGGTTGAAGTGTTCGTGCTGGTGGCAGGACGTCAGATGGAAGCATCGCTCACATTGGGTAGAAGCCCAGAGAGGAAGGGAACATGGCGGGGCTCTGGCTTGGTTGAAGTGTTCGTGGCGACGAGGCGAATCGGGTAATCGGCAGGTCCACAGTTCAGGTTGAAGTGTTCGGGACGATCGAGATTCGAGCTGGTCGGGTGTCTTGGTGTGGCTCTTTGAGTCGCGCCGGGCCCTGGAATCCCAACATTCGGTAGAAGTGTTCGTGGCAGCATCCGACGGGGGGTCAAAGTTACGCGAGGGGGATGGCACTTGCTGCAAAGGGCGGTTCGAACGACCAAGACAGGGTAGCTGGGGGGCTGACGACGACAAGGATGGACGGGACAAAGGGTGGGATGGAGGGGGGGACAGGCGGGGGTGAGTTCTGAATCTTGGCTGGCGATTATGCTGACATCCGTCTAGGAGCGAGGTGTGGCAACGGACAGAAGTTTGTGTCGATGTCCTTGGAATTGGCTTTGTTTGCTTTGACGGGATTCCCTCCAGATTGGTATTGCAAGGGACCCGGGCGCGATGATGGAGACGGCGATTTCGAAGATTTGGAAGAGACTGTTTGTGGTTTTCTAGATTGGTATTGGTCTTTCCCCTTCGGGGGTTCTCCCATCTGAGAAAGGTCGTCGAAGACGGATCTTGTTACCTCCACGCGGTGACGGCTGGAAACTCGTCGAGCTCTGAGCTCGACGTGGCCAAAACAAGAACGCAAATTTCAGGTAAGTACTTTTCATTCGAGCCCCTTCCTTCCTCGTGGCCCCTTCCTTGCTCGTGGTGAGAGCACCTCGAGCATGCCCTGTTGGACAGTTGACATGGAGACACAGGATTGCGAAGGTGTTGGAGGCCCTTCCATCGACGGCCCTGTCGCTCTTGAGTCGATCAGGAGTTGCAGGGAGAGCTTCTGACATATGACCATGGTGATACTCTCACCCATGGCTCAGCTGAGTTTGGAGGCCAGGAGGGTCAGAGGCTGGGAAGCTCGAGAGAAAAACATGAGCGACAGTTGGCTGTAGGCCTTAGGACTCTTTTCTATATAGATCAATGCAATTTCCGAGTTGATCAGCAATGAGGACTCATTTCCTGAATCTTGGCATAATGTCAGCTTGCTTCTGGCAATGAGCTTCGGCTCGCAGATCTCTTGTCATGGACACGGTCATGGTCTCTAATCAGGTGTCTAGCCCGCTGTTACCACTCGGGGGCAATGTGATAGACCAATGAGACATGCTGCCAATGATCATGGCTGGTGTAGTGACGAAAGCAATCCTCACCCATGGACGGGCGGGTGCCGGCATCCCCGGCTGCTGGGTCGCATCCGTCTAGAGAACAAACCCCAAGGGTCCTCTTATCCTTTTTATGTTGAGCACAGATTCATCTCGGGGTCCCGCGACCGCCTGCTTCTGCTCTCGAGCATGTCCGGTAGATTTGGCTCGGGATCCCTGCAGTTGTCAGGCTTCGGTGATGGAGTGCCAGAGTGGAATCTGCCATATTGACAGCTGGAAGGTGACAAGAACTTCTGGGTAGTTGATTCGGTTGTTGGCGTGGCCACGTGAGGCACCAGCACAGTTGGTGAGGCACTCAGAGAAGGACTTTGATCAGAGCGTTCCATGACATAATGCGATAACAATGAAGACGTCCTGCCACAGCAGTCATCAGGCCTTGCTCAACTGAAGGCAGGAGCAAGCGTCAAAATTTCGTAATCAGGTTGTACAGAAATGACACCATGATGTAAACCTTACCTGCAGTTCTCGGCCTGCCAGTCGTGTGAAACTCGGAAGATCCCTACCACAACCCGACCTGACATGCCCTGAAATCACCAGTCTCAGTCAGAACAGTACGCTGCTGAGCCGCCAATACATAACTCAGCATCGAGCTGGCTGCTTTATCAATGAATATGGCTCCAAAATACCCATCGAATGGGAACAGGGCATCATCTGCACTCCTCTCGCCAAGAGTCGAGGCCATGCCGTTTGCTATGCAATGAGACTTGGTTGAGGCGGGATGGGCTACAATGGTACCAAGGAGCTTCGATGACAGCTTTGACCCCTTCATGCCGAATCTAGCCACCAGAAAGGCTAGAATTGATGGTGCTGCAGTGAGATGAAGGATTCCCTCTCTTGCTCCTGAGGAAGAACTTTAATACCTTATCACGGACTATGTTATGCGGGTATATATCATTTCGCTACTCGGCACTGGCACCAATGTCAGTGAGCAAGGAACGAAACCATCGAGAAAGAACACCAATGCGGAAGACTGATCGATGAACTGCCCAACGTATCAGGAAGGGAGTCGATACGGAGCTTGACAGGGTTAGCAGCAGGCTCTATCACATGGTATTACGGAGCGGGCCTCATGACTCAAGGAGACTGTCTCAATACAGCGTGCAAGGAAAGCGAGAGAGCACATGGTCGCCGTCACTAGATGCTTCATTACACCCCCCTGCAACTTATCCGGCAGCAAACAGCCCTTCGCGTCAGTGGTGGGCGAGTATATAAGACAACTTATCTGCTGCCGCCTATCGTCCAGTATGCCCGAAGCTGTCGAGCTTATCCCCGCTACTCCAGGCTCCGGACCGGGGAAGGGGGCGGACTACGTCACCGATAACCGCTCCGCGACCCCCTGAATGCCCCGATAGGTACCGTTGGACCCCGACACCCAGTCCGCCCCGGTGCGGGTCCCATCGGGTAACGGTAGAAACGCGGGATGCATCGAGGTTCAGTTCGCGGGGAGCTCGCGTGACGGCCATAACCTGATCATGATTCATGAATTCATGCAATGAATCCGAACAAACGCCCAACGCCCACGAGTGCGGTTAGCCAGTCATCCGGAACTCTGGAGACGCGCAAGAAGGGGATGAGCCAGCTGCCATAATTGGTTGCTTGAGCAGCGGCTTCTAGAGTATCGAGGATCATACAGATCCTTGCTCTTCTGCTGCTACTGGTCCATTATACGGCAGGAGATCCGGGAATAACCTCATCCCATCTTCATGAAGCGGGGATATGCTCTGATGGCCGCATGTGCAACGCCACAACGTGAGGTTGTACGGCCTTCCCACCACTACGACGGCGTCATATGCATCATTATTCCATGAACGGATGCTTGACGGCGTGGCTGCGTGGGTGGCCGGTGTGTGCGACATGAGCATACGCAAATTCGCCACTCTAGATTCCACCATACAGCCCGTGGCTGACGATCATGAGTAGGAGCCGGGTCGAAGCCCGCGGGGTTCGATGACTCCGAAAGGGTCTAGGTCCCCAGGATTTCTCTCTTCATCTTGCCGACCAACATTGGGTGCCGGCGAGTCGGCGCTGCGCATGCGGGAACATGCAGAGCAACACTGCTGTTCGATGCAACCTTAGTGGAACTTGTTCTCGCGGCTGTCTTTGCCAGTTTTTTTAAAATCATTCCGCCCAGGTCGAGAGTTCATACAGGTAGGTCAGTGAACATGCAGACAGATCAAAGACCACCCAACCCTTCATCTGCGTTAGGTGACACAAGACGCCCAAGAGCATATTCTGATATACCTACATGACGAGTAGGCGTACGACAATACCAGCCATCAAGTCAACCCGTGGTCTGTCCTGTGAGTAAGTACATACTTCAGGGCAGTCATAGCGATGCAGAGCAATACCAGAACACTTGGACGAGAGCACTAAGCAAATCACGAACAGTCATGCCGCCATCCACGAATCTCTGCATGGTGTTGCTCGTGGGATATGAGGTCATTGCTGTTGAAATCCCATTACCTATCATTCGACACTGATAAGATGGTAACCCTCTTCAAGAAGGTGGGTTACATGCGGCCGGCTTTGGCTACGGCTCCGGGCTAGTGCCGGGTAGGCGACCGGGGTCCCGGCGCCGCAGTGATCGGCATTGGCGTCGCCTCATTGGCAGGTGTCGGTTCTTGCAGCTTGACCCCCGGAGTTCCTTGGTTGCTCGAATGATGAATCTACATATCTCCCCAAGAACCCTTATCTTGGCGCTTGCCAATGCCGGCGTGGCCGCGTGGATGATCTCCAGGGGCCATCACCCGGTGTGGAGAGCTCGTTGACGATATTGTGTCAGTACCTATATATCTGGACGCGCTCTGGCTTCGCGTCGTTATGGGCTCTCTCACGTCTCTGTCGTGTCTGTCCACTTCCCGACAAGAACGCTGCCCAATAGTGCATAGGACGTCAAGATGGCACGTTTCTCCCAACTCAGCGCCGCCCTGCTGCTGTCCGGCGGGGCACTCAGTGCAGCCAAGACGTTGAAGTCCCGCATCCCGCAGGCCTTCAAGGCGGCCAGCCCGGACGTGAGCGTCGACAGCTACCTGAGCCTGAGCAAGAGCAAGTCGAGGCGTCGAGCGAACCCCCTGGCGTCCATCAGCAGCACCAACTACACGACGCCGCTGAACAACACCGAGCTGGAGGAGTACACGACCACGATCCAGTGGGCGGGCGAGAGCTACGCCGTCATCGTCGACACCGGGTCCAGCGACACGTGGCTGGTGCAGGCGGGTTTCCAGTGCGTCGATTGCTACGGGGACGCGCAGCCGGTAAGATTAGACCGCCTCTCGTACACGACCTGGGACTAGTCTCTGGAGCCGTACATCGAGACCGAGACTGACTGGGGGGCCAGGAAGCCGACTGCTACTTCGGGCCGACCTTCAACGGGACCTTCGAGGACGGTGAGATCAGCAACGAGAACTTCAACATCAGCTACGGCGATGGCGAGTTCCTGACCGGCACCATGGGCTACGAGGACGTCACCGTGGCCGGCGTCACGGTGCCAAAGCAGGAGGTGGCCCTGGTCGACTACTGCTACTGGTTCGGCGACGAGGTGACAAGCGGCCTGATGGGACTTGCTTACCCCCTGCTGTAAGGATGCCTGCCGGTCGTCTTGAACACGACTGGATGCAAGTTGGACAGAGTCGATGGCTGACGGATTCCACTATCGGTGTAGGACGAGCGCCTACGAAGGGACGGATCCCGCCTACGACAACGAGAACGCCAGCCAAGTCGAGTACAGCCCGGTCTTCACGACCATGTACAATGACGGCTTGGTGAATCCCGTCTTCTCGTTGGTGCTCGACCGGGAGTCGGACGCGGGCACCCTGGCCCTGGGCGGCCTGCCTCCGGACGCGGACTCGCTGATCGACAACTCGACCTGGGGCAGCACGCCCATCACCATGCGTACGTCGTCTCCTGGCCGGCCGGCCGGCCGGCCCATGAA
Source organism: Xylariaceae sp. FL0804 (assembly GCA_022539325.1). Taxonomy (NCBI): domain Eukaryota; kingdom Fungi; phylum Ascomycota; class Sordariomycetes; order Xylariales; family Xylariaceae; species Xylariaceae sp. FL0804. The sequence goes on along the minus strand of JAJKLG010000007.1, from coordinate 955,912 downwards.
CATTTAGTCATCGCCCACATGCGAGGGGGCCTACTGATGGCTGGTCGTGTGACTTTGACCTACTGACTTGCCATGTAGTGGATCTCTACGATATCGACTATGAATATCCCGAGAAGGCCTACTACACCATCGTGGCCGACAGCTACATCTGGGGCGGCGAGTCGGGCAACTCGAGCAATGGTGTAAAACTGGGTCTCGCGGGCCTGTTCCACGAGCTCGAGACGGCACAGGAGCGCACCGATACGCAGTTCCCGATCATCATCGACAGCGGCACCACGCTCGTCTACCTGCCGACGGGTAAGTTATTGCGTTGACCCCTTCTTCATGTCTCCCACCCTTTTCCTCAGGAGTCTACGTCTCGGTTCTCTTCTTTTGTTTTGGTGCCATGGAAGCTGACAACCCCCGCGCTCCCCACCAACAGCGATCGCCGAGTCGTACTACGAGATGTTCGACCCGCCGGCCGAGTACGTCGAGGACGAGGGCGCGTACTTTGCCTCCTGCGACGCGGACGCGCCGGCCTTCGCCGTCGTGATCGGCGGGCAGGCGTTCGACATCAGCGCGGCGGACCTGCTGTGGCAGGACTACGCGATCGACGGCGGGCTCTGCCTCGTCGGCATCGTCGACGGCGGCGACGAGGGCGGCTACATCCTCGGCGACGTCTTCATGAACAACGTCCTCTCCGTCTTCGACGTCGGCGCCTCCGAGATGCGCTTCGCGCAGCGCGTGCCCTACTGATTGATACCGGTACGGTAGCTAGCTAAGCGTGCGGGTGGGCTGGCTGGCTTGATGGTAGGTGGGTGGAGAGGGAGTAAAATCTGGAAGTGAATGTATCAAAATGAAATACGTGGATAAGTCCGATTCAATATAAATGAATATACGAACGTACTGAAAAGCAGCTTCGTCTACTTGGGCACGCCAACTCAGAGGCTTGTGAAGTGCCATGTATGTATTTGTATGAGTAGCTCGTGAGACTCCCACAAACTTCCATGGCATGGACGCAACTGTCTCACACGGCTCCGGCGGCGGATTTGTGCTTTTAGGTAGCGATTGATTAGAATCATAAGTAATGCTATCTCCTTTCAAGGACCCGCCGGGCCTATTATCAGAGGTCTAGATGACGTTCGCTGTATTATGCAGGAGGGACAGCTTCCTTACGATGCCACGAAGCTGGCAACGTGTGGTCGCACTTGATTTCCAATCACCGACGAAGTAAGCAAGAGAGGGACCCTAGACCAAGGATGGCTCAATCGGCACCGAAGTTCACGACGAAGTGGTTCTTATCAGTGCATTCGAAGACCTAGGTAAATCATTTGCCGCCGGGACCCAGTTTTTCAGGGGCAAGCTACCGGGACCGATGACCGTCCGGCGATAGGCCGAAGATGCCGGAAGCTATCGGTCCCCGCCGACTCCTCCTCCGAATTATCCTTATCAGTGTCGAGCCCAGACCTCAACTGCACAGGGCGGGGTACATGTCTTGGGGTACATGTCTTCCCACCCCTCGAGGTGAACATTTTCCCGATGCGAGGGCGAACCAGACTGATTTGACCCCCGAGTTGCATCTGCTCGCCTTGGCTAGATCCTGTCATTGGGCCTTTGGAGAAATCTGGTCGAGACCTCTGCCAGTACCTTGCTTGCCAGCACTCTGCCGCGCTTTACCGCACCCAGCGTGTCTGGCGATCATGTCCACTCCGCCGCCAGGCGTGGTCGACGAGAAATCGCCAGCGACGCCCGAGAATGTCGCAGTTGAAGGAGACGTGGTCGAGCTGGCCCGCAACGGCAATGTCATCGACGACGGCCTGCAGCGGGGCCTCAAGAACCGGCATCTGGTGAGTTCACCGTTCACGCCGCTCCCCGGCCTCGCGAGTCACGCCCACGGCGGCGGCGCTCTTGACGAATTCCCCTCTCCAGTTTCAGGCAACGGAATACCTACGGACGTTGGACAGAGAGTACTTACTGACACGCGCGGGCGCAAAAGCAAATGATCGCGTTCGGCGGCGTGGTCGGGGCGTCGATCTGGTACGGCACGGGGTCGGCGATCGCGGACAGCGGGCCGGCGGGGGCGCTAATCTGCTTCGTGATCATCGGCGCGGACGTGTTCTTCGTGATGCAGAGCCTGGGCGAGATGGCGACGCTGTTTCCCGTGCCGGGGGCGTTCGTCGAGCTGGCGGGGCGGTTCGTCGACCCGGCGTGCGCCTTCAGCCTCGGCTGGAACTACTGGTACCTGTGGGTGACCAACATCGCCAACGACTACAACAACATCGCGCTCATCATGGGCCTCTGGGACACCAAAGTGCCCTCCTGGGGCTGGATCCTGCTCTTCTGGGCCGTCTTCCAGGCCACGAGCCTGCTCGGCGTCGTCGCCTACGGCGAGATGGAGTTCTACCTCGCCTGCTGGAAGCTGCTCTGCGTCGTCGGCGGTATTCTCGTTGCCCTGCTTATTAATACCGGCGCCATCGGCGGCGAGTACATCGGCTTCCGCTACTGGCGCGACCCGGGCGCCATCGCCAACGGCATCAACGGCTTCGGCAAGACCTTTGTGCTGGCCGCCGTCTACTACTGCGGCACGGAGATGCTGGCCAGTATGTACTACCCCCAGAGTCTGCTTCCTCCCCTCCCGATCTACCTCCGCAATCCACCCCCTTTTGATCTACCTACCTACTATTCTTCGTTCGGGGGATATCCTGCTGCCCGCACCACGGTGCCCGATCCAGAGCCGGGGGGCAATCTCCCTCCCTTTCCGCCCACCGCGCAGCTGCTGACTTTTCCTTCTTCTTCTTCTTCTCCCTCCCCCCTCGCGTGCGCAGTGACGGCGGCCGAGAGCCGGGACCCGAAGCGCGACCTGCCGCGCGCGATCAGGCAGACCTTCTGGCGCATCCTCGTCATCTTCCTGGGCCTCGTCTTCTTCGCGGGGCTCATCGTGCCCTTCAACGACCCGGGCCTGCTCACGGCGGCCAGCAAGTCGGCCAGCTCGCCCTGGACGATCGCGCTCGCGCGCGCGGGCTGGGCCGGCGGCGGCAGCCTCGTCAACGTCGTCATGATCACGGCCCAGTTCTCGTCCGTCAACAGCGCCATCTACGTGGCGTCGCGCAGCCTCGTCGCGCTCGCCAAGGGCCGCCGCGCCCCCGCGGTATTCGCGCGCACGACGGCCAGGGGCGGCGTGCCCGTCGCTGCTATTGTGTTCTCGCACGCCCTGGGCCTGATCGCCCTGCTCAACGTCGCCGCGGGGCCGGGCCGCGTGTTCACCTACCTGATCGACATCTCGGGCGCGGCGACGTTCGTGGCCTGGGCGTTCGTGGGCGTCACGCACCTGCGCATGCGGCGCGCCTGGGTCCTGCAGGGCCACAGCCTCGACGAGCTGCCCTACCGCGCCTGGCTGCACCCCTGGGGCACCTGGTTCGTCGTCTGCATCAACACCTTCCTCGTCCTCGTCTCGGGCTTCTCGGTGTTCGTCGGCGGCTTCGCCGCCGTCGACTTCGTCTTCTCGTACATCGTCCTCGTCATCTTCGCCGTCCTCTACGTCGGCTGGAAGCTGTTCAAGGGCACCCGGATCGTCGACCTGCGCACCGTCGACCTCGTCACGGGAAGGCGGGAGGGCCTGGCCCGCGGCACCGTGGAGGACGTGGTGGCGGGCGCGGACGTGGGGAAGGAGAAGAATCGGGTCCCCTGGTATATCGTGGTTAAGAGATTTATATTCAGCTAAGTCTCCGGGTGAATACTTGTCGTTAAGGTAATGTGCCTAGGTAAACGAAGGGGACTATCATAGATTATTTACCACATTGCAGTGTGCGATAAGTGGCAGAGAGCCCAAACCCCTGGCCTCTCCTCCCATTGCCAGTTCTAACATGAAATAGAAGCAGCCAGGCACTGGTTTTTCTTTCTCCTTCGGCGACTCTCCACACAAGCTTCAACACTAATCTATTTGACTCGACTATGATGGGAATAATCTTGGAGTTGCCGAACGTTGATACCGAACAGAGGGCACGCGCGCCAGATTGCAGCAGTGACAGAACATCCCAAGCCAGTGAAGCTCAGATACTCCGGTAGACCCCGGAAAGCCCAGTCATCCCCCCCTTGTCCACCGGGACTACTAGTCACTGCCCGAACCCGCGACCGCACGAGTTGCTGCTCAGGTACCTACTCCGGAAGCCCCCATCATCTCAGGCGCCGAAGACCTTGTACCTTCCCTCGAGCGGGAGGAAGGTCTTGTCGCGGGGCCGGCCGGCGGGGTCGCGGCCCCCCAGGACCATCTGGGCGTTTAGCTGCCAACCCGCCGGCACGTCGAAGGCGCTCCCGAGACGCTCATCGACGAAGGGGTTCAGGTGCTGCAGGTTGGCGCCGAGCCCCTCGGCCTCGAGCGCGGTCCAGAGCGCGAACTGCAGCATGCCGTCGCTCTGCGCCACCCACCCGGGCAGGTGGTCCTTGACGAACGGGTTCTTCTCCTGCTGCTCCTTCACCGTCGCCTGGTCCTCGAAGAACAGGATCTGGGGGCCGTCGGTCAGTCAGTCTTATCGGCGAATCGATGTCTACCTGAGTCACAAATAGGTAAGGTAGGTTGGTTGGGAAGGAAACAAGGGGGTGCGTCGGGGCTGTGCCCCGTGGGGGCTGAGCACTGAAGTCCGAGGCAGGGGGGAAGCTGGACTCAGCCGCATGGGCAGGGCCGGAGCCATCCCCGCCATAGGAGGGGTCCCAGAACAGCGGGGCATATATATACGAAAGGTGCAGATGCAGCCTGGCGGCAGCGCCAGGATCACGGAGTAGGTAAGAAGAGAATCGCGAAAAGGGGCGCTTACGGTTGCGGCAGCGGCCTTGAATCCGGCGAACCTAGCACCGAAGCCCTTCCCGTCCCACATGTCCGGGGGCAGGACGGACTGCATGACCTCGGTGATCAGGTCCCAGCACTTGTCGTGGTGCTCGCCAAACAGGACGATGACGCGGACGGGCTGGCAATCCCACGGGGAGGGCACGTGCAGCGTGGCCTCCTTCACGATCTCCTGGATGCGGTCCGTGGAGACGGGGAGCTCCTTGTTCAGCATGTAGTGGCTCCGGCGGCCCTTGACGAGCTCGAGAAAGGTGCTGGCGTTGTTGGGAGAGGCCATGGCTGCGAGATGAGTCCGAAGGGAGGGCGGGTTGAGAAGTAGGTAGGTAGGTAAGTACGGTAGAGAGGCTGGCGAGGTTCGAAAGACAGCGAGTTGCTTGGTTGACTTATTTCGTTGCTGGAGGTACGTGGGAACCCGACTTATATACACGATGCCTCATGCCAGCTGATGACCATGCCTGATTCACCTCTTAAGATAGCAGACTATCGACTCCCACGCCGGCATTATACGGTGGTCACAAATTTAGACAGTGGCGCCTTGTTCAGGCAGCCCCTGTCCCCACCTCACTTCCTCTCCAGAGCCATGCTTGGGTCCTGGGAAGCCTCCAGTGGCACGTTTGCGAGCAGCCTCCCAGATCCTTAGCATTGTGAGATTCAGACTCTTTCGTGATAGTGTAGTGGAAAGACATACAAGTGGCTAGTGGACTGTTGTTTGTTTCACCTACAGGGATCCTATTCCTTATCACAATAGATAGATTGATAAGCCCTGAGGGTTGCCGTTGAGGTGCTGAGATAATTCCGAGGTACGGTGTGCGGAGTGCGGACTCCGTATAGAGCGATGCCAGAAGGATTACCAATCCAGTCGCGACAAGCTGACGCAAATCGATCTCTTACACTGAACATATACGGAGTAGTCTACGGAGTACTCCGGAGGTACTAGTGGTAAGTCCGCGACAGTAGCACTTCAAACTGCAGCGTGAAGGATTGAAGCGCCATTATGCTCGGTACTAAGCAGCTTGTTCTCGGCTCCGAGCCGTCCTTCCCATTCGGACGCCGACTTGCGATCAGGGGACAAAGTCGTGTAACCTGCACTGAAGCCGGCCGCCTCAGGTCTATATCCAACGTCTGGGATGTAACAAGAACGCCCATCCCCCATAAATCACGTCGTGTTCACAGCGGCGTCTCGCCGCCGCGGGCGCCCATCCAGGCCGTCTGCAGCTCCCAGTCGTCCTGCCACAGCTCGGGCGCGTCCGCGGGGTCGAGGCCGCGCGCCGCCGCCGTCTCGCCCCAGACGACGCCGCACTCGACCACGTAGGCCTCCCAGTGCGCGAGCAGCTGGGCGAGCCGCGCCGGCTCGGCCGCCGCCAGGTCGCGCGTCTCGCCCGGGTCGGCCGCCAGGTTGAACAGCTCCCAGCCGTCGTCGCCCTCGCCCACGCCGCCGCCGCCGTGCGACCGCTCCCAGTGCACGATCTTCCAGTCGCCCTGCCGCAGCGCCGCGCGCGCGTGCAGCTCCCACCCGATCGGCTCCGACGACGGGTAGATGGCCCAGGTCTCGTCGTCGTCGTCGGCGGCGGCGGCGGCGGCCTCGCCGTTGGTGGGGGTGGAGGCGGAGGCAGAGGCAGAGGCGGGTGCGCTGGCGCTGACGCGCTCGCCGCGGCCGAAGAAGGGCACCCACGACTTGCCGCGGGCGGCGTGCACGGGGCGCCCGCGAAAGGTCGTCATCCGGCGCGCGACGGCGCCGTCGCGCAGGGGCGTCGCCGCCGGGACGTGCTGCACGGTCGCCGGCGGCAGCGCCGCGCCGGCGAGCTCGAGGAACGTCGGGCAGAAGTCCATGACGGTGGTGAAGGCGCGGCTGAACGAGCCCGGGCGGAAGCCGGAGGCCCGGAAGGTGCCCAGGGGCGGCTTGACCACGCAGGGCACCAGGATGCCGCCCTCGGAGGGGAAGAGCTTGAACAGCCTCGACGGCGCCGTCGAGGCCTGCGCCCACAGGGGTCCGAGCCTGGGAGTGGCCAATGTCAGCTTTGTGTCTACCCACCGAGAGGGTAGGTCGTCATGGGGGGAGTGTACCATGTGTAAGAGTTATAGGCACCAATGTTCTCGGTTGAGTTGTCGTAGTACTCGTGGATGGCGCGCACAATGTTGTTCCCCATGACAGGCATTGCCTCCAGTCTGCGCACCTAATCAGTCTCGGGACGAGCTGGCTCAGTGTACGAGATTGTTGCTTACGCGGCACCCTCAGCTCCATTGTCACTCATGAACACGATGAACGTGTTATCGTACTCTCCAGTCTTTTTCAAGTACTCGATCACCTTACCAACGTTGATGTCCATGGAATCAACCATGCCCGCGTACGTTTCCATGGCTCGGATCGATTGTTTCTTCTGCTCGGCTGTGAGATCGACCCATTCACTCACGCCCAGAGAGGTTGCTTCGACCTCGTGTGGGATGACCGACTTGTCGATAATGCCCAACTCGGCCAGCTTCTTTAGCCGGCGCTCGCGCAGGGCGTATGGACCGTCATCATACATTCCCTTATACCTGATGTCACTGTATCAGCTTACGGCGAGTTCATGAGGCGTACTCTGAGAGGTGCCTGGTGCCTGATATGAGCTGCTAACTCACTTCTCGCGTTGTGCCTTCGAGCACTGCAAGGGCCAGTGTGGTGCAGTGTATGGTAAGTAGGAGAAGAAAGGTTTCTCCTTCTCCTCCTCCGACCGGCCCTCAAGGTACTTGATCATTCGGTCAGTGTAGTGGTCTGTCGAGTAAAAGCCCTCTGGATCATGCGTCTTGTTGGGCTGTCTGAAGAGATTCCATCATTAATACGATCGCTCTTCAAGCCAAGAACAGTGGCCTTGTTATTTGCATCAGGCCGAACATACATGTCCACTTTCTTGCCGTCCTCAGCGTGGATAGGGCGGCCGCCCATGGGAAACTTCTCCTGCACGGGCTCCCAGCCGTAGTGGTTGCAGCAGCCAGGAAGCATGGCAAAGGTCTTGTGGAAGCCTCGTGCCCAGGGTCCCTGGTTTCTACGCATCCCCAGGTGCCACTTGAGATAATGGTAAGTCCGTTAGGCTATCATCATGAAGCTACAAACGTAATGAAGTCGCGATGGGTGGGCAACGAACTCACCTTCCCCGACATGACGGTGAAGTAGCCATTGTCTGCAAGAACCTCGGGCAGCGCGGCCACGTTCTCGTTCAGATAGCCTTCATAGCCCGCCTTACCTTTCCACCGCTTGGTACCTTGTTCACTCTGCCTCAACTCGATCAGATTGCCAAGACCACCAAGGTGCGCATCGGTCCCGCTCATCAGCATGGCACGCGTGGGAGAGCAAGCGGCGGCCGTGTGCTGGTTGAGCATGCGGACGCCGTCTCGGGCCAGGCCGTCAATATTTGGTGTCTTAATTTCAGCGCCATAGCATCCTATGTCCGAGAAACCCTAATATCGATAACAGGCTGGAATCAGCACCGGCCCCGTGACGAAAGAAAAGGGGGAGGGGCAGCCTACAAGGTCGTCGGCCAGGATGAAAAGGAAGTTGGGACGCTTAGGAGCCATGCTTGTCCTTCGGCTGATGCCAGAGACTCGTGTCTATTATCGTGCAGATTGTACTTCGACATGGTGTTCCGCTAGATACACCCAGGTCTACTCACTTTATACGAGCGGTACCTAGAGTCCTAGACCCCCGCGGTCCCGGCGCGGGACTGGCTCGGTGTCTCAATTCATACCGCAGGGTTCCCGGGAGCCTGGATACACCGCCATCTCGGAAAGCTCCATAGATAGGTATTGAATGCCTTCCAATGATACAAGCCGCATCTCATTCGTGATTATCTGGGACGAAGTCGTCATGAGGGGTATGTTGTTGGTATCAGAGCTCTGCCAAGCTACAGTTGGAGAGGTTTGGATAACGCGACTCCGTCGTACCAGGGTGATGTGGCGGTGCCATGCCTGTGAGCCACGATCGCATCTACTTGTACGAATAAGAGGTACTTACCCAGTATATTCAACCCGCGGGGCAGTAAACCACTATGGGTTAGGTTCATGTTGCCCGTGTTCTTGTCACAGGCTGATCCCTTCGACACGTCATTCGCGCAGGCTGGGCTTCACTTCGCACTACCTATAATTTCAGGAACCTATCACTGGACGTCCAGCTCTTTCTCCGTTCGAGGTCCTATAACCTGCGCGTCCACTTCTTGTAAAAAAAGCAGGAATGTCTGGCCCAGCAGCACTTGTCGTGCCGGCCATCAGGCGCCACACGTCCACCGTCATTGTAGCGCACGGGTTGGGAGACAGGTGAAGCCCCCGATGGCCCTGCTGATCGTGAAGGTTGAAGGTAAGCTGACAACCTGGCAGCGGAGCGGGATGGTGAGCACATGGGCAAGGCGTGCGAGATAGCCCGAGGATTGAAGCTCATCACTAGCTACAGGTCCTTCCTAGCAGAGGAATGGCGAAGGAAGTGAGTACGGTGCCGGCAAACATGGCCCAGAACGACACCGAGAGGCCGAGCCTCTGGGCTCGGGGCTCATGACAAGCACCCCCATATCTCCGGGTTCGGTACTGATCTCACCACTTTTCGTGTCACAGGAACAAGTTCTTGGAGACCAAGTTTGTCTTTCCCAACGCGCCTAGCATTCCCATCACGGTCAATATGGGCATGCGCATGCCGGGCTGGTATGACATTACCGACTTCGGCGACCTGGCCAACCGCAGCGAGGACGAGCGCGGCATCCTAGCCTCCCAGCGGGTGTTTCACGCCCTCATCCAGGACGAGATCAACGCCGGCATTCCCACCGAGCGCATCGTGCTCGGGGGGTTCAGCCAGGGCGGCGCCATGAGCCTCATGGCCGGCATCACCTCGCCCACCAAGCTGGCCGGCATCTTCGGTCTGAGCTGCTACCTGCTGCTCAAGGACAAGGTCCAATCCTTGGTCCCCGCCGAAAACCCCAACAAGCAGACGCCCATCCTCATGGGCCACGGCGACGCCGACCAGGTCGTCCGCTACCAGTGGGGCCAGATGACGGCGAGCAAGCTCCGCGAGTGGGGCTGGAACGTCGACTTCAAGACGTACAGAGGCTTGCCGCACAGCGCCGCCCCGGAGGAGATCGATGATCTGGAGAAGTACCTCAACGCCCGGATCCCGCCGCTGGATGGCTAGGCGGCGGCATCGTGAACGAGGCACGATTGTGGTGGTACCCCTAAAGCTCATATGAATTGCAGCTCTTGGTACTCGGAGGTCTTGAAAAAGGTAACTTGGCTCGTTCCACCCTCTTTCTCCGTCCGTCGCCTTCCATACACCTACCACATCCGTCACCTGTGCTGCCAGAGTCTGACCGGTCAACAGTGTTGTAGGAATACCCCTGTCTAGTATCCACATTCTCCAAACCTCAATTATACCTGAGCGTTGGAGGAGGCTGTCTCTTCATCGGGTGTTCTGAAAAACTCTCAGCAAAGACTTGTCGTTTCCTCCACTACACACTGCCTCTAGTTCACACGTGCATACTCCGTGTCTCGGCTAGAGAGAAATCGCTGCCTACTCTGACCACTAACATACCAGAGCATGTACCGACTCGTCCCTGATCAAGTTTGCCCAGTCTTTGGATATTTTCATCCTTTTGCACTTGTTATGTGACCAGGACAGCACGACTACATGACCCCTCAGTTGGTATTGGGTAAGTATCTGGAGGCTATTTGAATTTTGCCAGCATATTGGAAATGACCGGGTCTCTGGTATCTTTCCTTTCCACTATCTTGAGAAGACATTGTTGTGTGCAAGTCGCCTTTACCAGTACTCGAGGAAACCACGGGAGTGTCATCATAGGATCGGTACAGGTATGTTGCAATGAATCCTGGTAACTGGGCAACATACACACCATTGGTATTTCCCAATCGGGGGCGATATATACTGGGCGTCATTACTCCAGCAACGCAGCGAGTAACCGCATTTCGCTCCACATCATTTTTACCGCTGCCCTTCTTTGCCATTCTCTTGCGCTGTCCCTGAAAGGCTCGGCACATCCCGCAAACCCCTTCCGCTCGGCTAGGTGCAGATCTTGACGCGACTACAAACGCCTTCGCGACAGACCGCAACTTGCCTGCCTGCCACTCTAGATGAGCCCTGAACTTGACTTGAGCATCACAACACAATGGAGAAGGCATCTTTACCCGGAGATTCGACGCCGCAAGTACCCTTGGTTCGATACGGCCGTTTCGTCAAGCACATACCAGGGGACAAGTACGGCAAGAAAACACCACACAGTGGGAACGTGTTCCATTTTGATGATCCCGTTCGAGTGCAGGTAAGCACGCCCAAGACAGTCTCCATTGATGGACCGGAGAGAAACCAACAGCTTTAGAACTTCCCCACCTTCACTGAAGCGGACTTTGCTCTCCAGGATGACGGCGCTGAAGACCGGATCAATACCTTGAAGGCGCTCCTGCAGCAGGTTGGCCCTTTGCTTGAGAAGGGTCAGCTCATGGCGCTGGATCAGCTCTCCGATACCGCCATCATCCGCGACAACGAGGAAGAGGAGGTCATCGATTTCGATTACAAGTCTTTCGCTTGCCGGGTTGCCCACCTCAAGGACGTCCAGTACAGGGACCGCCACTCGTACTACCGATCTTCACGCGCCCGGCGTGTCGAAGCCAATTCAGTCAAGAAAATCGATGCCATTGAATCTTCCATGGACCGTGCCGTCGAAAATTTTCTCGTGGCACAAACCATATCTCAAGGCAAAGCACCCAGGATACCACAGTTCAGAGCAACGGCAAAAAGGCCCAATGGTGGTGACAATACCCAAAAATGGTACAAGCAGATGCGAGTTGAAGCTACACGCTCTTTCTGGCTCGACCACGAGAAAGCTGAGAGAGACAACATTCGAAGAGCAGCGCTCACTCCAGCGGACGATATACGCGATATTATCACAAGCGTCGAACGCGAAGACAATTCTAGGAGCCAGGACCCCTTCTATCAGCACCACAAAGATACTGCTGCCGCCTCCGACAGCGATACATACGAACTGATCGAAAAGGACATCTTCATCGTTCTCGATTCCGGTTTCAATTACATCCTGTGCTCCGTGAGCCAGACGTTCCAGAAAGTCTTTGGCGAGGCGAAGTTGGACAAGGTCACCGACGCGATCCGCACATGGGTAGATATGGCTCCCTTGCCGCAGCCCGAAACCGCCAGACACATGGTAGACGTCTTGATGCGGCGAAAGCACCCAGATCTGGACATGGAGAAGGCCACCACATCCGACGAGCTGCGGGCCCGGGCTATGTGCGTTGCCCACTACGGCACATGGGCAATGAAAGGGCACACCAACCCGGCCCTCGTCTTCCTGACGGACGACACCCTATTGCGGATGCATCCGAGCGCTAAGGCTCGGGTCAACCTGACCGGCGAGGTGTTCCCCCAGTTCAAGAAGGGCGTCCTGGGGCTCACCTCGGACGTCGCGAGGGTGGTTCTGCAGAGCATTGCCCCTGCCGAGTACCAAGAGTGCCAGGAGGCCTTCAAGGCGCTGCAGCCGACCAAGCGCATGGCCGTGTCGCGTCCCAACTGGGCCACACTCTTCGTCCTGGGCTTCAACCCCTTCACGCAGCGGCACCGGGACACGAACGACGTCAAGTTCGGCCTCGTCTCCCTAGTGCCATTCGGGGACTACAAAGGTAAGCCAAGCCCGCCTGGCCACCACGGAACGCCCGACGAGGAAGACGTACGTACGTGCCAACTGACTGACTGACAATGCGTCACCCGCTGTCTGTTGCACTTGCACTAGGTGGCGAAATGTTCTTCCCCCAGCTCGGCGTCCGCCTCAGGTACCAGCCGGGGGACTGCCTGGTGTTCCGGGGCGCGGAGCTCGAGCACTTCGTGGGGGACTGGACGGGGAACCGAATCTTCGTCGCGTGCACCAACCACCAGCCCGTGAGGAACTACGCGCTGCGCCGCCTGAAGAAGCTGCCGGCCCTGCCGTCCGATCCCTGGTACCACAATAACCAGGGCAAGACAGGAGAGCAACGAGACGACCTGGACGAGGCCGACGAGGGGGAGGACGAAGAAGAGGAAGAGATCGCCGATGGTGGGAACCAGGAGGAGGACACGTACGACCCGTGCGCCGACGAATCGCTCGACGAGGAGCGGCCGTCCGACCCGGAGACGGGGTGGACCGACGCCGATATACACGGACCCGCCACGTGGACGGCTGGCAAGGGCCCCTTCGATAGCACCACCGAGCCCTCGTCCTCTTCGGCGTCTCGTGGCAGCAGCGAAAGCAAGGAGCAACGACAACTGCAGCAGCAGCAGCAGCAAGGCAAACGAGAGTCCTCTCCTGGCGGCGCATCTGCCGGCCCCTCCTGCTCCTCCACCGCTTTGTCGTCCAAGAAACAGAAGATCGACTAGAGCTGCGGGTCGAAGGACCCAGGGGATATGATGCCCACGCTTCAGGGCGCAAATAAACGGTCTTATGGATCTGCTGAAAGTGTTGTCAGTACACGTGTGAAACACCAAAAGAGCCTGGCTCTCGAGCTTTTCTGTACCCGCTTGTAGTTACTTCTTCACGGTACAAAACTCCGGAACACGGTCTAAGGGGTGGTGAGCTGACGCACTACTGGACTGGACGCAATCTGAAGCTCACCCCGGGCAGAACAAAGCAAAGGATTCGCGACAAAAAGCCGAATCCACGGTAGTTATATGAGCCGATAGGGGCACATTCAAGATGAATGGCCGGCCCGCGCAGCTCTCCTTTTAGGTGGGACAGATGGAGCCCAGGCACCGTCACATCTTATCTCTCTTGTCTTCATCTACAACCTCACACCCATAACGTGCTCACACCACATGTGTCGCGACTTCGCCGTCCTTGGGACCCAGCTTTATGTCAGCCGCTGCCTCCACGGTCCGCAGGAACTGTTCGCCATCCGTCTTTCCAAAGACGCGCATGCTGACGCCTTGCTGGAACATAAGATCCACCTGCTCCAGAGTCTTTCCCTTACACTCGGGTACAAGGAAGTAGACGAAGACGATGGCACCCAGAGCGATGGCGCCGAAGATGAACCCAACCTTGCTGCCGAGGCCCGCATACTCGTCGTAGATGAGGTAGGGGATGGAAAAGCTGACCACGAAGCTGCCGGAGATGAGGTCAGAAGCCTGCCTCACATCCACTGGGTACAGAACAAGACGGAGAGGGTCAGAAGTTGAAAGTACCGGGTACTTACCTGGTGACAACGTTGGTGAAGAAGCCCGAACGCACCGTCAGGTCGCGGAGTCTCGCGGACGGCACTTCGGTCGACACGACGTAGGTGAGCGGACCCCAGCCGACGGAGAAGCCGGTGATCATGAAGGCCAGCATGGAGATGATGCCGATCTTCATGCCGTGGCTGACGGGCTGCGGCACGCCGAGGGAGCCCATCACGATCAGCCCGCTGCCCATCCAAGCGCTCGACAGCATGAGCATCGATCTGGGGGGATAGAGGCGTCAGCAACGCACGCGACTCCTTAGCCGAAAGTCAAGGGGGCTGGGAGGAGGGATGGGTAAGGCTAAGAAACCGGGGGGGGGGGAGGGGGGGACGCCTCACCGTCGGCCGAACTTGTCAACACACAGGAGCGCCACGACAAGGCTCACGACGTTGATGCCGGCCTGGATCAGCAGGAAGTTGAACTGGTTGAGGGCGCCGAGCGACTTGACGTAGATGGCACCGTAGGACGAGGCGAACGACTGGCCCGTGGCCTGCTGGAAGAAGTTGACGCCGAGCACGATCAGCGTGCGCTTCAAGTTGACGCCGCCGCGCCACAGCTCGGCGAACCCGGCCCTCTCCTCCCCCTCGGCCGCCGCCGCCTCGAGCGCGAGGGCCAGCCGCAGCTCGTGCAGCTCGGCCTCGATCTCGTCCTCCGAGAACCGTCCGGCCCGCAGCGACCGCAGCGCGGCCCGGGCCTCGGCGTCGCGTCCGCGCAGGAGCAGCCAGCGCGGCGACTCGGGGAGAAACCAGATCGCCGAGCCCACGATGGCCGGCACGACGTAGAAGAGCGCCAGCGGGATGCGCCACGCGCGGTCGTCCGGCAGCGCGCTGGTGCCGCGGCACACGCAGTTGATGACGAGCCCGCCGAGCGTGAGGCTGAGCTGGTACGTCCCGACGACGAGACCGCGGGCCGGGGCGGGGACTGTTGTGTTTTTGGTAATTGGTCGGTCAGTTGTTGAGTTGCTGCACGAACATCGTCGTTGCACAGTCAGGGAGGTCTCCCCCGGCCGTCTCGTGTGTGTGCTCGGGCTCTGGTGGTCCAGCGAAAGGGGGGAAGGGGGGAGAGGAGAAAGCGGACAGGATAAGGAAAGGGGACCTACCGATTTCTGACTGGAAGGTCGGGACCACCGACAGCTCCATGCCGACGTACATGTAGTTGAGGATCCGCGCTGCCATGATCTGCTCCCGGGTCGTCGATGTGACGGCGATGGTCGCGCTCACCAGCGCGTACAGGCTCATGCAGAACACGCACCAGCGGCGGCCGAATCTCTTCGAGATGAGACTTCCGATGATGACGCCTGAATTTACATTAACTCCTGACGCGTAGATCACGCGACTGGGAAAGAAAGGAGAAAAGGGGGGTTAGGGGATGGCCTTTTTCTCGCCACCACCACTTATCCCCATTCCCCCCTAGGTCGCCCACTCACCCGCCGCAAACCCGACATAGATCAGGCTGTTGAACTGGGCGAGCCACGACGGCTCGAGCTCGTACGCGCCCGTCTGCGGGTCTCGCACGCCAAACCGCCGCGCGAACGCATCCATCGACTGCGTGCTCGAGAAGCCCTGGTTGTCGAAGCCGTAGTTGAAGGACGAGAGGGCGATCAGGGAGCAGGCCACCCCCAGCCGGAGGTTGAAGTACCGCGCCTGGTCGAACACGCCCATCTTCGCGATTGCTCACGGTTCTTCTCCTTGTTCTAATTTCTTACCTCCCTTGCCGGACACTGCACAACACGAAACGGAACGGAGACAACCCAAGTGGTGACGCGAGGGGGTATTCAGGATACCAGTCGAACGGCCAGGGCCATAATTAGTAAAATGGCTTCGAGTGATGCATACCTAGGTACGTACAGAAAGAAGCAAAGAGAGAATTCCCCGCCCGAAGACCTGGGCCGTTTATATGTATGTACATAATGGCCAGCTCGTTTTGCTCCCAATTGCGCAATCGGCGCTATACTGCCCTCTTCTATGCTCCCTGAAACCCTTGTCTACTTCCGAGGTCCTGAGAGCCTGGATATCATGAGTTATGTGGCCACAGTTGGGTCAGGCGACGAGTAGGGAGCTGGGCTCCATCCCGACTTCCGAGGACATCGACGCCGATAGCCGTCGCGTGCATGGGTTCGAGGGCGGGTACCAGACTAGTGTTATCCACCAGCGCTGCTACAGCAAGGCCGGGGGGTTGAGTCTCGATCAACCATCACGAGGTTGGGAGATAGGGAAAGGGATCAGAAGTAGGTCTTTGTAACCTGAATATCAGGTTTGAGCAGGAATGGGATATAATTGGGTGAGCAAACCAGGTTTTGGTAAGTACCGGTACACCTACTCCAAGTTAGCCTCCGTTCCAAGATCCTGACTCTACCCAGTGACTTGCCAACCGATGAAGGGTAGCTTATCTGTGAGTTTTCTATCGTGTAGGTCTTGCTTGTGATTCTTCTTGGCTAGTTTTCATCTTTTGGATTTAAGTTACTCAGCAAGATGTAAGCTTGAGAGGTGCGTTGGGGTGTTCAACGATAATCACGTTTATTTATGTTTTCTCCATAGCTGTCTTGGCGAGTTGATAACTAAGGTAGATGTCTTGGTCTTTACAAAGTGATGGTTTTATGAAGTAATAAACACATAACCATAGCATAATAGATGGATGACGGGAGCCAGATCATACCTTTCCCACATCAGAGTTCCATTAGCTTCAGGTATATGTCTTTGCCCCCAAGTATCCATACAGCCCTCCGAGGTAATATCAGAAATCTAAGCGAACAGAAGAGCTGCGACTACTCTCTATAAAGGACAGAAGTCTATTAAAAACGGGTGATTCAAAGCTTCTTCGCAACCCAGGCCAGCTTGGGGACCATAATCGATGCCCCCTTTGTTGCTCCCCCATCCTCTTTCTCTTTGGCCCGTCAGAGACTTCGGGAGTCTTGATCTCGTTGGTTGTAAACTCCTTCCAGGTGCTTTCACGTGCAGAACTGACCATGTCAGACGCAAACACGACTTTGGCAACACAGTGGGCGGCGGCGTAGGATATGCTAGAAGGAGCAATTCTTCATGCCAGATGGCCTGGAGGTCGGTGAGTTGGTTTGACTTTCGATCCTGCTGCGAAGCCAGGCATAGTATGAGATCTGTATTATAGGCAGTAGAAGGAGAATCTAACATTCGAACAGAGCAGCACAAGAGTGAAATGGGAAACCAGAGTCTATATCCCGCCATTAATCGTTTGGGCAGCTTTTGGAAGATGGAACTGCTTGTCACTGGTAACAGGTCCCGGATTGGTTTTTACGGAAGCAGGTCACAGGTTTGACAGAGTCCATCTCAGTTGATTGGCACCTGGGTCAATTGGACTGTGCCTTACCGAACAGCCACCGGCTCAGCTAAATGTACCAACAGTCTCTTACCAACCGAGAGATGTTCTCTCTTGACCAGTCTTCTTGGAATACGGCAGAATCGCCCTCGAAGCACCGCGAGATCATACATGTGCCACAAGCGGCGGCCTGACCGACACCTCCCCAGAACCACTGCTCTTCGGCACTAGGTACTCACTCGTACGGCGTCTCGTACGGCCGCTCCGCCTGCGGCGTCAGGCGCGCCAGGTGTCGGCGCTGTCCCGTCTTCCAGTCGGCGAGGGCCGAGTGCTGCGTGACGCGGTTGTCCCAGACGACGACGGTGCCCTCCTCCCACTTGACGCGGGCCTGGAAGTCGGCGCCGTACGCGATGTGGTCGTAGAGGAACTTGAGGATCGCGTCCGACTCCTCCTTCTTCATGCCGATGATGTCGCGCGTGACTGCAAGGCGGCAGGCAGTCGGTCAGCGGTGCTTTCTCTCTCTCTCTCTCTTTCTCTTAACGCAAACCCCTTCGCGAGACCAAAAAGTGACCCCAGCATCTCCAGGGGCAGTAGGACGGAAATGAAAAGGTAGGTAGGCGAAGAGTGCCGGGTAAGTGCCGGGTAGATGCAGGGTAGGTGCCGGGTAACTGGTAGCTACCCTTGAAGAGGTGGGCGAGAGGTGCCGGGTAGATGCAGGGTAGGTGCAGTGTAACTGGTAGCTACCCTTGAATAGGAGGGCGGGAAGTGCCGGGTAGGTGCCGGGTAGATGCAGGGTAGGTGCCGGGTAGCTGGTAGCTACCCTAAAGGGGGGGGGCTTCGTTCATCAACTCACACTGCGGGTTCACGTAGAGGGCCTTCTCGCCCGTGGCCGGGTGCGTGCGCACGACGGGGTGGGCGTTGACGACGGGCTCGCGGCGCTTGACGCCGCCGCGGGCGAACGCGGCGGCGACCTGCTCGAGGCCCGAGTGGGTGGCCTCGAGGCCGTGCAGGCGGCGGCGGAAGACGTCGCTGAGGCGCGCGTAGGCCTCGACGGCGTTGCAGAAGAGCGTGTCGCCGCCGGTCTCGGGCTTGTCGAGCATGTACAGGAACGTCGTCCCCGGCGGCTGCGCCTCGTACGACACGTCCGAGTGCCAGGCCACCGAGCTGGTGCGCGACCGCAGCAGCGCCTCGGCCGCCGCCCCGCCGCCCGCCGGCCGGTGCACCAGGTGCACCTCCGGGTGGCCCGCGGGCGACCCCGACGTCGGGTGGATGTGGTGGCGGCCGAAGTATTCCGCGAAGTCCTTGGCCGCCGCGATGGGCTGGTCCGCAAAGTCCTGCCCTCGGAAGGCCACCACCTTGCGCTCGGCCACGAAGCGCGCCAGCTGGTCCTTGCCGGCCGCGCTCAGCGCGCTCAGCTGCACCCCGCGCACCTCGGTGCCGATGGTCGGCGTGAGGTCGACGACCTGCGAGCCCGCGGGCAGCAGCTCCGGGTAGGTGGTGTCCGCGTCCTTGCCGTGCTCATAGTGCTCGTAGGGCTCCAGGGGAGGGTACTTCTGCTCCGGGTCCCAGGTGGGCAGGTAGTGCGGATACTGCAGTCTCTCGTCAACGAACCGGCCCGGGCAACGAATCTCACGTTGGGGGGATAATTACCTTGGCTGCGGCGAAGCCTGTCTTGCCTTCTTCCTCAGCCTCCCGGGAGTACTGGTAATTATAGCCTGCGTTCTTGTACTGGCCGAAGTAGCGCGGGACCTTCAGCGTCGTGGCCGCGGCCTCAGTCGCTGTCTCCGTCGTAGTGGTTATAGCAGAGGGCGCCATCTTGGGTTGGCTGTTGGGTCACAGATCGTCTGGCTGGTAGCTGGCTTGTCGAGCATAGCCCGGAAGAATGGCATGCCTCCTATATATCTTCGTACCGTGCTTCTCTGGCCGCACGTATACGGTTGTGTGCGACTCCGGCCCTATTACGCCAGCTCCAGCTTCACCAATAGGAGTATTGAGCGACCCTTCATGACACGACTGCAGAGTTTCATGCATCCTCCCTCTCTAGCCCTCTACCAACAGGTTCACGAGCGTCGAGTTCTCGTTGGATCTGCTGTCGGATTCAACCCCGCGCAGCTCGCGCCGATCAGAGCCGATGGGCTAGAAAGGTCTGTTCTATAGAGACGGGAGCTTGATCACGCAATCCAGATTTTTAAGATGCCACTATGACGCTTCATCACGATATCAGGAAAGCCTGGCTTGCATGTGTATGCTTCTGATAACAATCATCCGTATGCATATTTCACGCCGCGAGACGACAGGGCGCTTTGCCCCGGGACTCTAGGTACTGCTCATCACTGGTGCCATTCCGTGGCGAAGTGACATGAAAGGGTGGCAAAGTAACATGAAAGGGTGGCGATAGATATAGATCAAGGTCTCAAGTGATGCCGGATATGTTCCGAAGGGGTGCCAGGTATGTTCCGAAAAGGTTGCTAAATATGTTCCGAACGAGTTCAGGTCTGGTCTAAATCAACCCCTTGCAACGAAGACACTGAGTTGTTACAGCCTTGGAGTGTCCAACAAGGATGTAGTAGGTAGCCCGTGGCACCAGCCGGCATGAGCAAAATATTCAAATGGCATGACACCTTCTCAGGTTACCGTTCAGGTCTCGGAAACATCTTTCAGACCATCGGTGCGTACGGCTCTCGTGTAGCTGAAGTCGTCGCCCATGGTTGGCTGAGATATGATAGACAGGTGAAGCCGGGAGCCACCCCTCGAGGAGCGCGATGTCAGAGACACGTGGGATGGTTTCAATGACATATTCGAGATGTCAAGAACGCCAAAATGGGTGGTGAGCAAGGCTTCCAACCTAAATCGACTTCTGCCCCCTTCAACCACCCCCCCCAAGGTTCTCACGCCTCACGCTTACTCGCCCTTGACCCTCCTCCGCCGGACGCGAATCTTGGCGTCGAGCGGCGGGATGCCGAAGCCGGCAAACCACACGTTGGGCGGCCTACCGGTAGCAGTCGCCGCCGGCAGCAGCGCGACGTCGTGGCCCGCCAGCGCGCGCGCCAGCACCATCTTGAGCTCGAAGTCGGCGAGGAAGCGGCCCGGGCAGGCGTGGCGCCCGTGGCTGAAGGGCAGGTAGTCGGCGCCCGTGGACGCGAAGCTGAGCGGCTTCATTGTCGTCGTCGTCGTCGTGGTCTTCTTGTCGTCCGTGGCGGCGGCGTCTGCTGCGGATGTGGCGGATGTGGAGGATGTGGTGGCAGCGGCCGCCGCCTCGCGCGCGCGAGAGAACCGGAACGGGTCGTACTTGAGCGGGTCGGCGTGCGCGTCCGGGTCCGTCTGCGCCTGGTGCGCCAGGATGGAGACGGTGGTGCCGCGCGACAGGTGCACGCCGTCCTCGGTCGTGAGGCCTGAGGGGGCAATGATGAGGCGCTGGACCTGTTTTTATCCCCATCTATTGTCAGACATACTTTTCGTCCTCTTTTGTCGCGGGAAGTGCACTGGATTACACAGTCACGTGGAGAAGAAGAGGAAAGCGAAAAAGGTCAGGCCCCGTCGAGATGCGTGCTCGCTGTCTGTCCATCCGTCCGTCCGTCTCCATTGCGACTAGTCCGGGGCCTTGCGGAGATATCAGGGGCGGGTAAGTACTCACGGTGCGGCCGATGAACGAGTGCACGCGCATCGTCTCGCGTGCGGCGCTGTCGGCGCGGACGAGGGCGGCGACCTGCGCGCGCGTCCACGGCCGGGCATTAGTGCGCGCCGGGTCGACTTCCCCTTCGCCCTTGCCGTCGCCGGCCGCGCCGGTGATGACGCGGGCGACCTCTTCGCGGAGGGCAGCGATGGTCCCGAACTCGGCGTCGGAGCCGGTCACGTCGAGGAGCAGGTTGTGCAGCGTGAGGACGGTCTGGTGCATGGTGCCGAAGTTGGACACGGCCAGGCGGCGCGTCATGTCGTCGAGGCTGCGGGCCTCGGCCGGCCGCTCGCGCACCGCGTACTCCAGCATCATCTGCAGCAGGTCCCGGGGCCTCCTCTCCTCGCCGCCGGCGGTCTGCTGTTGCTGCTTCTCGATGATGCGCAGACGCTCGCGGTGCAGGGGCTCGAAGCGCCGCGCCAGGTCGGCGAGCTTCGCGCGCATGGCCCGGCTCGCCCATGGGCCGTGCAGCCGCTTGAGGAACTTGGGGGTCGCGGCGAGCGTGCCAGCCGTGTCCAGCATGCCGTCGAGCACGCCGTAGCAGCTCTGGACGAAGCCCTCGTCGCGGCCTGTGGTTGGCGTCGCCTCCCGGTCAGTCATCTACTCCCCGGCAGAGATCCGCAGCATCACCAGCGGCAGCAGCAGTGGGACCTACAGAGGCGTCGGCCCTCGGGCGAGTCGCCCAGCGTGAAGGCCAGGGTGGCGCGGCCGGCGACGAGGCGGCAGGCCGGGAACAGCTCGAGCTCGCGCCACTCGTCGGCGTCGCGGCCGAAGCAGTCGTCGACGGCGGCGCCGACCTCGTCGTTCATGACGGCGCAGACGGCCTCGAGCGCGCTGTTGAGGTCGTTCTTGATCAGCATGCCGCCCCACGGGTCGTGGGCGAACTTGGCGCCCAGGCTGTGGTCGAGGCCGATGGCGTCGATCTGGGCGTGCAGCGAGCTGGCCACGTGGTCGGGCTGGCGGCACAGCCACGTCAGGCTGCTGGGTGGCAGCACCACCTCCTCGCCGGGCCCGAAGACGGGGATGAGCACAGCGCGGCCCTTCTTGGAATACTGCGAGCGCCCGGCATCGGGCTTGTCAGCGCCGTGTGGTGTACTTGTAGATGGGTTGACTGAAGATGTATGGGTCGGCATATCGTTGGTGATTGGAGAACAAGACTCACATTGTCATACGCATCATTAAACACGGCCAGGCAATCGGTCTGGAACAGCTTTTTCATGTCCCGCCATTTGACTCCTCTGTCGGCCCCCAGACGGGGCAGATTGGCAGGGTAGCGGATGGTGAAGAGGCTTCTATACAGCAGCGCGAGGAGTGTGGTCAAAACAACAATCACGGTAGCGGCAGTTTGGTACGGGCGAGAGCCCGCTGCCGTGGAATATGAGTCGTACCAAGCGCTGCCCATTTTGTAGGCGGCCTCGCTGTGGCAGAGCCTCGCACCAATATGATATGTGGTGTTGGGACGCACAAAGATGAAGACAAAGGGCAGAAGATAGCCGCAGGAGGGTACCGGGCTGTGGGCGGGTTTTTACATATGCCTCCCCGCCCTCCACCTCCACTGCTCTGCGTACATGCCGGCAGAGGTCCGCAAGGTCTCGCGGCAGTCTACCTACCGCGTTGAGGGCGGTATCGGTGCGGAAAGCGAGGGGGTCGAGGGTGTGAAATCTCTTTCGTCTTGCAGCGCAAGTGTCCCACAAGTTCCTTGCTTGGCGCGGTGGTCACTGGTCTACAGGCATCCGACGCGGTGACGTTGGATGTTGCAGCAGCTATCGTAGGGATCATCGCTGTCATGATGGTCAATCTGATAAGATTAGATTGATAATCAGCAGTTTCGACCCCGCCAAGAGCCCACCTCAGCTCCATACTGTGCAAGTCTTTCTAGACTGTGCTTCACCCGCTGGGGCACATGCGGCAAGCAACATTGCCAACATGCCCAGTGCCAGGTTGGTACGTCTGGGATGACGTGCCGACTCTTCTGAGCGAGCTGACCCGGCCGAGGAACATCACAAGAGATTCGCCAACGGTCCCGGGTCAATCATCATGGCGGTCACGTGCTTCTGGGCCCATGGCCGGTTGAGGCGTGGGAGTGCGAGTCGCCATCAAGTTCGGTGGTGGCAAGACCCCCATGGTTGGCCTTCCCGCCTTAAGTGATGCCTTGGCGGATCGGTGCATCCGGCCTTTGAGGTTCCGTCCCGCGCGTAGAGACTTGACATGGGCTTGGGACGACCAAACGATCTCCTCAGCACACGAAGCTTGTAGATACGAAGTCCGACACCTCCTTTTGGGGGAACTCACCAGCCTGCAAGCTTCCCCGCGAAAATGTACCAACAACCAACAGCCAGCAAACAGCTTGCAAGAGAGAGAATTTTCGTAGCCGGTACTAATAGCTCTCAGTTTGGCAGTAATGTGCCGTGGCAGTGTGGCGAGCAGAAGTGGCGTCAGCGGTATGGCTGGTGGCTCCCGTGCACCTTTTATTTCCTCTGCCGTGCACGAAGGCTGAGTCTCCTGACAGCACCAACATTCTTGATGAAGTCCAATCCCGAAGATTTCTCTACATTCGCCTTCTGCTTCACGCGAGTAGCTAAGACCGCTGCTGTGGTGAACCTGTGACGGCAGCAGCAGCTTCTGCTGTTGCCAGCGGCCGATCTGTCAGCTCAGATGCTTTGAGATCGAACCGTGATCTTCGTGGTCAGTCATTGGTGTCCTTAACTCCCCAGGATTTCTTAACTCCAGCAGTGCCTAACTCCAGCCGTGCTTAACTCCCCAAGTACCGCTACGGTAATGCCGTTACACCTTCTCCTTCCATTCCCATCGATGATCTACCCGGAGCCACCGGGCCGCCAGACAGGTACAAAAACCTGTAAATAGAATGGAGCCCATTATAACGACGAGAAGCTGAGGGCCCAGGTTCTCAAGTATTGTTTGGTTGACAGGATTGCTAATCAGCAAAGCAAAGCTGGAGATGGTATAACAACCCCCTATCCACTTGCCATAGCCCCTTCTATCACACAGTTCACTGATGCATGATGCTGTTCACGTCAGGGCCTCACCACAGAAAAAGCAGTTGGTCACTTGGGGTAATGACTCACCTGCCAAAGGAGTGAAACTCCCAGTGCCCACACCCATCAGGAAGGCCACAGTGTACAGGGCCGCCGCAGAGCGATCACCAGCAGGGATCCACACGCCGAACATGACTGCCATGGTGAAGGCTATCATGAGAAGGCTGACATTGAAGGGACCCCACCAGGTCGCCAGGTAAGGAGGAAACGATCGCGCAAAGATCGCACCGCTAAAGAGAGTCAGACGAGTTGCACAAATCTAGGACGTGACATGCCATGTACATGCAGGTGCTTACATGTTATAGGTCATCTGGATATAGAACTGGTTTCCCAAATCAACATAAACCGCGTAGGCGGGTAGGGATCCCCATTGAGCGTATAGTATCAACTCGAAAACTGGTTGTTACCATGTCAGCATGACAACATCTTAGTAGAGTTGCCACAACACCGGTTTGGAAGACCCACTGAACACAGTATACGAGAAAAGAAAGAACTTTCGGGACCGAAGGAACGTCCATTCAGAGATTCCTGCTTGCGGGCCTTCGTCATCAGGCCGTGACGCTACCTCGACGGACGGCGGCTCCCCGGGGGCCGCCGGCTTGGGCTCCACCAGCAGGACACCGACGAGCAGAAAGGCGGCCAGGACGGCGGCGAGGATCACCATGGCCAGCTTCCACGAGTAGCGGTGGAAGAGCGCCTGGAGGACGACGGAGAAGAATATGCCGCCGACGGGCGCGCCGACGGTGACGAACCCGACCGCGAACGAGTGGCTCTCCTTGAACCACTGGTCGACGACGCCAAAGGCCACCACGTCGATGAAAGCTAGAAAGCCGCAGCGTGCGGGCCACCATGTCAGCGCAACGTTCGGCTCGGGGTCAAACAAAAAAAAAATACTCGTATCTCCGAGCGAGACACCATGTCGTTGTTGTTTGTTGTGAACGGGTACTCACGAAGCGAAGCCCCCGCGATGACAAAGCACCCCAGACACCGCGCGTACGTGTCCGCCCACCCGAGCGCCAGGAAGGCGGCGGCGTACGCCAGGCCACTCAGGGGCAGGTAGTACCGGAAGTCTAGGCGGTCGTAGAGGACCCCCACGGGGAAGGACAGGAAGGTGCCCAGGAAGCCGAACGCGGACACGATCCAAGAAACATCCCGGGCGGCCGCGGCCCTGCCGCTGAGCTGGTGCTCCTGCAACTGCGTCTGGAAGAGGCCGATGGCGGACAGCAGGCCGTAGGTGGGGACCATGAGGCACAGCGCGCCCGCGAGCACCTTGCACGACCGTGCCGAGTATTCCGAGGAGCCGCTGGGGGAGGGCGATGACAGAGCTCCCTCCCCTGCTACCTCGGACCCGAGCTCGGACGTCTGGCCTGCGGCGTAGCCCTCGGGGTCGCCCTCGGCCCCGCTGTCCGTGCCGCTTTCCATGGGGCGGGTGGACTTGTCGTCCGGGATCGACCGGCCCAGCCCGGGGGGACGACACCCGCCCTCCCGCGACCCGTGGGGATGGACCACGCGGGGATAGCCGAATTTGCGAGTACTACGCGGGGAGCGCGAACGACTAATGTTAGCTTGTATCCGCGCAGCGGCCAATGAACTTTGCAGTTCGGAGATATTTGCAGTGCATGAAGGCCACATAACGTACCCGCTTATGTCCGGCTCCGGGTCCATGTCGTTCGATCTGTTGCAGCCTGCGTGGGAAGGCATATCCTAAGACTAGAAATGGTACGAGACGTCCCCAATGACAGACAGAGCCGTCTTGCCGATATTTTAATCTAGATCGGAGCGAATAAGTCACTTCCGGTAACAGGGTGTTGGGAATTTGAGATTGGGTTAAAGAGAGGGCGATGGCTAGGTTGATGAGCCTATCATCCTGTTATAGGGAGGTAGAGGGTCTGTTTTATATACATGAGTTTGCCGGAGGCATTGTATCAGATGACAGAGCATTGACCCTGATTCGACTAACTATGTCTTGATTCGGTTATGAGCACCAGACATTGGTGCTCTTAAATCCCCTCCGTGTAGCCAGAACCCTGCCATGCGCCGTGGCAAGGGGGCGTGTATTCGGATTCTCGGGTCGCCGTTGAAGCACCGGCCGGCGGTCCGGCGGTGGGTATTGGCAGAGTGATTCGAGTTTGCCCGGCGTTTGCATCCTTGGAATGGCATCATCTGACTCATAACATGGCACAGTTGCATGCGCAACCCACAGTTGACAACCGCTGGTCTCAATGTAGAAAGGTCGGCAGACCATTCTCGCACGTATTCACAGGTGGCAAAAGTTCTCGGCGTCTTCATTCGCTAGAGCATCTGCTGGGAATGGGCTACCATGGGCTTTCGGTGTCCAGACACCATCCTCGGTGTAAGGATCATCAGCACTTAGCTGGGTAAGGGCGAATTATGGCCGCATTTCCGCGCAATCGGTCGCCCAGAAGGGCGCAGAAGACAAGCCTCGTAAGCTACCGATGGTATCATGATGTTAAATACTCGTAAGTATGGAAGTACATTGTCGATCCAGGTGCTCATAAAGCGCGAAGACGATCCCGGGCTCTGCGAACAAAACACAGTCACCGAGACCTGGTCCAGCCTGGAAGGCTCTAGTTGGAAAACCGGCAGTTGTTCAGCGGTTTCCTCCGTGGCCTCCTTGATTACATTCCTATATCACTGCTGTCTCTCTCTTTGTCATCAGAACAGCTTTGGAATACCCCTGCCCGGGGCCGTGGTGCAAGAGTAAAGTGGTAAGCCAAACCAGCACCCCAACTCATTCTCTAAGTTAACCCTCGGGAACGGACAGATCGAATTCTAACAAGGCAGTCAAAACGGGCGACTGGTTGATAAGGGAACCAAGTATGGTGTGCGGCGCAATCATATCAAGAAACCCAAGGATGGCTCGATCTGTTGCTGCCGGCAGGCCGACCATAGTCAAGTGGTGCCATGCAGCTGCGAGGTCCTTCTCCCAGCCCATCCCAACGGCTCGGTATGCGGGTGCATGTGCTGTCCAGGCACGTTCTTATCAGACTGCGACCGCTAGCCAGGAGGCATCACCGGAAGCTGGGCCTGGCGTCGATGAGTTCTGGCGCAAGGTCCCAGCCTGGAAGGACGTGTCGGTATCAGATTTCTTGTCTTATCGGTGGAGTGTAAGTGCTGGATTCGAGACGCTGACCTTTACTTATCATCGTACCCCTTGTACCTGATGATCCTCCCCAAAAGAACCTCAAGTGTTGACAGCTGTGTCCAGGTAAAAAACACCGTCCAAGGCGAGCGGCATCTGGCTTCGTTTCTTCAGTCTGTACTACCGAACGAGTTTCCCTTCGATAAGGATGGCGCCCGAGTACAAACTCGAGAGGACTTCATCCTGGATGTCCTCGATGGCGTCAAGGAGGCCACGATGTCCATACGCATAACGTCTGTAGTCACAATCTATGACCTTCGAAAGCCTTTGACTGAACAACCACGGGCAGGCCTTATATGCTGAGTCGTATCAACTGGAACGATCCTCGCAATGATCCAATCTTGCGCCAGTTCGTACCCCTGAAGTCAGTGATGCTTCCAGACCACCCGAAGCTATCCATCGACTCCCTCCACGAGGATGAAGACTCTCCCGTCAAGGGGCTGGTCCACAGGTATCCCGACAAAGCCCTATTCCTACGTAGGTCCCCCCCACCCTTCCACCGTACGCGAGATAAGAGCCTTCCAGACAAGCAAGCAAGCAAACGAGCAAGTCCTCTCCGCTAACCACCAGGCACACAACCTCACCACACCACACCACGTCCCGTTACATCACAGCCGTCTCGGTGTGCCCGACGTACTGCAGCTACTGCACGCGCTGCCGCGCCGTCGGCGGCGACACGGACACGGTCAGGAAGGACAACCTTCGCCCCTCGCGCCGCCGCTGGGACGCGTGCTTCGAGTACATACGGCGCACGCCGCAGCTGCGCGACGTCGTCGTCTCGGGCGGCGACGCCTACTACCTGCAGCCCGACCAGCTCGCGGCCATCGGCGAGCGCCTCATCGACATCCCCCACGTCCGCCGTTTCCGCTTCGCCAGCAAGGGGCTCGCCGTCGCGCCCGCCAGGATACTAGACGACGGGGACGACGCCTGGCTGAGGGCGCTGACGCATGTGGTGGAGGTGAGTGGGGCATCCGAAGCGAAGCGCCCCTGACCCCTTTTTTCTTCCCCTCGTTGGGAGGCTGTCTTGCATTATCCAGATCTCCCGCAAGAATGGTCAACTACCAAGAGAGAGCAAATACTGATCCTTGATGGTGGAATGACTAGCGGGCGCGACGGTTGGGTAAGGCGGTCGCGTTGCATACGCACTTCAACCATCCCAACGAGATATCGGTGAGATAAACTCTGTCCCGATTCATGTGTGGTCTTTCATCGGCGCCGGGTAGAGAGCACAGGGATCGAAGCCTTTATGAGAACGTCACTCTGACATTGGAGCACTGTAGTGGATCACAGAGCGAGCAACCCAGAAGCTCTTCGAGCTGGGCATAACCGTGCGGAACCAGTCCGTCTTGCTACGGGGCATCAACGACGACGTCGAGACCATGACAACACTCATACACAAGCTCGCAGACAACAACATCAACCCGGTTCGTCCATCCATCCCGGCCCCTTTTTCTCCCTCCCCTCCCCTCCCAGGCACCACTCACTCTACCTGCCCAACGAAATCCAACCCCCCCCCCCCCAACCCTTCTCTTTACTAACTCCACCTACCTTACCTCCCTCACCCTACCGCTACCGACCACGCAGTACTACGTCTACCAGTGCGACCCCATCCCCAAGGCGGAGCACTTCCGCACGCCGCTGTCGACGCTCCTGCACCTCGAGTCGCAGGTCCGCGGCAGCCTCGCCGGCTTCCTGACGCCCAACTTCGTCGTCGACCTCCCCGGCGGCGGCGGCAAGCAGCTCGCCGCCAACGTGCTGCCCGGCTACTACCGGTACCACTCTGGCGACGAGAAAACGAAAAACAGTCGCGGCGTCGCCAGGTTCGTCGCCCCCGCCGTCATGCGCCGCAAGGGCCGGCGGTGCGACGGCGACGGCGACGGAGGCGCATACGTCCACTACGATCCCCTGCACTCGCTGAACGAGGAGGGGAGGCGGTACTGGGCGGAGCAGGCGGCGGAGCAGGCGGCGGAGGCGGCAGAGAGAGAGAGAGAGGCAAAGGGAGCGGGGATCAGCGGGGGCGAGAAGGTCCCGGCTGATGGATGAGGGCGAGACCCAAGCGACGACGTTGAGTCGGAGGACCAAGTACGGTAGCTCGAGAGCCCTTCCCTCGGCGTGGCCCTGATGTTCTAAATTGCCTGTGGATCTGTGGCTTAGCACCAGCAACTTCGTAAACGCAACATCTCTGACTCGTGAGAACATGGAAATGATTTCTGGAGCCGTGAGTCTTAATGGTCAATGACTTGTGCTAAAGCATGCTTTCACTCAGAGCCCTGATATATGAACCAACCGTCTACTCACTCTTAGAACCCTCGCCAGCGTTCCGAGCAACAAGAGCTCCAACTACCCGGCCACGTACCTAAGTATCTGTATAAGACTGAGATCCCCCTCCCTCCCCAATCCCCAACCAGTCCACGCGGCCATGCAGTCGGTAAACTCAGCTCATCGAAGAACTCTTCTTACTCTCCCTCGCTCCCTTTCTCTCTTATCTGACCTGTCTCCCTAATCCATCATCTATTCTCTTATCCTCTCTCACGAAGCAGGAGAAGAGAGAAGCCAGCCCGCTGCGTAGAAGCCGCCTGTAGCACCATCACTCCCAAGCGAAGTTGAATTGCTTACTTACTTACCTAACCTAAGTCAAGTAACTTGCTTACTCCTCATCGTCATCAGTTATGGCTTCCGTTAACCTCTAGTTATGACACTGTGTCGACCTTGGCCTCGCGCTGCCGGCTGCTGCACCCCTGTACGTAAATCTAGGTACCGCCCAGATCAACCTCGATTTAATCTCCTGTCTAGTCCCTCTTGAGTGGTAGTCCATCGGGACACGCGTACGCCGTCAGCGCGGCTCTGTGGCCAGATGAGCATGGACTTTAGGCGAGGGCAGCGGAGGATCGCACTACGACTGCCTGCCTTGAGCCCATCGACTTGACCCTATGGAGGCCTCGTCTTTGCGCTCTGTTCTTTTTAATTTACTTTACTGTACATTGTAGTCAGCAGTTTGGATATCGGAGCAGAGAAGCCTCACGGGTGCAAAAGATAATACTAAAACCATAGAATACATCACGAGTTTTTCATTTTCTGGGGTTTTCTGTACGAACTATCTCATGCTGCTCTCGCAAAAGACGAGAGAGCCAAAGGCGAATCATCTACATGCTATCTTGGGCAGAGAGCCATAGAATCCATCGCAACTTGCAAAGGTCCGGCGAGCCGCAACCCGCACAAAGAACCGATAGATATGACGAAGACCGTAAACCGTAGAGCCGAGACCGAGAGAGAGACAGGATACCCTCCACGTCGCCGCTGTGCTGCCGCAAGCGCTGACCTTAGACATACCACATGACGTTGTTGATGATCTTGTAGACTTCCTCGGGAACCTTTTCAATCTTGTTCATCATCGGAAGCAGCTTGGGTGCCTCCGAGGGTTGGCCCGAAGAGTAGATCTCGGAGAATTCCTTCATGATGGGGAAGCCAGCCTTCATCGTGCCAAGCTCTTTCTGGCTCGATGCGATGTCTTCGTGGGCCTTGGCACGCAAAGAGGCCAAGTGCGAGTAGTACACCGCCGGGTGGAGGGAGACGGGCGTCGTGGAACGGCAGTACTGATAACACTGGTGATATATCATCTGCTGCAGCAGATCGGGCTTGACTTCAGCATCATCGTAGATGACCTGGTAGTGCACGGGACGAGCAGTGCCTTGAATGGCAACATGAGAGGCCAGGTAGAAATCATAGTGGAATGGGTGAGTGGCGTCATGTTCCACCAGAGTTCCCGGGAGCGGGTTGGCGTTCCTGTCAGCCGAATCTTTGTCGCCAGGCTTCGGGAAGAAGCGGATATGGTGGCGCTTGGTAGCCACGATGACAGTGAATCTGGGCGGCTTTGGAGCCCCGCCCTCCCTGAAGATTCTTCGAATTTGGCTGATCTCGAACTCCAGCACCTGCTGGAACTGCCCCTCGGCACAACCGTCGCGAAGGTAGTAGACGTGTTGAGGGAAGATTCCACCGTTATTCTTGACCCACGTCTGGAGGAGCCCTGTGAACAGGCCGTGCATGATCTCGCCCGAGACGACCTCTGCGCGGTAGCCATTGGTCTCGCAGGCCGCCGAGTAGCGAGTGGCGTGTCTATCCATCGAGACCGTCATTGCCGCCATCGATGGCTGGAGGCTACCGGGCGCTGCATGAGACACATCCAGCCCGATCATCATGGTGGGCACGCGGAAGAAGGGAGGCTGAGTTGGGGTCGGTCCAGCGATCTTGCAAGTCACACCACCCAGCTTGGCGTTGACCTTCATCGCCACGTTGCTCATGTACTGGGCGTTGCATTTCTCCACATGGCCACCCTGCAGACACTGCGAGACGATGTTGTAACGGCAGTCCATGTTCTTCTTGATGCGCTCGTAGTTGAGAACGTTCTTGCTCTCCAAGATGAAGAAGATGATCTGTGGGTATTCCTTGAATCTCTCGCGGCTGATTCTGTTTGCAGCTCTGATCATGTTTTCGATGTCGCCCATGCTGTGTGGGAGCTCCAAGACTATCGCTGTTTTGTCGACTCTGCCGCCATGGGTGCGGTAGGCTTGGCCGAACTTGTTGGCGAACTGTTCCGCGTGCGTCATGGTACAGGCCTTTCCAATAATGGCGAAGGTCCAGTACTTGAGCGGCACAGCGTTGGTCTCGAGGAACTTCTTGCCACGCAAGTCCCAGCGACCCGACACCCCAGGGTCAATTCTCTGGTTTCCGCCGAATGTGATGACCGGATTCTTCAAAAGACGCGCATTGGTGATGACCATCTGGTCTTGGATCCGGATGCCGAAGGCACGAAGGTACGGGTCCTCGTTCCACTTGAGATCACCTACTCCCTTCATGATGTCCGTCTTTCGAGCCGGAGGTCGAGTGACGGCGAACTTGATCATCTGAGCAGTCTAGAAAGACGTCAGTGTATTGTTTCGCGACGAAGTACCGCGTCAAGTAGAGCAATAGCTTACCTGGTCAGGCTCCAGCTTGGTCATGTAACGTTGGAAATCGGCCACCCAACACAGCTCAATCGGGAAAAGGTCGCCCTTCATCGTTTCGATAATCGGGAATCCAGGCCACTTAAGTTTGAGCTTGTACTTGTCCAGATAGTAGTCGTAGATCGATGTCTCTTTGACAGTGCCGTCGGGGAGCTTCCTGTCGAATGTCACTTTGTGAGCAGTGGCTCCTTCGGGACCATACTTCAAGTCGAATAAGACTCGCTTGAATGTGTGGATTTTTTTGTCCGAGCCTGGCTTCTGATTGTTGTAGATGACGTTGAACTTGATCCGGTTCATCTTCTTGTGGAGTGCGAAGGGTTCGGACTGCTCGATGTAGAAGTTGCCCTTTTTATCTTCCCCCCTCCGAGGTTGAAGCCAGTCAATGAACTCGTGATAATCCCCTGTATGGCAGTCAGCCTGACTAGTTCAACAGCTCTGGAACGGCTCCTCTGTAGCACTCACATCCGCCCCATTCATACCTTGCGGTGATGCAAAACCGCAACCACAGCTGTTCCAGCGTACACTGGGCCCAGAATGCAGTGTTGGCGACATCCACATTCAGACTGAGACCTGTTCCCCCACTCTTGATCGACTAAGAATTGCAGGTCAGCAGAGGCTCGTAAACTACCGAAGAGGTCATGCCCTACCTCACTAAGTCTGATCGCAGAATAGAAGCCTTTTCGGGCTACGATGTAGCGACCAAGCGCCGCTTCGGGATATTTCTTGGCATAGAAGTTGCGTCGAATGCTGAGCAGATTCTCAGAAGGGTACTGGCGTACACAATGGTCCAGGAAGTCTGGGAACGTCAGTACGATGTATAAAGCTACTGTAGGGGGGTAGGGGGGAAAATGGAAGTCAGGGGGCTGGAGATGTCACTAACTCATGCACTCCAGAACGTGAGTGTCCCAGGGTATTTCGCCCTGCAAATACTTCCGAAGATAGCTGAGTCTGATGCACTTGGTCTGGCGCACGTGGCAATAAAATACACTCTCTCGCCCAGGGCGGGCTGGCTTGCCGGCATCAAGATCCACAGAGATACGACCCTCTCCACGATCAATTGCGCCCGAAGACCTGGTAAGTGAAGCAGTCAGCACACGAGGAAGCTGCCGGGCATAGTCGGGGTATTATTGTCTTACCAGGCGAGCTTGTTGCCATCGTAAAGCCACATGCGTTTACTCTCCTTGATCCAGGCCCGAACAGGCTCACTCTCCCAGACCTTTTTAATGAGGCCTCGAGACTCCCTTGGGTTAGGAGATATAGTGAGCTATACTAGGTCAGCCGAATTCCGGGTACTAAAAGAAAAAGGCGGGTTGAAAGCGGCAGAGGCGAGGCAAAAGAAGAGGCAGGCCCAAAGAAAGAGGCCGGCCAAAAGAAGAGGTGGGTCAAAAGACAAGGTCGCTAGTAACCCGCCTCTGCTTCTAGGCTGCCTCTTCTCGTAGACCTCCTCTGCTTGTAGGCTGCCCCTGCATTCAAGACGCGCTTCGACTTACATCATATTGAACAATGTCCTTGTCTTCCCATTTGGTGACCGGGAAGATGTTCAGTTGAACCTTGATTGCCTTTCCCATAGTGTTGAACGAAGGGCGAGCAGCAAAGCGTGCGGCCTCCTTTGCCTGTGGGAGAGTGTAAGCATAACGTGACCGGAACGAGCAGGGCGAGGATCCGAGTGGCAGGTGACTCTCGTTTAGATATAGTTGTTACACAGATGTGAAAAATTCTGACTCACAGTTGAGATGTAGGCGTCAGCAGGCAGATCGACGCGCTTTCCGACAAGCTCTGCTGCACTGAGGGCAGGTCTGCTTCGAGCGGGGTCGTAGCCAAGAGGGTCGGCGAATCCGCCCTTCTTCTGACCAGACGGGCCAGAAGCGGAGGCGGGCTTCTGAGTGGAACGTGCGGAACCTGCTGCAGAAGCGGCTTGCTGGGAGCGCGGCGGCGAGCCGGCCTGGGACCCACGCTGGGGACCACCCTGGGTTCCTTGCTGAGGTCGAACAGGAGAACCTGGCTGAGAACCGGCAACAGAGCCGCGCTGAGAGCCGGCAACAGAGCCACGCTGGGAACCAGCAGTGGAACCATGACGGGAGGATGCGCCTTGGTCGGACGAACCATCCAGGTTCATTCCCATGGCGCCCTGGAGAGCGGCACGGCGAACGTGATCGTTGCCACCCGGCTGAGACGGGTGGGAAGACATGCTGCGCAGAGTCTGTTGCAATATTGCCTAGAGTGGCGTTAGTCAGAGCATTGAATAAAGGCAGCAAGGTAAGTAAGTAGTACGCAGCTAGATGGCAATGCTCAGAGTTGCACAAGGCGCTGAAGTGCGGTATTCTGCGAAATCTATAAATGCGTTAGCAATTCCGTTTCAGTGGTTGCTTGTGATGTGCTGGTTCGGGGCTTGAGAGGAGGCAGATGTGGAAGCACTGGACTGTGACATATCCTAGGGAAATTGGAGTTGGAAGGTGAGGGAAGACCAAGCATGGCTCTGTAAGAGAATGTTTGGACCTCGAGAAAGATGAACCAACACGAATTGAGCCGGAAGCTTGAAATGGTTGCATGTGGGAGATGATATGGGACCTTACCGCTAGGCGTGAGCCGAGGAAACTGGCTATGGAGACTGTTAGCTGACTGTTGGCACCCTATTGCCCAAAATGCAAGATGCTGTGATTGATTGATGTGAGAGATGGCGTAGCTGTTTTCCAGCGTGGTGATCGGGGCGGTGGGAGTCATGTAACGGTGATGGTGGAGCATGCCACAACAAGAAGAGCTCCAATGTGTTTATGAAGTGACGATGGATGGGGAGAACAGGAGGCAGCTTCCAGGAATGACTCGCTGTACTGAAGCGAGGAAAAGTGCTTTGGTGGGTAGGAGGGGGACGTAGTGTTGGGTCGGGATACCTTTTGAAGTGGCGTTGTCATGCGAGGCAGGCCGTCTGAAACAAGGGAAACTGGGAATAGCCGACAGGAATGGAATGCAGAAGGCGGAGGAAGGAGTGTAACTTACTTCAAGAGGACCGTACTGTATCAGGTCGTCAGACGTCTGCTCCGAGTTAGCCCACTGGCCACAGAATGGTAGCCTGACTGGCAGACAATATATTGCCGCGAGGATGGTGCCGATTGGCAGCAGAAGAAGTAGATATGTGTCAATGGAGAAGGAACGGGCAGCAAAGGTAATGGGGACGTTGAGTAATACCTGGAGGCACGAGAGTTGGTCAGCCGGACAGGTCTTGGGTGTTGCTTGACGAAATCGTCCAGTGAAGACAACTGGAGAGTGGTGGGTGGGAGAGGCTTATAAGAGAGGCTAGGGTGGTACCTAAAGGTAGGTAATTGGGAGTTAGCAGATGAGGAAGGAGGCAGATATGACTGGTGAGGTTTGTCGAGGGCACAAGCAGAAAACGCAGCAGACAGGTCTGTGTGTTGCCCAACCCAGTCATGGGAGGATTGCGCAAGTGTTTGCTGTGCTCAGGACGGCAGGGTAAGTAGTGCTGGATTTGCTTACCTTGAGGCTGCTGAGGTGTATGAATCTTGGGGTTCCGAGGGAAGCGAAGGAGTTATGTGATTTATTTGACTGAGGTTTGTATTTGATTTGTGGGAGTGAACTTTGAAGGCGCAAGGGGAGGAGTAGCGGCCAGTACAGGGGATCAGGCAAGTGTAAACGGAGGAAGTCGCAGAAACGATCACATGTCACGGATAAGTTCGCGTGGTGGAGGACGTACCTGAGGAGAGAAGTGCTGGGAGAGCGTGGCGTGGTTGGGAGGGTACAGAAGTTCGGGAAAAAGGACAAGGTGGCGGTAAGCGTGTTAACGTACCTGTTTCTTAATGTCAGTTACCGCGATTCAATGGCCGACGCGGTCATCAAGCACAATTGGCGGCTCAATTGGGGAATGAAGGTAGGTGCTTGGTCATGTTGTCGAGAGGGCTGGTTGGATATTGATCGGAAAATGGGAAGAGAGAGTCGTGCTTGGCTTGGTGGCCCGCGGTGCAAGCTGCTTCGGAAATTGGGACAAGGGCTTGGGAACAGGGAAGGTCTGTAGCCGCTGACCTGAGATGGATCGAATAATGGTAGGGAGTAGGGGAGAGCACCTTTCGCCCAGAAGGCCAGCCTATTCAGACTTACCTCTTTATGGCTTGCTCTGCAAAGGGATGATGCCGAAAAAGTGTCTGGTTGACCGAGTGTTTGGGCTTAGAACTCGGGTGTTGGAGTACGAGAAGACGTTCGGTGACGGTGGAGGTGAAGACGGGAGGAGTTGGGGTGGCTGTGGGCGCAAGGGCAGAGAGCTGGAAGGGAGGCCGCCGTTTGTTTTGAGGCCAAAAGGATGCAGGTGGGAGATGTTAATAAATCAAAGCAGCTTACCTTCAAGTCTGCCTGGTAACGAGCTTGGAGGGCGGTTGGCGAGAAGGATTACCAGAGGCCTAAGGACCGCGGAAGTGTTGTGGTTGGAGGTAGTGGTAGGTGTTGAAGATGGGCGAGGAGCGAAGATGGCCGTACGCTGTGGAGAGATACTTGGAAGAGACGAGATAGAGGGTGGTCTGAAATCGGACGCCGATGACAGATTTTTTCTGAGCGAGGCGGCGATAAAGAGGTACGTACTTACTTCTAATTTCTTAAGAGGTACCGGCGCGTAAAGGGCTTGCACAGGGTAAGGTAGGAAGGAACCCCTAAGCGGGAAGTCGCAGCATAGAGGTAAAGTAGGTTCTACTAAGAGGGCAGGATGAGGTTGTTGGGTGGGCGCCGACGTCAGGGGCAATGCCCATGCAAGAGACAAGTCACTATTTTATTACCTCGGTTGAGGCGAACTTCATGGATGGAAAACACACAGGGGCACGGCTCTAGGTATCGTCTGGAAAGAGAAATCAGTGGCTTCTATCCGACAGCCACCAGGTTTGGGTTACCTGTGGCCGCGGCCCTTGCGGTCGTAACCATAGATGTGATGCCAAATATCTGATACGACAGTACCGTATTCTGTTTGTTGCCAGCAACATTGGACAAAGGACACGGATGTTTCGGTCTGCGTACTAATCTGAGACAAGATCGACGTGACACAGACGACCATCACAGCTTGTCAGCTTGACTACATGGGCCCAACAGTTATGTGCAACTTGAATCACGCTTGTGGGTAAGCCCAGTAATCCCGGCACGCGCAAAATGTCTGCCTTTGCGCGTTGGCTCGTCGGGGCAGGTAATAATATCTCGGTGGTGGAAACCAGGTGTTCCTAGAAGACTGGAGGAGGTATCCTTGACCTAAACATCAGATCTATATTCGTCAGTACTTCCTGAAAATGTATCTCTAGACTCGGACGACAACTTGGGGTCAAGTTCACAAGAGCCCAATGATGGGCAGGGCCGGAGTATTCTCTGCCGCTAGAGGGCTTGGGTCTTGTTTAGGATTGACACTGCAGAAACCCGAGTGGCGGCGCTGGACGTATATGATTGACAAGTAATCCTATATGTCATCATCCGTTCCTGTTCGTTTGCAAGCTTCCTAGGGAGTTATGCTCCGAGTCGAGAGCCAGTAACTAAGTAACTATACCAGGTACTCCGCTCCGGCAACATCAAAAGTGGGTAACGTTGGGGTTCCCTCTACGTGTGGAGCACAGTATACCCATCCTGGTCCGGTTGGGCATCACTTGGTAGTTACCAGAGGAGACGCGACAGTAGCGGTACCGCATGGACATCCTTTTCGGTACGGATCTGTACATTATTAACATTTTGGAGTGGGAAAGAATCAAGCCCAGCGTAATGGTGGGAAAATCGCCCTTCCTATTTATGTGCACTGGTCTACCCCACTGCCACCGCTCGTCAGGTGGCAGTGGGACGAGGGACAAAGCTGGCACGCCACTTGGGCCCTGGGCACCGGCGAGTTTCCCAGCAACGATGCCAGGCAGAGCTATCATGAATGGACGCATCGTCGACATGACAATGAAGGGGCTCGAGGCTGCTGGTTTAGAGACCGTTGGTAATTGCTAGGACATAAGGATGGCTTAGGAGACCGTCTGGTTCGTACGGTAGATGATTGAACTACGTGGACGAGAGCCAGGCCATATTTGTGAGCAGCCAAACGCTTGTAGTAACGAGATAGTAGCCTTTCGAACATCATGGGGGCCTCATGACATCTTGAGGATCAATACCCCGGTATATTGAGATGAGAAAGACAAGCCGGCAATATCATGGGGGCGAGTTGTTATGCCCAGGCTTTCTTGAATGGTTCCTTGGCTGTTTCCTTCAGAGGTAATTTTGCGGAGTCAACATAGTCACTTTTTTGTTGATTAGAAAGCCCTGGATCAGGCAACAGCTTTGCAACACTCCATTGTATGACTAGGATCAGTCTCGCTCCAATACTCCCCAAGCTATGCGAAGCAACAGCAACAATAGAGGCAGTTGCATAGAGCCGCTGAGAACAGACCAAATGTTTATTGGAGATAATTAATACCCATGTAGTTACAACGCCACCTGTAAGCTACCACTACATCAACTTATCTGCCATCATCGTTATTCGCTATGGTGTTCACCCCTTTTCGACCCCTCGAACGGGTCAGTCACACATTCAGACCCGATGGCCGCAATATATTGGCCGCTACGCAGGACTTCTTGGAATTTCCCGGGAGTCATCGGTGAAGATTGCTTCTCCCATCGTATAAACAGGCGACACCATTCCGCTCCTCGTAAGTCGACGCCCCTGTGAAGTTAACTCGCGTCAGACCCTGCTGCCAGCAGGAGCAGAGACGTCGAGTGAGACAAAGTAATGGGACGATGCCGGATCGAGTCCTTATGATGGCCTTTGGGGGTACAGCTGTACGCGTATCTACCGATTTCATATATCTCTCTATATTCGTATCCTACTTGCGTATTCCGGACTACTGGTTTAGCGGCTTGGGGGCTGGATTCGACCTGTCTCGGGACCACATCGCACAGATCCGGCCAGCAGGCTCGACGAGGAACCCCCAGAAACCCAGACTTCGTTGAGAGCGCGGCCCCCACGGCCAGCAGGTCCCCGCAAAGAACGGTCTTCACCTCTGGTTTCAGTAGGTCGGTCATGTTGGAAGACATTTTATTTAGGGTGGCTGCCCGGTGACTTCGCAACACTACCCGAACCAGAAAGATACGTGAGCATACAGGGTTAGTTCGTTCACAACGACAGAGCAAGACAAGACGGTTCAGTAAGCTCCTCGATTTTTTGCTGTGCTGAGTTCCCTAGAGGGATTCCATCCGCCGAGAACCACAGCAACGACGGGATGTTCCAATTACATTACACAAATACACATGTCCACCACTCAAGCTGCCGAAACACCGAGTACAGCAATGCATAATCAAAGCTCCCACCCCGCCCCCCTTTGCCGCCACCAAGCCGAAGGTCTCCTTTGCGCGGAGTACATCTTACTAGAACCTGGGCGACTATACCGGCCCTGGACGCCATCGACCGGCTTTGCGGAGAGCAAGCACATGCTCTGCTCAGTAGTATCCTCCGTACTGGGGAGGCTGCTGGCCCGGTGCTCCTCCGTACGGGTTAGCGTACTGCTGCTGCCACGCAGCCGCGGCCGCGTACGCAGCGTTCTCGTTGACGGACGCATGCGCCATCGGATTGAACTGGCTCGGGCCTGGTCCCTGATAGACGGCGGGGGGTGGCTCGTAGGATCCGCCGGAGCCGGGTCGAAGGGGCGAGTTGCGGTAGGGCGCCGAGACCGGTGGAAGACCTCGAACACCAGCAGTGTACGGGCTCGCAGGCCTCGCTGTGACACCTGGGGAGTCCCTCCCAGCATATGTGGGGTACTCCGAGGACGCCTGCCGGGTGTGTGCTCGTGACAGGCCTTGCTCATTCCGGGACTTCCACTCGCCATAATCGGGGATGACGGTGTCTCGGACCAATCGGATCATGCCCTCGGTGTTGAAGCGTTGCGAGTGGAAGACGTCGGCGGGGGGGATGAGGCTCATGAGGAAAGTGACATCCCGGGGTATCGGGGCAGGAGCGCCCGAAGTCGTCGAGGTGCCGTGACGTCTTTGCTGGTCCAGGCGTCGGCCTGCCGCACCTTTCAGGGGCGAGACACCACGCGCCATCCTCTTCGGGGGGTTATAGTCATCCTGATCGTCTACCGGAAGAGGACGTTTAGGCGAATGGACGTTGACTGGCAGGAAATGAGGACGCGGGCTTCGCTCGGACTGCATTGCTGGTTGAGGTGTACTCCGTGCGGATGGCGATACGCGCTCGACGGATTGTACAAGGACGCCCTTGGGGCGCATCTGTTGCGCTGGCGACACAATGACCCGTGCTGTTATGGGGTTGAATGTCTCCGTAGCAAACCGTTTTGCGAAATATGTCACGGGTTCCCCTGGGAACAGTTCACTCATTTGCTTCTCCAGCTCCTTCACTTTGGCCAGCTCGCCAAATCTGGACTCGTAGCTGTGTGCATAAGCGAAGAGTGGCTTCAACTTGTACAAGTTCTCTGGGTCCTCTCTCCACCGCTTGACCGTTTGAGAGAAGACAACTTGAGCATTGGTGAAGTCCCGCTTGCCGTGAAGATGTTTCAGGTATTCGATGAAGAATTGCTCGTTGTCTTGGTAGAGTGTGCTTCCACGATCGAAGATTTTCGTTGCGACGTTATCCTGGTAACATTCCCACTCAATGTGGGCAACGGCGACGTAGAAGTCCGCAAGTACACGGCCTCTCCTACGTGCCTCGATAAAGATGCCTCGAAGTCCAGAAGGGTTTGCGTTCCCTTTGCCTTGGCCCTGCCCTTGGCCTTGGATCCGGCGGAAAGCGCGTGCCAGCGCAGTCCACAGGTAGGATATGTGGTTCGTCAGCATCTTTATTTGCACTGCAAAGCCATCCTTGACAGCCTTGATCCTTTCCTCTCTGGCACTATTTTGCGTCGGTTTGGCATCAGCATATTCGTCCTCATCTTCTGTGCCGGTCGCATCATTGCTGGAGTTCTCGGTTGTCGTATCTTGGACCATTTTGATCGCGGCCTTCTCCTTCGCCTGGAGTTTCTTGATCATCTCATAGAGAGTGTCCAAAACTTTGTCGTAAGGCGCACGCACAGCTTGGGCAAGGGTTGCCTTCGCTTCGACATCCTCGCCAGTGCGTTGAGTCGACTCAATTCGATCGGCATGCTTAAGAGCTAATAGGGGGCTCTCGGGGTTCGCAGCCGTGCCGTCGAGTAAAAATTGCATACCCGCGTCTTGTCCGTCCTTGCTGAATACACCGTTTTCGAAACACCACTCGGCAGCATCTACCCACATCTCGGGCCAAAAGCGTAATGCCATGAGAGCCTGCTTGTAGACATGAAGGATACGTTGTTGGTAAGTCGCCGGATCTTCCGTCTTGATGACAAGGGGATCTTCTTTCTCCCATGCAATCCAGTATTTCCAAATTTGGACTTGATCGAGGTACTCTTGATCGCCGTCGAAGCCAGGAGCGGGAGGCAACCTAGGGAGCGTCGTTCGTTGGAGTCCACGTGTGATATTCTCCAGATGAGTGTTGGCACTACGCGCTGTCATATAAGATGGCGAACGCTCCTGGAGGAACTTGCGGCCGCTCATCTTGTTCAAGCCGAGCTCGAACTGATCGTACTCTTTCCAGAGAACATGCAGGTTCGCCATGGGTACGCATATGGCGCGCTGGTAGGCTTTGCGGAGCATGTCCATCTTCTGTTTATCTTGCCAGCTGGATCCGTGCACGTCGCCTGGGCCGGTTTTCAGGAAGTGGATATAGTCTTGCCATATTGGGCCGGCATCACGATCGTGGCCAATGTTGTCGAGAACGAATTCGTACGATTGGTTGACTGTTTGGCGTGCTTGTCCGCTGGGATCGTTGACGTCGTTTCTTCGACGAATATAGTTGAGATACGCGGTCCATAGAGCGACGCTGGGTAAGCGCAACAGATTTCGGGTAAAGACGTTTTCGGCCTGGTTGAAGTTATCCAGACTCAATTCCATATCCTGGTACGCGACCCAGATATCGGCCGCGTGTGGGAATACCTCGAGAAAGCGCTCGTAGACAGCTCTGGTGTCATCGATCTTGTGTCGGCGCTTCTGTTCATCGATCAGAGCGAGCCAAGCATCTATGTCACCACGCGGATCTTCCTTGACACGATCCTCAAGACGACCAATGACATCCGTCGGGAGTCTTGCTCTGGCAGTGGCAGCTCCATCGGCGGAAGTAGTAAGGGATGTAGAATTCGTTTCGTTGCCCACTTGAGCAGCAGCGTAGCTAGGGACATTTTGAGATGCCGTAGTCTGCTGTACAGGAGAGTAGCTGGTAGGAGGAGCCTGAGCACTGTCGGGAGGAGGCTTCAGGTTTTGTGCGGTGTCTGTCTTTGGTGTTGGGGCAGGAGCGTCATCTTCATCATCGGAAGAGGCAACTAGAAAGCCTCCAGCCGTCTTGGGCTTCCGGGGAGGCCGCGAAGAGGCAGTCGACGCGCTGCGCTCGGCAACCGGGGCAGGGGCAGAGGTAGTGATAGTGACTGACTCCGGGTCATACTCTCCAGCAGAGTCCTCGTCAATATCGACCGAATCACTAGATGAATTGCTTTGGACTGGGTCAACTGGGATAGCAGCATGTTGCACTTGTTGGTCGCTATGCTCAGTATTTGTACCAAAACCCTCAGCGGTGCCATTCCACCCCTCTGTATCCCATGTCGAATTGGTGCCCTGGTGGGCGACTACATCATCAGCCATTTCGGACGCCATGGCGTTGGCCCCAGGCGACAAGGGAGGAGGCAACCTCAGGTCGCGACTTTGCGATGCCGTCTCTGGGAGACGTGGGAGTATATTCGGCGTCGGGGCTTTCTCGCGACGAGGATAGTAGGAGGGAGCTGGAGCTGAAGGGTTGCCTGGGTCAGCATTACACCGATGTAGAACAGACTGGAGTGATTGATCTCGGTACCAGGTCGGTCTCGCGGAGGAGAGCTGTTGGGCTTAGGGCGCCCTTCACACTGAGGACAAGGCTCGAGTGAATCCCTTGGCGGTCACGAGTACCATGGAAGGTGCCGTCTTTGAAGATGGCCAGGTAAGTGGGTGATTGATCAGAGTTGGCGCAGGTGACAAAGAGAATACAGCGTGGGACTTGGTGTAGTTTCCGCGCCGCGCACTCTGAAGCCTGGTGTGGTGATGAGATATGGCGCAGGCTCGTCTGAGAGGAAAACAGAATGTGAGGATGCTTGAAAGAAAGAGGTCCAGCAAAGAAGCACAAGCTTCCAGTCCACGGAAGGGAGCTAGCCGGCACAGGTTTAGCCCGGGTCGAGGAATTTCACCAACCTATCAGCGCCTTGTCCCCATAATACGCCGAGAATCTGAGCTATTCTGGATTTGGTAAGGTTCGATTTATGTAAGGCAACCACACCCGCCCCAGCCCCGCTGCAAGCACTGAACGCGCTTTTCCATCGCGGAGCGCGTTCTGCCTGAATGGGACCGAGCACGCCCTCCACATGTTGTCGCTGCGCAACGAAACAACTGGATCCTAATAACGAGATCCCATCCACGGCGACTGCAACATTGACTTGCATCTTGCGAACCTGACACTCCCTCCCTCTCCATCCTTTTCTATCGACTCTTGTGCCCAAAATCTCCACATACTGCGACTATCAACAGTCTGTACAAACGTACCTCCACCACCCACTGCAAAACACTTTATCAGTCATTGATTCTCTTGTCCCCGGGCCAATACTGTCAGGATGTCGGTCGTATCGCTACTCGGAGTCAATGTCATGAACAATCCCGCCAAGTTTACTGACAACTA
Organism: Xylariaceae sp. FL0804; assembly: GCA_022539325.1. NCBI lineage: Eukaryota > Fungi > Ascomycota > Sordariomycetes > Xylariales > Xylariaceae > Xylariaceae sp. FL0804. The sequence continues at coordinate 911,965 of JAJKLG010000007.1, read as the reverse complement.
CGAACTTGAGATCACATTCGAGTGCCTAGAACCGTTGGCGAAAGGTGCGTCTGCTGACAAAAACCACCGTATCTGCTTGTTGATAAGAGGTTCAACGTATGGACTAACGTTGGTGTCGCAGACCTGGAGTGGAAGTTGACCTATGTCGGCTCAGCTACATCGTAAGTCTCTGCTCTCCTTGAGTAGCACTTCCGACATGGCCAGCTCGGTCTCACCAGATGATAGGGATCAATATGACCAAGAGCTCGACTCCCTCCTCGTCGGCCCCATCCCTGTCGGTGTCAACAAATTTGTCTTCTCGGCCGACGCGCCCAAAACAACGCGCATTCCCGACGCAGATATACTTGGAGTCACCGTCATCCTGCTGACATGCTCCTACGATGGCCGCGAGTTTGTGCGTGTGGGATACTACGTCAACAACGAATACGAGTCCAGCGAGCTGAGCGACGACCCGCCCGCCAAGCCCATCGTGGAGAAGATCAGACGGAACGTCCTGGCCGATAAGCCACGAGTCACGCGCTTTGCCATCAAGTGGTACGTGTACACCCAGCACCGGTCTCCGTGGTGCTCATATCGGCACGGCACCGGTCTCCGTGGTGCTCATATCGGCACGGTACGAATGCTAAACATGTGCTACAGGGACTCGGAAGCATCTGCCCCCGCCGAATTCCCTCCCGACCAGCCCGAGGCCGACCTCCAGGCCGATGGCGAGCAATACGGAGCCGAGGAGCTCGAGGAGGAGGCCGAGGAGGAGGACCACGCCGAGGGCGCGGGCGATGACAAGAACGGCGAGGCCAGCGCCACGGCCACCGCCGCCGCTGCTGGGGGGGACGCGGAGATGGCGGGCGTCGAGAACGGCGAGGCTGCTGATGAGGAAGAAGTCTCCGACGACGGAAGCGTCGACCTTGAGAACGAGAGCGAAGACGACCTCGAGGAGGAGGGCGAGGGCGAGGACGAGGCCGCCGAGGGTGGCGAGGACGCCATGGACGTGGATGAGGCTCCGGCGGCCGACGCGTCGAAACTCAAGGGAGAGGAAGTGATGGCTCACTGATTTTCTCTCGACCACGCGCCCGCGACTCTTGGAACATGGCTTCCTTTTTGCGGGTTACACTTCATGTATGAGATAGTTGGATGCGGCACGAAGTTACGAGGAGTTCTTCTTGTTGTTGGAAGCGTGCCACGCGGTTGGCCGCAGAGGGGCACGGTCGAGCAGTGAATAGACTTGCCCGCGTTTTATCTGCCGTCGTTAAGCTTCCAGCTTCAAGACATGGTTTTTCCCAATAGTGACCCCGAAACTATGTTGATCGCTGTTGTGACTTATGTGCTTCATGACAACCCGGGATGTAAGCAACGGTCAGTCAATCCATGCCCAGTCAGGGATGTGAATGCTGAAATTATCTGAAGTGCCTAGTAACCCTGCATGGCCACAGCCCACAGAAAAGGCTTCATATGACTATCGTCTTCAGACTCTACCTAACACATGGATAAGCAGCATGTTCAACAAGTAGCACAATTGGAGACCCGTGATGTTGTAGGTGGTGGGCATCTATCTACTACATACCTACTACCCGCTAAGCCTTAAGTCGCTACTACCCCGTGGGCCCCTCCTCCCCCAAGACGTTGCTCCTCTTACCCCGACCGACCATTCGTCCGGCCGAGCCGGAAACACCACCGACGCGTTTAGACCATGTCGTAACCCCCGGGTCCGGGATGAAGAGTACCGACAGGTGGTATCCAAACCTACCTCATATCTCCAGTAAGTAGATAACTTGGACTAGGCCGGCTTTCTCTCACGGGGTCCCGAGTACGTGAGTATAATTAACACAAGAGCTCCCGCCTCTTCGGTACCGGTAGAGGCAGTCTGCCTCCCGCACCCGTACCGATACCAGACCGGTATTAGTTAGTAGTCAGTACCGCAAGACACATCGCGAGGGACGACCTATCGTACCTACCGCTCGGCACAGCTTGGCACCACCACCGCGGCCCACCATGTTGACAGCGGCGGAGATCAAGAGGCACTGCACGCGCGACTCGTGCTGGCTCGTCGTCGGCGACCGGGCCTACGATGTGACCTCGTACCTCGGCGAGCACCCCGGCGGCGCCGCCATCCTGCTCCAGCAGGGCGGCAAGGTCAGTAGGAAACTGAAGCACGAGGCCCTTTTCGCCTTCCTTCCGCGCCTCCAGCCCAAAAGCCGCTCGAGCCAAATCAGGAGGCGCGGTCTCTCTCTTTCTCTCTTTCTCTCTATCGTCTATTCCGCCCCTCTTGACTTTGCCTACCCAGTCCTTCAACTGTGTTGTGTTGCTTTCAGTCCCCCTTTCCTCGAGTAGTTCAATCCCGCTGACGAGACCGACGGGTCGTCCCGCTCCTCGCGGGGCCAACCTATCCGCGCGCGTGCACAACAGGACGCGACGGCCGAGTTCCGCAAGGTCCACTCGCCGGACGTGCTGCAGTACCTGCCGCGCGACAGCTGCGTCGGGCGCGTCGACGCCGCCGTGCTCGCCAATCTGCCCGTGTCCGGTCCCGCCGCCTCGTCCTCGTCGTCCTCGTCTTCGGGAGACGGCGGCGGTGGCGGGGCTGCTGGCCTGCCCCACATCGCCGAGTGCGTGGCCGTGGGCGACTTCGAGGCCGCGGCGCGCGCCGTCCTGCCCGCGCGCTCCTTCTCGTACGTGTCGAGCTCGGCGGGCTCGGGCCAGTCGCACGCCGGGAACCTGGACGCGTGGGCGCGCGTCGTCTTCCGCCCGAGGATCCTGAGTGATGTGAGTGCTAAATCTACAGAGAGAGTGATGGAGGCGCAGGCAGAGAGGGGAAGTGGGAAGGAGAGGTGGACAGAGATAGAGAGATACAGAGGCGGAGAAGGAGGGTCGAAGATGAAGGAAAGGATGGATGACCACTGCTAACCCGAGATCGATCATCCGCAGGTGCGCGCCATCTCGACGCGCACGTCTATCCTCGGCTGCCCATCGGCGCTGCCCTTCTACGTGTCGCCCATGGGCCAGATGGGGCGCGTCCACCCGGATGGCGAAATCGCCCTCGTGCGGGCGTTGGCCCGCCGCGGCGGTATGTGTACTCGGTGGTTGTTTTTTCCAGTCGTCTCTTCTTTCTTCCCGATTTCAGGGGGGGCCCGACGTACCGATATTGAACTTGGATCCGCATCCCCGAGTCTCTTCTAATCTTCATGAGTAAGCTTGCTGACTACCGATGTCAACAGTTCACGGGCTCATGTCCACTGAGTCGACCCAGCCCGTCGAGGACGTCATGGCCGCTTTCAACGAGGAGATGAAGAAGACGCCGCAACCAGGGCCCGTGGCCGCCGGCGTCGACGGTCAGCCGCCGCCGCCCGCCCAGCTTCACTTCCAGCTCTATGTGCCCGCAGACCGCGAATCAGCCATAGAGCGCATTGTAAGTCCTCTTTTCCCCCACCCAGCTCGCTCGTCGCCCTCCTTTCCAAGTCTCCCCGCACGACAAGCTGCCACCTAGACATGGTGCCGTATCCGCTGACGCAGACACGCACGCTCCGACCTCCCCTCACCACAGCGCCGCGCGCGAGCCCTCGGCTTCCGCAGCCTGTGGGTGACGGTGGACACGCCGTGGCTGGGCAAGCGGACGCGGGACCGGCGGCAGCAGGCGTCGGAGGCGCTGGCGGCGGGCCTCGAGCCCGAGGCCGAGTCGGCCGGCTTCGGCCTGCGCGCGCACGCGGCCGCGAGCCAGTTCTGCCCGGGCCTCACCTGGGCGGACCTGCGATGGATCCGCGAGGCCTGGGGCCGCGACCGCCCGCTCGCCCTCAAGGGCGTGCAGTGCTGGGAGGACGTGGCGCGCGCCGCCCTCGACCCGGACCTCGCCGGCCTCGTCGACGCCGTGCTGCTCAGCAACCACGGCGGCAGGCAGGCGCACGCCGCGCCGTCCGCGCTGGCCACGCTGTGCGAGGTCCGCGCGCGCTGCCCGTCGGCGCTGCAGCGCGTCAAAGTCTTTGTCGATGGCGGGTGTCGCGATGGCGCGGACGTGCTCAAGGCCCTGTGCCTCGGCGCCGCGGGCGTCGGCATCGGCCGCCCGCTGTTCTACGCGCTGGCTGCGTACGGGACCAAGGGCGTTGAGCGGTGCATCGATCGTGAGTCTTTCTCTCGGACTGTTTTTTTAGGTCCGTGTCGCTGTGTCCCACATCCACTGACTATGCGTGTCTGTCTGTGATCTAGTCCTGACGGAAGAGCTGCTAATGGGCATGCGGTTGACGGGGATGAACACGCTGGCCGACGCACAGCCGGACCGGGTCAACGCCCGGCGTCTCCAAAACGATATGTGGCTACCCGAAGGTGGTGGCTTGCAGAAGAGTCGGCTGTGACACGTCATATTCTTTTTGGATAAACAAGTTCAGGTGATACTACCTGGGATATATTTCACGCCAGTCTTTCTGGGTATCCTACTGTCTTCCTACAAGCCCTCTTGCTACGTAGGCCTCGTTGCGGGAGCCTCTCGATTAGGAATCGTGGTATTAACAGTCTAGCCCCTTGTCTTTTACTCAAGTCCCTCCCTTACCTAGAACTCTTCATACGAGGTCGTTTATCTAAAATGGTAGGCAACCATGTGTGGCTCGCTTCAACCTGTAACAAGTACCGGTAAATACCAGAACCGTTGGTTTCAAAACCTGGGCAGGGAACTTTCCTAATTGTCGCGAGATCCTACATCACTTTCCATTCTCTTTGTCTTCTTTATTCGATTGTTCTACAGTCGACCACCCACCGATACTGGTCTTTGACGTTGAAGTACAGACGTCATCCTTGTTCCATTCTTAGGACCTATGAGAACAATATCTTTGTCCAATGCTCTGCTGAAAAGACGATATAAACCTCCCGACCGGCGCTTCCTGTCCAGGACTGGCCTAGTTCTTCTTATCATCATCAACCAAGCTAATCAACATTGCGGACACATTTTCATTGTCCGATAAGAAGCTTTCTTCCTCTGCAAACACCATCATTCACGAGGGGCACCAGCCGCATCCGCCGTGATGCGGAACCCCTTCCGCAGCCCGCTCAGGGAGCGGCTGCTCTTCTGGCTGGCCGTCTCCGCGGCCATCGCCCTGCTCGTACTCGGCTCGCTCGCCCTCGCCGCCGTCGGCGCCACCTGGGCGCTCGCCGTGCGCGAGATCCTCGTCCCCACCCCGGTCCTGTCCTACGTCTTCGAGCCCCGGAGCTCCAGCCGTGCCGATTCGTTCCGCGTGCTCGACAGCCGCGTCCTCCGGGACCGCGGCGTCACGCAGCTGCGCGTCGAGTTTCCCCTCCTCGCTGCTGCTGATGATGACGACCACCACGGTAACGACAACGACAGCACGACCACGACCGCGACCACGACCGCGAACACGCGGCTCCTCACGATTCACAATGACGTTCGCTTCTTCGGCATCTACCCCTTCCTGCGCCTCGGGCGGGGCGGCGTCGTGCGCGTGCCCCTGCCCCAGCTGCCGTCGGGCAACTGGGGCGAGGCCGTCATCGGCGTCGACCCGGCCACCGAGCTGCCGGCCGTGCTTGGCGTCTCGTGCGGTCTCCCTGACGGCCCCGCCGGGACGCCCTGCAGGGCCCCGGGGTTCGAGACCGCCCAGCCAATCGCCGTGCCGTTGCCAACCGGCAGCAGCAGCAAGTCCGCCGAGAGCGTCGTTCGGACACCCGACGGGAAAACTGCGGTTCAGGTGATCGAGACGTCGCCAGCCAAGGTAAACGAGACGCCCAAGGTAAGTAAGACGCCCGATGAGAGATCCACAGAGTCGGCCAAGACGCCTGCTGGTCTCTGGCAGGCCTTCTTCGGTCCGAAGGCCAGGTCTGCCGAATCCAGCAAGACATCTGCCGGTAAGTCTCCCGTCGATACCGTCGTCCCTGTCGAAGAAAAGGTCACGACAGTTACCGAACCTGTCAAGGTGCTCATCCCAGACCCGACGGAGGCCGAGACGCTTGACCAGAAATCTGTCAAGTCAGTCAAGACTTCTACCGGCGGCATCTGGCAGGCCTGGTTCGGCTCAACGGCCAAGTCTGTCGATTCCAGCAAGAAGCCGTCTGCCAGTAGGTCTCCCATCGATCCCGTCGTCCCCGCGAAAAAGCAAGTCACGACAATCACCGAACTCGTCAAGGTGCTCATCCCAGACCACACTACCGGCGGTATCTGGCAGGCTTTGTTTGGTTCGACGGCCGAGTCTGAAGAACCCGGCGAGACATCTGCTAGTAAGTCTCCGGTAGCCATCGTCGAAGAAGTCACGGCTGTCATCAAAGTTGTACAGGAGTCAGAGCTCATCCGAAGCTCCACGGCGACCACGACGCCTGACGAGAAGCCCAGCAAGCCGACCACCAAGACATCTATCGGGAGCATCCAGCAGTCCGTCTCGAGCCTCGTCAGCAAGCCAGCTGCCGAGTCGAGCAGGCCTGACTCCAGGAAGCATAAGCCCGCCAGTGAGCGCACGCTCTCAAGTGAGTCGTCCACCTCTTCTGTCGTTGTCGTTGAGGAACCCATGACTGCTGTTAAGGAACCTGCGGCTGCTACTGAAGAACCCGTCGCGACTGTCGAGGAGACCGCCACAGCTGTCGAGGAACCCCTCACGGCTGTCGAAGAACCTGCTACCGCTGCCGAAGAATCCAGCACGACTGTCGAAGAGGCTGATGCACCCGTGCTAGATCCGACGAACGAGACCCTAGAGGCTACCGGACAGCCCAAGCCTTCTGAGCACGAGCCCGAACTGCCGGCCGAGAAGTCCAGCAAGGGATTTGTCATGTCCGGCGCCATCATGCTTGCCGACGCTTTCAAGAGCATCGTTGATCTGCCCAGATCTCTGCTTGGGAGGTTCGTGTCTGCATGGACGTCGGTTCTTGACCAGCTCATGGCTCACGTCGTTGCGCTCACTGACCTTTTCAAGAGCATCCTTGATCTGCCCCGGCTTCTTCTGGAAAAGTTCTCGTCTGCTTGGACGTCGGTTCTCGACCGACTCATGGCTCTCGTCGCTGTTGTCACCAACGCCTTCCAGAGCATCCTCGATCTGCCCAGATTTCTTCGGGAAAAGTCCGTCTCTGCTTGGGCATCAGCTCGAGACCAGATGATGATGCTCCTCAGATCGCTCTGGTCAAGCATGGCATCGGGACTTCGTCAGCTGACGGCTCTCCTCGGATCGTTTTGCTGGCCCTTTGTATCCGGCATTCGTCAGCTCATCCGTCTCCTCGTCGACTACCTGCGGCTCTGGGTGGCCGCCTTCTCCCAGACCGCGACACTCTTCCTGGCACTCTGCACGTACTGGGTGCGCAGCGTCTACCTGCTCTGCGAGATATGGGCGATGGGGGTCTACATGCTCCTGGAGCTCGGCTGGCACATGGCCTACGTCCTCTGCTGGCTCTGTTGGCAGTGGCTCGTCGTCCTCGCCTGGCTCTCCTGGCAGTGGCTGACGTGCTTCTACCTGCTCTGCGCGTACTGGGCGACCGGCGTCTACATGCTCGTGTCCCCCTTTGCGGATCTCGCCGCCCTCCACGTGCAGCTTGTCCAGAGCCTCTGCGCGGCCCTCTTGCTCGGGCTCGCCTCGCTCGGAGGCTGGGTCCTGAGCCTCTCATGTGACTCCGTCGCGATCCTCTTGCGGCATGCCTCCCGCATCCCCCTGGCAAGCGTGATCGACCATGAGCTCGGCTTTACCGTCATCGCGCTCGGCAGCTACGCCCTGCTGCGGCTGGTGGGCCTGGCCGCCGACGCCGTCGCTCAGCAGTCCCTGGCGATGCTGGTCGCCAGGCACCAGGCCCGGGTCGCCGTCCCGGCCGCCGTTGAGTTGTGGTCGGTCTACGCTGACCAGCCCACGGACCGCCCCTTGCTCGACAGGGTCATGGCCCGGGGTGTCGGGGCGGTGCACGTATGGCGATGGTTGAGGACGCGGGTGTCGCCCGAGGCCAAGTGGTTCTTGGCTGTCGAGGTGACCATCCAGGTGCTGTCACATCTTCTGGTAGTCTACGTCGTCCTCTCGGCTGCGATGTGGCTCTGGAATCGGCCTGACTCGCTCATGCTCGAACTCCTCGGGTTTCTTGCGCTGTGCCTCTGGAACTGGTCTGACTGGCTCATGCTCGAACTCCTCGGGTTTCTCCAAAAACGGGCCAGGTAGAGCCTGCACTTTTGAGGCTCCTCCAGCCAACTGCTTTGCGTAAAGGTCACCAAGTATTGCTCGTCCTCGGTAATGTGTGTGTCATGGGTATGGCAAAGTCACTCGAACCCAGATAGGTGGGTGCTGTCTATAGTTATTGTTTCAAGCTGCTACGTGGTAGCGAATAAAGCGTTCTGTTTCTGCCCGCAACTATACCGTAGTTATCGTGTGCCTTTTCGGAATGGTTAGTGACTTGTCCCTGTTGTGAAGAAGATAGTATGGATCATCTATCGTGGTCCGTACACGCCTCGATGCCCGGCTTTCCAATGTGACGGATGAAAAGTAAGATAAGCTGGTCAGGCTCGATGCAGTATCTTAAAAGCCACTACGGCTGGCTTGAGATTTGAGAATCTTGTGGCCTACATGCAGAACAGTAAGTCGAGCTGGTAGTAGGCTAAGGTAGTCTCGATAGCAGTCTTGGTCATATTCGTCAAGCGACTCTGCAGATCTCGCGACACTGGCACGCCTTTCACTAGAAGCTCGGATTGTATACCTTTCATTGAGCCTGGGCTTTAAGACCTATTTTATCTGTCCTGGCTCTTCCAACAGGTATGAGTCCTGTATGCTAGTGACGATACGCTTGCTGACAGTCCCTCCACGCGTTCTCTCTAACTTTTGGTGGCGTTTGATAAGGCCTCCTCCCCCTCCCGCGTGGGCATATGATAGCTCCGACCCCATAGGGCCCCAGCGATGGATCCTCGGGTACGTCAGAGAGGACAGGAACACCAGAGATGTGAGTGAAATATATATCAAAGGCTGTTCACCTCAGCCGGGTCTTCTATACCGGCGTATCTGGTTGCCCCTTTCTGTTGCTTCAACTCTCCTCCAGCATGCCATCCGGTGAAGGCGGGGGCGCCATTTCGGCTATTAGCACAGTTGCGATCACAAGTGAAAGGACACGAACTCTTCCAGAGCTCAAGGTGCATCACGTCGAGCAGACCTCGGAGCTCAACAGCGCGGATGCGAAATGTGTGCCCGCCACCAGCTCCGCCTTCGAGGCAGACGACCATACTCAGAGTCCTGATGACGAGGTGTATCCCACGGCCGAAGAGCTCGAGGTCCTCCGGCGCGTCAAGGGCAAGGTGGGCTATCTCGTTTACACCATCGCCTTCACGGAGCTCTGCGAGCGCTTCGCCTACACCGGCACCTCGGTCGTCTGTAGGTTGTCTACTACTACGCAACCAGCTGCGGCCCCTGAATTGAGCGAAGCTGATGAGACTTCGCAGTCACCAACTTCATCCAGCAGCCATTACCACCGGGCTCCACGACAGGTGCCAGTGGCACTTACGGCCAGCCAGGCGCCCTCGGCGAGGGCCAGGCCGCCGCGACGGCGCTGGTCACCTTCAATAACTTCTGGGCCTACTTGATGCCCCTGGTTGGTATGTGAAATCCGGAATCGGGCTGCTGCACAAAGACTAGACCGAGGCGCACGGGTGCTGACCACAGGACCTTAGGTGCCTGGCTGTCTGATACATACCTGGGAAAGTATTTGACGATACATCTTGCCATTGTGGTGGCATTTCTCGGTCACGTCATCCTGATCATCTCCGCACTACCGCCGGTCATAGCGAGGCCAGAAGCCTCTCTATGCGTCTTCTCCTTTGGCCTGATCTTCTTCGGCGTCGGCGTCGGCTTCTTCAAGGCCGTCATCTCTCCCTTCATTGCCGAGCAGCATGAAGCCGCACAGCCGCGCGCCGTTGTCAGAACCCTGAAGACGGGGGAGCGGGTCATAGAAGACCCGGCCATAACCATCTCTGTCATCTACATGCGATACTACTTCTTCATCAACATCGGTGCCCTGGTGGGGATGGTCTCGATGGTCTATGCCGAGAAGTACGTGGGGTTCTGGCTTCCCTACACCCTGCCCACAGCCCTTTTCCTGCTGTGTCCCATGATACTGCTAGTCTTCAAGAGCAAGTACACCCAAGTTGCCCCTGATGGTTCAATCATGAGCAAGTGCTTCCGGCTGATTCGCCTGTCGATAAAGGGCCGATGGTCCTGGAACCCGGCCGAGGTCTGGAGACGCATGACCGACCCTGATTTCTTCGAACGAGTCAAGCCCAGCAGGATTCCCGCAGCTCAACGGCCCGCCTGGATGACGTTCGACGACGGCTGGGTCGACGAGCTCCAGCGGGGCGTCAAGGCCTGCCAGGTCTTCTGCTACTTCCCCGTCTACTGGCTCCCGTACAAGCAGCTCTTCCCCAACATGACGTCGCAGGCGGCCACGCTCCGGCTCGGCGGCGTGCCCAACGACGTGATCAAGAACCTGAACCCCATCGCCCTGCTCATCTCCATCCCCGTCTTCGACAAGCTCGTCTACCCGGGCCTCGCCCGGTGGGGCGGCGTGCGGCTCACCCCGATCCGCAAGATCACCGCCGGCTTCGCCCTCTGCGCGCTGGCCAACGCCGCCGCCGCCCTCGTCCAGCACGCCGTGTACGCCGCCTCGCCGTGCCGCGACCTCGCCGGCTACGGGCGCGTCGAGGACTGCGGGGCCGTCGTCGTGGCCGCCCTCGGCGGCGGCCGTTCTTCCGACGACCCTACTACTACCGGTACTACCACCGGTACCGGTAGTAGCGACCTGCTGCTGCTGCGGCTGCAGCTGCCCGAGTCGGCCTACAAGCCGGCGCTGAGCGTGTGGGTGCAGGCGCCGGCGTACGTGCTGAGCGCCTGGTCCGAGGTGCTCGCCGTCGTGACGGGGCTCGAGTACGCGTTCACGCGGGCGCCGCGCGGCCTGCGCGCCTTCGTCGCCGCCGTCTTCTGCCTGTCGCAGGCGGCCGCCGCCGCCGCCGCGCAGGCGCTCGCGCCCCTGTCCCGCGACCCCCACCTCGTCTGGCTGTACGGCGCGCTGGCCGCCGTCGCCGCCCTCGGCGCCCTCGCCTTCCACTGCAAGTTCCGCGGGCTCGACCTCGAGGACGACGACGGGGCTCTCCCGGACCCGGGGCAGCGGCGGCGGCGGCTGGTCCGTGGTGATGGGGGGGCGCGCGGGGACGCTGCTGCTGCTGCTGCTGCTGCTGCTGCTGGGGGGACGGACGAACACGTGCGGGCGAGGGGTGAGAAGTCGGTGTAGTTTATCTCAGTTGGCTCAGACCAGTCTGCTTGGGCCATGGGCACGCAGGGTACGCAGCCATAGCCTTTGGCCAAGGGTTGCTGGGTTACGGGTTGCAACTTATCGACTATACGTCGGTTACAAGGTCAGCCATCGACTTGTATCTTTTCCTTGGACATGCAACCGACCTGTCACACGTCGCTTCTCTGCTAGAAGATATTCGAAGCACGGTTTCGCTTCGTCTTCGCGATTTCCGTCTGCTGTCTCAGCGGTTGCACTACGAAGTCATTAGACTTCTGGACTCAATCACTCGATATCACTACTGCATTGGTACCTGCCACTGGTTACTTGTCAAGTCCATTTATGGGCATACATAACATGCAATTGCAAATCCCACCACTCAAGAGTCAAGGCCTTATATGGACATAACATGCAAAAATTGAAGCGTAAGCAGGTCCCTGTCGTTCAACTCCCATTTCCGAGATAGCCCGGCTTGGGACGCAGGGTGACATGGAGCAGCGCTGGGGCCTCTCGCCTTGGCCAGCCTTGGCCAGATAACCCGATGTTATTGTCATCGCCGACTAAAGCCGAATAGGCAGGCGGTGGTCAGCTCCCTATGATCTATCCATGCACGGCCAGAAAAGACACCCTCGAGGCGCAAGGAAATAATGAGATAGGCCAGATGTAAACCCATATTTCCTCAGCAGCACGGGGCCGCAGCGGCACGGCTCCTCGGTCGGTGTAGGCCCATTTGCGATATAGCTGCGGAGTATGAAAGGGTGAGCATACCCTTTCCTGAGATACGATCTCTCTCTTCATCTCTCTCGCTACAAGTCAAGTCCGCGGGCTGGTTTTGAATCATGGCTCCTTTCCTCTCTCTCGTTGTTGGCTCCCTCCTGGCTGCCCAGGCTCTGGCCAAGTCCTTCGAGAAGCTTCATTCTGTCCCGGAAGGTAAGCTAACTAGGTACCTTTCCGGTAATAATAATGCTTCGGACAAGAAAAGCTCACAAAACTCACAGGATGGAAGCTTTTGGGACGGGCCAAGGATGACCAGGTGCTCAAGCTGCAAATCGCTCTTACGCAGAGCGATGTTCAGGGCTTCGAGCAGGCGGTTCTGGACATGTCCACTCCCAGCCACCCCACGTATGGACAGCATTTCCAGGACCACGAGGAGATGAAGAGGATGCTTCTCCCCAGCCAGGAATCGCTCTCATCCGTCCAGGCGTGGCTCGAGAGTGCCGGCATCGAGAGCGTCGAGGAGGATGCCGATTGGTTGACCTTCAAGACCACCGTTGGTCAAGCCAACAAGATGCTGGACACTCACTTTGCCTGGTTCATTAGCGAGGAAGCGAAACCCCGCAAGATCCTGCGCACACTCCAGTACTCGGTGCCCGACCGAGTTGCCTCGCACATCAACCTGGTGCAGCCCACCACTCGCTTCGCCGCGCTTCGTGCCAATCACGAAACGAACAAGAAGCTCGAGATTATCTCCACGGCGTTGGGTGCTGATGTGGACGAGGACTGCGACTCCCTAATCACCCCATCCTGTCTGAAGCAGTTCTACGAGATCAACTACCAAGCCGATGCCGACAGCGGCAGCAAGGTTGCATTCGCTAGTTATCTCGAGCAGTACGCCCGCTACGCCGATCTCCAGACGTTCGAGAAGACCTACTTGCCCGAGGCCATCGGTCAGAACTTCACCGTCATCCAATACAACGATGGCGGGAACAACCAGACCTCGCCGGAAGACAGCGGAGAGGCCAACTTGGATGCGCAATACATGCTCGCTACCAGCCACCCCCTTCCCCTGACCGAGTTCTCGACCGGCGGACGTGGACCGTGGGTCACCGACCTCGACCAGCCGGACGAGGCCGACAGTGCCAACGAGCCGTACCTTCAGTTCCTGCAGAGTGTACTTAAGTTGCCTCAGGAGGAGCTCCCGCAGGTGATCTCGACCTCATACGGCGAGAACGAGCAGAGCGTGCCCAAGTCCTACGCCCTCTCCGTCTGCAACATGTTCGCCCAGCTCGGATCCCGCGGTGTGTCCGTCATCTTCTCTTCGGGTGACTCTGGCACCGGCTCGGCGTGCCTGTCCAACGACGGCAAGAACACGACCAAGTTCCAGCCCCAGTATCCGGCGTCCTGCCCCTGGGTCACGTCTGTAGGATCGACGCGCTACCTCAACGAGACCGCGACGTACTTCTCCTCGGGTGGTTTCTCGGACTACTGGGCGCGTCCCAGCTGGCAAGACGCGGCGGCGGACGCGTACCTGGCGAAGCTGGGCGGCAAGCAAGCGCGGTACTTCAACGCGCAGGGCCGGGGGTTTCCCGACGTGTCGGCGCAGGGGTACGGCTACCGCGTGTTCGACCAGGGGTCGCTGGCCAGCTACCAGGGCACGTCGTGCTCGGCGCCGGCGTTCGGCGGCATGGTCGGGCTCCTGAACGACGCCCGGCTCAAGGCGGGCCTGCCGGTGCTCGGCTTCTTGAACCCGCTGCTGTACTCCAACCCCGGCGCGCTCAACGACATCACGCTCGGCGGCAGCACGGGCTGCGACGGCACGGCCCGCTTCCACGGCGCCCCCAACGGCAGCCCCGTGATCCCGTACGCGAGCTGGAATGCGACGGCGGGATGGGACCCGGTCAGTGGGCTGGGCACACCCAACTTTCCCAAGCTGCTGAAGGCTGCCGTGCCCTCGCGATTCCGTGCTTAGTACTTAAATTGGCGCGTTATAAGATGGACTTGGAATACTACTTTGGTATCTTCATGTATATAGTTACTTCATTTATTCGGAATGAGGACAACTTACGAGGCCCTTTGATGTGCAGTGGTGGTGAACAGCGCGTATCATTATATAAGTCCGTAAGTATATAGACTACATGGCAGACCCATTCATTAGCAGATAGCTTAACAAATCCCACGCGCAAAAACCACCGCCATAATTCTCCTAGAGCAGTCTATCAGAGATATATGAGTATGATGTACAGCTTCACGCCTCCCTCAGCCACTTCGGTAACGGCTCAGTGGCCCTGCCTTGAGAACTCTCTTTAGCGGCCACATGGGCTGCCTTCCGTGCCCATATTCCCGTAACCGGCGATTCTTGCTCTTCCTCTTTTCCTGCTGGGACTCTTCCCTCCAGCGCTTCGAGTGCTTGGATGACAGCTGGGCGTTTGTTGGCGTTCTGTTGTGCTGATCCAGCGCTGCTGCTAGCGTCGCCCTGCTTCTTGTGCTCGCGGCTGGCTGCCTGACTCTTTTGATCCTGCTGCCGATCCATTCTAGTATATGAGAGACCCCGATCATCTGGCATTGCCTTGCTTCGGTACTCTATCGGCTTGGACGATATGGCGAAACTGTGCTGGTGGTCTTATCGAATTGTCAGTCGATGTTATAGGGCCTGATGGACTGCTTGAGGTGATGGTAGCACGTTCAGGTTCGAAGTACTGGTGTCTGGAAGATGCCCCAGAAAATCGGATGAAAGAACCTCAGGGTTGTTTGCGCCAATGTGCGTTACACATGCTGTAGATATATAGCACCCAGCTGACAAAGAAGCGCTTTCTTTCTCCTCGTGCACAAAGCATAACTATAGCCTGAGCACTCATGAGCATTGCCCAATGGTCGCTGGAGAGTTTCATACTCATCAAGTCAATTTTTCACACTAATAACTGGTTCCTTGCCCTCACGATACCAGTCATCGATCGCGTTGCTGATTTTGCCTTTCCATAGCTGGCAAGGGGTCTGGAAAGAAATCCGAGGAAATGGTTTACCACTATCAGATTCGAAAAGCTCTGATGGCTACAACACTCTCTCAATAAATACTCTCTTCGGTTTGGTTACTATTTGCAAACATGGGACACATTGAATGTCTACCGGATAGCAACCGGTTCCGGTATCAATGTCAACAGTAGGAGATCTTAGCCACTAATAGCGGAACGACATTGTGCTACAATTAGTATTATACTGTGACGTTGGTAGAGGGTGCTCATAGAAAGGAAAGAAAGAGACTAGGTGAAACAGAAGCGATCTAGAACGAGCCTTTCTCGGTTGATAGTACCTGGCGCTGTTTTGGTGACGCTGTTTCTCCTTTCTGACCAACGTCTTTGTGTCCCGGAGACAATGCTTTCAGAGCTTGATATAACACTTGAAGATTCCCGAGCCGCAGCCCCAAGGCATGACAGATACGAGACCGGTTCTCAAGAAGTTTCACGAAGTTCACGACCTTTTATCCCAAGCTACGACCAAAGGAATCTCCAATACCCGCCAACTACCACAAACTCCCACATCACCAGTCACAGCCATGAGCAACTCCAAGCCCTCGCGGCCCACGCCCGCCTCCCTCCCCAAGCTCACCATCCCAGCCGCCTCCCCCCGGCGGCCCCAAGAGATATCCGCCAGCATCGCGCCCCTCTTCGTCGCCTACTGCGCGCGGTACCACCGCGCGCCACCCTCAGTGTACCTGCGTTTGCCCTCTAGCATCCCTCGGCGCCCCCTCCCCTCCACCTCTTCTTCCCCCGCCCCCTCGTCCCAACAACAACCGCCAGCCATGTCCTGGCTCACCCTCGACGACCCCTACGAGCTATCCCCCGAGGAGTACGACGCGTACGAGGCCTCTGCGGCGGCGGTGCCGCGGACGCTCGCCTTCACGCGCAACGAGGAGGCCGAGCTCGCGCAGCGGCGCGCCGTCGTGGGCGACGCCCGCGCCGCTCACGCGGGGGCGCTGGAGCAGTACCAGCTGGACCTGGACGACGACGTGGCGTCGGCGCAGGAGGCGCTGGCCGAGGTGCGCGCGCGGAGGCAGGCGCGCGAGGAGAACGTCCGCGCCATCGCGCGCATCCTGGACGGGCGGCGGATCCGCAGGCGCTTCCGCCAGGACTTCAACCGCCTCTTGCCCGGGTGGTGAGTTTGTCTGGTTGGTGATGATGAGTGGGGAAAGGGGAAAGGGGAAGGGGGGAGGGTGTGCGTGCTGGCGCCGTGCCTAACCCCTTTTTTCGTTGGCCTTTTAGGGGGGAGGTTGACCCCACATTTGCGGCGGTGTACGATGGAAGAAGCATGGCAACTGTGTACAGCGGCGCAGACCCAGCAGACTCATAGATAACTTACTGTACAGGCAAAGATAGACGTCTAGCAATGTACCTAATAGACTGACTGACTCATCTCAAGTGTTACACTTCCTGTGTGGACTGACAAGGGCAAAGTCCATATGACAGGTTACGTAGAAGCAACTAATCCAGAGTCAACCCCTGTCTAAAACAGTTCTACACGTCTTGAACCAAAACAAGATGTGTTCGTCTGTCTAGGACTCCTTGGAAGTGCTCTTTGAGATTCTGGAATAAGATGAAAGAATGCAACGCTATCAACAACAATGTCTTAAACGTTCCCTGTTCTTTAAAAAACAATCTCTTTGAAGGCATTGTCCAGTTCATTGAACAACCTATACGCTCCTTTCAACTCATGACAAAGAATCTGTTTTCTAGATCGCCATCGACCATCGATTATAACATCTCCGTCAGCCCGTAGGAATCGGCCGACATCGATCTTCAGACGTTCCAAAGCAATTCTCAGAAGCCCAAAAGTTCTACCAGACGCAGGTTTCAGTGTCTACGCGAGAGTCAAGCCGAGCTGAGCTCGCTGGACGCCCCGTCACGCACACTGTTGGAAGAAGATAAGTCAGACCCATCATCCACCACGCCCAACCCCCCGAACCCTCCACCAAAGAGGAATACCCTCTTCATATTCTACACCCCGCCTTCCCTTCGCACTCTAGAAAGCAAAGTAAGCGAGCACCTCACCTGGCCGGCCCAGGATGTCGCGTTTCCACGAGCACCTCGACCGCAAGGCGGCGCGGCCGGACCAGCTCGACGCCGGCGCCGTGCCGAGCCGCAGCGGCTCCCTTGCGCTTCGCTCGCCGACCCCGCTGGCCCGGGGCACCACTGCCGCCATCGGCGGCGATGGCGGCAGCGGCAGCGGCAGCGGCAGAGGCGGTCTTCTCGAAGACTACAGTAAGTTGCGCGAGCCCCCCCTGAGCGAGCACCCGGCGCTGCGCGCCTCCCCCCCTGGCCCTCCTCCTCGTGTCCCACAGAAAGAAGCTGTCCCTTCCTACGCTTCCACTTCCTTCGCCAGCCGCAGCCGCAGCCGCAACTACGGCCAACCCCAACCCACTCCCGCTCCCCCGCCCCCTCCCGTTCCTGCCCGTTCTGCGTCCCGCCGCGTACCGTCGAAGCCACTCCCCCCGACGCCGCCCAAGAACAAAGATGCGCGCGGAGGCCTACCGCCGCCCCGCCAATTTCCAAGCCGGCGGCCACTGCCGCCGTCGTCGTCAGCATCATCGAGACCGAGACCGCCCGCCCTGACGCTGCGGCGCGCGACCAAGTCCAACGACCTCCGGGCCGACAACAACAACAACAACAACACGACGCGTGCGCCGCTGCGATCCAACGCCGCGGCTGCTCCCCCGGTGCCGCCCGTGCCGCAGACGCCCGTGCCGCAGACGCCCGGCCTCCTGGGTCGCAACAACGCGCTGCGCGGGCCGCAGCACGCGCCCGACGCGGCGCAGCTGCCGCGCCGGGCCCCGACCCTCTCGGGCACCGAGGCCTTCCGGACGGCCGGGCGCGAGCCGCTGGCCTGGGTGCCGGCGCGCACGATCCTGGCTCATCAGCCGGCGGCGCCCCGGCCCAAGCCCCCTCAGCCCTCTCAGCCCCAGCCCGAGCCCCAGCAGTCGTCGCGGACGACGCGCCAGCACCTCGAGCAGGAGCGACGGGAGCGACGGCGTCCGTCGGCGGCGGAGGGGCTGCGCGTGCGCACGACAGGCGTGGGACACGGCGCGATGCACGCTGAGCCGCTGACGGCGGCGCCGGCGTCGTCGTCGGGTATGATGACGGCGCGACGGTCGTCGCGTGCTGGCACCTTGTTCTCGAAGGGCCTGCAGAACGTCTTGACGACGCTCGACCGGCTGGCGTCCCCGACGAGGACGCCAAAGACGCCTATGGTGCCGCAGACGCCTGTGATGCCGAAGACGCCGAAGACGCCGAGGGTGATTTGGGAGGCGATGACCACGCGGCGGGCGCGGGGCGCACCTGTCAGCGCTACCGTGCCCGGCGCCGTGCCCAGCGCCGGCCCCGAGGACACAGGCCCAGACGCCAGGTTCTACCCGTTCGTGACGATGCCGCCCCGGCTCGGCGACTTGCCCCAGTTTCCCAAGCGCGGGAAGGAGATGGAGAGGTGGGTGAAGAAGGCGCTCGCGACGCCGGTGGACGAGCCGCTCGAGCAAACTACGCGGCACCAGCTGTCCCGTGAGAGCGAACACAGCCTGCAGGTGCGCCACGACATTTCACGGGGCGTCGTCCTGCCTGGTTCCGACAAGCAGGGTACGCGGACGCTCCTCCGGACGGTGTACGAGGCGCGGCGCCGGGTCCGTGAGAGCAATCCCGAGATGGTGCGATTCAAAGGTGAGTGGAAGAGGTACATCAACGAAGATGTCCACCGCCGCCGGGCTTGGAATAGTACAGATCTTGCATATCCGGGATATTATCAGTTGAGACAGTACTATGACGGGCAGATCGACGCATGGGATCATGAGCTCAAGCCCCAGAAAGACCTGGCCGAAGCGTTGGTCAGAAGTCAGCCTACACTGTATCGCGATCTGGCTCGTGCTGCCAGAGTTCTCAAGGAAGAGCCGGCCTATACTAAGCACGAGCAAAGGGAGGAAAGATATCACCCGGTGGACTTGGACACAGCCGGAGGAGGGTTGAAGTCGATCCATCTCTGCCGTAAGTAAGTAATGTTTTCCTAGAATCTGACGATGATGTTTTGATAGACTTGGACATGTAATGAGAGAAAAAGATACTTACCTACCTAGTAATGAGATACTGAGTCTCCTTTGTAATTCTTGACTGGGCTAGAATTCCCTATTCGGGCGACTTCACGTGTCTCGAGGGCGGCCCTGAAATGAGAGTGCCCGGAGGTGGAAGGCTGACGTGGAGAGCTGACTGTTGAATCTACGAGCTTGAAGTATGTCTCAGCCACGCCGGTCTCGACGGGTTATCCGAAATTCCTCGCCTACAAAAGCCGCATCGCGTTCCACGGAATGTAGCGCGCAGCCTTGCATCGGGAAGATCCCACCCCGGCCCCGGCCGGTGTGCCCGGATATTAATGAGCAACTCGGCTCGTCTGGAACGATGTCATTAGCATGTCTAGCAGGGATACGAGTCACGAACTGGGCTGAGGTTACACAGCACCCCAAGTACATGGCGGTACTGGTTGCCTGGGCAAACGAGCGACTGGAAGCGAGGGTTAATCCGGCCCCCGGAGATGGCATGTGGGAGCGCTGAGCGTGGTTGGCGGCACAGCCCTATTGAGCCAGAAAGGCCGCGCCTCCCAAACACAAGGCTGCCACTGATAGACGTCGGTTTGGAAAGACAATGTAGGCGCAAGCCAGATGTGTTGAGACATTGTAACTTGATCATTCGCAGACAGAGTCTCGACATGCACTCGGACTCGGACGATCATCCGAGCCACGATCAGACTGATGGTGCTGCTTGGAGGCCATGGAACAGCACCTTTGTCATTGTCAATGCCGCGTGTGCTGTAATCCGTATTCGTACCTTACAGCACAAGGGCGGCGCTTGGTCAAACGTACACTCACCGATTGTTGTCTGGGGTAATTGTCCAGGTAGCTCGAGATGTTTCAGATTGGCTGTACAGACCAGGGGACGGCGTCTAATGATTAGCACAGAGATGGATGATGATTTCTGGCGGATGCAGGGTCTCCTCTGTACAATCACGTGGTGTCGTGTCGTGTCGTGTCATGTCGTGCCATGCCGTGTCGTGTCTGCCTGCAACTTGGGCAAAGGCGAATTCCGCGTGACGGAGGGCAACAAGGCCGTACTTTACCTGTATCGCCAAGCTGTCTATCTCGTGTTTTGGACATCTACCTGCTTTGACAGGTTTTTCGGTAACGGGTTTTGTATGCAGTCGAGGAAAAGGCATGAAGCATCGGCAGAGGCGCTCCTGCGATACTCGGGAGCCCTATCGGCACCCAAGATCTGGACAACGGCATATGCCATCTCCCAAGCCCGGCTGCATGACGGTAGAGATTCGACGACGTGGGGTGAGCTGTTTCAGCCTGCTCCCTTGATGTGTTCTTCCGCGCAGATAGACCTCGAGACTCGGTACACAGGGCACAAAGTCGTGATAGAGAGGCATCTGGGTGGTGATGGCTTTGAGAAGATGCGGATGTGTCACGTTGGTGATAGCTGCACAGGCGCTGCAGAACGAAGCGAAAGGTACAGATCAGTACTCCGTACGGAGCACTCCGTCCTGTCCGTCCCCGTACTGATATTTGTGCGAGTCGGAGAGTTTTGCGCTGATCCGTGGTGAGGACGGGATGAAGTGGAGGCGCTAGCTCCCCTGGGCCCCGACAAGGCGGAAGTCGGGACGAGGACCTATCCATACAGTGTATAGCAGTACATGCACGGCTATCAAGCCCAGCCGAGTCTGCTTAGCTCAGCCAGCATCAGGATAGGTACACCACGCGCGGCTTTTTGTAGTTTCCATATGGCTTCCAGTTCGGCGCACCGGAACTCAATTTGGTTGACATGTGTCCAGGCGCAAGCGACTGACAGTCGCCAGATTGGGCCCAGACAGTCCAGAGAGCTTCCCCTGCAGACGCCTCAAACAGCTCGGCACGATAGTCGATGCAAGTGATTATTGATGATGGCGATCGTTGTCTTAATTCACGCGCCAGCGCACCCCACACTCCACATACTGTACCGTACCTCTTCGTACCGGTACCCATACGGGCCATACGGACGTGCCCTCTGCCGTCTCGGAGCATGTACAGCCTCTTCTGTGCACCCTACAGGCCTGAGCCAGACAGGTCACAGGTGGTCAGTCCCATTGGAGACGGCATCCGAGCTTCTCAGACATGGCGCAGCCTATCTGGGCCGAGTGAGCCTCGGTGTTGCATATTAGGGGTAGAAGATCTGCCATGTTTCACGAAACACATGGGAGAGGCTCCGGCTAGGCTCCAGCGCTGCGAAGCGATCACCAGCCTCTACCAGATCCGGACATCGCGCCCCTTCTCGCGCTTTCATCAGGATTGAGATGATGGAGCCAATCGAGGGAGACGTATTTTTATCCATCACCGTGGTCGTCCCAAGGCACTGCAAGGCATGGCCTTGGGACAAATGACGATGGTAGATCTCTCGTTTCACAATGTCAAGTTTCGAGGTGAGATCATGTGCTGACTTGCAGCATCACGGTCAGGAACATGATCAGGAACCAGACCCAGAGCTGGCTCCTCGACGGTTCCCTGGGCGCGGGACTACAGCACCGGCACCGTGTACCTAAAACTGGAGAGAAAAGGGTTGCGGAGTGTGGGTGCTCGTGACGGCGAAGGAGCGCTAAGAAGCCACGATGCTACTTGTAGACGTCCGCCATACGGAGTAGTATCAGCAGCAAACTACTGCAGGTAGAAGAAGTACTGTGTACTGCCCACCAGTGCTACTCTACTCTGGTAGGTAAGTACGAGTACCTAGTTTCCCGCTGTGCCTGCCAGCCTGCCTGCCATCATTGACCGCCAGGCCGCCGGCGACCACACTTCATGTTTATTACCCCTGACCGCAACATGCTCATCCCACCATCTCGGGCCTCGGGGCCTCCGACTTGGATAGGGAAAGGCATGCTGCTTTCGATGTCGAGGCCAACTGCATAACGCCCCCTCTCTTCTCTTGTCTCCATCGCTTCCATAGTCCTCTTTGATTCTCGACATGCCACCATGCCAGACGAGGTCACTCCTGCAGAATAGAGCGCATTCCCCTCATCAATTGCCGGCTTCATGTCGATCTAGTTAGTACTAGTGCCAACCCCCGTTTCCCCCTTTCGCTATCTCATGTCCCTGTCATCCCTGGCACCACTGCTAGTATATAGTGCTGCCAGTGTTGCCTGCCACCACCACTGATAAGCCCGGAGCCGTTCTTCCACCTGCCCACCCTGCATAACTGGCCTCCTGGCCTTGCATAGACGGAATTGCGTACGGCCATTTACGGCGTAGCGCTGTACCAAGGAAGTACTAGTACGGAATACTAACTCGCAGCGACGGGTCGCCCTGCCGAGCCTGCACTCGCATTCCACAAGCCTTCCCGCCCACGATCTGAGCCGACCCCTCCTCCAACCCGAAAGCATCACGTCCCGTCCTCTTCCCCATCTCAGTCGGTTGAGACCACTTGCCGTGCGACCTCTCACCATTTTTGCTGTTTCGTGTCTTGAAGAGCAAGCCTCGCCTGTGCGATCCCCAAGTCTCTACCTATCCGCCTCATCACGCCGTAGCTGGCTCGTCGGCCAGCCAGCCGACGCCGCCCTATGTTTTTGTTGCGCTCCACGCCAGACAAAGAAACCCCGTGCCCTTGGTAGATAGCCTTTCCTTCGTCATCTCTTCCTCCATCATCTCTTACCTCCTAGAGCCTAACTCGACACCTACATTATCCTCCTCAATGTCGCCTGCCGTGAATTGTCTGACTGGTCGCAAATAGAGCCGCGCCTCAATCAACGATCGATTCCTCCTATCCAGCGTAAGGGGAGTTGCCTCAGTGGCTTCCTACACATCGAGTCGACGACACCTCTCCTGGGCGGCTTAGGACCATTCCTCATAGTCCGACTGCGGCGGTACCGTGGCGCTTCGCTGGCTCGCTCTGCCACCTCGACTCGATACATTAAACTCCTACGTTCGCGCATCTCAACTTTCGTCGAATGCTGCCGGGTTGCTCGTATCTGAAATCGCCCAGTCCTCCTCGACGCCCAGCTCAGCTTGGCTCAGTTCGACCTTCAGAACCATTCCTCACATGTTAACAATTGCCTACTTGTTGACCTAATACTACCACCGTGTGCGCCGACACTTATCCGATATTCGCGCCCGCATCCATCGCTCTGGGAGCGTCCTTTATACTTAGCAATCGCGCGCGCAATTGTAGTGCGACTCCCTCATTATAGGGCCTGGAATTGAACCGATCTTCTCATATCACACTGTCCCACTGTCGACTGGCTGGGCATTCGGCACTCGCTGCTGTCGCATCACCTCCGCCCCAGATTCATGACATAACATGTCAGTCATGTTACAAACACCTTCGCGAGCCTCGACGGCTTCTTCGTCATCCTTCCAGCCCATTTCTCGCCAGAACACCATGTCTTCCTACGATGGCACGCGCTCGGCGCGCCAATCTAAGCGCTATTCCATGTCTGCCTTATATATGTCCATGTCTGCGAATGAGACAGATCTGGAAATTGAGGATGACTTAGCGAAAGGTATGGCGGGCGACAGCGCCTCCTGCTTGACTCATTGCTAACGGCACGTCGCAGCTCAAAAGATACTTCGCGAGCTTAAATCCAAGATATCGTCCCAGTCGAAGAAGAACTTCGTGCTAGAGAAGGACGTGCGGTATCTCGACTCCCGGATTGCTCTGCTGATCCAGAATCGCATGGCCCTAGAGGAGGTTGGTTGACCCTGGCTTTCCTTGCAGAATGGGCTGTGCTAAATCATATCTAGCAAAACGAGGTTGCAAGCCATCTTGAAGACGCCACGGATCTGCAAGAGGGCGCTTTTCCGAACGATGACAAGACGCAGAAATACGGCAACCTTCTGTTTCTGCTGCAGTCCGAACCACGGCATATTGCCCACCTGTGCCGATTGGTTTCCATGTCCGAGATCGACTCTCTTCTGCAGACGGTCATGTTTACCATCTACGGTAATCAATACGAGAGTCGAGAAGAACATCTCCTCTTGACCATGTTCCAGGTATGTCTCCTGGCCAGCTTTGCTTGCGGCCTCTCTAACTTGAAACTTTGTGCAGTCCGTTTTGACCTACCAATTCGACACGACGCCCGAGTATTCTTCACTCCTTCGTGCCAACACTCCTGTTTCCCGAATGATGACTACATACACTAGGCGTGGGCCCGGCCAGAGCTTCCTTCGCACGGTGCTGGCCGATAGGATCAACCGTCTCATCGAGTTGAAGGACTTGGACCTGGAGATCAACCCGCTCAAGGTTTACGAGCGCATGTGCCAGCAGATCGAGGAGGACACGGGCAGCCTGCCTCCATCCCTGTCCAAGGGCATCACTGGCGAGCAGGCCGCCGAGAACCCACAGGTCCAGGCTATCATCGAGCCGCGCTTGACCATGCTTACCGAGATCGCGAACGGCTTCTTGGCGACCATCATCGAGGGGATTGAGGAGGCGCCATACGGTATTCGATGGATCTGCAAGCAAATCCGAAGCCTGACCAAGCGGAAGTATCCCGACGCCAACGACCAGGTTATCTGCACTCTCATCGGCGGCTTCTTCTTCCTGCGATTCATTAACCCAGCAATAGTCACGCCAAAGTCCTACATGCTGATCGACGGCATGCCGGCCGAGCGACCACGACGGACACTGACGTTGATTGCCAAAATGCTGCAGAATCTCGCCAACAAACCCTCGTACGCGAAGGAACCGTACATGGCCAAGCTGGCACCGTTTATTCAGCAGAATAAGGACCGTGTCAACAAGTTCATGCTAGACCTGTGCGAGGTGCAGGATTTCTACGAGAGCCTAGAGATGGACAACTACGTCGCCTTGTCGAAGAAGGATCTGGAGCTCTCCATCACTCTCAACGAAATCTACGCGATGCACGGTCTCATAGAAAAGCACAGCAAGGAGATCTGCAGGGACGAGAACTCGCATTTGGCACTAATCCTCTCGGAACTGGGGCGCGCGCCCGCTCAGGTTCCTCGCAAAGAAAACCGCGCTATCAATCTGCCTCTTTTCAGTCGGTGGGAGCATGACATCTCTGATCTGACCGCGGCGCTCGACATCACACAGGAGGAAGTCTTCTTCATGGAGGCAAAGTCGATTTTCGTTCAGATCATGCGGTCTATTCCGCAGAACAGCTCGGTCGCGCGACGACCTCTACGCCTCGAGAGGATTGCGGACGCTGCCGCCACGTCCCGGAATGATGCCGTTATGGTGCGGAAGGGCATCCGGGCGATGGAACTTCTCAGCCAGCTTCAAGAGATGAAAGTGATCGATAAGTCCGATCAGTTCGGCCTTTTGAGGGACGAGGTCGAGCAGGAGCTGCAACACCTTGGTTCGCTGAAGGATGGTGTCATTGTCGAGACCCAGAAGCTCGACGAGGTATACAAGACGATACGAGACCACAACTCGTACCTTGTCGGCCAACTCGAAACTTACAAGAGCTACCTGCACAATGTGCGCAGTCAATCGGAAGGGACCCGCCGGAAGCAGCAAAAGCATCAAGTCCTGGGGCCTTACAAATTCACTCACCAGCAGTTGGAGAAGGAGGGCGTGATTCAGAAGAGCAATGTTCCCGACAATAGGAGAGCGAACATCTACTTCAACTTCACCAGCCCCCTGCCGGGAACGTTTGTCATCTCCCTGCATTATAAAGGTAAGCTGCATCCTGGCATCTTGGACATCTTCCATTCTGACACAAGCAGGGCGCAACCGTGGTCTCTTGGAGCTTGACCTTAAGCTTGACGACCTCCTCGAGATGCAAAAAGACAATCAAGATGATCTGGACCTGGAATATGTGCAGTTCAATGTCACGAAGGTATTGGCTCTGCTGAACAAGCGGTTCGCAAGAAAGAAGGGTTGGTGAAGACTCGGCCCGAAGTCTCTAACAGACGGTCTCTGGATGGGGACTCGTTTCCGTTTGGCTTGCAGCACGAACTCTCGAGGCACGGCGTTCATGGTTATTTACGGCTTGATACCACCTTCCTTGATGATATATCGGAGCACTTGGCTCCATCGGGGATTCCTTTTTTATTGCTACGTCTCAATATTTCCTTTAGTCCCCGACGACGGTGCAGCCACCCTCGAATCGATGCCCGACGCCGCGATCTCGGTCCGCTCCGTCTCACGCCGAATGAAAAGTCTAGTGACTGGACATCTGAGCAGCCCGTTCTGTCCGCATTCGAACTGGCAAACAGATGTCTGCTACAAGAATGGTAATTACGGATGTTCTCATACTCAACATGTCCTTCCGCTTGCTATCAGATTACCTCGGTATCTTCTATCATGACGGCCTGATGTGCTTGTGGATCAGCACCGACGGAGCATCTCCGCATCCATGCAAGGACGGATGGCCCGAAGCTGGAGGGATACGACGGCGCTGGGGGGTCTATATGCTGGTCCGGACGGGCTGATCGGGCTGGACCACGCGGTACTGCTGCCCAGTATTGAAAGACAACCTTTCCCCTGTTCGAGTCGGCAGATGCGATTGCATGCGCCGACGAGACGGGAGATGACAGACGATTGACAAGCCCTGTTGGCGTGAAAACCATGCCTGGGGGCAATTGGACGGCTTTCCGCAGTTGGCGCATTGTCGTCTGAGTCCTCTTCGCGGCTGGTCCGGCGGTGGTTGTGTAATTGCTATTTTATCCAAAGTGTACTATGTGTATGTAAACCGGGGAAGAGGAAGGGACGCAGGACCTGGGCCAGGCTGGAAGAAGTGGTCCACCAGGCAGCCCCCTCTGCCTGTGCTTGCTACCTGCCTATCTATCTATCTATCGTCTTTTTCTGTATAATCTTCATTTATGCTCTGTTGCGGAAATGACTACTTCATGTACCATCGGGCGGTGTCAAACTGATCTGGGGCCTGGGGTAGAGTTTGGCTTGAATGAGGGGTCCATGGACAATTATTTGCCGCCAATCTCACGTAAATATCACGAATTTCTCAGCTCACCATAACAGCTTGCTAGGTCTAACAGGCAATCCATGGACTCTTCATCCAACAAGTAGCTAGTTGATCCCTGGCCTGAAAAAACTCAGGATCCTATCATTACTGTGAGCGGGAGCTACGGTGTTATTGCACCTGCAGCCAGCCTTGGTTGCCACAAGGAGGAACGCAAAGGGCCATTTGACCACACCAGATCCGAGTGTCAGCCAGATACAATAGGGCTTAAGAGTAGAACAAGAAGCAATATGCGATCGCGGTCTCATATATATACAACTTGCGCCTATAATTAGGTTCTTTAAGCAGGTGGTAATTCGCCACAGTGAACTTGTTTCTCATTGCATGGAGTTGCTCAGAAGGCGCTAGAGTTGCAGACGGCGCTAGAGTTGCTTGGACGGCGCTAGAGTTCCCAGTATTGGAAGTGACCAATCACATAGCGCACAGCACTCCCGAAACTGTGTAGCGCCGTTGGAACTGCTTTACTCAACTGTGCTTTTCTAAGTCCCTTTGCCAACCCTCTTGCACACTTATTTGTTTTCTTCTAAGCACACACCTGCGCCTCCATATTTACCAGTAGACAATCTCATCAGCCTATGTACCGGGGCCCAGTGGCAACTGGTCTAAGCAGCATAGACCAGGTAAGGTTTTTCTTACATCAACCATGCAAGTCAACCTAGGCTTTTTAGGTGTATACCAACACCTTTGTATAGCCTAGTATGCCATTAATTATTGTGATCTTCCCAGCTTGAGGCGTCTGTGACAATGATTCTCAGCACTGTTTCCTAGGTATATGGGGGGAACTGGTGCTTTCTTGGTGTATTCCCCCTCTCCGTCTCGTCGCACTCTACATCTTCTTCTTACTGTACTCCACAATGCTCTCATACTACTTCACAATTCTGCCCGCCTGATCGTGCAAGCCGCCATCAGCCGCAATTACCAGCTGCAACTATCAGCCGCATCCATCAGCTGCAGTCACCAGCCGCAACAACCCCTCGTGGCTCTCGGGACCTTAGAGATTGCAATACAGGCACATCTTCAGCAGAGACTCGGAGCCACTGGGCCATTCAGGCAACCTTACCCTGTGGCATTTTGAATCAGAGACCTAGGAACCACCCGCCCACTGATCGTGTTGTGTGGCATCTACACTACGCTTTCTGCCCAGCTTCCGGCACAGCCATGACTGGTAGGTCCTTACGCATCAAGGCCATCGGCCAATTCCCATTATCCCAATAGGTCCGAGGAAACCAAGCCACATCTACTATTCCACTGTTTAATGATCAATCAAACCGAGCAGGCATCATCGATTACCGAGTCGCCCTCCATCCCATCACATACCCACATTGCACGAACGCCTCCGGAGAAAATACAATGGCCGGATTCTGATGAGGAACAGCAGCTGGCCGCTCTGGATGACCAGCTCCGCCAATGTCTCCAGAGCCAACTCCAAGGGCGCGAATAGAAGCTCGACTAGTGCGAAGAACAACAAGCGCGGTGCAGGGAGGGGCTCGTCCCGTGTGCCCAAGATCACTGCCCATTTTGCCGACGTTTCGAACGAGAATTCGGTCCAGGAATGCATCGCCGAGGTCATCCAGGAACACGGCCATTGTTACCTCTGGAAGGTGTTTATGTTCTACAATCGGTTCGATGCGATGTAAGTGAAAGGCTTGATCAGTGCGGATGGAATACCGGCCAGCAGCACGATGAATTGCCACCCATAACTTCCGGACCTTCTCTCTCGGCCCAAACTTGTCCCATCCACCAAACACAACTGGTTCCCTACCGCGACCCGAGAGCCAGACCGTCTGTTCCCTCGTCCATCAACGTAAGGGACAGACTTTTAGGCGGACCCGTCCCTGAGAAAGATTCTTCTTCACACATAGCTGGTTTGTTGCCGCAATTTCTACACCAGACGGGCTATTACCTCGTTTATCACTGGCAGACCAGTCCCTGAGCAAGATTCTTCTTGAACGCCACTAATTCCTTACCGCAACCCCAGTATCAAAGGTTTCCAATAGCGACAAGAACCAGGCTGAGGGCCTCGACCAGCACGGAACCGCTGTGGATCCCTCGGACGATGCGAACGATCTCCAAACTGAAGAGGTCGAAAGCTCCCGTTCTGACCAGGGTAAAGCACCACTTCCCTATAGACCCTTATCTCCTTTTACTTGCAAGAAGAAGGATGAGAGGACGATGTTTTCGGTGCAAGCGCCGGCTCCGATACTGCATACCAAGCTCCCAAGTCAAAGAGAAGCATCACTCCACGTGATCCCAGCTTCTCTACAAGGGGGTCCATGGCTTGGCTCAGAAAGGGGGAGATTCCGCTGCCTCGTTGTTCTTGCATCTCCGGCACCATCTCCAGGAAAGCCCACAGACGATGTCGAGGGATTCCTCAAATGACTCAGATGAGTATGCGGACGAAGCTACTACTCTGTTCATCATTCTAGACATCCAGCCTGGTATCGATGGGTACAAGGAGGTCAACACCTTCTATGACGCTGCTACTGTGAAGAGAAAATACAGTACTGGCTCATCAGTCGCCACGTGTGGAAGCTTGCGTAGCGGCCTAGCTGAGATCAGCTTGGATACTTACATCAAGAGGCACAGTACAATGGCTCCGACCAACGACCACCTCAGGAGGGACCAGGGGCGCTGGGACTCACACCGAGAGATGCGCCCGCTATTACTTGAAGGCACCCAATTCTTCACCAAGGAGCAGTACGCCCAAGCCGGATCCTGCCTTCGCGCGGTATGTGTTCCGTCTATCATGTTTCTCAGTGCCAGTGGCTTACATTCCTCTGTCGTCTAGTGCATCCGGAAATGCTTCTGTGGCATCGTCCTGAGTCGCCCGCGTCGCCCGAGTTGTGACCGGGCCTAGCGCCGCTGCTCTTCTGCTTGCTGGGGTCCACGGCTGCGCATCGCAAGATCACGGCCCGATCTGCATCGAACACACCTCTTCCCACCGGCAGCTCGACGACAAGCCTCGTGGCCAAGACCGAGTGGTGCGTACCCGCGGATGCCGGGGTGTCAACAAGACTCCATTTCCCCCGTTCCCTTTGGTCTGTCGCTTTCCCCCACGAGCTCCTAACGCCCGACGGTACAGATTCCAACGCGGTCTTCACCTGCCACTCCAGCGAAATCGTCCCCAATAGAGGTACCGCTGCTGCTAGCGCAGCACCGACGATGAATCGCCCGGCTGCACCCAGTCGCCGACCCACGTCTTCAAGACCACACATCCAGCACGGCTCGCCAGTGTCTTGAACTTTGCCAAGACCCCTGACAACCCCACTGTTCCCAAGGACAGGGCCGTCTGCTTTGACTGCGAGATGGGCTACACTGTCTCATCCGTCGAATCGACCGGAGCTCGTGCTTCGAGGAGACGACGACCTGCTGAAAACGAACGCTGGTTAGGAGGTGGTCGGGGACCAGCAACAGCAGCAGCAGCAGCAGCAAATACTCGACTGTCCCAGGCCCGCGAACAATGAAACGTTCCAATGGCAGGAAAGCCGTGAAGCAGCACGTCGATGAGGGGCGAACGGGACTCTGCTGCCTCGTAAGTGATCCAAACGCAGACTCTCTCTCTCTCCCTCTCTTCTGCCCCATTCTGAAATACCAGCCTTCTACCATCCTAAAAGCCAGCTAATGTTTGCTATACTCAGTACCCCGGCGGCTTTTGCAGCTTTCGAGAGGACACCAAGGCCAAGCTCAAGAAGCCCCTGGCAGACGAACACAACCCATCACGAACCAGCGTGATATGGAGATCGTCCTGGCTTACTTTATCTCACTGAAGAACCCCCCTACGGTAAGTTTTCGACCTTTTTCCCGCCCTGGCTATAAAATCCTGCCGTATTACCGTCATAGGCTACTTACCTCTTGCCGCTTTCACCCATAATATTGCCTCCTGCCGTCCCTGATCCCTTTAACCACCCCGTAACCTGCCGTTGTTATGACTATTTCTATTACGCCTAAATAACCCATTAAACACGGTATAGGTCGACTTTAAGCTTTTGGCCATCAACGCAGGCTTCACAAATGCTAAGATCGCCTCCACGCAATGGGTTTATACTCAAAAGAAATATAACCTCAGAGACGCCGTTGGGACCCCCGCCGCCGCCGCCCACCCACGGGAGGCAGACGATGCGATGCAGGAGCTCCTCCGTGGAGTTGCCGATATGGATATCGAAGACCCAGACAACTCGGACGACTCAGACGACTCAGACGACTGGTACATCATGTCCACGTCCCTGAAGCGTGAGGGCAGAGACGACGCCGTTAGGACCCCGCCGAGCCCCTGATCATGTCCGCGTCCCTGAAGCGTGAGGACGCCATTGGGACCCCCGCCGAGCCCCTGATCATGTCCGCGTCGTAACATCAACAAGGCTGAGCGACGATCGCAAGATGATCTGGAGCTTCCCGATAGTTTCTATGCTCCCCGAGAGAGCCTGATCAACACCTCTCCCCATTCAGTCGACCTGCGAAACCCGTTTCTGGATCCGGAGCAAAATATGGCGCAAGCTGCGTCCAAACTACCGGAGCCCAACGAGAACGAAGAATGCGACCCTCCGCGTACCTCTGCTCCCAAGAGACGACGACAAGTCTGCGAGCACGGCAGAGAAGATCTTTGACCAGTACGCCGGCAGTGACCACGAGCACCCATCATCTCTCCTGGGAAGTCCATGAAGCGTAAGGCCAGAGCCGACGCCGCTGCAACCTCCTGAGCGCCAATGGCTTACATGCCTGCGACTGACCGAGCACTTCGTTGCCTCGCGCTTTCAGAACGATGCCTCTCTCGATGGCCTATAAATTGCAACGCTGCGAGCTTTCAAGACAGTAAAAGATTTAGACGCAGATACTTCTGTAGAGAATATTTGATGGCCCCTGGCCGTGGTAGAATAAAAAGGAGCCTGCCCACAGCTTGCTCGAAATTGGCAACTGACTACGTTCGAGAACGCCCTGCTGCTCGCCATTGCGGGAATTTGGTGCATGTTCGCGTTGCAGGAGAGAGGGTCAGAGACAGCTTGACTTAGTGATCCCTTCTTTTATTCTGTAGCCATGGTAAAGTCAAAAACAACACGTCGACTGCCGCGTTCTGGGGCATACTAACCATGCCTCCCACCTCCGTATAGCCGAGACGTCGTAATCCGCCTCTGGTGGCCCTGGGGGTACGTCTAGCAGCCGCCACCGATATAACAACCAGTGGCGTCCCATAATTAGGGAAGGTAGGAAAGCCCTGGTATACTCGTTGCAGCTTTCCACAAGTGCTTCCCAGTAAGTCTATGTAGGTCGTGGCCCACCAGACCCCCTGGGGTACTATCTAGCAGACCATCACCCACGCCACCAATACTTGTTTCCGTTTTCCCCCGTCTACTTGCCCATCGTAACTGCTAGACCTGGTTAAGCTGTAGATTACCTACCTACGTATCTGAAACTTGCAGAAGCGGTTTTCCAGTGCCTTCGTATAGGCCCCCTGAGAATTAACGCGAGGGGGCAAGCGCCGTGTGGTTGCCAAAATCCCATTGCCGCACAGAGGACTTTTTGCCAGCTGGTTATAGGGCTGGGAAGAAGAGCCATCACACAAATTGCTTTCCACGCAAATTGCTTTCCACGCAACACCTACCTTCTGCTGCTGCTGCAATAATCCCTGGCCGCGTACCTATTCACACCCAGCAGAGCAGTCAAGCACTTTGTACTCCAAGATTCCAGCAACCCCCCTCCACCACATGCTCCCTGGCCGCGTACCCATTCTCACCCAGCAGTCAAGCGCTTTGTAGTCCAAGATTTCAGCAACTCCCTTACACCATACGCAAGGTTCCAGAAATTCCCCTCCAGCACGGCCAAGAATTCAGCAACTCCCCTACACCAGGCCCAAGGTGCCCCCAAACATGGACATGGACACCGTGGAGGAATTCTTTTCCATGTTCCCCCATCCCGATGCTGATCGGAACCGCACTGATCAGGCTATAACACCGCAGATACGGAAGGCCATTGAATGGCTTCCCAAGCAACCCGAGTCTGAGGACCCAGACTTCCCTTACCTCGTGGAGAGCGCCCTCAGGGCCTTCGAACTGAACAAGGACTACCCCATGGTGGCGGTCTTCCGCCAGAGCCTCGCTCGGCTTTCGCACAGCAAGGGTGCCGCTCTGCCAGAGGACGGCAGCTACAAGACTCTTCAACTGAAATACAGCCGCTGGCAGTCTCAGGGGGCGAAAGACCATACGTACCCTTTCAAGACGTTCTACGGACCCAACCCTGTGGGCTTTGAGGACTTGTCGCGTCTCCCGGCTCACGCGACCCGCCCTACGTCGTGTGCCTCGTGCGGGAAGTTCAATGCCGAGCTCCTCTGCCACGACTGCCACTTCACCACCGCCGGCCGCACCGTCACTGGAACGGCGTACTGCACCTCCCGCTGCCGGCAGAAGGATCGAGTCCGCCACAGAGCCATCTGCGGGGAGCGCAAGACCATGTTCCGCGCCGTGTCGATTCTCTCTATGCTATTCCGGCGAATGGTGGAGGCGACCTGGACCCCTGCCGTAGGCCATATGGGGGTAATGAACGGCATAACCCGCATGGTCTTCCTCGACACTCGGAAGCAGGATGCCATGACGGGCCAGCCGCTCTTTCGGCGCTTCCCTGGGCATCTTGCCGCCTCCGACGAGACCTACTCGGCGTGTCTGCTAGACAACTACTGCGAAGAGGTAGCAACCTTATTTAGGCCTCTAGTACAGCTCCTACTTGAACGTGAGTTGAACTCCATGGTGGCCCAGTCCCATCCTAATAGTTGACTAACTTTCAAAAGCGTTGTGCAACGAGATGCAGTTCGTTCGGGTGTACGTTCGCAACGCTCACCGACCAACCTTGAGAGAGGTTGAGTACAGCCGCAACAACATGTTCGGCTGTCACATGGTCATCAAAGCCATCATGCCGTCGGAAGAAACCTTCGTTGTCGATCTAACAGCACCTCAATACGGCTGGCGAGAGAGTCTCGCGCAGTGGGAGCCATATGAGAGATATCGCACACGCGGACAATCATATGTCGCTGACATCCCCAAAACCCCCGACATTCCCGAATACCCCGACATCCCCGACATCAGCTACCACAACGACCCTTGCACCCGTACGTCAATGCAAGCGGCGGCCATGTGGGTGAGCATAATTGTCAAAGGCATCCGAGACTACAGGTCGATGTCGCATCCACAGCTGCAGTGGGTCGACGAAATCCTCGCGCTTCCTCAAGCACAATTTGAGGAAGCATGGGCTACCATCAAAGGGATTGAGGGCGATGTGTCAGGCCAAGTGGCCAACATGGCCGCCAACGACCCCAGCCTGCGACTGTACTGCGACGAGGACGGCGCGCCGAACGTTGCCTTCGATCGTGCGCCCCTGCTCGAGAACGTCTGGATGAGCCCGGAGGAGTACCAGGAGCTCATGGCCGCCGGGGGCGAGGAGCGAGTGTACGCGATCTGGCAGCAACGGCTAGCCCAGGCGCTTCATGAGCCAGAAGCGGAGTCGCCCGGCCGTCTTTAGTTACTGCCTCTAGGAGCCTGGGGCGGGCTTCTTGAACAGAGCTGTAGCCCCCCAGCAACCGCAACGTCTATGTTCGGGGGCCCCCGCCCTACCCGCCACGGACGATGAGCTTCTCTTGAAGTAGCTTTGACGAGTGCTTCGGACAAGTTGAGACCTTCAAGGCGATCATTGATACTGACTGGCTCTGGCTCGTGCAAGTGATATGTAGGTTGTCCCCTCCTGCTTTCTCCTCACCTTTGACGTTTTTCCCACTGACTGTATCCAGCTCCGGACTCCCCAAGCTCACCGATGCGCCCAGAAAAAGAAAGAAAAAAAGCAAAAACAAAAAAAACCCTGCTGCGGGAGATCAAGTCACGCCAGATCGAGTCGCTAGTGGATGGCAACGCGATCTGTGACCACAACAAAAAAAGCCAAAAAAAAAAGGAAAAAAGAAAGAAAAGACAAAAAACAGATGGAGAGAAAAACTCTCGTGACGGCTCGCCGTTGGCGAAGCTCACAGACTCGGTAGATGGCATTTGGCCATCTGAACGGGGGCGCCCGCAGTAGCGCAAGAAGTGAAGATCTTTCGCTTCACTATAGTCGACGTGGTACAAAACCCACAGCCGTCTAAGAAGACGCAGAAGCGCCCCAACAAGAAGAAGAACAAGAGTCACGAGAACAAGAACCAGGAGAACATCTCGACCGCCGCTGGCCCATCGTCCGAGATGGGCAGCACGCACAACACGGCCGGCAGGGAGCAGACGGATGATACGCAGCGCCCGCTTGAGCAGCCGCCGTAGCTATAACAAAAGCAGCAGCACGGCAAGGGGGACCAGTCCAAGGACTATAAGGGAAAGTACGCCGGATAGGAACCGGCGCGCGTCTCTGATATGCCTATGGAACCGGGAGATGGGCCGCCCAAGGGCTCCAACTCGGGCTCTGGCTCTGACCCCACCAATTTCATTAAAGGCGGCAATCCCAGATACGGCGGTGAAGACAAGGGCAAGGGGAAAGAGGTCGTGAAGGGCTCTGTTCCTCCCGAGGATACCCGGGGAAATCAGAGTGGTGGGACCAGCCCTTCTACTCCTTCGAACACCAGCTCACCAAGCCAGGACGATGATTTCCAGGGATTTGGGCTGCCTCGTGGTCGAGCCCGCCTGCAGTCTTGCCTTGGTACTGAGCAGCTCTACTAGAGCCAGGCTACCCTCGTGGGTAACAAGAAGATTGGTCGGGAGCGCTCGGCGGCCGAGATCAGCGGCGCGAGCTCAGAAGATCTTTCCCTGCACTCTGGGAGTCTTTTACTCTGCCACTATGGATAACAGAACAATTGGTCGCAAGCGCTCGGCGGCTGAAATCAGCGGCAGCTCGGAAGATCTCGTGTATTGTCCTGGTATCATTAGCCAGCCAGACGATGCGTACCTGCCTGGTGGTGCAGGGAGAGTCCAATCAAACCCGGGCACCATAAGCACATTGAATGTCAACATGCCGATTGGGGTATCGCCATTGGACAATGCACAGTTCGATGCTGGTTGTGGTCGACCATCAAGTAACGGAAGCGGTAGCTTTTATGCGAGTCGACGTGGTAGAAGGCCTAGCCCTTTTACTCCGTCAAACGCCAGCTCAATGAGCCAGGGTGATGACTTCCAGAGACTCGGACACCCTCTCACCCGAATGAGATCTCCGATTTTCGACCAGCCTCAGCCACCTGCTCAGGATGGCCTGCTCCTACCGTCGCCGACACTGCCCTTGACCTGGTGCCGCCGCCTTTCACGGCGGCTCAGAGGCAGTCATGGCAAAGCTCGCTCGAAACGACTGGATAAGTCAGGAAGACTTCTTCGTCATTGTCGATGGTTTGACCGGTGAGTCGCGCTCAGAGAGCCGTTGCCTACTTCTTACCTGCGATCCTGCGCCACGGTTGCAGTCGGCCAAGCTCTCGGAACCTTTGTCTTTAGGGATTTGGACAGTCGCTAATTCGAGCGACTGTTGGAATCAACTCTGATAAGTCCATGACAACCTCGGGTTCTACAAGTGCGTGGAAGAGGGCCTATGGGCGACGCTCGAGCAAGACAGGAGGAATGTAAGGGCCAGGAGAGCAACCCTTCCGAGCGATGCAGCTCTGATTCCTCGCACTCGGCATGGTTTCTATGAGGTTGGGGTGGGATTAGCTATGGAAAGATAGCAAGATATATAGAAAACCCCCCAAAAAGTTTCATTTGATGGCAGACTCCTATCATAAAATTGCAGCACTCGTAGGGAAACTAGGTACGTCAGTGACCGACTCCATCGACGGCTCTAGTCACTGGCTATGAACCTGATGAGGCAAACCTCGTATATTCACCCCAAGATCCATTTGATTACCTAGCCTCTATGGTAAATACGGTGCTTGTCACTTGCCTGTCGCGCCAAAACCTATCACCTGGACAATCCCCTCCCTTTCCCTCCCTTCAACTGATCGAGGGAGATCCAAGAGTCATGTAAAATAACTTGAGCATATAAACGCCAACAGCACGGCTATTATATTGGCAAGTACTCAGGTCTGCCATCCCACTCTGGGTCATTGGTCAAGCTCGCTGCCACCAGATATTTGGTTTCTTAGAACCAGAAGGGAATTTGTTACTAGGCATAGCGACTCGAATATAAGCACGACTCGGTTAAGCAGTTTTATAACCGTGTTTAAAGTTCCACGACTTAAGGCAAGGGGCTCATAGCTGGTGCCTCGGAGCTGGGTCTTTGTGCTCGTGACCTCGAAATTGGCCTGGTCTTGTTGGCTTGTTCTGGCCGTGAATATGCCCAGATACTTCGTTTTGGCTCTAGTGGTGCCCTCAGGGCAGAGGCACTGCTTAGCTACCTGGGGAAAGAAGTCCCCGTCCCAACGTTTGTGCGGCGAACAAAGCAGGGGACTGCCAATTAAACAATAATTTTAAGCGCAGAGAAGGGTTATATCACAGATACAGTAGATTTGTGCAGCACTTGGGTAGCTTATCTCATAGTACTGCGACGGCCAAGTCTCCTGGCACTGTGAGCCTCGTCGTTGCTACCATAACCCCGTCGAGCTTTAAGTTGCATAACTAGAACGTCCCAAACTCCATCGCCGAGTCTCTACACTTCCTAGGCAGGGCATTGGAAAAGGTTTCGAGGCAATTCGACTGTGCTCAGGCTCTCTGACCGCGTAACCTGAGGCACACAAGAGGCAACCAGGGCTGCTACTAGTCCAGCCAGCAGTTCGTCAACCAAACAGTCCACCCCCATATCAAGGCAAAATTTCTGGCTCCGACCCGGACTTCTCACCACGCAGAACCAATTCATGGACAGCCAGGCATTTTCGCCCAGCCCAGCTCAAAACTCCCAAGACTATTCCAGCCTCTGGCCACCGCAGCCCAACAACAATCATCACGCAACCCCCCTCCTGAACACCTCACCGGCAGACATGTCGTCTTCTTCCCAGGGTACCCCTTCTGGCATGGCCAATGGCCGGGATGATAGCCAACACCCCGATCCCGCCACAGGCTCCCAGCCTCGGGACGCAGAGACAACCCATTACGACCTCACGACCTGCGGACAGCCCATGGTAGGCGGCAGCAGCACGGCGAGCGGTCACTCTATCGACGGCAACAGCGCCCTCTTCAACGCGCCGTACGCCGGTCTGGGGCTGGCGCCGCTGCTGCCACGCAACACCCGGGGCCTCGAAGGCAGCGGATACGAGACCATCGAAAGCCTTCAGGCGCGTCTCCCCGAGCTTCCTCTTCGTCCCGAGAGCGCGCCCGGACCTACCGGTACCTCTCAGCCCGACTTCCTCACGACTCAACTCGCCCGACTCTTCGCCAGCCATGGCGGTAGCAGCAACAGCAGCCACGGCCAGCAGCAGCAGCCCGGCGCGCACGTGTCGGACAACGAGATCATCCGGCGGGAGAAGGAGCTGTACCGGCAGCGGCAGATACAGGGGCTCGATCCCGGCGTGCAGGCTCAGGCGCAGGCACGGGCCCGGGCGCAAGCACAGGCACAGGCACAGGCACAGGTAGAGGCACAGTCACAGGTAGAGGCACAGGCACAGGCACAGGCTCAACCCGCGCAGCAGGGGGTCGGCGGTGGTTCAGGATTCATGCAGACCGCATCGATCTCGCCCTTATCCTCGCCCCACCGACGCTTCCTCGCGGCCTCGCAGACTCCCTCGGGAGCGGGCTTGGCACTGCCGCTCGGACCGTTCCCCGAGCCGCAAGCGGACCCGCGGCCGTCCGCCGATGGATTCTCCCAGTTCGGGGCACCGCGATCACTGCCATCCGTAAGCAACAACAACAACAACACCATCATCGACAGCGCCAGCAAGAAGCGGCCCTCCACCGACGGCGTCCCGGCCGGCGATGGCCGGCCCACCAAGCGGCCCAGAGGCCGGCCCAGAAAGCAGCCCTCCACCGACGGCGTCCCGGCCACCAAGCGGCCCAGAGGACGGCCCAGAAAGCAGCCCCGAGACTCCGCGATACTGAAACAGACCGACACCAACGACGATGCCATGCAGGAGATCCAATCACAGCCGCTGCCCCTAACCCAAGAAGCTCCTCCGATTCATTCTGGTCTTCTCTTCCCGGCGCCTGCGCCCATCTCGCAGGGCCCACTGCAACAGGAGTACGACCTGAGCGCACTAGAAGACGCCGTTCGGCGCGAAAACGAACACGAGGCGGCCGTCGCCGCGGCCGAGCGGCAGGCGCAACAACAGCAGCAGCCGGAGGAGGAGAACCGACGCATCCCCCCCATGGCCTGGCCCGCCCACATGGCCTGGCCCGGCGACAGGTCGCACTACCCGTCCGAGATCCTCACGCCCCAGATGGTAGCCCGGGCGACGGCCTCGATGGCCCGGGAGGGGGGCGTGTACCTGGCCGTGTACCTGGCGGAGGCGGTGCACGTGGGCTGGTCCTTCATGACCGCGCGACGACGCTCTGACAACGCCAACAACGACGCTGCTTCGTCTACTTCTCCTTCGTCTTCTGAATCCTTCAGCTCGCTCTTCGGTTCCTACACCTCCGAGAAAACATCCGAGAAAACACCCGACAGCCCCGGCCGCATGGTGGCCTGCAGCGTGTACGCGCTGTCGGCCCCCGATGGCAGCGGCATCGAGCTTCGCCGCATGCGGAAGGACGGAGCGAGCGCGGAGGAGATCCGGGCCGGCGGCGAGCCGGTGGGCTGGGGCGACGTCAACTCGGGCAACGCGTACTTTGGCGGAATGGAGACCGCGCTTGCGGAGACGTGGGTCGACAAGCTCCTCACCCTGGTGCCGGGCCAGGGGGATGCCTTGGTGAAATGGCGGCGCATGGGACGAGATGGATGAGCGAGGCGGCAGGCCTTCTCCGGAATTTATCGTCGATGAGCCAGACCAACGTGTGCTCGTTGGGATTTCGCGACGATACCGTAGGTTGTCGCCCGTGGTGTGTAGAACACCATCCCCACCCATAGTATAGGATAGTCGGCTCTCTGCTGAGAAGAGTGGTCGGCCGTTGGCCGGAGCACAAGCACTCAGGTGATGCCGGCGCATACATAGGTACCCAAGATGTCAATACAAATGTCAAAAGCACGAAAGCAGCATAAAGGGAAAGCAATCGGACAGAAGTTCGGGACAGAACTCGCCCCATGAGAGATGTGATTTGGGTATAAAGCCTTTCCAACCAACTAATGATTAAACCAAGATACCGGCAAGTAAACGTTCGTCATCGTTCCAGCTCGTCAGCTCATCAAATAGTCGTCCCCCGTCCTAGAACAGATTCCATATACACCCGAGCGCCGCGGCCGTCCAAATCGCGAAGGAGATCTCTCCCAGCCCTGCCGCAGAATTAGCATTGTTGTCATCGCCACCACCACCACCGCCGTCTCCACCACCGCCGCCGGTGGTGTCGCCGGGGTTTCCATTGTCGCCCGTACCGTTGTTGCCGCCGCTCGCGCCGCTCCCCTGCTCGCCGGCCTTGAAGCCGTTGGCCTTGCCGCCGAGGTAGTAGGCGCCGAGGTCGCTCAGGCCGCCGTCGTTCTCGAACAGCGACACGCCCTTGCCCGTCCAGCCGTCGGCCTCCTTGGGGCGGAACGCGCCGAACCAGGCGTAGCGCGTCACGTAGCCGAGCGCGTCCAGGTAGGGCAGCGACTGGTTCATCATGGCCAGCGTGGCCGTCTCGTCCTCCTGCGGCAGCGCCAGCTCGGCCACCCACATCTCGAGGGAGTCGTCGTCGGAGGAGGAGTCGGAAGACGAGGACACCAGGCCGCTGGAGCTGGCGTTGTAGAAGCCACTCAGCTCGGCCAGCCAGGCGGACAGGCCGGCAAAGTCGCCGTACCAGTGCGCGACGACAAAGTCGGCCGGGCAGCCGTGCGTCGCGTTGGCGGCCCAGCACGACGCGTTGAAGTCGCGCAGCCACTGCAGGCCGCGCGACGAGCCCGTCACGGCCGGGTGCGAGACGTTGAAGCGGTCGCGCAGCGGCACGACCTGCTCGATGTACGCCTTGGCCGCGTCGTCGGGGTCGATGGACGACCCGCCCGAGCCCGTCGTGCCGTCGGGCTCGTTGAACGTGAGCAGGTGGGTCGCGCCGCTGCTGCTGTCGTCGAGCGCCGCGATGCTGTCCGCCAGGCCGTCGACGGCGGGGAGCGCGGGCACGAACTCGACGCGCGAGCGCGCGTCCGACGGGAAGACGTCCGAGGACGCGGCGTACGGCGACCAGTTGTAGTACCAGCTGATGGGCGAGTCGGACGACAGCAGCAGCTCGTAGTCGGCCTCGTGGGTGTCGCCGACGTAGGCCAGGCCTTGCTTCGATGATGATGACGACGAGTCGGCCATCGCTCGGCCGGACGACGCCAGCGCCCAGAGGGCGGCGACGTGGAGGGCTCTCCGCGGCGAGGGCATGGCGACGCCGAGAAAGCAAAAGATCACACGAGTCGTTCCCGTCCTCAAAACAACTGTCACCTGCTCATGTACATCAGGGGATCCTAGGGAGCTAGCGCAGGAACAGGAGTTTCCTACTGCATGAGACCGATGGGGGTATCGACGTTTATTCGCTGTCAAGCTGCAGGGACTGACACGGACATGAAGGGACAATCCGAACAACTAACGTGCTCTTCTATATTCACTGTCGGCGGCCTATACCAGCTACCCGCTTACATCATTGTCTTGGTCGGGCAGGTGTCAGCATGAGAATGACAATCAACGCAGTGGAGGCGCCGAGGCGCTTAGCGATAGGGCGGCGTGAGTCCTCGGGGCATAAACGCATCAGAGTGTCTTAGAGGCCATGGGCTCTGCCATGGTGTGTGCAGATATGTGGTGATTGTGTCTCCCAGTACGGAGCATCAGGGAGAGAGTTGTCAGGGGTCGAAGTTAGGGGGCACAAAAACAGGATTTCAGCTGCGTGGTCTGGGGAATTAGCTATTGCGTCACATCACAGGATGCCCTTGGTGAGGACCCCGGTCACTTGAACTTTTGCGATATTAGCATGGATACTAGCGGCTTAGAAGATTCTATGCACCTATTAAATTCAAGTGTCTTACACAATCCCACATCGTATGGTAACCTCACAGCCAGGTTGCCTACTTATGACTTCAGCTCATCATCCCGCCTTGGTTTTCTATCAGGTCATGACCAGCTGCAGCCATGGAACGGGATGACTGGTGTGTAAGGCCAGGCTGAGATTCTTATCCATTTCAACTGAATTCACAACTGCATCATTTTTTCCACCAAGGAACAACCTCTTATTCACCTTACAGCAACGTACGATACGCTCTCCCTCTCAGCCCCCTATCCTTCACCACCAGCACTGAGTTGCGCTGCGGCGGCCTTCCCGTCCGCGCGGAATACGAGCCTCACCACCTATCCCTCCCCGATCCGGCCTCCCCGGCCTCTCCGGCCTCTCCCCGCTCTGTGCTCCCGTCCACCGCCGTGGCATCGCCCATTTTCTTCCCTCGCATATCGGCATCATCTTGACGCGCTTGCTTCGGAGCGCGTACGACCAGCACGCGTTCTAGCCCCGTGTCGGCGCGTGTCGCGGCCGCCATAATCTGGTCGTCGGTAACCATACTATGCGCCTCTGCTCCCTCTCCCCGCTCTCCCCCCTTTTTCTTGCTCGCGGGCAGCGGGGTCACAATCATGTCGCCGTCGTCGTCGCGAGCTCGCTCTTCGTGTCGCTTGCTGCACGTTGCGGCGACGCGCCGAAGCGCAATGCCCTACGCGTCCAGTGCCGTGCGCGCCCTCACCGTCGACGTGCTGGCGTGCGCGGTGCTGCGTCGTGGCGGCAGCGAAGACTTTCTCGCCTTAGAAGTCGACTGCTGTCCCAGAGGTTTGACATGTACAGTATAATTTTGAATGACCAATTGTTCAAC
This sequence comes from Xylariaceae sp. FL0804, assembly GCA_022539325.1. Classification (NCBI taxonomy): domain Eukaryota; kingdom Fungi; phylum Ascomycota; class Sordariomycetes; order Xylariales; family Xylariaceae; species Xylariaceae sp. FL0804. The sequence goes on along the minus strand of JAJKLG010000007.1, from coordinate 869,218 downwards.
AAATTACCAGTACGAAGTAGTGTCTAGTTCCATGTCCCTATTTTACAATACATGTTGGCACCAGTAGGTACGTAACTTATCGTGCAAGAGTCCATGCGACGCCATGTCTGGAGCGAAACCCCCGTGACGACACATCACCACTCGAGCCAATCCAGTACCGGTAGGTAGCGAGTATCTCCCCTCCACCGCGTCGCTCCATCCCAACTCCGACTCCCTCCCGCGCGCGAATCAAGTGAGCGTCTTCTCCAGCTTCCTGACCGCGAACCTCTCCTTGACCATCTCGTAGCTGCTGCGCACGTTCTCGGACGCGTACCGGCGCATCTCCCGCTCGTACGCCTGCGCCGCCGCCTCCCCCTCCCCCTTCTCCTTCTCGCCGCCGCCGAGCAGGCTCGCGAGCAGCGCCGCGTCGCGCAGCGCCGTGTTGGCCCCCACGCCGCCCGCCGGCGTCATGGCGTGCACGGCGTCGCCGGCGAGCGTGACGCGCGGCTGCGCCGGCCACTCGGGAACCCCGTCCGGCGACGACGTCGACATCTTGAGGAAGGCCGCCTCGCCCTCGACCTGCTCGGCCAGGATGCGGCGCGCGCCCGCGGCCCAGTGCGCCGTCAGCGCGCGCGACAGCTCCGCCGCGGGCGCGCCGGTCTGGCCATCCTTGTCCTTGCCGTTGTCGTCGTCCCCGGGCGAGGAGAAGGTCCCGGGCTGCCCGACCAGCACCCAGCCCAGGTGCGCCGCGCCGGGCCGCACGTTGGTGATCAGGTTCAGCCGGCCGCCGCCGGTGCCGTTCCGCCCGGACTCGTCGGCCAGCATGTACGCCTTGGCCTTTGGCTGCGTCGTCTCTGCCTCCTCGCCGTCTGCTGCAGCATCCTCTTCGGCGACCTCGGAGGACCCCGGCAGGCCCGCGAAGGCGGCGCGCGGCGACGACCCGTGGATCATGCGCGCGCCCGTGTCGAAGACCTTGAGCCGCCCGCCCGTCAGCTGCGCCGTCACGGCCGAGTACACGCCGTCGGCGCCGACGAGCATCGCGCCCTCGCGGCTGGTCGTGCCGTCGGCGAACTTGGCGACAACCCCGCCCCCGGCCCCGCCGTCGTTGCTAGCGGAGCCTGAGCCCCCGGTGAGCTCGTACCCGACGACGCGCTTGCCGTAGTGCACGGCGTCCTCGAGGCCCTCGAGCAGCCGATCGCGGAGGAACGTGCGCTCCACGCCAAGCACCTTACCGGCGCTGTTCTTCCCGTCCGCGGGCGGCCCACCACCGCCCGGGCCATCACCGGGCCCACCACCACCACCACCACCGCTACCTGGCGGCGGCGGCCCCGAGCCCTTGGGAGCGAGGGTGAGGGCGTCGAGGGCCATGATGGCGCCACCGCCGTTGTCGCTGCAGCCGGCCTCGAAGCGCGCGTACTCGTCGGCCGTGAAGATGGCGCGCAGCGCGTCCTGGCCCTGCGCCGAGATGCGGATCCGGTAGCCCTGGGCGCGGGCCGCGCCCGCGGCGTCGCGCTCGAAGACCTCGAAGGGGATCTGGCGCGCGCGGAGGGCGCGCGCGAGCCCCAGGCCCGCGATGCCGGCCCCGGCGATGAGGATCGGCTTCGTTGGTGCCATTTGTCTGGTTATTTTTTTTTCAGGGGGGGGACTTAGGCCGAGTTGTACGGTGCCAAAGCGGTCCGAGAGGTATACCGTACGCTACGTGTATCGCTGTGATCTGTGGTCAAGTAAGGGGAGTCAGCTGAGCCATCTCGTTCTATTTATTAAGTTCGAGTCATGCCATGAGCTCTCGGACTGGGCGAGCAGCTCGGTCCTCCGATGAGTTCGGGTCCGTGAAGTCCTACCGACGTGCTTAGATAGCAAAGCCGATGACAAATGTGGCGTCTACTATAGTCTTACGGGCCGGGACCGAGACAGGCCTATCTTAGTAATCATACCGGTAAACTCTATACCTAAGTACCTACCTTAATCGCTAGACGACTTGTTATCAGACTTTCAAGTTGACATGACTCTTGCGAGTAGCAAAACAAGGAAATTGATGGATTTAACTTCTGCCCAATTTGGTGTCCTTATCAAACATAATGGCATCGCCCAGTCCTATGCCTCCCTTAACCAGTCGTAAGGGTAACCCTCTCCTAATAACCCCGTACACAATAACTTATCTGCCTTAGAACCCTGCATTGCTATTCGCCATTGCGATAACCACGCCTGGATGGCATCCATTACTGTCTAGCCTTAGCAGAGAATTACCTTGGGAGCAGCAGAATAGGAAAGGGAGAGAAGAGGCTCCTACCCGTAGGTCCTCGAGGGTCCAAGTCTCATCCAATCCAACGGCGGCAAGGCTCCGTCTCACTCACCTCCCCGCCGCGTCCCTCGCGCGCCCCCTGCGCGCGTGCCGCGTCAGCACCCCGGCGACGACGAATATGACCATGGTGATCAGCTCCTCCAAGGACTCGAGCCCGACGCGGGCGCCGACGCTGCCGCCGCCGCTCGCGGGGTCGAGGCTGGCCACGCGCGCGAAGAAGTAGACGAGGCCGGCGAGCAGGCGCACGCCCAGGAACGGCGCGGCGGCCAGCACGGCGGCCAGCAGCCGGCGGCCGGCGATGCGAGAGCCGGACTCGGACGAGTGGGGATAGGAGGAGGAGGAGGAGCCCGAGACGGCGAGCAGCGTGAGGACGGCCAGCGCGCAGATGGTCACCCAGCCCAGCAGCAGCAGCACGATGCCGACCTTGACAAGCGTCTCGTCGTTGGCCTCGGCGGCGGCGGCGGCGGCGGTAGTCGGGTCGTCGCCCGCCGCCGCGGCGTCCTGGCTCTCCTTGAAGGCCCCCGAGGCCCCGGCCGCTACGAGCGCGAGCGCCGTCGACACGAACAGATGGAAGAAGACGGTCCAGATGGTCTCGAGGGGGCGGCGGAAGCCGACAGAGAGGTATGCGCGCCTGAGAAAGTTCGGTCAGTCTGGCATCGCGTTTTTGTAGGTATGTGTGTGTAAGATGGAAAGAAGGGGGTTGGGTGAAGGGTTGTATGGGTGGGTATCGGTGTAGAGACTGTGAAGGTAGTAGGAAAGGGGGGTTACGGTAAGGGTAAAACCTACGATTCGTGAAGCAGCCCGGCGGCGGCCAGCAGCAGGGGCGACAGGCCGATGTTGGAGACGATGCTGGCGGACGAGCTGGCCGGGTCGCTCAGCTGCAGCGCGCTGGCGACGATCTTGAGCGTGCAGAAGGCAAAGAGGTACAGCCAGCCCAGGCAGTGACGGAAGCCGTGCTTGACCAGCACGAAGGCTGCGGGCAGGGCGAAGATGATGTAGAGCGCCAGGAGCGCCTTGGCCAGGGCCGTCGAGGAGGCCATAGTTGGTTGGTGTGATGTCGAGGGTGACGATGGGTATGGGTATGGTAGGTACTGGTACTTCCCGAGGTACGATAGGAGGTTGGTGAGTCGAGGGCGGTGGTGACTGGAGAGAATGTTCGTGGGAGGCAATCGTGTGCCGATATAGAACGTCACTCACACTCAGGCCTGCTTCACTTGATATTGATGATCAGGCAGGTAAAGGACAAGCCTCTTGTTCTCGGGTGGCCGAGAGAACTCTTTCATACTCAGCCAGCCGCCATGCCGCCCTCATCCACCAAAATCCTCCTGGCTTAGGAAGGGCATAGCATCTTGGTCAGGACACGCACCGCCAGGGTTGGTATAGGGCTGCGCCTCGCAACGCGTTGCCTATCAATGAACAGGATGCAGGACTTGGTCTCGTCCCATGTTTCGCGCGGAGCGCTTGGATCAAGCCCAAGTGAAGCCTCAAGCACCCCCTTGAACCTTCCCCGTCAGTTTCCTACATGTTCGCCCCGTTCCAGACCCCAGAAGATAGGTAACAACACGGTACCTAGCATCCAACAACGATTGTGCAGAAAGCTATAAACACACAACAGCACTCCGGCGGGTGACGCCGTTACAGCCCAGAAATCGGCAAAGTATAAAATCCGCAATATTCCAGACATCTACCTGAAGCGGTACCTAGATGCGTTTAGTAATACCAGGAAAGTCACTATTCACACGTTAATGTGACCAGCTCCGGAGGGCATAGGCAATGAAGACTGCAGAGATGGTCAGCAGTTGGAATAGTGAAGAATACCTAGTATAGCAGCACGAAAGTCCAGCCGAAGTCAACAGACTGGAAAGTCGTTCTTTGTGCACTGCGGCGCAGCATGCAACAGCTGGCGGTATGAGGCATCAAGTCGCCGCGTAAGGCGACAAGGCAGCAACAAAGTCCGCATCAGGCAGCAAAACTTCGCGTAAGGCAGCCAAGTCTCCGTGTTAGGCAGCAATCACCTTGGCAGCTGGCAACGTTTCCGGGTCGCGGGTGGTCCCGAGGTGGTCCCGAGGAGCCCTTTCAGGGGTCTTCCGCAGCTACAAATCAAGTCTTGGCCCTTCCACTTTATGGCAGCAGCATCACGGGAGTCGAGAGGCCTACATCTGACCGGCAAGGACATTGCATTGCACATACAGACCTGTGAATAGAAGCTGTGATTGACCATTGTCTGGTTATGCCCTATAAGCTTCAGGTTTCTCCGAGAGACTCTACGAACAGGTAAATTACCTGCCGGTACCGTACGTTCCGTATCGTGACCCAGCCAGCGCAGAAGAACTTGTTTTGGAACTTGTCATCGTCTCCGGCCTTGACAACCAGTCGGCCAGACACCATGGATGATACACAACTTTAGGATCCAAGCCCCGGTGCTTCGTCCGCGTCTTGACTCGGCCTGGCGAGACAGGAGACAACCGGGAAGAATGCCACGAATGCGTCCCCTCTTGCCTCCGTGCTGTTTACATTCGGCACTCACGGTCCGGCACTACCCACTCCTCTCGCTCGGATCCGGACCCGCACCCGACAACGACTGCACGTCCGGACTCGGAGCTGCCACCGTCACGTGCACTAATAAGGCCTGCGCCAGGATGATGATGCATCGTACCGGCAATCCGGATCTGTACGATCTTGACGATAAAGTCAGGGAGACCGATCGGGTATACCAGGCTCGTCATCTCGCAGGACAAGACCACCACTCTGAGGCAGCCAGCCTTACGATAACCGGTAAGCTGATGCAGTCGGCTGCCGATCTGGGCTGCCGCGGCTCCTAGCCCGAGAACCAAGCTCCAACCTAGCCTAGGTGGCCGGTCTATCGAGCCGACTCTAACAATACAGGGCTTAGGGGCATTAAGGCTCTCGGACTACGCAAGTACTTTTACTGACGGTGCGCGCAACGGCGCGTCCGGACCGGACCCTGACGACTCCGAGAGACCCATATTTGCCGGGGCTGAAGATGTAGACAAAGCCGAGGGAAGCCGTCTGCCCCGGTTGCTGGCCCGGTTGCTGCCGGTCAGGGTCCGGGTCCAGCGCTACTAGCCCCAGGGGCAACCTAGTCTCTGCTTCTAAGTCCCTAGCTCCCGTATCGAAGAGCTTTTCAGGTTGTTCCATTTTTCCGCTCCCCCTCCGATTGACCTATCCAGACCATCACTTTCTCTATGATTTCAAATAGATATCCGTACTTCTGAGGTCGACAACAAGGCTGCACATCATATCATGCTCCCTCCGATTGATTGGCAAGCCCTCTCATGCAGGAGGATAGCAATACTCGGCCCTGATAGGCCTAGGCCGGAAGCCGGGCGAGCAAAAGGCCTTTGTGGTCCCCAAACCAGCAGTTACGGCGGCCCCCCCGGCACAGCTGACCGGGATGAAGTCAGCAAGCATCGCGATCCGCCGCCGGCCGCTCTGGTGGTGGTCTGTTGGGCTTTTTCCACTCTGGGCTTTCGCGGGCCAGAGCGCGGGGCCCTTCGGTGACCCAATTTCAAGCGTCCCTGGCGTCCCCCGCCGCCCCCACCACCGCATCCACAACCCCTGACTCTCTCGCTCCTCTACCCAGCTCTGCCAGCTCTACCCCGAGTCCCAGCACGATAAGCCCGCGCGCGTTAAAAAGTCGGTCCCTCTGCATCCTGTCATGCCGAGCGCGGCTCTTTTTCCTGTCGTCTGTGGTTCTGCCCCGTCGTGACCAAGATCTGCCCGAGTCTTTGCAGTGTGCGCGCAACACCTGATGCAGCCGCTTTGCGATTCCCATCTGGACATCTTGTACTGTTCGACCACCAAGCGCATCGTGCGCTACCGCAAGTGGAGGTGAAGCGGCAGACAAACCCCAAAAACTCAATTCGCCAGAGACAAGAAAAAGGAAGGAAAATCGATACCAGTCGGCAACCATGGGCCACGACCTTCACCAGGATCCGCTGGATCCCGAGCGCAAAGGCAGCGTGGGAGCTGTCCAGATCAAGGTACGGAACTGCCTATATTGAAATTCCATTATCGACTTCAAGTCACCTACCGGTACTACATGTGACCAAGTACACAACTTATAACTTACACCACCACCGCCGCGCAGGACGACAAGGGACATCAGCGAACCGTCCAGCTCGAGGAGCTGAGCGCCGCCGACAGGGAGCTCGCCCAGAAGTTTGGCTACCAGCCGGTAAGCAGCTGCTCCCCTGCGAGACGACGCGCCCGCCGTGTCTTGATGCTCACCCGCTCGTGCTCCGCGAACCACAGGTCTTCAAGCGCGAGTTTGGCTACCTCTCCACCTTCTCCTTTGCCGTGTCCATCTCGGGCCTGTTCGCGACGGTCGCCACCACCTACATCTACCCGCTCGAGGCCGGCGGCTCCTCGTCGGCCGTCTGGTGCTGGCTGATCTCGGGCGCCGGCTGCATGTGCATCGCCTGCTCCGTCGCCGAGCTCGTCTCGGCCTACCCCACCTGCGGCGGCCTCTACTACACCGTCTCCCGTCTCGCGCCCAAGGAGTACGTTCCGGTCATCAGCTGGGTGACGGGATGGATTAATCTGCTGGGCCAGGTGGCTGGTGTCGCCTCGACCGAGTACGGCTCGGCCCAGCTGCTGCTGGCCGCCGTGTCCATGGGCTCCGACTTCAAGTACCAGCCGACGAGCGGCCAGACGGTCGGCGTCATGGCCGCCCTCACCGTCTTCTGCGGCTTCATCAACACCATGCCCACCGGCTGGCTGGAGAAGCTGACCAAGACCTATGTCATCTTCCACATCCTGGTCCTGGTCACCTGCTGCATCGCCCTGCTGGCCAAGACGAGCCCGCGCCACGAGGCCACCGACGTCTTCGTCTTCCACGAGGACACGGTCACGAGCGGCTGGACCCCCGTCGGCTTCTCCTTCATCTTCGGCTTCCTGTCCGTGTCGTGGACCATGACCGACTATGACGCTACGGCCCATATCACCGAAGAGTGAGAGAGCCCAACCACCCGCCTACTAGAGAGAGACATTTCTGCTCGGCTGTGCGAGGTCTGCTGCTGACTGACCGTGTGACAGAATCAACGAGCCCGAGATCAAGGCCCCCTGGGCCATCGCACTCGCCATGGCCTTCACCTACGTCGCCGGCTTCCTCTTCAACATCGTGCTGGGCTTCTGCCTGGGCGACCGGGAGGCCGTGCTGAACTCGGTCATCGAGCAGCCCGTGGCGCAGATCTTCTACAACTCGCTCGGCAGGGGGGGCGGCATCTTCTACACCGTGTGCGCCTTCGTCATCGCCCAGTTCGTCTGCTGGACGGCCACGCAGGCGCTCGGCCGCACCGTCTTCGCCTTCTCGCGCGACCGGCTCATCCCGCTGAGCCACGTGTGGACCATCGTCGACAAGCGCACCGGCACGCCCGTCTACGCCGTCTGGATCTCCATCTTCTGGTGCATCGCCATCAACCTGATCGCGCTCGGCTCGTACACGGCCATCCTGGGCATCTTCAACGTCACCGCCATCGCGCTCGACTGGTCCTACATCATCCCCATCTTCTGCAAGCTCGTCTTCGGCCGCTTCGAGCCGGGCCCCTGGAACCTCGGCCGCGCGTCCGTGCTCGTCAACGCGTGGGCCTGCATCTGGACCCTGTTCGTCAGCGTCATCTTCATCCTGCCCACGGTGCGCCCCGTCACGGCCGACAACATGAACTACGCGGCCGCCTACCTCGTCGCCATCTTCGCCTGCGCCCTGGCCTACTGGTACGCCGTCGGCCGCAAGTGGTACGTCGGCCCCATCTCCGAGACCACCGTCGGCGAGGACCTCGGCCCCGCCGGGCTCGTGGGCGGCGAGAAGCTGGGTCCCGTGGGGTCGGACGAGGGCTCGGATGGCCACCTCCGGGCCCGGAACGGCCACGGACCGACGGACAAGGTCTCGGACGCTTGAAGAGATTGAGTTGCTTCTCTCGCTCTTGCTTTTATCTAGTGGCCCAGATGAATGTCGGGACGTGCAAAATTTGCTCGGTTCATGACGACAGATCTTGACCTTATATATAATCCAATCTAGGCAGGTAGCGAGAGCGAGAGGAGAGGCCCACGAGTGCCGCCGCAGACAGTGCCCGTGATCTTGTGTAGACATGATGAGCAGCCTGCGCCGACTCTGGTGGGTGCTTGCTTGGGTAGGAAGGTAGCTCATCCCGGTACGGTCATGTGCTCGGAATTTTGGGATACATGATCTCTTCTTTGGCATATACCCCTTACTCTGGAAAATGATAAGAGCTTGCAATTCTGTCTGTCCGTTTACTTGCTGCGACCCAGGTCGGCCTTTGGTCCATCATCCTGCATGCTGGCTTCCCGGCTGTGTGGGTGCTCCAGCCGGCATACTACTCACTCCAAGCTGGTCCCTACCGGTAAGTACTTACTTGAGAGAAGCACACCCTACTTCTCATCACCCACTAGTGACGTCCCAGTCGAGAGTATGAAGAAGGCGCCCAGTCAGACTTCGCGCCTCGCTGCAATAATCATATGATGCCAATCGCGAGCTGACGGACCGATACCACAAGGGCGCCTCCCTTTTGTTCCTCTCCTTCTGTACCTACGACTGGGAGATCAGATGGGAAGCGAGCGAGCCGCCCTACCTTTATACTCTCGTCCCTCGTCCCTCGCCTTCACAAGCCTATGAACCACTCTAGGGACATACCTAGGTATATATCTTAAGCACTTTACCTACCTTAGGTAAGTAATCATTACTAGCGAGTACGATTCGACGATGTCGATCCGGGCCCGAGGGCTTCAGGATCAAGGGACGCACTCACTCACTTACTGTCTTGTCACGCCGTTCACCACTGACGCACCGGCAACTTCATGTTTGTTATTCCCCCCGCTCCCGAATCTCGTCAGGAGAGGGTGGCCTCGGCTCTGATTCAGATCGGCCGGGCCGGATTGGTGCCCAAAGCCGGTCCCCGTGGCCCCGGTCCCGGGAGCTCCGGGAGGCTGCATTGCGGTGTGCTCCGTGCGTGTGGTGGTCTCAGCCGCGATGTGGCCAGCCACATCGCATCGGCCTAGGGCTTGCTTGCTGTGGCCACATCGCCGGCTCTCGAGTCCGCCGCTACGGGGATGGCCCATGTTCTCTTCTCGCGCTGGCCCCCGGTTCTTTCACTTAAAGGGGGGAGTAGAGAGAGAGGACGGCCACTTAGGAAGTAGGTATTGCCGCACGTCTGCAGTGCGGTGTCGATGCCCACTCGGCTGATATCAGGTTCGGCGAGACGGAACGGGACAGAACAGATCGAATGGGCAGCTGAGATGAGATGCTGTGGGCGAGACCACCGTAGGCGCTTGCGTGGATCATGGGACATAGTTGTAAGTGGTCCTGCTCTTACTCCGTGCGGTCGCCACGCTGTTCCTGGCACGGTTTGTTAGAGCTCGGGATCTGTGACTGCTGCTGCTGCTGCTGCTGTTGTTGCCCGTTGAAATGGCGAGGATCAGGGAGGGAAAAGGCTTGAGATGTACATGATCAAGTGCCAGACATGACGTGCCTTCGCAACTCCCAGCAGGTCGCCATCTCGTGGTGTTATACCCCCTCCGTCCCGCGAGAACCGAGGCAGCTGTCGAGCAAACTCTTCGCCCTCTGTGTTTCTCTCGTCCTGGTGATCGACTCGACTACTTACCTACCGTTACCTACAATACCTACTTACTTACTCACTCGAGCATCCCCGGCCCGCCAGCACAGCCACGCAGCAGAAACATGGCCGACAACAACAACAACAACAACAACAACAACAACAACAACAACACCAACGACCTCCTCCACCCCCACGACGAGGATGTCGACGTCCTCGTCGTCGGCAGCGGCGCCGCCGGCCTCGCCGCCGCCCTGACCGCCGCCGGGCACGGCCTGGCCACCCTCCTCGTCGAGCAGACGGCCGTCGTCGGCGGCACCACCGCCACGTCCGGCGGCGCCGTCTGGGTGCCCGCGAACCACCACCTCGTTCCCGCCGCCGCCAGCGGCAGCGGCGCGCGGAGTCCGGGAGAGTCAGACAGCCGCGAGAATGCGCTGCGGTACATGGACGCCGCCATCGATCACGGCGGCCCTGGCCCTTCCGTCGCCGCTGATGGTACCGGTACCAGTACGTCCGCGGCCGACGATAATACCGGTGCCGATGGCTTGCACGGCAGCAGCCGCGGGTCGTCATCTTCGCGCGCCCGCCGCGAAGCGTACGTCGACGCGGCGCCGCGGCTCGCGGCCCGGCTGGCGGCGGCCGGGTTCCGGTGGCAGCAACGCCCGACCGCCGCCGGGAGAAGGGGCCGTGTACTGCACCCGGACTACTACGCGGGGCTGCCGGGCGCGCTGGCGGAGGGCGGTCGCACGCTCGAGCCCGCCGTCGTGGACGCCGTCGCGGTGCTCGGGGGCGCGGAGCGGGCGGGCTGGCTGAGGCGGCCGCCGGTGAGGGGGGAGGGGAAGAAGGGGAAGGGGAAGGGGCTGGTGGTGAGGAATGATGGTGAGTGCTTATTAGGGTGACTACAAAGCTCATCATGGGGTTGTTTTCTTTTCTTCTTCCTCCCCCTCCTCCACCTCGTCCACCTCCTCCCCTTTTGGGCTTTCTGTGCAGCTGCTCCCGAGACCTATAGCTCCCGATCTCTGGATTTAGACCAGAGAGTCTTCCTGGTTGAGAAATTGCTAACTGGTTTCATCGCAGTGAGTGATGGACGGAGGAAGTTTTCTGGCCTCTCCCCCTTTCCCCTTTTTCGGCAGGCTTTCCGGGTTCTGGGGCTATGGCGGCATCGCCCCCAGCCTCTTTGGCTGGCCCTATCACTCGCTCAGTCCCGGACACTCTCCCGGCACCCTGAGCTATAACCAAAGCCCCCCCTTTGTCCCCCTTTTCTTCTTCTCTCTCCATGTCTCAGCCAGCAGCTGACGCCCAGCTCCCACGGTCCCGGCGATACCAACCCCGATTACAGGAAGCGCCCATCCTCGCGCGACCCCTCGTCTCCCTCACCGACCTCCTCGCCGCGCTGTGGGTCCTGGCCAAGGCCCGCCTGCGCGCCTGGCGCCACCGCGACCCCGTGGCCCTGGGCGGCTCGCTCGTCGCGCAGCTGCTGGGCCTCGCGCTGGCCCGGGGCGCGCGCGTGTGGCGCGAGGCCGAGCTCGTCGCCCTCGACACCGTGTCCGACGGCGCTGTCGTCGGCGGCCGGATCCGGGTCCGGGTCCGGGGCGACGGTGGGGAGGAGGAGGAGGAGACAGGCAGGGGGAAGACGACGACGACGAAGGTCGTGACGGTCGTTGCGCGCCGCGGTGTCGTCCTGTGCGCTGCCGGCTTCGCACGCGACGAGGCTATGCGGAGGGAGCATGGTCCCGCGCCGGCGGGGACTGCGTGGACTACGACGCAGCCGGATGGGGACACGGGCAGCGCGGTGCGTAGTTGGCTGTCTTCTCTTTGGATGTCTGACCTTCTGGGACATGAACATTGCCGACGTCTATTTCTCTTCCTTCTCCTTTTCCTCCTTTCCCTTCTCTCCCGACACTACTTATCCGACAGGATCCAATCTCGTGAAACCACGGTCTAGAAGCCAGCTGAAGAAGGAGAAGGGACTTGGCGGGGAAGGCATTTCGTCTTTTTCCTGAGAGCACCCAATGGAATCGGCAAAACTCCTGCCATCGGAACTGACTGACTGACTGACTTGACTGCCGGGATCGGTCGTCCAGCTGCGACTGGGCATGCGCGCGGGCGGCGCGACGGCCCTCCTCGACGACGCCTGGTGGATCCCCGTGCTGCGCGACCCCGTCGACGGCGCGCTCGGCTTTGCCGTCTTCGAGATGAGCAAGCCGTTCGCCATCGTCGTCGACGCGTCGGGCCAGCGCTTCATGTCCGAGGCCGCGCCGTACTCGGACGCGGGCCGTGCGATGTTCGTTTGTCCTCTCCCTCACACCCACCCGCTCGCCCCCCTTTATTTTCCGGCTTGCCCCTTTCCTTACCCTCCACCACCTACCTTCTGTTCCGGCCCGGGATGGTTATCGGACTCTTGTACCGTCTTCACAGAAACCGCCGAGGGTTAAATGTTAGTCAGGTAGGTGTATGAGCTGGTCGCTGCTGACCACAAGTGTCGGGATGCGATGCCGTGTCCCCCCGGATCAGGTACCGCCGCCACGCCACTGGTGTGTGCGCCATTCCCGCGTGGCTCATCATCGACGCCAACCACCGCCGGCGATATATGCTGGGCACGCTGCCGCCCCGACGAGAGCCGTCAGCCGAGGCGCTCGCCGACGGGCGCATAATAGTCTGTATTTTCTTCTTCAACCCGGCGCTCTTACGTCCTCTTTCTTTTCCCCTTATCCCTTTCGAGCCCCTCGCCGCCCCCTTTCCTTGCGCGGTTCTCTCCCCTGTTGCGTCTTGCCTGCATGGTCTTCCCGGGGTTTCATTATGGTGCCCGCTCGAGGAAGAGGGACCAATGCAGTATAAGAGCAAATCAGACAGATAGGCACAGATAGAGATGAGACAGCTGACCCGCCCGACGAGCGTGACGGGGCGAAAACCGCACAGCGCGCCGACAGCCTCGACGAGCTCGCCGCCCGCGCGGGCGTCGACGCGGCGGGCCTGCGCGGGAGCGCTGCGCGCTGGAACGCAATGTGCCGCCTCGGGGGCGGCGTCGACGCCGACTTCGCCAAGGGCGGCGACGCCTACCAGCGCTTCCTCGGCGACCCGGCGGTGGCGCCGAACCCGACCATGGGCCCCGTCGCGCGGCCGCCCTTCTACGCCGTGCCCGTGTGGCCCGGCGACCTCGGCACCCGCGGCGGGCTGGTGACGGACGAGTGGGCGCGCGTACGTGCTGATGGGGTTTTTTTTCGGGCTCGGGATTCTTGCTCACTCAAGCCTTCACCTTCCTTTTCTACCTCTTACTGTCTTCTTTTTTTGGTTCCCCGTTGTGATCAGAGTTTATCAGCCTTCTTCCCCCTTTCTCTTGGTTTGAACAACGCCTTTCCGTCAGGCTTCAGTCATCATCGTCGGGCTGAGCTAGAGAGCTTGCTGACGCCCCCCGTGCCCGTCGTGCAGGTGCTCCGTGACGACGGCACACCCATCAGGGGTCTCTATGCCGCGGGCAATACGGCCGCGTCAGTGATGGGCCGCAGCTACCCCGGTGCCGGGGCCACCATCGGCGCGGCCATGACGTTTGCCTTCCTCGCGGCCGAGCACATGGCGGCCGGGCACGGAGAGGATGAGTCCGTGCCGTTGACCAGATAGATTAGGTAGAGTACCTAGTGGCCGTGACGGGGGTCCTCTTTTTCGTGTGCTTATACATGTTTAGCATGAGCGAAGTGCCTTGAGTACAGCGAGTGTACCTGTTGTGTGTACAGAGGCACCCGAGATGCAGATCTTCTATGCCAGGTTCACTGGTCACTTAATTAGGATCTAATGTTCTTATGTAAATTTGAGGCCCATCAACCAGTGGCAGAAGACTGCGGAAGAAAGCAACGAACACAGTTGCGGTATTCTGTGACATCGAGACGTATGAAATCCAACAGCAAGGGTCCTCCTTCGAGCTGTAGCGTCTTAGTGAGTAAAATGGCAGCAGTGATGAAGGGTCAAGGACTGGGCCGGGCTGTTGTTCCGGGTTGCTTGCCCAGGGTGACTTGAACGCTCGGTTTCCAGACAATACCTCAACCAGCCCGTGGCCTTTATGACTTAGTTGCCCGTCAAACAGTCTAGCAGGCCATGCTCACGATGCCACGCACGAGAATGAGAAGGACGAGAATTCAATGAATGTCTGGCGTCAAAGGGGCACTAGGCTGCTCAATCTCTGCACCCTCTCCGTCCCCCCCTTTTCCCATCTCTTCTCACGCGTCCGGCCATGCGGCCCGCACCTTTACTTCTCGTCATCCTTGGGCGGGACTGTACACACGTAATTAATGAGTGCAATCAGTCAGCGCAAGCAGTGCTTGGTTGGATCGCCACGCGGCCAGCGGACACTCTCCTCAATGAGTTGAGTCAACCCCTCCTACTGATACGAGGCCTCGCGCCCTCCGACCGCCTAAGAGGCACTCCGGAGAAAAAGAAAAAGAAGAAGAAAATACGGAGAGTAAGGTAAGAAGGAGAGCAAACAACTTCAAGGAACAACTCATAAAAACCTACACTTTCCCTTGTTCTTCTCCCAGTCCCGCGGCAGGCCTTTGAAGTGGGACAGCAGCTGCTTCGGCTGCCGCGGGGCCGCGTCGCCCCCTTCTCCTGCGTTCCCTCCTTGTCCCTCTCCCTCCGCCGGCTGACCCGCCGTCGTCTCCTTCTCCTGCTGCGGCTGCTCTGCCGGCTTCTGTGCCGCGTCGGCGGCGACGGCCTTGTCGTTGCTCTCGGTGGTCATGTTGGCGGCGGCGGCGATGGTCGTGGGCGGGGTGTCGTTGGTAAAAGACCGACAGTGGATGGTGGCAGTCACAGCTGGAGGGACCGGTAGTTGGTGATGAGGCCGATAGTAGTAGACTTGGCAGTGGATGAAGGCTGCGGGCAGAGAGCTGAGCTTGGAGAGCTGCCTTGATTCTGGTAGAAGTGGAAGCATGTGTGCCCTGAAACGACGTGTATCAACATGACGTCATGTGTCTGACTGCCTACGGCTGAAGGAGGGAGGTTACATCTGAGTCAGAATGCGTAAGTCAGCTCATTGGCAGCTCATTCACTGTAATTCCAAGGTGTCTGTGTTGGGTTGTCTCGTTATACACTGGGTTCCAGTTAATTTGCTAAGGTCGAGTGCTGTCCATGTCGTTCATTGGGCGACGAAGGGACCCAGTTGAAGGTCACAGCAGAGTCAACAGCATTAGACGACCACTGCCCCTCATCTGCTCGTCCCTTCCGGTACCGGTATAATCTAAAATCCGGATATATGCCCGACAAAAGGTACGGACCTACCTACCGGCACCGATATCTACCACAAACTTATGATCATGGACAACCGGCGTTGGTGTGTCCGTAAGTCTCAACGTCAGATCGGTGAAAGTGTATCATGTTCTTACCGTATTGGTTATCAGCGGCAGGGGGCTTTGCAGTTGTAAGTTGCAGGGTTAAGCAGGGTCGGTTTCCACTGCTTAGAGCCAATATCGGTATATGTAAACCCTCTTCTGCTGCTGCTGCTGTCTTGTGTTCTTAAGAGACATTGTATCTTTCTTGGCTGCACATGACGGCGTAGTCTCGGCTATGGAAGAGCATAGCTTCTTGGAGCCCTCCATGCTCCTTGAAGTGTTTAGTCGCAAGGACAGGTCGATCGTTCAGCGGAGTCGAGAAGTGGTTTTATCAGCTAGGTTACCTGGATCAAATGGGCTATTCTTAGGTAACTAAGGCTAATTTCCAAGAAGCCTTCTTCTCGTGCTCTATATTAAATACTTGCCAGGCTACGGATAAGCCACGACGTGAAACTGGCTAGACAACCCATATGGACACTTTGGTGCATGTTTCTCCGGCCTCACGACCCCGGAATGAAACAAGAGGTGGAAGCTTGGTGTAGACTCGTGCTACTGTCAGCCCACTGCCGCGTGACACTACGGTACTTCTCTATTGTCCTACCACCTTATGCTTAAGTAGGTAGTGAGTGAAATTGGTAGAACGATAACTCAATCAAGCTGTGGAAATCGCAGAGCATGTCGTCATGCCAACTGGAGCTGCGGCCGCGACTTTTATATTTTCTTGCCGTGACAGGATCAGTTACCCGACCGTTCTCTGCTAATGCCTGGCCAACTCCGTGCTCTGGATCAGGCAATAAACAGATTGTCGGGAATGATGGCCATGACACTTCGAGCAACGCATGTAGGTACTTGAATATTTGAAAGCCTGGGCGGAGGCAGGGAGTAACTAACCTTAACCCCGGTTATGGGTAAACCAACGTGGGCATTGCAGGAGACGTTCCTTAAGTCCGTCAGGTTACTTGTGGCTGGACTGAGAAGGGGAATGATAACAGGTAGTTTATAGACTCGATACAACATGCTCGTAGGGGTCCTAGAACTGAAGTATTGTCCCGCCGTCTCGTCCGCTTTTGAACCTGACAACCACAACCTACCAACGGAGCCACCCGGGGCTTGCTTGTCCCTGCCACAACCCTTTTGGATGCCCCCGTGGGGATATGGCCAACGGCAAAGAGGATGGCACTCCGACATCGGCAAGAGCAGTCTGGTAAGCAGCATACATCAGGAGGGCAGGTGGGCGCGTGCGGCGACTAGGACAGAATTGCCTAGTTAGGGCCGTCCCATGATTATTTCGTGCATTTTTTGCCTGTCCCTGGTGATCACGCAGCAGCCAACAGGTGTGGGTGGGTCGCGGCAATACGGAGTACAAAAAAAAAAAAATAGCTGCGTCGGCCAAATACAAAATTTTTAGTTCATCACCATTGTAATACAAGGGACAATTTTCGTCTTGGTCTGACTCGAGATGGCTGACGGAATTACTACGGATGAGCCAAGGAGCGCCTCCGGGTGCCACGACCCGTTGCACGGCGCCCGCGTCCCCACACCGCCGATCTCCCCCGACCCGAGCACCGGGACGGAGCCGCCGAGTGCGGGACGCGTGCAGGCGGTAGGCCAAGGCCTGAGACGCTTTTACGAGAAGAACTTTGGGCTCGTTCTCGTCTTCACAGCCCAGACCTTCGGGTCCATCGTGAGTAACGTCTTTTGTTCTTTCTTGGTCTTACTTTAGGTATGCCAACCACTCGGGTCGGGTCGTGCTAAAGAGGACGCGCGCTTGCAGATGAGCACGGCGGCGAAGTTGCTGTCATCGGACGAGTCGTCGCCGTCGGGCATCAGGTTCCATGCGCTGCACATCATCTTCATCCGCATGCTCGTGACGACCGTGCTCGGGTCGCTGTACATGTGGTACAAGAGGGTACCCGACGCGCCCCTCGGACCGCGGGGCGTCCGGCGTCTTCTCCTGCTCCGGGGAACCGCTGGGTTTGGAGGACTGTTTGGGCTGTACTGTCCGTCACCCCCGACTTGATCGGTGAGGTGAGGCCAGGCTGACCTTCGCTGCAGACTCGCTTTCCTACCTCGAGATATCGGATGCCACTGCCATTACTTTCCTCGTGTCTCCGTGGGCCGCCATCGTCGCCTATGTATGGCTAAGGGTTGGTCAAGAACCCTGTCCCAAACCAGAGACAAGCTCGAGGCTAATGGTACCCTCATTAGGAGCCGTACAGGCCAAAGGAAGCCGCGGCGGGCCTCCTGGCCTTCGTCGGCGTTCTTTGCATCGCCCGGCCGGCCTTCCTATTCCCAAGCAAAGCCTCCGAGCCCATAGTGGGCGGCAACAGCGTCGCCGCCCAGTCGAGGGCTCCGGCCTCTCCGGCCGAGCGAGCCATCGCTGTGATCTTCGGCATCCTCGGGACGTTGGCAGCCGCCTTCGCTTACAGCACGATACGCCTCATCGGGACGCGGGCGCACTCGCTGATCAGCGTCAACTACTTCGCCATCATGGCGACGGCCGGCTCCACCGTCGGCATCCTGGTCCATCCGGATCTCCATTTCGTGCTGCCGCAGGGCGCCCTGCAGTGGTGAGACTCGGCCGACATGCGCGGCGCCAAGTATGTATCGCTGACGAGAGCAGGGGCTTGATCGCCATTATCGGCTTTACGGGGTTCCTGCTACAATTTCTTCTGACCGAAGGGCTGCAGCGAGAGAAGGCAGGGAGAGCCACCAACATGATCGTATGTCAAAGCGCTCTCCTCGCCCGTGATGGCCCCAGCTAACAGCCGCCAGTATTTTCAAATGGTCTTCGCGCTCATCATCGAGCGCGTCATCTGGGGGACAACGCCGCCTGTCCTGAGCCTGGTGGGCAGCGCCCTGATCATCGTCGCATCGCTCTGGCTGAGCTTGCAGAGCAAGGCTCCTGAAAAGGAGAAGACAGAAGTGGTAGACGAGGAAAGCAGCCTTTTGGGTCCAGGAGGGCCACGAGGCATAGATCGAGAATGAAAGGACATGATCCATTCGAGGAGGTCATAATGGTACTGTGGGCTCAGACTGTAGAATCTGGCCCTGCTGGCGGCGCTTCCAGCATTAAAGGTGAGCTCGGTTTGGGGCGTAACGGTGTCATTACTCGGAACTGCCCTAAACAGAGAACTATAGGTAACCCAGATCAAGGACAAATTGATTGACAACACATTCGCAATCCGCAATTTTATGTACCCAAGATGGAAATTTGGAAGAGATCAACCGTGACTTACGCCGTGTCTCGAATAGGAGTGCGAGATACGGAGTAGCGAGGAGCCACTTTAATATGTACAAGCACCTCCCATTGGCCAAACAGCTGTCCTAATCGATAACGCGCAACCCCCAAACTTCTGGCAGAGATCCAAATGATCCTTGATCCACTGGCATATTCCGTCTTGGAACTCAACGACCTCGACATCTCGATACGCTTGCCGACCTTACCTTGCGGGAGCCCGCCCGCCTTTTCCCCTCGAACTTCTTCTCCAGCAGCCGAGCTATGGTTCGGTGACCGAACAGAATACACACGAGGGGCGAACGAAGCACAAACCGAAGCAGCACACACACAGCGCGAGGAAGGAGGAGGACCGAGAGAAAGACGAGGAGCAGAGAGCAATAATGGCCACTCGATTAGCAGCTGCCGCGACGGCCGCCGCCGCCGCCGCCACCCCCTCGGAGCTGCTACAGGTGCCAAAGGTCGGCAAGGAGCTACACGGCGTCGTCGTGTCGGCCGGCCGGATGGACAAGACCTTCAAGGTGCGCCTGAGCGCGCCTCCGCGCTGGGAGAAGCGCGTGAGCAAGGTACGTTCCTTGCCTTCTCGCCCGCCCCGCCTCCTGCCCTGAAAGGAAGAGAAGGAGAAGAGAAGAGAGAGAGAGATACACATCCATATGTCGACCGTCCCTTCGTCCGCCTCCGATGAGCATGCGGGACCACCCCTCCAGACGGGCTCGACACATACCTACCTACAGAGAGAAACCGAAAAAGCCACATACGTCCCGCCTCAACTTTCCCTCCCACCCTGCCACCCTTCCTTCCTCCCACCACGAAGCTAACCACCTCCTCCCCCTCTCCAGTATTTCAAGCAATCCCAAACAGCCCTCGTGCACGACCCGCGCAACTCGGTGCGGCAGGGCGACGTGGTCTCCGTCGTGCGCTCGCCCTGGCGCGAGTCGCAGCACGTGCGGCACGTGGTGCGGCACATCATCGCCCCCGGGCAGGGCGTGCCCATCGACGGGCGACCGCCCGTGCCGACGGTCGAGGAGCGGGCCGCCGAACGGGCCGAAGCGCGCCAGCGCAAGGACGCGCGCCGCGCCCTGCGCCAGGCCGTCCGCGGCGTGGTGCGCGACTCGCTCAGGGTCGGGCGCACGGTCCGCACCGAGCTCATGCGCATGGGCGCCGCCCGGCCGGGCCAGATCCCGCGGCCCGAGACGAGCATGGAGGATGTCGACTGAGGAGGAGGTTGGGGTGGGGCAGGACGAAGGCACACAGATTCACACACTCGCGCGCGCGCACTACGCAGCCGCGCCGCCGTCTGTGTGCGCGTTGTGTCTCGCGTTGCTTGAGGCTGGAAAGATGGCGGATCGAGACGGCTGGCTTCGGAGGAGTAGCCCGGGAGGGTGAGAGGGAAGAAAGCAACAACAACAAGCAGATCTCGGAGCAGAGTTCTGTATGTATAAGACATGCCATAGAGGGCTCCTGCTCCTGTTCGATAGGCTGGTCAGTTGACTACACCCTGTATCTTTACGCGGGGCCGCCTGGAGAGGATGAGGAGCGGTATCGGTCAACGGCGAGGCTGGTCTATATTCTGGACGAGATGTATGTACCAAGTACCGGCGATGTAAAGATATATGCATGTACAAACGCAGTCAGTCTGCCGGGTAGAGGACTTGCTGCCTTGGGCGCCGCCAATCCGTGCCTCCCGCAAACCCCCGTCATCCCCCCCTGGACGCAAGAATCTCGTCTGGTAAGTCTTCGCATATGGAATAATTTTCGAGTGTTCTGCCAGCAATTCTCGCCCCTCCCTTCCTTTTTATGCCCATGTGAATTCAAAGGCGCCATTCCCCCCTTGCGCCGCCGCCGCCGCCCATGCCAATGTATTCACTCTTTGCGAGATCTGCTCACTCGAGAGACCGAGACCAAGACCGCGCTGCCCGATGACCTGACCGGACCCGACATGACCCGACCTGACCTGACATGAACTTACCCAACCTTATCCGCCGCGCTCACCAAACTGCCTGGCCCAGTCCTCGTACTCGCGCAGGCCCTCCTGGCTGACGCTGGGCCGGATGGTGCGCAGGCTGGCGCGGAAGTCGCCGAGCTCGATGGGCCGGATCTGGTCCATGGTCATGTGCAGCAGGGCCTCGCCCAGCGACCGCAGCGGGCCCATGGCCGCGTCCTTGGCCAGCGCCGTGATGTCCGAGCCGGAGAAGCCTGTTTGTTCTGTCAGCGCCCTCGGCTTCTTCTTTTTCCCTCTCTCTCTTTCTCTTTCTATAACGTGTCTGCTGGATGGACTACTCAGGGGAGGGGGGTAAGAGATGGGAAAGATTCCGAACTCACCGTCCGTCAGGCCGACCAGCTCGTCGATGTCGGCGTCCGTGAGGCTGTGCTTCTGCTGGCCCAGCAGCGTCTGGAGCTGCGCGGCCCGCGTGTCGGACTCCGGCAGCGGGATATACTGGCGGCGCACGAAGCGGCGCCGGGCGGCTTCGTCGATGGCCCACGGCAGGTTCGTGGCCGCTAGCACGAGGACGCGGTTGGGATCCCCCCCGCCTCCTCCACCACCGCCGCCATTTCGGCCGCCGGGGCTGCTGCTGCCGTGGCTGCTCTCGCGGCCGGCCGCCGCCCGCTGCAGGTCGCTCCACTGGATGAGGAACTCGGTCTTGATGCGGCGCGTGGCCTCGTGCTCGCCCGAGCCGGAGCGCTGCGACAGCAGCGAGTCGATCTCGTCGACGAAGATGATGCTCGGCGCCGTCACCTTGGCCAGCGCGAAGAGCGCACGCACGAGCTTTTCCGACTCGCCCAGGTACTTGCTCGTCAGGCTGCTGGCCGAGATGGAGAAGAAGGTCGAGCGCGACTCGGTCGCCACGGCGCGCGCGAGCATCGTCTTGCCCGTGCCCGGTGGCCCGAAGAGCAGCATACCCCGGGCCGGTTCCCGGAGGCCCATGAATAGGTCCGGCCGGAGGAAGGGGTACACCACCGCTTCTCTGAGGGCGTTCTTGGCGATTTCCAGGCCCGCGACGTCGCTCCAGTGAACCTCGTCGCCCTGCACCACGATTTCGTTGAATATCGCCTTCGCGGCCGCATCATCGACTCCAGGGGGTAGGTTTCTCAGTATTCTCTTCTTTCTCCTCTCCCATTCGCTCTTTGTCTTCTTGTCTTCCGCTCTTGAGTCTTCCGAGGGCTCAGATTCTGCCTCGACGGCAATAGGAGACTCCTTTTGCTTGCCTTTGAGCCTTCGGCGGTGAGCAGAGTTCTGCGTGTCGTCTTCGGAGGAGGATATTGACCCTCCACTCTGATCTGGGTCAGATCTTTGCCGATCCACTCGTTTCTTGGCACTGTTCGCCTCCAAAGCCCTGCCGCGGCCTACAGGAGCCCTCTTGACTTCGGATCTCCTGGCCGCGCTGGACTTTTTGGTCCCTGACCCAGAGTATCCTGCGCTGCTGGATTCGTCGTGAACGGACGAACGCCTCACTCGTGGTGGTGGCACCGGTTTGGCTCCTGAGCTCGGCTCGCGCGTGTCCTGCACAGAGAGCGAGCCTAATGCGCTCGAGGCCGCGCCCAGAGCTAGGGAAGAAGGCCCCGGCGGGATATGTTCCACCGAAACTCGCCCAGCAGGTGACTCGGGACTCGAGGGTGCGTCGGGCGTCGCAGCATGAGCACCATCGGGGGTCGCAACAAGTCGCCTCGTATGGCTATCCCAGTGGCCTCGCTGTGGCGTCGAGGTTCTCTGCGCCTGGTCGAAGGAGCGCTTACCCACCGGGGTACTCGTTGATGCAACGCTCGAATCTATGCTGAGACTGTGTTCGGGTTTTCCCTTGGAGCCGACACTGCTCCAAGCCAGGGTTGCCGCCTTGTTGGCTCCGGGGCCTTTGGCTATCTTGGCCAGGGTTGGCCTGGATGTCCTTGCGGACTTATCTGACTTGCCGGACCGCAGCGTCGTCCGCATGGTACGCTTGTCCGGGCTAGAAGACCTCGCAGCAGTGTGATTGGATGTAGATCTGCCATAGGGAAGCAGGGGATGAGGCTTCGAAGAGGCTGAGGAGGGCTCTTGGTCGTAGAGGCCGCCGAAGCCGCTGACGACCGCTCGCTCGGATGATGTCCTCGATGGGAAAGATGGTCGCTTGGGCAGCTGCGGCTTGGACAACTCCGGATACGTTATAGCGGGTATGGTCCCGTCCCCGATGAATCCCTTTCCCGGTGTGCTCACGCGTGATGCCCCTTCGCCTTCATCCTCGTTGGCGGCGGACGTAGTCATAGGGCCTCGCAGTGTTGGGTCTTCTCGCGATAAACGCAGAGCTTCGAGAAGATCGATCCTCTCCTGGCACTGCACCTCAAGCTCTCTCAGACTCTCCAGCAGGGTACGCTCGGTCTCGGATCGGGGGGTGTAGGAGCTCAGTTTCTTATTGGCCGGGTTGAGTCGTATCTGGTCAAGAGCGTTCTTCCAGCACTGCATGGCTTCTTTCTCGTCCCCCTGACCACATGGTCTATATCAGCCTGATGCACATGGAGGAGGCGGCGAAGGCATGGCGGCAAGGACAACGGCAAGGGCAAAGGCGAGCGTGGCTTTGCGACTTTACCTGGCTCTCGTAATACACTGCGGTCGAGCATTTCAGGTAGCTCTCGTCATAGGTCTTCTGTAGGCTCGGTACATTTCGGTTGGGCCACATCCTGATGCCAGGTCGACGGTCGGCGATGCCTGGTGCAGGTGCAGAAAGCTCGAAAGAAACATGGGCGCGCGCCAAGGGGGTGTGAGCACAAAGAAGCCTGAGCGGGCAGCTGCCACTTGCTACCTCTGCCGCCTTATCACTTGGGCTATACCTTATCTCAGTTGGCTCAGACCAGTCTGCTTGGTGTGGCTGGGGGCTGGACGTCCCACTTATCTGGTAGCGTGGCCAATCAGAATTCTGGCTTTTTTTAAATGCAGGTGACCGCAGACTGGTCTGAGTACTCGATCGGGACCTAATAAGGGGCACCTGTTGATTTTCTAAAGAATTCGGCGATTCTTTAAAGGAATGCTTTAAAATTTGGTATAGATGTTCTTTGATATGTACAGTAAGCACTGCTCCAATTTGGTACATTTATCGTGAGAATTGCGGGCTATAGAGCCCGAATCGTGAAGAGACCTAATACTTGTACCGATCCTCGCGCCTCTCCGGCCACTGCAAATGCATTTTTAAAGATATACGCACGCGGACTAGACCATGGCGTAGCCCTTAAGTGAGAGATCCTTCGTGCAAAGTATTAAAGCAAGCGCTTAAAAAATGAAGAAGTTCAAAGGGGGGGTAGGGTGGATTTCTGATTTCTACAGGGACCCTTGTTTTCTCACAGCCCCCCTCTAGAATTCTAGAACCTGGGCTGTTTCCTAAAAAAAGACATCCAAAACGTAGAGAAATCAATAATCTACACCCTCACGTTGGCCGATTTCCAATTTCTATTTTATTCAATTAGTTATAGGCGAGTGTTTGCGGAGGTACTGTTTTTTTTTGTATGGGAATCAACAGGGACCCCCTACTAGAATCGGATCGAGTACTCAGACGTTTTCAAAAGGCCATTTAATAAGGTACGTACCTGTGGCTCACACCGCCACACAAATTTGGTGGGGCGGCCATCCACCGGTACGTACCTTATAAGAATCACTACGGAATTACGTCCACACGCCCTATCTACGGATACTAGTACCTAGGCCTTTGGAAGAGGTCTGAGTCAACTGAGATAAGCTATACCGTCCTTCGGCTCTGTGTTTAGTGTCGCTGCCAGCGCCTTGTCGCGTGCTTGTCTTATTCGCGTAAAGGCGTAAAGGTAGTGGTGAATCAAGGGCAGAGTGGCTGGCCGCTGTGACGTCGTCCTTGGCCGGTGGGGTTCAGAGGCTGTACCGGCCCCTACCTAACCTTAAATCCAGCCCGCCCAATAATCCGAATGCCGGCTTCTAATCTGTAAGGTACTATGTACTTCTTGTTACTGTACTTCTTTTACGTGACAGTATAAACCGTGGCTGCATCAAATCCGAGGTCACAGATCTCTTGATATATCATTCTTCCTGCTTTATACAGGTCAGTATACACCTGCTACCTAGCAAAGTACTTGAGACACTCAGAATAGAACATTGTATTGCCACGCGGCTTACAGAAGACAAGTTACTTTTTCTTTTCCTTGTCCTCCTCCTCCTCCTCCTCTTCCTCTTCCCCCTCCTCATCGCGCGGCAACTGCATGCCCATCATGCTCAGAATATTGCCCGCTGGACCCGCCATTCCAGCTTGGCTCTTGAAGCTTTCCAGCAGGTTCTTAGCCAGGTTGTAGTCGATATTGACTTCCTCGTCTTCGCTGTCGCTGTCTTGCCCTTCACTCTCCTCTGTCCCCTTGCCTTTGCCCTTGTCCATGGATTTGGCCGAGTCTCGCGATGTCAGTTGTTTCCGCTCGTCCGGCTCCGGGCCCAGCTGGAGAGCACCGAGTCCCTTCAGCTCAGATTCCATCTGTGCCGCTAGCTGTCTTATGTACTCGTCGTCCTCTGCATCGACATTTTCAGCGTCTGTTTCTGACTGGGACGGTCCCGAACTCCGCCTGTCCGTGGGATGCAATGAGGATGGAGGTTTTTGCGCGCCCGCGCTGTGATCGGCTGGTAGACCCATCATCTCTCTCATCATTCGGGAGAACTGCTCCTCGTCAAAGCTGACCTCCTTGTCCTCGTCCTCGCTTTCCTCGTCGCTATTGCCCTCATTCTCATCTGAGATATCATCGTCCTGGTCCATGTCATCTAGCTCGGCGCCTTCCAGCCCGGCCTTGTCGTCGTTGAGGAAGGCCTCGAAGCGGGACACTATCTTCTGCAGATCCGCTTGTTTTGACGCATCACCAAACCCGCTCTTTGCTTCACGACGGACGCCCTGCTTCCCCTGCAGTTCGTTTTCGAAATCCTCAAAGTTGATGTCAAGCCAAGCCTCGTCGTCCTCTCGGTCGTGGCCCGGCCAGCTTTCAATGTCCTTGTCGCTGGGCAAGGCTTGCTCGCCGTCCTCCTTTAGGTCTCCTAGAACTATAGCAAATTCCCGGGCTAGCCGGTTGTCTTTGCCGTCGGCAGTGGCAGCCAGCATCTCAAAGCCGCTGGTGACCTTCATGCCGAGCTCTACGCGGTCCAGGCTCTTCTGGCAGGCCTCCGCATCAGAGGCTCGCTTTTCGGCCGTCTCGATGACACTAGCCCATGCAGGGGGTGCGGTGAAGCGCTGTGACTTCAGCTGCGCAAAGAGTACCTTGGTAAACTTGACACTTACGGTCACCAGATCGCGGGGCGGGAAGTGCAGCGCGTCCGGGGTCGGAGAGATGAGGTTCTTCATATCTGTTTTATCTCGAAGGTAGAATGCTTCCACGGCCGGGGCTATGGCAGTCGGTAGTTCGTGCAGAACGTAGGCCAACTTGCGTGGTATCGTAATCAGTGCACGGTGCAAGGATGCCTGCACTTGGCCAGGATACTTCTCCAGGCGATAGAAGGCCTCAGCTTCAACAAGACTGGAGTGGACCAGAGACTCTGGCTTTGTCTTTATGTGTCCGACAGCCTCGACCAGTGACAGTGGCCGCCTGTCGCCAGAACTTGCAGATAGGGGAAGCAGGTTCAGCATCCCCTGGTGTATCCAGACCCGGTTGCCGTCGATCTCTGGGCTCAACCATTTTGGCAGGACGTTGGCTGCTTCGACGAGCAGGAACTCGCCATCGCTATCAGCCACTCTGACCCAGAGCGAGGGAACAGCCTTGGTGAGCTCCCTCAACAGATACACGATCAGCCATTCATCCTCGACCGAGTCGCCATAGTCGGTTGTTCCATGTAAATAGACAAGGTCCTTCTCCCTCCTCAGCTGCAGCTGGAAGGGCTCACGCTGCCAGATGTAGTCTTTGGTGATCTTGTTGCATAGTTCGATAGCGGCTTTGCGGACACTTTCCAACTCGGCTAACAGAGACCGAGGCTGCAGTCTGTCGTCAATGAGGAACAGAACATATTCGACACAATTTTCGGGAAGGTTCCGGGGGAAGCCATCGAACCCGTTTTGAAAGAAGTCCGACCGGTCTTCAGAATCCATGTGGCAACCCAAATCTCACTTCTTGATGGAGGATAGATGGAGTGTCGAGAAAGTAAAAGAAAAAGACCCAAGTTGACATGCAGATGTCACGATGCGCTGAGAGAGGTCAAGCCACAACTGCCTTGCCAAAGAAGGTAAAGTCAGGTACCTGCAATGCCAGGCCGGGCGGTGCAGCTCGACCGGTCCAGGCATTATTAGTGGATCTATAGGGCTCGAAGCGGGGCGGCAAACTCAAATTACCCCCTAAGCCGGCACGCGTCCGCGTTCGCGTCCCAAATGCGCGCTTCTGGAGTACCTACCGTACCACCGAGCCACCTTAGTCGGTAGTAGTAATTGGTGCCTCGAGCTCGACCTTCTTCTCTTTCGTCCTCCACCCTCCGAGACAGCCTCCCGCCTCACAAACGGCATGTCCACAGAACCAAGTGTATTGTTACTGTCATCATTCACCTGGATCTTTGCTTCATCCCCTGTGTACCTACCTCCTACACTTCGCGACAGCCCGCCCGCCTGAGAACCGCCCACGCCTCCCCGCTGCCACGCGCTACGCGCCACGCGCCATGCCTTCGGCAGTATCGAGCAAGCGCTCACGGCTCTCTGCCTTCAACCGTGACGACGACAACACCCATGACGGTGTCACCATAGCCGAGGCTAGCTCAAGCCTCAGAAATCAATCAGTCCGTTTCCCTTCTCACCCTCCATGAGGCCCTCTTTGGCTTTCTCGCCCGTGCTGACAGCTCCCGCAACAGCGCAAAAAGGCACGTTTTTCGCAAGCTGGCCCCAGTAAGAAGTCGCCATGGACGCCTCCCGACAACGATGCCTCCGAGCACGATGCCCCCGAGTCTGATCAGGACGACGTGATGGTAGAAGCGGAAGCTCCGCCGACCCCTCCCCCAGCAACGCAGTACGAGATAATGCGCGACGCTGGTTGGAAGCATCTTGACCACGTCGAACAGGACGACCAACGCGCAACCCAGCGACTCAGGGAACGCCCAACCCTCATCGGGGAGAACCATGCCTCGTTGAACGCCATCATTGAGAGCATCACCTGTATCAACTTCATGTGCCACTCGAAGCTACACTGCGAGCTCGGCCCGCTGCTCAACTTCATCGTGGGCGAGAACGGGAGCGGCAAGAGCGCCATTCTGACCGCCATCACCCTATGTCTGGGTGGCAAAGCCAGCGCCACAAATCGTGGTGGCAGCCTGCGGAGCTTCGTAAAGGAGGGCCAAGAGCATGCCAGCCTGATCGTCAAGATCAAGAATCAGGGCGACGACGCCTACAAGCCAGACCTGTATGGGGAGTCCATCACTTGCGAGCGCTGGTTCAACAAGTCGGGAGGCAGCGGCTTCAAGCTCAAGTCTGCCGCCGGCAGGATCCTCTCCACCAAGAAGGCCGACGTTGACGATGTCGTTGAGTACTACTGCCTCCAAGTGGACAACCCCCTCAATGTGCTCTCCCAGGACAATGCCCGTCAATTCTTGAATGCCGCAGCGCCGGGCTCCAAGTACAAGTACTTCGTCCAGGGCACCCAGCTTGAGCAGCTCGACCAAGACTACCAGCTTCTCACCGACTTGCTCGATCACAACGAGGCCAAGTTGAGCGACCACCAAGAAAACATCGCCTACCTCAAGCAGAAGTTTGAGAAAGCTGTCAAGCTGCGGGACACCGTTGCTAAGAGCGCTAATATGAGGGCGAAGCGCATAGTGTACAGAAACCAGTTGGCCTGGGCCCAGGTTTCGGAGCAGGAAGATGAACTCAAGAGAAGAGAAGAGGTCATCGAGTCTATTAAGCAAGACATCACGAACATAGAGCAGGCCACGGCGGAAAAGACAGCTGCCCTTGATAGTATTGACGGCAGGATTCTGCAAGCCCGTGAGGGCCTGGAACACATACAGCAAGAGGAGGGTCAGTTCCAGGGCCAAATTGACCTGGCGAAGGAGGCGTTCGACACGGCCAAGAGCAAGCTCACAAGCCTCCATACCCAAGAACGAGATATGCACAGTCAATTCGAAAAAGCCGCAAAAGATGTCAAGGAGTACGAGGAGAAGGTTCGGCACGAGGAGAAGCGGCTCGAGGAGGTGAACGGCGGGGCTTTGGGTGCGAAGCGAGAAGAGCTGGAAAGAGCTGAAAAGGCTGTCGAGGGTGTTGAAGACAACATGACAACTCATCGCGACGGCCTCGAGCACCTTCAGAATGAACAGAGAGAGTCGGACGGCGAGGCGAAGGAGGCTAGAGAGCGACTCGAGCAGAAACGCAAAGATGTCCTGGCAGCTCAGACTCGCCTCCGAAATCTATCGCAAAACCGGAGTGATCCTTGGGCTGGCTTCGAGGCACAGGTTCCCCGACTTGTGCAAGACATAGAGAGAGACGGAGGCTTTCGACAAAAACCAATTGGGCCATTGGGCATGCACATCCAACTCACGAAGCCTAAATGGATGCCTATCATCGAGGCAATCCTGGGGACGGCACTCAATGGCTTCATTGTGGGGAGCCGTGCCGACCAGGTGAAATTATCTGGTCTCATGGACCGGCACAGGATACGGCACTGTCCCATCTATGTGGAACAAGGACGGATCAACCGATTGAAAGAGCCTGATCCCAGCTTCGATACCATCCTGAGAGTGATGAATTTCGACGATCCTCGGGTGCGAGATCAGCTGGTGATCAACCACTTGATTGATCAGACCCTTTTGATCGAGAACCGAAAGGATGCGGAGGATGTGATGCTGGTGAAAAACGCGCCACCACCGGAGAACGCCAGCTCTTGCTTGTGTTTCCACGACAAGTTTAGAGGAGAGGGCCTGAGGATCGCTCGAAGACCGGGACAGGTGTTCAACGCCAGTACCAGTCCTGTACGACCCAGACTTGACCAGAAGCCCCGGATGAAAACGGATGAAGACAGCCAGCTTGAGTACCATAAAGGCGCGCTTGAACAAGCGCGGGCAGACTGCAGGGACCTAGAAGTCTCTAACAAGTCTGCCCAGCAGGCAGCCTCACGTGCTGCCGAGGCCGTGACACAGCACAAGAGGCAGACCAAGCGGCTTGACTCGGATTTGCGTTCTGCCCAGGCTCGGGTGTCCCGGGTCCAAGACGAGCTCGACAATTTCGACGGCGTAGATACAAGGCTGCAGACACTCAAAGACGATCTCCAGGACCTGCGAAACACTAAAGACATATACGGCAACCAGTATGGTGACCTCAGCCTCGAGAAGCAGAAGATGAGCGAGGAGGCCGATGGCTTAAAGCAAAAATTAAGTAAAATCAAGCAGGAGTCCAAGGAGCACATGGCCAGGGTGGCCAAGGCAGCGGACAAGGTCAAGCGCCACGAAGATCTCCGGAGGATCTCTCTGGCAGAAAAGAACAAGGCACACGAACAGCTCGATATAGCGAAAGTTAGGAAGACACAGGCCGAAAGTTCTCGGGATCGTCAGATCGAGATAGTCGACGAGTGGTCGGAGAAAGCTAGAACTGTCGTTGACGAACGGGCCTACATCCCGGATGGCGAGACCTATGCGAGCATCGAGCGCAAGTTCGAGTCTATCGGGGAAGACTTGCAGAGATTAAGACACCAGATGGGGGCCACGGAAGAGGAAATCCACGACCGTGCGCGTATGGCTACCCAGGAATATCGGGAGGCCCATAGTGCCAACAAGAACCTGACATCGCTTGTGGACGAGCTCAAGACTGCCCTGGTGGATCGACTGGTCAAGTACCGGAATTTCCAGCGACACGTGTCGGCACACGCGCGGACCAATTTTGGCTACCTGCTCAGCGAGCGCGGCTTCCGGGGCCAGCTGCTGCTGGACCACCGGTCCAAGAAGCTCGATATCCATGTCGAGCCCGACGAGACGCGGCACACGGGCCAGGGACGGAACACGAAGACGCTCTCGGGCGGAGAGAAGTCCTTCTCATCCATCTGCCTCCTGCTCGCTATCTGGGACGCAATGGGCTCGCCCCTGCGGTGCCTCGACGAGTTTGACGTCTTCATGGACAACGTCAACCGCGCCATCAGCACGAACATGCTGGTAAGGCTGCCGCCTCTCTCGACTGCCCCTTCTTCTGCCTGTGGGTGAAGCTGACAGTATGGTTTCCAGATCACAGCAGCCCGTCGCTCGGTCGGCAAGCAGTTTATCCTCATCACGCCCAATGCCATCGAAGGCCGTGCGCAGATCGACAAGGACGTCAAGATCATCAGGTATGCATGCTCCCTCCCTTTCCCTTTCGCCAGGCGCCGCCGTAGACTGACTTACCCTCGCCAGGCTCACGGATCCCCGCCAGACGCTCCTCGCGCCTCATTGAGCATGTATATATGTTGTTTGTACTTCGTGTCGGTGCTCCCATGTATGTAGCAGTGGTGTTCAGGAGTTTGCTACCCAGGGGCGCTGGTGATAGAGTGGCTTTCACGAGCTGGCCGTGTTTGCTTTCGCGGCCTCTGATCTACTTGATCTCGGGAGTTGCCTCCGGATGGGAAATAGGAGGGGGGAGTAGGTCAGGCGTTGTCGGTATTGTATCCCTCACGGCCCAATGTAGTAGACACAGCACTGCTTCGCTGTCGTCGGTCGGGTCTTCAAAAATGTACATATATATTGAAGTACAATCTGTCTGTGGCTCGACGATCGCATGTCGGTCTCATGTCGTGCTCGGTCCCGGACGGTGGAGTCTTGGTGTACAGTATATACACATATGGTACAGCAGCAGCTTCGCACTCGAGCACTTTCTCACTGGGTCTTAGTGCAGCCAGCATATTCTCCCTCTTCTCTCTCATCCTCCCGTGACCTGCTTCCTCCCAGGCCCTCTTCCCAGTGGCCCTCCGTCGACTCGCTTTACTTTTCTTGAAAACGCCGGACAAACCTGTCGCCACCACCACCACCATCACGCCTCTGCACGCCTCCAACCCCAATCCCAAGAACAAGACAAGGTTCTTCATTCCATTCCATTCCATCTCATCTCTTTTCTTTTCCCCTTTTCCCCTCTTCCTTCATATGCGCACGCCCTTGCTGCGCAGCACGTTGACCGCGGCGGCGGCGGTGAAGCCGGCCCAGCGCGCGGCGCCGGCGAGGGCGTCGCCGGCGCGGCGGGAGCCGTCGAGGCGGCGGCGCAGGAACTGGCGCGTGTCGGCGAAGTTTGGAGAGCGGTCGCCCGTCATGTGCAGCTCGGCGGCGGCGTAGGCGGCGGCCAGGGCGGCCCGCCGCGCGTACCACCCGCCGTCGACGCGCGCGTCGCCCGCCAGGTGGTGCAGCTCGTCCGAGAGCAGGGCCAGCTCGCGCAGCGAGTGCGGCACCCGCGAGGGCTGGGCCATGAGCGCGAGGGCCTAGGGAGGGGGAAGGGGGGGGGAGAGATGTTAGTTGGCAAAATGAATGGAATGGGAGGTAGGGATGGAGGCGGGCAGGCGGGCCCAACAGAACAGAAGACGTACCTCCTGCCACCTGTGGTTGATATCCCGGTTGAGCAGCAGCCGCTCCCAGGTCAGCAGCTCGATGCGCTCGGGGACCGTCATGGGCGGCGGAGGCGGCAGCGGCGGCTGCTGTGTGGTTTGGCCAACGGCGGCATCACGCTCCGCCGCCGTGATGTTCTTCGCCACGCCGGCGAGCGCCTCCCGCGCCGAGGCCAGGTGGTAGCGCACCAGGCCGAAGGCGCCGTCGGGCACGAGCGCCGCGGCGCTGACGTCCGGGTAGCCGGCGTCGCGGGCGCCGAGGGCGAGCGCGCGCGGCGTGAAGCCGTGGGAGGGCACGCGCGCGCAGCCGGCCGCGAGCACGGCGCGCTCGTCGGGGGAGAAGGTGGTGGAGGAGTCGGAGGAGGAGGACGGGTCTGAGGAGGACGGGTGGTGGTCGTAGGAGTGGTAGCTGCGTGGAGCGGCGGCGGCGGTGCTGGCGGCGGCAGAAGAAGAAGACGAAGAAGAAGAAGGTTGAGGGAGAGGACGAGCAAGAGAGGAGGCGGCTCGGGGGTGGTGGTGGTGGTGCTGGATCGGGAGGACACGGCTCGCGCCGGCGAGGCGGGGGAGGAGAAGCGCCCGGGACGGGGCCATGGTGGTGGATGGTGTCATAGGCGGGTTGTGAGGTGAAAGCTGGAAAATCGGTCGGTCGGTCGGGTAACCAATGGATCAGTCAATGGTGTGTATCGTCGTTGTCGTCTAAGTGGTTGTCGTCAAACTAGGAACGAGCTGGGAATATCCGTACCTCGACCCTTTTTTTTTTGTCGGCGCCCGGACAGCGGCTGTGGATGATGCCGCGACGGGTGCCGGTAGGAATTGGGTCGGGCTTGGCAGTTCGCGCCGCGCTGTGGCGTCGCACCCTTGGCAAGTACCGTAAGTGGCTTCGGTGTTCGGACCTGTACTTTTTTCATTGTCGATTTAAACACCCCTAGACGTGGGTCTACCAGCCCGTTCCTAAATTACTGTGGTAAGTCAGGTACTTCTCATGAAACTGCGTAGACTTTCGCAGGGCCGCTTCGCAACTTCAAAGCCCACAGGTAGGCACGGGAGAGGTTTAACGTCAATGACTTGCCGGTGCGCTCCCCTTTACTTGGCTTTCTCTGTTGGTCATGTGCGGGAACATCATTATCTGTCTGCCTTGATTCGCCCTCCACCGTCAGGGGTTTTGGCTACTACTGAACAGTGAAGGCGATCCAGGATCTGCTCGGCCATGGGCAGGTCGGCATGTCTCGGGAAAGTCACATCATGTTTTCAGGTCAGCTCACGTCTTCTTATCAGACGGAAGCAAGGGAACGCGAGGCGCCTGCTGCGGTCCGTCAGTCCCCAGGCTGGAGAGGTAGCGATAGGAGCCGGGAACCATGGGTTTGTCTCTTTCTCCCCACGTCCGCGGGCGTCGGAAAGACCTGGAAACATGCGGCTCTGGCCTGTACGGCTCTGGGGGCCGTGGGGGGCCCTCCGGCAGCCCTGGTCGCTACTGGCGTCTACTCAAGTTCCAATACAGGACTTCACTGCAGGATGGCGGACTATCCTCCTATTGGGCCTTTCGCTCTGCTCTGTCGAGGCGACGACCGAGGTCACACAGGTCCCCGGCCGTAAGTTGGCCTATCGCCTGCCCGCTGCTTCCATTGGTTCCAAGAGTTCGTCCTCTACAAAGCAACATAGCAGTGTGGGTTTTGCTTGTTGTGCCGTGCTCATCACTTAGCCAGAGAAGACTGCGGACAGGCAGAGAGAGCAGAGCAACTCTCTTCATACGGATTCCCCTCTCCGGGCCATTTTCAAGATCAACTGGCTGCCTGAGTCCTGCTGTTACCGTGGTTGTTTACATCCTACAGGGAATCGGGCTCGATGTTCGTGTCCTTGTAGCTGGACGTATTATCCGAAAGTCAAAGGGGGTAAAGTCGTCGAGCAAGGGTTTTATGTGAGCTGATGATTCTAGAACACTGCCGACGTCTTCATCCTTGTTCGTTCGAGCTTACGTAGCCATTGCCAGTACGTAGGAGGGGACTGTCCTGGATGTTCGAGTGACCGTGCGGGCAGATATGGTGAGTACCACGTATGGGTGTCAGTAAATCGCGAGGGGTAGCTCGCGTCTTATTTTCAGTTCCGGCCCTTCGGAGCCTGGGATGAGGGTTTTTTGCATAGCAAGAGCGATTGAGTGCGTTTGGATCTCAACCAAATAGCCATAGAATCCAGCATTTATAAGGACATATGCAAGAAAAGAAAACGCGGGACGTTCACTCCTTTTCACAGTTGTCCCAAGAGTTAGTAATGTGTTACCATATAGATGAGCAGAGGAAGCCCTACCGGACCGCTTTTGCTCCTGGGTCTATTAAGCTAAAACAGGCCTCGCATGGCGACCTCATAAGCCGTCGAGGATGTGTGTCCGTCTAGACCATCCCACAGCCTTGCCCTTGTGGCTATATCATATACCGGTATAGACTGTTCACTATTCTGCTATTGGTTTCAAAACTAGAACATTGCCGTGGATGACAAGTACAGCATCCAGCGGCACGTACTGGCTAAGTGCTTACCTTAAGGAAGTAGGTAAGGTTAGGTAGTCAGAGAAACCGTAAGACTTGGTCAATTAGGTAGACTGACTTGAGGGCTAAGATGACAAGCCATCCGCTTCCCTTCAACTGTCACTGCCTCAATTCTTCACCTCAGTACTACTGTCTGAACTACCAGCAAGTACTTAGGTAGCCTGACATTCGGTAACACCCCCCGCCCGCCCAGCTCCCTGCAGCATGTTTCTTACCCTGAAACGGCGGCAGATACGCGCTGCATGCGATCGGCATGTCCGTGAGAACGACATCAGGACTGTGCAGGCAGCGGTAGACGCGGGCGCCTTGGAGAAATTTTCACGAGAGGCTCACCGCTCATGCATGCGTTGTGCCAGAGCTACCTCTAGAAGCGAATGGGAAATTCCCCCTGTCGCCGACGTTTTCTCGTCCACATCGGGACCGGGATGCACTTGATCTCGATCTCACTTGGACAGGACGAGAAGCACAAGGCTCCGAATCAAGACCGGCACCATGGGGTTACTTCGTCGTGGAGGGAAAGCCACCTTCGCTGCGGCACGTCAAACGGCGCTGGATGATTACCGTGGGGGGTCTCATGGTTACCCATCCGCCCCAAGGGGCAATGGCTGCAGTATCTGGCTCCCACGTTGAGCGCGGACTTGAGCTTTAGACACTTACTTCGATAAACGTAGAGTTACGGTAAGTACCTAACTTCACTAGGTACCTAGGTACCGGTACTGGGCTTACGACAGTAGCTCACAGAGAGATCAATAGACTCTGGAAACGTCACTCGAAACTGTAGAATGGCCAGCCCATAGGAGTGGTCTTAAGTTGTTCATCTGATGAATGTGCCCGCCGTACCAATGGCGGAACATTATCCGCAATGCAGGACATGGGCGCCTGTGATGTTTCAGCTCCTTGAGGTCAGCCCTACGGATCGTCCTCTTCTTGAGCTGGCGAAGACCCAGTCACACGCAGATTAACTACCTACTCACCTAATCTACGACTGACGGGGTACTATGGTACTTAAGATCACTCCTTGCCCACCACTAGCTGCCCCCATGTCGGGTGATTTACGCGCAGGCGGTGTTGTTCGGCTGTTGTGGCTGCAGTACGATCAACGTATAATGCTTATGCTGCGGGTAGGCCTCAAATACAGACCGCAATACTCACCAGGAAACAATTTACTCCAGAGCCGTATCTGAGCAGTCATACCGTAAGGTATTAACCCAGAAAGTATAGTATCTGCTCATAACTCGCAAGGCTAGCCCTCCAAGACGATAAGGTTTGGGCTGGCAGAGCAGGGTATTTCTAGGAGAACTTCCAATAGCTTCTTGTCCATGCAGGTCAACGCACCGTACGCAGATCTCTGCTGATGGGCGGGATATATGCATCATAAGTATTGGTAGTCCTTGCCAAAACCATGGGGTGATTCCAGTAATACCTGGTCTAGGCATGCACGGATTTCTCAGCAGCATGTCCAAGTCTGTTTGCAAAGTCGTGTATGTCTCTCACCCCGTGCTCCTCATTCGTGGCCTGGGAGAGGTGACGCGGCTTTTGGGGTCCATCACTGTAGCCCACTCCGTAGTGCACCTCACTTGAAGCAAGCTGACCTCAGAATTATGACCTCCAGCATATTGAGAAACTGGCCCATAAGCAGTGTGCTTTGGTTTCTGTTTCGGCAGACCTGGCCACCCACGAGAATAAACACCTACACTGCTTGTTCGATAACTACCTTACCCCATCAAAGCGGTGGAAGTGTGGGAAGATGGAAACGGATGGCGAGTGCAGAGCAAAAATACGTGGCACAGTTAAAGCCACGGAGACAGGATACAACAAGTTTACAATACCGCCCTTGGATTCGAGAGATCTAGACATAAACATAAGGCATGTAGGTAGGAAGCTCCTCTGCTGGTCATTTCTTGACATGTGGCAGCCTTCCCCAGCTGGGATCAGGGTCTCTGGACGCTCTTAAGCCACTGCATAGAAACATCTGCATGCTGCAAGTTTCACCACGGAGAGGATGATGCCAAGGAAGTCAGACTCTACCTCGCTGTTGACACGGGAAGGCCCGCGAGTGCTCATAACTGAAGTCGAGCATAGCAGGTGGTCCAGAAAACGGTGTCAAAGCGTCAACAATGTGGGCCGAGCACTCAATTGAATGGGGAGTGCAAAGTACAAGGTACTTGCTCCCAGCCCAGCCAACTAACCACTAACCAGAACAAGGCAAAGCTAGTGCAGCTGGGTATGGTGGGTTTACCCACTCTTTTTTCCCTCAGATTACCTGTAGGATTAGATCTCACAGCAGAAAGTTTTGTACCTGAGGAACTTCCCCCCTCCCAGCATTTCCTACTGCTTTTGCACGGGAATACTAGTACTGGTGCCAGGTTGGTTTGGCCGGGACCTGCACTCATAATTTCCCGATAAAGCGCCCCCAATCCACGTCCACACGTTGGCGCGCGAAAGACGGAAGCCTCCTGACCTCGGACGCGCTAAACCCGTCGTCTCTTCTCAGCTTCTGAGCATCTTGTCGCGTCCAGCTCGAACGAGGCCGGCCGTCCAGCCTTGAAATCTTTCCCTGCTCTCGTTTCCCTCGCGGTCAGCAGCAAGTTCCAACAGTTGCTTGACACCTCACCTTCTACCTACCTAGGTAGCCTACGGCATCTACTCCCGCTGTCCCAAGCAGCGCGAGGCTGGCTTGACCATTGCACACACCCTTCGCCAGGTACGTACAGCAACAGCCTGCCAACCGGCAGGCCTCCTCATGTGGCCGCATATGCACCAGTCTCTCTTCCTCCACGCGCCTGCAGTCGAGATCCGCAAACCCGCTCTCGCCATGCAGATTCAGGCGTCCAGCCCGGCAGGCAGGCAGGCAGGCAGGGAGGCAGCCCTCTCTCATCCCCCATCAGTCATCAGTCGATCACCCTCTCTCTCTCTCTCTCTCTCTCTCTCTCTTTTTGCAGTATCTTCGCGTCCCGAGCCGATGAGTCAGGCCGAAGGGGCAGGCTGGCAGCAGCAGTTTGGCCAGCCTTGCCTCTTCACCCCATCTCCTCCACCTTACCTACCTGGCGTCTACTGTCCTGTGGTGTGCTGTGGTGCGTGGGGTGTGTTGTATGTCTCGCTGCTGTGCCGTGTCGTGGCTATGCCGGCCGCGTGTGTCTCTCTGTCGGGGCAGTGCTGTGTCAGTGTCGGGCAGGAGTGTCCCTGTCGGCTCGCTGTAAGGAGGGAGAGAGGGAGAGAGAGCGAGAGAGCGAGAGAGGACCCTGATGGATGTAGACGGCAGCAGCAGTTCGACAGTGCAGATGCAGAGAGACATTGAGAGCCACACGTGCTCGCACCTACATACATACAGTACACCCGCCTGCATACCACAGGTATACCTCATGCCCCTACCCTATCACTACCTACTACCACACTGCTACCCACCAAGCCTTGGTACCTCCCGAGGTACTGTCCATCGTGCCCTGTCTCTCTCTCGGGCGTCCCCTCGTCTGCCTCAAGCTGCTTCAAGCTGCTGCTGCTGCTGCTGCTGCTGCTGCTGCTGCTGCTGGCTGGGTGGTGGTGGTTGTACAAGTACTACGTCTGGCCATTCTGTTGCCTTACCTGATCTGCTCGGCCTCTTCTGGCCTGGCTGATGATCTGTGTGCTAGCCAGCCCTGTCGCGGCTTTCCCTCCTTGTCACTCTGTTGAAGGCTTACCCCTCCGTCCAGGTTAATACGACCCGACCACTTCTATTGGCGCCTCTCGTCTTCGGTCCAGTCCAGCAGGGGAGAAGAAAAATTCCCTCCATCGAGACAGGCGGCTTAGCTGGACCAGAGTCCCCCTCTCGGGAAGACACCAGCCAACAGACAAGATGATGTGTAAGTTTGCAGCTTGTTCTCTCCTTTCCTTGAACATTCCAGACGTTTTTTGCTGTCTGTTCTACCTTCATCTGCTCCGAATATCCTCGCGTCGCCCATCGCTCGCCCATCGCCCATCGCCCGTCCCCCCGTTCCCCGTTCCCGGTCCCCCGTGCCCCCATACAAAACCGGTCACACAAGTCACTCCGGCCTCCGACCCGAGCTGCGGGTGCTGTCGCATACGTGCACCTACATACGCGCGCACTAGGTACCTGCTGCTGCAATCACTTACAGCTGCTGCAAATGTGTCCCGGCATTGCCTGATCCCTTCCACCCCCAATAACCCAGTCCTTCTCTTCTTTCCCCGGAGGCACTGGACAGTTGCCTCTCTGACGTGGTACTACATCTCTTTCACCATACCGCCGCTGTACCTCAGCAGCCCGCCCGGCATCATCACCCGCTCTCTCTATTTCTGCTATCCAATCAGCCCTCTGCCCGTCCTTCGGCCAGCTTCCCTCTGCCCACGCCCGTTGGTCTTATACACACCACCTCTCCCACGCCTTCTCGCTTTTAATACGCTCTCTCTTCCCCGTCCCCCCCTCCGCCCCTCCCCCACCACCTCTGTCCCTGAACGCTTCCTTTCCCTTATCCACCAACCGCCTGGCCCTCTCGAGCACCCCAGCACTCCCCGCCGTATGCAACTGCGGCCCGCCAGTCTGGCTATATCATCTCTGGACTTACCTCTTTACGTGCCTGCCTCTGCCTGCCTACACTGTCTCCCGCCCAACGCCTGCCTCGACTACTTCTCGTTGATCTTGCCCTCCCTTGCTTCGCGTGCTGTCTCGGACTGCTCTTCTAACTATTGTTCCTTCCCTGATAGCGGACAACGGAGATAACTATCGCCCGGTAAGTCTGATTTGCTCGTTGGCCTTGACCATTCCACTTGGTCACGTTCTGTTTGTCACGGCGACTTCAGATGATGTCGCGACCCGTGGCTGGGAGGCTGAACTCTATAACAATGGCGCGCCTCTCCACGTCGGCAAGCGCTGCCTCGATCCTACCTGTTTAGGTCTGGCGGCTTCCATCCCGCCTGGAGGGGTTCGTCAACTGCTCCGCCGGGCCGCCTACCTAATCTCAGCACCCACACTGCCCCCAGCCACGCCGTTTGCAGGTCGTCTGGACAGCAGTCTTTCCCTTTCTGTCCTGAACTCTCCTTTCCTCCTCTCAGCCACCTGTCGGCAGGCCATTATGCAGGTACAGCCGGGTACTGACGAGTTGCAGCGCGAGAGATCTCGCTCGCCCCGCCGCGGTCGATCGAGGAGTCCGGGTCGCTCAGGTCGCCGTCGATCATACTCGCCCCGAAGCCGGTCTCGCAGCCGGGACGACTACCGTAGAACGGATAGACGCTCGCGTTCCCCTATGACTGGAGCCGGAGCCCCGGTTGGAGGAACAGGTTCTGGATTCGCTGGTCCGCCCACGCGATCCTACGAGGAGCGTGCTGCCGCCCGGGAATCAATGATGAACAACATCCGGGAAAACTCTCAGCAAGACCGCCGCGTCTATGTCGGCAACCTCTCCTACGACGTGAAATGGCACCACCTCAAGGATTTCATGCGCCAGGGTGAGTCTGCGTCGCGGCAAGCGTGACGGCCGTCGCCTTGTGTGGGTGCTTGGGAGGTGTGTGTGCTCGCAGCTGACAGGTCTTCGTCGCCTCTAGCTGGAGAGGTCCTCTACGCCGATGTCTTAATGCTTCCCAATGGAATGTCGAAGGTGGGCTTCTACACGTGATTCATGGCTGGTCTTCTTCTGGTCTCTTCTCCTCCGGTTGTTGGAATTGATGGATTGACGGGTCGGGACCTCTGTCCGCGGGGTTTTGTAGGGATGCGGGTAAGTTGAACCGGCCGCCGGTGCAGCTGTGTGGCTCTGCTGACCCGCAACAGAATTGTGGAATACACTACAAGGGAGCAAGCACAGCATGCGGTCGCCACTCTCAGCAACCAGAATCTGATGGGCAGACTCGTCTACGTTCGCGAAGTAAGGATCTCCAGGACCGGACTCGTCGGGGTGAATTTTATGCTGAGGGTCGGGATAGGATCGTGAAGCTGAGCCGCGCTTTATTGGAGCGACTGCCGGCCGCGGCGGCATCGGCGGCGGCATGCAGGGCGGCTACAGTGGCGGCGGCGGCGGCGGCGGCGGCGGCTACGGTGGCGGCGCTATGGGTGGTGGTAACCGCCAGATCTATGTCTCCAACGTTTGTCACCTCCCTTTCCTCCTGGGCTCCGGCGTCACGGCTTGTATTGACCTTCTCGCAGCTGCCTTACACCGCTGGCTGGCAGGATCTGAAGGACCTCTTCCGCCAAGCAGGTTGGTTCTCCCCCTCTTACCATGGCAATGACTGCCGCCCGAGGCACTAACCTGCATTTCAGCTCGCAATGGCGCTGTCATCAGGGCTGATGTCCACCTGGGTCCCGACGGCCGACCGAAGGGCTCTGGCGTCGTCATGTTTGAGCATCCCGACGACACGCGCCATGCCATACAGCAATTCAATGGCTTCGAATGGCAGGGCCGTATGCTAGAGGTCCGTGAAGACCGATTTGCCCAGCCGGGTTTCGGCGGTGGCGCTGGCGGCGGCGCTGGCGGCTATGGCCGAGGCGGCTTCGGTGGCCGCGGAGGCTTCGGTGGAGGCTATGGCCGGGGTGGCTTCGGCGGCCGCGGCGGCTTTGGCGGCGGATACGGAGGACGTGGCGGATACGGCGGCGTTGCTCCTGGTGGATTTGACGCGGGTGCTGCCGTCCCGGCCGCGGCCGCCGTTACTGCTGCGCCCAATGCATTCACTGATTACGCCTCTGCGGGTACTGATCCCAGTGAGACTATCTACGTGCGAAATGTGAGTCTCGGCCAACCTGCCTCCCCTTTGGAATGCCCTCGTGCTCACATTTTGGTACAGCTTCCGTGGTCCACCAGCAACGAGGACCTTGTCGAGCTCTTCACCACGATTGGAAAAGTCGATCAGGCCGAGATCCAGTACGAGCCCAGCGGTCGATCTCGAGGCACCGGAGTGGTTCGCTTCGACAGTCAGACCACGGCCGAGACAGCCATCTCTAAGTTCCAGGGTTACCAATACGGAAACAGGCCTCTTGGGCTCAGCTATGTCAAATACCTGACCCCTGGTGGTGGGGACAGCATGGAGCCGGAAGCCCACCCTGGTTTGACCCAGGACCAGATTATGTAGGCGCTGCCGTCGTTGGCACGCCTTATTGTCTGCGGGTTTGAACACATACTTCCATCGTCTGCCAGACACGAAGTAGTGCTATCCTTTTCCTTCGCTTGTCTGGTATCTAACGAACCTGGGCGAGCATCGCGGTGGTTGCCAGCTTTCAGAATCCTGGGCACCTGCGTCCAGCCAGTCGCTGGCTCCTGTACTAAATTTCCTCTCTTCTTTCGGCGTTCTCCTCTTTCAACGTCAACCCCTCCCCTCGGCATTTTCCGGCGGAGGGGAGATAAAAGGTATGATGTGCAAGGCCAAAAGCATGTCTGGGGGTCGCGCGTAAGATGATTTCCAGCTCAGTTCGGCCATTGCTATATACTTGGCATCGTGGGTGACACGGTCCATCGTCGGTATTTGAGCATCAGTCATCTGGGGCTACATGGTGGTGGGCGACTCCCGGATCGATGTCTTCCGGACAGGAGAAAAAGTTCTTTCCTCTCGACCTTCTCCTTGCACTTGGCGGCGATGGCCCAGCACGAGCCATACTGATATGGGAATGAAAAGGTGGAAAGCCGCCGAGCGCTAAATTAGATTGTATTTCCAATGGCATTCGATTTCCCGAGGGATGGTGGAAGGGCTCCCGGACGGTGCTTCGGGGCAGCCCTTGGAAAGGGCATGATAAGGCGTAGGGAGTGTCGGGCGTAGGACGGCCGGGCGTAGGACTGGTGCCGCGTGCCATTCTCGGCGTCTCAGACCGTGGAAGCGGACGCGGAGGGTCAGCGGGCCTGTTTGCATGCTGTGACTGGAAGTGACGTGGGCGTGCAGGTTTTCATCGGGAAGACGCCGGTGACTGAGCCGCAGTTGTGATGGGCGGCGTGTTGCCTGTTCGCCAAAGCTCAATCGCTTGTTGGTGTATCCAGCAGAGTGAAGTACGCCGGCGGACGCTGGTCAGCCCCCAGACTTCGGGATACCAATTTACAGTCCGAGTCGGCCAGGCAATATTGGCCGGCCTGCTCGGGGAAGTGAAATGTTTGTGCGGTTTCGCTTCTCGTAGCCTTGGAACACCCGTGAAACAGCGCGCCTCGCCGGTGAGTCCTGCCAACAGCGCCGACGTAACCGACCGCCCGCCCCCTCACACTGCGTGATCATGAGTTGTCACAGTCACTTGGATCTTTCTTTTATAAGCTGCTATGTGTCCCCCGGTGGGAAGGCCCACCACGCGCGATCGTTACTTTCCTATTCCGCAGTAGGGG
This sequence comes from Xylariaceae sp. FL0804, assembly GCA_022539325.1. NCBI lineage: Eukaryota > Fungi > Ascomycota > Sordariomycetes > Xylariales > Xylariaceae > Xylariaceae sp. FL0804. Next base: position 826,497 of record JAJKLG010000007.1, on the reverse strand, counting down.
CAGCATAGGGTCTTATATACTGGTGTAAGGCGACGTGGCCGAGGACAAGTTCCGACTTCTACAGCTAAGATAGACACGCCGTACGTACACGGCTGCTCTTGCACAGACAGACGGCATCCCCGAGAGCATACTGTCCCTCTGCACTTGAGTAGCCCGCCTGCCCCCATCGCCTCAGGGGCGCGCGACCGCGGGTCTGTCCTTTCTCAGAGACCGCCCCTTTTTCTGGCACTCACGACAGGGCCCTGCCATTCACCTCTCGAGAGATACCCAGGTGGGATCGTACCTATCGTTAAGTGCTCAGCAGAATCCCCATCATCGCGTCCTCACTCCTTTAAATATAGTCGTTCGCCACACCGAAAGTCAAGAAAGGAAGTAAAATCAAGAGAAGGCAGAAGGGAGAAGACCAAGCAAGCAGGCGTGGAAAACAAGAGAAGAGAAGAGAAGAACAAGAAGCAATAACAATAAGAAAAAACAACAACAACACCAAACAACAACAAGAAGACCACGATAGACGATGTGCGAGCTGCACCCGCACCGCTGCCCCACGTGCCGGCGCACGTGGACGGAGCAGCGCCGGCTCGCCAGCTGCGACAGCATGGACCCGGCGGCGCCGCGCTGCCCGCCCTCGCTGTGCATGTGGGTCGGCAACCCGCGGCGGCCCGCGCGCGCCGAGTGCGCCGGCTGCCGCGACCGCCGCGAGCGCGCCGAGGACCGCCGCCAGGACGAGGCCGAGGAGGCCGCCGCCGCGGCGGCTGAGGCGGAGGCGGAGGCGCGGAAGAGAGAGGGGAGGAGGGGAGAGGGGGAAGGGGAAGGCCAAGGGGAAGGGGAGGGGGAGGGGGAGGGAACGGTGGGGAGATGATGAGTCGAGTACTTGGGGGCGGGTAAAGAATGGGAGGAGAGTGAGTGCGAGGGTTGCGTGGTTGGTTGATTGCCGGAGTAGTTGGCGCGCCCGTGGATGGATTAATGAATGAATGAACATTCGAGGAATGGTGACAACGAGAGAGAGCCGAGCGCGAGGCGGTTAGGAAGTAGTCAGGTTTGAGAGGGGGCAGGGCATACGCGGAATTTCATTGTCTTCTTGGTTCTCTGCTCTGTATCTAGTACTGGCCGTGAAGACTAGTAAGCTCGGGTCCGTGAACGGGCTGCTCGCAAGTAACCTTCCGGTATGTGAGTGATATACAACTTCATAGGCAGGTAGCTGACCGCAGCTTATCTTGAAAGTAGCCTCCTACTACCCATGCGGGAATCCATCATGAAGCGGTCGGTAGCCACGGCCGGACCTCCTCTTTCTCGCGGAGAGAGAGAGTCATCGCAAGACCCCAAGCAGGCTCGCTCGTTGGGCGCGCTTCCCGCCCGCCCGATCCTGTCCTGGTTCGAAGCCACTCAAGCCGTCGGCTGCTTCTGGTACCATCACATCGCAAGACACAGCTTGCCGTCCCACGGGTCAGAACCTCGCCGTGACGGACAGCCAGACACTAACCAGGGTCACCGGCGAGAACTTCCCCGGCCCATTCACCCCTCCCAGCCAGCGCCACCGGCCCGCAACTCACTTGGCGTCGAGCGAGCGAGCAAGCAAGCAAGCTGAGGCGCGTAGAGGACGTTGTGTGAATAGATGGACGGCTGGACGGCTGCCCGTTCCCCTCTCTTTCTCCCTTCTCCTTTCATTCCCCCCTTCTTCTCCTCTCACGATGCAGCGGCGGTTCCCTTGTTCTTCTTCCGGGCCTTGCCCTTGCGGCGGCTGCGGTCGCGCGGCTTGAGCGCGGCCATGCCGGCCTTGCAGGCGTCGGCGTAGCGCTCGAAGAAGGCCGGCAGCGCGTCCGGCGCCACCACCGTCGCGAGCCGCACCTTGCGGCCGGCGCGCCGCGCCTCCTTGCCCTTGGCGTTGCTGGCGCGGATCAGCACGGGCGTCGGCTGCTGCTGCAGGTCTTCGTCGTCGTCGGCGGTGGCGGTGGCAGTTGTCGGCGCAGAGGTGTGCTCGTCGCGGGTCACTACGCGAGTGGAAAGGCAGGCGTCAGAAATACGGGAAACATAAGGATAGATATCTCGGGGCTGGGATGGGCGTGGTGGGATAGGAAAGGGAGAGGGAGACGTTGGCATACGTCGCTTCTGCGTCAGGACGATGGACCCGTGGTCCTTGCCCTTCTGCGAGTCGAAGAGCTCGCTGAGCTTCGTGAAGAACTGCGCGCGCGCGTCGTCAGTGGTCAGTCACATATATATGCTCTGGCCAGCATGGGCAGTGGCCGCCGGGAAGGAGGGGATGGCGGCGAAGAGAGACAGCGCACCTCGGCATTGCTCAGATGTGCCTTCTCCATGGTGACAGGGTCGGCGGGCATCCGGCAGGGGGGAGGGACAGGGAGGAGGAGAGTAGGAGCTCTTGTGACGACGAGGGCGGCGACGAAGAGGTCACGCGGTCCCCGCATGCATTGTCGTTTGAATTAAAATGGACGGTGGTGGGTTTCGACCTCCGCTGTGGGGGGGCCACGCCTGCAGCAAGGCTGTGGAACTGTCTTTTCTCTTCTTCTTCTAGTAAAGCCTCGTCGATTACAAGCCACAGCCGGGAACCCTGAGACTGCGAGTGGGAAGAAGGAGGGGCAAATGAAGGCACGAGGAAGGAAGAAAAGAAACTGGCCTAGAGAAGGCGAGTCTGAGCTGTTAGAAAGTTATCACAAGGTACCAGACAATAGTATGTGCTCTGAGCATCAACCCCCACTACGGTACTAGTACTCCGTAACACTCACCTCAACCTCTCATCAAGCACCTGCCTTGCTTCTGGTGACTCAAGTGGATTACTGCCGTGCTTTCCATTTTCCCATTGAAGATGAGACAGGCTTCGAATAAAGTGCAACCCTTGTGTTCTACGTGCTAGTAAAAAGTACGGTACCTGTAGAAGAATAAGAGCTACACTTCGGACACACTGCCAGTATCCTCAATAAGTGGGGTTGTAGAATTCGCTTCGCCCAGACCAAAAAAAAAGGCGAACCTCCAGTCACTCTTAAAATCACAAACTTGAAGTATCTGTAAAATGGCACCTCCGAAGTTGTCCCTGCCGGCGTCAATGCTGAAGGAGCTGGACTACCAGCCTCAAGCCAGTCGTCAGGGTGGCCGGCACAGAAGTCTTTCTCGTAAAGATGAGCGCAAGGCCGCACGCGTGACCAAGCGGCATCGCCAGAGCGCACAACTACGTCGCGCCAATGATAGGAGCTTACAGGAGACTAAGCCATCCAAGCAGATAAAGCCTATACCACGTCAAGTACCAGTTCAACATGAAAGCGACGACCTAGAGGATGAGACCGGATTCGAGAGCGAAGACGGCCATGAGAGCGACCTTGACGGGCTCGATCATGAGGACGCGAGCGAAAGTGACTCCTCTGAAGCCGATGATGAGCCAGCCCCGTCCAAGTCGGGGCAGAGAAGCCTTGCTCAAGAGGACAAGGAGATTGCTGCTCTCGAGAAGAAGCTCGGCATGAAGGGGAAGAAGAAGCTTCCCAAATCTTTTGATGACGACGGCCTCGGCCAACTTCTCGAGGGACTGGACGACGAGGACGGTGAAGATGCCTCTGGAAGGTCTACTTCCAAGAGGAAACGTGACCTGGTGGCGGATGAGTGGCTCACCCAGAAGCGCCGGAAGGCTGAAGCAGCCGCCGCCGCCGTAGCCGCGGCCGAACCATATACAAGCGATACCGGGGAGCCTGACCTTGACAGCAGCGAAGGGGGCGAGGAGGACGGGGAGGACGAGGACGAGGATGAGGACGAGGACGACAACACCTCTGCAAACTCTGATTTTGATGGCTTCTCGGATATGGACGATGTGGAGCCCGAAGCGCGGCCCCAACGTGAAAATCCCTATGTTGCGCCAACCACGAATGTCGCCAAATACGTGCCCCCCTCGCTGCGGAAATCAGCCAGCTCGGGCAATGACGCCGAGGCCCAGCTCCGGCGACGTGTGCAGGGTCTGATCAACAGACTGACCAACGACAACATGGTCGGCATACTCAAAGACTTCATGGCAATATATGAGCAAAACGCGAGGCAGACCATCACTTCCATCCTTGTGGACCTTGTGCTCAACCTGGTCTGCTCGCCCGAGAAGCGACCAGACGCCTTCTTTACCATGATTGCCGGCTTCATTGCAGCCATTCACAGAGCCATGGGCATGTCCGTCAGCGCATACTTTGTCCAGCAGCTTACCGATATGTTTGCGAAACGCCACGAAGCAGCGACCGGAGACCAGTCCGACGCGGCTTGCAAACACCTTATGGCCCTGGTTGCCGAGCTCTACAACATGCAAGTGATTGGATGCAAGCTTGTCTATGACTACATTCGCCTCTTCCTCGAAACGCTGTCGGAGCTCAACACCGAACTCCTCCTGCGAATCATCCAGCTGTGCGGCCCCTCGCTCCGGCGCGACGACCCCCGGGCGCTGGACGACATTGTCAGCCGCGTCAAGTCTGGCGACATGAGAGCCATGTCTGTCCGGACGAGCTTCATGATCGACGAGATGAGAAAATTGCAGAGCAATAAGAAGAAAGCAGCCGCTCGCAATAAGCATCTTGCCGACCAGCGGGCACAGATCCGGAAGCGGATCAGCTCCCTAGGTGGCAGCCGTAATGCCCAACCCCTGAACATTGGTCTGGACGACATCCAGAAGGCGGACGAGCAAGGCAAGTGGTGGTTGGTCGGGGCCAGCTGGTCGGGTAACAGCAAGCCTGATGCGGCTAGTGGTCGCCATGGGGAGCTAGCAAAGCAAAACGAGGCGATTGCTGAGAAGCAGGAGCATGGCAACAACGGCTGGGAAGGGCTTTTCCCAGATGATTTTCCGGATCTGTGGCAAATGGCCCGGGAGCAAGGCTTCAACACAGATGTGCGACAACGCATCTTCGTGGCGCTCCACCAGGCCACCGACAACAATAACGCCGGGCCGCTCCTGCGTAGGCTGCAACTGAACAAGCATCAGCGCAAGGAGATTCCCGAGGTCATCGTCCGCAGCGGCGAGCGGCAGGAACAGTACAATCCTTACTACACGTTGGTTGCCAGCCAATTTACCAGCGATAAGATCATGTGGTTCGAGTTTCGACGTTGCCTGGCAACGCGCTTCCGCAAGATGGGCGAGGAGATGGACATGCACGGCGATGATGACGACGACGAGGCGGACGAGGAGGAAATGACTCCGATGGAGATCCACAATGTGGCCAAGATGTTCGGCAGCCTCGTGGTCAGCCGGCACATAAAGCTGGAAGTGATCATCAAGCATCGGAACCTCCTCGCCCTGCAGGAGAAGACGCAGCTGTTCATGGAAGTCCTCTTCATCAACGTGCTGCTGGAGGGCAAGGGGCAGAAGGGCCTGAAGGAGATCCTCCTGGGCCTCGGGTCGGCCGGCCTGGACGTACAGGCCTTTCTGCGGAGGTACGTGCGTGACACGAACCTCACTAAGGTTCCAAAGAAGAAGGAGAGGTTGCGCAGGAGATGTGACTTTGCTATCGGAGTCCTGGATTCCCTGGTCCCCTAGAGTCTAGAGAGGCATCACGAAGGACTGATCAATATGTTTGATTGATAGTTATTAAGACTGTATAACCAACGACTCTTGGACAAACTACATTGCCACCTGCCGCTGGAGCTGTTGCTATTGCTGTTGTTAGTCCTGCTATTGTTGTTGCTAGTACTGCTACTGATGTGACAACTGATACTTCAGTCCCGCTTCAGTAGCCACTGGTTCCAGACATCAGAAGAGCCAATGACGACTGCATGAGCAACTGTCGAGAAGACGACACTAGCAACGGCCGGACTCGCAACGGCAACGGTGGCGGAAGCAATAGCAGCTAATCTATGGCGACAGCGATGACAATACCGGTCAGTAGTAGGAAACAGCAGCAACATCGTCAATAACTCATAACAGCAACAACAACGATGAAAGGTGGGGGCAGTAAGAAGCCCAGCATGTGTGGTAGGTCAAATTCATGCTGATAGGTAGGTCGACCCCGTCCCTTTTTATGTTGGGAAAGGGGAAGATTTCGATTATCAACATATCGGGTGGCAACGGGTGCCCCTTGTCGATTTGGCCTGGTGGATTTGGCCCGGGACGGAAAGTGCCGGCTTGCATTGGTTGTCAGCGGCTGGCAGATGCGCCCGGACCTCCAAAATTTCCAGGGCCGATCGATCTGCCAAAAGCTGCATTGCATCTCTCATCCGACCAAACTCCCGCCTCCCTGAAGCTACCACACCTACCCACGCGCCACGACGACCTCCCTCTCCCTCTTGGCCCCCAACGAGCTCCCGACGCTCGTTATCCTGTCTCGCGCGCCTACCCCTCCCTGACCCTCCACGATGCTGGCCAGTCGTCTAATACCGCGGACCGCCGTGCGCTCCGCCTTCCGCACCCAGTCATCGTAGGTTGCTGCGAGCCCGTCCTGTTGCCACGGGTAAATAGCTCAAGGCCGTTGACCATTCTACCCTCAGCCTCCCCACAGTCGTCTCGTTAGGGTCGCAATGGAGAAGAGGTTATGCCTCCGAAGCTGGTTTGTCCTCCGCCTGTGTCCCCGCGCCTGCCGGACCGTCTCCGTCTTCTAACCCGCTGCAGAGGAGAAGGACCTCGTCATCATCGGCGGTGGCGTTGCCGGCTACGTCGCGGCCATCAAGGCCGGACAGGAGGGCATGAAGGTATGACATGTCTCTTAGCCACGCCGTGGCTCACCGAGCTCGCTGACCGCCCACCGCACCAGGTGGCCTGTATCGAGAAGCGCGGCGCGCTGGGCGGCACCTGTCTCAATGTCGGCTGCATCCCGTCCAAGTCTCTGCTCAACAACTCGCACATGTACCACTCCATCCTCCACGACTCCAAGAACCGCGGTATCGAGGTCGGTGACGTCAAGCTCAACCTGCAGGCCATGATGAAGGCCAAGGACACGTCCGTCACCGGCCTGACCAAGGGCATCGAGTTCCTCTTCAAGAAGAACGGCGTCGAGTACATCAAAGGCGCCGGCTCTTTCGCAAGCGCCAACGAGGTCAAGGTCCAGCTGAATGACGGCGGCGAGACTAGCGTCATCGGCAAGAACATTCTCATCGCCACCGGCAGCGAGTCGACGCCCTTCCCCGGCCTCGAGTTCGACGAGAAGCGTGTCATCACAAGCACCGGCGCCCTGTCCCTCGAGAAGGTCCCCGAGAAGATGATCGTCATCGGCGGTGGCATCATCGGCCTCGAGATGGGCTCTGTCTGGTCGAGGCTGGGCGCCAAGGTGACCGTCGTCGAGTTCCTCGACCAGATCGGCGGCCCCGGAATGGACACCGAGATCGCCAAGCAGTCGCTCAAGCTGCTGAAGAAGCAGGGCATGGACTTCAAGCTGGGCACCAAGGTGGTCAGCGGCGACAACAGCGGCGAGACAGTCAAGCTCGAGGTCGACTCGGCTAAGGGAGGCAAGCCCGAGACTCTCGACGCCGACGTGGTGCTCGTCGCCATCGGCCGCCGCCCGTACACCAAGGGCCTCGGCCTCGAGAATGTGGGCCTCGACGTGGACGACCGCGGCCGTGTTGTCATCGACTCGGAATACCGCACTAAGGCCTCCCACATCCGCTGCATTGGCGACTGCACCTTCGGACCCATGCTGGCCCACAAGGCCGAGGAGGAGGCCGTGGCTGCTATCGAGTACATCAAGAAGGGCTACGGGCACGTCAACTACGGCGTCATCCCGTCGGTCATGTACACCCACCCCGAGGTGGCCTGGGTCGGACAGAACGAGCAGGAGCTCAAGAAGGAGAACATCCCCTACAAGATTGGCAGCTTTCCCTTCAGCGCCAACTCGCGCGCCAAGACCAACCTGGACACGGACGGCATGGTCAAGATGCTCGCCGACCCCGAGACGGACAGACTGCTGGGCTGCCACATCATCGGCCCCAACGCCGGCGAGATGATCGCCGAGGCCACGCTGGCTCTGGAATACGGAGCCTCGACAGAAGACATCGCGCGGACGTGCCACGCGCACCCGACGCTGGCGGAAGCGTTCAAGGAAGCAGCCATGTCAACGTATTCGAAAGCCATCCATTACTAAACCTTTGTACGTATAGAAGACAGAACTCGGGTTGGCGCAGCATCGGTGTAAGGGGTGCATGTACATTAATACAGCACAGGGGCATACAGGGAAGGCCCCCCATCTCATTCAACCAGAAGAACCATGATCGTGCTGTTGATGCCGCCGTCGTTGTCGCTGGAGGAAGAAGAAGAAGAAGAAGGGTGGGTCCGGGTTGCCCGGAGGGAGCCCGGAGAGAGCCCGGGGCGATGGGAAGATATAGCGCCAACTGCCCTTTTTTCGTACGCCGCGGGTATTCTCACTTGTCTGCATAACAACCCATCTGGTAGGTGCCGGAGCATTCGGGCCTTTGACTTGTTTCTATTGGTCGTCGCTATCTCGCAGGACTACGACAAGAATATCTACGTTATGTTATAAGCTGTTTGGTCAGAGCGGCTGAAAGTTCACCCCAATTCGGATGGGATCCTGAGATATATGCAAGGACACGAAACAGTTCCCCCACTTCCCCACGTACGTGTTGAGATGAAAGCACTGGATCGAGGCCAGTGCCTCCCCAGGCGTTGAAAGGGACCGGAATCTAGGTATATACTTCCAACGTACGAACTACCATGGTCACTGCCGAGCTGAGGCCACAAGATTCTACGGATGACGACAGGGTTACCGTCGCCGACCACGAGCCAGAGCTGGCTACATAAGTAGTCACTGCTCCAATACAGTAAGTGGCCAAGTTGCGGCTAAATCTTCACACGCAGTAAGACGTGCGCGGAAAGGGACAAGACCCTCTCCCCGCCGGGACCCTTCGGTTGAGGTGAAACCGACGGAGTATTAGTACTTATTTCAAATGCAGGACACGGTATCGGCCTGGGACGTCTCCCACGTCCCGAAGCGGCAGCGGTGCCTGGCTACTCTGTACCGGTACCGTATTCTCCGAGAGGTTGATTTCTTGGAGAGCAAGTAAGAAAGACGAGTAATAGCCCCATTACTACGTCTTATTGGACAGCTGACAATTCAGCCCGCAACAGTTGGACTGTGACATCACGCACAAAACACACAGGAACCGCCGACTGTCTCGGGCCCAAATTGGAGTTGACGGGAGAGTCTCGGGATTGGGTTGCGCCCAACCAAGCGTGGGGAATCCAGGGGAAGTGAACAACGACTTCTCTCCGTCTGTCAGGCTCTCCTGGGGCAGCCAGGCGGCACGTCCTACCTGCCAAAGGCAAGGGACGCACGACACGCTGAGGCTCGCGCCACTGCACGTTTGCAATGCGAGAGTAAATAGCTTCAAGCAAACACGCGCTGTAGGACGCCAAAGACGACGCAGGACACCACCCATACTTCCCCGATGGTCCAACAAGGGGGCCGGGAGGATATGAAGTGAAGTCTGTCCTGCAGCACTCCCGCGAGAAGGGTGCAGCAGTGCAGACGCCCAGCAGCGAGCGCGCCAGTCAGGAGACGCCGCCGGTGCTCGATGAGGCAACTGGGAGGGGTTGCCCATTGGGGACAAGGGGACGGGGATGGGAGATCTGCATCCGCCATGGCCGCATTGCAGCAAGCGAACGAGCGGCTCCGGTCACATCGGCCCAACAACGACGACAGCGGCGGCGGAGGCGGCGGCGGAGGCGGCGGTGGCACCACCGTCGGACCAACACCACGTTCTCTCGTGGCGCACGCAAGGGACACCTGCCCAGATATAATGGGCGGATGGTAAGGGGATCAGTCCCTCCTTACATGCTGCACCTCCCACGTGGGGTGTCCCGGCCTGCTGCTGCTGCGTCCATGTCTCCGTCTCGGGGCGGGCCGTGACAAATGCTCGGTGGTCTCGGCCCGCCGCCAGTGGTGGTCGACGGCCACCCTCCCCAGCCTTAGGCATGAGCCTGACTCCCGCTCTACTAAGGCCCACGTCGCATCGACACTCGACGGCCCAGGTTACGTCCGTGCCTGGCTTGGATATTGTCGCAGCCTTATTCCTCCTTCCCGTCTGTACGCCCCTTTCGTAGGTGGCATACACGGCGGGATCTGTCATGCCGCGATAACGCCCTCGCGCTTCACCGTCGACAGTTGCGAATTGTCATGGAGAAGGCTCCACATTCCAAATATGACCTCTCCTGCCGGAGCTGGTCCATGGTTGGCTCGGTGTCGGCCTCACGAAGCCTTTCGAACGGGGCCGGTTCCAGTGGTACTTAGTCATGTCACTCCGTGATTGGCGCCTCTATCATCATCAGTCTGGAGAAAGGGGCTCCTTTCGTCAGTCGGAAGAAAACAGGCAATGACGAACCTGGGTACCGGGTGACAAAGCCCGTGATAAGCAGTCATATATGAATGCTTATATCTGCCCTCGAGTCCTTTCCGAATGGACAACGACGACTACCCCGGCCAGCTCACCGGTCTTGCACCTCCCGATCCAGACCCTCTGACATTACAGACGAGCATTTGAGAAGCTATATCTAACCCCATCGTACGCGATCGAGACACGGGCAGAGCAGTAGACGAGACTGCCTCCGTAAACAGGCCAGTCCGCAAGACGTCGTGCCCGACAGCTGGTAGCAAGCCGAGTGTGTGAGAAGAGCGAGAGAAGAATCTCGTTCCGCCGCCGCCGCCGCGTCGGGACTCGCCTACATGCCGCTCCGCCGACTCAGGTCGCGGATCTCCAACTCCCGCCTCTTCCACTCCCGCCGGGCAGACGCGGCAGCCATGGACACCATGGACAGCTACAATGCGTCCGTGGGGGGCGGCACGTCACTCCAGAAGCAGCCGGCCATCATCGACACGATGAGCCAGATCCGTGAGCCGCCGGCCATGACCAACGGCGGCGACGGCAACCGCCGGGCGGCGGACCCGGTCGTCGACACGATACCGCACCGCGAGGACCCGCTCGAGGGTCAGATCTTCGCCAACGGCGCGAACCGCATGAACACGTGGCCGGCGGACGGTGTCAACGGCGACGCCAAGGCCCGGTCGGCGGCACCGCCGCAGGACTCCCGCAGCACGGTCACGCCGGGCCACCGGCTGCTGCCCGCCGTGGTCGACGAGGCGGCACGGCTCAGCCCCGAGCGCATCGTCTACACGGTGCCGCACCTCGAGGACTCGGGCGACAGCTTCGAGGACATCACCGCCTTCCGCTTCGCCAACGCCGTCAACCGCGCCGCCCACTGGATCGAGGCGAACCTGGGCAAGAGCAAGACCTTTGAGACCATTGGGTACATCGGGCCACGTAAGTATTTTTTTCACTCTACCACCTGGCACTTGCGGGAATGTTTTCCTTTTTCTATCCTCTGTCCCCTGTCCTTCCCATTTTTTGTGTTGTTTTTTGTGTTGTCTCTGACAGCCCCCTCCCCAGATGATCTCGTCTATCCAATCCTGGTTTTGGCGTGTGTCAAGACGGGCTACAAGGCGCTTCTCGTGTCGCCCAGAAACAGCATCGAGGGCAGTCTCGCCGTGGTGGACCGGACGGACTGCCGGCTCTGGTTCAAGTCGTCCAAATCCAACGCGCTGGTGGAGAAAATCCTCGGCGAGCGGCGGATGGATGTGCTCAACGTGCCGAGCTGGGATGAGCTGTTCGACACGACGCCGATGACCGAGTACGCCTACACGAAGACGTGGGAGGAGGCCAAGCTCGACCCGCTCGTGGTCCTGCACACGTCGGGCTCCACGGGGTTGCCCAAGCCCATCGTCATGCGGCTCGGCACGGTGGCGAGCGGCGACGCTATCCGCGACATCCCGCTCGAAGAGGGCGACGAGATCACGCCGTCATGGGCGCCCACCGACATCGTCTTTAACCCCTTCCCCTGGTTCCACGCGGCCAGCCTGATGGTCAAGCTCGGCCTCAACTTCTGGACGGGCTCGCGCATCGTAACGGAGCCGACCAACGGCGTCATCAGCGCCGACACGATCGACCGCGTCGTGTCCAACCTGCCGGTGGCGGCCTTCTTCATCCCGCCGTCCATCGTTGAGGAGCTGGCCAAGTCGCCGCTGATCCTGCTCAAGCTGGCGTCGTGCCGCTACATCATCACGGGCGGCGGCTCGCTGTCGCCGCAGCTGGGCGACGTGGTCAACCGCGTGGTGCCGGTGCGCAACGTGTACGGATCGACCGAGGGCGGCATCTGGGCCATGGTGGCACCGCGGCGCGACGGCGACTGGCGCACCTTCAAGTTTCCGGCGCAGCTGGGCACGGAACTGCGCGAGGCGACGGCCGGCCTGTCGGAGCTGTTCTTCGTGCGCAAGCCCGAGTACGCGCGCTGGCAGGGTCTCTTCTACACCTTCCCGGAGGACGAGGAGTACTCGACCAAGGACCTGTTCGCGCCGCACCCGACCGAGCCGGGGCGCTGGCTGTGCGTGGGCCGCGCCGACGACGTGGTGGTGCTGTCCAACGGCGAGAAGGTCCAGCCCGTCGACATCGAGGCCTGCGTCATGTCGCACCCGGCCGTGCAGTCGGCGCTGGTGGTGGGAAACCGGCGCTTCCACCCGGCCGTGCTGGTGGAGCTCCGGGGCGCCGCGCCGGAGAGCGAGGCCGAGGTCGAGGAGCTGCTCAACGGCATCTACGCCGACGTGGTCGAGAAGGCCAACGCGGAGGCGCCGACGCACGCGCGCATCCACCGCAGCCACATGCTGGTCACCGTGCCGGGCAAGCCGTTCCTGCGCACCGACAAGGGCACCGTCAAGCGCCCGGCCATGCTGCAGCTGTACGCCGACGAGATTGACGAGTTCTACGACCGGCTCGAGGCCGAGGAGGCCCAGGCCCTCGAGGCCGACATGGACGTCAGCTCGCCGGCCGCCGCGACGGGCTCGCTGCGCAGCCTGGTCGGCCGCCTGCTCAAGCGCGAGCTCGCCGACGACGACAACCTCTTCGCCGCCGGCTTCGACTCGCTGCTCGTCTTCCAGATCATCGGCGCGCTGCGCACGGCGGCCACGCGCGCCGGCAAGCCCGACGTGGCCCTCGCGCCGGCCCTCATCTACGCCAACCCGACGCTGGCGCGGCTGGGGCGCGCCTTCTACGCGGCGCTGCACACGGGCGCGGCCGGGGCGGGCGCCGACACGAGCGCCGAGTACCTGCAGCTGGCGAGCGAGATGCTGCTGCGGTACACGCAGGACCTGCCGGCCGTGGGCGACACGGTCGTCGTCACGGGCACCACGGGCTCGCTGGGCAGCTACATGCTCGACGTGCTGCTGCGCCAGCCCGACGTGCGCCAGGTCTACTGCCTCAACCGCTCGGCCGACGCCGAGGCGCGCCAGCGCCAGCTCTTCCGCGCCCGCGGCCTCGCCGAGGACTGGCCCGCCAAGAAGGTCCAGTTCCTGCAGGGCGACCTGAGCAAGCCCGACTTTGCCCTCGGCAGCGCCAAGTACGAGGAGCTGCTCGACGGCGTCACCAAGATCATCCGTGAGTGTTATTCTCGTTGTGTCTTGATCCCATCCCACTCTCTCCTCTCGTAGCTGTGCAGTGTGTATGGACAAATATACACGTGTATGTGAGGAGTGCTGGTGGGAAGAGGGGCTCGGGTGGCTCGGGGGCTCAGGGGCCCAGGGGCATAGTGGTCAAGTATGTACGCCAAGCATATACTGACCAGAACACAGACAATCAATGGCCCGTAAACTTCAACTGGGACCTGTCGTCCTTCGAGCCGCACATCCGCGGTGTGCGGCACCTGATTGACTTCAGCATGAACAGCCAGCAGCGCGCGGCCATCTTCTTCATCAGCTCCATCGGCAGCATCACCAAGTGGCCCGACAACGAGCCGGTGCCCGAGGCGCCGATCCGCGACCTCAGCATCGCCGGCACGCAGGGCTACAGCACGTCCAAGCTCATGACCGAGATGCTGCTCGAGCAGGCGGCGCGCGTCAGCGGCGTCGACGCGTCCATCTGCCGCGTCGGGCAGATCGCCGGGCCCGTCGGCACGGGCGAGCGCGGCGAGTGGAACAAGCAGGAGTGGTTCCCGACCATCCTGGCCACGTCCAAGCACCTCAAGCTGCTGCCGCGCAACCTCGGCTCGCTCGACCGCATCGAGTGGATCCCCGTCGACCGCCTGGCCAACGTGATCCTCGAGCTGGCCGGCATCACGGGCGACCAGTCGGCGGCGGAGCGGGCCGTGCGAGGGCGCCGGCAACTGCAGCAGCAGGACCACCAGCATCGGTCCGACGGGCCCGACGAGGCCCCCGCGCCGCGCGAGCTCAACGTCTGCCACGCCGTCAACCCGCGCGCGGCCAACTGGTCGGACCTGGCGCCGACGGTGGCGGCGGCGCTGCCGGCGGGCACGCGCACGGTGCCCTGGGCCGAGTGGGTGGCGGCGCTGAAGGCGGCGGGCGAGCGCGGCGGCGAGGAGGCGGCGCGCGACCTGCCCGGGCTCAAGCTGCTCGACTTCTACAGCTCGCTCGAGGTGCCCGAGGACGCGGCCCGGTCGCCCTTCAACCTGGTCACGGCCCAGAGCCAGGCCCGCAGCAAGACGCTGCGCGAGCTCGAGCCCGTCAGCACCGCCTGGGTCGAGCTGTGGCTGCGGCAGTGGGACTTCTAGGGTAAAGGGGAAAAGGGGAAAAGAAAAAAGTAGATGGTGATGATGATGATGATGATGGGGAAATACCAGAGGAAGGAAGAGAAGCGAAAAACGAGGAGGGCTGAAAAGCGACGGCGGTGGGCTTTGCACGGTGTTTCCTGTTTTCAAATGATACCGAGGCATGCTCGCTCAGGGGTGGGTAGGCGGCGACCTACTCTCTACCATCGGGCGCGGCTGCCACAATATTCTTCTTGTTGTCTTTTCTTCTTCAATTTCTTCCCTCCTTAGCTTCCTCCCTTCTCCTTTGTCGTTCTTATCTTCGGGGAAAAAAAAAACCAGAGGATGAATGAAGCGGAAGCCGCCAGGGATGGAAGACTCCCTCCATAGACCGGGCTCATCCGGCTAGTGAGACATTGTTTCCTTCTGTTGTACATTCACACACATATACATATATAGACGGAGGCTGGCTGGCTACGACCAGGCTGGAACAGGGGACGGTAACGACAGCTTCATAGAACATGTTATGATTGCGGCTTCTTTTGGAAGTGAACATGAGAGCAAGAGAGGGACGATGAAAAGAGCGAAATGATATAACCATTACGCGCTTTTCCATGTTATCTACTTTACTTTCATGTGATCTCATAGGACTTGCCTCAGCTACTACTGAATTACCAGACCTGGCTGGCACGTACAGCACAACAACACACACAAGAGATCCATGAGCAGTAGACAATTGGAAATTGACCTTTTGGTGAGAGTAGTGCGCTGCTACAATTATCATGTGGCCGAAGCGGTGCGGGCGGCGACGATAAGGATGGACTTTCGCTACGTCCACCTACTGTTCCGATGCGACAAATTGGTCTTCCTACGGTAGCTTATGTTATACGTACAGAGACAACCGTCTTGCTGCTCGGAAGCCTTACAGTGGCCTACTGCCCTCACGCTCCCATCCCTCAAGCCATTGCCCCCCAATGGAGCATCACTACTCGGCGAGGCGAGGCGAGGCGATACGAAGTGACGTATATCAAAGGTATGCGTTCATGCCTCTCTCTGGAGTACGGGACTCGCCCCAGCCCGGCCGGCGTTTCTAGTACCTATACCTGCCTTGGACAGTCGATTCGCTGCTCCCGTCTTTGGACTGGCCACCGGGTCCTTCAGCCAAGGTCCACTGCTTTCGAAGCGGACTGGGTGGGGGCCGTGGCATCCCGGGCGAGACGAGGTCGAGGCGACGGCGTGTGGGCTACGAGAGAGGCGAGACGAGACAAGGCGAGACGGGCCGACCATATGCCTGGGTAGCAAGGTAGGCAGATATCAGGACAGGTTTCGCGGGTGAGACTCGAGTCACGATTTGTCGGCTTACTACGGCTTGCGGATGCTTACTTTCTGGGAATCAGACACTGCGCCGATGGCATGGAGATACAGTAAAGGTATTGATACATACGGTGATCAACTATATCGACAGGAGATGCTGTGCAGCCGGCGTTCGGGATTTATTCTCCTTTTATCTATACCAACAGAAGATGGTGCGTAGCCTGCGTTCGGGGCGTTCTCCCCCCTTTTTTACTTCTTTTCCTGCCATGTGACCGAACCCCTCCAGTCTCATTCTGTATCGCGCAGTGATCAGGGGCAGCAGCGCTGAGCTCACGCGCTTGGCACGGTCTCGGCGGCCTCGAGGGCCCTGCTGAAGACCGATCTCAAATCCGACTCCAACCCCACGCTGATTCTGAGCAGGTTCGGGTCGACGCCGTAGCTGGCGGCCCACTCGAGCTCCTGGTAGTGGGCCAGGATGACATAGGGCGACGTCAGGGTGAAGTTGGTGCCCAGGCTCGGCCCCTTGGCCGTGTCGAGGGCGTCGTAGAAGGCCATGGCGTGCGCCTGCGTCTTGAGCGAGCACGAGAGTAGACCGCCGTAGCCGCCCCGGGGCAGCTTGCAGACCTCGTAGTTGGCGCGCGACGTATTGTGCTTGGGATAATAGACCTTAGTGACCAGCGGGTGGGCGATCAGCACGTCGCAAATGGCCTCAGCGTTGGCGTTGATGCGGTCGATACGGCCCGCAAAGTCGCGGCTATTGCGCTCCATGAAAATGACGTCCTCGACCCAGTAGTTATCCTCGAATACGTCGGCCAGGGCGGCCTTGAGGGGCGTGTAGTACTGGCTGCTGGGGTTCAGGACGATGCTCCCGCCCATGACGTTGCAGTCGCCCGAGAAGATCTTGGTCAGGCTGCTCACGACCACGTCGGAGTAGGGCAGCACGTTGACGTTGACAAATGTGCCCACCGTCTCGTCTACCACGACGGCAAAGTCATACTTGTCAGCCAGCTGACGTATGCGCGCCAGATCGGGGCACGTCAGGAGTGGATTGCCCGGGAACTCGCAGAAGAGCGCGGCGAAGCGCTCGCCGGCCCGGAGTCGCTGCTCGAGATCGTCCAGGTCGGCCGGCGAACCATGGCCGTAGAAGATGGCACCCGGGCCGAACTTCTGCAGGATCTTCAACGTATCCACATACGGGAAGCCGAATTCTATGCTCTTCCGGGGCTCGGATTCGCGGTACTTGAGCATGGCCATGTGCGTCGTGTAGATGGCGTTCATGCCGGAGGGGGTGAGGTAAATGTCCGTCTCGCGCAGGTTGGTGACACCGCGCGCGTGGGGGTCCATGGTGGGCAGCGACTGGCTGCTGAGGTCGAGGTGGGTGGTGAGCACGCCGGCAATGCGGCGCCGGATGGCCGACTTGGCGTTCTCGACCAGTGAAACGTCGAGGTTCCGGCCGAAGCGCTCTTCGAGAAACCTCGAACTCTCCAGACTGTCGGTGGTCTCGTTGGGCGTCGTCGCAGTCGGCGAGGTCCCGTTCGTTCCGTTGGTGCCATCGAGGCCGTCGATGGACGCGGCCCTCTGGTAGCGGCGAGGGCCGCGGTGGAGCTTCCGCGGCACGGGGCGCGGCGAGGGACCGCGATTCTCCGGAACCAAGACGTGATCCCGGAACAGACCGTGGCTGAACTCGGCGCGGCGGCTGGAGACGCCGGCTCCCGAGTGTTGCCAGAATTGCTTCGCGAAGGGGTAAGCATCGGCGGAACACAGGACGGCCGAGACGGCGGGAGAGGCCGATTCCATGACGGCGTTCTCCCGGGCCGGGTCCAGCACCAGATGGAGAACGGCAAGATCGGCGAGCACGGTGGCGGGGGCCTTCGCGCGCATAAAGTCCACACATTGCTGGGCGATGGTACGCGTCGGGAAGAGCATGGCCTGCTGATCCGGGCTGCTGCCGTGGCGGGCCACGATGTCGGCGCAGAAGGCCTGGATGCTCCGGTGGACAAAGAACCGGGGATAGCCGGTGGTCATGGCGCCGAGCACGGCGGGCTCACCCTCCTCGTAGCCGACATTGGCCTTCCATGTCGGGAGGGACACGCTCACGGCCTGCGGCGGGTCAGTCTTGACTTAAGGGACGACTCATGGGCGAAGGGTGGTGATGCAGCGGCGACATACATGGTCAGTGTTCGGTGGTATGGACTCTCCCACGTCAATGAACATGCTGGCGGGTTGATCCCTTTCCTCCCAGTCCCGGACGACCAATTCCAACGAGCAGTGGCAGTCGAGCACCAGAGACTAGTATATTGGCGGTACCTAGGTAGGTAAGTAATTAGGAGGCAGGTAGGTATAGTCTCCAGGAGACATAGACAAGAGTAGTGAATACAAGCTTTGGTAGTTACCTCTACTGGTTGATTGTTAGCGCAGATGTGTGGCCGAAGGTGTTAGTCAGTTCTGTTTCTATTGTCTCCTACTTTCCGCGATCGGAGCTTGGGCTTTTTTTTCTTCTAGACCCGATGCGTCACACAACGACTCCATGTGGGAAATGCTCGGCCGGATCGTTACAACACCAATTGCTGTCACCATGATACCACAAGTATCAGCAGCACCACATAGTAAATATAGTCTCTCGAGTAGGTACCTAACGTCAGAGTCAGACACTTGATTATCTTACATGGCACGCAACGTAGTGGAACTATGTAACATATTGTATGCAACTTGGAAAAAGACACACTGCTATACTTATCAGCCAGAGTAGAAAGCCGACAAAGCTTATTGGTCGCCATGTTGCTTATAGGTACACAAGTACTTTAGGTGGGAGTTAAGGTTAGGTAGGTATACTCGGGTCTCCTCCCGATGATGTCAATCGATTTCGAGTGGACACCATCGCCATCTAGACACACAAGTAGGCCTAGATACCTACGCAAGTAGGCTGTATATACCGAACGAGGGGTCAGCGCAAGCAGAGTGACCCAAAACGCATGAATGCTGCGCCAAGCAAATACGGTAGAGGAGCACCCGTAGCCGCCATGAAGTTGCTTCGCAACGTTGCACAGCCGCTCCACCGAGACGGGCTTCGGCGCTGCGACATCGAGGTCGACGACGACGGCACGATCCGGCGCATGACACCGTCAGAGCCCCCCGCACCCGACCATCACGGCGAGCAGCAGCCGCCGCCGTCGGCCCTCCTACTGCCGCCACTCTGTCACCCGCACATCCATCTCGACAAGGCGTACCTGCTGACCAGCAACCACCCGGCCGCCGGCCGAGACGCCGGCCGTCCCGACTACGCCGATCTCGCGCCGCGCTCCGGGTCCTTCGCCGAGGCCCTGGCGAACACGGCGCGCGCCAAGGAGCGCTACACCGCGCCCGACCTGTACCTGCGCGGCGCGCAGCTGCTGGCGGCCAGCTACGCCCAGGGCGTGACGGCCGTCCGTGCTTTTGTACGTGGTCCTGCAACAAGCCTCCCCTTTTCCTCGGCGTGCCTGCCCCTTCCAAGGGGCTCAATCTTGCTATATCACCGACCGACTGATCCCCGCTATGCATGTAGGTCGAGCTGGACCACGTGACAGGCACTTTACCCCTGACGGCCGCCGCGCGCCTCCAGCGGGACTTTGCGCACCTGGTTGACGTGCGCATCTGTGCCTTTGCGCAGGATCCGCTCTTCAGCGGCGCTCACGGCGATGCGAACCGGACCGTGCTCGCCGACGCTCTGCGCTCGTCCGAGGGGAGAGCCGTCGTCGACGCCCTCGGGTCCACGCCCTACGTCGAGACCACGCGCGCCGCCGCCCTGCGCAATGTCGAGTGGGCTGTCGCCACTGCGCGCGAGCTCGGTCTGCATCTCGATTTTCACCTAGACTACAACCTCGACGAGGTATCTGATGGCGCGGAAGAGAGCCAGGGTGAGAGTGAAGGCCAGCCGCTAGCCTTTGCCGTCATCGAGACACTGAAACGGCACGGCTGGCCACGTGCCGATGCTGACGGCAAGACCGGGACCAAGACCAAGACCGTGGTCCTGGGCCACTGTACGCGTCTGAGCATGCTACCCGACGCCTGGCTGCGGCGCCTCGCCGCCTCCGTCCTGGACAGTGGGCTGCCGGTGCATTTTGTCGGGCTGCCGACGAGCGATCTGTTCATGATGGGGCGGCCAAGTGCTAACCACAGCCACCCGCACAGCCGACCGCGCGGCACGCTCCAGGTGCCTGCACTGATCCGCGACCTGGGCCTGGCCGCCTGCGCTGGCGTCAACAACGTCGGCAATGCGTTCACACCCTTCGGCGACGGGGACCCGCTGCAGCTCGCGTGCTGGGGCGTCGGCCTCTACCAGGCCGGCACCGTCGCTGACGCGGAGCTGCTCTACGGCTGCGTGGCCTCGCGCGCCCGTACGGCAATCGGCTTGCAGGAGGAGGAGGAGGAGGCCGACGACAAGGACGGCGAGGAGAACACAGAGCGCAAAACAGATACAGAGGGCGGAGACGCGAGCGAACGCCGACTCCCACGCGAGATGCTGCTGATCGAGAATGCCCGTGTCATGAGACTGCCTGGAGCTGGTGCCGGGCTGGGCTTGGAGATATCTGCTAGGCCCAGAATCGGCATCAAAGATGTCATCTGGGATCCCCCGCCGATAGCACTAAGATCGATCGTGAGGCGACCCAGGACCATTTAGGAGGGGGGAAACTTGCAGTTGTGTACGAGCGCACACCCGGTGGGCAATTCAGTTCAGCGGCGACGGCAGCAGCAGTAGCAGCAGCAGCAGCAGCAGCGGCAGCAGCAAGTAGTAACAGCAACAGACGTACATTAACTAGGGGTATTGGGTATCCTGTAGAAGAGTAAGGAGAGTTTTCATCGACGCGCCTCTCACATCACCGAGCAGGGCGTGTCCGAATGGCCAGGGCCAAAGATTTCCTGGTTGCGCTCGCGTTCGCTTGCCTTGATCTTCTCTTTGACCTCTTTGGGGAAGTACTCGCGCAGAAAAGCGGCGTGGTCGGCATCGATATTGTCCACACTGGCGCGCATCACCGTGTCGGCCCGACAGAGAGGGCAGAAGCCTTGAACATCTCCAGTCAGTAATGGCCCCATAAGAAGAGTCGATAGTATGCCAGCGGCTACCTACGTTCCCCCTTCCGGCACATCTTGACCAGACACCGACTGCAGAAGATATGGTCGCAGTGAAGCTTGATGGGCCAGTAGGCTACGACAAAACAGATGGGACACAGGTAATCGTCCAGCCGGGGAACGACAGTGATCAGCTCTGAGGACATCTCGGCGCAGGCGTCCCGGGCCACGTTGCCGGCGAGGAGCTGGGCCGAATGCACGGCGGTAGGGAAGATCTTGGAGGCGTGGAGAGATGTCCGTTTGTCGAATTTCTTCAAAATCTTGGTCACAGCAAGGCTGTTGATCTCCTGGAATTTGAGGATCCGCAGTAAGACCGTGTTCATGGCGACAAAGCGGCCAAAAGCTTGCCGACTCGACGGGAGCTTGAGCCCATGCTCCAGCTTGCGGGAGACGACCTGGTGCTGGAACCACTGGAGCTGCACATGTGCCTGCGTACTCGGCCTGGCACCATGATCGGTCTCGCGGTTGGAAAAGAAGATGCGGGCGTCCAGATACAGCTCGAATATCTTGCGCCACGTCTCCAGGTCCCCCCTCGCCCGTCGGCCGCTGGATGGCTTAGTGGCAGTCTTGACCTCATTTCCCAGATAGATGATCTGTTGCTTGAGCTTTTCCTGTTCTTCCTCCTGCAGCGTATCGAGGTTGGAAACGTCAGTCTGTAGCATATCGAAGAATTCCCCGTCGAAGACCAAGGGCACCTCGACATCTTTCACGACAGCGGACTGCTGCTCCTCGGACGATGTGTCCTCGTCATCAGACCCAAGACCGACAACAGCACCGGCGGGCGCATCGGTAGCAACGTCGGCAATCTCTGCGGTCTCTGCACTCTCGGCAGCTAGAGGCGGAGGAGGCGGAGGAGTCTCGTCGTCAGACGCTGCGAGCGGCGAGGTAGCGTCGGTAGCCAACTTGAGCGCTACCCCCCGCAGGAAGTCGCGCGAGGAGGGGCTCAGCTTCGCGTCGACGGCCACGCCATCGCGAAGGCTGACCGAGACGGTCAGCCTCGGGCGGAAGTGGTTCGGGTCGGCTCCCCTGCCATCCAGGTGGTAGTGAAAGCCGAGATCAGCGAGTGAGGGCGCGCCGGCCGTCTCGTTCTGACTCTGGCTCAGCTCGGCTAGGGTGTCGCGGTCCAGGCCGAGCTCGCGCAGCTCGTTTATGACCTTCTTCAGACACTTCTTGAGCTGGCCGTAGGGAATGGCCAGCTCGATCCATCTCTGGGGGAAGCCTGCGCAGAAGATGAGCGACGGGCGACAGGGGCCAGGTGCAGGGTTCATCTACCTTCTCGCTGTAGAGTCTTCCTGAACTCCTGAGCAAACTTCATGATATCGAGGTCACCATGATACGGACGGGCGGAAAGCGTGGGGGTGGCAAGGGCGATGGGAGAGCTGAGCAGCAAGTACCTAGTACGGATGATCAAGTTCACCAAGTCGCGGAGGGCACATCGGGTAACTATATCTGTGGAGTTGACGCATGCAAGGTGAAAGGCAAGTAGGTAGGTCTACGGATAGATGAGTAGTATTGACAACCCGGCAGCCCGGTCATAGACCACCCCCAGAGAGTGAGTGCTCTTTGTAGGTATGCCTCCGTCTGACATGTCCAATGAACTTATTTGGCAGTCTGGGCGTTATCTTTCCGTTTATCGGAGGCATCCAGCCCCACCCCACCACCCTTCGCAACCGCGGGCAGTGACAGGAGCAGCAGAAGAAGCAGTGGCAGCTGTAGCAAGCTGTGGCCGGGAGCATGATAGTTAGAGGCTAATTGTTATAGTGGAAGCGGGAAAACTGCCCGGCTGGATGGAGATGGGCACGATGGGCTGCCACCCCGTGGTCACGGTCCAATCAGATAGAGAGTCAGCGCGTCCAGGCCGGCCTAGCCTTGCACAGGGCAGCGCTAAGCTGACCCCAGCGACGCGTCGCTTAAGGCGCCAAGTGCATCCAATCTGATGATCCAGCCCTCTGCATCCAATCCCTCTCCCACGAGGAATGCACATGTTGTTGCTGTCGTCTTCGATCGCCTCGAGCTATCTGAGCTTGAACATGCTGCAGTACTCAAATGTCGTTTTGGAAGCTTGAATATTTTCTAGTCTCTGTCATGGGGCATCAGAACTGTGGCACGAAAGTCTCCTCCATCTTTTCCTGTACGAGTCACCTCCGCCATAGGCCGGGAGTGACACACGCTCGTGAAGTGGCGGCACGTGGCGCCACCCGCCCGCGAGAGTCCCCATTGCTCAAAAGTGCGCGGCTCCACCTCCTGATGGAGATAAGTCTCCATCCTAGCACAAAAAAAGCAGGCCCCCAATGAAGACGTGACGACGTCGGCGTCATATTCACTGTCAACATGGGTGCTCGGCAGTCCTCCAACAGGGGCTCTGCCGCCGCCGACGCCTCGCCCAGGAAGACCGACTACTACGAGCTCTTGGGCGTCGACCGCCAGGCCTCCGACGACGAGATCAAGAAGGCCTACCGGAAGAAGGCCCTTGAGCTGCATCCGGACCGGAACTTCGGCGACGTCGAGCGGGCCACGCAGCGCTTCGCCGAGGTCCAGTCCGCGTACGAGGTGCTTTCCGATCCCCAGGAGCGCGCTTGGTACGACTCGCACCGCGATGCCATCCTGCGCGGCGACGACCCCGCCGACTTCGACGCCGCTCCCGAATACCACGACGTGCGCCTCGTCACGGCCGACGACATCTTCCTCCTGATCGGGCGCTTCAACAAGAACGTGCCACTAGACGACTCGCCCAACAGCTTCTTCACCATCCTGCGCGACACCTTCGAGCGCCTGGCCCAGGGCGAGCAGGTCGCCTCCGACTGGGAGGGCCTCGAGCCCGTGGCCTACCCGTCTTTCGGCTCGTCGCGCGACTCGGACAAGGTCGCCAAGGCCTTTTACAGCCGCTGGACCAACTTCTCCACGCGTCTGTCCTTCTCCTGGAAGGACAAATGGCGGCTCTCCGACGCGCCCGACCGCCGCGTCCGCCGCCTGATGGAGAAGGAGAACAAGAAGGCTCGCGAGGACGCGGCTCGCGAGCTCAACGACGCCGTGCGCTCGCTCGTCGCCTTCGTGCGCAAGCGCGACCCGCGCTATGTGCCCAACACGCAGTCCGAGGCCGAGCGCCAGAAGGTGCTGCGCGAGTCGGCCGCCGCCCAGGCCGCCCGCGCGCGCGCCGCTCACCTGGACAAGACGAATGCGAGCGACGCCTCGGCCGTGCCCGACTGGGCCCGGTCGCGGGGCGACGACGCGCACCTCGGCGAGTTCTCCGAAAGTGAGGAGGAGTCCGAGGTCGAGCTGCTCGAGTGCGTCGTGTGCAGCAAGACCTTCAAGAGCGAGAAGCAGTTCGAGGCCCACGAGAAGAGCAAGAAGCACCTCAAGGCCGTGCAGCAGCTGCGGCGGCAGATGAAGAAGGACAATGCGGCCCTCGACCTGGACACGGCTGCGCCTTCTGCCGCGCACTCAGCCTCGGTAGACTCCGAGGGCGAGCCCGCCGTCGATAACCAGAACGAAGACGAAGACGAGAACGAGGCCGAAGCCCATGGCTCCTCGACCGAGGAGTCCACAATACCCGAAACGGCGTCGACTCCGAATGCGGCTGACGACCAAGGCGAGTTCAGCGAAGAAGACAACGGCGACGAGGAGGATGACGACTACGCCTCGCGTGATGCTGTCGAGGCACGGCTCGCCAATGGGGCCGGGCCGGCCGACGAGGTAGAGCACGACGAACTCGACGCGGCCACAAGTGCTGTTGCCGGCGTCACGCTGGAGAGCCGCGCGCCCGCCAAGGTCGGCAAGGCCAAGGCGAAGCGGGAGAAGAAGGCCGCCCGCCAAGCTGCCGCCTCGGACCAACAGACTTCTACTGTAAGTGGACCTCTCTCTAGACCCGTCGGGCGTCTTCGTCACTTCCAGGCGGCGCCATAATGCAAATGGCTGATATCCCAGCAACAGCGGCAAGCTTGCTCCGGGTGTCACGTGCCGTTCGACAGCAAGTCGCAGCTCTTCGAGCACCTCCGCGAGAACCCAAGCCACGTAGCCACCAAGACCGTCATCGGCACGGGCAAGGCGAACAAGAAGAAAAAGCGATAGATGCAGGTAGGTCGCATTACCTGGTGTGTCGGGGCTTCCGGCAGCAAAGCGCCCGTCGATCCATGTTCTACGGCTCTAGAATGCTACGGACCCGGTCGTGCCCGAGCTGGCCTTGCCCCGCCGCCGCGGATATAGGCCGGCAGCTTATTCAAGAGCGCAAAAGTGATGATACCCCCGGGCAGTAAATCCTCCTATAATTCATACCAGCCGTGGTGTGGTTATTCCGCCAGACTCCTGTAACGCCGGGGCCCTTCCCATGCACGATCATGCCGCCTCCTATGTGCGTGCCCCCGCCTGAGGATCAGCTGATTCTACCTCGGCGCGCGTCACCTCCTGAATCGTGTCTGCGTCGTCCTCGTCCTCGTCGCTAAGGGTCTCCACCTCGTCGATGGCACCGCCTCGCTCGCTCATCTGCGCCATCGGGTTGTGGTCCGACACGTGGATGATGGCCTTGCCCTGGACATGCTTCACGCCGCGCCTCCAGTCTCGCCAGTCCTCCTCGTCGCGGATGAGGAAGCCAATCAGCATGCTGGGATCTATGTCCTTGACGTGCAGCCGGCGCAGCTTCCGCGTGTGACACGTATCGATTTCCTCTTCGGTGTATTCCCTCGCGTCTGCGTGGTAGGGCAGGGCGGGTCGGGTAAAGTGGGGGTCCAGGTAGAAGAGGTGGAAGCCCTGGACGCCGATGAAGTAGTGAGAAGACGCCGGACGCCCGCTGCGTGGTTATTCATCATGTCAGAGCATGTACTATACGCGAGATGCTAGCGCAGTGCACGGGAACTTACCCTGCAATACCTATCGACTGGGGCATCTGTAAGGAGGCCACCAGAGCCTCCCAATATACCGGCGTGATCTTATCGATGCCGAGTCGTGTGCCTACTAGAATGAGAGTAGGATGGAACGTTGTGCCGTCCGGCCTAGCAATCTTCATGAAGTTGTCTTCGTACACATCAGGGCCATCGCCCGTCGAGTAGACTCGTAGCGTGGGTTCCGTGGCATTGGTCAGGGCCCTGGCCTGAGGTCAGATGTGTAGATAGAGAATGGGCAGATGATCCCCAGCAGCAGCACTCACTGTATGCACCGTGCCGTCGCCGATGGGCCGAACCACTCGCCAGGATACTTGCCACAGGCCGAGGCGCCGTGACGCACAAAGCTGTGAATGGAGTACGGTGCCCTCGGGTCGTCGGCAAAGAGCTTGAGTATGTCCCGCTCGCCGGGGCCGTGACCATTCTTGTCATTCTGCCGCCGCCATGCTGCGACAGAGAAGTCAGCAAGGGCAAGGATTTGAGCCGGCAAGCCCGTCCTCCACCCTCGTCAAGTGCCGCCCCGCGGAGACAAGCAGTCAGGACTCTGCGCACGTACCGCGACCGAGCCTCTGTAACAACATGGCGTTGGCTAGCATGCTCTGCCCCGAGCGGATCATGCAGCCCCAGCCGGTGTCGGACGAGAAGCCGCCCTGGTGGTCAGGCGAGAGCTGGCTCTTGAGGCGCATCGAGAAGGACAGGGCCGATGCGGCCTTGGGATCTTGTGATCGTGCTATGGCGGCGAACTCGCTCCGGTATGTCATCCACACGCGCGACTCGAAGTCGTCGAGGAAGTCGGGAGGCCATCCCCCATTCCCGTCCACCGAAGCGGCCTCCTCGTAGGCTAGCGAGGAGCCCACGCTGCTGGGCGTCGAAGCCGGCGGCGTCTCGGGCAGGGGGGGCTTGGCGGCGGGGGCCTCGTCGGTCGTTGGAGGGGAGGAGGATGTGGTGGCAGTATTGGTGGCGGTGGTCCGGGGATCGTGTGGTTTGGAACCCGTACCGTTGTTGAGTCGGTAAGAGGAGCCCAGACACCATACGGGCTGGTCGCGGACTAGGTCGTTGGTCGGGTCGGGATCCCAGAACATCTGGACGATGCGTCGGCCAATGTCGACGGTGGTGCCCATGATGACGACTCTTGCGGGGGGCGTCGATGCTCCACGGAGCAAGTGGACAGGCTTTCGAAATATAGATATGCGGCCTACCTGTATATGTGTCGTATGAGCCAAGGAGAAAGAGGGTAGAACAGGGCAAGCAAGAGGCAGCGTGTCTATCGGAAGGGATGGACTCGAGACCACACCACCCACGATGACGGAGCTGGGGCTGATAGTATAGGCCGCTAAGATAAAGTAGGTACTTAGTCAAGACATACCGAGAGATATCAGGTCAAGTTGAAGCGACAGACCCAACAACTCAGCCAAGGGGACTTGACGCTGGAAGTCAAGGTAAGGTAGAAAGCACCCGGCAGGTAGAGAGATGAAGATGAAGGAAAGTTGGGGCCGGCCAGATGGTTGAAAGCTCAAGTCATCCGGGCAGCTAGCGCAGCTGGTGATGGCGTCCGAACGTACTGTACAGTATACCCGGTCAGTGGTCGCGGGGGCGGGGGGCACGGCGAGCGAGGGTTGCCTTGTGACAACTTGACAAGCTGGAAAGGATGGCTGATCCGCTGAGATGCCTGGCAGCCTGCCTGAGAGGTAGCCCTGAGTACCGGCCCGCGGTCAGCAAGCACAGTGAGACATTGAGAGTACTTCGGAGAAGATCCGGCTACGAAGTACAGAGGGTATTACAATGCATTATCAGCACTGTGTTATGTGGGATCTGGAAGCCTGGTGGGTCAGATGAGTCTTGTCCGTCTTATCGCTGGCCATAAGGCGCAAAGTGGTGCCAGCGCGCAGCGTTTGATCTTATCGATACGGAGTACGAGTTCGACTGAGCTTCATCTTTAGGTACCTTCGAGTTTCATCATTCGTCTGCCTTTGGCTTGATGAAAGAGAGCCTGTCCTCGATCTTTCTCGACGCCCCTTCCATTCTCCCCTTGTTGTTTCACTGTTGAGGAAGTCCTGGCCCTTGACGGAGGGTTTCTTCTTGCCGTTCAATCTAGGCTTTTACCAGGTCTCTGGTGGCCCTTCCATCCTTCATCACATAATACAAGCTCCCGACAGGCATCTTCCGGCGCTGGTCCACATTATCGTCATTGAATCAGTCCCCAGTTTCTCGTGAATAAGTAAACCGCACTCCCAGCTACCGTATATATCTGCCCTTCGACATCTCCTCAACGCTCCTTAAGAAGCATTTCTCGCGCGCGCACACGCACACACACATACTCACCCCCATTCTTTCCTCCCGGAACGCAGAGCTGCGACCCTCCTAGGTATCATGGCCAGAAAGAGGAATACTCCCAAGAGTATGCGGCCCAAAGGGCCGACACCGCCGCAATTTCGGCGAGGTGGTGGCGGCTCAAACTTCACCCAGGCACATGGTATAGTCATCTGTGCAGCGCGCCCATTCCTGCATGCTGATCATCCTCCCAGGCTATACCCTTGCCGAGGAGGCTATGAATACTGCTCATAACCGCCGTGGAATGTATGGTCGCGATCCCGGATTGAGACACAAGCCTGTCTCCTTCGTCAGCGCCGGTTTTATGGACCCCCTCAAAGAGTTTGAGGTGCCTCGGGAAGCTTCAAATCCCACCGATACCGACGTCCGTAGGGAAGTTGAAGCCGAGGCGCCCAATGCTCCTGGCCGTGGTGTCGTAGACTTAAGTCTGGACGACCTCGTTACCGCAACGTCCGAGGTCCGCTTTGATGAGGAGGCGGCCTCGGAGCTATCAGCTCGTGATCCAGTCCTAGACGGCAACGCATCGCCTGGCGTGTCCCAGAATCCTGGTCCAGATTCTGACCTAGAGTCTGACGAGGAGATCATTGTTTTCAAGGGTCGAGATGCCCGTCGCCAGGAACCAAAGCAACTCCCACATAAGCAGCTTTCGTCGTTGGACAAATATCAGAAGCCACCCGAACTTACTCCAACCGAAATTCCTCAGGTAGAGGCCCAGGTCGAAGTCGTCACGGAGACCATCGTGAAGGCAAACTATCGTGAAAGACAGGAGATTTCCGCAGCAGAAGATTTCATCTCCCTCGACACTGGTCCCAAACGTGCCAGACGTGTGAAACGCGACAAAGCCAGCCGCACGCAGCACTCTACAGTCACTCCTGATGACGACGAGGCTGCCATAATTGCGGATTATATCGCAAACATGCAGAATGATGATGAGGAAGATGAGGACGATGATGACGTGGAGCTTGAAGATAAACACCCCGGACTCGGAACCCATGCGTTCAACGTGCTGCGGGACTTGGGCGGCACCGATAGTGATGCCA
Source organism: Xylariaceae sp. FL0804 (assembly GCA_022539325.1). NCBI lineage: Eukaryota > Fungi > Ascomycota > Sordariomycetes > Xylariales > Xylariaceae > Xylariaceae sp. FL0804. The sequence continues at coordinate 797,335 of JAJKLG010000007.1, read as the reverse complement.
TTCCCGACCACGTCTCTAGTGGAGATGGTCTGGAAAGTGGATCTGATGTGGAAGGAGAGCCGGAGAAGACGCGTCGACTAGAATCGGACGATGAGCGACTAGCCCGCATGCTGGCCAAGCAGGAAGAGCTTGGCCTCGGTAGTGACGATGTCATACTGCTCGATGGCGAAGACTCGGATGATGGATGGTTCGCCGCCCCCAAGAATGCACCTCGACGCAAAAAGAAGGGGGGCTCCAAGAAAGACAGGATGGTCCAGCAGAAGGGCCAGTTTCCGAGCGCGACAAAAATGGCGGAAGCCTTTGATGAGCTGGATTTGATGGACTGGCACCGTCCCAGTCTTCAGAATTTCAAGAAGGGGCCCAAGTCATTCAACGTGTCAGACTCGGAGCTAGAGGAAGCCATGAACATAGCTTTCGAGAAGGACCGGCGTAAGAAGGCCGAGAAGAAAAGGGCCCGGGAGGAATTGCGATCACAAGGCCTGCTCGGTAAAAATGTCAACCCAGATGACCTCCGCGTCAAGTACCATGGCGGCATGTCGCTCGATGATCTTGCCAACGAGATGGAGGACTTCATCACTGGCACCCGGGAACAGTGAGACTCTTCCTTCTTCCTTGGCCACTCATGCCCAGTGCCATGCGCAACTGCTAACCGCTCCCAGACTTCTACTGCCTCCCTTTGACAAGGCCACAAGGAAGACTATCCACACCATAGCCAATAAGTTCAAGATCAAGTCGCAGTCGTCAGGGAAAGGCCAGGCTCGGTGCCCCGTACTCTTCCGCACAAAGGCCACCCGGCCCTTCGATCAGGACGTCTTCGACCGCACTTTCGGGCGCATCAAGCAGACCTGGTTCCCACGAGTTGACGTGGACGAGCAGGTGGTGAACCGGTCGCGAATCCTCAAGAGAGAAGAAGCGCGGAGCGGCAAGTCCCGGTTTGGCAAGAATGCGCTCACGATACGAGAGGGCGACATCGTCGGTCAGCACGCAGCCGAGCTCGGGGCGGAGAACAAGGGCCGGGCCATGCTCGAGAAGATGGGCTGGTCGAAGGGCATGAGCCTGGGCACTGGGGAGAACCAGGGTATCATCGTCCCGCTGACTCACGTCATGAAGAAGACCAAGGCTGGTTTGGGAGACGCCTGATTGCCCGGGGATCGATCGTCTTCTCCGCTCCAGCCTGTCTGTACAGAACGACATGTGGGCGAGAAATCCCAACTAATGTAAGAGGCGAGAGTGGAAGCCGGCATTGCCGAATTCGGCGTGGCGGGCCTGGTCGCTGATTACATCTATTTTGAAGGAGTACGGAGTATGGTGGCAGTGGCACTGAAGTGCACTCTCACGACTCTTAAACATGACTTCCCAGGCCCCGCGCCCTTACCGCATCTTGGTTTAGCTACGGAATATCCTCCTTGCACCTCCTGGTTACTGCAGTCCACAATAGATTCTCGCCGCCTCATTGCTAGATAGATTAGATATTCTTAGCTGCCGGCGAACCACATTAGTCATTCTGTTCTCAACCACGCACTCGTCCGATTTCCCAGATTAGAGTAATCAGTGAGGCTCGAGTTGCGACGACAGCGGGTGTGACGGGATGATTCAGCTCCTGCCTGCTCTCGCGCCGAATTCCAGCTGCGCGAAGGCCGGAAAAGCGCTCCTCGCTTTCTGGGTCGGGCTGCTGGACGTTTGGCTAGGAACGCCCCAAGTCTGCGTGAGTGTCCAGTGATGAAGCAATGTGATGCACGGAAAAGCAGGCAAAGACCGAGGTTTTTGTTCATGTTCAGTTTGTCATTCCCGACTTCCTATCGGCAAAGTGTAGTGTACAAGCCGCGAACCCCAGACCGTGTCGTGAAGACATTTGCCCCTAAAAGCAGAAACCATCCGTAACGCATTATGAGACTCCCGAAATGTTGGAGGCCTGCGCAAATGCTCTGCCCATCGCATTCGTCATGATATCAAAAGCAGAAAAGACCCCATGCCCCGAAACCGAGAAACGACCACCGCCACTCAACCAAGCGCCTATTTCGTGGACGAAGAGTACTTGGTGACGGCCTTGGTACCCTCAGAGACGGCGTGCTTGGCAAGCTCGCCGGGAAGGATCAGGCGAACCGAAGTCTGGATCTCCCGCGACGAGATGGTCGACTTCTTGTTGTAGGCGGCGAGCTTAGAGGCCTCAGTGGCAACACGCTCGAAGATGTCTGCAAAGATGGCACAGGTCAGAAAACGTGAATCACACGTAGCACACGCGTGCGGGGTCGGAATAGGCGACTTACCGTTGACGAACGAGTTCAGGATGGACATGGCACGGTTGGAGATACCAGTGTCGGGGTGGACCTGCTTCAGGACTAGATGGACAAGAGTCAGTACACGATGCCGAATTGAGATGTGTAGCCACGAAAGGTACCGGATGCTCCATGACACGTAAACAACGCGATGGGGATCGAGGCGCGTGTGGGGGGATGGGCTCGGAATGCGAAGTATCGAACTCACCCTTGTAGATGTAGGAGGAGTAGGTCTCCTTGCGCGCCTTGGTGCGCTTCTTCTTCTCGCCAGAAGGAGCAGTCTTCTTGCCGGCATCCTTCTTCTCGGGGGCCTTGGAGGCAACGGGGGCCTTGGAGGCGGGCTTCTTGTCGGCAGCTTTGGGAGGCATGTTGACTGATGAGTTGAGAAGTTCTGGATGGATGGAAGAGATTGGAGAGGTGCAGGAAATGCTGTGGGTGAGGGCGCAAAAAGACTGTTGGCAGTGGTGGGAAAGATGGAGATGGAGAGATCGAAGGTGTTGATGGAAGGAAGGGTGCGGGTGGTGAGGTTCCTTTTGTAGGTGCAGGCTGGGCGCGCTAGCTTGGTTACTGATTTGCTGCAACAGGCGGTGCCCGCGAATCGATTCCAGTGAGCCTTGGGCCTGCAGCGCGCAGCACACCCCGGCCAAAAATGGCACCAGCAATTGCCGCCCAATCAGAGGGCCAAGAAAATGCAAGTGTCGAGGTACTGCACCACTTGTACCATCCGCACCCCCACCCGCCCAGGCGCGTGCAGGACGTCCATGCAATACAACGCGTGATGTACCCTGGGGGGAAAAACACAACACGCGACTCTGATAGCGCCATCCCGCATCCAGCCTCCCTGCCTCCCTGCCTCCAGTTTCGCGTCCCCATGGCGAGCCTCCTCCACCCGCCACCACGCGTCTTTTCAATTTACCGTGAAGGAGAGGGAGAGCTCGGACCTTCCTGTGTGTGCGTGGCGCCAGTTCAGGACAATCGCCCAAGGCTGCCTGCCACAAGGCAGCCAATCAAGGAATTTGCCTTGTAGACTCCCTCGATCCGTATCTGTACTTAGGCAGTACCCATCTGAGGCGTGCCAGAGATCCTCTTTCTATGCCATCAGAAGTACCGAGGTAGTATCACGTTGACTGTAAATGTGCCTCCACTAGGTGTTTAGGTAGTGGCTGTGGATGTACTGTATGCCGGCTGCCGACTGCCGGCTGCCCGTGAAGCCATCACCACATCGCCATGTCCCGGGTCCCGGGCCCGAGTCTGGAGCCTTGCTTCCGTTCCGTCCAGCACCGGGTCTGAATTGCCAATTGCCTAGTCCCTGAGCTGCCGTCCGGGTCAGGTCCGGTTCCGGCATGCACCGGATCTACTAGCCAGACCACTGAGAAATCGGATAAGTTACTTTAGACATCACACCTCGGGTTACCATATCCATACTGTATGCTCAACTTTGCTTGACCTTGTAGGTGACTGCCTAGAGTACAGATGTACACCATTGAAAGCATGAGCATCCAAGTTGGCAGAGTACAACGAGTCCAGCCATCAATTTTCGAACATCCGATATCAGAAGATATCTCGAGACAACCAATACAGAATCTCAAAAAAGCTTACTCCACAAGGTCCAGATCCAACAAGTGCGAATAGACAAGTCAAAGAACAGTGCAAACATGTGCAGAAGCAGACCATGAATCAGATCAAAATAGATGGCCCAAGCAAGTGCACTCGATCAAGGGATCAGTCAAAACATGGAGAGGCAGAGGCAGTGATGGGACACGACCTGGGAACAACAGATGAGGTCCAAAGATGCAGGGCAATCAGTAAGCTTGAGCAAGCCAGTGTCGAGGCAGGTGCGGGCACCGGTAAATGTCTCAGAGACGCATCAGCGAGTAAGAAGACAGAGAGAAATCATCAAAGGGAGGAAGAAGTCGTATGGGGAAGTCGTGTCTTTAGGCACAGATATGCGAATCAATAAAGCACAGTTGAACTTATGGCTATGGCAAGGCAGGGCAGGCAGAGAGCCAATCGATGTTGATGCCCATCTGGCTGGTGGATCAGGTAAGGCATTGGTGGGAGAGCCTCACCTGGGCCAATGGAGCAGCTGGCCAATGAGAAAATTGGCACAACTCCCCGGTGGTGGGCCGTGCACTGCCGTGGTAAGGCGTGTGTTTTTCTGCTTCCGCTTCCGCATGCACGTCCCCCAGAAGCTCGCCCAAAGTGGACTAGCTCCACCAGCCGCCCTCGATTTTGCGTGATGCGCGATTGATTGTGATTGCGGATTCCAACACGCGCGACCGGCTACTACATAAGCAGCCTCTCCCCCCACCAAGCCAGACACCTCTCCTCTCTCTCAACTTCATCTCCCTATTCAACCAGCACCACCGTCGACATCCGTCTTCTGCATCCACCAGCAAGCTCTTTGCAGCATCTCCATCTTCCACCCAAACAACACTCTTCTCACCCAAATCCCCAACCGACATCATGACTGGAGGCGGCAAGTCCGGCGGCAAGGCCAGTGGTGCCAAGAACGCGCAATCGTGAGTATTCCCATCTTCCACGACATCTGCATTGCCATCTCTTCTCTCCGGTCTTGGTCTTCGGGCTTGGATCTTTCTCTGCCACCTATCTTCTACGCGACGCGTCAGTCGTGTTCTGCAACATCACAACACGCCTGGTTTTCCATCTTCAGCTGCTGACCTGGCCTCTCGCTCTAGCCGATCTTCCAAGGCCGGTCTGGCTTTCCCCGTCGGCCGTGTCCACCGTCTTCTGCGCAAGGGCAACTACGCTCAGCGTGTCGGTGCTGGTGCTCCCGTCTACCTGGCCGCCGTCCTCGAGTACCTCGCTGCTGAGATTCTCGAGCTGGCTGGCAACGCTGCCCGCGACAACAAGAAGACCCGTATCATCCCGCGCCACCTGCAACTCGCCATCCGCAACGATGAGGAGCTGAACAAGCTTCTGGGCCACGTCACCATCGCCCAGGGTGGTGTCCTGCCCAACATTCACCAGAGTACGTCTCCCGCTGCACCTGCCTTGCTTGGCCATGATCTAATAAGTGTTCTCCAGACCTGCTCCCCAAGAAGACTGGCAAGCCCGGCAAGAACGCAGGCAGCCAAGAGTTGTAGGCGGTGGGATTGCATTTCTGATTTTCTGGGTTCGGTTGTTTGGGACGTCTTATGAACCACGGGGTCACGGTTGGGCATGGTTTGCTTTGGCGCGCTGAGTTTTACGCGCCCGGATTGTACATTACCCATAATCCATTGAGCAATGGACACACGAATGAGAACACTTTCTAAACCAACTTCTATCCGTTCTTTCTACTTTGGTGATACGCATTTGCGACTCTGTCTTGGTGGGTTGGACTGCGTCTGTGTTGGCTGGTTCAACGCTATACATCTGCGGCAGTCGGATATCCGAACGTTTCATTTCGTTCTCACTGGGTAAGTAGGTACTTAGGGAGGTTATAGACAGTGTTGCAGGTCGGAAATCTTACAGCTTCTGCCAGCCTAGATCTCGACCGGCCGATGGCCACATCTACCAAGTTGAGTGGTTTGCAGATGAATTGGGAAAAGAAGCATGTTTTGTGTCACAACTTTTGATCTGGTCTTGGACCCTATGCGCAGATTACAAGAGCTATATACATATCGGTGCAACCCAGACTTCCCCTCGCCAACACGCAGTCGTCTATGCTCTAAAACTTCAGTGGCGGTGGGGCTGCAGTTTGTGTCAGCTATCAAGTATGGCGAAGGCAGAGGACGACTGGGCGGAAGATACTCACGGTCGGTTCTGTGGATGGGCAGGTTCCGCTCGTACTTGGATCCTGTGCGGCCGCCAGTCAGCCAGATATGCTCCCACGGGCATGTCGAGGGTCTTCTTGTTGTCGTGAGGCATACCTCCTGGGGCCGTCGGGTGGCAGTAGGGGTCAGGGTGCTTCCATTGGTCGAGAAGCTTCTCGGTCTCGGATATTAATGCCTAGAAGGCAGCATGATATTTCTCGTCAGCCATCTGCACCAATTCGTCGCGTGCGGCAGGACGCGTGCGTGTCTGGATGACTGGCTTCTCACCCCTAACTTCCTCGGTTCTTTGATGTTCCGGTTGGCCTCGAAGAGGGATCGGATGTAGAGGGCCTGGCCGCGCCACAGGTGTCGGTGGACGGCCCAGTCGAGGGCCAGCTTCAGCGACCGCCGGTAAAGCGACCTGCGTTGAACGAGGGCTTGGTGTTAGAGCTCGCTCGGACGGCGGAGGGCAGGGGCCAATTGGGGGAGGAGGGGATCGGGGGCTCTTACAGCACAGCTTGCCGGTTCGACGCCATGATGAGCTTCTTTTCCCCGCCGCCCGCGGAGTATCAGCCAGGCACGCGACACCTCGAGCTGTGGCGGACACGGTCCGTGATTGTGGTGATGAGCAGGGCCTGCAGCTGCTTCGGGGGTCGTGCGCTGCGGTCGCGGTCCTCGTCGTCGCAGATAATGGCAATTCGTGCGATTCGTGCCAGTCGGCGGCGGAAACCAAGGAACGCCCAACTCGAGTCGGCAATTGGCGAGCCAGCGAAGTGGTGGCCTGGCAATTCAGGCAGCAATGTGGCTAGGTAGTGGGCATAGCTCCAGCCACGCGCCCTGACGCCCGAGCCCGGCCGTTGGCGTGGACCCGACGGGACTATGGCATACGGAACGGAACTTCAAAGTGGCCGGTCGCGTGTGGAAGGCGCTTGGGGCGCCCGACGATGGACGTCGGGTCGGTCCATTTTTATGGAATTGACCAAACTGGTTTCTGCTTAGCCCGTGCAGTCGGTTGGAGCCGTGACGAGAGAGAAAGAGCTCTCCCGGAAACATGCGAGTGGAATCATAACAGGAGTAAATTGCAGCACCTCGTTCCCGATCACTAATACCTCCTCCTGTCTACTCTCTAGACTCCTCTAGGCCTTGGGCAATACACCCTCCGTCTCCTCCTCACTCTCCTTTCCTCCTCTTGCTCCAGCTCCTCCCATATCATCTGCCATCTGGCCTCGCTCGCCTCCATTGCGCCGTCCTCGCTTTTACCCGGGTAAAGGCTGTCTCGACATCTGTCCGTCTCTTCAGGAGCCCGCCCCCGCCTGGCCGTGCCCTCCATTTTCCCCCATTTGCTCTCCTCCCCCAGACACCATGCTGTCTAGATGTCTCGTAACAACGGCGCGGGCCCTGCGCCGGCCGACACACCAGGCTATGCGAGGACAGCTCCCGCTACCGTTGGTCATGACACAACTGCGCACCTACGCCCAGACTATCGTCAAGGTCCCGCAGATGGCCGAATCGATTACAGAAGGCACCCTCAAGCAGTGGAACAAGCAGGTTGGCGACTACGTCGAGCAGGACGAAGAGATCGCCACTATTGAGACCGACAAGGTATGCGTGGCACACGACACCCGGCCTGTCTGCCGGCTTTCTCGGCACGCTTCCCTCCCCCTAGAAACTGACGAGTGAGTGACTGGACAGATCGATGTAGCCGTCAACGCCCCCGAGTCTGGTACCCTGAAGGAGCTTCTCGCCCAGGAGGAGGACACGGTCACCGTAGACCAGGAGATTGCCAAGATCGAACCCGGCGGCGCGCCGGCCGAGGGCAGTGGAAAGTCAGAAGGCAAGGAGCCGCCCAAGGAGGAAGCTCCCAAGGAGGAGGCCCCCAAGAAAGAGGAGGCGTCTACCGAGGCCAAGCCTGCACCTTCAGAGGGTGAGAACAAGCCATCGAAACAGCCTCAGTCGGAACCGTCCAAGCCGTCGCCCCCGCCCGAGCCCAAGAAGGAGTCGCCGTCGAAACCGTCACAGTCCGCGAAGCCCGCCTCGGCGAGCGCCGGCCCCATGCTGGGCAGCCGCGAGGAGCGCCGCGTCAAGATGAACCGCATGCGCCTCCGCATCGCCGAGCGCCTCAAGCAGTCGCAGAACACGGCGGCGTCGCTGACGACGTTCAACGAGGTGGACATGTCGTCGCTGATGGAGTTCCGCAAGCTGTACAAGGACGAGGTGCTCAAGAAGACGGGCGTCAAGCTCGGCTTCATGAGCGCCTTTTCGCGTGCCAGCGTCTTGGCCATGCGCGATATCCCCGCCGTCAACGCGTCCATCGAGGGCGAGAGCGGCGGCGACACCATCGTCTACCGCGACTACGTCGACATCAGCGTCGCCGTTGCCACCGAGAAGGGTCTGGTCACCCCCGTCGTCCGCAACGCCGAGTCGATGGACATGGTCGGCATCGAGAAGTCCATTGCCGACATGGGCAGGAAGGTATGTTCAACCTCGGCCAAGCCGGCTCCCCCGGCGGCTGCCTCTTGGAGTGTGCGTGTGAGGGCTGACTAAGCTGTCTATCATTTTAGGCTCGCGACGGCAAGCTTACCATCGAAGACATGGCCGGCGGCACATTTACGATAAGCAACGGTGGCGTCTTCGGATCGCTGATGGGCACGCCCATCATCAACCTGCCGCAGAGCGCGGTGCTAGGCCTGCACGCCATCAAGGACAAGCCGGTAGCGGTTAACGGCAAGGTCGAAATCCGGCCCATGATGTTCCTCGCACTGACCTACGACCACCGCCTTCTGGACGGGCGTGAGGCGGTCCAGTTCCTGGTCAAGGTCAAGGAGTACATCGAGGACCCGCGGAAGATGCTCCTGGGTTGATGGGGGGAAGGCGCGCTATAATTATTCCATTGACCGGGTGCGTCATGATATCAGCTAGAGTGTACAGTACAGTGTGGCGGCCGTGGCCCGCGAGACCTGAAATATACATTGTTCATGCTTCTCATGCGTGAGCTGGGCCTAGTCCCGATTGAGACCGGGTAAGCCTCTGACATGACCAGGCCGGGGAGGCCGATGTAGTAGGTTCTGATATACGGTGAATTATTTCTGCAATGGGGCATACATTGCACAGGCTTGTTGATCATAACTTGTGCGATTACAGACAATAAACCCCTTTTGGCAAATAGAATATTATGCTGGAAAGTTAGCTAGTATGCAGGGTGTCTCTTTTCCCATCTAAATACTACTGGTACGAGGGCGGAGGTTGCCGATGATTACGAGTTGGGAAGTGAATGCCCTTGGATTTGCTTGATAACTTCAAGTTCAGAGACCAGTGAAGTTGTGGCTGCTCGTTGGCTGCTCATTGACTACTTGGGCTTGCGGCTCGATCTCCTTGCTGCCCCTGGTGTTAGTACGAGGCTGAGACCACTATCCCAGGCACGGAATCGACCATGGCAAACTTGGCCGGCTCAAGACTGGGCTAGGTCTTCTTTTTCTTCTTCAGTATAGAGGGCTGGATCTCACATCTGCACTTGATGTGGTGTTGTGTGTTCTGTTGTTGCTTGCGTGAGCTTTGGTCCTGCAGGCCTTGGTCAGGAACATGAGCACGACTGCCTACAACAAGGCCTTCCATGTATTTCGGCAGCCGTGGGCGGGATAGTCGCCCTAAAACTCGGCTATTCCTTTGCGACTTTGACTAGACAATGGCAATACGAGTTTAAACATGGCCTACGGATCTACCGTTACTCTCTTCTCTATGTATGGGTTGAAGATACCGAGACGCCCCACAGCCTAGATAGACACCGGTACATCGAGCCCATTGGCCACTGTGAGGGGGATATATTTCAGCATCTCGTGAACACCCACTGATGGCAGCTACAGTATGGGTATCGACTCCGAAGAGCACGGGTCAGTTGACAAGTAGACACGTCACCATCATTTTCGGGTACTTTCATACTTTCAGACGATTCAGTCTAGGTCGCCTTTCGTCGAGGGACATACGAGGCTCCTGGGGGGTGCAATCATTGCACGGGGTGACTTATCTATAGTTACAGAACACTGAGAAAACGCCCGGTGAGTATCTGTTTCTGACATCGTACAGATGTCTATATTAGCCGTGCAAACCCCTCTGCCCATGAGACGATCAGAGTGATACACGGTTTTAAATCATAGCCTTACGAGCCTTCTTGAAGACAGCCCGCGAGAAGGCTCAGTCTAAATCACCAGGCGAGCGGGCGAAGTGCTAGATGCATTATACTAAGAGCATAGTCAGGGCAGTGTGCATACAGGATCCGGCTCTGTTTCCTTCTCTTTATCTGTTTGACTTGAGACCTCTATGTTTCAATATTAATCTCCCCACTGTCCGGACCACTGCGCGCTTAACTGCTTGCAGAGATGTTACTATGTAGTCACATGCTTTATGTGGGATATGGTATATGTTCCGTCTTACGCGAGAGGGACTGCTACCGTATGTCACCACCTGGCGGACTACAACACCTGGCGGGCCATGCAGCCTGTTTCTCCCCCGTGTTCGGTATTTATTCTATTAAGTTATATACGGTGCGCTTGAAGGTGTCTTAAAGCTATCGAGCAAGTACTGAAAACCCTTTCTAGGTCTTAGTTATACCACCGTTGGTGACGTGCTTAGCCCGCGAGATAATGTAATCTGCGAGATAGTAATCTAGTATAAAAGTAATCCGTGGGCTAGCAAAGCAGGAGAGAAACAGTGTTATAAACACTATAAGTATTAATTAAAAAAGTACTTTTATTATTAAGACGAGATAATACCAGTGATTTTAACGCAGACTTAGTAAGAAATATAAACATTTCAATAATTACTGCTTAAGCCAAACAAGGGTTTAATACAGACCTTACTTCTTCCTGTACTGCAGTACAGATCCGGTCTCCACCCGTAGAGATCGAGTTCAGACGAAGATGAGACAATGAGACAATGTTACGGAGGATGCCTGGCACCAGGCAAGTTGGCAACATTCGACAAATTAATTACTAATAGGGGAGGGTGGCCGCACTCCTATCGAGGCTGAGCTGTCTCACAACACCCTCCCATTTTCATCACATCTACACACAAGTATCGTAATAAATACTAAAAGCGAGGTATCTACGATTCTACCGCGGGCTCGTGGCGTTGCTAACACCGCTGTAGTAGTTGATCCACTTGAAGATCTCGGTGTGCCAGACGAGGCTGTTCTCCTGGCTCAAGACCCAGTGGTTCTCGTCGGGGAAGCTGAGCAGGCGGCTGGGCACCCCGCGCGTCTGCAGCAGGTTAAAGAGCAGGAGGCCCTCGGTGATGGGCAGGCGGAAGTCCTGCTCGTTGTGCACCACGAAGTGCGGCGTCGCCCATTGGTCCACGTACAGCGACGGGTTCCACTCCCAGTACGGCGACGACGTGTCGTAGCCCGACGAGTTGAAGGGGCCCGAGAAGTCGTGGTTCATGAACCACAGCTCCTCGCTCGCGTACTGGTTCAGCGTCGAGGTGACGCCGTCGTGCGTCACGAGCGCTTTGAACCACCGGCCCATCTCGTGGCCTTGCATCCTGTTTGCCTCTCCGTCAGTTTTCTGATCACATCATCGCCGCCGAAGTCATTAAGATCAACCGAAGGGGGGGGGGGGGGGGGGGGGGGGGGGGGGGGGGCGTGGGCGAAACTTACCAGTTCGTCATGTATCCTCCAAAGGAAGCACCAGCCTCAATGCCATTTTCCGTGTCGACATAGTCAAGTGTCTCGTTGACGTACTGCCAGGCATGCACGAGATCCCAGTACGGGTAGCTGCCCCATCGGCCCTGGATGGCATCCGTCAAGTTCTGGCCCCAGCCGGAGCTGGCGGTCGGGTTCGGCGCAATCACGACATAGCCCTGATCGGCCCAGACCTTGAAGTTCCAGCGCGTGCTCCACGAGTTGTAGTGCGCGCCCTGGGGCCCGCCGTGCGAGATAAACGCCAGAGGATACTTCTTGGTCTCGTCGAAGTCCGCGGGGTAGACGATCCACGCCTGCTGGTCGATCTCGGACGTGTTGGTCGAGAAGTAGAACTCGGACACGTCTGCCGGGCTCAAGCCCTCTAGCGCCGGGTCGACGAGATTGGCCTGGAAGTAGGTCCGGAGGACCTCACCCTCGGCCGAGATGGCGTAGATGTCGCGGCTTGTCCAGATCTTGGAGTCCGACACCAACAGCGAACCGTCGGGCAGCGCGTGAAACCCTGACGGAGCGCCTTCGTCCGTGATGTTGGTGGGCTCGTAAGAGTCGCCTGCGCTGAGCGGGATGGGGAAGATGCGCTCCCGGCCCAGGTCGGGGGCGCTGACGAAGAGGGTGTCGCTGCTCTTCGACCACGCCACGTTGCTGGCCGAACGATCCCAGTCTCCGGCAAGACGGGTAACGTTAAAGTCGTCTGGGTTCGCGTCGGCCACGTACACGATCGCGCGATCGGACTCGTAGGCGATCCCGTTCATCTGGAAATAGGATACGTGCTTGCCATCGGGCGAGAACTTGGGCAGAGCACAAGCCCCCTGTGCCTCCGCGTACTGGGTGCTTCCCCTGGCGTTGATAGGCAAGACGTCGTCCGCAGTGCCGTCGAACGGCACCATATAGATGACGTCGGCCGTGTAGTTGGCCAGAGGGAGGGTGGTATCTTTGGTGAGGAAGACCACCTGGCTGCCGTCCGGCGAGATGTCATAGTCGCTCTGGTCGCTCTGGTCGTAGGGGCTCTCCGCGCAGGTCACGTTGCAGATGCCAGTGACATAGTTAGTGAGTTCGCCGTCCAGCGTGTAAGACCCGTTGTCTCCCTTCAATACGCCACCAAACACAGCATTCCTCTCAGCCGTGAGCCAGGTGTCCTAGGTGGGAGTTATCAGCGACTGCTTCCCATTGAGTTTTTGGGCGTGTTGCCCCGTTCTACTTACCCAATGCCGCACGTATATGGAATCGTACAGCCTGGCCGTGCTGGCCGTAGGCGTCGCAAGCTGCTCATTGTACGCAGTGCCGTTGGGGTACGCCTTGGTGTACACCAGGAAATTGATGTCCCCATCGGCCGTCAGGGCGGCCTTGAGGCCCGAGTACGGCGCCGGCAGGGACCCGATCAGCTGCGCGCTGTTGAGGTCGTCGGCGTCGGCCGCGTACAGGCTGATGCCGCCGTCCTCCTCCTCGTTGGTGCCGTTGATGTAAATGATGCTGCTGTTGGTCGGCCCCACGAACACCACTTCCGAGATGTCCGTGTCTGTCGTCCACTCGGTGATGTCGCCCGTCGCCAGGTCCAGACGATTCCACCACGAGGCCGACTCCTGTGTCTCGAAGGTGTAGTTCGACACGCTGAAGAGCGCGAACTCCTGATTGGGCGTCAGTAAGTACTAACATCATTCCCCATCGGTATCAGGGACAGCCGGCATTGGGGCACGCACTCCGGATGGGTTCGGCACGGCGTCGCTGTACCGGTTTGCAGCCAGCATGCCCTCAGGCGTTATCGCCCATATTTGAGGCAGGACAGCCAGCGCTGCCGCCGCGAGTGTATGTGATCTCATCATGATGTCGGCACACGCACACTCGTTCCCAACTACGAGCTTGGGTGAGAAGCACGGTGAGAGGAAAGGGAACCCAGGACGCCCGCGGTGACGCACTGCCTTTATAAGAGTTGGAGCCTGGAGGTGCCTAGATAGGAACTTGGCATCGACTAGGTCTACATATTGGATCTGCAGTTCGCAGATTACGCCATCCATCCGCGTCCCTGTCCGTCAGGACTCAGGCCGGGACTGTCTTGCATAACCAGGCAAAGCTAGGCTGCTGCTGCTGCTGCTGCTGCTGCTGCTCGGACGGTCCCGGATGTAACCGATATTCGTGTGGGACTTCCCTAATCGTTCTCAGCTCACGCTCTTGTGCCCTTCCGGAGACATCCTTCGAGGCCGTCCTCTGCGCAGACGTTCAGCGAAGAACCTGGTAACAGTTTCTGGCAACCAGCCTTTCCCCCTCGGGCAGACCACCGAAGCAATATGTAAGGACGAGGATGAAAGAGGCAGGTAGAAGAAGCCTTTGTCTCTTGGCTGAGCCCAGGCCTGTCCTCCTCCCTTGTCGCCAAGCCCACGATGCGCAGCTTCCCCTCAGCTGGTACTCCGTACACGGAAATCTAGCGACCCTCTGTGGACATCATGTTGATAATCGAAAGGGACTCTCAACTGATTCCATGAGTCACAAGCAACGCGTACATCACCAGTGAGGCTAGTGATGATAAGAGGTTGTGTGATAAGGAGGTGGAGCGTGGTGGAGTGGAACTAACCGACTGCTCCACTGCAGACTAGCAGCTGGCAAGCTAGCCGACCAGGTGGGGACGGGGGACCCACCGCACCCTACTGTATTTCTACTAGATCTAGCTGATTTATTATTAAGTTTTATTCTTTCTTCTTTACGTAGTTTATTATATAAAAACACTAGGTATTTACACCTTTACGCTTTTAATTAATAATCCGCTTATAATAATAAATTATATATTTAACCGTTTTAAAAAACGTAAATATTTTAATACGATTTTATAAATTATTTTTTAAGAATAAATAATAATTAATCCCGAATTAAAACAAGGCTTTTAAAATTCTTAACGAAACCTTTTAATTAAAAGTTTTTATATTATATTATAAAACTATTATTAAAATAAGTGGAAAACCCGGCGATTAGTGTTTTAGCTTTAATTAATATTTTAAACTTTTTAAGCCTTTTTAAAAGCTTTTATTTTTAAAATTAACCGAGGGGTTATTTTTAAACAAGCACTTTTAAAAGTTATTTATAACTTTAAAAACGTTTAATAAAAGGTTTTTTAAGTTAAAGGCTTAAACTTTAATAGCAAGCTTAACCGCTAATCCGTTATAGCTTTTAATAATTAAATTCTTTAATATAAAGCCGTTTACACGGTTATTATTAACGAAAAGGGTAATAAATTAATTAGTTATAAGTATTAAACCCTTATAAGCTTTTTACTTTTAAAGCTAAGTATAAAATCCTATAATAATAGTATAAAACTACTGGTTTTAAAAACTTTTATATTATAAAGCTTATAAAATATATTATAGCTTATATTAAGCACTTTATAAGTAAGGGGGTGTTCGGGTTAAATAATCGGGTTTATAATTATAGAGTTTTTAGGGCGTATTAAAATGCTTATATAGATTAGTACCTTTAAGCAAGGGTTTTATTAACAGAGTAAAAACAGCCTCGCATATTTTAAGAGCTGTTTATACTGTTAATGAGTTTTTAGGGCTTAATATAGGAGTAAGACGCCTTCTTATTAAATATCGGCTAACACTGGAGCGGTCCACAACTGTGTAATATACCTTATACGAGGAGGGGGTTATACTCTATATCGATATATAAATTTATGTAAAAACTCTATTAACGGTTAATAAAGTTAACGGACCCGAACACCCCCTAAGTATTTTAAGCTTTACGTGGTTTTAAAAACATTATCCGGAAAGATAAAAAGCTATAACCTTAATTAAAACGGGCTTTTAAATAAGGAGTAATTTAAGAAAATAATTACGGAGTACTTTAAAGCTAGTTAAAAGAAGTTTATAATTTATTTTCTTTTTATAATAAGAGTTTAGTAATAGGTTAACGCTATCTCCTGCGTAATTTAAGAAAAAGCTATAAAATTAATATATTAGGCGAATAAAGCTATAAACTTAAGGATAAAGCTATTTATTATTAAAGTAATTACGTTAAAGTAAATAAACTGCTTTTTAATATTTAATAAATAACTAATATAGCGGTTAATACGCAGGGTATTAATAATAATAATACTTATTTTAATAAAAAATCTTTTATATTATAACACGATTAAATAATAAGGTATTTAATAATCTTTACCCTTTTATTAATAATAAGCTTAAAAAAATGGAGTTTATAATTTATTATTAAATATTAAAGTATTTTTATAAATAATATAATAGTTTTAACACTTATAATAAAGCCCGGGTTATTTTTTAAGATTTTATAATAAGCTTATATAAGCATTTTATTACTTTCCGATTTAATTTCGTTAAGCAGGCTGGATTAGCTTATATTACTAAAGCCGATTATAAGTATAAAATATATAATAAGTTATCACTCCGATTTAATAATAAGGTTTTAAAATAATATTACGATTTTAATATTACATTTATAAAATACTACGAGTTTTTTAGCGGTATAATTACTAATATTAAAAGAATAACGTAATCCGTTAAAAGTAAAAGAATATTAATAAGCCTGTAAACATAACCGAAACCGGTAAGAATAATAATAACGGTATAAAGAATAATAATTATACCCTTACTATTATAACCCAGTTTATATACACCGGTATTAGTATAAGTAATTAATTCGGTATTATAATACTCGGTACCTTTTTAATAAATAAAAGGTTTCTCGCTACCCCGAACTTAAAGCAATTAAAGTAAGTAATCCCTTTATAAATATACTTTATCTATTATAAAAAGGGTTATTATAGCCCCGAATACAGTTATAAAGCAGAATATAATAAGTTAAAAATACTTTAAATTAACGTTATTATTTTACGAGTTATAACCAGCGAGCTAACCTTTAAATTTTAATCAGGGTTGTAAATTAGTTATTAATTAATTATTAATCAGTTTTTAGCATTAGTCTTAATTAGCTTAAGCCCTAATTAAAACTAGGCTAGTTAGTTTAAGCCTTAATTTAAACTAATTAATATTAGTTTTAATTAATCTTAATCCGGATTAAAAACTAAAGTTTTAGAAAAAGGTAAGTAAAATATAACTAATAATATAAAGTAATATAAAAAGGAATATATATAAAGCCTAGCGTATATTTAATAGTTTTATAAGTTTTGTAAAGCTAAATTAACTGCGTTTTTAAAACCTTACAATATTACTTTTTAAAAAAACGTACTTTAATAAAATGCTTTAAAGCTATTTTAAAGGTTAACTATATTCTTTATAGCTTTAAAAAACGTAATATACGTATTATTACTTTATACTAGGTAAAGCTAAAAAGTATGCCGAGTTAAGGAATTTAAAAGGTTAAAATAATTGCATTTTTTAAAACTATATATTATAACTTTTTAAGAGATAGTACTTAGAAATAATTCTTTAAAGCCTTTTTATAGCTTAATCTTTTTTTAAATAGCCTTATCGTTTTAATTATAAATTACAACCCTATTTCTTTAATTTCTCTATTAAAGTTTATATATAGTTTTAAGACTTAGTGCGTAAGTACTTAACTCGACTTAAACCGCGTATTTCGAAACTTTTTAATAAGTGGAGTTCCGAGAAATAACAGTGTGCGGGGGGTAGTATATCGGGATTTCGATTAGCTTAATAAAACAAAAATAAGGAAAAAGGGTTGTAATTAGTAAATAAGGAGATAATACGTAAAATAAGTATTATTACTTTATAATAAGGTAAAATAAAAAAGTTTACAGAGTTTAAGAATTTAAAAGGTAAAAGTAATTATATTTCTTAAAACCTTTTATTATAGCTTTTTAAAAAATCGTATATGAAAATAACTCTTTAAAGCTTTTTATTACGCCTTTATTAAGTTTTATAGCTTTATAATACGTATAATATAAGTACCCTGTTAATAATTTATTATTAAAGCCTGATTATAATCCGTGTTCTTTATACCTAACTGTAAAAATACTTTATAAAAAAAACCTTTAATCTTTTAATCCGGATAAAAACTAATTAAAGCTAATTAAGATTAAGCTTAATTAGTTTAAACCCTAATTAAAACCAGGATTATTACACTAGTTTTTAGTTTTTAGTTTTAATCTTAATTATTAATTAGTTTAATAAGTAAAGTTCGTAAATCTGCGGATTAATTAAGTTTTAAATAAGGCTCGGACTAATTAAGCTTAATCTTAATTAGTTTTAGTTAATTTTAACCCGGATTAAACGATTAAAAGTTTTTTTTAAGAAGTATTAAAACTGGCATTTTAACGTTAAGAAACAGAAATTTTAAATACGTTTTCTTTAAAATTTATAACGCGAACTTTTAAAACTGCAATTACTTTAGCTTTATAAACTCCGCAACTCCTTATAATCTCGAGTAATACCCTCGTATAAAATACGAACCCTTTTTATACGCTTTATTAGGCTATAAAGCAAAAAAATAGCCAAATAAAAAAATAGCTAAAAACCTAGCTTAAAAAAACTATTTTTAAGCAGGGTTATAACTTAGTTATTAGTTAGCAGGGTTATTATATTAGTCTTTAATCCTTAGTCTTAATCGTAATTATTAATTAGTTTAGTGGTTAAAGTCCGTAAATCTACGGACTAATTTAATCTTAATTAGGGCTCGGGCTATTTAAGCTTAGTTTTAGTTAAGGCTCGGACTAATTAAGCTTAGTCTTAATTAGTCTTAATTAGTCTTAATCTGGACTAAAAGACTAAAATATCTCTTAAAAAGTATTAAAACTAGAATATTAACGTTAAAGAATAAAATTCTTAAATACGTTTTCTTTAAAAGTTATAATATTAAGTTTTAAAAAATAAAACTACTTTAGCCTTTTAAAATCTTTAACTTCTTTTAAACTCTAGTATTACCCTCGCATAAATTATATCCGCGTTCAGCACGTATTATAAGGCTATTACAGTATTAAACGGCCTTTATCCTAGCCTTAAAGAGTTATTTCGAAGTACGTTTTCTTAAAAAGTTATAAAAGGAAGCTTTAAGAAATGCAATCACTTAAACCTTATAATTCTCTTAACTCCCAGCAGATCTCAGCATTACCTTCGCATAAATTAAAAACACCTATTTTGCGTTTTATAAAGCTATAATAGTTATAAACGGCCTTTATCCTAGCCTTAAAGAATTATTTCGAAGTACGTTTTCTTAAAAAGTTATAATGTAAAGTTTTAAGGAATGTAATCACTTTAGCCTTATAAGTTATTTAAATCTTAGCAGGTTTTAACATAAACTTCGTATAAATTAAAAACGCTTTTCATGCGTATTATAAGGCTAGAACGGTTTAAAGCGGTTTTTACCCTAGCCTTAAAAAACTATCTCTTAATATATATTCGTAAAATAATATAATATAAAGTTTTAAAAAAAGCATTTACTTAAGCCTTTTAGTTTTTATAATATTATTAAGTATAACCCCGGTCCTATAATTTGTGTTTTACAGTATTTTATATACTAAACCATTTTAGTTAAGCCTTATTTAAAACCCTTAGTCTTTAATCCGGGCTAAAATTAATTAAGACTAATACTAGTTAGTTTTAATTAAGACTTAAACTAACTAGCTCAGTCTTAATCAGGGTTGTTATATTAATCCTTAGTTTTTAATCTTAATCTTAATCACTAATTAGTTTAATAACTAAAATCCGTAAATCAGCGGACTAATTTAATCTTAGTTAGGGCTCGGACTAATTAAGCTTAGTTTTAATCAGGGCTTAAACTAACTAAGCTTAGTCTTAGTTAGTTTAACTTAGTTTTAATCCGGATTAAAGGATTAAAGGGTTTTTTATAAGATTAAAAAAATAAAATATAGCTGAAATCCGGCTTAGAAAATTAATTTTATATACGTATTTTTAAAAAGTTATAATGTAAGTTTTTAAGAAATGTAATTATTTTAGCTTTATAAATTCCATAACACCTTATAGGTTTTAATATAACCTTATTAGAAATATAATACTATTATAATACGTATTATAACGCTATAAAGATTAAAAACGACCTTACCGCCAGGGTTATTTTATTAGTTCTTAATCTTTAGTCTTAGTTTTAATCACTAATTAGTCTAGTGACTAAAGTCCGTAAATCTGCGGACTAATCTAGTCTTAGTCAAGCCTTAGATTAACTAAGCTTAGTTTTAATCAGGGCTCGGACTAAGTAAGCTTAGTCTTAGTTAGTTTAAGTTAGTCTTAGTCTAGACTAAAAAACTAAAGGGTTTTTTTAAAAAAGTATTAAAACCAGTATTTTAAAATTTAAAATAACGTTTTTAAGTACGATTTCTTAAAACGTTATAATGTGATGTTTTTAAAAATGTAATTACTTTAGCCTTATAAGTTCCTTTACTCCTTATAGTTTTTAATATTCCCTTATTATACGTTATAAAACCTTTAAATACGTTTTATAAGGCTATAAAGGTTAAAAATAACCTTAACGCTAGTTTTAAAGAATTGTTTTTAAGTACGTTATTTTAAAAAGTTATAATGTGAAGTTTTAAGGTATATAATCACTTTAGCCTTATAAGTTCCTTTACTCCTTTTCGTTTTAAGTATGCCTTTACTATAAATTAAAAACCCTTATAACACGTATTATACGGGTAATTAGGGTAAGAATAACCTTAACGCTAGTCTTAAAGAATTATTTTCAAGTACGTTTCCTTAAAAAGTTATAATGTGAAGTTTTAAGAAATGCAATCACTTTAGCCTTATAAACTCCCTAATACTTCATTTTCTCTAATATTACTTTACTAAAGACTACGAATACGTAAAGCACGTATTATAAAGTTATAAAAGTTAAAAGATATTCAAACGTTAGCCTAGAAGAACTATTTCTAAATAAGATTTCCTAAGATATTATAATCAGGGTTATTATATTAGTCCTTAGTCTTTAGTCTTAGTCTTAAACACTAATTAATCTAGTGACTAAAGTCCGCAAATCTGCGGACTAATATAGTCTTAGTTAAGGCTCGGACTAACTAAGCTTAATCTTAGTCTTAATTAGTCTTAATCCGGATTAAAAAACTAAAGGTTTTTTTAAAAGGATTAAAGCTAGCATTTCAACGTTAAAAAATAAAATTCTTAAATACGTTTTCTTTAAAAGTTATAATATAAAGTTTTAACATATATAACTACTTTATCCTTATAAACTCCTTAACTCTTTTTAAACTCTAATATTACCCGTGTATAAATTACATTCGCTATTAATACGTATTATAAGGCTATAAAAGTTAGGAACGGCTTTTACCCTAGCCTTAAAGAGTTATTTCGAAATACGTTTTCTTAAAAAGTCATAATATAAAATCTTAAGAAATGCAATCACTTATGCCTTATAATTCTTTTAACTTCCAGCAGATTTTAATATTAATAACGCGGGACGGTTAGGGGTTAGGTTAAAGAGTAATAGAGGGATATATTAGGTAGAAATGCAGCCTCCCGGCTAGGCCGGTAAAATGCGGTTATTTAGGTTTAACTAGTATATAATTAATAAGATTTATATAATTACCTAGCGTGGCTAGCCCTAACGGCCTAATAACGCTTTAATTTAATTAATCCTTATAATATAATATATTAAAATACCGGTGTTAAATAAAAAAACTACCGTTCTCGGTAACCTATCCGGTTAATTAAAAAATCGGATTCGGCGGTTAATTATTATAATAATAAGCCCTGTGTATATACTAAAGCCTAAATATAACGAATCTATAATAAAAACCGGCCGCATATAATCGCGTATGTTTTTTTTCTTATTAGCTAATAAAAGTACGGTATTTATAGGAATAGGGTTTTATTATAAAAAAAAGAGTTTAACCGTATTACTTAAAGGGGATTACTTTTTTATCCTTACTTATTTATTATATAATTATTTTTTTATAGATTTTTTAAGTATTTTTTTTATTATAGAAATCCGGTAATAAATAAAGTAAACATAAATATTATCGGGAAATGCTTATATATTAGGAATAAATAATAATTAAAATCGGGTATATTACGCCCGGTATTTATTTTTATGCTTTCGAGTATTAGAATAAGTAAAGATTTCGGTATAATTTTTAATACGGTTAATATTTTTAATTAACGGATCGGAGCTAAAAAACAATATAATAATAAAGGTAATCGGCTAAATACTAATTATAATATAATAATAATTCGGGAATTAAATTATAAAGCCGGTTAAATAAAGGGTAATAATTATAGCTTTAATATTTTATTAATATACTTTAAAATATTTAAAAAAGTTTATTTTTAGGTATATTTTTAATATTTTAGAAAACTTATAAAATAAATAAGTAATTTATAAAATATAATATAATAATATATTTTAACCGGTAACGGTATAAAAAGAATTGTTTTTAATTCGTATTTTTTTTAAAAAAAACCTAGGAGATTTAATACCTTTTAATAATAATAAAAAAACTATATTAAGTAAGTAATAAAAAATATAATAAAACTAAAGATTTTAATATACGGAAGGTAAATCTTTAAGTTTTTAATATTAAGCAGTGCTTAAAAACCTATTAAGTAAATATTAAATTCGTAAATAAAACCTGGGAAATAAGCTTTTTTAATATTTAAAAACCTACCGGATAAATATTAAATATAAAAATCATATTTTACCTTTCCCGATAAAAGCATTAATAAAGCTTTTTTTATACTCTTATTAATAATAATTTTTTAGTATTTTAATAATATACTTATCCTCCCGCCGATAATATAATAATAATTCTCGAAAAAAGTCCGATAATCGTATACGCGGAGGAATTATAAGCGTATTTATTAATTATAATAAACGCCGGGTATTTACCTTCTCGAAGAAAAGGCTTAATAAAGCCGATTTAATACCGTTAAAACCTGGGTAAGGAATTTAATATACGGCGGTTATATTAATATACTAGGGTATTTTTAAATTTAATATTAATAATAATAATAATACCTTTTTAAAAAAAAGGCTTAATATTATATTACCGGTTTTTAATTAGTATAAGAGGATTCTAGTAATTATAATACTATAAAATAACTTTTACCCTTTTAAAAAAAGGGTTTAATAAAACCGCTTTTTAATATTAGGTAATTATTATGTTTTAACCGGTATTTTTTACGATTATAATACCTAGTATACGCTTTTCGTAACGCGTAAAATCACTTATTAAAACAGGTAATAAGCGAGGGCTAAAAGCTTATCCGGTTAAACCGGAATAAATTATTAACCTTAAGTAAATATTATTGTTTAATACGGGACGGTTAGGGGTTAAAATTAAAAAGAAATAAAGAAATATATTAGGTAAAAATATAACCTCCCGGTTAAGCCGGTAAAATATAATTATTTAGGTTTAATTAGCGTATAGCTAATAAGATTTATATAATTACCTAGCGTGGCTAGCCCTAGCGGCCTAGTAACGCTTTAATCTAGCTAATTCCTATAATATAACGTATTAATAAACTTCGTATAAGTTAATAAACTTATTATACGTGTTATTAAAATATAACGGTTAAAAACGGCCTTTAACCTAGCCTTAAAGAATTATTTCGAAGTACGTTTTCTTTAAAAGTTATAATATAACCTTTTAGAAAATACAATCACTTTAGCCTTATAAGTTTCTTAACTCCTTCCAGGTTTTAATATAACCTTATTAAAAATTGAATATTACTATATAACGTATTATAACACTATAAAGGCTGGAAACGACCCTAACGCTAGCTTAAAAAAACTATTTCTAAGTCCGTTATTTTAAAACGTTATATTATAAAGTTTTACGAAATATAATCAGTTAAGCCTTATAAATTCCTTAATTCTCTATAGGTTTTATTATTACCTTACCAGAAATTATACATATATATAACACCTTTTATAAAGCTAAAAAGGTTGAAAAAAACTTTAATACTCCCCTTATAGAATTATTTCAACGTACGTTTTTTTAAAAGGTCGTATTAAAACATTTTTAAAAACGCAAATGTTTAAGCTTTTAAATTTCTATAATACTACTACGTATAAGCCAGGCTTTATATATCTTCTTTTCTTTAATACTTTATATAATAAATTATTTTTCTATTAAGCCCCACTTAAAACCTTTAGTCTTTAGTCCAGACTAAAACTAATTAAGACTAATATTAATTAGTTTTAATCGAGGCTCGGATTAACTACTCGTCGGGGTTAAAGGCGCCCGTCGACTAGAAATTAGTCGGGGTGCGCTACTTTTAATCGGGACTATTAATTAAATGAAAAACCATTAATTTAACAGAAATTAGCGGTATTTAAATTTGTTAGCGTTTTCTATATAAACTTAAGTAGTATTGCGTATTTATAAAGCTTCGGTTTTTCTATTAGGTTATATAATAAGGGTAATTACACCTATTATATAATAATTTAATCTTATAATACTGTATATAATAAAACAATATAAAAGAGAACATATTTAAACATAAATCTATTACTAATTATATTTAAATTAGGATTATTATTATATATTAAGCTATTATTAAGAATTCCCCGATATATAAATCCGCTCCTTCTTTTTATAATAATTAATAATTACCTTTAATCGTAAACTATTAATAAACCTTATTTCGAAGAATCTGTTAAATCCTATTAACGGCTATACTTTAACGATAACTTTATTAGCGATTTTTATATAAACTTATACGCGCTGTTTAACCGCGTACCCTATTATTCTGTAGTAAATATTAAGGGGTATTTACCGGCCCGAGTAACCGCTTAGTTGCTGCAGAAGTAATAAAAATAACGGATTTAGACCAGAATCTCTTAATAGGCCGGGCTTTTTAAGATAATGCGAATACCGTAATAAAAATCCAACTACACGTATTGCGAATTATTTAATAAGCCGGGCTACTTAAGAAAATGCGAATACCGTAATAAAAATCTAATTATACGTATTACGTGTAATGCTCGAAATAACCCTGCCTAGTATTATAATGCCCGTATATTATAGTATTAACTTTATATAATACTCGTATTGCGTGTAATGCTTATAATGCTCGAGATAACCCTGCCTAGTAATATAATGCCCGTATATTATAGTGTTAACCTTATATAATGCCCGTATAGCGTGCTTATACCCTTATACTGCTTATATAGCGTGGTATTAACCTTTTAACCCGTAATGCCCGTATATTATAATCGTAATCTTTTAATACTCGTATAATAACGCGGGACGGTTAAGGGTTAGGTTAAAAAGTAGTAAAGGAATATATTAGGTATAAATACAGCCTCCCGGCTAAACCGGTAAAATACGGTTATTTAGGTTTAATTAGCGTATAATTAATAAAATTTATATAATTACCTAGCGTGGCTGGCCCTAGCGGCTTAATAACGCTTTAATCTAGTTAATCCTTATAATATAATATATTAAAATACCGGTATCGGATAAAAAAACTACCGTTCTCGGTAACTTATCCGGTTAATTAAAGAATCGGATTCGGTAATCGGTTATTATAATAATAAGCCTTGCGTATATATTAAAGCCTAAATATAACGAATCTATAATAAAAACCGGTTATATATAATTATATACGTTTTTTCTCTTATAGGCTAATAAAAGTATAATATTTATAAAAATAAAGCTTTATTATAAAGAAAAAAGTTTAACCGTGTTATTTAAAGGGATTATTATTTTATCCTTGCTTATTTATTATATAACCGTTTTTTTTATAGATTTTTTAAGTATTTTTTTTATTATAAAAATCCGGTGGTAAATAAAGTAAACGTAAATATAATTAAAAAGCGCTTATATATTAGGAGTAAATAATAATCGGAATCGGGCGTATTATACCTGGTATTTATTTTTATGCTTTTAAGTATTAAAATAAGTAAAGATTTCGGTATAATCTTTAATTCGGTTAATATTCTTAATTAACGGATTAAAGCTAAGAAATAATATAATAATAAAGGTAATCGGCTAGGTACCGATTATAATATAATAATAATTCGGGAATAAAATTATAAAACTGGTTAAGTAAAGGGTAATAATAGTGACGATACTGCGGTATCTGTATGGCTAAGAGGTATAGCTAGGTATGGCTCACGCACCTAGGCAACTAGGCTCTATTAGGCTCTGGCTCCACTAGCGGACCTAGCCAACTGCCACTTCTATAGCTAGCCGTATATAGCCTCTCTCCCTTCCTTTTATATCTCAGAATTAAGAGATTTTTTTTATAAAGAGTTCCGGATACGCTTTATATTATTTATAATAATTTTAAGATCCCTGGTAACCAGGATTCCGTTACGAATCCCATTTTATACTATTCGACTACTATCTACTAGCCGTTTAAATTTAAGTATTTAAGCCTAATTCCCCTTTTAACGCTAACGCCCTAATATTACGCTAGACTAATATTATACGCTTTTTACCGGTATTTTTTTCGGCCCTTACGTTAAGATCGATACCCGGCACTTAGTAAAAGCCCTTTTACGCCCGTTACCAGCTGGTAGCTGCTTACCTGGGCTCGGTACTTACTTTTAATTAATTTAACCGTACCTTTTTCTTTTTCTTCTTCTTCGATTAATTTAATTAATTTTAACTGCTCCTTTTACGCTAGTATACTTTATTACTAAGTGGACCGGATTCTTATTACTTTAATTATAAAATTCGATTATTTTTATTATTCTTTAGGACCTTACGCTGGTATACTTCGCTACCGGGTGGACTTATTTCGATTATTAATTAACCGATTCTAATTAGTTAAAACCGCTTATTAAAAGCTTATTAGTACCCTTATAATTAAAAATCCGATTCGGTCCCCTTAAAAGTTTTTATTCCCGCCGTTATCCCGGGAATCCACTTTTTTCTTTGGTACTATTATTTATTAATACCACCCTAGTCCCGGAGATAATATTATAGCTAAGATTACCGCCGCCCAGGTATAAGCCTTAATATATACTATTACGGAGGCTATTAAGCAGGAGCTTCAAGAAGAGTTTTAAGCCGAGGTTTCCTAACTCCGTTAACAAAGTTAAAAAACACTCGATTTCCTCCTTATAACCGTTAAATCCGATTAATTAAAACGCAAGTATCGCCCTCGCATTACTATACTAAACCTACCTAAGCTCTTTAAACCGGCCGAATTTAACGTTTGGCTCCTTTAAATAAACGGCAAAATTAACGTTAATAAACCGGCTATTAATAATAATAAAGCATTAATCTATTACGTATTCGGCCGTTTAAAGGCTAAGGTATAGGACCTTTACGTGCCGTAAATGCGTTCTTTACTATAGATTAACCACTAGCAGTATAAAAAGCTATTAGCTATTTTAAGCCGGATTTATATAAACCCGAATAAGAATATACAAGCCGCCTTTAAGCTTTGTAATTTTAAAATAGGTAATATCGACTTTTTTTATACCTTTATTACTAATTACGAAAAGCTTTATTAGTAAGCTGGTATAAATCTCCTCGATAAAATTATCCGAATTTAAAACCTATAAGGCGCGGTATTTAATAAGCTATAAGCTAAGCTTAATAACCGAGAATCGCTTCCGGAAACCTATAATGATTTTATTTTTTTTCTCCACTATTTCTCTGGTAATTTTACCGGTTCTGGAGGGTACTCGTAAATAACTTTATCGCGAATAGATACCTTTATCGGCAAGGTGGCTATTATTAACACCTTAAGTACTGCGTACGAGATTATAAGCACCGGTATTATACCGTAACCTATTTCTATTAGTACTTCGGTTAATTAAAACACCGCTTCGTATATCTGGACTCTTAACGGTAAAATAGCACTTAGCTCCTTACCGGAGGTGCGTTTTAACCGCCGTGAGAATGGCCTTTATATGCGTTGCGGTCAGGCTGGGCATATTATTTTTTTATATAATTGGCTAGCGTTCTCGAAAAGCGGCGCTAAGCCTAATTCGGCGGAGGATTTTAACGACTTATTAATTAAGGAGTGAGAATTCTGTATAGTATTGCGCAGAACGCGTTTTTAGTAAAATCTCCGTATATAGTTTTTTTTATCGGCTTTATACAAGAGATTAGGGGGGTAATAACGATATTACGGTATTTATGTGGTTAAGAGGTGTGGTTAGGTGTGGTTTACGCATTTAGGTAATTAGGCTTTACTAGGCTCTGGTTCCATTAGCGGATTTAATTAACTGCCATTTTTATAGCTAGCCGTATATAGCCTTTTTCCCTTCCTTCTGCATTTTAGAATCAAGAGATTCTTTTTATAAAGAGTTCCGGATACGCTCTGCACTATCCGTGATAATAATTATAGTTTTAGTATTTTATTAATATATTTTAAAATATTAAAAAAAGCTTATTCTTATATATATTTTTAATTTTTTATTAATATTATAAAATAAGTAAGTAATTTTTAAAATATAATATAATAATATATTTTAACCGGTAATAGTATAAAAGAAATCGTTTTCGATTTATATCTTTTTAAAAAGATTTAAGGAATTTAATAATTTTTAATAATAATAATAAAATTATATTAGGTAAATAATAAATAAAATAATAAAACCGAAGATTTTAATACCCGGGAAGTAGATTTTTAGGTTTTTAATATTAAGCAGTGCTTAAAAACCTATTAAGTAAATATTAAATTTATAAGTAATACCCGGGAAATAGGTTTTTTTTATTTTTTAAAAGCTTACCGGATAAATATTAAATATAAAAATCATATTTTATTTCTCCTAATAAAAGTATTAATAAAGCTTTTTTTATATTTTTATTAATAATATTTTTTTAATATTTTAGTAATATACTTATCCTCCCGCCGATAATATAATAATAATTCTTAAAAAGAATTCGATAATCGTATACGCGGAGGAATTATAAGCGTATTTATTAATTATAATAAACGCCGGATATTTACCTTCTCGAAAAAAAGGCTTAATAAAACCGATTTTATATTATTAAGACCTGGGTAAGGAATCTAGTATACGGCGGTCGTATTAATATATTAAGGTGTTTTTAAATTTAACGCTAGTAATAATAATAATACCTTCTCGAAAAAAAGGCTTAATACTGCGTATTATGCCTTTAATTAATAAAAATAATACCTTTTTAAAAAAAGGGCTTAATATTATATTACCGGTTTTTAATTAATGCGAGGGGATTCTGGTAATTTTAATATTATAAAATAACTTTTACCCTCTCGAAAACAGGGTTTAATAAAACCGCTTTTTAATACTAGGTGGTTATTATATTTTAACCAGTATCTTTTACGATTATAATACCTAGTATACGCTTTTTATAATATATAAAATCACTTACCGAAATAGGTAATAAGCGGGGGCTAAAAGCTTATTCAGTTAATAAAAGGCCGGTTAAATCGTTAACCTTAAGCAAATACTACTATTTAATACGGGATAATTAAGGATTAAGTTAAAGAGTAATAAAGGAATATATTAGGTAAAAATGCAGTCTCCCGGCTAGGCTGGTAAGGTACGGTTATTTAGGTTTAATTAGCGTATAGCTAATAAGATTTATATAATTACCTAGCGTAGCTAGCCTTAGCGGCCTAGTAACGCTTTAATCTAGCTAATCCTTATAATATAACGTATTATATAGCGTAGTATTAATCTTTTATTATTACCGCTTAATTAATATCTCGTTAATTATATTCTTCTTTTTTAATATTAGAGTTATTAAAATCAGGGTTAGTAAAAACCTCGCTATTGCTTAAAAAGGTTATTAAGCCCGCTAAATAATCGTTTGCTTACGTAAAGAGTACCTAGGTTAGCTAAGATATAATTAAAGGGGCTTTTTTACTTATACGTTCTGCCTTTATTATAATAATATGCTTTTATATTACCTTTTCGATTAAGGCTTTATTAAAGTTTTTTATAAATAGGATGCTATTAGGCCACTCCTTTTTTAGCTATTCCGTCTGGATTTTAATTATTTCCGTAACGCGTTTATCCTAAAGGTTTAAGGTTCGAACTCTAATATATCTAAGTCTTTTTTCCGTTTATAGCAAATACTTTAGTTATTATAATATAATAAAACACTTAAATATTATTATAAAATAAATAAGGGGAATACCGCTCGCCTAGTCGATTATAGCCTGCCTTACGGCTAATATATACCGCGGCTTGTATTTTTCCCTTAGTATGTTTTCCTCTTTTATATTCTTTTTAATATTCTTTTTATTTTTATAATCGATCTCTTTATTAACCGCGGTTATAGCTCGGTATTAATAATCGGGAACCTTATTATATTTACGTATAATGCGCATAGTATAAAAAGAAAGCGTTTAAGCGCATTCTCCTTATATTATTTTATTCGAGTTTTTATTTAATAGGTTTTCTTTGCTTTTTTACCCTTACGGTTACATTTATTTATTATAAAACGTAAATTACCGCTACCTTTAATAATAAAGCCGAAGTTAAAAATAACTTCCTATAGTATTTTTCTCTCGGCTTATTTTATTAATTAGTTTTTAAAAGCTTATAGCTTTTTTATTACCTTAACGCCGTTAATAACTATAACCGTTATTACTTTATCTCGTTTTTTAATAACGCAGGTTAAGGTAGGAAAAGGTGGTATACGGCGATCGATATAATAAATAAGTTTATTATTAATAAAGTTAATATACTCTTTAAGAAGTAAAACGCTACCTATTATTATATTAACGTTCTCTTAATCTTTTTACGTTCGTTCCGGGATTTTTAATATTATAAAAAAAGGATTATTATCGATA
Organism: Xylariaceae sp. FL0804; assembly: GCA_022539325.1. Lineage (NCBI taxonomy): Eukaryota > Fungi > Ascomycota > Sordariomycetes > Xylariales > Xylariaceae > Xylariaceae sp. FL0804. Next base: position 766,977 of record JAJKLG010000007.1, on the reverse strand, counting down.
ATTAAATTACTATACATAGCCTTAACTTTTTAATTATACTAATATAATAACTTAGGTTAATATTAACAGCAGTAAATATAAAAAGGTTTCCTAGCTTATTAAGCATAATATATAAGTTATACGGGATTATACCAGAGATTCGTTATAATTTTAAGATAATATGCTTTTTAAATATTATTAACCTAATACGCCGGGAATTATTTAAGAACTCCGGTACGCCGTAATTAAGCTTACCGTAATCCACCTTATTAAGAACATTAACCTAGTACTAGTGCTTATATACCTGAAATAATAAGAGATTAAGCGGCTATAAGCGGTATATAATATACGGTAAAAGCCTAAAAATAATAATACCGTATTCTTTTACTTTAGCGTATAATTCGTATATAAAATAACTCCCGTAATTATTATTAACGAGTAGCCGGCGGGAGCCGTTTACCGGTATAATATAATTATTAAAATACTTTAGTTAATTTAACGCTATTAAATCGTTTATATAACCGTTAAGTAAGGTTATAATAATAGTACCGGGTTTTAAGTTATTTAAAAACATAGCTTACGTTATTTAAGTGCTCGGTATAATAATAAAGGGAGGAATAATCTCCCTAGCGGCGTTAATAATCTCTATTACCGTTATAAGCTTTTGCTTATCGGGATTCGTTTTAATACCCTCCTTAATATTAACGTAGGTTTAGATTATATAGCCGCCTTTAATAACGCCGATTTTAAAGCCAGTTTTATTAAATTCTAAATATTAAAGGGAGGGATAAAGTAGTATAACTCCTCGCCTTAATCCAGTTTATTAAACCGACTGCTTTAAGTTTAAGCAAAGGTTTTAAAGTGCTTTTTAATAACCTTTATTAGCTTAGTAGCCTTACGTTCCTTAGCCTATTATTTTGTACGTTTACCGTGGAATATATGCTTATAATAATTTATCCACCTCTTTACCTAGCGCTTTAAAGTAAAAAACTCCTTACCGTTAATATAAAAAATAATATTCGCGGCCGCCCTAATACTCCTAATCCTAAAATATTACCCTTAACTTATTAAATAGTATGCTTTTATAAATAACGAGTAATTTTCCGCGTTATTAAGCTTTATATTATTACCGCCGTTTTTTAAATAAGGTTATACTTCTTATAACCGGCTTTTATATTTACCGTAAAAGATTCTTTAGTATTACGTAATCTGAACCGTGTTACCGTTAAAATAATAGTTAACGTATTAAATAGCTAATTATATTCTAGCCTTTTTATTTACTGCTAAAGCGCGTGTTCGGGCGTAATCGTGCGCAGGGATAAAATCGTAATTCCGCTTCCTAAAGCATAGTAAGCGTGCCGGTATAATAATAAGATCCGGGTCTCGGCTACACGGCGGCAGCGAATAGCATATAATAAGGTAATACTCGAGGGATTATTATAATATATTCGGTAATAAGGCGGCGGTATTTAATATAATGGTAAAAGGTTATAGTGGAAAGGTTTTCCTACTAAAATACGCTATTACTAATTATAGGAAGAATTAAAGCTTTGTAAATACGCAGTATTACTTAAGTTTATATAAAAAACGCTAATAAATTTAAATACCGCTAATTTTCGTTATATTAATAGATTTTTATTTAATTAATAGTCCCGATTAAAAGTGGGGCACCCTAACCAACTTCTAGTCGAAGGGCGCTTTTAGCTTTAACGGGTAGCTTAGTTTTAGTTAAAGCTTAAACTAATTAAGCTTAGTTTTAGTTAAGGCTTAAACTAATTAAAACTAATGCTAAGGACTAATTAGTGATTAATTAGTAATTAAATCACAACCTTAATTACCGGCATTTACTATTTATAATCACTCCGGCTTAAGAATTCTATTAACGCCGAACGGTACGTATTTTTTTATTAAGCAGATGTTTTTTATAAAACTAGAGGGGATTCCCAGCCTTAAAATTCTTCTTTTTCTCCTTATTACTTTACTCTTTTTTACTACGAGCGTATTATTTTCTTTAGTTTATTATTATAACCTTCTCACGAAATGCTTACTACTTATTACTTTTAATTATCTTTTTAACATTATTACAAGCGTATTACTTTCTTTTATTTATTATTATAACCTTTTAACGGTATACTTACCACTTATTACTTTTAAATGTTTTCTTAACATTATTACGGGCGTATTCCTTTCTCTCGAAATTACCTTACACCGAAGTCGATCTACGCTTATTAACCTTAACGCATTTACTTTATCGAATTATACTTAATAAGTTATTTAATATTTAACTTTAAGTTAAGTAATTTAATAAGGAAGGAACCTTTGAAATTTAAAAGGTAAGTATATTTGTTTCCGAATTTGTAACTTAAACTAATAAAAGCTTAAAACAGGAAATTTAAAGAGTTAATCCGATAAAAGAACTATATACGATTCCTTAAAAGCCTGAACGAAAAAAGAAACCGAACCGATTAAAAAACCGTATACGATTCGTTAAAACCGAAAAAGATTAAAACCCTTAACGATTAAAAACCCGAAAAAGAGTAAAACCCTTAACGAATAATAATTAAAAAACCATAACGGTTAAAGAACCTTAATGATAAAAGAACCGAACCGATTAAAAAACCGTATACAATTTATTTAAAACGAAAAAGAGATTATAAGCAGGGTTGTGATTTAGTCACTAATTAGTCACTAATTAGTCCTTGGCATTAGTTTTAGTTAGTCCGAGCCCTGACTAAGACTAGGCTTAGTTAGTCCGAGCCCTGACTAAGACTAAGCTAGTTAGTCCGAGGCTTAACTAAGACTAACTAATACTAGTCTTAGTTAGTCTTAGTCCGGACTAAAGACTAAAGGTTTTAAGTGGGGCTTAAGAAAATAACGATTTATTATATAAAACGTTATAATAAATAGAAAATATAATACCTGGCTTATACGTAGTAATATTATAAAAGTAAGAAGCCTAAGTAGTTGCGTTTTAAAAAACTTTATAATACGATCTTTTAAGAAAACGTACTAAGAAATAATTCTATAAGGCTAGCATTAAGGTTGTTTTAAGTCTTTTTAACCTTATAATACGTGTTATTCGTGTTTTTAACTTATGGTAAGGTTATAGTAAAACCTATAAAGAATTAAGGAATTTATAAGGCTAAAGTGATTGCATTTGTTAAAACTTTATAATGTGACTTTTTAAGAAAACGTATTTGGAAATAATTCTTTTAAGCTAGCATTAACGCTGTTTCTAACCTTTATAGCGTTATAAAACGTATTTCATCCATGTTTAATTCCTGAGAAGGTTATATTAAAACTTAGAAGGAGGTAAAGAGTTTATAAGGTTAAAGTGGTTGCATTTCTTAAAACTTCACAATATGACTTTTTAAGAAAACGTACTTGGAAAGAATTCTTTAAAGCTAGCATTAAGGTTGTTTCTTACTTTTATAGCGTTAAAATACGCATAATGAATATCTTTAACTTATAAAAAGATTTTGTTAAAACCTATTAGCAGTTAAGAGATTTATAAGGCTAAAGTGGTTGCATTTCTTAAAACCTTATAATAGGACTTTTTAAGAAAACAGACTTTGAAATAATTCTTAAAGGCTAGGATAAAGGCTGTTTCTAACCGTAATAGCATTATAATACGCATAATAAGTGCTTTTAATATATACAAGGTCTTCGTTAAAACCTACTAGCGGTTAAGAGATTTATAAGGCTAAAGTGATTGTATTTCTTAAAACTTCACATTGTGACTTTTTAAGAAAACGGACTTCGAAATAAATCTTTAACCCTAGGATAAAGGCCGTTTCTAACCGTTATAACATTATAATACGCATAATATATGCCTTTAATATATTTTAAGGTGTTATTAAAATCTACTCGCAGTTTAGAGATTTATAAGGCTAAAGTGATTGCATTTCTTAAAACTTTACATTATAACTTTTTAAATAAACGGACTTTAAAATAACTCTTTAAGGCTAAGGTACAGGCCGTTGTTACCCTTTATAGTTTTATAATACGTATTAAAAGCGGATGTAATTTATACGAGGGTAATATTAGAGTTTACAATGAGTTAAGGAGTTTATAAGGCGAAAGTATACGCATTCTTAAAAACTTTACATCTTAACTTTTAAAGAAAACCTATTTAGAAAATTTATTTTTTAACGTTTAAATTCTGGTTTTAAAACTTTTAATACTTTATAAAAAAATCTTTAGTCCTTTAGTCCGGACTAAGACTAACTAAGATTAACTAAGACTAAGCTTAGTTAGTCCGAGCCCTGATTAAGACTAAGCTTAGTTAGTCCGAGCCCTGACTAAGACTAAATTAGTCCGCAGATTTACGGACTTTAGTCACTAGACTAATTAGTGATTAAGACTAAGACTAAAGACTAAGGACTAATATAACAACCCTGATTATAAGGGATATTTATAAGGATAATAAAAACATACTACTGATTTTACTTTATAAGTTATAAAGTAAGATTATATTAAAACTTATAAATAAACCTATTATTATTATTAAGCAGATTTTAATTTGCGTTAGGTCGATTTCACGATTTAAGGCTATATAAAATTCTAATGTAAAATTACGAAAAAAAACGTTTATTTTATAAAACATATAAATATAAAACTTAAAAGTTTATAAATTATAATAGTGTTCTTTAAGAAATCGTACTTAAGAAATCTATTTACGGCTTATAATCAAGTGTTTTTAAAATAAATATAGTATAATAATATACTTTACATATGTTTATATAATACTTTTAAGTATTGTGTAAAAGTAAAAGGAGTGGAAGGAGGTTTAAAGCTAACGAATTTAGATTTCTTAATACTTTATATTATGCCTTTTGAAGAAAACGTACTTAAATACCTTTTAAAAGCCGATAATAAGATTGTTTTAAACTTTTATAGCGTTATAAAACGTATTACACTTATGTTTAATTTATATAAAGGTTAAACTAAAACTAATAGGGAGATTAAGGAGTATTAAAGCTAAAGAATATAAATTTCTTAAAACTTTATATTATAACTTTTTATAAGAACGCGTTTAAATATACCTTTATAAAGTCGATATTAAGCTTGTTTAACACTTTTATAGCGTTGAGAAACGTATTTCACGTACCTTTAATTTATTTAAAGATTATGCTAAAATCGATAGAGAGATTAAGGAGTTTTAAAGATAATAAAGTCAGATTTCTTAAAACTTTATATTATAAATTTTTAAGAAAACGTTAGAATTACCTTTAAAAAGCCGATATTCAAAATCGTTTAAACCTTTATAACGTTAAAAGGCGTATTATACGTATTTCTAGTTTACGTAAACGTTATATTAAACAAGATAGGGAGAGGAGATTAAGCAGTTTTAAAGCTAATAAATTTAAATTTCTTAGAACTTTATATTGTAATTTTAAAGAAAACGTATTTAAAAGTACCTTAATAAAGCCGCCGTTAAGGTTGGTTTAATTCTCTATATGCTTAAAAAACGTATTCTGTTTAAGTTTACTTTATATAAAGGTTATATAAGAACGTGTAAGGATGTAAAGTGTTTTTAAGTCTAAATTAGTTATATTTCTTAAAATTTTATATTATAGATTTCTTAAAAAACGTACGTAAAAATAATTTTTTATAACCCTGATTTAAGCTATATTTTAAGTTTTAATTATTAAAAGAGAACCTTTAGTGCTTTAGTCCGGATTAAGATTAACTAAGACTAATTAAGATTAAGCTTAGTTAGTCCGAGCCCTGATTAAGATTAAATTAATCCGCAGATTTCCGGACTTTAGTTATTAAACTAATTAGTGATTAAGACTATAACTAAAGACTAAAGACTAATATAATAACCTTAATATCAAGACTATAAAGATTAAAAACGACTTTAACTCTAGTCTTAAAGAATTACTTTTAAATACGTTTTCTTAAAAAGCTATAATATAAAGTTTTAAAAAACGCTATTACTCTAGCCTTATAAACAGGGTTATGATTTAATTATTAATTAATTATTAATTAATCCTTACTATTAGTTTTAAAGAGTCCGAGCCTTAACTAAGACTAAGCTTAATTAGTCCGAGCCCTAATCAAGACTAAGGTAATTAATCCGAGCCTTAACTAAGACTAATTATTATTAGTCTTAGTTAATCTTAATCCGGACCAGAGTTATTATATTAGTTCTTAGTTTTTAGTTTTAGTTTAAGTTATTAATTAATTTAATAACTAAAGTCCGTAAATCTGCGGATTAGTTTAATCTTAATCAGGGCTCGGACTAATTAAGCTTAATCTTAGTTAATTTTAATTAATTTTAGTCTAGATTAAAGGATTAAAGGTTTTTTATATAAAGTATTAATTCGAAATTAAAAATAAAAAATATATATTATAAAGCTATAAAAGTTAATTATAACGTAATAGGAGGCTTTAAAAAAACGTTTCCAAATACGATTTATTAAAAGTGATAATATAAAGTTTTAAGAAATAAAATTATTTTAACCTTTTAATCTCTTTAAACTTGCGTATTTTTTAATATTACTTTAGGATAGGGTAATAATGCTTATATTACGTATTATTAGCCTATAATAAGGAGAAACAGATATAAAGGAGGTTTTTAAAAACTATTTCCGAGTACGATTCCTTAAAAAATCATAATATAAAGTTTTAAAAAACGAAATCACTTTAACCTTTTAATTTCTTTAAATTTGCTTATTTATTAGCCTTACCTTCGAAATTGGTAGAAACGCCTATTTTACGTATTCTAGGGCTAAAACGAAAAAAAAATAGGCTTTAAAAAAGCCTTTAATAATTATTTCCAAATATGATTTCTTAAAAAGTTATAATATAAAGTTTTAAAAAATATAATTACTTTAACCTTTTAAGCTCCTTAAGTATTTATATTTCTTTATTTTATTTTAGCATATAATAATAATAATAAAATTATGTATTATAAAGCTAAAACGAAGAGAAATAGGTTTTAAAAAGGCCTTTAATAATTTTTTCCAAATACGATTTCTTTAAAAATCATAATATAAAGTTTTAAGAAATATAATTACTTTAACCGTTTAAACTCCTTAACTCTCCGTACTTTTTAAGTTTACCTTAGCAAATAGTAATATTTATAATATAATGTTTTATACAGCTAAAACGAAGAAAAACTAGCTTTTAGGTGGCTTTTAAGAATTATTTTTAAATACGATTTCTTAAAAAGTCATAATATAAAATTTTTAAAAACGCAATTATAGAAGTTTTTTAAAATTTATAAAACTATTAGGTATAAGCCAGGCTTTATATATTTTTTATAATAGTTTATATAATAAATAATATTTTTTATTAAGCCTTATTTAAAGATTTTAGTCTTTAGTCCGGATTAAGACTAATTAAAACTAATATTAATTAATCTTAATTAAAGCTCGGACTAACTAGCTTAATCTTAATCAGGGGTTCGGATTAACGAAGACTAGGGTTAAAGATTAATTAATAACTAATTAATAACTAAATCATAACCCTGATCCGGATTAAAAACTAAAGAATTGAAGTGGGGCTTAAAGAAGAAAAAACCTTTTTTATTATATTACCTAATATTTATATTATAAAGAGATAAAGCTTAGAATACAGCTTTTATTATATATATAAGTAATTTTAAAATAGGGTTTTTTAAAAGTTTCGTAATTAAAAAAGCTGTTTACGGCTTGTATGCAAGCGTTTTTAAAATGTATCAAGTATAATAATATACTTTATAAATGTTTCTATATTACTGTAAAGTTTTTAAGGTTAAGCGTAAGGTTAGTTTTATTTTTATTTAGTAGAAAATTAATTAGCTAATATATAAATCCCGGCTGCTAATATATTAAAACGCATCGGTTTCCTTAAAAAGCAAATAATATTCTCGTTAATTAGCTAGTTAATCGGTTAAAAAAGCGTTTAAGTTTCTTCAGCGTTTTTCTCTCCTTTTAAGTACAGATATTATTAATCGGCTAAAAAGGGATATCGGTAATAATATTTTTTAACCGGGGCTAATAAGTAATTATAAAACTATAATAAAATACTCACTTTAATTACCCTGCTTAAAATAAGTTAAAACTCTTTTCGTATTAAAAAACTTTAATACCTTATAATTAGTAAGGGTTAAAAAGGATCGATAGTATTTAAATCTTATTAACTCCGGCTTTTAATAATATAATCCCTTAATCACTGCTAAATGTTTTATATTATAAGTCCCTTAAATTTATTCGGCTCCGTGTATAATCTTAAAATAAAATACCACCGGGTATTATAAGTTTTATTTCTATTACGCCCGCGGGAAAATTCCGGAAATAACCTTATTAAAAGCATCCGTTTTTATAAGCGTTTCCTTTTTATATAAAAATGCCTTAATACGAGTATTAATGTTAAAAACTCTTTTATGCGTTTAAACGCTAATTAATACTCGTTAATCCACTTTAAATCGGTATCGGTGCGCGTTAAAGCGTTTAACGGTATCGCGATTTTCTTAAAGCTTTTAATAAACTTACGGCAAGAGTTATAACATTTAAGAAATAAGCGGACGCCTGTTATAATAACCTCTTTTTCTCTTAGCATTTTTATTAATATTAAATTATTTTATTCTTATCGGGGTTAATCTCGATACCTTTTATACCGATAACGAATTTTAGATAACGTTATTTTAACTATATAAAACTCGTATTCTTTAATACCGGCTTAAAAGCTTATAACGCGCAAGCTTTATAAGACTTTTATAATATATTTTATATATAGTTTTAAGGCTTACGGAAAAAACTAGGATATTTTTAATAACAGCTATATAAAACTCGCTGAAATCTTCTTTTCAAGTATTACTAATATAGCGTTAAAAGGCCAAAAGGCTATTATTTAAACTAAAGGAAAACACTCGCGATTTACATAATCCATACCGCGTACGGAATATAATAAGGGTTTTATAGCCTAGAGTTACTTGTAATTTATAAAACACTTAGCGAATTTTAATTCTCGATAAAACACTTAATGTATAAGATTTTAAATAAAGTCTTTTTAATTCCGATTAAAGGGTAACGGTTTTTACGATTAATAGTATTTAATTTCCGGTAATTAACGTAAAATTACATACTTTTATTAACCTTACGCAGGGTTATTATATTAGTCCTTAGTTATTAGTCTTAATTTTAATCACTAATTAATCTAATAACTAAAGTTCGTATATATGCGAACTAATTTCATTTTAATTAGGGCTCGGACTAACTAAGCTTAGTCTTAATTAGTTTTAGTTAGTCTTAATCCGGATTAAAGGATTAAAGGTTTTTTTATAAAGTATTATTTTAAATTTAGAAATTAAGAATACGGATTATAATTAGGCTTAAAATAGTATATTTTAAATAAGTTATTTATATAACACGTATTATAAAGCTATACAAGTTAAGAATAACGTAATAGGAGGCTTTATAAAACTATTTCCAAGTACGATTTCTTAAAAGTTATAATGTGAAGTTTTAAGAAATGCAATTACTTAAACCTTTTTAAGCCTTAAAGTCGGTGTACCTTTTAGCTTTTACCTTAAGGTAAGGTGATAACACTTATATCACGTATTATAAGGCTATAAAGAAAAGAAGCAGGCTATAAAAAGGCCTTAAAGAATTATTTCTAAGTACGATTTCTTTAAAAGTTAAAATGTAAAGTTTAAAAACGCAATCACTTAAGCTCTTTCAAGTTTATAAAACTACTAGGTATAAGCAGGGTTATAATTTAATCACTAATTAATTACTAATTAATCCTTAGCATTAATCTTAATTAGTCCGACCCCTTAACTAAAACTAAGCTAGTTAATCCGAGCCTTAATTAAGATTAACTAATATTAATCTTAATTAATCTTAATCCGGACTAAAAACTAATAGTTTTAAGTGGGGCTTAATATAAAGAATATGTTTTTAATAATATTCTATACTACGGATAAATAAAAAGAAGAATAAGTTTATATTAAAGCTTTTTATAATTTTTAAAAGTTATTTTTAATATAGAAAAAAACGAATAAAGTATATAAAAACATATGTATTAAAGTGTATTCTTATTAAAAGTTTCTTTTTTAACCTTAAAAAGGTTTTAGTTTTTATATTATATTATATATATTAAATAACCATGAATTATATCTTTTAGGTAAAAGATATTAATTAAAGGAAATTAGGTTTTATAACTTTTTATATTATAATGTTTTAAGAAAATATACTTAGAGATAATTATTCTAAGCCAGTGGTATTACCGCTTTTAACTTTTATAGCTTTAAAATACGTGATATAAGTGTTTTCAATTTACGGCGAGGTGTTATTAGAATATATAAGGAGTTACGAAATTTATAAGGCTAAAGTGATTATATTTCTTAAAACTTTAAATTATAGCTTTTTAAGAAAACCTACTTAGAGATAAATATTTTAAGCTAGTATTAAGGCTGTTTATATCCATTATAGCTTTATAATACGTATTATTTACATTAATAACTTATGGCGATGAAATATTTAAACTTATAAGGGACTAAGGGATTTATAAGGCTAAAATGATTGTATTTTTTAAAACTTTATATTATAGCTTTTTAAGAAAACGTACTTAAAGATAATTCTTTTAAGCCAGCGGTAAGGCCGTGTTTCTCCATTATTGCTTTATAAAACGTATATTATATGTTTTTAATTTTTAATAAGGTAATTTAAAAACCTTTAAGGAATTAAGGGATTTATAAGGCTAAAGTAATTATATTTCTTAAAGCTTTATATTATAATTTTCTAGGAAGGCGTATTTAGAAATAATTCTTTTAAGCCAGCGTTAGGGCCGTTTTTAACCTTTATAGCCTTATAATACGCAATATAAGTATTATTACTTTATATTAAATTACTTTTAGAATTTGCTTAATATTATAGAATTTATAAGGCTAAAGTAATTATATTTCTTAAAACCTAGTATTATAACTTTTTAAAAACCGTGTTAATAACTATTATTAAACACTTAACTTTGGAAAGTTTATTACTTTTAGGACTAAAAAACCAGGTTTTTTAAATTTCTTATGAAAACTTTTAAAAACCTTTAATCCTTTAATCCAGACTAAGACTAACTAAGACTAACTAAGACTAAGCTTAATTGGTTTAAACCCTGATTAAGACTAAATTAATCCGCAGATTTACGAATTTTAGTGATTAGACTAATTAGTAATTAAAATTAAAACTAAAAACTAAGGACTAATATAATAACCCTGGGTATAAGCCAGGCTTTATATACTTTCTTTTCTATAATACTTTATATAATAAATTGTTTTTTTATTAAGGCCTACTTGAAAACCTTAGTTTTTAGTCCGGACTAAAACTATTTAAAACTAATATTAGTTAGTTTTAAATAAGGCTCGGATTAACTAGCCTAGTTTTAATTAGGGCTCGGACTAAGGAAAACTAATGCTAAGAACTAATTAGTAATTAATTAGTGATTAAATTACAACCCTAACCTTACGAGTGAAAAGAATCGGGGAAATTTACGGGGCTAATAATAGCTTAATAAAACGTTTCCTTAAATTATCGGTAATATATTCCTTATAAGCTTATAACTCTTTAAGTACTAGCTTATATAAAAGGGCGTATCTGATTTTATTAACGTTATTTTTAAACAAATCTTATAATTAATTCCCGGATAATATAATAAAGGTTCGTTAAAAAAAGCTTTATTAAATATATTAAAGTATTAATAAGATTGTTAAAATACTAGTTTCGCGGTAACTTTATATACTGCTTTTTTATTATAAAGTAATAGGTTTTAAAGCCTTAGCCCACGCTTCTCGTTATTAACATGCTTAATCTTTATAAAAGTAAATATATTAACTATAAAAAACCTTTTTATCGGGCTAAAAGGTTAAAGCTGATTACTGTTATAATTATAGTATTAAGCTAAGCCTTTAATTTAATTCCCCGGGTTATAAAAGGTATTAATAATTCTTAATAATCGTGATTAAGAATAATCCGTTTTTTAAAAACTTTTTATATTACCTATTAGGCTTAAGTTTCGCGGATAAGGTTTATTAGGAATTTTAAAAGCTCGAGGAGTGGTTAATAAACCGGTATATATTATACCGGAATCGCCCGCGCGGCCTTTTCCAGCTTTTATATTCTCCGCATTATTAAACGCCGGAGGCACGGTTTTAACTTTTCGAGCAACGTCTTAATTCCCACTTAATTAAACCGATTTAGCTTTTTGTAAAACCACTTAATAATAAGTGGTAAATAAATGTAAAAATGTTTTTTTTCTTACTCCGTAACTTATCCCGGTATCGTTTTTCCTTAACGTTTATTAAATATTTGCGGTATAAATAACTCGCTTAATTTATATTTAACTGGCCGTGGTAAAAGTTTCCAAAGCTAGGCTTTTAATTTATAGAAAAAAAGCTTTTTACTAAGAATATTAATACTAATACTGTAATAATTGTAAACCTGTTTATTAAAAATAGTATTATACTTTATATTTAGGATTAAAAAAGGAGTATTGTTTATAATATACCTTTACAGATATAAGTAAATAAAAACGGTTATATTAAGAATTTAAAAGGCTTTTTCGTTAAATCCGGCTATTTTACCGGGGTCGAAATCGCTGGTTTTCTTTACGCTTAACTATAAAATTATTTTATAAATAAAATTTACGCTTTTTAGAATATAATTGTTTGCTTTTATATTATAAAGCGCTTATATATTAAGAGAAAGTCTATTTTGTTTTATTATATAATTAAAAAGAAAAGGGTTGCCGCCTAGTATTTTAAATTAAAGATTTTTTAAGATTATATTATATATATTTATATTTAACGCTATTATTTTTCCTTTAGGAAAGGACTTCTATTAGCTTAAAACCACTTTTTATTAAGTCGGAATTTAATACTTACGCTGATTTCTATTTATTAAAGGCAGAGCTATTATTTTAATCCCTAATCTTTAGTCTTAATCTTATTTACTAATTAGTTTAATAACCAAAGTCCGTAAATCTGCGGACTAATATAATCCTATCCAGGGTTATAATTTAGTTATTAATTAGTTACTAATTAGTCCTTAGCATTAGTTTTTATTAGTCCGAGCCTCGACTAAAACTAACTAGCATTAGTTTTAATTAGTTTTAATCCGGACTAAAGATTAAGGGTTTTATATAACTCTTAGTTATAAAATGGTTTTTTAGATAAAAGATTATAAAGAGTATATGTTATAAGGCGGGATTTATACCTGTTAGTCTTATAAAACTTAAAAAGCTAAAGTGATTGCGTTTTTTTAAACTTTATAAAATAACCTTTTAAGAAAACGTACTTGGAAATAATTCTTAAAGGCTAGCATTAAGGCCGTTTCTAACTTTTATAGCATTATAATACGCATTACAGGTGTTTTAACTTATACGACGGTGATATTAAAACCAGTTAGGAGGCTTAAAAATTTACATTGTACTTTTTTAAGAAAACGTATTTAGAAATATTTTTTAAGGGCTAGGGTTAACACTGTTTAAAGCCTTTATAGCCTTTTAGTACGTAGTATAAATTACTGTAAATTATGCGAGGAGAATACTAGAATCTGCGAAGTGTTAAGGGATTTATAAGTTTAAAGTGATTATATTTTTAAAACATTTATATTATAACCTTTTAAGAACTCGTACTTAGAAGCAGGGTTATTATATTAGTCCTTAGTCTTTAGTCTTAATCTTAATCACTAATTAGTCTAGTGATTTAAATCCGCAAAACTCCGGACTAATTTAATCTTAGTTAGGGCTCGGACTAATTAAGTTTACTCTTAGTTAGTCTTAGTTAATCTTAGTCCGGATTAAAGGATTAAATGTTTTATTTATTTAATATTGATTTTAAAGGTAGGTTTAAAGGATTCGGCTTATAATCAGGCTTTAAATAATAAGTGTTATATAAGGCACTTATATAATACGTACTATAAAGCTATAAATATTAAGAAAAACGTAGTAGGAGGCTTTAAAGATTTGTTTTTAAGTACGATTTCTTAAAAAGTTATAATCTAAAGTTTTAAGAAATGCAATCACTTTAACCTTTTAAATCCCTTAGCTCTGCGTACTTTTTAACTTTACCTTAGCATATAGTAATAAAAAGTATATTACGTTTAACAAGGCTAAAAAGAAAAGAAAGAGGCTATAAGTAAGCCTTAAGGAATAACTTCGAAATACGATTTCTTAAAAAGTTATAATATAAAGTTTTAAGAAATGCAATTACGTTAACCTTTTAAGTCCTTAAACTCTGCGTACTTTTAAGCCTTACTTTGGGATTAGGTTATAACACTTATAGTACGTATTATAAGGCTATACAGGAGAAAAACAGGCTATAAAAAGGCTTTTAAGAATTATTTCTAAGTACGATTTCTTAAAAGATTATAGTATAAAGTTTAAGAAATGCAATCACTTTTGCCTTATAAGTTCCAAAGCTTTTATAAAGATTAGTTTCACAGTAGTATAAGGTAGTAATAGCTATATCACGTACTATAAGCCTAGAAAGGCTTATAACGACTTAGAATATAGCCTTTAAAAATTGTTTTAAAATACGATCTCTTATAAAATCACATTATTAAAAGTTAAAGAACCTAATCTCCGTTTCATAATAACTTTCCCGTTAATGCTTTGAATTTAGTATAGTACTCTCCCTATATAAAGGTAACTGCCTTTTATTTTATAAAGCTAAAATAAACGGTTTTAAAGTTTTATTCACGCTAGTATAAATGTTGTTAAATACTTTTCTCTTTTTGCGTATTTTTTAAAACAACTTTTTAAAATAATAAAAGCGGTATAATAAGCTTATTCTTTTAATTTATTTTATACAATATAAAACATTATTAAAAAGTTATTCTTTTTCTTAAAACCTACTTAAAAACCTTAATCTTTATTCCGGACTAAGATTAACTAAGACTAATCTTAGTTAGCCTTAATTAAGGCTCGGACTAATTAGCCTAGTCTTAATCAGGGTTGTTATATTAGTCCTTAGTCTTTAGTCTTAGTCTTAGTCACTAATTAGTCTAGTGACTAAAGTCCGTAAATCTGCGGACTAATCTAGTCTTAGTTAGGGCTCGGACTAATTAAGCTTAGTCTTAGTCAGGGCTCGGACTAATTAAGCTTAGTCTTAGTTAGTCTTAGTTAGTCTTAGTCCGGATTAAAGGATTAAAGGTTTTTTATTAAATTATTAAAACCAGTTTTTTAAAGCTAAAAAATAATATTTTTAGTACTTCTTCTTAAAAAGTTATATTGTGAAGTTTTAAAAAATGCAATCACTTTAGCTTTGTAAATTGCTTAACTCCTTTTAGGACTTAATATAACCGTATTAAGAATTTAACATAGGTTAAATACGTATTATAATGCTAAAAAGGTTAAGAATAACTTAAACGTTAGCTTTAAAGAATTAGTTCCAAGTACGTTTTCTTAAAAAGTCACATTGTAAAGTTTTAAAAATTGCAACCACTTTAGCCTTATAAATTCCTTACCTCCTTATAGGTTTTAACAATACCTTACCAGAAATTAATATTACTTATAATACGTATTTTAACGCTATAAACGTTAAAAACAACGTTATCCCCAGCTTTAAAGAATTATTTCTAAGTACGTTTTCTTAAAAAGTCACATTGTGAAGTTTTAAGAAATACAACCACTTTAGCCTTATAAGTTCCTTGATTCCTTACTGGTTCTAGTATAAGCTTGCTAGAGATTAAATATTATTATAATACGTATTATAACGCCAAAAAGATTTAAAATAACCTTAACGCTAGCTTTAAAGAATTAATTCCAAGTAGGTTTTCTTAAAAAGTCACATTGTGAAGTTTTAAGAAATGCAACCACTTTAGCTTTATAAATTCTTTACCTCCTTTCAAGTCTTGATATAATCTTCTCAGAAATTGGAGATAAATATAATACGTTTTATAACGCTATAAAGATTAAAAGCAACCTTAACGCTAGCTTTAAAGAGTTAATTCCAAGTACGTTTCCTTAAAAAGTCACATTATAAAATTTTAAGAAATGCAATCATTTTAGCCTTATAAATTCCTTAATTCTTTACAAGTTTTATTATAACCTTACTATAAGTTAGCAATACGTATAACAAGTATTCTAAGGTAAAGAAATTGAAAAACAACCTTAATACTAGCCTTATAGAATTATTTCCTAATACGTTTTTTTTTAAAATCGTATAATTAAGTTTTTAAAAACGCAATTACTTAGGCTTCTTACTTTTATAATACGTATAAGCCAGGTATTAGATTTTCTATTTCTTATAACGTTTTATATAATAAATTGTTTTTTTGTTAAGCCCCACTTAAAACCTTTAGTCTTTAGTCCGGATTAAGACTAACTAAGACTAATGTTAGTTAATCTTAGTTAAGCCTCGGACTAACTAGCTTAGTCTTAGTTAGGGCTTAGACTAATTAAGCCTAGTCTTAAACAGGGCTCGGACTAACTAAGATTAATGCCAAGGACTAATTAGTGATTAATTAGTGATTAAATCACAACCCTGGTCTTAATCAGGTCTCGGACTAATTAAGATTAATGCTAAGGATTATTTAATAACTAATTAGCGGGGTTGTGATTTAATCACTTATTAATTACTAATTAGTTCTTAGCATTAGTTTTAATTAGTCCGAGCCCTAATTAAAACCAGGGTTGTGAATTAATCACTAATTAATCACTAATTAGTCCTTAGCATTAATCTTAGTTAGTCCGAGCCCTGTTTAAGACTAGGCTTAATTAGTCTAAGCCCTAACTAAGACTAAGCTAGTTAATCCGAGGCTTAACTAAGACTACTTAGTATTAGTCTTAGTTAATCTTAATCCGGATTAAAGACTAAGGTTTTTAAGTGGGGCATTATACAAAAATGGTTTATTATATAAAGTATTTCAAAAAAACAAGTTATAAGACCGGGGTTATACTTAGAAAACATTATAAAAGATAAAAGGTTTAAGTTAATGCGTTTTTTAAAACTTTATATTATAACTTATTAAGAAAACGTATTTAGAAAGAATACTTCAAGGCTAGGGTAAAGGCCGGTTTCAACCGTTATGGCTTTATAAAACGTGTAATAAGTGCTTTTAATTTAAATGAAGAATTTATGAAAACCTATTAGCAGTTAGGAGATTTATAAGGCTAAAGTGATTACATTTCTTAAAACTTCACATTGTGACTTTTTAAGAAAACGGACTTCGAAATAAATCTTTAAGGCTAAGATGAGGACCGTTTCTAACCGTTATAGCCTTTTAATACACATATTAAATGCTTTTAATTTATGTGAGAATCTTGCTATAACCTACCAGCAGTTAAGAGATTTACAAGACTAAAGTGATTGCATTTTTTAAAACTTCACATTATAACTTTTTAAGAAAACGGACTTCGAAATAATTCTCTAAGTCTAGATAAAGGCCGTTTATAACCGTTATAGCCTTATAATACGCATGATAAAGTCTTTTAGTTTATACGAAGTTATTATTAAAACCTACTAGCAGGTAAGGGATTTAAAAGGCTAAAGTGATTGCATTTCTTAAAACTTCACATTATAACTTTTCAAGATAACCGACTTCGAAGTAATTCTTTAAGGTTAAGGTAAAAGCCGTTTCTAACCGTTATAGCTTTATAAAACGCATAATAGGCGCTTTTAATTTAGATAAAGTTTTTATTAAAACCTATAAGCAGTTAAAAAAATTATCAGGTTAAAGTGAATGTATTTCTTAATACATTATATTATAACTCTTTAAGATAACGTACTTGAAAATAACTCTTTAAAACCAGCGTTAAGGTTATCTTCGTCCTTTATAGCCTTATAATACGTACTAAAAGGGTTTTTAACTAATAGCAAGGTTATATAAGAAACTAAAAAGAGTAAAGGAACTTATAACGCTAAAGTGATTGCATTTCTGAAAACATTACATTATAACTTTTTCAGATAACGTACTTAAAAACAATTCTTTTAAACTAGCGTTAAGGTTGTTTTTCATTTTTATAGCCCTATAATACGTATTATACGAGTTTATACTTTATATAAAGATTTCATTAAGATTTACGAGGAGTTAAGGGGTTAATAAGGCTAAAGTAATTGTGTTTTTCTGAACTTTATATTATAACTTTAAAAAAACGTTAATAAAAACGTTGTTCTTTAACTTTTCAATACTGGGTTTAATACTTTATAAAAAAACCTTTAGTCTTTTAGTCTGGATTAAAACTAATTAAGACTCAGTAAGACTAAGCTTAGTTAGTCCGAGCCCTAACTAAGACTAAGTTTAATTAGTTAAAGCCCTGATTAAGATTAAATTAGTCCGCAGATTTACGGACTTTAATTATTAGACTAATTAGTGATTAAGACTAAGACTAAAGATTAAAGACTAATGTAATAATCCTAATTACACTGCACAGGTTTAAACCGGATACTGAAAGTTAAACCGTGCGATAAATCGCAATCTTATAATAAACCTTATAAGGAGTAGTATAAAAAGCCTTATAAGCAGAGTATAAAAACCGTTTAAAAACCTCTTTATTACTCCTAATAATTTGTTTAACGTGCCCTCGCGTTAGTATAGAGTTAAAAGTGCTTTAAAATAAAAGTCTTTTAGCGCTCCGCTTATTATAAGTCGAGAAAAGCTCTTATATATAAACGCATTAGCTAAAGCATTAAACTAATCAGCCTACGAAAAGCAATTAAAAAAGGGCGAAGTTAAGTCGGCAGTTAAAAGCTAAGCCGGGAGTTATATTAAAATAACTAAAGAATTAAAGAACTAGGTAGCTGAGGAATTAAAAAACTAAAAAACTAAAAACTTGAAAATTATATAAAAGCCAGGTATTTTTATAATAAGCTAAGCCGATATAGCGTTAAAAAGCCGATACCGCGGCACCGACATCTAAAAGCTAATACCGCGGTATATTTTTAATATAATACGCATCTCGGGTAAAACAACCTTAAAGGAGAATAAAAACCACCGGCTACTACTTTTTATTTAAAAAGTAATATAAAGGAAGAAAAAGTAAAAACAACCTAGTAAAAAGGTAAGAAATAAAGCTAAAACGTCGGCTAATCGAAGTTAAAAAATAATAAAAACAAGGCTAAAAAGCGGCCGGGTTTAGAATTTAGAAAGCTAATAAGCTAAAAGGCGAAATAAAAAAAAAGCTAAGGCCGGTTTAAAAGCCGGTAATTTAAACGGGCCGCTTTTAACACCGGTATAAATAACGGTTTTAAGGGTATTTAAAAGCTTAGTAACTATTAATACCGATAATCCGGCACGGTATAACGGTATTATTATAATCCCTTTTTTTACTATATACGCTAGCGCTGCTTAAAAAGGCTAAAAGAGTAATACTAGTAATTAAAGAAATACCGGTAGCCGTAAAAGCAAAAATTAAAATAATATAAGCTTTTAATACCCTAGAGAAATCCGAGTAATTTAGCCGCAAATCAGCTGTAAAAAAGCTAATCCACTACGTTAACCGGGATTAAACTAGCTATAATTATAATATAAGCTTATAGGTTTTAATAATAAGATTATTTCAATTATCCCTTCGCGGGTTAACGGGAGAACCGGTTTTTAAGCCTTAAAACTTTTTCGAAAAAACTTTATAAGCTTAATAAAGAAATAATATAATAAAGCGGTATTAACTCGTAAGCTACCTTTTAGCGTAAGGGCTGAATTTTTAAGGCTTTATAATAGGTTATTAAAGTTTTAGAAATATTATATACGCTTTTACTAGGCAAATCCGAGCTACTCCGCAATATATGCTTTATAATAGCCGGTATTTTAAATAAATATAGCGGTTTATTACCGAAACGCAGCCTATCGCTCTCGAGAAGGTTTTATTTTAATACCGGTATATAAGCAACCTTATAATCTTAAAGAAACCGGTAATAAGAGTTTTTATAAACACCGCGAGGTTAGTTTAACGTTAACGGGAAAAATACTTATTTAGTGCCGAATTAAAAGCACGCCGTAAATCCGCTAGCTATTTATTACCAGGGTTATTATATTAGTCCTTAGTCTTTAGTCTTAATCTTAATCACTAATTAGTCTAATAACTAAAGTCCGTAAATCTGCGGACTAATTTAGTCTTAATCAGGGCTCGGACTAACTAAGCTTAATCTTAATCAGGGCTCGGACTAACTAAGCTTAATCTTAATTAAGGCTCGGACTAACTAAGCTTAATCTTAATTAGTCTAAATTAGTCTTAATCCGGACTAAAGGACTAAAGGGTTTTTTATAAAATTTAAAAAATAAAATATAGCTTAAATCAGGGTTAAAAACATTAATCTTATATACGGTTTTTAAAAAAGTTATAATATAAAAGTTTTAAAAATATAATTATTCTAGCCTTATAAATACTATACCTGGCCACGGGTTGCAATAAAACATTTATATAAATTAAAGGTATATATAATACGTATTTTAATACTATAACGGTGTAAAACAACCTTAATATCGGCTTTTTTAAGGGTTTTATAAATACGTTTTCTTAAAAAGTCATAATATAAAGTTTTAAGAAATTTATGTTCTTTAGCTTAATTACTCTTTTATCTGCCTATCATTTTTAATATAATCTTACTATAAATTAAGCATACGTATACTACGTTTTCTAACGCTATACAGGTTTAAAACGACTTTAATATCGGCTTTTTAAAGGGTTTTTTAAATACGTTTTCTTAAAAAGTCACAATATAAAGTTTTAAGAAATTTATATTCTTTAGCTTTATTACTCTTTTATCTGCCTATTCTTTTTAATATAATCTTATTATAAATTAAACATACGTATAATACGTTTTCTAACGCTATAAAGGTTTAAAACGACTTTAATATCGGCTTTTTAAAGGGTTTTTTAAATACGTTTTCTTAAAAAATCACAATATAAAGTTTTAAGAAATCTGAATTTATTAGCTTTAAACCTCCTTCCGTTCCTTTTAGTTTTAATCGCAATTTTAGGGCATTATATAAACATATATAAAGTATATTATTATGCTAGATTAGTTTATAAAACGCTTAACCTTAAGCCGTAAAGAGGTTTTTTAAGTACGATTTCTTAAAAAACCCTATTATAAACTTCTAAGTTTTATTTTTATATATTTTGTAAAATATAGGTATTTTTAAATCATTTTATATTAGAATTATATATAACCTTAAATCGTAAAATCGACCTAACGCAAAATAAAAACTAAATAATAATAATAATAATAGGCTTATTTATGAATTTTAAAATAATGTTATTCTATAACTTATAAAGTAAAATCAGTAGTATGTTTTTATTATCCTTATAAATATCTCTTATAATCTCTTATTCGTTTTAAACGAATCGTATACGGTTTTTTAATCGGTTCGGTTCTTTTATCGTTAAGGTTTTTTTATCGTATACGGTTCTTTTATCGTTAAGGTTCTTTTATTATTAAAGTTCTTTTATCGTTAAGGTTCTTTAATCGTTAAGGTTTTTTAATCGTTAAGGGTTTTTATCTTTCTCGTTTTTAACAAATCGTATACGGTCTTTTAATCGGTTCGGGTTTTTTATTATTAAGGTTTTTAAGGAATCGCATACGGTTCTTTTATCGGTTTAACTCTTTGAATTTCCTGTTTTAAGCCTTTATTAGTTTATATTATAAATTCGAAACCAAGTATACTTACCTTTTAAAATTCAAAGGCTCCTTTCTTATTAAGTTAATTAACTTAAAATTCAAGAACTTAATAAGTATAAAATTTAATAAAGTAAACATGTTAAGGTTAACGAGCGTGGATCGACTTCGGTATAAAGTAATTTCGAGAAAAAGGAATACGCCTAATATTAAAAAAATAATTAAAAGTAATAAGTGGTAAGCATTTCGTGAAAAGGTTATAATAATAAACTAAAAAAAGTATTACGCAAATGTTAAAAAAACAGTTAAAAGTAATAAATAATAAGCATTTCGTGAGAAGGTTATAATAATAAACTAAAGAAAGTAATACGCTCGTAATAAAAAAAAGTAAAGTAATAAGGAGAAAAAAAAAACTTTAGGGTTAGGAATCCCCTTTACTTTTATAAAAAACATACGCTTAATAAAAAAATACATACCGTTAATAGGATTTCTAAGCCGGAGTAATTATAAATAATAAATACCGGTAATGCGTAAGCATTCGTAAGCTTATATATAAGCCTTTAATAATAAGCTTATGCGTAAACCACTAATAATAAGCTATTAATAATAAGCTATTAATAATAAGCTTATATATAAGCCTTTAATAATCAGCTTATGCGTAAGCCTTTAATAATAAGCTTATACGTTAGCTTTTAATAATAAGCTTATACGTAAGCCATTAATAATAAGCTATTAATAATAAGCTTATACGTAAGCCTTTAATAATTAGCTTATATATAAGCCTTTAATAATAAGCTTATGCGTTAGCTTTTAATAATAAGCTTATACGTAAGCTTTTAATAATAAGCTATTAATAATAAGCTTATATATAAGCCTTTAATAATCAGCTTATACGTAAGCCTTTAATAATAAGCTTATACGTAAGCCTTAATATAAGCCTTTAGCCGGAGATAAATAAAAACGCCGATTAGAGTTTTATAAAAATGCTTTAATTTCCCCTTTTGCTTTTTCCTATATTACCGCAAATCACTATTATACTTTATTATTATATTTTACTATTATACTTTATTATTACACTTTATTATTATACTTTATTATTAAACCTTTTTATTTCTTTTATTACTTTTTTTTTATACTTATAACTTATTATCTTTTATAAGTTATAATTATAAATTATATTTTTCTCGTCCGATTTCCAGGATAATACATCCGAATCTACGAATTATAACGAATTACGAGAAGATTCTATTATTATTACTTTTACTCCTTTTGCTTTTTTCGAATCGACCGAAAAAAATCAACCGGATTATAAGCTTAAATCCGATAAAAAAAGCTTGGTTTATATTTTTTTAAAAATAAGTTATTTACTTATTACCTTTTACCTATTAACTTAACGAAAAAATAAGAAATAAAGATAAAATATATATTATAAGTTTTTTTATTTAACCTTTTCTTATTATAATTTATAAGGTTTTACTAATAGTATTTAGGTATAACTTTAAATATATCTCGAAAATAAAAGGATTTTAAAATTCGAATTTAGCACGGTATTATTTAAATAAACACCTAAATATTACTCGTAATAAAAAAACAAAAAACGCTGGATTAAAAAAACGCAAATATTACCTTTATAATTATAAGTTATATTTTTTATTAATTAATTACTTTTATTTAGGGATTAAACTATTAAAATCAAATCCTTTTAATTTAATTAATCGAAAACGCGCACGAAATAATACGATAATTAATATTACGAAAAACCTGATTTTAATAAAAACAAAGCGAATTTAAAGATTTTAAATATATTAATCGAAAACAACCTTTCGTTTAATATTTTAAATTCTAAATCACTTAATAATCTACTATTTTATTATAATCCGCACGTTTTATCGTTATTATTATTTTAAAGCTAATAATTAACGCTTTTATTATTTAGTTTATTTCCGAAAATTAATTACTGGAATATTAAAAATATACTCGAATCCATTTTTTAATAAGCATTAAGTGTTTTTAATATATTTTTATCGATAAATATTAAAAATAACGGTAAACTTTTTATTATATTCGATATTTAGACTTCGAAAACTAATACGGCTTTTATAAGTCTTATTATTTTTTTTATTAACCCCGATTTTAACTTATATTATAAGTTAATCGGCTTCGACGATTTAATTAATAACCATACCGGTTATTATTTTTTTTTTTTTTTTCGAAAAGATAATTACGCTTTATCCGGATATTTAATTTTAAAAGTTTATAAGGTACGTTTTATTATTCCTTATTAAATATTATAAAATTTATTAATTTATATTTAGTATTATACGCGATAACGCCTCGAATAATAACCTTTTTATAAATCAATATAAAAAGGTTTATTCGAATTAAACGCATAATACGGATTTTATTATCGATATACGATACGTTATATATATTATTAATTTAATCGTGCAGGATATTTTAAAGGATTATATTAATAATCCTAATATTACCGATTTCTTAACCTAATATTAATATATTAGGTTAAAAGAGATTAATAAAAAATTTACGGTTAAAACGGATAATATTAGCCCTAACCAAAGTAAGTTATACTTTTTTTATTTTACTTATAACTTATTATTAATTTTTAAATAGATTTAGTTTTTCGAATTCGTTAAATCGCGGTTTTAATTAAGTATACGTACGATATTCGTAAAAAATTCCTCTAAGGAATTAAAAAAGCAAAAAAAAATAATTAATTATTTTTAGGTTATAAAAAAACGAAAATTCCTTTAGGTATTTATTTTTAATACCTTATTATTTTATTTAATTAATTAATAAAAAACCAAATATATTTATGCGATGGAATTTTATTTACCGAATGCTTTTAATACTTTACGAGTTAAAAAAACCGCTAAAATACGTTTATTAAAATATAAATCATACCGAATTTAAAAACGTTTATTTAAACGATTTAAATTAATTATTGGTAAAGGAGTTAATTAAGATTTTCGAGATTTTTATTAAGCCCTCCGTTTACTTATAAGGCGAATTTTATATTATGATTTCCCGGGCTTTATAATATATATACTAGATTTGGAAACGGTTAAACGAAATTATTCGAAGTTACCGGTTTAAAAAAAACGAAAACCCGATTATAATATATTTTCTTTTAACGTTTTTAAAATATAATTAATTATTTTAAAGGAACCTTTTTATATTACTTTATTAAGCGTTATTTAACGCGGTTATATTATATTAAATAATTATTTTCCTCGAAAACTTAAGCCAAATATACTTAATAATTATTAGCACTTTATTATTATTTTATTACTCGACCCGATTTAAAAAGCAGATTACTTTAATAAAGGTAAATTATTATTTTATTACCCGGATATAAAAAGTAATATAATTATAATTCTTAAAACCGAATATAATAAATAAGTTTATATTCTATTAATTTTTAAGCTTTTATTAATTAATTAAACTATAAAATAAAAACGGAAATATACGGTGGCTTTATAACCGATTTATTATTCGATAAATTATACGATAATATACCGCTTTCCTAAAATAACGCTAGTAATTTAAATAACGGAATATATTTATCTTCGATAAATAACCCTGCTAAAGAATTTAATAATTATCTTATAAAATACCGGTACCCTAAATCGGTAAATTTATTTTATTATTACTTAAAAATCTTAATAAATTATAACTTATAAGCTAATATTAAATTAAATTAAAGTTTTAAAATAGTGGAGAGTTAATTAACACCGTTTCCCGGTTTTAAGTTTAATAACACGGTGTTATTTAAGAATTCCGGTAATTACCGCTTTAATCGAACGAGTTTTTTCGGTTTTTGATAATATTATTACTAAAAACCGAAATAAATTATAGCCAGAAACCGTAAAGTTTTTAACTTTATTAAAAAGTTAGAAAATTATTAATTTAAAGGATTTATAAAAGTAATAAGAGTAAAATAAGGAGATTTCGGATAATAAAAACGAATAAAAAACTAAAAAAAGTATTTAAAAAGGGATTAAAACTTTTATAAAACTAAATAAAAAAAGCCCTTTTTAAATCACGTTTTTTTAACCTAGAAGTGGGAAAAATAATAAAAATAAAAGCTAATAAAGCTAATTTATAGTTTATATATCCTTAAAATATTATAATGCGAAAAGTTAAAAAACCTAATTTCCTTTAAATAATAACTTCCGTTTTAATACTCCGTTTTAAGTATAACTTATATATAGAATATAATATATAAAATAACGTTTATTTAAGGTTTAATAAAAAGTTTCGAATATAAACTTATTTTTTTATAATTAGTTTTATATATATCTCCTTAAAATTCATAATACGAAAAATTAAAAAACTTAATTTCCTTTAGGTAATAATTTCCGTATTAATACTTTATTCTAAGTATAACTTATATATAAAATATAATATATAAAATAATATTTATTAAAGGCTAAATAGAAAATTTTAAATATAAGCCCATTTTTTTATAATTAGTTTTATATATATCTCCTTAAAATTCATAATGCGAAAAATTAAGAAACCTAATTTTCTTTAAATAATAACTTCCGTACGAATACTCCGTTTAAAGTATACCTTATATAAAAATTATAATATATAAAATAATACTTATAAAAGGTTAAATAAAAAGTTTAAATATAACCTTACCGTTTTATAATTAATTTTATATATATTTCCTTTAAGTTTATATTACGTAAAGTTAAAAATCCTAATTTTATTTAAATAATAACTTCCGCGCTAAGACTTTATTTTAAGTATAATTCATATATATAATATAATATAATACTTTATAATTTTTTAAGGTAGAAAAGAAGGTTTTTAATAACGAGTCCTTTTTTTATAATTGGTTTTATATACTTTATTTTAATACTCTTTATTTTAAAAACTATTTTTATATATAATAAAAGCTATAATATAAACTGAATTACTTTATAATTTAAATATAAGGTAATATAATAAAAAAGGATTTTTTTTTCTTAAAGCCCCACTTAAAACCTTTAATCTTTAATCCGGACTAAGACTAATTAAGACTAATATTAATTAGTTTTAATTAAGCCTCGGATTAATTAGCTTAGTCTTAATTAGGGCTCGGACTAACTAAGCTTAGTCTTAATCAGGGCTCGGATTAACTAAAACTAATGCTAAGGATTAATTAGTAATTAATTAGTGATTAAATCATAACCCTGTTTATTACGCTACCGGAATATAAAGCGCAGCGTATAAATTCCGATATATTACTTAAGGCTAATATCCCTCTCGGGAAAAGAAAAACGCCGGCGGCAGCGGGAGTATTAAAAGCGATTCGCCGGCGAATCGGTACCAGTACCGGTATAAACCCGAATTTGCTCGGAGAGCCGGCGTATTTATTACGGTATAAGCTGGGAGTATTACCTGGTTTAGCAGGTATAAAGTACTGGTTTTAAAGGAGAGGTATAAGGGGAAAACCCCGTAATAGGCTTAAGCAATTAATAAACTACTTTATTATTATATTTATACGTATACCGCGCTTTATACGCGCTTTAGCCTTTTTTTTAACTTCGTTTTTGTTAATTAAAATACGCTTTTATTTATAGCATTAACGTTAAAAAGCAATCGTAATATAAAAACGAAGTAAAGCTTTATAAAACCCTAATCCCCGTTTTTTCACTGTTTTACTACTTAAAAGGCCCGATTGCTTATAAAGCCCGTTGACTAATCTTTTTAATATTATAATAGCACGTTTCGAGGAGAAAAAGCGCGTTAACCGTAATACAGCGGCCGTAAAAGCTTGCTTTAACCTTAAAAACTTTAGTAAAAGCTCGGTTAAAAAGCCGTTTAATACTTTAATTAATCGTTATTTAATTCTTTTTTATTAATATCTCCGCGAGCCTAAGTAAATTACTTGTATTACCGCTATAATAATAAGGGTAATAACGATATTCTCGAGAAATATAAAGCTTTCTTAAAAACTAAAAGGTTATTAATATTAAAAAAGAGGTGGAAAAAGCCTAATACCCTTATAGTATTAAGGAGTTATATAATAACCGTATTAATCGCGTTAATAAGCTTGCTCGATTTTATAGCTCGAAAAACGGTAAGCCGGGCGTTTACTTTAAGCTAAACACCGTTTTAAGTAAAAAGACTTAGCTTAATATTAACGGTATTATTACCTACGCTAACTTTAAAAGGTGCGCTTAAAATCATATTAAAGATTTATAAATAAAGTATAAACTCTGCTAATTCTTTACTTTAACTGCCTCGGAGCAGGCTAATAAGCTTTATTAAATCTTTTAAAGTCTCGAAATAGATTTATTATATTAAATTTAATAAGTTAAGTATTTAAAAGAATATTCGGAGAAGGCTACGGTTAACCTTTATTTAACTATTATTAATAAAGAAAACCGTATCGCGGAGTTTAATAATACTATTATATACTAGGCTATTACTATTATTAAAGCGGCTTAAAACCCCCCTCCTTATAACGAGCGTTAAAATACGCTGGTTATTACCGCTTCGGGTTTAACCGGTATTACTAGCGTTATAAAAGCTTTTAAAAGGGTTAATTAAAGTGCTAAAGTATTTAACCCTTTAACTTTCTCGAATCGGTTTAAAAAAGACGATTAATTGTTTAGAGCTTAGTATATTAGTATTTAAAATAAGGTGGAGGTTAATTATAACTATATCGCTAATAAACGAGCTAAAATAATTTATATATTAGGCCGTTTAAGTGGTAATATTATAAAAGACTTCTTACTTTACTTAAATAAAAACTCTCCCGATTAATTAATCACTGATACCGGTTTAATAAAGTGTTTCTAAGATTATTATTATAACTTAAACGCTTAAAAAGGCTATTGAAAAATAATACGCCCTTTATATAAATAAAAATAAAAAAGGGATTTTTTTTACCTTTGAAAATCGTTTTATAAAGATTACTGTAAAAATCTATATTCTTAAAAGCACTTAGAAATAAAAGCTTAACCGATGTTTAACTACGAGCTTAATTATCGCCGTAGCCGGTATCTATTATAAAGCTTTCATCGATTTTGTTTAATTTACTTAGTGTTATAACTATATATCTTTAATTTATAAAAAAGCCTGTATAAATAACTTTAATAAAAATAACGGCGGTAATAATATTCCAGACGGTAAAAGTAAAGGCTTTAAGGGAGGTATTTTTAAAAGCGCGGGTACCGGTATTCCTAATACTCGTAAATCTCCCGCTTATTTTAAAGCTCGATAAAAACTTATTAAGGCCGAGACTAATAAGCTTATTAAAGGTTAATATTACTTTATTTATTATTTAATCGGTTATAATTTTAAAAACTGCTCTCGTAAAAAAAGCTAGTAATTTTATAAAAACCGTATTAACGCTTTACGCGTAGAGTTTATTAAAATACGGGATATTCCTTTTAACCTCGCGGCTTTAACTCTCCACTTTAAGAATAACTTATTAAAAAAGTAATCCTAGGGTAAATAAAGCTTATCCTAGGGATAATAATTTCTTTTATTAGCGTATAAGCGTTTAAAAAAGGATTGGTATTAATTATAAAGTATAAAGTAAATTATAATAAATTCTCTTTTTTACGATTAACGGCTTTTAAAACACTGGGGCCGGAGGTTATAGTGTTATAAATATATAGTTTACTCGCCGAATTTTAAAACCTTTTTAACTTAAAATAATCACCGGGTTTATCCTATAAAAAGTAAGTGGATTAAAAGGCAAGTTTACTAAAGTTATTAACGTTATTTTATTAATATATTTCTAGATTAAAGGCTAATAAACCCCTAGTATCCTTATATTCCCCCTCCGTATAAACAGGGTTGTGATTTAATCACTAATTAATCACTAATTAGTCCTTAGTATTAATCTTAATTATTCCAACCCCCTAATTCAAACTAAGCTAGTTAATCCGAGCCGTAATAAAGATTAATTAATATTAATCTTAATTAATCTTAATCCGGACTAAAGACTAGGGTTTTTTAAGTGGGGCTTGATAAGAATATAGTTTATTATATAAACTATTATAAAAAAATATATATAAAGCCTAGCTTATACCCAGGGTTGTGATTTAATCACTAATTAATCACTAATTAGTTTTTAGCATTAATCTTAATTAATCCGACCCCTTAACTAAAACTAAGCTAGTTAATCCGAGCTTTAACTAAGACTAACTAATATTAATCTTAATTAGTCTTAGTCCGGACTAAAGACTAAATGTTTTAAGTGGGGCTTAAGAAAAAGATTATTTTTTAATAATATACTACGCTATAAACAAATAAAGAAAAGAATCAGCTTATATTAAAGCTTTTATTATATTTAAAAGTCGATTTTAAAATAGGAAAAAGGGAATAAAGTATGTAAAAACATTTATACTAAAGTGTATTCTTATAAAAAGTTTATTATTTAACCTTAAAAAGGCTTTAATTATTATATTATTTTAAATACATTAAGTAAATATAAATTAAACGATTTAGATAAAAGTTATTAATTAAAGGAAGTTAGGTTTTTTAACTTTTTATATTATAACTTTTTAAGAAAACGTACTTAAAGATAATTATTTTAAGCCAGCGTTATAGCTGTTTATAACCTTTATAGCTTTTTAATACGTGTTATATATGTTTTTCATTTACAGCGAGGTAATGTTAAAACATATAAGGAGTTAAGAGATTAAAAAGGGTAAAAAGATTGTATTTTTTTAAGCTTTATATTATGACTTTTTAAGAAACCGTACTTAAAGATAATTCTTTTTAAGCCAGCGTTAAAGCCGTTCTCAACCATTATAGCTTTATAATACGTGTTATATATGCTTTTAATTTATAACGAGGTAAAATTAATCCCTATAGGGAGGTAAATGATTTATAAGGCTAAAAAGATTATATTTCTTAAAACTTCACATTATAACTTTTTAAGAAAACGTACTTAGAAACAATTCGTTTTAGCCAGCGTTAAAGCCATTTTTAACCTTTATAGCTTTATAATACGTGTTATAAATACTCATAGTTTATAGTAAGGTGATATTAAAACCTATAAGGAGGTAAAGGATTCAGAAGGCTAAAGTAATTATATTTTTTAAAACTTTATATTATAACTTTTTAAGAAAACGTACTTAGAGATGATTTTTTTAAGCCAGCGTTAAAGCTATTTTAAACCTTTATAGCCTTAAAACACATATTCCTAACGTCTTTAATATATAATAAGGTTTTATTAAAACCTAATCGCAGTTTAAAACCTTTATAAGCGAAAGTATTAGTATTTACTAGAACTTTATATTATAATCTTTTAAAAAACGTACTTAAAAACATTATTTCTTCACTTTAAAATACTGGTTTTAATACTTTATAAAATAAACCTTTAATCCTTTAATCCGGACTAGGACTAATTAAGACTAATTAAGATTAAGCTTAATTAGTCCGAGCCCTTATTAAGACTAAATTAGTCTGCAGATTTACGGACTTTAGTTATTAAATTAATTAGTGATTAAGAATAAGATTAAAGACTAAGGACTAATATAATAACCCTGTTTATACCTAATAGTTTTATAAATTTTAAAAGGCTTTTATAATTGCGTTTTTAAAACTTTATATTATGACTTTTTAAGAGATCGTATTTAGCAATAATTCTTTAAGGCCACCTAAAAGCTAGTTCTTTTTCGTTTTAGCTTTATAAAACATAATATTATTATTATTATTATTTGCTAAGGTAAAGTTAAAAAGTACGGATAGTTAAGGAATTTAAACGGTGAAAGTAATTATATTTCTTAGAACTTTACATTATGATTTTTAAAGAAATCGTATTTGGAAAAATTTATTAAAGGCCCTTTTAAAACCTATTTCTCTTCGTTTTAGCTTTATAATACGTAGTTTTATTATTATTATTATATGCTAAAAGAAAATAAAGAAATATGGATACTTAGGGAATTTAAAAGGTTAAAGTAATTGCATTTTTTAAAACTTTATATTATAACTTTTTAAGAAATCGTATTTGGAAATAATAATTAAAGGCCTTTTTAAAGCCTGTTTCTTTTTCGTTTTAGCCTTAGAATACGTAAAATAGGCGTTTATACCTGTTTCGAAGGTAAGGCTAATAAATAAGCAAATTTAAAGAAATTAAAAGGTTAAAGTGATTTCGTTTTTTAGAACTTTATATTATGATTTTTTAAGGAATTATACTCGGAAATAGTTTTTAAAAACCTCCTTTATATTTGGTTTTCTTTATTATAGCCTAAAAATACGTAATATTAGCGTTATTACCCTATCCTAAAGTAATATTAAAAGAATACGCAAGTTTAAAGAGATTAAAAGGTTAAATTAATTTATTTTTTAAAACTTTATATTATCACTTTTAAATAAATCGTATTTGGAAATAATTCTTTAAAGCCTCTTATTACGTTATAATCACTTTTATAGCTTTATAATACGTATTCTTTATTTTTAACTTCGAATTAATACTTTATATAAAAAACCTTTAATCCTTTAATCTAAACTAAGATTAATTAAGATTAATTAAGATTAAGCTTAAATAATCCGAGCCCTAACTAAGATTAAATTAATCCGCAGATTTACGGATTTTAGTTATTAAACTAATTAATGATTAAGACTAAAACTAAAGACTAATATAATAACCCTGCGTATAAAGCACAAGATAATCCTAGGAAACCGCTCTTTTAAAGTATATAATATTATAATTAATTACCGCCGCCGGGAGCTATTCTTTTTAAGCGATTAGCTCCTTAATGCTTATACCCCGGTGACGATTTTAATAAATAATAAAACGCGACCTTTAAAAAACCCTTATTTTTAGGGTTGTGATTTAGTTATTAATTAATTCCTAATTAATCCTTAGCATTAGTTTTAATTAATCCGAGCCTTAACTAAAACTAAGCTTAGTTAGTTCGAGCCCTAACTAAGACTAAGCTAGTTAATCCGAGCCTTAACTAAGACTAACTAATAATAGTCTTAATTAGTCTTAATCCGGATTAAAGATTAAATGTTTTAAACAAAGCTTAATAAAATAACGGCTTATTATATTACACATTGTTATAAGTAAGAGTTATAATACCTGATTTATACGTAATAATATTATAGAAATTAAAAAGCCTAAGTATTTGCGTTTTTAAAAACTTTATAAGACGACCTTTTAAAAAACGTACTTAATAATAATTCTATAAGGTTAGCATTAAGGTTTATTTAAAGTTTCCTAGCTTTAAAATAAGTGGTTTATGTGTTTATAACTTATAGTAAGGTAAGAGTAAAAGCTATAAAAAATGAAGG
Organism: Xylariaceae sp. FL0804; assembly: GCA_022539325.1. Lineage (NCBI taxonomy): Eukaryota > Fungi > Ascomycota > Sordariomycetes > Xylariales > Xylariaceae > Xylariaceae sp. FL0804. The sequence continues at coordinate 734,189 of JAJKLG010000007.1, read as the reverse complement.
AGTTTATAAGGCTATATTAAATGCATTTCTTAAAACTTTATAATATAACCTTTTAAGAAAACGTACTTAGAAATAATTCTTTTAAGCTAAAATTAATTTCGTTTTCAACTTTGATAGCGTTATAATACGTATAATAGCAATACTTAGTTCCTGATAAGGTTATACTAGAATCTGTAAAACGATAAGGAATTTATAAGGCTAGACTAAATGCATTTTTTAAAACTGTATAATGTGACTTTTAAAGAAAACGTACTTGGAGATAATTCTTTTAAGCTAGCGTTAAGGTCGGTTTAAGCTCTTATAGCGTTATAATACGTAGAATAGTAATCTTCAATTTCTAGCGAGGTTATATTAAGACTTTTACAGAGTTAGGGAATTTATAAGGCTGAAGTGAATGCATTTAAACTTTATAATATAACTTCTTAAGAAAACGTATTTGGAAATAATTCCTTTAAGCTAGCTTTAAGGTCGTTTTTAACTTTTATAGCGTTATAATACGTATAATGGTAATCGTTAATTTCTGGCGAGGCTATACTAAGACTTATAAAGAATTAGGGAGTTTATAAGCGTAAACTGATAGCATTTTCTAAAACTTTATAATATAACTTTTTAAGAAAACGTACTTCGAAATAATTCCTTTAAGCTAGCGTTAAATTTTAATGTCGTTTTTAACCTTTATAACGTTATAATACGTAAAATAATAATCCTTAGTTTCTAATAAGGTTAAATTAAAACTTATAAAGAGTTAAGGAATTTATAAGGCTAAAGTAATTATATCGCTTAAAACTTTACCTTATAACTTTTAAAAAAAAAACGTACTTTAAAATGTTATTTTTCTAATTTTAAAATACCGGTTTTAATAATTTTTCAAAAAAATTTAATCCTTTAATCCGGACTAAGATTGATTAGATATTTTTAAAACTAAGCTTAATCAGTCCGAGCCCTGATTAAGACTAGATTAGTCCGCAGATTTACGGACTTTAGTTACTAAACTAACTAGTGTTTAAAACTAAGATTAAAGACTAAGGACTAATATAATAACCCTGCTTATTAGTAGAAGAATGCTAAGTATAAAAACCATTTAATAAAAAAGGAGGATAAACGCTAATAAAACGGTGAAATCCTTGAGTTTAATACCTTTAAACTGGATAAAACGAGTAATTAATTTCGCCTTTAAACTATTTAATTCCTTTTTCAGAAACGGATTAATTAGCTGGGGCGGTTAAAAAAATACCCGCTAAATCGTTTAAAAAAGCTCTTAATAATCCGATTACCGGCTTAAGTTTTAAATTACTAAAAGCATATTTTAAAAAGCCGGGATATAGTTTTTTATAAGCAGGATTAAGTGAAGGCATTAAATAGATTAGTATTTTTTCCCTAGCATTTAAAGGTTATAATTAAAAAAAAACCCGGAAAAAGCTTAATATTAGTATTTTTTAACCGCTTTTATAGCGTAATGCTCGAGAAACCTATTAATTATAACGTAATGGAATTAAATAATACCGTTACCGGGTAGATTTAACCGTATTAAACGCCGGTCTTTATTATACGTTATGAATATAAACGGTATTAAGGTTTTCGAGGTTATAATCGACTTTATTAACCGTTTTATTTAAAAGAATATAAATAAGCGCTTAAAAAGCCTTTAAGAGAATATTATAAAACTCCGGTAATAAACTCGAGATTTTATTCCTCCTTATTATAGCGATTTTTATAACTTATTTAATAAGGCTTAATCCGATAAAATAATACCGAACCGGCTTTATAATTATCGAATAGAGGTTTTACCGGATAAGAGTTTAAATAATCTAGGCTATAACCTTTTAAATAAAATATTATTAAAGGAAATAAAGAAGTACCGGTAATACCTTTAATATAACTTAAAAAAGCTTTATTAAGCTAAACTACGCTTTTTTCGCCGCTTTTATTTTATTCGCGAAAAAGGTTAACGGGGATCTCCGGTTTTACGTAGATTATAAATAATTTAATATATTAACCTAAAAAGATTAATATAGTCTTTCGTTAATAAAGGAAACTTTATTTTTAATAAGTAAAGCTAAAGTCTTTATTAAGATTAATATTTATTAAGCTTTTTATAAGATATATATTAAGCCGGTGTTACGGCGAAGCACTAATTAAAAGCGTAAAGGTTTTAATACCTAGTGTTATTTATATAATAAACTGCGTAAAAAAGAAAAAACAAAAGTAAAGAGTAAATTAACCAGATTTTAAAAAAATATAATAGTATACGGTAAATGCCCGGTTTTTACCTACTTTATTAGTTTTTAGCTATTAATTTATAAAAAAGTAACCGGTTAACTTTACTTTACTACGCTTTACGCTTTACCCTTTTATTATATAACCACTTATTATAATTAGCTTTACTAGTAATATACGCGTTAATTATAATTACCCTTTTTTAAAAGATTTTTTTTAACCTGAGATTATTACTACGTATAGGATTTAAACCGTTAAGATATAAGTAAAAGCCGAAGCGTTTAACTAATTACTATTTAAGTAATAAAATACTCTTAAATTAGCTAAAACTCCGTGTATTAAAACCCTTAATCCCTAGTATATTACCGTTACGTTATATAACTAATTAGCGAAAATCCTCTAATAAATCAGCCTTTAAATAAGGTTAATACCGTTATCTCCCGGGTTAATTAGTTTTCGGCCCCGTTAAAAGATTATTAATAGTATAAAAAGGGTTAAATTCATTGTTTTTAATCGCTTTAAAGCACTTTATAAATTATGCCGGCGGTTTTATTTTATTAGGATTCGCGTTATAATACCTTTATAAAAGCGTTATAAAGTTTTTAAAATTACTAGTTAGCGTTTAAACGGGTTTTATATTTTAGCTGGTTTATTTAGCCTTATAATATAGTTCTTAATAATAAAATCGGGATAATAAAATCTCTTTATATTTTTATTCCTTTTTACTTAAATTAAGGATAATAAACTCTTTTCTAGGGTTTTTAAGCCTTTAAGCCGGGACGGGATTATTAGGATATTTTCTAAGCGGTCCGTATAAAACCACCGGGATCTTCGCCAGCGGTTACTTAATTAAAGCTTGAAAATATAACCGGGTTTTTCTTCGATAATTTCGTAATAGTCGCGTAGTATTAAGTAATCGAGCTTACTATTAAATCGGTTAATAATAATGCCTTTCTTTTTAATAATATATACGCGGTTGTTAATATTAAAATCAGGTTTACGGCGGTAAGAATTTGCGTACCGGTATATACGCTTTTACGCTTTATTAATAATATTCTTAGTGTATTTTACAAAGTTTTATATCCGCAGGGTTATTTATTCAGCTTTTCAGCGTAATACGCGCTTAGGCTTTAAAAGTCGGGAAAGGTTTTTTAACCGCGATTTTTAATAAAAGGTATTTTTATAAGCTGCCTAGTAAAACTCTTTTCATAGGAGATATTATTAAAACACGAATATAATAAGCCGGCTTATACGGTGTTTAAAGCCGGTAACGCTTATAATCAATTATTTTAAAAATAGCTAATAACAGGTCGAGGTTTTTAAATCGATATAATTATTTATAATTTTTACCTGGTTAATAGTTTCCTTATAGCCAGGTGTATAAAAAGGCAGCTTACTTTTATAAATCCGGGATAATTTATTAATACAATTGCTAATAAACTAAAAGCCTTAATCGTTAGTAATAGTATCCGGCTAGCTTATTTACCGGTACGGTTTTTTAAAACATATTTAAGCGGTTTAAAGCGCTGTAATAATATCTTTATAAAAAACGGTGTAAAAAAGCTTTAAAAAGCGGTTGATAATTATAAAGATATTATTATATCCTGCTTTATTAAACGGTATACTCTTAAAATCGATAACCAAGTGTTTTAAAGGGATTTTAAGTATTAAAAATCAGGACTAAAAACTAGGGGTTTTATTCCAGGGAATATTAACCGCGTTTTATAAGGAATTCGAAATATATTATAATACGAAGTTATATACAGGGTTATAATTTAATTACTAACTAAGTATTAATTAGTTTTTAGCATTAGTTTTAATTAATCCGAGCTTTAACTAACTATAAGCTTAGTTAATCCGAGCCTTAATTAAAATTAACTAATATTAGTTTTAATTACTCTTAATCCGGATTGAAAGCCTCCGGTTTTAAGTAGGGCTTTAAAGGAAATAAGTTCTTTTTTAATATATAAGTTTATATTTAAGATTTCTAAAAAAAAACTTATAATACAGCTTTATCTTTCTTTAAAGTAATTTTTAAAGATTAAAGTAAAAGAATATAATATAATAAAACATTTATAATAAAGTGAATTAGTGATAAAAACCTGTTATTTAAACTGTATAAAACGGGTTAAACTTAGTTATATAAAACTTAATAAATATATTTAAAACCATGTATTAGCGTAAAAGTTATTTATTAAAAAAGTTAAAGTTTTTAACTTTTTATATTATAACACCCTAAAAAGTCTTATTTAGTAATAAGGCTTTAAGGCTAGCGTTAAGGTTTTTTTAACCTTTTTAGCTTAAATATGCGTATTATATATACTCGCAATCTCTAGCAAGGTTATATTGAAAATAATAAAGTGGTAGCGCATTTATAAGGCTAAAGTGATTGCATTTTTTAAAACTTTATATTATAGCGTTTTAAGAGCAAGTACTTAAAAATAACTCGATAAGGCTTATATTAAGCTTCTTTTTAACCTCTATAGCATTAATATACGTATTATAAGTATTTATAACTTAAAGCATAGTATTAGTAAAAACTATAAGGAGTAAAGAAACTTATAAGCTTAACGTGATTATATTTCTTAAAACATTATATTATAACTTTTTAAGAAAACATATTAAAAACAGTTCTTTTTAACTAGTATTAAGGTCGTTTTTAACCTTTATAGTATTATAACACGTTTTAAAAGGGTTTTTAATTTATATAAAGGGGATATTAAAAACTATAAGTAGTGAATAACCTAAAAAGGCTAAAGTAATTGCAATTCTTAAAACTTTATATTATAATCTTTTTACGAAAACGTACTTTAAAACAATTCTTTAAAAATAGTGTTAAAATCGTTTTCAACTTTTATAGCCTTTAAATACGTATTTTAAATACTTTTCACTTCTAGTAGAATATTGTTATAACTTATAAAGAGTTAAGGGATTTATAAGGTTATAACAGTTATATTTATAAGAACTTTATATTATAACTTTTTAAAAATCGTATTAAAAAACGTTGTTTTTTAACCTTTAAATACTGCTTTTAAAACTTTATAAAAAAAACTTTAATCCTTTAATCCGGATTAAGATTAACTAAGATTAATTAAAACTAAGCTTAGTAAATCCGAGCCTTAACTAAGATTAAGCTTAATTAGTTTAAGCCTTAATTAAGATTAAATTAATCCGTATATATACGGATTTTAATAACTAGATTAATTAATAACTAACATTAAAATTAAGAATTAAGGATTAATATAACAGCCCTGATTATATAATCCGGTTATAATTAACGCTAAATTATTAAACACCTGGTTTTATTTTTACCGGGATATATTATTTTAAGCTTCGCGTATACCTCCTTTATTACTCTCGTGTATAGGTTATTAGCCTTTAGGGTTGTGATTTAATCACTAATTAATCACTAATTAATCCTTAGCATTAGTCTTAATTAGTCCGACCCCCCTAACTAAAACTAAGCTAATTAGTTCGAGCCTTAACTAAGACTAATTAATATTAGTCTTAATTAGTCTTAATCCGGACTAAAGAATAAAGGTTTTAAGTGGGGCTTAAGAAAAATATTATTATTTAATAATATACTACGCTATAAATAAATAAAGAAAAGAATAAGTCTATATTAAAGCTTTTATTATATTTAAAAGTCGATTTTAAAATAGGAAAAAGGGAATAAAGTATTTAAAAACATTTATACTAAAGTGTATTCTTATAAAAAGTTTTTTATTTAACCTTTAAAAGGCTTTATTTATTATATTATACTATATATATTAAGTAGTTATAAATTAAACGATTTAAATAAAAGCTATTAATTAAAGGAAGTTAGGTTTTTTAACTTTTTATATTATAACTTTTTAAGAAAACGTACTTAAAGATAATTATTTTAAGCCAGCGTTATAGCTGTTTTTAACCTCTATAACTTTATAGTACGTATTATATATGCTTTTAATTTATAGCGAGGTGATAATAAACCCTATAAGGAGGTAAAGGATTTATAAGGCTAAAAAGATTATATTTCTTAAAACTTTATATTATAACTTTTTAAGAAAACGTACTTAGAGATAACTCGTTTTAGCCAGCATTAAAGCCATTTTTAACCTTTATAACTTTATAATACGTGTTATATATGCTTATAATTTATAGCGAGGTAATATTAAAATATATAAGGAGGTAAAGGATTTATAAGGCTAAAGTAATTATGTTTTTTAAAACTTTATATTATAACTTTTTAAGAAAACGTACTTAAAAATAATTCTTTTAAGCCAGCGTTAAGGCTATTTTTAACCTTTATAGCATTATAATACGTTTTCCTAACGTCTTTAATATATAATAAGGTTATATTAAAACCTATTTAAATTTAAAACCTTTATAAGCGAAAATATTACTATTTATTAGAACTTTATATTATAATCTTTTAAAAAACGTACTTAAAAATATTAATTCTTTACTTTAAAATACTGGTTTTAATACTTTATAAAATCAACCTTCAATCCATTAATCCGGATTAAGATTAACTAAAACTAATTAAAACTAAGCTTAATTAGTCCGAGCCCTAACTAAGATTAAATTAGTCCGCAGATTTACGGATTTTAGTTATTAGATTAATTAGTGATTAAGACTAAGATTAAAGACTAAGGATTAATATAATAACCCTGTTAGCCTCGGGTATTATAAGCTTTTTTTATAGGTAATAAGGTTATTTAATAAAACCTAATCCGGCTCGCTCGGGTTTTAAGCCTTTTTCTAGTAAGGATTAAGGTCGGGGTCGGTTTTATTTTATATTAATAATAAGTTAATTAGTTTTATCCCCGATATCTCGGGCATTTCGTTAATTAGCGCGTAAATCTCGGTAATAAAGGAATTAAAGCGTATAAGCTTTTTTAAAAAGCAGATAGCGTTTTTGCTAATCACTTTATTAGTTAATTAAAAAAGTATTAGAGTTTTAAAAGCAGTTTATTCTCCTCTTAAATGCGGATTTTATTAATTTAATAAGAGAGGATATTAATAACGGTGTTTTTTCGAGCCGGGTAAATCAAGTAATTATAAAGTTATAATAAAATATTAATTCCGATTAACTGGCCTAGTAAGGGTTAAAAACTCTTTTAATACTAAAAAACTTTAACGATTTATAATTTATAGGGATTAAAAAAAGGAGGTAATATTAAAGTCTTATAAGTTCCGGCCTTTAATAATATAAGTTTTTTATTAACGCGAAAAGCTTTTTATTATATATCCTGTAATTTAGCTTCCCGCCGTATATAGTTTAAAAAAAAAAGCTACCGAGTATTATAATTCTTTCCTTTATTTCGCTAGGAGAGGATTTTAAAAATAACCCCGTTAAAAGCATTTATTTCTATTAGCGTTTTTGTTTTAAAGAAGAAATATATTAATAAAAATACCGAGGTTAAGGGATTTTTTAAAGCGTTTAAATACTAATTAATACTCTTTTATCCACTTTAACTCGGTATTAATGCGCGTAAAAGCGTTTAACGGTATTATAACCCTTTAATATTCTTTAATAAACTTGCAGTAAAAGTTATAAAATCTAAGAAATAAGCGAACGCTTTTTATAATAGTTTAACCTCCTTTTTAGGGTTTTTCTTAGTGGCGGATCACGTTAACCTTATCGGGGTCCACTTTAATACTTTTTATACTAACGATAAAGCTTTAAAACTTAATTTTAATTATATAAACTTCGTTTTTTTAAATTTTAGCTTAAAGCTTAGCCGCTTATAACCGTTATAAGACTTTATTAATATACTTTTTATAATTTTTAAAGCTTTTCGAGAAGATTAAAATATCGTTAATATATACCGTATAAAACTAGCTAAAGTAATCCCGTAAAATATTATTTATAAGTTATTAAAAAGTAAGTGGTTTATTAATTAAGCCGAAAAGAAATACCCGCCACCGGTATAATTTATACCGAGTACGGAATATAATAAGGTTTTTATAACCAGGGGTTATATATATTTTATAAAAAGCTTAGAAAATATTAATCTTTAAAATCATTTAGCTTACGAGGTTTTTAATAGTACTTTTTTAATTCAGGGTATAAAAACCGGTTTTAATAATAATAATATTTAAGCTTTAATAATTAATATAAAATCGTAAACCCCCGTTAGCCTTACGAGTAAAAAGAATTAACAATGCTTATAAATTTAATAATAGTTTAATAAATACTCTTTTTAAGTTTTTAATAATATACTCCTTATAAGCTTTTAACCTTTTTAACGCTAACTTATATAAAAAAGTGTATTTAACCTTGCTTACATTACCCTTTAAGCGGATTTCGTGGTTTACGCCGGCGCGGTACGGTAATAATTTATTAAATAAGGCTTTATTAAAACGTTTAAATATTAATTATACCGTTAAGAAATAAACTTTACCGCAGCCTTATAAAAGGCTTCCTCGTTATTAAAAAAGGTTTTAAAGCTTTAATCCTTACCTTTCTTTAATAACCCGATTAATCTTTATAAGGGTAATAGTTTTAAGATTTATCTGCTTTTACCGAGATAAAAGCTTAAAACTAACTACTTTTATAAGCGCGATATCGAGGTAATAATCCGCTTTATAAGTTATAAAGTATTTAAGCGACTTTTAACAATTATATTCCGGGGTAATCCGATTCTTTAATACTCGATATACTACTTATTAGCCTCGATTTTCGCGGGTAAGGTTTTTTAAAATTACTTTTAAGGGATCCGGTAAGTAATAAATTAGGGTATATACTCCCGAGGGTTATACGTTTACTTAACCGCTGTAAGCGGCCTTTTTTAATTCTCGTATTCTTTAAGTTATTAAACGGTGGAAATATAGCTTAAGGTTTTCGAGTAAAATCTCCGTTTTTATTTAACTTAATCGGTTAGGTTTTTTAAGGATTTCTTTATAAATTAGTGGGTAATAAGCTTAAAAAGCCTTTCTTTTACTTTAATGCTTATTTCTACGCTTTTTCTGCTGAATATTTCTAAACTATTTCCATCGGTTAATATTACCTTAATATAAAGGATTACGGTAAAGCTAGCCCGCTTAATTTATACTTTAATCGCTAGAATAAAGGGTTAAGTAAATAAGGTTTAAATTACTCGGGAAAAAAGCTTTATTTTAATACTAATATCGTAATAATTATAAAACTCTTTATTAATAATAATATTATGCTTTATATCGAGGATTAAAAAGGGAGTATTACTTACGGTATACTTTTATAAGCGTTAATACGTAAAAACGGTTATATTTACGACTTAAAATAATCTATTATCGAACCCGGTTACTTTACCGGGCTTAAATTATTAAACGTTTCTACGCGTAGTTATTTAATTATCTTATAAGCGAGTTTTACGCTTATTAATATACTTTTATTTACTTTTATACTATAAAATGTTTATAAGTTAAAATAAGTTTATTATATATTATAATATAATTAAAAAGAAAAGAGCTACCGTTTAATATTCTTAATAAAATCCTATTAAATTATACTATATATATTTATATTTAACGCTATTATTATTCCTTTAGGAAAAAAGTCTTATTAACCTAGGGTAATTTCTTTACCGAATTAAAGTTTTATATTTAACCTAATATTTCTTTATTAAAGCTTTATACTCAGGAAAAAGCTATAACTTATAAGCGATAACGTTAATTCGAGCTTTTATAAGCTTATTATATTCTGCTTTAAAATTATACTCGAGGCTAGAATAGCCCTTTTTATAATAATTAAAATATATATTTAAGAGGATTTTTACTTTAATTACTCTAGGCTCGGGGTAATTAAAGTTTTTTATCCGTATATAAGGTAAACTTACGAATTAAAGGTTTATACACGGGTTTTATTTCACACTAAAACACACCACCTTTCCAGCATTATATAAAATCACCTAATATAAATAAAACTAAACTAGCTTAGAGAATTAAAGTGTAAAAATACTTAATTTTAAGAATATAAAAGCTGTTTATTGTTTTTTTAAACAAACCCGGTTTTAAATCCCGGATATTTATAAGTAAATATACGGTAAATTTTAAAAATAAATAATAAATAAATAAATAAAAGTTATATTTTAAACTTTTTAAATTTTATACTTTATATTAAATCTATTACTACTTATATACCGGTTAAAAGCTTGTAAGTGTTTTCCTTAAATAGTTATAAGTTTTTTAAAATTAATAAAATTTATTTGCATTTTTTACTTTTAAGAAATAGCGGATTTAATTATATAATTAAGCAATATCCGGTATAAGCTTATACTTATTATAAAAGTCAGCATTTTATAACCCTAGTTTACTAAATTACTTAAATTTTACTTACTTTAGTTAACTTTATATAAGGCTGTAAAAGTGGGTTGTTTTAGTATAAAACGAGACTTATACACAGATTTTAAGGGATAATTTTACCGAGTATTATTATACCGAGATAATTACCTTTACTAGTATTAATATAAGCAGGCTAAGCCGCGGTAGTAATAATACGGTTATTATTATTTTTAATACTATTAATAATATTTTTACCCTTAAAAGTCGAAGGCTTATTAATGCTTTTCTCCTTTTAAAGGGTTTTATTATTCTTTTAATACTAGTAGTTATACCGCTAAATATATCCGTAATATTTCGCAAAAATAATATCGTAATCGTAATATTAATTAATTACCTTATTATTAAATCGGAATAATAGCTTATTATATATTTCTCGCTTATAATTAGTTTTTATAATACGGTTTAAGCCCGCTTATTTTACGAGTTCGATTTAAAGAAAACATATTTACGAGAGCTTATTATAAGGTCTCGGAAAGCGATTCGGGCTTTATTATAAGCGTTAAGGTTATTATATTATTCGTAAAAGTGCTTTAATACTTAGCAGTAAATTATATATTCCGGTTTTCCGAGCTTATTATTAATAAAAGGGTAAAGGTTATTTAAAGCTTTACCTTTTAATTAGGTTATAAAATTAAAGATTTCTTAGCCTTTAATAAGAAAGTAATCGGTACTGCTTTTTAGCTTCTGTTTTATAAGCATTAGTTAAATATTAAATTTAATTTTTAAATCACCCTTTTATAACTTGTTTTATATAAAACTAAGGGGACTTTATTACTTAATTTATCGCTTAATACCTTTTTAATATTTATAAAACCGGGGGTTTAATCTCGTTATTTAATCGCGGTTTTAACTATATTAATAATCTTTTTCTTAAAGGCGGTAATAATCTCGTTTTTTAGCGGTTATTAAAGCCTATTCGTCCCGTAAAGCTTTAGCCGGTTAAATATTAACATTTTAATAAATACCGCCGCCGTTAACAGCTTATATATTTACTATTATATCGATAATTTATCGATTAGCGTTGTAAAATAACTCGTTTACCTCCGCGTAATTCCTTTAATAATAAATCACTTAACTCGTAAATCCGCGGCTTTATTCGCCTAGTATATTAACATTACGCTTTATTTCTTAAATCACTTAAAAAAAGTTAATTTATTACTAAATTCCTATTATAAGTATAAAACGCATTTTAAACTCCTTTTAAACTGCTTTAAAGTATTTTATTATTATTTTTTTAAATTATTTCTTGTTTAAAACCTAGTTTTCGTTAAAGTAATCGCTTTTTTCTTGTTAAATAATACCTGAAAAGTAAGCTTATTATTAAAAGCTTACGTATAAACTTATTATTAAAGGCTTATATATAAGCTTTTTATAAAAGGCTTACGTATTAGCTTATAATTAAAAGCTTATATATAAGCTTACGAATACTTACTTATTACTAGTATTTATTATTTATAATTACTTCGGCTTAGAAATCCTATTAACGGTTTGTATTTTTTTATAAAGCATATATTTTTTATAAAAATAAACGGGATTTTTAACCCTAAAGTTTTTCTCTTCTCCTTATCACTTTACGATTTTTTATTATAAGCGTATTACTTTCTTTACTTTATAATTATAATTTTCTTTACTTTATACTTAACACTTCTCTCCTTTAGTTATCTTTTTAAAATTATTACGGGCGTATTATTTTCTTTACTTTATATTTTACACCGAAATCGATCTACGCTCGCTAACTTTAACCGATTTACTTTATTTAATTTTATACTTATTAAATTATTTAACTTTAAGTGTTATAATCACTTAATAAAAAACCGGCGCGAAGGCTTAGTAATAGTAGGTATTGTTAATAAAAACTAAGGTGGGAAGGAAAGCGTTTTAAGTATAATAGTGTGGGTATATAAAAATAAATAAATAGCTTCTTAGAGTGGATTTAACGATTAGGCTAATAGAAGCGTTCCGTACCGCTTAATAGAATAGCCTTATTAAGCTATACTGGTTAACTACGCTAGTAACGGCTTAATACCGGGATTCTAGCCTAGCGTTACTACCCCCCGGTGAAAATAAAATCCGATATAAGCGGACTTTAAAAACGTTAAGAATCGCTCTTAAAGGTGATTATAAAAGAAAAAATTCCGTTCGCGAAGTGTTTTAGGGCTTAAACCCAGGTATGTAATATAATTAACCGCTTTCCAGGTAATAAGGGGGTACTCTCGGGTTTTTACACTTATTATTATTAAGCTATAAGCCCCCGCGCTAGGCTTAGTTATAAGTGCTTTTTTATAGCTAATTATACCGATTCGCGCGCGTAAAATAGCTTTTAAGCCCCTTAGGCCACTAGTTTTTTCTTTACTTACGCGCTTTACCGTATTTACGTATTTCGCCGCCGTTAATTAATTATATTCTTTACGGCCGCTATCTTTTCGTTATCGGGGTATACGGTATTAAAGGAATCCTTTTCGGCGGCTTTTAGCTATACTAATAATTTTATAAGTGGTCCCGTTAACTGCGGATTAATATCGTGGAATTCTTTTAATAACCGCGGTGCGTTTTTAAAATTAAATACTGGGTATTATATCTCCTCGTAATCCCACCCTTTTTAATCGGTTTTATATTATAGCTTATAATAATAAAGTCAGGAGGTAAGGATTCGCTTAACCTTTTATTCCTTTTTAGTAGTGTTAGGTTATATTTATTCTCCCGGCGGGTTTTTAGCCGCTTAACCGGGGAAAGGGTTATTAAAATATAACCGTAATCGGTTAGCGTAAAAGGTATTCGTGGACTTTAATTTTTAAGCACTTATAACTAGTATATATTCTCTTTAGCTTTCTTTATAATTTCGTAATAGTATCGAGTAAAAAAGTAGTTTAGCTTATCGGATAATCGGTTTATAATCTAAGCCTAGCGCTTTTTTATAATAAAGACCCGATCCCTAATATTAAAGTTAGGCTCGCGGTAATAGCGATTTACCTAATTATATATCCGCTATTATACTCTTTATATTATTTCCTTAGCCGTATCCGTATATTCTTATATCTTTTTAGCCACTTTTTAAGTATTTTACCGGTTTATATATTCCTTAACGGGTAATCCCCGGAATTAGGTGGTTTAACGTTTCTAGTTAAAGTACCCGGGTATAAAATACCCCTGCTTTACCTTATAAGGTAAAAGCCCGGTAAAAGCGTGTAATAGCTTAGCTTAGGTATAGTTTATAACCGGGATAATTATAAACTAATTATTTTAATAATAATTTACGAATAGCCGTAATCGTTAATTAAGGTATTTATTTATAATATCCGCTTACCCGGCGGTTTTATAATAGCTAGATAAAAAGAGGTTTTATTATATACTAAGGATCCGGGATAACTTATTTATAAAGTTAGCTATAAATTACGTTTTTCGGTTAATAGTAACGGACTCCGGGAGCCTAAATACCTTATAAAGGCCGTTATAATATATACGGGCGGTATTTCGGGTAATAATGCCCTTAATATAAAGCACTATTTAGGCTTTTTTACTTAAGCGGTTAATTATAATTAACGCGTTATTTATCTAGTGTTTATTTATAAGCATTAACTTAAAGTTTATAACCAGGTGTTATTATATACGGTTTAATACCGGTAATAATATTAAAAAACCCGGAGTTTTATTCCTTAACTACTTAATAAATCGGTAACCTAAGCAGTTAACTATATAAGTATTTATATCGATTTTTATTTTAGGCTATTAGTATTAGCTAGTTATTATTTTATATATTTTGGTTTTTTTCGGGATATATTAGGGGTAGCCGATCGTAACCTTCCTTAATTAACCGGGTGTATAAGTGATTTATATCGGGTATTATTAAGCGTTCGTTTATTAGTAATAAGCCCTGGTTTACGCTAAAGTGTTTTTTGTAATTATATTTGGCTTAAAGGCGGTAAATATTAAGGCTAGGGTATTTGCGATTTTATATTAGTAATTCGTTTACTAATATTACTCCTGATAAGGTAAGGAAAGGGGATTTAATATCCTTTAAAATACAGATTTCCACTTTAATCAACCCAGGTAATAGTTTAAGCATTTACTAGTATTATTAAGCTTTTTATTTATCTTTTAGTATACGGAGTTTTTTTTTACTTATATAAGAGGGCATTAATTATTATGTTTTTTTTTCCCTGGCCGGTAAGTAATCTCGAAGTTATACTGGGCTAATAACTCTGTTCACCCTGCTTACCGCAGGTTTATTCTTTGCTTAACTCTAAAGTACTTTAAGGCTTAATAATTAGTTACGATTAAAAAGGGCTTATCTCTTTATAACCCCACGAGTTCTGCTCGCTAATATAAAAGTGCCTTAATAATTATAAGTATTTCCTTATCGTATATATTATAATTTAATTTAAGTCCTTATATAATTTCCGAGTAAAAAGCTATAGGGTATTAATCCTCGCTATATAATTATACTAGGGAGCTTATTAATACCCCGTTAAAGGCGTTTATTTCCATACGAGTCTCCCGGTAATAATCGAAGTGTTTTAATATAAGTGCGGATATAATAAATACCTTTAGTTTTTTAAACGCTTAGTGGTAGGCTATATTAAAGTGGAAGGGAACTTATAGTTTAAAAAGGTTAATTAAAAGCTTAATAACTCGGCTATATTTTAATATAAATTTGCGGTAAAAGTTATAAAACCCTAAAAAGGACTTAATAGCTTTCTCGGTTATTAATAGTTTTTAATTTATAACGGCTTATACCTTTCCTGGGTTAATACTTACGCCTTTTATATTAATAATAAACCCAAGGAATTTAGTTTTTTTTACGTGGAATTCGTATTTCTTTAGGTTAGCTTAAAGCCCTGCTTACTAAAGTCTTTTTAATACTTTAGTAATATGCCGGCGGTGTTTTTCGAGGGATTTCGAGTAGATTAGAATATCGTTAATATACGCACTGCAGAAATCGTTTAAGCAGTTATATAAAACGTTATTAATATACCGCTAAAATATAACCGGTTTTCCTGTTAAGCTAAAGGGTAATATTTTATACTTATAAGCTTTATACCTTATACGGAAGGTAATAAGGTTTTCGGTATCGGGGTTTATACGGATACGGTAAAATGCTTATCGGATATTAATCTTAGTAAATACCTTTGCTTTAAAGATTTAGGATAGGGTTTTTTCGATTAATAGTAATAAGTATTAATCCTTTTGGGTTAGGTTATTTAGCTTCCGGTAATTAATATAAAACCTTAGTTTTTTATTAGGCTTTTTAGTAAATAAGATAGGAGCCGCTTACGGGGCGTTATTTAATATAATAAAGCCTTTATAAAAGTTATTTACAATATACTCCCTGGCTACCTTTAGTTTTTTTAAGGATATTTTATATAATAGTAAATATTATAACTTCTCCGTTTTATAACCCTTTTTTAATTAAATCTTATAATCCTATACTCGGTATAATAGGAGAGTATTTAAGTTTACCTTATTAAATATATATAAATAAGGGCGGTATTCCTTAAGGATAGGATTTTAAGCCTTTTATCGAAGTTTTTCCTTTTCCTTTTTTAGTAATATTTAAGCTTTTTCCTTTTTATAAAGGATATATTTCTCGATTTTGTTAAGAGTAATCTCCCTATATATTCTATTAGTTTTACCGGATATAAGTCGAGTAAACGCTTTGGTTTTTATAACCGTAATATTAGGTGGCCGCTTTTTATATTAACCTACTCCGTCTCGAGTAAGAATATAATTACCTTGGTTATTACGGCCTTATTTGGGATTTATTAATAAAATCGCCTTATAATAATATTAAGGAGTATTAGTGATGGGTGTTTTATTATTTAATTATTAACGTATTTTATATAATAAGGGGTTATTATTAATTATTGCCCTTAACTCGGGAATATTATAATAAGGGGATAATAAGTAATAAGGGGAGTGGTCCCGATTTACCGGAATTATTGCTTAATTTATTAGTTCGGAGATTTTTTACTTAATTACGTGGTATTTTATCTAGCGCTTTTATTCCGTTAAAAGTGTTAATAAATCCGTGGGCTTTTTTGGCTTTTTTGTTAAAGTTTTCCGTTATTTAACGGGGCGTTTTAGGATTCTTACCTTTTTTTAAAGAGTTTTTTTATTTATTAATTAGTCCCGGTAATCTGTATTAGCCTGGTAAAATATTATAAAGTTTTCTTTTTTCTTAGCGTTAAGAGATTAAAAAATCAGTTATTGGTTAATAGGGTTTAATATAATTCCATGCTTAGTATAAAATATCTTATTTATTAATATATTATGGATTATGTTTAATATAATAAATTATATATTTAGGAATACCCGGTTTTATAAACCTGAGGTTTTTTATATTAGTTATATTATTTTTTATCCGGATTTCCCGTTATATTTTAAGAGTTGATAAGGGGTGAAATCGGTATAAACGGGTACTTTTATCTTTATTTTTAGCTTATTAAAGAATATATTACTTATAAATAAATAACCGCTTACTCCCGTATTTTAAAAGGTGTTTATAATTATTATTAAATTTCCTTTATTTATTACCGTATAAGGGGTAAGGAATTATTCCCCGCCTAATAATTCCTTAAAAGGATTAAAAGTTATATTATAATTACCTTTTATGGATTATATCCCTGGCTGGGAGTTTAATTATCCTAGGGTTATATATTTCCCGATTTTACCGTGGTAATTTGCTTAATAATAAGCTCGGGGGAATTATAATATTAAGCGTATATTATAATTAATCGGGTATTGCGGTTAGCTTAAGTTTACGTGTGCTTGGGGTAAAAGGGGATAAGGTATTTATTAATACGATAGCTAACTTTATAATAATTAAAGTATTAGGCCTTTTAAACTAGTTTAGCGAACTTATTACCGGTTAGCTTATTAAAGTTTTTATTATTACCTGCTATTAAAGCTAGGGAACCTCGAGCGCTTAAAGTATTACCACGAAAACCGGTATTAGTGCGCGGTTAGGTTAAAGTAATAATTCCGTTACCACTTCCTTTGGTTTTTTTACCTTTAGTGGTTTGGTTACCGTTATCTTAGCCGGCTTTAATACGAGCGCGGTTAAGGTTATTATTTCTTTTTTCGGCGATTTTAAAAGTATAAGCCTATTATATAGCTAAAATATTATATGCTTTTTAAAATACTTAATCGTTAAGGTATTCCTTATTAAGTGCGATTTATAGCTTTAATATAAGTCGATTATAGAATTTGTGTTTTTAATCCTTAATAGGCAGGTAATACTTTTTAATTAATCGGATAAAGGTGTTTTTAAACTCCTGGAACTTATTAATGCTAGGTATAACCAGGTTTTTAAATTCGGCGTAAGCTTTCGATTATCGGTTAGGATTAATATACTTTTATTATAAGTATTTTATAAATCGTGCGGTAATAATAATCTTTTAGGGGTAACCGTTTTTTAAGTACGGTTATAAGGTTTTAACGGCCTTATCCTTTAAATAACTCTTAATATCGGCTAGCTTAACGGCCTTATTAGTAAATTAATTATAGTTTACTTTTAAACGGTTAAACTGCTTACGGTACTAAATATTAAAGGAAATAATATCCTTTAACCGGTTATTATAAAAGATCGGGATATCCACTTTACCCGATTTCTTAAATAATAATAAGGTTTACGAAATAATAGCTCGCGAATCGGTTATAACGGATAATTATTAATGCTATCGAACCAGTAAATCGGTAATAATTTAATTTAAAGTAATTAGGTCCTTTTTTAAACCGGTGATTTTTTCCTCTCGGTATTATATGTTAATAATATAATCCGATTTCTTATCGGTTAACTCCATGCGTAAAGTTATATATTTATTAAATTTAAGTATTAATTAGGCTCGGACTTAAACTAGCTTATTAGTATTTTATCGGTTTAAGGTAAAGGAGAGGGATAGCGCTTAATCCTTAGCCCGAACTATATTATTATCCGCGTTCTTCGTAATAATTAATATATTATTTTTTCACTCTTATTTTATTATTAGGAATAAGGTATATAGCTTAAACTCTTAGAAAAGGGTATAAATATTAGCGGTTACTATATTTTTAAAGGTTGTTAAATTAAGCGTGTTTATTATTTAAGGCCAGGCTACTTTACCGGCCTCCGTAAAAGGTAAAAAAGGATATCCCGGGTTATTCGTGCCCTTTATAAAGTATTTTATAAGTTTATTAACTTAGAATTACTCGTTTTTAATTAGTTATTAAACACTAAAGCGGGATAAGTATTTATAAAAGTCTTTATTATCTCCTTCGTTTATAAGCTTATTAATAGCTCGAAAAACGCGTAATAGCTTATTATACTCGTTATTAACTTCCTCCTTAATGCTTTCCTTAAGGGTAATAATTCGCTCCAGGTGATTAATATCCTTTAAATACTTATCCTGGCCTATAAGCAAGGTGCGTTATCGTAGCTCGCTTTAGGGCTGCTTATTATCCTTAACGGATAACTGTTTTATTAACTCGACTCGGTTAAATCAAGCCTGAGCCACGGCCTTAACCGCTCTCTTTTTAGCGGTTTTAACCATAACGTTAAAATCGGGGGTAAATCGGGATTAGGATCGTATAAGTAGTAGGGATTTACTAATTAAGCGGTTAATACCGGTATTATTCTTTTTCTTTTTTAATAGGATTAAGGCTCCCTAACTATAAGAATATATATAAGGGTTTTAACCTTAGTTTATTACGATTACTTAATAAAAAACCGGAGTAAAGGCTTAATAATAATAAGTATTATTAATAAAAACTAAGGTGGGAAGGAAAGCGTTTTAAGTATAGTGGTATAAGCATATAAAAACAAATAAATAGCTTTTTAAAGTGGATTTAACGATTAGGCTAATAGGAGCGCTCCGTACCGCTTAATAGAATAGCCTTATTAAGCTATACCGGTTAGCCACGCTAGTAGCGGCTTAGTACCGGGATTCTAGCCTAGCGTTACTTTAAGTTAATTAACTTAATAAAAAAGCAACCTTCGAGTTTTAAAAGGTAAGTATACTTGTTTTCGAATTTGTATCTTAAAATAACAAAAACTTAAAACAGGAAAATTAAAGAGTTAAACCGATTAGAAAACCGTATACGATTCGTTAAAAACGAAAGAGATAAAATCTATAATAGGTAAAAAACCGGAAAGGGATAAAACCATTAACGATTAAAAAACGTTAACGATAAAAGAGCGGAACCGATTAAAAAACCGTATACAACTCGTTTTAAACGTAAAATATAAAGGGTAAAAGGAATATTAATATTACTCTGGGAAATAAAAACACCTTATTAACTTTATATTATAAGTTATAAATAACATTGTTTTAAAACTTAAAAGAAAAGCTATTATTATTATTAAGTAAATTTTGTTTTACGTTTAATCGATTTTATAATTTAGGGTTATATATAATTCCAATTTAAAGTATTTTAAATATTAAAAACGTTTATTTTATAAAATATATAAATATAAAATTCAAAAGTATATAACAGGATTTTTTTCAAGTCGTAGTTATAAAAGCTATTTAAGGCTTATAATTCCGCGTTTTTTTAAATAAATACAGTATAGTAGTATATTTTATATATATCTTTTTATTAGCTTAAGGTGGTTTTTAAAACTTAAAAAATAAAAAGAGTTTAAAGCTAATAAATTCAAATCTCTTAAAACTTTATATTGTAGTTTTTTAAAAAACCGGATTTAAAAATACCTGTATAAAGCTACTACTAAGGTAAATAAAACCTTTATAACTTTAGAAATATATATTAAATATAGTCTTAATTATATAAAAGTTATATTAAAAACGATAAGGAGTATAAGGAGTATTAAAGCTAAAGAGTTTAATTTTTTAAAACTTTATTTAATACCTTTTTAAGAAAACGTGATTAAAAAAAACCTTTATAAGCAGGATTATTATATTAATCCTTAGTTTTTAGTTTTAGTTTTAATTACTAATCAGTTTAATAATTAAAGTCCGGAATTTTACGGATTAATATAATCTTAGTTAAGCCTCGGACTAATTAAGCTTAGTTTTAACTAACTTTATTTAGTCTTAATCGGGATTAAAGATTTAAAGGTTTTTAAAGGGTTTTATTAATTAAGTAAAAAACCTGGGTTTTTAAGCGTAAAAGTAATAAAACTTCCAAAGTTAAGTGTTTAAAAACAAATATTAACACGGGGTTTTAGAAAGCTATAATGCTAAGTTTAGAGGAATACAATTACTTAAGCTTTAAAAATTTATTAACTCTTTTTAGATTTTAATCGTACTTTAATATAAAGTGATAGTATATATATTACGTATTTTAAAGCCATAAAGCCAGAAAAAACTTTTAAAAAGGCTTTAAATAATTACTTTTAAGTATATTTTCTATGCAGTTATTTTTACTATATAAACTCCTTAACACTTTATAGGTTTAAATATTACCTTTTTATAAACTTAAAACACTTTTAATACGTATTAAAAGGCTATAAAGGTTAAAACCAACCTTAACGCTAGCTTAAAAGATTTTTTCTAAATACAACTTTTTAAAAAGGTATAATTTAAAGTTTTAAAAAGTATATTTACTTTAGCCTTATATATTCCTTAGCTCTTTTAAGGTTTTAGTAATACTTTAGTATAAGGTAGTAGTAATTATAACACGTTTTATAAGCCTGGTAAGGATAAAAGTAACCTTAAACGTGGCCTTGAAAATTATTTCTAAATACGATTTCTTAAAAAGTTATAATATAAAGTTCTAATAAATGCAATCATTTTAGCCTTATAAATTTATTAGCTATTAGGGTTATTATATTAGTCCTTAGTCTTTAGTCTTAGTCTTAATCACTAATTAGTTTAATCCCTAAAATCCTTAAATCTGCGGATTAATTTAATCTTAGTTAGGGCTCGGACTAAGTAAGCTTAGCCTTAGTTAATCTTAATTAATCTTAGTCCGGACTAAAGGATTAAAGGTTTTTAAAAGTTTTTATAAGAAATTTAAAGAACCTGGTTTTTTAAGCGTACAAGTATTAAAAAGTCCAAAGTTAAGTGTTTAATAATAGTTATTAACACGGGTTTTAAAAAGTTATAATACTAGCAGGGTTGTTATATTAGTCCTTAATCTTTAGTCTTAGTCTTAATTACTAATTAATCTAGTAACTAAAGTCCGTAAATCTGCGGACTAATCTAGTCTTAATTAGGGCTCGGACTAACTAAGCCTAGTTTTAGTTAAGGCTCGGACTAACTAAGCTTAGTCTTAATTAGTCTTAGTTAATCTTAATCCGGATTAAAGGATTAAAGGTTTTTTAATAAAGTATTATAACCAGTTTTTTAAAGCTAAAAAATGACATTTCTAAGCATGTTTTATTAAAAGCTTATATTATAAAGTTTTAAAACATATATTACTTTAGCCTTATAAACTGCTTAACTCCTTCTAGGTTTTAAGAAAGCTATACTAGGAGGTTAAAATATAATACGTATTATAACGCTATAAAGGTTAAAAACAACCTTAACGCTAGCTTTAAATAATTATTTCCAATTACGTTCTCTTAAAAAGTCACATTATAAAGTTTTAAGAAATGCAACCATATTAGCCTTATAAATCCTTTTCCTCCTTTTAAGTTTTTATATAGCCTTTCTAGAAATTAAACAAAAGTATAATACGTATTATAACGCTATAAAGTTTAAAAACTACCTTAAAGCAAGCTTTAAAGAATTATGTTTAAATACGTTTTCTTAAAAAGTTATATTATAAAGTTTTAAAAAATGCAATCACTTAAGCCTTATAAATTCCTTGACTGCTTATACGTTTTAATATAACCTTGCTAGAAATTAAAGATTGTTTTAACACGTATTATAAGTCTATAACGCTAAAACCATTAGAAACAGCCCTAACGCTAGCTTTAAAAGACTATTTCTAAATACGTTTTCTTTAAAAGTTATAATGTGAAGTTTTAAGAAATGCAATCACTTTAGCCTTATAAGTTCCTTAACTCTTTATAGTTTTTCATATTCCATTGCTATAAGTTAAAGGTTTTTCCAATACGTATTACAAGGCTAGAAAGGTTAAAAACGACCTTAACTCTAGTTCTAAAGAATTATTTCTAAGTACGTTTTCTTAAAAAGTTATAATGTGATGTTTTAAGAAATGCAATCACTTTAGCCTTATAAGTCCCTTAGCTCTTTTTGGATTTTAGCGTTATTCTAGCCCAAGGTAATAACTGTTATATAACGTATTATTAACCTTAAAGTAATTAAAAAGACCTCGAATATGGCCTTAAATAACTACTTTTAAGTACGATTTCTTAAAAAGTTATAATGTAAAAGGTTAAAAACCCTAGTTCTCTTTTCTTAATAACTTTCGCGCTAATACTTTATGCTTAATACACCTCTTACTTTAAATATAAAGAACATTTTTACGTTTTATAATTGTAAAATCAAAAGTTTATAAATTATATTCACCTTGTTATATCTAGTTTTATATACTTTATATTCTTTTTTCAATTTTGGAAATGACTTTTAAGTAAGATAAAAGCTATATAAAAAGCTTATTCCTTTTATATTTTAAATTTAAGGTAATATAACAAAAAAGAATCTTTTTTTCTTTAAGCCCCACTTAAAACCTTTAGTCTTTAATCCGGATTAAGACTAACTAAGACTAATGTTAATTAGTCTTAGTTAAGCCTCGGACTAATTAGCTTAGTCTTAATCAGGGCTCGGACTAACTAAGCTTAGTCTTAGTTAGGGCTCGGACTAATTAAGACTAATGCCAAGGATTAATTAGTGATTAATTAGTGACTAAATCACAACCCTGAATACTAGGTTTTAAGAAATATAATTACTTTAGCTTTATAAATTCCATAATATTATGTAAATTCTAATCGCATTTTAGCATAATGTAATAACACTTATATTACGTATTATAAGGCTATAAAGGTTAAAAACGGCCCTAACGCTGGCCTAAAAGAGTTATCTCTAAATATGGTTTCTTAAAAAGTTATAATATAAAGCTTTAAGAAATATAATCACTTTAGCCTTATAAATCCCTTAATTCCTTATAGGTTTTCATATTACCTTATTAAAAATTAGAAGTATATATAACACGTTTTATAAAGCAATAATGGAGAAATACGGCCTTAACGCTGGCTTAATAGAATTATCTTAAAGTACGTTTTCTTAAGCAGTTATAATATAAAGTTTTAAGAAATACAATTACTTTAGCCTTATAAATCCCTTAATTTCCTATAGGTTTTGATATCACTTTGCTATAAATTATAAATACAAATAACACGTATTTAAAAGCTATAATAGATAAAAACGGCCTTAAAGCTGGCTAAAAAGAATTATCTCCAAGTACGTTTTCTTAAAAAATCATAATATAAAGTTTTAAGAAATATAATCACTTTAGCCTTATAAATTTCTTAATTCCTTATATGTTTTAATAACACCTCGCCGTTAATTAAAAACATTTATAATACGTATTTTAAAGCTATAAAAGTTAAAAGCGGCGATACCACTGGCTTAAAACAATTATCTTTAAGTATATTTTCTTAAAACATTATAATATAAAAAGTTATAAAACCTAATTTCCTTTAATTAATAACTTCTACCTAAAAGATATAATTTATGGTTATTTAATATATATAATATAAAATAGAAATCAAACCCTTTTAGAGGTTAAAAAAAACTTTTAATAAGAATACACTTTAATATATATGTTTTTATATACTTTATTCCTTTTTTTCTATATTAAAAATAACTTTTAAAAATTATTAAAGCTTTAGTATAAACTTATTCTCTTCTCTATCTATCCGTAGCATAATATATTATTAAAAACATATTCTTTTTATTAAGCCCCACTTAAACCCATTAGTCTTTAATCCGGATTAAGACTAACTAAAACTAATATTAATTAGTCTTAATTAAGGCTCGGACTAACTAGCTTAGTCTTAATCAGGGGGTTAAACTAACTAAAACTAATGCTAAAGATTAATTAATAACTAATTAGTAATTAAATCACAACCCTATTAACTATTAATAAGTTTTCGTTTTACTTTGGTATAGGTTAATAACATTTGTAACACGTATTATAAGCTTATAAAAAACTAAGTCGATTTAATATATAGCCTTAAAGAATTATTTCCAAATACGATTTCTGAAAAAGTTATAATATTAATTTTCAAAAAATATAATCACTTAAGCCTTATAAATTTCTCAACTTTAAATAGTTTTTTAGTTTTGCTTTAGTATAAGGTATAAGCATATTTAACACGTAGTATTAGCTTAAAAGGGATTAAGTTTAGCTTTTAAACCCTGTTTTTTAAATACGATTCCTAATAAAATTATAATATTAAAGGTTATAACCTATAATACTTTATATAATACACTACTTTTACTATATATAACTAGTGATTTCAAGTTTTATAAAGCTTAAACAAAGGGTTTTAAATCTATACTCATTTTATTATAAGTGTTTTTATATACTTTATTCTTTTTTCTTTATTTTAAAAAAAGTTTTTTAAGTAATAAAAGCGATATTATAAGCTAATCCTTTCTACTATTTATTTTTTATATAATATATTATTATAAAGTTATTTTATTTCTTAAATCCTACTTAAAAACCTTAGTTTTTAATCCGGATTAAAACTAATAAGACTAATAATAATTAATCTTAATTAAGACTTAAAGTAAGTAGCCTACTTTTAATTAAGGCTTAAACTAATTAAGACTAATGCTAAGGATGAATTAATAACTAATTAATAATTAAATTACAACCCTGTTTATAAGGCCGCCGTTAAGGTTGTTTTAAATCTTTATAGCCTTTAAAAACGTATTTTATATATTATAATTTTAAATTAGGGCTTTATTAAAATCTGTAAAGAGTTGGAGTATTTATAAGCTTTACGTAGTTATATTTCTTAAAATTTTATATTATAACCTTTTCAAGAAAACGTACGTAGAATTAATTTTTTCAAACCTAATATAAGCTATATTTTATATTTAAAAACTTATAAAAGAACTTTTAATCCTTTAATCCGGACTAATATTTATTAAAACTAATAAAGATTAATTAAAACTAAGCTTAATTAGTCCGAGCCTTAATTAAGATTAAATAAATCCGCAGATTTATAAACTTAAACTATTAAACTAATTAGTAATTAAGATTGAGATTAAAGACTAAGAACTAATATAATAAACCTGTTTATTAAATACAAGTCGAATAGTATAAAGTAGAAAACGTAATAGTTTACTATTTATCTAAGATTTTAAAGCTATTACAGCGAATAATAAGCTGTAATCTTAACTTTTTACAAAAAACCTATTTTAATTTTAAAATATAAGAGGAGAAAAGGCTATATACGGCTAGCGATAAAAGAAGTAGTGTTTAGCTAAATCTATTAATAAAGCTTAATAGCTTAAATACCGGAATGCTATTATTCTCGGCTTTTTACTTTAATCGGGTTTTTAAATAATAAAAATATAAAACGCTTTGTATATAAACCTTTACCTTTATATAAAAAAGGGTATATATATTACGTGCGTTTTAACCGGCTCGAGTATTTTATTACGGTATATAATATAATAACGGTTTAAATAACGCGTTAAACCGTATTCGAACGGAATAAATAATTTTAACTGATTATTACAAGTAATCGTTTTTAATTATATATATATACTGTTTTAATATAATTAACTGCTTAATAATTTTTATAAAAAGTATTTTTTTCAGCTTTATATAAAATATTAAAAGATTAGTAATAATATACTACACTTATAATAGCTTATATAGTTAAAAATGTGGTTAAATATAGTTTACGTGTTACGACCGCTTAATAAATCACCGGCACGAAGGCTTAGCTATAATAGGTATCGTATATAAAAAACTAAGGTGGGAAGGGAAGCGTTTTAGGTATAATAGTATAAGTATATAAAAATAAATAAATAATTTCCTAAAATAAATCTAACGATTAGGCTAATAAAAGGGCTCCGTACCATATAATAGGACGGCTTTATTCAACCACGCTATATAACCACGCTGTAGTATTACCCCCGTAATAAAACCCAGTACCGGTACTCTGGCCTAGCGTTATTACCCCCCGGTAAAAATAAAGTCCGATGCAAACGGGCTTTAAAAACGGTAAAAACCACTCCCGTAAGTGATTTATAAAGGAAAAAGAAAAAATTCCGGTCGATAATAGTCTTAAAGCTCGAACCCAGGTGTATAATATAATTAACTGCTTTTTAGGTAATAAGGGGGTACCCTCGGGTTTTAATACCTATTATTACTAAGCCACGGGCCCCCGCGCTAAGCTTAATTATAAGTGCTTTTTTATAGCTAATTATACTAAATCACGCGCGTAAGGTGGCTTTTAAGCCCCCTAGGTTATTAATTTCCCCTTTATTCGCGCGTTTTACCGTAATCACGTATTTCGCCGCCGAGTAATCGTATTTCTTATAACCGCTACCTTTTTATTATCCGGGTATACGGGATTAAAGGAATCCTTTTTAGCGGCCTTTAACTATACCTTTAATCTTATTAATAATCCCGTTAACTGCGGATTAGTATTATAAAACTCCTTTAATAACCGCGGTGCGTTTTTAAAGTTAAACGCTAGGTATTATATTTTTTCGTAATCCCACCTTTTTTAATTAACCCTATACTAAAGCTTATAATAATAAAATCGGGAGGTAAGAATTCGCTTAACCTTTTATTCCTTTTTAATAGTATTAAATTATACTTATTCCCCCGGCGGGTTTTTAGCCGCTTAACCTAGGAGAGGATTATTAGGATATAACCGTAGCCTATTAACGTAAAAGGTATTAATAGATTTCCAGGTTTCTAGTATATTTAGCCGGTAAGTATTTTCTCTAGTTTTCTTTATAATCTTATAATAATAACGCGTAAAAGGGTAATCTAGCTTATTTAATAGGCGGTTTATAATCCACGATTACCTTTTCTTAATAATAAAAACCCGGTCCCTAATATTAAAATCGGGAACTCTCCGGTATTAATTCGCTTAATTATATATTTATTATTATGCCTTTTATATTATTCCTTTAGCGGTGTCCGTATATTTTTATTTTTTCTCGGTTATTTTTTGCGCGTTTTATCGGTTTATACGTTTTTTAACGGGTAAGCCTTTAAAATAAGTAATTTAACGCTCTTAATTAAGGTACCCGGGTATAGGGTATCCGCGTTCTATTTTATAAGGTAAGAATCCCGTTAAGGTATACGGTAACTTAGCCTGGGCGTGGTTTATAACGGGAATAGCGGTTAATTAATTCTTTTAATAATAATTTATAAACGGCCGTAACCGCTGGTTAAAGTATTCGTTTATAATCTCCGCTTATCCGGCGGTTTTATAATAACCAGATAACGAAAGGTTTTAATATATACCTAGGATTTTAAATAGTTTATCGGTAAAGTCCGTAATAAATTATATGCCTTAATCGGTAATAACGGACTCCGGGAATCCGAATACTTAATACGGATTATTATAATATATTTTTACGGCATCCCGTATAATTACGGCTTTAATATAGGGAATCGTTTAGGCTTTTTTATTTAAGCGGTCGATTATTATTAACGCGTTATTTATTTAATGCTTATCTGCGGGTATAAACTTAAAATCCATAACTAGGTATTATTACGTATAATCGGGAATAGGTAAAAATATTAAAAGGCCCGGGGTTTTATCCCTTAATTATTTTATTAACCGGTAGCCTAGGTAATTAATAATATAGGTATTAATATCGGTTTTTATTTTAGGCTATTAATACTAGCTGGCGATTACCTTATAGGTTTTTGTTTTCCTAGGATATATTATAAGTAATCGGTTATATCCTTTTTTAATTAACCGGGCGTATAAGTAATCGATATCGGGTATTATTAATTAATTATTCCTAAGGAATAATCCTTAGCTTAGCTTAAAATACTCCTCGTTATTGTATTCGGCCTGGAGGCGGTAAATATTAAGATTATAATATTTTCGATTCTGTATTAATAACTCGTTTATTAATACCATTTTAGAAAATATGGGCAAGGGAGAATTAATATCCTTTAAAACATATATCTTAATACCGTAGAAATAGGGGAAAAGTTTAAGTATTTATTAATACCGCTAAGCTTTTTATTTATCCTTTAAAGTATATAATTTTTCCTGCTTATATAAAAGCGTATTAATTATTATATTCTCCTTTCCTAACTAATACGTAATCTTAAAATTATATTAAGCTAATAACTCCGTTTATCCGGCTTATTATAAATTTATTCTTTATTTAATACCGAAATATTTTAAAGCTTAGTAATCGGTTATAATTAAAAAAGGCTTTTTTCGTTATAAACTAATAAATTCCGCTTACTAATATAAAAGCGCGTAAATTACGGTAAATATTTTTTTATTATAAGCGTTATAATTTAATTCCGGCCTTTATATTATTTCTAAATAAAAGGTAACCAGATATTAATCCTCCTTATATAATTATATTAGGGAACTTATTAATACCTTATTAAAAGCGTTTATTTTTACGCGGGTTTTTTTTATATAATTAAAGTGTTTAAAAACCGGTATTAACGTGGTTCGAGTCTTTAGTTTTTTAAATACCTTATAATAAGCTTTATTAAAATAAAACGGAATTTAAGGCTTTATAAGGTTAATTAATAGCTTAGCGATTTGGTTATATTTTAGTATAAATTTATAGTAAAAGTTATAAAAGCTAAGGAATAATTTTACGGTTTTCTCCGTTTTTAGGGGCTTTTAATCCATTACGGTTTATACTTTACCGGGGTTAATACTTACTCCCTCCGTATTAATAATATATCCCAGGAATTTTATTTCGGTAATATGGAATTCGCATTTTTTTAAGTTTGCTTAAAGCCCTACTTATTAAAGCCTTTTTAATACCTTTATAACGTGCTTCTAGTACTTTTTTAAAGACTCCGAGTAAATTAAAATATTATTAATATAAGCATTATAAAAGTTATTTAGGTAATTATATAAAATATTATTAATATAATATTAAAATATAATTAATCCTTTTATTAAGCTAAAAAGTAATACCTTATATTTATACGCCTTATACTTTATTCGAAAAATAATAAGGTTTTTTATATTAGGATTTATACGGATTCGGTAAAATGCTTATTATATATTAATCTTAATAAAAACCTTTACCTTTAAGATTTATAATAGCGTTTCCTCGATTAAGGGTAATACGTAACGGTCCTTTTTCGTTAAGTTATTTAACTTACGGTAATTAATATAAAACCTTAAGCCTTTATTCGGTTTTTTAATAAATAAAATAGGGGCGGCCTAAGGAGTATTACTTAATATAATAAAGCTTTTACGAAGATTATTTATAATATATTTTTTAACCACCTTTAATTCTTTTAATAATATTTTATATAATAGCGAGTACCGTAATTCCTTTACCTTATAATCTTCCTTTAATTATATTTTATAATTTTACGCGCGATAAGGAGGGAGGGTATCCGAATTTACTTTATTAAATATATATAGGTAAAAGCAGTACTTTTTTAAAACCGTATTTTATACCTTTTACTAAAATTCCTTTTTTTTATTCTCTGGTAATACCTAAGCTTTTTCCTTTTTATAAAAAATATACTTCTTAATCTCGCTTAAGGTAACTTTTTTATAAATATTATTAATATCGCTTATAATAAGGCGTATAAAGGCTTTAATTCCTATAACGGTAATATTAAGCGGTTATTTTTTATATTAGTTTACTTTATTATAAGCAAGTATATATTAGCCTCGGCTATTATATCCCTTTTTAAAGTTATTTACCGGGGTTATTATTCTTTAGTTATAAGGGACCGAATAATTAATAATAATTATATTATTATTTAGCTAATAATGTATTTTATATAAAAAAAGGTTATTATCGATTACTTTCCGCAGGTTAAGTATATTATAACGTAATAAAGATATATATAAAATCCCGTTATAACCTTTTAGGATTACCGCTTAATTTATTAATTCGGAAATCCTTTATTTAATAGTATTATACCTTTTTCGGCGGTTATATTCCATTATAGCGGAAATAATCGGTTTTATCTCCTATTCGGCCGTTTTCGCTAAAGCCTTAAAGCGGGTAAAAAGGCGCTTTAGGATTATTACCTCTGCCTTAAGGAGTTCCTTTATCTTTAATAATTAATTCCGCCGTTTTATATTAGCCTGGTAAAATAAAGGGGTTATTCCTTCGCCTTTTATATCCGCGGCTTAAAAAATTAACCGCTTATTCGCAGGATTTAATATAATCTAGTATTTAATATAAAATATCTTTCTTACCAGTATATTATAAACCATATTAAGCATAATAAACCAGATGTTAAGGAATATCCGGCCTTATAAACTTAAGGTACCTTATACTAATTATATAACTTATTAATTAAATTTACCGTTATAGCCTAAAAGGCGATAAAGGGTAAAATCAGTATAAATAAACACCTTTACTCGCTTTTTTAACTCGTTGAAAAATATATTACTTATAAATAAATAACCGCTTACTCCCGTATTCTGGAAAGTATCTAGAGTTATTACTAAATTACCTTTATTTATTACCGTATAAGGGGTAAGGAATTATTCCCCTCCTAATAATTTATTTAAAGGGTTAAAGGTTACGTTATAATTATCCTTTACGGATTATATCCCTGGGTAGGAGTTTAATTATCCCAGGGTTATATATTTTTCGGCTTTTTAATAATAACCTCCTCGATAATAAACTCCGGGGAATTATAGCGTTATATATATATCGCGGCGAATCGAGTATTATAGTTAGCACGAGTTTAAATATATTTAAGGTAAAAAGGAATTAAGTATTTATTTATTTAATAACCGACTTTATAATAATTAAAGTATTAGGCTTTTCGCACTAGCTTCGCGAATTTATTATTAATTAACTACCTAAAGTTTTTATTACCACTTATTAGGGCCGGGGAACCACGAGCATTAAGGGTTATACCGCGGGCTCCGGTATTAATTCGTGTTTAAGGAGTAAAGGAAATGCCTTTATTACCTCCACTAGTTTTATTATTAGCTAGGGCTTAGGTATTACCCGTAATACGGGCGTAATTAAGATTATTATTTCGATTTTTAACGATTTTAAACGCGTGCGCTTATTAGGTGGTTAAGGTATTATAAGCCTTTTATAATACTTAATTATCCAGGTATTCCTTATTAAGCGCGATTTATAGCTTAAAAACTAATCGGTTATAGAATTCGTGCTTTTAATCTCCGATCGGTAAATAGCGCTTTCTGGCTAGGCGGATAAAAGTGTTTTTAAACTCTTAAAACTTATTAATACTAGGTATAACTAGGTTATAAAATTCGGCCTTAGCCTTAAATTACCGGTTAGGGTTAATATATTCCTATTATAAATGCTTTATTAAATATACGGCGATCGCGATCTTTTATAAGTAATTATCCTTTAAGTATAAATATAAAGCTTTAACGGCCTTATCCTTTAAATAGCTTTTAATATCGGCTAATTTCGTATCCTCGTTAATAAACTAATTATAATTAACCTTTAAGCGATTAGCCTGCTTACGGTATTAAACATTAAAGGAAACGGTGTTTTTTACTTAATCGTTATAAAAGATTAATATCACGGCTAATAGCACGGCGTAGCCGGAACTCTTTATAAGAAGAATCTCTTGATTGTGAGATAAAGAGGGAGAAGGCTACGTACGGCTAGCTAGAGAAGAAGTATGCGGATAAGCTAGCTAGGTCCGCTAGTAGAGCTTAGTAGCCTAGGTAACGTAAGCCACATCTAGCCACACCTCTTAGCCATATAGATACCGCAGTATTATTACTACCCCCCTAATCTCTCGTATAAAGCCGCAGAAGAGGCTATATGCGGAGATTTCACTAAAAACGCGTTCTGCGCAGTATTATATAAAATTCCTCACTCCTTAATCAGTGAGTCGTTAGAATCCTCCGAATCAGGCTTAGCGTTAAAGAACGCTGCCCAATTATAACCCGTAACGTAGTAACCGGCACGGCCGTAACGCACATATAATCCCTTTGCACGCCGGGAGGAACGCTCCGCTTTTATAGTGTACGGAGCCATTTTACTGGTGGGAGTCCAGATATAAGAGATATAAGCGAATAGGCGAGTCTAATTAGCTATTATACCGGTAAAAGTGGGTTGGGACGCAGGTACCTCGCTCACTAAAGTAATCCCTCCGACCGAAGTATTTATTCGCGATAAAGTCGTTTATGAGTGCCCACCTCCGTAACCATGTTGGGTAAAGGAACCGGTGTAATTACCAGAGAGACGGTGGAGAAAAGAGATAAAATCATCGTAGGTTTCCGGAAGCGATTCTCGGTTATTAAGCTTGGCTTACAGCTTATTAAATACCGCGCCTCGCAGATTTTAAATTCGGATAGTTTCGTCGAGGAGATTTATACCAGCTTACCAGTAAAGCTTCTCGTAGTTGGCGATAAAGGTACGAAAAGAATTAATATTACCTATCTTAAAGTTATAAAGCTTAAGGGCGGCTTGTATATACTTATTCGGGTCGGTATAAATCCGGCTTAAGGTAGTTAATAGCTTTTTATA
This sequence comes from Xylariaceae sp. FL0804, assembly GCA_022539325.1. Classification (NCBI taxonomy): domain Eukaryota; kingdom Fungi; phylum Ascomycota; class Sordariomycetes; order Xylariales; family Xylariaceae; species Xylariaceae sp. FL0804. The sequence goes on along the minus strand of JAJKLG010000007.1, from coordinate 701,133 downwards.
CTGCTAATAACCGTTAGCAAGTAAAGAATGCATTTACGGTACGCAAAAGTCTTATACTTTGCTCTTAAGGCGATTAAAAACGTAGTATATTAAGGCTTTATTATTACTAATAGTATTACCGTTAACGTCGATTTTACCGTTAATCTGCAGGAGCCAGACTTCGAATTCGGTAGGTCCGGATAACTTAAAAGGGTTGGGTATACGGGATTAAGGTCTGCGTTTTAATTAATTAATCTAGCTGGATTTAACGGTTTCTAGTAGAAATGATTAGTTAAATTTAACGGTCTTAAGGAGGAATTCGAGTACTTTTTAACTATGCTGACGGAGTCGGGCAACCTCGGCTTAAAACTCATCCCGAAGCTCCTTCTTAATAGCCTCCGTAGCGGCTTACACTAATGCCTGCACCTGGGCGGCGGTAATCTCGGCTATAATACTATTTTCGGGACCAGAGTAATACTGGTGAATAATGGTACCGAAGAGAAGGGTAAACTCCCGGGGTGGCGGCGGGAATAAGAATTTTAAGTATAAAACTAATCGGAAAATTTGTTGTTATATGCCTTTTAAAAAGTGGTCCCGACTAATTAGAGTCGGCGTTAAATCCCAAAGTAAACCGACGATTACTAGGAGAAACGATTAGTAAAAAAAATAACGATTCGCAAAGAAAAGTAACGATTTAAAGGAGAGGTGCCAGGTACGGCCCAGATAAGCAGCTACCAGCTAGTAACGGGCTACGGGAGGCGTATACTAGGTGTTACCGGGTATTAAATCTTAACGCAAGGGCCGAAAAGAGATATTAGTAAAGCGTATACCGGTCCCGGCACTACAATGCAGGGCGTTAGCATTAAAAGGGTAGGTTCGGACTTTCGGGTATTACTTAAATCTATCGGCCGGTGGATAGTGGTCGAATAGTACAAGGTGGAAAACATAACGGTTTTCTGGTTACCAGGGATTTCACAATTATCACGGCTAATAGCACGGCGTAGCCGGAACTCTTTATAAGAAGAATCTCTTAATTATAAAATAAAGAGGGAGAAGGCTACGTACGGCTAGCTAGAGAAGAAGTGTGCGGATAAGCTAGCTAGGTCCGCTAGTGGAGCCTAATAGCCTAGGTAACGTGAGCCACATTTAGCCACACCTCTTAGCCACACAAATACCGCAGTACCGTTACTATTAAAACGTTTACCTTATTAAACTTCTTTAAAATAAACGGGTTATAGGTAAAAATTATATAAGTATTAATAATAGCGAACGCTTATTAGCGTTATTAAATAAGCAAATCGGTAATAATCTGGTTTAAGGTAATTAAATCCTCCTTTAAACCGGCGATTTCGGTTTTACGGTTCTCGATATCGGTAATACGGTTTAATTTCTCGTCGGCTAATTTAATACGCAGGGCCGTATACTTATCGGATTTTACTAATAATTATACCCGGGTATTAGCCTACTTATCGGTATTTTAACGGTTTAATACCGAGGATAATACTAATACTTAATCCTTAACACGAATTATATTATTATCCGCGTTCTCGGTAATAATTAATATATTATTTTTTTACTCTTATTTTATAATTAAAAACAGGGTTTAAAGCTTAAACTTATGGAAAAAGGCTTTAATATTAATGATTACTATATTCGTAAACGTTACCAGGTTAAATATACCTATTATCTAGGGCTATTCCGCCTTACCGGCTTCCGTAAGGGGTAAAAAAGGGCATCCCGGTCCGTTTATATCCTTTATAAAATGCTTTACGAGTTCGCTAACGCGGAATTATTTATTCTCGATTAGTTATTATACGCTAAAGCGGGAAAGGTATTTATAAAAGTCTTCGCTATCTCCTTTATTTATAAGCTTATTAATAGCTTAAAAAACTTTTAGCAGCTTATTATATTCGTTATCGGCTTTTTTATTATCCGTACCGCCCTCTTTAAGGGTAACGGTTTATTCGCGAGGAATAATATCCTTAAAATACTTATTCTATCCTATAAATAAAATACGTTATTATAAATCGCTTTAGGGTTATTTATTATCCTTAACGGTTAATTAACGCATTAGCTTAACGCGGTCGAATTAAGCCTTGGTAACGGCTTATACCGCCCGCTCCTCGGCGGTTTTAACCATAACGTTAAATTAAATAATGTTTTAGGGGTGTAATCGGGATCGTATAGTTATAGGGATTATGCCGATTAGTCGGTAATACCGGGGTCGTTTTTTTTTTTCTTTAGTGGGATTAAAGCACCTAAACCATAAGAATATAATGGTTTTAACCTTAGTTTATTATAACCGCTTAATAAATCACTAGTATAAAGGCTTAGTTATAATAAGTATTATATATAAAAAACTAAGGTGGGAAGGGAAGCGTTTTAGGTATAATAATATAGGCATATAAAAACAAACAAATAACTTCCTAAAGTGGATTTAACGATTAGGCTAATAGGAGGGCTCCGTACTATATAATAGGACGGCTCCATTCAGCCACACTGTGCAACTATGCTGTAGCACTACCCCCGCAGTGGGACCCAGTACCGGCACTCTGGCCTAGCGTCACTTTACGCATATTTAAGCTTTTAAGCTTTATTAAGCTCAGCTTTACTTAAGTGGTTTATACCTTATAAATTAAACCTAGTAATTCCTAGGTTTTTTTATAGCTAGCTTTCCGTATACAGCCTTTTTTATTATTTTATAATTAAAAAACTGGTTTTATAAAAATGTATTAATCACGCTTTATTATTTAACCTAATAATGATTTAACTTTAATAAATTAAAAACTTAATCTTAAGTTTATTATTAATATTTAAAAGGTTATATAATATAGCAGTAATAGCGCTAATTATACTAGTTATTAGTCTATTTTTAATTATTAAATTTTATAAACCTTTTTATTAAAGTTTATTAGACTTTATTTTTATTATAGCTTTTAATACAGTAAAGCGTTTTAATTGCTTTATATAAAGTAAGATTATTTAATATCGTGTTAATAAAGCTGTTATATATAATATTATTCAATATAAAAAGGAAAAATAAAAGCGTAGAAAACTTATATTTTTATTATATTTTATTTTAAAGCATGGCTATTTATATAACGCGTGGTAAAGTTCTATATATAATTTCTGTAGCTATTAGATTAGAGGTTAGACTGGCAGAGACGTCCCGATATTGCTCTGTTTTCCCCTTGGCGCAAAGCGGATCCTGCTTCCAAGTCTCCAACCTTGTCATCTTCTGATACAGCTGGAAGCCTGTCAAGGGGTATCATCCGGGTTGATTCGAGCTTTGGGTTGTCTCCGTCCCCTCTGCGGCCACACCTCTTCCAGGCCCCCTTCGACACTGAACAGTGTACCTCCGCGCATGACATATTTCATATGCATGCTCAAATTGAACAGCATATCTATATCATTCACGTCGTGGGGGTAGATGACTAGATCTGCCAACTTCCCCTGTTCGAGGGATCCGATCGACTGCTGTAGGCCTAGGGATGTGGCGCCCCCAAGCGTGGCATGTTGAAGCACCTCATAAGGAGACTGGCCTCCCATCGCCATCATGCGCATCTCGGAATGGTACAAGAACCCAATGGGCTGCTCACCGTGTGCGCCAACGTTGGTCCGCACTCCACGGGCGGCCAGCTTCGCTGTGGATCGCGTCGTGTTGAAGAATTGGTAAGAGCTGCGCGGGGCTTGTTTCACCTCTGTGAGGCTCTCCAATATGTCATGCTTGACGTATCGGCGCAGCTTCTGGTCTCCAGGGATATCGTGGGTTTGGTGGATCCAGTGCTGTCCGAATATGCCGCCGTAGTTCATGACCGCAAGGGGCGTATACGAACTACCAGATGCGGCGATCAGTGACAACACGTCGTCGTACAGCTCCGGCACCGGCACAGGATGCTCGAGAGAGGTGTACCCGTCGATGAAATAGGTCAGATCCCAGTCAAGCGACCAGCCCCCTTCCGGCACGATCAGCATGTGCAAATCTGCCGCTTCGAGGAGCAGCCGCTGTCGCGCAGAACGCGCAGCCAGTTGATAGTTCTTGACGGAAAAGGAGGCATCACCACCCTCGGCCTTGATTCGAGCCAGAGCGGCCTTGGCGTCTGCGCGCGAGTTGATCTCCGTGTACACGCTTGGTTGAGTAGAGCCGTAGAGGACGTCGCCGGTGTGGAATACGCGTGGCCCGTACATGCGCCCCTTTTCTATCAGATGGCGCTCGACCCACCCGCCAACGTTCCGCGAGGCCGGGTTGTGAATGGTCGTCACGCCGTACCCTAGAAATGTCTCCATTTCCCACGAATGCATTGGGTACGGCGACAGAAAGCCGCCCCAGTGGCCGTGTACGTCTACGAAACCGGGAATGACAGCGCCGCCGCCGGCGTCGAGGGTCTCGGCGGCTGGCGGGACCTCCACGTCTCTTCCAGGACCGATGGAGACGACCACACCCCCGCGAACGAGTATAGTAGCATTTGGCACGAGCCTTGGCGCGTTTGGATCCATGGCCATCAGTGACGCATTGACGACGGCGAAGGGCCTGTCATCCGAGGCCCGAAGCTGGTGGCTCAAGGCGGTTTCGTACGTGACGTGGATTTCCCGGGTCGACACGACCGGCGACACGCACTCGCCCGAGTCTCTCAACTCCAGACGGGTGCCCGAGCATGCGCGGCGGACGTCAGCCACACGAACGTAATGCAGAGTTGGGCCGTGGAGCCAGAATACGGCCTCGCCATTTCCGCTGATAGCCACGTCGTGGCCGCCATATTCTGACAGACGGACGAGATCATCTGGAGTTCGTTCATCGCCTGGTTTGCTCCATACGTCCAGAGCATTTACCCCTGAGTCTTCAGATAGCCAGACGTGTTGGAAATCGCGGAACGCCAGGGTCGCACCCGTGCCAGATGCCAGCACAGCCATCTCCACAGAGGTCGGACTCTTTGCAAGTAGGCGTTGAAGTCCATTCTCGATGTCAAACTCTACCGCCGCGCTGGGATTCTGCACGATGAGTACGGGGCGGCCTTTGTACGTGCGAAGCTCCAGTTTGGTATCCTGACTTGACGAGAGGGAGCTGATCCGCCTCAGCCCAGTGGCGCGGACCTCTTCGTCTGGTCCCGGTGGAAGGTGAAGTTTGCTGATCCAGACGCCTTCTCCAAACGTTTCCTCGACGTCCCCGAACAGGTAGTCCTTGCCAGTCCGCACATAGGCGAGGAAAACGCCGTCACTGACAGGGCTGACGTACCTCCCTCGCGGGATCCCAACTATCTCACTGACCACTTCACGCCGTGAGTCGGCGACGTACAGCTGGGTCAGGTTGGCCTCATCCCAGCAAGCTTGCAGGGTGAGCTGGGTTCCTGTCACGAACGAGGGAGCATAGCAAGACTGATATTCCTGGGGCTTTGGCAGAGGCAGCTGCTCTTGCGACTCCAGGTCAATCAGATAGTTATCTCCAGCAGCCTCAAAGACGACGCTGCTTCCGAAAAGGTTGCTTCGCAGGCTCCGCAGTGACAGCACGCGGGACCGCAGAGCCTGCTCGGTAACCTGCAATGGTGTCTCGCTGTACAAGGTCTCCCCCAAGGCGAGCTCTACACTGGCACTGAACGGCAAGTATTCGGGAAGTCCCCGTGCAATCCGCTCACCGAGGTGGTCAAAGGCAACTGGAATTTCCCATATCTGACCCTGGGCCCAGATTATGACGGAGGCGTCGTTGGCTGACCATCCGTAGTTCGGATACGCGCCCATGAATGCTGGTATCATGCTCAAGTCGTACGTCAGGCCGTCCCAGACATAGTGTATCGTACCCGATCGCATGTCTTTCAACACGAGGACGCTTTTGTCGTCGACTCTCCGCACGAATGCCAGGGTCTGTCCATCATGCGACATACGCGCCATGTTGGCGCCCCCCGGGCTGGCAGGCTTGTTGGGTTCGCTGGCAGCCGCAGCGACGAGCTCTGTCGACTGCCCTGTCGTAAGGTTCAGACAGTACACCGCATTGATTCCGGCATGGACGTCCTTATTGTAGGAAAACTTGCCCAGGTGGCGGTCCTTAGCATTTCGCGTAAACACGATGCCGTCTCCCTTAGGAGTGTATCGTGCTTGCTCGGCGCCGAGCTGGCTCTCGAAGTACCGCTCCGCAGGCCATGAGGCTGGGAGTTCGCGCGAGACAAGCCTCCTGCCCCCAATCTCGGGCAATGCGTCTGGCGTGTATTCAAGTAAGGGAAACTCCCAAATCTCGCCTGCGCCGTTGGGTCGGCCAGTCAGATACCACTTCGTGGCAACGAGTCTGGGCTCGGTAGGATGGAAAGCCGGGCTGGAGAAGAAGCGGAAAGTTGCGTTAGTCTGCTGCACAGCAGACGTCCTGGCTTCCTGCTGGGTTTGGGCGGCCATCTTGGCGCACGTGGTGTAAGGCATTGTCCACAGGTTGTCTACGCCAAAGCCGGCGTCTGAGATGAAGACTAGTCGTGACCCATCAGGGGAAAACTCGGCTTCTTTATCGAATGGGATGCCAGACAAGATGGCATACGCAGACCCAAAAGTCGGGTCGGCCTTGGATGTCGACATACAATACAGGTCGCCCAGCATGTCGAACACGATCTCGGCCAGTGATGGGTGCGTGGTGAGGCGAAGCCATGTTCCTTCCGACACGGTCTTTGAGAGGTTGCGACTATAAGGATACGAGACAGAGATGTCCCACGGCTCGTTTGCCCGTCTCAAGGGATAATCCGTATCGGGATACGGGTCCGGCAGTCCTGCTGAAGAAGTCGACAAGTAACGGAAGCTTGTGACTGTATTCCTCAACGATCCAGGAAGAACTGTCACCAGATATGCCAGGCCTATGATGGCCAATCCGTGGATGCATGCCTGCTTGATGTTGCGGTGGCGAGCAATCAACCTGCCATATGGCGTGGGCGAAGCTGATCGAGGCGAGTCCTGTTCATCCCTCGCGCACTCTCCACGATCAAGTTTCCTAGAAGACGGCATCTTGCAATAATGCGTAGGAGAGTCCTGGCTTCATCGTTCTGGAACTTCAAAATCGATTGAACCTAGGCTGAGTTACACGGTCGTATCCTCCCCTGACTCCCGAGTGAAGGGCCGCGTGCGGATGGTATCCGACTTGGCGAGTTCGGGGTCCCGCTACCGGTACGGGCATTCCTCACCGATGTCTGGCCAGAGCTGCCAGCAAAGGCTCTGTTCTCGGGTCTTATTTCGGGGCCCGGGGTGCTGATAACAAATGCGGAGATGCAGGTACCACGCCTCAGTGCTCACATCTTTCCCCAGTATACTCCGTACCGTTGCCGTGGAGCCGAGCAGTAAGCCAAGATCCTGGTGCGATAGCCTGTGGTTTGGCAAGGGGGTGCCGGACATGGGGGTCGGGGAGCGCATCGGGTCGGTGCCGCATCGGACCTGCGAAGAACGAACCCCTACCAAACTCGAGGATGGAGAACCAAGTCTTTTTTATTTTTATTTTCGGAATACCTCTGAAGATCGCGCGGAGACAGCATGACCGTCGTGCCAAGCTTCACAACTTGGAGCGAGGACGAGATGTCGGCCACGCCCTCTCAGACACAGCGCTCGAGCAGCTGCTCGGGTTTTGAACTCGTCGCTGACGACTCCGAGTCCGAGAGCATCCCGGGCAGCATGTCACGGCATACGCGACTGCCCCAGCGCGAGGGGCATCGCGTGCAGACCATGGCAGAGCTGAGGTCGATGGTGTACCCGCCAGACCCCAAGTACGACATCTCAGAGAAGCCATGGCTACCAGGACAACAGCAGGCGTACCTGCTTATCAACGCGAAGCTGGTTGATCCTCGAGCCGGAAAGGTTCAGCCGAACATGAGCCTGCAGTTGGCCGGTGGCAAGATCGTTAAAGTGACACCAACCACAGCTCAGCACACGACGGGCGAGTTCTCATATGCTGGACAAAAGGTCCAGAAGGTAGACGCCAGCAAGTTCTACGTCTGCCCTGGACTGATAGACTGTAAGTGGTACCCCCGTCCACGTCAAACATGCATGTGAGCTGGCAGCCCATGATACTGATGCAGCCCCGAACAGGTCACGTTCATCTTATGGCGGTACACGGCAGTGCCGTAGGTCTTCCTCTTCTTCCTCGGCTGGTATCCCCTGACTGAGTGGCAGACATTACACGGCGCATTCACCTTTCCCCACGAGACAGCGGTCCTCCGGACGGCCGGCACCCTCAGGGGAATACTTTCAAATGGGTTCACCACCGTCCGCGACACGGGCGGCGCGACGATCGCGCATGCGCAGGCTACCGAGGAGTTTCTCATTCCCGGGCCGCGGGTCTTCCAGGGCGGACGCATGCTGTCGCAGACGGGCGGACATGGCGACGACACAGAGGTCTGGAACGACAGCCACTGCTGCAACAGCTCGGGCATCGCATCGTCGGCGCTCGGGCGGCTCTGCGACGGCGTGCCCGAATGCCTCAAAGCTGCGCGCGACAACCTGCGCAAGGGCGCCAACCACATCAAGGTGTGCACGTCTGGCGGCATCGCGTCGGCGACGGACAAGCTCGAGTCCCTGCAGTTCACGGTGGACGAGCTCCGGGCCATCAGCACGGTCACGGAGAACATGGGCGGCACGCTCGTGACGGCGCACTGCTACACGGCCGAGGGGGTCCGGCACGCGATCGCGGGCGGCGTGCGCGGCATCGAGCACGGAAACATGATCGACGCGGCGACGGCGCAGCTCATGGCCGAGCGGGGCGTGTTCCTGACGCCGACGCTCGCGCTGCACACGTTCGTCACCATGCCGCCGTACGACCGGTTCGAGACGCCCGAGGGCCTGCGCAAGAACGCCATCGTCGGCGACGCCGGCATCCGCGCCATCCGGATCGCCGAGGAGGCGGGCGTGTGCGTGTGCTACGGCACCGACACGACCGGGCCGACGCTGGTCATGCAGACGTACGAGTTCGTGGTGCGGTCCAAGCTGCTGCCCAGCCCGGTGGTGCTGCGCCAGGCGACCGTCAACGGCGCCCGGCAGCTGGGCATGGAGGGCAGGCTCGGCGAGCTCGTCGAGGGCGCCTACGCCGACCTCCTCTTCCTCAACGAGAACCCGCTCGAGGACGTGGCCAGCCTAGACCGGACACGGGAGAACCTGATGCTGGTCATGAAGGACGGGAGGATCGTCAAGAGTCAGATTGCGACCCTGCCGCCCGAACGGAGCTGCGAGTGGTCCTAGTTTCATCAACATCAGGTGCATTATTAGTGGTGATAGCAATGAAGGGAAGATAGAGAAGGCAAAGGCGGCTGTCGCCGGCTGATTCCCAGCTGGAAAGGGGCGACGCAACAGGCAAGGGGTATCTCCTTTCCTCTTCTCAAGTACCTGTACACTACCGGTATGGCATGGAACATAGAAAAAAATGTAGCGGTACTTGTTCGCATGGACTTGTCATGGAATCGCAAGCTTGGAAGCATCTCAAGGATCCTCAACATTATCATTGTCACGAATAGGACCCTCCGGTTTCGGCGGAGGGTTCCGGCGGGAGATACCGTGTGGGCTCGGCCGAGATGCCGACCAGGCTCGGTTCTTTTAATTCAATATGCGCCGACCGCCGCAGATAAGGGCCGCTGGGGTAGCCCCTGGCCTCCGCTACGGTATTGCTTTAGTGACGCGCTCGTCGTGAGAGAGGAAACACATCGGCGCCGCTCTCAGGTCGCGAGAGAGAACAGATTCACGGCTCTTATTGCGAAGCTGTTACTGTGAAAGGAGCAGCAGATACTCAACATGGGGGGACACGTGTAAGTCAACGGAGGGCATCCTGGCGGCCTGGAGACTGACACGCCCAATGCAGGAACATGATGGACGATGTCCTCATATCAAATTGTGCGTCGAGCCCAAGTGACGGTATCTCTGTGTTCAAGGCTGACGGCCGTCAATGAAAGTGCCTCCAGAGCATTTACGATCAGCCTTGAGGACGCTGGTCTCGCTCGGCTCGGTGACCCAGCTGCCCTTCGTCCAGCACATCCGCCAGCGGTTGACCGAGGAGCCCCCTGAGCTCACGCCGCCGGAGCGTCTCTTCGCAGACGACGACCGGGTGACATCGGCGTGCAGGAGCTACGTGGCCCTCACAAGATGCATCTTCTCGAGCAAGCTGGCGATCGAGTCATTGACTTAGTGCGTCGCGAACCGCCCTGACCGAGTAGCTCGCCTCCGCTGACCGTGCCACGAAGCCTGCAGCATTTCGTGTCGTCTATCAGTGACAGCGGCGTGCGGTGGTCCGTAGGGTCTGACCTGGACGGCCTGCTGGAGGAGTTCGGAGGGGATATCGTCCAGGCAGTCCAGTCCCTGAAAGAATCAAGACCGGAGACCACCGAGAGTCTGGAGCAAAAGCTCTCTGACTTACAGGCTGGTCTCGATAACTGTCGTGCCCACTGCGGGGCGTTCTCGCTGAACTACCCGTTCACACGAGCAGCTAGACAAGTTCGCGATGTCATGGGCTTTCTTTACCCTCAGCATCGACCCAGCACAACTTCAGCACAAGCCGGCAGTACTCCTATCGAGCTCACACTACCCACAGACCGGGCTCTGGAAAAGTTCACGCTCGGCTCGTTCGAGGTCCCACGCCTCTTCAACGGTCTGTGGCAGCTGTCGTCTCCTGCCTGGGGATCGGGCACTGCGGAGAAGCAAGATGCTGCCCTTGCCGGGCTCGCCCAGTCTGGCTTCACGGCTGCAGATATGGCAGATCATTATGTAAGACCAGTGAACGCAGATCAAAGCTTCCAACTATAGATGTGCTGACATTGGACTCGGAGGGAGACGCGGAACTCATATACGGCGACTTCAGGAACAAGCTGGACCCCAAGGTGGGAGAGCAGATCTACGCTGCCACCAAATGGTGCATCTTCGGTCCCCTTGGCCATCCGGTCACCGACGAATGGGTCCTAGGTGCAGTGAAAGAACGCTGCCGGAGATTAGGGGGTCGAGTCGAGCTCCTGCAGTTCCACTGGTACGACGTAGGTACTCAACCCCCCCGCGAGCTAATCTGCGTCTGACTGTAGAGATTCAGTATGGATCGAAAGAATATCTCGACATTCTTGAGAAGCTTGTCGGCATCACCCAGAGTCACCCTCAATTACTTGGAGCAGTCGGACTATGCAACTTCGACTCTGATCATACCCAAGAGGTCTGCGAATTCCTCCTGGCGAAGACCGGCAACGTAGGGATCGTATCAAATCAGATACAGGTAAGCCAGCCTGTTATTTCGAGGATCTCCAGTTGGCGGCTTGTATCTAGTTGATTGACAGTGTGTGTGACTCAGTTCTCGCTGTTGGATTCGCGGCCGCTTCGGAAGATGTGTACAGTCTGTGCGAAGTATGGTATCAGACTGCTGACCTACGGCTCCTTCGTAAGAAACCTCTCTTGCTTCTGCTGGCGAGGAGGACACTAATTGTCGTTTAAGTGCGGAGGCCTACTGTCTAGCAAGTGGCTGGGCCAGCCCGCGCCGGAATTATACTCGGAGTCGGCCCAGTTGACACCTTCACAGCGCAAGGTAGGCCAGGGGAATTACGGGAGGCGAGATTTGAAGTCCCCATCTGCTAACCGATGTTTCCCAGTACTTCGACATGATCAGGAATTGGGGCACCTGGGAGGAGTACCAAGGCCTACTTCGCGAGCTCTCAGCAACCGCGGACAGGTATGGGGTGAGCCTGACCAACGTGGCTACTCGATGGGTCCTGCAACAGCCTCAGGTTGGCGCTGTCATCGTCGGAACCCGCCTGGGAGTGACAGCACACGGAAACGAGAACCTCTCGGTGTTCAAGTTCAGCCTCTCCGATGCCGATCTTGACGCGATCAACGCTATCGCCTTGGGACAGGACGGCCAAAAGGCCGCAGCGGTGTGGGACAAGCTTGGCGATTGCGGCAACGAGTATAGAGCAATGCACTAGACGACTATCGTTCAGTAGTATAATCTTGAGCGTAGTCGTACCTCGACCCCCTGAAATTTGGTAGATGTTGGAGTAAATATCCTAGTTCGTACGAACGTAATACTACCGGATTGGTCCGTCGGTATCAGGTTGGGATGCGCTTCAACAAGTGTATTCGGATTCAGATGGTAACTAGTAGGTGAAGGTCTAAGTCCGTACGTACGGCTCAGGGGCTGACCACGCCGTACATATACGTACAGCGTGGCTTACCTACCGAAGGTAGCTTCCCGTACGGACCCCTATCTGTGGGTACGGCTCTGTAGCCCTATTATACATGACTGACACTTGTACCAACAGTAGATTACTTTTCCAAACTTCATCCAAGGTAACACTGAAGGACCCCCGGCAACAACACACCTCAACCCCCTTTTCTCTGCGCAACGACGAGTCCTAGTACTCAGGACTATTGCGTGTTAGTATATATTAGTAGGCTCTGTATAATTATACGGTGTAAGTTAATAAGCGAGTAGCTCTTATATTAACTAGAATAATTATGTAAAAGAAAGAAAAGGTAAAGTGTATTACGGCAGGTGGCAGGGCGTAGCCGATTACCACTTTATAAGAAGTGATCCTTAATTGTGAGATAAAGAGGGAAGGGAAGGCTATATACGGCTAGCTATAAAAGGGATGCAGGTAGCTAGGTCCGGTGCGGGCCACCTGGGTAAAGCCTAGCCTAATAGAGCCTAAAGGCTTAGGTGTGCGCAAGCCACACCTAGCTATACCTCTTAGCTATATAGGCTATTACAGGTGCGGTGTGCCATTACTACCCCCTTAATCTCTTATATAAAGCCGACGAAGAAGGCTTTATACGGAGATTGCTAAAAAAAGCTAATTATATAAAAATAATATATATAAGGCTCGAATTAAATACTTTTAATACCGTTAAAATCCTTTTTTCGTTTAAATCCGGTTTAGCGCGTTATTAAAAACGCTATTAAATCTTATACTATTATAAAATACCCGGGCCGGATAAAACGCACGCAGCTAATATATATACTTTTTTTTTACCCGGGGGTGAGGTTTTATATATAAAGCGTTTTATATTTTAATTAGCTAAAAACCGGTAAAAGTAAGCCGATAAGCTTAAAGCGCTGCTAATAACGGTAATAATAAAGGTTTTTTAATTCGCGACGAAGTTATTTATAAGTGCTTTTTATTACAGGTTTTTTTAGTATAGGTTTTAGTATAATTACTAGAGAATTAGTGGAGAAGAGCGATAAAGTTATTAAAGGAGATTAAGGATTAATTAATCGTTAGGTTTTAGCTTTATAGCTTATAAATAGCGTTATATCGGTTTTTTTAAGTGCTTTACCTTTAGTGTGAAATATATAATAGGTTAAGTAGGTAGGAGTCGGAGTCGGATATAAACCGTAATTATATATTAGGTTATATATCCGTTGCTTTAAAGCCGACGGAGTTTTATACTTATATCGCTTATATACTCTCGAGTATTAAAATAAGTAAAGCTTTCGGTATAATTTTTAGTGTAATTAATATTCGTGGTAAACGGGTTAAAGCTAAAAAACGATATAATAACTTAGGGTTATAATTCGGTAAAAGGATTTTTAGCGGTTATAAGGAAGGGATTCGAGAATATTTTAATTTTAGTGTTAGCTAACGGAGCTTTATAAAAAAATCTCGAGCCGGAACTTATTTTAAAGCTTTTTATTAATAGTATTCGTAGTAGTATATATTATATTTAATACTTAGTAGGTTATTACAGGTATTAAGGTAATATTTATAATTAATAATACTTTTATAAAAACTCCCGGGAGGTTAGTTAAGAGTAAAAAAAGTTATAATAGCGGAATTTTAATAACTTTATAAAACCGGTCGGATTAAACTACGGTGTATATTAATAAGCTTTTAATAAACGGTTTTAATTAATTAAAATCGGCGCTAAGGTTCGAAAAGCGGGTATTAAGCCTATAAGCTTAGATTTTAATAAAAAAAAACGATTTAAAGGAAAAAACGATTAATAAAAGAAAAAGTAACGATTCGTAAAAAAAAATAACGATTAAAAGAAAAGTGACGATTTATAAAAGAAATAACGATTTATAAGGAAATATACCGAGTATAGCCTAAATAAGCAGCTGTTAGCTGGTAACGGGCCGCGGGAGGCGTATACTAGTATTATTAGGTATTATTTTAACGCAGGGGTTAAAAAAAAGTCGGTAAAGCGTACCGGTCCCGGCATTATACGCAGGGCGTTAGCGTTAAAAAGGTAAATAAAGTCAGATTTTCAGGAATACTTAAATTTATCGGCTAGTAAAATAGTGGTTAAATAGTATAAAATAGGATATATAACGGTATTTTAATTACTAGGGATTTTATAATTTTTACGGCAAGTAGTAGGGCGTAGTTAATTATCACTTTATAAAAAGTGATTCTTAATTATAAAATAAAAAGGGAAGGGAAGGCTATATACGGTTAGCTATAAAAGGGATGCAGAGAGCTAGGTCCGGTGCGGGCCACCTGGGTAAAGCCTAGCCTAATAAAGCCTAGAGGCCTAGGTGTGCGCAAGCTATACCTAGCCACACCTCTCAGCCACACAGGCTATTACAGGTGCGGTGTGCCGTTACTAAGTATACGAGAGAGGAAGGGAGAAGGGTTTTCACCCTTCTCCTTTAACGCGTACGCTTACCCCTTAATTTAACTAAAAACTTATACTAAGAGATTAGTATTTCCACACTAGTAATTTTTCTTTTATTATATAAGGGTCTCGCCGGCTAGGTTTTATATATATAAAGTGAATAAAGGAAAACTTAATTCGTACGAGTAAGTAATTATAAGTAGGAAATAAAAAGTTTTTTATATATATATAGCGTATATAAAGTTAGTAATAATCGTGCGGTAAGGAATAAAAGGTAATAAAATCGCGGTGAGTTATAAATAAGCATTATTACGCGAAAAATTAGGTTTCCGCCGGTATATACGCTCGTTACGTGGTTAATTACACGATTAATATTATTCCCGCCGCTTTATCTGTAATACTAAGCTATTTATATACGCTGTTTTTCGTATAAAAGTTTTATAGCGCACGTATAAACGTTTTATATATAACGTTAAAATATTCCTCGGTTTAACCTTTAAAATCTTCGATAATATTCGTATAAAGGAGTTTATTAATTATATCGTTATATACGTATTTTAATAAGTATTATCCGAGGTAAATCGTATATATTATATTATTTTATAGGGTGGTTTTTAAGTTAATATTAATATCCTAGAATTTAAAGCTTATATACGCTTTTTATTTATCGATTAAAATACCCGTCCCTTAAACAATATGCTTATACGGGTTTAAAGCTAAAATACTCGTTATAAAGTTATTATTTTACGTGCCCTTTTATACGACTAGGTTAAAAAAGCCACCGTTACCGGGCTTTAGTACCGGGTTATAAAGGGTTCGCTTAAAGGGTATAATCGGTAAGAAAACTCTTTATACGTGTCACGGTAGCTCTCCAGAGTTAAGGCTGCTAGTAAAAGCGTACTTTTATTAAGAAAAACGAAGTTAAAGAAGAGAAGAAAAAGCTAAAACGCGTTAAAGCGCGGTATATATATAAATACAGTGGTGGGGCCGCTCCCGAATGTTTAGATCCATTGCGGGGTTTTTCCCCTATACCTCTTTTTTAAAG
The DNA here is from genome assembly GCA_022539325.1 of Xylariaceae sp. FL0804. Lineage (NCBI taxonomy): Eukaryota > Fungi > Ascomycota > Sordariomycetes > Xylariales > Xylariaceae > Xylariaceae sp. FL0804. Next base: position 685,580 of record JAJKLG010000007.1, on the reverse strand, counting down.
CTCTCACTCCACACCTATTAGACCTGGCGACTTATGCCGTAATATTACCCCCCCTTAAGAATAAATTCGCCCTCGAATCTGGTGTAAAAAGGTAAAAAAGTATTAGTAACGGTTCGAACCTATGCCTTTAAAATCCTTAGTTATTTCCCAGGTGGAGAAGGGATACCCTTAGATTTATACCCTATACTAATTAAGCTAAAAGGCCCTTATCTAGTGCTTAATTAGGGTGTTTTATATAACTAAGTAAAGAATTTCCGCCGTATTTTATCAGATAAGCGGCTATTAGGCTGATTTACCGGGGTTTAACCGATAAACAGTGCCGGGTAACGGTAATAAGCTCCGCGTGCGTACTAAAGCCTAAATATAACGAATCTATAATAAAAACCGGCTGCACGTAACCGCGTGCGCTATTCCTTTAGGCTAATTAGAATACCGTATCCACCGTATAACCCGAATCCGGTATTAGGCCGAAGCGGTTACTTCTTCCTTTTTAATAACCGACCGCGGCCTCTCCGTATAAGTATAGCCTTTAATTCCACGGGTAGGTTATTATTAAGGTGATTAGGGTTATAAGAATCGGCTTCGAAAGCTGCCTTTTATTCCGGAAGCCGTAATAAAAAACCGGCTTTATCGGGATACGCCGTATAAAAGGCGTCCAGCGCTTTAGGATTATTCTTAAAGCCCTCTGCGTTATACTATAAGGGATCCGGGTTTTAACCACGCCACTAAACCTGGTATTAAAGGGTTTTATTAATAATCCGGGAGGCAGTCACCTCCTTAACTTCCTACTTAAAATCCCCCTTAACCGGGTTAATAACCTCTCCCTCCGGGAATTCGGCGGCTTAACCCGGTATAGGGTTATTATTAAACTTACGTAACCGATCCGCATAAAAAACGCGTGTTCCCCGCTATATATCCGGTACTTTAAGCTCGTAAAAGTGCCCTTTTATGGCGGCGATTTTATAATAGTATCGGGTAAAAGGGAAATCAAGCTTATCACTAAATCGGTCCGTTAAGTATATCTTCTTAATTATAAAAACCTGGTCCCCGACACCGAAATCGGGTTCTTTGCAATAATAATTCGCTTACCGGGTTATTCTTTTTTATATTTTTATTAGTATTTAACGGGCCACCTCGATATATTTCCTAATGGTATTAACTATCCCCTAAGCTTTTTTTCGGTTAAGGCGCTTAGTAGGTATTAAGCCCTTTAACTGCTCGGTCCGAGCCTACTAATCGAATTAAAATAGCATTAAAAATCCCCTCTCGATTTTATAGGGTGTTAACCCGGTATTATTTTGCGGTAAACTTACTTATATAATATCTAATACGGGAATAACCTTAAACTAATTATCTTAGTAATGGTTTATATAGGGTTAAAAGCGCTAGTTTATATAAGCATTTATAATTTCCGCTTACCCGGCGGATTAAAAGTAACCGGATAAAAAGAGTTATTAATTAATCTATAAAATCTTAATTAATTCGTTAATAAATTTCGCAATAAATTAGGGTTCGCGGTTATTATTAACCGTTTAGGGTAGGCTAAAGACTCGGAAAAGCCCTTTATAATATATTCGAGCGAAATCGCGTAAGGTAACCGTTTTATAATATAGGATTACTTATAATCGCTTACTTAACCGGTAGATTATTACTAGTGCGTTATTAAATCTATATTTATCCTTAAGCATTAATTTAAAGTCGATTATAATATATTACTAGCTCTTTTAAGGGACGGGGAGTGGTTATAAAAGCCCTAGTGTTTTATTTCTTAAAACCTTTAAGGATTAATAAACCAGGTAGTTCCGAATATACTGTTTTACGTTCCCTGCTATCCCCGGCCACTAATAAAATCGCTTTATTATCTTTATTATCTTATTTTGTTCCGGGTGGGCCGTGGTTATTCGGTAATAGACTTCTTCGATAATTCTGGTACGGAGTTAATTTTAATCCGGAACCGCTAATCGTCCCTGGAATAGCGTAAAACCCTTTTTTATAATCCACTGGGAATTAGGCTTTAATTATAATCGTTCCCGATATAAGGTAAGATTAGGACTCTCCCGATTAGCCTTTAGAAATTAGTTTAAGAGTAGGGTATTTACCCTTACCAGTAATTCCTGGGTATTCTTGGTGTTACGGATAGTGTAGAGCGTATCTGGAACTTTTTATAAGAAGAATCTCTTGATTCTGAGATATAGAAGGAAGGGAGAAAGGCTATATACGGCTAGCTATAAAAGTGGTAATTAGCTAGGTCCGCTAATAGAGCCAGAGCCTAGTAGAGTTTAATTGCCTAGGTGCGTGAGCTATACCTAGCCATACCTCTTAGCTATATAAATACCGTAGTATTATTACTACCCCCCTAATTTCTCGTATAAAGCCAATAAAGAAGGTTATATGCGGAGATTTTATTAAAAACGCGTTCTGTATAGTACTGTATAGAATTTTTACTCCTTAATTAATAAGTTATTAAAATCCTCCGCCGAATTAGGCTTAGCGCTGCTTTTCGAGAATACCAGCTAATTATATAAAGAAATAGTGTGCCCGGCCCGACCGTAACGTATATAGAGGTTATTCTCACGGCGGTTAAAACGCATTTCCGGTAAGGAGCTAGGTATTATTTTACCGTTAAGAGTCCAGATATACGGAGCGGCGTTTTAATTAGCCGAAGTACCGGTAGAAGTGGGTTACGGTGCAGTGCCGGTGCTTATAATCTTATACGCAGTACTTAAGGTATTAATGGTAGCCACCTCGCCGATAAAGGTATTTATTCGCGATAAAGTTATTTGCGAGTGCCCTTTAGAACCGGTGAAATTACTAGAGAGATGGTAAAGGAGAGAAATAAAATCATTATAGGTTTCCGGAAGCGATTCTCGGTTATTAAGCTTGGCTTATAGCTTATTAGATACCGCGCTTTACAGGTTTTAAATTCGGATAGTTTTATTAAGGAGATTTATATTAGCTTATTAATAAAGCTTTTCGTAGTTAGCGATAAAAGTACGAAAAGAGTTAATATTACTTATTTTAAAGTTATAAAGCTTAAGGGCGGCTTATACGTTTTTATTCGGGTTTGCGTAAATCCGGCTTAAAGTGGCTAATAGCTTTTTATACTATTAGTAATCGGTTTATAATAAAAAACGCATTTACGGCATATAAAGGTTTTATACCTTAGCCTTTAAACGGCCGAATACATAATAGACTAATGCTTTATTATTACTAATAACCGGTTTATTAACGTCGATTTTGCCGTTTATTTAAAGGAGCCAGATATCGAATTCGGCCGGTTTAAAAAGCTTAGGTGGGTTTGGTATAATGATACGAGGGCAATGCTTGCGTTTTAATTAATCGGATTTAACGGTTATAAGGAGGAAATCGAGTGCTTTTTAACTTTATTAATAAAGTCGGGAGATTTCGGCTTAAAACTCTTCTCGAAGCTCTTGCTTAATAGCCTCCGTAATAATATACACTAAGGCTTATACCTAGGCGGCGGTAATCTCGGCTATAGTATTATCTCCGGGACCAGGGTGGTATTAGTAAATAATGGTACCAAAGAGAAGGGTGGACTCCCGGGATAATAGCGGGAGTAAAAACTTTTAAAGGGACCGAATCGGATTTTTAGTTATAGGGGTGCCGATAAGCTTTTAATAAGCGGTCCTAATTAATTAAAATCGGTTAATTAATAATCGAAGTAGGTTTACCCGGTAGTAAAGTATATTAGCGTAAGGTCCTAAAAAATAATAAAAATAATCGAATTTTATAGTTAAAGTAATAAGAATCCGGTCCACTTAATAGCGAAATATACTAGCGTGGAAAAAGTAATCGAAATCAATTAAATTAGTCGAAAAAAAAAAAGAAAAAAAAGGTACGGTTAAATTAATTAAAGGTAGGTACCGAGCCCAGGTAAATAACTACTAGCTGGTAATAGGCGTAAAGGGGCTTTTACTAGGTGCCGGGTATCGATCTTAACATAAGGGCTAAAAAGAATACCGGTAAAAGGCGTGTAATACCGGTTTAGCGTAATACTAGGGCGTTAGCGTTAAAAGGGGAATCGGGCTTAAATGCTTAAATTTAAACGGTTAGTGGATAATAATCGAATAGTATAAAGTGGGATTCGTAATAGAATCCTGGTTACCAGGGATCTTAGAATTATTACGGATAGTGTAGAGCGTATCCGGAACTCTTTATAAAAAGAATCTCTTAATTCTAAGATGCAGAAGAAAGGGAGAGAGGCTATATACGGCTAGCTATAAAAGTGGTAATTAGCTAGGTCCGCTAATAGAGCCAAAGCCTAGTAGAGCTTAATTGCTTAGGTGCGTAAGCCACACCTAGCCACACCTTTTAGCCACATAGATACCGCAGTATCGTCACTCTCGGGATTATTTACTTCGGCTTTGTAAACCTTAATAACTTTGTCCTTTTCCGGAGTGGTAATATTAATGGGTAATATTTTAATACGTAGGGGCGCTTAGTTTAAGCCTAGAAAAAAAAGGAAATCCGCTTAGGCATCCGGCTAGTAAAATGGATATAAAAAAAATAAAGTGCGTTAAGCGGTTTATTTCTCCTTCTAGGTTTTTAAGTTCTCTGATTTTCTTAATAAAGTATTCGTAACCGCGTTAATAGAGCTAGGCCGGTAAGTAATAATAAATCTATATTCCGTAAATTCCTTTGCTTATATAGCCTAATAGGCATTTAATAATCTCTTAATAAGGAAATACTCTAATACCTAATAATCTATTAAAATAATAAAGGGAACCGGCCGTTATAGCCTAATAAGCTCTAGCCGTTATACTTTAAGAGCTTATACTATTATAAGTATTTTTTTATTATAGATTAGGTAATTCTATTCTGCCCCTTATATAGCCTTATTATAAAACGCCACCGGGTATTATTCCTTATTAGCCTGCTTTTAGGAGAGGGTGCCGGCCACTACGAGATCCGAGGCGTTAATCTCCATAAGCGTTTCTTTATTATAAGAAAAGTAGGCGAGAACGGGAGCCTTAAGGAATCGTCTCTTAAGCTTTAAAAAAGCCTCCTAGCATTTTATATCCTATTCGAATTTTGTTTCCTTATAGGTAAGCCTATTAAGGGGATAGGCCACTTATTTATACTCTTTAACGAACTTATAGTAGAAATTATAAAAACTAAGGAATAATTAAACCTTTTATACCGTGGTAGGTTACTCCTAGGACTTTACGATATCGATTTTGCTCGGATTTACGGTAATGCCGTTAATACTAACGATAAAACTAAGGAACTTGGTTTTAGTAATATGGAATTCGCACTTATCGAGGTTAGCTTATAACCCTGCGGCTTAAAAACGTTTAATAACCCTTTAAACGTGCAAAATATATTCTTCCTTATTAGCGGAGTAAATAATCACATCGTTAATATACGCGCTATAAAAATCATCCAGGTACTCTATTAGCGCGTTATTAATATACCGTTAAAAGGTAAAGGGTTTATTAATTAAGCCAAAAGGCAGAATATTATATATATAGGATCCGTACTTTAACCTAAACGTAGTATACTCTTTATACCCTGGCTTAATTCGTATCTTATAAAAAGCTTATCGGATATTAATCTTTATAAAGATTTTTACTTATCTTATTTTAGAAAGGGTTTTCTCGATTAAAGGGAGCAGGTATCGGTTTTTTTGTATTAGCGCATTAAAACGGCGGTAATTTATATAAAACCGGAAACCACTATTAGCCTTTTTTGCGAATAGGATAGGGGTAATAAAAGGAGCGTAATTAGGTTTAATAAAGCCCTTTTTTAAATTATCTTAAAAATACCGGCAGCACTCCTTTATCTCCTCCAGTAATATCTTATAAAGGGGGCTATAACCTAAGTTATCGGGACTTTTATTAAGTAGGAACTCGATTCGGTAATTATAAGGTTAGTTTAGGGCGAGTTTATTAAATTACGCCTTATTAAAGAAATTATAAAGATTACGGTAATATAAAAGAACGGTTTCTCGGACTCGCTAACGGAGCTTTTTAATATCCTCCTCGAGCCCCTTATAATACTTCTCCCGCTTAACTCGAATAACCTTTTTAAGGAAGTCGATTATCACTTTAAAAACCTTAACCCCATTAGTATTAACGGTATATAGAAAAGGCCCGGTATCCAGCACCGCTAGATTAACACGGTGCTAATACTAACCGATTCCGTTATATTATAAACGGTAAGCCCTTTAAGCATTATACTTTAAGGATAATAGGGTAGCGGGATCGGTAGGTCTCCTTATAAGTCCCTTATTTATATCCTTTAGTGGTAATAAGGGCGATATTAACCGTTTTAATACTCTTTACTAATCTCGTTCGCAGGGAGCCGTGCCCTAACCCAATAAAATAATCGCCTTAAGCTCTGGGATTCGGAATAATAACCGTCTCGCCGGGGGCTCCTCCGGATCACCGAGCGGTTCCGCGCGCTCCAGCTAGTTAATTCGTTCCTCTAAAAGGGATAAGGTAATTTAGGGCTTAAATTAATTACTCGCCTTATCCAACTCAAAGGTATTTAGCCTTAAGGCCTTACCGTTCCAACGGCGTTTATCCTTTATCTTTATTAAACGATTATATTACTTAATATCCTTTTAATACTTCGGATCCTTTAAATATAGCTTTTTATTATCCATCGGAATAATAAGAGGAGTATAAGAATCGGGTAACTAATCGCTTAAAAAGAATAATTCCTAATAACGGCAATTAATTATAATATTATGGACTTCGAAAAAACACCTGCCCAGGATTATCTTATATTTTATTCGAAAAAGGAATATCGGAACGTTAAGGATACGTTATTCTTAGATCTGGAAATATACTAATAAAGCAATGTTAATAATTTAAGTGGATTTACCTTCGAATCCGCCCACCTCCTGCGGAACGAATCCGGTAATCAGCTTAGGTTATAAATGTTTTAAAATTTAACGGGCAAATTATATATTCACGAAAATATAATCTCCGGCCCCAGTATTTTATAGGGCGTTAGTTATAAAAAAAGAGAATTTATTATAATTTATTATATACTTTATAATTAATGGTAATCCCCCCAGGTATCGGTTAATAATATTAAAGGGTATTTTAAGCGCTTATACGCTAATAAAAAAGACTAATTTCCCTGGGATAGGCTTAAGTTACCCTAGGGTTACTCTTTTAACGATCCGTTATTAGAGTTAATAGTTAAAGCCTCGAAGTTAAAGGGTATACTATATAGCTTAGCAAACTCCGCATTTAGGGCATTAATACAGCTCTTATGGAGATTATTAGCCTCCTTCTTACGTAGATAATCTCTAATACTATATCTAATCTAATAGCAGATAAAATAATATTTCTCTTTAATAAGCTTATTAACTTTAGCCTTAATAAGTCCTTAACGGGCCCCGAAATAAAAAGAGGATTTACGAGTATTAGGGGTACCGGTACCGGCGGCGGTGCCTTAGGGAATACCTCCCTCTTTAAAGCCTTATCCTTTACCACCTAAAATACCGCTATTACTATTAGCGTTATTATTATTATTATTACGGGCTCTTTTATAAGTTAAGGAAATATGCTCGTAATACTAGGCGAAACGGGTAAAATTAATGGAGGCGTTATAATAAGCACTAACCACGGTAATAATTAAGCTCGTGGTTAAGCGATAATTAAGCTCCTGCTTCCAAGTGCTTTTAGGAATGCCCATTTCCGAAGCGATTTTTATAAAGCGGTTTTTAAAGGTTATAAAGTCCTTTTTTTACATCTTATTTATATGGAAAGCGTATTATTCGTTAGTAGCCTTTTCCCGAGCATTCGAATTATAATAATAATCCTAAAAGTACTTTATTAAGCCGGTATAAGTGGTTAATTAATCGGGGAAGTTCTTTTTTAAGTATAGTAATAAGTCTTTTATAATATTATTACCTAAGCGGCCTTATACGTAAACCATTTTAGCTTTATTATTATTAAAATAGTTATAATTAACCTCTACCTTATTTTAAATATTAGTGTACTAGGCCTTAAACGACTGGTTATCCTTCTTAAATCGGTTCGAGAAGATCGGGGGATTAAGCACCTTAGCGCTATAATGGGCTCGTCCAAAGGCTCCCGTAATACCGGTGGCACCGGTGGTATTAATAGTATTTAAAGCGGGTATCTCTTTATGGGGAGGATTTTAAACCGCGCACTAGGCCGTAACGGCTTAATAAGTAATAATATTATTAAACTCGGCGATTCGATCCTCTTTATTAATAATAACTAAACGAAGGTTAATATTAACCTTTTTAAAACGTGCTCCTAAGTACTTTACCCACTGGATATAATATAAGAGATTAGTATCGAGGCCTTTAAAGATTAAATAAAGCTCGTTAGCCTGTTCCGAGGTTATTAAAGCGAGTAGCGAGCGGAGCTTAAATTCCATCCAAAGGGCTTCGGGCTTATTCTGGATATAGTTTTAAAACTAGGTATAGGTTATAATACCGTTAGTATTAGGCCAGGCTTCCTTGCCTAGGGCGGTGTTTAGCTTAAAGTAAAAGCCCGGCTTATTATCCTTTAAGCTATAAAATCGAGCAAGCTTATTAATACGGCCGGCGCGATTATTATATAACTCCTTAATACTATACGGGTAATAAGATCTTTTCACCTCTTCCTTAGTGTTAATAGCCTTCTAGTTTTCGTATATAGCTTTACGAGTCTCGAGAATATTATTATCCCCCTTATTAGCCGCTATAGCGGTAACCGTAACCTGCTTAAGCTCCTAAAGGTGTTAATAGGAGAGGGTTAAACGGCGGTTAATCGGTATGCTAATAACCTTTTTAACCGGGCCTTTACTAAGGTTTTTAGGGTTAAAGCGAGCCTTTACGGCCGCTATATTACAGTTAGCGCGCTTCTCCTCTTCGGAGCGTGCTATTATAATATTAAGGAATCGGGTAATTAATTAATTAACGGGCTTTAGGGGTAATAACGGTGAAAAAACGGGGATTAGGATATTATAAAGCCTTCCTAAACGCAGTAAATATAATTAGCTTCGTTTTTATATTATAATAGCTTTCCAAAGTTAAGGCTACTAATAAAAGCGTACTTTTATTAAAAAAAACGAAGTTAAAAAAGAAAAGAAAAAGCTAGAACGCGTTAAAGCGCGGTATATATATAAATACAGTGGTGGGGCCGCTCCCGAATATTTAAATCCACTACGGGGTTTTTCCCCTACACCTCTTTTCCAGAGCTCTTACTCCACACCTGTTAAACCTGGCGACTTATACCGCAATAATACGGGTAAAAATAAGGTTAAAAATTCTTTATACGGTAAATTCGGATTATTACTTTATTCCTATTCGCACTTTTATTATAATATACGAATAAAAATTCGGTTTTTTATTTTAGCTTATATAATGCTCGTTACGCTATCGTATAAGTAAAAAAACAAGAGATAGCGCAGGATTTAGCTTATATAGTAATCCCCCCTATAATTAAATAACCCTTTAATAGGATATAGTAGGCTAATAAGATAGGTTTCGCTTATCTAATATAATTTTAGTGAGGGAATCACCACTAATTAACTAACTGTAAATTGAATCCGACTTATCAGATTTATCCGGTTATAGGGAGTAAACTCAAGTGGGCTGGGAGATTTTTAAAGGCTCTGATTGGCCAGAGCCCCACAGATTCGGCCGGTCGCACACCCCCATTGCCGTACGTACCTACCTTCTTACCCAACTGCCGCCGCACACTCTCAATGGCCGCACATTCCCAATGGCCGGCAGGTCCCAGTGGCCGGCAGGTCCTAGTGGCCGGCAGGTCCCAGTGGCTGGCAGGTCCCAGTGGCCGGCAGGTCCCAGTGGCCGGTAGATCCCAATGGCTAATTTTAACCGTAGCAGTGAAGTTTTCCATGTTGTCGCGAGAAAGGGTTGAAATATAGCTGAGTGACTTGATATTTAGTGGTGGACGCAGCAAAATTCAAGTATAGCTGCTATGTGGGGCCGATATCTTCGAAGGTCACGTGCGTACCCTCTAGGAGGATAACACCCACTAGTTGGATATAAACTGCCTGTCTACTATAGATCCAATTACAGGGGGGACTACTGTAAATCGATTACTTTTTTTATTCTTATTAATTTATATTTATATAATGCTTTTACGCCGTTATATAAGCACTAATCAGTGTTAATAAGCTTTATATAATTATACGGTATAAGTTAATAAGCAAATAGCTCTTATATTAACCAAAATAATTATATAAAAGAAAGGAAAGGTAGAGTATACGAGAGAGGAAGGGAGAAGGGTTTTCACCCTTCTCCTTCGACGCGTACGCTCACCCCTTAATCTAACTAGAAACCTATGCCAAGAGACTAGTATTCCCACAGTACACTACACTGGAAGAGCGACTCCCGCGGCGTCAGCCACAGCCCCTTTCTCGACCAGCTCCTTTTCCTTCTCCGAGACGCGCACGTTATCTTTTTGTTCCACAAAGGAGCCCTCCGACTCAACAGCAGAAGCCTCGGGATGTTTGGCCAGGGTGTACCTGTCGAGCTATACGTCCGGCCTCATTAGTCACACGGCCGACCACAGATGCATAAATGGCAGACATACCCAATGGACGACCCATAGAAGACCAAGCAGGACCACGATGATCACCAGCATCCCGATACAGCCATTGCGCCAATAGGGGGCGTCGGAAGCCGGGTACAGCACGATGCCCCAAAAGGTGTACAAGATCTGTGAGGCTGCGTTCATGGCAGCTAGAATGACCGATCGAAGCGCATCATCCCCGCCTCTCTGGCAGATGATGTTGGCCCAGCCGAAAAGCAGCGGGTTGACGATATAAGCGGTTCCCGCAAGGTAAAACGCGAACATGGAAGCGCCAAAAGATATGCCAGGGACAATCAGAATAATGGCCGAGATCAACTGCAGCCCGCAGGCAAGTAGGCCCATGGGTACACGGCGTCCCGTGGCATCGATATAGACAGCGGCAAGCAAGTTGGACACAATACCGATGGCTTGGATACCAAGAGGGTACGTGTTGATCTGAGCTTGGCTGAAGGAAGAATCGTGATAATTGAGCCAGAGAAGGTACAAGTTCTGGACACAGAAAGCTTCCAAAGCCCCGCAGATCATCGAGAAGAAGCAGAGGATGTAACTGACGCCGGTCAGCACACGCCACACGGGCGTCGCCCCATGGGGAAGAAAGTCGGCAACCTACAACGCAGGGGACTGGAAGACACGCTTGGCGAGAGACCAGGGATTGATGTTGTGACCGTCCTCTTTCTTGGGCGGCAGTCGAGCAAGTGCCAGCTGTCTGTCGGCCTGGCTCAGATAGGGAGCCTTCGTGATCTCAGGAATATCGGGGAAGTAGAGGAACCCCATGATCGAAATTGGAAGCGTAATAATACCGTCGATAATGAAGACCCTTGAGGCAGCTGGGATCAGCCCAAGTTCAAGCACGGCCGACTCGGCAGAGAGACATCTTACCATTGCCAACCAGCTAAACCCGACTACATGATAGTCAGCAGGGCAGATGAGATGGTGGAAAATCCGAGTAGCTCTCATACGTATCCATTCATGCCCTCGTATATGGCCGTCATCATAACACCGGCGAACATCGAACCGGCTTGACCGGAAGCAGTGAAGATGGCAGTCCGCTTAGCGATCTCGCGTGGTTTACTGGGAATAATGAATCAGCTGCGTGTGGCTTGTCAAGCTTACCCAGGGGAGAGTACTGACTACCAAGAGCCGATGACATAGAGTGTGCCGCAGTAGGTGCTAGCCTCGATGATACCCATCAGGAAGCGGACGACACAGAGCTGTGCGTAGGTCTTGCAGCCACTGGAGGACATGGTGAGGCCCGCCCAGACAATGATCATGGACGGAAACCAGATTCGAGGGGGAATCCTCTGAATCGCGATAGAATGAGGTATCTGGCCGATGACATAGCTATAACATCTATCAGAATCCATACTCGAACTAGTGGTCTCTCTCTACTCACCCGGCGGTAGTCATGGAAAGCAGAACATTATAATCAGAGCCCGAGAGATTGAGGGCTTCTTGCAGACCGGCAACCTGGGTATTGCCGGATGAGAATTGGACACCAAATGCATCAGAAAGGAGTCGATGCGCTCACGTAGGCATTGGCGAATGCAGAACGATCTTCATGTGTCCATTAGCAAACGTGCCAAGGCATCCAGACTGTACTGGTTTCAACGAACCAAGATAGTTGAAGAAGAAGCTGACGCAGCAATATGTCTATCGTAAAATGGATTAGTCGCAACATTTTGCCTATTGCTCAAGCGGGCGAAGTCATGCTCACTAAGATGAAGAAGTCTGTAGCGTGTCAGCGGACCAAAAGCAGCCTGGCTGTGGCGGAGGTCTGAGCATACCTAATTTCTGGACCAGTCGACGCTCCTCTTTGCTGGCCGCCTCGTCGCCGAAGACCAAAACTTGAGGAATCAGAATGCGGTAAGGTAAGTTATCCAAGAAGGATGGTGGATTAGAAGCCTACCTTTGACCTTTTGGCCGAGTGACTGCTTTTCCACGGACATCGCGACGGGGGGTAAGCTGAGATCCAGGACTGTTAGGAGAACCAGAAACTGCGACGATACGTTCGAGAAGCCCGGGGGAGCCTGGGACACGTTGGTTCTTGACCCTCTGGCTGATTTTGTTCTTTGCCTCTCCTTATCCGACTTGACGATACCCGCTCCGCAATACGCATGGACAATCGAGCGGCAGACAAGATTGTGCGCCGCCTCGAGACCAGAGAGGCGCTCTACCGGTATCTAGGTACTGAGCACATGGCCAATGCTGGCTATCGGAACCCTTCCGGAACAGAGCCCGGGAACCGGGGGGAACGGTTCGGGGGCAGGGGTGACACCCGACGTTGAGCAGAGCCGTATCCACAGATAGTGGCAAGGAACAGGGAGCACAACCAAAGGTTCCTGAGTTAACCTCCTCGAGTTAGGAAGAATGCATGCTTCCCAGAGCATCTTTCGGACTTGCCCCGACACCGGGGTTGGAAGAGGGAATCCAGTCGCTTTCTTAGAAAAACATCGCCAAAGAAAGTGACTGTTAGATTCGAACGTGCGCGTCGACGAGCCATTGACGAACAGCAGCTATGGCAGTGGACGAACGAACGCCCTTGCTCTCCGAGAGCCACCGTTCGGGGGCGGCACGGTTGACGACCACCGCGAATCGAGTTCTACTGGCCGGCTTTCTGATCTCGGTGGCCCTCAGCTTCACTCAAGTGCCGTGAGTCGAAGACTTGCAGACCTGCCCCTGGAGACAGCCCCTTGACCGCCGTCCAGTATTCTGTACGTCTTCCGCCTCATGGAATGCGACGAATTCTACCTCCGCCACGCGCCTCCCGAGGGCGGCGGCGGCGGCGACCGCTGCAGCCGCAACGAGATCGACGGCGGCACGGCGGCGCAGGTGTCGCTGCTCGGGCTCTCGACGACCTGCTGCGGCGTGCTCAACCTGTTCTTCACGGGGTGGCAGATCCGGCGCTGGGGCCCCCGCTTCTCGCTGGCGCTGCAGACGCTCTTCTGCGCCGGGCGCGCCGGCGTCCAGGTCGCCGGCGTCGCCGTCGGCGCGGGGACGGGCATCGCCGTCGTGCAGCTGAGCCAGCTGGCCGGGCTCGTGGGCGGCGTGTCGGGCTACCTACTGGTACTGAACACCATCGCCGGCGAGGCCGTGGCCCCGGCCGACCGCACGGCCATGTTCGGCCGGCTGCAGGGGAGCGTCATGCTCGGCACCGCCGTCGGCTTCCTGCTGGGGGGCGTCGTGGGCGATACGCTCGGCATCCGCCGCCCGTTCGAGGTAGCGGCCGCGCTGTTCGCAGCGTCGTCGCTCTACGCCGCCACATGCATCCCGTATATCGACCCGGCGGCGCTGGTGGACGGGGATAAGCCGGTCTCGAGAGGCGTCGGCGCGGCCTTCAGCCCTTTGAAGATGCTTGCTCCCCAGAGGCTGCGGCTTTCGAGCGGTCTCACTAGCTTGCATTGGGGCACGACGTTCCTTGCCCTGGGCGTGTTCCTGGGAGTTCTGGCTACTGGATACGCACCCATGCTGATCCAGGTGGGTACTCGACAACATTGTGCCTCCTCCCGGGGAGCTGTTTTGGGAGCATATGCCCCTAAAACTACCCCCTTGGCTTCGGAATAAAGCCGCAAGGGATGAACGCTGACTGCTGACTTTGACAAGATGTATGCGACTGCGGCTTTCGATTTCCATCCGACAGACAACGGCTATCTCATGGCGACCAACTCACTGATCAGGGGGTTCTTCTTGATCTTCCTCTTTCCGAGAATCATATCCGCCGGCCGGGTCTGGTTCTCCCGCCAAGATACTACGGTGGTTGTCGGACCTCCGGTGGACGGAGACCGTCCTATACCAACAGAGCCTGAGGAATTTGAACCCACCGCAGGGATTCTGCCAGGGCAGGAGCCAGGCTGCCGGCCGAATCCCAGCGAGAGCCACGGTGGCCAGGAGTTTGACCTGTTCTTCCTCCGCTGGAGCCTGGTGGTTGACGGTCTCGTGACAGCATACACGGCGGCCGCGACGCAGGGCTGGCACATCTATCTTGGTAAGCACCCAGCCCACCGATCTCTCACGTCGACCTGGCTGACTATCACCGAGCCGGGTTTCTGCTGCCTCTCGCGTCCGGTTCGGCGCCGGCCAGCAAGGGTGTGATCACGGAGATGTGCTCGCCCTCGCAGCGCACAGATGCGCTGCAGGCCATGTCTCTCGTCGAGAACGTGGCCATGCTCTCGACGCTGGGTCTGTTCGGCTTCATCTTCTCCCTCTTCTCGGACATGGGAAAGTCATACTACACGTTCGGATGCAATGCTGTGAGTTCTACTGTAAGTTTTCACGCGCACGGAAGCTGACTCGGGGAGGTAGGCCGTGGCATTGTTCGCCGTGTTGGTGTTGTTGTTCTCTCGCTTCCCACCGCAAGGGAGTACCTTGTTAGCGGACGAGCGCGAGGAAGAGGCAGGATCCTCTGAAGAGCCGTAGAGTTCCCTCTTCGGCTGCCCGTAAGCACGGCTCCATGTGTGTGCATCGTATTGCAACAGAGCCTTGTACTTTGTACTGAAATAGCTGTGTATAATGATCCGCTCATTGTGGCTGCTTTGGATGGAGTCAAACTCGGGTCAGTAAATCTAGACCGAACGGGACTTAGTCAGCCTGTCTACATGGCGTATGTAGTTAAGAGGTGTAAATTATGCATGTAGCTTGATATCGGCCATTGCATATCGTCCGCGTGCCCCGAGAGTCGGCCGGAGCAGACCGGGCATGGCTCCGTCTGATTGTTATCTTGCTACTGAAGATACCGGTATGATATGGAGTAAGTAGTCGCGCTTCAACGGACAACAAGGCTTCCTGGTCAACTTGCTGTACTGGCTGGGGTTGATTGAATTCCGACCTGCGCCCAGTTGTTCTGTCAGCCATGTCACGAGACGACGAGTTCGAACTCTATGACTTGCGCGTCGAGGTAGTCTGTCCTCCCGGCGAGCGCATAATGTGCGGCGCCAAGGAGGGCGACTACTTCACGCTCGAGGGAGAAATGCTGTATCTGCCACCGGGACAGGGCATCAGCGTCTACAGCCTCGGTGAGTCTTCCCCACCCCGGCACCGTCCTCGGGACGAAGAGGGGTTATCGCAAAGTTGCTGACAGTCTGGACGTGCAATGTAGCGTCGGTGCTGCCACTGCTGGCGGCGAAGCAACGAACGACGCACGCCCATGATTGGATGAGCACCGATGCTCTGATCGCCTGTCCAGACCCCAACTGCAAGTCGCAACTGAAGATCGTGCGGACGGGCGTCCGGAAGTTTAGCCATGGAGACACGACCGTCGTCGGGCTAGAGGGCAACTCGTGAACTGTACCGGGACGCTCGTAGTGCAGAAACGGACTGGCCTGTCTCTATTGGTGTCTAGAGGCCGGAGTTGGTCAGGTCAGTGTGACTATCTACGACCAAACACGGACAAGAGGCTGATCGGTTCTGTAGATGTTACTCGAAGTTGGCTACAGGTGTGGAGGAAACGGGTAAGGCGGTTACTGAGTCCTTTGAATATGGAGGGCGTGACGACAAGACCGTGTGGTCTCCGCTCGCACCTCGGGAGAGTGACATTCGGCGCTCTGATGAGTCGAGAGCCCACCGACATATGCTTGGAGTAACTGCGTGAATCCTCGGTAGACATAGGAGGGTGGTATCCGTTGAGAGAATACAGACTTCACCGCAAGACGGCAAATCAGTCCGACCACGCTGCGATCTAAAATACCAATGGAGGTGAAGGACATCTACCAATATGTCAGCTTCGGCAGGGCTCTCACGAAAGCATCTCGACATAGCAACTCAGATCCGGCGTGATCTTAAGCAGATTCGAGAGATTTATGCGCCGCCCTTCGCATGTTGTCCCATCCCTTGGGCAGCATGTGTACATTTCCCTTGCCAGGGCGCCCTTCAGACCCCGCGTAACCAGGGGAAGGCCAACCCGACCACCGCCCAAAGCCGGGGCACTTGAGGCATACATACCTACTTAAGGCCAGATCTCGATGATGAGTACCCGGACTTGAACATCCGAGATTGAGTGGTCGGGCCTCGTCCACGATGGCTGTGGTTGCGCCCAACAACCGCCAGCGTCTGCAATGCTCGCGACCCAGATACCTGCAAGCAGCATCGACGCGGGCCGCCTCGATCGCCGGCTGGGACGTTACCGTGCCAGTGTGGCCGGAAATGGCGAGGTCGACAGGCGGTTGCCTTCGATACGGCGGCCGCCGGGCTGTGGAATGCGTCGGTCGGCGGCCGGCCCAGCCCTGTCGGCCGCTGTCGTTGCCCTCTCGACTTGCATGTCTCGGGGGCCAGGCAATGGTTGGGCAATGTCTCACTAATAGTCGTGCGACGGCGGCCCGGAAACACCAGCTCAGCATTCTTCCATGGGGCGGCTGAGGGATCACTGGGGTATCGGTTGTGAATTCCAACCTCGCCGCCATGAAGAGTAGATATACTTTACGAACGATGCCGTCCTGCTGGATTGGGTTTCCCCCTTTCTCTCTTGATCTCTCTATCCACCGGCACAGTCTTCGCACCCTCGTCGAACTCTCGCGCTGTGAGAATCCTGCCTGCCTCTTTCCCCGATGGGTTCGCCTAAGAAGAGCGGCAGAAGCCGCGGCATGTCGGCGTCGGCGCTGGGCGTCGCCGCGGCCCTGCTGGGGACGCCGAGCCCGGCGGAGGCGACGGGGCTGTTCAACCTGACGACCGACAATCCCGTCAGCAGGGTCAACGCCACCAACTTCTTCAAGGACTCGAACCAGGTCCTGTCCATGCCACTGAGGCGCATTGAGAAGGACGGACAGCCCGACGAGACCACGACGCCCAGCTTGGCCAAACGCTTCTTCAAGACGGATGCGCTGAGCGTCTACGGGGCTGCGTATCTCGCTGAGAGTATGACTCCCCCTTTCACTTCCTCCCCCTTCCGCTTCCTCCCCCTTCCACTTCCTCCCCCTTCCACTTCCTCCCCCTTCCACTCCCCCTCCCTTTGGATCTGGCACTGGCACAGACGGGATTGAGAAAGCCCCTTCTCCCTTGTCCAGGCTCTCCCTCTCATAACCACTTTCGTCCAGACCCCTGAATCAAGTTCACTCGCTGACATCCAAGAACAATAGTCAGCATCGGCTCACCTGCCGCGCCGCAGGCCGTGGATGTCCTGATTGACACGGGCTCGTTCGAGCTGTGGGTGGATCCCGACTGCGCGACGTCCAATGTGCCCGATCTCTGCACCGCCTTTGGGCACTACGACCCGTCTCAGTCGTCGACAGCCCAGTCGCTGGGCACCGAGTTCAAGATCGAGTACGGCTACGGCAACGTGTCGGGCCCGTACTATCGGGATGATGTCTACATCTCAGGTAAGACTAAGCACGGGATACTGGCGCCGGTACCGTCCCGCCGCCGTCGTCCATTGCTGCAACGTCCCTCAACCTCCAGGTTCCAAGACTGACAGAGTTGCAGGGGCCCAGATTCAAAACCAGCAGTTCGGAGTCGCCAACCAGTCGGAGCTCGTCTGGTTCGGCATCATGGGCCTCGGCCGCGGCCAGGGCCCCAACGGCTTCCTCCAGTACCCCCTCATTGTGGACTCGCTCGCCGCGCAGGGCTACACGAACAGCAAGCTCTTCAGCTTGGACCTGGGCGGACAGGCACAGGCCGGCGGTAAGTGATGGCGGAGATACCCTCCGACAAGCTTGTGTGGTAGCTGACTTGACGTCGCCGCGATAGCTGCCATCACGGGAGAGTTGGTCTTCGGAGGCGTCGACACCCACAAGTACTCGGGATACCTGGGTAAAGTGTCCACGGATCCCAGCGACCCGTAAGTCTTTTGACCCCTTCCCCATCCCATCCCTACGACTGACCGATTCCAGGCACTACAAAGTATCCCTGACCTCGATCGCGGTGCGCCAGCCCGGCGCCTCGAGCGCCACGCCCCTGTCGACCTCGCCGTCGTCGGCCTCGTCCGGCACCGACCCCAGCGCCACGGCCGGCCTGCCGCTGGCGGTGGTCGTGGACTCGGGCACGACGCTCTCGCTGCTGCCCGAGGACATGGTGGCGGCGCTGGCGGCGCAGTTCCCTGGCGCGGCGTCGGACGACCGCGGCGGCTACACGGTGGACTGCGGCTTCCGCAGCCAGGACGGCGTCGTCGAGTTCGGCTTCGCCGGCGGCCTGAACATCGGCGTGCGCTACGCCGACTTCGTCTGGGACTCGGGCAACAACCAGTGCTTCCTCGGCGCCTGGTACAGCGGGGATGTCGGCGCCTGGATCCTGGGCGACACTTTCCTCCGCGGCGCCTATGGTGAGTGAAAAAACGCTTCCTTCCCCCTGTCTTTCCTCTCGCAGACAAGAACGCGAAACTGACCCCGCCCTGCCGCACAGTCACCTTCGACCAGGACAACAACGCCCTGTACATGGCCGAGTACACGCCCTGCGGCGACTCATCGCACCTCGTCCCCGTGCCCGCCGGCCCCGACGCCGCGTCGCGTATTCCCGGGTCGTGCCGCGACGACCGCCGCCGCCCCGGTCCCGGCGCCGGCCACCCGGACCACATGAGCGCGGTGCCGGCCGACCGGGCCGCCGCCTCCCCATCGTCGTCCGCACCGGCATCGCCACCTTCTTCTTCTCCTCCTCCCCAGAGCAGCATGACGATGACCGTCACCCGCGCCGTCGTGTACACACCCAGCACCTGTGCGAACAACGGCGGCGCCGCCAGCTGCGCGCCCACGACGCGCTTCGAGACCGTCGTCGAGACGATGCCCTGCCCCTCCTCCTCCTCCTCCTCGTCCGCACCCGCGACGGCCGCCGGCGCCGCCGCCCCGACGGGCAGCGCGGCGGCGGCGGGCCGCTTCAGGGTGGTGCCCGAGTCGCGCGCGCCCGTGGGGATGATGAGCGCGAGCGCGAGTGCAAGCGCCGCTGCTGTGTCGACGAAGGAGCTGGCGGCTGAGGGTGTTGGCGCGGCGGCGGCCACCATGACGACGACGATGCAAACCTCGACGACCGTGTTCGCCGTGTCGTCGTGCGCGGCGTCGGAGCAGGCCTCTTGCACGCCGGGCATGACGAGCACGCGGGTCGTGACGCTGGTCGAGACGGTGCGCGTGGTGCCGGTCGCCGCCGCCGCCTCGTCTTCCGCGGCTGCAGCAGCTCCGTCGCTCCGGCCCGTGGCCGCGGTCGTCGCGCCCGCCACCGCCGTCGCCGCCGGCAATGCTGTGGCGGCGGCGGGGCCCTACCGGTACCCGGCCGCGCCCATGGGTTACGTGGAGGCTGCCGCTGCTGCTGCGGCTTCCGCCATGCCGTCCGCGGGCGTCAACGCGTACGGCGGGGTCGGGCGCAACGGCAGCGGGATCGCGTACTACGGCCTGGGCCGCAACGGCAGTGGCGTGGCGTACGGGCCCGGACGCAACAGCAGCGGGGTCGCGTACGGGCTCACCATCAACGGCAACGGCAACAGCAGCAGCAGCAACCTCGGCGTCGCGGGCTACGGGGCCGGGGGACGGCGGCCGTGCCCGAGCGGCGGGGCGTGTCCGGGGGCATATGTCGCAGGCGGTAGCAGCGGCAGCAGCAGCAGCGGCGGCGGCGGCGGCGGCGGTGATAGCAATGCTCAGCCCGGGAAGACGGGGCCCAGGCCGACCAAGGCGAACAACGGGAACTTCATCACCAGTCCCGGCTCCGTGGCTGTTGTCGACCGGCGATGGCTGGGCGCCGCGCTGGCGGTTGGGCTGGTGGTCAGGGGCGTGCTGTGAAGCTGCCGCTTGGATGAGACGACGAGCTGTGCTCGGACTCGTGAAAATTACAAGGTGAGAAAAAGAGGGGAGAACGATTTCTTTTGTTTTACATTATACCTTGGTTCGACGAGATGGATGGGAGATTCGAGGAGGACCACGATACCTGAGACGCGTTTGTTTGGTTTGATTTCTGGAAGGCAGATGATCACATGCGTGTGATTCGAGTTAATTCGGACTTGCTCGGGGCAGCAATTTCCTTCACTACCTAGATAGACTCTAGTTAGATACCTAGATAGTAATAAGAAGTCTTCACAACTTCGCAAAGCTGTTCTTGTTGTCGTTCGGATGTTGTTCTGATTGCAAGCCTGTCCGCAGGGGCCTGGTCAAGTCCACGAGCTTCGGGGGGTGGGCGCAGAGTCCTGGTAGGCGCCACATGACAAACAAGACCTACATTTCTGTATGCCATCAACGCGAATGATGCCACGACGGCTAAGGTGGAGGGAGAAGAAATCTGACCGCGCCAGTACCAAGCAAGAGAAAACGGATGAATACCGTTCAGCGAGGGTAGCCGGATGGCAGTCAGGGCATAAGGTACCGAGATTCGATTACCCAGAATAAATCGTACCTTGTATTCATCCCGAGAGGGTGCTTGCAAGCGGCCCTCTTCCCCCGAAACCTTTGACTTGAGGACGCAATGATAAGCCGTGTCCCGAGGATTACAAGCCCCAAATGTCGAGCGCATGCATAGGCAGCTTGGGAATGAGTATATGTAGGAGCATCCGTTTATTATATTGATGATCGGAAGTCCGCACACAATGCTTATAGTGCGATAAAACCAGGGCCTGGACGCCCTGTACCCAAAACAACACAGTATCCCGCTCTCCGAACGCCTGCGTATTGGTTCCCCAAGGTGTATCATATGTCGTGGAGTGTCTTCAATATGCGCGTTATCGTCTAGCCACGCGCTGCTGCGCAGGCGCGGGGATTGAGGTGTGAACGAGTCACGTCGCAGCATAATTAGCTGCGTCATGTCCAGCACTCATAATGTAATAGTGGCGCGGACCAGGCTCTTGAGGCTTCTGGTCTCTCTCTTGTCACGTGTAACAAAAGTTCCCCTACCAGCATCGTAAACTCTTCCAGAACCCGCCCTCGCCGCGGCGCCCGCCGAGCCGCTGGCCGTCGCCGAGCCTAGGGCCGCGCTGGCTCACAAAGCGTTTCTCATCCTCGGTGCCGTCGCGGTCGCTGCTACCCAGGGGCGTCAGCGGTTTGGTGACGCCGCGGCGGTCCATCTCGGTGGTGTCTAGGACGCCCATGGCGGCGAGACGGCGGCCCTCGGCGACGCGGCGCACGATCAGGGCAAACGTCTCCTCAATGTTCACCTCGAGCCGCGCGCTCGTCTCCATGAAGCCGCAGCCTCGCCGCCTCGCCCACTCGAGCCCCTGGGCGGCCGATACCATTCGCGACTCCTGCAGATCACACTTGTTGCCGGCCACGAGCTTGACGGGCGGGATGGTCCGCCCGCCACTGCCGGCGCCGCCGTGCCCGTTGCCGGCCGGAGACAGGCCGGCGCGCTGAGCGCGGGCGGCATTATCCAGGCGTGTCTCAGCCTCCATGTCTATCAGGTCGTTGAAGTAGCTCAGGGCATCCAGGCTATCGTGCGACGTGATGTCGTAGACCAGGAGGAAGGCGTCAGCGCCCAGGTTCGAGGAAGCCCACATGCCGCGGTACTCCTCCTGGCCGGCGGTGTCGGTCAGCGACAGGTGGTAGGTTTGGCCATCTATGCGCCGTGTTATGCTGTAGCTGTCTTCGATGGTCGGATCGTACTCGGAGGTCCATTGCGAGCGCACGAGTCGCAGCGTTATGGACGACTTGCCGCAACCGCCGTCGCCGCAGATGGTTATGGAGATGGGAACGGGGGGCTGGGCGCTCGAGGCCGAGGGAGTATGGTGATGCATCGTGTCTCTGGTGGTGGCGAGAGAGCGTGCTTGAGCTCTTGTAGCAGTTTGCGTGGCGGACGAGCGCCTCTTCTAGTAGTGCCCGGACCCGACCCTACCGAGATGAGTCTCAGTTGCGAGGTTAAGTGATGTCAGCGGTAGCAGTCGATGGAATGGGCGCCGGTCTTCCTCTCGTCGTTCCAGTCGGGATTATAGTCCCCGCTGGGCAGGAAAAAGCAGGGTCCAAGGAAGTCGGGGCAGCGCCGTTGCTCGGGCAAGCCTTCTTCTGGACGTTTCCCGCTTCCGTCCGCTCTCCTGGCGCCGCGTGGCGTTGGAGACGGCGCGCTTAGCGACCTGGCGGCTTCTCTGTAACAGCGCCACCGGAGGTAAGGGTAACGCTGCGGCTTTGACAAGCGAGTGTGAGGGCGCCAACCGGGAACGTCCCCGTGTATTCGATCAAGGGATGGATGGGTCGGATAGGGTCCAACAGGGCACGACGATGGCCCGTCGAGAGGACAGTCGACGTATTGAGTGGTGGCGGGTGGCGGCGGTGACGCACTAGATGCCAGCAAGACAGGGCCCGACTGGCAAGACTCGAGTCGGGGAGAATATCGTGACGAGACGTGCGTTTGTCTGGGCAGCGAGACGAAGGCGTCGAGACGAAGGCGCTCGGGGAGCACTCGGGGGAATGCCGTAGTGATGGAGACCAGGTCGACTGGGAAAAGCACGTAGGTGGTGAATACCTACTTAAGTACCTAAGTTAGGTAGGAGGTTGGTTTTTCACGGACAGGAGAATCGGCGGACGTGTAGATGATTAGAAGATTGGGGGTGGGGGAAGATGAAATTTAGGAGTAAAGTTGAGCGGGATGGTGTTATCGTGAGGAACTTGGAAGGGGCAAAGCTGCTGTTGACGAAGCTGGCGCCTCACCCTGACGTCCCACCGTAGTCCCCGGCCCCTGGCTGGCGGGGATTCCAATTAGGTGGGACTAGGTGGGATGGAAGCGGGTGGTGGCGGGGCGGGATGCGGAGGAAGTGATGTACCTCTGCAGGTACCGAAAACTTGTTTACGTACTGCCACAGGTACCTAGTACCGTATTCGCCCGCGGGCTTGGAGACAAGTACGGACAGAGAGACAGGAGGTACTTCTCCGCCTGAAAAAAAATGCTAACCTCCAATGTCAGCCTTCAGAGTTCGACTCTCCAATCAATGGTCAACTCTCCCACCTGGCCTCGTCAACTCCCCTCCTCTTCTATTCCTTCTGTTCATCCAGAATCCCTGGGTCCTGGTAGCAGAAGAGCAATCCAAGAAAGAAGAAAGGTCAGGTGCATCAGAGAAGAAGAAAAGCAGCTGTTCGGCAGAGCGGAAACGAACTCGCCCAAAGGCAAACAAGACCTGAGGCACGGATGTTCTGACCATCTTCCTGCCGCTCGCGGATCACGAAACCTTTCATGGACCATCCGGTGACAATTTTCCGGAAATCACCCAGATCACCTCGGATGGCCTGCTATCTGTCGTATACAAGCCCGCCTCAGCCCGTGACCCGCCTCGTGTTCTGGCGAGTCAATGGCAGTACTTCCTGTTGGTGCCTAATCATCATGGCCTCTGGCCAGTCTGTCTGTCCCATCACCTAAGCGCCCAGCCAAGGCTCATTTGCGATGCAGTGACACCTCACGACTCATTCCCGTAGGTAGTTGTCCATGATCAATTGGCCCTATCGCTCAGGGCGTCACACGGCGACGTTCCATTGCCGACAGTCGCGGCGGGTCGAAAATCCGAATGACCTTGGTTGGAGACGAGGGTTGGACCGAGGGTTGGAGGTGGCAGAGCTGGCAGAGCTGGCAGAGCTGGCCGAGGAGGTGGCTCGAGCCACCGAGATCAACCTGAACCTGACATGCCAACCCAGCCGGCTTCGATATTTGGTACGCCTTGCCATTGGCTGCACCACCCGCCCGACAGGCATGCCAGAGCGTGCCAAGATCGTAGACGCATCCTACAGGCTGTTGGCCCTTGGGTACTGACAGCCTCGTCAACCGTCCATGTCAGAATGCAGCCAGAGATGCGGCCCGTTCTCCATCTGCAGCGCCGTGGTCGGAGTGCTGGCTCGACCGTGTGAGCTGATATTTTGACCGTGTCCCCTTGTGCCGCTGCCGCTGCTGCTACTGCGGCGGCCGCCGCCCGAGAAATCCATCGACCTTGGCTGCGATACAAGTCGACTTAGGGTATCTGAGCTGACGATGCCTGAGGAAAGATAGTGAGCGGAATACGGTCACGAAACCAGTGAACACAGCTGGACTAGACATTCCGGCCGTGGTGATGTAAGTACCGGGGAGGGGAGCAGGGTCCCGCCGGGGATTTTGGCCTGTTCCGACTGGGATTCGAGCTGGGATGCGGCAGGGTTTCTGGTGATACTGGTGCCACTGAAACACCACTGATAATAGCTTCCTCCTGGAGAAGGCGAATCGAGTCCAATGGCAGGCGACAGTGCTGTCACTCTGTCATTGATGAGCGACGGCCAAATTCCTTCGAAACTCTAGTGCTGTTTCTCGTGCCTTCTTTACACCTTGCTTGGGCGGTAAGGATTTGCTTCTCTCAAGAAGAAGCCGTCATGGAAGGTACCTACTGATCTTGTCGCAACTGAAATCCTCGAGGACAGCATACATTGGGCAGTTTAAGTGTTACATATGCGACCTGATAAACTTGACCAGATTATCTATACCTGCTGACTTATTCACCTGATATACTCCCTAGGAATACTCGTGCTACGTCTACCTGGAAGCCCAAGGCTTCCATAACCGTTTTCATCCTCTTACCGTTCTTAAGCGGGATTGTATTGTCGTCTCGGGAATGCTCGATAAGGAAGGGCACCTTGCAAGCTGCTTCATCTTGTTCCTGGACGTTGGAGCCTGTGTCGGCGTAAAGCTGCCTCAAGACCGTGAACGTATCCGGGCTGGCAACCGCTGGCCGATATGCACCCGGCGCCGTGACAGCTCGACCGGGCCCTTTTCGAGCCGCAGCAACGCCAGAGCCCCGATCCAGGAGCATGTGCTCAATTGCCCCATGCACATGTGAAACGAGTGACGAGCCAGTGTTCGCCGCATTAACATGTAACCATATCCGTGACCCCTCTGAAGACCCCGCGCTGCTCCACCAAAACGGTCAGTGAGGCAAGTCAGTAAGGCTGCGGGGCAACAGCTCGACACGGCGGCGCGTGAATGTATGGTCAACATGCGCAGTGCGGCCAACTCATCACAACACCGCAAAATCCATCCCAATTCCGTTTCCGACCACCAGTATATTCCAAGCGCCGACGACCTTGCCACCCACCTAGACCTCACCCGCAATTCGCTCGTCTTCTCAGCCGCGCCCTTGACCATGCGGGCTAGGATCAGGACCGATGGGCCTCGAGTAGTGGATGAATCGAACGGCACCACTACTGCTAGGAACTCGAGTAACTCCCGCTCTGATGAGACTACTTCAACTACCACTACATCCCCAAGCGCAGTCACCAGCACAGTTGCAGGCACGAGTACAGGCGCAGCTATGAAGTCCACCACCGATCTTGCATCACCCTCGAGGCGTTCTTTCGATGTCAATAAAGACCTATTCTGTCGCATGGTCCAGATCACCCCCCAGACTCTAACCAAGCAACATCTCAAGGACATGGGTGTAACATTGACCAGCCTCGACCTGAACACCGGCAAGCCTGGAGACGGTGGCCCAACCTTCATCCGTCCATTTCCGGCATCCAGAATACTCCAAGTGATTCAACAAACGAAGCCATGGACCGTGTATAGCATGGCCCACGAAAAAACCGACCTTCGCTTGTACACGGCGGTGGAGGTACTCGACACCCTGTCGGGCTATCTTCATCATGTCGCCCCAGGTGAGCCCCGCCTGATCAAGGCAACTGGCTGGAAGCAGCGAGGGTAAGTTCTCTGCCGAGGCCTTCCCAGTGTCCAGGCCACACTGAACGCGCTGACATTGTTTCCCATATTTTTAGGACTGAGAGCGGCTACGAATGGCTCAATCGTGGCGACCGTTGCCACGGTATCGACCCGGCTAATTGGCGAGTCCCCTGGCTGCTGGATAAGATGGATGGCAAGACACCGCACATATCGTGTTTGCTGGCCAATGCGGAACCCTTGAACCAGGATCGCCTGTCAAACGCCGAGCTCTGGTGCATCCTCAATCTTTCCGTCGCCCGCCTGCGTAGGCGTGCGTACTGGAACCAGAAATTCATTCCAGTAAGAGCCGTCCCCTCTCACCTTCTCGTCACATCTTTCATTTGAAGGTTGCCCGCCCCTATCTTAATGAGACACTATTGCTAATTGGACATCCACGTCGCGCCAAAAAGGTTACCGTCATATCGTCTTCAGATAGGGATGTTCGTATCGTCCAGGGCTATGTTGACGGCGAGGCAAGCCGCGTTCACGTCAGGAAGTCAAATATCCTAGTACTCGAGGGGGACGATGTGCCAAAGTTAGCCGTGATCTTGTCTTGGTGCATGGGGACCCCAGTTGGTGGCGCTGTATGGGATTAATTCGAGCGTTTTACAGATACCCTCTTATGAACTTGTCTATTAGCGTTATATCAGACAGTTGAGGCCGCGCTAACGCCGTGTTCAACCAGCACCGAGCTTAGTGACACGGCCATGATACTACTTGCAAACAGGTAGTCATCAATAATAGTAAGAACTAGTAGAGGAATTCTTATAACCCGGCTTGAATCACAGCCTCCCCCGATTTTCGCCCCCAAGGAACCCGCCGTGTATTGACCTTAGGTTATGAAGACCGCTGTTAGCATCCCTAGGTCGGGAACGGGTTACACGCAGACTTCTGAGTCCATTCAAGCGAGTCTGGCAAGCGGAGTCCCGCGCCCGGAATACCCATCACCGCCTCTCAGTCAGATGGCCGTCGCCCAGTCCGGGTAGACCTCCTGCTGCCGCGGCGTGCTCGCGACGTTGCGGTCGCGGATATGCTCCCTCCTCGAGCGGCACGTCGTCCCCCCGCCGTGCTGGCTGCGCTCGCCCATGTCGACGCCGCGGCGCTGGACGAGGCGCGCGAACCCCAAGGTCCGGCGCCAACACTCGTCGGTCGCGCGGCAGCGCGCCGCGCACGTGGTCCGCGAGCGCCACGGCGTCGAAAGCAGGCCTGCGACGTCGACGCCACCGTGTGCGGCCGAAAGCCCGGCCAGCGCGTCGCCCCCACCAGCACCGCCCGCCCGCCCCCCCAGGTACTCGTGGTCCGGGCTCAGCACGTCCGTGACGGCCTGCACGAACGGCCGCCCAGCGTCGCGCACACCAACCTCGGCGAAGGGCGGCGGCAGGCGCTTCGCGCGCCGTCCGCCGCTCGGCCTCCCACGCCGCCTTCGTCCGTCATGCCGGGCGGCATGGTGACGTCGCGGCGGCGGCCCTTCGCGGTCCGTCATGAGGCGCTCCAGCGACGGCGAGCCCCGCGGGGGAAGTTGGCGTAGTAGACGGAGTTGATGAGGCGCTCGCTGGGCGCGACGGCGCCGTGGCGGCCCGGGATCAGGTAGGTACGTCAGCATCTGTACGCCGGGCGCGTGGAAGAAGGTGAAGCGCTCGGCCAGGGCGGCGTGCGTGGCGTTGCTGACCTCGCGCTTGGGCACCGTGCCGCGCAGCGTGCAGTAGCCCCGGCGTACGTGCGCTCGACGGCCGGCTGCTGCTGCAGCAGGCCGCGCACCGTCGAGCTCGGCCCGTCGGCCCCGACCACCATGCCGCCGCGCGCGCTACCCTGCTCGCCCGCGCTGCTCGTCCAGAAGACGCGCACGCCGTCTCCCTCTCCGCTCTCCTCCTCCGACGACGCCTCCTCCAGCCGCACGTCCGTGACGTCGCGGTCGTGCAGGTGGACGGCCCGGCCGTGCGCCGGGTCGGGCGGCGGCACGTCGCAGTAGGGGCTCGCGACGCCGTCGTAGTTGGCGCGCATCAGGTGGTAGACCAGGTCCCACGAGGTCATGTTCTGGATCATGTCCTCCCCCGGTGTACCACGTTACCGCCCCGGTCGAGGTACTGCCGGCCCTTGGAGGCCACGGCGAGCGGGCGGTCGACGCGGTTGTAGCGTCGGAAGAAAGTCCAGCCTGTCGCCGCCCGCCACGATGCCGGCGCCCTGGTCCTGCAGCAGCGGCGTGGTGTTGCGCTCGAGGATCGTCGTGTCGTGGCCCAGCGCTTTGAGCGCCAGGCCGGCTGCGAGCCCGCCCAGAGAGCCGCCGACCTGGACCGTTCAGTGGGGAGCTGGCCAACGCTTCTTCATGCGGGACTTACGATCACGAAGTGGAGCTTCTTCGTCCGGGCACCGTTGCCCGGATCACCCGTGCTCGCTGTCATGGTGGTTTGCCCGCGTCAGACTTCCCAAAAAAGGGGTTCTGGGGATATCCAGCGGTGGTCGACGGGGAGGACCGTCTTCCATATTCATTGTGTTCTGCGAATCTCTTCCGGCAGTTGATATATGCTCGGGATATTTGGGGTCTTGGAGAGAAAGCCCCTACCTTTCGTGACGTCGCTCCGGGCTGCTCGTGATAACGCACATCCTCCTACTCGCTCTCTTCTCTCGAGCTACTGACCGGTATTCCCTATCCTGCTGGCTCCAGAAATTTGGGGACCGTTAGGAAGGTAGTACTGCGTCTGGAAGGCGCCCTACGCAGTGAGGCAGCACGAAAAGGAATTCTAGACGGGCACCCGAAGTCAGCTCCCCATTATCCTTACCACTACCAGTTGCATTTCCGTCGAGTATACCGAGGCTTAATTGGAAGTACACCGAGACAGACCGCCTGGTGTATCAAGCATTTGGTGCGATTCAAGAAACTGAGGGGGTATAAAGCGGTGGTTGAGCTGACACTCTAGATATGGCTGTCTGTAGTAATCGCTGCAAAGTGACTTAGACAGGATCCGATGCTTCTAGGTCAAGTGAGTGATCGACGCTTGCTTCCGTTTTCACCATGAGAAGCTTTCGTTATGGAACCAGACACGTCTTCCCCTTTTTACCCAAGCTGCCACGTGGGATCTAAGCTCGCGGGCCATGTCTTCAGGTCCACAGACGAGTACGGCAACTCGATCTTCCGACCCCAGTCTGAACACATCGTCTACGATCTTCTGAAGATCCGGCCTTCTACGGGCTTGCGCCGTCGATCGGTTTCGGCTCGGACCCTTGAAAACTGACTGCATCTCTATGCCCTCGCTTCCGCGGCTAGGCCCAGCGCCACTACTTCCGCTTTCGAAAAGGTCGCCAGTGAGGTATAAGTGGATGTTGTCGTCTTCGAGGATGCTCTTGCCACCGACTGGTACAGGCCAGGTCGCATCACCTGCACCTCGCACCGCCCAAATCATCTGAGCCCGCGCAGCTGGACTTTCATTCGCGATCCAGTTGTAGATGGGAAGTATGAAAGTCGCTCCGACACCGCCAGCTACGAGAAGAATTCGGTCAAACTCGGAGCCGGCTAGGTTCGGAAAGTGATTGGCGCATCCATATGGACCGTCGACTGCTATAGGGATCTTCACATCGGGTGATTTTGCAAATTGAGCCAGAGCCGTGGTCATCGGTCCGTTGCGAAGCCGCGCGACTAGAGTCAGATTGCCTGACACGTCATCTGTCGAGGCGACAGTGAAAGGGCTGAACACGAAGTCGAAGACAAGGTGCGCTGGCGAAATGGGAAGCTTGTCCACCCGAGAGCCGGGTGGAAGGCTCAGATATACATGACCGCCCGGGCTGTCACGGAAGCGCGTAGTCTTCTGCGGAGGCATGCTGGCCGAAATTTTGACGAGGTCGGTGCCTGGGACGATCTCAAAAACCGTTTCCGCGACAATAGTGTCGTACTTCCGCTTTGCGATATCCACGATGAAGACGACCAACGCTTCGGCGACGTAAAAAGCTGCGTGGTCGGCATGAAAGTAGATGATGGGCGGCAGGGCGAGCGCAATTAAGAGGTGGGAAATGAAGAAAACGCGGTATGAGTATTGTCGAACAACCGAGAGGGCGGTGGTATTTAGGATATGCATGCCCGTGAACGCGATGATCCCGAGGGCCGGGACCAGCTGCACCACTTTCTCGCTGAGAAGCCCTTGCTGCACATAGAAGTTCAAGTAGAAGCAGCCATGTAAGATCAGAAGAAAATAGATGATTCGGCCCAGTACACGATGCCATCGATTGATCTGCTCGTGTGACGACTTGAAGGCGAGCGCAAAAGGATTCAGGCTCTTCAAGGACAACAAGTATTGCACTGGAAACTGGGACACAGCCACGCCCCCGAGTCGCTTGGTAAGGTGAAGGTAATCTGCCACGAATCAGCGCCTTTCTGGCCTCATTCCAAGAATACCTGGGTTCGAGATCTCATCTCCCCGGCGGCCCACATACCATGACCCGTGCCCACCACGCACAGGAACAGCAGCCAGACCGTCCACGCGACGCCCGCGATCATCTCGTCCCTCTGGCCCCAGGCCCGGCCAAACAGCACGACGTCGTCGCCGAGCCACCAGGCGGCCCTGCGCGCGCGGCTCTCCCACGAGCCCGCCGGGCTCAGCCGCTGCTCCTTCAGCATCGGCGAGTCGGGGACGGCCGAGTACGCGCCGCGCTGCTGCTGCGGCGACGGCCACTTCTTCAGCAGCCATGTCCCCAGGCGGAGGGCCAGGAAGACGGCCACGGGCAGCAGCGCCGAGAGCTGCGCGTAGAGGGCGTGCCGGTCGAGCGACTGCCGCCGGACGTGCTTCTCGGCGTCGTTGAGCTCGAGGAATTGATACGGCCACGCCATGTCAAGCTTCCCCTAGCGAGCTCGGCTACAGGTAGTACCGGACCTATCGGGGCTGCAGCGTCTTATTGGATGTCCGCCTGATAGCCGCGATCTTGTATATGGAGAACTCTCACCGCAGATTGCGTAACATAGGGAAGAGGGCTTGGAGATGACAGGTGCCGAGGTCCGTGGAGATTGAGGATGTTTGAACTTGGAACTTCCCGTGCCTCGTCAGCTTTGTCATCGCTTTCCGCATGGCAAGTTGAGCCAAGGTATTTGACAACCGGGGCTGGATCAATGGCTAGATACATATTGCTCTGCCCCCTAGTCACGATAGGCTCATATCAGTCATTAGATCTGTCAGTCCTGGGACTTCCCATCACCCAGTTCCATGTCCCTGTCTACACCAGGGCGAAATTCTCAAGAACCCCTGGCAACAATATTGCTGATAGGCGGCATATTTCCATCAACCTAGTTACAGTGATCACAGAGCCAGACGGTACATCAAACCAGTCAGTTACGGGCGACATACAGCGCAGGTGACGGGCTCGCGGCAGACTTCATTGAGAGATGGGAACATCCCCAAGGGATCAAGCTGTTGAGCAAGTCGATCGCTGACTTGAAATCAGATACTCCTCTATCGAGATCTACTTTTGTCACAACACACGCTCTGTTCCTTGCGGACGCCGCAACTCGCTAATGTCCAAATATGGCCATAGGTCACCCAACAGCCAGAGGCCACCCAATACCCTTATATCCATCCCCAGCTGTGGCAACGAGCAGCCAGGTCTGGTGACGATTGCCCCGTCGACAAGCAGTAGCCGTTAAATCCCAGCTTGTGTCACATCTGGCCCTCCTCCCTCTTGTAAGCAGAGGAGCAGTGTTGATTCATGGCCGAGCGGGAGCTCGATCGATTTTTACGGAACGAGAGACCGAGACTGGACTCAGCGTGCCTCCTTCTCAACCGTCTCGAGTTCCTTCAAAACCGTTGCTTTTGTGCCAATCTTCTTCATCTGCGTGTCCTCGAGCTTCTCACCGCCAGCCAGCCGCATCTCCAGGTCCTCAATGGCTCGGATCTTCTTCTGAAGGCCACGCAGTTTCTTGGAAGCCGGATTCTGGCTTCCCGGCGACAGTATACCCCCATCGGGAGCAGGGGCCTGCACTGTCTGGATCGGAGGCGCACTCGGAGGCGCACTCGCAGGCGCACTTGCAGGCACTTGTCCATTAGGCTGAGTGCCGCTGCGGTTGCGTCCGGGGTTGTTACCGCCCTGAGCATGTCGCGAGCGGCTTCGGTTTTGTCGCTGGTAGTTTTGCTGATAATTTTGCTGATAGCCACGGCGTTCTGGGCTTCGGCCGTCGTTCATAGAGGCAGCGCCGTGCTCCGGGGCCGGCGGAGCCAGGCCTCCGTCTTGAGCACCATCCGCCTCCTTCGTCTTCTTATTGTTCCTCTTCTTCTTGTTCTTCAATGCGGCCTTGGAAAGATTATCGTCGCCGTTGACTCCGGGAACCGAAGCAGGAGCGGCGCCAGGGACCGTGCGCGGCCCAGACTCCAACAATTCAGCACCGGGCACTTGACGGCGAGCCCTGCCGAATCCATTAGGACCGATGTTGGCAGCGCCGTTGCTCATCACATGGGCTGCACCGCCCTCGTCCTCGCGTCTGAAATGAAGGGGAGTGACCATGCCCCTGGCACCTGGCGGTCGATAAGCACCAACAGGCTTTGACGGGGTCTTCACGCGGCCGAGGTAGTCCGCGGCCGATGCGTGCGGTGTGGGCACAGGGCTCAGTGGATCGCCGCTGGGCACATTCTCGGGTAGCATCGGCCTCAACTCGACGTTGTAAAGCTCCGTCATCTCTTCATTGTACATCAGCGTGCCCGCGACATGCCAGAGCTTGACGCCATTGTCAACGCGCAGGCGCGGAGACGTAGTGGCTGTCATGATGTATCTGCTATCGGGACTCCACCGGCAGACGCTAGGGTTGCCGCTCTCGATGGTGCAAAGCTTCTTGTAGTCCTTCTCCAAGTCGTACACATCGATCTGTCCAGCCAGATTGCCGAACCCAGCGACGAGTGCGAATCGGCCGGTAGGAGAGAAGATGATGGTGTTGCGGGGCCCAAGGGCGAAGGAGTGGGAAGCAATGGCACGTTGGTTGAAGATGGTCGTCTTCGCGGGCATGTATCCGTAGATTACTCCGAACTCCTTTCCATTAGGCGACCAGGAGACATCATGGATCGGGCCCTCCTTGTCGAGCGTGATGCGGGCATCGACGGAGCCGTTGGCGCTGAGCAGATAGAGCGTCGTCTCGCCATAGTAGCTCTTGTTCGACTTGTCCACATCTGTTTGCGCCAGCACAATCAGAGTTGTACCCAAACTGTTCCACTTGAGTTGCACCTTGTCGCCCTTAAAGAAGGTCTTCTGCGAGATGGGCGAGCTAAACTGCGGGACGTTGAAGACCTTGACGGCGGCCGGCATGCCCTATTTTTCAGGTTAGTCGGAACAGCCCAGAGCTTGATGCAGAAATAAAAAGGTGCAGGCTAACTAACCTTGCGTTCTGGGACGAAGACAGCCACATTGTGACTCTGGCCCGGGGCGATGGCGAAATCAGTCAGACCCTCAACCCGCAGCTTGTTCCAGACAGTCCGCAGGTCGTTGCTGTCGTAGAACTGCACCTCATTGGTGACGAGACGGGCGCAGAACTTCTCGTCGGAGGTGTATTGAAGGTTCCAGCCCGTCTGCGACTTCTGGACAAACTGGCCGATGGGCTGCTTCTCGGCGCCCTCAGGAATGTCCTCGATAGTTCGCCAGATCTTGAAGTTCTTCGTCGCGTCGCCAGCTTCATCCTTGCCAGGACGCTCCCAGGTGCTGAGAAAGGAGCCTCTCGGGGAGAAAGCAATCTCGTAGACGTTGGAGATGGCGACGGTGGAGAGAGCATGGCCCAGCGAGGCATCGACAATGGAGACGCGGTCGCTGGTAGCCCAGGCGAGGAAGCGGCCGCAGGGCGAGTACACACAGCACCGCAAATTCCCTTCTGGCTTGACGAACCCAGGGAGAGGTGCATAGACCGGATCGGCATCGGTGATGCCGATGGCCTTCTGGGTTCGGTACGCAAACTGCAGCGGGCTCGCCATGACTAGTGAAAGCCACGGAGGGGTGGGCGTACAGTTTAGACGTGTTATTCTTGTCGTTTAGTGATACTTGGAGGCAGGTCCGCGATCCGAAGAGTAGCAGAGAGCAGCGGCACTGGGGATGGCGGCGGAGCAGGTCAGGGGATCAGAGGCTGCAATCTTCGGTTGGGGACGTAGAGAGATCGAGCAGGAGCAGGAGCGTGGGCGGAGAGATAGTTCCTTATTGCTAGTCGGCAAGGCCAGTCTCCGAAACGTGGGCTGCAAGCAGGAGTACTCGAGCACGATTGCGCAGGATAATGGAAGCTCGGGTTCGGTGTTGGTTTAGTGGCGGCCTGACCTGGCGATCTCGCAGGGCTTCTCCTGACTCTGCACCTACCAAGTAAGGAAAAACGGCGTAAAGAATAGAAGGGAATGTAGACAGGTCACCCAGACGTCGCGGGAGGATTGGCTGTGGGCGGCGGGTGGACGTGACTGACGGAGCGTGCAAGTGGGCTGGGGAGAGAAAGGAAGAAAGGAGTGTGAAAGAGCCGGCGGCGGTCCGATTTTGTCTTGGTTTTTGTTGCTTGAAATTTTTAAGCATTGAGATCCAATCAAGGTGGGGCCCTGTCTCCGGCACCCAGCCTGGCACGCCTGGCACGCCTGGCTGGCTGCCAGCCGCAATCCTGGCCAAGTCAGCCTTCCCTGCCTGGTGCCCGCCTGCTGCCCACTGCCAGCCACGGGCTGCACTTGTCAGTTTGCACTCCGCAGCCGCCGGAATTGCCTCTAGCGCGGTATCTAAGCACACAAGGTAGCGGTGTCAGGGGGAGCTGCAGGCCGATCTGCGGAGGACCACCACTACGAGGGGGTCACTGGGGGTCCAAAAATGACGCTACCATGTGGCGCAGGCATGACACCGTGGCTGTGGTAATCTTGAGAGTTTCCTGTCATTCAATGTCACAGCGATAAACTCTGTACCTTACACACCACGACTACCTCCTACTACTACTACTATACAACACAGAGCACTCTGACTCCAATGATCATGTCCTCCCTTCGCCATCATATCGTGATGTATCAGATTGAGGCCTATATCCTGAGATGTTTCGATGTCGCCACGTCGAATTGACTCATAATGGTTTATAACCGCATACGGTACGTAGAACTGACCACAGCAGTTAGCCATCAACGATACCTTCTTGGGCTTGGGCTTGAGCTCAGACTGTCACAAAGAGTCAATGGGCACCTCACAACACAACGATTGAGGAAATGCCGCAGTCGGACACTGATTGTCGAATCGCCCTCATAACCTCCAAGCGTCCAGTCACCTAATCAATGGCACGTTTTCCAAACCTTCTAAACATAACTTATAGGGTTCATGACTATTGTCCCACGAGCTGCAATCTCTGCATGTTTCGAGCTATATAATTTACCAATCTCCCTGTCTCCATGTCCGCCGGGCAAAATTGTGAGTGGGCGTTTCCCAGTCCATTCTCTATGCCCTCGTGGCCTGGGAAGGCTAGGCGAGTTCTGCCACAGCCGTGTCCACAAGCTCCTGTACCTCATCGTCGCTCATTTGTGGGACCCCCAAGAGCTCATTGTCCAGCTGCTGGAAGTGGTTGAGGTTGCTCTTACTGAACACTACCGCTTTGATGAAGTTGATGCCCGCGTTGACCTCTGGCTGACCCTCCTTAATGATCCTGTAGCCTTCTTCGAGAATATCGTCGACGGCCACGGAAGTCTCCTTCCACCCATCTGAGCCGACTGCCTTCTTGGCCATTGCGACCAGCTTGTTGATGCTCGTCGCGGTGCTCTGCACGTACACCGCGCGGTTCCTGGTCTGCTCTGGGTTCCTCAGCACGCCGGTGACGGCCTTCACAGAGCTTTCCAGAGTCGTGCCCGAGAAGGTGGCGACACCGCCGTCGTACAGCGTAGCGCTCTTCTCCTTGAGGCTGAAGGCGAAGTTACTCTTGATCACGAGGTCGAGAAAGACGCCATTGCAAACGGCAGCTGTTTCACAGTCGGTTAGCAAATGTCTGCGGCTTGTTCCGAGCGAGGAAATAACTCTTGGGAACTTTTGACTTGTGAAGCGATATATGAGCTCTCCCAAGTCAGGGCTCATTCAAGAATTATGAGCAGGGGCACGAACTCCAGGTAATCTTTCCCGCGTCCGCATGTCCCTTAAGCACAGCCAAGACTCGCGCCTTGTCTGCGAAAAAGGGAAGTTTCGTGACGTTCTCGTTCACCGCGTCACTTCCGAGCTCCGAGGGGAGGAATCGCTTGACGCCGGCCCTAACGGCAGCCTCGATCAGGTGGAGCTGCGCTTGAACAAGGGCGTTGGGGCCCAGAACACTAACGACGGCATCTTGACCCTGAAGAGCGGGAGTGAGCGAGTCGACTGAATCGTAGTCCACAGACTTGATGGCGATGTCCGCTGGTAGTTCGAGCTTACTAGAGCTGCGAGTCAAGACGGTCAACTCGAAGCCTGCCGTCTGAAGCTGTCGGATGAGTTGTGATCCTACAAATCCAGAGGCCTACGCATGTAGTCAGTATCGGGGGCGCGTACTCTGTGGTTATGATATGGGGGCCTCGGTACTCACGCCTGCAATGACTACTTTTTTGATGGATGCCATTTTTGGGACCTGCGGTGTAGGCCAGGAGTGTAAGCTGTAGGAAGCTGGGAAGTATGAGGGGTGTGATGAACTCACCAGCCTACTCCCAAAGTCGCCCTTCTTATATAGCCGTCAAGGCCTCGCTATATTCATATCGTTTTTGTAGTTCAATCCGCGAGGAAGGGCGGAAGAGCTTACCAATGGGCCATTCGGCCGAACCGATGCTTTCCATGCTGACATATTATGCCTGACGCTGCCATGTTATTACTGATCTATAGCTGCGCCGCAACAAAACCTCTCTCCCCCCAGAACAAAAATGCAAACGTGCCTTTCTGCTTTGCCTCTAGACGACCTGACACTGTCCGCGAATAGGTACCCCGAATCGTAATGGAGGACCTTGACGCTATCGCCGGCCATCGGGTAATACCCGACGGGGATAGTGGCCCACTCGTGCTTGAAATGCTCAGCCACTCAGCCTTGACGCCGTGCTTGTCGGCGCCCGCTTCGGCGATAGTGTCCTGGACTGTCTGCAATTTGACGACACCTGTCACTAATTCATGCGCTGCAGACTCGGGCTCGAAACACCACGACTTAGCTCTCTGAGGAAATGTATGTGAACTCGCGCACATGAAAAGACCCGCCGAGTCAACGGCAGTTCTCCACAAGTGTTGCAGTGACTTGACCTCCAGGAGCTGCTTGTAAGTGAGGAATCGGAGATTACGGAGCGTCGAGTCCTTACATCCGCTTCCGAATCAGCAGGGCTGAGGGTTGCACGGGTCCATGATAGTCTCCAACTCTATTTCAACTTCAACTTCATCGGGCTCCAGACATAAGTTAGTTACAAGACACCTTTAAAATGCCTATCGAGTTCATAAATCACACGACTATCAATCAGAGACATACCAGGAAGCTCATCCGCAGCCAGGCCGCCAAGGGGAAGAATGTCGGAAAGACGCTCAACCGCCGATCCCGACGCCCTCCGCCAAGGCCAGTCGCAGGAGGCCAGCCAAAGCCGCCGACTGCTGAGTTAGAGGACGCCGAGGAGCCAAAGACTACCATAATGCGGCCCATATGCCATGGCTTCTCTGTCTACGGGCTTCTGGCCGAGTGTAGCTACACGTCGCTGGGCCTCTTCCACAAAGGTATCGGCCCGGAATAGCCGCCCGAGTGGAATACTACCGACCACCGCTGACCGTGAGCTAGTATTCACCTTCGTGACGGGCCCTCTATTCCCGCCCGAGCTCCATAGGTCCATCAACTTCAAGGACACCGCCAAGCCGTTCATCGGCTATGCATTCAGAGACGAAGCTTGTGAGAACCTCTGCCCCCCCGCGCTTCTACGGTAACCTAAGCCAACCCACTTGCTGACGGACATGATGGCCCCCCCAACCGTCTCAGTCTTCCATTGCATGGCGTCGATCGCCGTCCAGGCCTTCGCGCCGCACAGCGCGACGAGGGAGATGTCGGCCGAGGCGCTGCGCCACGCCTCGCGCTGCATGCAGCTGGTCAACGCGCGGCTGTCGGACAGCCGGGAGGCGCTGTCGGACCCGACGCTGGCCGTCGTGGTGGCGCTGACGCTGAACGAGCGCGCGCAGGGCGCGCACCGGAGCGCCGCCGTGCACTTCCGCGGCGTCCAGCGCATCATCGAGCTGCGCGGCGGCGTCGCGCAGCTCGTCCGCCAGGCCCCCGCCCTCGCGCAGAAGGTCTTCCGCTCCGACCTCGAGATCGCCCTGCAGCGCGGCGCGCCGACCGAGTACGCCGTCGACGTGCTGCCCGGGCGGGACGCCATCGCCCGCCTGCTGGGCCGCTTCGCCGAGGAGACGGGCCGCCGCCGGACCAGGCATCCTGACGGCTGCGCGCCGGCGGACGCGGTCGAAGACATCCTCGAGGACGTCATATGTTTCACATCGTTGGTCAACGGTCACTGGGGCTCCGAGGCTGCGATGGATGGTTTCATCTTCCACGATGTGCTCATCGTGACCGGGTATCGTCTCCTCCGTGTCGGTCCGTTGGGCGGTCCAAGACTGCCCACGTGGCGGGCGAATGCTCTCCAGCTGGGACTGATCATGTACATGACGGTCTTCCTCACCGGGCTCGGACTGCAGCGGCTCCCGACCCCACTGCTAAGCCGCCTCGTGCGTGAAGTCGCCACACAGTCCCCCATAAGCGAGGAGAAGGAGACACAGGAGTTGCTCCTCTGGTTCTTGTTCACCGGCAGGTCTTCGATCTTCAACCAGCCTGCGGAGGACGAGTGGCTGGTGCCCCGGGCATTGGATGTTGTCCGGCGCCTTGGGATCCTCTGCTGGGACGATCTATGCCGATCCCTCTCCGAGTATCCATGGGTCGGGGCTCTCCAGGGCAGTGCTGCTCAGGCCTTCTGGCAAGCGGTGCAGCGCCACGAGCTGCCTTCTTCACAGCCTCCCCTGTGGATGGATGCCTTGTAGATGCCCAGTTCGAGTTGTTGCAGCCAAAGCCGGTACGCGCAGCCCCGTGCCCCGTGCCCCGTGCCTCTTTCCCGAGGCCTTTGGACCAACGCCTGCTTCCAGGGCAGGTGCGATGCTCCTCATTCTCCGTCCTGACCCATACAGCGTCAAACCAATAGGTTCCGAAGCTTCTGCGCCCACGGCATCGGCATCCGGTGCCAGCTGCCCGGCCAGCTCCTGCGCCCGGGCCATGACCAGGAGGCTCACGACCTCATCAGATGGTGGGCCGTCGTCCACGAGGCCCGCCACCACGAGGCTCGCGACTACGAGCCCTCCGAGCTGAGCCGGCCGTTACTCTACCTCTATGGCGCCGACCCGTTCGAGCACGTCACGATATTCGTGGAGGACCCCCGGTCGGCGAGCTCAGCATGGCCGTCTGCACCACGCTGATCAGGGTCCGGCTGCTGAACGAACTCGAGACCCTCCAGAAGGACCGCGGCGAGCCGCTGGAGAGCCGCCAGGCGTGCGTCGGGAGCATCGTCGCGCGCGCGGCGGGACGATGTGCTGGGCCGGGACGACCAGGGGTACTGGCATCGAGCGGCTGAAGGCGCAGATCATGGAGCTCTTCGACTCGGTCGGCAAGGCCAATGTGCACCTCTGGGTCGCCCTCTGCAACCCGGCCAAGATCATGAGCAAGCCCCCGCCCGGGTCATTCCGCCTCGGATCGCCGGAGGAGGCCCACACCACGACCCGGTACACAGTCGATAGCTGGTACGAGACGAAGGGCATGACGGGGGGGCGCACTGCGAATTTAGTTCGAGCTGGCAGTTAGACGATCTTCGAGTTGATACCTAGACCTTAACAGCTACGTTCAGCTAACTACTTCGCTTATATCGTGTGTGTGTGCTTAATTTATGCTTCTCTCCTTCTCTTCACGTTTCCCCTCCCGACTAGGCTGGTGTCTATATTTCCGGGCCCTGATTCCGCCGGGCAGCCCCGGTGGTGTTTGCTGGTCTGGGTTTTACTTCCACACGGTGCAATCAGTGGTATATCCGATCGAAAAGGTAGGAAGGAGACAAGAACTCAACGCGAAAGGGCGAGTGCGAAGGCTTAAGCAATAACCAGCGACGAGCTCGGCCATGATGGATACCTCACCGCCTTCGTGCAGATAAAGCTGTCATATTAGAACAGCAAGATCGGTGGAGACCTGAAATACTTGGGATCCGGAGGCCAGAGGACTGAGTCCCAGCATAACGGCCAAACTCCCAAACTTACATCTATTGGGAAAAGATACATGCCTCGAATCCGATAGATAGATCGACGTGTGAAGCCCACGGCCATGGCCACCTTTAAGGATTATGTGGTCTACTCCATCGCGAACGAATTGGCCAAGCACACCAGGTCCGAGAAACCAGGCCTGACCCCGGGCGCTGTACTCGAACAAGGGGAACTGAGTACGTGGTGTAAGAACCCGAGAAACTGCGGCAGAGCGTCCGCCTCACAAGGAAAACAACTTACATTGCAGTGCATTTGCCACCTCCATGTGGTATCAGATAAGATACTCGAACGAGTTACGAGGCTACAGATAAGGCACAAGTTGAAGCTGGAAGTGCTTGAGGTACAGATGGAGCGACGTAGTAGGGAGTGAGGACGCTTTTGGTAGTGAACTTTAGAACCTTTTTTGTATTGTATTCCTACTCCTATTGAGCACAGGCCGTTGGACGAAGGTGAGCATGTTTCGCGAAATGGATTGAAGCCAGTGACTCACTGGGGGATCTAGGTCTTAAATTCTACCTGTCTCTTCCTTACCTTGAGCCTCTCCAACTAGCTTGGCGGCATAGGCTAACTGACGTTCCGTCAATGGCACTTATGATTACTGGCAGCTATCCATGTCGGAACGTTAAGGGGAGTTGCCAGTAATCACCGATTCAACAACACACTTCTTGCCTTCCCCTTGATTGGTGATAGTGATTCTTGTAGAAGACAGGTTGATTCCATTGCAACCCGGAGCTGAAAGCTGAAGAGCCAGGTGGATTTGAGTTGCCTACGGATTGGGTCCGGGTTGTGAGCGGTGGGGCGGTAACTAAACTCTATAGGTTGCCAAAACTTGAACTGGATCAAACCTGCTCTGGAAGGAAAAGTATGGCATTGAACCTTGTGGAGGCGTGTGTGCAGATAGTCGGAGATGGGTACCCTGTTATCTTTTAAAGAGCTCGAAGGCCCAGTGCAATGCAGTACTCTCTTCCACCCACATCACTCTACAATATAAGTCAACCACTATCTCCCATAACCATCACAACCATTATCACCCATAACTATTACTCATAACCACTATCAACTACTACTTACTCACATTTACCTCATATCCTCAACTCCAACTTCAACATGCGTTTCTCTCTGATCATCGCGGCTCTCCTGCCAGCCCTCCAGCCGGCGACGGCTCAGATCTACACAAACATCAAGTGTGTGTTTCCCGGCCAGGACGTCACCGGCACGTGGACCAACGACCACGGAATCACGTGCACCTACAGGGACACTGTCGGCAAGAACTGGGGAAGCAAGACTGAGTAAATACAACCGAACCCGGTGTGCCCCCGGCACGAGGCTGATGGCAACTCTTCTTTCTAGCTTCGCCTACATGGGCCGCTGCGGCAACGGTTACACTCGGCTCCCCAGAGGCAACCCCTACACGCAGGACTGTCTCGAATGGGCCATGTGCGCCTACTTTGACGGGTAAGTTGTTGGCACTCTTCATTTGTTGTATTCTCTGGCCCCGTGTCCCGAGGAGCTCTTATAAAAGAGAGGCCGCTGACGAGAACCCTCATACAGACAAGAAAATTGCACGAGGGAGGTGAAGACGATGACCGACGACTGGATCATCGGCGTTGACTTCTCGTGCGGGGCCAAGAATCCGCCCCTGGGTCCACTCGAGCCCCCGACGGGCCGGCCTGTTTGCCATAGGACTGGATCGGGCCACGACAAACGGCGGGCGGATGTTCAGAGGGAGGCTCAGAGGGAGGCTCTGAGGGAGGCTCAGACGGATCCTGAGACAGAGACATGAAGCCTCGCAGCACTCTTACAGTCTAATGGCAGTGAGCTGGATGGCGGCTGCACGCACGAGTGCTATATATCGGCGGCTGCAACTTGAGTGTTTAGTTATATATGGGTAATAGGTCTGTCTAATTGGATGCTGGTTCCAGTGCAGATGGCTTCATCAATGTGACCAAGTATGTTGCGCCCTCATCAAGATGCTTACCTGGGCGTGGCCAACCTCACGCGTGGGGGTGCGGTTGAGCATCGCCCCGCGGGGAATGGAGTGAGCAGCGGGAGCGCAACTCGGTTGTCGCGTTGGGCGCTGTACTGTAGACGTGGACGTGTTGGCTGGAAAGCGTTATTTTGCCGCAGGTTACATTACATCAGAGCTCTCGGCCTGGCCGAGTCAGGGATTGCTCAAAAGAAGGGTCTTCTGCACAGATCATGCAAGTCGGTCAAAATCTGATTGGCGGGCCTGCCCCAGTTGGAGCTGCAAGAACAGAACGCAGCCAGCGCCGCCTGCGGCACTTGTACTCGTAGTCAGTCTTCCGCTGCAGCACACCGAGTCGGTGCCGTTTTGGGCCAGCGTTCCCAGAAAATCTTGACGAGTACTACAGTACTGCATAGAATGCGCGGATGACGCAAATCGCCTTACTGCCTCCGCGCGCGCAAAAGTCCAAAAGTGCCCGTTTTTGTTAGTGCGAGGCGAATGTGTCAAGCAAGGGACTGACAATTGGAAGACTGATGAGAGAGGCGTTGGCCGCGTGCGGAGCTGCAGCAATGCGGAGACGAGACTCATGGAGACAACTCCCTGTGGCTTGTGGCTTGTGCAATAATGGCGTGCTCACACACTGTGTTTCATACAAGTACTCCGTACCTAAATGTGGCGCTCTCGGTTACGGCTTGCCGCTTGATTTTTGCGCCTCTCTCTCGCGTGTCTGGCTACCGTTTTGAGACAGAGACTCTGCCTCTCTGCTTGGTGCTCCGTTTGGCGAACCTGCGCCCCCAAACGCGCGCGGCTTGCTGCTATCACTGTTGTACCTCTTCTTTGCAGGAACTCTCTCCTGGCTGTCTGGGTTAGGTATTGTCAGCTGCTCGGTGTCCATGTTCGCTGACGAGGTAGATTCTGTACCTAGGTATTCAAGGTAAGTCGTCCAATGATGCGCGGTGGCGCCATGCAGGGCGCTGGGCGAAGTTCCAACCGTCCGATAAGGGAGCACGACAGAGCACAGGGAGGCTGTCGTGCCGCCAAGGATGCAACCATCGTCAGCTCATGTTGTGATCGCGAGACCCCTTTTGCGTACGCAGCGTCGCCGCGCATCGGCGTCCTGGCGTCTCGAGATGATCGAGATTGATACCTATTCTAATTTCTCTTATAAATTCTCGAATCCTTCGGTATCTCGCCAGGACATCTCGGGGCCATCCCTTGGGCCTTGGCCTCAGGCCAGAGCCCGGCTGGCTGGCTGCAGCTGGCCGCACTGCTGCAGGTAGGGCCGGTCCGCGGTCCCAACTCCATGTGGGATACACCGGGGTAGGGCAACGGGGGGGCTTATTCAGCATTGGACCCCGGTCCCGTGCCGCCGTGCGTGCCGCCATGCCGCCTATCATTGGGCCCGGACAGACCCCGGGACGCGGCCCCGCCGGCTAGTTCGTCGGACCCTGACCGCCCACCCTCGGCGCCCACTGCCCAGTGACACCCTGGCGCGTGTGCGTCGCAAATGTTGCGCGGAAAGAGGCGGGGCAGCGGGTGCCTCTCGCAAAATTATCAACGGGCAATCTGCAAACGATACCTACCTCCTAAGGTACGACAAAACTTGGGCCGAGCAGTCAATACATGCGCGTGAGAATACTGACCTCAACCGTGGAGGAATATTTAGCATTTGGAAGCTAGGCCCGACACGCTACTGACCTACCTAACGTTTAGAAAGCCAGACTTGCTGCCAAGAACAGAATGATGCTTGGCATACCGGCAG
The DNA here is from genome assembly GCA_022539325.1 of Xylariaceae sp. FL0804. Lineage (NCBI taxonomy): Eukaryota > Fungi > Ascomycota > Sordariomycetes > Xylariales > Xylariaceae > Xylariaceae sp. FL0804. The sequence continues at coordinate 641,545 of JAJKLG010000007.1, read as the reverse complement.
AAGCAGGTGTGCTCCCTGCGGATATGCGGGATAGGGCAAGGGTATTAGCAAGCCTTGTCGATTCATTGCTGTGCGGTACGGTGTCATACACCTCGGTCATACTCCGTACGTTCGTACTGTACGAGTACGCGCAAATCCGTCCTCCGTGTCGCAATCGATAGGCCGAGTCCATACTCCGTAAACTGGATCAAACTGTACGAGATACGGAGTACTTACTTCTTGGCGCGCGCACGAGAGGGGGCCCACCATTGCCCGCCATCAACTCCTCCATCCTCTCCATACCTCTGATTTTCATTATTCCTATTATTACGAACCTACCTATCTTGCGGTGCCTAACCAAGCACCTACGTAAGTAGTATCTATCCGGGTCTGCCTCACTGTCTTCGCCCCTCTCGTCTTCTTCTTCCTCTTCCCCTTTCCTCCAACCCTACCTACATACTCATACCTGGCTCCTAGCCCAACCGCCAATTACCTCTTTCCCCGGCCGCGTTCGTTCACTCGGGACCGGTCGACTGCTGCTGCTTCTGCTACCGCCCTCGCCGCTGCTGCTGCGCTACTTCACACCCAGCCTATGATGCTGCTGAGGTCCTCGAGCTTCCAGACTTCGTATACCGACTCCAGCATTCCGCTCTCGCAGCGGAGCTCCCTCTCGTGCTCGCAGTATGGCGGCAGCACTGTCAGCAACGGGCACCGGCGCTGCCAGGGCCGCGCCGGGTGGGGCTCACGGCGATCTGGGCCTCGAGCCTGATGAGAAGAAGTCGCCCCTGTCCAGCAACGACGTGCACAGTGGCATCCTCGAGACGCCCGACGACCAGCTGCACCGCCACCTGGGCAACCGCCAGATCCAGCTGATCGCCGTCGGCGGCAGCATCGGCACCGCGCTCTTTGTCAGCATCGGCACCGGCCTGGCCAAGGGCGGGCCCGGGTCGCTGCTCATCGGCTACACCATCTACGCCTGCATGGTGGCCATGGTCAACAACTCGATGGCCGAGATGGCCACCTACATGCCCATCGGCGGCTCCTTCATCCGCATGGCCGGCAAGTGGGTTGACGAGGCACTCGGGTTCCTGGCCGGCTGGAATTTCTTCCTCTACGAGGCCTGTCTGATCCCCTTTGAGATATCGGCGCTCAACCTCGTGCTCAGCTTCTGGTCCGACAACATCCCCGTCCCGGCCATCTGCGTCGCCTGCATCGTCCTCTACGCCCTGCTCAACATCGTCGCCGTCAAGTACTATGGCGAGGCCGAGTTCTGGCTCTCGTCGGGCAAGCTGCTGCTCATCTGCATCCTGTTCATGTTCACGCTGGTGACCATGTCGGGCGGCAACCCCCAGCACGACGCCTACGGCTTCCGCAACTGGATGCATCCGGGCTCCTTCAACCACTACATCCACGAAGGCCCGCTGGGCCGCCTCCAGGGCTTCCTGGGCGCCATCTACTCGGCCGGCTTCACCGTCGTTGGCCCCGAGTACCTGGCTATGGTGGCGGGAGAGGCCGAGCGGCCGCGCATCTACCTCAAGAACGGCTTTAAGACGGTCTACTGGCGCTTCGCCGTCTTCTTTATTGGCGGCGCGCTCTGCGTCGGTATCGTGCTGCCCTACAACGACCCCGGCCTGCAGAACTCGGGCTCGGGCACGGCCGACGGGTCGCCCTACGTCATCGCCATGACCAACATGGGTATCCAGGTGCTGCCGCACATCGTCAACGCGTTGCTCGTGACGAGCATCTTCAGCGCCGGCAACGCCTACACCTACTGCGCCATGCGGTCGCTGTACGGCCTCGCCAAGGACGGCCAGGCGCCGGCCATCTTCAAGAAGACGATGAAGAACGGCATCCCCATCTACGCCTTCGCCCTGACCATGGTCTTCCCCTTTCTCTCCTTCCTGCAGGTGTCCAACAACACGGCCGTCGTGGTCACGTGGCTGTCGCTCCTGACTCAGGGCGCCCAGATGATCAACTACATCGTCATGAGCCTGACCTTCATCTTCTTCTACAACGCGTGCAAGGCGCAGGGCCTCGATCGGCGCACACTGCCGTACTACGGCTACTTCCAGCCCTACTGCGGCTACATCGGGCTCGCCTGGATGGTCATCATCGAGGCCACCTTCGGCTACACCGTCTTCTACCCGTCCATGTGGAATGTGGGCAACTTCTTCGCCTACTACACCATGGCGCTGATCGCCTTCTGCACCTTCTTCGGCTGGAAGCTCTTCCGGCGCACGCGCTTCGTCCGCCCCGCCGAGGCCGACCTCGTCTGGGAGAAGCCGCTGGTCGACGCGTACGAGGCCAGCTTCGTGAGCCCGCCCACGCGCTTCCGCGACGAGATCCGCGCCCTGATCACGGGCAAGACGCTGCGCAAGGAGCGCCACATGGGCGAGGACCCGAACTAAGATTTAGCCCCTTTCGCACGGCACGCGGTCACGCAGGATATTATCGAGAAAAAAATTGCGCCGGTAGCGGCGCTGCGGTGTCTGACATCAGACCCGGCTCCGCTGTGGTGGGGCTCGTCCGCTCCGTCTGCCCCATGTGGTCGGTTCGACCCGGGGTTAGCACGGCGCCGGCCGCCGCTAAGAAATGAGGCCCTCGGAAACTACCGGAAACGATGCGCGCTATGAAGGATACCTCATCAATTTTTTGTCTTTTGAATATACCTACGTTTGAAGCAATCCAATACCGTTCCTGAGAACCCCTATTCTAGGTAAGTCGGGATAGTCTAACCCACGAGCATTTGAGTATTACGGTGTCGCGGCTTGGGTACTCTTATTGTGTAGGAGACGAACGTCCATTACCAGCAGCACAGGCGTCTCTCGGGTTCAATCTTGCTCTGCGAAGACTTACCGTCTCGGGCACCCCTCAACGACAACACTTGAAGAAGGTAGGTACTAATCAGGCGATGGCGGTGTGCGTATGCGGCGGCAAACACCAGATGCTCGTTGGGCGATGATGAACCGCGCCATCAACTCGGTTAGCTATGCAGCCCGGTACGATGTGAGCTTTGTATACAGAATACTGTTCTTCACAAGACATTCATTAGCAAGTGACAGGGCTCACCAAGCCGCTTGCACCGCCACCCTTGACCAAGACCATTACCACCGACTCAGGTTGCCGCCGCCAACGTGCATTGCGACTCCGAATTGTTTTCACTCCATATTCATTATCGCTAAGCCCCAGCCCCAGGTTGCCAAATACAAACCTCTTACCATGGACTTTCGGCGATTCACCTTGCATGACAATACAAGCCAGGTAGTCTAGGTCCTACCATTGACCTAGGCGTCGGGCTAACGTATGCCGAGAAGGGCCACGTCGGCCTTCGTGATTCTACAACAAGACAGCCCGCAACCGGTGCTAGTATCTCTGAGCTCTTGTCGATGCCGTGTGCTCGAACGAGCTGGATGTTGCATCTATCGAAGCTCCTATTTACCTAGCAAAGACTCGTGACTGACTGATTACCGAAAAGCGCACTTGGGGAGGCAAATAACGGACGCACAGTCGATCTTCCCGACGTACATCTTGAAGTTCTCGTGTGTCACTTGCACATTGGTTCGTACGCGGCTCACTGAGACGGCCATACCGGTGTGAGTGAGTCGTTTGACAGGGCCCCGAGCCCCCCGTGGGCCTCGGAACTGCCACGCTTGGGGCTGAAGCCCAAGGCCGCTCGCAACTTCGGAACTTGACCTCCAGAAAAACAGATGCTTGTTATTCTTTCTACGGATCATGTACGGAGGGGCCTTCTTCCAATTATCTACGGGCATAACTTACATATACCGGATACGATACTGGCTAACCAACATTCAACAGTCTCTGCATGCAGTAGGACTTAGGACAGGGATGCTTTCATCTGTGGTCGATCAGCTTGGGATCCGTTATGCGGCCGAGGCGGCATGGGAGCGGGACGCGATCGATCCGACTCGGACATATATATTTATAAGCACCTCCCGCCAGCGTCAGAGGGTGGTGCCTATTAGATACCTAACTTGCCATTCCTCCATATCGGAGAGCCAGCTCCCTGCTCTTCAAGCGCCGCCCCTGAATTGTCCTTCCCAAGCGAGAGTTCTCCACGAATACCCATCACCACCAGCAAGCAGAAATGGCGGAGAACATAGACAAGATATACGAGGAAGCCGTCAGCTCGGGACTTCTCCCCGGAGTGTCTCTTCTGGCCAGCGACAGAGACGGTAAGCCAACACCACCACGCCGCCTCCACGGGTTCTCAATCCCCTCCTCTCCCCCCCAGAGCCCCCCCTCTCGAGGAGAGGCGACGCATACTCCCGCAACGCGGCAGACGCTGACGGGACTTTTCTTCCTTCGCCCCACCCCCCTATTTTCGCCAGGCAACATCCTGTACTCCAAGTCTCTGGGCCGGGCGTCCCTGCGGGCGGGCGACGAGCGGCCCTTCACGGCCGACACCATGTGCCACATCGCGTCTATGTCGAAGCTCGTGACTGCCATCGCGGCGCTGCAGTGCGTCGAGGACGGCACGCTGTCTCTCGACGCCGACGCGCGGCCACTCCTGCCGCAGATGGGCCGCCACGGCATCCTGACGGACTGGAGGGACTGCGAGTCCGAGTCCGAGGCCGAGGCCAGCGACGCGGGGGGCGATGGCGGCGACGGCGGCATCTTCGAGCCCCTGCCCGCCAGCCCCAGCGCCCCCATCACCCTGCGCATGCTGCTGAGCCACACGTCCGGCCACGAGTACGACTGGCTCAGCGCGCGCCTGGGCCGGTGGCGCGCCTCGCGCGGCGAGGGCCCCTGGCCCGGCCCCACCGTCGAGTCCAAGTCGACCGTGCCGCTCTCCTTCGCCCCCGGCGCCGGCTTCGCGTACGGCGGGGGCCACGACTGGGCGGGGCGGCTGGTCGAGCGCGCTAGCGGCCGCGGCCGCGGCGGCGAGCTCGAGGACGTCCTGCGCGCCCGCGTCTGGGAGCCGCTGGGCGTCGCCGGCGACGTCAGCTTCTGGCCCGAGCGGCACGCGGGCATGCGGGACCGCATGGCGGGCCACTGCACGCTCGAGCCGCTGTTGCAGCTGCAGCAGGAGCAGGGACAGCAGCAGCAAGGGCAGGGTGTTGCTGCTGCTGCTTCTGCTTATGGTGGTGGTGATGGTGCTGCTTCCTCTGCTGCTTCCTCTGCTGCTGCCGAGGCGGCTGCCGCTGCCGCTGCCGCCGCCGCCTACGGCGACTATTCCGGTCCGTTCCGCGCCGTCGACGCGCCCGACTGGGACGCACGCTTCGGCGGCGCCGAGTGCTTCGGCGGGGGCGGGCTGTACGCGTCGGCGCGCGGCTACCACGCGCTCCTGGCGGCGGTGCTGCGGCGCGACCCGGCGCTGCTGCGGCACGCGGCCTCGTGGGACGAGCTGTTCCGGCCGCAGCTCGACGGCGCGCGCGAGCGCGCGTTCAACGACTACGCGACGCAGTCGCCGATGCACGAGGCGCTGCTCGGGCTGGCGCTGCCGCCGGGGACGCGCAGGACCTGGTCGTTCGCGGGCTGCGTGGCCCCGGACGGGGTCGAGGGCAGGTGCGCGCCGGGCGCGGTGGCGTGGGCGGGCGTGCCGACCGTTATGGTGAGCTTGTCTCGTTCCCGGAGTCTGTTCCCTTCCGCTGTGCTGGGCCTCTGTCTGCCCATGAGATGTGCTCCCGACATCTGGACCAGAGAGACAAATTCCCCTGACCAAGTATGAGTATCTGCTGAAGTTACTGACTCCCTTGCTTCGCAGTGGTTCGTGGACCACGAGGCTGGCATCTGCGGCACCGCCTTCTGCCAGATCCTGCCCGTGCTGCACCCGGCCGTCATGGCGCTGCACGACAAGTTCCAGAGGGGCGTATTCGAGATCGCGAGGGCTCGAGGCAAATAACTAAGTAGGCAATGGGCAACTGTGGGTTACGAGGACCATGGAACGGCCGTCGTGTGGTTTCCTGTTGAGGCGCCTTATATTGCAGTTCACCCTGATTGTGGTTTAAGAGACGGCTCGTTCATGCTTACCAAGTTCGAGAATCATGTTGCTGTTATCAAATTTCTCCTTGAGAATGGAAATCTTACGCTCATCGATGACTTGTCAGGGAGCCTTCAGGTTTTCTCCACCACGGGGCGGTAATCTATATGCGACGGCTTTCCGGACAGCTTCCAACTCTACCTAAGCTTCTAAATATCGACCTAGGTACCTAAGTAGATAGGTACGGAGTACTTCGGTTCTGTCTCCTATTAAGTAGAATATAGGTACCTCGCGACCTGGAATCCGCCTACCAACCGCTATCTATCTCTGCATGTCCCCCAGTGCGGTAAGGGTAACCACTAAGTACTTATGCCTCATGATGAAGACATGATTACCGAGTCCTGACTTCCTCGGAGTCATGCGCACGATTCCGCCCACCACTACCACCCATTATCTCCCGGGCCACCCAGCAGTGTCCCGGACCGCCATCCATCAGATCCCAAGGGCCCCTCACGTGCGGGTCCGATGTCGCGGCTCAAGTGGCCTCGAGAAATTCCGCACCCGTGACCGCCCCCGTGACCGCTCCCGCGTCCGGCCGTCCGCTCCCGGAGGACCGATCGGCCCCGGCCCCACCACCACCTGCACCACCTCGGCCGTCTGCGGGCCGCGGACGCCCAACCCCGCGGGCGCGTGGTGCACGAGCGTGGGCCGAGCCCGCGCGATGGGCATGACGCGCACGCGGCCCACACCCGCTTCGTACTTGTCCAGCTCGCTCGCGCACCAGTTTGCCCAGTCGAGCGGGGCCGCGTCCTCGTCCTCGACTTCATCGTCGTCCCCGCCCTCATCGTCGTAGTAGTTGCCCTCGCCGTAGCCGTTGTGGTCGTGGTCGCCGCGGCGCGGGCTGCGATGGTGATGCTGCTCGGGCGACTGCTGCGTGGCGGTCGCGCGCCGCCGCGTCGCGCCGCTCCGGCGGGGCGCGCGCGGCGGGGAGCGCGTCGGCGGCGGCGGGGAGCGCGGGGGGTAGTCGCGGCCCAGGAGCGGCCAGGGCTGCCCGCGCGGGCGCTGCTGCAGGGTCTGGCGACGGTGCTCCTCTTGGCGGCGGCTTGCGAACGACGGCCCGGGGACTGCGGGAGGGAGATCGCTGTGGCGCGGCGGGCTGCTCGTCTGAGTCCCCGGGGCGGATGGAAGTGAGGAGTGTTTCTGCGGGCGAATGTAGAAGTCGGCGGGCTCTGTTCTCCCTCTGTGTCTTTCCATGATTGCTCGTCTTGCTTGCAGCTATGCCGAATTTTGCTGGATCAGGGGCTACCGAGGAGGTGCTGCCACTGCCACTGCCACTGCTACTGCCACGGCGCACTGTCGCTGTAACAAATCTGTCGTGGCGGTCAGGCTTTATAGCCCATGACTGGAACGGAGACATGACACGGGGAGGTTGCTGTCGTTGGTGAATGGATATCCAATATCAGTCACTTGATTCGAGGTCTGATTCATGGTGCGCCGCGGAGTTCGGTGATGGTCCAGCACAGTCCCTCAGTGTCAAAGCCTCCGAGGACTTATTTGAAGGCATTGTGTGAGAGGCGGAGAGTTCTGGAGAGAGAAGTACTGCGTGACTCTTACTATTTGTTGTCGGCCACACGTCAATCGAGGCGACCGTGACGCACTGCCGTCCAGACTGAAGCATCCGAGATGGGATGAGCCCGCCCCCCCCCCCCCCCCCCCCCCCCCAAACCGATGACTTGTCGAATGAAGACATTGGTTTGTTCGGCTTATCTGTGGTCTCGAACGTGGTTCTCGTGCCCTCTGATTCCTTGGCTATGGATGATTGTGTGATGGAATACTGTAAATAACCCTGATAATAAGAACAGACTACGAACCATATCTCACACCAATACCTGTTTGAAGCCCATTCCGATGACTGGTCGTCTCTACTAAAAAGTCAAAACAATTAACATAAGAAACAAGGCATATGCTCGGGATTGGCCAAGTCTTGAGTTGCCCAACCTTGAGTGAGCACTTCTTCACTGCATCAGCTTGCTGCTTGCCCTAACTGAAGGGAAACCCGGGCTGTGATTGTCGGCATGAGTCACGAGGTCTCTAGCAGACGACACCATGCTGTGTTATCCTGTTGGCCTACCGGTAGTACTGGTAGCTCGCATCTCCCTGAAAATTCATGAATATCATTTTGATGGTGGTAGCAGGAGCACGAGAACAATGGTCATTCCAAGGGCAAAGGCAAATGCAAGAACCAAGGTAGGTATTCCAGTGATTGATGCTCGTACGTCTCCGTACCGTCCGCCCCTGGCTGATAGAAATTCAGCCAGGTCACGTGGGCCCGAAGGATCATACGGCCCCTGGCCGGTGGCCGGGGTCCGACTGGGTTGCGTACGTTATCGTACGCAGCCCCTATCCCATGGCAGTATGGCTATTAACACAATGAACAATGTGGGTTTCTCAGGGGTGCCAACCCTCGGAACACAACTTGCCTGCCAACTGCAAGTACCCGGCTGACACAGCATCCGGAACAGATACCACGTGCCGCTGGATGGGGACCACATGGAAGGCCGGCTCGGAGCTAGGCGCCAGAGGCGGCGCTGGCAGGCTTGCTCAGCCGGCCGACTCTTACTAACAGGCGTTGGCGAAGTCCGAATGGAGAGGCTGACGGCACGCCTTGATTGGCTATCTTGCCTCGGATATTATCATGTCTCATCGCGGCTCGCATGCTTACACGGCCTCTCATCCGTTTACTCAGCCTTAATCTGACCTCAGAACTCATCACCCGTCATCGCGTCCGAGCATTGCCACGAGGAGCTACGCTCCAAGAAGCTACGCAAGAATTCTGCGCTGGTGTACTGATCAGCTCGAAAGACAGCAGAGCCTTGGCTGCGCCGCCGACTCAATTGCTTGACGCTCACCGCTCCGTTGCGTCCGAAACCACCGTCACCGCTGCTGCTGCTGCTGCTCCCACTGGTGCTCAATCGACCACCTCCAAGTCCAAACACGTTCCGCCCTCGCCGGGCTCCAACCGGCCCCCTTTCCATCCACCCCCCTTCCCGCCACCAACCACCACCATGGGCAGCACCTTCGCCTCGACGGTCAGCGACGAGGACGCGGCGACGCTGCACCTGCCGCGCATCCTGTGCCTGCACGGCGGCGGCACCAACGCGCGCATCTTCCGGGCGCAGTGCCGGGCCGTGTCGCGGGCGCTGGCGCCGCGCTTCCGGCTGGCCTACGCCGAGGCGCCCTTCGACTCGGCACCCGGACCGGACGTGCTCACCGTCTACGCCGCCGACGGGCCCTTCAAGCGCTGGCTGCGCTGGCTGCCCGACCACCAGGCCGTCGACGACGCCGCCGCCGTGCGCCAACTCGACGCCGCCCTGCGCGCCGCCGTCGAGGCCGACGACGCCCGCGGCGCCACGGGCGCCTGGGCCGGCCTGCTCGGCTTCAGCCAGGGCGCCAAGATGGCCGCCAGCCTGCTGTTCCGTCAGCAGCAGCGCCGCGAGGCTGTCGCCGCCGCCGCCGCATCTACCGGCGGCACCGGTACGCCCGGCCGCGGCGCAACCCGCGACGGCGAAGGCGACTACGACGAGGACGGCCTGCCGTCCGACTGGCGCTTCGCCGTGCTCATGGCGGGGCGGGCGCCGCTCGTCGACCTCTCGACGGCGTCCCGGCCGGCGCCGCCGAGCTCGCTGCTGGGCCGGCCGTCGCAGATCGGGCTCGCGGGGCCGCCGGACCTGATGGAGATGATGAGCGAGCGGCACGTGCTGCGGCTGCCGACGGTGCACGTGCACGGGCTCGCGGACCCGGGCCTGGCCCTGCACCGCGAGCTGCTCGAGACGTACTGCGACGCGGCCACGGCGCGCGTCATCGAGTGGGACGGCGCCCACCGCGTGCCGCTCAAGGCCGTCGACGTGCAGCCGCTCGTCGACGCCGTGCTCGAGGTCGCGGCCGAGACGGGCGTGCTGTAGGGATACCTACATGCTTGTGAGCTTCTCTACGAGCGTGCGATAGAAGGGGGGGGGGATGAGGGGGTAGGAGTGAGGAAAGGGGTTGAGCGGTGAGGGTAAAAGATGAGAGCGACAGAGCCCAACCAACGGCCGGCAGCAGGTGCTAGCTACTGGTAACTAGATTTCGATTTCAACATCCAGGCATAGATATGTAGATTTACAAAAGTTCCTCGTCATCTAATTACCGCTTCTCTCATAGGTAGATGCTCGACGCAGAGACGCTTGTGCGGAAGGGATCATGACCCGCCACCACCTGACGCTACGAGAAGTGACATAAAGCCAACTCACTTCTTCCCACTACCGGCATACGCACTGCGCTCCTCAGTAAGGCCTCTTCTATCAAGACTACATGTAGGATGAGCACAGAGTCCCGCAGTTCTGCTCGGAGGAAGCAAGTGTTCATTCTATCAACTCGAACAGCAACCCTCCTTCAACTGAGGCGAAGCCATGCGCTACCGGTATGTCAACCATGAACAAATACCTACATGAAGATAGGCACACCGCATCCCCAGCCCCAACACACACCTCGCAAAGCCCGCCGCCGTCGACCCAGAGGCAACCACCTACCGTCCCTACTCTAACCCACCCACGACAGGCGACCCCCAAGCCCCCCCCCTCAAGCACACCCCTCATCATCAAGAGCACATCGGTATTACTCAGGACTGACTCGTCGGGCCTCGTGCGCGCGGCGCGAAGGCGTCCCCTCCCGCAACCATGTGATCGATCTTGTCTGGCTTATGGAATTGAGGAATGCCGTCACTCGATGCTGAATCTCCGCCATCGCACCACCTCATGCTGGTTTTTGCGTTAATCCCCCTTGATTGCACTGCGTATTTACCTTTTGCTATTCCTGGTCGTCATTTTGAAGTAGCCATCATGGAGTCCGTCCTCGCCATCCCGGAACTTTTGGAACCCATTCTCTTTCAACTAGATATGACCTCTCTACTGCTATCAGCCACGCGTGTCAACAAGGCCTGGAACCATCTCATAAGTACCTCCCCTGCCCTTCAGGAGGCCCTCTTCTTCCGACCTGTTTCCGTCGATACTTCAGCTCCATTATCTCCGAAAGGCTCCTTAGACACAGTTACGGAGCGATGGCTTGCAACTCAGCCAGTCATCAATCCACTTCTCGTGAAGAAATTCGGCGGGTATTTCTTCGATACGGGCGACACGCGTGATTGGGTTGATCGTTGCGACACTTTTCATAAGTTACCGTGGGAGGAAAATCAAAGGGAATACTTGGGAGCTTCATCCGAAGTACGACAGGCTCTAAAGCTTCGTAAGCGAGACTGCGACCGCTTTACGCGTCGGGGAGCAAGTTGGCGAGGAATGCTCTTGTCTCAGCCTCCGCCGATGCAGCTCGGGGCGCTCTTGCAAATGGCCACCTTTGACCCCTTTGACAAGCCCGCACAGAGAGCTTTGAAGGCTCTGATACAGCCTCTTGACTCCATGGTGTCATCCGGGGTGAAGATGGGCGATCTCTACGATCTCGTTCAGTACCACGCGGGTCATCACGAGCAACTCTCGATGCACTACAGGGTTATCTGGGTTGAACAAAGACCTGATTCCTACACTGATTTTCTGAGAGATCAGTGCAGAGAGCTGCTACGCCAAACGCCCATCGTCGTCGAGTTGTACGATTACGACGATCCGGAGATGAAGCCCCCGCTTACGCCACACCCCATACGTGAGCCTCCGGACCTAGACGCGTTCGACTCTACCTTCCGGTGCGAAGATGCCCGTCCGCCAAGTGTACACTGGATGCAGATTGAGAGTCTCGAGTTTCACTTTAATAGATGGGTGTTCTCCACAGGCGAGGAACCTTACCGTACAGCGGAACATCGCATGTAGCATTGCATTACAAAGCACTTCGAGAAACAGAGCAGTACATCAGCATAAGTGCTATGTCGAAAATACGAATTCCGATAAGCTCTCGTCTATTCTCACCAAGTAGTCTGCTCGTCATCCAGGATCCAGGATCAAATTGATGTGTCAAGAGTGTCTCATACCACTGATTCTCATAACTTCTCATGACAGGGCCTGGCCCTCTCCTTTCTCTCCTCCAGGCTGTTGTTCCTTCTCTCCGCCACGTTCCGAGGTTCCGTTCCTGACCTCGACCAACCAAGCTTCGTTGAACAAGACTCTGCCATTAGGCTCTAGAGAATACACCTCCAGTGCAGCCCTCGCGGCTCCATTGAATAGAACAACCCGTTCGCTCCAAGTTGTGCGATCCTGGAGAAGGCAAATTTGGTCATAGTCAACGTCGCAAATGTTGACCGTTATAGGAATATGGCTGGGGTCGCCCTCGAGAAAGGGCTCCGTGTGGGTTGCGACCAGTTCAGGTGTAGAAGGCATTCCTGCCAGCTTCTTCAGTTCCTCTGGGGTGGAAATGGGTGCTCCCGGTTCTACAACGACCGGATAGCGGCTCTCGGGCCTTTTCCAACCAGACTGGTAAGTCATAAATGCTGCTCTCCAAACATGTGGCGGCCAGGGCGCGGTCGATGTTGACTGGGCTTCAACCTGGGATTTTCCAAGCTGTTTCCTGAGGTCATCTGGCATTGTTGGTATGGTACTTGTGTCAGTCGTTCAGAATAGGATGTCGCCTGGGAGGATTGATTGCGATGTTGACCTTAACAGAAGATATGCGAGTGGCGTGGTGACGTGCTGTGCGTGAATGAATGTAAATCCATGAAGACGTTCGCACGTTCGACTAGATAAATGCCCCCGCCTTCCGGTCTGGCTTAGTGGGTGTCTAGGCAGGTCCTTGTGCATAGGTAGGTGGCCGGCGCTTGGAGAGTAGAATCCATGGAGAGCACCCGCTTGTTGGCCAATGAGGTGAGGCTCATGTTGGTGGATATCCATGTCAACGTCTCTTCATACATATGAAGCGTACGGAGGGGGAATGGTGCGAGATGCCACGTGGTCGGTGATCTTACCGCGGGCCAGTCCTCGGCTTGAACACTTGACTAGAGGTATGATCGATGCTGCCAAGTTCTCCAAAAGGCTTCTTTATTGTCCGGCTCCATCACTTACATCGAAAGGTAACTCATCACTCACTCTTTAATTAATAATGCAGGCTGACGCGTCTGGAGTACAAGCGATCGGAAGAGGACTTAGTTATGCTGGTGTTGACGAACTGACTTCGGATATCCCGTTGTGAGCGGCTGCTCGTTCCATGCACTGTTTCTCTGATACCTGGCAGCACTTACGAACTATATGGCCGGTCTTATGACATACTGACCGTAAGCCCGAGACACTTCTGCTCAGCTCAGTCCGTGACCGGCATACCACCCGGCAGCTCGGCCAGCCAGCCGTCGATCTCCTCGTCGACGACGGGCGGCAGCGCGCACCCGTTGGCCTGCTCGATCGTCTGCTGCGCCAGCGTCGGGCAGTTGAGGTCCCCGGTAAACAAATCGCTGTCGCAGCGCGCGTCCATGGCGCGCTGCAGCGCGTCGCCCTCCCACCCGAACACGTAGTCGCCGTGGATGCCGTACCCCGTCGCGTCGCCGAAGGACCACACGAACGGCTGTGTTGCTGCGTCGTCCGTCGCGTCGTCCGTGGTTGTGGTCGACGTTGTCGGCCACTCGGCCATGTCGTTGAACGGCCGCGTGTCCCAGTACGTCTCGTAGAAGACCTGCGGCACGGCCACCGGGTGCGATGCCGGGCACGACCCGCCCGCGCCGCCGGAGCTGCTGTCGGAGCTGCTGTTGGTGATGGGGTAGGCCATGTGGCTCTGGTGGTCCGGCGAGTCCAGGTTCACCCCGTCCCAGCACGTGGGGAAGCGCACCGTCGCCATGATGCCCGCTGGGCACGGCGTCGCGGGGAAGTCGAGCGTCACGTTGGTGCGTGTCATGTCCGTCTGCAGACACGTATACTGCAGGTACATGTACGCGGCATTCAGCTGTTGGGGATCGTGAGTCGAGTGTCAGTCAGTCACACATTGCTCATGCTGGATGCGTATTATTGACACATGGGTCGATAAAGTCCCGGTTGATATGCGTCAACCTACTCCCAGAGGGAGAAGGGTTGACTTCCAAGTAAAACCCCACAAGGAAAAGGGGAGATGAAACGAGTCTTCGATGCTCACCTGCGCCGCGGTGCGGAAGTCCGGGTTGCCGACCGTCATGCGGAACCCGGGCTTGAAGGCCGTCACGTTGCCGTCGCCGTACGACAGGTAGTAGACCGTCTGCCCGCCGTTGGCCTCGCTGAAGCCCAGCCCGTTGCCGAACGTGTTGACGCGGTGGAACGTGCCGTTCCGGGCCCTGGTGGAGGCAAGTGTCAGCTGGCACTGCGTAATGATTCGACTCTGGGGTTGAGGGTGGGGGGGGGGGGGGGGGGGGGGGGGGGGGTGGGGGGTGGGGGAGGGGCTTGTAAATAGATAGGGAGGTAGCTACCTGAAGAACAGGACGGCGGTCCAGTAGTTGGAAAAGTCCTCCGTCGGGGTGCACGTCGTGCAGTTCGCGACCGCCGGCAGGTCTTCGCCCATACTGGCGTTGAACGCGTTGCCTCCCACGACCTGGTGGAGGTGGGGAGACGGATTCATGCCGGGGTTGACGACACTAGTAGGCAGATGGCATCTACGAGTCAGCGAGCCGAACGGGCCAGCGCGAGGCGGGATTCCTTTCCTTCAGGGCGCCCTTCCATGGACTTACGGATCGAGGCGCTCGACGACCAGCTGTGAGCAGGAGAAGCGCAGCGTCGTGGCCAGGCTGAAAGGGCTGCTCTGAGCGCCGGCCTGGGGCACGAGGGCCGCGGCGGCGAAGGCAAAGAGGCTCGTCCACACCATTTTGGACCGGAGCTGCGCACGTTCAAGGAAAGTGAGTGATCAGAAAAGCAAGTATTACTGGAAATCCGACGTCGTTGCTAAACAAGTGTCCCAGACTCGGCGAGGGGCATGTGGTTTTATATCAAACCGTGTGGCAGTAGAACCCCTTTTTCAATCGTGGCTGTCAACTGCCGATGGAGGCAGCGGTTCCCAGCCGTGTGACCATCGATGCAAGGTCTCCATGCAGCGGACACGGAAACGATAGAGCGTTGATGAGGAGCGGTCCAATTGAGACAGGCGCTGAAATACGATGCGGAAATTCATCACGAATTTATCCAGATTGCATGTGCCAGGGAGGCATGGGCCGTCCGCGCATAGAAGTACACGTCCAGGATATAAAGGGCGTCACGTGAGGCCAGAGGAGTATTAGGGCAGGCTATAAGACGCCTGCATGGTCTCGGCAAGTCCGTACTTAACTGGCACCCCCGAGGCGAAAGGTACGTCTTGCAGGCCGCCAGGACAGCCGGAAAGGACCGGCAAGGTGGAACCGTCCCAATATTGACGACGTCTCAGTACTTCTAATATTATCTGCAGGGCTTGCTTGGTACAGTCGCTTCATGTCGAGAATCTTGAGAGCCCCTGGATTCCGCTGGAGAAATGGGTGCACATTGCGGTGTTGTGGAAAACGGAGGACCAGAGCAGGTGTCCACATATAGACTTGATAAGTAAAAGTCCACGTTAGGAAAAAACGCTCGGTGTTCTAAAGAAGGCCATGGTGCGCCTAGCTGGTTGGTGCTGGCTCAGGTAGGGCCTGGAATATGAACGTATCTCGATCCGGCATGATTCTCTGGCCCAACATGGGGTCGGCCTATATCTGCCCTACTCCAGCTCTTTTGTACTAAGCATGGCTCGGCGTTGACTGGGAGAGTCTTCGGTCATTCTCGTCCGGCTTTAGATCGATGCCTCGGCTGAGGCGCTTTGCATCGACTTGAGCCAGGAAGCCTAGAATGAAATGTTCTGTAACTCCCGGTGTTCCCACGGTCATGATCCAGTTCGGACGGGATTGTTCGAGATGTATCAGGTAGTCTCGACAGAGCGCAAGCATCTCCGAGCTACTCTCGTCCGCGTGACGATACATCATCTGGGTGTAGTCGCCGAAAAGCTCGACTTGGCGGCGCAACTTGCCCAGATAGACGAATGGCGGTCTTGCTGTGACTTCTTGGTATGCTGCTCGGCGTCAACTTAGCTAGACATCCTTCCCATAACGATGCAGATACGGGCCATGTAAAGCTCAGCGAGGAAGACAACCAACCGCTGGGGGAAGACTCCTACTGACCTTTATTGATCCATACTTGGATATGGTTCAGGAAGAAGCAGGTCAAGCGAAGTTTCTCGGGCGGGGTGATTCGGAGGATGACTTGCACCCTCTGTTGATAACATAAATCTTGAAGACGTTTGAGGGCCCACGTCAAGTCGGCCCACTGCACAGCACCCCTCGGTAACGGGATATCGTCCTCGTCAACCTCGGTAATGAGGTCCTGCAACTCCTTCAGACAGGCCGCGGCCGCTTCCTCGACGTCAGTGGATTCGGTGCCGTAGGTAGGAATACCGGTAGCCATGATGCTAGATAACGAGAGCAACAATATAGCGATAGGGACGTTGCCAACTGTTTTTCATTACAGTGGCAGATAGAGGCCAAGTATCCAGTTCGCATGCTTGAGGCTAACAAAGGCAAAGTCCCTCGTGTGTCTTGACTATGAGCGAGCACCAGTGTCTTGGGCGAAATATTTATACTGATTGGCTGCTATATTCACCCTAGGATTCTTCTGAGGCCAACTGTCAGTAACCATACATCATTTATCGAAGGCATGTATTCATGACACCCACCGCCATTCAGGTCGGTAGCTTTTGTACAAGGAGACAAATTCAGATGAACCCTTCTGTGACTCACGACGTGGACGTGTTCGGCTTGGAGAATTTAAAATATCCAGATAAAGACGAAGGTAATCATGTACACAAGCAATGGAGATCCAACTAAAACCTCGTACTACCAGGGTAGACCACTCGCAAACTATCCTACCCGCAATACACACCTCCCAAAGAAACCCCACATGGAGCCGGACACAGGCCTTTGGAGCTCATGACAGAGAGACATGACAGACAAACCGAATGATGAAGAACACCATCCATCACCCGCTCCATTTACAGCCATCACCACCATATCCCATTTTCTCTCTGTCTTCCTCACTCTCACATACCCGACCCCTTGTCAAAGCGCTGCACGAACTCATAGTCCTGCTCATAGTCAAACTCCAAGGTGGGCGTCGGAGGCCCGTCGTTCTCCTCAGAACCGCCCGCCTCCGTCTCCTCCTCTCGAGTCTTCTTCTCCTTCTCTATCTCCGCCGCCGCCGCCGCCGTCGCCGTCATCGTCTCATGACCCTCATAAGCTTGCAGATTCAATACCCTCTCGACTCCGGAGCCGCGGGTGATTTGCAGCCGAAGTGTGGGCGCACCCGGTGGCGTTCTCCGAGTCCGGGGCGGCGACAACAAGGGCATCGCAGTGGAGGGACTGGCAGGACGGGGGAGCGTCACCTCCGAGGCAAAGAAGGGAGCGCGCGTCGGGGTCGGTCCTCTCGCGTATTCAATGTGTGCCACTGACGGGATGTCATCCTCGTCCTTCTTGTCATTGCTGCCGCTGCTAGTGCTGGTGCTGCTAGGGCTGGTGTTGCTAGTGCTGGTACTGCTAGGGCTGGTGTTGCTAGTGCTGGTGCTGCTAGGGCTCGTGCTGCTAGTGCTGCTGCTGCTGCTGCTGCTGCTGTTGTTACTGCTTTGGTGGCTATTGTTGGTCCTCTCCCTGTCATCTGCTCGCGCCTCTTCGTTCTTTACCGGTACCCACTTCTCGCCTTTCTCGCCCGCGGCCGTCGCCTGGGACTCGACCTTGGGCTGGGGTCGGGGCTGTTCCTGGGCTTGGGACTGGAAATGGTCCTGGGCCGGCGGGACAGGGCACGCGGCCGCGCGCCACGCGCGCTCGTGGTTGACGTGCGCCGCGGCCGTCAGGAGCTGGGCGTTGTCCATGCGGCGCAGCAGCGTCGGCAGCGGCAGTTGCTGGGGCGCGGGGGGCGCGGCAGCAGCGGCGGCGGCGAGCTGGGCGCGCACCTCGTCGGCGACGGCGCGCCGTAAGTTCTCCTGCTGACCGTCGTGCTGCTGGGCCCGGAGCGCGGCGGCGTAGCGGCGCAAAGACTCGGGCTGCTGCTGGTGCGGCTGATTGTACGACGCCGCTATGAACTCGGCCAGCCTGGGGTTGCCGCCGCCGCCGCGGCGGGCACCTCCGCCACGCGCATCGACGTTGACCGAGAAGACGGCCACCTGCTCGCGTAGATCGGCGATGCTCGTGCGCAGCTGGGTCACGTGGTGGGTCAATACGTCCACCTGTTCCTGGAGCGGGCCGCCACCGGGAGTCTGGGTCGTGGCCGGGGCCGGGGTAGCATACGGTTGCGTGCCTGTGCTGCGGGCCTCGGGAGACTGCACCACCGAGCGGCCTTGTTCGGTCTGGGTGGTGCCGTCGGCCACCAAGGGCATCGGCGGAGCAGCTCCCCGAGGGTGGCCGTGTGTAGATCCAGAGGCTGAGCGCGCCGACCTCCGGGTGGCCTGGGCGCGTGCTTCAGGACGAGCACTTACATATCCCTGGCCTGAAGGCGCGGAATTCCGATAGGCAATTGGTTGAGGTTGGCCGTTCACGGGAATTAGCAAGACATTCGCTTGCTCTTCCATACGCTGCTGAATCCGCTGCTGGTAGTTTAGCTTTGACTGTTCGATTTGCAGTCGTTCGGTCAGCATTGCTGTGGGCGAAGTCAGCTTGTGTGCCTAAGGCGCTCCACAACTCTGGCCGAGATATATGAAAGAAAAGACGGCTTCTCATGAGGAAAAGATGTCCTGACAACGGGAGGCAGCTAAGCGGAGCAAAGAGGGACGATATGGGTATCGGTATGGAGCAGGATTACTAGAAGTAACTGCTGTTCTGACAATGATAGAAGGGTTGGATAGAAGAACATTCGTGTCGACTGGAAGGAAAGGTACCGAGCGAGACAATTCATCAAGTACGTACAAGTTGTGTTCGGTCTTTGTGGAGTCTCACTGAAAGTCGGTTCTATCCAAGGCATCGAGGAAGGCCTTCCCCCAGCTGGTGGAAAGTCCATGATGTCCAGTGAAGTGGGTCAACAAGAAAGAAAAGTCGGCGGCGCGACTAGAAAAAGGCAGTGAGATGCAAGCGATTGAAAGAGCTGGGGATGGCTGTGTAAGAGGAGAGGGTATGGGGGACGCCGCAGGAAATAGGTGGACGAGCGGTTATTCCAAAGGTATGAACCGGCCGACGCCGCAAAACCTTGAAAGGCCAATCGAGCCATAGGGCATATCAGTAGCCGATTTTTCGGGATGAGAAGCTGTTGATTTGTCCACGAAGGGACAAGCAAACCAGTGTTCGGCCCACGGGTGAGGACAGCTGTCATGAGCCGAGAAGAGAGCCGCGAGGTAGCGTTCTCTCTCTACACTTCGCCGTGGAAAGCAGAGGCCGACAGATAGCTGCCAGTGTTGTCCGTCCGAACTAGGAGTGTATGCCCTTCCACGGTGGCTCTAGCTCTCGTGGCCGTGTGGTTGCCCGTGAAAGCGAGGCTAAGTCCAGTGGAGGCAGATACTCCTCCACACCTCAAACTCAAGGCCAGGACAAAACTCACACATCCGCACATGTCACTTGTGGGACGAAGGCCTCGGCACGGTGGATAATGCTGTCAAACTACGGCCGGGCCGGATATCGTTCCTGAAAAAGGTGTCCATGGAGATCGGATTACTCTCTGCACTGTTCCATAAATCTTGCCGTTAGCATAGTTAGAGCTCCAGGAGCTCAGGCCGATTCGGCCGTCCGAGCAGGTCTGGGGCTTGCCCGATGAGAGAGGTCAGCCAAGCTCAGCCTGAGCAAAGCTGCAGGCTTGGGTCGGTACCAGGTTCGGCTGGTAGTTGAGCAGGGCGCGGCTAACGGAGTTCGGCTGGGAGCTTGGCTCTATGACCTCGTCGCGAGCATTGGGACAGATGGGTCGGCAGGAGTCACTTGTTGTCACGTCTCGATCTGCTCTTCCTCCCAAGTTGCGCCTGTGTTCTTGGACGCTAGCAGTTCCTCATCTCTGTCGTCATGTCCAGTCAGACTCCTGGGCCGGCGGGCGAATTGAACTCTGGTACCGCACCCGGCGATCCCATTCTTCGATGGACCAAGGGCTCCGTAGAAAGCTCTTCAGCTCATGGAGGAGGTGCCTGGCATTTTCACGTCCCAGAGAGTCCCGGAGCAAGGTTTCAGCATGCCCCTGGCTATCCTGAATGTCGACTGTCTTAAGTATGGCTATTATATACTCGAGCAGATATTCAGCAGGGTTCGCACGCCGCCTTCTCATGGTGCCTTCGCTGCGCTGCGGGCATGGTGGCACTTGAAGAAACTCGAAGACCTGTAGCTCTCGGCGGAGCCAGGCACGGGCTCGCGATACAAGTTCTGGTTCCAACTCAAAGCGCCTGGGGTAGATTTCCTTATACTGCGAAAGCGGATTCGAGCCGACATGCAGGGCATACAGATTATGGCGGTAGATATCTCGGCGCCGCCATATGGCCAGCTGCTGCGCTCCTGGGGCTAATGCCCGCCTCCGCCGCGTCGGGAGGCGGTCGGCACGTCTCTCCTGGTCTGAGAGGCCAGGAGATAGAAACAGCTCAGCGGAAGAGTCGAGTCGTGTCTGGGGCACGCGGTGAATCCGGCAGGGCTGGTCTCCACCATCGGCGGCCTCGAAGGCGGAGCCAACCTCGTGCACACTGGTCTTGCACAAAGGACAAGTCGACTGTCGCGCCAGCCAGGCGAGTAGGCAGGGGTAGTCGAAGTGGCGATGGCCGCAGGGTCGGGCTTCACAGGCCTCGGTGATGCTATCAAGACATATGACGCAAGAGGGCTCGGTAGGCAGCTGGTCGCAGTTGCGATTGCAAGTGTCTTGCGTGGGTGCGTTTTCTGCCATCTGTGACTGTACTTTCTCCCCCTTGCGACTCGTGGACGGCCATAAGTGTCACTGCGGAATGCCTTCCCTGGCAGTCCAAGTCGTTGTGTCGACTCGCCCAGTCCCGGCTCTGCTCTGTGAGAATGACTGGGAGAGAGGCGGTTGCTGCCGGGATGGCGCGGATGGTGTTGGCTGGGGCTGCTGTTACAGTGCCTTGAAAGAAATAATGATGATTTTTTCGCGGGGATTCTGGTGGCCGAATCATCGTTTTCGAATTCCTCTCACTGTACGGAGTACTCCGTAGATTCGACCGACCTGGAGATAAGACCGGAGCAACGGGGACGGGGCGGCCCCACTTGGAAACCCCCACCTCGCGTTTCTTTAACACAAATGCGCAAAGACCCGACGCGTCTTTCTCGCGTCACCCCCACATACCAGATATTGCGTAGAGCATCTCTACTACTGCTTGTCGTCGCACTCCTTGCACATACAGACCACCGCGTTCTGCGCATGCCTATTCCACGAAGCTTTGCTCCTTCCGAGTCCAACTGCACCGCCTGACCAACCCCCCATCTATAAAACCGGAACAACAACATGGAGGAGAGCGCGAAACAGAAATACGAGGCTTCATCGGCCCAGCTGCGCTCTGACTTGAAGCGCTTCGAAGCCGGCTGGGCCAGGGACCATGACGGCAAAAAGCCAGGCCGCCAGGACATCAAGCAAAATCCAGAGATAGGTGAGTCTTCAACACCCTGAATTTGTCAATTAGAAACCTTCTGACTGGTCTCTTCCCAGCCCAGAAGTACAAGCAATACAATCACGTCAGGGATGTTCTCGAAGGAAAGGTTGCCCCGAAGTCCAAGGAAGCCTCCAAGCTGCCCTCCAAGCGCAAGCCAGTAGAGGCCTGTGTCCAGACCCCTTCCAAGAAATCAAAAGTTGCGCACACTCCCTCCAAGTTGAGGCACCAAGCGATCGACGACGCAACCTTTGAAACGCCGTCTGCGCGAAGGCTATTCAGTCCAGCCATCCCCACTTCCATCGGTCCCACGCCGCAACGGGACGGTCGCATCCTCGGTCTTTTTGATCTCTTGGAAGAACATTCCGAAAATACGCCTTCCAAGACAGACTGCGGCAATACGGCCGGAGACCTCGACAAGATCCAGGCCACCCCTAGTAAGCAGTCCGATGGGCTGCATGGCCTCAGGCTGGGCCGGACGCCCACGTCGGCGAGCAAGCGCGACATGCGAGAGGCATTCGTCACGCCCCGGCACCGCAGGGAAGGCAACCCGCTCGGCGCTCGAACGCCCAATTCCGTCAGCAAGCTGCAGCTGTCCACGCCGTCCTTCCTGAGGCGGGCGCCCCTCCCGTGCCTCGACGAGAACGGGGACTACATCTCTCCCCAGAGGCCGCTGCGCCTCCCCCGCAAGCCCCTGGGCAAGACCCTGAGCAGCGTCGTCGCCAGCCTCCGCAAGCTGGAGGAGGAGAAGCTCGACGACGACCTGGAGGCCCTGCGCGAGATGGAGGAGGCCGAGGCCGAGGGTGGCCCGACGGAGACTGCGGCGCGACCCGCGCCGAAGCCGAAGCCGAAGCCGAAGGACAGCAGCAGCATACTAGAGCCGGATAGCCAGGGCCCGCGACTGCTGGGCGGATTCGACGACGAAGCCATGTACGACAGCCCGACGGAGGAGGCGCTCGGACGCGACGGTCAGCCACTCAGGATCTACAAGAAGAAGGGCCAGAAGCGCACCACGCGCCGGGTCAATATGAAGCCCACGAGAGCCAAGAGGCCCCAGGCGCCCGCGGAAGAGGAGCCGCGTGAGGATGAGGACGACGACGAGATCGTGGCCGAGACGCAGTTCGACGCCACCAAGGCCAACGAGAAGCCGCCACCGCCTGCGCCTGATATGGATTCGGACTCGGATTTTGACGTCATCGCCGCCGCGACCGGTGCCGATGACAAAGCGGCTGCCAAGAAGACGGGTCCAAAGGACCAGAAGAAGAAGGCCGGAGTGGTCAAGAAGGCCGCCAGGAAGGTCAACGAGCTGGCGCACGCCAACTTCAAGCGCCTGAAGCTGAAGAACAACGGGGCCAAGGGCGGGCCGGGTCTTGGAAGCCGTTTCCGGCGGAGGAGGTAGATGTCCCCGAGCGACCATGGGGGCTAGGATACCGGAATCATCTCGAGTATCGCCATCACACAAGTCATGCTGCTCAGTATCTCGCTCACGGTGCCGCTATTTGCGGCCAATTGCCCGTCATTGGGCGGCATAACCACTTTGTTCTTGGTTGGACATCGCTACGATGGCTCATCGACACTGGAGGAGGAAGCTTAATTCCCTACCACCTGGCGCATTGTCGGGTTCGGCGAGGTATCGTGGCCGCTCATGCATCCACCGCGCAGCAGCGCAAGCGGGTCAAGCGAAGAAAAAAATGACGGTACCGGGGAGCGAGGGAGGCAGGGAGGCAGCGTCTGAGAGACTGCCGTTTTGGTGGGAGCTTGTCTTCAACATCGTCTCCAGGCTGCAGGCTCTTTGCTGCTGGGTACATATGTCTGACGCTCGTCAATGCAGACTTTGGGTTATGGCGGCTGGGGGGCTATGGCCCCCCAAAGAAAGCTTGCCCCGGTGGGCAAGTGATTGGTGTGCTTCTTCGGTTGCTGTTGCTCTGGTCCGCAGAATTTTGGTAGTGTCACCAGCCAACCGGCCTGGGGTCGCGCGAAGTTGTCTACTGGCTTAAGTCTTCGCTTTTGGCACTCCATAGATCAAGTACTTACTCTGGGGTGCACAGTAAGTGCCTGCTCACAACATGGATAAATATAAATATATCTAGGTGCCTACATGAGATTGCCCACGTAGGAACGCAATCGCCGAGTGATCTGCTGTGAACTGTGCTGCATAACACTATATTCTCGAGGTTTCGTGGTCAGTTGGGGGTGTGTAGTGCTCCAGGTTTGATGATATGGAGCCTTGTAAAAGGGGTGAGTTAAGAAGAGCCGCCGTAAAGTATACTATGCATTGGTAGAATGTATTGCATCTCAAAATTCTCACTTAGGAGACTCTCGATCTGGGCTTCAGCTGCCTTGGAACCGGTAGGCGGCAATATGTCTGTTGGGCAAGTTGCTGCACCGGGCTCCTTTTTTCAGGATGTCACCGCCAGCTACTACATCATCTGCCACTGTCACCGGCAACCCCAGACAACCTCCGACTATTGCCAGCCAGATACCTATCCACATACCCACCTCGCTCCCACAATTGACACGGGTCTGACTCAAGCGACCTCCTCGACCGTCTCGACCCGTTCCCGCGCCGCGGCTCCGTCGTCGAGCTTGGCGCCGACGCGGTCGCGGTAGAGGACGGTGGCGCTGCGGGTGCGCAGGCGGCCGAAGCGGCGCAGCGGCTCGCCCGAGGCGAAGAGCTGGTCGACCTCCTCGAGCGTGCGGCCCTTGAGCTCCGGGATGAAGAGGAAGACCGCCACCACCACTTGAGAGACATTTGGGAGTCAGCAGTTTGTTCGGCGAGAGCAAAAGATAAATTAAAGGGGGGAGCGGGGGCTAAAGTGGCTCCAATTCGGGGACTCGGGATCCCGCAAACAGAAGAACACACGGGCCAGAAGAAACGGGGGGTTGAGAGTCAGCGAAATGAAGCTATAAAAAGCCGCATGAACGTACTGGCGAGATTGATGCTGCCGTAGATGAAGCCGACGCGGCCGCCGAGGTTGGCGTACTGCGAGTTGATGAGGTAGGGCGTCGTGAAGGACGTGACGAACGTGGTCAGCACCGACACGACGCACGCGAGCAGGTTGGTCTTCTCCTTGAGCCGTTGCGCGGCCACCTCGGAGACGACGATGAAGGAGCTGTATAATAGCAGCGCCGTAGCGGTGGAGTGGTTTACCAGGTAGGTGGTCAGTCATGAGAGAAGAAAGTTCGAACATGGTAATGTTTTATTTGGAAAGCCTTACCAGGGAGCCCAAGATAGGTTGTAGAAGACGCCAAACAGCATGATGGACGCAACCACTGGAGATGACGCGGTCAGCAGGTTCCGGCACGATGTGCTTCGCAGTCACGCAATGGGTCAAAATGCTGGTGAAGTGGCAAAACCACAAATGATTGGGACAATTCAGGGCGGTTGACGTTTACTGCTTCGCAGGCAAAGTACAGGCGGGCTGGAATAGGGGCATGAGTGAGAGAGAATCTTTACTCACTAAGGTCTTTCAATGACTGCGTGATCTGACTCGAGCTCACCGTCCCCACGCCCCCGAGCACGAGGAGCCAGGCGCCCATGAAAAAGCCGCCTACCATCAGCACGGGCCGTCTACCCACGCCATCAACATAGAACCATGTGAAGATGGTGGCTACCAAAGAGACGCAGTTGGATATCACGCCGAACAGAAAGGACTACGCTGCCTCGTCAGCTAGCCGCGCACGTAACTATCCGTTCAATCAAGGCAAATGGCAAGGGAACGAGGAAAACGGGAATTGGGGAAGAAGTGTCACGGCCATCGCTTGAAGCAGACCGCTGGCTGTAAGAGGTGGTCAATACAGGGGGTTCCATTGACTCACCATATCACCGAAGCCCTGGGACTGGTAGAATATCACACCGTACTGCGACGGGAAGGCCTGGCCAGTGATCTGCTGACCGAACATGGCCAGCACTGCGACGCCCGTCCGCCGCTACAAACATACAATTTGTGAGCCTTTGGCCAGCCACACGATCTCATCGCACACTCGGCAAGCGGAGGACAAAAAGGGGGCAGAAAGAACGAGCAGAAACACGCACGCGGTTCTCGCGGTCGAAGACCTCGGCCCACGAGCCCTTCTCCTCGTGTGCGTGGGCGAAGGCCAGGGCCTCGATTTCGAGCTCGATGTCGTCGTCGGTGTCGCCGGCATCTCTGCGGCGCAGGCGGCGCAGGGCGGCGGCGGCGTCGGCGCGCCGGCCCCGGCCGAGCAGCCAGCGCGGGCTCTCGGGGATGCGCGGCAGCAGGGCGAAGAGGACGGCGGGCGCGACGTACTGCAGCGACACGACGGTGCGCCAGCCGCGCGCCGAGGGGATGTCCTTGGTCCCGTAGGCGACGAGCGACGAGACGACCTGGCCGAAGACGATCATGAGCTGGACTGCGCGCAGGGCGGCGGAGGCGGAG
Organism: Xylariaceae sp. FL0804; assembly: GCA_022539325.1. Taxonomy (NCBI): domain Eukaryota; kingdom Fungi; phylum Ascomycota; class Sordariomycetes; order Xylariales; family Xylariaceae; species Xylariaceae sp. FL0804. Next base: position 615,706 of record JAJKLG010000007.1, on the reverse strand, counting down.
GCGGAGGCGGGCGCGCGGTGGTCAGCATGATGTGCGTTCGACTTTGACTTAGGAACTTAGAGGAGGAATAAGGGGGTGAGAGCGGGTCGAGGACGTCGAGGACACTACGGTCACCGCATCCAGATCGATGTGACATGCGGTCCAAACCACGTATGGATGGACCAGGCAAGGGGTATTTATCATCGGGGACCCCTTACTTGTTGCGCCAAACATGCCGCGGAGCTCACGGGGCGACGTCTCGGCCTGGTAGATGGGCACGACAACGATGGCCATGCCGGTCATCATGTACGTGATGATGCGGCCTATTGTGAATTGGGCGGCGGAAGAGACGGAGGATACCTGCAACGTCACGCCTCTGTGGATCATCAGCCAAGTATTTCAAGTAAGTAGGTAGGTAGTTCACCATCAGGCTCGGCTTACACAAACGAGATGATGCAGAGGCACAGGATGGCCCTTTTCCTGCCCCACCTCTCGGCGATGTATCCGGCACTTATGCAGCCCTGTGGGCGGCGTCGATCGAAGGCGCCGTCAGCACCAGCACCGGCACCCGGCCCGGCATCAGGAGAGGGAGCGTTGCCCAGGACGACTCACAATAGCCTTGCCGAAGAAGGGCGTGGAGGTCATGACCGACGACAGCCAGCCGGGCAGGGCGCAGACGTCGTCGGCGTCGCAGACCCCGAAGCGGCTGGCGAAGGAGTGCATCGCCTGGACGCCGGCGAAGGTGCCCACGTCGTAGCCGTAGTTGAAGGCGCAACAGGCCATGTAACTGCGGCGGGCCCATTCGTCAGTTTTCTCGGGATTATCGAGCGGGACCAACCACCAGCACGGGCGTCGTGCGGAGTCATCGGGCTACGGGACTACGGTACGCACAACATGAGAAAGACGAGCATGCCGTTGAAATGCTTCAGACGCTGGCGCAGCGTCAGGTCGGCGACCTGTTCGACATGGCGAGTTAGCCTGTAGAACTCTCTTCGGAGTTCCTCTAAAGTCCAAGACTCTAAGCTGCATATCCCAGGAAGCGAAACTCGGGAGGTTGCATGTAACTCCCCAAACGACTCTAAGAAACAAGAAATGACCGGAAATAAATCGATGGGCTCCAGGGCGCCAGCCTCGGGATCGTAAGTCGCAGCACCAGCCATTCTGCTGTGTTGACTCTCCGACTCTTGCTGATGCTGTTGTTGCGGTTCCGGCTGCGGTTGTGGTTGCTGTCGCTGTTGCACGCTGAGAGGCTCATAAGCGGCATCAGCATCAGAAAGCAAGGGCGTGCCTTCGCCAGCCATTGTGCGAATCCGAGCCAATATGAGGGGCGCAGCACTTCGTAATTCTACCTATGAATGCCGTGCTGGCAGTGGGGGGTGACTGGTGAAAGGCCCTGGAATGGGGCACATGGACTCCCCGTGGGGTCCGGGGGTTGGCAACAGGCAACTGAGAAGCGGAGAAAGGAGAGACAGAAACGGGAACCCGGAAAGGAGGGGTTGCCAGAAAGTCACGGGACCATCACCTCACCCGTTCACCTCGACATCAGGGGCTTCGGCTGAGAAAATACAGTATTCGATTAACAAGTAGGAATCATGTCTTGTTCCTTGACTGGGCGTCATCTCTAAAAATACAAACCCCATGCCGCGCCGCCAGCTTCGGAAGCTTCGGCCTCGATCCCCACTCGCACCTCATGCCGAGTCCGGCGCGGGAGGGGGGTTTGACTTCTCCGTTCCGATCGGCTAATAATTGAGGGGCAGCGGACTTCAACCCCTCCCGTCCCAATCCCACGAGAAGGCACTTGGGGACTGAGGATTGCGAACGGTGGTCTTTGCCGTGGCATCATAACAGCCGTGGCGACGAGCGGAGAGACATAGGTACAATTTGGCATTTGCCTGCACACCAGTCGAGCCGACCACGCTATGGCTGGAAAACGCCCCAACTTCCTGATCATCGTCGCCGACGACCTGGGCTTCAGCGACTGCGGCTGCTTCGGGTCCGAGATCCAGACGCCCAACATTGACGCGCTCGCCCGCGAGGACAACAGCCTGCGCTTCACCAACTACCATGTCGCCGCTGCCTGCTCGCCGACGCGGTCGATGCTGATGACAGGTGAGCAGCTGCGCCCGTCGTTTCCCCCTTTAAGGCTTAATCCCCCCAACCCGCTCCCGGGCCAGCTGCCTAGCTGACGGCCGGATCGCGGCGCTTTCAGGGACGGACCACCACATCGCCGGGCTGGGCCAGCTGCAGGAGATCACGCGCACGTCTCCGGCGCACCGCGACCGCCCCGGCCACGAGGGCTACCTCAACGAGCGGGTGGTGGCGCTTCCGGAGCTGCTGGGCTCCGACGAGGGCGGCTACTTCACCTGCATGGCGGGCAAGTGGCACCTCGGGGTGCGGCCGGAGCACGTGCCGGCGCGGCGGGGCTTCAAGCGGTCCTTCGCCCTGCTGCCCGGCTGCGCGAACCACTACGCCTACGAGCCCGAGTACCGCGACCCGCACACGGAGCCGGGCCGGTTCTTCGAGACGGCCGTGCGCGCCCTGCACGTCGAGGACGACCGCTTCCTCGGCCGCCTGCCGCAGGGCTTCTACAGCAGCGACGCCTACGCCGACCGCCTGTGCGCCTACCTCGACGGCCGCACGGCCGCGGAGCGCGCGCAGCCCTTCTTCGCCTACCTGCCCTTCACCGCGCCCCACTACCCGCTGCAGGCGCCCAGGGAGTCCTGCGACAAGTACCGCGGCGTCTACGACGACGGGCCCGAGGCCCTGCGCCGGCGCCGGCTCGCGCGCCTGGTGGAACTCGGCCTGGTGGAGCCCGACGTGGCGCCGCACCCGGTCGTCGTCTCGGACGGCGGGCCCGCGAGCTGGGACGAGCTGCCGGCCGAGGTGCGGGCGGCGTCGAGCCGCGCGATGGAGACGTACGCCGGCATGGTGGACCGCATGGACTGGAACATCGGGCGCGTGCTCGAGCACCTGAAGCGCTCGGGGGAGTACGACGACACGTTCGTGCTGTTCATGAGCGACAACGGCGCCGAGGGCGCCAGCTACGAGGCCCTCCCCATCGTCGGCCCGGACATCATGGCCCACGTGCACAAGTACTACGACAACAGCCTCGACAACATCGGCCGCGCCGACAGCTTCGTCTGGTACGGCTGCCGCTGGGCCCAGGCCGCCACCGCGCCCTCGCGCCTCTACAAGATGCACTCGACTGAGGGCGGGTGCCGCGTGCCGCTCGTGGTGCGCACGCCCAAGACCGCCGGCGGCGGCGACAACAACAATAACGACCCCGCGAGCAGCAGCAGCAGCCGGCCCGAGGGCGCCATGACGCACGCCTTCTGCACGGTGATGGACGTGGTGCCGACGATCCTCGAGATGGCCGGGGTGACGCACCCCACTGCCTCGTCTTCATCCTCCTCCTCGCCGCCGCACCTCTACCGCGGCCGCGCCGTGGCGCCGCTGCTCGGGCGCAGCATGGCGACCTTCCTCTCCTCGCGCGGCGGCGCCGGCGCCGGCGCCGCCACCATCCACCCGGCCGACTACGCCGTGGGCTTCGAGGTGTGCGGGTCGGGGGCGCTGCGGCGCGGCGACATGAAGATCACGTTCGTGCCTAGGCCGCGGGGCCCGCAGCGGTGGGAGCTGTTCGACGTGGCGCGCGACCCGGGCGAGACGCGCGACCTCGCGGCGGAGCGCCCGGAGGTCCTGGAGGAGCTGCTGGCGCTGTGGGAGCGCTACAAGGCCGACGCGGGCGTCGTGGGCGTCGTGGGCGAGTACGAAACGGGAGCCCAGCAGGGCGACGGGGCGGCGGAGCTGCCGGACGAGATGGATGATCCGTATAGCTGGATCAAGTACATCGGCAAGCCGGAGATTACGCCCGAGCGGCTCAGGGGCGTCGTGCCGACTACGGTGTGATCCGGGGGACGCTGGGAGGGGAGGGGGCTGCGTGCGGATGGATGGACCGACGGACAGGCACAGGGGTTTTAATTATGGTATCACAGTTGGGTCGAGCTTGGGTCTATGACGATGACGGAATCACGAATCGAGAAGACATGCTGTGGACTATTCAGTATGAATATGAAGATGTAATTTTTACTACATGGTAAAGTTCGTCTCTCAGGGAGAGCGCGGTGCCGCGTGCTCTTGAGTAAGTGATGTGACTTACAAGGCGTCACGTCTATTATGCAATACGAGTTAGTTTTCCCCGGTCTGTCTGCGGGTTGAGTTGGAGTACGGATAGGGTAGGTAGAAAGGTAAAATGTGTGTGTATTGGTGACTCTTGGCCCCTGACTGCAGGGTGTAAGATGTATGAGGTATAGGAGGTATGTACGGTTGTGATGTGAGGCGTGTAACTTATCGGCCTCTCCCTTTTCCCCTCCTTGGCACGGTGGCTGATCCACACCAAGAACCAGCGAAGAACAGGACATGAAGTGTCGTGGAGGATGCATCAGAGCTCGAGCGTCAAGGGTAAGGGAAGGGCCGAGGGCGGCTCGAAGAACATCGCGAGAAAGGATGCGAACATCGCGCAGATAGAGAACTAGGCTACCCACTTGACGGCGAAGGGCGTCACCTTGGGCCTGCCCTCGGGCTCCTCCTTGGCCGTGGCCGTCGCGGCGTCGGCGGCCTTGGCCGTGGCCGTCTTCTTGGGCGGCGGCTCGTTGGCGGCGGCCGTCTTCTTCTTGGCCGCCTTCGGGTGCTGGACGACGGGGTTGACCTCGGGGCTGCCCTCCTGCTCCATGCCCTCGTGGTCGCCGCACGCGAGGTTGCCGCCCTCGTCGACCTGGAAGCGGTTCCAGTCGCCGAGGTCGACGATGTTGGTCAGCGTCTGGACGCCGCCCTTCCTGCCCGTGGCGCAGGCGCACGACATCTTGTTCTTGCCCGGAATGAGCTCGCACTGGCACGAGCCGCCGAAGCCGCCGTTGCTCCGGAAGGACAGCGAGCCCTCGTAGTTGGCCAGGCACGTATTGAGGTCGAGCGAGGTCGCCGTGTGCGAGCCCGACTCCTGCGCGAGGCACGACGCGTGCACCGTGTACTTGTCCGTCAGCGTCACGTCGGTGCACGGCGCGCTGTTGAGCGTGATCTGGTAGATCGACGGGACGATCTCGGCACGGGTGCCACCGAGGAGGAGGAGCACCGCCGCGGCGGCGGCAGCTGAGAGCGAGGAGCGTTGCTGCATGTTGTGGGACGTGTGATGGCTTATAGTATTGGGTTGGGTTGAGTTGTGGTAGGTTGAGTTTAGAGAGGCAATTCGTTGGTAATTGGTATCAAGTATTTGGTGTTTGGTGGGAAGGAAAGGGAATATCACCTAGACCCGGAAAGTCTTCAGAGAACTTATACACCCGTTTGCGGGAGCGAAGCCTTGACTTGGCTGAACTCCGTCTTTGTGCGAGCTGTGGCACTGTTGGCTCAGACAGTGTGACCCTGTCCAGTCAAAGGAAATTAGACATAATTGTCAAGGGTCTGTTACTTGACAACCTTTGTTCGCGCTTGGAGGAGCACGACTGGGAGACCGAATAGTTTCTCGCTAACAAGGCTGTTATTGCCTTAGGGGGGCAGCCGGGCAGCCGTTGACTCCCCGGGGGGATGATGGGAATGGAACAGAGACGCCATTCACAAGAAACTACCTAAGCAAGATGATTAGCCTGATAGTCACAGAGGATCATCCAGTGTCTGAATCTACCAAGGACGAAAGGGAAGACAACCTGCATGGTTCTAGGGCGTCTCGGAGCAGCAGGGGCAGAGCAAGGCACCAACGGCTACGCAACAGGTTCAACCCTTTACTCGTAACTTTGAAAACACTACGGTAGTATATCGGGAAAGATAGACCGGTTGGAATACTCCGTCTAACTATGAAGAGTGTAAATGTTTGTTGAAAATTATTCTCTATCTCATCAACATTAATGGGGGCATCCGACTCCCCTACCTCTAATCCACCACTCGTCTAGGTAGGCATTATGTACAATATCTTCGTCGGTGGCTCCAAAAGAAGGACACGCGTAGGCTTCGCTGAAAGGCATCAATAACCCAAACTCCATCGCTGAGGAAAGTCAACAATCTAAAAACCAAATTTGAAACGCAGAAACTGCACACAGGGTATCTTTCCCGGCCTTTTCCCTCTTGATACGAAGCCAATCAAACCCGTCTCCCCCCCACCTCCCCCATCGCGCGTCTGTCCACGTAAGTAAGTACCTACGCCGACGCCGTCACAGTAGCCGTCGCAGTGACCCCCGCGTCCGTCGTGGTCGTAGTCGTGGTCACAAAGTCCGTCACCGTGACGGTCACGGGCCCGTCGCCGTTCGCGGTCGCCGCGGTCGTCGCGACGGCCTCGGGCTGCTGGTGGCCGACAAAGCCGCCCTCGTGACCAGAGCCGGAGGAGCCGGAGCCGGAGGTGGGGCTGGGGCCGTCGGCGCACGGGTTGCTCGTGGGCACGATGCCGAAGTTGAGGCCCGTCGGCGAAGGCCGGTTCAGCTCGCAGCCGTCGCCGCTGCCGCTGTCGCTGCCGTCCGTCGTGGTGGTGGGGCTGGCGGGGCTGGTAGCGGACGCAGACGACGACGCAGACGACGACGACGACGAGACGGTGACGACCGACGTGACGGTCGGCTGCGAGGGGACGGCGGGCCGTGTCGACGTGGCGAAGGTCGTGGCGGCCGACGTCGTCGCCGTCGTCTCGGAGTCGGTGGTGGCGGAGGACAGGGGCGTGGTGCTAGAGCCAGTAGGCTGGGGAATCGTCACCGTCGGCGTGACCGTGACAACGATGACGGACTTGGACGGCTTCTCGGCCACAGAGCCGGAGCCGGCCGCAGTACCGCCGAGCAGGCTCACGGCCGTGGCGGCGTCGAAGCAGCCGACCTGGACGCCGGCCGTGGTGTTCATGGGCAGGGCGTAGCAGGCCTGGCCCGCTCCCGCGCAGGTCGTGATGTCAAAGGTGCCGACGGCAGCGCTCGTGCTCGCGCTGTTGCACACGCCGACGTTGCCGCGGATGCAGGCGACCTGGCCCGCGACGCAGGCCGACTGCTCCGTGAGGTTGGCGAAGACGGCGTCGTAGCGGCGCGCCTGCGCCACGTTGCTGGCGAACACGGCCGCGGGCACGGCGGAGCCGGAGCCGGAGCCGGCGGGCGGCGCCGTCGTGGCGATGACCGTCGGCACGGCGGCGTTGGGCGCGCCCGTCGCCGACACGGCGTGCGACGTGTACGACGCCGGCGTCACCGTGGTGAAGGGCGCGGTGACGGAGGAGGAGGACGACGACTCCTGCGAGGCGGCGGACTGGCTGTCCTGAGTGGTCAGCGCGGCGGCGGCGCTTGATGGCGACGATGATGACGAGGAGTCGGCGGCGGCGCTCGGCGAGGCGGCCGCCGTGGTGCCGGCCGCCACGGTGGAGGAGGGGAAGAAGCTGAAGGACGGGATGGTATTAGGGTCATTAGGGCCGGTGGTGCTCGAGGAGCCAGCCGGAGCCGAGGAGGCGGCGGAGGATGAGGCCGCGCTCGAGGCGTCGGCCGTGTTGGTGTATGCTGGTAATGACAGGCTGGACAGGGGCTGGAAGGGGAGGGAGACGGTAGGAGTACTGCTGCTCGCCGCCGACGAGCTCGAGTTGACGAATCTCGGCAGCACTTCATATCTGGCAGACTCCGCTCGTTGTCTGGATCTTCTCGTCAGTGGCTGAGAAGCAGGCGGCGGACTGGTCGACATCTGGGACTCTGATGATGACAGCGAGGGGGATGAGGGTAGAGGTGATGCGTACCTGGTGTTGTCCCGCGAGTTGTCCCGCCTCAGCGGACCCGCCGCTGAGGCCCCCGCGAAGACAAGAACATGGAAAAGAGATGATGTTATACGCATTGGAGTGTTGTCGAGAGACTAGTGAGTGTCTGGAAGCTTGGAAGCTAGAACGAAAACGAAGAAATGGTAAAAATCGAGTCTGGTCTCTGAGAGAATGGAAGAAGCGGATACAAGCGGGCGCTGATGGTGGTGATACGACGGAGGGAAAGCAGACTTCAAGCGCAGGAGGACGTGGAGCGGCAGCGGCACATATCAACCCTACGGGGCGATAAAGGGGTGGCGGCAGACTCAAAGGCAGTTGTTCATCTGCCCGGGGCGAGAACACTCGGGACAATAGAGACGGTCCAGGCGGACAGAACAGAGGATGACGACACGACAAAGGAGATGGACTGAAAGGAAAGAGAGAGAGAGAGGGGCCAGTCTCGACTGGTCTGGCCAAGAACTCTTCTTGTGATCGTGACGGATCGACCGGCGGCCAGAAACTCGGAGAGAGAGGTATGATCGACGCAAGAATGAGGCGAGAGCAGGAGAGCGGCGGGTGCCTGTCCATCTATCTATCTTCTTGTATGAGCTCAGCGCGCGGCCGCGCGCGATCACAGACCCTCAGCCGCGGGACGGTGTGAGAGATTGCACGACCCAACAGAAGGCCCCTCGCCGCGCCAATCCCGCGGCATACCGTACCTTGCCTTGCCTTGCCATGCCTTACCTATCGCATCGGAGCATCCCATTCCCTAGCTTCGGGAAATTACCCACCTCACCAATGGTGGTCGGAAGCCCGGGACTCCAGTGTCGGGCAGCGCGGATGTCAACGACGACGATGAAATGTGGGAAAGTCTGGACAGGGTTGGCCGATGACAGGCGGCGAGTTACCGGTAGGCGCTTCCCGTTGCCGCGGTCCGGGCCTCGCGTTTCGGCGCGCCGGCCGGTGCAGACGCGCGCCTAGCCGTGATTGGCTCGGGTCCCTGGCAGAGAGAGCCGTGAGCCAATCGCTGCGGGGGCTCTCGTACCACCTGCGGCCACCCGCTCAGGGCAGACCCACTGGAGACCAGTATACCTCATTAGGCGCTGATTGGGTGTGGATTGTTGGATACTTCTCAGGCTGGGCCGCGAAATCGTCCATCGAGCTCTTGTCTTTCTTTACCTTACTTCGTAGGTCTGGACTTCACGCCGATGACTCGATGGAATTGGGGGCTCTTTCGATCGAGATCGACGCGACTTTCGAATGATCGAGAAGAGTCAGAAGACGGGTTGCTGCTGGCGCTTTGTTCTTCCGCATGACAGAGCCTCTTTGACTGTCTTGACCACCTACCAACCCTATGGTGTACCGTACAGATTGATAATCAGTCGGTACCTTGGCTGAGGTTCACCAGCAAGGCCCCGGATGCTAAGTCTAGAATACACGAGCAGAGGTCTGGACCGGAGCAGCCGTTCTTTCGCTTGGGTGCAATGAGGGCAACCAATTCTCGGGCTCAGCTGTTGGACAGCAAATTGTGCTGTGCTGTGTTACTGTCGGCAGGAGGTGCTTTATGCAAGGTAGTAGCATGTAGCTTTCAATGCCGGGGGCTGTGTTTCACCATGAGCCACTGAGGCGCTTCATGACAGGCAAACATGTCGTCTGAACTCGGTAGGAAGGCAGCAAAGCAAGCTGGAATTCAAATTATGCGCTGATACTACTCCGAATGCATGCAATTCGCTGTAACAAAAACCATTCTAAAAGATCCTCTACCTTCTCTTGCCGCTCGCATGGAAAATATGCCAACCACTCTGAACCGGAAAAGGGAGCACGTTACGCCGTGAAACCGTCAACACTGTCAGACCATGAAGCTATTCACGATGGTGACGACCGTAGTGTACACCATGGCCACGATTCCGATGGCCATGAACACCAGGTCGCCGACCTTGGCCGGCCACGACGTCGCGATGCCCCGGTAGTGCAGGAAGGCCGGGTAGATGTAGACGAGCGGCACGCAAGCGAAGGACCCTATTAGTGCCACGAAGCGGTCCAGGTTGCCGGCCCCGAGGATCGAGATGGCGCCGCACAGGACCACCATCAGCGTCCGGAACACGTTCTTAACCCACTTGGTCCGCAGGCTGCGCTTGCCTGAGTGGTGGCCGAATATGCGGCTCTCGAGGATGCGCAGCGCCGGGAAGAGCTGCACCGGGTTGCCGACCAGCACCGCGAGCGAGTAGAGGAACTGCACCGCGTTGACGAACCGGCTGGTCTGCGGGTAGTTGTCGATGATCTCTATGCGCGTGTCCTTCCCAAAGGTAGCGTAGCACAGCGCCCCCACGGCCGTGAAGATGACGGTGATGATGAGCATGATGACGGCCAGCAGCCACTCGAACCGGTGCGGCTTGGCCATTGACGACTGGATTGGCAGGATGAGCCCGATGCCCTCGAAGGTGAAGATGGCCGCGCCGATGGTGAGCGTGTACTGGTCCGGGTTAAACAGGACCACCGTCTCGTTCAGGCCCTGCGTCGCCAGATGTGCGATATCATAGTAGTAGATGTAGCCGACCCCGATCAGAATGCACACGTCGGCCAGGAGGGCGGCTGGGCCGAGCTTGGCGATGTTCCGGATGAAAGAGAGAGGGATTAGAACGACAAGCTGCATCAGAATCAAGATGGTGGGCGACAGGGGATTGTTGCCATGCGACACAGCCTCGAAGAAGGACATCATGTTTTCGGCCACGAACACAATACCCGCGCACACGAACCCAAGCTGCGAGAGGGTAATGGAAGCCAGGATGAGACCGCGCATGCGGGGGCCCGCAATCTCGTACCCGATCTCGCCGTAGCCGCCGCCGTACCTGGCTTTGCACGCCAGCAGGAGGTGGAAGGCCAGCATGGTGACCGAGGACACGACCAGCAACGTCAGGGACGAGAACAGGATGCCGCCGTTGTTGAAGGCCTTGGGCAGGAACATGATGCCGGTGCCGATGAAGGCCTTCAGCAGGGTGAAGAAGGTCTTGCTGGTGCTAGCAGTCGCCGAGCGGGGCATGCGGGAGCTCCTCTGACGCCTGAGCAGCGGCCGCGTCTCGGTCGGCGCCTGGTCATCCTCGGTCTCGTCCTCGGTGACGGCCTCGTCGTCCGAGTCAGCCAGATCCTCACCGGCGAAGCTTCCGTAGAGGTCGAGGAACTCGACAAAGTTCCTTGTGACGGGGAGCTTCGAGGCCCAGGTCTCCTCATTCTGCTGCCGGCGGAGGATGAAGGCCCTGCGGAAGCCTCCCGGGGCCAGCTGGTCGTGAGGGGCCAGTCCTTCCATCTCATCGTCGCGGGCGACGATGTCCTGGGGGTGGTGGAAGGTGGCAGCCCGCTTGTGCATCTTGGCACGAGCGGCCGTTTTGAAAATGTCCCTGTGGATGTCGCCGCCCTGCAGCTTCAGCGACGAGTCCTCAGAGGGCGTCTCGGTGGTATCCTGGGGCGAGCTCGACGGGCCGGCCTCATTGGGGGTCACCCCATCGAAGGCGGCCGTGTAGCCGGCGGGGAGGTGTCCCGAGACGATTTGGGCGTCGTGCTTCGACTGAGCTGATACTGGAGTGTCTGCCATAATGGCTGCGGCCGGAATTTGGGTGGGTGTTCGAGGGAGAGAGGGAGAGAGCAGAGAGGAAAGCACGGTGAGGCACTTCGTTCTCACTCAATAATATCTATCCGTTCAACCGACTTGCAGACCCGAGCTGATGCCATATGTTGTGGCCATGCACCAGAGACGGGCCGTACAGATGAATCTGAGGCCTACCTAGAATGATGGGAGGACATGTGAGTACTTGGTAAGGGATGCGTGAGGCTCTGAATGTGAGCGAATGAGCAAAGGGAGCGTCGTTCCCGTCACGACGATGAGCGCGAGTGGAGACGCCCGGAGGAAAAAGCTGCTGCGGTCTTCCGGTAGTAGCCGCGCCCTGATTGGCCTTGTTCGACCCGACTGGGCTGGGGCCTGGACCTTTTTCTCCATCCTGACGTCCACGTGGTACTATCGGTCCGCCAAGAGCCGGCACGGTCTGTCGGTCCCATATACCAGCCGCCAGCGCCCATCCGAGGCTCCATCTTTCTTTCCGCGCTGCGGAGAAGTCGTCCGGACCAGGCATCTTTAAAACCTCTCACATTTCCATCTGTTTCTGCTTGCCGCGGCTAGTGACGTCGTCTGTCCAACAATGTTAGCAAGGCATCGTCAGTCTCGCCGCTCGCCGTGGAACCAACGACTAAGGTAGACCACAGTTCCTCAAGCACTTCACGGCCATGTCGGTATTTTGCTCTGCACAGCAGGTCATTTACCGTAGCTGGACACTCCGCACCGGTGCCATTCAACGCCAGCCAATGTTCGTGTCCGTGGGTTAGAGTCTCTAACGCAAGTGGGATTTGGGGGCTCCTCCTAGCCATGGGAGTGTACCTCGCCATTCGTGGTCCTTTGGCAGAGGATTTTGTCATGTACCGTACAGTGAGTATCAGGACTGGCAAGGACAGATGATACCTAGTTCACGGATGACAGACTCAGTCGTGTTGGCTCATTTCGTTCGGAAATGACACTCGTGATACCGCTATGTCCTACGGTCACTGGGTGATTGCTGTCCTTGGTCGTTGCTTTGAAGCCGCAGGCGGATCATGCTCAGCAAGAGTGAAGGAAATAATCGCGATAGGTTGGACGTGGAGAAGTCGAGACTTTAAAATCAACGACATGCTACAGGGATCACCGGCGTTGCCTCTGATCCTCAAGGAGTGTATCTGGTGAGCTGCTTCGAATGCCGTCGTTCGTTTGATCGAGTTTCCATCATTACCTACTTGTATTACTGCCGTGATACACAGGACCAAGGTAGAAAGCGCGACGACTTTACGCGAACTGAGATTGGCACAAGTGAAGAGATCGCCATCTCGCACATGACGCCCAAAGGGCTGTCCTACAGTTGCATGAGCCGAATGCTTATGACGATTGACAGGTAAAGAGCCAAACTATACGGACACATCGGAAACTCTGACAACCGACGCGGTCATATCAAGATAGCCGGTCACAGTCTGACGTCGCGAACGGGGAGCATCATAACTGAATCAAGTCCACATCCCTTCTCGATCGAGCTTTCAGGGGTTCCGTGTATCCTATGCCCAGAAACAACGACGGTTCCCTTTCCACCTTCGCAGATTTCGCTACGTGCACTGGGAGTAATAGTCGTTCTGCAGTGCCAATGTCAGCACGTGTCAGGGATCTCGGCCTCTTATCTCAACTCACCTGCTTCTCGCACGTGTACGGCGAACTGCAGGCCGTGCAGCCGGCAAAGCTAGAGCCTCCGCACTGCCCCCACTGCGCCACCGCGCAAGAGGAGGTGGCGCTCGCCGTGGCGGTCGAGGCCGTCGTCTTGGTCGACGTGGCAGACGTTGCCGTCGTCTTGGTCGACGTGGCAGACGTCGCCGTCGTCGCGACCGGCGTCGTCGTCGTGACAGCGGACGGGGTAGAGGTCGCCGTCGAGCTGCTGCCCGAGCCTCCCGCGCAGGCGAACGGCGCCGGTCCTACATCGCCTCGTCAGTTCTCACGCGCTCTCTGGGATGCGGAGTTAACCTTCTGGCAACATACCAGGAATGGTGTACGTGCTCGAGTCGGTCATCGTGTAGATGTTGATCAGGATGCCGGGGTCATCTTGCTGTGTGAGGACACGGATCCGGTCAGCTGCTGCCTGTATGTATCTATGGCAGAATGCGCAGGGCCGGCCCTGGCTGTGCCAGGCTTACTTACGGCGTAGATGCCCGGGATACTGTACGTGGCCGGCGACACGGTGGCCGAGCCGCCAGAGACGTTGATCTGGGCACACTCCATCTGCATTGCTGTCAGCTCTACGTCGATACATCTCCCTCTCTATGAGCTTGGGGCAGCATGCATACGTAGAACTGTGCGCCGTACTCGGACGTCGCCGCGTGGAGCGCGATCATCTCGGCCCGGAGCAGGTACTGGCCATCCTCGAGGCAGTCGGGGATCTGGAAGGGCTGGAGGCCCTCGTTGTCGATCACCTCCGAGGTGCCCCACACGCCGTCGCTGTACCCGACCTCGTTGATCTTGAACCTGGTTTGATGACGACAGTCAGATCTGCGTAGAGTACCCGGCACTGTTGAGACCGTTGGGGAGAGCCGGGGAATGGGGCAGATGAGGTGGAGGAGATGGGGATGGCGGCATCACTCACCAGCCGTCGCCGTAGCCCACGTCCGTCACCGCGTCGCTGACCTTCTTCATGTACGCCAGCGTCGGCCCCAGGTGCGACGAGTCCATGACGTCGTCCGCGCCCGAGGTCAGCGTATGGCGCCAGACTGCTTGAACCTGCGCACCCCCCCGTCGTCACTTAGCAAAAAAAAACAAAACAAAAAAAAAAGAGCCGCCCGGCTGCCTGCAGGCATTATATTATTTAGCCCGAAGACGGGAGACTAAGAACAGAAACTCACCGTCGCGCCGGCCGTCACGTTGATGATGTCGCTCGACGGCGTCGTCGGGTTCGGCCCGCCGTTGCACGCCAGGTCGGTGCTCGACACGTTGGTGATGGGCCCGTCGTACGACGGGTCCCGGATCGCGTACGACACCGGGTACGTCTCGCCGCCGGCCTCGAGCTGCACGAAGATGGTGTGCGCCGAGGCGCCCCTCGGTGCCGCCACCGCGGCGAGGAGGAGGAAAACGTGCCTCATCTTAAGGTGCGGGCTGGCTGGTTGGCTGGTGACAAGGGCGGCTTTTTTGATGGTGGGATTGGAATGGTAGATCAGGGTGATCCCGTCACCGGCTGGTAGGCGACTCGGTTCCCATTGCTCATTAATATATCTGTTCTGCAGTCCTGTACCGAAACTCTGCGCCCCGGGCTTTGAGGGCCCAGAAGCGCTCTAACACTGTCTCTAATCGGGCCAGGCGGTTCCATTGCTGCCATCGTCAGCCCATCGGGCGGTAGGTGACCACGAGGTCACAGAGTTCCTCCTCCAATAGCCAGCGGGAAGGAAGCGATTTTCCGTGGGGGCAACAGCTCGAGAAACGGCCGTGGTTGTATTTTAGTTAATATATCGAATCGCGCCAAGGGACGATGGCGGAGGTTGGCGATCCGGGGCTCGTTTCGGCAGTAAATATCGTGCATGCTCGGCACGTGTTGGGCAGATACGCGGTGGCTGTTCCGAAATAGTTCTCTCAATCGGGAAATAGACAAAGAATTCCTTTACTGGTGGTCTGTTGTACGAAAAAGGTTTGTTTCCAAGTAGGCCGTGACGGAGACACAACTAGGAGGCAAGGTGCAGTGTCGGCCAGGTCGGGAGCAATGCAATTCCCATGGAAGCCTGTTTGCAGTGTGTTATCACAGCCATGGACCCATCGTATGATAGTCTTGCGCAGCTAGGAGATTTGATCCTGAAGGAGGAGTAACATCATTTTGTATCTGAAGGGGCTACTGAGGCGGATGGGTTGCTCCGTGTAAGTTCGAAAAGAGGCATCAATTGCAACAGCAAGTCATGGCTTTCACGGCTTCCGGACGAGGTGCCGCCGTCTCTGTCACCGCCACTCTTGCTCGTGCTACAGAAGTGTCGTTGCTATTGCCGCTATAAGTGAGTCGGTTGACCGGGGAGGTTCAGTGTTTAATCGGTGCTGCCACTCCGTGCACTTGGTATCAATAATGGACTACCACCCGCCAGTCGAGCGTAACAGTCCGATGCCGCTCAACCAGATAAGCTATTCTAGGCTCACTGTTCATAGGATCACCTGACCTGCACATAGTGGCTCGCAAGGATGACGAGCACACTGCTTGGCTTCTCGACCTGTATCGACAAACTCCCAAGCAAGTGCCCTTGAGCCAAAGATCAGGAAGAGCCCTCGAAATACTGAACAACCGCTCCCTCTGGGCCTTAGAGAACCTACAAGCGATGATAAGGCCCTCATTGCCGTTGGGACCGACTTTGAGTAGGATCGACCTAAGTTATCTCGAAGAAGACCAACATAGGGTACGCAAGGTTGGTTGTCTTTTACATGACAACTGGGAAGACATGAAATAATGTATGCCAAATGACTTCCTTACCAGGACTTGGCAATAGTCAGTTGAGCAGCATATGGTTCCGCCAGTTCTGCTATTGATTCTCTCGGCTTTAGTGCCGTTGCTGCTGCGTTACTGTTGTCGCCATCGTTGCATACACCACCACTTGGGTCTGAAGTCATCAGCCTAGTAGTATCCCATTGACCTATATATTATCCTATGATCTAGAAGAGTCACATGCCGATGTGCTCACTCCATGAGTATTTTCTACTTGTTCGTGACGTAGAGAACATCATGTGTCCTTTTGCTCTTCGGTCATCGGACGAGCGCATGAAACGACACACTGGGACCTGGCATAGTCGAGATCGGACTGACTCGACAGATCCCGCTTGGATCACACAAGTACCAAATCCATCCCATCTAAAGCCCGCCGGGTCTGTCACTGGAAATTCCTCACAGGACTCCCGCATGGGAGAGTCCCTTTCGTCCAAGCATTTGAGTCAGATAAGGTCAGCAACAACTGAAGTCATGGAGCAAAAATCACCGATTCTGGCCCTCTCTGGACATCTGATTAGCTCACTTACAAACTGCCAGACATGCGCCAACCAACCGTTTCCCCCTGAATATGGGATGAACGGGGCCATGGTTGACATCACCATGCGCACACTGGACCCAGCGGGGTGTGGCAGGAGCCTGGGCGCCTTGAGTGCTGTGTAACCCAGGATCTATATATAATCCTGTTTACTTTCTTCACTTTCTCACCTCTCTCTCCCACTTCCTCCCGCACAACTCGTCGACATCATTGCCATCACCGACGTGTCTTCAGCCGAAGCACAGACGCTTCTCAGTCGTCCACCAACTGTGCTACCGCAGCTCGCTGTTCATCTTTTCCCGGCCGCCACTACCTACCACCATGATGTTCTTTTCCGCACCAGTCACACTGGTTCTCCTCGGCGCCTGCACGACCGCGGTCCTCAGCCAGGGCTTCATCGCCACATGCCAGCCGCCCAACCTATTCTATGAAGGTGGCGCTTGGCTCCTATCGACCCAGTGCACGAAGAAGGGCAGCCAAGAATTGAAGTGCTCGACGCTAAACTTGAACCTGTGAGTGGTCGGTCTTCTCTCGCTTTCCTGCCCCCCTTGACTTGATCCAGCTCTGATGTCTGGTGCGCGTGTGTGTGCTAACTCTTTGGTGATGTGACCAGCTGCTACGCCACAGACCTGGTGCCCACCAAGGACGGCGACTTCTCCGGGTCATGCGGCGCCTGCCAGCTGAGCGGCGACTCGAACCAGTATCTGGACTGCGCCTGCAGCGGAAACGATTTCAAGTCCATGGCCGACCTGAGTGAGTAGCCCGTCCTCGTTTGGGCGTAAATGCCTGGTTCCCTCAGTCCAGACCCTCCCCCTCACTTTTGATGTATTTGGAGTCGCCATAGCTGTCAGAATTGGGCAGTCAAGCTCAGTGCTAACGGATAGATACATTGTCTTCTGGATAGGTGACCTGATCATGAATGTCAACGGATATCTGCAGTGTTTCGACAAGGACCACCGGGCTCAGAATTGCGCAAATAACTAAGCAATGCGTCGTCAGGGCAGGAGAAGAGAGGAAGATGGCGGGGGTCAGTATATCTGAGTACCAGTATCGATAGTATTACTGGGCACTACACGATGCGTTCGATCGCGGCCTTTCATTAGGCAAATGTTTGCTAGCTGAGTATTTATCACAACACGCAACACGTCTTCACATTGTGGACCCATCAAGACCTTTTCTCGACATTCACGCGGAAGCCTACTCTGTTGTTGCTTTAGACAGAGCAGAGTTTGCTGGCCGATGGGGTTTTCGATCTAGCACTGTAACTACATCTTGACATGGGCCATTCTGCCTTGTTCATGGTCTCGGCTATTTACATGATAATAGCTTCCGTTGAACAGTATACATTGAGTATACAATATGATAAACTATCCATAGTCAAGCATCGTATTCACAGGTAGGCTTGATACACATCGCCTCCCACCATTCCCGGTAGGGCTGTACATTCAGGACCCGACCCGTGGGACCCATGGACCCGTGGGGACCCATAGGTCCTTATTTGGTAACCCACGGCTACCCACGGGTCTCGCTAAAAAATCTTCGGGGACCCGTGAGTACCCATAGGTTATTAAATAAAACCCATTAATACCCACGGGTCCTGAAATTATGCTTAAAAACGCGAAATCAAAAGAAAAGTTATTTTTATACTACTTAAAAACGCAAAAGAAAAAGAATTATAAAGACTAATTAACGATTAATTAAGAAATAAATTTTTAATAAAATATTTTAATTTGTTAAAAAAAAAATTTCGGACCCGTGGGGACCCATAGGTTCTATTTGGCGACCCATGGGTACCCACGGGTCTTGCTTAAAAATCCTCGGGTACCCGTGGGTACCCGAGAACTGGCCATGGGTCGCGCTTGGGTACCCACGGGTACCCATTGTACAGCCCTAATTCCCGGGATACTGTACCTGCTTTTGGCGAATTGAGATGTATGGTGGCGGGCTCATAACGGCTCTTCGGTCGAGCGGGACTAGGCTGGTTGATACAGGCTTTTGAGTGGCTGCTGCAGAGGTTTCCATGAGAAGTCAGGGCTGTTGCCTCGGGGATAAAGAAAGATGGCTCCCGTAACAGAAGGGGAGAATGGTCGAAGTCCACCTGTTGTCTGTATGATTAGTAATACGAGTGAAATTCCCACTCTTTTGACTTATCAGTGAGCCCGCACGAGTCTGGAAGCTCCACAAAACTGGTGAAGCTGTAGGCTTCAGCTGCTGCTATAAACTCTACCTCTCACGTTTAAGCAAGTTATGTTTCATCCGTGACTTCACATTTGGACCTTCATCAACCCCGGCCTAGTTCCGCCTAGACGAGGCAAGATGCGCCGGAAACAGGATGCCGAAGACGAAGAGCTGGGCGTGCTGGAGGACAAGACCGAGTCTCTGGCCCTGCGATCGAAGCGCACCGAGCGCGCGCTGAAGAAGCAGACCAGGAGGGCCGAGAAGGGCGGCGGTCCGCCCGAGCCGCTGCTGTTGCACCTCCCGTACGAGCTGATCTTCGAGATCCTGATCCGCCTGCGGCCGAGCGACCTCTTCGCCGTGCAGCGCGCCTGCAAGCCGCTGCGCCGCTGCGTGCTGGCCGAGGAGGCCCGCCTCGCCGCCGCCGTCGTGGGCGCGCGCTACGCCTGCCTGGCCGAGTGCTACCGGCTCCCCGTCCCGGCCGCGGCGCTCGACGCCGGCGTCCGCGCCATGCTGGCGGACCCCGCGCGGCAGGCGGCGCGGCTCGGCCTCCTCCACGACGGGAAGGCCAATTCGTCCTCCTCCTACTACTCCTCCTCTCACTACCAGCACGTGCCGCCGGCCGACCCGGCCGAGGTGTGCACGTGCCTGACCTGCCAGCTGCGGTGGACCGCGCTGGGCGTGGCGGTCGACTTTGCGCACTGGCAGGGCCACCTCGACCGCGGCGAGGCCATCCCCATGGTCCCGCGCGGCCGCGCGCCGCAGTGGAACCGGGACCTGCTGGCCGCGCACGCCGCCGTGCTGCGCCGGGCGCTGCGGAGCCCGCTGTGGCACGCGCGCCTGCTCGAGGCCCACCTCGACTCGACGACGCGGTCCATCCGCCGCCACGCCGCCAACAAGGGCAACCGCCGCCGCCGCTTCCGCATGACCCGCGACGACGTCGAGTCCGGCACCGACCGCTTCCTCGAGCGCAGCGGGCCGCCGTCGCACGACTTCCCCTACCACCGCGACAACTACTACCTGCTGGAGGCCTACCTGCCGAATCGAGGCTGGAACGGAGAGGCCTCGAGATGGGTCTATCTCCCTGCTAACCAACACGACCGGGACCTCGATTTCGTCGTCCGTGCCTTCCGCCGTCGGACGCAAGGGGGAGCCACGGAGCATAGCCGAATTGGGGGAGGGGGTGCAGAGCAGCCGGGGGACAGTCAACCGCAATAACAATGCCCAACCGCCTTGTGATTCTTCGTCCTAATTACAGGACACATAACACTATTTGCTCGACCGAGTGCAGTAAGAACGGCCTGTAAAATCTGCAATTCACCCTCCAGTGTCGAAAGCCTCGATCTAGCTGGGTCGAAGGACAGCTCAATGAACCGGCGCGCTCCTCCCCTCAGGGAAGTCGTGTCACACCCTCGATATTGAGTCCCCCGACCGGCTTCCACATGCAGTTGGTCTGGTCTACTAGGATGGATTGAGGGAGAAGAGAGTCGGGCTCAAACGCACCTGGTCATAGGAGAGGTATTTGTCTTCCAACTCCCTCCACCTCCGACTCGGACTCTCCAACCTCGTCTTGGTCTGCAACGTCAGGACGACAGCGAAGCCGAACGTCTCGTACAGCCTCCGGCCGCCCGTGGGCGAAGCCATGAAGACAGCCTCAACGTCCCCACTCGCTGCCCGCGGGGAAGCAGGGAGCGACGAACTCCGGCCCCGCACACCGCCGCCGCCGCCGCCGCCGCCGGCATACGGGTGTACATAGGGTCCGAGCTGAGCACAGATGGAAACGTCACTGTCTTGAATCCTACTGTATGCAGCAGACCGTTGGCCAGCAGGCAGCGTATACATCGTGAAAATGAGCCTGCAAGCGTCTTTCTTCACCACCCATGCAGATTATCAGAATCATGTGATCATCCCATGGGACTCGCGAGCGGATGGTTCTATCAACATTGCGGTCCCAGCTCAGCAAAGGCGAAGCTCCCACGCATCATCACCCCTCCTCATCTGCGCCCACACCAGAAGTGACATTTGCCAGGGCGTCAAAGCGACTGCCTCTGCCGGCGACATAATCAAAGCTGCTAGGTCCCGAATCCGCGCCCGGCCCGTCTCCCTCCCCTCGGCCCCCGAGTGTATCCTGGATCGCCCACGCGATCCTCTCCGCGCCGATCCTCGCGCCTATCAGGTTCGGCGCCCCGGGACCCAGCTGCAGCGCGGCGAACCGGCCGGCGACGAACAGGGGCACGTCGTCGCGCCAGGCCATGTTCTCCGTGATGCACGGCAGGCCCCCGCAGCTCTCGATCGGGTAGTCCGCGCACATGGACTGCAGGAATGGCAGAGTGGCGAAGTTGCCGGGCACGCCGGTCGCGAAGTAGATGTGGTCGATCGGCGGAAGCAGTTGCTGCTGCTGCTCGCTGCCGCTGCTGCTCGACGACAATGAGACGGCCCAGGTCTTGGAGCACGGGTCCCAGCGCCTGCTCCGGATGGTGGTGTGCTGGAGGATGGCCAGCCGGCCGTCGGCGACGTGCCGCTCCAAGACCTTGCGGTAGTGCGGCGTGACGCTGCCGCCGCCGCGCGCCGCGCGGATCTTCTCCCAGCGCTCCGCGTGCGACTCGGCGTTCCAGAACGCGGCCTGCTCGAAGTTGCGGAACTTGCCCACCCACTCGAGCCCGAGGTCGAAGTGCTTGACCCTCAGCGGCCCGCGCACGACCAGCCACACCTTGGACACGCCGCGCCGGATGGCCAGGTCCGCCAGCTGCGCCGACGTCAGGCCGCCGCCGACCACCGCGACGTTCGTGCGGGACCCCGCGGCCGTCTTCTGCTGCGTGGCGGGACTCGGCATCTGCTTGAGATGCATCGCGTGCGTGGCCCCCTCTTGTTCGGCGGCGCTGAGTCCGCCGGGAATCTCTGGTGGGCTGCCTCCGACGGCGAGAACGA
Source organism: Xylariaceae sp. FL0804 (assembly GCA_022539325.1). Taxonomy (NCBI): domain Eukaryota; kingdom Fungi; phylum Ascomycota; class Sordariomycetes; order Xylariales; family Xylariaceae; species Xylariaceae sp. FL0804. The sequence goes on along the minus strand of JAJKLG010000007.1, from coordinate 594,297 downwards.
CGATCTTGGCGTGGTGTGTCGTCTGGTCGGTTCTCACCGTGAAGATCTTTCCCTCGTCCGAGACATGCTGATGAGTGCCGTAGCGAATGTCCTCCACTGCCTCGTGAGCGACGACGTCATGGTTCAAATCATATCGGTCGGTCAAGCAGTTGCAGTGTGACTTGAACAGAGGGGTGGATGGTACGAAATAGTCGTTGCGGTCGCGCTCGTTCACCGCCGACTCGGTCCTGGTCCTCTGGAATCAATCTCAAATTCCGCGGTTCACCAAGATGGATGGAAGAAGCTTACTGTCTTCTGCTTCCCTCCCTCTTCTTCCGCCGTTGATGTTTACTTAACTCCTTCCCCACACATCCCTTGAGTTCCCTGAGCTCTCCGCTTCGGTCGTTCATGTGCGCGTATGACAAGAGGCCGTCCCGTTCTGCGGGATCGATGTGGAAGAACATGGGACTGCGCAGATGGGGTATGTCGAATTGCTTGAAGAGGTGATCCCATCGCGCCATCCAGCGGTCGCCGGTGGCATCAAGCACGCACAAGTCCAGCTCTGCATGCTGTCCGGATGGGATGGAGGACGCACGGCGCGTCTCTGTCCCAGACTTGGAATGCTTGACACTGGCCTGCTTTGCATGTCGCTTGATCCAATGGAATCGCCGATGCTCGTCGTCTGTGAAGTTGGCTGCGGGCAGGTGTTCTGATAGCCTCGCAGCAACTGCCAGTCCAGCAGGGCCAGCGCCGACGATGAGGACGTCATGCACGTGAATTTCTTTCTGTTGTTTCTCGGTCATCTTCAGCATGTTGGGAAAACGATCCTAGTATCTAGTCGGCTGGCCTCCTTATCCAAGCCATGGGCCTTTATCACCATGGCGAATGATGAGGACCTTGATGGCCGACTTCACACCTTGATGGCCGATTCGGTACCTTGATGGGCACACTACTCGAGGGGTCCGCTGGAAGACAAAGACACCATTTCAGGTCCATTTCCAAATGTTTCCGATGACGTCGGCAAAGCACGAGATTCGGGCCTGGACTTATCACGCACTTGGCGCGTACAAGGCAATGATGCAGTTTGAGGACATTGTGGCCCCAACCAACCCCGAAGGTCGGGCTGTCGTTCCTGTCCAGGCCTTCAAGGCGCGACAGGTGCGGTAGATGGGAGACATCTTCCCAAATGCATACTCCACCCTCATTGCAGCAGACGACGGGGACAGTGCCTACTCCGGGCTCTCGGGCTCCTGCCCTGGTGTATCGTAACCTCGCGATTTCCATCCCGCCCAAGATGACTTTCCGGACCCTGACGAGATGGCACACTTTGACGAGACAGAACAAGCAGAGAGAGGCTCAAGTGGCAACCACTCCTATGAATTCTATAACGTCCTTTGAATTCATATCGTGGGAGACATCGCTTACAGAAACGCGGTCGGAAGAGTCTGGAAACCAAACCCGCATGGGATAGGCACGACACAAAAAAGGTTCGCGGCAAAGTTGATAAGAGGACGAAGACCACCTACACTCCTCGATTCGGAACCTGGCGGAGAACACAGCAGCTTGACTTGGCAAGCTCCGAAGTCGAGTGGCACAAGCATGACTTGGCGTGGCGATGTGTCTATATCCCAGCCGCTAACTTATCACATTATCTATGGGATACGCCACAGCGTCAACATGCGCGAAAGTCAGCAGAAGGAAGTGCGAGCTCCAACGAGGAATCCGATATGAAGAAGAATGTCTTCTTTCACCTAGATATTTTACGTCACAAAAGATCGTGACTTTGTCAGTGTTCCGTCCGATAAACGCCTGCTTTCAACAACAACAACATCCACCAGCGCGCCTTCCCACTGCTGCCACTCATCGTCGCTCCGACTGCATTCGAACGACGCCTCCGCCGGATGATCCCCCCCCCGCATCGTCAACGATCCTGCCAAACTTTTTGCCTCTAGACACAGGACAATCCCCCCATGAGTCGAGTCGACATATCCCGCAGCCAGCGGTGCCGCATGCACGCCACCACCACCCACACTCGCGCTCTCCGACAGTATGCATGCATGCATGCATGCAGATCCGGGCTCGTCGTTCAGGTACACGGCGGATTCTCGCTCCAGCGAACTCATCTGTACGCCCTGGTTCTGGTCCGGAGGGACTTGAGCCTGGAAACCGGTCCAAGGGCTGGCGGTCACGACCAGGGGCTCGCGGTCCAGGGCCAGGTCGACCTCGGCCAAGGGCACAGTCTCGTCGAAGCCGTTAAAGCTATCGCTCTCGCCCTCGCCAGGGCTATCGCTCTCGCCCTCGCCAGGGCTATCGCTATCATCGTAGAGCTTCACCTGCTCGGGCGGATAATCGCAGTAGACGAAGATGTCGGCGCAGCCGGTGGCACCTACCTCAGTACCTGACCTATGTGCTAAGGTTGTAGTATATGCACTTGGTCGTCCTAAGGGTTATCGACGAACGCGTGGTGGTAGCTCCCGCTCCCGCTCCCGCTCCCGCCGCTACCGCTCTCCCACGCGGACCGCCACGACGCCAGCATCTCGTGGATCTCGCGCATACACTTGCGCTCGTTCTTATCGACGGCCTGCTCGGCGCGGCGCCAGCTCTCCGGCTCGGACAGGCGCGTCTCGGCACGAATCAGGTCGAGCGCCGAGTCCATGCCGTGGCTCGTGTTCCGTCTGATGTACGTCTGCACGAATGGTACGATTTCCGCACTGAATAGATGCGCTCTAGGAAAGACTCCGGAGGCGCGGACTGCGCGACCAGGGCCAGGTCGAAGCTGAAGAAGGCCTAGTTGGAAGAACGTGAACAACGTGTGGCCCATTCCGAGCAAATTGAGGCAATAGTTGAAGGGCTGAGAAGCGATTCTTCTATGCATATTGGCCTTCATCTTGGTCGGCTCCGGCTCGTTCCAGGAGGGCAAGTGCAAAGGCGCTTTGAGGTCAGGGGCATCCGCTCGAAGTCCCCGATCACCTTGGGCTGCACGTCGCGCAGCACCTGGTGCTCGAACATGTTCTGCTCGCGCTTTCCACGTCCAGTACCGCGTCACCTCGGTGCTCGTCATCAACGCCTGCGTCTTGATCTGGTACACCCGCTAGTCGAGATGCGTTATACGCCCGGCTGAGAACGAGTCGGTCGTCGGCCAGCCTGCGCATTCGAGCTCGCCCTTCGCCTATCCCTCCGCCTCCCGCTCTCTGTCTGCCTTGTCGGGGAGCTGTGCCTGCTTGACCTCCTCTTCCGCCATTCTCGTATCGGGCTGCTCGATCTGCTGGACCAGGTTTGGGTCCACAAACGTGCTTCGCCGTGAGAGCTGGTCAGCCATGTCGGGGCGCGATGCGCGCATTGGCTCGCATCCACTGCTCCCACTGAGCAGTAGGGTTGCCCCCCGCGCGTGCCATTTGGCTGCTGTAGTGGCCACATGATCGTGGTCACTTGCTCTTCCTCCCCCCAGGTCCAAACCGTGAGTGGGACATTGAAGCGGTGGAGTGCTGGTCCTTGGGGAGGCATCCAGCTTCGAGCAGGGTAGTCCGGGCACCCGCGTCTGGAGGCAAATATAGCTGAACACCCGACTGCCGCTTTCCCCGTACACCCGACGGGCGATATGCAAAAAAGCTCGTAGTTGAACCTTGGGCCTGGCTGGCCGATCCGCCTCACCGCGTGCACTGGTTCGGCCGGGCCTTTCCCTCTGGGGAGCCCCATGCCCTTCACTGGGTGTGGTGGGGAATCAAGACCTCTTTGAGCTCCATGTCATACGAGAAGATCTGTTCTTCTACAGTCGGCGAGTCGGACATTTGCTCGTAGAGCCAAGGATGCCCTCATCATGGTCGCTGCTCTCGTCCGCACGGGTGGCGTTGGCACGGCACTCGACGCACCTCCCAGCCCTCTGGCTGCCGTGGTCGGGCGCGAGGTCGACGCGGTCGTCCTCGCAGTCGCCGTGGCGAGTGCACGGCTTGGCGTGGCTGCAGCGGCAGCCAAAGTGCATCTACGCAGCTATCCCAGACGCGCGACTCTGCATCGACCTTGCAGAATTCCACTCTGGAAGTCGTGGGCAGCGCCCGTCGTCCGTCGCAATCCTGGAGGCCGCTCCGTCAGCGAGGGGGTGCACATTTGGCATTGATGCCAAGATGCTTCGAAGTGATCGCCAAAGCTAACGTTGCAGCAGCCGAGGAATAAGAACATTCGATGAACACAGTCTTCCCCCCAGCTCGAGAGCGACCTCCCGTCCACATGAAGTATCAACCTATCAGTAACAACTTCTGGCCTCGCGTGCAGGAACTTAACAACGGATGCGTTGAAACAAGCCACATAGAATTCGAGTCACCGATCAAGTGAGATGTGATCTTTGCAATAGGCTCAACCCTTTGGTTTCTTTCGTCGCTGGAGCGGCTTGGGTTAGCGATCGCCAGGTCTCCGGCGCTCGAAATGAATTCTGTACTGATGCTCAAGATGGTACAGCTTAGGGTCCAAAGACTTGTGGAGTGTTCTCATGAATTCGACGGTCTCGATGACACATTTCAGCACAACATTCTCTGGCTTGAGGTCTCGATGGGCGACTATCAACCCCTGGATATGGACGAGATCTTCCAGGATCTGACGGAACAAGCGCCAGGCCTCGCCCGCCTCCTCAAACAGATTCCTCTGGATCAAATCCCGCAGAGTCTGGAGATTCAAAGGTCAGCAAGAGAGGATAGGTAGTCAAGTGCTAATCGAAAACAGATCGAGGGTAAAACAGTCACTTACCCTCTTGTTGTAATATTCCATGGATATGTATATCGCTATGGATATATCTATGGATATGTATACATATCTCCATGGATACCTAAGTACCTTTGCCGCCACCAAGCTAGCCTCAGCCTTGGTGCGGGCGAAGAACCCTTTCAGGAAGCTCTCATCTAGGGGAGGCTGTTGACGAGCGCGCTATACGGGTTACTCGAGAGCGCGTTGAAGTTGGCAGGAACATCGACGCCGCCGGGAGCGTTGGCGTTGGCGTTATCGTGTGTGGCTTGCTCCGCAAAGTACTCAGCCTGCTCTGCCTGGCGCGCCTGGAAGTTCTCGACATGGATGGAGGCTATTCGGTCTCGGACCACTTCCTCCATTGCCTCTCTTCCAGTCATCGGGGCACAATGCCGCGAAGGGATGGGGCTTAGAGCTGGTCGGGGTTATCGGGGCGCGATGCGCCCATTGGCGTACTCTCTGCAGTGCTGCTTCCACTGCTCTAAAGACTGCCACTCAGCAGTGAGACTGCTCTCCTCAGCCATCGAAAATATGGCGGTGCTGAAGAGCCAACAGGGATGCGAGGCAGTGTGGCGTTGCAGGAGATGTGGTAAGGTATGTATATCGCTGTCCGGAATATTCTTTGGTTGCTTCGGGCCTTGAAAAGAGAGGCCATTCTTCATCCAGCCCGAGGTCCTAGCTGATCGAAGATGCGAGGGCACGCCACTGCCTGTCTTCCAGTCATCGGGGCAGCCGCGCCATAGTACTCGTTGTCGATGCCACAGCACATCTCGGAATCCTCGTTCCCTGCCCCATCCTGGGCCATCTCTTCGCCGCAGTCGGCGCCGACACTCCTCATCCTCGCCACGGGTAGGCGAGTCTGGGGCCATGATGGCCAGCGTGCGTCGATGGCAAGTATGCAGCCATCTTGTACGCCACCGCGTTCGGCGGCACCGAGGGACCGGACCTAACAACCATCCCGAAAGAACGAGAGTATCGTACAAAGCTTCACAAAGACGTTCTCGTAATCGAAGAAAAAAAGACCAAACTCCACAGGCCTTCGCATTCATTCACTACTTGTCGTTATTGTCTTCGTCGTCGTCGCCGGTGCCGTTGCCGGTGCCGTTGCCCTCCTCCATAAAGCGAGCGAGGTCCCACTCCCGGCGGGAGTGCGGCAAGCCAAAGGTTCCGCGCCGGGCGTTGCTAATGCCCTCTTGCTGCTGCTGCTCCTCCTGCTTGTGCTAGTACGGCAGTGGGAGGACGCCGGAGGAGGCAAGGGCGGGCTCGAAACGCTTGCCGGGAGCATCGTCCGATGTCGCCGGGAACATGGTGCCGGTGCGGGGAGCTGGGCCGAGGCCACGGGGGTGCTCGGCCCAGTCGGCCTGGATCGCCGAAGCCAGCGACGAAGACGGAGACGGCGCGTCCGAGCGCTCGCTGCGGCGGCGAGAGGCGGGACGGGCTTGGGCAGAGGCGGGAGCAGGAGCGGGAGCGGGAGCGGAAGCAGACTCTGCAAACAGATATGAAGCAGGTTAGTTACCTGTGTTCAAAGAAAAACGTACCTGAAGTACTGGGGATCTCTGATGTCTCACCAAGGCCAGGGATCACCACCGAATGGTCGAAGTGTCGGCCACGGCGTCGATCGGCCAGCTCGGCACGAGCCAGATCAGGTGCGAGGGTCGGGGGCGAGCGCTCGCTGCGGCGGCGAGAGGCGGCACGGGCTTGGGCGGGGGCGGGTTTCGCAAACGCCGGCTTAAAACGCAAACTCGGGGCATCGGCCAAGGTGGCGATCAAAATGTTGCCGTCCACAATTCTCGCCACTTCTTTACCAGGTTCGGCCACGAAGGGAGGGCTCACGAAGACGGGCCACGGCACCGGGTATCGGCATCGGCTGGCTGGGCCGGGGCCGCATCGGCCGAAGCCGGGCCATTGGTCGGACCCGAGACAGCGGCATCTCCCGGGATTCGCGCAGGATGCGCCTGTGCCGCCAATCTTAGGGCTCTTTCGCCCGGCCCTTGGCCCCCATCTGCACACAGGATGGCGATGACCTCGCGCAGTGTCTCTGCATCGAGACCCTCCAGGTCCAGCTCAATGGCTGTGTCTCCAGCCATGCTCACCCCTGCATGCGGCGATGAGCGTGACATCCGAGTGCAGAGACTGGCGCACGTGGGTGGAAGAAGCGTATTTCATGGCACTGGGGGCGAAACTGACCTGCTCGTGGCTGTTGCCAAGCTGCGGTGCGGCCACGGGCCGCACGCGCCGAAGATCTGGCCGATGGCCTTCCACCCGAGCGGCCGATGGCGCGCCATCTCGAGCGCCGGATCGCCCTCCATCTCCAGCGCCGTGCTGGTCTGCTCCGCTCGTGCTCCCTGGCCTGCTTGTGCTCCCAGGTACTGCGCCTGTTCTGCCTGGCGCTCCGCCTGGCCCGAAGCCCACGTTGCTGGCCTCACGTGGCCGAAGCCAGGACCCCTCTCCCATCCGGAAATCTCGCTTTCCTCGACGGCAGTCGCTCGGCCGCGATCCTCTGATCTTGTCGCTGGGGGCCGTTCTCAGCGCCAGTCTTGGCGCCAGGCTCGGAGCCGGAGCCGGACTCGCGACCACTGCCGTGGCCTGTCGCCGGGACCGTCGCCCGGACCGTGTCCGGGAATAGCTGCAGCAGCTGCAGCGGCACGAGTGACGGGTTCCATCGTAGTCGTCGTTCCTGTCAGGTGCACCAGCAGGGCCGGCGGTTCCGCATCTCGGGTTCCGGGGCGAGTCTAGAGGTTTCTGGTTGCCAGAAACTAGAGGGTTCTGAGTGTCATAGGCCATGGGCTGGTGGGCAACAGGAACAGTAGGCTTCTGGGTGGCAGAGGTAGTAGGCCGCTGAGGGAAAGAAGCAGTGGGCTGCTCAGTGGTAGAAGCGGTGGGTTTCTGACAGGGCCAGTCCACCGGCGGGGCCGCACCCTGGGTTCGGTGCGAGCCCGATCCGCCGGTGGACTGGTCAGTAGATGGGAACGAACGCGCTGATGGCAGTGAGCGTGGGGCCCGCAGCAGCCGACTGAGTGGGAGTGCAGGAGGTAGCGGACGAACGCCGGCGGGTCCGCGTCCCGGGTTCCGGGAGGCCGCGGAAACTCGGCGAGGTGCAAGGCGCGGCGAGCGGCCGTGGGAAAGAACGTGCCGATTGAAGTGAGCGTGGAAAAACAAGGGACGCCTGATCTGGCTGGTGTGCTGGACATGCCGACCGACACTGGCGGCGACGGGGTATGCGGCATTTGCCTTGGCACCTTTTATTGGGCCGCCTGTCCTCATGGACGCTCTTGGTTGCGGCTGTACCACTTGCGTGCCATCATCAGCTGTTCCTTGAGTTTGCCGTCGCCTCGCTGTTCCGATAGGTGCTTGAGCGGCAAGTCTTAACGCTCTTGCGCTAGGTTCTTGGCCCCCATCTGCACAGAGGATGGCGATCACCTCGCGTAGTGTCTCTGCAGTGAGGTAGGCGAGGGCGGGATCCTCTTGAGAGGGGTTCGGCCGCCGCCGTCCTGGACCTGGTCGCCCCCGATGGGGCCGACCGCCACCATCGGCGCGACGTCCAGGTTGTTCATCATCAGCTCGACCTGGTCGAGCAGTTCCTCGAAGGTTACTTCCGTCCCGTCGCGGCGGAAGATTCTGGTTCGAGGCACCGGGATCATACCAGCCGGTGGAGCAGTGTCCGCCTCGCCGTACTCTGAGGTCGAGCCTTCGCTGGTTTCGAAAGGCTGAGCAGGATCGATTACACTGTTCTCGGCCGCCATGGTGCTTCGGGAAGTAAGACCGGGTGCAGTGATGGTATTCTCATCGGACGACTGGGCTGTGGTGTAGCAGGAGACAGGAGCCAAGGCCTGCGTGGGCTGGCTAGGGGCAGGAGTCGAGGCCGGAGTGGGGCCCGACGCGTTCTCGGAGGGGGCGCCGGTTTTGGCCCCGTTCTTAGCGCCATTTTTGGCGCCATGCCGAGCCGGACTTGCGACCACCGCCGTGGCCGTTGCCGGGACCGTCGCCCGGACCGTGTCCCCGATTATAGAGACGACCGCCTCTCTGGGCTTCCAGCCTGGCAAAGCATCGATATCTGTGGAATTGAGAGTTCTGAACTCGCTCAGAAGCGAGCCCAGATCGGTCGTTGCTCCATTCAAGGGCCAGAGGCACCCGCCCCGGAGCCCGCCGCTCCGGCCCGTCGAACGCTTGGCAGAGCCTGACGGGCCAGTCCGCCTACGTGAGGGTCCGACGAGTCCGTGGACTGGCCCATCGAAGGGAACGAGCGCGCTGAGGGTAGCGAGCGCAAGCAGTGCGCTGCTCAGCGGCAGAAGCGGTGGGTTTCTGAGCGGCAAAAGCGGCAGGCTTCTGGGCGACAGGAGTTTCAGGCTCCTGAGTAACAGAATCGGTGAGCTTCTGAATGACAGAAGCCATGGACTTCTGACTGGCCAAAGGAGTAGGCTGCTGTATGACACCACCATCAGTAGTCTGCTGGGCGACAGAAGCAGGGGGATGCCGAGCGATGAAAGCTGGGGCCAGTCCACCGGACGGCCGGCAACCCGGGTCAGATGCGAGCCGGACCGGCGGACTGACTGGTCAGTAGGTGGTAAGGAACGTGCTGGGGGTAGTGAGCGCCCCCGTTCCCCCCCCCCCGCCCCCTCCTCTTTGTCCCCTCCTTTTTGTTCCCCCCTCCCAGCCGCTGACTGAGTGGGAGTGCACGGGGGAGCCGTGGACGAGAGCTGGCGATGCCGCACTGAACCTCGCCATGGGCGTCGCCGCCGCCCAGAACCTCTGGGCAAAGGAGGTGTAGGTGACGAAGATGCCGTCTGGAACGTGTCACGTACCAAAAGTAAGGTATCCAAGAAGGTATCCAAGAATGAGGGGGTAGGCGAGTGGCTCACTGGTACTGAGAAGCAACATCGTTGATGTTGAAGAGGATGTTGCAAACTCCAACGACCCACTGGGGGACGGCAGCACGGTTGGCCGCTTCGCGGTGTTCCGCGGCAAACACGTCTTTCTCTTCGGTGGTGGCGATCCTGGGTCACTTGAGCCTCCAAGGCAGCTGCAGCCTCGAAAGGGTCAAGCCTGCGAGAGTGGTGGTGGACACGAGAGGTGTGTTGAAAGCGAGAGGGGTGCTGGGCATGGGTAGGCCGGGGAGCGGTGGTGCCCTCCCGGTGCTGCTGCGGGTTCAGTAGAGCAAGCTCTACGCCTTCCTGCTCCCCAGCCGAACGCGATCGGCGGCACGGCCAACCGACGCCAAGGCGCGCGCTCCCAGCTCATCCAGCCAGGCTCCGTCACCTCCCGGTCCTCTTCCTGCGCCGCCCTTGTCAAGCGTGCAGGGACGCTTTCCCACTTTGACTTAGTACCTAGGTACGGTCGAAGATGAAGAAGTCTCGGTCGAAGTCGGGCATCGGCGAGCCCGGGGCACAGGGAAAGTGGCCAAGCTTGGTGGGCGCTCCCGCACCATGAGCTGCCGTCTGACCGACAGTGGATCAAGGGAGCCCTTGTGAGGGTGAGCACAGCGAAGGGGGCATCGGGCCAGTGGCAATGCTGCGGTGTTGTGAGGTCGACAACGAAGGTTTCTTCCGACGGCATGACGGCTTTGATGACCATGTGACAGCCGAACATGTTGTTGCGGCTGTTCCAGGGCTTCGACTCAACCTCTCCCAAGGTTGGTCGATGAGTGTTGCGGACGTACACCCGAACGAACTCCATCTCGTTGCACAACGCTTTTGCAAGTCAGTCATTTATTTGAAAAAGGACTGCGCTGTCATGATCTGAACTCACGTTCGATAAGGAGCCGGGCCAGTGGTTTGAACCAACCTGCTGCGGATCGCCTACCGGCGCAGTCTCTGCTCCTAAACCCTCTGCGTACGTGGAAGTCATGCTGTCCAGCCGCAATAGTGTTAGACGCGTTCACAGGGACGTCAAGGTGGTTTTCTAACTGCAGCGGCAGGGCAGGCTGAGATACGCCTGCTGTAGGCTCAACCCACTGACATCTGACCGACACAGAGAAGGATCCTGACGCTGGAGACCACTGGCGAGGGAACTTGACAATAATCTCGCGGTACTCGTCAAGTTTCAAGTATCGTTGCTTCTGGCTCTCTCGACTCTGGCGAATCATCCCAACTACAACATCATCGTCAGCAGAGTTGCAGATCATAAACCCAGTGCTATGATCCACGAACTTTGGAGATTGCCACGAGAAGTGTATCGTGCCCTCGGAAGTTGGCAGAGCATGACTCACTCTGGGGCAGATGTCCTCTATGAGTGGACGACGTCGTCTGTCTTGGAAGAACCGAGACGTTGTTGCTTAGCATTGTGCGCACCGTCCATGTGGATATGTGTCTGGTGGATGACTGCTCAATTGGGCTGGAATTGTCGTGTAAGTGGAAGTTCATACACTGACTTTTATTTCTCGTCTGGTCATTTCTGTCTTGAAGCACGAGTGCGATCACTGCGAAAAAAGCATTTGTTATTGTCATCATGTCAGCATGACGGGGAACTCACAGTACCTGACATAGATCGTAAGTGAGGAATCCCCCTCGGCTGCTGGACGATCATAGATCCCAGCTGCCGAGATTTGCCAGAGAGCGGCAATCCTCATGACAGGCATCCTTCATGCACAGGATCTCATGTGGGAAAGGCCTGGCCTTTGCTGCATATCTTGAACTGGCAGCGAGCCTCGGGATGGACCCTTTCAGACTCGAAACGGTCCCATGGGCGAAGACGCCGCATCCGTACATGTTGATCTGCCGGTGTCGCCCATTCCAGGTTGGTGTTATTATTGTCTCGGTACGACTGCAGTCGTTTAAGAACGACGTGGATGTTGCCGGTCTGCCTGAGACCCATCTGCCTGGGTACGTGGTACTTGACCACGTCCCACTCGGTCGGGGCGGCGCCGGTGCCGCCGCGGAAGCGACTCAGGCCGGGGGGGGGGGGGGGAGGGAGGAAATACCGTGACGGGGTCAACCATGATCTGGAACGAGATGTCGCACACGGCCCAGTCCGGCACTTTGCGCATCTTCTCCGAAGCATCGCGCGCAACCTTGAACGTGACACGCATGGCGGCGATATCTATCGCACATTTGTCTATGCAGTCGCGTCTTTCGACTTCGGTGCGGCAGAGTTGCCGTCGTGGTTCTGCTGCGGGTTCAGTAGAGCAAGCTCTACGTCCTGCTGCTCCCAAGCCAGGCGCTCTCACTCGCACGCATGGACGAGATGGTCCGCGCCCGAGGATCCGAACGAGTCGCAGTACCCGATGGTGCGCTGTGACGGCCGGATCACGATCAACGTCCAGTGGGCGCCGTGGTTGGCGTCGATCTTCAGTTACCGATCAAGTGAGATATGATTTGGAATGGGCTCAACCCTACGTTTTCTTTTCGTCGCTGGAGCGGCTTGGGGTAGCGATCTCCAGGCCTCCGGCGCTCGAAATGAAATCTGTACTCATGCTCAAGATGGCACAGCTTAAAGTCCAAACACTTGTTGACATGAAGTTCTCCTTCGTCATGTTCCACGACCGCTTTATTGCCCCTGCCAGCCCGTACAGGGTCACCGTGGGTAAATGTCAGCTTCGGCGGACCAGTGCCTGTTTTTTATAACAATGGCGCTTCCCGTTGACTCGTCGCCACTAGTAGTCAAGCCATCGGTGTTGTAGGCCGCGGAAAGTGTGTTCGCAGCCGTGGTGGGCTTGCGCTGTCTACCGCGATTCTGGTTTGCTCCCTTCGAATTCGGATCCTTCGGGATTCGGGTGAAGATATTTGTCGTGTAGCCAACGGGGCTGAAGACTGGAAGGAATTTCGCACTCACAGGCATGTTTGGGACAGCCATCCTTCAGGCACAGGACTTGATGAGGGAAAGGCCTTGCCTTTGCCGCGTATCTGGACGTGGTGTTGTGCTTCCGAATTCTGTGATCTCGGATGTTCTTGAGCTCGCCCCTGATGAGCGTGTGGAAACGAAACTTGCCATCCTTTCGTGCCCGGGAGGGTGGGCCGACGGTCGAACCGTCACGTCGGCAGTCATCGCGGCGGAAGGCCCATTTCCTCGTGCATTCGCGTGCTCTAATTGCCAAGCTCACGAGGCCCATCGCGCTCCTCCGGCTCGATCATGAAGAAACGTCGGGTGTACACGAGCCACGAGCGCGCCATGCGTGCGGGCCGCGGCTGGGTCCTTGGCCGGAGAGGTGCGAGGCCGCGACTTTGAGCGCGAGGCGGAATCGGCGGCTTTGCTCGCGGTGGTGGCGATCCTGGGTCACTTGAGCCTCCAAGGCACAGCAACCCCGAACAGACATGTCTGGGACCTGGGGCATGGCCACAGCTCCGGGCAACCGCCGTCAACGACTTACCTCGCCCGGGCTGCAGCTTCGAAAAGCTCAAGCCCGCGAGAGTGGTGGTAGACACGAGAGGTGTGTTGAGAGCGAGAGGGGTGCTGGGCATGGGTAGGCCGGGGAGCGGCGATGCCCTCCTGGTGCTGCTGCGGGTTCAGTAGAGAGCGCGTCGGCGGCGCCGACCTGCTTCGCGACCAGCTGGTCGCGGCGGGTGTGCGGGAAGCTGCGCAGGCAGCAGCCCTCGACGACGGCCTCGACCGCCTTGGCCTTCCCATTTCCCCCCGGGGTCGGCCATTCTCAGCCCCCCCTTTCCTCCGTGCACCAGCTCTTGCTGGACGTTGTACTGGCTGAAGCCTGCGTCGTATCCATCGGCCATCAAGCTTGTTGAGACGAAAGAACACACTGTCCCTTCCTTCACGCTTCAGTTCTTGGCTGACAACATTGATGTTGATTTCGTAAGTGATGGTGGTGACGCTAGAGCATTTTGCGAAGGGCGTCTCTCCGCTCTCATTCCTGTGCTTGTCGATCCATATGAACGCCCCGCATTGGCGGTGGCGATGCTCGCCCTTCTTCTCGCGACGAAAGCAAACATTGGCGAACGCCCACGAGGACGTCCGGGGAACACCCGGCTGCGGCGGTTCGTCAGAAGGCGGCGCGTCGTCTCTAGTCGCTGAGTGAAAGAAGCGAGGGGCTGCTGGGGGCCACAAGCTGTGGGCTTTTGAGTGATGAAGGGGGCAGGCTGCTGGATGCTGTCGATATTCATTAGCGACTTGAACTCGATTGCCAGTGTCCCTTGGGGTAACTTACCACGCCAAATGCCATCTGGAATTCTGCCTTCATCCCTGGATCATTCTGCGTGCCATGGCCCCTGGGGAGGGCTCCCCCTCTTGGCCATCCAGGCCATTGGCGATGTACGGCTGGACGGACGGTCCAGAAGGGTTACAATGAATAATCAATGGCTCAGTCTTGGTGGAGGCTTTCTGAACTATCCTGGAGCAACACGAGCTTCCCGTCCCAATTGTCTCTGGAGAGAATGATGTCCCATCGCCAACTCCCACACAACGTGCCTCCTTATCTCCTCATTATCCTTTTTAACCACTAGATGACGGGGTATGCGGCATTTGCCTTGGTCCCCTCATTGGACCGCCTGCCCTCATGGACGCTCCTGGCTGCGGCTGTATCAGTTGCGTGCCATCATGAGCTGTTACTTGCGTTTGTCGTCGCTTGGCTGTTCGGATATGGGCTTGGGCGGCAAGTCCCAGAGCTCTATCGGCATCCCCTTTGGGGCCATCTGCGCACAGAATACCGATTGGCGCCCGCCAGCATTCTGGCGCCCGCCAGCATTCTGGCGGGCATGCCTGTTCGAGCGTCATTAAATCCCTCAGGCCCCCCGATACCGATGACTTCGCGCAGCGTCTCTTCATCTGCAGAGGTAAGCAAGCATGGCCGACAAGGGCGAATAAGGTGTGTAATAGAAGCCGACACGTCAGATTTCCTATCCAGCTTCGTTAGCAAGCCACTCTTCATAATTTGGTCCAGGAACAGGTTGAGCCATTGGCCTGGTGAAGTGTGGATAGCAGGACTTACGTCCTTGGTATCAACGGTAGATGTCAGGCAATCCATGGCGGGTGAGGTAGCGTTGGACAAGGGCTCTGGACTCTGGGTCCAGAATCTCCTTCGTGACCGTGGTCACGGCGGTGGTGCGTGACCAGGGTGTTGACATTGTTCATCAGAACTCACCCCAGCAAAATCGGGCTCGAGGCGTAGGCCCGGAGCATCGCCACACGTGGCAGGAGTCATGGTGCCGGCAGAGCGAGGGGCCGGGCAGAGTCCGCTGGGCGGCTTAGGCCAGTTCGCCCGCATAGGCGGGGAAGTCGGGGAGGCTGGGGACGGGGCACGGGCACTCCCAAAGACCCCAAGAGGACGGCTCTGCCTTGAGAAAAGCCCCGAGAGAGGCCACGAGAGGTGTCCTGAAGAGTTGGCGCCGAGTTACTCCTCGAGGAGGAGAGCCTCGGGGTAGTCTTCCTGGATGACCATCAGCGAGTCCTCCTCCGCGGCCTCCTTGGGCTCCTCAGCGTCCTCAAAAATTTTCTTGCGCTCCTCCAGAGCCTGGTCACGCTCCTCCAGAGCCTTCTGGGCCTCGGCCTCCTCCTCCGCCTCCATCATACCCTCATCGAAAGCCTTCTGGTGCTCGATCAAGGCCTTGGAGGCCTCGAGGAACGAGGCCTTGTTGCCCGTGGACTTGCGTACGTGACGTTGGTGGCCCTCCAGGGCGTCGGGACAGATGAACTGCGCGGAGCAGTCCAGCGCAGGGAAGAAGAGGCGAGCGTAGCCTCATGAGGTCGCGACGGACCCCCTGGCCAGAGTCGTCGGCGGCCGGGGCTGCCGAAGCGTACGCGGCGGTAAAGTCCTCGAGAGTGGAGGGCGGACGTGACCTTCGTAACCATCTCCAAAAACCTCCTCACCGCAGACGGGACAGGTCCCCAAGGCGCGCGCCTCTGCGTCGTCTTCCTGGCCATGCTGGTGCTGTTTCTCCTGTCTGCCGAACGATTCTTGGTGAAGATGGGTTCAACCAGATCGTCTGTTCGGGCCAGGGTTCTGAGAAGCTTGCCCACCAGCTGTCCCAATTTCTTCAGTTCCCTTGACAGATAGTGAGCACATCTGGACCGACAGACTCATCATCAGATCCCGCTTACTTCTTGCTCTCGGGTCGATGTTGGGCCGCCTCGACTAGAGATCTCCCCATGTACCAGTCGCAGCAGACGAGTCGGTAGTTGCGATCCTCATAGGTCTGTTCGCTGTTCTCGAAGTTTGCGATGCTGGGGAGCATCCTCAGCATTGCAGCCCCCTCGGACGATTCGGATGACTGGTCAGTAGAGGGAAAGGAACGTGCCGATGGCAGTGAGCGTGGGAAAAGCCATCAGCTTGGCCATCACGGACTTGCTGCTGGGAGACTTGAGGTCGAGGATCCGGCGGGGGTCGCCTTCACAGAACGTGCAGGGGGTGCAGGGGGTGCAGGGGGTGCAGGGGGTGAAGGGGGTGCAGGAGCCGAGACGGTACCGCTTGTGTTGTATCTTCGAGGTGGCAACGATGGAGCGTCGGTAGAGGTAGTGGCAGAATCTGGGAAAAGGCCAGACGGGTGCAGTTGTGTTTGCTGGGACTGGTTGCCCAGCGTGCTCCTCGCCCACGCAGGTCCTCGATGTTGGCGCCGTGCTGCAGCACGGCCAGGTTCCAGGCCATGGCCTTGAGCACCTTCGGGCCCGACAGTTGGGGTGCATTCCATCTGGTTAATCGTCGTGGTGGGCTCTTGCAGAGTCAAATGGCTGCTGCCAGGGCCCGCTTCCTTCGGTCCCTCAGGACACTCCTACGCAGCCTCCTCTTCCGTCACCCACCTGGGGAACCCCTCGGCCAAAGGTCTCTCCACCATGATCTGGAAGGAGATGTCGCACGTGGCCCAGTCGGGCACCTGGTACTTCTTGTCTGCTGGCGGGATCCCCCAGCTTCGAAGTTCGGGGGGAAACACTCCTGGAAGTTCTCGTAGTGAATGGCGGCCATTCGGTCTCAGGTCTGTTCCGACCAGGGTGGCCGCGGAAAGTGTGTTCGCGGCCGTGGCGGGCTTGCGCTGTCTACCGCGATTCTGATTTGGCACTCGTGGCCTGTCTGGGGACTGGTAGCGACAACGCAGACGACGCACCGTTGCGCAACGATGAATCCGTCGCCCATGGGGGCGAAGCGAAATTGGCGTTTTCAAACCCCGATCTTCTGGTTAAGCGTCATACGGGGGGTGAGCTTGCCACTCAGCAAGTAGGTCAGCATTTACTCGCGGCTGTTATCAGAGAAGTGTCGAGAAGCATGAATTCAAGAGCTTACTGGGAGGACAAGAAGTGTGCTCTAGCGGGATGTCTTCGATTCAGTTCCCCATGGTCACCAACCTTTTGGGACTCTCGGTTCAACTCCAGCCCGCGCCAAACCCCTCTCCACAGTCCCAGGGTGTGGGATGGGTCAAATATCTCAAGTGAGGTTTTCGGTCTGGTCCAGAGTCAGCAATGATGTACCGACGTGTTCAGCTCGACTGCTTTCTTAACCTACCTCACAGGCGTACTGCGATCCAAAGTCGATGACTGGCGGCTCGGTTTGCGCAAGTAGATCCACCCGCGAAGTGACCTCGTCAGGCAGCTGATCAGCGGAATAGCAGTTTAACGTCATGCTGAGGACGAGATCACCAACAAAAAGCTCCCAGAGACTTGGAGAGATGCATTCCTCTTATTGAACCAAGACTAGGGCACTTAGTTAACTATGGAGAACAGGCGGCATTGTGTATCTCATTATCTCTGAGGCAGGCCATCGAATGAAGCAGGCGAGCCTCTTCTCTCTCCCGCGGTCGTTGAGCCGCCGCCCCCTCGGCGTGCAGGGGGTGCAAGGGCGGTATTGATCGGAGTGAACTGCTGTCATTGTCGTCGCCTCTCTCCCCCCATTCCCCATGCCCTGAGTCCAATGGATGGAGTGAAATGGAGACTCTTTAGCGGGGGCGGCGTCCTCGCTGCTGAAGATCTCAGCATATTGCTCCTTCCGAAGCGCTGCAAATCCTCAATACTTGTCGCTGATATGCCTATCAGTGGCGAACGAAGTTCAGCTCGTATTTTCTGAAAAGTGAACGAGTGGATATTGAGTTTGCTTAGACATTCTGCTAACAGTCGCCTTGTACTGATATCAATATTGCAGTAGTCAAATATGAGTTGCAATAAGTCAGAGTGACCAAAAGTGACCAAAAGTGACCAAAAGTGACCAAAAGTGACCAAAAGTGACCAAGGTGAAAACACATCAGCGAGGTAGATAGGAATGTGTCGACGATCTCGTCCAAAACCTTGATCACCGCGTGGGAGCCACCTCTTCTCGATGGGGCCCAGGGGCTGGGGTGCGTCGAGCGGCACGGCATGGCCCTCGGGGCTGCTGATCGCGATGGCGGGCGTGCCCAGAGCAACGCCGAGATCGGGTCCCGGAAGGGAATGATGGCCAAGCCCGAGGGTCTGCATGGCGTCTAGGATCAGCGGACTGGACGCTCTTGCAGGATATTACTGACTGCTTACGGTTAATGGTTACTCGTCTGTAGCAGCGGACTCGCTGGCACTCGACGAGGCCATCCTTGCGGACACGGCCGTCACAATTCTTGTGATTGGTGACTGCAGTGTTGTTGTAGTCCTTGTCAGGACCAGCCTTCGGCAGCTTAGGCATCTCCATCCACGTCGGCACGCATCTTGGGCCTCTTGGGCATCTTGGCTATGTGCCTGTAGCCGTTTGCTCGAAGACGAGCGCGGGTCTGACGAGTACCAGCGGTCCCTGGCCGGCGATGATCACCAGCCCAGCACAGGAACGTCTCCTCCTTGCGGGCGGAGCCTTTGCGATGGCGTGGTGAGCCATCCGGCACATGGGCAAACCGGCCCACAGTGCATGACAGACTCGGAGAGTCGGTCGAGCCGATCACCAAGAGCCACGGGGCGCTACGGGCCAGGGGCATGGTGGCCCGCGTGCGCAGGCTCGCAATGGCGGGGCCTCTGGGGCCCTGCCGAACTGGAGAACGACGAGGCAGGGGGCCCAGCTCGTCTGACTGCTGGGCGCAGCCAGACGGAGATCTCGGATGTTCTTGAGTTTGCCCTTCATGGCCATGGCCAGTGGCAAGCCGGTCTTTGGCGGCGTGGCAGTGCCACCGGAGGCAGGGAGAGTCGTTCTTTGGGCAGCTGGCCCCGCGCCCCCTGCGATCAATCAGTCAGACAGTCGCTCAGTCCTCAAGCAGACTTGCTGTTCACAAGAACACATACCTCGCATTCAGAGTGGCCAAGGGCCCTCTGCGTATCAGCCTTCGCCGTCTCCCCTGCTGTAGCCGGCGGGCGGCGAGCCATAGTCAGGGGCCCGCGTGGCCAGGGTGAAGGAGTGGATTCATCTTGGCTCGTTCAAACTCATCCGAGTCAGGTCGCTGGAGTCCATGGTCGATGGTACCCCAAGCGGCTCGACCTTCAGGGCCGTCTCCTCCTTCATCCACTTCACAAAACCAGGCGAGTTGTCCTGGCCTTCCATGGTTAGAGCTCAGGTATGCGTACTTCAAAAGTCGTTCAGAAGAGACGAAGACGGGGTTCGCAGGGTCGAAATTCAGTGACTCCACGAATGGCCCAGGGCCACGTACCAAAGCAACGAAGACGTCGTATCCCTTCCGCAGCCGGAACGGTTACCGAGCAGCCGCAGAGGCGCGGCTGCAGCCGGGGCATCTCCTTGCCCATGGCCGCGTTCTCGGTCTCGGAACGGGCCAGGAGGGCCGCTTCGGCGGCGTCCGCAGTGTCCGCGGTGGGGACGGGGACGGCTCTCATGGCCTCGAGGGCTGGGTCGACGGGAACCGCGGCGCTCGAATCAAATCCACCAGCAGTGACCATCTGCGTATCTTGCTTCGTCCGTAAGGCGGGTTGAACAGCTTTGTCGTCAGGTTATCCTCCTGAAGGATTGTCATGGCTTCCTTCAGCAGAGGCGTCTCGTCGCCGATCCAGAGATACTTCTTGTATGCCTGACTGAAAGCCAAAACCGGTGCCAAAACCGGCGGCGGCATCGGCAGTGGTGGTGGTGGTGGTGGTAGCAGCGGCAGCGAAAGCAGCGGGATCAGCAGGATCAGCGGCAGCAATAGCGGAACCACCAGCGTCGGCAGCAGTAACAGCAAGAGAGAACAGCACCACTAGCAGGAAGGCCGGCAC
Source organism: Xylariaceae sp. FL0804 (assembly GCA_022539325.1). Taxonomy (NCBI): domain Eukaryota; kingdom Fungi; phylum Ascomycota; class Sordariomycetes; order Xylariales; family Xylariaceae; species Xylariaceae sp. FL0804. The sequence goes on along the minus strand of JAJKLG010000007.1, from coordinate 574,569 downwards.
CAGCGCCGAGAGCAAAAGCAGTAGCAATAGCAGCAGCATCGGCATGTTGCAGGTTCGACCACTTCTTGCGGTGGTTCTGGTGCCCCTGAATGGCTGCCGGCATGCCACCAGCAGTAGTCGATGACGAAGGTATCACACCAGGAGAGATTATGGTGAGTGAACAGTCGGCGTTGTCGTTGTCATCGTTGACGCCGAAGAAGTCATCTAGCTCCTCGAGTCTCTCCATAAGCGGTTCGGGCAACTCTCCATAGGGCGGTCGTGCGCGTCGAGTGTGGCGTGTGCCAAGAAGGTGTCAAGAAGGATGAAGTTCCCGTCGTGTTGGTGATGGGAAATCGGGAGGTTTTGCTTACCTCTGCATGCGGCGGTGAGCTTGAATATCGAATGCAGAGACGAATGTCGAATGCAGAGACAAGCGCACGTCGATGCACGAAGCTATCCCATCCCAGTGCGGGTGAGTGCCCGCGCAGAACCCGGCTAGTTCAATCGCGGCCAGCGATCTTTTCTCATCGACGCTATCGTCATGGCCCTGGGCCGCGGATCTTCAGCACCTCGAGCGGCCAGTCGTACCATTGAGTACCTACCTACATATTGGCGTGGCGCGTGGCGCCGGGCAGCGCCTCGAGTCGCTGCGCGACGGTGGTGTCGGGGGGCGAGGTCAAGTGTGTCGTCGCCGTCGCCGCCGAGGGACGGTAGGGCGGCGCACGGTAGAGGATGTGCCGTCCCTCGGCCGGCTGGTGGTGTTGATGTTGCTTCTTCCGGCCGGCGGAAGGGCTGGAGGGCCCAGCCCAACCACAACATCGTCACCTGTCCTACCGGAGGAGGATGTTGGCGTGGCCCGTAGGGCCACGCAGCGCGTCAAGCAATTGCGCGAGGAGGTCGACCTCGGCCAACGGCATGGTCTCGTCGAAGCCGTTGAAGCTGTCGCTCTCGCACTCGCCAGGGCTATCGCTACCATCGTAAAGCTTCACCTCCTCGGGCGGATAATCGCAATAGACGAAGATATCGGCGCAGCTGGTGGCGGCGCGCAGCGCCTCCAAAAGCTGCGCGACGGCGTTGTCGGGGGCGAGGTCGAGCTCCCCGTCGCCCCCGAAGCCCGAGGGCGCGCGGTAGTGGATGTGCACTACATCTCTCAGAGTCAGTATCTACTCTCTCAGGAAAACCTCTTGCTCTTCTATCAGAATTCGGGGGTATGTTCCAAGAGCATGCCTCAAACAGTGGACGAAGCCACGCGAAGAGCCTTGGTCCTCCACGGTTCGAGTCCGTGAGAATTCAAGAATGCGTACTTCAGCGATCGTTGGAAGAGAGCGTACTCGAGGGTTCGCCGAAGCAGAACGGATGGTCCCCATCGGCCGCCTTCTTGGGCTCCTCAGCATCCTTCGGAGTCCTCCTCCCAAGCTTTCAGAGTCTTGGACAGACCCATCGAAAAAGCGCCCAAAATCTCAGAAAAGCTGCCATGTATCCCTCGCCGTGATCTCCGTGAGAACGCCTGTCCACCGAGCCGTGCGAATTATCCCACCTGCACGACAGCCTGGTTGTTCGGTTCGTCCATCATACGACACTATGGTTGCTTCGGTCAGCTTGTTTCAGTCGGCGAAAACGTGGGGTTGACAACCCAAGCATTGATGAACTCAAGCCTCTCTCATGTCCCACTCGAGAGTGGAGATGTCCCACTCGAGAGTGGAGGGGAGTTGTCGACGGTGATGTTTGTGCGCGGGCTGTCCGGGGAGGCTAATTTGCATGCTGCGACTTCGGCTTGTTACTCGATGAAGATCGGCCTCCTCGGTTGTGCCATGGTCTTCGCCTGAGTATTCTCAGTCTGCGCATTCTCTGCCTGGTGGTTCTCAGTCTGCGACGGGCAGGGAGTCGAGGGTGGCCCAGGAGGCTTGCCCGAAAAAGGAGGAGACGAACCTGGATGATACGCACACGCGAGCTCCCAGTTGTGGGTCTCTGTGAACCAATGTTTGCATCTTACACAGTACTTCAATGGCTGTAGCTCCTGAAGGCCCAGGGACTGCTCAAGGACACGAGGATCTACGCCGCGAATTCGGTGCGAACCGGACGATTCGGATGACTGGTCAGTAGGCGGGAAAGAACGTGCCGACGGAAGTGAGCGTGGGAAAAATCCAGGGACGCCTGATCTGGCTGGCGAGCTTCCTGCGAGCGCCATCTCATCCTGTGCGTTGACTGCCATGGCTTCGTATGAATCGGGAGCGTTGCTATCGATGGTCATGGTGCTGCGGGCCACCTCGACCTCCTCCAGAGACTTCTTTCCGTCCTCCAGAGCCTTCTCGGACTCGTCCTCCTCGGCGGCCTGCTTCTTGGCCTTGAGTTCCAGGGATTCGCCGAGGAACATGCTGAGGTTACCAAAAGATGTGTGGTAGTCCCGGCGATGTTTGTCGAGACTGCTCTTGTTCGGGCATTCCTTCTCGCATCCCTTCATCGGGCAGGGGTAGGGACCGTGAGTGCGGTCCTGTCCTCGCATGTACGCGCTCTCCTTGTCCTGGTGGAACTTGGAGTTGTGAGATGCGGGATCTCTGGTGCCGGGCGCCACCACCACCATGATGGAGCAACGTGGAGCCGCTATCATGGAGGCCAGCTCCCCTGTTTCTTGCTCAGTCAGCGGTTTACCTGATCTGGTCGGGGTGCTGGATGCACCGGGCGACACTGTTGTCGACTGTGTAGTCGGTACCCTTGTTGTGGTAGCTCATGGCAATGGCTTGTTTCTTCGGGTCTGCATTCTTCTGGTTCGCCATAAGGACCGAGACTTGGGCGCTGAGCTTGGTCAACTCGAATGGGCCTGTTGGGACAAGCACCGTTAGTCACTCATGTACGGTGATACCTGTCGACGCGGCCATCTTACATGCTATGAAGGCAATGCCGGAGCCGGCATGGGCAATGGCATTCTCATAACCAGCCTGCACGGCGAGCAAGGCGATTACCTAGGTGTGGTCAACGTACCAGTATTCGGTAAACATCCAAGTAAGGCGGTTGTGTACGCCCAGTACGATTGCGAACAGAGAGAGTAAAGAGAGGATGCCTTTCCCGCGTGCTGGCCGGATGTTCGGTAAATATACCGATCTCTGGTAAGCATACCAATGTTTGGTAAAAATACCAATCATTGATGTATGGTGAATATAGTAGTTTCACCGAGAGAGTACGAATCGAGGCACCGGGATTCTACCAGCCGGGGCAGTGTCGGCCTCGCCAAGCTCTGAGGTCGAGCCTTCGCTGGTCTCGAAAGGCTGAGCAGGGTCGAATCCGCTGTTGTTATCATTACGCTGGTCTTCCAAGGTCGGAAAACAGGCGGTACCAATTATTGGCTGCGTCCCCCCTTTCCTCTGCTCCTTGACAATTCTTAGCGACATTCTTGGCAGATGAAGAAAGAAGAAATAGTCACCGGTGGGGAGCATTGTCAACTTACTGAGCCATGCCCTTCTCAGAAGCGGCCTTGGGGCCTTTGCCAGCAGGAAGCGATCTTCGGGTACCACTGGCCGACCAGTGATCTTGGGGTACCACTGGCCGACCAGTTCGACGTATTCGTCCATCTTGTGGCACCGTATCCTGCTGGCGACGGTGCCAGCACCAGGATCCTCCACTGCAGTATCCTGCTCGGGGCTGTTTCAACCCTGCCAAATCCTGGGAGAATTCTCTTAGCAGGGTCATGCAACCAGGACTGAAGAAATAAGACGCTGTAGTGTTGTCTTGTGGGGAGTCTTGTACTTCTTGCAGAGAATTGGTGGGCGTCCTTCAGGGTCTTGGGACCCATTCTCTCAACGTCGCGCCAGAAATCTCGCTGGTCGACCCAGGGCCGAGGTTCTTCGTGATGAAACATTGCAAAAGGATCAATCAGACTCAGGAGAGCCTAGTGGGGTATATGCACCTTCAGCACTTCGAGCTCTTGGACATCGCTGGTCTGCCTCTCTTTCTTGACCAGGGCAACGTTATCCTACATGAAGTTGTCAGCCTTGTTCTCGTGAGCCTGGCCGACATGGACAACCTTGGTCGCCTTGGGCTTGGCTGATCCGCGCCGAAGGCCGTGTTGCTTGGAGCGGGTAAAGACTTGACTAACAGCCTTGGCCTGCTCCCAGTGAGTCAAGGTTGCTCTAGGTTGACAATTGCTGTTCGGGGTTGAGAGCCATTTCGTCCGAACCAACTTGGGTCGTGGATCGTGGGAGTCTGACGGCGGATCGACGAAAAGGCAGTTTAAAGTCTTGCCCAGGACCCATACCACTAACAGGAGGATTGGGAGCAATAGTAGTCAAACTCTTCCATTGACTATCTAGTGAAAACCTGAATTCATGTCTGCTCAGGGGGGTACCCTCTGGCTCGTCCTTGGCCAAGCTGAGCTCGAGGGGAGTGTCGTCAAATGGCTGGAGTTGCCATGACTGGGCAGGAGGCAAAAGCGAATTCGAACTCCAGTCGACCACTGCCCTGGCGAATGGGCGTTCCAACTCCTCGATCCCCCTCTGACTCGTCTGCTCGGGGGGGCAGGTTGGCATTGGCATTGCCATTGCCATTGCCAGTGGCACTGACGGTGCCAGGAGCACTAATGTTGCCGTGGGCCGATCACGTCGCTGGGGGCGTGAACCCACACCATGGCGTGCAAGGGGTTCTTCTGTCTAGTCTCCCAGCGGCTCGGATTGTAGGCACCAGCTTCTAGGAGGGCGACGAGAATTGGGACAGACCTTGCCATCTGTAGCGGCAAGATACCGTGATCGGCACGAACATGTGTCTGCTGGGCGGGGGCGCCGTCACACCTCGTCTGCAATCCAGGGACTGTAATACAGCCCAGTTAGTCTCATGCATGAAGCCTTGCTTGTCATGGGGCGGGAATGGTCAACTTACCAGACCCAGCTGGCCGCGCTGGTAAGCGTTGGGGCGGCCGGAATGGAATCTGTGAATCCAGTCCGAATTGGTGTAGTGGCCAACATTATCCTGTGCATGTGTGTGCGCAGGCTATTCAGAGTGTTAGTACTCCCACATCCCGATAACTCCCTGTTTTTCCCTTTTTTCTGCTGGGGAGGGGTTGCTGTTGCAAGATACTTACGTGTCATTCTCGTTGACCAACTTAGCATTGCAAACCTTGCCATCCTTGGTCTCTAGACAACCAACATCTCCGTCCTCGGGAACTCTTGCTCTCATGGTCGGGTGATTGATGCCCGGCTGGCCTTGGTTGTTGTACTTGAACATGCCCAGCGCCTCTCCTGCTGGCTGACCAGCTCGACGAAGGCGTCGCCCGTCTTGCTCGTCGTGCGATCCATGATGATGTGGATCGGCTCGTCGCGGTCGTTGAGGACCTTGCTCGTCGCGGTCGTTGAGGACCTTGCTCGTCGACTCGTGCTGCCATCTTGATGGCCACATTGTCATTGGTCTCGAGGTTCCGCGCCAACTTCACCTTTCGGTGAACACCGCGGCCAAGCTGGCCAGAGGCATGGCGGCCTCGCGGGTCGGCGGCGTGGTTGGCCACCTCTCGGTGTTACGCGGCAAATGCGTCTTTCTCCTCGGCTCCGCGATCCGCGGCACGGCGACCCAGGCGGGTGCTTCACCGTGGGTTGGCCCTCTGGTCCCTGTATGAGCTCAGTGCTTGCCAGTTGGAGATGCTGAAAGTGACGGACAAGGTGGAATTGGTAGCTTGCTGATGCGTTCTTCTTGACAAACAGCGAGGCCTCCTCCTCGGCCTCCTCGGCCTCCCCAAAGGTTTTCTTCTGCTCCTCCAGAGCCTTCTGAGCCTCGGCCTCTTCCTCTCCAGCTTCTCTGCTTCGTTCCCGCCGGATCTCTTGCAATTCTTCCCAAGTCTGTTGCAAAATGCCCCACTGCTGGAGGGTCATGATGGAGCCCCCAGCCGAGGGGTCATTGTCCTCGGTATCCTCATTGCGCCTCTTCCCACCGCCCCTCTTCTGAAGGCATCTCCTCTCACGGGCCCTTCCACGTCGCCCGGACCGTTGCCTGGACCGTGTCCGGAAAGAGCAGCAGCAGCTGCAGTGGCACGAGTGATGCCTCGCTCCATCGTGGTCTTCGTTCTTGTCAGCGCGGCCGTGTGTGTCGGCGGTGTTCTTTGCTGAGAGACCACGAAAACCCGAGCGGAGATGTGAGACTGCGCTGGTCTGGTCAGAAGGAAGGCGATTGTATACGTCCAATGTGGGCTCACCTGGCTGGGGCTGTCCCGACTGCGGTGCGGTCGCGTCTAGCCAGCTCCGTGGCTTCTCACCACCGCTGAACCGAGGCCCGGTTCGAGGGCCAGCCGAGGGCAGCATCTAGCCAGCTCCGTGGCTGCTCACCACCGCTGAACCGAGGCCCGGTTCGAGGGCCAGCCGAGGGGGCAGCACCGTGGGGTCGGTGACATCTTGGGCCCCGGCCCCGGCTGGCGTGGCAGCTGGCTCGGCCAGCCGGGGGCCGACACTGCAGTGTGTCTGCGTCGAGATCACGCTGTTGCCAGCTTGGCTGGCGAACCCGGTCGGCTCGACCAGCCAGGGGGACCGGCACAGTGGCTCGGCCAGCGGTGTGGCCGGCCGGCACAGTGGCTCGGCCAGCGGTGACCGAACGACACAGTGACTGGGCCAGCCGGGGGGGGGGACCGCACAGTGGTGCTGGCGACATCTTGGCTGCCGGCCCCAGCTGGCATGGCTCGGCCAGCTGGGGGCCGGCACAGTGGCTCGGCCAGCGGTGGCCGGCGCAGTGACCCAACCAACGGGTGACCGAACGACGCAGTGACTGGGCCAGCCGGGGGGGGACCGCACAGTGGTGCTGGTGGCATCTTGGCTGCCGGCCCCAGCTGGCATGGCTCGGCCAGCTGGGGGCCGGCACAGTGACTGGCCAGTGGGTGGGGGACTTAGTGACTGGGCCAGCCGGGGGGGGGGACCGCACAGTGATGCCGGTGCCATCTTGGGTGCCGGCCCCCGCTGGCATGGCTCGGCCAGCGGGGGGGCCGGCACGGTTCGAGTCCGGACGTCTTGAGGTCTGGCCCCGGCTGGCATGGCTCGGCCAGCCGGGGGCCGGCACAGTGACTGAGTGACACAATGGCTCGGCCAGCGGGGAGGGGGGGGCGCACAGTGGCGCCGGTGCCATCTTGGGCGCCGGCCCCGGCTGGCATGGCTCGGCCAGCCGGGGGCCGGCACAGTCGCGAGTCCTGACGTCTTTGGTGCTAACACCATCTCGGTTGCTGTCGCTGAGCCTGGCCGGCATACTAGAGCAGCCGGGGGGCCGGCACGGTGGGTCTGGTGACAGCTTGGCTGCCGGCCCCGGCTGGCATGGCTCGGCCAGCGGGGGGGCCGGCAGCCATGCTCGGCCAGCGGTGTCGTTGGGGATGGCCGCTGGCCGCCATTGGCGACTCTTGCCGAGTTGATTAAATTGGTCCATGACCATCCGACCGATGACGAGGGTGTTGGTCCCCCGAGGGAGCTTGCGCTGGGCGCTGCGGCTGGGCGCTGCGGCTGGGGCTGCCTCCCGCCCGCAGCCGGCGGTGAGAGGGAGGGTTGCTGTTGCGACTCATCACCAGTCAGTACCTCGGCCATCGAACTTGGGAAGCAAAGTCTTACCTCCCTGCCGCAGGGGCCGCGATGGGTTCACTTTTGTCTGGCGTCTAGAGCCTGGCAAGAAGCCTGTGATGGCTCTGCTGGCCTGGGTGGCGTCAGGCCGGGGCCCGCTGTTGCTAACGTTACGGGGAGCCACCTCGGCCAGAGCATTCGGTTGTTCTCATTGCGGAGGGCCACGCAGGACAGGGCGGGTGTCAGTGGAATTGTTGTTGTTGTTGGGATAAATGGTGTAGAGGTTTTGAAGATGCTGAAAGGGAGAACGGGGAGGGGCTTCAGCCATGCCCGGACACGAAAAGTTTTCAATCTTTTCCTCAAAACCGAATCCCGTCGGCCTCATTGGGCCGCCTCCTCTCATGGACTCTCCGGGCTTCGATGGGCTCGGTTGGCAGAGGGTTCACTGCCAGCTGCCTCGCTGTCCGGTTGTGCTCGTTGCGGAGCGAAAGCCCCCCCCCTTCGCTGGGTATGTCGCCGATCGGATGGCCAGTCTTGGGCTCTGTGCCATCAAGATGCTCTTGCAGCTCGGAGATCTGCTTTTCTTGTCTCTCCTCTCTTCCTTCCGTGGTCCCGAGTGTTCTGGTGCCCAGACCTACTTTTCAACGATATCAGCGAGTGTCATCAAGGGGGAACAAATCGTACGAACCGGGCAGGACTGATGGTTTGTGGTGGGACCCGGCCGCATAGGACGAAGCAGCAGGATTTCTATTACCCAACAATCGAATGTCTGGGGCATGACGTTGGGGATCCGAAAGGAATCGTCAGAAAGCTCGAAGTAATCATGAGGGCCGAAGATGCGAGCATACATCAGAATGTCTGGGGTCCTTAGGGTTTATCCCTTCTTCTTGGTCGCAATGAGCTTGCCGAGTAGAGTTCGTCATTGTTCTCGAGTCAAGCAAGCTGAACATGAGATTAACGCTTGAATAGGGGTCTCCTTGTTCATCAACCTTACCATGAGGCTTGACTGCCGTGATGCCCTCATCGGGATGCAGTCACACAACACTTTTCTGTAGCAACAGGTCGCAAGACGGACTCATTTCCAGTGTCGAGACATGGTCAGACTTTGAAATATGCTACCAGCATCAGGGGTGATGGCTTTTGCATACCGTTATGGCCATGTCGCGGCTCAGTGGCGACCACAACACCCAAGTCCTTCACAAGGTTGTGATCCCTCGCCATACCAAACGTTCTGGTATGGATAGGCGTGTCGAGAATAGTACAAGCAAATCGTCAGCAAGGCGAAGCTATTCAGAGTGCATTGAAGCTTACCTGAACCAGTTCTTCGGCGACCCCTCTCGGGAGTTGTTGGCAAGCGAGTCGTTCCTGTGCAACTCCCCAAAACATCAGCAACAGCCATTTCTGAGTGCCTCGATGGCAGCATTGCTTTGGTATCTGTCGTCTGTTCCCATTATCAACGTGTCAAGTGGCATCGGAGCAGATCAATTTCCTCGAGGCAAGACTCTGCCGCAAATGTTTTATTGTTACTTGCTGGCTACCTAGGGGGCTCGGGGCTCCTGACCCCTCTGGTAAGGGTTCAGGTCGATCGGGGGGTGCAAAGGCAGTCGAGAGGTCAGAGTTCCTATCCAGTGTTCCGTTAGCGAGCCATTCTTCATATTTTGGACCCTGAATGATTTCCTATGTTCCTTTGTTTTTTCCTGGTGTGGAGGGCATCTGTTGCAGGATAGGTACCTAATCCTTACCTGAGGTGGTATCGTGCTTCCGAGACCAATACCCTGCCACTGACTTGGAGTACATCGATCCTTTCCTGAAGTCAAGCTGACATGTTGGGGTATCTGTCCAGCTTTATCAGCAAGCCACTCTTTATAATTAGGTCCAGGAACAGATTAAGCCATTGACCTGGTGAAGTGTGGATAGCGAGACTCACGTTATTGGGATCAGCTGTAGAGGTTCGGCGGCAAGCCATGGCGGGCTAAGAAGCCCTGAACGAGGGGTCCAGAATCTCCTTCGAGGTCGTGGCGACGGCGGTGGTGCTGGATGAGGGTGTGCACATTGTTCGACTCTGTGTCGGTTCTTGGTCAGCGCCTTGGCCTTCATGTTGTTGTTCACTCCGATGGGCGCCATGTGGCTTTCTGCTTGTCTTGTCGAAAGGGGGGCTTGTGCAGTGGTGAACTCACGAGAGAGAAGGCGATTGCGTACGTCCAAGACGATGTGCGCTCAGAGAGAGTGAAGAGAGGATGGCTTTCCCGCATGTTAGCCGGAACGAAGGCGATTGTGTACGTCCAATCCGATATGCACAAATGCTGGGACCTTACAGCTCGGGCAGTGGGCCCTCGGGGTAATCCTCCCGGTCGACGAACAGCGACTCCTCTTCGGCGGCCTCCTCGACAGACTCCTCGAGGAGGAGATCCTCCGGGTAGTCCTCCTGGAGGACAGACAGCGAGGTCTCCTCCAAGGACCTGACAATGAGGAGCTTGCCGGGGCCTCTAAAGCCCCGGGCAAAACTCCTCATCATCGTCGAAGCCGCGGGCCCGCTCCTCCATCTCCCGCCAGTGCGGGACCAGCCACGTGTAAAATCTGACCGGTCGCTGAAGCGGCTCGGCCGCGACCGGGGCACCGGCAGGCCCTGAGGCCGAGGCATTCTGGCCAGGCCTGAAGACCTGGCCAGGTTCCACGACCTCTAGGTACCAGGGGAGCTGGTATCTGTTGGGCCGGGTCGACGGCTGGCCGCTGGCGTCGAGCCAGACTTCTTCTGTTGCCATTATGGTTGGCATTCCCGGCGTGGGCATCGAGGGGGGCATCACTCCCGCCGCTGCTGCAGAGAGAAAGTCAGTCAGAGACATCAGAAGAGTCGTCGTGAAGGTTGACGGGAGGATCTGAAGGGGTCTGTTGCTGGACTTACCCTCGGCCTGCTCTCTCGCATTTTTCTCCCGCCACTCTCGGGCTCGCCGCATCTTTCGAAGCTGGCGGCCGCTGAGATGAGCCTCAGCGGCGGGCACAGGGGCACTCGTCCTTGGGGTTCGCCCCCCACCTGTCGCACAACAGTCAGTCAGCAGAGTTGTTTCGAGAGCTATGGATGATCAAGATCTGCTTACCGGCACCTGACGAGATGGGCTGGCTTTCAGCCCACCGGGACGAGGGCAGAGGCTGGCTTGAGACTGCCAGTCCTCCTCCCACTGCGAGCAGTCAGTCAGTCAGCCTGCCAGCAACACAGGAGTTTGGAAGTTCAGGGCAACAAACCTTCGCCTTGTACGTTGCCGGTGGCAAGGCCACCAGCCTCCTGCGACAGTGTCGCGCCCGATGCTGTAGGCAAACAGTCAGCAGTGAAGGGCGGGGGTGAAATCCGTGGATGAACAAACCATCTTGCAGGGAGGCCGAAGCCTCCTGCTCCTCTTGGGAGCGGTTGGTTCCCGTTCTCTTGTCCATTGTTCGATCGCTGGCTCTTGCAACGGTTAGTTGCAGGGTCAGCGACAGGGGACAGGGAACCAGTTCAGCGACAGGGGCTAGATGGAACCAACTCGGCGACAGGGGGGAAGGGGAAGCCAACCTAAAGGTGGTACGTCAAGGTTCTGTAGAAGTGCACAACGACAGACGCGTGATGTTGGCCTACCTTTGTCAAAGCAGAGGGACCGACGGTTCTTGTGCTCCCGGATGTTCTTGGCCCTTTTCCTCGAAGGGCGAGGCAGGGAGGGGAAGGGAGGAAGAGGAGGAGATGCAGAAACGATGTTCAGAGGAGGAGATGCAGAAAGAATATTCGTGTTGAATAAAGATGTTCGTCTGGTTGAAAGGCTGCTGCTCTCAGAGGTCGTGGGTGTTGTGTTGAGAGAATGGGGGGGGTGCACGGGTGCACGTTCCAAAAATTTCTTATATAACTGCAGCTGGGGGCATGGGCGACCACTGGGAAACATCGGTACGTACCCCATTCAAGGCAAGCACTGAACAATGGTGACTTCTCAAGGACCCAGGACAGGCTGTTGCCCAGTGACGTCCAGTCCCTATCCCCCTCTGTTACTGGCTGGTTCGACCAGATCATGGGGCTCTCGTTGCCATGCTCTTTCTCTTCCCACTTCTCTTCAGAGGTGCCTGCATGCCTGGAGCCTGCATCCAGGGCAACTGGTTTCCCCCGTGACTTCATCTGAAGCTCCCCCTGTGGGAGTTCCTCCCATTTAAATGGTTTCAGCATCTTCTCTCCTGCGCCCAAAGGAGCCAACGTGCGCCTATTGGTGTTCTAGCCCCCCATGCTGGGCCCATAAACCTCTTGCGTGCCTACCCAGGCTTCCTCGGCTCGCTGTGTGTTTCCATTACATCCCGTATTGTTCTTACCAGATGGCACCCTAAATACACGCCCAGACGACCTCGAAGGGACGACCTCGAAGGCACGCCCTTGAAGGCACACCCAGACGCGCTCTGTCAATAGAAGCTACAATAGGACTTTCCATGGCGCCATTTGTGAATACGAGAGTCCAGCCCACCAGATCTACACAGTTTCCTCTATCAACACTCCACAATGAATGGATGAGAATCGGGCAGGTAGACAGGCCACTCTCCCATTAGCTAGTGGACCTCCTGGCACACCCATCTACGTTCAGAAGTGAAAGTTATTGCCTGGGTTGGATATTTAGTAGTATATACAGGTCTGGGGTTGGCAATTCTCAGTCATTTAGCGCAGCAGTGCTTTCGCGCAAAACATCATCCCGTGTTGTTAGGCGGGCATGTCAGCTTTGCCCTTAGACTTGTGCAACCGCCACGCGTCGTTGACCCCAAGGACAAGGCCTTATATGTAGCAATAATCTTCACAGTGCGAAACGTGGAATCTGCGCAATTACTCAACACCCAGGCAATGATACCATACTTTGCCAAGGTGACCGGGAGAGCTACTAGTACTACAGTGATCCAATGCAACAAACACCAAAGATTTGCCTTAATTATTGTCACTATATGTAGTGTTGGGATTGCTGTCCATGCTGTCTTGGGCCTGAATATATTTTTTTTCTTTGCTTTCCACCTGTATCAGTCACTCTAAAAACCAAGGTTTTCCTCTTCGAGTGATTGGCCAACCCATTTGCTCGGTTGTGTATCGTCCACTTCTTTGCTGGCTAGGCTTGGCGGTTTGATTGTCAGGTTCGGTTCTTGTCCAGGTCGTATGCTAATTGGCAGATGTGGGAAGGGCTTTAAGTCCAGCTTCATTTCGTGATAGCCTTAAAGAATTGTGATCGATTTGAGAAAGATGGAGAGGATGTGCAGCATTGAACAACATCCCCAGTAAAGAAACAAAAGGTAACATGCCTTAATATTTGGAGGTTGGGGGTCCCGTGGCACTTGTTCCTCTTCTGACGCCTGTACCGAGGCCGTAATCTTAAGCATTCGCACGTAATGGGTGAAATAGGTCGTTGTGGGTATGGAGAAACTGGAGGCCAGTTTCAAACTTCATCTGCTGGATCATGTGAGGATCGAAGCCTCTCGTTGTCGGCATGTCGGAATGGGAGACCGGTTTCCAGCTTCAGCTGTTGCACCCTGGGGGGGTCGAAGGGTGGGCACTTGAGCAATGCAACACCGGAGTCAAACTGGAGTGGCTGTCAAAGATCTCCAAGGCTTCGGCATGTCTGCAGAAATCTGGGATGAGGTTAGAAGTAAGAAGGGGCTGGCACAAGGGTTCAGGCGCTAGTGGCTCACACTGGCTCGTGGCTCCTGTTTTGACGCGTTCCTGATGCGACTAGGCCAACGGTTGCCAGACCAAAGGTCCCAGGGCTGCTAGGTCAATATCATGAAGGCTCTTGAGCCATGACGTCGGAAAAAATGTGCGTGCATGATATGGGTACCAGAGAAGTCACTGCAAGCAGAGTTGTTGCCATCAGAGCAGGAGTCCTCCACGAGAATGCACGCGGCAGATACAAAGAATTCCCTGATTGCGACTAGCGCCATATTAACCGAGCGCAAAATTGTATACGCAGGAAAAGCATTCAGAGATACATATCTCGTCCCATCTATGACTACAGATGCAAGCCCCTCAGCCCATCATAGCAAGAGTCTAGATGTACTGTACTTAGCTGAACTAGGCTCTGTTGTATATCTGCTGCGGCAACTCCCAACCATAACAATGTAAATTAGAATAGCATAGTATTCATCTGGTTTGGCAATATGTTTCTGCTGCAGTACCTGCACCAAAAAATGTGCACCTGTATGAACCCGGATACCGTACAAGTTGATCTCGCCAGCAGAGCATCCGTGCTTAGTGAGGTCGCGTAAAAGCAGGACGCGTGTGCAGCTCCGTTTTGGTCAAGGAACGAAACTATAATAATTGAATTCAAGTTGTGTGCCTCTAATTTTCTCTGCCATCACTGGGTGGGGTGAATGAGCAGCTGGTGTTTAGGTGAAGTCGATATCTCACCCCTGTCTTACGTAAGCCGGAAAAAAGGGGTTGATGTCAACCAATGGGCTAGAATGCGGGGAAAACCCTGGCCTGGGCCACATCCCACCCCTCCCTCGACTCCCTCCACACGTCACCCTACTCTGTGCATCTACCGCCAGGTATCGGTATTCAATCCCAAAGGTGTCAAGTCTCTGCGGAGCGAACAAGCCCAGCATGGCTATCTACCACATTGTCATGTTCGCGTTCAAGAGCCTCGTCCCCGCGGACGAGGTCCAAGCCGTGAGCCGACCCCGCACCGGGCTGCGCAGCGCCTCGGTGGAGGAGGCGTCCCTCGTCGTCCAAAGCGACGGTGGCGCGGGCCCAAGCCTTTTTTCTCTTGACCTTTTCCTTACGAGCCAGTAAAGCTGACGTCCACGCCGAAAGGCCTGCGACCGCATGGTCGCGCTGGGGGAGAAGTGCATCCACCCGACGTCCCAGAAGCCGTACGTGAAGACGATCGGCGGGGGCCGGGACAACAGCTGGGAAGGGCTCCAGGTGAGCAGATTACGAACACGCACATATGCCTCGACAGACATCCCCTGGGTCTACGTGGCTTTTTGGCCCGGAATCTTCGTGCTGTGCCGTACCGTGCCGCCTGACTCACCGCGCACTCGGACAGGGCGGAATCACCCACGTCTTCGTCTCGGTCTTCGAGAACGAGCAGGACAGGGAGTACTACACGGGCAAGGACCCCGTGCACTTGGAATTTGTCGCGAGCATCAAGGACATCGTCGAGAAGATACAGGTGGTGGACTTTACGCCCGACGCCTACTGACTGACCCGTGCGGGAGGGCGCCGTGAGCCTAAGTGCAGGCACGGGGTTCTTGATGAGAGAGACCGTGGTTGGGTTGAGAAGCGCCCAGACAGCGCTGGTTGAAAGCCGGATACGAACAATTGGAGCATTGTCACGCGAATCGTTATTCATATTTCTTGTCTACAACAACGCCATCTTAGTTCACGAAGGATTTTGTTCAGGGTCGTGCCCCTTGGACCAGACCACTGCGTTCGGCATCGCCTTGGCTGCACGATCCGCGCTGCAACTTCAGCAGAAAAGCCTGCCTGCCGCATGAAATCGGATGGATCTCGACTGGCCGTCAAAGTTGTTATGAGCTGTCCGTAGCCTACGTCTCGGAATGCTCAGCATTTCCCATGGATAAAATTATTTGGGTGAATCATCAACGTGCCATGGTCGTATCTGTCCAGCTTCCCGGCCATCGAACATGAACGGCATCCACTTGAAGTTTTTCAGTTCGAGCGTGGATCAGGCGAAGCAGACGCGACTGGGAATACAGCGTAGTGTCGTGGATCGACCGCATCGTGATAAAAATCAAAATCAAGGTGATGGGCTGTGGATTGATGAGTTTTGGACACTTGTATGTTTCCATGGAAGGCATTGCCCGTCCGGGGAGGGATCATGGATGGTTTCGACAATTTATTAGAAACACCTTTCCGTTGCCAACGCGCAACGGGTGGCCCACAGCCACGCGCACGCCTCAAACAAGTACCTGGAGCCAACCGACAGAACCCAAATACAGTGCACCAATGGCGATCGCGCTCTTCTTCTCGAATAGGCATTACAGCATCGGGGCGGGTACGCCAAGCCGACTATAATCGAATTAGGGTGGCCGTGAAAAGCTGATATCATCCGGGGCTATGCACCGGCGATAGCGCCGGATCGCATGATTTTTCTCAAATAAGCACGCCCTTCGCTCCGTGTTCTGTTCTATGTCTCTCGGCTCCTTTCTCTTTAGTCTCTCAGCGACCTCGTACACGGTACGATCGTCTCTCGTCATCGGCCAGCGATTCAACATTGCTGTAGCGGTGCAGTACACACGAGGACACAGCCCTGTCAGGCTCCCTCCTAACCGACCGTGCGGCACACTAGCGTGCCCAGCTGGCTGGCGCACGCCAGATCCACGACTAGCACCGATGGACTCCTCTCCGTAGGGCACAATGCTCGGCGGAGCCGCCGAGGACAGGCAACATCTTGCGGGGGGCTACTTGGCAGGTCCGGATGTCGATACCGGGGCAACCGGGACAGCCGGACGCGCAGTATCGTGGGTGTACCGTACAAGATTACCGGTATTATAAGAAGACAGCGCTTGAGCTGCTTGTTTCCCCTCGAAGTAGTACTGCTCGTCTCTCGCTCACTCTCACCACGAGACGTAAATAGATAATACCGCCACTGGCCAAGTCACTCGTTTACTGCTTGTGCTTTTCTTTGAGTGTTGCTTCCTTCTTACGGTCTACCAAGCGCCCGTCGCGTGGACTAGCCGCATAACAAACCCCCAACAAGAGAAAAGGAAAGACAACTTCGAAACAGACACGGGGAGAAAAGCAGGATGAAGACGGCCACCATCGCTCTGGCGCTTGCCAGCGTCGCCCAAGCGGCCTCCCCGCACTACCCCGTCCTGAGGAAATTCACGGCGACGGGCGACAGCCCGAGCGGCGCACCCAACATCACCGCCAGCAGCGACCCGTACGCGCCTCTTTTCCTCAACTCAACGACGACGACGACGACGGCGGCGGTTACGCCGGCGACGGCGGCAGCGGTGACCGAGCCCGCCGCCTCCTCCTGGATCACGTCGACGTTGACGAGCACGTACGTCGCGACGATCACGGCGTGCGCGGCGGGCGCGGCGGGCGTGATGGCGACGGAGGACTGCCCCGCAACGCCGTACGTCACGACCGTCACGACCGAGTACGTGAGGCTTGTCGCCACGGCGGCCACGGCGGCGACCACGGCGGCGACCACGATGACGACGACGCCGGCTGCTGCTGATGATGAGCCTGCCATGACTACTGGTAGCACCACCGTCACTGCCACCGCTACGGCCACGGTTACTACTGCTGCCACCACCGCCTGGACCACGTCCGTGGTGCTGCCGTACTACCCCACCGGCACCGGCATCGACGCGGTCACTGGCACTGGCACCGGTGTTGCTTACCCGTCCGGCACGGGCGCTGGGTGGATGCTCGGCTCCGTCCAAGGCACCGGCGTTCCCGTCGTGCCGCGCGGGCCGGCCAGCGCGCCGATCCTGACTCCGAGGACAGCTTCTTCGGCGGCGGTGGCTGCGGGTGGTGGATCGTCGGGCCACCGGGGGCTCGCGGTGGTTGCGGCTGCTGGGCTGCTGCTGGCCGCTGTTGTGGTTTGAGATGAGGGGTTGTGAATGAGTGAGTGGACAGGCGGTAAAGAGATGGGGAGATGGGGGAGGAGAGGGGAGGCGTGGGACCAGGAGTACCGGTATGGAAGAAAGCATTGGGCTGGGTGCAAGCAAGGGAGAGTTTGCCCATGGGGTATGATGGCTATCTCATTCGCGAGATCTTTGCTTGCCTGTCAAACATTAATAGACTCATAGATATATACCGTACTTAACTTACCTAATGCCATCGAATCAATAGTATCGACTCAAGCACGCCCAAGATACTGCCCCCTCGGCTCGCTCGTCGCCTCCCAGTCGCGAGCTTGGCAACCTTTGCGCAACGGTACCTAGGTAGGCGCCCATCTGCCGAGACGGTCCTACGCAATACGTCAAGGGGGCTAGCTAGGAGCTCTCACGCAAGACCGCCATATCAGGTCCCTCCTCTACGACGGCTCTCGGCATATTCGTGGAAGGGGTTACATTCACATCCATGCGGTATTTTCACTGATAAGACCTCGCAAAGGAGGTTCATCAGTCGTGTCGTAGTAGGAGCGCGGGGCTGACACCGCCCTTCCCCCCCTCGTAACTGACGCGATGCGGCCGCCGCTAGAGGCAGAGCACAGTCTGCCTTCTACGGCCTGTGGTTCTCGACCACGGTAAGGGCGGCACGACCAGGCGGCTGGCGTTGCGATGCACAGATGTGGCCGGCAAAAGAACCAGCTCTTCCAGAACCAGCTCTTCCAGAACCAGCTCTTCCAGAACCAGCTCTTCCAGAACCAGCTCTTCCAGAACCAGCTCTTCCAGAACCAGCTCTTCCTGATCATGTGTGTCCCCAGACCCAGATACCGGTCATGGAATATCCTCGCGTCCCAGTCGATCTTCTTTCCTCTCTTCTCTGAGAGGTAGAAGGGATCGGTTGCGCTCTTTTTGAACATGCAAGCGATTTTGAGAAACCAAGGCAACGGGTCGCCAAGATCTGCCGGCACAGCACGGTAGCGGGATCGGGTGCGGGCTATAAATAGAAACACATGCCGCAGCCCACACCCGCGCCCGGCGCCATGGTACAGACGACGGACGCATGAGCGCATGTGGATAGCTGCGCGAGAACAACGTTGCAGCTTGGAGGAATTGCCCCGCCACGGCAGAGAAGAAAGATCTGCTCTGCCGGCTGCGCCCCGCGACTACACAGGGCTGAAATGGTATTATACCCTCTAGGACTCGGAGATCGTGTCCTATAAGTGGTCAGTGTCTCAGCCCCCCCCAATTCGAAAAAAGAACCCGGCAGGGCCCGGTGATGTCAGAGGTGTGGCAGAGCATGGGTGTCGTCCTGAAGTACTAGGGTCTCGGTAGGTAATTATGACCGTCTTATGGCTATCTATTCCTGTGCCTGCTGAAAGTGAGGGGGGACGACAGCAGCGCTGGTTGGATCATCACCGGCAGTCTTATCCAGGTCCTACCTGATGGGCTTACCTACTTACCTGGCCTAGGTATCTACTTACCTATACATCGACGTCTTTCCCCTGCGAGTAAGCTTATCACTCTACTCTGTTCTTCTTCTCCCTCCAAGTCGCATTGGTAATCCCACCAACGTCACCCTCAGCTTACTCCTCGCATCGCGAACTATGGGCCACGGCGCGCGTCTCGCAGACCATTTTGCCAACATTCATCTCGCGTGAAAGAAAGAGTCTGGCCAGGAATAGCAAGGCGACGAGACCGAGAAATCAGAATATTAACAACAATAACAACAACAATCGCTTGGGAACAAAAAAGGAGAAAAACAAAGTGATGACCCTGACCTCGCCATCCACCGGCCTGTTCGGCCGCGCCTCTCCCGACGGCACCTTCGCGGGCACGCCGCCGGCGCACCTGCCGGCCGAGAACGGCGTGCACGTGTGGCGGGCCGCCGTGGCCGCGCCCTTCTTCACCGCCGTCTTCGTCGGCGCGCGCCTGTACACCAAGGCGCGCCTGATCAAGAAGCGCTGGACGCTCGACGACTGTGCGTTGCGCTCGCTCCACCCGCCCCCCTTCTTTCTGATCCTTGGGTGTGTAAGTAAGAGGCTTCTGAATATGGATGAACTGACGAAAGAGAGGAAAAAAAAAGATATCGTGGTCGTGACGCTGCTCGTCGATGTCGCCTACTCGGTGCTCATGGCCAACGCGGCCTACAACGGCATGGGCCTGCACGTGTGGCAGTACGACGACGCGCTCAACGCGCGCTACTACCTCTGGGTCGGCATCGCGTCCGAGTTCTACGTGCTGGGTCTGATGGGCTTCAAGGTGGCGCTTGTGCTCTGTATGTACTTACCCTGCTGGCTTTCTTTCGCTCTTCTTTTTCTTTTCCTTCTCGTTGCATACCCCCTTCTAGACTGCACCCTCGCTCAGCACAGGGACTTCCTTCACATCTCGGACTCAGCTGGTCTCGCTCTCTCTGCGCGGGAGCAAACACCATCTTTTACTATTCACGGAGTGGCATTTACTGACTCTGTGTGTTCGAAAAAGTGTACCTGCAGCTTTTCGGCATCAACCGCCGATTCCGGTGGGCGTGCTTCGCCACGCTCTTCTTCACCGTCGGCTATCTGCTCTGCAATCTGCTGACCGAGTTCCTCGGCTGCTCGCCCATCGCCAAGAAGTGGCATCCGGACTTGCCTGGTAAGCAGCAACATCCTTCATATCTCTGCCGGTACCCATCAACCCGCGAATCTTCTGTCTCTTATCATATTATCCACTCTCTCCCGAACCCTGAGATACCTACTTAGGCAGAGGAGAGAGTTGCGGTGGCTGGCTCGCTGGCTCGCTGGCGGACTGACTGACTGACCTGGTGACCAACAGGCCACTGCATAAACAGCAAAGCCACCGATAGCTTCTACGGCGCTTGCAGCATGGCTAGCGATCTGGTCATTGCCATCCTGCCGCTGACCATGATATGGACGCTGCAGTTCCGCAGCCGGCGGCAGAAGCTCGGCCTGACGCTGATTCTCTGCTGTGGTTTTCTGTGAGTATTTGGTTGCCAGTTGGATAATTTAACCACTTTCTCCTCGTTCTCCCCTTTCTTCCCCTTCTCCACTTTCTCCTCTTTCTCCTCTTTCTCTCTTTTTTTCTTTCTCCCTCTTGTTCACTTTCTCCCTTTTTCCCCCCTATCGTCATCAGTGCCAAGCAAACCAACAACCCACCCACCCCCCTTCTCCCAAACCAACTCACCAAACCAACTCACCAAACCAACTCACCAAACCAACTCACCAAACCAACTCACCAAACCAATCAAGCAAGCCCACTCACTAACAAACAACTTTCCCCCCCCCTCCCCCCCAAAACCTCACAGATCCTGGGCCATCGCCGTGACGCGCTGGGCCATCGCCGTCTACGACCTGTTCACGTACGACCGGCCCTGGTGGGCGGGCCTGGCCTTCGCGCTCTCCGTGCTCGAGGTGCACACGGGCCTCGTGTGCGCGTGCATCGCCACCCTCGGGCCCCTGTGGCAGACGGCCTACGTCGGCGTGCGCGACTGGACCAGCGGCCGCAGTCGCAGCAGTGGCAGCCGGAGCGCCTGGGGCGAGAAGACGGCGGGCACAGCGGCAACGGCGGCGTCGCGACCTCGGAGATCCACCACGGCTGCTGCTGGGACGGATCGGGAAGCCGGGATCGGCATGGCTATAGAGATGAAGGGGAAGAGAAATATAGAAGAGGGAGAGGAAGACACGAGGCACGATCTGGCGCGCACGCCCAGGTCTGGCATCTCAACGAGTACGACGATGACGAATACGACGGAGGGTGGTGGTGCTGTGGGCATCATGGTCCCCGGGGACGCGGATGACGAGTTCGGCCTCCTGGACGCGCGCGACTTCGGCGCGCACGGTGTGTACAGTTCCCGGGAGCCGATCTCGCGGGTATAGGAGGGTCGATGACGAAAAAGGGGGGAAAAGTATGTGGTTGGTCGGTTTTTTTTTTCGAAGTGATATCCTTTGGTTTCTTCTATACTAGCGAAGCGAAGCGTTTTGTTCGGGATATGCTTGGGTCACGACTTAATCTCAACCAGCGGCAGGAAGGGGAAAACCAGACTCGATAGCCTGGATTTATGTTCCGGGCACGGAGTCATTGGAGCAACTATCAAATACCAGTCGTGAACGGACAGCCTAGCCGCAAGCTTGAATGCATTGAATGATTTAATGATGAACTGAGTAGAGTACAGATTGCAGCCATGGTCAGATGCGCAGGGCGAAATGTCACTATGGGGTGACGGGCAGATCTCCTTCATTGCAGGTAGATATTTGGGACGGCCACCAGCCATCGCATTTCTCGAAACCTTGGAAGCATTGCGGGAGGAGGAACGTAGCCGCAGGCCGGGACGAGGTCATCAGGTAGTGTCCAAGTATACTGTTGACTGAATGTAGACCCTTCATTCAGGGCTGGCACACGTCCATAACACCGGCACGGGGTCTTACTCATCTCAAAGTGGTATAATCAGACATAGACATGTAGCAGTATACAGGACCAACAGACGCCCATCCTCTCTCTCAAAAGCACTCTTTCAAGCGTAGCGAATGTGCGCGCCTATTCCCCCGGCCTCCAGAGCGCGACTTCGAGTCCGAGACCACGGCCGCCCAGGTGGAGAACACGGGCCTAGCCTTCCGCTCTTTCTTTCTCTCTCGACTGACCCCGCCAGTATTTTTACGTGCACACAGGAACGCCTCTTCGAGATACCAAATACCACAGGCCAAGCAACGAAGACGCCTACCTACCTGATTAAAGTAGCAGGCAGATGACAAGCAATGCCACAAAAACAGATGCCGTCACGCGTGTGGGCCTTATTTCCGGTTATCTTCAAAGTAGAAAGTGCCCAACTTGTCGCCGCCCCTGGGCTCGCTCAGGGGGCGTGGCGAGCTGGCCTCCCCGGCGTCGAGGCGTTCGCGGACAATGCGCTCGGCGGCCTCGCGCGAGGCCGGCCCGCCCACGCCCTCGCGCAGCGCGCTCGTCGCCGGCTGGCCGGGCTGCGGCATCTGCACCTGCACGGGGATCGGGCCGCCGGCCGTGGTGTCGACGAACATGTCGTCGTCCGACGTGCCGACGTGGCCGCCGGTGCCGCCGACGCCGCCGCCGCCGTTTTCGGCCGCCACGCCGTCGACGTACTTGGCCGCCCGGGTCTCGGCCGCCGTCCGCGCGCTGATCGGCGTGTCGTTGCCTCCCGGCGGCCCGTCGCCGCGCAGCTCGCGATGCCTCAGCATCGCCTCGTGGCTGAGGCCCGAGGTGCTGCGCTCCAGGTTCCAGCTCCCGGAGGCGCCAGCGCCGCCGGGCAGCGGCCGCCGCTGGTATATCGGGCCGCTGACGGTGCTGTTGGCGCCCTCACCGAACCCGACCAGGCTCGCGTTGCCGTCGTCGCTCATGCGGTCTTCGAATCCGCCGACGGAGCGGCTGGCCATGTCCTCGTCCATGTGGTCCATAGCGCCAGTGGAGTCCACGTCCATAGTGCGGTAGTTGGTGTCCATACTCATGCCATCTTCGTCGACCTCGGTCATATCTGCGTCCATCTCGTGCTCGCCCGGCTCGGTAGCGGTCCGCGCACCGACGCTACCTGTTGCAGACGCGGTGCCGACGGTGCTCATCTTGGTCACAGCGGTAGGCTGTCCGTTTTGGTCGAAGTAGGCGGGGGTGCCTGCGGAGGGCAGGTTCTGGGGGAAGCCGCTGGAGGTTGGTGTGGTTTGGGGCGAACTGGCGTTGCCGGAGTGGTGCTGGTTCGGGGCGCGAAGCGTCGAAACGCGCTCGAGGCCGGCAAGACGGCTGATGCGGTCGGCGCGCTCGGCCTCCAGGCTGTTGGTGGAAGCCTGATGGACGTGACCTCGGGGCCCACCAAAGGCGAGATGGGGATGGCCGCGATGGCCGTCTTTGATGGCGGTAGTGGAGAGGGCCGAGAGCGAGGTGGTAGCGCTGGTCGGTGTGCCACTGTGATGACGAGTGCTGTCAGCCAGAAGAGCGCGGGTTCGAGGCGCGATGGAGAGGGGATAATGGGGAAACACACGGCATGTCACTTGGCGTCTCGGGATTGGAGGGCGGCTGGGGGATGTTGATGAGCATCGGGGCTGTGGATTGTTGCGACATGACGGGCGGTTGGATGCTCCTGTTGCGAAATGGATGAGCAGTGTGGTATAGCGGCGAAGGCGGTGGCCGTGCCAGGTGCCGAGTGTGTCGTCTAGCTATCGTACCCCCGACACAGCAGGTTCAGATTCTCGCCCAGCACAGTTCCTGGCAGTGTAGAGATAGTACGGGGGCCCAAGACAAAGATGAAGATACCGGCGGGGCAGAGAGATTGATGTGGGATGTATGGGTTTGGCCGAGTTAGGTTGCGATGCGATGTGATGCAAGGAACAATCAATTGGGGAGTCGCGTTTGCGGAACATCAAAGCCGGTACCCACTTCACATGCGCGGAAGTCCCCGCCTCCCCGCCTCCCCCACCTGGCGGCCAGCATGACGTACAGTAGGGCTACCGCCATGCCCTATTAAGGCTAGCCCCTACCCCGTAATCCCGCTCATACCCAAACTACACCTCCTGTCACTGTGGTCCGTCACCCATCACGATTCACCAACATTACCACCACCACCGCCTGAAGCAATTCCTATGTAGCTCTCTATTCGATCCTTGAATGACTCTCGGAACACCTCGATGGCATCAGGGCCCACAACCCTCTCATGGACTGACAGAAAATCAACCTTAATGAACCACAGAGCGAAAAAAATATCCTACTGTCTTTACTACCGGTATGGCAGGATTATAGTCAAGTAGCTAAGTACTTAGGTAATTACATGAGCCTGTGGTAACTGTATCGAAAGACATGGGGGTTCCAGGTGCCTATATGTCACCTACGGCAAGAAATGAATCGACCATCCTACAAGCAATCCGCCTGTCCTCTTCCGGTCCGAAGATCCAGAATATCTCACTGCCGTGCACCGATTGCCGACATCAGGTTCCTACACCGGCGGTGAGGACTCGTACAACTCGACCTGGTCACGCCGCAGCGTCTCCATACGAATCTCTGTCCGCACCATGATGTTCTTGTTCTTGTTGCTGTTGTTGCTACCGGCGCTGCTGCTGCCGCCGCTGCCGCCGCCGCTGTCGCCGACCCCCGCGTCCGCCTCGCGCTGGATGATGAGCTCGTCGCTGTCACGACCAGCAGACGCGTGGACGCTAGCCCGTCGAGCACTGGCGCTGATGGTCGTGGTCGTCCGACCCGCCCGGTCCCGGCCGCTGCTGTTTCCGTTGCCGTTGCCGTTGCCGTCGCCGCTGCCGTCGTCGTCGTTGTTGCCGCCGAGGCCGTGGTACCCGCGGCTGCGGCTGCGGCTGCTGCCGGTCTTTCCGTACTTCTGCGGCCGCAGCGAGCTTCCCAGGATGCCGGGTAGATAGGTGCGCAGCAGAACCTTGAACCTGGAGTGAATGTTATTCCTGTACTAAGTGGGGGTTTGGTTGGAGGGAAGGGGACAGCGGCCGCTCGACGGCGTGCGTTCGGGGTGGTGAAGATGACTACGTACGCTGAGGCGCTTCCGCAGATGATTGCTATCATGAGCATGGGTCAGCCAAGCCAAGGGCGATCCCTCGTCGGGGTCTGCAAAGACCCGGCACTTCACTTACCCACGTATATCTCGATCTCGCACCAGGACAGGCTGTCTGCGAGGAAGAAGTACATGTCCGAGGTGTTCGCCAGGAGCCGCACGTAGAAGAACCTAACGCAGCCCGCTACTCAACGCGGTCAGAGACGTCGGGAGAAGAGGACACAGGCTTGGTGAACGGCAGACAGGGGCTCACCGGCGACGGCAACAATACCGAGACCGAACAGCGCCATGACGGCCAGCCGCTGGCGCAGCGAGATCTGGATGTTCCACAGCGTGGGCATGGGCGTGATGTAGATCCCGAGGTCGATGAAGATGTTGAGCACCTTCGAGGTTTTGCTCGGTCAGCTTTGCGCCCGATCCTCGGCGGGTAGGGAGAGGGCAGACGGCAGAAGGAACACTCGGGGCTCGCAATATTTACCCCGTTGGCGTCGTAGAAAGCCTGCTGGCTGTCTGGGCTGATGCAGGAACCTGGCGCAAAGTCAGCCATCGCATCTCGGTCTCCGTTTCCCCCACAACAAACAATAATACCCATATCTATGCCCATCTACTTACCCTTCACGGTGCCCGTCACGTCCCAGAACCTACACCCGCGCACCCGTCAGTCAGTCAGTCAGCCAATCAGCTGGACGTCTTTCTGCCTCCCCCCAAACATCTGGGGTCGCCGGACAAGAAACGGAACGAGACAGTAGTAGTAAAGCCCTCCGCCCGGTCCGCAGCCTGCACTGCACTCACATCGACGGCGGGTAGCACGTGAAGGTCAGGATGAAGAAGCTCGCGGCCGAGAAGCCCAGCACGGCGAGGACGAGGGCGTAGACGGCGTAGCGCATGCAGGGCCGGCGGTCGAGGCGCAGGTAGAAGACGAGCAGCGACAGCTTGACGAACATGATGGCCACGACGTACAGCAGCCGCGTCGCGTACACGGCCTGCAGCATTTGCGTCGTATTCCCCGGCGGTATGTCGCTGTCTTTTGGGTCGGAAGATACCGTCAGTGAATGGGAAAACCAAAACATTGAACCCCCCCGCCCCGATCACCGAAAAAAAAAGGAGTCCGTGGGTTTTGCTGGTTTTGCTGGGGGAGAGGTTTGCTTACCGTGGAGTCCGACGCCTGCAAATAGTCATCACCGTCCCGCAGGTTAGTAACGGTGGTAGACTCCGAGGCCGGAGTCATCGGCTCCGGCGTGGGCACGGAGAAGCTCGGCGCGACTCACCGTACCAGGCAGCGGCCATGGAAGCTGCCGAGAGGCCGAAGGTAAAGATCTGTGTTGGGCGGCCTCGGGGTCAGCAACGCAGGGCTCCGTTTGTCCGTCGACGTGGCCAGACGGACGATCAGGCCGCGTGGCCTCTCACGCGACAAGCGGAAGGAGAAGTGGCAGCTTACGGTGCCGATGATCATGAAAACTAGGTATCCGAACCCGTCAGCTGTCTTCCTTCCTTGAATACTTATACTTACCCACCCCATCTTAGGTACCTATACACACAAACATATCCATCAGGGCCCATCTAGGCCTAAATGGAAAGGGTGTGTATGGGCGTAAAAGGGGAAAGGGGCAAGCAGCTCAGCTCAGGGGGGCGACTCAGAAGCACACAAGCAACATACCGTCGTCGAGTCCGACCGACTTCACCACGGCCAGGCGCACGTGCAGGCGGGCGGCCAGGACGGCCGCGGCGATGGCGATGAAGGCCAGGGCGACGGCCCAGACGGACGACTGCCGCGAGCCGGACTCGAGCGCCCGCTGCCGCAGGAGGTGGACGACGGAGCTGTCCGCCGCGCGGACTGCTGCTTCCTCGGATGGGTGCATAACTACTGGCTCCGCTCGCTAGGTAGACGAGAATCCTTGTTTCTTTCTTTCTTCGCTTCTGTCTCCTTCGAACGATAAGAGGTGGGAATCGTGGTTGTTTTTGTCGCTTTGGCAGCGGAGACGACGAGGGGCGAAGCTGCGATATTCTCCAGTCAAGTCGGGCGACGTCTTTACTAGAGGAGTAGGCTGGTTGGTCTTCCAGCTAGCTCTATATAAGCCCATCCATCTCGACATGCCTCCCGTACGATCTACAGAACCGGAGCCGCTCCACCCGCATTTGTTGGGAAATAAGACTGCGCCGTGTTATCGTCGTGGTCGCTGGCTGGACGGCTCGAGCACCGCCCATAACGGCCCCTGGTCTGGGGGGGTCATCATCGTCCGGTATGACTGTCACTTATCATCCATCATCCAAGTAATTCCATAGGGTCATCAGCGTCTGATCTAGATAGACGATGCTGGCGAGGGATGGGATGGCAGCGCACGGACACGAAGCACTACCAGTAACGACCCTCGTCCCGGAAATGCTCGTCGTTCTAACGGTAACGCCTGGACGCCATGTTGCGTTGACGATGGAACCCTTCTCCATGGTTATATAAGATCAAGTCGTATTCGTCGTGTAGTGAGTGCTACGCGACTTCGAAATGACGGGTTCGGCATCAAGGGCCTATTGTCGCGGACCTGCCCCTGGCTTGCTTACTTACTGTCTGCTTGTCTGCAGTCGTTCCGCAAGGCCGAGGGAAAGGTGTTGTGGCTCGACTCTGCGAGTCGTCACTCGCTCATCCCCAACTTTCGCACCCGCCACCGTCACCCACCACCGCCATTTCTTTGTTTTTTCTGAGCTGTCATGGTGCACCGTCCAATGGCTGCAATTGAATTCTACGCAACGATCCCCTCCACCGCAGCCGAGATGCCATCTGAGAGTATCCGCGAAAGAGAGGCATGGAATGTCGAGCCGAGTGTCCGGGGGAGACTAATATGATCTTTCTTTACCATAAACTGCCGAGCCTTTTGTTTTGTCTTCTTGCCCAGGGCCCTTGATTACTTACGTGACTGGCTCCTCGCTCTACGTACCTATAGATGTATTTCATCTTCTCTATCTCGGCAAGCAGAGCCGGGTGGATAAGAGCGGCCCGCCCCGCGTTCCGCGGGGCCCCAACTCCTGTGGTAATAAGCAAGCAAGCAAACCCCTCTGCCGGCCCCAGAGCCGCGCTGTGCCTGGCCACAAGAGGCTGCCGTAGAAGTATCGAAGAAATCACAGACGATAGGCAGGCTTGCTCTACGATACACTGGTGGTCTTCTTCCTGCCTGTGTCTATACCAGTAGGTGGTATGTCTGGCCCAACAGCGGAAATGCATTCTTTTCCTCCTTCGTTCTTTTCATCTTCACCTCCTCCTTTTCGCCCTTTGATCGGCCTCTTCGCCCAACTTCTTCCCAATAGTGCTGTCGTGTTCCTCCCTCTTCCAACTTACCATACCCAGAACAGAGATGGGAGAGAAACAGAGAGCATGGTCAGAATAGAAAAGATAGAAAAGAAAGGAGACGAAAAAGAAGTCAAGAGGAGGGATGATCTCGCGAAACTTTCTCATTTCCACCCCAGAGTCGCACAGATTCGTAACAGGCTTGCTCCCATGCGTCCCCGCGCGAAGATGAGCCACATCCAGATCGAACTGCGAGAGAGTGTGTGCGTTCCGCGAACATCACCCAGCCCCAAGGACTGTGCCAGGATTGCTTTCGTCTGCCTGTCTGGCGAGATATCAGTGCAACCCGAGGGAAAAGAACGAGGGAAAAA
The DNA here is from genome assembly GCA_022539325.1 of Xylariaceae sp. FL0804. NCBI lineage: Eukaryota > Fungi > Ascomycota > Sordariomycetes > Xylariales > Xylariaceae > Xylariaceae sp. FL0804. Next base: position 546,348 of record JAJKLG010000007.1, on the reverse strand, counting down.
ATTGACGTAGTCATCTCCCCTCCTCTCGCGGGCTCTGTCTGTCTTCTGCTACCTCTACTCTTCCCTCGCTTCTCGACCCCCGTATCCATCGACGAACCTTTTCCGCTTTCCGCCATCGGGGGTGTCTTTGGCGGGTACGGTGACAGACAGGGTATCTTGGTACCCAATAACCAGGCACGGTAGTGATGAAACATTGCAAAAGGATCAATTAGACTCAGCAGAGCCTAGTGGGGTATATGTACTTACAACAGGTGGCTTACCATCCCCCTCGTCATCAGGTGATGCGCGGTTCCTGCATGCAGGCGCGTTCCAGCGTACCGTCGGATAGCGGCGCCCTCTCCAGTCCCCGCCAAGTGAATGTGATCTCTCACTAGTAGCTCACCCCAGCAGGGAGGCGTGCATCGGGACCACCAGGGGGTCGTGCGTCCGTGGGGTTTCGGGGGGGGGGGGGGGGGGGGGGGGGGTCGGCGGGGGACGGATGGAAGGACGGGGCCACGCTCACGGTGTTGAATCTATATGAATGTGAATGTTACCTGTCAGAAAGTCATCTGCCACTGAATGCCGTGCGTGGCAGATGCCGAGTTGGGAGATGTCGAAGTGATACAGGTTCAATTACAAGGGGATTCCTGCTTTATTCCTGTGCAGGACGTACCCGAGACATTTCGTACAGTAACATGATAAAATTACACGCGACAGACACAGCCGCATACCGGTGGTCCCTCCCGACTGTTCCTCAAAGCGTCCGTTACCCGCCTCGTCGGAAGTCAAAACACACCCCGTACTCCGTCCATCCCTTTTACTCTCTTCTTCCGAGCAGTCAATAACTCCCCTCGATGTGACCGCGAGCCCTTGCCTACACCTAGGCGTGGATTGCCGTCTGGATCTGCGGGTAGACGCGGACGAAGGCGTCGTACAGGTCCGGGTGGTTGCGCATCAGGACCTCGGGCTCCCAGGCCGTGGCGACGAAGATGGTGTCGATGCCGCTGCTCAGGGGTGTCGTGAAGACGTTGCAGATCTGGAGGCCTATGAGGAAGGCAAAGGCCACCACCACTAAGCAGGCAGTCGTTAGTATGGCGCCAGGAAACAGTCATGACGTTGTCACGTCCACACATACCGGGAGTATAGGAGCCGTCCGAGTTGTACGAAGGGTTTGTGAATACCTGCGGAGACCTGGTCAGCTCTGAACGTCACCTCATGCCGGCGCTAGGGTCGACTTACGATGTATAGGTATGCCATCAGAGCACAGGCATAACCCACGAACGACGCGCCGAAGGAGAACACCGGGCCCAGGAGGCACTCGTTGACGAGTGCGTCGATGCCGCGCTGCTTGATCATCCTCCACGTGTCTTTGGCCGCAGCAAAGTAGGGCTTCCCGTAAAGTGCAATGTACGAGAAGGCGTAGCGGTTGAGGAACTGCACGGCCCAGTCCAGGAGCCCGATGATGCACCCCAGCACACAGAACATGATGGAGCCAATCATGTCTCCCTGGGCAGCCTCGTTCTGGCGAGCGATGGAGCACATCTGTCTCAAGAAGTTGATGATCGCCACCAGCAGGGAGCCGAGCGAGATGGAGCCGAACGAGGTCGTGAGCGAGCGCTTCAGTGCGCCGCGAGTCACGGCTCTCGGCTGGTTCCCCTGGCCGAAGAAGTACCAGGAGCCGTACACGCCCGAGACGGTGGTGTGGGCGACGTTCTTGAGCACCTCCGAGATCCAGTACATGGCGAAGGTGATGAAGGCCAGTAGGCCGATGACTTTGGCGTTGCTGCACCCTCCGCCGCCGGCAGAGCATGCCGGGTTGTTTCCGGGCGCGTATTTAGCATACACGGCAACGAAAGTGACCGCGTACCACGCTGCCAGTGCAGTGGCCAGAATGCCGGCCAGCAGGCTCACGAGGAATACATGGCCATAGCTCTTGGAGATGTCGACTGTTGTCTTGAGCAGAAGAGCGCTGAACGGGATGCGAGGGATCCAGGACTATGTGCACGATCAGAATTGTGCAGTCACGGGTGTCACTGGGGTGGACTGACGATGAAGCAGAAGATCGTAAAGGCGACAAATATCAGAAAGACGATACCGCCCGACCAGTAGTGTCGATAGAGCATGTAGATGGCCGTCACCAAGCCAAAGACGATGTTGAGTATGCCTGTGACCCAGATGAATGTCTTGGGAAATGTCCGGGCCAGCATGACATAACCAAAGCTGAAAGCTAATGCGATGCAAAGCACGAAAGCGAACAATACTATGGTATTGGTGTTGAGTCCGACGGTTGATCCGGCATTGTAGATGCCGCCGCCTTGGTAGCTTTTGGTTGCAGCTGAGAGCAGTCAGTATATTCCGGTGTCTGCGCCGTCAAAACTGGCAGAGCCTCGCTTACAATAACCATGGATCGACAGACCCGAGACGGCAACGAATCCGGCAACCACAATCAGGAACTAGTGATGTCAGCAGCCGATGCGGCTCTTTCAATACAAGACCTACAAGGATAGCAGCCCAGGCGTCATTATATTTGCGGCGCTCCAGCTTGAAGGCCTGGTCAAACATGGGCTTCTCGTTACCATAGCCGTTGGAATAGCCCTGGGGAGGCGGCCCGGGAGGTGGTCCATACTGGCCATCTTGAGGCTGACCGTACGGAGGTTGCTGCGCATAGCCACCGTTCGGCCCTCGCTGGCCGTCGTAGTAGGCGCTAGCTTCGCCGCGTCCTGCCATCTGAAGCGTCGTCGGGCCGGTGGGCCTAAGGAAATCACATGTAACGATGAAGCGATACAATAGAGATGGGCCTCGACACAGTGACGAGTTGGCAGAGCCGTAAAGTTGACCGGGACCCGAGTGTTCTCGACTGATGATGTTTGGGACGACTGACGATGGAATGTTGTCGGGGCGGGAGGAGCTGAGGATCTGCGACCAATCTCTGCGGAGAGGCACTAGCCCAAAAGCTTGATTCGTGCACCTCGATATCGATCAGCAGAGTTAAGAACGACCGAGAGTTGCGCCTGTGGTATTTCGGCCATGAATCTAATTCCATTGGTCGCAGCAAGCAGTCATAACGTCACCAGTGCCCAGCGCCGAAGCAAGGCCGCAGAAATTTCCACGCATTGGACAATATTCCATCTGCGCGCTCTGTCTCAGTCTGCTTCTGCTCAAGGGCATCTAGAACGAGCAGGCTGTCTCAAACAAGATGTGGTACAGCGTCGCGCGAGCAACCACATAGGAAAAACTTCCAATCATGAGTCGTACACGTGCGCCACGTCCGCCAGCTCTTGCAGGGCCGAGGCCACTCCGCATGAGGTCACCGTACCCTGATCCTAGAGAAAATGACAACAGCTGCGAGGTAAATAAGCGTGGAGGCAAAAAAGGGGCTGCCATAGACGGCATCTCGAATTCCATAAAACCACATCGTTGCCATGAAAGGGGCACCGACAAGTGACCCCAGCGTCTTGATCATCATGACAATCGAGAACAGGTGAACTTCTGGTTCACTCGAAACAGGACTGTCTTCGGCCTGCGGCGAAATCGCCGGCGACTTCAAGAGACCCAGCGTGAAGACGGATAGGGGCACGCCTAAAGCATATAGCAACAGGCTCGGAAGCAACATCCATATGCTCCTTGAGACACCGATTGCCAGAGCACCCAGCACAGACATTACGAGACAGAAGCGCGCGTAGCGAAGGTTGGATGCTGAGTGCAGTGCTGAATGGTCTGGCGTTTTCTGAGTCCTGAGCAGAATCGGCACCAGAAAGGTCAAGATTACAAAATTGACGACTGCCTTGCAGGAGAGCAGATAGCCGGCAGATACGAACGTCCACTGGTATCTCTTGGAGATGTACTGGGCGAGCAGCTTGGTATCCGAACTCGCCCAGGCTGTAAGGAAGAAGGTCGTCAAAAGGAGACCGAGATTCCTGGGATGGCTCTTCACAACGGCGAGGAGTGTATGCAAACGCCCCACTATCGCCGTCACGAAAGACGCACCAGAAGCCTGCGCCTTCAAGATCGGCGAAGAGATAAGCGGACGTCGCTGCTCATCCTCTGTCTCCTCGGCGGTATTTGCGAGTCCAGGCAGCAAGTAGATGGTGGGCACGGCCAAGACGAGAAGCGCGAGGCCTATCCAGAACGGGAGAAAGAGACGGACGGCCATGGTGGCAGCGGCGACCGCAGGGCCCAGGAAACCGATGACCGAGGACAAGGCCGTCATCCAGCTGAAGTACGTGGCTCTTCGTGGGCAAGGTCAGTTGGCATTTTACGAGTTGTCGGGATGTCTCACCGAGTCACCGAGTCCTCTGTCATGCTCGCCGCCAGAGAGTAGGTGAGCGAGTTGAACAAGGTGTCGCCGGCGCCTAGAAGTGCCAGAGCAGACCCGGCGATGACGGCCGACGGCGGGAGACTCTCGCCGGAGTAGCCCACGACCAGAACCCAGGAGAGCATAAAGAAACGCGAGGCCATGTTGAGCCAGAGCACGGCTCTCCGTCCGTATTTCTCAGCCAGAAAGCTCAGCGGTATGGTCATGACGAAGTCTGGACCCACGTTAGACGACGCGGTTGCCAGAGCGGAATCACGTCGTTCCTCGCAGAGGCGGATCACCCACCTCCGGCAACCCACAGGGTCTCTACGGCACCCATGAGGCGGGCGAGGTTCTGCTGGACCTCGTCGACCTTGCATAGATCCTCGCTGACATCGTGATGTACGTCATAGTAGCTGCGACACAGACGCGTCTCCAGCAGTCGGTTGAGAGGCAGGTTGGTAAGGCCGGTTGTGAGATTGACTAGAAGCAGAAGCACCAGCAAGGGCATGATCGTGGCGCCCGTTTCACGCCTGTAACGAGGAGCCACGCTGTCGCCAGGGACATGACAATCCAGGTCATCGCCGCCGTCCATGCCTTTGGCGCTCACGAGTCGGCTTGTGATTGATATGTAACCGGTAGATATATTTGATGCGGCCTGTGGCCGGAATATCGCGGGTGCGCGCAGTGCGGGGACACGACGGGATTGGCCTCAGATACTCCGTATCGGCCCAGTTGATTACATCCGTCTCCCGTTATAAGCATTTCTACGCTACAGTGAGCATGCTTCCATTATTACTCTAAAGACCATGATGGACTGTCCCAGGTCGCACTTGTCAACACGGCGCTCTTCGCGTGACACAGCAACGGGAGCGTCCCCATCTGGGACACACATTCCCACGTGGGACGGTCTTTGAGATGAGTGGATTGGCCACAAGCATGTACCAACCGGGTTGCATCTCAGAGACCACGCTCGAGCACACGCCTCAAGCGTTCTAATGGCCAAACGACGACGCCCAGCCCGTTGCCGGCTGGAGGCAGAACAAGGTCCTGCGCATACTCCTCAAGACCGGTTCTGCCCGCGTCGAAATGAAGGCGACCGTGGCGTTGGTCGGCGTCGCGAATCCGTATTCGAGACCCATTTTCGCGCCTGCCCGTCGTGTCTGACAGGGACAGAGTTCGCTAGCAGATGGTGGCTCACGGGAGCAGATGGCGCTTCAACACGAGCACGAACGCCCGGCAGCGATGTGCTGCGGGCCAGTTGTAACATGACGAAACCTGGTTTACATACAGGATCATATTGACAAGACAGAAGATGCGAAGCACTACAATACAAATTTCCTGTCTGCTCAGTCCAGCACACCATATGCAATCGGTCTCACCCATTTCGAATCTGGCCGGTCCTTATGAGATCACTCAGGCACCTAACATACATAAAGTACACCAGACATCAACAACGCCCAAAGGCATTGTTTAACCACGTCCATCCGCGGGACGTATTGGATCACGTCGCCCGCGGCCCAAGCACGCGTGGAGGCCATCTGTTGTTCCCTCAACCCATTCGTAGGATATACGTCGAATCATATCGTCCGACTTCACTGAGCCCACGCCCAGAGACTCGCCAGCGTAAGAGCCACGCCCAGCAGCAGCAGCCCATCCGTGGGGGCCCTCCGCGCGGCATCCGACTCGGACCCGAGCCCCGCGTCCCGGCTCCCGTCCGCGGTTTGCTTTCCCCCACTCGCCGCCTCGTCATCACCATCCGCAGTCCCCGTCGCCGCAGCCTCCTCATACTCCGGGTCCCGCTCGTAGCCATTGGACGCGACGACGACGGTGCGGAACGTCTCGCCGCGCCACTCGCCGTCGTTCCGCGCGTCCGAAGGGCCGAGCAGCTCGGCCGCCGCGTCCGGGCTCGCGCCCCACAGCGAGCAGCGGAAGTCGACGAGCGCGGGCGGGTCGTCGCAGCTGCAGCCGCCCGGGTTGAGCGCCGGCACGCGCTCGACCCACACGTCGAAGGCGCCGCACCCCCCGCCAGCCGGTCCACTGTTGTTGTCATTGCACAGGTCCGCACACTCGCTCGCGTCGTAGCTGCGCAGCAAGTGCAAGCCCAGGTAGGGCCGGCGGTTGGTGCTGTTGAGGCCGCCGATCGTCGCGTTGAGGTCCCGGAACCGCTCCGTGTACCCCGGCGGCGCGGCCGCCGCCGAGGCCGCCGAGTGGAACGGCGCGTGCGCCGCGAAGGCGGAGACCGTGTCTGGCGTGAAGACGCCGCCGAAGCCTGTTGGGCGAGGAGGAAAAGCCGGAGCGCGTGGGTGAGAGTGGCTCAAGGTCAGCACGTGGGCAAGTGAACTTCAAAAGGTAAGGTACCGACTGGGAAGTGGCGCGGTGGCTTGGTCAGATGAATACGAAGGCGAAGGGGCTGGACGAGCAACGTGCCCGGGGTTTGGATTCTTCCCAAGCGGAATGAAGAAGCGCCGGAGCGGGCATGCATCGTCGCTGGATCGTGGAAAGAGACGGAGGGGCAGGCTAGGAGAGGGGAGAATGTGCCATGTATGCGTGCATGGATCACGCATATGTGAGTGCGCACTCACCACCGGGCTGCGGCGCGCAGGGGTCCAAGGGATTGACGAAGCCGCAGTACGTGCCGACCTCGTACGGCGTCGGGCAGGCCGGGTCCGTGGTGAGGGTATCGGTGTTGGTCCAGCCGTCCTGCCGCGCGCGTCGCTCAGGTCAGTCGGTCAGTCAGTCAGTGACACACATATCAAAGCCTCTGGCTATCCCATCGTGGTTTTTTTTTCGCTGCAGCTTCGTTCTTCCCCCTCGGGAACGTGAATAGGGGAAGGCGGGGGGATGCGATGGGTCACATACGAGGGGAGTACAGCTCGTCGTCGGCGTTGTCGTCGTCGTTGTCGTCGTCGTCGGGGGCGGCGGCGGCGGCGGCGGCGGAGGTGACGTCTGACTGGTTGTCTCGTCGGAGCAGGGCGCGGTCACCGTCACCGTCTCGTCGGCTTCGTTGCGGTGATGGATTGTGTGCACCGGAGCACGCGTCTGCAGGACAGCTGCTGCTGCACCGCCACCGACGACGGTCGACGACGAGGTGACGGCGCACGCGCCGGTGGCAGCTGCGAGGAGGAGGATGACGAGGGTCATGACCGCGACTGTGGACGGTCCGGTGGTTGGAGGGGCAGTATCTACGGCACGTAGTTGGCGGGAGGGCACTTTGGGGAAGGAGAAACGCGGAGATCACTCCGGGATTCGAGAAGGCTTGTGTCTGTCAATACCTATATATGATACTTATACATTGACCTAGCTCTCGTGATGGTTTCCTCGGGTGAGCACCGCGGCCTCGACCATCAGCCTCTGGTGCATGGAGGCTTGGTCACCCGATATCCTGGCGGGCAGGTTAGTCAGAGACACGCGCATCAAAGTGAGTAGGGCAACCGGGGATACGAAAGGCTCGAAGCATGCTGTCAGTGGTAGCTCAGGTGGTCTGGCAGGAAACGACATAGGTGGGTAGGTAGTAGACTCGACGACCCATCTATGAGACTATGACACGGGCGACCGCATACGGCAGCAAGTGAATAGGTAGTCTCCAAGAGCTGGCCTAGCATCGAGCTGCTGGATTATACGGGGCGCGTGGAACTAACACGTGCTCTGGCACCGATGAGACTTCGTGGCTGTCGGTAGGGGAGAGAGCCATTCGACAAGCAGCGATCGAGGCCGGTCGCAGAGCCCGGCGGCGTAATACACGGTAAGGCTGAAAGCGTGTCGCCGCGATTCTAGATGCAAGCTACTACTAATAGTAGTTTCCGTGAGATGCGTGGCGCGCCGTGCCGGCGGCTCGCGCAGACGCCCGCCTAGGTACAAGTTGCGGTAAGTTATAAGCCGCACAGCTCGGCTCGGCTTTAGCTACTGTAGGAAGGGGAAAACTCCCTAGATCACCGCTAGAAGCCCACAAAGTCTGCGAGAATACGAACCAGGGCAGAACAGTAGTACTAGACGACTCTGCTCGCCAGCTAGGAGAGGGGGCTCATTCGATGGGGACTCAAGTCCTGATCGGACGATAAAAGGGGATTATCAGTACATCTACCGTCAATTGGAAGGCACACCAGAGCACGCAAAGCGTACCTGACCTATGCACAATTTGCTGCAATGATACAGCCGCTTCCACGGCAGCCAACGCACCTCTTAATTTACGTGAATCAGTGGGAGGGAGGCGCTGAGAGAATAGAATACGCAATTGCTGGCGCCAAACTCCGTATTAGCGTAGGCTAACGGGAATACACTCTGAATCAGGTATGCTGCGGAGAGACACGAATGAAGCATGAAAGATGAATTTGAAGAGAAGGAAATACTCGTCAACTGAAAGGGCAGAATAGATTCACGGTTACGGCGCTGGTTTGGGTCTCATCGCAGAAATGCAAAAGTAGTGTCCTGGGTGAGACTCGAACTCACGACCTTCGGATGACCCAGGCATTTTTGAGATGCCAAGTCATAGAACCGATCTATGAGACCGACGCTCTAACCAACTGAGCCACCAAGACAGCTAGTCAAACTCCAATGAATTGGACGAATGGATGATGAGGAAGCTTGTTATGCTGCCCCATATTCACCGATGGTGGGGTAAGCTTGAATTTTCCCCTGGAATCAGGGCCGCCCGACCGACGAATGGCGGATCGGCCCGGGGCCGGGATCTTAACCACACAGCACACAAAGCCCACGCGGAGCAGGCGACGGCCTATACCTACTGCTCTCGAGCCAGCCCATGTCTCGAGTAGGACGTGCAGGTGTATTGCCACAAGGCTGATCATAGCTATGGTATCACCTAGGTCAACATATCGGTACCGGTATGCCTGTCTTGCTCTGTCATCAAGCTGCAATTCCTCCCGATGAATGCCTTGCCTCTGTCTGCCGGGGTCACGCACCTATCCGAGGGTGAGTATTAAGGGCCATACAGCCATAGTCCGGCTGGTACTTCTGCACCTCTGCGTCCGGACCCGGACCCGGACCCGGGCCCGGACACCTCAGGCGGCCTCAATACTGGTACGTGGACTGGACTCGCTTGAGTGATTGGACAAGATCTCGACGGGTCCTCCTGAGGTCGTGCCGTGCCGTATCTACGGTACCGAGTCCTGCGTGTGCGTCTTCATCATGAGCGCAACATTTTCGTCTCACGCACGTGCCATACGACGGGCACAGCGCCTAGGTATTTGATCTCCGAGAAGCTCCCCATCCCCTTACTCTCCAGTGTCAAGCCGGCTCCATATTCTCGTTCGCGAACTCTCACCAGCTCCGCCGTGCCCATCGCAAATCTGGACATCGCCGTCCCGCCCGACGAGCCACCTGACTACTGACCTAGATAAGCAGCTTCAACGGCGGTGGCCGGAGACACCACCAACAACAACAGCAGCAGTAGCAGCAGCAGCAGAAGCAACGACGGCTGCGGTGACGCCAACAAACGCATTCCCCATACATGCGTATCATGCGAAAGAAAGCGTGCTGTGTCGCACGCTATGCCGTCCTTGGCCAATGCATCGTCCATGTGAGAGAAGAAAAAAGGCAATGGCCACAGCTGCCAAGAGCTGCAGGCCACTAAAAGAAGAGAAAAAGCACCTTGGAGGGACTGTATCCATGGAGTCAATTGGCCAAAGATCAGTCGCCAGGGCATGCGCTCCGAAGATGGCCAGTGAGAATCGCAAAACGTCCCGGCTGGAGCACCTAGGAAATACCACTACTGCTGCTGCTTCTTCTGCTTCTTCTGCTTCTTCTGCTTCTTCTGCTTCTTCTGCTTCTTCTGCTTCTTCTGCTTCTTCTGCTTCTTCTGCTTCTTCTGCTTCTTCTGCTTCTTCTGCTTCTTCTGCTTCTTCTGCTTCTTCTGCTTCTTCTGCTTCTTCTGCTTCTTCTGCTTCTTCTGCTTCTTCTGCTTCTTCTGCTTCTTCTGCTTCTTCTGCTTCTTCTGCTTCTTCTGCTTCTTTTTTGCATGGAGAAAGGCGAGATTCCACATTAAGCTCGAATAGAACGCCCGATGAATGCTGCACTTTACTCTTTCGAGAACTAATATCATCACTCTCTCAAGCTTAGGAGAGGAGAGGTCGAGGCGCCGGGGGCGCTGGTGATGAGATTGGTGTGTCCCGCGTGGAGCAGTCGATTCGTGTGGCTCTTACTCATGCCACGCCGATGCCTATAAACGCTCAATACTAGGGAATAGTCTTCTCTTCGAATGAAAACAGCCACTCAGCAGGCTCCCATCCGACTGGAGTATGGCTATGGACGACACGTGAGATTCTGCACTGTGCCCCGGTTAAGCTTGGGGTTCTGGCGGCGTAGGGCCATATCCTGAGGCGTCGCCTTGAGGGGCTGGCCATAATTGAAATCCTGGCCATCGAGTGCCGTGGCGATGAGGCGCGCGTTGCTCTTTCCTTTGTCCACCGGCATGATTGGCGATTGGCCGGTAGAGAGGTGCCCAGGCAAAGGGAATGGTACAATTTGATGGCGGCGATTGGCCGGTTGAGAGGTGCGCAGTCAAAGGGAATGGCGCCACCCATACTCCGCTGGGTGGCTGCATTGCTTGCTGATCAAGAATTCTGACCAAGGTGTTCAAAGTTCCCGAACCACCTGTATCGCCTGATCAGCAGGCTCAGCGTGAGGCTCAGGAGCTAAGCAATGATCTTCTTCAGAAGATCTTGGATGCGCAACTGGTGATCTCCCAGAAGCTGACTGAGATGATGCACGGCCGGGGAGCAGAGATTGTGTGTTTCTTGATGGGGAACTGCACGTCTGGCCAACCTGACCCTCATGCAATACAACACAGCCGAGAGGCCGAGCGTGCCGGTCATCTGGATGGAGTCAGACAAGCACGTGCAGCACGAGCGTGCTAGACTCACTTTATCACACTCCCTGCGCTGCACTTGGCAGCGCTCACACTTGTTCGACGATCCTATGGCGGGTTATCACGCGAAGGCCACTGACGTTCCATGGGTAGGTAGGTAGTTGGCTTACCTGGGGCTTTCACGCAGGCAATGCGTTTAGGGTCGTTCTTCTAGTTCGACGCAGTCGCAAGGCAGCGGTAGCAGGGATGCTCGAGGGTATAACTGTCCGCATCCTCCAGCTTATAGGGACTCACGTCGAACGTATTCTGGCGAGAGGGTCTCTTCGGGGCGCTGCCCTGGACCTCGGAGCTTGCCTTTCGCTTGTTATCGGGAGTCTTGGGGGCTTCGGCGGCGCCCCCCAAGCCTGCTCCACTGGTCGCCATATTGCAGTCGGTACCTAAGGTAGGTAGGTACCAGTGGGAATGCGATTAGGACGAGGCGTTAGCGAAGTCCCCGCGAGGACACAAGTGGAGGGACGCCGGATCCGCCGTTATCGTTCGCGAAGGCATATCTCCTGTGCCAGCGAACCGCCGGCGCTGCGCTGGCACAGGGCGTAGTGAGGTTGAAGATGGAGAGTTGATGGTACAATTGCCAGAGCGGAGGAATTGCTTAAATACCCAGCTAGGTAGGACGACGGACAATACAGAGCTTGTGCCAGCGTGCCCATGATCTTCCAGCTCATAGGCCTGATGACACGCCTTATCGAGATTGGAAAGCAACTCGAGGCCGAGCTGCGTCAGACCGAAGATCTATCACGCACAAGAGTCAGCAGCAGCGTACATGGCCAACCGAGCAACTCGCGGAAGTTAGAGAAGTTAGAGAAGTTAGAGAAGTTAGAGAAGTTAGAGAAGTTAGAGAAGTTAGAGAAGTTAGAGATGTTAGAGATGTTAGAGAAGTTAGAGAAGTTAGAGAAGTTAGAGAAGTTAGAGAAGTTAGAGAAGTTAGAGAAGTTAGAGAAGTTAGAGAAGTTAGAGAAGTTAGAGAAGTTAGAGAAGTTAGAGAAGTTAGAGAAGTTAGAGAAGAAAGAGAAGAAAGAGAAGAAAGAGAAGAAAGAGAAGAAAGAGAAGAAAGAGAAGAAAGAGAAGAAAGAGAAGAAAGAGAAGAAAGAGAAGAAAGAGAAGAAAGAGAAGAAAGAGAAGAAAGAGAAGAAAGAGAAGAAAGAGAAGAAAGAGAAGAAAGAGAAGAAAGAGAAGAATTTATAGAGGGGCTGCGTTCCTACCTATCCACTGTAATAGTATTCAATAGCCATACCCACTGTCATCCCGTCCCCGAGTCTTAGGTGAATGTCTCATCCATGACAGCGGGATTACACGTGCTAGAAGCCTCTCGTGGAGGTCTGTTAAGGGGGAACGTATGGAAACAGCAGGGACTTCATTGCCATCTCGCACGACAGGTCGTCATTGGCCAATGCATCGTCCATGTGAGAGATTAAAGAAGGCAGTTGCCACAGCTGCCAAAGGCTTCAGGCCACTGGAAGAATAGCCCCCGGCTTTCAAATCTTTGATCTACTTCTGAAGTTGACGACGCTCAGCAGTGTCAGAGGCGACCTGGTTGGTCAGTCTGTCAACCTCGTGCTGAAGCGCGTTCTAACGAATTTAAGGCTTTCAATCTCGTGCTGAAGCGTAGTGATCTGGGCCGTAGAGCTTGACGATGTAGGACCGGGTTGTCCTTGCAAGAAGATCGTCAGTGTCTGGTTAAGGTCCGCTAGCAATCGGTTGGCTGGAGTTGACCACGATGGTCTCCTCCCCGATTCTCAGTGCGATGTTGCCCGGCTCTACAGCGGGAAGCAGTTCGGGCCATCTAGGTAGGTATGCGTAGTCCATCACGAACTTCCCTCCTTGCTCGTCTTTCGTGACCTCGCTCAGGGTGACAACATTGGTCGGGGAAGTAGTTGTCGCGGACCCCTAAGGGGCCACCGTCTGCTCAAGTACCTTCAGTGACTCCGTCACAGCATTCTTCAGGGGCGACAAGTCCTGCTTTGGGACAGGAACCGTTTCTCGATCATCCGCAATGAGCCGAGACATTTGCCACGGTCCGATTGAACCTCTCCAGAGGTCACGCCAGGTGTGAACCAGTTCTAGCATCAGGTCCAATTTCTCGCAGTGAACCCAGGCTATTCGCAGAGGACAGGAACCTGTATCCATGGAGTCTCCTGGCCAAAGACCAGTCGCCAGGGCATGCGCGCCGAAGATGGCTAGTGAGAATCGCAAGACGCCCCGGCTGGATTACCTAAGGTAGGGAAAATTAATTCTGCTTCTTCTGCTTCTTCTGCTTCTCCTGCTTCTCTTGCTTCTCTTGCTTCTCTTGCTTCTCTTGCTTCTCTTGCTTCTCCTGCTTCTCCTGCTTCTCCTGCTTCTCCTGCTTCTCCTGCTTCTCCTGCTTCTCCTGCTTCTCCTGCTTCTCCTGCTTCTCCTGCTTCTCCTGCTTCTCCTGCTTCTCCTGCTTCTCCTGCTTCTCCTGCTTCTCCTGCTTCTCCTGCTTCTCCTGCTTCTCCTGCTTCTCCTGCTGCTCCTGCTGCTCCTGCTGCTCCTGCTGCACCTGCTGCACCTGCTGCACCTGCTGCACCTGCTGCTCCTGCTGCTCCTGCTACTTCTCCGCGTGTTCCTTCGTAAAGGCGCGTTTCCACATCAAGCTCGGGCAAGACTGGCAAGGCCCAGGTCGAGTTGAGCCATGCGTAAAGCGAGGACGAGTGCGTCGTGAGACTCCATTTCGGCTGAGTAGTCCGCCATGTCGAGAGGGTGAATGGCACCTGAGGTGATGGTGCTGGGTTGGTAACGGTACGGTACGGCCTTAGAAGGACCTGCCCTCAAACCTCACCCCAATACGGTACCCTCACCCTCCACGTCGTGCCGCGTCGTGCCTCGTCGTGCCGCGGCGGGCAGCGCCCAAGCGAGTCACACGACATCGCGGCGACAGACGTCCACGCGAGCGGCGAGACCGAAGGATAGCTCTCACCCGCACGTTCCAGAATGGACAGGGCTGGTGCTGGGTCTGAGAACGACGCGGCGACGGTGGCCTCTCGATCTGCCTCTTGAGCTGTCGCCGGGAGGCGAGAGCGTGCCTGAGGAGTCGAAAAGCGCGACGATGACGACGACAACGACGACGAAGAAGTGCGCTCAGTGGACGAGGACCAATTGGGGGTGTGAAGGGGGAAGGGGGGCCGGGAGGAGAGCCAGCTCGCACAAGTCTTTGCGCGCGATTCACTGCTGGCACCGCGTGACTTTTCCAGCCTGTCGGAAAACGCAGGTGATCTCGAGGGGCTCTCCCTCGGGGTTCTGGGTCCACAAGTTAAAACGCGGGTAGGCACCGGCGCGGGAGGAGCGCTAAGCTCCGCATCAGTGAGCGCGGGCATCGCGACGAGAGGGCGATGGAGAGGAGAGAGGGAAGAGAGGGGAGAGAGGGGAGAGAGGGGAGAGAGGGGAGAGAGGGGAGAGAGGGGAGAGAGGGGAGAGAGGGGAGAGAGGGGAGAGAGGGGAGAGAGGGGAGAGAGGGGAGAGAGGGGAGAGAGGGGAGAGAGGGGAGAGAGAGGAGAGAGAGGAGAGAGAGGAGAGAGAGGAGAGAGAAGAGAGAGAGGAGAGAGAGGAGAGAGAGGAGAGAGAGGAGAGAGAGGAGAGAGAGGAGGGAGAGGAGAGAGAGGAGAGAAAGAAGAGAAAACAAGAGGAAGAGAACTAAACCCGTACCACACAAAACTCAGAACCCGAAGTCCCTCGAGAGCGTCAAAAGAAAGGCATGGGTCCCATATACGGGACCTGGTCTGCGTGCGATTGGACACAATCCGCAACATGCTCCAGGCTCCCAGGTTATTGCAGACCTGCTGGTGCAAGGCGGTCTCGCTGATGTGCTTGCTGGTCGGGCTGTAATTTAGAAAGGAACAAGACAATCCCTTCCAGTGTTCCGACACGTGGGGATAATTCAGAAGAATGGCGCGCCAGTATGTCCATTCCGACAAGCCCTATCCCAGCAGCTCTCGGTCATTTGCATGATAGTTTTCGGATTGATGAGCTATTGCAAGCGAATTGCCCTGTACTAGTAGACTCTCCAGGAAAACACCGCTACCCACGTCCCGGTAGATTTCCTGCAGTGAAAGTTGCTCGGCTGATGATTGACGTTCCTTGATCTTCACAGACTCCATGGACGGCGCCAACTTCTCGCCAGCCTTGCTGAGTCCGAAGACCAGGCGTTCTGGGGCGCCGGCAGGACTCCGCGCGGGTGATGGCACCTCGAATGCGAGGGGACGAGGCCATGCAGACGCGCGCGGTCGTGGAACCTCCACGAAATCTCGAGGATAACGTGGGCTTTCTGCTGAACCATCGAGCCGAGCTAATAGTGGGCGTGGATCGTTTGGCCGAGGGTCGTTCAGTACCTACCTAACGTCCTTATCAAAACAACTACCAATCTCAATGGACCGGTCATCCAGCTTATCGTGGCTACCGCGTGTGGGAGTGAAATGTGGCTGGTCGAGTTGATTGGGTTGTAGGCACGGTCCGAAGCAGATTCTCTCTGTCTTGCTGCAGTTGGGCCAGCTCCGCGAGAGAGGGGGAGAGAGAGGGAAGAGAGGAGAGATTGCGGGGAGGAGAGAGAGAGACAGACATAGAGAGAGACATAGAGAGAGAGAGAGAGAGAGAGAGAGAGAGAGAGAGAGAGAGAGAGAGAGAGAGAGAGAGAGAGAGAGAGAGAGAGAGAGAGAGAGAGAGAGAGAGAGAGAGAGAGAGAGAGGAAGAGAGAGAGAGAGAGAGAGAGGAAAGGGGGAGAGGAAGAGAGGATTTGGATAAAAATGTTTATAATGATTGCTATGCTATGCTATGCTAGTTATAATGATGCTATCTGCTCGGCGACAGCCCTGCCAATTAAGAAATAGTACCTGACTGGCAACGCCGAAGCCCCCCATGTGTCTGTCTGTCTGCCATAATCGGCGTGGCCATGAGCGGCGACTGCCAAGCGGCGACTGCCACACACCACCAGTATCTGTCTGTCTGTCTGTCTGTCTATCGATGTCCATCTAGGTCCGCCTTATGTGCACGAGCCCGAGTACCTAACTGCTGTAGTGTGGCACATGTTTGATGATCTATCTGGACAAAGAACAGAAACCGATCTCCTTCAAAAGCAAACCCAGACACAGACACAAACCCCCAACAACCCCTGCCATCTGTGCTGTATGATGATGCCCACCCGTTCGCAAATGCAATCAAACATCCGACGAAAAGAAAGGGGGGAGGAGAAGCATTGGTAGCCAGCTCCAGCCCCTGCGCGCCATCATCGAAACGCCAGTGCCATGCCTCGGGGTATCATCGTCCACGTCGTCATCATGCTGCGTTCCATGCGAAAGAAAGCGTGCTGTTTCGCACACTATGCCGTCCTGGCCAATGCATAATCCATGTGAGAAGAAAAAAAGCAGTGGCCGCAGCTACCAATAGCTGCAGGCCACTGAAAGAAGAGAAAAGAAAGTCCTGTGGAGGGACTGTATCCATGAGAATACCCTGGTCAAATACCAAGGGAACTTCCAGTTTGAAGCTGCTCAAGTAGAGATTAAATATCATCCAGTCGAGCAGCTGGGCCGGTCGTGCTGCAATTAGCACGCCGGTGCCAACGAGGTGACCAAACACCAGGTCCTAGAGTAGTCGGTCGGAATGTGTTGCGCGGGAAGCGAGAAGAAGAGAGTCGTATGAAGCGTAAGCACGCCATAGTGAGAGACCTTGTTCAGGCAGTAGTAGTCGCGAGAAGAAGTAAGCCAAGCCGTGTGGTAAGTTCCAAGCCTGCCACAACGTGAAAGAGGGCGTCTTCCTCTCGGGACTGAGCGCGCTCCAAACCAATGCCAACTGCTCAGGCGGGCGAGCCGGGAAGGTCGCCGTTGAGCTCCTCGAGGAAGTTGTCAAGCCAGATGATGCGGAACTGGCTGCCGTACGTGGCCAGGAAGGCCGTGTCGGACCAGGCCGAGGAGACAGACAACCTCCAGGCGAGGAGCTCGACATTCCAACCCCATTTCATGGCGTCAATTGCGTAGTCCTTGAAGCCCTTCGAGAACTCGGCCTTGGCGGCATCGCCCGTGGCGAGAACAATGGTTGCCGGCTTTCCAGGACACTCCAAAATGCTGGTGGACATGTTCAGGTGCAGGTTTTCATCGACACCCTGCTCCGCAGTTCCCGGCTTGTGTTTCATGACAATGGCGCTTCCCGTTGACTCGTCGCCACTAGTAGTCAAGCCATCGGTATTGTAAGCCGCGGAAAGTGTGTTCGCAGCCTTGGCGGGCTTGCGCTGTCTACCTCGATTCTGGTTTGCTCCCTTCGTCGAGTTCGGATCCTTCGGAATTCGGGTGAAGATATTCGTCGTGTAGCCAAGCTGCTTCGCTGCGACGAAGTGCGGGGGCCAGTTTGTCTGATCGTAAGCTTTACTGGCCACAGAACCGGCCAAGACCTTCTTTGCCGTGGTTCGCCCACGTTCCATGATCTTGGCGAGGACATTGAAGTTGAAAGTCGGCCATCTGACGAACACATCGGGCGAGATTCCCTGGTTCGACTTCCACGTGTCCCCGAATCCGATGACAATATTTGACATGTCGATGAAGATGTGAATAGGCTCGGTTGGGCCGGAGTACAATGCAGCATCCATCTGACGTTGCTGTTCGAGCTTAAGGTGGAAGCGCGCCTTTCTCTCTTGCTCGAGTGTCAATGTCTGTGGCGGCCCAGAGTGAAATGGCCACATCGGCCGAGGTACTGGAATAGCCGGTCGAGGTGCCACAATAGCTGTCAATGTCTGTGACGGGCCATAGTGGATTGGCAAGATTTGCTCAGGTGCCTGAAGGACTTGCTCGGGTACTGGCATGGCCTGCTGAGATGCTGGAAAAGCTGGCTGAGGCGCCGGAAGAGCCGATTGAGGTGCTGAACTGACTGGTTGAAGTACTGGAGAGGGGGTACGTCGCGGCAGATCCTTGTACGTACGGCAGAGCTCTGCATGCGCCTTGCGTAGCATGTCCATCAACTTCTTGTCATCTCTTCCTCTTCGGCTGAAAGCCTGAGCTGAGACTTCGAGCATATCCAGCTGTTCATTGGGACGGGCCGCGATCTCTTCGAGTCGGGCCAGTACTTCGCTATAGCTATGCTTCCTGGCATAGTGGATCGCATCTGCTAGCTGAAGAAGGCCGAGTTGGAAGAACGTGTACATTATGTGGCCCATTCCAAGCAAATTGAGGCAGTAGTTGAAGGGCTGAGAAGCGATTCTTCTCTGCATGTTGGCCTTCATCTTGGTCGGCTCCTGCTCGTTCCAGGAGGGCAAGTGCAGAGGCGCTTTGGCTCTATCTGGCAGCAGCTGAATGAACTCCTTTTTGGAGGCTGTCCTTGATTTCCGTGTCGGAGGTTTCATAAGGCACTTAACCAAGTTGTAGATCCCCTCATCCACGTTGTGATGATCATCTGCTGAGGAATAGCCCCCGCTGGAAGGACCGGAGGTGCTGCGGTCGGCGCTTGTACTGCTGTGAAGCCGAGCACAGTCGTCAGATTTCAACATAGACTGGTTTCCATCATCCTGGTTGCGGTTAGATTGGGATGCTGAAGGTGAAAGATGGTCACCGTGTACCTTTGAAGAACCATTGAGTGCTTGGTTCTTGGGTGGTGCTTTGGTTGAAGGAGGTGATAACAATCCGCTCTGAACACTGATTACATAGCTGGCATCAGACGTAGACATTGCAATGGATTCAGAAGTTCCATGAGAAAGATTCTCCTTTGACGTTTTCAGTGCAGGTCGCAGTACAGGAGCTGGACTGGTTGGAGATGTACTAGGCTATGTTAGTACCAGGCCACAAGATATGTGCGTCTCGAGACATAAGCGTCTGAATTGCGGATGAGATACTGACTTAACAGCTTCCTTCTTGCCTAAAAGTGAGGCAAGCAAGTTGTCTCCAAGGTTAGGCATGGGTTTCTTCTTCACCACACGCGACCCATTTGGACCCGGACGCTGGGCCGTCGCAGTTCTCCCATTCAGGCATAGTTGTGATGGCGACCCGGGTCTGGACATGATGCTGCCAGGGTTGGCAACATCGCAAAGGTGGCCATCAGGTAGAGATGCCTTGAGTGGATGGTTTTCATCCATGACCACGGGATTAGACATCCTGAAAGTGGCTCATGAAGATACCGCAAAGGCACAGGATTGAGAGTGCTGTAACGGCGGTTAGTTCCTCAGGTAGTCATACGAGATGTAGTTGGGCTGGTTGACGGGGAGCAGGGAGAGGCTAGCGGTGGAAGAGGAGGGGTGAGGGCAAGACTAACCAAAAAATGGACAAGGCTGTCTTGGTCAAATCAAAGGAAATGCTAGTAGATCAGCACTTCAACTGGTGCTCATTCTTGTGAAGGATCAGTCCGTGTGTGACCAAGCTGCCAGGAAAGATGGGTGGGAGAAGGTTAGGTAGATAGTATATTCGCGAGGAGGTAGTAAGTTCGCGAGGTAGAAGGCCACAGCGTGCGCAGAGTGCGCGGTCGATGTGGTCAGTATGCAGAGAAGAGGAAGCACACAAGCTTGACGAGGTGTTCGAGGCGCCAAGGGCGATGTGCAGATGAAGAGGGCACAGCCAGGAGCGCAGCGAGTTTGGCTCCTAGATGTGTTCTCGAAGGTGGGAGAGAAGGTGATGATGTCGGTGGTGAAGGAAAGAAAAGGATGCGAGAGAGGTGGAGGGTTGAGGTATGGGCGGCTCCAACTGAGGTGCTGGTACCAAGGTACTTAGGTACCTGAAAGAAGCGCCAAAATGCAGGTGGGAGACGAGTAGATTAGATGTGAGGTTGCGCAGCGATGCCTTGGGATGATAGGTCATCAGGTAGTTCAAGTACCGGTGGACGGGATATCCGGAAGGGGAAATTGAAAGTAAGAAACCAAGCGCAGGGGTGGAAGACGGGGAACAGGGCTTCCATGGGAGTGCGCAAGCAGAGAGAGCTGCAGTATGAAAAGGCCTGCCCGGTATCTCGGGGGACAGCATTGACAGCTTGCACTCCTGATGCTCTTGAGTGGATGACGATGGCATCGCATGCGAGACGAACAGGTCAACGACAGGTACCCGAGCCACACTCTAGCGTGCCTTTTAGTGGATCTTAGGTCAAAGATGAGGCTGGAGGCGGCTGAGTGGGGCGATCTACCTCCCTGCAGCCAGCCGGCGGGTCCCGCTCAATGTCATCTGCAGCGGCCCGGCGACCCTAAAACCGTCGCGCGCCTTCCTGATGAACTCCGGTCCAGGAAATCTGCCATGCCCATTGGACCGAGCCATACCAAATTGAAGCTTGAAGCTCGCAGCGTTCAGGTACCTGATGCTGGACCCCAGACCACAGACCAATCGATATAGGAACTTCTATACCAAGGACAGCGGCTTGCCAGGACTCGTGCCCAACCCGCCTACCTACCGTACTGGTATTCAAGATGCAGAGCCACACTAGTACGCAACCGGTACCAGCAGAGAATGGCGGGAATCGGGATCCTGTATCGGCACTACGAGAAAGCCGTTGGTCGGTACTCCGTACGGGTTATGTAACCCAATCTAACGGCAATCCATCCTTCTCACTTGAGCATCTTTTGCACCGAGATATAGGTAGTTTGTGGAGGTGAACTTGTGTTGTTCGTATACCAGCGGCACCTGCGGGGCGTTCCGTTGTCGTCGTCGTTGTCGTCTCTGCCAACACGTCCAACTACAGGTACCAGGGACTACCGGTACGGGAGAGCGGGGACTCCGGGATTGACGACAGTAAGGCACAAAACATCACCATACACCCGTCACTATTTGACTCCGTAGACTGAGACTTCAATGAGTTACAATACCAGAGTAGCACAAGCAGTTGCCATATCTAGGTACCTTGGGTACCCAAGGTAGGTAGTTTACCTTTCGGGTACCCAAGGTCCCGACTCGAGCGGTGTCGGTACGGCTCTACGCAGCTCAAGCCACCACCGAGTACCTCCCCGTACGTACCAGGTACGTATCTTCTATGCCCCGCATATGCAGGCCACCATTATACAGGCACGTTGTGTTCTGCTCCTGCCGAGGCAAAGTACCTACCCAGGTAATATTGAAAGTTGGGTGACTCTATCTATGGCTTTGGCTGGCATCTCTTCCCTTGAGCGACGGTCAGGCTCAAGATATCAAATCACGGAGCCACTCCGGTCCCCGGGGCTCTTACGACAGCGTGTAAACAGGAAGCACGACAACATATCCAGTAATTGGCCCTATCGCGTAAAGACGCAAAGTTCCGCAGCACCACGATAGGTACAAACGACACATCAAATATCCACACAAAGAACCCGCAAACACGTTGACTCCAGTCTCTGGTGATTGATTATTTGTATTTGCAATAGCCTAGTGCATAGACCAAACCTGCTGTTTGAGAAGCAAGTCAGGGGAGCCGTCCTGCCCAGGTTACTCCTGCGCAGGTCTAAAGCCAGACCACGCACGTGGTGGCAGGTATCACTGAACTCCATTAGGGACCCGGTTTGCGCACAAGTTAAGCGGCAACCGTCCGCTCCGGTCCGGTCCCGTTCTGTCCTCCTCACACACCAGACCCGACGGGGACAGGACCGCACTCCGCCCTTAGAAGCAAAGGGCGCAGGTTGCAGCCCTCCTG
Source organism: Xylariaceae sp. FL0804 (assembly GCA_022539325.1). Taxonomy (NCBI): domain Eukaryota; kingdom Fungi; phylum Ascomycota; class Sordariomycetes; order Xylariales; family Xylariaceae; species Xylariaceae sp. FL0804. The sequence goes on along the minus strand of JAJKLG010000007.1, from coordinate 524,626 downwards.
TCCGTTCGTCTGTCTATCCGTGGCGTCGTCGGCGGGCCATCATCACGTCACTTCTCCCGGACGGCAGCGTCGATATCCCTATCCCGGACGCTCCACCCGTCGTAGCTCGCGCGGAGCGCCTCGGTCTCCTGCTGCAGGCCCCTGACCCAGCCGGCGAAGACCTTAGCCGCGGCGTCGAGCTCGAGCTGCTGTTGCTGTTGCTGCTGCCGCTTTGGCGTCGTCCCGGCCGCCGACTCGTCCTCGTCCTCGTTGTCGGCGGCGGCGGCGGCCCTGCGCTTGCGCTGCTCTTCTTCGGCCTCGCCGCGGCGCGCCGCCGCCGCCTCCTCGTCGCGCGCCTTGCGCTTGGCGCGGCGGTCCCCTCTCTCACCCGCGACCTCGCGCGCGCGGTCGGCGAGGTACCTCACGCTGTGGCCGAGGCCGGCGCTCTCGCGGCTCACGCCTTGGTGGGGGCGGTCGAGGGCGGGCTGCGTGAAGAAGAGCACGCTGCCGCCCTCGTCGCGCACGAGCTGGCGGCGCACCTCCTCGGGGATGGCGGCGTTGGTCGCGTCGTCGAGCCGGTACACCTCGACGGGGCGGGGCGGGTTGTACGCGTTTGCCTGCTGCTGGTGTTGCTGGTGCTGGGGGTGGTGCTGGGGGTGGTGCACGGTGGCGGCGGCGACGGCCGGGCTGGGCACGGCGACGGGAACGGGGGCAATCGACGAGGAGGAGGGGTGGCGCGCAGGAGACGGGGCCAGCCGCTGCGAGGAGGAGGAGGCGTCGTAGGCCGCAGCCGCCGGCACCGGGCTGGCGACCTGCTGGTGGGCGGGAGGATGGTAGGACTGGTGGGCCATGGGCACGGGCGTCGCTCCGTACTGGGGCGTGTAGCCATTGAAAGCCGGGGGCGGGTGGTGCGGCTGGTGTTGATGCGGCTGGAAGTGGGGGGTCTGTGGCATCTGAGGCGTCGTATGTCCACTCTGGAAGCTGTGCGTGGTGTATTGTGGAACCGGAACCGCGCTGGGGCTGGGGCTGGGACGCGGCGCGAAGTGAGGCTGATATGTGCCCGTGGGGCCCGTCGTCGGCGTGGGCGGCGCCGCGATGGTCGAGAAGTGACCGGCGTTGGCCATGGGGACGTCAGCGTGGCCGTTGGGGCGCGGGGCGGCCGCCATCATCGAAGGACGACGGACGGGCGCGAGCTGCACAACCGAAGGCGTAGAAGGCGTGGGCTCAGGTGGTGGAGATTCCTGGGGGCCAGGCGCAGGATGTCAGTCATTCAAGAATACCTGGAGTAGTAGGTACGGTAGTAATGAGCAGAGCAGGCTGCGAGGTTCAGGCGGCAGATAAGAAAAATACATCAGATGCACTGCAACATGTGCAATCGATAAGGCAAGGCTCAAATCAGGATGTCTGGCTTATCGAAGGGAGACATCACTGCGCTTCCCCAGCAGCAAGGACGGAGAAAGAGGGGCGGCAGATGCTGCGGGCAACTCACATTCGGCTCTGGCTTGCGGCAGTGCACGGCTCCGATGAGAGGCGGCGCGTTGGGCGCTCCCCACGTCGGCTTGGGCAGGGGATCTGTCGGCTTTGCATCGTCGCGGAGCAGATGCTTGATGGGGCTGGGCGTCTTCCTCAGCCGGTGTGGCACATCGAACAGGTCCATCTCGTAGTCCTTGTCGCGCACCTCGTCTGGCATGCAGCTGGCCCACGTCTTGATCTTATTCAGCCGGTGCCTCTCCTCGTTGTACCGCGACTCGCAGACGTAGACGTCCTTGTCCTTGGGGAAGCCTCGCGGGCGGCCCTTGTGGTATCGAGTCACAAACATCACGAAGCACCGGTCTACAACCTGATCGATGGGGTGGTCCCGATACTGCCCCGTCTTAACCACCTCGTTCTCCAGGAAATGTTTCTCGTGGCGGTGGACGGTCTGTTCCGGTCGATAGTACCAGCACGCGTTTATCCACTTCTGCCCCTGGCGGTCCTGCCACGCCCGGAAGATCTGCGCGACAATGGGCTTGGTCAGGTCATTCTGGTTGGTTATGTGAACCCAGTCACCTAGATGGATCGCGTCAGCGAGCTGTTCAGTCCGGATGGGCCGCCGTTATCACTAACCTATTCTCCAGACCTCCCCGTTGTGCTGGATCTGGGAAAGAGGCAGTCTACCGTCCTCGTCTGCAAAATCTTCGTCTGGCTTTGCCTTTTCCTGCTCAGCAAGCACATGAGCATAGCGCTGCAACTCGACGGCGTCCTTGTGTATCTGACTAGCTTCCTCGTTGTACTCCTTGGCGTTGCCGAACATGAGGTCTATATCTGCCAACGCCTGGTCGACGCTCTGGTATTTCTTTCTCTTGTACTTCCTTTTGATGACGTCCAGAGCTATAGGATTGGTAATAGTGACATAATAGTCGGGATTGGCCTGCTTGTCTGGGAGTTTCTCAAAGGGGAGGACGAGGAGCTCGCCATCGGCGGAATGCTTCAGCTTGCGCAGGCCCTTGAGCACCGCCTGGATGCGGGCTTCAACGGGCGTGAAGACTTTCGGTGGACGACCTCGCTTCTTGAGCGAGTCCTCGTCCTTCGCGCCCGATTTGCGGCCACCTGGCAGACGCGCCCCGCGTCTAGAGCGGCGGCGATTACCGTCATCGTCGGAATCGTCGTCGTCCTCCTCCTCCTCGTCATCCTCCTCATCCTCGTCCTCATCTTCGTCCTCGTCGTCTTCTTCCTCCTCCACCTGCGAGTCTTCTTCGGCATCCGGGATCTCGCCAAGATCGGGAAGGACAGCTTCTTGGGCCGTTATGGTCTCGTCATCGATAAGCTTCTGGAGCTCCTCCTTGAAAACCTCGCGCAAGCGGACCGCGTCTTTGAAGACCTGCGAAGAAGGCCGGTTGTAGACCTGAGCGTTGTGGGTTATCAGAGCCACGTCTCTGACAAACTCGGAGAAAGCTGTGTAATGCTTCTTCAGTTTCTTGGTCTGCACAGACGTCGTTGTTAGCAGGCAGGGCCGACAGCTATGTCTCGAATACGGGGCGCCGTCCTACCCGGATGGTACTGAAAGCAGTTGGTTCCTTGATTATCTCGTGGTAATCAGGCAGAAGCCGTCGGTTCGGAATGCGCTGGAATTGGGACGCGATAAGGTAGCCACTGTTTGATTCAGTCTGGTCAATGGCGGCACCGCAAGCGAAGACCAGTTGACGACCTACTCTGCGTCCTTGTACGCGGTAAGATAGTTGGCGACATTATCGATGACCGTAAGCATGTCATGGTCCAGGGGTTCGGGAGGTTGGTTCGCCTCGGTCTTGCCATCTGCGCCGGGCCCTGTTGCCGCTTGCGCGTCGGGTTTTGTGTTGCCGCCGTCCTGCTTGGGATGCGACTCGGACTGCGCCGCGGCGGGGGACGCATCCTCGCCAGTGTCTTTCGCAGCCGTGTCAGGCATGTCGATATCCATATTGCCCACGGACGGCGGTCGCGCTACGGTGGATTTCCGTACGGTGGCAGGCTTGTCGGTTGAGACCGCTGCTCGGTCAGCTTTCGCTGGAACCCCTACGGATGGGGAGAACGTGGCACGTAGTTCGGGAGGTGGTGGTCCGGCAGTCGCGTCACTAAGTAGTATCAAACAACGCGCAGAACAGCTGCACTCTCAACACCAAATTCGGGAGAGAACAGTTGCGCTTAACTCTATAGCCAATCGGCAGTTGTGATGGTGATGAAGCCGCCTCGGAGACCCGAAAACAAAAACGGCCAGGCGCGCCGAGGTTTTGCCAAGGCCACGGAGTAATAAGGTGTGGTCCAAGCGTTGTGAAGCCGCCGCTACGCCCAGTACAGTAAGTTATTGACCAGCGAGTTCACTATAGCTCGGAGATCTCAGCTCGGAGCCCAGTTACCGTACTTTCTCACCTAAGAGGAAATAGTCCCCCCCGGTCGATTCTGCAGCCAAGCCAGTGGCGTTGAGGCTTATGCCGACCGCACCCCTTTCCCTCAACCAGAGAATACGTGGCCCGTGCTGAGGTCGGCGTATCGAATTACCGAGTCCGTTGCGCTGAGAGCACTGCGAGTGGGTTTTGATATCACATGACTTGAGCCGCATTTAAGCGAACCAATCATCGGTGAGTGCCGCGGCTTGGCTACAGAATCGACCGGGGGGACTATTTCCTCTTAGGTGAGAAAGTACGGTACCTACCTTATGACCTCAAGTCTATTGCCGCACTCAGTCTTGAATTATAATGCTTAGTACTCGACTTCTGTCAGAGCTTCTCCCGTTGTCTTGCAGCAATAGCAATACCTACTATTGCCCTGGTGGCTATACATAATGAGGGGAAATACCCTGGGGCCTGGTATCTACTCGGTACCTTAGTACACTCACTTACCAAAAGTCTCTGGACGGGGCTTCTCCGGTTTTCGGGTGAGGACGTCCGGAGACTTTTGGTAAGTAAGTATACCTGTCTTATCTAGGTATTCGAGACAATGCACTGGTTCAGCGGTCACTCGAGATAAAAGTTGGAGGAGTGGGCTCAGATAGGGTGGCTGTGTCACCACAGTCTATCTACCTACCTGCAGTTCTTCTTCCTCCAGGGAGTCCATCTGGATTGTCACTAATACAATGCCATCCCCAACTACCTGTACTGGCATAGAATAGCTGCACTTCCACGATGCTGGTGGAAAGGCAAGACGAGAAATTGTGGAGGTATCTGTAGCCACAATGTGGCTTGCATCCAGATGAGCAAGCCGCTTCAGCCACTCACTGCAGCTCCAGGGGGGAAATCCCATTAACAGCACCTCGACGGGTCAATGACACTCCTCCAACCTATCTCACACGAGACATCTTAATAGCAACATGTTTTGCCTAATGAAATCAATTATATAACTGAGCCCTGGTTGCTGATTCTCTGGGCTCTAGCTGTTGCGTGCGGGCCCTTCCGCAATCCCGTGAGGCATGTGTGCAGCAGCCTCCGTGTCCCCCGGCCGTCCAGCCCCGGGGCGGGGCCAGCTCCGAGTCGCCGGGCCGGCCGATGAAGAAGAGCGGAGCCGATGATGACCGGTGACCACCGGAGCATCCCCGATCCTATAGGCCGCAGCCAAACGGAGCACAGGCCGCCCTGAAGCTTCCACCTGGTTTTATTTCTCTGCTCTTGTTGTTGTGCTGCCCCTCTGCTCGCCTTCTTCTTCCTTCACCTCTGTTCCATCACCAACAACCATCACCAAACACCACTACTGGACGCAGCAACAGCAGCACCAGCAGCGCCACCGGCAGCAGCATCATCATGCTCATCCCCTACCGGGCCCCTGCGGCCCTCGGCGGCGGCGGCGAGCTCGACCTCGCCCCCAACACCACCATCGCGCAGCTATTGGCGGCGCTGCGCGTCGCTACCGGCCGCGCCGACATCTTCGTCTACTGCGACTATCCGCCCGCGGAGGTGAAGCTCTACGATGGCAACGATAGCCCTGGCGAGGGCGAGAGCGGCAGCTTCAACGGCTTCGACGAGACCATGACGTTGGCTGAGGTCGACCTGGCCCTAGAGCGCGAGCCCCTGGTCGTGACCACCAGACCTTGGACCCAGTCCCCGGCTCTACGGATGAATTCGCTGGAGCGAGCATCCGTCGTGCACCTGAACGACGAGCCCGGATCTGCCATGGGTAAGTTGGGTCTTTTCATCTTCTTCCTCCTCTCTTCTTCTTCTTCCTTTTTTCTTCTTCTTCCTTTCTTCTTCTTCTTCACCGCATCCCCTACCCTTTGGCCCCCTCCGTGCGTGACGCTGACTATACACGCCCAGTCTTGCGCAGAATGCCCGGCGATGGAGACTGCCTCTTCCACGCGGTCGCCGGCGCTCTGCTCAACTTCCCAGCCCACGGCGATGTGTACTGGGGGGAGCAGCTGCGGCAGATGACGGTGGACCACATCCAAGCGCACCCGGACGCGTACCGCGGCTGGATGGCCGAGCAGCGGCTTGAGGAGTACTGCGAGCGAATGCGGCGTTCGGGCGTGTGGGGCGGCGACATCGAGCTCCGCGCCCTGGCGCGCATCCTGGGCATCGTCATCACAGTCGTGGACGTGGGCAGTGACTCGGTGCACGAGTTCGGCATGGAAGACAGCGACGATGACGACGACAAGAGCAATGCCAGCCATGAGAACACCAGCCATGAGAACACCAGCCATGAGAACACCAGCCATGAGAACACCAGCCATGAGAACACCAGCCATGAGAACATCAGCCATGAGAACACGAGCCACGAGGACAACAGCCACGAGGACAACAGCCACGAGAACAACAGCCACGAGAACGGCAACGACAACGGCTCTGCGGCGAAGAACACCGTCACCAGCCAGGGACCGAAGAAGCGCTGCATCCTGGTCTACTCGGGCGTACACTACGACCGAGCGGTCGAGGTCTCCACCCCACTGGCCGGCCACCCGCTGCCTTCCGACATCGCCCTCTGGGACGTCGGCGTATCGGACGAGCTGCAGCTGGCGGCCGTTCGCGGCGCCATGCGAAACGCGCTCCGCCGGCGCCGGTACCACGCCGACGTCGTTGTCGGCGGCAACAGCCACCATAATAGCCCCAGCAGTGAACATAATAATAGCCCCAGCAGTGAAGACAACAAGGAGACCCAGACGTCTGTAAAGCAGGAGCAGAGCCCGTCGTTGGCCGGCGAGGGGATCGAGGAGATGGACTGGGCGCGGACGAGCAACACGCCGGTCAAGCAGGAGCAGCAGCTGCAGCATGGCCCGCCGTCCGGGGTCGACGAGATGGACTGGTCTCAGGCGATCATGCCGGAGCAGCAGCACGGCCTGCCGTCCCTTAAGGAGGTGCCGGGGCTGGAGCCGCCGCAGAACTCGCCCGTCGACGTCGTCGCAGACGGCACCAACAACAACAACAACAACAACGACGACGACAGTGAGACCGGTAACAAGCTGCAGCACCAGCAGCATCAGCAGGACAAGGGTAACGAGGCCTCCTCCACCGGCGCCAACAACAACAACGGCAGCAGCGCCGCGCGGCTGGACTGGTGGCAGTACGCGGCGAACAATAACAACAGCAACCGCCACCGCAGCAGCGCAAGCACAAGCACCCGCCCTCAGCCCTTCCACATCCCCAGCAGCAGCCTGTACCGCTGCCTCTCCCCGGGCTGCGAGTGGCTGGGCCAGGGCCACGCGTCGGCCAAGGAGCACCTCATGCTCGACGGGCACGGCCCGCTCGAGGAGATCCCCGACATCGACAGCCACGACGGCACTACCGGTAGTACCGGCACCGGTGATACTGCTGCCTCCTCCTCTTCTGCCGAGTCCAACGAACCCGCGTCCTCGAGTACCGTCATCGGCGCGAACGAGCGGCCGTTCGAGTGCCGGGACTGCGGCTGGATCGGGCGGGGCCGTACCCTCGCGCTCCAGCACGGGCTGCACATGGATCACGGCCGCGTGCCGGTCCCGGTCCGCCGGGAGGACTACGACTACGACCACGACTACGACCACGACCATGACGACCACGACGACAACGCAGCGGGCAGCAAGTTCAGGCTTCTGTACGGCTGCGAGTCGTGCGGCTTCGGCGAGGGCGCGGTGCGGGTGCTGGGGGACCGGCGCGCGGCGCTGCGCCACGTGCTCGAGTTCGCGGACTGCGATGAGGTCTGGCCCCTGCCGGAGGAGGAGGACGAGGAGGAGGACTAGGACGAGGGCTAGGACTAGGACTAGGAGTAGGACTAGGACTTTTCTGCACTGCGGGTAGATAGAGCGTCCGGTCGTGCATCACTACCTACCTACTATACTAGCATGGTGGTGAGGGCATTTGACGATGAGGACGTCGACGTCGATGCCACTTGAGAGGAAAGGAAAGAAGAAGAGAGGAAAGAGAGCAGCGGCATGGCGCGCTGCTAGGGGGATCCCTGTCTCTCTTCATTCCTACCGTAAGGTCAATAGACGGATCAATGAATGCGTGGACACGCATTTATGGTGTTTGTATATGTGTCTGTGTGTGTACGTGTGTATGTGTATGTGTATGTGTCTGTATCTGTTTCTGTCCTGTATATGACACTCACACCACCTGTTTGCCCATACGATACATGTCACACGAGGCAGATGGCACTGGGTTGCGAACTACACCACCGCCAACAACCCAGTCTTGATGTAGTATTATTATTATCATATAAGCAGGGTATCTCAGACGAACAATCCGCCACCCCTCCAGGGCTCGGCTTCCGTGATCTTGTGTGTACAGCACGGCCACGAGTGTAGTGTGTGTATGTGTGTGGCCCAGTCTAGCAGCTTCGAGACATGCGCTGGTGGGCGTCCAGATGAGAGCCTCACCGGCATATCCAACCGCAGCAACCGTATGACATTTATCCCCACCCGGCATAACTCCAGAGACATCTGAGAGCTAGGTATCCTCCATCCTGGCCCTGGCTGATCTCCATCCAGTAAGAAAAGGAAAGGGTATCGGCCGGGCCGCCGTGTAGTAACACAATATTAGTACAGGTAAGTTACACTAGGGCCTTCCTAAATAGGTGCTGAGGCGATTCACAGTACTTGCTCAGTCGACCTCCCAGCCGCGGCCGGCATTGTCAGCGTCCGCGTCCGCGTCCGCCTCCGCCCTAGGGATGCTGCCGCTATAGCGGCCGCTGCTCTTCTGTCCGTCGCATCGCGTGTCCGTCATGGTGTAGACGTCGTCGTTGCCGTCGTCGTCGTCATCGGTGAGCTCGTCGCCGCTCAGGTCGCCGTCCGAGTAGTAGTCCCACTGGACGGGGATGTGCTCGCCGCTCTCGGGCGCGAAGCCGAGCACGAGCCCCCGCCACTCGCCGGCGGCGATCCGGGCGGCCACCTTCAGCATCAGGCTGACCAGGTGGCTCGGCGGGCTGAGCAGGATCTCTACCGTCTTCTGCACGATGGTCGAGGGCAGCCGTCGGACGGCGGTAACGAGCGCAGTGCTGCTGCTCTGGCGGCGGGTCTGCTGCTGCTGCTGCTGCGAGCGCGTGACAGGAGAGTGGAAGAGGTTCGCGGCCGGTGGCAGGGGCGACAGGGCTCTCCGACTTATGGAGAGGTTGTTGTTCTGCCGCTTCCGCTGCCGGACCTCGGGTCTCTTGTCTAGAGCGGATGAGTGAACCGACTCGTGGGGCTCGCCGACTTTAGTTGCACCCTCCAGCTGGTCTTTGCTTTCCGCAGACTCAGGTGTCAACGGTGAGGACGACCCAGCACTGTTCATGGTGGCCCTTGCTGAGTTGGGTACGACGGTGCTTGTCGTGTTTGGCGTTCCCGCATGATCCGAGTATTCTGCCGCATCTGGATGCAATCGCGAGACGATGATGTTGTCGTGAGGTGGAGGGAAATTTTCCCAAGAGGGTGTCATAGGACGAGATGAGGGAGAAGGTGGGCTCAAAGGAGAGTGCCATGACTCTGTGCTATGGAAAGAATCCGTAGAGCCAGGAGATACCTGAGCGGCCTGCGGCTGTGCGGGCGGCGAGTCTTTGGATACAGACTGTCTGTTGGATTTCGAAGGCGGAGAGGTGACCAGAGTAAGTTGCGGCGGGGCAGTAAAGGAGCGGCCCGCAAGCATCCGGGTCACTCTCTTCTTTGCGAGATTTACAGGCGCAACTTTCCCAGAGCCTTCGAATGAAGATGGTGTATCATCCTCGCCGAAAACTTCTTCCTTGGCAGAATCTAGGTGGGCACCCCTGCCGGTGTTCTCATCATGATCATGCGTGTCCCGGACGGCCGATGGCGTAGCTTTTATGGTTTGTGTCGCGGCGTCGTCAGCAATATGCGCGAACACAGACCCTTCCTGAGAGAGCTTATTTAACCCATTCGTTGGAGAAGCACCCATATCCCGATTTGCCGTCGTTCCACTGTGCACGGCGGCGCGAGTGGCAGGTGGCTCCCGAAGAGGTGGACGGGGTAAAGCAGTGTGGTTGCCGTCGCCTACCCGTTTCTCAACTACCGTTTGCGCGCGGGCACTAGCGGTAGATGCTCCGGGATGGGAGACTTGTCCACGATCAGAAGTACAATGTTCGACGAGCCTGGACACGTGAGTGTTTCCTAGTCGCGGGTCGCACTCCTCGGCGGCTGATGAGATCTGGTTCGATAATGGTTGGGCTGGGAAATATCCATCGTTGCCAATCTTTACCGAGCTTGACGGCGCGGGTTGGTTGCACTGACCCGGTTCTCCCTGCGCAGACGCCGCGGGCCTCTCATCAACTGAGACACACTCGCTTTTGGCTGTCGGAACGTCGATGGAGTCGATACTCGCCCTTTGCTCTTTGCTCATCGTCTCTAAGCTCGACCGTGTGGCTTCATTATCAGGTTCTTGTCCTCCCTGGGCAGACTCACGTGGCCTTTCGTCAGCAGTGCTCTGCGCGCCAGGGATGTCGACAGAGGCGATGGCCGCTTTTCTCTCTTCGCTTGTCGTCTCCGAGCTTGACAGCTTAGCTTTACCGCCGTGCTCTATTTCTCCCTGGACAGGCTCATGCGGTCTCTCATTGGCGGGCGCAGACTTATCCTCTGCACTAGGGGTCTCCTTGGATCTAAGGCTCGCTCGACTCTCTTTGGTTATCAGCTTTGGTAGGTGCGCCGGCGGAGACAACTCGGCCGTGAAGGGCGACGAGAGCAACTTCTTGCCCACGGGCGTCCACGCCTTCTTCTTCACGGGCGTCTTTGGCGGTTCGGGCAAGGGGACCGTGAAGCTCCGCTGGAAAGGACACTGCGTCTTCTCGAACAGCAAGATCTTGCCCAAGACGTCTCGCAAGAGCAAGGCACGCTGCACGTCGTCTGGATCGGCTACGGGCACCTCGATTCTCCAGTACTGTGGTCGCCTTATCTGGAGGACGAAGCAGCTGTTTGCCTCGTCGATACACCAACACTGGCTCTTGGGCAATATGGGCTGGAGCGCGGAGCCACAGTTCAGAAAGGCAACGGAACCCGGGGCGCGGTATATCCGGAAGACACCTGAGGAGAGAATTCAGTGAGCCTATGCGTCTCTCGGAGTCACATGTCCAACATACCAACGGCAATGGTCCTCTCAAGCCGCGACGAGGCTGGCAAGGTGCCTGGGACCGTGTCATTTTCGGCCGCGATGCCGAAGGAGCTGCGCTGATTTGTCGTGAAGGCGACGATCTTGACGGCTGGGTGATTATACAGAGTCTCTACTACATCTTCTGGTCTGGACGGCGGACTTGAGGGGGAATTCGGTCGCTGGCCAGGCTTCGGACGCGATAACGGCTCGGTAGCAACTCGGCGAGGACGTAGCGTCTCGGGTCGGCCATCTGCAAATCGAGGAGTGTCCATGGCCAGACACTCCGCGCTGGAGGCACTTCTCAGCAATCAGACGGTATCGGGATCCTGAGAGGACTGGACGAGCGGCCCTCTGGGGTCATGGCGCAACCTCGATGGTCGCGTTCGTGAAGTAGGAGATCGGTCGGTGGTGGTTTTTTCAATGTTGTGCTGCGCGGGAGTGCTCGGGATCTGCGGTCTGTAGCGGGTGGCTATTGAAGAAGAGACAAACGGGCGATGGGACGGCTCCAAGCCTAGAGCAAGCAGCCGCCAGTCGACATGGAAACAATTCTTGCAAACGACCCGTCAACTTGGGATTGGAGCTGTCGCGTCGAGTTGATGACATTCTTCAACGGGTATATGCATACATGGTGTGGTGGGAGCTACTTATGCATCTATTCGTGCAGTAAGTCCCCGCTATATCCCTTTGTCCGTCAGAGACAGTCTGTCAGGAAACATTACCAGGAGCTACTAGATTGGCCTACTATCGCTTTGCAAATACGACCTGGAGCTGGTGGACATTGTGCTTTAAAGATTTGAGTCTGTTTAGACACTTTGTAGGTGAAACGGCTTTAGAGTAACGGCGAGGAACACCGGCGTTGTGGCTGGCGTTGGAGTTTTGAGACAACACTGCCGCTAAGTAAGAAGCGGAGCGCGCCTAAGTATTTCCAAGCCTCCATCCTTTTCCCCAACCCCCTTTTCTGGCTACTTTTCCAGTCTCGTGGGTGTTGTGCATTAGGTAGGTTATAGTGTATTTCAAACCGGCTGCAGCAATTCTATCACTGCTGAGTTTGTACGGAGTATAAATCTCGAAACTGATAGCATACCGGTACCTACCTGCGGTAGTTGGCTACCTACCTGCCACGTGCCTGCCACACCTACGCCATCATCTTAGGGATGGTGACCAATCCACTTCAACGTTACATCCGAGTGTCCTCGTAGTTGCAAAGAAAAGAAAGGAAGAAGCATTGAGCCAGTTCTGGCATCTGACTGTTGTTATCCGGTCCGAGGCTAGACTCCCTGTCTCCTCTCCGGTACTCTGTACCATGCGTACCACAAACGCATTCATCCACTTATACCCTTTTATGTCCTGATAAAGCTTCCGCGAGACTCAGACGCTCCCGTAGAACCGCGCAATACTCAACTTAGTAAGAGCCATAGACGGGTGGCAATAGACCTAAGCGACCGTGGTACATTATGATATCAGGTTGTTAGTTGTATTTGGTGAATTAAGGTCGATTGCTCCCTTGTGGAATCGTCACGCCTAGTTACTTATTTAGCAGTTGCCGATATCCTACCGGTAAGCTTTTGGCTTGAACATCATGTCCCAGCCTTACCTATCCTCTGCACGCCTGGTCAGGGCACATCGACCGAGTGGGAAATTGGGCATAGAAACACTTCCTGTGTGTTCTCGGTTATCTCGTTGATGAACTATGTCTGCATTGGTTATGACCTCTCCCTATTCTTCTTGCAAGTCTTCGGGTCTAGTTTTGGTTGCTACTTGACTGTCGTCTGTTGACAGCCGACATCCTTACACCTTTAACTCCGTTGCGCGCAATGTGAAGACAATCAATCAACCGTGGGTCATTATTCCAAATGTGAGGTTGCCAACTTTGGGATAGTTGTTGGACCTAAGTCTGACGGCTCACAACAATCCCATGACCAAGGGCGTATGCAGCCTTGAATGGCCAGGAACCGGAGTCGTGTGAAGTCATTACGGGACACTCCGTCTGACAGACGTCACCGACAGCGAGGGCGCACGGATCGCGAAGCGCAGTGTGCATCACCCTCTATCATGCAATAATCGGGGCGACGGCATCCCACATCCGGGTCACTGCGCCATGTGTCGTTCACGACTTCACAGGCTTTTACTCGTCAAATCGCCGGACACCATCACGTCTACAGAAGCCAGTAGAGCCTCTCTTTGGTCTTCTTAGCCCCGGTAGAAATCTCCGGATTGCTGTACCGTAATCTGTTGGCCACCATAAAGGGAGAGGTGATATCCGCCGTACTCCAGTCTCCCTCCCCCACCATCCCACCATCCCACACCCAGCGGCCATGGCGGACGCCAAGGCCTTCGAGCTCGACAAGGAGACGGTGAAGAAGGCCTTTGACATGTCTCACTTCGACCTGAACGCCATCCTACGAGGCGCACAGTTGACCCTCGTCGGCGGTATGGTATCCGTGCCGAATGCCTGCTCTCAGGCGGGGATTACATCAACTGACCGTGCTCATATGTAGCCCACCGAGCCATGCAGAACCCTGCCATCTTCACCAACACGCACTACAAGCAGGCTGCTATTGCTGTCGGTGCCGGCATTGCTATTCGGCTGGGCATCACCATACCGGTAGGTCTGATCTGCTCTGTTCTGTATCGCATCCCTCGTCGAGCACGCCAGAGAGCTGACCAGCCAAGATCCTCGCTATCAAGCTCCTCCTGAGCTTCTTATCCCTGTTCTTTGACCTCGACAAGGCTACTTGGGATGATAGCATCTACAACTTCCTCGATCTCATCGCGAATCATGTTCTGCAGATTCCGCTGTTCCTTATGACACTCATGAGATACATCACGCCAACCCTGGATAACATGTGCGTGAAGTGGCGGTGCCTCCTCGCGCCCTCTCTACTGCTCTAACCTTTCCGCATCTCAGGTTCATGGATTCGTTGCGCTGGGTGGACATGACATACGTATCCAAGCACAAGGGTGAGGACCCGGACACGCTTCGGGACATGTACTACCCCAACCTCCGCCAGTACGAGCAGAAGGACGGGCGCACGCGCTCCCACAGCACGTCCGACGCCTTCATGATGACTCTGTGGCGCTTCTCGCGCAAGGCGCTGATCTCGCTGGCCGTGTTCGCGCTCTCGTACGCGCCCCTCATCGGCCCGCTCGTCCTGCCGGCGGCCAGCTTCTACACCTTCCACCGGGCCGTGGGGCTGGGTCCGGCGGCGCTCATCTTCGGGGCGGGGGTGTTCGCGCCCCGGCGCTGGCTCGTCATCTTCCTGCAGACGTACTTCGCGTCGCGCAGCCTGACGCGCGAGCTGCTCGAGCCCTACTTCTCGCGCGTGCGCTTCACGGCGGCGCAGAAGCGCGCCTGGTTCCGCAGCCGCGAGGGCCTGCTCTTCGGCTTCGGCGTCGGCTTCTACGCCCTCGTGCGCGTGCCCCTCGTCGGCGTGCTCGTGTACGGCATCGCCGAGGCCTCGACCGCCTACCTCGTCACTAAGATCACCGACCCGCCGCCGCCCGCCCGCGCGCCCGAGGCCGAGATGGAGCGCTTCGTCGCCGGCCAGCAGGACTGGGACAACAAGCACGAGTTCCTCAGCCTGTCGCTGGCCAACCTGGACGCGCACCACGGCGCTGGTGCTCGCGGCCCATCGGATGCGCAGAGCGCCGAGCCGGAGGCGAAAAAGGAGCTCTGAGAACGGAACACAGCTATGGGAATCGCTTGACACAGCCGGCCTGCCCCTTAAAAAGATCACCGACGTAACACAGTATGGTCGAGTCCTCCCTTGCGGACCCTTCTCCTGAGCTCAGTCTTGGGTCTCACATCCCCAAAGCCCCTGAAAAGAAGAGATGGCATTGATTATAAGGACGGCTCCGTACGTCGGCCTGTAGTGTCAATAATATAAACATCTCCGGTGTGGAGAAGGGAGTACCGTAGTCTCCTTATCAATCGGTTACACATAGCATTCGAGATGCAGCTCTATCTTGGCCGTCTAGAGAGTGGGGTGAAGCACATGTGTGGTCCCGATAAGGCACCACCTCGATCTCACTCTCTGTGTATGCACAGACAACCACGGCTGCGTCGATGCTCGAGATAACTTACCTACCATATGTACATGATCATGACGTCTGCCGGCACTTACACCCCTCCTCTACGGTAGAGACGCGATGCGGGGTAAGGTGATGTGAATTGGGTTGGGAGCTTGATACCCTCCCTCCCTCATATACCTCCCGTATCTCTCGCCGGCGAGGTCATCCATCTTTCTGTGTACTACTTGTCTAGTGATCCTTTCGCCTCGCTCAAGATACGTGAAGTAACCGTGTTTCTGATCGCACCTTGGCGTCTACTAGACTAACTTCAGTACCTTCTTGCCTCACCTTGCCCAGATAATTATCACACAGCTCATACCGACAGAGGTCTTAGGGGGAAAAACGTTGCCTACCTCTCTTCAAAGACATACTTACTCATTTACCTATCCCGCCATCATGGGCAAGACGGCAATCCGCACCGCCGGCAAGGTGGACCTCGAGAAGCCGGCGTATGAGCAGGCCAACATCCACGTGAGTCTTTATATCTTGCCATTCTTCCTCTTTATCTTCCTTCTTCCTTGTTCCGGGCAAAATCCCCACTCCCCCCCCCCCCGAGGGCGAGAGTCTGTATACATACACGGGTACTCCGTACACACACACATTTTCATCACAGCAGCTGACATCGGTCCCAGAACCGCTGGCATCCAGACAGTACGTTGCTCCATTGGCAGGAAGGGAGAAAGGGGGCCGGGGGGCGACGAGATACCATTTTTTGATGATTTCGACTCCGCGAGAGGGAGGGAGATATGAGAGAGAAAGACTGACTGAAGCCAACCCACGCGTCGGTACAGTTCCCGCGGCGGGCACGATCCAGGACGGCGAGACGGTCAAGATCGAGTGTCTAGACTGGTAGGTCTCATGCCCCCTTTATCACTGCCCCTTTTCCCTGCCCATGACCCCTTCTTACATCCCCTCCCCTCCCCTATCCCCCCTCCTCTGCCCTCCCCGACGACCGGGTTCCATATTGTACTGCCTGGTACCGGTAATCATGGCTGAACAAGCGGGGGAAAACCTTTCCACAACATCATCAACAGGACCGGCGGCCAGATCGGCAACAACGACAGCGCCGACGACGTGCGCGACGTCGACCTGACGCGCGTGCACTACCTGACGGGGCCGTTCGAGGTCGCGGGCGCCCAGCCCGGCGACATGCTGCTGGTGGAGATCATGGACGTGCAGGTGCGTTTGAGTTGATTTGCGGAACGTGGACGTTGGGAGTTGCACTTCCTTTTTGCCTACTTACCTACTTACCGACCTTTTGTGTTGTCTTGCCTACCTCGTGAGGCGCGGTCCCCTCGCATCGCGGGGATTGGATAACGGAGAGAGTGTGTGTTCGTGTGTGTGTGTGCGCGCGCGCGTGTGTGTATACCTCTGTGCGCTGACCCTGGTGCCGATGAATCGACAGCCCTTCGACTCGCAGCCGTGGGGCTTCACGGGCGTCTTCGACAAGGCCAACGGCGGCGGCTTCCTCGACGAGATCTACCCGAGCCCCGCCAAGGCCATTTGGGACTTTGAGGGCATCTACTGCACGTCGCGGCACATCCCGCACGTCAAGTTCGCCGGGCTCAGTATGTGGAACGACAGCTTGGCTTGTTCCTGTCTCTCTCTCTCTCTCTTTCTTTTCCATTTTATACCCTTCAGCTGTCTGTCTGCCCGCCCAGGGCCCTGAAAGGCTCCTGGGTGACGGACCCTTCGCCCTCGTCGATCCCAAGTGACTGACAGCTCATCCCCCTTTCTTTTCTATTCAGTGAAGAAAATGCCAATACCCCCCTCCTTCCTTCTCTCGCTCCCACCTCCCTCCCTCGGCCAGCCCAGAAACACCACTGACTAACGCCCATTCTCCCGTAAAGTCCACCCCGGGATCCTGGGCTGCGCGCCCAGCGCCGAGGTGCTGGCCGAGTGGAACCGGCGCGAGGGCGAGCTGATCGCGGCCAGCCCGCTGGCGGACCGCGACGTGGCGCTGCCGCCGGCTGCCGCGGGCGCGTACGCCGGGCCGGCGGCGGACGCCGAGACGGCGGAGCGCGTGGGCCGCGAGGGCGCGCGCACCATCCCGGGACGGCCCGAGCACGGCGGCAACTGCGACATCAAGAATTTGAGCCGGGGCAGCAAGGTGAGCCATTTTTTCTTTCTTTTTTTTCGGGTCTGTTTGGCGCCTTTTCTTAGGGGCTCCTGAATGGTTGCAGGGAGGTAGTGTCTGAGTTTCCTTTCTCCCGAGTTCTGTGATCATATATTTTGTAGCTGCTACTGCTGCCGTGCCCTTTTCCGATTGGTGACACAACCCGTCCTTGGGAAAGAGGGAGAGAGAGGAAGCAGCAAGCGTACCTGGCATGATCCTGTTTGAGGAATTCGGCGCAGCCATGTTCCGTCTCTCGCCCGTAACGGGAAGGACTAGAAAGCCGCTGACCCTCGAGATATATGGCAATAACAGGTTTACCTCCCCGTGCACGTGCCGGGGGCCAAGTTCAGCGTCGGCGACCTGCACTTCTCTCGTGAGTCTCCTCTCTCCCTCGTGTCTTCACCAACCCCCTTTCTCCCAACCGCGTAGCGGAAGAAGGAGGGAAACCAGGAGAGAAGAGTAGACAAGTATACCGTCAGTACCAGAGTAACATGAGACTCCTGACATGAGAAACACAGAGGGCGACGGCGAGATCTCGTTCTGCGGCGCCATCGAGATGGCCGGCGTCATCACCATCAACTTCAAGGTGGTCAAGAACGGCATGGCGGACCTGGGCCTGCGCTCGCCCATCTACCTGCCCGGCCCCGTGGAGCCGCAGTTCGCGCCCGGCCGCCACATCTACTTCGAGGGCTTCTCCGTCGACGAGCACGGGAAGCAGCACTACAGTGAGCCGAACCGAACCTGACCCCAAAACCCCCCTCCCCGGACCCGTCGTCTACTGTCATGCTTGTTGCATTCCGCTGTCAGCCAGGTGGCCGTGGTGATTGCGGGCGGGCGGCGGCGGTGATCCCGCTATTTGCTGACGATGAGATATCGCAGTGGACGTGACGGTCGCGTACCGGCAGACCAGCCTCCGTAAGTCTCTCTTTCTCTCTCTCTGTCCCCATCGCTTTCCCCTTCCCCTTCCCCTTCCCCCTCTCTCTATCTCTCTTTCTCTCTCTCCCCAACATGCCGGCTCCCACAACAAGCCCCCAAAACTGACGTCGCGGTGGCAACGCCAACGCAACAACAACGTGCAGGCGTGATCGAGTACCTGCGGCGCTTCGGGTACAGCGACTACCAGGCGTACCTGCTGATGTCGTGCGCGCCGATCCAGGGCCACGTGGCCGGCATCGTCGACATACCCAACGCGTGCACGACCATCGGCCTGCCCATGGACATCTTCGACTTTGACATCTCGCCCGCCACGTCGTCGGCGCTGAAGGGGAACGTCCGGCGCGACGACCTCGGCGCCTGCGCCTTCGCCTCCGATGCGAAGGAGGGGGGGAAGGTCACGGCTGGCGGAAAGAACAGCGCGCACAGCTTCGGCGGCGGGCTGACGTACAAGGAGTCGACGGCGGGCGGCGTCGCGGAGAAGGTCAAGGAGGCTGTGTCGGGGTCGTGAGGGTGAGGGGGGGGACGGAGGGAGGGAGGGAGGGAGGGAGGCAAGGTATCATCGATGCAGCGACTCCGGTAGCCGGCTGGCGGGGTCCGGCGATATATGTCTGAAGCCGATCTATACCTCAACGGCAACTATTTATTGAATGGGCTCCAATTTGTTCGAGCCACGGTCAACGTTGATAATTTGCTTTGGGTTGTTGACACGAAGCACCCCTCGTGAATCTGCCCCGGCGACCACTGGCACTCCAGGCTAATTCTAGAGGCGGATGGAATGGAGTCTACGAAGCCTCTCCAATTTCTATGAGACCGATATAGGGGTAGCTTTCAGCGCTATAGCCTTGATACGTCTTCCGTAAGTCGGCCAAGCAGCCATCCACCATGTCGGCTCCAAGAAGTGATCCAGAGTCGTCTTGAGTAGTTACTATCATCCGCATCGGATACGACATATGATGCAAGTTCCGGTGTCCCTTCGACGCTATACCTCGAAGTCGTGCGCATATATATCATCTCGTGTCCCTGTGGTAAAGCTGTCACTCAGCAGCCGTATATCTCAGTGGCCGAGGTAGTTGATTGGGCCCGAGCGAATCCGAGAAGCACGAGTTATGTGACAGGTCGAGACTATATGTCGCACAAGGACAACGCGAAGCTTCAGCGTCACATGGGAGAAGCGGGGTCCTCGTTCGAGACTATTCCAGAGCCCTAATGGGATACGCTGACCAGTCGGCGCCCGGAAACCATCCTTCACGACGATCTCTGGCATAAACCTTGCAAGAGGGACATCTGCCATAGAGACGGCGACAGGCCTGGGGTCAGCTGCGGCAGCATCTTCCTGTCACCAGGACACGGATGCCGGATGCAGGTCACACGTCGGCGGATGCGATTCGGACGCTGGACGGGCTCCTCAGTTCTCACGCGGTTGAGAGGCATACAAACATCATCGTAAGCCTGGTCGGGCGTTATAAGCAGATCACCATGGGTGTTAAGAGACGGGCAGCCTGCAGCAGCCATGGTTTCACCGATCCAACAGGATGTCTTCCGGGTCCCGGGTCTTTACGTGAATGCTTGCTCGCTTGCATAGAGAAGCAGGCCGTGATAGGTGCGGACTGCAGTTGACAGCCCGTCTGACAATCGGCAAATTAGTAAGCGAGAGAGAGGGAAAAGAGGAAGACCCTTTTTGCAGTCCGGCTCGAGACGGGCGCTGATTTCTTAGTAGAGCCCATCGTGCTCATACTCCCCTGAACTAGGTCGAGGTAGGTAGGGCTATATATGAGAGTCAAGACTCAAGCGTTGGCGCCGAGGGGAAATCGGGTGGCAATTCCGAGAGCCCGTCCCACATAACGTCGTGCGTAGCACTGCACAAGTACGTAGAGGTCCTCCATAGACGGGGAAGCTATCTGTCGTCAGTGGGAAGAGGCCAAAGTGATATCGGCTGGGGCGGAGCGCATGGAGGACGCCGAGAGCGACAGGGCCGGGCCTGGGATATTTATGAGACGAGCGGGGACGATATGACCCAAATGAGAGAATATGCCGATGTTGGCGAGGCAATGCAGAAGTGCGATGGATTTCGCAAATGCCATCCGACGCCCTCCGCTTCCCCGCACGCTTCCGTTTCCCACGATGCCGGTAGACTGTAATAATAATTAACAATTCGTAGCACCTGGTCTCATTCGTCCTCGGTGCTGGGAAGGGAGGGAGGACAAGTGACAATAGACACGCGTCCGAGCGCTCGAGTCGTCTCCGTCATGGCCTTGGGGCTCTATCCTCCATATATGTCGCAGCATGCCAGTGATTTATGAGACACGCGGTGAGTGCTGCTAAGCAATAGTGCTGGTACTAAGCACTGCCTATGATGAAGAAAGTGATAAATTGCCGAGCTATGCCAGCACGGTGCGTGGCTAGAGTCCTGCATCCCAAGATCGTCCGTATCGGTAGTAAAGCCGAACGAACCGTCGTGAGGGCGGGGCGACGCTGCCGAGCCGGCCTGACCACGAAGACCAATCGCCTTCTGAGCAGGTTAATAAGACACGGGTCAGGTGGTGGAAAGGTGCTTGCTTATCAACTAGCAGCAGTTACTCTGTATCCGTACAATGGGTTTGAATAGTCGATGGGCAGAGAGACGAGTAAAGTAAACATTAAGTAGCTGAGTAGGTGTTGGTTGACTGGACTTCTTCGGTAGCTCAAGTACCTAGGCAGGCTGAGTTGCCTCAGCTGAGCCAGTCTGCCGGGTTGATTCCAAGATTCTTCGGACGGTTCGTGATCTCCAGGGACGAGCGTGCCGGGAGGGATCGCCCGAAGGGAGCGAAGGGATGGAGCCCGAGCACACAGAAGAAAGCCGTCCAATGTGCCGGTTCAGTAGCCCGTACATAACGGTAAAATGTGCTACGGCATGATGGAGTACGGTACGGAGTACTCCGTATGCGCCAGGACCCGTGCTCCGTGGACCTGACCCGACCTGGGCCTCTGACTCTTACGGCAGGCTGCACAGTATTGACCGTAATTGCCACCGTATTCCACCGCATTCTCAGAATCCATGACCGGCAGCCAGCTGCGCTCCCGCCAAATTCACCCTCATCCCGAGTACATTCGTGTGCACCAACCTTTGCACACACGCACACTCCACCGACTACTACTACTATACTGTTACTACTACTACAACTACTATACTACTACCACACACCACGAACACACCAAACACCTACGTACACACAACCACTACCATCCCGCCGACTATCCCCGTGTCCAACCGACTCCGAGCCGCTGGTCTCGAACCTCGCGCTGTGCCACGTCCAACCCGTCCATGTGTGTAGCCGCTTGAGAGGGGCCTCACCGGATCCCCAGATGCAGCCTCCCGTCGCTGGTCTACCCGCTGCTGTCGCCTGCCCACCGACGCCAGATCCCGTCGTCGTCGTCGTCTTCTCGACCTCCATCGCATCTGGCTCTTCGCATAGCCTCGCCTCGCTCCTCCGCAACGCCGACGTACCCGCTGCCGTCTCTTGATACCTCCCTTGGCCTCGGCCGCCCCGTCCGCCCCGACCGTCTGTGCCTGGGCGAGCCGCATCCAGGGCACATAGCGAGCCAGGTCCGGATACTCTTCATACCTCCGAGACCTGGTGCTCGTGCTGTCTGTACCGACACTGTTGCGCCGCTTGCGCACCGCCACTTATTTGATATATATACATAGATATCTATGCCCGTAGTCCGATGTGGCCAAGATGAATAGCTACTTCGGCACCCAGCTCTCCCAGGAGGAGCTGCAGCGCCGTCACCGGCGGCAGCGGGACATGAGGATGCGGGAGTCCGATCCCACGAATAAGGACTCCCGCACCCATCCCATGAACCAGCCTCAGATGGGGGGGCACGAGAACTTGATGAGTCGCGGTCAAAGGAGCCAGTCGGCCCAGGGGAACCCGCAAAACCCAGGAAACCGGCGCAGTCAGATGGATCAGCAGAGTCGGATGGATCAGCAGAATCGGATGCACCAGCAGAGTCGGATGAACCAGCAGAACCAGATGAATCAACAGGGACAGATGAACCAGCAGGGTCAGATGAATCAGCAGGGCCCGAGGCATCAGTTCTCGCCCGTCTCCGCCGCGAACCAGGACAGCGCAATGGCCGGTGTTGACTCCCTCGACGATATCATTCGCAACAACTCCGCCGAGCTCAACCGCCGAAGAAGTCTACCGCAGCAGTTTCCGTCCATAACACGGCCAGACCTCAGCCGCGGTATGCCAATGATGGGCTTCGGCAACGGCGAAGACGCGCTCAGGGACTACCAATTCGATGTCATGGCCAACTCCCCCGTCGATCCCATGAATTCCGAATTCCACGCCCTGAATACCAACAACATGGGTATGACTGACACTTCGGGCGGCTTCTCACCGCATCCCATGCTTGCCAACGATTTCTCTGCCCTGTCGCCGGAGATGATGGGCAACATGATTGCTCTCTCCAACATGAACATGAGCCCGATGGGGACTGACCCCTCGATGAACATGTTCAACTCCCCAGCCTTATCGGGCACTTTCTCCCTAAACCAAATGGACGGGATGCCCAATACCGACTTCAACATGGACGTGACCGGTGACAGCGCCATGGGTACTGTCCAGAACACGCCCACCACCACCATGCCCATGGACGCCAGCGCCAGCACCATGATGGATACGCCCTCCCAGTACTCAACACCGGGTCAGACTGGCCAACAGCAGGGAAACCTCGGTATCGACCCCAACATGGGCAACTTCTCCTCTAGCGTCTCACCACAGCCATCCGTTCAAATGCCGCCTGGCCAGGTGCAGCCTCAGCCTCAGACTGTCGCGTCCTCTACTCCCTCCTACCAGTCTCCTATGCCGTCAGCCACCGAGTCGACTCCGGAAACCAGCGTCTCTCAGGGAGTGGGTCCTCAATCCGTCAGGGAAAAGAGTGTGTATTCCAAGAGTGGCTTTGATATGTTGAAGGCGCTGTGGCTCGTGGCGACGCGGAAGAACCCCCAAGTCAACCTCGGTGCCGTCGACATGTCGTGTGCGTTTGTCGTCTGCGACGTGACCATGAACGACTGCCCGATCGTGTACGTCTCCGACAACTTCCAAAACTTGACCGGTTACAACCGACACGAGATCGTCGGTCAAAACTGCCGCTTCCTCCAGGCCCCTGATGGTAAAGTCGAAGCAGGCAGAAAGAGGGAATTCGTCGACAATGGTGCAGTCTACAACCTGAAGCGGAAAGTCGCCGAGGAGACGGAAGTGCAGCAGAGTCTGATCAACTACAGAAAGGGCGGTAAGCCGTTCCTGAACCTGCTGACCATGATCCCCATCCCCTGGGACACGGCGGATATCCGGTACATCATCGGCTTCCAGATCGATCTCGTCGAATGTCCCGATGCCATTACCTCGTCTCAAGGGCCCGGCACCATGAAGGTCGAGTACAAGCACAGCGATATAGGCCAATACATCTGGACGCCGCCGAATTCGAGCCAGTGGGACCAGGACAACGGTCAGACCTTGGGGGTCGACGACGTCTCCACGCTGTTGCAACAGTTTAACCCCAAGGGTGTCGTGTCAGACTGGCACAGGCAGTCGTGGGACAAGATGCTCCTCGAGAATGTCGACGATGTCGTACATGTCCTCTCATTGAAGGGCTTGTTCCTCTATCTGTCGCCCTCTTGCAAGCGTGTCTTGGAGTACGATGCCGGCGATCTAGTTGGCAACTCCCTCTCCTCGATATGTCATCCGTCCGATATCGTGCCGGTCACCCGTGAACTGAAAGAGACCACGTCAGGCAATTCCGTCAACATAGTCTTCCGCATACGGAGGAAGCAGGGCGGGTATACCTGGTTCGAAAGCCACGGCTCCCTTTTTGTCGAGCAGGGCAAGGGCCGGAAGTGTATAATATTAATAGGTCGCAAGCGACCCGTGTTCGCGCTGAGCCGACGTGAGCTTGAAGGAAACGGAGGCATAGGAGATAGCGAGCTGTGGACTAAGCTCTCGACCTCTGGCATGTTCCTCTTCGTCTCAGCAAACGTCCGGTCGCTGCTGGATCTGCAGCCCGAGAATCTAGTAGGGACGAGCATACAGGAGTTGATGAGGAAGGAGTCACGCCCCGAATTCGGCCGGTCTCTCGAAAGGGCAAGGAGGGGGCGGATAGTAACCTGCAAGCATGAGGTGCAAAACCGACGCGGCCAGGTCCTTCAGGCTCACACCATCATGTACCCGGGCGACGCTTCCGAGGGACAGAAACCGACGTTCCTGCTCGCCCAGACGAAGCTCCTCAAGGCATCTTCTCGGGCGATCGCGTCGGCAGCCTCTCCTCTGTCTGCCAGACAGCCGTCCACCGCCTCGAATGACTCGTCGCTGAGCAAGATGAACATGATGACGGGCATGCAGCTGTCGAATGACGAAAACCAAAACGGTCTCATGTCCGCGGCTGGAGGAGGCGGATTACTGCCGGGTAACCAGGACCGCGCGCTGGCTTCGGACGACAACATATTCGACGAGCTGAAGACGACGAGGTGTACGAGTTGGCAATACGAGCTGCGGCAGATGGAGAAGGTCAACAGGGTTCTCGCGGAAGAGCTGCACGGTCTGCTCTCCAACAAGAAGAAACGCAAGCGGAGGAAAGGCGTCGGCAACGTCGTGCGAGACTGCGCCAACTGCCACACCCGCAACACGCCCGAGTGGAGGAGAGGTCCGAGTGGTCAAAGGGACCTCTGCAACAGCTGTGGTCTTAGGTGGGCCAAGCAGGTCAGTGATATATCTCTCCACCGTCTTGGGCAGCCGGCAAGCTAACAACCAATTCCACCTTCAGACGGGCAGGGTCTCTCCCCGGAACTCCTCCCGGGGCGGCGACGGCGGGAGCAGGAAGTCCAACTCGCCGCAGCACTCGTCGCCGCTGCTGCGCGAGGTGCCCAACGGCAACAGTCATGGCCACGGCCACGGCAACGGCGAGGCTGGCGCCGCCGCCGCCGGCAGCGAGCACGCATCGGACGCGGATACCAGCAACTCCGTCATCCTCAACAACAACAACCGATCGGCCAGCTCCAGCGTCGTCCCCAGCATCGGCAGCACGGGCACGACGCCCAAGGGCAGCGGCGGCTTCTCGATACCGCCGCCGAGCCAGCCCATGCTGGAGGGCGGCGCGCCGAGTAGCGAGATGACGGCCATTCAGGAAGAGCGGGAGGTCGGCTGAGTTTATCATTTCCCTGTGTGTCCATCTATCTCACGAAAGCGAGCGTGGAGTCATTTAGAAGAGATGCATACTCCCTCCCTGTCTGCCTCTGCCAGTCGGTCACACCTGCTACTGCTGGTGCTGTGGGGGGGCGCGGGAGCTCTCCCCTCGATTCCTTCTGGAGGGCTCGTGGTTGGGGTTGGAGGAGGCCGTTGTTTGTGAGATTTCCCGTTGTCTCGAATTATATATCAAATCCGGTAGAGGCGCGAACGGCTTTTCTCGATCAAAGATACCTGACCCTTTTTTGGATAAAAAAAGGGTTCCTCGTTGGGGGGTGGTGGTGGGGGGGGACTACTATACTATGACCGGGAAATGTGTGTGATGGGAATCACTACTACCTAGGTAACTTATGGCTTATGCATATACGTGGCGTTTTTTGACTCGAGTCTACAACAGTACTACTTACTACTACTGCTATTGTGACGGGGTTTTGTCTTTTTGTCTTGTTTTGTTTGATATATATAAACTTTGTTCGATGTCGGCGAAGCTGGCTGGCTTGAGACGTCGTCGTCCACGCGGACCAGGTTGATTGGTTGGTTGGGGCATCTTGTCTATTTTCCCTCCGCCTTACTGCTCTATTGGCCCATACCATTTAGACGAATGAAGGATAGACTGGGTGGTGGGTTATCGGGAGATGGGGCGAACGGGGGGCTTGCAGAGAGTTTCCCAACGCTCGCGTCACGTTGGAAAACTCTCTGCGAGGCGTGGCGTGGCGAGGCGAGGCGAGGCGATGCGCAAAGTGCGCCGCGGTATATAAGCCGCGTCTCTGTCTGCCTGTCTGTCTATCTGTCGCTTGCGTGGTGGCGGCGCCTACGTGCACTACTCACACATATATGCACAGTACTTAATATCTGTTTTACCTTTCCTGCTTGCGAGGCCGTTCCCAAAGCCATGGCAGTTACCAAGTAGGTATTAGTCCCCGCCACGGGACGGGGCGGGGCGGCCTGCTGGTGGGCGGGCGGACGAGCGGACGAGCGAAGCGAAGGCGGGGAATGAATGGAAGGGAAGAGGCAAAGCAAGCAAGCAAAGCGCCGTCGTGGCAGGCGGGCTGATCAGCTGAATGGGCGGTTGTAGAGAGCAGCCGGCGTCTCTAACTACTACTGTATCTACAACCCAAACCTATACCTTTTCCCGACGTACACGTGCAGCCTACCTACCTATGTACTTGATACTTCATCCGTCGTGGCGGGCCTGATGTGTTGGTCTTTCGGAATAGGTCCTCGGGCCTGCTAGAACTGAAGTACTTGCGAACACCCATGGGGGGTGTCCTTGTCTCTTTCCGCTGAGACTGCTGCGTAAGTAGTTCAGTGTCATATTTAGAGATATTAAGTACTCACCTACCTGCTTGCTTGCCTTTCCGCCCATCTACTCCCCTCCCCCCTATCTACTTTACCCTGGCTTCCCCTACCTAGGCCACGGAGCCGAGACGAAGTACAGAACTAATTTAAAATGCTGTACTTTATCCACCCTCTCTGCTTGTAGTTGCGGTGGAATAGGCTCTATACATACTTACTTAGCTACCCATCAAGAAGAAATCAAAGACTGGATAAAGTAACTATATCGAATGCTGATGGTATACTTGATTCCTACTTGCTCGCATAGTAACACAGGCGGGAGTGTTAAGAAGAGGGGCTGGCTTTGTGAGATGATAGATAACTCCCGTGCGGCTGTCGCCTTGTGAGAGCCCCAGGGCTCGAGAGTGGGCTTTGGCTCTTGTTCTGTATAGCGGACAGGTAGTCTAGTCTGTGGTCATTGCTATACGAAGACTTCAGATCACAGTGCCTGTTTCAACGTGTGTATATATTTATCGTACACGTATATACCTGAACTGGCTGGTTTTTATACCAAACCTGATAACTAGCCGTCTGGGCACCTGATAATTAAGAAAAGCGAATCAGGCTGGCATCTTCGACCACGACGGGGTAGGACTCCATCTTGTGGATATGGTGGAAACACGAGAATGATAACTCAGAACAGTAGTGATACTACTAAAGACAATTTGGGGAAAAAAAGGCAGGGCAGTGCGCGATAGGTGCTGTGGAAATAAAGTTAAGCGGCACTGCTCCAAAGTACCGGTAACCAACTCAGTTTATTTACACCTAGACAGGGAAGTAGTCAAAATAGAGGAGTGACTGTTCCACGCCGCCATCTTAGGTAACCCAAAAGTTATGTACTTTGTCGTATCATTGTGGCTTCGCTCACGCCCACCCCCACCTACTCGCACCGCAGGCCTACCAACATGCCTTGGAGGCCTTGTGGGCCTCGTCGTCTGTAGGGGGCATGGTTCTCTCTCTCGCCCTTCTGCTTTCTATTCTTTTCTGATTACGGCTCTTCTCTGTATCTCCCATCGCCTCTGGTTTCGGGCTCGTCTGGGTTGGCGGGTCCTTGATGTTGTCTACTACCCATCCTAGGTACAGGCTTGCGCCTTGCCTGGCTGGCCCTTCGTGTGCCGCTATATAATTCGGATATCTTTAGTAGTTGCCAAGTGCTACTTCCTTTCTGGTAAGCTCGTCATCGCTTCTATCACCTTCTTTTTCTCTCTACCGTAGCTTATCTTGGGCTCGCTTACTCGTGGAATCCAACGTTTGGTGGGGGGGACTTAGTCGGTTGGTATATGCGGTAATTTGTACGGACGTCTCGGTGTATTGCAGGTACGAGGAAGGTAGGTAGGTAGGTATCTTCAAAGTCATAATCACACATCGTCAGACCCTACAAGAGCCGGGTGGCAGTCCGGTGGGCATCCCAGCCCAGGAAAAAAAAGGGCAGGGAGGGGGATGGAAGTCTAGCAAATTGTTCCCCTAACGGGGTACAAGAAGGTAGTGGTTTGAATATGCTTACAGCGTGCATGACGCATCTCACGCGTAAAGTCCGGATACATTCATTAATTATACACGCCTGCTATCTTCTCATTACGCGTCTAAGTAAGGCATCCGCAGTGTGGCAACACCTCGCGATGGATGGTAGGAGACGACCGCGTCGAATGAATTCAAGCTGACTTCCCCTACCTCACTCTTTCACGCAGGTCCACCGTGCTTTATGACTGAGTATTTGAGTAAATAGGTAGCCTTGCTGCGCGGGCTGAGTTAGCTATACCTCGAGACCCGCAGGGCTAAGGGGGTAATGGCTGAGGGCAAACTGACAGATCGGCTTGGGTCTCCTTCAAGGAGGAGATTTTTCTAGGGATGTGGCACGCAGCCTTGCACGATGAATCTTGTTACTCTATCTGGCGAACAAGTCCCCCCCCTCTTCCCCTTTTGCCTTATCCGGGAAATGTAGTTGGTCAGTGAGTCTTGAGACTCCGCTCTCCTCTAGACACATGCGGATACACAGCCTGTGATACCGTAGTGTGTAGCGCCCCGGATACACCGCCACCCTGGTGCTGCTGCTGCGGCCCTGGGTGTCGTGTACCTATGGGATGCATACTTAGTTAGACAGCATGCAGGCGGGCAGTACACTACTTGGTCACCTGACCACCTCCCGGAAGCGGTCTCATGAAGCGAGTTATTGTTGTTGCGGACGCTATGCACCTGGGGACCGTGAACACTGCCGTGAAACCAGCCCCTCTCATCAAGCAGCTCCTCCAGGCCAGGCCAGGGGAGGGGGTGTTTCCGGCAGGCTTGTTCAGTCCTCCTTCATCAGTGACATAGCTAGATCAAAACTGCGCAGTACATGTGTTATTACCATAGCGCTGCTCTACCACGACATCTCTCACACGGGCACTCGTCGTGGGTCACGCGAAGTCCGAGGCTTCCGAGTCCAATGAGCGCCGCTCTCGTGCTCCGCCTCGATACTCACTCTTCTCCCTTGCATAAGTTACATACCTACATGACCCAGAAGAGCCGATCTGCGGGGAGAGAGACCCTGGGGGATGAATGGATGAATGGGGGCCGTACTCATTACCTACTACCGGTAGGCAAGCCGGGGGGAGCCTCGTCCGGCAGTCTGCTCGATCACGAGGGTTGATGACGGGGAAAGTCCCGTCCGGCAGTGCTTTCGGCCGCAGCGGACCGATCGTCCTGCGACATGGGGTTCTGCTGCTAGTATTGATTGTGATTGATTTCGCAGGCCTGCCTGCCTGTTTGTCCATGAACAGCAAAAAGGGGGCGACTAAGTCGAGGTGCCAGCCCGTTGACGCCCATGGCCAGGGACACGGCGGCATCACCACGGTGACTTACATACCTACTCACCTACTTTGAGACAGTACCTGGCGAAACCACCCCGACCAACACATCACATCGGACGACTTGTCGCCGGAGGTATGGTACGTACGTAGGTAGGTGCCTACCGTACAGGTAATAGGTGCAGCGGGCAGAAATGTGACGGTGAGTGAGACCGAGTGTACGTACAAATTATGCCTTGCCGTCGTCGTCTGCACGAGCGGCCGGCCGGACGGCAGTAGCACTCGATTGACGTTTGGCGGGCTGAGAATAGAAACAACTGTGTGACAGCGCCCGGCCCGCTTCCGATGCGTGAGATGAGAAAATCCCCCGACGCCGGGTTTTTTGACCGGGGGGAGACCGGGGGGGGAGGGCGAACTACCGGTGTTCAGCAGCACCTACTCATCAGTTGCGGCAGCCAAACCGGTTCGCTTCGCAGAAAATGCCCCTGTTGGTCTATAATATGCACCGTAGGCGGGAATATAACCGTAGGGGACAGTACTTTGTTTGGCCGTCGTCGCATAACTGGGAGCAATCTCATTCCCATCGTCGAGGAAGTACGGCGGCACCGGGCTGCTTATACACAGCCTCAACGGTAATAAGTCACCGGTACCTACTTACCTACTTACCTACCGTGCTTTACCCCTTGCTCACGAAGATCTGAGGTTTCTGGACCGCACGCCCCCCAGACGTCCAGAACAAGCGGCCCATCCCCCGGGCCTCCCTGGCCTTTGAGCCTCGTGTAATACAAGCGCGTAGTAACCCGCCTGCCTGGCTTCGCTCGGTGTACGGTTGGTAGCTATAGTACCGGTAGGGAGGTAGATAATACTGCAAGTAAGCTGCCCACGGTAGCTGGTTCCGGCTGTTGGTGATGACGATCCCGGTAAGCACTTGCACGGCACAGCCTCCTCTCCTGTGCCCCGTCAACCCCTCCTCCTCTTCCTCGGAGATGAAGGGCTGAGAAGACACAAGGCTGTCTGACTTTCTGTCGTCTTATTTCGTCTCGATCTGCAAAACACCTGGGCAAAGGGTATAGTAGCTACGAGCGGAGAGCAATTTATGTGTACCGGTATGCGTGGTATCGGAACGTATCGGACTCTTTCACAGCTTCTGTGGGGTACTCAGCGCATGCGCGGTATCTCTGCACGTAGATTAGCGCGACTGAAGCCGCGCGGTACGGTACTGAGCAAGTCACAAATACTGTACCTATCTATGGAGGATTCGAATTCGTATACATACCGGTACCCTACCAGTATGGAATATTGCCGGCGGTGACATCGGGCGGGGCCGCGCAAGCTACCTAGGACCGCAGATTGCCGGAGCCGGGGAGGAGAGAGACCATGCCCGGAGCCCGGTCCAGGGGGCGGCGGCGGGGAAGACGGGGGCATGGATGGATGGAAGGATGACGGGCGGCGCAGATTACCGACATGGACGATCTTTCGGCGCTGTCGTCGGCGCTTTCTCGGGTCGCGCGCGGGGGCTCGCGGTCGGCAGTCGTACCCCCACCCACTCAGCTCGAGTCCGGGGGAGGAGGAAAGGAGGAGGAGGGGAAAAAGGGGGTGGGGGCGGGAGACATACCCAGCCATTTCTCGTTGATAAGTACCTGATTTATATGATTTTATAGCTAAGTACGACGAGACCTAATTCAAGGGAAGTTTCTTGTTCCTCTTTTGTTCTTGCTTCCTTCGCGATGTTGTGTTCGCTTGCTGTACTCAGACTCCGTGCATACCGTACTCAATACAGATTGCCCCGTAAATTATCATAGTGAACTGCTTCTGGGGTACAGTAAGCTTTCCCCCCTTCCCCACGTCGCAAGGCGTCATCCCAATAAAAATAACTACCCGCGTTTCACGACTTGGGACGACGGACGATACGGGTGGCGGCGCGCTCGGTGACGCGGGGGAGGTGGGGGGGAACGGGGGTTCGTTCGGGGGTTCGTTCGCATCTTTTGAAACACCACCAATCTACCTTAGCTATCGTATCTCGTACGGTACTAATAAGCTGCCATTACCAAAGTTTGAACCCCGTATCCGACTACGTCCGCATCGAGTAGAAACGAACCAAGCGTCTCGCATTTGTTTCTTCCCCCCTCACTCTGTCCTCCAAATAAATCCCCGAGGCGTCATCCCATCCCATCCCATCCCATCCCATCCCATCTCTCCCTCCCCCCTCTTCTCAGCCCAGAATGTGGAGGGGCGGGCGGACGGCCCACGGGCAGGGGGGCACCAGGGCGAGTGAGGTGAGATCGGGTATCATGCATGCGGCCGGGCGGCGGGCGTACCTACAACCAACGTCGCATCGCATCGCGGCTGAGCAGAGAGTGAGTCCGCGATAGGCCGGCCGGGCCGGGCAGACGGGGAGAACGGCGTCAGCGGCGCGGGACCACGCCTCTCTCTGGCAGAGTGGTTTGTTGGTTTGGTGATCGACGGAGCAAGCTCTGGCTGATGATCGACGTAAAGTGTTTGTGTACCTACCTTGCCTATGGAACAGCTCGTAGCACCAGCCCATTTGTTCTGTCTGGCCTTGCTTGGCATTTAGGAGTCTGTCCTGCGCCATTGCCAACGTAACATGCTCTTGTACAAAAGCAGGTAATGTAGGTACTTGGAAACCGGCGTATCTTTACGGTCTTTTGGCTCACCTCACGGCCTTGAGACGAGAGCTGAGAGATGCATACGGTCGGTACCCAACCATGTATGTGCATTGTGGCTCGTTCAGGGGGGAGGGAACGGAGTCGAGCTTGCAGATTTGTGTTTCTTCCCAGCCCCTTGCCCGCGTTTCGTTTGCAGTGAGATGGTGTTGATGGGGAATGGACCACCCCCTTCCTCCCTCCTCTACCATCCAGCCCTACCCATCCATCACGGCACCCTGTGTATTGAACGAGGACTTGGCTGCTGGGAGAGGGAGGGAAAGAGAGAGAGAGAGAGGCGGCAGACGCTTGTGAAATCGGGACTGAAAGTATCCCGAGATAGGAAAGAAACATGAAAGAGAAGAAAAAGAAGAATGCAGAATGCTGGGAGAATCATCGAACAAACGGGGATCGTGGTGCAAAACAACATTCTCTGTCAAAAAAATCATAAGTTGGATTTATCCAGAACCACGCCCGCTTCTTTCCGGGGGAATATCCATCGCCTAATAAACCGATTCGTTCCTACACGACTCCGCGCCGCCTATGAATCCCGATAGTGCCAGTAGCATGCCGAAAGGTTGAGAATTATGTACAGCCATGTAACTGATCTCCGTTGTGTGTCTCCTGCCCAGTACGAGCGCCATGTCTCGAAAACGCCCACTTGCGGCAACCTTCTTTACCAAAATCAGGCACCAGCAGCGTCTTTTCTTTTCTCACCAAGGAGTGGTGTCGGTGACGATGATGATGTAGTCATTGCCAACATCGTGTGCGTTGCATGCTTCTCACAGCCAACCTCTCGGCTCGGGCGCGACAGAACCAGGACTTCTCCTTTCTTCTTCTTCTTCTTCACCTCTCCATCCACAGCTCCTCAGACCGCGTCGTCAGCGACCTGAGCAGCGTGCCCGAGCGGTCCGAGAGCGGCGAGACGAGGTCCTGCAGCGTCCCGTGGCCGCCGCCGCCGCCGTGGGGCACCACGCCGCCGTCGTCTTCCTCGTCCTCGTCCCCGTTCCACCAGTCCCCGTTCCCGCTCCCGCTCCCGCTCCCGTTCCATTCGCCAAAGTGTCGAGACGCACCCAGCCAGTCCTGCAGCGTCCCGTGCACGGTCTCGTCGTCGTCGCCATCCTCGTAGTTGTCTTCCTCGTAGTGATCGTCCTGTAGGTGGTGGTGGTGGTGGTGGTGGAAGCCCCCCAGCCCCGCCGACGGCGGCTCGGCGGCCGCCAGCAGCAGCGCGTCGTCCATGCTCAGGGGCCGAACGTCGTCGTCGTCGTCGTCATCAAGGTCGTGGTCGTGATCGCCGACGTCGCCGTCGCTCCTCGACGCGTGGTGCGTCGTCTCGCGCGGGCCCTGGTACCACCACTGGTTCTCGAACCCGTTGTCGACCGTCATCATGGCCATGGACAGGCTCTCGAGCTGCGCGACCCGGTCCGGGTCCTCCCCACCGCCGCCGCCGCCGCCTCGCTGCGCCCCCGGCCCCGACGTCGATCCTGACCCCCTCGCCTCCGTCGTCGTGGTCGTCATTGTTCTCGTCGTCGTCATCGTCCCCACCGACGGTGACTCGCCTCCTCCTCCTCCTCCGTCGCCGCCCACCCACTCGTCCTCCCACCAGCCGTCGCTCTCGTCGTCGCCGTCATCATTCTCGTGCTCGTGCGGCCCTCTGCGGTCGTCGTCTTCG
This sequence comes from Xylariaceae sp. FL0804, assembly GCA_022539325.1. Classification (NCBI taxonomy): domain Eukaryota; kingdom Fungi; phylum Ascomycota; class Sordariomycetes; order Xylariales; family Xylariaceae; species Xylariaceae sp. FL0804. The sequence continues at coordinate 490,863 of JAJKLG010000007.1, read as the reverse complement.
TCATTGTCGTCGTCGACGTCGACGACCGGGAAGGCCACGGTCGACGACCACGGCAGGTCCTCGCCGAGCCGGAACTGGCCCGGCGACGCCGGCAGCGCCTTCCACACCTGCGGCTGGTCCCGCGACGCCTGCGCCGGGTGCGGGAACATGGTCGCCGACGGGGCGGCCGCAGCCGGAGTGCCGGCCGCGAGCGCGAGCGCCGTGAGGTCCCACGGGCTCCCGCTCAGGGGCGGCGGGGCCGACCGTCCGCGGTCGTGCGACACCCCCCGCGCCTCCACCCGGGCCTCCCTCGGCGGTGCCTGCGCCTGCACCCTCGACCGCCCCGGAGGGGCGGTGGCGGCGGCGGCGGCGTCGCCGTGCCGGCCGCGTGGGCGGTCGGGGTCTCGATTCCGTCGGGGCTGTCCGTCAGGCTGGTGATGCGGGTGGTACCGGGGCGGGTGAGAGTAAGGATGTGATTGGGATTGGTGATGATGTTGTTGTTGTTGATGATGATGATGATGATGATGATGAGAGTGATGATGAGGACGACCCGAGTGGTCCCTCGGCCGATGCTGGCGCGGCTCGGGCGCGAGGAAATTGGTGGTCGGGGCCGGGACCTGACGCGGGAAGTTCCCGGCCTCCCTCGCGTTCTTCAGGTTCCGGGTCATGTAAGTGACGGTGTGACTCCGCGGGGCATGGCGTTCGGACCACGAGACGCCAAAGGCGAGCTGAACGAAGATCTGCGGCTTGACGAACTGCTTCTGCTCGCTCGGCAGCGGCGTGTGCGCCGAGCGGCGGCGATGAGGTCGTTGTTGTTGGTGGTGGTCGTACTGCTCCATGGTGAGTGGCTCCGTCCTCCACATGACGGAGGAGAGGAGTCGAGGGCGCGCGAGGGACACGGCGGCAATAAGTATAATAGGGCGGCTGACGGGACCCGTGTCGGGCCAGTCGTTGGTTGTACAGTAGGGGGTGGCCACTAATGCGGTGCGGGGCGGGCTGGCTGGGGGTAGCCTGTACTCCGTAGTCCCGTAATCCGTACTCCGTGACCTGTACCGCGACGGCAACGCTGCCGAGAGCTCAGAGATTAGGGACTTCGTAAGGTACTTCGTAAGGTATGGAGTACCTGGCACGGAGGATGTACAATGATATGATCAGTGAGTACCTAAGGTAAGTACTCCGTACTCAAGTAAGAATGCTCGTAACGTGCAACACCCGCCGGCCAGCGTCCGCTTAGGCAGTTTCCTATCCGGGAAGGAAAATGCCTGGGTGTGGGCGCCGCGGAGGCAGAGACGACCAAGCCACGATCTGGAATCTCCTCTGCTGACGGGCCGTAGCAGCGTGACTAAGATGTGATGCGACCTACTGCCGTAATGGGAAGCAATTCGGACCGTGTAACAGGCGCATGCAGATCTAGCACTGCCGACCTTTTGCGAACTAATTTAAGGTGCTTAGCACTTTGATAGCGTCCCGAGGATGGATCAGAAAGCGGATAGATGGAGCAGGCGACGGCCGGAAAAGAAGACGAAGGAGAGAGAGGATGATTTAAGGCGAATCTAGCCTTTTAGTCAGTTACCAAGAGACAAGATGCGAGAGAGCGTAGGCCTGCTTCACTATGCTGGGCCACTCTGACTTACAAGGGCGACAGCCCGCGGAGGCTCGACCTGCAGCCGGCGAACAAGGTCAAGTACGGAGTAATCCGTACAACAGCGAGTAGTTGTTCGAACACACACACACCGGAGACAAGGGCCCCGACTTGCACAGTCGGTCCAATCCACGCTGAAGCAATCTTACAGCTTCGCCTCGTCCCATCCGCCTGGATGACCTGGATGACCCCGGCAGACCCTGGGCTATCACCTCAACACGGCTCCGACGGGTTCCTGCGTGCGGGTGCGAAGGATGAAGATCCATGAGGGGAGTGGGCCTGTCAAGAGGCGTGCAGAGCGGCGCCGGCGACGCGCAATGAGGAAGAGGACGAAGGCGGATCCGACACAACTGATAACTGATGATATACGAGACGGAGGGGGCGTGGGATTCGTCATTGAATCAGCACTCACTCCATGGCAGCTTTAGTACCCAGGTGCCGACTCTATATGAGCGCCGTTGCTCGCCACTGGGCGTCAGAGCTCAACGGCGGAGCAGGTGTCGAAACTCATGTGCTGCTCAACACACGGAGTGCCATTCGGCGCCAGTCGGGCCACGGGAAAAGGTATGCCGCCGTACGAACTACTCCGTACTGGACTCGATTGACCACCCGACGAAGCGCGATGCGCGATGCGCGATGGAAGCTGGTGCGAGCGATCGAGCCTCTTCGGCAGCTAAGCAGCAAGGGAAGCAAGCCAACGCCGCGGCCAGCCCAGTCACTTACTGTACCACGACGACGTCGGTCCCGTCGTCTAGATGGTGAAACACCAATTGACGAACATCGCAGGCCAGTGCGGTTCGCCCTCCCTGCCTGCCGCCAGGGGGGCCGACGGGGAGGAGTGCGAGTGCGGCGAGAGCTCATCAGGCCGGGAGACGACGTCGAACTAACCATGAACAAAGCCTGTGCCGATCAGAGCGCCTCATCTCCATCACGGTCCCGGGTCGGTCCATCGTGTTCTTGTCCGTCCGTGGCGGTGCCGTGACGCTTTCTGCGGGTCCGTTCCACTGCCTTTGGAATCTCGGGGTGAGATTTCTGGCCTTCGCCCTCCCCGGTCATTGCGGGGAGACAGATGTTTGGGTGTCGGGGTGTGAGAGGTGTGAGAGACGCCATCCCATCCTGGTGGCATGTATCACAAATGTGAAATGTGAAATCAAATCATGAAATGTGATGATTAGTAGCAGGGCCTGGCCCCGGCGAAGAAGTTAGAATGCCAAGGTTGAAACTAAATATAGCAAAAATTGTCCCACTTGGCTTTCTCTCCTCCTGTCTTCCCCACGCCCCCACAGGAGGTCCCCACTAGCTAATAATTGCCCGTGATGAGCCTCCGTTGGTCTCAACTTACCAACAACCAGCCAACATCGCAACATCGCAACAACTAGCAGGTAACTTACCCCGTCTATCGGAGGTCTGTGTCACGATGGTATGCTCTCCCTCTCTGCTGCGCGCATGAGAAAGGATACAAACCTGGTTGAATCCGCCCAGACCCAGGACAGGGAGAAGCGGGAGAGGCCGTCGTGCCGTACCGCGTAATTACTTCTTCTAAGTTGGTTGCCAAGTATAACCTTTGTTCCGTCGGAACCGATGCATGAAGAGTGATGCTAGGACGACAGAGCCGCTTCCCGCCAACCACTACCTACGTTATCCGTAAATGCCGAATACCTCAGTTAACAGAGCCGCCGAGACGGTCCTCGAGCAAAGAAGGGAGGGATCACGGCTTCTGGGCATGCTAACTACCGGTGCCGACGCACTCGGACCTTATCCAATGGGCCGCGTGCCGACTGACCGGATCGCCGGGTCCGGCGGAGGGTCGAGCCGCGCCGCAGCAGGAATCTTGGGATCGTGTCGTGGGGAGTCCTAACGAACGCACGGTGCGCGGAACTACTGCAGTGCGTCTAGAGTACCGGTACACGCGCGTGTTCCATCGCGCCATCTCTACGGTTGGACATGAGACACACGCTCGCTCCAGCTAGAAGGCGCCCTGCCTATAGTGTGGTATGGGATATGTTTCCGATGTAAAAAGCAACAACGCAGGGGCAGCTTGGCCGTCACAGCATCAATGATACATACTCCTAAGACGCCGGAGTCTGAGAGGATGCTATGAAGGGCTTAAGCGAAGAGGATGGGGAACAGTAATGTAACCAAGAGGATATTAGATCTTCAGCCCGAAATAAACTGGTGGTCTCGGGAATTTCCTCGCTCGCAGCGAACGACGGGGCTGCCAGATTGGACAGTTTACCTTGATAACCTTGGTTATTATACTGGTGGCTAAATAGTGCACATCGAGTTGCAGCCGGATAATCAGTCTTAAGCCAGCCCGAAGACGCGAGATCAGGAAGTATGGATGGATTCCTGGTATCAATAGCCGCGGAGCCATTGTTTATACCTAAGCCCTGCCGGAGGGGGCTTGATTCAGTCACGCAGCCGGCATGCGATCGAACAGTTGAGTCATTCTCTTGATGGGGATTCTCTCGGTGGTGGTTTCCTATGTGCGGTGTCTGACCTCATCGTAATAACAGCGTGCGCTGTGAAGTGACCTTCCGGCAACTGGTCACCAGCTACGTCGACAATGACACTCTGAGACCTATCAACCTGGGCTATACAGACCTGGAAGTTTACTGCGTTGCAGAGGGCGCGGATTCACCTACCGGTACCAAAGTATCCCCCAATATGTTTCGAGCTATCTCGTCTGCCAGAGTCGAGAGCTCCGGATATTGAGAGCTGGGGCACTGGGCAACAGCGTTCCCAGCACTTATACACTTCCTAATGTAATAGCCATCCATTGGGACCCGAGCCTAATGTTTGCTAATGTTTGCTCAAGTGACTCATACAGTGCAATCAGACTCAAGTCCCATACATTGTGACTTTCGATGGCCTCTAGTTGTTGTTCAGGCAACATACATCCCCACTCGGCGAAGCAAACACATACAGCGAGGCATGAATAGCGGGCACCTCGACAACCACGGGAGACAGAGAGCGCCTTCAGGAACCCTATCTGTACTCTCCTACCTCCCACGTAAACACGGGCGATCTCTGAGAACACCCAATGCCCCTGTCCATTCGCACTGCCAGACAGAAACAGTCCTTCATCGATTCCTCGTCAATTCCACTACAGCCAGGTGAAACCAACCGCGCGCAACCCCGCGACTCGCAAGAACCTCACGCAAACACAGTTGCAGGGCCAGCAACTATGGACCTCCAAAGGGACCTGCCCGCCCTGCCGTGCGGCCCGCGCCCCGTAGCAGAGCCGCAACAGCGCCATGGTCAGGACGGCCGCTACCAGAACTACCCTCCCGCTTCCTTTGGGGGCCCGTTCTTCTACATGGTAAGTTATTTGCCTTTCTTGTTATCCGTTTGTTTGGTTTTCATAAGTGCTCGATTCAGATTGGGGCTTAGTTTGGGTAGAGTCCGTACCCCCGGGTAGGTAAGTCGCTGACCATATAAATCACTACAGCCACCGCCAACCTCCCACCCAGCCGCCGCCGGTTCGAAGCAACCCGGCCAGCCGCCGTTCACGCACCCCTCGGCCCAGCAGCAGAAGCGGCAGCCGCAAGTACAGCAGCCGCAAGTACAGCAGCAGCAACTACCGCTGCAGCAACTACCGCTGCAGCAACTACCGCTGCAGCAACTACCGCTGCAACTGCAACAGCAATTGCAACAGCAGCAGCTGCTGCAACAGTCACGCCAGCCGCAAGTGCAACAGCCAAAAGTACGGCGGAGGCAAGTACCATATCAACAAGTACCGCAGCAGCAGATGCCGCATCAACAAATACCACAGCAGCAGGTACCGCATCAACAAGTGCCGCATCAACAAGTGCCGCATCAACAAGTGCCGCAGCAAGTGCAACAGCAACTGCAACAGCAGCAGCTGTTGCAGCTACAACTGCAACACCTACAGCAACAGCAGACACAGCAGCAACAGCAGACACAGCAGCAACAGCAGACACAGCAGCAACAACAACAGCAACAACAACAGCAACAACAACAGCAACTACCGGGACCGGAACAAACACTACCGCCACGCCTTCCAAAACATCACGCAGGCCAAAACGCTGTCCTCCCGGCCGAGGTCCTCAACACCCTACCGCTCGACGTGCTGAGCCTCCACCCGGCCCCCCAGCCGACATGCTGCCGCCGCTGTGGTGGTAGCGGTGGTGGTGGCGGCCTCGGCGTCAGCCCGGTCCAGGCGGTGCAAGTTCCACCAGTGAAGAAGGTCCAAGTCCCGGGAGCGTACCTGTCGGACGAGGAGGCTGACGGCGACGACGACAACCGGGATGGTATCGCGCCCTCCTCGAGACAGGGGGGCTCATCGTTGGCGGGAGCCAGAAGAGATGTGCGCGCAGGTGAGGTGCAGGAGGGCGTAGGAGGTGGTAACAAGGACTCCCGCCCGTGGTTCTTTAACTGGCCGCGACGTCCCTTCACGACGGAATCTTCGCCCCACTCGTCGTCGTCGTCCTCCTCCTCCACTTCCTCCTCCATCCTCTCCCCCTGCCCCTCCCTCACCGTCACCGCATCGCAAGCGGTACCGGTACCCACGGCGGCACCACAGCAGCAGTACCCGCAACAGCAGCAGCAACTGCACCAGGGGCACCAGGATCACCAGCACCAGCAAGCAGCACTGGTCGCCGGCCTCGCGGCGGCCAACGCACAGCTGCGGCACGAGGCGCAGCGGCAGGCAGCCTTCACGGCGGAGCAGCGGCGGCAGGTCGAGGTGCTGCTGGACTTGCTGCGACGGCAGCAGGAGGAGCAGGAGCAGCAGCGCCTCCAGCACCTACAACAACAGCAACAACAGGAGCACCAACAGCACCAGGAGCACCAGCACCAGCATGCAGCGCTGGTCGCCGGCCTCGCGGCGACCGACGCGCAGCTGCGGCGCGAGGCGCAGCGGCAGGCGGCCTTCACGGCGGAGCAGCGGCGGCGGGTCGAGGCGCTGCTGGACCTGCTGCGACGGCAGCAGGAGGAGCAGGAGCAGCAGCTGGCGAGCTCGTCTTCCCAGCCTCCTCGGTAAAGCTTTTTTTGTTCTCACCTACGGAGTACCCCCCTCGGAGTTTGGGAGGGGAGGAGAGGAGAGGGGAGGGAAGGGGAAGGGAAGGAAAGGGAGGGGAGGAAAGACAATGACAAGGAGGAGAGCAACGACCGTACGGTGGGCAGGCAGGCCTTGTCGCGGTCATAAACACTCGCCTCCTGAGAGTCGGGTTCATGCAGACAAAAGTTGAATGGATGCGGTAGGTACCTAAGGTACATGAGTTGACGGTGGCCTGACACGGCTTGCCCAAGAGATGAGATGAGGCGATGATGGAGAGATGCCAGAGCGACCCTAGACGAGGAGAAGAAGTCATCAGACGACGCCGCGGCCGAATCTCCTCAAGGTCATTCTGCGCGGCAAATCGTCACATCCATCGTAAGCCGAGGATAAGACGGACCAGACAGGAGGAGAAAGAGAGAGAGGGGTCGAGAGAGAGAACCATAACCTGCATTTGATTTCATGACGGAATAGTAATAGGAAAGGAAAGCATGCTACCAAAAGAAACTCGTACACGTCTCCTCCAATCAAGGCGTTGAAGTGAAATCGTCCATCCTTGCGACCTCGTCTCTTGCCACTCCCCGCGGGTCCTTTCTTCAGTCGTTAGCCAGCAGCCAGCAGCAGCTGTGGTGGCGTTCCCATTACGATCGTGAACCAATTAGCTTTTTCCTCTCCCTCCATTGGCCAACCCCCTACACCTTTTCGATTCATTTGCTTGCTTCTCTTTTCTTCGTCCCCGGGAACCCTTTCCCCCTCAAAAGTACCCAAAATTCCGACTTTTGCACAAGGTGACTCACTGCTGGTCCTTGTCCGCCGGCGAGTACCTCCCGCCCATGCCCCACCACTGCTCCGCCATGAACGTCGCCGGCTCAGCCTGCTTCCACAGATCATTGAACGCCGAGAACATGACCACATCGCCCGGGCTGCTCTTAAACGCCTCTCTAATCGAGCTCAGCGCCTGCTCCTGATCGTCCATGCCCGGGACAGCCTTCCCGTTCGCCTCCCCCTTCCACGGCCAGCCCGTCTCCGTGACGACGACGCGCTTGCCCGGATCCGCCATCTTGGCGCGCAGGTTGTCGACCTGCTGGGCGACGAACGCGCCCGCCCCCGGCGCCGCCGTGTTGGGGTCGAAGAAGGCGTGGATGTTGGCGGCGCAGTAGTCGCTCTCGTCGCACAGCTCCGGGTTTGCCAGCATGGCCACGAACGTGTCCACCACCACCACGGGGCCCGCGTACCCCTTCTCCCGCAACGCCGCTCGCGCCTGCGTCAGCGCCGCGAGCGACTGCGCCGGCGTCGCGGCGCCGTCGTTGACCAGCTCGTTGCCCACGCTGACCGTGTCGACGAGGGACCAGTCGCCCCCCAGGCCGGCGTCCATCTGCGCCACGCTGTCCTCGACGGAGTTTATGTCGTAGATGCCGAGCATGAGGCGCCGCCCGCCGTTGTTCTTGGCGGCCGCGTACGCGTTGGCCACCTGGTCGCAGTCCGTCCCGTACAGCCGCATCGTGCCGTACTCGGGCGCGATCAGCGCGAAGTCCGCGTCCACCTGCTCCGCCGTCTTGCAACCCCCGCCGCCCAGGTACGGCGAGTAGGCCACGCCGTGCAGGTCGCGCGTCACGCCGGCCGCGCCGGCAGAGGGGGAGGCGGATGCGGATGCGGCGGCGGCGGACGAGCTCGGGACCGCGGAGCTGGGCAACAATGCAGCCGCCGCCGAGGAAGGACGCGTCGACATGACGGGGGGCACTTCGGCAGTAGAAGACGACGATGCGGGGATCTCAGCCGCAGAAGGAGTGGTAGGGGTGGCCTCCACCGCGGGCGAGGTAGGGGTCGTCTGCACGGCCGCGGTGGTGGGCTCGGCAGTCGGCTCCTCCTCCTCCTCAGCCGTCGTCGACGACGACGACGACGACGACGACGACGACGACGACGACGAGGTCGACGACTGCTCGGCCGTAGTAGCCGGCGTCGTGGCGGGCGCCTCAGCAGCAGCAGGAGCAGCACTCACGGCGGTGGCCGCCGTGGACGACGCCGCCGGGACGTAGACGACCGTCTCGGTGGCGGTCTGCACGGGGTCGCCCTTCTGGTCGACGTAGACCACGACCTCGGGCACGTCGGTGGGCGTGGGGTAGGCGGCCTCGGTGTCGGTGACGGTGATGCGGTCCCGCTTGTCGGGCTGGCCCCGCTTGACGATGAGATGATCTGCTCGTGGGCTCGCGGGTCAGGTCAGGAGGGGGGCGGGGCCTGGTCTTGAATCGCTCTCATATCGGCTGGACAAGGATGGGAGAAGGGGGAAGGGCGAGGTTGTGAACAGATCGGGAGAGGGCCGCGACTTACGGGGCTGCCCCAACGACAGATCAAGGAGGGCGAGGAGCGAAACAGTGCTCGCGATGACCCTCATGGCTGCGATTTAGTGCGACGGGCTGACACTGGGAATACACGGACGGCTTCGCCGGGAGCAGAGCTGTCACGGTATATTCGCGACAAGAAGCAGAAACAGATATTGGTATTGCCTGAGCCGACAGCAGCGGCAGTCGGGTCACCAAGGCGTTGCGAAACGAGCGACTGGAGCCAAAGCGAACGAGCGAGCGAGCGAGCGACGAGAATCGAAAAAAAAGAACACAACAACAACTAGGGCATGAAAGGTGACCAAGGGGGTGGTGGAGGGGGAGAACGGCTCATTCGTCACTCCAAGTCCATCGATCGCGAGAGCTATTTTCCAGGGAGAAGAGGCATGAAGACAAGAAGAAGACGAAGAAGGGTGGACGGCAAAAAAGGGGGAGACGGGGTCCTGGTATTGTTTACAGATGATATAGCAGGGGAGGGAGAAGGAGATTAGAAGTCGATGTTGACAGACCCGAGCAGCGCTGGGTATTATTACCTTACCTCACGCGCGCGCCATCCAGTGGGAGTTGCCCCAGCAGCAGCAGCAGCAGCGACGACGGCGCCGGCGGCGACGATCAGAGAGAGAGAGGGCAGCCGCGACGGAATGTGCGTCCGCGGGGAAGGTCTCGAGAGAGCACTGGCACGCGCCTGCGCGGAGGAGGAATGAGGAGTGCGGTCGAGCGCCAGGTCAGACACCGCGATCCGGGAAGGGATATCGCGGCCCGCAGTGGTGAAATGCGAGAGGACAGAGCAACGCCGTGTTCTCGTGATAGCCACGTCGGCAGGCAGGCAGGCGGATTTGAAAGTAGAAGCAGCAGCCGCCGCCGCCATGGCAGCGTGAAGAAGCAGCGTTGAGAAACAGCGAAAGAGAGAAACTTACCCTGACTTACAAGGGGCTCGACCTCAACTGACCATAGGTAAATCGAATGCTGAGTCAGTGAGCAGACCGCAGGCCAGGTCGAGATCTGGAGGACTGATCACCCAAACTCAGGCCCGGTACGCGTCCCCCCTCGTGTGATGCAGAAGACATAGGTATGAGGTAGACAAGACGGCCGACGCAGAGGGCATGTCTGCAGGTACGGAGATGATGAATGGCCTCCTAAGGTATTCAAAGATCATCAGCCACGCCATGCCATGTGAGTACCATACCTACCATACCTATCTTGAGTTCCAGTCCTGTCAGTAATATCCCACGGCCGGTCCACGGCGAATAGACGACCTCGGCCGAGACATGTGGGAGCCGACTATCACCACGCCAAATCCAGCCACCACGAGTTGCCGTATTTCGACCTGCATATGGACCACGACGGCATCACATCGCGTACACAACCATTCGTGGGCGGCTTGGGCATGCCACGGTGTCATGGCGGGAGGCATCCCACTCAGGCTTGTACAGAATTAGCGATTAATTTATGGTCTATGCATCCATCCATTTTCCGTCTCAGACTCCTTCCTCCCTTGCTGCTATTCCCCCTTTAGCAAGGGAGCTGTTCAGGTAGGTACTTAGTTAGTCTGTCTATACCCAGGGGCTCGTGCTCGCATCGCCGCCGTGGTCGTCGTCATCACGGTCTGCTGCTGAACGGCTCCTAGCCGGCCAGTGACGGCTGCTTGTTGGTCTTGCGCGTGATGACCTTGGTGATGGCGTGGCGGATCGTCACCCCGGCCTTCTCGATCTCCTTCTTGGACAGGCCCGACGTGACGCACACCTTGAGCGCCGGCTGGATCATGTTGACCTCCATGTTCTTGGCCGCGAGGCTGCTGATGAGCGGCTTGCACTTTAGCCGCGTGACGAGCACGCCGTTGGCCAGCGTCTGGTCGTCGTTGGTCGGGTCAGCGCCTGGGTCTGCCATTGGTCGCGAAAGAGAGGGGGAGCAGGTCCAGAGGACAGGAAAAAGAGAGAGGGAGAGGGAGCCACTCACCTCCTCCACAATGTCGAGGAAGAGACGCTCCTGGTCCTCGATGCTGAGCCGTCTGGACTGCACCACCTCGGGCTTGAGCACCAGCAGCATGACCGGGTTCTCCGGGTCGCTCGTGCACCGGACCCAGTCGCTGCGGGGATCCAGCTGCGCGCGCATCGCCTTGATGTTCTCGCGGCACTGGATCAGGATGTCGGGGTTGCACTGCAGCACGTTAAGCGTCTCGCTGGCCGTCACGGCCGACATGGCCGGCAGCGCGGCCGAGTACGTGTAGGCCACCGCGTTGATGCGCTGGTGCTGCACCACGTCCTTGGACCCGGCGCAGAAGCCGCCGGCGGCGCACAGCGGGCCCGACAGGGACCCGATGATCAGGTCCACCGCCTCCGAGTCCACGTTCTGCGCCTCGGTGAGCCCCCGTCCGTTGCGCCCCAGCACCCCGAACGAGTTGGTCTCGTCGAGCGCCAGACGGAACTTGTACTTCTCCTTCAGCTCGATCTGGAAAAGGCCGCAGGTCAGTCGCCCGTCAGACAGGAAGCACGCGCCAGCCGTAAGACCCTACTCACCAGCTTGGGCAGGTCGGAGCAGTCGCCCACCATCTCGAAGAGGCCCTCGGTGACGATGAAGCGCCGCGTCAGGATCTTCTTCTTGGCCTGCTCCTGGGCCACCTTGGCCATGACCTGCTCCAGGTCGGCCATGTCGTTGTGCTTGTAGAAGCGGATGGTGCTGCGCGAGGCCTCGAGCCCCTTGCGGATCGAATAGTTGACCATGGTGTCGGCCACGATGACGTCGCCGCGCTTGCAGAAGCACGGGATGCAGCTGGTGATAGTGGAGAAGGCGTGCGCGTACATGATAGCACCCTGCGTGCCGAGGAAGGAGGCGATGTCGGCCTCAGTGTTCATGTGGACGTCCTGCGTGCCGTAGAACTGCGGCGGGCCGCAGGGCCCGACACCGTACGTGCGCAGCGTCTGGATCGCCTTCTCCTTGATCGACTCGCTCGCATTGAGGTTGTAGAAATTGTATGACGCGAGGTTGGTCACGGTGCGCCCGTTGGACAGCTTGACTTTCGGACCCGTCGGCCTGTTTTGGTTTTCCGTCACGGCCTCGTCAGCAAAGGGGGAATGTGATTATTTGATTATTCCTCTGGCAAAGGGACCGAGCTCACCCGACTATCACGGGCACCTTGTCGGCCTCGGCCTCCTCGAAGGTGGTCTGCTCGGCGACCAGCGGCTCGGGCTCCCACTCCTTGACCAGCTCGTCGATCTCGTCTTCGCGCAGCTTGACATAGTTGGGGCCGTGGGTCGGGTACGAGGGCGACAGCAGGTAGCGCACGAAGAAGATGACGAGGATGAGCTCTATGAAGGAGCGTACCGGGTCGTTCTGGTAGCTCGACTGGATGTACCGTATCAGCACCGCACTGCCGGGCACTTTCTGGAAGGCCTCGAAGATCTGGTGGAGCGAGGCCTGCGCGTAGGCCTGCGCCTCATGGAGATCCATTCTGCGCGATGGTCGACTAGGGGACGCAAGACATGGACTGAGAACTTGAGTCGTACATGCAACCTCGCGGTCCAACGAACAGGGCAAGACGGCGGTGGTGTTGGTCACAGGCCGTTGTTGTTGTGGAATGCAGGATGATGTCTCCGAGGTAGTTGGCAGGTGCAAGTACTACAATTTCACAGCGATTGTCGCAGATTGGAAGGGTCCAGCGCGTGCTATTTATGAATGTAAGGCGCGTTCAGCTTTAAGGGGGGGGGCTCGTGGGGGGCAGAGCTGCAGCCTGCAGAGGCCGCCAACAACCCCCGCCAGCTGCAAAGCTCCGCTTATCTGTGACTTCTGTACTTGGTGCATTTGTACGGAGTACGCGTCTCCTAAATAAACCATAGCAATCAGTTTGCCAGAGACACAGAAGCAGCAGCGGGCAAGGTTGGCTACCTATGGAGGCACATTTTTGACGAAAGATCATAAGCAGGTAGTTATGGCATGGGTATGGCACTACTCTTGTATTTCCTACAAATGAAAACGTTGCACGTTAGAAACACAAATTTAGTCGTTTATAGTACCAAGCACAGCTCGAATAAGACCATGTTTAAGCCAGAGGCCGAATGAGTTGCAAAGTCACCGGTGGAGTTTCAGCATCCCCTTAACCCGTACTCCATACTATCCCCGCCTCTAAGAGCAGGCTGCCTGGCTCTGCTGGTCAGCGTGATTACGTCAAAGTGCCCCTTTCCAGCTTGTACCTGCTTCGTATGCTATCTCTGCCAACTCACCAACAGCTTTCTTTGTGCTCATTTATCTACCTCTACCAAATCGACGTGTTGAGGAAGCGCTGTCTAATTGCGATTTCTGTATTTCCTTGGAAAGGCCTTTTTAGATACCTAGCTCGGCTGGTACGAAGCAAGGGTGACTGACGGCTCTCACAACTTATACAACCATCTACCGGTACGGAACACACCGCCATCGAGTCAAGATGCCGCCACACGAAGGTCTGGTGCACATGAAGGAGTACGACTGGCGGGACAGCAACGTGGAGAACGTCGGCTCCGAGCTCGACCACAAGGTCAAGTACAACTCGGCGGCGACGGAGCCGGCCTGGGATGGCGTCGGTGAGGCCGCCGGGCTGCGCATCTGGCGCATCGAGGACTTTGAGGTGGTCGCCTGGCCGGAGGAGCGGTACGGCGACTTCCACGAGGGCGACAGCTACATCGTCCTGCACTCCTACAAGGTCGGCGGCGATGGCGAGCAGGAGCAGGAGCGCCTAGCCCACGACGTCTTCTTCTGGCTCGGCAGCCAGACGACGCAGGACGAGGCCGGCGTCGCCGCCTACAAGACGGTGGAGCTCGACGAGCGCCTCGGCGGCGTGGCCGTCCAGCACCGCGAGCTGCAGCGCAGCCCGTCCGAGGACTTCGTCGCCCTGTTCCCGCACCTGCGCATCCTCTCGGGCGGGGTGCGGACGGGCTTCCGGCACGTCGAGGCCGGCTCCGCCGAGTCTGACAAGGACGCGACGGACCGCCCGCCGCTGCTGCTCCGCGTCTTCAAGGACCCGGGGGTGGGCCGCCGCGACGGCGTCGTCGTACACGAGGTGCCCGCCACGTGGCGCAGCCTCGACGACGGCGACGTCTTCGTGCTCGAGCGCGAGGCCAAGATCTGGGTCTGGCAGGGCCGCGGCGCCAGCCCGATGGAGCGCGCCCGCGGCGCCCAGGTCGTCGCTGACCTGACCCGCGCAAAGCACCTCGACGTCGAGGTGCTGTCGCAGGCCGACGACGCGGGGCGCGCCCGCGCCGTCGTCGCCATGCTCGGTGCCGAGGGCGGCGAGCTGGACGGGCCCTTCGAAGCCCCGCGGCCCATCGGCGTCGCTTCCTCCTCCTCCTCCTCCGCAGCGGCGGCAGCAGCAGCAGCACCCGCTGCAGACGACAGCGGCAGCGGCAGCGGCGGCGCGCAGAGACGTCGTCGCTCGCCCCGCCTGTTCCGCCTGTCGGACGCGTCGGGCCAGCTGCGCTTCGACGTGGTCCGCGAGGGCGGCGATTCCCTCGGCATGCGCCCCGCCGACCTCGACTCGGCCGACGTCTTCCTGCTCGACACGGGCGCCGCCGTCTGGGTGTGGCAGGGCCGCGGGGCCAGCCGCGCCGAGCGGGCCATGTGGATCCGCGTCGCCGAGTCGTACCTCCGGCAGCAGCTGGACGGCGGCGGCGACGAGGGCGCGCACCGCTGCCCCATCTCCAAGGTCCTCGAGGGCCACGAGAGTAAGGCGTTCGTACGCGCGCTGGGGGCGTGAGGGACGGGGGATGGATGACGGGGGTCCCTTTGGAGCAGGCGGTTCGTCTTTGCAGTCAGCGGCTATCTACATTCTACCTGCTAGGTGCTTTCCATGTCCGCTCATATCTGGATGAACGTTCGTAGAAATTAGATTGCGAGAGTCTTGTGTCAGATATGTCCCCCTTTTTGAGGTTCCTGCTAAGGCAACGTCGTCTGGCCCGGAGATACCGGTGGCTAATAGAATACCATGACCAGGCTCTCTAGTGTGATAAACACGTCCGACTCCAGACCAATAATAACGAAGCTCAGCACGAATGGTCAGCATGCTGCCCCTGGCAACGTAATGTAGATAGAGGCGTCCATCTAGGAATTGGCAGGCGTGGCAGGACTATCGAGATGCGATCGCGGCATCTGTGAGCCAATCTAGAACTTCCACGCGATTGTATGCGCAAAAAGAAAAGCTGCAACATACCTCTAGGAAGCATTGGACAAACGAGTAAGCATGGTTGGAAAAAAGGTTGGAAAGTATTGACCGATAAAAAGCAAAAGTTGAATCCGCGACCTGCGGAGAAGTGGTTCCAAAGATTAGGGAATGGAGTCTGCTGGGTCAAACATGGAGTTTCTTGGTAAAAGGCAAAGAAATTGTTCATGTATTTGATCCCACTCCAACCAGATTCATTCTTATCCGGGTCTATACACCCTGCTGCACAAAATGTGGGGCTCCTGCGGGAGTCCGTCGGCATCGTCTCTGATTGGCTGGAATTACACAACCGCATTGCAACCTCGAAGTGTTACTTAAAGTTACCTCTCTACCTCTTGCGCAGTCACATAATTCAACTCCCATTATTCAGACACACCATAAGGCCGATTTCTTCATATACGGCTACGACAGCTTAACTCATATCGGACAGATAATGACCTCCAAGATGGCCTCGTGCATCTTCTGCAAGATCATCAAGGGCAAGTCGACCATGCCTCGCCCTCCGTGACCGCGGCAGCTCCGGTCTCTCTGCCCCCGCTCCAGTCCTCGAGGAAGATGACCTACGGCTTACTACCTTACCTCCCGTCATTGTGTCTGCTGCTCTAGACCTCTACCTACCATACCTGCCTTCCTCCTTACCCAAGCTATGCTCTCTCTTCCTCCCTCCGCAGAACGGCTGGCTGACTGGTTTCCCCGGCTCGCTTTTTCCCGCTTGAGCAGGCGAGATCCCAAGCTTCAAGCTGTTCGAGAGCGACAAGACGCTCGCCTTCCTGGATATCGGCCCGCTGAGCAAGGGCCATGCGGTACGTCAAGTCGCCGCCCCCGTTCCGTAGCTGCCCTGCCCTGCGTGCTTGCTTGCCTGCCCACCGGTACTTGCGACACCTGCCTACTATAAATGCCGGCGATACGCGTATGGCACGGCATAGCATCATAACTACCTTATAGCATCACACGGCACGGCGACGGCATGACACACATCCACTGACTGCCTTACTGACTGTTTATGCCGCAGCTCGTGATCCCCAAGTTCCACGGCGAGAAGCTGACCGACATCCCGGACGAGCATCTGAGTGAGATATTGGTACGTGATGACACCCACATGCTCCCCCTTTGCACTCGCCCCGTGAGTGAATGGGTGAGTGGGTGAGTGGGCGAGACGGTGAGATGGTATTCTGAGAAAACAGTACCGTATTTGCCAGGAGCCGCTGACGAAGTGGTATTTTTTTTGTGAAATAAATTGCAGCCCGTGGCCAAGAAGCTCGTCAAGGCCACTGGCGCCGTCGACTACAACATCCTGCAGAACAACGGGCGTATCGCGCACCAGGTCGTCGACCACGTGAGTTCACCCTCTTTTTCCCTTCTTTTTCTCCCAGTTTCTTCTTCTTGGTTGGCCATTATCCGACACCTCCTTTCTCTCTCTCCCCCCTCTCTCCTTCTCCATATCCTTATCCTTCTTCTTCTCCTCGACTACCAACCCCCCTCCCCTCCCCTTCTCCTTCCATTCCCTCGACTCGCCGTATGGTATATACACCCCTCGACTGACTCTAGCTCTCTCTCGTAGGTTCACTTCCACATGGTACGTTAACTTATCTACCGCTTGTTCGCCCCCTGGATGTCGGGCAGTCAGTCATTGGGGTGATCATGACCTCTTACGCCGCTCGCCTCACCGTGGATGGGTGAAACGACACCCGCCCATGTCCCGCGTGCTAGCTAGTAGCTTCCCAGATGTAGCTTCCCAGCTACCTGGCATCAGTCTCAGACGCCACTTTTCTAATCTGACTACTTACTTACTTCCCTCCTTCCGGGGCCCCCAACACAACAGATCCCCAAGCCCAACGAGGCGCAGGGCCTGGTGGTCGGCTGGCCGCAGCAGCAGACCGACATGGAAGCCCTTAAGGCCTACTTCGAGGAGGTCAAGTCCAAGATGTGAGAGGCGGGCCTGGCTGGCTCGAGCAGGGCAGGACAGGGCAGGGCAGGGCAGGGCAGGGCCGAGCATAGGACAGGGCAGAGTATAGGACAGCGCAGAAAACCGGACCCAGGGGTACTAGCCGTACAAGCCATCCATCCGCCTGTGGGGAGTATATAGCCCGTCCGTCTATTGCAGAGACCGAGCGGGCGACGGCATCAAGTCAGATTAGATATCAGAGGCATGATATGATATCGACGAACAAGAAAAAAAAACCCGTGAGGTCTGTTCTGCGAGGTGAACTTCGGGGATTCGGGCGGGTCCGGCTTTGACCCGCCATCTATTGGTCTTCTCTTTATACCTACTCCGTATGTACTACCACACGCACACACACTCTCTCTCTCTCCCTCTCTGCCGCCTTGCACGGCCTACTACCTTATCCCCCTCTTCCTCTGTCCCACGTCCGCAGCCCCATGTCTGTCCACACGACGGACGGTTGGGCCATGCATAGCATAGCATGACATGACATGACATGGCACGGTACGACCGGCAAACCAGCTCAGTCCACGTCGTCGTCGGCCGAGGGCTGCGCAGCCGGCGCAGCCGTCTCGCCGCCGCCGCTGCCGGCGGGTGCGGCGGGTGCGGCGGCCGTCTTGGCCTTGGGGTAGTAGTCGATCTCGCCGCCGGGCTTGATGACGCCGGTGCGATCCCAGAGGGAGCGCGCGCGGACGTACGGGTCCAGGCGCCAGTACTGCTCGCGCAGCTCCCCGGCCGCGGCGGCGCGCTGCTCCGCGAGCGCACGGCGCTTGGCGTTGTCGGGCTCGCCGATCCACTCGGCCGTGCGGGCCTCGAAGGCCTCGTAGAGCCGCTCGCGCTCGCGCAGCAGGGCGTCGCGCGCCGCCGTGTCCTGCATCGCCGCGTTCTCGCCGCTTGCCGGCTCGACGTACTCGTACGTGTAACCCGACGTGCCGTCCATCTCGTCCGGCACCTTGTCGGCGTCGATGAAGGCCTCCAGGTCCTTGAGGTTGTTGGTGAAGTGAACCTTGCCCGCGACGACCGGGTCGAGCCAGCCGCGGATGATCTTCCAGATGCCTGTTGGGTGGGTGCTGTGAGCGCTGTTCGGTGTGGAGGGGAGGCAAAAATGTGGCACTGACCTTGGAACACCCACGGGGCCTTGTGCACCAGAACGACTCCCAGACTCTCCGGGTAGTTGGCTTCGAAGCACCTTATCATGAACTTGACTGGGGTATAGTCCTGACAGATGTCAATATCGAACACTTTTAACATTTGGGGATACATGTAACTTACCATGTTGCCGAGCGAAAATCCAGTCATATCAAATATAACGCACTGTCAGGGTGTCAGCTCATGACGGAGAATAGACAGCAGATGGAAGGAGACGTACACCCGTGTCGACTGGTGGCGTCAGGAGATAACGCGACGTCTCGATCAGATAGACGGTAAACCGCTCGAGAGCTTCTTCAGTCTGGTCACCTGCGTGGTGCAGTCGGGCGCGGCAGATGCAGATCGGCCTTCCTTGCTTGTCGATGCCGTAGCAGTAGCTCTTCCCTATGCGAGCCTGGTTGAGGAAATCCTGGCCTGCCTTCTTGGTCTTCTCATCGCTGCTCTTCTCCTGCTCGAGCGCGTGCTCTTCGCCGTTGACCATGATGTCGTCGTCCACGTGCATCTCGGACAGTCTCCAGTTCACGGTCGATATCAGCATGACGAGGGCCTTCTGCAGGTCCCATTTCCGCGCTCGCAGGAAGCGCAGGAGAAGGGCATCTGGGCTGTCGTGCTTCACCATGGACCAGATGGTGGCGCGGATCTCCTCGGGCGTGTGCTTCGCCAGGGTCTCGTGATATGCCTTGTTCTCACCCCACTTGTCTTCGGGGTCGTTTTCCTTGACACCGTCGGCCGTTGCCTTTTCCGACGTTTTGCTCTCCTTACCCTTGTCCTTCTTCTTCTTGAACAGACCCATGCGCTTCTTCTTGGGCTTTTCGGATGCGGTGGTGTCCATCGTGCCCTGTGTTGCCAGGGGAGCTGGCGCATCCGCTTCTGCTTCGTCGTCTAGGACGCCGCACACATTCAGGAACATCTCCCAGAACTTGCGCAACTTCTCCTCCTCCTCAGGGGTGAGGTTCCCCGGACGGCCCGGTAGGGCTTCCATCTCTTCCGCTTCAGCGTGTCCCGTGGGAAGAATTGGCGCTCGAGTCTCGGCAGACGGCTCAACAGCACCGCCAGAGAGGGAGTCGTAGGCTAGCAATGCGCCCGCGGCCACGACCAGGGGGATAAGGAACAGCGCAGGAGAGAATTGACTCTCGAGACGTTCCCAGCTTCGAGGACGGGTTCGGGCGACGAAGCGGGCAGGTTCCTCGGCTCGAGAGGCCCGAGGCAAGACAGACTGGCGGACGTAGGCGTGATGTTGTCGCGCGTGGGCGAGACGGGGCAGGGGTGGCGTCGAGTGTGGTAGGTGACGGAGCGGCAAGGGAGCGGGGTTGAGGTAGGCGCAGCGCAGGACAACTCGCCGAGGACTGATGAGCTGCCTCGGCGCGGGACAGGCGTGTATATAGCGAGTCGGGCGGGAGGTGAAGGAGCGGAGTGTCTGTGGGTTGTGACGAGCCGGCGTTTTCATAAGGCCCACGACTCCACGACTCCACGACGGACGACCGGCGGAATCAGCTTACGGATGCAAACGAGGCTGAGTCCTTCGCTGAGCCGCTGGGCCGCTCAGCTACCTATTTCCTTGGTAGATATTTGTATTTGCCTAAACCGCCGAGTTTGGTCGTGTCGACGCTACGGCGTGAGTGCGTAACAGATGTTCAGTAGGTATCTAGTGTCACCGACAAGTGTTCGCAGGAAACAGAAATGAGGTTAGTAGTAGGTGGTGAATCGGCGGCGTCAATCTCATGGTCCCTTGCTCATTTATATCCGGGTTAGGTACAAATTACTCCGTATGCTCTGAAGGATTCGGGTAGGTGAGTGATATGCAGATGAGGGTACTCTGGAATGTTCAATGGGCCTAATGAAAGAAATAATCTCGAAGCTGTCTAGTGGATCTTATGAAGAAGGGATGAAGCTTCCATCTGACTCGGAGTAACCGTTGAACGCCCTCGGACTCGATGCGCGCTGACCATGGGACGGACGTCACCACTAATGAGAACTTTCCACTCTGCCGGGAGAGCTGGGGGAGGTGCACTGAACGCGGCAGCTTCAGTGAGCACGTGCGCTAATCGGCCAACAGCTCCCGAGCCCCGCTGACCCTACCTGAGAACTGCCCCTCACCCGTCTCAACCGTGTTTACCTGTCGTGCCTGTTATCCGACGTCGCCCAATCCCCAGCCTGACAGGCGCGTGCTTCCAACACACCTATCGCACAGCTCAATCTCGAGAACGACCTGTCCGTCCAGACCTCCATTATTGATCGAATCCGATAATCCCGCGACCCCAGCCGAAGGCACCAGACAGCAGCACCATCATCATGTCGGCGAGCGAGGCCCATCACGGCGGTTACGACGGCAGCGCGCGCCGGGCGCGCTCGACGTCGCGGTCGCGTCCCACGACGCCGCTGCGGCCATCGTCGCGGTCGTCGTTCCGCGAGTCGGCGCAGCGCGCCGCCGGCGGCGGCCGGGGGGACCAGCCCTCCCAGCCCTCCTTCCCGCTCGAGGCGTTCGAGCCCGCCTTCGGCGAGCTGGCCGACGCCGTGGCCGACCTCGAGGCCAACATGATGCACTTCCAGCTGATGCACGAGAGCCTGGCGCGCTTCAGCGAGAGCTTCGCCAGCTTCCTCTACGGCCTCAACATGAACGCCTTCTGCGTCGACTTCCCCGAGGTCAGTCACTCAGTCAGTCAGTCGGCCGGCTGAGAGCCGGGCCTAGGCCGGCGCGCGGGCTCCCTGTTTGCCCAACGCGACGGCCATGTGGTAGAGGGGGTGAGGCGGAAGTGGGAGAGGGCTTCAGGCTGACGGAGTGTGGATTTAGGGACCCGTTCCCGAATCATTTCGCAGGGCGAGGCAGAATGACGACGACCAACCAGGTGGGATGCGACCATTGCCCTCTGATTTGTGAACCGCTTCTAACTAGATGTCCACAGCCGTCCGGTCCCGGAGTACGGAACGAGCAGACATCGAAGGCGAGACAACATTCATGTATGAATCTCTTCATGTACCCTTTTCCTCCCTTTGCTCCAGAATCTAAGCATACCCGCACAGGACTACCGACACAACGTTCGTGGAGAACCCCCCTACCACCGGCAAGCCAACACCGAAGAAGTTTTCGACCGCTGAGACCCGGCAATCTCGTGTCCCCGGGCCATCCAGAGGCGGTACGCAGGGCAGAGGCAGGGGTGCGTCGGCAAGAGGCCGTCAGAGTGGTCTGGCAAGGCCGAGGGCGCGCGGGCTGAGATGAGAAGCTTAGTTTTGGCGTATCCTCCCACCCTCCACAACGGCACAATATTGGACTGTAGCTTGTACGCTCTCGTACATGAACCCGCTTTGCAGCGAGGTCTAGGAGTACCGTCACTTATGCCTCGGTCTATTCACAAGGGCTGAAAGGCGCGACGGCACGCAGAAGCTCAGGGCACAGGGCAGTTGAAGGCCCTGCCGATGGGATGGATCTGTAGGTGCTGTGGTTCAGGTCTCTATGGCCATCTCGTCATCGTCGGTGTTGGCGGTTCGATGGGGACCTTTGTTGTCGGTCGTCAGGCCGATGGCGGCTTCTGCATCCTTCGGCATGAATGGACCCTCGCGGAGCTGCTTGACCCTGTACAGACCCGATGTTAGTCGTTGATAGATCCGGCAACCAACCCAAGGCCCCGGGCCTGTCCGTATCGCCATCCATACCTTCTCTTGTGCGGCTTGCCCTTTCTGTGTACTACCAGGCTTGCCTCGGTCTCGTACCACTTGGCGCACTCGACGCAGTACCATTTCCCGAGCCCCGGCAGGTCCTCCTTCGCTTTCGTCTGCTGGAACTGAGCGAGGTGCTTCGGGGATTCAAGGTCGGCCTTGATCTGGTCGAGATCTCGGACCTTGCGCCGAGTCTTGGTCAGGGTGCGCTTGTTCCCGACGCCCATCGTGGGTAGCAGTAGCTGTTTCACGGTAGGTACTTCTTTGCAATCCGCGTATTGCTGAGAGGGCAATTGATATCAGTACTTAGGCGGTGCTGTGGAGTCATGGATTTTATCCGTGGTGTCTGACACCCGCGCCCTCAAGATGTCGACAACGAGAAATTTTGGTGGGGTTCAGACCGATAAGATACCTAATCTTTTGTACTGCCTACTAAAGCTACGACCAACCTATAGATCCTCATTTGGCATGGCACTGTGGCTGTCTGCCGATTGTGGCTTTGCAACTTTGTATTGTCTGAGTTCTAACTGTCAATTGATGAACCCCAACTCGGGAGATCGGTCGAATTCATCTAATATTCGAGGTTGACACCGAATACGATCCCGCAAAACGAGTTGCGTACAATTCATACGACGTACGCAGTACGGAGTATGGAGCACGATGTTGTCTTGACTTTGACACCAGTTCAACTTCGGCACTGACGTGCGGCACTGGCATCTGACGAAACACGCCGAGGTATCGTGAAAGCGTCGAGGCACCTTTTGCGCCGATTGGACAATACCGGCCCACCTCCCACCAACCTGGTCTGCAGACACTGCAAAATTTCGCCCCATGTCGACCTGCAGACCTGAACTCGGACCTGAACAAGGGCGCATAGTTTCACCTCTTCATAGAGGCTCGGCTGCGAGGCTGTCGACTCTTGGCTCCAGATCCTGGCTTACATGTGAGGTACCTTGGAGACTTGCACATATGCTTCTCGGTCGTGGTTGTAAAGGCAGTAAGGAAATCGTCAAGACAGGCCTTGGTTTCCTTTCCAGCTCTCAACCCTGAGACGTTGGACTTGCAGTATGCTGAATTGCAGCAAGCTCTGCAGGCCGTTGTTAACGTTGGCAGTATGGCGGGCAGCTGGCTAGCACGGCGGGCCGAGCAGAGGGACCGAAGGCGAAGGGGGATTTTTGCCCCAGATTCATTCTGGAATCGTTCCCGTGGAATTCCCGCGGGATCGCGCGTAACAAATGCCACGCAGAACAAGCCGAAAAAATCCGACGACGGTCCTCTTTTTGGCGGCAATGAGGCTAGAAAATGATTTTCGAGGCTTGACACGGTCTGGTGTCACTCATCAGCCTCCAGCCGAGCCGCAGAGGCGTCCTGAAAAGGCGCTGCAAGCCGTACTCAATGACAGAGCACCCATACGAATATGTCTCATCGGTGCATTATGAAGTTGCTACAATGACTGCTACTGAACTTCTGGATTAGAGAAATTGATTACCCTGATCATGTATTGAGGGTTCAGCTCGTGTGTCACGAGTCGCGTGGCCAGCTTGCCGCCACGATGAACGTTTGCGATTTATCCTGCAGCCGCCTTCAACCATATCCATATTCCCCGGCCGTTGTGTTGATCAGTACCTAGGTACAGTTATCACTTGGAGATACTACCTACTACCCCTTCTAGGCACCTTAGCTCTTGGCTTTGGTTCACCCAAATCCGCTGGGACAGGTACGAACGCCATAGAGGGCTTGAACATAACATCACAGAGTACCTCAACTCGTGGTCCGTACAAAAAAAGTCAATCATGATCAAATACGAATGCGCCCGTTTTACAAGTTGGAGGCGTCAAGCTCGAGGACACCAAGCACTGTGAGGTCACTAGAACCCCAGGGGAAGGTAATCGGCTGGACGGTGATTGGCCACTTCAGCCGGACAACACGGTCCACTTGGCGGAGGTACCTCAGCCGATATGCCCGCAGATTGGAGCAGGCCGCGGGCGGGGCGCCGGATGGCCCATCCAGATGGCCGGTTCGTAAAGCAAGCTGTCTGGCACCTGGAGACTGGCTGCTTCTTAGCCTCTTATTAGGGGGCAGCTCTCCAATTCGGCTCTTCCATCGTCTTTTTTATCGCGAACCCAGACACCTCCACTCTTTTCCTTCTCTCCCTCTCCGCCGCCACCTCCCGAG
Source organism: Xylariaceae sp. FL0804 (assembly GCA_022539325.1). Classification (NCBI taxonomy): domain Eukaryota; kingdom Fungi; phylum Ascomycota; class Sordariomycetes; order Xylariales; family Xylariaceae; species Xylariaceae sp. FL0804. The sequence continues at coordinate 466,779 of JAJKLG010000007.1, read as the reverse complement.
TATTCTTAATCTTTTCCTCCATCCCTCGCTCGTGAGAAGCCCCATCCTTACCTCTTCCATCCCCAAAGGCTGTCTGGTCCAGCTTCCCCATCGTCGTCGCCCGACACCGTCTGGCCTCTGACTGCTTTCCCTGATACCCCCTCCCCCTCTGCTTTCCGCCTCCTCGGCTCTCGGGCACCATGCTGGTTACGTCCCGACAGATGCTGGGCGGCGTCGCCCGTTCGCGGGTGATGGCCAACCTTGGCCTCCGCAGAACTATGGCCACCGTCTCAGACTCTCCGCTTGACAAGAAGGTATGTTGCCCCCAGCCTCGGTATCGCGACGTCGCGATTGACGCCGCGGGGCTGCCACGGGGGCGCGAAAGCTGATAAGTCGCGCAACAACCAGGTCAAGCAGAACAACTGGGAAGAAGGCAACTTCATCAACTACAAGAAGATGTCGGAGAACCTGTCCGTCGTCCGCAGCCGGCTGAACCGACCTCTGACCTTCGCCGAGAAGATCCTGTACTCTCACCTGGACGACCCGCATGGCCAGGACATCGAGCGTGGTGTCTCCTACCTCAAGCTGCGCCCCGACCGCGTGGCCTGCCAGGACGCCACGGCTCAGATGGCCATCCTGCAGTTCATGTCCGCCGGCATGCCCTCCGTGGCCAACCCTTCCACCGTCCACTGCGACCACCTGATCGAGGCCCAGGTCGGTGGTCCCAAGGACCTGGAGCGCGCCATCAGCATCAACAAGGAGGTCTACGACTTCCTGTCGACTGCTTGCGCCAAGTACAACATTGGTTTCTGGAAGCCCGGCTCTGGTATCATCCACCAGATTCTCCTCGAGAACTACGCCTTCCCCGGTGGCCTGTTGATCGGAACTGACTCGCACACGCCCAACGCGGGTGGTCTCGGCATGTGCGCCATCGGTGTTGGTGGTGCTGACGCTGTCGATGTCATGGCCAACCTCCCCTGGGAACTGAAGGCTCCCAAGGTGATCGGTGTCAAGCTCACTGGCCAGATGTCTGGCTGGACCTCCCCCAAGGGTGAGTCTTCTCTGAATCCGCTTACACACCAGCCACGGCCCTGCTGACACTTTCGACAGACATTATTCTCAAGGTTGCCGGCATCCTCACTGTCAAGGGAGGTACTGGTGCTATCGTTGAGTACCATGGACCTGGTACAGAGACCCTGTCCAGTACCGGCATGGGCACGATCTGCAACATGGGTGCTGAGATCGGCGCGACGACATCTCTGTTCCCCTTTAACGACCGCATGTACGACTACCTGGCCGCCACGAAGCGATCCGCCATTGGCGACTTTGCCCGCAGCTACGCCCAGGAACTGAAAGAGGATGAGGGCGCGGAATACGACCAGCTGATCGAGATCAACCTGTCCGAGCTTGAGCCGCACATTAACGGGCCCTTCACTCCCGATTTGGCCACCCCCATCTCCAAGTTCAGCGAAGCGGTCAAGGCCAACAACTGGCCTGAGGAGCTCAAGGTTGGCTTGATTGGATCCTGCACCAACTCTTCGTACGAGGATATGTCGCGCGCCGCCTCCATTGCCCAGGATGCGCTGTCCCACGGCTTGAAGGCCAAGGCGGCTTTCACGGTCACCCCCGGCTCTGAGCAGATTCGTGCTACCATTGCGCGCGACGGTCAGCTACAAACCTTTGAGGAATTCGGCGGTATGGTCTTGGCCAACGCTTGCGGCCCCTGCATTGGACAATGGGATCGCCGGGACGTTAAGAAGGGCGAGGCGAACTCGATCATCTCTTCTTACAACCGCAACTTCACTGGACGGAACGACGGAAACCCGGCCACGCACTCTTTCGTAAGTAGAATCCGTGGTCCCCCACGAAATTTGCTGACTCGGAATTCTAGGTCACATCGCCTGATCTGGTCGTCGCCATGACCATCGCTGGTTCTCTCCACTTCAACCCTCTGACCGACAAGCTGAAGGACAAGGACGGCAACGAGTTCCTGCTGTCTGCTCCTACTGGTGAAGGTCTCCCGGCCAAGGGTTACGACCCCGGCAACAACACGTACCAGGCACCTCCGAAAGATCGTAGCTCCGTTCAAGTTCAAGTCTCTCCTTCGTCCGACCGTCTCCAGATTCTGCAGCCATTCAACGAGTGGGATGGCAAGGACTCTCTGGATATGCCTATCCTGATCAAGGCGCAGGGCAAGACCACTACCGACCATATCTCCATGGCTGGCCCGTGGCTCAAGTACCGTGGACACTTGGACAACATCTCGAACAACATGTTGATTGGCGCCATCAACGAGGCGAACGGCGAGGCCAACAAGGTCAAGAACTCGACCAACGGCCAGTGGGATGCGGTTCCGGCTGTGGCGCGTGACTACAAGGCCAAGGGCATCAAGTGGGTGGTGATTGGTGACTGGAACTACGGCGAGGGCAGCTCGCGAGAGCACGCTGCTCTGGAGCCCAGACATCTTGGCGGTCTTGCCATCATCACCCGGTCTTTCGCTCGTATCCACGAGACCAACCTGAAGAAGCAGGGCATGCTGCCCTTGACCTTCGCCGACCCTGCCGACTACGACAAGATCAAGCCCGAGGACAGGGTAAGCCAAATTTATCAGCCCCTTTAGTTAGTGTTGGAAGTGGTAGCTGACATGCTTCATCTAGATTGACCTGGCGTGCACGGAGATTGGCGTGGGCAAGCCCATGACGATGACGGTGCATCCCAAGGACGGCGAGGCCTTTGAGGTCAAGCTGAACCACACGTTCAACGAGCCCCAAATCGAGTGGTTCAAGAACGGAAGTGCGCTCAACACGATGGCCAAGTCACACTAAACGGGTCCTCAAAGCAGAAAGCAGAGAGAGGGCGACTACGAGATAATAAGGGGAGCTGCATGCTGGTGCATCACGGGGAGGAATCCTAGATTTATAGCACAAGAGGTGTATTGGGTCTTTTTCGGTCACGGATGTCATGGTTTGATGGGATCCCTATATCCATTGCCCGTCATGACTTTGGCTTGGCCTCTCGATTAAGCAGTTTTGTACAAAATGAATCCTTACAAAAGTAAACTTTAGATGATGTCCCTGTCTTGTTCAGACGGTTGCTTTTCAGACGTCTGCATGCCAAGTTACTTCAACTTCTAATCTCACCTGCGTAAGTAATTGTGAGCCGTTTGGAGGGGCTTAATGTACGAATAGAGCAAGAAGTAGCAGGGGGATAAAGATGGATGGTTCTGAACTAGCTAGAGTGATCTAAGGATGCAGACTAGGTATAAAACTAGTAGCTGACTTATATAGTATTTATACGGTTTTATTTGGATCCATAGCTTAATTATAAACTCTATAGCTATTAAGTTTAATACCCCTTTATAGCTTTAAGGTTATTATAAAGCCTATAATAGGATTAAAAACGGTAAAACGCTTAATAAGCGTAAAAACCTTAACCTTTTTACGGTTTAAATAAATAATTCTTTATTATTATAATAATTATTAGTTTTTTACCGGTTATATAATAAGAGCGTTTTTAATTAGTAAATCTCCGGGTAAATTTAAAAAAGGAGAAAAATAGGGTAAAAACTCTAATTTTTTTAATTATATTCCCCCCCCTATATCTTTATAACTGTAAATAACCCCTTAGGCTTAAAAAAATTAATTAAGTATATAAAAATCCAAAGGGATTAAAGCGCGTATATCACGCGAAAAAACGCGCTAATAACGGTTAAATATATTTATTTTATTAATAGGTTATTTAATTAGTTTTAATATACCGGTAGGTTTACCGTGCCGGTATACCTTAAATGGTTTTAATACCTAGTATATATATAAATGCGTTATATTAAGCGTTTAATAACGGCTTAATAAAGCCGTTAACTAAGTGTTTTTTTATAAAAACTCGTTATATTATAATGTTTTCGTTTTTTACCTCTTATAAAAAATAATAATACTCGATATTTAAATACTAACGCCGGTTTATTATAATAATATTATTAGCTTACGTAATAATACCGATATTATCTTTTAATAAATTAATCGATTTATCCGGTATAAGGCTAAGTTTAATAAGAAAATTCTATATTTAAGCCGCTTTTATAGCGGATTTGCTTAAAGCCTTATACTCTGCTTCCGTTATACCTTATAATACGGTGCTTTAAAGTTTTAATTATTAAAGAATGGGTACGCCGGCTATAAAAAATATATACCCTTTTATTAACCTTATAATTTAAGGGTATATATTAAAGGAAGAGTTTACCGTACCGAAAAAACCTAGTTTATTATATTTACGGTGTAGGTGGTTTTTTATAAGAGATTTATACTTTAGCGAGTAATTAAATATATGCTTTAGGTATTATATTATGCGTTTTATATAATCTTATTATTACGGTAAGGGATTTATTATAAATCTAGCCTATATACCGATTATATAGCTTATATTTAACCGTATTATATATATTATAAAATTAATTTTATTTATTAGCGTTATATATTAGTGAATATTATCCTTATTAGCTTAATTAATATAAGTAATAATATTTTTTATAATAATTATTATTATTAGTGTTTTTATAACCTGGTAAGTTTTTATACCTTATAATATAATAATCTTTTCGATATAGTTTTATTAGTTTAATTATATATCTCCGTTATCCGCGGAGTATAGAATCCTTATACCGAGAAATTAATCCGCGGCTCCTAGGTTATATACTAGGACTATTACGTTAATATTACTAGTAAGGGTTTTTAATTTCTCGGTATTCGGCTTAAAAAAAAGGAAGTTATTAACGTATAAGGTTATTATATTACCGGTTTCTTTATTATAATATATTATATTATCCGAGTATAATAGTTTAAAGCCTTTTTTTTTAAATAGTTACCGGACCTTTTTTTATTATTAGGCCCCGGCTTACTTAAAGCCGTATAGCGGTTAGAAAAGCTTAATAATCTTTTTAATAATATATTTATATTTTTTCGCTTTATTAGGATTCGCCTTAAAGAATTCGTAAAGAAATAAGAATTACTTTATAAAGATTGTTTTTATTAAATCACCGTTTAAGTAAACTACGAGAAAGTTAATTTAAAGAATCGCTTAACCGTTAACCGCTATTAGCGTTATAAGTATTCTTTATAACGCCGCTTTCGCCGTTATTAACTTTATTTTATTATAATCGATACCTTTCCGTTAAGTAAAACCGCGTGCTATTACACGGCTTTTTAGCTTATTAAGCTAGCCGGTTAATAAGTATTTTTTTTATAATACCTATTTTGCGTTAATAAGATAACCGCGTATTATTTTTAATATATTAACGAATATAAAGGTACCGCGGTTAAGGTTTTTTTATATTTTAAAGCAGGTAATAACCTAAAAATCGCGTTTAAAGCCTTTTATTACTTTTTTAAAGGTAAGGTTATTAAAGCATTTCTTAAGTATTTAATATATATTTACCGCGTAAGTAATTAAAATATCCCTTATAATAAAGTTATTAAGGGTTTTACCGGTTATACCGGTAAAGAAAAGGAATTCGTTATAAAGGTATTCGGCTTATAATATTATTAAATCGCTTCCGAGCGCTTTTATTACTTAATACTAATAAATATAACCTTTTTCCTTTTTATTAGCTTTATTTCCTTTAATATATTATATATTTTAACCGTATTATTATACGAGGACGTTACCAGGTAATTATAATAACCCGATGCTTTATACGAGGACGTTATTAGGTAACCCTTATATAAGGACGTTATTAGGTAACCGTTATGGTTTTATAAGGCGTGCTTTAAGGAGAGGCGTAAGCTTTTCACCTTTAGCTAGGCTATAATAATAAAGGGAGTAAAGGGGGTAAGCCTTATTATTAGAGTTTAATAAAAGGGCGGTATTTACCCCTTTATAGTTTAATTCCTTATTATTAACCTCCTTTAAGGCTATTATAATTTCCGTGTTATTTAAAGGAGTATTAACGAGTTATTATAGTGGTAAGTTATTTCGGCTGTTTTCTAGCTTTATTAAGTCTTTTTCGACGATATTATTATTCCGGTTATAAATTTTTATTTTTTTAGCGTAATGCCGTTAACGAAATCGCTTTTATACCGTTAAAAGGAGTAATCGAATAATATTAATAAGGCTTAGTATATTATTAGGATTAATTAAGGCTTTATAAAAAATAATATACAGAGTTTTAAAAAACCTACCGCTATTAATTAATTAAACCTTATAAATAATAATACCTTTATAGCCTATAAAAAGTCCTTTAATACCGCGTACCTTAAGCTTTTTTAATTATACGTATTAGGTATAATTAATATAAACTATTACTTTAGTATTGAGAATATATAAGTAATATTAAAAGGGCTTATAATCCTTTTTAGGTATAATTTAAGTTTAAAATAACTTATATAAGGTAATATAATTAAGTATAAAACTTTAATTAATCCTATTAATTATATATATTATAGCCTTTATAATATAATCCTAAAAGTAAATAAGGATTTTTATAATAATAATAGTGGCCTTAGCTTTGTTTTATATAAAGCGTATAATGCGTTTTATAACGCCGTTTTAGTACTGGTTATATAGTAAAAAAAAAATATATAGAATACTGTTTTTATTATAAAATACTTTAAGGGGATTAATAACGAATTTTATACCACCGTTAAAGTAAATAATTTATATCGCTTACGGTAATATATAATTCTGCTTTAAGTTATTATTAATATAGCGCATAAATATAATAATATGCTTATAAACTCCCTTTTTCGAGTTATAATTTTAATAACTTTTATACCGCGTAATATTATCGGTTATTACCGAAAAATACTTAATACCGGTTACTAAAACTGGCTCGATTTAGCCTAAATTATATTAAAACATCTCTCCGGTATAAAATGCCCTCTTTTAAGGGGTTTTTAAGGATATTTTTATAAATTTCGCCTTATTATAAGCGTAATAGGGTAATATACGTATTTTTTTTAAGTTAAGGTTAATACCCGTGGATGCCTTAATCGTTTAAATTAAGCGTTTAGCGCTAGGGTAATAAAGTCGGCGGTATTAAAGTATTAAGCGCTTAATAATCTTTATAAAAGCCTCCTTATTATTATTAAAAGCGTTATTAAGTAATAATTAAAATTATTATGCTTTTAATTCTGCGGTAATTATTATACCTCTTAGCTTTTTATTCTAATAGTTATAATAAGTATAAGGTTTTTTTTTACCGTACTCTTAAAGGAAAAACTCTTTTTTCGGTATATTAAGGGTAATAAAAACCTTATTCTTCGAATCCTTAATATAATTATCTTAAAAAGTACCACCACTATTATAAAACCATATACTAAAAAAGATTTTTATAAGGAATTCGGGTATAAAAAGAGTATAAATAACCTTAATAAAAACTTTATTACCCTTAAGTTTATATTAATAATATTACGTATAGCCGATTTTTATAGCCTTAATAATACCACCTCCGGTATATATATTAAATTTACGGCCTTTAAGGTTTATAACGGTATTAAAATAAAAATCCCGCTTATTATTAATAATTATAACGTTAAAGCCGGTATTAAAAAGCTATAAAGACCGGAATCTACCGGTAACCGCTATAGTATTAATCGTAATATTAGCTTTAAAAAGCTCCCCGTAAAGGTTATTTTTAGCCTTTTTATTACGGGGGAGTCTTATATTTTCGTTATAATACTATACTAGCTCTTTAAAGTTATTACGGGTAATATTTATTATAAAGCTCGCCGCTAATATACCGGGGAGATTATTTAAGCCTGCGGGTAATAATAAAGCCTTTAATATATTACCTGTTACCGTATTACCCGATACCGTATTACTTAATAACCGCTACGGCCTATAAATATAATTATTATTAATCCTTAAATTATGGTAATCCTTAATAAAATAGCCTTTTTTACCACAGTTTTAATAAATAATATTTTTAAGATTTTTATTAAACTTTTAGTCTTTATTTTTACCGTTATTATTATTCCGGTTATTCCTATTATTACCGGTATTATTAATATTATTAAATTTATTATTATTACCACTATTATTTTTATAATCTTTTTAATTATTTCCCTTTTTATAAAACTCCGCTAAAAAGTCCTTAATAAATAATTATAACGTTATAATACCGTTTTATTAAATTATATGTTTTATTATAATCTTAAAGGTGCTAGCGTACTTAAAAACCGCCTTAAAAAAGAATATAACCTGCTATTAGTTAATTATAATAAACCCGGTATCTAGGTTTTTTCGTAATAACCATTAAAACTTAATAATAAATATAAGGGGATTATAACCGTTTTATTATAATATAATAAGCTTATTTTAATAGTTTACTTATTATAAGCGGCCGGCCTGTTTATAAGCCTTTTTAAAGGTTTAAAGCATTTAAATGCTTAAAATAAGTTTAAAAATAAGCTTAAAAGCCTGGGGCTTAACGGTTTATTATATTTTAGCGCTTAAAACTAATTTATTATATTCCGTTAAAAAAAATTACCGTTTTATCCGACCACTTTAAATAATTATATTAAAGTCTCCTTTTAAAAGGTATAATTTTAGGGGCCTTTTAGCTAATTATCCTTTTTAGAAGAGAACTTCCAGCGTTTTTAATAAATCCCTGGGACCGATTTTATTAACGCCTTGCTTTTCTTTTCCTTTTTAAGGGCTTTATACTTCCGGCGTACCCGTTATAGGTTATTATTAGAGTTAGAATTAAATAACGAGGAGGGGGGATCCGGGTTAAAAAACGGCGCCGCCTTACGGTACCGAGACCGCTTAGTTTTTAGTAAAGGGTAGCTTATAACCGCTTTTAAAAAAGTGCCCTAGCTTTATGCCTTATTAAAGGCTACCCGGTGTGCTTTATTATTAATAACCTTGTTATTAATAAAAATATTCTCGTTTTTAAATATATATATGTTTTCGGTATTATATTAATATTATTATTAGTTTATATATTACCGCCGTTATTATATAACTTACTCCCGGTGGCGTTAGTTTTAAACCATTATATTCCTAAACTATTATATACTCGGGCGTTTTTACTCGTATAATATATTACTTATAAGGGGGAAAAGGTCGGATTCTTATTAACCGTTATTATTAGCATTAAAGAGGTTTAAAATATTCCCGAAAAGGTTTTAATTACCAGCTTTTTTAAGCTTTTTATTAGCTTATATTAGCTTAGCTTTAAGCTTTTAGATTTTATTATCCTTACTCTTATAAGCTAATATAACCGATATTATTATCTCGGATTATAATTCCAGGGTATAAAGTATATTAAACTAAGGTTTTAATATACGAGAAGGAGTAAAAAGATTCCGGTATATAAATAAAATAATATTTTTTATTATTTTAATAAACGGGTTAATCTCCTTAAGCCTTTTTCCTTTACCCTTATTAATAATAATCTTTTCTAGGTTAAAAATAAGGCTGCCTTATTAATTACCCTTATTACGCGGATTCTCCGCCGTAATATTAGTTTAAGGCTTTAAGCGAGGTTTTAAAACCCTTTAGCCTTTATTATAAGGATTCTCCGTTATAATCTCGATTACGGGAGCGTTTCGAATGCTTAAGAAAACCTTTTACGCTTTATTACCGTTTTTACCCGTATATTTACTTTTTATATAAGGGTACCGGTAATCTTTAATAGTGTTAAACGCGGTTAATAAGATTAACGGCTTAAAAAATAAAGTTATAAGGCGGATTAATAAGTATTATTAATCTTTTAGCTTTTAAAGGTAATAAATGCTATTATATAAGCCGTTTAAAAGGGTTTAATATACGAATAAAGCAAAAAGTAGCAGGGAGATAAAAATAAATGGTTTTAAACTAGTTAAAGTGATTTAAAGATATAGACTAGGTATAAAACTAGTAGTTAACTTATATAGTATTTATACGGTTTTATTCGGACCTATAGCTTAGTCATAAACTCCACAGCCATTAGGTCCAATAGTAATTTTCGCCGGGCGAGTATGCAATAACACAGATATCATATCCCTTAATGCACTTGCGGGGCCGTTCTAACGCAGCCGCGACGCCGGCAGGGCGAGCTATTTTTGATTAGGTAGAAAGTCTGTCCCTATTATTACCTCCCGTCTCTACCGACACGCGCCGTGGCATCTTCGGGTGACCCCTGTTACACACGACTCGGGCTACTACTACGTACTAGGCCTTCCCTCTCCCTCCCTTTCCAAAATTCTGCTTGCGACGACTCTCCGGTCAATGGCGTTGCTACCCCGGAACGAGACGTCCCCGTGAGCCAGCTGCAATTCGCTCTGCTCTGCTCTGCTGTGCCGGCGGCCGTGTACTCATATCGAAGCAACCACCACCATCACCACCACCACCACCACCACCCCCCGGCGCGCGCGGGCGACTTGAGGGAGTAGAAGAGAGATTCCAGTCGATCAGCCCGACCACCCCTTACATCACGCCTTGTCCGTATCGTACTTTTGTTTGTGCTCTCCGTCTCGCGCGCGCGCGAGGCTACTGCTGCTGCTGCTGTTGCTGCTCCCGTCCGTCCGGTCCCAAACTCGCCGGCCAGCCCAAACGACCGACCGAATCGAGCACGAGAGCCACGAGAGAGACACGAGAGAGACACGAGAGAGACACGAGAGAGACACGAGACGAGACGAGACGAGACGAGAGACAAGATGCCCACGGTGCAGGGCTTCAGCACGCAGCGGGCGCGCTCGTACGTGCTGCGGCTGCCGCTGTTCACGCGCGCCATGATCGCCGTCATGGTGGCCTTCTGGCTCGCCGGCCTGCAGAGCGTGTGGGACCTGCAGCAGTGGGGGGCGCTGATACCGGAGGAGCTGGGGATCACTACCAGTTCGTTGTCCCGTCGCCCCGTTGTCCCGTCGCCCCCTTTCCCCTTTCTTCTCTCTTCCCACGGGGCTCCCTGTGTGGGATGAGCTGCGTGGCTGCTTTGCCTTTGCATATGTGGGAGAGAGACAGAGAGAGAGAAAGAGAGAAGAAGAGGAAGAGAGCTGACCTCGACCGCGGCGCGACGCAGTGTACCGGGTGAACACGTTCCCACTCATCCACCTCAACTTCTTCCACGCCTTCTTCAACATCCTCGCCATCACGCCGCTGCTAGAGCGGTTCGAGACCGAGTTCGGCACCCTGACGTCGCTCGCCCTGTTCTTCGGCCGTCAGTAGAACCCCCTTCCCGCCCCCGCTCCCGTCCCAGAATAGCTGCAGAGGCGCGTAGGCAAGGCAGGAAGAGGAGGAGAACCTGAGAGAGAGGAGAGAGAAAGAGAGAGATGGAGCTCGGGCTGACTGAGTCTCGCAGCTTTGACCACGATACCGGCTTTTGGATACGTCTTCCTGGAACGCATGGTGTTTAGGACGAACACGGCCGTCATGGGGGCCAGGTAAGCGCTGGCAAAAGGCAGCAGTGCCGTGAAGACGGAAGATTCTCTGACATGGCGCGTGTAGCATCTGGGTATTTCTCCTGCTGGGCATGGAAGCCGTCCGGACGTACCGGGCCAATCCCCACCTGGTCATCGGGACGCACCACGTGCCCACGTGGACGACGCCGCTCGTCCTGGTCCTCGTCACCGAAGCCCTCATCCCGAGCACGAGCTTCCTCGGCCACCTGTGTGGCGTGGGCACCGGATATCTCTGTAAGCCACAGCCCAGTCTCCCCCTTCCCCCTCCCCTGCCCCCTTTTCCCTCCTGGACTCTCCGGCATCACGATGCTGACCGACTGACTGACACTGACCTGCTGCAGTCGGTCTCGGATACCTCAAGTTCCTCGCCCCGCCGGAGAAGGCTCTGCGCTGGGTCGAGGGCCGGCTGAACCTCCTGGGACGGCTGCCGCACTACGTCAGCGTGGACCAGAAGACCTACGGACGCTTCGGGGTGCTGCCGTCGACGGCCAACTCGGGCAGCGGGACCACGCCCGTCTCCCTGATAGGGGGCACGCAGCGGCTGGGTCCGTGATCCCGGGTCCGGGTCCGGGTCCGGGTCCGCGAGCGGACGCTCGTAGCCGGCTGACGGCGGCTCTACAACTACTTACTTATCTACTTGTGTATAAAGCATATATATACTAGGTATACAAGAGTGTATACCGACATCTGTCTTTATAAAGAGCGGGCCGCATATGTATGACTGCCTACCTACTGCATTGCTGCGGAGTTTGGAAAAGGCACAGGCAGATAGATGGCGAGTCTAGAATGTCTGCTGAATGTTTTGTCTTGGGGGATATCCCGACTCGGGACGGTGGGCTCTTGTGCTTGCTATACGTATCGTCTGCTGGCTTTCTTAATATCAAACATACTTCCTACTTACTCACTCTTCCAGCACGATTGTTGGGAAGTGCTATAACACCCTTGGCCTTTCAGCCGAGGGGTGAGTGAGGGTGGACTGGACCAAGCGCCACTCGAAACAGGAGCAGAGCTTTACATGAAAATACGCAAGACAGAACTACTTGAGTTGCCTGGCTTCTACTCGTACAAGGCAGGTACCAAACTGATCTGACTTCAGTTTCTGGTTTTAGACTGTTCTCATCTAGGACTTTGTGGTTAGGTACCTGTATGTGAGGACGGAGATATGCAACAAACGATGATTATAAGCTCCGACGTCAGGACCCATAATTCAAGGCGTCGGGACGAGGGACCCCTGAAAGCTTAAGGTAAAGTACACGACCAGCTCCGGCGACACCCTCCACTACCTCCAGCATTCCATTGCCAGGTCGAAAGCCGGAGAGAGAGCCATGCCGCGTCTACTCTGTATGTCCAATGCCGAGCCCGAATCCTGTCTATCCCGTTGCCAGCCCCCATAGCTGACATGATGCGCATCCGAACGAACCAGCCTCGGCGCTGCTCATACGCCGCGACCCGCGGCTGCTCAAGCTGCCGCCGTACCTCTCGCTGCTGTGCATCGTGGTCGGCGTCGCCTGGCTGCTGATGCTGCCGCTGGACGAGTACTCGCGACGCACGTACATCTCGGAGAACGCGCTCCTGCCGGGCCAGGTGCACACGTACTTCGGCGGCAGCGACCAGAACGTCTTCCGAGCCTACAGACACGAGGTCGATGCGCTGCGCAATAAGAGCAATGTTGAGTAGGTCAGCCCACCGACACCAAAACACTTTACACATGACTTGAGTCCCCGTGGTACGGTGATGATTCCCCAATGAGGAAAGGGGCGGCGGTGGGAGAGCAACAGAAGAAGAAACAAGGTCTCGTCTGCTGACGGCAGTGTCATCGACACACACAAACCCACCACAGGATCAACGACTCGCTCGAGACGCTGCTGCGCGGCGTGGGCCTCAAGGTCGGGCGGCAGAACTACACGTACCGGACGGCGGGCGAGACGCACGCGGGCGAGAACGTGTACGCGATCCTGCAGGCGCCGCGCGGCGACGCGACCGAGGCCATCGTGCTGGTGGCCGCGTGGCGCACGGCGGCGGGCGCGCTCAACCGCGACGGCGTGGCGCTCGCCCTCGCCCTGGCCCGCTACTTCCGCCGCTGGTCGCTGTGGTCCAAGGACATCGTGCTGCTGGTCCCGCCCGACAGCCGCGCGGGCCCGCAGGCCTGGGTCGACGCCTACCACGACGCCCACGACCCGGCCCGCGTCGACGCCCTGCCGCTCAAGTCGGGCGCCCTGCAGGGCGCCGTCGCCCTCGACTACCCCGGGAACCCCGGGAGCGGCGGCGGCGGGGGCGACGACCGTTTCGCCGGCGTGCACGTCGTCTACGACGGCGTCAACGGCCAGCTGCCCAACCTCGACCTCATCAACTCGGTCAGCAACATCGCCGGCGGGCAGATGGGCATGGGCGTGGAGCTTGGGAACAACGGCGGCGGCGGCGGCGGAGGCGGCGGCAGCGGAGACCGGTACGGGGACCGGCTGGAGACGATGCTGCGGGGCATGCTGCGGCAGGGGCTGGGCCACGCGTCGGGCCCGCACAGCTGCTTCATGCCGTACCACGTCGACGCCGTGACGCTGCAGCCGGTCGGCTTCGGCGTGGGCGGGTCGTGGCACGACGAGATGGGCCTGGGCCGGCTGGTCGAGGGCTCCTTCCGCAGCCTCAACAACCTGCTCGAGAAGCTGCACCAGAGCTTCTTCTTCTACCTGCTGCTGCACCGCGACCGCTTCGTCAGCATCGGCACCTACCTGCCCAGCGCCATGCTGGTCGCCGCCAACTTCACCATCATGGCCATCGCGCTGTGGGTCAAGAGCGGCCAACAGCCCGGAGCCGGAGCCGGAGCCGCCTCCACGAGCGGCGGTGCGGCCGTTGTTGATGAGGGGCCCGCTGAGAAGGGGAGCGCGGATGGAGAGGGGAAGACGAAGGAGAAGGGGAAGGGGAAGGGGGAGGAGCAGAAGAATCAGGCGGTCGAGCGAGACCTCTACCTCCCGCTCGCGCTGGTGGTTGGCAGCCATTTCTTGGGTGCCGTCCCGCTGTTTGTGTTTAACCACTTGCCGGCAAATGTGAGTTCCTCGCCTCTTGCTCGCACATGGTCATTTCATCTCGCCCCTATACGGGTCGTTCTTTACAGATCATTCTAGCCCCTGAACCTCCCATCTCCATCCTCTCCGCCGCCCTCCCCCCTCCACTTCCCCACTCCTTTTTCCCCGTCAGATGCTCCGAGCCCATCCATCCATCCATCCATCCATTCATCCATTCATCCATCCGGCCAGGCAGCCAGCTGACTCAGTCCCCCCGTCCGCCCGCCCGCCGCGCCGCCGCCGCCGAACAAACAAACAGCTCCTGGCCCCGGCCTTCGTCGTCTTCGCGGCGGCCAACGCGGCGCTGCCGGCGCTGGCGGCGCGCCACGTCGTGGGCCCGCGCCCGCCCCAGCACTACCTGCTGTGCCGGGCCTTCTCGCTCCTGCTGCTCGGCATGTTCCTCTCGGCCCTCGCGACGCTCAACTTCAGCCTCGCCCTGCTCGCCGGCCTGCTCGCCTGCCCGCTCAGCTTCGTGCCTCAGCCCCAGTCGGAGTCGGAGTCGGAGTCGTCCAGTGGCGGGGCCGGTGCGGTCGTTGGTCGCGTTCGCCACCTTGCCGCCGTCGCCCTGCTGAACGTCCTCGCCCCGCCCGCCGTCGTGCTGCTGCTCGCCGGCGCGGGGGCGTCGTGGGTGGGCTTGGACAACTTGGACAGCGGCAACCGCAACTGCACTGATGGAACGGGCACGAGCATGGGCATGATGATGATGGGTTGGATTCCGCTGCTGATGGGCTCGCTGCAGACGATACTGCGCGAGGCCGCATTCGGCTGGGACGTCGGCGCCCAGACCTACGCCCCGCTCGTCGTCTGGTGCGTCTGGTGGCCCGCCTGGCTCGTCGGGTCGGTCGTCCTGATGGGTCGGCCCCTGCAGACGGGGGGGCCAGAGAAGACGGGGACGGAGACGGAGGCCAAGAAGGGGGTGGGTATGCCGGTAGTCGTAGCAGCGGACGAGAGAACTGGAGAATAAGTTAAAGTAGAAGAAGAAGAAGGTAGAAACGGTGTCGAAATAGATAGAAGAAATACAATTTAATATAGAAGAAGTGTTTTCAAGCGCGAAGAACAATACCAGCTGGCTGCTGGGCGCTACTAGCCGGCCTATGATACACGCAGGTGAGGCAGGAAGGGAGGGAGAGAGAGGAGAACGGGAGATGGGGATGGAGATGGAGATGGGAGGAGCGTGCCTTGGAATATCTGCCTACTTCATCTACTTACTTGAATACTTGCCTGCCTGCCCACCCTTAGAGCTGGTGGGAATAGATAGAAAGATGCATATGATACTGAGACAGAGAGATAGCTAGATAGACGGCCCTCACGCTTTCCTTCCTTTCAAGTTCCCGAATCTGCTCTACTCACGGATACGTGGAGGTCTGACATGATTGTGGATGGTAATGTGATGAGATGGGGAGAGTGGTGTGGTGACATGAGGAGAGCGGTGAGGTGGGATGGGGGGAGCGGTGGTTCTCTCTGGGGGAAGAGGACGTGCTTATATATTCCATTGATAGAGAAGGTAGGTATATAGACCAGTACAAACCCGAAATCTTCTAACCATACCGGTATCCGCCCGAGTGGAAGGGCGTGACTGTGTGTATAGCCAGAGAAACTTCGCTTTGGCGAGTTTGTCCGGGTGGGTCACGTCGCAGCCCTGTTCAACTGCACTCGGCCGTTCGCCTGTACTTTTTGTAGGTTCGTGGTTCGAACACCGTTTATGCTCGGGTTTTTTTTTCCCCTCTGCCGCTGGCGGCTGCAATGAAGAAGCATTTCCGATGGGACTATTCTGTACTTTTCGCTGTAAGACTCCCTTCTCGTTTCTCTCTCCTCTCTTCCTCACTGCTCATCAAGAACGCACAGGACAATGCTCACAGTACGGTAAAGCCTACTTATAGCCTGCCTGCCTCACTTGTTTTCTTCACCTTTTTCTCTCTTCTCTCCCAAGGAGGGGAGGAGGGGGGAGGGGCCTTTTGGGCATCATCTATGGCAAATAAATATACGTCAAGGAGATTGATCGTACCCGGATCTACCTACGCATTCACACAAGTACATAGGTACGGTACGTACTGCTATCAAGGAGCGTGGCGAAGACGGGGAAAAAAGGGAAAGGAAAGGAAAGAAAGATGAAGGGAAGAAGATACCACAGAATAAGGCTGCCCTCTTCATTGACTTTTTGCTGCCTGCCGGCTCAGTCTCCGCCGCGGAGGCGGGTGTCGGCTTGTCATACACTTAGGCCCAGGAAGAAGAACCCTAAGCAAGTAGATGGGTAGGTAGGTAAGTAGGTAGGTAGGCTTCTTTGGTGGTATGTTTTTCTATCGTACAAACACCCATTCTATCCATCCATCATCAGGCCGATCTACCGACCGACCGACCGATCGATTCCCGTAGCCAGCCAGCTCAGTCATCCAGCTTGTCGGCCAGCTAGCTAGCCATCACCCGGCCGCGGCTTGTCTTCGGCCTGCCTCTCCCGCCCGCGAAGTTGGACGGAGCAGACAGAGGAGAGGCTACAAGTAGAACACTAAGGTCGGGGCAGGTTAGGTTTCCGCCGCCCCCACCCCTTTTTCTCAGGGGTGGTCATAGGGAGCATGCGTCAGCAGTATGTAGATGGATAGTTTTTTCTCATTCTTCCTCTTCGGCCCCCAATCCCGACTGCCCCGTAGGTTACTCCAGACGCGGCAGGAGGGAGGGGCCAGGCGGCGATGATCGTCACAATCACGGAGCCCAGATGTCCTGGCCGGTGGTCTCGATCCAGTTGCCGAGCTTGTTGACGTTGTCGCCCCACTCGTCGAGGCGGCCGGCGAGGCTGGCGATCTGGGCCATGTCGAGCACGCGGGGCTGGACCCAGGTGAAGTTGACGAGCCCGTCGACCTCGTCAATGGTGCCGCGCACGAGGCCGAGGCTGAGGGCCTTCATGACCAGGTGCTCGATCTCGTCCGGGCGAACCTTAGTGTCGGCCGAGATGGCGTCGAAGGTCATGGCGCGCTGGTGCGGCGGGCGGCGGAAGACGCTCTCGGTCAGCGCGGCCAGGTAGATCTTCTGGCGCACCTCCTCGACGTGCTCGCGCAGTAGCGCGTCCGAGGCCACGTGGCCCGACAGCACGTCGTAGGCGGCCAGGTCGCCGCGGTTGAAGGCCAGCAGCAGCTCGCGCAGCCAGGTCGCGTCGCCCGTCAGCGCGGCCAGGATGGGGTGCTGCAGCAGCTCGCCAAAGTTGTAGATGCTGTCCGAGACGAGGGCGGCGATGCCGAGGTCGTAGGCGCGCGCGCGGCGCTCGCCGTCCGACAGCGACGCGAGGTCGATGCAGGCCAGGTACAGCAGGGCGTTGCGGTAGTACGAGGCGAAGTCGTTACGGGCCTGGTAGTAGTCCGCGTTGACCTGGTAGAAGGCGGCGTGCACCTTGGTCTCGACCGAGTCGAACGAGTCGAGGATGCGCTCCGCCCGGTCCAGGTCCCGCCGCGAGGCCTCCAGGTCCCTAACGCTCAGCTCGACGCGCGCGACGGCCGCCGTAGCGTAGACGAAGGCGTCCTGCGAGTTCTCCGTGTCGACCTTCTTGGCGAGGTCCTGCAGGAAGGAGAGGCGTTCTTGGTCATCTGACACCGCGGGAGGTCAGCCTTTGCGGCAGAAAAAGCTCGGGCAGCTCTGTCCAGGCAGGGAAAGTAACAGAGGGGTTCCCCGAGAGCTGTTTGGGATGGGGAAGGAAGGGCAACGGGGGCGCGCACCTCGACATTGCGTAGCGGCCTTCAGTCCGAGATCAACCAGCTTCAACTGGTTAATCCTGTCGGCGAACTTGAGTATGAAGACCTTGTAGAACTGCAGGCGCTGCGGCTCGCTCTTGGGGTTGGCAAAGAACTCGATCAGGGCATCGGTGAGCTGGTGCCACAGCTTCCGCTCCCAGAAGTTCTCGAATTGGATGATCAGGTACTGGAGCTCGTCCGGGGTGGCATCCCGCTGATCGGCGAGGAAGTCGGCGATCGTGTCGACGTTCATGGTATGCGGACGGTCCGGCAGCAGCCGTGAGAGGATAGGGTCGGCGGGGAGGGTGACGAAGTTGCGGATGGGGAGGTGAGTAGAAGATGGGTGGGTGATGGCAGTGGTCAAAGTGGTACTCCGTAGGTGAAGCTTCAATGATGATGGGAGGTACTTCACTACTACACGCGGCTGCAATGCAGCCTGCCACACCTGCCAAAGCAACCCGCTCTGAGAGCTAGCTACCTGAGCTGTGAGCCACAATGACCAGCCGTCTGTGGCTTGAGTGAGGACCCGGTGGCACCTCTCTGTCTATAAAGGCAGCTGGTCATAGTGTTTGACAGCTGGTTGCCAGCCCCGGCCAATTGCGAGCTGGTCGTTGGCGGAGGACGGCGTCCAGCAGTGTTTGGAGAGCTTCAACCCACCAGAGCACCCGCCGTCCGCCCAAGCTTCGCATCGCCAGCTTTACCTACCATTGGAGAGGCCCGTCCTGCTAGCAACTCACGTCTGCACCAGGATGGCCTCCCTTCCGACCGCCGTGCGGTCCAGCCGCAAGCTGGCCTTCAACCTGACCCAGACCCGGCGCATTTCCGACGTCACCATCACCCGCACCGGGAAGCCCATCATGCGAGTCCAGGGCGGCAGGTGAGCGACGACGCCCGCCCACGCGTCAATGGATCGAGAGCTGACTGCCAGCTGCCTCCAGATCATCCCTCGGAGGTACCATCCCGCTGCGGCTACTGTCTGCCCTCCTCGGCGCTGACGAATGGCAGGCCACACGGCGACGGTATTTGGCGCGACCGGCCAGCTGGGAAGATATATCGTCAACCGCTTAGGTATGGGCGGGCGCACCTCCGGGACCATGTTACGGGGCTGATGACGCGGATGCAGCACGGCAGGGATGCCAGGTAGTCATCCCCTTCCGTGAGGAGATGGCCAAGCGCCACCTCAAGGTCACCGGAGACCTGGGCCGCGTCCACTTCCTCGAGTACGACCTGTACAACACCGAGTCGATCGAGGCCAGCGTCCGCCACTCGGACGTGGTCTACAACCTCATCGGCCGGAACTATCCGACCAAGAACTACAGCCTGTACGACGTGCACGTCGAGGGGACGGAGCGGATCACCGAGGCCGTCGCCAAGTACGATGTCGATCGCTACATCCACGTCTCGTCGTACAATGCCGACCCTTACTCCCCCTCGAGCTTCTTCGCCACCAAGGGCCAGGGCGAGCTGGTGGCGCGGCGCAACTTCCCAGAGACGACCATCGTGAGGCCGGCGCCCATGTTCGGCTTTGAGGACAACCTGCTCATCAAGCTGGCCGGCGTCACCAACCTGTTCACGTCCAACAACATGCAGGAGAGATACTGGCCCGTCCACGTAGGCCCGCGCCAATTTGCATCTCGTCGTGTGCCGGGCTGAGCTGACGTGTTTTGAATAGGTAATTGATGTCGGCCAAGCGCTGGAGGCGATGCTCTACGACGACAGCACGGCCGGCCAGACGTACGAGCTGTACGGGCCCAAGAACTACTCGACGGCGGAGATCGCCGAGCTGGTGGACCGCGAGATCTTCAAGAAGCGGCGGCACATCAACGTGCCCAAGGCCATCCTCGAGCCGGCCACGGCGCTGCTCAACAAGCTGCTGTGGTGGCCGATGCTCTCGGCCGAGGACGTGCAGAGGGAACACATCGACCAGGAGATTGATGAGGCGGCCAAGACGTTTGCGGATCTGGGCATCACGCCCGGCGACATCAGCAACTTCACCTACCACTATCTCGTAAGTGATGCGTGCGACCTGGTGGAAAGTCTTGAACAATTCTCTGACAACTTTACAGCAAGGGTACCGTAGCTCGGCGTACTACGATCTCCCGCCGGCGACGGAGAAGGAAAAGAGGGAAGACCGGAAGTACATCCACGTGACGGACGAATTATAGAGGAGATTTTGGCAGAGCGCCCCTGTGACCAGCGGATGTGGTGTACGGCATTGTACATATATATGGCCTAGACCCAGTAAATTTCCTTGCCTGACTTGAAGATTGCCAGCTCACCACATGGTGAGAGCGCCTCCAGTCTGAAGTGATGTCGTCTCTAATTCCTGCATTCGTAGGAAAGTTGAGGGTTGGCTGTCCGGGCGGCCGACGTGACTGACAACCCCAAGAAAACAGCAAGCCGGCAAATAAGTGGATTCGACCCTCTCATTCTGTCTGTCTGCACACTCAACACCACAGCCAAAAAAAGTTCCGAAGAGAAATCTCTCCCAGGCGAGATGACTGACAGCGACGACGAGCCCGTGTAAGCATACTATCCCCTCTTAGTATAATCTGACACTATTCCCGTCCGTCCGTCGATCCTATTCCGTGCAAGGCATGGCACATGGCACGGCCCAATTTTCCAGTCGCGTAGCACGTGCGTTCGTCTCAACACCACAGCCCACCTCTACCCACACCATCTGTTCGTTCCCACAGGGATTCCCCCCAAAAGCCAGTCCGTCCGGCCGGGCCGGGCCCAGCATCGAAGCTCTGGTTGCAGCAGCTGGGGCATCGTGCCTTGGCCTCGGTAACGGGTGCCGGATGCTCATATACAGATAGATGTACATACATACACACACAGGCAGACACACACGCACTTATGCACATACCTACCTACCTACACATATACATACACATACCCTCGGGGCACCGGAACATAACGAATACCGCACACCGGTCCCTCCCTACTTCCCTACCTACCTACCTATGAAGTCCTCAAGTCCTTAGGCAGCCGGATACGGTACTTTCTTTTCTTTCTACTACGCCCACTGGCGCCGGACTGCACTGCACTGCACTGCACTGCACTTGCACAACAATGGACTGACGAGCGCGTGTGGCTGGCGCCCGCCCGTTCCCCACGCGCCCGAGCAGCACCCTGTCGGCCGACGCGCTGGCCGCGCTGTCCGAGTTCTACCGCGAGCGCGACGAGCACGCCGAGCGGCTCGAGCGCCTCAAGGCCGCCGTCGAGGTGCAGCATCAGCAGCAAACGCAGCAGCAGCAGCAGCAGCAACAGCATGATGACGGGGACGGGAACGGGGATGAGGATAGGATCGCTGACAACAGGAACGGGACCAAGGGGGGTGAGGGGAATGGGGATGGCGATGCGGACCTGTCCATCCACGCTTTCGTGGAGGACTGGAACGAGAGCCAGTTCTGGGTGAGTGGAGAGAGACTGGCTTTTTGTTTTCCTTTTCTTTTTCTCTTCTTCTTCTTCTCCTGCTTCTTCTCTGCAGACGGACCCGTGTCGTGCTGCGTCGTGCCCATGGTTTTCTCCACCACCTCCCTCCTTTCCCC
Organism: Xylariaceae sp. FL0804; assembly: GCA_022539325.1. NCBI lineage: Eukaryota > Fungi > Ascomycota > Sordariomycetes > Xylariales > Xylariaceae > Xylariaceae sp. FL0804. The sequence continues at coordinate 445,096 of JAJKLG010000007.1, read as the reverse complement.
CTCTGGCCTTTCAACTGCAAGGCCTGCCGCGCCATGGCCAGGCAGAGAGGCAGGTAGGCCTGCAGTTGAAAAGGCCAGAGGGAAAGAGACTGTCTCTCTGTCTATCTATCTATCTATCTACGGGACGGCACGTCCGGAACGGGGTGGGGATGTTAGCACGGACGGACCGGGCAACGGGCCAGACGGAGAGGAAGGCCGCGGATCCGGCAAAAAAGGACCCTGACTGTCTGGCTGGCTGACACGGGACCCCAATCTCCCGGAACGCAGTACTCGGACGAGACGGCGGCGCTGCTCGCGCGCCAGCTGCTCGACGGCGCGAGCGCCGACTCGGTCGTCGCCGTCGTGTCGACGCCGAGCGTGTTTGTCGCGCTGCGGAATATTGTGGTGAGACTTTGCTCTTTTCTTCGTTTTTCTCCTTTTTCCTTTGCTTCTTATTTTCTGACCTCTTCTTTCATTGTCTCCCTTTTCCTGCTTCTCTCTCACCCCATCCCCGCCCCCTTTTCCCCTCCGCTTGCCTTTGCTCCCGGCTGATGTATGTGCCTCCAACCTAGTCCGCCGCCGACTACGCCGGCCCCCGGCCTCGCATGTACCTGCTGGAGCACGACCGCCGCTTCGCCGTCTTCCCCGAGTTCGTCTTCTACGATTTCGCGCAGCCGTTCAGACTCCCCGGTATGTGGAAACCCAACCACTTCCCGCCCCCCTTTTCCCCCTCTTTCCCCTCCGCTTGCCTCCTTTCTCGCCTCGGCCTATCTCTCTCTCCCCCAGTAATGGAGCCGAGGGAACCCGAGGGCATCACTGTCTGCATACTTAGGTAGCCGTGCTTCAGCCGAGGCCGGACGTCGAGACGTCTGTAATTCTCATCCTCACTTTCCGGCTGGGCTGTGTGCTTTGGACAGACAGGTGTAACAGACAAAGAGAGAGAAGAGGAAGAAGCTGACGGAACCACAGGACACCTCAAGGGCGCCGTTGACCGCGTCATCTGCGATGGGCCCTTTCTGAGCGAAGATTGCCAGACCAAAAGTATGCATACCCCCTTTCCTCCCCTTTCCCATCTCCGTTATTATCTTCTTCTGCCTTTGCCCTTCTCTTTCCCCCTTCCTCCCCCAATCTTCTATGTTCCTCCCTTCAGTAACAACCTCGTTGAACCTAATCTCATACTCCTCCATCCTGCCGTGTCCCATCTGCCTCTCCCCCTCCTTTCTTCATCAACCAACCATGACTCCATCCATCCAATCCACTGATCCTCTACCTCTCCCTCCTCCTCCTCCAGTCGCCATTACCATGCGCTGGCTCCTCGCACCGCCCCAGAAGCAGCCGCAAGAGTCAACAACGCCGCCGCCGCAGACGCCGCAGACGCCGCAGACGACGCGTCGCATCCTCGTGTGCACGGGCGAGCGCGTCGCCCCGCTGGTCGCGCGCCTGTACCGCCCGCTCGGCGTGCGCGCCACCACCTTCGAGCCCGCCCACCGCGGCGGCCGCCTGCAGAACGCCTTCCGCTGCCACGCCAGCTTCGAGTGCCCGCCGCACTGGCGGTGGGTTGACGCGGCTGCGGCTGATGCTGATGCTGTCGAGGGGGCGAAGGAGAAGCAGGAGAAGGAGGAGGAGGAGAAGGAGGACGTTGGCGAGGTGACGAAGTAAGAGGAGGGGGAGGTAAAGGGTAGGTAGGGCAGCCTGCGAAGCACTGAGCAACTCCTGCGGTATGAGCCAGTAGGAAACTACCTTAGTCAGATGTCCTTTGCCCAAGTAGTAACTTGCCTGCAGGGTCACCAAGGCAGATATAGTAGCCGAGCTGAAGCAACTCACTAAACAAATTACCTACTTGTAAGGCTAAGGGAATTGCGGCATCACGAGGCCGTACTAGTAGTCAGGAAATAGGGGATACAGGGCCGGATGAATGTGCCCGCCTATTAAGTAACACCCACCTAGGCTGGTACTTGTAAACAGTGCTTGCCTTGTTGGAACTGAACGCCTTGTAGCCCACATTGACTGTTTACCTAGGTACCTAGGTACCGTACCGGTATCCCCTGTGGTGGACTATGATAGTTTTGCGCAACTATGATAGTTTGAGCTTGTATGCTAGTCTCGCCAACAGGTGATAGTTCTGAGAACTATCATAGTTGGGCTCCTATCAAAGTTGGGAAAGATTTCTAATTGGTCGAATTCCTAGGTGTGGGCTAAATGCCGGCTTCTGATTAGTCGAGGCTTTTTTGGAGGGAAAAAGAGAAAACATAAGTCTTTTTTTTTTTTCTTTTTTTTTTTTAAGCTTGGTTAACGGCTGAAAACCAGGATTTTTTTTTTTTTTCACGGAAGACTTGAACTCAGAACCTACGGATTCTACGGTACGGTTTTTAAGGTACGGACTTTACGGATTTACAGGGATTATCCCATTATACTACGGAGTCACGGATTTATTACTTTTTACGAGGAATAAAGAAATCCCGCTCTATTCTCGTATAGATAGCCTATTTACGAGCACGGGCCACCTAGAGCAAATCCCAACTTTGATAGGAGCCAAACTATGATAGTTTGCACAAACTATCATAGTTCAAAAGGGGGGGTTGCCGCTACGGTAGGTATTAGTTATTCAAGATAGTGTCCTGGAAAAGGGGGGAAGGGGTGGAGAGAATGCAATAGCACAAGTCTTGACTACTGGAAATTCACCAGCCCCAAGGCTGATCCCGCTGATCCTCTTGTATCCTCTTCCTATTCAATGCCTTACGATAGTAGGTACACATCTGCCCCAGGATTTCCACTGCCACATTACCCCGACTGAAGTTGTAAAGGAGGAGATGTCGTGCTACTTCCCCGGCACGAAACGATCCCCGATGGTATGGGCACACGGGTAGAAAGCAATAGACGGGCGGCGGGTAAAGAGAATTTATACCTAGGCAGATACATCAAGTTCTTAGGTATTCGCTGTATTCCTGCTGCCAGAGCACTTCATGTTTCCACCAGAGGGCGCGTGAGGCAGAGAGAGAGATAGAGGGAGCGTGAAAGAGAGACGCCAGACGCCAAATTCTTCGAGGGCACAGTGCCTCGCAAATCTTTTTCCATTCTTTTTTTCCTGATGCTCCTCTATGAAGTTTCCCTGCCTGCCGCCCAAACCCCCCAGCTATGCATTGCCAAACTACCGCCAAGAGAAGTAGGGGGGTGAGAGCGAAGAGTTGAAGAAGTAGGCGAAGACGAAGAAGCAGAAGCAGAATGCATAACAAGAATATCAACCGAGAAACGCCCCCACGCCCCGCTGTCTGCAAAACCTAGCATACTACCCGGGCACGTTTTGTTTCGTCGTCATCGTCGTGATGGATGACCTCGAACCTACTATCTATCTTTTGTTGTCCGCTGCTCGCCGCAGTTTCACTCACTCTCTCTCCCCTCTACTAATACCCACCCTCCTTCCATCGCTACACTACACTCCCTCACTAGGCCAGCGATCGGATGATGTAGAAGAGCAGGTAGGCCTGGCTGTTGAGCACGTCCGACTTCCGGGCCATCTCGACCTTGTGGTCGTTGAAGGAGAACCACTGGTCGCCGACGCGGCAGTACGACACGTAGTGTCCTGTGGGGGCGGGGGCACGCCCTTTGTTCAGTCCGAATCCTTTACGCCAACGTGGTCCCTTTCCTGGGGGGGAGGAATCTGGGGGGATAGATGGAGGGATGGATGCCTGCATGGATGCATGCATGCATGAAATAGATTGGCAGATGGGATGGGATAGTTAGTACTCACCCGTGTCGATCTCGCCCACGTGCTCCACGACGCTGAGGAGGTCGTACGTGCACGACCGGCCGAGCTCCTGGCTCTCCTTGGCGTCCGAGCCCCGGCCGCGCGCCGTGTACGGCAGCATGTTGAGCTGCAGCGGGAACTGCACCTTGGTGCCGATCTTGGACGCGGACCGGTCCCGCGTCCCCTGCTTGAACTCGAACCTCTGGAGGGAAGAAAGGAGTAGGCAACCAAAACATCAGCAACAAGTACAACCAGAAGAAACTGAAGAGCAAAAAAAGAAAAAGGACAAAGATTGCGGGTACGTGACCTTCGCGGGCATTGACGAGGGCGCTTGGGCTTCTTCCTCCTCACCTTCAGTTGTATGGACAGGACGTTGGGCAGTAGCTTGATGCTGTGGTCCCTGCGGGCCTGCTGTGACGAAGTGCAGTTCCTACACCGGTATTCGCACTTATCGAACTTGATGTACTCCTCGTCCAGGCAGTCCTGCAGCGTGAGCGACGGCGGCCCCAGGCCGCCGCCCCCCTTGGCCGCGGCGGCGGCCGCCGCCTTCTTGGACCCCCGCTTGTGCGACAGGTTCTCGAGGCCCAGGCTGAGGTCGAGGAAGGACTCGACGGCGTTGGTGACGCCGCCGCAGGACTGGCAGGTGGTCTGGCGCTGCAGCTTGCCGTAGAAGGTCTGGTGGATGATGCAGTTGCAGCTGTGCTCGCTCCCGCTCTCGGGCTTCTTGCCGTCGCCGTTGCGCTCGTGCAGCTCCTCGGCGAGGAACTGGAAGAACTCGTGCGCGTCCTGCTCCTTGGTCGTCACCAGGTTCTCGAAGGCCTTCTTCTCCGAGATCCAGAAGCCGGACAGGATGTTGGCCGCGGTGTAACCGTTAGTGTGCTCGTGGGCGTAGAAATCCTGAAACATGTCCTCCATGGCGCAGCTGAGACAGTGCGAGACCTGGCAGTCGGCGCTCTGGTGGCCGTCGCTGAGGTAGAAGTTGCGCAGCAGCGGGTTGTGGAGGAAGCTCTGGAGCACCACGTTCTGATAGCAGGTCGAGCCGGCGTTGTAGATGCCGCGGAGGCCGTCTGCCCGACAGGAGGCCACCGTGGTGTTAGCAGAGATGAACTTCGGGTCGTCCTTGACGGCGTCCTTGATGGAGTCGGAGAACATCTCCTCGTGCTTCCTCTTACGGCCTGGCACCGGCTGGTCAGTACTACCGACAGGAGGGCTGAGGGAGCGCGCCCCTGCTACCAGAGCGCATTTGTTGTGCAACACACGTACTGGAGAACGACCCGGTGCCCATCTTCCTTATTCTGAGGTCCTCCAGGGTGGGATCCCACACGAAGTCCTCGCACAGCTGGCAGAACAGCGCGCCGCTCCTCGAGTCGACGTCTGCGCGGTCACGTCAGCACGATCCGTCCGTACGGCAAGCCGTGGCCGAGTCGGACCTACAGAAGCGGTGGATCTTCTTATTGCCATGCCTCGCGCGCTCCTCCTCGGGCACGATGGTGCTGCACTGCAGACACAGGTAGTTGGAGGTCAGCGACGTGGTAACCAGCCCGTCGGGCCCCTTGGAGGTCTGGGGCACGACGGGCGTGTTGTCGAAGACGACGCGCAGCAGCATCTTGTAGTATTGGATGGAGCTGTTCATGGTGTCCGGGCTGCTCGACAGCAGCAGCTGGACGTGCTCTGTGTCCCACTCACACGCGTCAGCCGGGTCTGCAACGACGGGCGGACAGAGGGACGGCACTGACCGCAGCCAAACAGAGGCGTCCCCGGCACGGGCGACTTGATCTTGCCATTCTTGGGCGATGCCGGCGTGCCTGGCCTCGCAGACATGCTCGCGAATGTGCAGTACGGCCGTGTACTTTAAGCTCCAGGTGTCTGGCACCGAGACGGGACACGATCGTGGCGGTCAACGGGCGTGGACGTCTGTTCGTAGGCCCGTCTGGCCGGCGAGGGCTCGATTGGTGTCGGCTGGGAATAGCTTCGCTCGTAAGCAAGCAGAGGAAGCTCTGATAAACAAGCGCAGCGGACGACGGCGGCGGGGAGGGCGGTGGCCGATTCGCAGGAATCGCGACGTCGCGTACCGTAGGTCGTCGAAAGGGGAGCTTCGATATATGCTCGTATACGAGTGAATGTATGTATTTCTCCGGTAGCTGAGCTCTCGGGATGATACCCAAGGTACGGAGTACCGGTAGTACTCTATCAGTTCAGCCGCCGAAGTCTAGGCTGCGTTCGCAGTCAGTGCCCGCTCGGCATCATCAGGGACGTCGTGACGGGGTACATGGAGATACTCACAGCCACGTGAATGCAGGAAGAGCTGTTGCAGGCCGGCAATGGAATTGAATTACCACGAACCCCCGAAATGGTCTCGCGAGTCAGTCAATCGTGGATGAATGGCCTCATCCGACTTACATGCGGCCACTGTAAGTTGCTTATCGACACCTGATCCGCCAATCTTATCGGCCGCTTTCTTAGACGCGATATGCAGGGGTATCAGGGGCTCGGGGCTTAATCCTGGCTTTATCGTGTCCTATCGTCATCCCCTGGCCTCTACCAACTACCCGACCCCGCCGCCGCCGGGCCTCCTGACCGCGGGATGCAGCTTTCAAAGTATGACGGGAGCACGGAGTAGGTATCGCAATGCCCTGAGGACCCGAGGGGACCTCGGCAACTTCTTACAAGTATACCGGAAGCCAGGGCCTCTTATCAGACCATCACCTCCCTCAGGCAATCTGAACCTTATTGTGTGTAACTCGTGCAGTACAATCTTCTAAGACTCAGGTTATTTGGCTTCTTGCTTCCGGCTTCCCGGGACTGCGCATTCATCTCATACTTATTTTACCCAGCGCGGCTTTCGCGTGTGATTGCAAATTATGAGCACATCCGGAGCACTATAGGATTAATACAGACAAGAAGCTCGTCTCGGCCCCGTCATTTAACAAATAAACGCCTACCACCACGGCAGGCCTCAGATTACGGTGCTCCCGTGAGCCTGCGGCACAAGATCTGACCGTCATCATATCAGCATTTGTCAACCCTTCTCTGTCTGGTCCGTACTCCGTATACCGGTTTTTCTATATTTGAAGCCCGGTCCGTCTTGGCATATGACCACACGGGCTGCTGCCCAGCCTCTCCTCCTCCACATGGCCGCCGCCACCTCGCACCAGCAGCTCGCCCGCCTCCCCGAGGTCGAGCGGCTGAGCGCCGCCTGCGTGCGCATCCTCGGCGGCAACCCCGGCCCCTTCACGCTGCAGGGCACCAACACGTACCTCGTCGGCACGGGGCCGCGGCGCCTGCTGGTCGACACGGGCGAGGGCCGGCCGTCGTGGGCGGCCGCGCTGCGGCGCGTGCTCGAGCGCGAGCGCGCCACCGTTGAGCGCGTCCTGCTCACCCACTGGCACCCGGACCACACGGGGGGCCTGGCCCAGGTGCGGGCGCTGGCGCCGGGCGTGCCCGTGCACAAGTACGACCCGGGAAGGGGGGGCGAGCTGGAAGGGAGAAAGAAGGAGGAGGCACAGGACCAGCTGCAGGACCAGCTGGAGATACGCGACGGGCAGACGTTCGCCGTCGAGGGCGCGACGCTCGTGGCGCACCACACGCCGGGCCACACGGCCGACCACGTGGCGCTCGTGCTGCGCGAGGAGGACGCGCTCTTCACCGGCGACAACGTGCTGGGCCACGGCACCGCCGTCTTCGAGGACCTCGCCGCCTACCTCGCCAGCCTCGCCGCCATGCGGGCGCTCGTCGGCCCCGCCGGCCGCGGCTACCCCGGCCACGGGCCCGTGCTGCCGTCGGCGCGCGACCGCATCGCCGAGTACCTGGCGCACCGCCGCCAGAGGGAGGAGCAGGTGCTGCGGGCGCTGGGCGGCGGCGGCAGCGGCAGCAGTATCAGCAGCCCGCCGACGTCGTCGACGACGATGGCGGATGCGAATGAGGCCTCGTCCTCGTCCTCGCCCTCGCCCTCCTGGACGCCCATGGAGTTGGTCAAGGTCATCTACCGCGACGTGCCCGAGAACCTGCACGTTCCAGCGGCTGGGGGCGTCGTCCAGATCCTCCGGAAGCTTCGGGACGAGGGCAGGGTGGTGCTGGAGGGCGACGACCGATGGCGGCTCCAGGGCAGGTCGAGCTTGTAGGACGGACCCTGCCCGTTCGGCCGTGAGTCACCTACCTGAAGATTACTAACCCAGCTTGCTTGGCGGGCGGGCTCCCCGGCTGGCCGGAGCGAAGCCAGTGTGCGTGTCAGCTTATCATTGCATCCCGTCACATGCGAGGTCTGAATAAGCCGTATTCCATACTCCGTACGGAGCAGGTACGGAGTACGGCACCGCGGCAAGGATAGTATGCAGTGCCGAGAAAGATGGCAAAGAGAGAATTCCCATTCTTCCAGTGCCAAGATGTCGGGCCTGCGGGCTCACTTAGTAATTCACACCTCGGATGCAAAGACTCGCTTAAGTTCCAATGTTTCCAAGCCGGGGGAGTAACACGGCAGGATACGGAGTAACGCCACCATCTACTCCGTACAGATCGTATGTACGGCAAGATGAGTGCGCCTCTGCAGACTGCGGGGAGCTATCACATTCCCATTCATCACAGATCCCTCTCATGCGACAGATACCTCCTTACCTTAGGTACTCACCAAGAAAAACGAAGGAGATGTTTCCCATCTTCGAGGCTATCCTAAAATGTCTCTTTCTTGAGCGCGGGTGACACGGAGTTAACAGACGTTCTCCGTCAGACGCCGCGGTTATAGTGTGTACATACATCCTTACCATGAGCAGCCAATAGCTATGCGTCCAGCCCTACGATGCGATGCCGGATTTTCGGATTTGGACGGACATCATCTTCCCGATCTAGTGCTGCACTACACGCCCTACCTAGGACCACAGTCTGCTGTCACGACAGCATGCGCCAGAGCAGCTACCCACCCACGTCTACCTCCTCTCCCTGATTACCTCACCCACGAACTATTGAGACGCTTACACAGCGTAAGCGGGAAGCCGTAGGCCGTCCGAGTTCTCACGATCGCAGGTTCACAGCTCATCGCCAAACACAGCTCATCGCTCGCTTTGTGTGTGTGCCCGGTGCCGTAATAATAAGCAGCGGCTAGGAAGTATTATTGGGGGTCCACACCCGGATCGGACTGGGATCGGCTTGGCCCTTGCCATCCCTGGCGCCACCCTCTCTCTCTCGCCAGCTCTCTCTCGCGTCCGCATCGGAGGCCGAACGAACGGGGCTCGTGGAAAAGCTCCGGAATGCCTCGCCTCGCTCTGACATGGCTTCTTCCACTTGTGACATGGCGGCCGGGGGCCACGCGCGCTGACTGGGCGCCCTGGTATTGATTGCCTGCCTGCGCTGGCCTGCCACGCCTGTCTGTGTCGTACCATCACGTACCACCACACGCCACCAGCAGCAGTCTGCAGAAATCAGGTGCCGGTCACACGAGGAGACGAGAGAGAGACAGACGGTGAGCAGCAGCCTTTCCTTCCCCTTTGGTGTGGCTGGCTGCGACGTCTTGGCTCGGTTCGGGCTCCCGTCGGTAGCAGGAGGCAGGTAACATACGGACACGACGGAGTACGGAGTACGGTATCGAGAAATGGATTTCCCTTCCCACCCCGCATCCCACCATGGCATTCTGCACTGCATGGCTCTCTGTGCTGCAGGGCGACCAGTTGGGAATGCCATCATGCCGCCGGTGGTGTTTGGATCGCCCATGCGTGCCATGCTGCCCCATCACGCCCCATGTGCCGACGGCTTTTCCAGCGCTCGCTCGGCCGCCAAGGCCCATGATTTGTACTGGATATACTACACATGCTTCTCGCTGCCTCGGGGCCGGCAAGAAAGCGCATCGTCAGGTGGGCCGGCAAGTGACTCATCTCGATTCTAAAGGAAGACAAAAAAAAACTCGCCGAGTCCTGAAGGAGTCTTGTTATTAATACTACGGAGTACGAGTTGCTCCGTACATTCTCCCGGAGGAATTCGTCCAGTATTCGGGACGGGAGCAAGCCCCCCCTCGCTTACTTGGCTTCGGGCTCCCGATGTCGTTCCCTCGGGTCTGTTCTCAACTCCGAGCGCGGTCGTCCTCTTTCCCCAGACCGAGAGGGGGGGGCCGTTGCAGACGCTTTGCGTTTCGTTTCACAGTGATCCCCCATGCAGTGGGAGGGGTTTGCGCCTTTTCTGTTTTCCTCTTTTGCAACAGCCCATGCAACCCGGTTATCATCGACTCTTGTGATTCGCGAAAGTTGAGGTTCGGCGATTCTGCCGACGAACTGCCTGATTCGCGAGGTGAAGTCGGTGAGTTGAAAGTGATGAGTGCCATGCCGTCGAATTCCGGCACTCGCGGCACTTGGAGGGCGGGTGCGGATACTAATGGCACATGCGCGCTAGCTCGTGCCACCCGCTGCCTGCATGACGGTCTGCATGACACTTGGACGGCTTTGGACAGCTTCGGACCTTGGTGGGGGAGAGGTTGGTTGAAGATTGAAACCCCGCCAGTGAACACGCCTTTTATACCGTTACAGTTGTGACCACTGACACCCACCACCACAGACAGCGGCTCCAGAAGCCCAGAGGTCACAAGTGTGTATAATTCGTAATTCGTACATTACGCTGACACGAATTACGAATTACGAAGCTACTACCTACTATAAGCAGGTGAGTACGGAGTTACAGGCAGGCGCTCTCTTCTGTCTGTGGCGCCAGAGACCTGCAACACCGTGACTCCGGAGTTGTCCCATGAGGTTACCGTTACAAACGTACTGGATCTAAGTAAGTACCTACCCGGTCCTGGAGCAGAGTCACGGGAAGCGTTGATTGATAAGCTCAGCTTGTCGGCGACTTGACTGTACGACAGTCGCACGCATCGTACTGTGTGCTTCTGCTGCCCCTCGATGCATGCAAGCTGCAGTCGCCGCTGTAGCGCCTCGGTTGTTGAGAAAAAAGGTGGTGGGCCGATGGGGGGAAGGCTGAGAAGCCTCAGCGGCGTTCCGCGCAAAGCAAGCATACATGGGGAGACGGCTCTCTCTGTGTTGTCGCATTCCAACCGCGCTGCCCGCGAGAGGGAGGAGAGCTGGAGGGACGCAAGGAGGAATCCCAGGTTGCCAATCGCATTGTCCTGCTCCTATGAGCGAGGTAGCTCGGCATTCCTATCCGCGCGACTGCGACGTGCGATAGCGAATCTTATATGTCCGTACCTACAACGACGCCTGCGACTGACGAGGGTGTTGCAACCGGGTATTTGGGGCGTTTTTCTCTCTCCTTACGGTACCTACCTCAACCTATATTGGTCCCTATCCCTGAGGCATATCTGTACCTACTTGCCCAACCTACGGAACTCCCTACTTACTCACGAATCCGTATCCGTATTTGTAACCAACTTTCAACGGTTCAGTAGCACGGCTTGCACGGGAAAATGTGAGGCTGGAAGAGCTGTTCCTATTACCAACTGATCAAGTTTGTCATCAGTGAAACGGACTACGGATACGGACGTACGAAAATACCATTACTAAGGCAACCGGCACAGTTAAGTCCGATTGGCACCACCAACACGTTTCGGGTGAAAGACCACCTGGGCTCCCATTGGTGGGGGGCGGGGCGCCAAGGCTGCGAGGCCGTCGGCTAGGTGGGGCTCTCGACTGATGCTGTCATGGCCGCCTGCGCCGATGGGCAGAGCAACGGGCGGGACGGCGGGCGCGTGCCAGCGCGCCTTGCCAGGGTAGGTAGCTTGCCTCGGGGGCCGGGGAGCCCCACCAGGTCCTTCTTTTTTCTCATCTTGACATGCAGATTGCTTCACCTCGACCCATACCGCCGTTTCCTCACTAAAACAACTCAGCGCACCAACCTGCCGCCACCATCAAAACCACCACCACCGCAACCACTGAGCGCTCTCGGATCCCTCGGATCTGACCCGCTCAGCCCATGGATGGTGGATGGATGCATGGCTCCGCGCCGCGAACCTCGTGGCAGTCATGGCTGTCACCCTGCGCAGCGTCATGATGCTGATGGTGAGAAAAAGGCGACTCTCTGAGCTCTCTCGAGAGAGAGACGGCCCCGTCCTCGGCCTCGGCCTCGCTCGCCCAGCCCTGCCGCCCGATGCCCCGGGGCCGTCGCTGACAATGTAGAAAATATTCTCAAGCCCACCCAGCCGTATGCCTGCTTATTACCTCTCTCTCCTACCTACTACTTATTAAATACCCACCCGCCGTGATCAGATACCCCCCTCCTTCTCTGTTTTGCGCTGTTTGCAGCCTTGTAGTGCTTACCTGCTACTATCGCTCGCATTCTCCCTCTGCGACTGTCGATACCCACTTACCTTACCTATCTCCGGTGCCCATACTCGGCGCACTTAATAACCTGCTCACCTGGACACTTAGATATATAATTACTGCTCTCCCGCCGCTCCCCTCTGCGGCGAGACGGAGAGGAACCTCACGCGCGTACTACCCTAACAAAACATCACGTCTCGTGTCTTGTCACCGAGATATCCTCGTCGACCCCCTTGTCGACCCAGTACAAAATTGTCCCACCCCTGCCACGGGAAGCTTGGGAGCAGTGTCCGAGCGAGGAATGTGTGACATCTCGCTCGACTAGCTAGGAGAGTTGGTCAGAAAGGCAAAGACGCATACCGACAACCTTCCACCACGCACAACGATGCGGTCGACGACACACACCGCCCTCGGGCTCCTGGCGCTTGGAGCCATCATCGGGGCTCTCCCCGTAGCTTTCGCACACGGCGACGACGAAGGTGGCGCGATGGACATGGGCACCGCTGGTGACATGGGCGCCGACCAGCCGCCTCCGGATGAAATGTCCTTCCCGCCATCGTACTCGACGCATCCCGAGCACGTGGGCGCCATCTATGCGCACATTATACTTATGGCTATCGGCTGGATGGTCGTGTTGCCGACAGGTAAGCAGACTATGCACCTCGCAGAAACAGGCCTTCTTGAGAAGCAGCGACGGGGGCTGACGGACTTTCTCTTCTAGCGGTGATGCTGTCACTTGCGCGCTCGCGGTACACGCTGGTGTCGCAATTCCTCTTTGCGCTCACGAATGCGCTCGGCCTCTTCACCGGCTTAAGCTACAATGCCAACACGCCCGACCTGTATCCCAACAACGCGCATCACAAGGTCGGCTGGCTGGCGACGTGGGTCGTGAGCGCACAGATCATCGTCAGCCTGATAGGCCGTGTGACAGGCGTCAGGAGAACCTGGGGACAAGGCCACCAACTGCCTCGCAGCGAGGAGCAGCGTGCCTTCATCCCCGTCTCCACGGAGAACATGCGCGAGCACGGGCGCCTCAACGATTCCATGTATGCGACGGCTGGCGGCCACTACGACCGCCACTCCAACGACAGCGGGCAGGGAACGGAGCCGAACACGGAGTCGCTGCGCAGCCCCACGCTGACCGAAAGCCAGCAGACGCCGCCGATGGACTTCGGCGACCGTCGGGTGCACTACGAACACGACGACGACGATGACTACATGGAGGAACTCGAGTTCAAGACGGCCGAGCTGCTGCCATCGAAGGGGGCCAACAACTCGCTCATCGCCAGGCTGGCCGGCATGATTTCGACCAGGGCGTGGCGGTTCATCATGTTCAGCTACGACTTTGTCGACAGGACCATCCTTATCCTGGGCTTCATCGTCCTCTGCACGGGCGTCATCACGTACGCCCGCTTGTTCGAGGGTCACGAGGTCTTCAGCGGCCTGGCGCACTGGATCAAGGGCGGCGTCTTCTTCTGGATGGGCCTCCTGACACTGGGACGATGGTCCGGATGCTTTGGAGAACTCGGTTGGGCATGGAACGTCCGGCCTCGGCAGGACCACCAGAAGTGGAGGCCGACGGCCGAATTCGTCGAGGGCGCACTCATCTTCTTCTACGGCACGACCAACATCTTCCTCGAGCACCTCGGCAAGGGCGAGGATGAAAGCTTCAGCGCCGAGGATCTCGAGCATCTCTCTGTCACTGTGCTCTTCATCGGCGGCGGCCTGCTGGCCATGCTCATCGAGTCGACGCGGATCCGCGAGCTGCTCAACGTGACGACGACGGACGCCATCAGCGGCGAGGACGAGGAGGAGAGCGCGCCGCCGCGCACGTACGACTTTGCCATCAACCCGGTGCCGGCGCTGGTGATCCTGCTGCTGGGCATCATGATGAGCTCGCACACGCAGCAGAGCATGATCAGCAGCATGGTGCACAAGCAGTGGGGCAACCTGCTGACGGGGGCCTCGTTCGCGCGCGGCCTGACGTACGCGCTCGTGTGGCTGCGCCCGCCGCAGTCGGCGCTGCCGAGCCGCCCGCCCACGGAATTGCTGGCCGCGTTCGGCCTTATCGCCGGCGGCCTCATCTTCATGGTGTCGAGCGGCGACACGGTGCACCTGCTCGAGCGCTACGACGCCGACGCCATGTTCGTCTATACGGTCACCATGGGCATGGTCGGGCTGCTCATGAGCTGGGAGGTCCTGCTCCTCGCGCTCAAGGGCTGGGCCGTGCGCCGCGAGAAGAGGGCCGCGGCGGGGGGCCACCGCCGTTCATTTCGCGGCGCGAGCGTCGTCTAAGTCTGGCGTCAGCCTCGCCTCGCCTCGCCTCGCCTCGCATTGCATCGCATCTTTACTACGAGAAATATCGACGTACACGCGCGGACTCGAGCATGTGTACGACACGCCAGCTTCGGTACTCGATCTGCATCCCCGGGGCTTATATCAGCCTCTTCCCGCGCAATCATGGGAGGACGCCCGGAAGCGACTCGTCTGGTGGGCGCTCAGCATTTGCTTCCATCTATCCATCCGGCGGCGCAACTTTTGGGGCTCGCGGCCGTCTCTTCCCCGAGCGGGTAGTCGAACCTCTCGCTTATGGTCGATATACCCCTACCCGCACATGATTGGGGTTCTGAGAGGGGCCAACGGCTTTCTTACTATTATGATTATATCCATGTCCCCTTCCGGTCCTCCATCCCGCCGCCCCTGATCAAGTATTCTCTCCGGCGGGGCTGGAGCGGCCGCTCTCTTTTGCGTAATACCTTTTTGCATTCTGGACTTTCATTACCGTCAAGTGATACCCCTAGGGAACGAGTTTGCGCGAAGGGACACGTCTCTTCGCACGTGGTGGAGTACAAAACGGCGGAAAGAAGTGGAGGATGAAGAAGATGATGAGGAAGAGTTAGAACGAGAAGGAGAGGAGAGGTACATGGGTTTTTGTTTTCCCCAGCTTGCATGACGGCTCGCTCTGCTCCTGCGTGCGATGTCGACGACGATGGTGATTACCAGTCAGTCAGTCACATGACACGGCAGCTCGTGCCCGCTGGCTGCGGCCGACGAGAGAGAGTGGATGAAACACGCGGTAATAGATAGATCGCTCGGACGACAGACGGAGAGCGGACAGACGGGTGGGCTTGGTTCTGCGAGAGCGGGCGGCAGTAGGTAGATAGATAGATGATCAGTTTTTGTACGTGGTATTGTTAGCTGAGCAAGTAAGAAGTAGCTTGCTAGAATTGCATCGTCACTCTATTATTGGCAAAGACGCGTCGAGCCACAGGCCGCGGGTCGCGGCGAGAGTCTGTCTACCTCATCACCCACTATGCTAGTGACTGCGATTGTTCCCAGGAAGGAAGACGTTTGCAATGCTGTTGGGGACTGTACAGCTTGGCGATGGTAAGTAGCCAGCCAGCCAGGCAGGTAGGTAGGCAGGTCATTACTGCGGTAAAGATGTCGCTCAGCGGCGGGCTTCGACGCCGTTCGTCTTGCTTCACGAAGTAGCCCGTCCGACACACACGCAGATTGGTCGCTGTAGTGTATATTGAGGACCAGCCTGACTCCTACCAAAGAGAAGAAAGAGAGAGAGTGTGTGTGTGAACAATCTACCCAAAATCCGGCCACATACATGCAGGATTTCTGATCTGTTACCGTTATCACCCTCACACCCTCATCAACAGGTGAAGTCTCGTTAGACGGACGAGCACCTACCACCTCCCAAGTGGGTAACGCCCCCACTATCCCTTACACGCTATCATATAATCACATAAGCACAAAATCTGTCATCGAATAACCTCGATAGAGACACTTTACCATAGTGGTTAATGGGTGAGACTTGAATTCTTTAAGCCATCTCATGACTTCGGTCGCGTAGGTTCGAATCCTGCAAGTGTCGTATACTTTTGTGTTATATTTTGAATCTTGGGGGTAACGCCGTATCGTTTTTTTGACTTATCGTCCCCGGAAGTTCTTTTCTACTCTTCTTTTTCCTGTGATACGCTTCCTCAAAGCTGTCTATGAAAACTTGCAGCACGTGCTGGGGATACGACTAAATGCTCAAGCTCTCCCACGATATCGTCCCTTCCCTCCCAGCTGCTGATAACTTTTTTCCCTGAAGGGGGCATTCGAGGTTCAGATAAGATTGGCAGCAGATTGATCGATATCAACGCCGCAACACCACTCATCCATCCATTTAGCTCTGAGTACAGGTATCTCAGGCCCACCACCTACCCGGGCATCTACTGGACCTGCCTGTCTTCTGAAGACGACTTCTCTCACTCTCGGCGCAACCGCAGAACCGCAAGCAAACCCAACAACACAACCAGACCCTCAAATACTGGCTACTAGCATCGCAAACATACACACTCTCACACACTCACTCATCCACTCACCCACTTCATCAACGCCACAATGATGATGGCGAAGGGCACCACCACCACCACCAACAGCAAGCCCGACGCCGACGTCGACGCCGCCTTCGCCGCCTACTACCTGCAGCAGGCGACGCGCGAGCTGGCGGGCGACCTGGACGCGCTGCGCGGCAGCGACGACTTTGCTTCTTCTTCTACTTCTACTTCTGCTGGTACCGGTAGTCGTGGTAGTCGTGGTGACGAGGCCCTCGCGATGCTGGTGCGCGCGCTGCGCCAGGGCGCGTCGACGCTGCCGCTGCGGGACCGGAGGCGCGTCGTGCTGGCGGCGGCGCGGGGGGCTGTTGAGGTTAAGGTTGAGGGAGGTGAGGGAGATGAGGGGGAGGAAGTGGCGGATCAAGAGATGACGGGGATGACGACAGGGGATGGGGAGGATGATGGTGATGGAGAGCAGCAGCAGGAGGAGGAGGCGAGGACGGCGAAGAGGAAGAAGAGGGAGGAAAGGAAGAAGGAGAAGGGGGAGAAGGAGGAGGCGGAGGCGGAGGGGGAGGGGAAGAGGAAGGAAAAGAAGCAGAAGAAGGAGAAGAAGAAGAGAAGAAGAGAAGAGGGGGCAGCAGCGACTGAGTAAACGCCGCCGACGGTCGGCACGGCGTGGGCGGCTTTCATCGTGCGTGCGCGCGCGTACGGAAGCGAGGGATGCGTGGACGGACGGATGGATGGATGGATGGATGGATGGACGAGCGAAAGACCGTCGCGGATTGGGATCGGCATCTTTGCGATGCGATGCCGGAGGCAGAGAGAAAGAGGCGAGACTACTTACTCTCCCACATACCTACGTACCTACCCGCGTGCGTCGTCACCATCGTCATCATCACCATCATCACCACCATCATCCGGTTGCCACGTTTGCGGGGTGGAGTAACAGCAGCAGTAGCAGCAGCAGGGGCAGCGGCAGCCATTGCCGTCGGATAGATACAGCAGCTCACTTGCGCTACGCCAAGGCCCGAGGAACAGGCAGACAGTCAGGCAGACAGACAGACAGACCGGAGCCAGAGAAGAGTCGACCAACGTCTTTTGTTTTAGTCTTTGCTTCGACGAAGGAAGAGGAGTCAACAACACCAAGTTGATCTGCGGAATCGAGCCCCTGCTTTGTAACTTCAGTCTATGGTGAGGTCTCACGCATGCATGCTTGGGAGAGGCAAGGGAGGAGACGAGTTGGTCGTGCAGAGGCTTCTTCTCACGGGCGAAATGGCCCCTTCTGCCTCCCCTTTCTCTTCCTATGTATGTCCCATCTACGTGAAGTATATGAGGAAGATACCGTGAGGACCGTCAGGGGCCACCTGCACTCGCGGGGATCAGTTCGAAAGCATTCTGCGAGCATGTACATGCAGGATTTCAGGCTCGTCGTCCCTGCTAAAATATGGGAAATGCATTCGTGGTGGTAACTAACCTAAAGCTTCTCCCCCCGTGACCTACCTACCTACCTCTTTCCCTCTTCTCTCCTTACCCAAAAAGAGGCTGCCTGACCCGCCTCTCCCCGCTTTCTCGAGACCGTTCACGAAGAAGACTCGAGTGGGTTGTATCGAGACTTGCCATATCAATAGCTCACTCAGCCCGGATTGCACAAGGGTCAGGGTCAGTAAGTAACTAACCCTTACCGGGGAGGGTAACTAGGTAGGTTAGTGAGTTCAACCGGCCCCTTTTCAGACAATATTGGTCCCAGCCAGCATCGATGTTCAAGAAGTAAATACCCGTAAGCGAGTCAGAAATCCAAGAATACGCACAGCAGGTCAGACAGAGTCCAGAGACCATGATGCCGCTGCCTCGTGGGGGGAAGACGAGATGGCTTCAAGACACGTGGGCATGGATAACTTGGCTACCTTACCTTACCTACCGGTAGAGGCCATCCATCCATCTCTCAGGTAACCAACTACTGCGTCCTCCAGGCCGCAAGGTCTGCTTCAGGCAACTTACCTTCCGACCCTTTGCTTTCTCTGACTCGGTGCTACGCGAATATTGAGAAGCAAATGGGAAGGAAACCCGGGTCGGGTCGGACGACGGAGAGCGTGGAAGCTCGGGCGACCTCAAAGCTCTCCTAAAAAACCCCGGCGTTATTGGAGTCGTAGTTGTTATGGCAACAAGTTGTTCTCACGAACACCCCAGATCAAAGCTGGTTGATTACCAACCGGTTGAAGGGGGTCTGTCTTCATCACTGTTCTTCACCGTGTCCTTTCGAAGAAAGGGCATATATTGCGTGAGTGACGGCAGCAATGGTGACGTCCAATTACCTATCTATCTACAGGAGTAATCAACGTTATAGGGGTGAATAGTAGCAGTAACAACAGCTCCATCCCTCCATCTTTGCAAGTGGGAGGCAATGGAGAGAGAGGGGGGTTTCCGCCAGGTATCAGGAGTCAGTCATGACTCACCTAACATCAGCCCTCGAGAAGAAGAAGAAGGAGGAGAAAGAAGGGTTGCCTGCCTCGTCTACTTGGGGCCCCTATCCCCGTGGGTCCGAGTTCCATCGGTCACGGCCCATCGCCCGTCCTGCTGCGCCTTCCGAGCAGCACGATCTGACTCAGCCAGCCGTCATCGAGCTTTGGCTGGAAAGAGAAAATGGGTTTCAGGGGCTTCAAGGTCCTCTGTACTCCGTAGCATACACACATTAGCTAAGTTACTTCAAGCAAATGCCGACTCACTTGTCCGGGGAGTCTGTTCAACCGAGCAATCCGTATCTCACGTGGTATATATGTCAAGTACCTACGACTTCCTACAAGTGACGAGGCTACAAGAGGGACCATAGGGTTTCATATGATCCATATGATTCATTACTTAATGCCGTATTGTTTGCATTGACTGTAGAATAGAAAGGAAAAAACCCTGACCGAAATTTATGCCTGCAACTCTACAACAACAGAAGACCGCGAGCCATGCCATCCTTGCTTTAGTAAATGCAAAAGCACACACGAGAGTTAGACATGGCCGGGTGTACGGTCCGGTCCACCACCAGACCGTCAAGAGACCCCCCCGGCTACGGGGGAGGAATATTATATATGGTACAGGTGCCCTCAACTAGCTAGCTGCCCGCTACAGGAAGCGGAACTTCTTCGAGTCGCTCGACGACGTGGTCGTCGAGGACGAGGCGCCATCCGACGTCATCGAGGCGAGACCCGGTCCGGAGTAGCCTGCGGCGCCGGTGCCCGTCTGGTTGTGGCCTCGAGTGTTATCGAGGTCCTGGTGCGCCGGCTGCATCAGCTCCAGGGGAATCAGACTCTCCAGTTGCTTCGATGTCGACTGGCCGAGGATGTTGCCACCAACGACAGGGCCGACGATGAGGGCGACGAAGAGGATGAGCATGGTGAAGTAGAGGACGGCGTAACGAATGACGCGTCTCCTTCGGAGCTTCGACTGCTTCATCGAGTAGATGGGCGGGCGGATTTGGCGGCTGTTGCAAGTGTTAGCACATGCGTGGGAAGCGATATAGGGGTCCGCATATCTTCACATACCTTGGTCGCAGCCAGAACAGCATCATGGAGTGAAGCATGTCAATCTTGGGGATGAGGATGGCAGGCAGCATGAAGAACAGCAGCCAGTGTCCCAGGATGAAATCCGCGGCGAACATGCTCAGCTCGGTGATCTTGCAGAGGAACTCACGGCCTGGCTGAGAGAGAGAGTGCCAACCCATAGAATACCACTTGCCTGTCCAGAACGCGACGTTGGCCGTGTCGGACTTCATTTCACGCGTGAGGGCGAGCGCGATGATGAGCTTGAAGATGAAACGCTGAATCGCGACGACGGCGATCATGCCGAGCAGCGTCTTGGTGAAGTTGAAGCCCTCGAGGAAGAACATGACCTCAAAGAAGACGAGCATCACGACTACCGCAGTGCCGTGGGCGATGGCTGCCAGAACACTGCCGAACTTCTTGCAGCACATGCTGAGGAGGGGACCCATGCAACAGGCCATGCCGAACATAGCAGCTAGAATTCCTGCGTTGATCCCGATCGGCGCGAACGCGACGATGGCGAGGCGGATGAGCGAGTTCGTGGCCGTCGCGTCCGAGTCGTTCGCACTGACACCGGTCTGCGCGTTGATAAAGAGGTAGGGGAGCGTCGTCGAAACGGCCAACAGCAGGGGAGAAACTATCTCGCCGAAGAATATGTTGGTCATAGCCGCACGGGGCACGTCGGCAGACAGCTTGCCAGAAGGATCACCCAGTGCCTTGCGCTTGTAACCCGTGATTCTGGTTCGCGACAAGCGACAGAAGGCGATCCACGAGGACGAGTGGGACCGAGAGTTGCCTCGAGACAGCCAGCGGAGGAACTCGCGGTAGTCGATGAAGAAGTCGTTCCATGCGAACTGGTGGGGATTGTACAAGAACGGGCAGATGACCAGAGCAAGGAGCGATACCCAGAAGTACACCAGCGCGGCCTGCCAGACCGTCAGCGTCGCGAAGAGGAGCGCCATCAAGAGCCGCGCGCCCATGTAGACACAAGGTCCTGCGAAGCGGGAGTAGAGCACGCCGAAGGGGATACGAGCAGTGGCAAAGCCACGACCAGTTCCGATGTATCGAGCGCCGCCGAACGAGAGATCCTGCGTCACCGAATTCGCATAGATCTGAGTGACGAAAACCTCGAAGAGGGGCGAGAAAGAGCAGAACTGCTTGCCCAGACGGGTGGCAGCACGGAAGACACCACGCTCAGTGAGCTCCTGGACAACGAGGGGAACGAAGGCCAGGAAGAAGACGACGAAGATAGAGATGACGACACGGTAAACCCAGTCCATGATCGCGTCCGTGTTGTTGCAGCCGGTCGGGAACAGAGGATCAGTGATGGGGACCGCTGTGTTGTAGTCACACCTGATGGTCTGGTTGCGAATGGCGCCGAAGTTGAGCAGGGTGACCATGAATACCTGGACGGAGAGCAGAATGCAGATGTTCTGAATGTGGAAACCGGGGTGGGCATAGTAGAACGAGAGGAAGCGGTCCAGGGGCAGCTGGGTCCCCAGGTAGTAGTACTCTCGCGACAGCATCTGTTCTCCCATACCAGTACCAATCTTGGTCGTGAAGTTGAGAATGGATCCGAACCCGAGATCACGACCCTTACCGCACTGGTAGTATTCGCAGTGCTTGATGCGGCCGCCACGCAGGATAGCAGTCATACCAGCGTAGATATCCTCGTTCAGGTGCAGTCCCTTCTGGGCTTTCGAAACACCGCCACGAGTGGTCATGAAGATACCGTTGAGGAAGTCGGGATGTCCATAGTGAAGTTTACCTCCGATTTGGGCAAGAGTTCTCGCGAACAGCGTTCCGAACGTCTGCTCCTTACCGGCGGCGACGTCACCGAGGATACCAATGTTCTCCGAGAAAATGTATTCGCGAGCACCGAGGATAGCAACCGGGGAATGCGACTCCGTCTTGACACCGGGGGTGTACGGCGAAACGTTGTCAGTCTTCATCTCTTCGAATTCGGCCAAGACAGAGCGGATCTTCAGGCACTCCTCCAGATAGTTGTCTTGGTTGGCATCGATCAGTTGAATGTATTCGCCGCGGTAGAAGATGATCGAGTGGTTCTGGTTGTCGGACTTGCCGTCGCCAAGGACGGGGTTGCCAGAGAGTTGAATGCGGAACTTTGGCCTGCGCATGCCGTTCTCCATGATCTCCGCGTGACCGTCAATAAGCGCCGAGTAGATACGGGGCTCCTCGCCCTCAGCAACAGGAGGCTCCTCGTCGAGATACGCGATCTGCAGATCAGGGTACGCACGGAGAAGGAATTCGGCATTCTCCATCTCTTCCTTCTTGAACTTGGCATATCGCTGCATGGAGACAATGAGCTTGAACTTGCGGCGTGCCATCCGCTCGAGCTCGCGCTCTAGCTTGTCAGAGTTTCCACCAAACATCTGGACAACCTCGGGGTTCTCGACGCGGTAGAGGAGCTTGATGGCGCGGCTGTAGTTCATGAAACCAGAGATGGTACGGTACAGGGTCTGCGAGCGCAGCGAGGCCCAGATACGAGTTCTCAGAGTGTATTCAGGCGCCGAAGATTTGAAGCCGATGCAGTAGAAAGGAAGATCATCGATCTTGCTCTTGGCCGTATCCTTCTCGTTCTTCTCGTAATCACCGTTGAACTGCGAAGTCTCATCTGCCAAGATCTTGGTGTCCTTGACGAAGCAGTCCCACTCGTGAGGGTGAAGCTGCTTCAAGTACTCCAACTGGGTGACACGGGAATAGGGCTCATCCTCACGAATGATCTCTCGGAGGGATAGAAGGATCTTTTCGCTGTAGTGGGGAATCAAAACAGTGAACGTGGGCATGTTGTCCACCGGCAGCGGCTCCGGAATGGGCGTCGACAGTGACTGAGCGAAGAAAGAGATACGGCGTTCAGCCTCGCTGTAGCTCGGGAAGAACTCCGTCTTGAACGAGTGGTCTTCCTGAGAGACGAAGAAGGTCGGGGCTCGCAGGGTTCGCTTGCCTTCCTGTTCCGATGGGACCTGGTGGTACAGAAGCTTCTGGACGTGGTCAATCGCCAGGAGATGCTCGCGATACATGGAGATAACGACAGCATTCCAGACTTGGGAGATCAGGACCTTGGGTTTATACTTGATCTCCATATCCGTAGTGGCAAGAACCTTGGAGTAAATACGCTTGGGGAGCCGGGAGAAGATGTTCCTCCAGGGCGTCCAGATGGACGAACCGAGGTAGAAGGACCGGGCGATGGAGAACACCGCATTGACCAAGACGTACCACAGGAAGGTGTCGAGAAGGAAGAACAGCAGATCGGTCAAGCACATCAGGATGAGTAGGATCAATGGCTGCTTCTTGCACAGCAGGTTTCCGAAGATCGCGTCTCCCAAACAGCTGTCCGTGTTAAAGAGCGAGACATTGCGGAGCGCGTCTCGGAAAGACAAGGCAAGGTAAACGTAGGACTCTCCAAATTTGGCACCAAAGACGGTTGCCCAGAGGAAGTAGGACATTGCCATGTCATTTCCCTTGAGACGTGGCCAGCTGGCGGTGAACGTTTGGCTTGCGACATATCGGCGAGAGTTCTTGGTCAGGTAGCTGCCGAAGAGAGCACCGAGCGGCATGATGGAGAAGAACAGGAAGGTGACCACGGCAATGAAGAACTGGACGATTCCAAGGATCTTGGCGATTATGCCATGTCGGCTGACTCCAAACACATACACGCTGGGACCCAAGTTGATGCAGAAGACGACGATCAGGAACAGCAGACGCTTGGTGAGATGCTGAGCACCGGCCCAACGACGCGGAACGTAGGCCCACTCCGCACAGGTAGCCAAGATCTGGATGAGAGATGCGATGGCGCCACCTGCACCGACGATGGACCACTGAGCAGCGGCTGATGGTTGTTGGTTGACCTGTTGCTCGTAGGTAGAGCCGACGAGCAGCGTGGGGGCGTTGTGGGAAGTGTAAAACCAGAACATGGTCAGATGGATGACCCAAATGCGGTTGAAGTTGACGAGCAAGTGGAACCAGGATCGCGTCTCCTTGTACGTCTTGAAGAAGCACTTCTTCCAATTCACCTCCTTCAGCTTCAGGTAACGCTCTTGCGGGGGAATGTCAACGAGCTTGCTCTTATCTTCCAAGACAATACGTTCAATTCCCTCAGGATACCAGAACAGCTGGTTGCAGTCGTCGTAACCGATGACCTTGTTATGATCACGCTCACGTCGGACGTAGACTCCGTTAGAGATCTCGTACCCTTGGTCTCTGCAGTATCGGTATAGAGGCGTGATGACATTGTTGAGGAAAGTACCTTCCTCCACCGGCTCGACCAGGTTCTGGCAAGCGGGCGAGTTGAGGTAGTCGTCGGCACATTTGAAGATGAAGCACAGACACTCAGGCATGAAACGGACTTGGTTCGCCTCTCCCCAGCACATGAGGTAGAGGGCAATCTGGCGGACCCGGTCGTGCTGGGACATGCGGTTCATGCGCGTCTTCCATCGGAACTCGGCAGCCTCGAGGCTCTCGTCGCCCTCGAGGTCCTCGAGGACGGACTCTTCATTCTGGTCGGCCATGTCGCCTTTCTTGCCCTTCTTCGCCTTCTTCTTGGACTTGCGTCCCTTCTTGCCGTTCATGTTGGCGAAGCCCACGGCATCGTCGAGATCCAAGTGCGCGGCAAAGTACCATTTTCGGTAGTTGGCATTGTCACCTCCGATGTAGTCGGCGTGCAGAGACAGAAGCGCTTGGTTCGGCGTCATTCGAGAGCCTCGGGAGTCGAGCAGTGTCATCAGATGATCGTACATGTTACGCATGCTGTCGCGCTGGAAACCGAACTTGGCAGCCAGATCGAGGAAGATATCCTCAACCTCTTCCTTGGACAGGGGGATCTGGGCATCCGAGGTCCAGGCGGGATACGGCTCGCGGGATCGTTGACCACTGGGCAGTACGTTGCCATAGTCCATGCCATAGTTGGGGGTCGAGGCACCGGACGATCGATTGCCGCCGTATGAAATTTGTGACGAAGGCGGTCGGTAGCCTCGACCATCTTGGTAGCCGCTGTACCGTTCGTCACCACGGCCGTAGTAATCCATCTCGGCAGCTCGAGCCATGTCAGACCTCATGGTGAAGTCGCTGAAGGTTTCCGAGTCCTCTTCGGAGCCTCCACGGTGTTGGCCAGGAGCGCCATAGCCGTTGCCACCGTGGTCATAGTAGCCGTTACCGTCATCGTAGTATTCATTCTGGTACTGGTCGTGGCCGTCGTAGTAGCCGCCATCTTGCTGGTACGGGTTGTTCGCGTCGGCGTTGTAGTAACCACTGCAACAGACACTGTCAGCTCTTGCCTCCAAGGGGCCCTGTGGGCTGGTACTCACGATTCGTCGTAATATCCGTCGTTGTGTTGTTGTCCTTGTTGTTGCTGTGGTTGACCATGCGCATCATAGCCACCATTGTCGTAGTACTGACCACCATGCTGGTCGTCTTGGTAATACGAGTCGGTGTTGTGACCATAGCCATCATGGTATTCATCATGACCACCACCAGCACCACCACCAGCTGGGTAGCCCGACATCTTGGCGGATTGCGGGCTGAGCTCGGGGGAAGAAGTTTTCTGGACGTGCAGACGGTCAGCAGAGAGCGATGTAGCAGGGTCGGTGTTGATGGACTAGTCCATTGTCTCGAGGTAGTGGTGAAGGTGCAGCTTTTGACATTGGCTCCAGGCCGCAGGTCCGGGCTTTGGGGGCACCTACAGATCACACGAGACTCATGTGTACCAAATTGTGGCCGAGACAATGATGAGGTAGGCGGGTGATTAGGAGGATGTATTATTAGTTCGGAAAGCGGTCGGATGTGGCCGGCCACAAGCAACGAGTCTGTGACAGGAACGAAGGTGACTGTTGTTGACACGAGGCAGTGCGGCGTAAAAGGAGCCGGACGTGTTTGGGTGGTGTGTTGGCCTAGCGATCGGGCCAAGGATGCACCGCTAGAAGTAGTGGCTCGGTTCGCGGTTGGCCGTTGGAGGATTGAGGCGCTCCTTAGATTGTTGTTGTCGGGTCTTTCTGCGTTCGAAGCTTTTCGGGTTTTCTCCAAAACACGAAATTCCTCGACGGGCCGTTGAGGCTGTGGATTGAGTGATTGACAGGGCGACTTGTGTTTTCGTCCCAGTCGACTTCCTTTCTCGCAAGTCTCTTTTGAGCCTTTGCGATTGCCGTGGACGGTGGAGGGACGAGCGAGCGTGCTTGCCGGGCGTCGGTCGCGCTCAAGCAAGGTACACAAGGGCAACCCAAAAAGGGGGAGGCGCTGCTTCTCAAGTAACGAGCGAAGATGCAACCCTTCTCACCCTTCTGTCTGGCCTTCTGTTCTTCGCAACGTTATTCCCAGGAAGTTGGGAGCAACGAGACGAAAAGAAGGGAAGAAGGTCAGGGGGAAAAGTTGGACTAGACAAGAAAGCAAGCGAGCGTGAATCAGGATCCAAGGGGGAAAGGAGCCGTGGAGGGGGGTTGAAAAGGAACAGACGACGAGTCTGGGATTTCTGGGTCAAGAATCAAGAAATTATCGGATAGGGGGCGGGCGACTGACAGCCAGCCCGGCGCAGACGCGGGCACAAGGGGTGGGGAGGCGAATCTACGGGCAGCTGTAGCCTGGTGCTCCTGCCACTGTACGAGTATCACTGTACGGGTACTTGATTGAGGCTCGCGGCGAAGCAACTACTTGCGGGGCCTGTCGGGCACGGGAGGCCAGCTGAAGCACGAGACATCTGGGTGCAGGAAGCAAGGTGGTGTGTACCCGAGAGTCTGCGGGAAACCCCTACTGTTACGAAGTAGTGCATACGTGGCCAGGTACAATGCACAGTGCCCTGAGTGATTTGAGATAGAACTCATCGGCGTGCGTGTGGCTGTGTGTGTTTGAGGGACTCTGCGGAAGGGACGCGTTGCCGGGTCCCTGCAAGAAAGTAAAGTGCTCCCAAGTATACACAGGGGATTGGCACCCGTGCTGCAGTACTGCACTACGGCAAATTGCCAGAATTCGGCTACGAGAGCAGCCACAGCCTGTTATGCCGCTACCTGTGTGCGATAGGGGCGGGGTCCTTCGCCACTTGCCCGAATGGGTCGTTGTCGACTCAGGTCGCTGCGCCATTGGCTGGCATGGCAGGATAATAACTGGGGTGGGATCCAACGAGGGCAGGGGACCGCAAAAGGGGTGGGCTGCAGGTGGGCTGGACAGAGGGCTGGACAGGCTGGACGGGCGAGAGTCCGGAGTGCCGGCTGTCTAACACAGTCTTTGCAGTGCAAGTGGCACACCGTGCTTTCTACCCCCTACTCTCGCCGGCCCGCCGTCGTTTCCAAGTAATCAAGCACAGGTATTTGTACATATGAATTTCGCCTGTAGGGTACCTTATCAGGCTTACTAACTGCGAACTGGAACAGTTCTCATTCTCGGCCTCGCCTTCATGCATCTCCGTGCTGACATGCGAGCCTCCTGAATCTTATCCTGCTTTGCCTCATGAATTCTGCTCCTTTAGTCTTTTGACATTTTTCTTGACCGACGTCTGATCAATCGGATGATGGGAGGTAAACGCAATGGCTACCTCCGCACCCGAGGCGTCTCCTATTACAGCGCTCAATAACGTCCAGTTTGAATGTGGTGTGTCTGCGTGTGTGTCGGTTAGGGAGCGATGATCGTCGCCGTGCTGCAGCGAACCAGATACCAGAATGCTTATTAGCAAGACGAAAAAACGAGTAACACCGACTGAGCGACTGCAACGATATTGTCACTGGGCGGGGCCAGGTATCGCTGTGCCAATCAGGCTCCGTGTCTATCTCTTACTGTGTGGTGTCGCGGTCGAATCGGTACATCAGGACTTGTACCACAGGGCATGCGGGCCATCGGGTTTATCATCACGGACATCATTGCCCATTTCCGTGGCAGCGCAGTTGGCCTTTGAATGTCAGCACTTAGCAGTCCAACCCAAAGAGGACGATCGCTGCCGTCAAGGACACTCCTTGGGACGCAAAATCGTCCAACCGACGGCAGGCAGACGGCAAACACAGACGCAGGCACAGGGATCCTCTTGGGATATGGGCTGGATATGGCATTTTCACGCTGCATGCACATCGTATTCCAGTCTTTTGCCATCGACATCCCTCGGCCACACCCTATCGGCAGCCGAGAGAGCCTGCCCGCGGTCCCGCCACTACTGGCACCTGGTTGCTTCTATTCTCGGCCATCAGTCTATCATCAAACGCGGACTCTTGCGAATACGACCCACACGCAGTCGGACATGCAGTCTGACGTGTGGAGAGAGAGAGAAGAGACGGAGAGTGTTGTACGAACTCGCGAACTCACCTGCATGGCGTTCGCGCACTTCATTTCTCGTTCCAGCCACGCAGCCACGGTCACACCTCCCACCCTTTCCCATGTTTTGTCTGGGCGCGCTGCTTCGGAGTGGCGTGCGGGCTCTCTCCACATGTATGCAGGTACCGGCCGTTTTGCCGTTGCTATCCTGCCCTCCGTCCTGCCCACGTCCTCTGCCACGTACAAATGGGCTGAAATGGGATATTGGCGCTTTTCGATGACGGCATACTGAAATTGCGATTCAGAAGAGCCGATACAGTATCATTACCTATGGGACGTCAGGCCCACGCAACCCAGGCCGAGCGCCAGCTCCACTTGCATCGTCGGGAGAATGGAATGTCAGGCCATTGGGTCAGGTTCTAGAAGAATTCATTCTCCTGCTCCTCGGTCCTGCCTACGAAGTACATACTTCGTATCCCGGTGTCACTATCATCCGGGCGCGCCGCCTTGTCTTGGCCCAAGTGCGATGCGGATTACGAGACAGCGGCGCATCGAGCTACGAGTCTCGGAGCGGTGCCGAGGCGGTGGTTGACTGCCAGGTTCAATAGTCGATATTGTAGCCGGCTCAGACTAGCAGAGCCCGTCGCGGCCAGCACACGCGCGGTCCCAGGCGACGGGCCACTCAGATGGGCGATCGCGAGATTCCCTCGCGGCCGATCGTCCGGTGCCTCAGGGGCTAAGCGCGCCCAGGCCCTGGCCCCTGGCCCTGGTCCTCTTAGCTTACTATAAATCCCTGCGTCTGCTTTCTAATCACCACCACGCCGGTAACACGTACGAATCGCGGTATCCACGGGCCACGTCTGCAAGGCTCGGTCGTCGTCTCTGCCGCTGACTACCGGTATTGCGGAACAGTCATGTTCATGCAAGTGCCGGCAATGGCCAACGCCGATTATCACCTGCAATGACTCGATAAAGAGCTGGGCCTGTACCCCGAGCCGGGCGACAGAGCAGCCTCAGTGACTACGGAGTCCCGCAGGAGAATGCTGCAAACCGAAGTCTTATCACGGCCTTTGCTTGAGCTCGACGGTCGGGTCTCGAGGGATCCTGCTAGGCTCTTGGCTAATATGTTTCGGCAGATTTCCCGTGGTCCATTTCACACGACCACGAAGATCTCGGCAGCGCGTGCCGCCATGGCTGCTCGGCGGCTCCGTCCGTAAGCGCCGGGGCCGCATTGGGGAACCGGTCTTCACGCGGCGCCTAGTTTTCTCGTCACTGCAGCCGCCCGCGGCAGCATCTGGGCTTCAGCAGAGATTATGGAATAAGCTGTGCCATGCCCATCTCATGAGGCGCTACGTACGCCTTAACCACTAGATCGCAATTTGTCGCCGTCACGTGCCTCGTGCCATTTGCTATGCGCCTTTTATACTGGTCTCTGAGTTGAACCTCAACAGAGACCGTCAGACATTTTCACCGGATTTAGGTAACCGCCAGTCCGAGATTCGGAAGCTACACCATCAAGCGCGTATGTGAGTGTTTAGCTGACTTGTGAAGTCGCTATTCCTTATAGCAGCAAGATTTCGGTGCTGAAGCATAATAAGTTGTGTCCGAGACAACTGAGTAGGGTCACTTCATTGAACTCGACGACTGTACCTACCGTAGAAGTACATGCCCACTGGTTCGGTCCGCACTCACTGTGCGCCATGGAGGACTGCAAGCTTCGACAACCTGTGATACAGCAGCCTGCCCATGAAGATGTGGTCCTTGGTAACAAAACATGCCTATTCGATACGGACCTGAGACGCCAGACCCCAGCTCGCATCAATTTCAACTGCCGGGCTCTGCAGCATCATGCGTCCAGGGACTCTGAAGAGCTTCTGCACCGCCTCATGTGCAGAACTCCATATGGCTGTTCTTAGAAACGGGTCATCTGTCGCGTCGTCGTGACAGTACGTGTCTAGTCACGCCAGTTAGTAGATGCACTGCATAGGTGTCAGTCCAGTAGTTCGCGAAGTGCACTGGAGTCTTGAGGCTCGACCAGCGCTTACGATATCATGTCCAGGGTGCGATACGGAAGCAGAAGATCCAAATGAATGACCGAGCAAGGACAAGCAGACTCGAGAACTTGGGCAAGATGCAAACTCAATCACTCGTGAATTATGTGAGCTTCGACATGGCGAACGGCCCGTTGAAAAGAAAAAAAGGGTGGGTCGCGGGTCGGCAACGCGTTGCCTAGCAACCAACCAATGCAACAACCCTTCGCGGTCCACTTAGCTTACTGGACACTGGGAATGCGACTCGGCCCATGAGCAACCACTCGATATCTTCAACTGAGCAATTGTTGGGCATCATACAAGAGTCTCGAACATCAACCAGAGGAGGAGTCCGGCGGCCAGGATGATTTACGCCTCAAGTAGCGAGGATGAACTCCCAGCCGTGGAAGAAGTGGTCCGAAAATACAAAGCGACGACTCAGGCAAAGCGGCAGGAAAGGAACAAGGGAAACGAAAAGTCGTCCGATTTTCAAACCAAGCATAGCCGGAATGCTGCTGGACGGAGAGCCGATGACAGGCCGGCTTCTCAAGGTGCAGCTATCAAAGCCACGCCGTTGCGCCGCCGGAAACTCGTTGGCCGAGGCCAGACGGTCGACGGCTCATTCTTGAAGCCATGGAGCGAAGTCAACACGACAGTAGTTACCAAGGCGCAGCCGCTGAATGTGACAACGACAACGACAACGACAACTACAACGCGCTCTCTGTCCATCGCGGGCGCAGCTACCGACGCTGCCAGCGACGAGTTGCCGGCCCGCCGGCCCGCCCCGAGTCCACTGGACACCGATGCCCACGAGAGCTCCCTCGAGGAGCCCAGGAGACCACGGCGGCTGATCACCCGGGCGGAGAAGAAAGCGCGGAGCAAGGAGCCCTCTCCAGAAATCCAGAGCGAGGCCGAAATGGAAACGGACGTCGAGGTTACGATCGACGACCTGGAGTCGGATGCGGACGGTTTGTCCGACTTCATCGTCGCGTCAGACTCCGGGAGCGAAGCCGGGTATTCGAGCTCGGATGTCTTTCTTACGCCTCCTACGCGACGGTCGCGAAGTCCGCTCGGAAATGGGCGGCGACCTCGGGCGACGGTGGCGCCCTCCGGTGATCCGGTAAAGAAGGGGCCTCGACAGGCAGATCCGAACAGGAATCTCAATAAATCGTCCACAAGGGGAACAAATAAACCTACAAACCAGGTCGATTCTAAAGAAAAGCCCAGTGCCACAGTTTCCAAGACATCTCGGAAAGGGGACTTGGAAGATATCTTTCGGAAGCTTGAGATGTGAGATCTTGCCTCTGGATATGCCTTTACAATGAACCCGACTGACCGAGCGAGCAGTTTCAACGAGGACTCCGAGCCAGAAGACATTCGCCGCGCGAGAGACAATAGCAGCAACCCCCGGCCCACACTCGAGCCGTCCACGCCCCGGAAAACACTGCCGCCGTCGCCGCGGAAGGCGCCCCCGATCCCGCCTTCGCCATGGAAGCCGGAGCACCGCGAGTTCTGGGACCCGGAGGTCAACTCTGCCTGGATCGACCAGCACTCGCCGCCGAAGACGAGCAGAAAGAAGACAACCACGATCGAAGCGACGACGACAATACCCAAGAACAGCAGCAGAAGCCCGAGGAAGAAGAACAATAAGCAGCAGCAGCCGCGGCCGCTCAACGACGAAGAAGAGGAGGAGGAAGAAGAAGACGCCGCGGCGTCGCTGAAGCGCCGCTACGGCACCAGCCCGGAGAAGCGCGACGCGCGGCGCGCCTTCGACGCGACCAAGGCGGCGCTGGCGCGTTCCTTCCTGGACGCGCTGGACGCGCGCGTGGCGGGCGGCCGGCTCGGCGCGCTGACGGCCGACACGGGCGGGCTGCGCATCGCCTGGTCCAACAGCCTGCTCACGACGGCGGGGCGCGCGCACTGGAAGTGCTGCAGCGTCACGACGACGACGCAAGGGGAGAAGGACGACAAGAAGGACGACAAGAAGGACAAGAAGCAGCACCACGCGTCCATCGAGCTCGCCACCAAGGTCCTCACCAACCGCGCCGACCTGCTCAACACGGTCGCGCACGAGTTCTGCCACCTGGCCGTCTTTTTGCTGCACGGGCGCAAGGCCGCCGCCCACGGCCCCGAGTTCCGGGCCTGGGGCGCGCGCGTCGGCGCCGCCTTTAATCAAAATCACAATAATCACAATCACAATCACAATCACAACCCCAAATACCATGACCGTGACCACGACGACAAGGACGACGGGCTGGGACTGGGGCTGACGGCCGGCGTGCGCATCGAGGTCACGACCCGCCACAGCTACGCCATCGAGTACCGGTACGTGTGGGTCTGCGTCGGCGGAGTCGGCGGTGCCGGCTGCGGCGCCGAGGTGCGCCGCCACTCGCGCAGCGTCGACCCGAGGCGCCAGCGCTGCGGCCGCTGCAGGGGGGAGCTGCGCCAGGTCAAGCCCGTGCCGCGCGGCGGTGGTGGAGGGAACAACACGATTGGCGGTGCCGCGGAAGCAGAGGGGCACGGAGACGGAGACGTGGCCGGGGCTGGGGGAGAGGGGCAGAAGCAGCAGCAGGAGAAGAAGGGGGGTGGTGAGAAGAAGAAGACGAGCGCGTGGCAGGAGTTTGTCGGCCGCGAGATGCGCGCCCTGAGCGCCGCGCGGCCCGGCCTGCCCTTCCGCGAGCGCATGGCGGTCGTGGCGGCGCGGTGGCGCGAGGAGCAGCAGCAGCTGGGGACGGTGGATGATAATGGGAAGAAGAAGAAGAAGCAGAACTCAAAGATGACGACGACGACGGCTGCCGTGCGGGATCTGGCTGACGCGGTCGACGCCCTGCAGATCGGCGAGAAGGAGGCAGCAGCGGGCGGCGGTGGCGGGGCGGCTGCTGTTGCTGCTGGGGTGTATGATATATTCGCGTAGCGCTCAGCACAGCATCACTATTCCTCACGCCGATCGTCGTCATATCCTGGGAAGTCGTGGCACCAGCTGGGAATGGCAAGCGGAAAGGATGGCGCTTAGGAAGGGGGCGCGATGCCAAAGACGAGGACCGGCGTTAGTGTTTCACTTCTCTGTCCTGCCCTTTCCTCCTGCCACGGTCTCAAGGCGCTGGAATCATGGGTTGCTCACGGGCATCCTTGTATATACTGTATGAATACACATCAGACGGCCGAGTGCCACAGTAGAAGGTGAAGAGTAAAGCATGTCGAATATCGCTGTTCATGAGAGCTACCTACTGAGCTATCTCCTTCCTAAGTACGTGCTTGTGTAGCTGTGCCGGGTCACTATTCTGGCTAGAACACAAAGACAACTACCTAGATAGCCGGACGTGAGTGAAAAGAGAACAAGGTAGAAGAAAAAAGAAAAGGCCTCTCTGCTGGCTGGTCAGATCGCCTCCCCCCATCGATGCCTCAGGGAATATTTTCGTAATCACGTAAAATCGCCAACCCAAATGACCAACGCCGGAGCCTCGCTCGCCCTCGTTCTCTCCCTCTCTTCGCCGCCCATCGAACGTGTGTCAGTTAAGATCCGCTCTCCTTCCCCCCTGCCTTCCTCTTATCTTCCTGTCTCACCTCCGCTCTCTCTCTCCATTCCTCCCCCCTTCCGTGCGCCTCTTCACGACCAACTCGAACACCTCACCTCTCCTTCAGATCTCCTTGAACAGGCCCCAGTCCTTGATCTTGAAGGTCTCCCAGACGCGCGAGGCGTACTCGATGGCGTCGCCGATGAGGCGGCCGCGGCGGCCGAGCTCGAGGTCGACGTCGCTCTCGTCGTACTCGCCCTTGATGTGCGGCACGTTGATCGTGATCAGCAGGTCCGTCGACTCGCGCTCCAGCCGCACCAGCGTCAGCACGATGGCCGTCAGGTCGGGCGCCGGCGGGGCGCCGGCGGCAGCGCTAGAGGAGGAGGAGGACGGCTGCTGCTGCTGATCTTTCGATTTTGATGATCTCGACTTCTCGGGCGGCGTGACCGTCGCGATCAGCGTCAGCGCGGGTATGTCCTGGCTGGAAGTGGGGGCGGGGGAACATGGCACGGTTCGTCAGCAAGCGAGCGAGGTCTCGTGAGAGTCAACAAAAGCAAAGAGCGGGAGTAAGAAGAGGAGCAAGGAAGGCGCGGGGTACGAGGGAGGAAGGAGGAGGAGGAGGAGGAGGGAAGAGAAGAGAAGGACATTGTGGTGGCACGCACTCGAGGCGCGTGAACTGCGTCTTGGCCGAGTTCCAGATGCGCGGCTCGTCGTCCTCGGCGAGGATCTCGCGCAGGTGGGTGACGATGGCCTCGCCGTCGATCTCGTTGCTGCTCCCGGGCCCGCCGACGCGCTCGTTGATCTCGACGATGATGCTCGTGAAGCCGTCCTTGTCGATGAAGACCTCCTGGTGGTCCGGCACCTGGCGCAGCTGGCTGTTCGTTGTTGTTGCGCGCGTTCGTTCAGTCAGTCAGTCAGTCAGTCAGACCCCCAAGTCAGTCGGGGGCGCGCGGTGCGCGCAAGGCGGCCGGTGGCGAAGGGAGAGAGGTCTAATCGTACCTGACGTCGGCAAAGTTGGAGGGCAGGTCGCAGACCAGCGCCCCTCCGAATAGCGGCGTGGTCTTGTAAGAGGTCATTCTGGGTGTGCGCCCGCAAGATGTCGTGCTGGTCGTCGAGGTGGAGAGAGAAAGAGGAGGGGACGCGATGCGCCAAGACGTAAGTACAACTGATCTTGCTCAGAGCTCGGTTTTGGGGAGGCGCCTGGGATATTTGTTGGACAGCTGCAGATATATGCGGTAGTGGTGGACAGGCTGATAGGGTAGGTGGAACAGGTCGGGCGCAGAGTCACAGGTCGTACTTTGCAGCCTTGCCGTGGGGTTTGGACCTGTCTCGGGTGGGGCAGCAGCTGCCCGCGGGGGATGATGTAATAAGCTTCCCTGGGTACAACTTCAACTTACCTTATCATCTCACCTCACCTGTACCTCAGTAATGATCGCCCCTATTCCCGTTGTGAAAATGGAGCCGGAGCTTCCACTGCTCGGCTATTGAGCCGGGCTGCGTTGATAGGTACTGTCGGGCCCAAGAAGGACGAGTAAGTTGGCAAAGTCATCTCCTCGTGTTGCCAAGTTAACAATACCGCTGTAACTAAACTTAAATAGCTCCTATATTAAGTCGTAGATTGGGGGTGGTACTGAACCCAAGACATCATGTTCCGAATTGAAGCATGGTATCTACTCAGGGAGATTGGCGCCAGCATGTCCAGTCCTCGCAAGCTATGCCGACCGTCAACGACCTTTGCGGGTTGTATTGCGTATTCCAGGCACTTCTCCTACCGGTAACGTACCCCCTCAAGCTGTCATAGGACCGTACCGGGAAGACCCCAGCAAGACCCCTATCGCTTGGCAACTGTTCAAGTGCTTCTCAAGCGCGACCTGTACAAATTATTAGTTTCCTGGCAGTCTGAGTGGTAGAAGTCGCGCGGCCATATTCAGTTTGACTAGGGTATGAGACCGCCTTACTGATATACTTTGTGCTGGAGCGGCTTGATGGAAAGGAGCGGATTTCGTGACAGATATTAAGGAAGAAGTGTCCGGATAGGGTCGAGTGGCAAGGCTAGGTACTTACTATAATAGACTTTGCGGTATAGTTAAGTTATTGCTTCTTTTGGTTCTCGCCAAGTTTCAAAACATCCTGGCTCAACTTGCCCCTGAGCTCGGTGTTTATATAATCCCAGGATAGCTGGATACTTATACTGCCATAGACAAGCGGAAAGTTAACGCAGTTGGTTGTTAGAGTCTAGCCTATGCTAAGTTACTACTCAGTCTACAAGTCACCTATTGCTTCCCCCTTAAACAGTCAGGATGCTTTACTGAGAGGTAAGTATACAGGAGCTACTAATCCCTATGTCACGTTCAAACTCTGTAATTGAAGATCAGCCAGTTTCCGCCTTATTCAAGGCAACGACACTAGATAAACCGAAACATCAGAAACAGTAAGCCTTTGACCACTGTTAACTTAAGACCCCTATACCTCCGTTCTGCATTAAATACCGCCACCACTGCTTGCTTACTCCCTGGGTAACTTAAGAAGCTGCCCTATGTAAGTCCGAGTAACTTACCTTCCAACATCTCCCCTTTGCCATCAACCAACGAAGCAAGCACAAGCAGCACAGAGTGTTTCGCATGATTCAGCAGCATTCGCAACTTCAGATACAAAGTCAGGCAGCGCGAACGGAGGACCAGGTAATTACAGAGTAGGTATCAGGTATTAGATATTTCAGTCAATGCAGTAACAGTAGTCAGATCGCTGGCTGATCTTCCGTTCCGCGCAGCGTCCTCCAGAGCCCTAGCCAGACAGGGCAGAAGTAGATACCCGAGCGAGCCTAAAACAAGACTCGATTAATCCTCGCCCCTTCCCTTCCCTCCCTTCCCAAAAGCTCTGCAGCTTGCAAACGAATCGGCTCTACAAGCAGTGTAAATCCCAAAGAACTCCAACGGGTAGGTAAAGGAGTTACTATGCCCCCGCCACCCCCCTTTCCCCTTACCCCTTCGACTGGTGGCCAGAGATAGGTACTGCAGTAGACACCGTCAACGCCAACAACGCCCCCATCTCCATTTGGTCATGATGCGGAACATACCGTACGCGGAACAAAAAAGAAGGAAAACCACCCATCCCGCTTCCTTCTATGTACCCCAAGGTGGATGTTTCGAGAATAAGGGGAGAAGTATCGTATCCAGGATATCTTCGGGTCACATCAAGATCCGCCCAAGCTCACCTTCTCCCTTCCACCTCTCTCCCCTACATCCCAAAGTGCAGACTACCCAAGTACATGGATTAGCTGACCAAGTAGCTAGCGCCGTGTGTCGATGCTGGCGCGCGACGACTCGAGCGACGGGCGGACGGAGCAGCTGGAGCTCCGGCGGCGGCGGGCGCGCTGCTCGCTCGGGTCCGACGGGTGGAGGCCCGAGGTGCGGGCGAACAGGTTGAGGATGTCGGTCAGGCTGACGACGCCGGTCAGGCGGCCCGAGAGGTGGGAGCCGGGCATGGCGGCGGCGGGGACCGAGTGGTGGGACCCCGTCGCGAGCGACGACGAGCTCTGCGTCAGCGACGAAGTCGTCGAGGCGGACGGTGTCGTCGTATGCGTCGTCGTCGTCGTCGTCGACGTCGCGGGCATGAGCACCGTGGGGCCCAGGTACGGCGTGCCGGGCAGCGACGACGACGGCGAGGCCGACTCGACCACCCACATGCGGTGCGAGTGCGTGGCCACCAGCTTGGCCACCGTGTGCGCCAGCGTCGAGTAGGGGTTCACGCAGAAGACGGGGAACGAGTCCTTGCCGTTCTCCGTGCCGCGCTCCGTCAGGATGACCGAGACGAAGTGCATGCACGAGTCCTCGAGCAGCGGCATGCTGGCGGCGCTCGTGAGCAGCTTGACGTCAGCCGTCGAGATGTTGCCCACCACGTTCAGGCCGTTGTCCACCACGGCCACGCTGGTCAGACCCTCCTGGCTCATGAGCCTGAGGGCCTCGGTGAGGGGACTGTCGGCACTGTAGCAAAGGAGCAAGGTTAACACGTAGGTGGAGCGGCCCAGACCATCTCTGTCTACTTACTTCACGGCTATGATCTGCTGCGAGCCCACGCCTAGGTCGCGCATGAGCCTGGGATAGAGCTCGTCGATGACGCGGAAGTTGACCCCTTCGTTCCAGAAGAACTCGAGAAGCTTCAGCTGGCTCAGGAAGCCGACCACCTCCGAGTTGTGATTTGCGACCAGGATGTGGTGCACCCCGCTGCCGAAGATCTCGATCGCCCTGGCCAGATCTTCGTCGCCCTGGAGTGTGACCAGAGACTCCTTGCGACACACGGGCTGAATGTCTCGCAGTGGGATGCTGTGCCGGGCCTGGGCCCTCTTGGCGAGTTCGTCGTACAGCTCGACCAGTTCCTCGCCCGGATGCGCCAGACCAACGACAACCAGGATGTAGGCGTTCAGGTCGTTGTAGTCGAAAGTCGACACGGGCTTGGCGCTCGTGGCGTCCTCCCGGATCAGGACCACGCCGCTCGAGGTGTTCTTGACGAGAGCCTGCCGCAGGATCAGTCAGCCAGTCTGGTACGACGGTCAGGGACGACGGGGGGGTGAGCGCACCATGGTGGCATCCTCGACACTGGTGTCCATCTCCACCCACTTCAGGTCGTCCTTGGAGATCAGCTCGCCGACGGCCACATCCCGCCAGTCCCTGCCGGCGAAGCGCGGGTTCTGGTGGCGCGGGGCGGGCGGGTGGTTGAGCAGGTCCTGGATGGCGGCCTGGGTGAAGGAGGGGTGCCGCTGGGAGCGAGGCGAGGGCGGCATGCCCCTTAGGTTCTCGGCGAGGCTGGAGCGGTGGCCATGGCCCGACTTGTGCAGGCTCGACGACGAGGGCGTCCGCTGGGGCGCGGGCGCGGTGGGCGAGAGGGGTGTGTCCTTGAGGTCCACGCTGTTCCTGAAGTGGAACGCGGGCTGCTGGTCCATAGCGGCGGGAGCTATCTGGCTGGCTGGCTGGCTGGCCGGCTGTTACGACCACGAGCTGCGTATGTCTCAGGCGATGTGTGTTGGCGACCAAGTTGGTACTGTTGTGCGATCGGGCGGACGACGACGAGACGGGGGACGGGAGTACAGAAGCGAGGAGCTCGTGATGCGTAACCGAGGGCAGGTAAGTTGGAAGACGGGACTGGGGCTGTACAGTAGTCCCCCCTGTAATTGGATCTATAGTAGACAGGCCTTTTATATCCAACTAGTGGGTGTTATCCTCCTAGGGGGTCGCACGTGACTTCAGAGGATGTCGGCCCCACATAGCGTCTATACCTAAATTTTGCTGCGTCCACCACCAGATATTAAGTCACTCGACGATATTTCAGCCCTTTCTCGCGATAACATGGAAAACTTCACTGGCATGGCCATAATTTGCCATTGGACCTACCTGCCATTGGGACCTACCTGCTATTGGGACCTACCTGCTATTGGGAGTGTGCGGCCATTAGGAATATGCGGCCATTGCAGGTGGGAGCGTACGTACGGCTATGAGGGTGTGCGACCGGCCGAATCTGTGGGGCTCTGGCCAATCAGAGCCTCCCAAAATTTCCCAGCCTACCAAAATTTGCCCCCTGCAACCGGATAAATCTGAGAGGTTATATCCAATTTGCAGTTAGTTAATTAGTGGTGATTCCCTCACCAAAATTATATCAGGCAAGCGAAACCTATCCTATTAGCCCACTATATCCTACTAGAGGGCCATCCAATTACAGGGGGGACTACTGTAGGTGTAGGTACAGGAACTGTTACTCCTAGCACCTGCAGCTAGCTACTCGGCGCTGACGCAGCTGATAGGCGGGGACGGCCCAGTTTCCCAGTCGGCTTCAGTGTCGCATTGCATGATTGCAGCTGCGGGCTACTGTACTTTTACGTACCAGCTCAAGCACCAAAGGACTATCTAGCGCCCGCCTTCACTTCTCAGACAGACAGCTGACCACCTGACCTCAGGCCCATATCCAAGGAGTTTACTACAACTACTACTGCCACTGCTACTACTACTACTACTTTACCACCTAACATATTCACTTGTTCAACCCACTGCCTGCTGAGATCCGACCAGCTGTCGGCTGTTTTCGGCCTCATCTTTCTTTCCGACGACATCCCACACCGCGTTGAGCCCGTTGCGGCCCCGGCATTCCGCATAAACTCCGTTGTCCTCCGCTGCGCTCGGCCGCCACCTTACCTACCTCCCACATCACCAGCGCCGCCTTGCCCGGAACAGACCCCGGAGCGAGACAAGACGGGACCCGGCACCCCGAGTTGATGGGTGTTGCAGTCACATGATTGCGGAGCTTTCGACGCCGGCCGGGACCGGGACTCCACGTGCGGACATGGCCGTCGCCGCACCACGTGGCGCTGATCCTCTTCCCGCCGAGCTGCGCTACATCCAGTACGAGCATGGCCTGGAGGAGGAGTATCTGCCCGCCATCCGGGCCCTGATCTCCAAGGATCTCAGCGAGCCTTATAGTATATACGTCTACCGCTACTTCCTGTACCAATGGGCCCACCTATGCTACATGGTGAGGCGAGCCCATCCCCTCCCCCCCCCCCATACCACGGCGTGGAGACAGCGGAGGGCAGACAGAGAGAGAGAGCGCGAGAATGAGAGCATTTGACTCAGATGAAATTCGCGTCTTCCTAGGCACTCAACCCGGCGGACGGCGCGCTCCTGGGCGTGATCATCTGTAAGCTCGAGACGCACGCCTCGCACTCGCCGCCGACGCACCGCGGCTACATCGCCATGCTGGCCGTGTCGTCGGCCTGCCGCGGCCACGGCATCGCCACGGCCCTGGTCCGCATGGCCGTCGACGCCATGGCCGCGCGCCTCGCCGACGAGGTCGTGCTCGAGACCGAGGAGACCAACGTGCCCGCCATGCGGCTGTACGAGAGGCTGGGCTTCCTGCGGTCCAAGAAGCTGCACCGCTACTACCTGAACGGGAACAGCGCGTACCGGCTCGTGCTGCTGCTGAACTCCGCAGACGCCGAGGGGCGCCAACGCCAGGCATGAGTATGTGGGTGCAGTGTGCGCATGGCGCGGATGCGAGCTTTGAATAGACGGAGCCCACGGACTAGGTGATGGCCCAACAGGCCTTCAGCAGCTCAGCTAGTGGCATTTTCAACGGTGTTGGATGACGGTCCAGGATAGGGGCGTTCTAATATGAGGTAACAATGCATCAGTGGCGTCTGGACTTGCAGTACGTCAGTTTAAAAGATTCTCATAGGTGTTGGGCACCGTGCGCAGCATCGAAAGTCTCCTTCTATTTCATAACCAGCACAATGCATATCAGATTCAAGCAAAGCATTCAAGCAGCAAAGGGGTATATCCAGCGCGCCTCGACAGATAGGTCCGGCCTTCTACATCTCCGAAACATGGCTCCTTGACAGAAACCTTGCGTTATTTTCTCAGCATGGACTTCGTGTCGTATATGGAAGCTCTTATCTCCCACGGGTTGCCGGACGCAATACCCAGGTAAGTGAATACATCTCATCCCATTATCATGATTAGCCCTGTATCTTGCCCAAGAAGACGTCCGAACTTACCGGGTTTGTAGTACAAGGGTTTCGTCTTGATGAGACCGAGCTGCTTCAGCCTCTCGGCTACCCTCTTCACGTCTTTAGTGTCTGTGAAGTCTGCTGTGTAGACGCAGATGAGTCTCTCGGTCCTCTTGTCGACATCAGATTTTGGAGCGACCTTGGCGGCTATGCCGAGCTCGTTATTGGCAGTGTCCTTGGCGATGACTTCCCACACTTCGTTCACCTCGAACACGCTGCAGAAAAGCATCCACTAGGGAAGGATGGGTTAAGAGACCGCAGCCGTGAATCTTCGGGGTTGGAGGGCGCACACCTTGCCGCATGTTACCCGCATCTCCTTCGCCACCATCAATATGTCTTTGGCAGCGTCGACGCCCGCCTTCTTGCATTCTCGCGTGATGAAGGCCTTGGCCTGGCCCGACGCCTTACACATGCCGATGAACTCGGATGCCATGTGCAAGCGCTCCTCGCCGGCCTCGGCGAGCTTCAGGGGGTCGGCACCCTCTTCCTCGGGCGCCTCGTCCTCGCAGCCGCGGATCAGCTGGCTGGCGGCCGCCCTCTTGGGCTTGCGGGCGATGTAGGGGTTGCAGATGTAGATCCAGGGGCTCTGCGGAGTCTCCTCGGTCGTCGCGGGAGGCAGGCGCGCGAGGAAGGCGTCCACGGTCTCGGTGAGCTGCCAG
Organism: Xylariaceae sp. FL0804; assembly: GCA_022539325.1. Taxonomy (NCBI): domain Eukaryota; kingdom Fungi; phylum Ascomycota; class Sordariomycetes; order Xylariales; family Xylariaceae; species Xylariaceae sp. FL0804. Next base: position 403,265 of record JAJKLG010000007.1, on the reverse strand, counting down.
GCGTACGCCAGGCCGGCGTAGGGGTTGTGCAGGTGGGGGGTCTCGGCGGCGGCGGCCTGCCTCTGCGCGCGGAGCTTCATCGGCGTCGTGCCGGCTGCGTCGTCCGCCCACCACTGCTCGACGTCGAAGTCGCGGACCCGCGCCTTGAGGCCCATGACCACGTTATCGTCACCGTAGAAATCGGAATCGTCCGAGCTCATGGTGAAGGACAGATTCTCAACAGCCGAAGTGGACGTGGTTGCAAACCAGAAGGCGGCGAAAAGAACAGACCCGACGCAAGTGAAAGGGTCGGGTAGTAGCAGTAGGGGGAAAGAGACCCTGGACGATTTGAAGCACCGTTCACTCGTATGTATAGGCCCGTCATACAACTACTACATTCTGTTTGTTACGTTCTCTGGGAAGAGGTCTCCATGCTCTATCACTCCTAGGAACTGTCGTCACACTTCCCTGGCGAGCCATGGTGCATTTCTCAGCTCCTGGCCCCTCGCGGCCTCGCCCAGTCAAAGCAACGCTAAAATGCTGAAGAAGCAAGCTGCAAGGCTAAAGGTGTGACACCTGCAAGGTGGAGTCCACACCTTGGTCCACACTGGGCTAGCGGGGAAGCTTCCGAACCGGTGGCCCGCTAATCAGCACACCGCTGCAGAGCCCCACGTCGGTATTTCTCTGCACTCCAACGACATTTCAACTCCGTCACTCCCTCTGAGCTTCCTTACCAGGTAACCAAACATTAGGTAGTACTTGGTAAGGACTCAGCAGAGCTCCAACGTCGAACTCTGAAACCGAAGCCCCGGAGCCCCTCCGGTTCAATCTATCTGACTATAGAGGGCATGGAGGACGCGCAGGGACGCAGTATCGCTTCGTGGCGGACCCTCACTCTGGACCTCCCCCCAAGCTGCATCGAGTTCTGCCCAGCGCACCCGGACTACTTCGTAGTAGGCACATACAACCTGCAGAGGGAGGACACCGGCGGCGCCGCAGACCCCGACGCATCTGATGATGGAGTCGAGCAGCACCAGTCCCCAAAGAAACCGCAAAACCGGAACGGGAGCCTCATCGTGTTCCGCCTGACCCGCGACTCGGATATGTAAGCTCTTTACGCCCTCTCCACCTCGCTTTCCGGTGAGTCCTGACCGGTGCGTGTCGTTGTGTCCTGTCAGACGTCATGTGCAGACTGTATCATACCCATCTGCTCTCCTTGATCTACACTTCCATCCCGGCGAGGGAAGACAGGAGGTACTGTCTGCAGTATCCAGCACCGGTACCCTCTCTTTTTTTCAGCTCTCCCCTTCAGGCGCTGCCTCCAACCCACTGAAAGAACTGGTCACCCACCGGCCTTTGGGGGAGGACGACAGTGTCCTGCTTCTATCTTGTGCCTGGCACCCCACGCTGCCTGATCTTCTTGCGGTTACCACCTCGGATTACCGAGTCTGTATCTTGCGCGTCGACGATTCCTGGGGTGTCAAAGAGGCATATCCGGGGCCGGTAATTACTCATACCCTCGAGGCGTGGACCGTGGCCTTTTCGCCCTTCGTGGCCACGCACCCACCGGACGAAAGCACCGGGGAGCCAGGTGACACGCGGGCTTTCACTGTCTTCTCCGGCGGTGACGACTCCAAGCTTATTGGAACGGAATGCCAGTACCATACGCCTCCGACGGAGATCGAAGATGACATGAGTGGAGCATTGAACCCCGGATTCTCCATCAGAGGCCATGAAGCAGGCGTCACAGCCATATTACCACTCTCGCTGAAACTTTCTGATGGCTCGGGCGTGGTAGTCACCGGAAGCTACGATGATCGGCTGAGGGTGTACTCAGTCCACCATCCACTGTCCCAGCCAGCTCGGATGCTCGTGGATCTGAACCTCGGAGGTGGCGTATGGCGTTTGAAGCTGATCAGGCTGGATGAGGCACAGGCCGCGCCCCAAGAGACAGCGCCTTGGTCGGCATTGATCCTTGCCTCCTGCATGCACGCAGGGGCCAGAGTTCTGCAAGTCACCGGAGACTATCGCGGAGACTGTCAAGTTCACGTATTGGCGCGTTTTGAGGAACACAAGAGCATGAACTATGGCAGTGATTTCCGGCCACCTTCTCAAGAACAGAATGATTCGCTGCTATGTGTGTCAACTAGTTTCTATGACAGGATGCTGTGTGTATGGACCTTTTAGATCGCTCGGTTCCAATACTGTACTTTACAGGCATACAAGTGGGAGCCCACCTCGCAGCAGCAACCACAAAAGCTGTTTCTGTTACCTCGTGAGCTCGTATAAGACTCCCGAATTTACAAAATAAGGTACCTATTGGTATAAAGTCGCAATATTCAAGGCTACCAGTACTAGGAGATGAGTAGATTATGAACACAATATTCAGCAGGTCATTCAGTCCTCGGGCCTCTTTTCAAGTTTCTATGCCGTCTCTTACCTGAGTGCTTGCCCTACAGTCATGGTGTCTCAATTGACAGATGCGGTCCAGCATTGCTGCGGGGCACCGCGAATACCTTAGGCCCACCTACCGGTACGCAGGCGCGTGTTGATGAGGGGCGAGGAGCCTTTTCTGGCGTTCCAGAATGTGGGGTTCTGGGCAATTCTAGTGGATGATAGACCCCTGCCACCAGCCCATTATGTGCAGCTACCGCACCTAAGCAGGTACGTACCGAAGCCAGCAGTTGTGCATGCTCGATTTTAATAGTTACAAACTGCTCGCCAGCAACGTTCGCGACTCCCAACTTTTTATTAAGCACACGCAGAGAATACTGGAGAGCGCTACTGCTGGTACCGTCCTGCACCTTTGCACGCTACATCCGTGCTTTCCATACGGCAATTCCACTACTCCCAGACCTTCGATCTATCTGCGCTGTCCGGCGCCGCTCCTGCTACCGCATCGACCTCGGGCATCATTCATCTGAAGTCCTCCAATTCCCAACTCTCCATTGCCCACCAAGCTTCCCGAGTCTCGAGACTACTTACGCCGCATGAGTTCAGCTTAAGACGAGGCCCATCGAGCGCGCTCGCCCACTACCCTTCACAGGGTCCTGGTCAGCTCAGTTGCCGCTGCTCACCATGGGAGCCCAGACCGTCAATGGATCTTCGGCCATGGGCGCAGAAGGCACCGCGGGACCCGTTGGCATGGAGATACTGCCTCGCATCCACGAAGCCCTCGAGGTTGTCTACAGCCCGTACTCCTCCAACGACACCCGCCAGGAAGCCCAGTCGTTCCTCGAGAACGTGAAGAACGCCACCGAGGCGCCTTCCCACGGCTTCCAGCTCGCATCCGACAAGAACCAGTCCCCCGTGGTCCGACACTACGCGCTCTCCCTCCTCGAACACGCGATCAAGCACAAATGGGCCACCTACTCCCAAGAAGAGGCGGCTGCGCTTCGGAGCTGGGTCCTGCAGCTGTCCCAGAACCTCTCCCGCGAAGATCCGCCCTACCTGAGGAACAAGACCGCGCTGCTCTGGGTCGAGGTCGCTAAGCGGTGTTGGGCTGCCGAGTGGATGGATATGGATCAGCTCCTGGTCCAGCTGTGGCAGATTCCCGATTCTGCCGTGCACAAGGAGCTGGTTATGGTCATCTTGGAGATGCTATCGGACGACATATTCAACGGCGACGATCCGGTCGTTGGAATCCGTGAAGGCATCCTTAGCAAGGCATCCGTCGAGATCTTTACGCCTGCCGCCGTCTTGACCGAAGCATTCCCCAACCGCGAGGCAGGACCCGATGTCAGGTGTGGAGAGGAAGGCTGGTTGGGGAGAATTACACAGCTGCTCGGCCAATGCTTGTCTGGGGACGTACAGGGCAACGGTGACCTCCGAAGCTGTGCCGTCCGAGGGCTGGCTGTGATCTATGCCCTGATGCCCTGGGTCATCCCGAAGGCTGTTGCCGTCACCGGCTGCGTGCCGGTCATGTGTGACGGTCTCCAGGCCGCCAACCTCGAGGTTCAGAAGGTAAGGGCCCCATCACTGCGACCTGTGTTGCCTCCCATTGACCTCCACAGGCGGCGCTGGAAGCCATGCATGCCTTGTATGCTCGCACCAGTCTCAATGACCAGGAATTCCTCGAGCTGGTGGTCCCTCTGTACGAGGGCAAATACGTAGACCTGCTGAGTCAGCTCTTCGACTGGTCTTCTCCAGCCGATCCCGATGATATCGACGATGACAAGTACCAGTTCTGCAAGAAACTCTCCGAGGTAAGGCTGTCAGTGATGTACTCCTGGCTCGTAACTGATCTGTTCTAGTTGGTCTCCTTCCTTGGTAACTACATGGACCGACGATTTTTTGTGCTACCTTCCGACCCGCAGCGGGTGAACTTCCGAGGGTTCCTGCAACTGCTACTCTCGATTGCGCAGAGTCGGAGCCTTGTCATCTCCATCCCAACGCTTGTGACGTGGACACGACTCCTGAACCACAGGGCCCTTGGGCCCAGCATTGCCGGGATCGCTGCCTTCGTGGGGCCGCTCCTTGAGCTATGTGGCTCGAGACTCATCCGATACGAAAGTTTTCCTGAGGACACACAGGATCCTACCTTTCTCTTCCTGCTGGAGGACACTGACACCATCCCCGAGCGACATGCCTTTCTCGGCAATTATCGTCGGTACAGCTGTCAGGTCATCGAGTGCATAGTGCAGCTCAAGATGTCCGACGCCATGGAGCACATACTCGGCCAGACCGAAAATATCCTGGGGCACCTCTACGACAATACTTCAGGTTTCGATAGTAGGTTGTTCCGGTTTTGCACCATGTTGATGACATAGCGCTTACATAGTTCTAGTGGCCACTTACTCCAAGTCATCTCAGCCTGTCCTTCGAGTCGATGCGCAGGCCACAGTCATCGAGGCAGCTCTCAGGGGATTCGGCAAGTGGCGAACCAAGCTCCTGAAGGAGTCCCTGAAGAGTGGCCAGACGCACGTGAGTTGCGTCCATGATGCGTTTGCTAGGCGGTTTGGCTCACTAGTATCTAGGAAGCCGAGGTCAGCTCGGTGGAAAACACGCTCGAGTCGTGGTGCAGTCGCTTGCTAGCGATGAAATTAGAGGTATTGCAAACACATCATCGCGTGCTCACAGAGCACCCTTGCTGACTGAATCAGGATCCTCTCATCCGGAAGCGGGTCTTGCAGCTTCTTGTTGCGTTCTCTACCTCGGCACTCGAGAACAAGCCGGACTTCATGCTCAAGGTTCTAGAGCATATCCTGATGAACTGGCCAACAGCCCAACCAGAATATAGGCTATATACGGACGCAATTAAGGACCTGCAATCGGAGAGCATGGTAGAGCTTCAGAGGCTGGCCGCGAAGATGCCTGATCATCTACTGGTATTCATTCCCTGGCCTAGGTCATGCCGTAGCAATACTAACGTGAGCTTCCAGGATGTCTATGATCAGATAGACGTCAAGGTCAAAGACATGATTGCATCTGGCACACTAGATCAGAAGCGCCAAATCACATATCAGACGTTTCTGTTTACTATCATGTATGTTCTTCGGTCGTGGTTCTGATTGGTGCACCAAGCTGACATGGACAGTCATCGATCTACTCGTTTGGATCAAAATACCAAGGTCCGGGAAGTAAAAGGCTATATCGACGCCGTCAAGTCCCAATGGGAAGATGCGCGTTTAAAGCAAGCCGTATCGACCCACGAAGGCTTCTGTGAGCTCATGGCTCTTGACAAAGCCCAACGCTACGTTGCACGCACGCGGATGCACGAGATACAAGACTGGGGCTCTGTGGACCTTGATGCTGAAGGTCAGGCCCTGCAGGCGGAGTTAGAGGAGAGACAGTCGGTGAGTTGTGATCTGATCCTGGATCAGAGACAGCAGTTTTCTCACGTCTCTCAGGCACTACCTCTAAGAGTCACGAAATCTTTCTTGACCTGTTCCACTGAGAAGATCGAGAATGATGCCAAATTATATGAGCTATCATCTGCTCTCTGGCAGGATGGATTTACTACAATTCTGCCCGAGCTCCTCCAACTCCTTGAGTAGGTATCCCCCTTTCCGACAAGCATGCAGTCGACTAATGTGCCAGTCACGCCCATGCCTCCCACTCGCCCGATAACTGGACGGCGCTACCGCCAGAGATGAGATCCATCGTTGGCCGGGTTTTGACCGATCGTTTCTGGCAAGCAGGCATCTCGGAGGGCAGCAAAGAAGACTTCTATGCTCGCGTTCTGGAAAAGAAGCACACCCTGGAGGGCTTGGCTTCCACTATTCGAGGTTCCATACGCTATGTTCGGGAAGCCTGCTATGCCATCATTTACTACATGTCCCGGCTCGACAAGATATTCTATGGCTTCGGAGAACTCCCAGCGCCGTTAGCTCGATCGCTTCTGGCACAGTCATCAGGCCTCTCGGCGCACCAGCTAATTAACCTTTTGAATCTTGTACGCTACCTGGTTGATAACTGCCCAGTACAGCTTCGCGAGCAGTTCCTCCCTCCAATTCTGGCCACCTGCTTCCGGCAGATGGACGCGAGAATCCATTCGGAATGGGAGAAGCTCGAACGGCAACAAGGGGTGAAGACGGCTGGAGACGCCCTGACGGAGGAGATGAAGAGCGAAAGCATCCTGAGGCAACTGACACACACCTCAGTCATGATGGTGGCCGACTTCCTGGACCCGGGCCGTAAGAGTAAGTATTGTCGCGATATCTGATGCTTCTTCGTTTGCGCTGACCTCCGGCGTAGATGCTCCAGAGGGCTCCGCCGATGCCGAGAGTCTACAGAAGTACCCGACGCTGCGCACTTTCTGTCTGTCGCACATTCAAGTCGCGGAAACCCTCCTCGTCTTCTGCACGCATACCATACGGTTCCGGGACTCACGCTGCTGTGGTATCATGTTGAAAGTATTCCGGTCTATCATCCCGGATTTTATAACGACGGAGCATCTCCCGAAGCAGTCGTCGTCGTCGATGGACGCGGAAACAACCAGCGGTGGTGACGCCCAGGCCCCTCCGTCCATACCGGCCGACACGGCCGTGTCGATCCGCGAGTACATCTCGTCCGAGGTGGTCAAGGCGTGCATCGAGTCGATCAACGAGGCCTACTTCGTCGACCTGCAGAAGGACCTGGCGGCGCTCCTGGCGGCGGTGCTGGTGGGCTACGGGCGCGTGTCGAGCACGGCGCGCGACGTGCTCGTGTCCCTGCCCAACGTGGACGCCGACGAGGTGGACCGCTCGATCGCGTGGATGGCCAAGAGCGGCGTCAGCAGCCGCAGCCAGCGCGGCGCCGTGCTCGAGCTGCTGCGCGACCTCAAGGGCGTCAGCATCTCGGAGATGGGCAAGGTCAGCAAGAGCGTCGTCGGGCCCGGAGCGGCGGGGGCGGCGGGGGCGGCGGCGACGGCGGGCCCACGTACAGGGGCGGCGGGAGCACCGTCGTCGTCGTCGACGACGACGACGTCTAAGCGGCCGCCGCGCAGCAAGATGGCCCAGAAGTTCATGACGGCCCCCACGAAGGCGGGTGCAGGGCAGGGAGGAGACGCGGCAGGCCTCGCGGGCCAGGGCCAGAGCACGGGAGACATCGGCGACGGCCTCGACGGCGTCGCCAGCCTGTTCGACTTATAGGACGGACGTTGGGTGTCTCCGGACCAGAAGGCTGTGCGGCAAGGATGATGCTGCTGCCACAGCGGCGGTGGCGGTGGCGGTGGCTGGCGAGGAGGAGAAGCGACGCCGACCGAAGAAAGCTGATCACACCCCCCCCTGCTGGTGATGGTGTTGGTGGTGGTGAAGGTGAAGGTGGTGATGAGTGAGGGGACTGGACTGGACTGGACTGGACTGCGCGAGCTGTGCAGAGCCTCGATGAGGGAGAAGTCTCGGGCGTGCTCTCTCTCGCGGTCCGGCGAGTACGAACGACAACGACGATGGTCGCAATCGGTCGGCAGGCCTGTGCTGTCGTTGCGTGTATGTGTGTGCATGTGTGTGTGTCCGGGTGGGCAAGTGTGTGTAGATACCTCATGTAGGAGTAGTACCCTTGTGTAGCCAGGTACCTACCTACTTACTTACTCAACCTACCTTATTCGTTTTGTTTTCTAAGCTGGACTGAACTTCTGGAGGCCGGGGCGACCTGATCAGATCACATTGTGAGTGAGTGAGTGGGTGTGAGAGTGAGTGTGTGAGTGAGTGATATGAGGCCGGCAGGCAGGCAGGCTGGCTGGCTGGCTGGCCGGCAGGTGGGAGGGCAAGCATGGTGACCAGTACCCGACCTAACCTACCACTTCCTCACTTCCTCACAAACTGACTAACTCACTAAGGTCCTCACTCGAGCGTGTGAAGAAGGGGAGATAGAAGAAATAGAAAGCTAGCCTCCCCTTGAGAGAGAGCTCTCCCGCTCCCAAGGGGAAAAGGGGGGCGTGGGGTATCTGGAGGGTCTCGGGCGCCTGGCTGTCTGTCTGTCTCAGATGCCGAATAAGCCACATATAGGTACGCAGACGACGGGTAAGAGAAAATGAAAGAAAGAAAGAAAGTCGTCTGCCTATTTCTCCGGGTAGAGTTGTCGTCACTTACCAAGATATTAGGAGGTAGGTAGATGCTTACTTCTGCTGGGCTGCGAAGGCCGCGATGGGCGCATGCCCATTGGCCCCCCTTTACGGAAACCCACGATGGCCTGGTCTGGTCTTGGGGAGCTGCCATAGGTAAAGCTTAGCCCAGTATAACTCCACGGCATACAGGTAGCCTACGGTGGGCTCTGAGCTGGAAAGAAATGTCAAATAGCTTATACTTCTGGAAGTGATCTTATAAGTATGTGATAGTGTACCGGTAGTCCGGGGCAAAGAAGAGGCCCAGCCCACCACGAGGCCCTTTAACTTAGCACCGCTAACAACTCTAGATTATAGAACCAGTCTACTGCAGATGTTCATGAATGATAACTTGAGCTTATGCTGGTTATAATACCACTCACTCGAAATATTAGTACTAAGCACCCAGGAATCCCAGAGCTCTGGTCATCCTAAGGAGGGGGCTCTGGAGACTTGTAGGAGTGCGGGGGAGTTGCTCAGCCCAGAGCCTCAGCCCCTCTGCCCCTCAATAGCTGTTTGACTCAGACTTGGACTGCTTGATATGGAGATTCCAAGCCACGAGATCCGAATCCCCAGAGCCCCACTGGCGTTTCCCTTATCGATATTTTTATCTGCGGCATCTTCCTGACTTGTCTGCGCATTGAACGAAGTACTACATCCGTACCGCGAGACTGCGTATGATCTGCACTCGGTTGCGCATTGCCACACGACACAGCACCGCGCGCGGTCAAAGGGCAAACAGCTGACCTTGGTGGTCCAGAGGGTCGGTCTATTTCAAATCGCCACCGGTATCCCGTTACCTATAGGCTATCGTACAGGCCCAACCTCCGCGACACTCTTCCTCGACCGACCTGCGTAATGCAACGGCCAAGGTAGCTTGCTGCTCCCGCTGACAATCCTCCCGCCGACATGGCCGACACGGACGATGCCGTCCACGCTATAGCGACCGAGGAGCAGCTCTGGTCTGGTACGTCTCCGTCTCGTCATGCCGTCCGTCCCCGCCATCGTGACAAATGCCCTCTTACTCACCGAACCCGCGGCTTGGCTTGACAGAGCTCGAAGCGGCCGTGTCGACGCAATGCGGCGACGAGGAGTACGAGGTCATCGACGACGCGCTGCGCACGTGGCTGCAGCTGGCGGCGCGATGCCGCGACGACTTTGCGCGCTCGGGCGACGACGTGGCGGCGTGCGCGCACCTGCTGCTGGGCGGGCGCCTGTTCGCCGCCAACGCCGACTACGTGCGCACGCAGATCACCTACAGCCTGCTGCAGGAGGAGGAGACGGGCCCGCTGTACGCCATCGCGACCCTGCTGCTGCTCGACGGCCGCGCCACCGCCGCCAACGCCACCTTCGCCCGCATGGTCGGCGAGAGCTGCTTCGCCCGCCTGCTCGAGCTGATCCACGGCCGCCGCGAGCTCGACCCGGACCTGCACCGCCTGCTGCTCGAGCTGCTGTACGAGATGTCGCGCATCGAGCAGCTGCGCCCCGATGACCTGCTGCACGTCGACGACGGCTTCGTGCGCTACCTCTTCCAGCTCATCGAGCAGCTGTCCGACGACGTCCACGACCCCTACCACTACCCCGTCATCCGTGTCCTGGTATGTCCCCCCATCGACGGCTGTCGTAGCGCTGCGAGCCGGGCCGGCTGACACGCAGATATCTAGCTGGTGCTCAACGAGCAGTACATGGTCGCGTCGGCCACCGCGGCCTCCGACGCCTCCTCGGGCGGCCCCCTGACGAACCGAGTTGTTAAGTGCCTCAGCCAGCACGGGGACCACTACCGGACTTTCGGGGAGAACCTGATCCTGCTCCTCAACCGCGAGACGGAGACGTCGCTGCAGCTGCTGATCCTGAAGCTGCTCTACCTCCTCTTCACCACCAAGGCCACGTACGAGTACTTCTACACCAACGACCTGCGCGTCCTGCTCGACGTCATCATCCGCAACCTGCTCGACCTGCCCGACGAGCTCGTGTCGCTGCGCCACACGTACCTGCGCGTCCTGTACCCGCTGCTCGCGCACACGCAGCTCAGCCAGCCGCCGCACTACAAGCGCGACGAGGTGCACAAGGTGCTGCGCATCCTGGCCGGCTCGGGCCACGGCCACTTCGCGCCCGCCGACGAGACCACGCTGCGGCTCGTCGACCGCGTGGGCAAGGTCCGGTGGCTCGCCGAAGCCTCCGCCACCGCCACCGCCGCCGCCGCCGACGAGGGGCCGGGCGCTTCTTCTTCTTCTTCTTCGGGCCCGGGCGCCGGCGAGATCGCGCGCAAGCTGCTCGGCATCAGCCTCTCGCCCGCCGACGCCGCCAGCAACACTAGTGTCGTCGACGTGGCGGCCGTCAGCGAGAAGCCCGGCGTGCAGACGCCGAGCCGCAAGGCCGAAGCCGAGAGAGGAGGAGGAGGCGCCTCCTCCGATGATCATCATCATCAGGCCCGCCGCGGCGAGGCAGGGGAAGGGGAACGAGGGGAAGGCCCGGAAGGGGGAGGGGGGCAGGCTACTACTAGTACTAGTAACGGGGTCTGGAGCTCAGGCGGTCCGCCCGTGCCCAACCGCGCCAAGAAGCCCCTGCCCCAGGTGCCGAGGCACAGACACGGCACCCTGTACGCGGTGCCGGCCGCCGCGGCGCCGAGCGATTCGGCGCTGCTGCTGCCTGGCGACGGCGACGGCCATAGCAACGGCAATGGTAATGGCAGCAGCAATGGCAGCAGCGCACCGGCAGCGGCGGCGGCGAAGAGGCTCCCGCCCAAAGCGCCGCCGCCGAGGCGGAAGGGCCGGCTCAAGGCCGTGGTCGTCGCCGGCTCGGAGGAACCTCCGCAGCCGGTGTCGTAGCTTAGGGAGCTTTTGGGGACGGTGTGGGGTGGGGTGAATAATGAATGAACAGCAATGCCGGCGGCGGCGGCGGCGGCAGTGGCGTCCCGGTGGTACAGGACGGGAGGGCCCGAGACCTGACCCGCGGGGTCTTGTTCTTACGGAACGGAGAAGCCGTAGTGTAGATGCTGGTGACGGACTGCTCCTCGAGCACCAACCAGACTGAGAAGTAGGTAAAGTAGGCATAAGGGAGGGTAGGGCATGGCATGGCATGGCATGGCATCCGGCGTAATGGGTACATATTCGTTCTTCTTGGTACTCTCTTCTCTGGTTTCTATCATCGGCGGCGTATCTGACGATATCCCGTGTTACCTGGTAGGTAGGAAGGGTGGAATCCAACCCCTCTCGCCCCTATTGACCTGGATCCATCATCAATGTCCCTAATTATATTACCTTCGCAGGAGACATGCATCTTCTCATACCGGCAGTTCATAAGTACTTTTGACCTCTCCACCCACGGGCATCGGCAAGGCAGCATAGGCGAGTTACATACATACCTACCAAGCATTAAACGTATGCATGCCGCCATGCTGTTGTCGTATGCATGGTGATTGACTGCTTGTTAGTCGACATGCAGCCCGGTGCCGGACCTCTTCTTACACCTAGCAGTACTATCCTGGCACGCTGGGTGTTATCTCTCAACATGGCAGCATAGCCAACAGGGAGCAGCCCAGCTCGCAAAAAACGATGTGATCAACCAAGATGGAGTTCGGTGGGCGCAGATCGTCAGACCGAGCTGGGGTGCAGGACCTTTGGGTAGCGTTGGATCTGTGTGGAGGGGAGGAGGAGGACCCTTTCGGTGGCCCATCCTGGACCCTTCTCTGCCTTCTCCTGCTCGGCCGTCTCCCCCTTTTTTGATGCCCACCGCAGCGACATGCCGCTAGAAAACGAAGCTGTGGGCGGTGTAACGACTATATACTTCTTACTCCCTTGACGAGTAACTACTGGTACTATCTACGTGGGTTTGTTTCCATGCGCATGATGTGGTACAGAGATGACTTAAGTAATTGGTCAAGATGATGATATTTAGGAAGGATTAGGTAGACTGTAGATAGCTGCAGATGAGGCACTTGAGAGTTGTGAGGTGCAGCGCTTCAGTTGGGTGAGGACGTCAAGTCTCGAAGCAGCGATGGCAACCGCCCTAATGGCCGTGTCGACGTCATAGCAGACCGAGCCAGGGCACAAAGAGTCAAGACTCAGATGAGGAAGCGCTGAAAGCGGGGACCCCTGACCGCCGTGGCGGGCGGCCCCAGCACTGGAGAGGCCTAGCCTCTCAGCTTAGCTCGGTTGCCCCGACAGATTTGGCTGCTGGCGCAGGTCAGGTTGCATCTGGGAATCCTTGGTGACGACACCCTCTCTGCTCCTGTCTTCCTCTGTGTCTCGCGCCTTGTACACTTCCAAGACAGCGAGTTTTTTATTACTACTTGTCGATACTGCAGCCTGCAGCATACAGCCCGCATACCCGGACATACATACTTGAGCTTCTCAAGGCAAGCAGCTACTAATCGTAGTAGTCAGAGCTGATACCTACTGAGGTATGTGGAAGTGTGTCCCGTGAAGTATAAACTTACGAGTTACACTCACAGCTTGAAGCTGTACAGATCTATACTGACTTATTCACCTATGCGCCTGCGCAGGAGGCACAGACAGAAAGAGAGGAGCATTAAATATGATATCCGCCACTGCATCTGACTGGTTGCTTTCTTTTCTTTGATACCTGCCTGACAGGAAATAAGAGGCGAATATCATATTCCGTACTCCCACAAGCCACCTCGAACAGGCGCTCAAGGGTTGGGTACGTATTGTGTGCGAGTCGTCTTGCAACCAGTGACGCGGCAGCCCGTGTCTCCCATCTGTCCTCCCTCTCCGCCCCCCATTCGTCATCTCGTCATCGTCGTCCAACCGCCGCATGTACTGTGCAGAGGTAGGTAAGGAGCTTCGTATGCCCGGTGAATACCTAAGCAATGTGACTGTTGCTGGCAGGTCGATGAAGTGGCATGGGATGAGACTGACATGTGCCGCATTAGCATTGCTTCTAGGAGATCTGCCCACGTTCCCGCGCCGCCGTCGCAAACTCTCCTTGCCTCCTGTCCCATTCGGTACATGGTGCAGATTAGATGGTGAAAGCAACAATCCGCAACAACAGCCTCCTCGGATTCAGCAAGCTCTAGCCCATTGATCAGCGCGACGCTAGAACGACCAGAACGACCAACCACTCCAGCACCCTCCCCCACCCAACCTTACCACTGGTCATCAACGACTGCAGCCACCATCTGCGGGAAGCGCAGCCACGGCGAGGCCGAATTGCCGACCACCGACTGACTCCCTTTACTATTAGTGTGCTCATCCGGGCATACGCCGGGTAATAATAGCCTTTTGTCTCGACAGATCATGTCTGCCAACGTCAGGTTTCCGCCATCCACCGCCAGCGCCAACATCAACCAGCCCGCCTTCGACCGAGCCGCCCACGCCGATGCCAACTTTGGACAGCAGCAACCGACCGCCCAGTCGAGGCCCGTCTCCGGCAGCTATTTCCCCTACGCTCAGCCACAGCCCCAGCATCCGCCGCCGAGGGGCCCTGTAGACGACCAGACTCTGTCCAACACCCTCGCCAACTCGCATATCGCGCCCCCGCCGTCCGACAGCCTGCACGTCCCCGCCCGCCAGCCCAAGTTCACTGAGGAGTGGGATGCCAGCGTGAGGGGCAGCTCCATCATTGACGGCGCCACCTCCCACCTCCACCAGCGCCGCCGCTCCCAGAGCCCGGCCATGCAGCGCTCCAACTCGGTCGCGTCGCGGTCCGAGACCGCCGCCGGCGACGATGCGAGCATCCATAACATCTCGCTGTCGCGCGGCAACACTCTGAAGAAGAAGAGCTCACTGCGACGGAGCGGGAGTCTCAAGCGCAGCGGCAGTCGCAGGAGCATGAAGGCCGGCAGCGTGCGGAGTCTCGCCGTGCAGAGCTCCCACGGCTCCGACGAGGCCCACAGCGCCTTCTACTGCCCCGTGCCGACGTCGGGCAGCCCGACCGAGATCCTCGCAAACCGCTTCCAGAGTAGGTGACCGCTATCCTTGCGCCCCCGTTCGAGGCTAACACTGTCGCGCGCGCAGCCTGGCGTAAGGTGCTGAAGGACCTGATCGCCTACTTCAGGGAGATCCAGTCGCATTACGAACACCGCTCCAAGTCGCTGCTCAAGCTCGCCAACGTCCTGAACAACACGTCGACGCCGCCGGGCTTTCTCGCCTCGGGCGGCCTGGACGACGCCCTGCAGATCCTGCGAGACTACCACAAGAATGCCATCGTCGAGGCCAACAAGGCCCGTGAGATCGAAGAGGACGTGATCCTGGCCCTGACTGGGCTGAGGAGCGACCTCAACCAGAAGATGAAGGAGATCAAGAGCCTCTCGGGCGACTTCAAGAACACGGTTGAAAAGGAGATGGACGGCACCCGGAGAGCCGTCAACGCCCTGCAGGACATTCTGGGCCAGACCGAGATGGACTCGGCCATGACGACTGGCAAGCAGGACCCATATCTCTTGAAGGTGGCAGTCGACCGCCAGGTGGACCGCCAGCTCTACGAGGAGAACTACTTGCACAAGGTAAGGCGCTTCCGGAGAGTTTGTGTGGACTGCAGCTAAAGGCCGCGGCAGGCATATCTGAATCTCGAGACCTCGGGCCGCGAACTCGAGTCGATCGTGGTCGGCGAGATCCAGAAATCGTACAATGCCTATGCCGGTATCCTCAAGCGGGAAGCAGACGCTTCGTACAACGCCATTGATGAGTTACGAGTCGGTCCCGTCGCGATGCCCAAGGACCACGAGTGGAACAGTTTCATCCAGCGGGACGCGCAATTCGTCGACCCAGACATGCCTCTCAGATCACCTGAACAGATTATGTACCCCGGCAAGAACCACTTTGCGTGCCAGGAGCTCAGAGCGGGTCTGCTTGAGCGCAAGAGCAAGTATCTCAAGAGCTACACGGCCGGCTGGTAAGGATTCCCCTAGGTCCCCGCCTGATGTATTGGCTGACTTGCATGCAGGTACGTGCTTTCGCCGACGCATCTCCACGAGTTCAAGTCGGCCGACAAGTCCGGGGCACCCGTCATGTCGCTCTATTTGCCCGAGCAAAAGCTCGGCTCGCACTCCACCGGCGGTGGATCGTCCAACAAATTTATCCTGAAGGGGCGGCAGACGGGGTCGATGCATCGCGGGCATACGTGGGTGTTCCGGGCTGAGAGCCACGACACCATGATGGCTTGGTACGAGGACATCAAGGCCCTCACGGAAAAGTCTCCCGAGGAACTCAGTAACTTCGTCAAGGGGCACGCTCGCACCTACTCGCGATCCTCCCAGCGCAGCATCAGCAGCGATGGCATGATGGACGAAGAAGACGACGAGCCCTTCTCCGCCGACCCTGCCATGGCCAGCCCCGGTTCCCGTCAGGGGTCTATGCAGAACAGACCCGAGCCGGGCGGGCGCTTCCCATCCGACCTCGAGGTGAATGCGCAGAGGGGCCTGAAGGTGCCCCTCTCGCCCAGCAGCACCAGGTCTGCGCTGCATGAGAACGAGTATGACACTCGCGGCGGGGGAGGCGAGGCAGCGGCCAACGTCCCTTCTTCCGACCACGACCTCATAGCCGCCGCGGGCGCACTTCCGGGGAGCAGCGGCGTTGGTGAGCAGTATCAGTATCCGGGAAACCGCTCCTCACAACTGGTTGGTCACTCCTATGGCAATACCTCGAGCGTGAGAATAGACCAAGCGCCCAGTCATGCGGCTGTCATTGACCACCACGCGAGGGCAGATGGCATAAACCCCTACAACGGACAGCCCGGCGTGCCACCACAGAGACAGAATTCGAATTCAAACAGGTTCTCCAACGCGCCCATCGTGGTGGCGGGGCCGACGTCGGCCGGGGAATACACGCCGGGCACGGAGTACACGACAGGCACGAGTACGACGGGTGGTCTCAGCCAAGACTCGGGCATCCCCAGCTCGTACGATGTATCGGACAGCAGCGGGCTAGGTGGCGGTGGTGGTGGTGCCCAACAAGAAGGACAACAACAGGCCTTTGGTGGCCAGCAGATGGACTATGACTATGCCGCGGCGCCGCTCGAGATGGGACATCAACAACAATACGCGAGCGCGGGGATGGGGATGGAGAATGGCTTTGCGAAGGCGCAACCGACTGCTCACTTCCAGCAGCCTCAGAACGGCCGTGTCGGCGCACCACGGCCCCCTAACGGGGACAGGACCAACAGCACGCCGCACGTCCCGGGCGAGTACCCGAGGAGCACGCCGGCTACCACGCCCGGTGGTGGTGCTGGTGCTGGCTACATCTGAGGGACAAAGGAAGGAATGGGGCTGGTCGGTCAACCGTGGGACACGAATATACATCGCACACGTCGGTGGGGGAGATGATGGAGCCCTTTCGGACTACTGCTGCGCTGTCTCCCTCGCCGCCACCATCACCACAGAAGAGTCCCTGGAATTGTGACTACGATCCATTTCCTCTGATGGAACACAAGCGACGGGTGGGATGTGGGCTGCGAGCCATAAATGTCGTCAATAGCACCTCTTCTTTCCATATCTTTTCTTGCATGGCGTTGCGCTGCCCACCCTGTTGTTATTCTCTCTTACCAACATTCCCCAAGCCCCCAGCCCCCAGTCACCCCCTTTTCTCTCTCTCTCTATCTCTCTCTCTCTTCATCTCTCTCTTCCTGGCTGTCTCTGTCTCTCTCGCGGTTATACCTATCTGCTTTTATACCATTCTGCGCCGAGCGAAGGGGTTTCTTTCTTCTGCTTCTGCTCTCCTTGTTTCCTTCTGTCTCTCACCCGGTGGATATGCGGTGCTAGAAGTAATCAATCAGGAGCGCTGCGGGCGACAGGGGGTGGGAGCTGCTCTGCTCCCGGCTGCTGAGGTTGGGGGCACGGCAGCAGTAGAGAGAGAAAGAAGAAGAGTACGGGCTAGTAGGAAGTACCATATTTGTTATACGTTATCGTCTACAGAGAGTATAGGAAACGAGAAGCAGCAGCAGCAGCAGTCACAGCCCGCGTTCCTTGTCATAAGCTATAGCCAGTATCCCAGCACAATGTATAGCGCTGCGGCGGGAGAGAGTGACGCCCCAAACGATCGCCTTCACATGACCCGCGTGTACCTGGCCGATCTGATCGTGTGGTACGTCCGCTCCAAACAGTAGGGTACCGTGGACGAGAAGAGCACACGACGTGGGAAGTGCTTGAGATAAAAGTAAGTAGGCACTTCTGAGGCAGCTGGCAGGCCGCGCTCCTTATGTCACGCACATACGCAGGGCACGCGTCGCCACAGATCGGTCTGTCTGTCTGCTCGAACAGTGCTCTGCTTTCTGCTCTGCTCTGCTCTGCTCTACTCAGCTCTGCCTGTTTCTTGCTTTCCACGCGGACAGATCGATGGACATCCTGCCCCCCCCTTCTCATTCGAGCCCTTCTCCTGACTGACTGACTGACTGAGTGACGGGGCTGCCGTCGTGCCGAAACAACAAAAATGACAAGAACGAAAAGCGACATGTCCGGAACGCCGTTTTTTCCCCCTGCCACATAGAATACGAAATAGAATAGACCGTGGTGATGACGCAGATGGACGTTGGGGGCGTGGTGGTAGTAGGTAGTAGTGGTGGTGGTGCACGACCAAGACCGGGATGGTGGCGAAGAGACGAAAATAGGGGGTATCTGCTCGCCTCTCCTTCTGGTGATCCAGTACTCCTCCTCAGTAGCCGCCTCTGCTACTGAAGCCGCCGCGTCCTCTGCCGCCGCCGCCGCCACCCCTGCTGAAGCCACCACCACCGCCGCCTCTGCTGAAACCACCTCCGCCGCGGCCACCTCCTCCTCGTCCACCGAAGCCGCCCCTACCACCGCTGCCTCCTCTGCTGAAGCCGCCACCGCCTCCGCGTCCACCGAAGCCACCACCGCCGCGTCCGCGACCACCGCCCCGCATGGGACCACCGCGACCGCCAAAGCCACCGCCGCCGCGGCTGGGCTTCTTGACCTTGGGGGCGCCGGGGGGCGGCTTGGGGCGGGGCAGGAAGCGCTCGAAGGGCAGGGTCTTCTCGGGGGCGATGAAGAAGCGGTCGCCGGGGCGGAAGCTGGCGGCCTGGACCCCCTCGCCGGGGCGCACGGTGAAGAAGACCTGGTTGAGCGGGCCGAGGATCTCGTCCACCTTGCCGATCGCCGTCTTGTTCTCGAGGTAGACGGCCGCGTTGAACTGCGGCACGCGCGCGCCGCTGCCGCCCGAGCCGGAGATGCTGCACGTGCTGTTGCACACCATCTCGCCCTCGCACGCGTGCAGGAAGGACCCCAGCTCCGTCACGCTGTCGGGCGGGCCGAAGTCCCGCTGGAAACCGCCGCGGCCTGGAGAGGGGAAGACGTCAGTACGGTGGAAACGGGCGGAAGAGGGGTCTGATTGCCCCTTTCTTTCCCTCGAAAATAGGAGGAGTAAGAGGAGGACAGCTCGTGGCGAGCAATTGGGAACAGAAAGATCCGAGAGAGAGAGAGAGCGCACTTACCACCGCCTCGGCCGCCTCCGCGGCCGCCTCCAAAGCTGCCGCGTCCACGCGGCGCTCCCCTATTCATGGTGTGTATCTGCTCGGTCGTTCGGTAGTCCAGTCCCTCGGTCTGCGTTCGAAATGCGCTAGCTGTTTTGCGTCTTCGATTGCAGTGTCGGCTGTGTGGGAGGTGTCGCGATTAAAGCTTCAAGCGGTGCGCAATTGGGATTTTTTTTGGGAGCTTGGAGAGCTCTTCGATTTTTCTCGGAGCCGGAAAAACACCGGTAGTTAGTTGATAAGATTCTCCAGACGACCTGAGCCACCTACCGATTGCGAAGACGGAGGGGCACTGATAAGGCACCTACCAAGTATACCTGATAAGCGTTGTACCCATTCTAAACGAGGGGTCCCACCCCACCTCTCCAGCATTTGTTGTCTTTTACAGACCCGGCCTCGATTGACTCATTTCTTCGAGGTGGCATCGTCTTTTGGGCCTCCCCCACCGCCTCCCGAACGCCATTGAGCACTACCCAACCATGGAGGCCACGAAGGAAGCGGTGCAGAAGGTCACCGAGGGCGTGAAGAACGTCGCCGTCGGCGGCGAGAAGAAGGCCAAGAAGGACAAGAAGGCCGCCGCCAAGGACGCCGGCGACGCCTCGGCCGGGCCCCTCGAGATGAAGCCGCCGCCCGACTTCCTGCAGCGCCGCGTCGAGATGTTCGAGCGCATCAAGCAGCGCCAGGACGAGGAGCTGGCCCGCCGGCCGCGCGAGCCCATCACCGTCACCATGCCCGACGGCAGCACCCGCGCGGGCACGTCGTTCGTCACCACGCCGGCCGAGATCGCCCGCGGCATCAGCAACAGCCTGCTCAAGCGCACCGTCGTGGCGCGGCTCGACGGCGACCGCGAGCAGCTGTGGGACCTGGAGCGCCCGCTGGAGCGCAGCTGCCGGCTCGAGCTGCTCACCTTCGACGACGAGCAGGGCCGCACCGTCTTCTGGCACTCGAGCGCCCACATCCTGGGCGAGGCCGCCGAGCGCCGCTTCGGCTGCAGCCTGTGCATCGGCCCGCCCATCGACAACGGTTTCTACTACGAGATGGGTCTGCCGGGCGGCGCCGCCGTGCAGACGACCGACTGGAAGCCGCTCGAGAACATCGTCACGTCCATCGTCAAGGAGAAGCAGAAGTTCGAGCGCCTGGTGCTCACCAAGGAGGAGCTCCTCGACATGTTCAGCTACAACAAGTACAAGCAGCACATTATCAACGACAAGATCCCGGACGGCACTTCCACCACCGTCTACCGCAACGGTCCCCTGATCGACCTCTGCCGGGGCCCCCACGTGCCCGACACCTCGAGGATCGAGGCCTTCGCCATCATGAAGAACTCGGCCTCCTACTTCCTCGGAGACAACAAGAACGACTCGCTCCAGCGCATCTACGGCGTCTCCTTCCCCGACAAGAAGAAGATGGCGGAGCACAAGAAGTTCCTCGAGGAGGCGGCCAAGCGAGACCACCGCAAGATCGGCAAGGACCAGGAGCTGTTCTTCTTCCACGACATGTCGCCGGGCTCGGCCATGTGGCTCCCCCATGGCACTCGCATATACAACACGCTGCTGGAGTACATCCGGGAGCAGTACTGGAAGCGTGACTACCAGGAAGTCATCACGCCGAACATGTACAACAGCGAGCTGTGGAAGGCGTCTGGCCACTGGGCCCACTACAAGGACGACATGTTCGTGATCGACATGGAAGAGGACCTCAAGTTTGGCATGAAGCCGATGAACTGCCCCGGACACTGCCTGCTCTTCGGGCATCGCGAGCGGTCGCACCGAGAGCTCCCGTGGCGGGTTGCCGACTTTGGTGTGCTGCACAGGAACGAGGCGACGGGCGCGCTCTCCGGGCTGACGCGCGTCAGACGCTTCGTGCAGGACGACGCCCACATCTTCTGCCGCGAGGACCAGATCAAGGGCGAGATCAATGATCTGTTCGACTTCCTGCACGAGATGTACGGTCTCCTGGGCATGACCTTCAAGCTCAAGCTCTCCACCAGACCGGAGAAGTTTATGGGCGAGATCGAGACGTGGGACCGGGCAGAGGGCATGCTGAAGGAGTCTCTGAACGAGTTCGCGGCGTCGGAAGGAGGCGTCCCCTGGACTCTCAATGAGGGCGATGGAGCATTCTACGGGCCCAAGATCGACATCACCATCGTCGACTGCCTGAACCGAGACTGGCAGTGCGCTACCATCCAGCTGGACTTCATGCAGCCCCAGAACTTTGGGTTGGAGTACATGACGGCCGAGACGGGAGCCAAGCCCAAGGAGGCAGAGAAAACGGAGGCGCCGGCGCCGGCGCCGCCTGCAGGCCCGAAAGTCAAGACTAAGAATCCGCAGGCGGTCCTGGAGTCGGCCAAGGCGGCCAAGGACGCGGCCAAAGAGGCCGTCACGACGGGCGACAAGGAGGCCAAGGACGCGCCCAAGAAGGAGCGCTTCGCGAAGCCGCTGTCGGCGGGCTGCGCGCGGCCGGTCATGATCCACCGGGCCATGGCGGGCAGCATCGAGCGCTTCACGGCGATCCTGTGCGAGCACTACGCCGGGCGGTGGCCGTTCTGGCTGAGCCCGCGGCAGGTGCTCGTGATTCCCGTAGGGGTGGCCTTCTACGCGTACGCGCAGCAGGTGGCGGCGACGTTCCGGGGCGAGCGCATGCACGTCGACGTGGACCTGTCGGGCAACACGCTGCAGAAGAAGATCCGCACGGGCCAGCTGGCGCAGTACAACTTCATCTTCGTCGTGGGCGACGAGGAGGTCAAGGGCAGGCAGGTCAACGTGCGCTACCGCGACGACACGTCCGCCCAGGACCGCGGCAGGCCCATCGCCGTCGACGAGGCCCTGGCCAGGATCAGGAAGCTGCGCGACGAGCGCGGCGCGTACAACCCCTTCCCGTCCATCGTCAACAAGCCCGCGGCGGAGGCGCCTGCAAAGGAGGAGGCGCCTGCCAATGCCAAGGAGGGCGCAGCGGCGTGATACGGGGGAGAGGGGTATGTATGTATGTCAGAAAATAGTTACCTATAGAAGCTGCTTACGGATGCACGGAGGGAAAAGAGGCCGTGACTGCTTGCTTGCCTGAGGATGATGATGGGGCAGAGCCTGGTGTTGGTTGGTGCAAGGATCTTACCTGCAGCCCTGAGCCTCGCTGGAAACAGTTGCCGGCTGATCTGATCCTTCTAGGACTACGAAATGAGGAATACGAAGTGGACAAGAAGAAAATAGATGCCTTAAGCGATGCTATCCGCTGAGCTGAGCTGAGCTGTGCTGACTCCTGAGCCACTCTGAAACCCGGGCTAATTTTCTCCAACCTAGCTGCCTACTTAACCTAGGTAAGTTAAGTAGAGAGAGCAATTCGCATTCCGTACAGTGCTCTCCGTGCATACTTGTCAATCTCTTGCCTACCTCAGTAGGTGGTGGGTTAGATAGGAGAGTAAAATAGTAAGCAGGTGCTTAACCTCACGCCGAAATAATGGCGAGGGCGAGAGTGCGGAAACCTAGTAGCCGTCGGCAGCTAAGTGAGTATAATTCGGCGTCTATGAATGATATGTGGTGTGGTCGGCTTGGTGTTGCCGTCTAGTACTGTTAGACGGAAACACCAAAAAGCGCAACCAACTCTAACCGACTCTAAATTAAGTGCTGTGTCTTGTGACCGCTGGTTGATCCAACTCATACAGTACGTACGGAGTACGAGTTACAGACCCTACCTACCTATGCCAAGACCGATCAGTCCAGTAGAGAGACCCAACGTTGCATCTGTACCCCCTACCTAAGTAGTATCGTGGGCTCGCAAAGAA
Source organism: Xylariaceae sp. FL0804 (assembly GCA_022539325.1). Lineage (NCBI taxonomy): Eukaryota > Fungi > Ascomycota > Sordariomycetes > Xylariales > Xylariaceae > Xylariaceae sp. FL0804. The sequence goes on along the minus strand of JAJKLG010000007.1, from coordinate 380,547 downwards.
CTGCATCCGTTGTCTCGCGATGTCAGCATGTGTTACGCGGGTAATAATAGATAATACCAACCAACCAACCCGGCAAGCGAATAGAGCGGCAGAGTTGGTTGCCCTCTGGGCGGTGCAGAGAGGAGGAGGCTCATCACAGTCACAGAAAGGGGGAGGAGGAAGGGATGAGGTAATCCGTCTTAACACTACCCTAAATCAAACTGTACCGTACTGTGTGTGCTTCGAACAGCAAGATAGCAGAGCTGGGATAGCCCCCTGTCGGCCCGTCAAAGGCCAAGACCAGCCAAGACCCCCTGGATGGCCTGGGGAGTACCGTGGCCGTCAGGGATTGAGTGCCGGCGCAGCTCAGATTGGGTTCGACCAGGGTTGCAGGACCCCGGCACGGCGACCACCTCCCGTCCGTCTCAACCGACTCTCTGTAGCCTGGAGGCAGGCCTTTTTTCTTCTTCCCAGGTAGGTACCTATCTTATCTACTCTCCATGGCTGTTGCTGCCTGGTCTGTGATGAGCGACGACAGCCATTGGTAACAGAGGTCTGCCTCCGTTTCCTGGGGTTTGGTCGATGAGAAGCTACTCGGTACCGGTAGGACGCAATCCTTAGGCGGAGATTCTTTTCGACCACGGAGTCGCAGAATGGAGCCTCGGAGCCTATTGCCCCTTTTTTCTCGATCTTGCAGCGTCATACTCCGTACGGTACCGTATGAGGCCGATCAAAGGCTTGGCGGGCTCTCGCGGGTTAGAGCCGAGTCGGGTCTGATAGCACCGCTCATCATACTACTCCGTCTGCATTCCAAGTTCTGGAGTTCGTAGATACGAGACAGAGATACGGAACACGGAGTACGGACTTGCAGTACAACTGAGCTGCGTTAGGGTCCTTTCTGTTGGTTGGTTGGCTTCTGGCGTCTGCACAGTAAATAACTGAGTGGCTGTGGTGGCGCATGCAGCATCCTGGGAGGTGATCTTGCTGGCTAAAATTGTTTCCTCGACCAATCTTGCATGTTCTCAGGTACCAATTGCCAATTGCCTCGATTGCCAATTGCAAGGCAGCAAGCCAATCAGTCACCTGCTGACCATCTCAACCACCAACTGTCTACTTCTTTCTGCCTACTGCACCTAGTTCAGGGCGGGCTGTGGCCGGGCTGCTCCTACTATTAGCCCCGGACGAGTACGGAGGAGAAGAAAGCAACCACCAGCCCCATCTCCCATCCTGCACCTTCATTCTAGGCGTTATGCCGTGGTAACCTTTTTCGTCCCTTCTTCTCCATCCTCCGCCGCCGCGGATCCGCTGGGAGGGTGGGAGCTGCTGCTGCTGCTGCTGTGCTACAGAGAGCATCCGCCAAGAAGCCCCCCAACACCCCATGATGATGACAGTTGGCACAGCCAGCTCTGGCCACTGGGTCAAGTGGCCGAGCCCTGGAAGCGCAGAGCCAAGTCGGCCACCTGCACCCTACTGAGCTACCTACCTCGCTGGCTGTGTGTGTATACCCCGACGTGCACTGGGCCGGTCTCTCTCTAGCCGACCCGGCGGCGCCAGTCCAGCGCCGACCAGCTGGTGGACAGAGCTGCACCGGTCGTGTCTCGGCCAGAGCCAGCCCAGGAGCCCAGTGATGGCATACCTGGTCGGTGGCTCGGCGCAAAATCACCGCATGCAAGGGCCACTCGGCCACAACCAACAAGCTTACCGGTTACAAGCTAAGTTACCTGCCAGGTACAGATTATGCAGCCTCCAGCACAGCAGGACCCGAGCCCGAGTCTCCAGCACAGCACAGCCAGCCAACCAGCCAAGCGGCCAGCACTGTCCAGTGTCCAGTCCAGTGTCCAGTAATAGCCAGTCTGCCCCTCCGAGAGCAGAGGGAAAGGAAAATCACGGCCGACTGATGATCGCTGCTGCCAGTTGCCAGTTGCCAGCTCACTCAGCCACCGGTCCCCGGTCCCCTGATTCTTCTCTCCTCCTCCCCTGTTCGTATAGGTAGCTGACCTGACAGCTCGCATTGTTGTTATCCCGTCTTCAGCTCGCGCCTGTCAGATTCCCTTCCTCCCAGCTGCTCCCAGCGATTCCGTGTCACCTCTGCCTGTAGCTCTCGGTCTTCTGACTCAATCATCTTCATCCCCGCCTGCGGTATACTTACCTATATACCTACCCCGTCTCCCGCTTCCGACCCGGCCTGGCGAGACCTCGAGAAACTTGGAGCCTGATCTTGCCCCTCAGCCGCCGCATGCGGATACCACGTAGAATTCCTGTCGCCCGCCCCCCACGACACCCGCATTCCCCAAGATAGCATTCCCCGAGACAGGGCGCCCAATCACCTGGGTCGGTGCAATACTCACAGTCAGCTGGCGAGACCACACCACGCACCAGCACCAGCAATAACACCAGCATCGGCTCCGGCTCCGGCTCCGGCACCATTGCGTGCCACACCCGCACGCTGGGGGAGGCGCTCCAGGACTTCCACGTTGAAGTATGAGGCGGCGGGAAGAGGACGCTGAAGCCCCGGCGGAGCGGCTATCGAGGGACAGCATGACACCAGGTGCGGATCTCTGCTTTGACGATTCGGACGACTGCGATTCCAAGTGGTCGACGTCTCGCAAGCCCTCCCACGACTTCTCATGGCGACGGCTCCGACCCGGCTCCATGCCCGGCTGGCTGCCCATCGGGCGGCTGCACCGGCGATCTCTCGTATACGGCCTTGTCGTGTTGATTATCGTGATCGGCGTTCTCTTCAAGGTCTCGACGCCTCCGCGGCATAAAACCACCATGGCCTTCTCCGGGTTATGGGACGACCTGAGCACCGCTGCCGTGCCCGGCCCGTCCTCACAGAAGAACTACAAGCCGTACAAGCGACCGGTGCCCGAGGCCAATAATGAGTTCTGCACCACGTGGCCCGTTGCGAAGAACGGCACATACGACCCCGAAGCCGTCGACCGCGCCGGCAACGTGACCATCGACAGCATCGCGCCGGCGGGCGGCTGGAGGAAGCCCGCGGGACTCAAGGTCATCGCAATGGTGTTCTATGGTCGCAAGAGGTTTGTCGACATCATGGACTGCTACCTCCAGCAGAACCTGGCGTCCAACGGCGGCTACCTCGACGAGGTCTGGTTCATGGCCCACACGACTAACAGGGACGACATGGCCTGGCTCGAGGGCCTCGTCCTGGAGAACCCAGACTACCGGATCGTCGGCCAGGGCGACTGCGAGAACAGGAAGTACAACTGCATGTGGAGGTACGCCACGGGGGACAAGACCATATACGTCAAGATCGACGACGATATCGTAAGTGTCGGCACTCGCCGAGGTGAGGAGAGAAGAGTTGGGCTGACCGCGACCCTTACCCCAGGTATATATTCACCCCGACGCGATCCCGCAGCTGGTCCACACGCGCGTTGCCGTGCCGCACCCGTTCGCCGTCTCGGCAAACCTGGTCAACAGCCCCATCACGGGCCTCGAGCAATACCACCACGGCGCAATACACCCCTTTGTGGCCGATCCTAAGAAGAAGCCCCAGGGCTACGCTGCCGAGACGTGGCGGCCGTCGCAGATCAAGCCCCTGACGTGGATGGAGCGGGAGCGGATAAAGAAGCTGGGCCAGGACGAGATTCTGAACCCGGACGTGGCGTATCGCGGCATGTCTTTCCGGCTGGCGTCGCAGGACCACTGGGACCTCATTCACACGCCTCTGGGTCATTACGATCAGCACCCGGACGGCAAGGAAATCGCCTTCGGCGCGGCGTGGACGTCGTGGGCCATCGCGGCGCAGCAGCAGTACTCGCTGCTGTACAACCTCGAGAAGAACTGGATCAGCCGCTACTTCTTCGGGCGGGCGCCCCTCTACCCCGCCGAGTCTAGCGGCCCGGACGCTAAGAGGGTCATCTCCCCCGAGGCCGCGGCGGCGGGCGACGACGAGGAGGAGGCGCCGCAGCTGCAGCTCTTCGACACGCAGTACCGGCGGTACAACCTGAATTTCTGCGCCGTCTGGGGCTCGGACATCCGGGCGCAGCTGCCGATCGCTGAGGACGACGAGGAGGACATCACGAGCCAGATCCCGAAGCAAACGGGGCGGCCGTTCGTCATCGACACGCGCGCCGTCGTCGGCCACTTCAGCTTCTTCACGCAAATAGAAAAGGTGCGGCAGACGGACCTGCTGGACCGCTGGCGCGCGCTCGCCAACGAGGCCGTCTGCGAGCCGCTCAACCGCAAGGCGCCTTGGGACCTGCCGTGCCCGCGCTTCAATAGGCCCGGAGGGCTGGGGTGGTGGATATGAGGCGACGCGAGACGAGACGAGGCGAGGCTGAGAGAGAGCGCAGGGAGGAAATGAAGAGCATTGGCTCTTCCTCGGGGCCGGAGAGGCACCTCGAAAAGGCAGGGATACCCTCGCGTGCTCTTGGAGAAAGACGGGCATCGGAGCGCCGTGCCGGCGTCTTGCCGCACCCCCCATCACCTATTTTATCGACATCATCACCGAGTATGCACTAGACAGGCGTTGTCGGGCATCTTTCGTCTCTCTGGCCTTTTCCCGCCCAACCACTTGGCTAGGTACAGGATCATCCGGGGAAAAGCGCCACACATATATCGGTTTCCACGCATGGCATGGCATTGTGATTAGTTATCATCGACATGGCGGGCTCTAGAGGAAGAGAAATAAGGCGGGCATTCATCCGGCGGGGCTCGGGGCTGGGGCAGGTGGACGGACGGGTCGGGTGGTTTCTCTCTTTATCTCTGTTGCTCTCTCGCTCTGATTTCATGGGTTTTCTGGGACGGGGTGCCTGGTGCTTTTACTCACTAGAGGTTATGCATGTATGTTTGCATAGGGAGGCGAGCCGGGCGCGCGGGCCTCATCAGCATCTTGTTTTTGTTTATGAGAGCGGAAGGAGACGTCCCGGAATGGGCACGTTGAGACAGCGAGCGAGCGAGCGAGCGCACGCATGAGCGAATGAATGAGCCAGCGCGCGAGCGAATAAACAGACAGAAAGACGGGCGGAGAAATATAGACGCAGAGACAAGACAGAGACAGAGAGACAGCCAGACAGCCAGTCAGAGAGAACCAGACAGACAGAGAGACGAGCGAAATAAAAATGGTCAGAACCTGAACACCGCAAGAAAAAGGCAGACAGACACAAGACGAGGTGTAGTAGTTTCGGGGCTCCGGGGCCGGGGGGCCAGAGCTCCCTTTTCTAGTTTCGCTCGACGTCCGGAACCGTCGTACGGCACGGAGTACCCTTGACGACTACCTATTATTATCCTCCTTTCTCTCCTTTCTCTTCATTCATTCTGCGGCTCCTGCCCGCCGCCTCTCCCCGCCTCCGCTGCTACGGCGGTGGGTGCAGTTTACGGCACAGCAGCAGCAGACAGACTGGGGGTTGATTGAACACAGTTACGGTACCCTACGGCTGGCGGCCGCGCCCCGCCGGCCAAGGGCGGGGCGGATAACAGATACCCCGGATAACCCAGAACCGGGTGCCAGGTGCGTGCGTGGATGGTCACCTCATGGTGTGATCTTGCGTGCGCGAGAGAGGAAGGGTATCCGTAAGGTAGGTGGGAAGGGGTGCCGGATTGCCGGGACTCTACCTAGAGTCTGCTGCCGGCAACTCGCAAGTTCGGAATTGCAGCAACTCTCGGCATGACTCGCTTCGGCATCTGGTGGGGCATTCATCGGACTCGGAAGACAGGCCAGGGCAGGCCAGGCCAGGCCAGGCTGAGCAGAGGCTGAGGTGGGTGCCAATGAGACTGGGAGTCTGGGCGGCGGGCGCGAGATAAATAACTTCTGATAACTTGCAAGTTATTATATATCTGGGATGGATGGATGGATGGATGGATATAATCGGGAATGGGATGCATGCATAGATGGTAGGATACGGTACATAAAATGACCTGGTTTGGGATGGGTCTGGATCTGGATCTACGGCCGGGGTTGTCTGCTACCTACGATTTGTAGGAAGAGCCGCTGAATCCCCCTCGCTGGGATATTGTGTTTATGTGTGGTTATCTCTTCCTTTTCTTGTTTCTGTTTCCGTGTAATCATTCATCTTTTCATTTTTTACGAGAAGCCTTGACACTTCAGTTCATTTAGATGAGTTGGTTGGTTATGTAAGTAAGTACTTAGACCCCTTTCGCAACTCGATAGAGTTCCACATTTGCGGGGTAGATATCGGGGGAAGGGGGCAGGTGTGGTAGGTTAACAGGTAAATAAGGTAGGTAAACTGAGCTACCGTGGGTAACCTGAAGTGCTTAGTGAGTCAGAAGACTGGCCCGTGTAGTTGTGGTTGGTAGGTTGTTCGGAGAGAATGGTAGAGACGTGGTTATTGGGAACCCTTTGGTTAGGCTCTTTTTAATTCCACTATAAGTTTGTACTTTGCGGTATATAAGGTAGGTAACTCCCGAGATACCCTGCGGCAAGTGAGGCTACAGACAGGTGAATGCCACAACTGGCCTTAGTTGATAGGGCACAACTACTTACCTTATGTGATTACCTCATTCTGAGCTCCATGTGAATCTGGCTTCTCGAAGCTGCAAGTGTCTTCTTGCGTGGCCTGAGGGCCTGTTGCTGGGTGTTTTGGTATATTCTATCTTACCTACCTAGGTAGGCAGATAAGTTACCCATTGCCACAAGGTATCATAACTCAGTCATCTACCGTCCGTCTCTAGTGTGAATAGCAGAAAGCTAGCATCACCTCCAAAAGCCGCGCTTGAGTTATTATTGCAACTCGGGATGGAAAGAGGTTATCAATTGGGGAAATAAAGATACACGGCCCAATACCTGAATTATTCAGGTATACCAATTTGTTCCCTCCTTTCTCCTATGATCTAAATTGTTTCCTATTTGGGTAATGTACCAGACTCTATGCTATCCTCGCGTCGTTTCTTCCCTTCTTCTATGAACCTCTATCACAATACGGCGATGCGAGACTTTGCTGAGGAGGTGTTGTTCTTCTTTGGCGCCTTGCTGGTAGACCAAGTAGTGCCTCCCTTTCGCAACCAGAGGAATCCATTGATTACTGGCTAGATACCGTAGTGTTGTAAAGTGAAGTCTGCCGACTCCTGGGGAGCACAGGCCGAGAAGCTGCCGGGGCTCACTCGGACGTAACGGAGGACGAAGCAGAGGAGAGGAGGAGCAAGCCGTACAGGTCGCCAACACCACCAAGTTGTCCGCCGCGGTTATTGTAGACGGCAGCATGAGACTCGGCATCCAAGCCACCGTTGGTGGTCGGCAAAGCCCAGGCTAGCTATACTGTAACTTACAGATCTAATGAATCCGTTGAAGGAGTGAGTACGTCCGTGTGACAGCATAACTATCCTATATTCGCCCCTTTATCCTGATTAACCTCATCCTCTCCCTCGGTGTCTAAATCTCACCGATCTGAGTGTCTACGGACGTGCTCGCTGACTCTTGGGGAAAGAATGTGTTCACAGCGTCCTGAGAGGGGCCTTGCTCGGGATCTTCTACCACACTTTTGAGAGCTGGAGGGGCCGGTCTTGCTTGAGGGACGGCGGGGGAATCTCGCGATATTTGAGAGTATAGCTAATAGCACCAGGTTTTAAGTCGCAGGGGTCAGACAGGGCGACCCAGGACACTGACAAAACCGGCATCCCAGTCGCCATGGCGGCAGCTCATTGGCCTCGCGCACCGCAGCTGCCTGCCCCTGGAGCCCTGCATAACAGCACAGATGAATACAAGTTCGGTACACTGTGACGCTGCGACATCGTCGTTCCAAGTTTTTGACGTTTCGAATATGGCTTTCCCAAGAGCCTTCGCCGGCGCATCTCAGCACTCCTTTCTCCCCCATTTCCTTTTCCTCTTCCTCTTCCGCATTCTTTACACTGAAAAGTGCGCCCCTGTGTCAAAATGAGCGCAGCGAAGACTCGGTGATGCCGGCGAAATGCGCGCCCTATCACTCCTCGGCCTGGCAGTAGCAGCGCTGGCGTCGCAGGCGACGACGGCGGCGGCGAGGTGCGCGACAGACGAATGCCTCCGTGGTAAGTTCGCCGTAAGGCGAGGGAAGAGTTGCCCCCGTCTCTGCCTGACTATGTCGGTACTCATCGAGCGAGCCCAGCTGACAGGAGCCTGCTTGAATTCGAAAAGCCGTGCAGGAGGCCGCCCCGGCAGTCAGGAGAGAGGACTGCGAAGCCTACGCGCGCGTGACCGCGACACCCACGACGAGGTAATGAAGACCATCCCCATTTCTGGTTGCACTGTTCATTTCACCTTACTTGTGGGGATGGACTCTGATCCGGGCGTTGGACGCAGCACCGTCTTCACCACCGTGTCCGCCACGCCGCCGCCGCTCGGCTCCGAGCCGTCGCGGCGCTGGCGCCAGCAGCGCGAGGTGATCGACGTGCTGCGGGGCCGCCGCCTCGTCGGGACCACCACCACCACCACCACCACCGGCACCGTGCCGGCGTACGCCGCGTCCGCGTGTGCCGGCGCCCGGGGGACGGCGGCGGCAGCCCACCGGTACGCGTCGGCGTGCTCGTGTCTGGACGACGATGCCCCAACGGCGATGGCGATGACGACGACGATCACGCGGACGGTACGCGTCCCGGCCGCGGTGAGCTTGGGAGGAGGCAACAGCTCGACGCCGGTCGGGAATAATGCGACGACGGCCGCAAGGTTCGGAAACTCGACGGCGACGGCAACAGCGACGGCGGCGGGCTCGAGGCTTCTGCTGGACAGCAGCGACCCGGCCTCAACGGGGAAAAGTAGCGAGAGCAAGAGCAAGTATGATTTCAAGAGGCCGGGCTCCGCGTCGAGATCCGCGACGATCGCTGCCGCGAGCCCGGGGGGCACGCCGCCGACGGGGGCGAGCGGCACGCCGGGCGCCACCGGTTTTCATACCGGCAAGCCGCTCTTCACCGCGCCGAGCACCGCCGACCCCTTTCGGAACGCGACCGCTCCCGCGGCCGTCACCGCCGCCAGCGCGGCTGCATCCCTTCAATCCCTCAACGGCACCGGTTCTTCTCTCTCGGCACAGCAGGACCTCTCGAGCACCGCCAAGGGGCTGCTGAACTCGACGGCGATACCGACGACGACCACGACGGGCAGCTCCCGCAGGTACGCTGCCACCGCCCCATCCTCCGGCGTGGCGCGGTTGTTCAACAATGGCACCCGTCCCCTGCCCACACATCCGCCAGTCGCCGGTGCCTCGACCTCGGCCTCGGCCTCGGCCTCGAGTTTAGGGGTAGCGCAGCAGCCCCTGCGCTTCAACTCCACCAGCAGCGAGAGCGGCGACCGCGGTGCCGTCGCGAATGCGACGCTACTTGCCCCCTCGGCGCCGTTTGCGAACTCGTCGTTGGCGACGACGACGCCGCCGCCGCACCGCAACACGACTATGACGACGAGCCCAAAGATCCGGCCACCGTACCCGTTCCGCCTCCTCAACGGCACCTCCTCCATGTCCAACGGCACGTCTTCGTCCAACACATCCTTGCCCTCCTCCACGCCCACGCCCAGTCCGAGCAGCCGCGCGTGCAGCGACAACATGACGACGTCTTTCCGCCTACGCGTCTCCCAGTCCCAGTCTGGTAACAGCAGCAGCAGCAGTAGCAGCAGCAGCAGCAGCAGCAGCAACAGCAACAGCAGCAGCAGCAGCAGCGCCGGCCCCTTCGACGGCTGGTTTCTGAAGCTGAGCGGCGACGGCGTCATCTTCGTGCCGCCATCCCTTGCGGCGACGCGCTTCGCCGTCGACCAAGCCGGCGGCGGCGGAGGCCACCTGTGCGCTGCGGGTAGCAGCAGCGCGCTGTCAGGCGGTGGCGGTGGTGCTGTTGTCGCTGTCGTGGGCAACGGGACGGGGAGTGCGGCGGGTGGTGCTGTGTGGTTTGTTGATCCTGAGGTAGGTCTCTCTCTCTCCCTCTCTGTGTGTGTGTATGTGTGACGACACATAACCCACAAACCTCGTGGATCCTAGCAGTCCCTGCTTTCTGTTTCTTGGTTGTTCTGTCAACCCCATCTTTCCTGCCCCCTTTTCTCTGTCTCTATCGATGCAACCAACTGTTCTCTTCCCCTAGCCCTCTTCCCACCAACGTGCGGCAAGAAGAAAAACACCACTGACACACTTATACACGCACCACACGCACAGCGGCTCGAGCGCGGCGCCGGATCCGGATCATCGCCCGACTACGCGTCGCTGCGCTGCAAGACGGGCGCCTCCTCCGGACGAAGGCTACTAACGTGCAGCGAGGGCGCCAGGGCGTCGTGGGTCGGCTGCGGCATCATGCTCGACATCGCGACGAGCAGCGGAGGCACAGCCGTCGTGGACGGGCAGACCTGCACGGCCGTCGCGCTCTCGCCCGTGTATTCCTGATGGGAGGAGGGGGATGCTAGGTGCCTACATATTTCGCAAAATAGCGAGGTAGTAAATACTTACTTAGGCAGGTCAAGGATTGATTTGGGTGATACGAGAAGAAATATTCAATGAATGATTTTTTGCATTGAAAAAAAGTGTGGTCTCAAGAGTATTTTATTCTTCGTCCCGTCGATCGTTGGGGATTGCTGCCGTTCCACTTCCCGTCTTGAACGACGGAGGGGGCTTTCGCTAGGTACATTGAAAGATAAAAGGGCCGGGGCAAGTCGCTCACGCACGACTAGTACAGATTCTGTCTGTCATCCAGACTTCGGTCTAACATATTCTGTCGCACAAGTTCGTTCAGAAGAATGCAAGAATGCCGCGATCATATGGTCTTTTCGCCGAACCGGTCTCGAAGCCGGCCCCGGGGCCGGAACGCCGGCCATCGGAGCCGGCTTCCGGACAAAAGTGGACCCACTGAGCCAAAAACCCGGGAGCAACCACAAGAGGTAACACCACCCATCAACTCATGCATCCATCCATCCATCCCCCCTTTTTACCTCTCCACTACACGTACTCGGCGCAGTTGAAGTCGTTGCTCATGTCCATGACGTCGGCGATGGTGACGTTGGGCACGAGGCCGGCCATCCACAGCACGTGGTGCAGGGTGGTGACGTTGCCCGTCTCGCCGTCGTAGTCGAGCTGCGCGGCCGAGGGGTAGAGCCACTCGCCGTCGTCGAGGGTGGTGGTGACGAGGTTGCCGCCCATGTCGGTCAGGCGCGCCGGCAGGTCCGCCGCCTGCCACTCCCACCACAGGCGGTCGAGGTTCGTGTGGTGCAGGTAGAAGATGGGGTCCCCGGGACTGGCCGACTGGTCCTTGACCGTGCCGCCGACGCCCAGGTGCACGCTGCTGTGCGGCTTGGCGCTGTAGCAGGGCCGCGCCGTCACGTAGTCGCCGATGGCCGCGCACGGCTCCACGTAGCTGCTGTTGGCCCAGTCCCAGTAGTAGGCGTCGTACTGGCGCTCGAGGCAGTAGTGCGTGTAGTTGTTGACGCCCCACTGCTGGCTCAGGCGCAGCGTCGTGTTGGCGAAGGGGCCGTCGGCCACGCACCCGTCGCTCGTCGTGCCGAAGCTCAGCTCGTCGGCGCCCCACACGGACGCGTCCGACAGCGGGCCGGCGTCGGCGTCGCGCTGCTCGTCCCACCACGGCACCCCGCCCCGGTAGCCGCACTCGCTCTGCAGCAGGTGCTCGTGCGTGCGCATGAAGTAGCGGTGCCACGGCAGGAAGGCCCCGTTGCCGTGGATGTAGTTGGACTGCACGATGTGGCCCCACTGCATCTCGTCCCAGCGCGTCGCCGCCCCCGTGATGTTGTTCCGCGGCGGCGACGTCATCAGGCACTTCTCGGCCCGCAGGTACTCGCGCTTCTCGGCATCGCTCAGGGTGTGCCTGCACGGGGTAACAGCCGGTCAGCAGTCCGTTGCTTCGCACATGTATGTATTGCTCTCCGGAGGAAACCAAGTAGCTGAGTGGTAGGTATAGCCTCCGGGAGTGATTTCGTCTCTCTTCAGAGGCGGCGGATGCAACAACCTACCAGGCCTTGCGCTGGACGCGCTCCGTGCACGTCACGTTCCAGGCGGCATTGGCGACTCCGCTGAGCACGAGGCCAAGGATGGAGAGGGACGTTCGCATCGTGACCAAGAGATTTCCACAGCGGCTCGGACCGTAACGAGGTGGATTTTGGCGGGCGTGAGTGAGGGACGTGCGGGATACGACACTGATCGTACGTCCATCGTATGACCCGCGCGATACACCCTCAGCTTTATATATCCTTCACGGTCTCCCCATCCCAGTAAGCAAGCACACAACGTCGACCGCCTCCCCCCTTCTTCCTCCCAGCGAGCGGGCTTCCTTCCACGGCGAGGAACGAGACCGCGCAACGGGATTGCGTGTGGTGTGAGGGTCGACCAGGGTAGAAGTGGACTGCGGTCCCATAGTTATAGCAAGGCAAGACTGGGGACGCGCAGAGATCCCGCCAATACGAGGCTCACGAGCCCAATATCAACTTCCCTTCTTGGAACTGCCGGCGGGGTCCATTCAACTCGACGTGACCCGTCGCTATTCGAGCCCACGAGATAAGCAGAGTCGAGACCACGACGTGCACGAGGAACGCGCCGACGAGGGGAACTGTCCGTCATCATGTGCCGCCGATGCAAGGCAAGGCTGGTAAGTGGGCGGTCGGAAAAGTCTTCCTGAATTCCACAAGCCGCAACTCTACCCACTTGCGGACGCGGACCATGGATAACCCTCACGGGGGGCCCTTGGCCAACCGCCGTAGCACGCGCATCCTCCCAGCCACTAGCCTCCGGCGGCATCCCGCGCCTCATTGCGTCAGGCCTTCGTCCGATGCCGCAGGGCGCGCGAAGAAGGCCTCGTGCTCGAGTTCGGGAGCCCGAGCAGGAGCCGAGTAGAGAAGCCCGGCGTCCGTCCGACGGCACTGCCGGCGGAGGGTTCTCTCTCTTCGTAAGTAGCACCCGGTATTCATCACCGTGTCTGGCCGGCACGTGGCCGGCTGCCGGTTACCCGCGCCGATTGGACTCCGACAACCGTCAAGGATTCACGGGAACCGGGATTGAACATGCTCCATTACATGCAGGAGCGTGGGATACCGACCAAAGTGTGCAGGCTGCAGGCTCGGGATCGGCGATACCGTAATGCTAGACATCGCTGCCGGAAGAAGTTCTGTAGAAAGCGGGCTCAGTACTGTAGTATTTGCTAGCTACATACCTGGTCTTCCCCAAGTCATTCTTGTCCTACATGTGAGGGCTCTCGCTTCGTGCGTATTGTCGCAGTTGCAAGCAAGAGGGTGAGGCGCCTCCGCGGCTAACAGACCAAGGACCCGCTTGCTGTCAGTGTCAGACCAACAAAACGTGCAAAAGTCCCACCTCTCATGGTTTTTCCTGGCTCCTCCGGCGGGTCCGAGTCTCTAGCCTCACGGCAACCATGCCGGCGACGCGGCCTTCTCGTCCACGGTTGAGGATAATGCCTACTTTTACATATAAAGCCGCCTCGGGCCACAACTTGGTCAGCGTCGCTCCACTCCTCTTAATGCTGACCAACTCCCTCGGGACCAGGTTTTTCGTCCCAAGTCGACGTTAGCCTACACGAGTCTCCCCTACTGCCTTGGCGTTTCCCAGGAGACGCACCCGGGGTGGACGAGAAGTTGCCCACCCAGGAGACCCATCGGCGGTGGGTACCGCGAGCGAGGGAGTGTGTTCGCGGGCACTTCCGGGGTGTGTTTTTCGTCATCATCATCAGCTGGAGAAGGAGGCCATGATGTCGGCGATGCCACTACGGCTCTTCTTGGGTTGCTTGGAGCCGGTGGTGCCCGGCACCGACGTCTCGTCCGTGGCGCGGCGCTTCCCGGCCGCCTGTGCTGATGACTCCGCTGGATAGTGTCCTTGCTTGGCAGGATGGCTTCTCGGTTGTGCCAGGTCATGATGTACGCCTGTCGAGGCCGTCGTGGTTGCGGGGTGCTCGCTCCCAGGAGGTGACGGCAGACGGGAGTATACCCCTTGCTCCTCGAAATCGCAGTCGGTGATGCGCTCTTTGTCTTCCCATTCCTGGCGCTGCCTTTTCTCGAAAGAAGAAGGTAGCTTGCGAGAAGCAGCGAGATAAGCCATGAGGTGGCTGAGGTCATGCGTCTTATACGGGTGTTCCGCGCTCCCAAGGCATAAGGTGATATACGGTAGAGGGGGAAGGCTGAGTCCGTCGAACGCTTCAGTCTGGTTGAAGAGGCTGACCCCTTGCCTCAGCAAATCTCCATCATGGGTCGACGTTCCAACCTCACAGAAACGAAAGAATCCCCATAGACCGGGGCGCCAGTCCTCCATCTTGCGCGGTCTCCATCCTGCAGACCAAAGGGGGCAAGCTGCTTTCCAGACAGGAAGAAGGTCCCAGAAGTTGCGATCAGCGGGAAAGGTCCTGACGAAAGCCGTACGGCCAGTATAATTTAGGGGCTGGGGAGCCTTGAAGCCTACTGCAGGCCACAATGGGTCTTTAGTGAACCTTTTGCGCAGGTTATGATCGATGAATTTCAGCGTACGAAGGTGTGACAGGGTTATACGGTTGAACTGCCAGCCCAGTTCCCGACCTGTTTTCGCTGGGTTCCCGCTTCCCGTTTCCGCCCAGTCGTCTTCTCTTCCGGCCACATCGTACACTTTCAACGCCGGGAAGGAGGACAGGTAGCGGACAGATTTTGGTGTTGTAAAATCGTTCCCCCAGACTTTCAAGATGCGCAGCACCGGGAAAGGTTCTCGCCTGTGTGGAAACAGAAGTCAGCATACACTTCCCTTCACGTAAGTCGCTCAGAATGTTTTTCCATCAGAGCCTATCTGCCTCCCGAGGAGGTTCCTGTCTTCGGACAGGTTTTCTAGAAATGCCGGAATGGGGAATGCGTGGACTGTGATGACGAACTGTGACGCCCATTCACGGATCACCGAGTCTGTCACTCGGGGGAACTTTTCCTTCCATTCATCTTCTTGAGGCTGGATGATCTCGAGCACACCTAGGTTCCTTAGCTGCGTCAAGCTCAGGAGCTCGTGTGTGTTGAAAATGGCACCTGCCATGAGCTGGAGATGCGCAATGAAGGCGAACGAGGCCGACGTGATAGGCTTGGTGTAGTGCGAGAGAGGCGCCTCAGGCACAACGATCTCCCCGGTGTGCCTCATGATGTCGGCCTGCAGGTCCTCGCCAAACAGGTATCTGGAGCAGAGCTTCCATTCATGGAGCGATGGGTGACTGGTACATCCCAGTCAGCGTCAGACAAGGGAGCAGGACTGATTGTGGCGGTAATCTACCGGTGCGATAGTATCTCTTCCCATATGCGTTTTATCAAGGGTATAGGAACGTGCGCGAGATGACCGGTCTCTTCGAGGCGGTCTAGGTTCTTTGCCACGACAGCTACGCCCATGTCTACTAAGGGACGAGCACCTCGAACGCGACCCCGATAGGGCTTTGTCGAGCCATGTACTAGTGGGCACTCATCAAAGCAAGGTTGGCAAGGTTGGAAATCCCATGAAACTTTTGGCACTTCAACAGGTTGCTCATCCCAATGAAGGAAAACCTGGCCACTGGTGGCGTCAAAGGTGCTGCCTCCCTTCGGTGGCATGATGGCTCGTTCGTTCTCTGAAGCTGAGAGACTCAGGGCGACGAGTTTCTAGGTTCGCGGTACCGGCGTTTGCGAGTGCTCGATCGATAGCCCTGCGCACGGGACAAGGGTGCTTTTTATTCTATCTGAAGTCCTGTATGCTGGGCGCGCTTTTGTGCCGGTTTTGGTGACGATGAGAAGTGGTGAAGAAGAGGAGGTCCAACAGAGAAAAGGTGCCAAGAAGGCGAGCGGATGTGGAAGACGTGCTGAATGAGGTAAGCGCGTGTAACCTACGGTATAATGGCGCTGACTATTATTGTCCCAAGGTTCGAGTAACTCACCACCATTTAAACCAAACACCGGTAACTAGCAGGTAGAAGGATCTAATACAACAAGTAAGCATATCAAGGCAATTGAAGCTGGTTCCTTCATACAGCCAGCAGGATTGAACACAATGATAAATCAGACTGTCGAAGGATATCAACTCTCAAAGGGAAGGCGTTCCCTTCGCGCATACTCGAGCACTGAAACGTTCGATACGCGATCATCTCGTCAATCATATACCTAGCGGGATGTCTCCAGACATAAGCGAGAGACCGAAAGTCAGAGCAGTCGGTTCCCTGTGTGTATATAAGTGTAGGTACCGGTACCGAGTATATAATATGCAGAAAGACGTAAGGGGTATCATAAATTCGCCAAAACCTGTGCGGAAACCAGGCACCCAGGATGTGAGTTACCGGTACTATCCAACCCAAGCGTACCAGCTCGACAGCGCCACAGAGAACCTCATGCCAGAAATATGACATCCTGCTCCTTGGGCCTGCGGCCGACGGGCGAGCAGGCGCCCTCGCCGTCCATGACGCCGTGTACGTACGCGTCGCCGACGACGGCGTAGCACGCGAGGTGGTCCTCGCCGCAGCATCGGCTACTGCTGATGGATCCCGCCACCGCCGCCACCGCCGTCTCGCCCGCCGCTGCGCGGGCGCCGCGCCCGACCGGAATGTACCGTTGGGCCTGCTGCTGCGCGGGGCGGGAGAAGAGGGTCTCGAGCGGGGCGTCGCGGCACGTCCGGCCGCGGGGGAGGCCGCGCAGCACGAACGGCACCTGGCTGCCGCACAGCACGAAGACGTCGTCGCCGGCAACCGTGTCGGCGGGGCCGGTGCCCATGTAGCCCTGCTCGGTGACGAAGAAGCGCCGCCCGCCCGCCGCGCACTCGACCGCGTGGTGGAAGGCGTTGCGCTCGAGCTCGTCCCGGCTCACGCCGCTGACCTCCTGCACGCTGCCGCCGATGATCGACGTCGTGCGATACAAGCGCCGGTCCGCGCGGTGCCACTTCTCCCATGTCTGCGCGCCCTTTGCCGTCGCGCGGACGAACGGAAGCTTTTCGACGCCGCGGCCGGCCGCGCCCGCGCCCGCGCCCCGAATCTCTAGATCGCCACAGATGGTGCGCCAAAACGCGTCCGGGCCCGTGCCTCCTCCGACGTACGGCCTCTTCGCGTGGCGCGATAGCTCATACCAGCCGGTGACCACATCTCTCATCCTGCGGGCCGCAGAGGGCAGCAGGGTCTCGCCGACGAATGCGACTTCGTCGACATAATAGGCGGGCGTCTCGAGGAGATTGTATCCGTGGAGCCGCACCGTCCCCTTTAGGTGCCTCGCCGCGTTGAAGAGCACGATACTGCTGAGTCTGATGTGTTCATTGTCGTCCGGCGGGTAGCTCCAGTCTGTGACCCACGAAGAAGCCTGGCCGCCTCTCGATGCAGGGTCGCGGAGGGTCCCGGCGAGGACGGACAGCGATTCAACGCTTGAGATCAGGAATTTGGCCGTTTCAAAGTAGGTGGTTGTGACCTCATGCCCGTAATCTGGTAATATCCGCTTGCCTCCAGCCCAGAATCTGACCAAGCCAAGAAGTGCAAAGACCTTGTCCCTCGCATCGCTGGCTTGGCGAGACCGAAACTTCCTAATGAGCGGCAGGAGGACGGTCGGCTCGACAAGCTCCCACTCTCGCCTTGTCGACTCGATCGCTGCTACGAGGCGCGAAAACCGCCGGAGAGTCCATCCGTCGGTGACATAGGCGTACATGGAGTCGACATTGGTTGCCCGACGACTCTTCTCGAAATTCATGGCAGCTTTCGAGAAGAATGACCACGGCGCAGACATCTTGCCATAATACATGGTCGCCCGGGTAGCTACCACGACTTCCTGGACTACCCAGACCCGGCCCCACTGGAGATGCTATCAGTAAACTGCACGGCCATGGACGAACAATAGGAACGCATAGTTACCCATGACTTTTCCGCGAGTGCTTCAAAACCCCTGATGACAGGCCCGGCTTCGGCAAGATGGCACAGCAAGGGGATCCTCGAGGCTGATACACCGATAGATAGCGAATACAGTGCGCAGAAGGCACCAAATACATCTCGCGTGGTTGCGCTATAAGTGGTGTTTCTTGCAAGCCTCGCGTCTTGCGAGTAGTGCGCTTTCACCTTGAAGAGATCCGTCTCGTCGCCAGACCAGGCAAAGAGGCTGTCTTCGCTGGGTGAAGTCCCACTGCAGTACTCCTCGTACAGAGGGCCCAGCCACTCGCCCAGGTCGTCCTCGGGGCCGCTGTCGCCGAGCCATATCACCACTTCGCTGCTCCTCTGATAAATCTCGCGCATCATGCCAACCTGTTGAGTCCTTTCTTTGGCATTCTTCTGGTTGATGCAGAGGCTATCGACCCAGATCTTGACGGGCTGGTCGGGGCTCCTCAACCGTAGCAGAGCAGACTGCAGGTTCGAACTGACTTTGATAGTCATCATGTTACAGATGATCGACACATCTGCAGACTCGGTGCCATTGTTCCAGGCATAGGAGAGTGCCTTGTAGTCCTCGTCCTCGTCGCCCACTTGAGCTTCGTGAAGCTTGCAGAACAGTCGTTGCAGCCCAGATCCAGGTAGCAAGGTGACTAATCTGATAGTTTGCGAGCGGCTCGGCAGATCTGAGTATAAGCGTCTTGTTTGCTTCGGATTAAAGCTCAAAGACATGATAACCCGTTTCTTCCAGGACAACGACCTTTCTTGGTGGGTGCCAGCAGGCCTGGGAGCTCTCGTCTCGACTCAAGTCCAGCCGGGCGGATGTTGCCGCCCGCGTTGTACGACCCCGCACCTCGAAAAGCAGTTCGCGAATGTATATTTCAAGCGGCAGGTAATCGGAGTATCGTAGTTTTTTTCTTTATGAAATCTTACTCGGAATCGTAGAATGAGGTCATGATGCATCTCCAAGGGGAGTAGACATTCGCTTTACTTCTACCTTTGAGAAGAGTACCTACGGTAGTGGAATTGGAAGAGTGATGGAGAAATCACTCCGGTGACTACTTACCGGTAGAAATCTCCCCATGTGGGCGCATGATGTTGGTTTGAGCCTGTGAGGGGGTGCTCGTGCAGGAGGCCGCAGATAATGAGACAGTGCCGGAGGCGCAGGCTGATGGGCTCGCCATTACCTATTGGTTGACATGGAAGAGCTGCAATACCTATGCGGGAGTAGAACAATTTGGCCTGAAAAGGCCTCTGCCTACTTACCGACACAATCTTGTTCGCTGTCGAATTCGTGTTCAACCGTGCTCTCACTTACTGTGCCTGGGTAATATTCTCCAGGGGCGGGACAACGGCGTGGAAGAGAATGCCCAAGAGAATGTCCAGTAAATGTCTGCTTCAGCAATGAGTGTTCTTGTACGGAGTACGCAGTAGAGCACTGCGGGGATTGTGAGATGTAAGGAGTATGGAGAGCTGAGTTCAGGTGCCCCTCCAGAGTTTTTCTGTACTGCCCAGTACCTAAGGCACCTTCCACATGCTGTACCGTACCTTCCTCCTGTATCAGACCCTTACTGGTGACATGTGTAGCGACCAAGTATTTCGTAGCAAACCTTGCAAATGAAGCGGACGAAGGGTAGAACGGGACTGACGCCTGCAGCTACACCCGGCGCTGACAGGCTAGGGGGTACTTCATTCAACAAGAAAGAAGGAATTATGAGATCCGGAGCGGTGCCATCGCCAGCTGTAAATGAAGAATTACCGATGTCTCGACAATATAGCCTTCCGGACTACCTAAGGTAGGTATGATATTTTCGCAAGGCGACCTGACCCAGCAACGACTACATGCTCTCTTGAGTGGTGCAATGAGCACAGTTAAAACTCTGTGGGGTATGTGCTTAGGAGTATACCAAGATCATGGAGGCATCAACAAGTGAAGCCCGAATTACGACCCAAACAAGTACAAGGGGCGGAAGGGACAAGAATATTAAGATATTGCAGACAGGCCGGCCCCCTTCTATTTACCGTACTCTGCAACTAAGTCTAAGTTGGGAGATAAAACCACAAGAAGCAGTGTATCTTCAACTTACGCCAAGCTAAGTACATACTTTGCAACCACCTAAGGCTAGGTAGACGATTGGGTGGGTAAGAATACTGGCTATGATCTACTTCCTAGGTAAGTAGGTATCTATACTGGCACTTGAATGCTCGTTCTACCTATACCCTCGTATTTGATCAATGCTGGCCTGCCAAGCTAGGTCATGAGTTTAAGGAGGTAAGTGAGCAAGTAAGTCTGGAGGGGGGTTTTTGGTCGCTCTGGATAGGTAAGGAAAGCGTAATATAGTAGGTACCTAGGAAGTAGATAGACATGTACCTGAGAGGTAGGTAGGCAAGGCAATGTCGCAGTGGTGTCCGGGGGGTATCTTTCTTTCTTTCGTCCTACTATGTCTAGGAATCCATCTGTCCGCCGGTCATGTATGCCCTCGTCTCTTAGTTTTTTTTTCCTCTTACTTTGGGATGGTATTTTTTGTCCGCTCCTCCCCTCTCCTGTGCTCTCCGCGGCTCTGTCCCCGTGGGGAAAAGGCCTTCTCCGCCCCCTGCCTCGCCCTTCCGTGCCCTCCCCGTCTTTTGATACGCCCGGGCAGGAAGGGGGGAGAGATAGGGGGAAGGGGGTAAGGGGGTAAGGGGGTTGGTGTCGGATACAGGTAGCTACCTAGGTAGGTAGGTACCCACAGGTTCGGTCCGTGAACCGTCTGTGATTCTCCAGCTTTCAGGGGAAGCAGGCAGGGGCCTGACTTGTCTTGACTGACAGACGGGGGCGATCTCGAGATAAGACATCGTCGGTGACGCACACGTGCCGCGAGTGCGCATTCGGAGTAGGCCTTTCGTTCCCCCGTTCAGGCTGCGTCCCTCTCTCTCCTCGAGGTTCGGCAGGTCCCAGCAGGCTTCCTCCTCCTCCCCCTCCTTCACCAGGACCTCACCCAAACCGCAGCTCTCGCACAGGCTCGCTCTCCAGCTGTCCACCCCACACCTTACTCCCTCCATTTCTCCCCTCTCTCTCTACCCCTCTCACTCCCTATCTTTCCCGTCCTCTCCCCCCTTCTCCCTCTCCTCCATCCCCCCCCTAGCTAGCGCCGACAGCCCACAGCTCGACGCCCATGACGTCGAACTTGTCGCCCTCGTCGCTGAGGGGCGGGTTGGCGAAGGTGTCGCAGCCGGCGCTGTGGCCCCGGCCCAGCTCGTCGTCGAGCCAGAGCCCGAACCGGCCGCCCGTGCCCCCGCCCACCGACAGGAACTTGGCCTCGCAGAACATGCAGTAGTCGTTGGCGCCCGTGTAGGGGAAGTTCTGGAACCGCACGCTCTGCGTCGCCGCCGCCGGGACCGGGTCCGGGGCCGATGCCGGGTGGTGCTCGTGGTGGTTGGGGGAATGCTTGTTGTTGTTATGGTTGTTGGTGGTCGTCGGATCCGGAGCGCCGGGCGCTAGTAGATCGACGCTGGATGGTGGTGGCGGCGGCGACTTGGAAGAGGTGGTGGGAGAGGTGGGGGAGACCATGGTCGTCGTCCGGAAGTCGAGGTCCGTGGTGTCGGCCGACGGTGGCGGCGGGAGGGGCGCGTGCATCGTGGCGCGCCAAAGGAAACATTCCCCTGTGCCGTAGTACGACGGCGCCGGATGCGGTGCCTCGGTCAGATATGCGCCGAATATCTAGCTCACAAGGTTTTACCTGGTCAGCATATGTACCCAAGGTACTCGGCTTTCCACAGTGTGTGTGTCCGCGTGAGAAAGAGAGAGAGAGAGAAGGTAGGTAAGGTAAGGTAAATCAGGGCCATCTTCAGAAACTACTACTACTACTCACCCCGTCCCTGCCGTCCCTCACGACCAGCACGAAGCCGGCCCTGCGGCCCCGGTACTCGTCGCACAGCTGGTAGAGGGTGCCGAGGCTGCTGCCGTGCTGGTACAGGCTGTAGACGAGCCGCCAGCCGTCCATGATCTTGAGCCGCTCGGGCAGGAAGGTGCGGATCTCCTCGGCCACGCCGCGCGCCAGCAGCCGCTCGCCGGCGTCCGTGTCGGCCGCGTAGCCCGTCAGCGCCAG
The DNA here is from genome assembly GCA_022539325.1 of Xylariaceae sp. FL0804. Classification (NCBI taxonomy): domain Eukaryota; kingdom Fungi; phylum Ascomycota; class Sordariomycetes; order Xylariales; family Xylariaceae; species Xylariaceae sp. FL0804. Next base: position 358,744 of record JAJKLG010000007.1, on the reverse strand, counting down.
CGGCTCCAGCGACGGCAGGCCGCCTAACAGGGCACCCACGCCCGGCGAGGGCGCGCGGAGCCGCGACGGCTCCCGTCGCGACGGCGGCGTGAAGGCCCCGTTGATGCCGTCGCCCGTTGAACCTCCTCCTGCGCCGGGGCCCAGCCCAGCGGCCCCAAGCTGGTCCGTGTTCTGGTGGTACAGCTGCGAGGCGGGCGGCGGCGGCGTGCTGGGCGCCGAGGAGGGCAGGCCCGTGTCGAGCGCGCTGATGCGCCGCCACAGGCCCCAAACCGCGGACCCGATGGCGCCGCCGCCGCCGCCGGCCGCCGACGAGGTGGCGGTGGACGAGGAGGGCAGAGAGGGCGGGGGCGTCGACCGCGCCGTGGAGGACGGCGGCTGATGCTGGTATTGTTGGTGTTGTTGTTGGTGCGAGGAGGTGGAAGAGGAGACGGCGGCGGCGGCGGAGGGTCCCGGTAGGGTCTGCGAGGCGGAGATGTTCGAGAAGGGCGTCGAGAAGCCGGACGGCGGCGGCGAGTCGTCCAGGTCGATCAGGTTGCCAGTGTCGTGCCGAGCCATGGCGGGCCCCTCGTGTGTGCTTTGACCGGGCGGCGGCGCTGCTTGCTCTGTAGAATAGGATGGGAATCGTTGGACAGGTTGAGAGAGGGAACGGAAGACTTCGGTTCACAGAAGAGATTCCGTGTGTTGGTTACTTGTTAGACAGCCACGAAGCTCGCTATAGGTCTGGCGTGGGAAGTCGTTGAGTGATGGATGGTGAGGCCAAGTAAGGTAAGAGGTAGGTAGGCAATTGCGTGGCAGCGTGTGAGCGTGGACGGACGACGAGTGAGATGTGACGTATGGAGTACGTTACAATACAACTCGGAATAGGTAGCCACTTGGCTGTGGTGGGGCGTAGGCTGGTGTCTTCAGTAGGATTGGAGGAGGGTTTCTATTCTGGGCTGAGGAAACAGATCACAATTGCTCAAGGAGTTAAGGGCTTGTCAGTCTAAGTATGAAGCATAGGAGCGAATGAATGCCGTGACGAAGGGAAAGGGTTTCAAGTTAAGCTCATGCCAGGCCATCTGCTAAAGCATGCATTCAGGGTTACTTGTCCAATTCTGCCTAAGGCAATAGGAATAAGTCTTGCCGGCTAAGGTACCAACCAGCCACCCGCCGTCCAATCATGTCAGACATACGAGTTATAGAAACCACCATATATCGCCTTCGTAGCTTCGTAGCTTCGTAGCTCATGAAGAAGCGGTGGGAAAAGTCGGACGTCTGTTTCCTGACACGACCCGAGCATGTAAGCTTCTATAAGTGGGTGCTCCGGCACTTTCGCAATGCCCATGGCCGGCCCGGAGGTGCAGATGATGAAGAGCCAATTTTGCCTAGGTACTTAACTTGCTCTCATATGGAAACCCAATTAGACCACCATCTGCCTCCAAAGCTAGTTGCTTATTCAGAGACGAGGGGCGTCGTTAGCAGCTCCGGATGCGCCATCTACCTATGCTTCGTCGCGGGAGGCTGATCAATTCGTGGAATTCCCAGCCCTCACTACGAGTTACGCGGGGTTGAAACCACTGATCCCTTGCCAGACACCCTCCGGACTCGGCTGTTCGGCGCAGACATCGGGCTCGAAGTCAAATGTCCTCTTCAGGTAGTTCCTCGTCGTCGGCCCGATCGTCGCGATGTAGGTGGTTGTGCTCTTCTCTCGTGACACCTTGGCCTTGCCCGTGTCCGGATCCAACATGTCCAGGCTCTTGAGCATGCTATCGCACCCCGTCGGCGAAAACACGACGACCCATCTGCGAGGTCGGCCTGCCGTGTCCCGGAGGGCCGTGGCAAAGTCCCTCTCAAATGACTCCATGACGCCCGTGCCATACACCACCGTCTCGCTCACCTCTATCCGCCTGTCGCCCGGCAGCGCATCGTCCATGAGGGTCTTGGGTATGATGTCGCGCCTCTGCTCGCCGACGAGAAACAGCAGCGGCGGCTTCGGCGCCCGGTCACCGTACCAGTCGCCGTAGTGCTCGAGCATGTACTGCGCGAGCGCGTCGCCGTTGCCCGTGTGCTCGCCGAAGATCTGAAGCGGGGGCGTCTGGGGGATGGCCCTCAGCGCGCGCGTCGTCGCGGGGCCGACGCTATATATCGGGACGTCCTGCAGGTGTGGCCACCGCTCGTCGTCGCCGCCGCCTGCGCCCGCACAGTCAGATGGGGAGGTCGGGACAGGAGCTTGCGGGACACGTCCGACCTTGGCCTTCCTGGACCAGCTGGGCGAAGGCCTCCACGGCCCTCTGCGAGGTGAAGATGAGGCCCCCGTAGGCGCAGCCGGGGCCACTGCTGATCTTCCGGTCCCGGAGCAGGCGCCGCACGCTCCTCATGCCCTCTTCCTCAAACTGGTGCTGCAGCACAGGCACGAACCGGGGCTCGAAGTCGACGCCATCGCGCGGGGCAGAGAACAGGTCCTCGTACGCATCCGAGGGCGACGACTTGGTTTTGAGCAGGAATACTGGGACTCTCTGCGTTTCCAGCGATCGCTCTGCGGCCGAGGCCATATCACTCAGATACGACTCGCACGAAGAGGTAGGTAATATGTGATGCCAGGACAACCGACCAGCCGACCCGACTGGCTGGTAGTAATCAGGTATAATAACGCGCAGAGCTTAATCGATAAGGATATGAGATCAGCGATAAGAGCTCAGGTCCTGTCTTGCTTGGCGGTATTTTAGCGGCAGGCCAGCCGGCGACAGCCAAGCTTATAAGAACCCTTCCGCTGTTACTCGCCGATGACAAATCTACTTTCTTTGCGACCGCCTGCTTCGCAAGACACGATCTTACATCAGACGCGCTGACCGTCCGATAAATACGAGTTTCCACCTTCAGAAAACTTGCCCTCTCGTTGGGCGACCATGGCTGCAGATACAAGGGAACCTCAGGCGGCCGGCGCTGCGCCGGGCAAGCTCCCTCCGGGCGTGGTCTTGGACAAGGATGGCAAGCCGTGAGACACTCTCCTCTCGCTCTTCCATCCTCACACGAGGGCCAAGAGACGTATGCTAACTGCTTTCTCTCCGCGTGCGCACAGCTGCCGATCATGTACTTCCAAGTCGGCCTTCAGCGCGTGGGCGTCTCAGACCAAATCGACCATGAAGTCGAGCGGCGGCGGGCCCACCACCACCACCGCCGGCGGCGGCGGCGCCGGAGCAGCAGCAGCAGCCGCCGCAGCGGCGGCGGCAGCGTCATCATCATCATCCAGCACCGCCGCCGCCACCACCCTCACCGACGACTGCCCGGCAGACGTGGAGACGCTGGGCCGGGGCACGTGGACGCTGCTGCACACGATGGCGGCGTCGTACCCGGTCCGGCCGTCGGCGGCGCAGCAGGGCGACGTGCGCGCCTTCCTGGGCCTGCTCGGCCGCCTGTACCCGTGCTGGGTGTGCGCGGCCGACTTCGAGGCCTATATGACGCGCGAGCGGGTGCGCGCCGGCAGCCGCGACGAGCTGGGGAACTGGCTGTGCGAGGCGCACAACGAGGTCAACGCCAAGCTCGGCAAGCCCCGCTTCGACTGCGCGAGGTGGGAGGAGCGCTGGCGGACGGGCTGGCGGGATGGGAGGTGTGACTAGGAGGAGGGGGAAGGGGGAGGATGAGCCGGAGGAGGAGAGGGTTCCTCTTCGCGGACTCGGAACGGCCCACTTTGATGCCGGCGTGGGAGGCCTATGCGGGTTGCTGGCGCCACGAAGGTCTATGCAGGCTGCTGGCGCCATGGGGATGCGGGCTGCTGGCGCCACGGGGATGCAACCTGACTAGCGATAGTCGCAGCCCTTTGAGGCGTCCTGCTGTGGGACATCGACGTGTACTATCTACTGTATCAGAGGGATGGGAGGGATGGGAGCGCAGTGGTATAGAAAGGCGTTCGGGTATGATCTGGGCTCTACATAGCAGCACAAACACTCACGACGGGTAAGGTAGCCTCGGTACTCCTTACCAGTTACTTCGCGAATCTCGACTCTCAGCTCGCGTTAGCTCCTCAGGCCGAGCTACGTAAGGTACCTCGACGCTATCGGGCCTTCTGCAGTCGGTTCAAGCTTTCGGCCCCTGCCGTTGGTGGGCAGAGCCGCTTACACCGGCATTGCATCATGACCACGAGACTGCCCAGTTATCTGGGCCGTGTATGTCAAGTCAACGGGGCAGCGTTCAGTGCAACCCCGCCGTTCTCGTACCACGCCGCCCACCAAGGGGGCAACGGCCCAGTCGGAATATATCATACGGCCCAGATATCTACAAAGCTCATACTTTATCAATCGTCTCATGTTACCAGAGATTTATCAGAGGCACGCTCTCAATCCCAGTTTTGTTGTCTGTTGTCAAACACACCTTGCCCAGCTTGTCCAGTTCGAGTACAGATCACATCCAGCATATAAACGGTCGTCCCCTCTCCTCGTCTATGAGGCCTGCGCACACTACCTACCGCTAGCAGCTGCTTTGTATGCACAAGTCTTACTCAGCGCCAGAGACACACCCTTCAACTCCCCTCTCCCCCTCCCACCCTTGTGTAACTACCGTAGGTAGGAACTACTTGTAGGAACGGTACCTTAAGTATCAAACTTATAACGAACTCACTCACATACATCCCCAAGCGGATTTCATCAGGCCTCCTCCCTCAGCCCCCCACAACAGACCGAAGCAACAACAGCAGCAAGCAGTCATGTCGGAGCTAGACATCCGGACCCGGAGCCTGAGGAAGCCCGTGAAGGTGGCCGAGTACCTCTTCACGCGGCTGCGCCAGATGGGCATCCGCTCCGTCCACGGCCTGCCGGGCGACTACAACCTCGTGTCGCTCGACTACCTGCCCGCCGCCGGCCTGCGCTGGGTCGGCAACTGCAACGAGCTGAATGCAGGTGAGCAGCGGCGCCGCGGCACACACACGCACACACACACACATACACGTGAAGCAGACACATCACCATCACCATCACCGCCCTCCTGCCCCTTTATTCTCCTGAGTTCCGGGGGCGGGAGGGATCCCGTTCTTACTAATAGATGGATACCCATACCTACCGAGCCCCCTGACCCTCTGGTCCATCGCCCCCCTTTCGCATCTCCCCTGACCCCATCCCCCCCTTTGCCATCTCACACCCCCATAGGACCGAAGGCTAGGTTAGCTGACCCGAGAGATCCCCCGATCCCCCTATCCCCCCACAGCCTACGCGGCGGACGGGTACGCGCGCGTGCGCGGGATGGGCGCGATCATGACGACGTTCGGGGTGGGCGAGCTGTCGGCGCTCAACGGGCTCGCGGGCGCGTACAGCGAGATGGTGCCCGTGGTGCACGTGGTGGGCTGCCCGTCGACGGCGTCGCAGCGCGGCGGCGCCCTGCTGCACCACACCCTCGGCAACGGCGACTTTGGCGTCTTCGCCGGCATGAGCGCCCACGTCAGCTGCGCCGTCGCGCGCCTGGCCGATCCGGCCGACGCCGCCGCCCAGGTCGACCACGCGCTGCGCGAGTGCTACGTCCAGAGCCGGCCCGTCTACATCATGCTGCCGACGGACTGTGCGTGTGCCTTCTTTCTCTCTCTATCTCTCTCGCTTTTTCTTGCCTCGTCGTCTGCGGAGCTAATTACATGTGGCCTTGCTGTTCTCCCTCTCCCGGTGTGGTTCGAAAGGGGAGGAGGGCGTTGGCCTGGCTCATACGTCGCCGTGACTCTTGAGATGGCTAAGACGATGTGTACGTGTACTGACTGGTAACTTTGAACAGTGGTCGAGCGTGAAGTCGAGGGCGAGCGCCTCGACGAGCCCATCGACCTCGGCGAGCCGCCCAACGACGAGGCGAAGGAGGACTACGTCGTCGATGTGATCCGCAAGGCGCTGCAGGCGGCCAAGAGCCCCATCGTGCTCGTTGACGCCTGTGCCATTCGCCAGTTCGTCACCTCGGGTCTTTTCATGCTGTGCCCCTTTCCTATCAAGAGTCGGTGTTCTGCATGCCGTATGCTTCGAATGGGGTTGGGGAAAGCACGTATACTAACTAGGGCATTTTTATAGTCGCGTCGTGGATGAAGTCCGTGGCTTTATAGACAAGACCAAGCTGCCGGTCTTTGTCACGCCCATGGGCAAGGGCGCTTTCGACGAGGACCACCCCAGCTTTGGCGGCGTGTACGCTGGCAACGCGTCGGAGCCGGAGATCAAGCGCGTTGTATGTCGACCGCGAACTCTGCGGGCCTTTTGCTTCCCCTGAAGCCGTGCTGACTTTCTGTAATACAGGTCGAGGCGTCGGACCTCGTGCTTAGTGTCGGCGCGCTCAAGTCCGATTTCAACACGGCCGGTTTCTCGTACCGCTTGTCGCAGCTCAACACCATCGACCTGCACAGCACATACTGTGCCGTTGGCTACGCTGAGTATCCGGCCATGCGGATGCGCGGGGTATGTACCGTAATCGTTTGATTCAAGCAACCATCCCGCCCCCTCCCCCCCTTTTCTTCCTCTCCGATCTGGCCTCCCTCCCTTTCCAACAAACTTCTCCCCTCACGGCACTGCTAACCTCGACCCCCCCACACAGGTCCTGCGCAAGCTGGCTGAGCGCATCGAGGTCGGGCAGCTCGCGGTCGCGCGCCCGCCGGCGCACCAGGCGCACGACGCGGCCGGCATCGCCGGCGGCGACGCGATCCGGCAGAGCTGGTTCTGGCACCGGGTGGACGGGTTCCTGCGGCCGGGCGACATCGTCGTCACCGAGACGGGCACGGCCAACTTCGGGATCTGGGAGACGCGCTTCCCGCGCGGCGTCACCGCCCTCAACCAGACGCTCTGGGGCAGCATCGGCTGGGCCGTCGGCGCGTGCCAGGGCGCCGCGCTGGCTGCGACGGACGACGCCGAGGAACATGGCGGCAAGAGCCAAAGCGGAGGAGGTGGAAGTGGAAGTGGAGGCGGAAGTCGCCGCACTATTCTGTTCGAGGGCGATGGTAGTCTGCAGCTCACGGCGCAGGAGATCAGCACCATGATTCGGCACAACCTCAATGTCATCTTGTAAGTCAAATCCCCGGTCGGTCCCCTTTCGGACACTGCTTGGCTTCAACCTACCGATATCTACCGTATCTTTCCACTGACACATCCCCCCCTTCTTCCCCTCCCCCTTTCCCCCCCTCCACCCCTCAGGTTCACCATCTGCAACGACGGGTACACGATCGAGCGCTTCATCCACGGCATGGACGCGGCGTACAACGACGTGGCCGCGTGGCGGTACAAGGACCTGGTGACGGTGTTCGGCGGCAGCGACGAGGCGACGGGCACGCGCAAGCACGCCGTGCGCACCGCGGCCGAGCTCGAGGCCCTCCTCACCGACCCGGACTTCAGCGACCGGCCCGGCCTGCGCTTCGTCGAGCTCTACATGCCGCGCGAGGACGCGCCCCGCAGCCTGCAGATGACGGCCGAGGCCAGCGCCAAGACGAACAGCGGCGGGGGTTGAGTGAGTAAGGTAGGTAAGGTAGGTTGTCATATGAATTACGAGCTACCTACCTACCGTATAGGTCTCTACTACTATGCTTTTTTTGGTTGGGCAAGGTGGTGGCGCCGGTAGTAGCAGCAGCAGCAGCAGCAGTCTAGGGGGGTTTATGAGTAAATACTTAAGAACAAAACCAGAGGGTACCTACCTACTTAGTGTCAAGGACTCACATGGCCGTTCAGCTTTGCTGAGGTACGATTTGCTACCTACCTCCTATATTTGACCAGGCTTGCTGGAAGGGAAACTAGTAGCTACAAGACAACTTAGGCATATACGGAGTCTATCACTTCACCCAAGTATACCAAGATATTCATTCATACATACGGACATGACATGTCACCACCACATGCTCACCTCATGGGCGACGGCAGATAGGCCTTCTTCATCACCATCATCACCGTCGTCATCATCATCAGCCACTTTCACATTCACAGAGATCCCAGAAGGCATCGGCAGGCAGCAGCGAAAAGGGAAGCCCTTAATTTTGCTGCGAGGCTAGCTAGCCACCTAGCTAGCTACCTCAGTAGAGGTAAGTAAGTAGGAAAGGGAGAACAGGAGACGAGATATATCCATCCATCCATCCATCCATTTGTCCGTCCATCTGTCCATCGTGTCGTCCACTGGCCGTTCCATCCAACTGACTTGGAGCCAACCTCTCTCTCTCTGCGAAATGGATCGAGAAGTGCTCCCCGTACATCTAGGATAATCTATCCAGTCATCGTTCGCATCCAGTCTCATGTGCTTCTGAGTTGCATTAAAAAGAGCGCTCCCTCTGGTCGCCGTAACGCTTGCTTGCTTGCCCGTGTCACAAACGCCAGCCGCGCTCGCTGCCCTCGGTGCACGATCTTCCGTCTCAGGGCGCCGCCTCCTCGTGCCCCTGGCGCCTGAACTCGGGCTCCTCCGTCAACCATTCCACGGCACCCATCAAGAACTCCAAAGTCTTCGCCCACCAGGGTTTATCGAGTTTTCGATTCTACCGCATGATTTCCTGGTAGATGAGTTGCTTCAGCTGCTCCTTGCTGAGATTGTCCTTGTGCTTGTCAAAGTCGAAGAACTCCTCGGGGATGGGCGGCGCGGTGGGCTCGTCCTCGGGGTCGTGATACGGCTCGAGATAGGGGTGCTTGAGGGCCTCCTCCACCGTGATGCGCTTGACAGGGTTGAAGGCCAGCAGCTTTTCCAGGAGATCGAGGGCCAGGTCCGAAGTCTTGGGGAACAGGGTCCGGAAAGGCACCTTCTTCTTGAAGGGCAGGGAGCGGATGTACTCGCGCGCGCGTCGGGACTTGATTCCATAGTAGTCCTCCATAGTCGGTGTTCCCAGTACGTCCAAGATCAGGGTCAATTGGTGATGATCTAGCCACACGTTAGCGGATAGGGCAAGGTGGTAAGGATATGCCCAGCACTCACAGTCCTTGCCAGGGAACAGGGGCTTGCCACTGAGCATCTCAGCCAGGATACAGCCGACAGACCACACATCGATAGCTTTTGTGTATTCCTTAAAAGTCAACATAATCTCCGGTGCGCGGTACCAGCGGGTGGCAACGTATTCGGTCATGAAGCCCGAGTTGTCCTCTTGCGACGCGGCTGATCTGGCCAGGCCAAAATCGCAAACCTTCAGATCGCAGTTGGCGTTCAACAAGAGATTGCTGGGCTTGAGGTCACGGTGGAGCACATTGGCCGAGTGCATGGCCTTCAAGGCTCGGAGAGTCTGGTAGATAAAGTACTGGCAGTGGTCGTCCGACAGGTCCTGCGTGCGGATGACTCGGTGCATATCGGTCTCCATCAGCTCCTGTGTGGGATCTTCGTCAGCAACCAGTCCCATTGAGCATGTCGGGATACCTCATACTTGAATCAAGTACACCTCGTTAAAGGACTCATAGTTCCGAGGCTTCTGAATGTCGAGGATGGAGATGATGTTCTCGTGGTTGAAGTATCGCAAGAGCTTCATCTCTCGCAGGGTTCTGAGGCAGAACATGGAGTGGTCGAAAGGGGTGATCTTCTTGATGGCAACCTTCTGGCCCGAGGGCTTGTGAATTGCCGAGCTAGGAGGCAATCATCAGCACAGGGGCCCCTGGGAGGATTGGCAGCTGTCGCATACCATACAACACCATAGGCGCCTTCGCCGACCACATCTTGAATATCATACTGCTCGCTGACGTTGAACGACACCTTGCGGGCCCCCGCAGGATTGGGGGCGTTCGATCGCGACATGGTCACACGACAACTATCAGTCCAGAATGGAAGTGTCGTCTGAGCTGCCCTAGAATAGCCTTGAGCTAGAAAAGAGTCCGGCCTCCGTCAGGTATAGAAAGCCTTGGGGACGCCCCAAGACGAGGTGCAGGTATAGCTGCAGGTATAGCGAGCACCTAGGGAGGGCTCGAAGGTGCGCGAGCCGTCTTCACCACTCGTGCCCCCGGGTTGGGAAGCTAAGGTACGGAGTGGTTCGCAAAGGAGTCGGCGTGCTTTATTGCGAGAGCACCGTTGCGTGCGAGGGCCTTTGAAGCGGGCAATTGAAGAGCTGCCGTCTTTGTGGTAGCTGGGCCGAGTTCAGCGCACCGTGTCGGGGACCTACGCGGGGAGAGAAAGATTAGCCGGGGCTGAGGGTCGAGGAACAAAGGCAGATTCAATGGGAGCGTAGAGGCCGGCGAGGAAAGCAAGCTGGCACAGGCGCGGATGGTTGTGCGGCAGGGTCCTAGGTAAAGAGATGATGGGCCGATTCGGTGCAGGTGTCACACACAGAGCCAAGAGCGAGGCAATCTTGGGCGAAGGCGTCAACAGCTTCCAGAAGCTGTGTCGAAGCTATCGCTGGTCTCTGCGCTGGCCAGGGCCCGGTCAGAGAGTTGGCGCGCTGGGGAGGTGAGACCTTGTGAAGCGACCCCTTGTTACAGAAGCTCGGATGCTTCGTCCGGTGTGCTCTCCCCTTATCCGTCCGAGTCCCTGTCTTCTCTCTGTTGCCAAGCGCGAGGCTCTCGAGGGAGAGAGGATGGTAGGACTTGCAGCAGCCGCGCAACGGGCTGTAGGTGGTGCAGGTGCTGAGGATATTGTCCCCGTATGATCTCCGTGAGGGGTAGATAGGAAAATCAGCTCTTACCTCTCGGTTGTGGTTGATTGGACACAAGTGTAAGCGAAGGGCGGCGTGACTAGTCGTCCCAAGTGGATGCCCCGCCTTTCAGATCTGTCAGTAAGACGCTCGTGCTGGGTTCCAGGCGCGAGACTGCGCTCTCGTCCGACAGATGGCAGAGGAACTGATCGACGCTAGATGCGAGGATCTGGTGCAGCAGAAGGGAGAAGGAGAGGAAGATGGGATGGAATGTGTGGCGGCGCAGGCTGGTGGGCTGCGGCGCGTGCGTTTATGGTGAGGGGGGAGGTAGGTAAAAGGTGGTAAGGAAGGCCGGGCTCGGTGGTGCTCCTCGACCTCGTCTGCTCGACTTGAACTTCTTGCGCGGTGGGGCCCAAGGAACCCCCAAAATGCGACGGCGCTACGGTCACAGAGAGGAGGAAGGAGAGAGAGGTCGTCTCGTCACTGGGTGGCCGGTTGGGGGAGGCAACGTGAGACAAGGGTTGATGATGGTTCCGAGGTGAAGCAGATTGTCCAGAGAGACCCGTTCCCACGTGGGGTCGGAAGCGCAGGATACGATGTAGCACAGGGGCAGGGCAGCAGCGAGCGGCACGTACCTGGACGTTGGTCGACGGTCCCAGCGGCAGGGTGAGGAGTCGGTGATCACAGCAGAGCGGCACGGTCTCGAATCAGGTCGCGAAGCTCGACGTCGTCTGGCCGTGTCGGGTCGTGTCGGGTCGTGACAGTGAAAAGGTGGTGGTGGTGAATTGGGTTGGCGAGTTCGGTGGAAGCAGGCGAGGCGGAGAAGGGAGGTCCATGCTGGTGGACTGGGTGGGTCTCGACTTTGGCGGGGTTCTCTATCCTGGTTACTTCGCACCCGTGCCCCACTCGGCTCATCACACCCCTCGGACCGCTTCTAGCGAAGTACCTCATGTTAGAGCAGGCCGCTAGCTGCCCGCCGACAGAGGTACCTCACCTCCCGACTCCCCTCCATTCCTGCCGCCGTGCACGCGCTTCCATCCTGCCTATGCGGACTCGCCTTCGGTACCTTACATTGAACCATGTATGGTCGTATCGCCCGTCCTGTTCTTGGTGCTTGAAACCTCTCCCACGCCCAAGAAGAGTATGCCGGTTCAGCCGCTGCCCGCAGGAGTTCCCGTCACAACTGCGAACCAACTCTTCGCTGCCCCCTTTGGTACCTGAGCAGACTACTTTGTACGTTACGAATGTACCTAAGGTAATTACCAAAGGAGGTACGTGCCTTACTTTTCACTTTTGACGCAGGTACCCATCCTAACCATCCTGTCATGTCCATCTAGACTGGCCTCCAACTCATCATCAGGTGCCTATGGTACGAGTTACAGTGCATCGTCAGTGGTCGGCGGTCCACCAATCGAGTTCCGCGCTACGCGCCCGCCCAGAAGGTGGGCGCGTGTGTTTCACAAGGCCCTCCCCTCCACTTCTTTCCGTGTGTGTGTTTCACCACTGGGCCCAGTCAGTCAGCCCAGTGCCGCCGCCCTCGACGACATCCCTGATCCCTACCGTAAAGTAAAGGTACGGGACGGGCTTTGGGAGGCCAAATTCGCGCTGAATAATAATAAGCTCCTCAACTTGGAACATCCCGGACTGCCAGCTGAGGTGAGGGCCGAAATGCTGTAATCCGCGGGACTGTTCCCGAATCCCGGGACCGTGATTATGATGGTCACTCAAGTCCGGAAGCCGGCTTCTATATTTTGTTCTTCGCCGAACGGTGTATATAGGTGATCCAGGTGCCAGTATTCCGTAGGCAAAATTTCAGACTATTGAGGCCCAGACCTTCACATCCTACGAGCCCAGGAGGTCTTGACGTAGTTTCTCGATTTTCACGGCCAGATTGCCATCCATATACATACAATCAACTTCCTACAACTCCCAACCCAGACACCCACCTAGTTACCTTTACTTACCATCCTATCTACCTACTTGCTTACCTCACAAAACAACAGTAACTTGAACGTGTTCCCAGGCGCGTCAAGCCATATAAGATAGACCGTACTCAGGTATAAACCGTACCAACAGGTAAACCCACGAGATACAGACTGGAGAAGGGAATTCCGCAGAGACAAGAAACATACCCAATACATTCCAATAAAGCAGCTAAACCATAAGCCTTATCAATCGTATCCTAGGTACCCAGTAACATCAGCCATCACCACCGACCGCATCGCAGGTCGAGCGCTCCAAACCGCGTGACTGACGTTGAACATCTATCTCGTCACAATCCCCAAGGGGAGGGGCACTATCGGGAACAGAATCACGACACTGATAACATACGGCCAACAGGACGAAGTGCCAACAGGACGGAGCAGGTAGGGGGTTTGGGGGGGAGGGGTTCAAGTCGTCGGGTTTTTGAGAAACAGGAACGTGGCAGGACAGACAGCCCGTCACGACGTACGTCCGTCACAACGTCCGTATATGCCTGCGTGCGTGTGACGCGCTCCGACCCGGGGCACCATGTAACATGAACGGCAAGGGCTGGCTGGCCGCCGGTGGTGGGTTAGCATCACCGGTAGGTAGGTAGGTAGGTAATCTGGGCCGTGATAACTTATCATCATTCGATCCCGTGCCCACGTTTCCATTCTTCCAGTATGCAGCAGCCATCTGTGAGTGTGAGAGGTTATACTCCGTATGTACGTCCTCCAAGACCAAGAATTGGTTCTCTTCGCGTACATGGGCGCACACACGAGAGATCATGTGGTCGGCTAGACTTCATCCCACATCTAGAAGGCGGCTGCCTGCCTGTCTTCGACCTCGACTCATCACACCCAGACAGACAGAAAGACAGACAGGAAGACAAGACTTATCTCCGGCGGGAGAGGTATCTTACTTTGTTTGGTTATATTTATTTCCTCGAGGGTTAACTGGTCTAGAATTTCCATGGTTTCTCGGACACCGCCCCGCCGCACCTTGGGTGCCGTCATCTACTGCACAACCTGGGACGACACGTTTGTTTATTAGCAATCGACGCTCGCTGGTCCGATAGGCTGATAGGCAGATGAACAGATAGGTAGGTAGGTAAGGTAAGGTAGGATAAGGTAGGCAAAAAAAACTATCGCGGCATTGGCATTGGCATCAAGCATATCAACTCACCTTTTCTCTCATCATGCCCATCCACTGGCCGAAGCTCATGCCCTGGTCCGCCCGGTCCTCCACCAGCAGCGTCTGCGCCCACAGCTTCAGGCTCGGCTCGCCGTCCTCGCGCACGATGTACAGGTGCGGCACGACGATGCTGCCGACCCCGCGGCTCAGGTGGTTCCGGCTCTTGCTCACCACCGCCCGCACCCGCTCGTTGAAGTCGTTGTCCAGCTCCGGGATCGAGCCCTTGCCGACCCGCAGCTGCGTCCGGTCCTGCACGTTGAACACGTCCGCGAGCAGCTGCGGGATCGCGTCGCGCCCCACCCACAGGAACTGCGTCTGCCCGTCGTCGATCAGGTACAGCCCGTAGGACTGGAACCGCTCCGACGAGAGGTTCAGGGGCGGTGGGAGCACCGTCTGGCTCGTCTCCGGGTCGGGCACGCCGGCGTTATCCGGCATGTCGTGCAGCGAGTATAACCTGGGGTAGATGTACTGCATCAGGAGAGGCAGAGGCAGCGTGGACAGCTGGCACAGCGCCGCCGACCTGAGATCCGACGGTATCTGAGCCGATCTCCGAAGACCAATGTTCTTGATCAAGCCCAGGAACAGCACCGGCAGACCACGAAGGTTGGCGGGAAATTGCAGACCACCTCCGCCCATGCTGCCACCACCCAGCTCCTTCTTGAACGTCTGGAGTAGCTCCGTGAGCTTGCTCTGGAGAGCATCGCGGGCAGCGTCCAGGCCGCTGCTGAGGGTTCGCTCGACCGCCTTGTGGCTGAAGTACGTCGTTATGGCGCACTGGTCGGCCGAGGCGTACACGTCGGCGAGGGTGGTGGTTGTGGGCAGCGCCAGAGTCATGACGCGAATGCGCCGCTCGCCATTGCAAGTCGTGTATAACACACCCGCTTGGAGACACACAAAGTTCTTCCCCAGGGTCTCATCGATGGCCACCTCGACCACATAGCACTGGTCGCGGGGGAAGGCCGGAAACGCACAGAGATCCGAAGATCTGTTGAAGAAGTTACCATAGAAAGTGCTCATGCGCAAACCTGTGGTCGCACGCACACGAAGCACTGCTTCAAGGCCGATCTCCGAGGATAAGTAATCACTGAATTCCGAAGCGAACTTGAATGCATCTTCGGCCCGGCCAGCGTTCCACCCGGGGTAGAACCAGGTTTGGCCACCGGTATACCGGGGGAGATTACTGAGCGAAGCCACATCCTGATACTGGGAAGAGAAGAGGAACATGTCGATCGAGACTTGGTTCTTGGAGCACTCCACGGCAAAAGACTTGTAGAAACTGTTGGCCGTCTGGAGAAGACCGCTCTCCTTGGACGTGCCGAGAAGTTTCTTATCTTCCCGCATGTCGAGCTTGCCCGTACCCATGTTGGGGAGAGAGGCACTGAGGACGACGATCTTACCACCCAGGGGCGAGATGAGCTTGTGACCCGCCCTCAGAGCCGAGCCCATGCATGAGCCGTTGTTCTGGTTGTTCTGGAACATCTCTGGGAGCTTGGCCAGGAAGTTCTCGATGCTGCTCCGGCTCTCTGTCAGCGGCACCAGGAGCTCTTGAGGTACAGGCAAGAACGGCTCGTCGAGGTCGCTCACAACCAGCATGCTCGGCTCTCCATTCTCCTCCTCGTCCTTGGGAATAGAGAAGTAATGCAGGCTCGAATCGACGGCGATAAAACCCATACGCGTTCGGCGATCCGCGTTCGGTATCCGGTTCAGACTGTCCAAGATGGTCCTGGCGCTCGTAGCAAGCAGTCCGGTGGACACGGCGGCGTAGCTCACATCAAAGAGGAAGAGATACACGAGCGGCTGCGGAGGGCGGACCATATACTCCTGCGGCGCAACAAACTCGACAACGGAGTGGTTCAGTTCATATCTGTCCCAACGGTTGACACTCTTCTGAGCCGCGGCATCCCAGTCGAAAGCCTGCGGCACGTCGTTTGTCAGGTTGCACATGTTGCATCTCCACCTGTGGCCTTGGTCGAGAAAAATCACGTAAGGGTTGATGTACGTCCTACATCTCCGACACCTGGCAATGACCTGGTCCTGAACGACCGGTACCGGGTCGTCAATGTCGTGCAGGGCAGCATACGGCTGGATCACAAGCGCGAATGGGAGCTTGGACTTTTTCAATAGGCCGTGAGTGGTAGGTACTGCGTTGAGGGTTGATCGGATGTACTTGGGTGGGCAGTTTGCGTCGGGGGACTGGGTTACGCTGGCCTGTCATAGATCGGTCAGCTCATGAAAAGTCGAGGGATTTGATGGACCTTGGACATACATTGGGGGGGAGAACACAGGGCGGAGGCGGCAGGTCCAGCTCAGACACGTTGAAGGGCTGGTTCAGGAGATCGGTAGGGTAGAGCTGGTTGAGGGCGAGTCGGGCCTGCTGCGAAGGAGGCTGTGGCTGCATGCCAGGTTGCGCCGGGCTGCCCATGCTCAGGCCAGCCATGCCCGCCGTCATCTGGCCCATGCCTGCTGCCCCTGGCTGTCCGGCGGCGGACGGGTAGTGGGCATCTGGAGCTTGGTAACCACCGACTCCCGGCTGAGCGGGCGTACCGGGCTGTTGGGCGTCGTAGGGCCCGGGCGCGGGAGAGCCGTATGCCCCGTAGGCGGCCGGCTGCTGCTGCATTTGCTGTCCCGGATATCCCCCATAGCCCGGAGCGGGCGCGGCTCCGGCGGCGGGCACGGGAGGCATACCCGGCTGCAGGGGCGCGGCTCCGGCGTTCGCGCCGCTCCCGAACTCAAAGGCCTGGGTCGCATAGCCCCTCTTCTTCTTCTTGCCCGTATCGGCGGCGGAATACTGGGCGGGCTGGGGCGGCGCCGAGTTCTGCTGCTCGAAGCCCTGCTGGGGGTACTGGCCGTAGCCTTCGTTGGGAGCTGCCATGATGGCGCAGTCGAGGCGGGCAGGCCCTGGGTGGTCTGCTCGTCCGGCCGTGGGCGGTGGGCTGTTGCTGCTCCGCGGGTTGCAAGGTCAAGTGCGTCGCGTGGTTGGGCTGTGGCGGCGACGGGATGCTGTCCGAGGACAGATGATAGCGAAGGTACCTTAGGTAGGTAGGTAGTCTCGTGTGGATTCGAGGCCACGTTGTTGGAAGCGGCAGCAGCAGGCTAGGCACACCACACACTCGATGCGACAGACAGCTGACCAAGAACTCTTACTCAATTGCAGCTTATAGAGTCGTCATGTTGGTGCGGGCGGCGGGTTGTACACGGTCAGGACAGGTAGGGGACGGGATTGGGCGAGGGCCGGTCCGTCTGGTGCGTGGCAGCGGTGACGATCGGATTTCAATGTTGCAGTGTGGTCCCAGGCGTACCCAGTAGTAGGTGTGAGGTGAGAGGTGAGAGGCCAGTCGGATCTGAGTCGGGTCTAGCTGTTGTTTATGGCTTGGCGTGCGTGGTCCAAGCTCCCCAGGTCATACAAACGTATATCGCCAGGTAATCCGTACGTATGTCTCTCTACACTTTTAATCATGGTCAGATTCGAGTCGTGTCTGCTCTTTTCTATTCCTGGCCCGATCACGTATACAGGTCAGCTTGTTGTGAAGCTGCTCTGTCCTTATACAAAATCTTCCGTGACCATCTTGAATATCCATCGAGCCAGCTATGCAACACCAGTGATTCTCATCACCAATCAGCAAGTGGGAGTCCAGGTACTCCGTACATACAAAGTACCCTGCGGAGGTGCTGAGCAGGGTCACAGTCATGTGACCATGCCCCTCCATTCGATGGCCGCCCTCTCAGCCCCTTTCAAGACCTCCATCCCCGGCCCATCTCAGGCCTGAATCCTCCCCGCGGCGTGGCCCGCCTTCCACCCGCTTTCACCTCCCTGACTTCCCCTTATTACTATATTTACTAGCTGTCTCGCTCGTAAAGCTGTGGCCCCTGATTGCATGTGGTGGGATGCGACCAACTGCGAAGGAAGGGTTTCGCATGCTGCTGACTGCGCCTCATCGCAAATTTATCTAACCTAACCCGGCCTCTGCTCGCAAACATTTAGAGAAGGCATAGTCGTCGACTCTTCATCCTCTCTTCTCCATCGTTCCGAGAAGACATACAAGAGGAGCAGAATAGCAGAATAGTGCCTCGCCGCGAAACGACCTGGTACTACTAGCTTCCCTTTGCGCATATCTAGACAGAATTGCGACTGCTTCGGGGTCGCAACGCAGCATCATACGCCTACCTCCACGCCGCTAGGTATCTTGCAGAGCGAACTCGATCGCCGTCGCCGCTATGTCTTGGGGCAAAGCAAAAGTAGAGACGCACCCCTCCGTCGTCAGGTAATGCCCCTCGTCCTTCCTTTTGCCCCCGTTTCCCAATTTCACCAATCCCTCGAGACGGCAGAAGATAGATTGCGCTGTGCACTATATCCGGGCTTCCGACCCTCTCCCAGAGCTCATAGGATTGTTACTGACCCTACCGCGCACGCGTAGGCAGGTCCTTCCACTAGTTATCCTGCTGCTGTTCCTCGCGGGTGCCGCCGCCGTCGGTTATCAGATCTGGGTGGGCGTGGCCAAGATCCGGCAGAACGCATCGCAGAGCAGTATGTGTGCACTTCTAGATGCAAAATCCCTTTCCCATTCTATCCGGGCTTTTGGGCTGGTGGGATTTCGGATGCCCCGCAAGCCTGATATCCATTCCAAGAGATTAGGAGCCAAACTACCCCCTTCATCCCCCTCTTCGAGATCGAGTAAACTGGCAGCTAGGTACTGACTCCAGAGGATGAAGTGGCGCGTAAGAACGTCGTATTCACCAAGGACGGCATGCGCGTCGGCGTCAAGCACGTCGAGAACGAGAAGTACGTCGACGCCACCCAGAGCTGGGTCGTCAAAGCCTGGAACATGGGCAGCCAGTCGCCTAAAAACGCCAAGACCCCCAAGCGCGAATGATCCCTCTTGACGAGAGGCACATACCACCGCCGCCGCCGCCGTCGCGTCATCATCGTCATCTTCTTCACCAGCATCATCATGATCAGCATCATCGGACATACCCTCGAGAGCTAAGAAAACGCCGAGAACAGGGTGCCAGCCAGCCCCGAGAGAAGGGATCGCGGGGGGCGACTGGAAAGGGGAGGAAATAGGGCAGGATACGAGCATATCCGGGAAGAGTGGCTGGGCTGCGCTGCGTCCGGGCCAATTACCCCCAGCATCGGTACTCGCTCGCAGCGTGTATTCCGGACAGCCTGCCCGCGTACGACTTCGATTCGTGTATCATACTCTAGGGATGCAACGCAGTGCCTTCAGGGCCTCGACGGGCGGGGGCCGGGAACAGCGGGGGTTTAGGAGTAAACCCACGGGGGAAAGCGACATCATGATACCCGCCTACCTACTTACTTGCTTTTCCTACTTTTATCTAGTATGCATCTGAGGTACCGGTATATGGCTTGAATCACCACTGTCTGCCTGGGTTCTAACCGTCCCGCAGCGCTCGTCTCAATGAGAAAAGAAGAGGAAGACGACGAAGACGATGGGCATGAAGTGTGAGTGTGTGTGTGTGTGTGTGTATGTGTGTGTGTGTGTGTGTGTGTGTGTGTGTGTGTGTGTGTGTGTGTGTGTGTGTGTGTGTGTGTGTGTGTGTGTGTGTGTGTGTGTGTGTGTGTGTGTGTGTGTGTGTGTGTGTGTGTGTGTGTGCCTAACATACCTAGGTATGCATTCGGTCCAATGCCGTGTCCCTTGTCCGAGATGATCCGGACAGCTAGCTGCGTGGTAAGAAGAAGAAGGCAATCACCTCCCATCCGAGTTCAAGTTAGCCAAAAGCGCTTCTCAGCGTGACGACCTACCTAGGTACTTAGTATACAAGTGATCACTTGTAGATGCCCAATGAGCAAATACGTACGTGCCCAGGCAGTTCAGCCCTAGGTCGGGAGCCTCGACTCTAAGTGATGTACTTATACACCCAACGTCTTCTTCGTCGAGTTCTCACTCACTACCCAAGGTCAACAACATCACAACTTAGAACCACCAGAAAAGTCCGCATGGTCAGACGACTTGCAAGCCGCCTCGATCTTCCAGGAGGCACTCTCAGATCACGCGCGGCCAAGAGGGCAGAGGCAATGACGACGTGGGTGACTGGTGACTGAATTGTCGGGTTATCAACGGCACCTCTCTGCCTCTGTGTCTTTGCCTCTCTCCCTCTCTCTCTTCCGATCTTACAAAACCCACAAGGGGGCACCATCTTCTACCGTATCAGCCGTTCTACACCCCCCGAACCACGCCAAACCAGAGATAAGAGCGCCGTTCCCCCGCCCCCAACCCCCCTCTCCCTCTCCCGGCCGTATCCGCTCAAGCACAATAACAGGCGAACATGGAAAGGGACATGGACAGAGGTGGAGATGAGAAAAAGCCCACGCCCGTAGAAACTCGAGCTCGCCAAGAAAGAGTCATCATAACCATATCCGTCCGGCTTTTTGCCCGTCCGCCCAGCCAGCATTGGCAACGGCGCGGACCCCCGCTTCCGATTCCGTTTTGCACGGGACGGGGGCCGTCGTGCTGTTGCTCTATAAGGGTAAGACCAGCAGCCCTGCCTGTCTCGAACAAGGACGAGGAAGACATTTTGCGACTCCCGAATCCCTTTTAAACCCGACTCCGAGGCCCTGGAGTAAGCGCCGCCCCAGCCAGTCTGGTATTTGTTTTTTTTTCTTTCGCTTCCAATTCCAGATAGCAGAGGATTTTCCCCATGGTCGTCAATGCTCAACCCCTGGGGGCCGCGGAAGACGTCGCCGCCAACCAGCCAACCAGCCAGCCAGCCATCCAACCGACCGACCATCACCCCCTATACTCAGCGCGCCCTCGGGGGGAGCGCACCTAGCCCCCTCCCCCCTTCCCGCATGCCATGGCCAGGTGCGGCCAGCCACTCCACCTCTGCATTGCGTGCGAGCTAGCCGATCTTCGCATTCTCAGTGTTCTCGAATCGTAATAATCGTCTCGTATCGTCTGTTTGATATATCAGACCTTGAGCAGGCGCTTGGCCATGATCTCGCTCTCGGAGCCCGGCCCCGCGCCGCCGCCGGCCTTGGCCAGCAGGTCGGCCTTCTGGCGGTCGAGGTGCTCCTTGTGCATGGCCTCGCGCTGCTGCAGCGGGTTGAGCGCGTAGCCTCCGTAGCCGCCCGGGCCGCCGCCCGGGACGCCGCCGGACGAAGACGACGCCGACGCCGACGTCATCAGCGGAGGCGCCAGCCGCGCCGACACCAGCTTCTCGAAGTTGTGCGCCGGCCCGTACGGCGACGCCATCAGCCCGTCCCGGCGGATCAGCATCGACGGGATGCGGACCTGCAGCTGTTTGCGAAGGGTAGGGTGTCAGTCAGCCTTTTCTTTTTTTCTTGCTTCTCCTTCTACCGCTCGCTCGCTTCCTGCTCCTGGTTCTGCCGCAGGGTGGTGGGGTGGATTGGGCTTCGCTGCTTCAAGGTAAAGGGGGACCGGATAGATAATGAACATACATGAGTCAGGACGTGGGCGTACTTGACACCGATCACGTCGGCGATGTGGTGCAGGCGGCCGAGCACCCACGCGCGCTGGGCGTCGGTGGTGTAGTCCTGCCCGTTGACGCAGGTCAGCGGCCAGGCGAGGAAGTAGCCGGCCAGGCCCTTGGAGGCCTCCTCGTCGCCGCAGGCGAAGCCGCCGAGGTTGGGCTTCTTCTGCTGCTGCGGCGGCTGCGGCTGCTGCCGCCGGCGGTAGGCGTCGTCGCGGGGCCGCCAGCCCAGCTGGTAGGGCACCGAGGCGATGATGTCGGTGATCATGTCGACGCAGGTGCGCGCCGCCGTCGCGTACTCGGGCGTGGTGCGGTAGTCGACGGGCGAGCACACCCAGGCCGCGCACCGCACGATCAGCGACGCCAGGATCAGCCGCACCGTGCGCGCCGAGTTCCAGATGCTCGCGATCCAGAAGTCGCGGTAGACGTCGACGCGGCCGGGGAAGACGTCGGCGCGCGCGTAGTCGCCGCCATTGGGCACCTGGTCCTCCCACGCCACCGTCGTGTAGCCCCAGTCGTCCGGCACGTCCCGCATCCACGTCAGCACCTCCTGGTCCACCGTCTGCGCCTTGCGCACCATGTCGAGCATGATCTCGACGTTGTCGGGCGTCCGCGTCATGTTGTTCATCAGCCGGGTCACCTCGGCCCGGATCTCGCCCGTCTTGATCATCAGCCGCTGCGAATTGGCCGCGAACGGGTCCTTGACCGCGTCCGTGAGCCACCACTCTGTGCCCATGATCGGCGCCCTCCCCGAGGTGAGGCTGTGTATGATCTGTTCGCCCGCGCTCGTCAGCCTCTTGTGTCATGGACGGGCGATCCATGACATACCATCTGCGTCCGGACCGCCACAAAGATTTGCACTCCCGTCTTGGTCCTCAGCTGCTTTCTGCCTCGCAGTTTGACGAGCTGAATGGCGCCTTCGGTGTGTGAGCCCCAATTCAGCGATCCGATCTGCCGAGCCGAGATGCTCTGCGTATCCAGTCAGTCCGGTGGCGCCCGAGGCCATGGCCACGGTCAGCATACCTCGTAAAGCCCCAGTAGCAGGACAGCGGCTAAGGTAGTATCCGACTTCTGTGCCTCGACATCCCGCAGCGCCGCATTGGTCTTGGTGAGGGCCTCGGAGTACTCGTAGATGGACTGTTCATGGAGGTTGTTGCCTGGGCCGGCTCTATTATATAGAAAAGCCATGGAGCACGCGTTGAAAGCATGCTGCAAAGGGCCGTCAACAGCGTCCTGCTTCAGCAACGGCACCACGAACTCCAGAAAGCCGTGGGTTGTCCCCTCTCTCGGCATCAAGACGAAGTTGGAAGCGAAGTGACAGCTGGCCTTCTGTTCGACGGGCGTGCTCAGCGCCGGCATGACAGCCAGCTCGACGGGAGTCTCGCTGCCAATCTGGAAGGCCGACAAGGCCGGAGCGGTTGGCGGGCTGTCCGAAGACAACGACGTCTGTCTCGGCGGCTTGTACATCGCCGCTCTTCTGTTTGCCTTCCGGGCTCTCCGTTCCGTGGCCTTCGTCTCATTCCGGAAGACCAGGTCGAACTCGTCCTTGTATCCGGGACAGTGTCGCCGCGACTTGGCGCACATTCTACATGTCGGCTTCGTCTCATCGCACTGGGATCGGCGTAGGAGGCTGCGGTCAGTGTCCAGCCGTGGCGGCGACGCGAGCGGCCGGGTCAGGACCTACCTTGATTCTCCTGTCCCTGCACATCTGGCAGCCCCTCGAGGGCTTTCCGCAGTAGACCATGTCGAAGGATAGTCAGCAGTCAACGGTTTGTTTATGTTAGTTTGAAACTAATAGTAACAGGTGGTTGTCTAGTAGCGGCTGGCTAGAGTCCCCGCGGTCGAGCAGGCGCCCCGTTGGATAACTAATGCAGGTCGTCCAGGTGGCGGTATGCCACACGCATAGAAGAATGATAAGGGCTTGTTCCAGCTGTCTCGGGCAGGATGCTTGCGTCTGCCCTCATCAGCAGTGTTGCACACCCACCGGGCTGGAGTGACAGAGGCGACGTCAAGTACGTGTCAGGGCGAGCAGTCGCGCGTATTGACAGAGCGCCGGCTCCGAGGCACTGGCTGAGGATGCAGGACTAAGTAACGTCGACGGGAGCTGGCAGGTAAACGGACAAGTGAGCTGATTGGTGGCGAAGTTGTCAAAGTCGTCTATCGGTCAGTCAGTCGGTCCAGTCCGTCAGCCCTCCAGTCCAGGGCTTCGCCCTCCCTGGCCAGCAGATAGATAGATGTTACGGTATGATGCTCAGATCTCCCGAGGGACCTGGTGTATGCTGCCGGGGAGCGTGGCACATTGACAGGCATTCCAAATGGAGGTACTCCGTAGCAAGTGCTCTCACCAGCAGAGGGGACGGCACCTGCTAGGGTCTTTTGCAGTGGCGCGTGCAAGATGGTATCACTGAGGACCGGGTCCGCACATCTGCTGGGAAACTGTGCGAGATCTGTTTGCTCGGGTGTGAGTCGGGTAGAGGCAGAATCTGCCACCTCAGACGCGAGGTGAGGCCCAGGGTATGCCAATCCGGGGTAGGCCTGGAGATTGATGAGCGGTAAGCGGGGGTTGCGCATCAGAGCACCCCTGATTCGTGTTCGTATCCTGCCTGAACGAGGATGTCTGGTACCTTAGTGAACAGAACACTGGTGATTCAGGGCCCAGGGTCGTGGTCGGAAGGTGGAGGGAGCCACTCAAAGATGTCGATGTCTATGCTGATGATGTGAGAGAACAGCGATCCTCAGGCGACGCGCAAACGGCGGACGCTGCGAGACCTCTGGCATTTACCTACCGACTGCAGCACGCTCCGCGCCGTTAGGCCCTCTCAACCCTGTCAGCCCCTGTTCGTAGGAAGAGAGGCAGGGCGGGCTACTGCGGATAGATGGACGCCGTCGCCAGTAGTGCTCCGGGGCAGACCCGCGCGCTGGGCAAGGGCTGGGAAATTCCGTCACCATACTCCGTGCCCTCGGGCCATACTGACAACCCCTGTGTGCCCCTGCGGCTGGCGGGCCAAGGATCGACGTCGTCCCCAATGGGGCAGACCCGAACGCCAGATCGCAGCGCTCCTGAGTCCTGGGCCCCCGGCGCTCGACTCCTGCTGCTCACCAGGCACGCCAGGTAGCCAGGCACATCCTCATAATACGGTAGGGGCAGCAGCCTGGCAGGCACGCCAAGCGGCCTCTCACACAGGCGCGAGGCTGAGGACGAGATGGCGGCCAGATGTGAAACTTCCATGCAGCAGGTCCGACGTTAGTTCGTACTTCATCTCACTTGAGTAGCAGAGTGTACTGCAGTAGACAGCCAGTCTCCAGACAGCCAGCCCACTGCTAGCCTCGCCGCAGTGTTTCCGGCAGTTGATGTGGGAGCCGACAGGGATTCCACGGCAGTCTATCGGTCTCATAACCTCGCGATTCGCGAAACAGGAGCAACGGCGCCCGGTCCTCGCCGCTCCGATCAACAAGGTGGCACGGGTGGAGAGGCCGAACGTCAGGCCACCTCAGCCACCCGGCCGTCCACCCGGCGTCTGCCGGGGGAAAGATGGCAGATGGAAGTTCGTTTGCCATGGTCGTGTCTATGGTGTATTTCATACAAACCTTACGGAGTGCCAGTACTTCCAAAGTACCATATCAGTACTAGTGGTAGGTACTGGTAGATGCGATGGTTTGGTCCTATTCTCCTATTCTGCCACAGCAGCTAAAGTTTTAGTGTTAGTTCATTCAGCTGCTGCCAGCTGCTCAGAGCTAAAAGAATCCTCTTAGTCATCATACTGTACCTGCTTTCTAGTGCAACAGATCTGGTCGTACCAACAGACTGCTGCAGTTCCATGCCCCCACTCCTTTTCTGGTTCGACAATCTCACTCACTCATCAACGACCGCTACCTGCAATCATAAGCACCGCAGGTACGGAGTCAGAATGTGAGATATGTATGCCGCAGATCGCCCGTGGGAAATCTTGCATGCATGGCCGCACCGGGTCCCGAGCTCGATCGGTACGCAGCCAAATTCCCCGGCCATCTGGAAGCAGCATGACGAACCTGGTCGACGCGGACTCACTGCTACTCTGGGCCGGGGGTACTCCTTAAGAGGCAGAGAGGGTGGTCGTTTGCAATGTTTGGTGTGTGGCCGCTGACTGTCACTCTGGCTGTCTGGCTTCTGAGCCCGGACTCTTGAGCCCCTGAGCCCCTGCCCCCCGCTCTCTCTTGCCTCCCCCTCCCCTGGCTCTTGGTGATCGCCGACGCCAGATCTGGCGAGCCTTGAGAGCGCCGTGAGATCGGGCGCCCGTGGCGGCCAGGGCTCTGGCCGGGGCCGCCCAGGACGGCGGGGCTGGCGGGGAAAGCTTGCAACCATCCGTCCACCCATCGAGCCATCCAACGCTTGCTTATCACCCCTGCCCCCCCACCCGGCCTGCCTTGCCTATCTGCAGCCGAGACGACCTGCGTGCTGACAAGTTTAAACTGACGAAGAGCGAAACCCCAAGTGACCTGTCACTGCATGCAACTTAGTTGCTATCGAGGCGGGAGAACCGAGCAAATACCGCCAGTATCAACACTCTGAGGGATTCACCCACTCCTACCCATCAGCCCAATAACTACGGCGCCAGAGCTGTCCTCAGGGCCTGTACGAAGAACTCCCAGTGGCATATTTCTCATAAGGATGAGGAGTTAATATCAGGTTATATGTGCCAAGCTCCAACGGTCTCAGCGTTTTATTCATACCCCGGAATTTGCCGCCTGCCAGAGGACCTTCCTGGCGTGTCTATAAACATGACACTCATCAGTCTGCACTTCTCTTACAACAAAGCTCCACGTTCTCCTGGTTACACCTGCCCTCGTGGAAGTCTCCGGTCTTACAAAGGGCCGCTAGGAGTGGCTGGGGCGTGTGCGAGTTCAGGATGATTCGCTGGCTCTCCCAACTGTCTCAACCTGCTGTTACCAATCGCCCGGAGTCCCTGCTCCCGGCTCCAGATGTGCCGGTCGGAGAGCATCCGTGATGCGATCCTGGGGCTTATAAGAATTATTCCACCCCCCTAAGCGCCGGGGAAGTCATAAGTACGCTGGTATTCTACTCCGATTCTGCTCCAGACCCATACAAGCACGCCATATTACTACGAGAACGCCTCATGTGTAATGGTGCAAAGGGGCTCTGTTGCGGCATCTGTGCTTTTGGAACACTCTTGAGTCCAAGAGCTCCGTTACTCTGGCGATATCAACTGAGGAGAGTATAATGCCCAGTCTATGATAGCACGGCCAGGGCTATAGAGACGCCATTTTACGATGTCAACTGCTACCACTCAGACCAAGCATCGTGAGAATATGGATCTTAATCTCGCGTGTCTGGTAGCCACTGACCACATTCAGCTGCTCGACTTATGAAGACCAGCTGAAAAGGGGGATCCGTCACTGCCCTTAACGCTTTGGGTCCGGCTTTCTCCATCGGGCCCAACAAGTATTATTCCATGAGAATCCCACCCTGCTTAGAATCTGTCTCAGCCCCGGTGGGAAAGCCATATATCGAGCCGCCCATAAGATATACCGGTAGACTGACGCCTCGCCCTATGAAGTAGCGATATGTCGCCCGAATCGTCCACGCACGCCGTCATGTACGCGAAGTGGTATTAGAAGGATTCGGTCTTGTCACCACTGCACAAACCATATCCAGGATCTAAATGCAGCGCTCCTTGACAGACCTTAAATATAGTGAAGCCAATTTCCCACAGGAGCGTACACACTGGCAGCCTCGCCGGTCCGCTTGTACCGCGCGAGTGATGTGGCCCGGCAGCGCAACGTGGTGTCACTCCACTCCAACTGCGAGCTCCACTGCTGTATAGGCAAACGGATTCAACTCCTCGCTCCTCGGGGACCGCACTATGAGGGTTTCCTCACGAATGATCCCATTGATATGGACAAAGAGCGCAAAGTCAACCGTGGTTCTTGAAGTATACGATAAGAAGATTCTTCTGGCACCACAATGAAAAGATTTCCACCCACGGACGAGCGTTGGTGGGTGGTCCCATTGTCGATGGAACGGCGTGACTATAAGCCAGCTAGGGAGACCGCCGTCGCCCGTCCTCGCGGCCTGGGAGGAGGCATAGTCAGCGCAGCATCACGTCTTCTCACACCATTGCGTTGAGCAAAAGAGAGAGCTATTCAAGAATCGACGACACATTGGGTGGGGGAGGGGCCGCCAGTCGGCCCTCGTTCCGAGCCCAGAGCGGGAAGACGGGCAGGTAGGTATCTGCCTTCTCAAGATCTCAAGATCCCAAACCACCTGTACTCCGCGGGTAGCCGGCCCATGGTATAGCTACCATGGCTCGCATGCCCTCCCTCCTGAACCGCCCCGCCATCCACCGCCTCCACCGCCGGCCTCCGTGGCTTCGGGCCCACCCTCTGCGCCGGGCCCGCGTAACACGACATATCTGTCACAGTAGCACCGCGGGACACGGCATCTACCGCCACCACCGCTGCTACCTAACACCCTGGTCCTCATCGTCGTGTTCTTCTCCTTCTTCTGCGTTCTTTCGTTATTCCTCGGGCACCTCGGGGACCTAGAGGTCGACGCGGGTGGGTTACTTCGCGGCTGACATGCCGCCCCCTCCCCGGTCGTCCACCCCCCCTTCCCGAGTCCCCTCCCTCCCTGCCCTCCTTCCCCTTCTCCCCGTTCCCCGTTCCCACGCTGCCGGGTTTTCAGGCCCCTTCCCTTGCTGCCGCTCCGGGATCGGCGGTCCGCACGGGACCAGGTACCGCAAGTAAATTTATAGGTAGGCAGGCCGAGTCGAAGGAACCGGGTGCTGGTACCGCATCTTCCGGGCCGAGCGGGCTGCCGCCCGATCCGATCGGGGGTTGCAGGCAGCAGGGGGCCAGGGGGCCAGGGAGTGGTGATGGGTCTCTAGAGTAGAGTCCCCTGGAGAAAATCGATACCGGCAAGGTAGGGTAGACGGTAAGGTAGGGGGCATGGCAGTCAGGGCTGAGTAAGGTTAAGGTAGGCTGTAGGGTAAGGTAGGAGGTAGATATTCAGCCGGGACGATGATCCCAGACGGAACCTATGAACTCCAATACCACTGCGCCGGGTCGCTTCTGCCCTTCCTCGCCAATTCCTTCCCTCCTTTACCCCCCCTCGCCCCCAGCCGCCTCCTCCTCCCCTCCCCCTTTTCCCTCCATACTCTCCCGCCTCCCTCCCCTACTATTTTCTTCCACATGCATACACGCACCTATCTTACCTACCTACCTTGCCTACCTCCCTCCCTACCAACCTCATATACTGACGATACACAGTCCCCGTCAAGAGGCGGCGGCCCGCATCGCATGTGCAGCAGCAGCAGCCGCTTCTCCCCCCGTCCCCCAACAAAAAAAGACCACTGCATGCATGCACATGCCGCCGCCGCCGCCCCATGTCGTACGTGCGTGCTTGCGTGCTTGCGTGCGTATTCGAGATTGCCATAATCGATCCCTTCTTTTTTTATCTTTCCGCTCCCATTGCCCCCCCTCCCGGTGGATAGGTAGATCAAGATTAAAAACGCCCAGAATGCGACATCAACGTCTCTTTTTTTCTTCTCTTTCTTGGGCTTGGATGCTTAAGGGGGATAATCTGTTCATGGTTATATGTATGTATTTACTTCGCTTACCTACAAGGTAGGTATGTAGGTGTGTAACCTGTGAGTATGTATTTACCTACTTAACTTACCTAGGTACCTACCTATGTAGAGTCCCTGAGTGTGTAGGTGAGTAATTAAGTGAACATGTCTGTCTGGCCTTTCTTTTAACATCTTTCTGCTTTGACCCCCTACTGAACCGCGTATGTAAAGCGTGATACGTATGGAGGTCTTGTCTGTGGACATATACATGCACGGGTTCTGTCCAACGTGTCAGGTACTGGTGGTTGAAGAATAAGAAAAAAAGAAGGAGAAGAAAAAAAAGAAACAAAAACCAAATAGCACTCGCGGCTTGCCTGTTCCCCCCGACCCAACTCCATCATCACGTACCCGTCCTCAGCGGCCGATAACGCAGTTGCCTACCGCAACATTCCAACCATTCATCCATCTATACATCCACCACAAGCAGATTGCATCTCAAGCGTCAACGCAAGCAAAAAGTCTATTGTATCCCCCCACCCACCGGGGGTAGACATGCCTCCCCTCCTCGTCGCCCTGCTTGCTGGTTTTAATCATTCAGGAGGTCCAGAAACACGCTGGCTGGGGCCCTTCCTATTTGCTGTTTTTCCTCCTCCCTGACTTGAATGAACAAGGTGCGGCACGAAAGAGATGGAAAAGGGGAGGGCCAGGGAGGTGGGGGTTGGGCGGGGGGGAGGGAGTATATGTGAATGAGTGGTTGTGTACATGTACATGTGTTCCTGTGTGTATATGTGTTTGAGTAACAACTTACCTACCTGGTATACATCTGTGTGTATGGCCACTCAAACAGTCAAACAGTCAGGCAGTCGGGCAGTCAGGCAGTCAGTCAGTCAGGCATGGGGGAAGCAATTTCTCCCGTCCTTCAGAAGTCGTTCCCAGTACGCGACACTAGCCGACCCGTGTACGCGACATGAAGCGCGTACCGTAGTAGGAGGAGAGGGGAGGGGAAAAGGGGGAAGTGTTGATGTGAGAGCTGGACGCCGGCGCGAGTCGCCATCGACACGGGTGCGTGTCCCGCCCGCCCTAGTACCTACCTACCTACTTACCAATAGCAGAAATCACAGGGAGAAGAGAGAAAGTCGTGTTCTCGAATATCTCGAAACAAAGTAAAAATCCTGTGTTACCCGCCCAAAACGCCATGCTAATGCCCCCGGCGGTGCCTCAGCCTTTGCTTGCTTGCTTGCTTGCTTGCTTGCTTGCTTGCTTACTTGTATGCTTGCTCTCTGGCCGACCTGCTTGCTTGCCTGCTTTGCTTGCCTGCTTCGCTTTGGCTCCGCAGCTTTATCGCACGTGCCCTCGACACATACACATATCACCTACATATTCCATCCACCATGCTCCTCGTATCGATCCATCCAAGAAAGAAGATGAAAAGACAAGAAAAAAAAGACCTGGGTGCTGGAAGTTTGGAATACCCTTCTAACCCCCTACCACCCAACCCCTTTTGCCCCCGCCCCCCTTTCCCGCGCTTGCCGCTGCTTCCTACCTACCTACCTTAGGTACCTACTTATTCAGTGGTACTGCAGCAATTTCTGCCCCTGTCCGGTGGCCTCGACGCTCGACGCCGAGACGGCGCAGTAGCGGTCCTTGATGGCGACGACCTCGTACGTGCCCTCGAGGCTGGCCGTGACGATCTTGCTGTGGTGCTCGCTCGTCTCGTGCCTCGTCTCGAGCACCTCGCTCTTCTGCGTGCCCCCCTTGCCCCCCTTACCCTTACTATGCGCGTTGGTGCTGCGCGTGTACGTAAAGTCGAAGGGCGGCGTGCCCCAGAACTCGAACAGGATCTCCACCTCGCTGCCCTCGTGTATGTCCGTCTGCACGACGCGGCCCTTGCTGATCTTGACGCTCGGCAGCTCGTGGATGTGGCGCGTCAGGTTGACCGCCGCCCGGCACTCGCTCGCCTTGTCGCTGATGCTCGTGATGGCGAAGTCGCCCGGCGACTCGGCGATGCGCCGGAAGTTGGTCGTCTGCGACTTGGCCTTCATCTGCCGGCCGCCGAACTCGTAGTGGATCTCGAACGGCGGCACGCCCGACAGCGTGTACGACAGCCGCTCGCCCACGCAGTAGTCCGTCCGCGGCTCCAGCGCGTAAATGGTCGGCGCCTCGTAGAGCTGGAAGTGCACCGCCGGGCCGCCCGCGCCGACCTCTGCCTGGCACCCGCGATCGTCACGCACCCTACGAATCCGGATCTGCTGGGCGCCGAGCTTCAGATATTGCCGGGGAATCTTGATGTTATGCGAGTTTGACTGGATGTTAGGTATCCTGAA
The DNA here is from genome assembly GCA_022539325.1 of Xylariaceae sp. FL0804. Classification (NCBI taxonomy): domain Eukaryota; kingdom Fungi; phylum Ascomycota; class Sordariomycetes; order Xylariales; family Xylariaceae; species Xylariaceae sp. FL0804. Next base: position 327,749 of record JAJKLG010000007.1, on the reverse strand, counting down.
GATCTCCGGGATGGTGGCGAGATGATGCTTGATCTCGAGCTCGAGGTAGAACGGAGCCTTGCCCTCTAGCCTGATCGGTATCTCCTCGTCCACGTTGTCCGCCATGCATGACTTGAACGTCTGGCCGGGTTTCACAAACGACGCAGACGGCTTGGTATTCACCGTCTGTTCCAGGGTAAGTGGTGTCGACTTTCGGTTGTCGTTGTTATAGAGATTGTCGGCCAAGGCCGAGAAGGTGTAAGAGTATGTTCCTGCCCTAGAAGTGTCCATCTGCACCGATGATTTACCCAGGACGGCATCAAAGTCCCTTCGAGCCACGGAACCAGAGCCCTTTACGGGTTTGTATCTGACCTCATACTCGACGTGATAAGGAGGCGAACCTGGAAGATCGTCAATATGTGAAAGCCGTTATTCGGATTCGTGAACTTACCTCGGAGAGCGACCTCGAATCCATCGACATCTCCCTCACAGATGTCCTTCTTGACGAACTTGCGTGCTGTATCGCCAGGCCATATGGTATCCGAAGGAACCAGGGATAATTCGGGCCGTGGGAACCATTCTACCTTGAAGGAATTGGCCTTGGGATCCACTGTGCCGGGGCACTGGCTGTCCATCACGTCGAGGATCTCGTACACGCCGCGCTCTTTGGCCTCGATGAAATCATTGCTGGACCGAGCGACACGAGTTTGCGTGCCTAAGGTGCTGTTTTTATTATGGTAAGACACCCTCCATGGGCCATCTCCCGACAAGCGCAGCGGGAGATTGACTTGTGCTGCTTCCACGACTGTCGTCGCCCTCTTGTTCTCGAGCAGGCCGAACGAGACTCTTGGCTTTTGCCGTCTGACCGAGATCTTGGCTTCCTCCTTGAGGAAGATGCGGCAGCCCGACTTGTCCTGAACACTCTTCAGCGCGAGGGTGTAGTCGCCACCAGAGGACAAGGGTGCCGTTTCGATGGTGAAGGTGTTGCCGACCAGGTCGGTAGCTTTCTGCGCCTTCCGCTTCCCGTCATGGACAAGTTCCCACTCAAGGGTGAAGGGGCCGTCGCCAAGCAATTCGACGTCGAGCTTCACGGGCTGATCCAGACAAGCATAAATGGTCTCACCCAGGCCCTGGAAAGATGCCGAAGCAGGCGGCTTAACGTTCTGTTCGAGGTAATACTCGTCAGACAGTGGGAGAGGGACGCTGTAGATGGCATCTTCGAGCTTTCTGAAACGGTAGGAGTGCCGACCTGCGCGTCGGGGCCGGAGCTCGAATTGGTGCCGGAGGCCGTCTATATCGACCCTCTCGTTCCGAGAACGGCCGTCTCCGTCGGAAACGGCATAGTGAAGCCTGAAGGGGGGTGTACCAGCCAAGTCTAGGTTCACCCGAAGGCCGATCGAGTTACCTGCGCACTTGTCGGGGATCTCCTCGGACTGTATCTCCAACGTCGGTTGCAGCGGGTTGAGCAACAGACACGAAGAGGGTTCATCGATCTCGCCTTCACAAGAATCAGACGATACCGACTTCAAGGTGTACAAGCCCGGTGCTGTAATCTTCGGCTGCTCATTGGCATTCTTCAAGACGACAGAAGCAGTTTCGACCACGTCACCGTGGTCTCCGCTCTTGGTGAGCGTGTCGATGGGAGAGAACAGCCAGGTCAGAGTGTGGGCTTCGTTGTTGGGCGTTTTGCCCGGGCGGCCGAACCGGATCGGCAGCGATGACGATTTGCCCTTGGCCACCTTCAGGGGGTTTCCGGTATCGCAGCCCACAATGGCAGCTCGAGGCCTCTCCCGTACTTTGAACTGCTGAGATAGCCCCTTGGGCTTAGGCTTCGCGTCCAGCTCGTCCTGTGGCTGGTACTTGACAACGTTGCCAAAAGCATCATGAACTTCGTCAACGGAATACTGCCAGTCTCCGGCATTATTCATCGACTCGTTGAGGCCAACGCGCACTTTCTGAGATCTAGCCCAAGTGAAGTCTTCGCCGCCCGGCAGGATCATAGACGAAGGGTGAGAGGTAAGCAACGGGGACGAGAAACCGTCGGGCTGTAAACTCTGAAAGTGAAAGCTATGGTCCTTGCCGTTGATAGTCCTGCTGTACACGATCTTCAGAGGCGGCGTTCCCTCGACCTCCAGTGACAGATCCGACAGGTCGCCCAGACATCTGGGTGTCGATTCCGCAGTGCGGACCCTAGCCTTTGGACATGGGACGACGTAGGTGGGCTCTGTGAGCCTCTGAACCTCCAGCTTGTACTCGTCCAACACCTTGTGGAGCTGGTATGCGCCGGACTTCTTGAGCGTGACATCGTACTGGTAGGTGCCAGGAGCTCCGCCCTCCTCACATTTGGCAGCCTGCTTGCCAATCTCTTTGATCTCTTTCCGGCCGAGCTTCACGATCTCGCGTGCATTGGTGTCAAGGTCATAACGGATGAGCTCGACTTCGACGGGTACTGTAGCGTTGAAGTAGAGGGGAACGGTCACGGTGTTCTTGCCCTTCCCGACGCAGTACGGGGTCTTGGTAGGATTGAGGAGGGCAGATCTAATCAGCAAAGTCAGCAGCTGGACCGTCGGATTCGGGGTCAGGAGGGCTTACCCTTCGGGTAGAATGTTGATGATCTGTTTGCCCATGATCAAGGACGAATTGTGCAGAATGTTGGAGACCTTGACGCTGTGCTCGGATATGGCGGTCTCCTTGTCGTAGAAGAGCTTGAGAAGGCCCAGCAGCGAAGCCTGGCCAGGCAGGGGAATGTCGAACATCATGCACCAGGTGAAGAAAGCTTGGAGACTGAAAATGATGATGATGAGCTCGGACGACATTTCCAGCCATGGTATCCTCAGCGAGGGGAGAGAAAACAGGTAGACAAAGTCGATAATGACCCATTTGGTGAAAGTCCAGTATGAGTTGCCGTCATCGTAGACCTGGAGCCAATCGTACAGCCGCCATGCCATCAGGGCCACCCAGATCCCGAAGGCATAGAAGCGCTGTGTCGGAGCATCGATAATGGTAAGGGGGATGAGCGGCTCGCTCGCGGTGGCAGAGCCGGCGATGTTCTCCGGCGCGGGAGGTAGTGAAGGCCTCGGCCTCGCATCACGAGTCGGGGATGCGGCTGGCTGCCTCCTCGGACCTGGAGCTGGGGTTTCTGGATAACCACCGAACCGCATGCGCGGCGTGGCAGGATTCATGGCATTCCGCGTTGGTTTAGCTCGACCATGGGAAGAGCAGCGACAACTCCCTGGCTACAGCGACGGCGCGGTTGGGCGAGAAGGGATCCTGGCAATCGGCCTGGCAAACGGAGGTTGGACGGCTGTCGAGAAGCTGAAGTTGTGGATGAGCGGCTATTCGCGCCTTCGCAGTTTGTAGGTCGCACGCTGGGTGGTGGAAGGTGAAGGTAGACCAAAACTGCAAGTAAATAAAATCAGAGTCACCCGGGCCACAATCAAGCGCTACACGTCGCGGCGCGTCCTTTGCCAAAAAGACTGGGGAAGCACAGAAGACCGAACAGCTGCCGTCAGCTGGCGAGGCTCATTCAGCGCAAACCAGGAGCCAGCTATTCAAGCCACCCCCACCATCATATAACTTAAGTGCCACACACGAAGTACTGAAGCTAAGACCACATACCGGCAGCTCCTCAAGACACAAGGCTGGGACTCCAAGACTTCTATATATCCGTAACTCGACACGAAACTTCCTCCTCTAAACACACTGCAAACTGATACCGGCTCTCAAAGAACCGGCATACAGAGTGAAACGAAATACTCTTCACCGGTGTCTTCTGGATCAACACAGCCAGCCAAATTCATCTATTAGAAGCCTGTTCTCAGGTATATCAACTACCTAAACACTTCATCTCTGCTTGATCTCTTTACCGGGTTGCAACACCTATCACCACTGCCGAGGCCTTGCTATCCGTCTAGGCATTTGGAAGGCTGCACTTCGTCCCGTGATCATTTCGATAGAACCAGACTTGCCTCATCTGTGATACATATCTTGCTCAGTCATACCAGCGTCGAGAACAACCTATTTACCTACGGTCCCTACCGTGGATACCTAAGGTAGTTCCCGGTAGTTCCCCACAGAAGGATGGGTCTCAGCTTTCACTGTTAGAAAGAGGTATGTGAAGCCGGTCTTTGTATCTATACCCCATGCCCTGCCGAGTGGACAATTGGGTGTTTGCCCAAAATAATAGAAAGGGACATGGCTAACATGAAGTTATAGTCTAGAAGTGAGCATGATGGACGTCAAGAAACCTTGCTGGCATTTTCATCACAACCCTCTAAGTCCTGGTTGCGCCGCAACACAGGCTCCCACCAGGTGCCAGGAAGCGCCCTGACTTCGGATTTCTGCCCACGTGTGTCTGTGTGTTTCTGAGGCAGCATCCAGTCCTCGGTGCTGGCGTCTTGCATTATACCTGGGTACCTCTTGGTGGCTCCCCAGCAGTACCGTACTTGCCTAAGTACCTACGTACCTGATAGTCGTCGCCCACCCTACCCCCATCCACCGTCGCGCCAACTTCAGCATCCCACCCAGTGCCACCCAGTGCCACCATTTTGTCTGCTGCGACAGGCTTTGTATCTTCAACGCCGAATCTTCATCCAGATCGAGGCTAGCCGCTCTGACTTCCTGGTGAGTCGATAAGCTGTGTCTTATCGAGGGACTCTTCCTCTACGCCGTCTTCTGTTGCTGGGCTGTCCCACCTTCAACCCTACCATTGCACGCACGGGCTACGCCGACTTCTCCCTATCACTTCTACCGTGCCATACATCAGCAATAAGCCAACCCCTCCGCCCAGGACTTCAGGCTCGATGGATACTCTAAGCAACAATGGGAATATCTCCCCAGTCTCTGGTGGAACCCCTGTGGCTGGTTCACGCAGATCGACCAGAAACAGAAAGGCACCCGCGATGTATGACGGAGCGTCTGTCGATGTAGTCGATGCAGCCGATACAGTCGATACAGTCGATGTCAAGGGTCCTCCCAGGATCGTCATCAAAGAGGATTCCCGACCGAAGCGCAAGGCTGCACAGCTGGCCTCGCAAACTTTTGAGACCGGGGAGGCCGAACCTCAAGATGTCAGCCTCCTGCTGAACCAGTCCTTTGCTCAGATGGATGCCAATGAGCGAAAGGAATACCAGGGCTGGGTCGAGCTTGAATCTGAGCCTGTAAGTGATGCAATTGCTGTCATCCTTTATTCCCGGATATAAGCATCGGGCTCTAATGATACTGGATAGGGCTTCTTCAATGCCATGCTTCATGAGCTCGGCGCCAAGGACTTGAAAATTCAAGAGGTTCTAGGGATCGATGAGGTGACCTTGGCCGAGCTAAGGTGAGTCTTGTTTGCAACCTGGAGAAGGATTCAGCTGACTCCGCCTTCAGGAAGCCGGTCCATGGCCTCATCTTTCTATACCAGTGGAACGGTGAGGATGAGTCGGACGAAGGCCGTGAACCGTGCCCCCAAAATCTCTGGTTTGGCAATCAGGTAGGCCCTCCCCCTCGCTATTCTGTCTCGAAATTTCAGGGCCGCAGGCTCTCACACTAACTCGTGGATAGACGACTACAAACGCATGTGCTACTGTGGCTCTGATGAATATTATCATGAATGCCCAAGATGCCAAGCTCGGTCCGGAACTTCTCGAGTTCAAGAGCCTGACCAAGTCCCTCTCACCTCCCCACCGAGGCCATGCCCTCGACAGGAACGATTTCATCCGCGGCATTCACAACTCTGTCGCTCGGTGGGTAGCCTCCCAGCCACTTTACAATGCTTAATCGGATGTACCTCTGACCCATAGCCAAACAGCCGCTTGGATCTCCTCAGTGAAGATCTACTGCTGGACAACAAGTTTGATGCAGCTCAGAAGCGGAAGAGTGGCAAGGGCAAAAAGTCGCAGCAGAAGAACCCCTCCAAGCGCCATAAGATGGAGCAGGAGGCCTATCACTACATTGCCTATGTGCCGGTAGATGGGCAGGTTTGGGAGCTTGACGGCTTCGACAAACATCCCCGATGCGTCGGTATGTGTCTCTTCAACGCTGGCAATGAGCCCTCATTCGCCACGCTGCCCTCCTGTCCACTTATCTACCCTTCTACCTTACCCAACACGTATCGCCTCGCAGGCTTCACAAGTATGCCCACCCAGTCCAAAAAGCTGACATCTCCCCCCTTGCAACAGGCCCCCACGCCCCCGACGACCCGTGGCTCTCGGTCGCCAGCCGCGCCGTGTCGGCCCGCATGGCCACCGTCGGCTTCCTGTCCTTCAACCTGCTCGCCGTGTGCCAGTCGCCGCTCGTGCGCCTCGGCGCCGAGCTCGCCGCCCGCGTCGCCCGCCTGCACCGCCTGCACGCCCGCTTCGCCGGCGACCCGCGCTGGGACGACTTGCCCGCGCCCGCGCTGACCTTCACCGACGAGCGCCTCGCCGCCCTGCGCCGCGGCGGCTTCATCCTCCCGCTCGACTCGCTCTGCTCGCAGGCTGCTGCTGCTGCTGCGGCTAACGACGACTTGGTCGTCAAGGACCCCAACGACGACGACTACTATTCGCTGAAGCGCGACCTCGCCGCCGCCGACGAGCTCATCCGCGCGAAGGACGACGAGATGGAGGTAGCTGCTGCTTCTGCTGCTGCTGCCGCCGCCAATGCTCACGACCACCCCCTCAACGGCAGCAACAGCAACAGCACCAACAGCGACAACAGCCACCACGACAGCAGCAGCAGCAGCATCACCCCGGCGGCGCAATCCGCCAGCAGGGACAGGGACCTCCTGGCGGCCGCGCGCCCGCTGGCCCAGCAGCTGCACGCCGGGGCCGAGGCGGTCGAGGCGCGGTGCGCGGCCGAGCTGGCGGCGCAGGCCGAGGCCGTCGCGGCCCTGCGCCGCCGCCAGCGCGACTACACGCCCGCCGTGCACGCGTGGGTGCGCCTGCTCGCCGAGAAGGGCGTGCTCAGGGGCATGATCCGCGAGCTCGCGGCTGCGGCTGCTGATGCTTGATGCTTGATGCTGCTTCGTGGTTTTGTCTTCTTCTTCTTTCTTTCGTTTTCTTTGTGTACGAAGAAAGAAAGAAAGATGATATGATGAGAACGAGCCTCCCCCCTACCCTGTCCCCCTCGACGACAACAACTTATTCCGGCCTGGCCCGGCCTGGTGGTAGTCTTAGTCACTTGTATTTTCTGTTCTATTCTGTTCTGTCCTGCACTGCTCTCGAAGGAGGGAGGACTGGACAGGCAATGGAGGGAAGAGACAGACACATGGAGGAACCGGAGAGGGAAAGAAGGAGCAAAAGAAACGGAAGACCGAAACTGCCCGCCCGCCCGAAACTGTCTAGACTGAACTACCTGACGGACTGGCTGGCTGCCTGGCTGGCGAGAAAGGAATGAGCGAGTGCCACGGCACTCGAAACCAAGGTACTTTGTACGATGATACGTTGCAGTGCAGGCGGTAGACGCCGCGATGTGGTTACTTGGTTGGCAGCAGCTTGGCAGCTTGATACCAGGCTGGTTGGTTTGCTTGCTTGGTTTGACTCACTCACTCACTGCCTAAGTATCTTCCTTACCTGCTTGACCTTACTCTCACTGAGAGACTCTCGCTGAAAGAGAGAGACTTGGGCAGATATACAGATAGGTCAGGTGAGGTAGAGCAGAGGAGAGTAGAGGATAGTAGAGTAGAGTGAACTCCTGCCTGTGTTAGGTACACTATCTACCTAGGTAGATTAGATGAATGAAGAGAATGAAAGGCTCTGTGTCAGATGTATGCCAGATGGGAAGAGAAAGGAGAAAAGCTACCTCCCAAGTACTTTGCGTAGGTATCTATCTACTCGTGATACTGCTGACTGTATGTATGTGGCTACGCTGTGGGAAGGTAAAGTAGGTCAAATAAGGTAGGCACCTTGCCTCCTTATCTTGGTCGGCTGGCCGAGATCTGGTGGAGTGCTACAGACCAGGAAGTACGCAGTCTTTTATCGTAGTCTCTTTTTATTTCTTGTTCTTCTGTCTTGCTTTTTCTTTTCTTCTTCTCCTTTTCTTCTCCTTGATCGTCTCTCTCTCTTTACTCCTGTTGCCGCAGGAGACCAACTCCATCCGACTACTACGTTTACGGCGCCAGTCGGGACCTAATAATTAAGCACCTACGACGAGAGCATGGTTGCCATAACCCGAAAATTTCGCCTTCACGAGGCCGGAAAGGTGTCGAGACCGACATGAGATGGATAGATACTTGGATACTGAGATATCTGGGTATACCAAGGCAGTATTCGCGTTTTTTGGATTCATAAGAGCTGCAGTGCGTCACCACCGCAACTACTACTACCTATCGAGCTACCGCGTTTGCCCTGTGATAACACACGACGCCCGAAGATCTATGTATGTACGTATGTGTGGGTGTGTGGGTAGGTGTGTGGGTATGTGTGTGTAATTGCATGCCTCTGTTCGTATATGTTACAGACATGCGTTCACCACCGGTGTGTAGAGAGTCGAGTCGAGAGTCGAGAGTCGAGAGTCGAGAGTCGAGAGTCGAGAGTCGAGAGTCGTTTCGAGTCAAGTCGTGACGGGACAGGACAGAACGAGACGAGACCAGACCAGACGAGACGAGACAATACGGGGGTCGGGCGGCGTCGCGGCGCGTCGTCGTGCGTCTAGGGCTTGGGCACGTGCAGGCTCTTGCTGCACATGAGGCAGCCGTGGACGAGGAAGAGGGCGGCGACGGGGTGCAGGGCGAGCGGGGTGCCGGCGAGCCAGACGCCGCCGGGCACGCGGTCGAGCGTCCAGCCCTGGGCGACCCAGTAGGCCATGAGGGCGTCGAGCCCGAGCGTGGTGGGGATGGGCGTGCCCTCGAAGTAGGCCGCCTTGCCGCTCGCGTCGTGCGGCAGGTCCGCCGCCGTCACGTTGAAGCGCGCCAGCCGCGTCAGCCCGCACAGCACGAACACGCACAGCGCCACCTGGTCGACCGTCGTCCGCAGCCCTAGGCTGAAGGCCACGCACGCGGGGGCCAGGCCGAACGAGATCTGGAGGCGTCGCGGACGCGCAGTGGTCAGCGGTTGGGCAGAGTAGTAGTGGTGGTTGTGGTGGTAATATCTGGCTGGCCGGCTAACCGACTGACTGGACGGAAGGTCTGATACAGAGAAAGAAAGGGGAGGGGTGGGAGGAGAGGGAAAAAGGGGGACAGCAAGCAGAACTAGCAAAACTAGATAGAACTCACCAGGTCGGCCAGCGAGTCCAGCTCCTGGCCCATCATGCTGCTCTTCTTGCGCCAGCGCGCGACGCGGCCGTCCATGAAGTCGAAGAACAGGCCGAAGGGCAGGAAGGCCAGGGCGAGGTAGAGGTTGGTCTTGTCGGCCGGGTCGCCGAGGCAGTACCGCAGCGACGAGAAGATGGACATGATACCGCAGAAACCTGTTCGTGTCGTGTCCGGTGATCAGCCCCAGCTGGACGGGAATAACTAGATAGATAGATCCCCACGGGGTCTCGATGGGAAGGGTCTCTCCCCCCCGCCCCCCCCCCCCCCCCCCTCTCTCTCTCTCTCTCTGGAAATGTGTGTTGTGTATCACTCACCATTCATCTCAGTGATGTAGTCGGCCATGTGCATGGCCTTGAACAGCGAGAAGTGCCCGCCCGGCGCCACCAGAGCATCCTTCTGCTTGTTGTGCGCTGGAGAGAGTGTGTGTATCAGTCAGTCGGTCAGCGCGCGATGTGCGAAAAACGGCGAGGACGCGGGGAGGGAGGGGGGGCAGAGCCGTGCTGCTTCGTGTTCTCTCTCTCTCTCACACACACACACACACACACGACTAACTAGCTCTCGCTCGACTTGGAACGTACATTCGGTGCTCTTGGATGGCGACGCAGGAGGAGCAACGGCGGCGCCCTGGCCGGCGGCAGTGCGCTTGGACATGACGACTGGCTGGGCTGGCTGATCTGATCTGCTTGGCAGATCTAGTCTGGCTGGCTGGCTGGCTTTCGGTCGAGGCGCGCGTAGCAGTTCCGAAAGACTCAAGGCTAAGGTAGGTACCGGTAGTGGATCGGTCGTTCGTAGTTGTAGTTGGCAGACAGAAGAACGGTCGGTATAGAAAGGCGATGATGGGTGAGGTTGGGCGAGTTCGCAGCAGTAGCAATCGCAGTTGGCAGTAGCAGTAAGGTAGCGACGACAACAACAACTAGGTACGAGAAGAGATCGGCGGTGACGAAAAGAGAGAGATCTGTGTCTGGAACCTTGGAAAGCTGCGGCTCATGAAGTCCGGGACGCCTATTTGCACGGTGTCAGCGGCTAGAAAAACGGTATCCACCGCAGACTATCCCTTTTCGGGAATGGCTATGTGGAGGTCAGGAATTTGGCTTGTATTCCCACCAGAACGAATGTATCTTCATCGCTTACTGCCGCCCGCCGTAGACTAACCGACTCACCTTATTCCTACCTACGTACGCCGCAGTGGCCGCCGCGGGGAGGTTATCTCGTGCCATGGTAGGCCGGGCGGTCGGGCGGTCGGGCGGTCGGGCGGGCGCCGGCGAGCCTGGCCGAGCCATTCGCAGTGCCGCTGGCCATGTGCAGTGCTAGGGGTCGGGCGGCCGGGCGGGCGGGCGGGCGGGCGGCGGGCGGCGGCGAGCCTGGCCGGCCGCGGATTATCTAATTTATCCTTCAAAAGCGTGCGCTTGATTTTTATTGCAGATTCGGCGTTTTTAGCTACCTACAGAGCCATTCGCAGTACCGCTGGCCATTTGCATTCGATCTCAATTGACTGCGTGTGGTGGAATAGATTTGCGACCGGTGACTATGGCCGGCGGCGGTGAGCGATGAGAGTACATAATGTTTCTATGGCGGTACAGGCAAAATTTGAACCCTGTAGATAGCCATACCGGAAAAGGTATAGTGTGTGGTGGATACCGTTTTTCTAGCCGCTGATACCGTGCAAATAGGCGTCCCGATGAAGTCATGCTGGAGTTGACCCGCTTGGGCCGCGTTGGGACAAGCGCCCGGAGTACCAAGGCCCCCAGCGGGTACCTGGGTGCGGGCAGCAGGTGGGGGGACAAGCGGACCGCCACGTTGACAGCGGAGCCCAGCCACAGATATGACTTCAGCTTCCACCTCATGCGCCACTCGCGCCAAAACAGGTATTCCGTCCTCGCCAGGCCGTGGCCCCTTATCGTGTCATGTAAGTCAAGCATACGGAGTACCTACCGCCCATAGTCTGACTAACGTGCACGTGTAGCAACGACACGCCGTCACGCCTAGACATATCTACCTACTCACAGCTGTATGCACAGTAGACGCCGGATCAGAATCACCAAACAGTCACCGGGGGATGTAGAGGCAGCAAAAGCCCGACAGGAGCCTGGATAGGTAAGGTAGGTAGGTAGGTATCTTGAGCCCCCGACAGCAACGTCTGGCTGGCCGTGGTCTTCTTCTATTCACTCGACCTAAGCTCCAGGTATGGGCGGCCGTAGTAGCTTAGTAGGGTTAGGTAAGTAGGTAGTCGCCCAAAGCCAACATAGGTACCCAGCCAGCCAGCCAGCCAGCCGACCCTTCGCGACACGTCCACCCTGCCTGCCCTCGTCTTAGGACACGACGTGCTCTCCCCGGTCTTCCCTCCACAGGTCCAGCGTACGTAGGTAGTATTAAAGTCGCGGGGCGGATCTCCCACGCCACCGCCTGCCCGCCATGCTTCTTCCTCAAGTGGTATCTCGGTGAAGGGTTGCCAAAGCATCATCTTCCCCCACCCGGCCAATCCTTCTCTTCTTCCCCATGTACCCTAGGTCTGTGTGCTTGTGCTGGATGCAGAATTAATATCGGACGAGCGGTGTCCTGATGCCGAAAAAGTGTATGCAAACTCCCCCTTGCGAGTCTGGCTGTGCAGTCCTTGCCCTGCCCTGCCCTGTCTCGCCCCCCATCACACAATTTGGTGCGATTCGATGCTTGACGTGAGCGGCCCATCAACCCTTTCCCGGGCGTGATGCCGATGCAGATGGTATGTCGGAGAGAGAGAAAAGAGACATGGTACACCAACAAAACGAACAATCGGCGCGCGCGTGCTATGTTCGCCGCCTCCATGAGACTTGGGCCCGCCGCCCAGTAAATGCAGTGAGTCCGCCGTGATTACATCCGACGAGGATTCGAGGTTTCGTGACAAAAAAAGATTTATGTACTGCAGGTCGTGTGTTACCGCGCGATGATCAACGAGAATCCGTCTACCCAGGCACCGCATGATCCGGATACGCCGCAGACCCTGAAGCCGGGTGGTGGGAGGAGAGAGTGACTGGGGAGGCCTCATTAGCATGTCGATGCGAGTCAGCGGGATGCATCCACTTACGGCGAACCGCCATGGACGTTGCCGTACAGAGGCGATTTTCTGCCAAGGCTCGTCCAGACCTGAATCGCATCGATCCAAGCGCCCGAACGAACGAAGAAACCCGTGATGTTTTCGCTTCGTCGAACATCTGTCGAAAATTGGTCAGTCATTGGTCTGTCTCGATTGATCCCGGCCGAGAATGCTCACCCAGTTCAAAACTGTCGCCTCCTTGCTTGCCTCCCTTTTTCCCAAACAATTGAGATGAGTCGTCATCGTAGATAAACTCGAGGCCGTCAATAGCGGACCCGTGGTAGAAGACAACGCGGGACAGCACGCGGTCCTTACGGACCGAGCTCGTGAAAATAAACTCATGAGGCGCGCTGCCCTCCATCTGCGAGTTGCCGAGCCGCTGGCTGCGGAATGCTGACTTGCCAAATGACATCTTCAACGAGGACTTGGTGCAAAGCTTGTGAAAATCGGCGATGTCCAGATTGCCGCCGGCGTGTGATTTGACTGAGATGCTGACGACCTTGCAACGGCGCTTGTCCTCGGGAAGCTTATCCCGCAGCTGCTGCTCCGTCAGGTGTATTTGACGGTGGGCGGTGGTCATGTTACTGTCTATGGGATACTCTATCCACGCACGGCAAGGCTCTTGGCCGTCGGCCTTGATCTCGACGAATGAGATGCCCGAAGACGCTGTCAACATCACCGCGTCATTCTCGACCGGCCAGGCATGGACGCTCTCGTCCGCGTTCGTGGGGTCCAACGGCAGGCGGAAGCAGGGGTGGCTCCGGAACCGGAGACAGTCGAGGCGGTGCCAGGCGCACTCGTCGTTTTCCGTCACTGGGCCACCCTGAGACTGAGTCCGCGTGCAGTGCGCCTCTCGAGAGATGAAGGAGCGGTTCAACCTGACATAATCCCGTAACATAATCCCACTCTCTTGGTGCGGGCACCCAAAGAGGTGTCCGACTTCGTGGAGATGCGCACCAATGCCGATGTTGGCAGCCTCCCACGAGCTTCCAGCTTCGTTGCAGTCGTTGGCAACCACGCTGGTGTCAGTCGGGGTGCAATCAGTGAACGCCGGCACGATCTCCTCGAAGCTTGTCGGGTAGCTCTGCATGCAGTGGGAGCCAAAGATGGCCAATTGCAGGTCGCCCGCATTGCCTCCCAGCGCGGCGTGTGCCGTGACGGTCTTCGCAGCGGTGTCCCAGTGGGCATCGAGAAGCAGGACCGAGACGTACTGCTTCTGCCCCGGAAGCGGCTTGAAGTGAGCCTTGACGGCGTCAGCAGCGATGCCGAAGAGGTCACCCTTCTTGGTCGCATCCTTGTTCTGCTGCGCGCGTTGGAGGTCGCGGAGCTCGGCCATCGTCTTGTCTGTCCGTATAACGTGTACACGGGCTTCAGATCGCATCGTGCCCATCTCCCTGTCGCGATAGTTGCAAGTTCCGGTCGTCCACTCCTCTTCGAATCTGAACACGCGGCGCCCAAGCTTATTCCTGTTCATCTGCTCGGCGGTGAATGCCTGCCATAGGTAAGCCGCCATTCTGTATTTGCGGATGGCAGTTTCGATTCCATTCCCTTCCTTCTCGGCCCGACCGGGAACAGCGTCGAAGGTACCAGGCGAGTCACTGCCCTGCAAGATGGCCAGCTGCAGAGGAGGGTTGTTCATAGTGGGAACCATGTGCACGAGGAGGTACGAGGCATGAATTGGGTTCGTCGAGCCGCAATTGGCAAGCTTCGGACTCGAAAACTCGAAGCGCAACTTGTTCGGGCCCGGCACGAGATATACCATAGCCTTGAAGCGCGAGTTGCAGACCGGCCATTGCGTCGTCGGGAACACGTCGTCCAGTCTAGTCACACTGAGGGTACCATCCAACGACGAGTCGCCGCCTCCGACCAGACCAGTGACGAGGAGGACCTTTTGATAGACCTGTCCAGAAGTACCTATTAGCGTCCAGAAATCGACTGCGGGGACGCCATCCGCGCGGCTGTCAAGGTTCCGCCGACACAAACTCAGTTCAACCAGATGGGGTGACGAGTCGGCCACGTGCTGCAGATGGGTGAAAGGATGACCTAAAGAGATTGGAAGCATACCCAGCTGTTGTCGGAGATGTTGTTGATTCGCGGGGCGTACTTGGACGGCGGCAGCGTCGACTTGCCGTTGAGTGAGGGAGAGCCCAGGCCGGCCATGCCAGAGACGCTGTAGCGGTTGGTGCTGGTGTTGGTCAGGGACTGCAGCGGCGGCCTCGTGGGCATCGGAGGCGGGGTCCCCTTGGTCTGTAGGTGCAGGGCCGGATCGGACTGGGCGGCGATGGAGGGCGGCGTAATGGAGCCCGTCGTGGGCGTCGCGTTCTGGTCGTCGTTGCTCGACGTGTCGGTGGAGCGCTCCGTGCGGAAGCTGGCCCGCGACCGCCTTCGCAGCTCCTTAAAGTTGAACAAGGACGGCGGCATGGCAGCAGCTCACCCGCGGTAGAAGCTGGCCGAGAAAAGAGGGAGAGGCCCGAGAAAAGGGAGACCGATTGGCCAGAGAAGAGGTGGGAGGTACAGTAGCAATTGAATGCGACAGACGCGGAGATAGTGAAGGACGAAGAGACAAAAGAGTGAATGTAAATGGCGTTATTCGTCTCCAGAGAGGTTGGTCGAGGAGAGACCTATTTGTTGGAGGGGAGGGATGGATGCTGCGGCAGACAGCCACATGGAGTCAGGTCAAGTCGATGTGGCTCGAAAGCTTGGAGATATTCAAAGAGGGCCAAAACGAGCGGCTGAGCGGTTTGACCAGCTGCAAAAAAAGAATAATGGAGGGTAAGGAGGAGAAAGAGGAGGAGGAAGAAAGACGGTCGGGTGGACCACGATACGGATAAGCACAGATACTAATCCAGCAGACGACTACGGCCACGGCGGCGGCGGCGGCAACAGCGGCGAGGGTGTTGACAGCAACCTAGCAGGCGAAGCAGGCTTCCGCGAATCCTAACAAGGACGGATCAGAATGCCGTGGCGACGACGGGGGCCCGGATCCGTAAAAGCTGCGCTCAGCAACGAGGGACTCGAGGTAAGTGGGATATGTACTTCAATACGGGATGGGAGGCTGCGGCAGCAGTGCAGTTGCAGGCGGAGCTGGGCGGACGACGAGGAGGGTGAGAAGCAGGAAGTCAAGTTAGCACCTCCTACCATCAACCGACAGACAGACCGCCAAGCAGCGACGAGCGAATGGGAGATGACGTCTTGGGGGCTCGTACCGTACCAGCTGTGGGGGGCTCTAGCTCCTGAAATTGATAGCCGCGCCGGCTCAAAAACCTGCTGATAGCCTGATTGTGAACCAGTTCAACCAGGTGCCCCAAGGCCGCAACCCGAGGGAGGTGGACCGCCCTGAGGCGGACGGACGGAGTGCCCCGCAGAGCCCGCCCACTCGACCGGCACCAGAGTCCGCCGTGGACGGCTGTTGGACGGGCGTGGATTGGCCGAGCCGCCATTCTCCACGTAAAAAAGTGTGCCTGGCCTTAGCCGGGCTTACGCAACTGATCGACCTACATGTTCGATTTTACTGCAGCAAGTGATCGTGCTGTCTTGTCTCTGCACACTTGAGACTGTTCATACGATCCACATTCGATAGGTCAGCCTTTGATCGTGGTGGCCGAGGTGGTGGGATGGTATCTTCGTTTGCTCGCACAGTAATCAGTCAGAGCCAGCAGAAGCAAAGGGGAGGCTTGTAAATACCTACTAAGCCGTACCACGACGACTCGTCACCGTTGCAGGGTTAGCTCCTCAGGGTTCCTTGTCGCATCCATCATCCTAACCGTTGTTGCAGACAACTTGGGGGTCGCAAGGCCCCGTCGATAACGGTGTTCCAAGTTGTAAGTGCAGTACCAAGATTCGTAGATCTGTACAACAGATAACTGCAGCGAGTACGCACGCGTACAGCCGAGCGTGCTACCTACTCTCCAGAAAGAAGTGTCAGGCTGCTCTATGAGTCTGGGTGCTTGGCGAACTACGGTATTTTTTTCAGGATGATGGCGTTGGCGACGGCGTCGGCGGATGTGGATGCTTGGCAGCGGAGATCAGACCTGAGACCAGATCCTAGAGCAAAAAGCTCGGTCGATCACGGCAAGATTAGCATGCAAAAAATGAAGAGGCTAGGGCCCTGCCTAGCACAACCGCACTGGATGTCGAAACGTGCAGGATGGGAAAGTTGCATTGGCGAATCACATGCGTCAGGAGGAGCCGGATATCGAGTTTTGTCCCTGTCCGTCCCTGTCATTCATATCTGTGCCCCGGGCCGCAAGCAGGCAAGCCTTCCTGTGGGCTGTTGGTCCTTGGTCAGCCGGATCGCGCAATCGCGATCACATGAGAGTCAGGGACAGACGGATGAGCCAAGGGTATGGAGGCTTTTCGAGTCTGGTCACTGTATGTGTGTATGTACGGAGTACCGTACCAGTAGACAATTATCTCGAAAAGGGGGCAGAGGGGGCTTCATTCATTAACAAGCCGGCGCCCGCCCCGGCCGGTTGCGCTTGTAGAAACCATTGCCATGCAATCTCGGTGTCTCTCTCATTCGCGACCCTCAGCAGCCTTCCCAGAGGAGTATTAGGGGTCCTAGGGGTCGTAAAGGACGGTGGTAATAATCAGGATAAGTCAGACCCTGCGCATCTTTGCCCGGATTGACTTCCATGCATCTAGTCGGCTGCGTCGTCAGCAGGCACGGCGCAGATAGTTCGTAAGTAGTTGCGTATGTGCCTTATCAAAGCCAGAGACATGCGGTCCGTCCCCAGATGCCCGGTGTCAGTGCGCCGGTGTGATAGGGGCCCTCGGCGTCCGGACGAGACAATTTGTCAGGGCTTGCATGTGTGCCGTGGTCCATCACGAGGCAGCAGCCCCGAAAAGGGGGTGAGGGGGCCAGTCAACTGGGAGTGATTCGCACGGCAAAATATAAACAGCCTGCCTGTCCCGTAGGTGCTAGGCGAGCAATCCTCGTATTCTGCCCCCTTCTCTGCGGTGTTGCTGCCGCGCAATACGAGTCAACGTGCGCAGCCCAGAAGCGCCGGTGCCGCTCCTCGGACCTCCAGACCGCGGCTCCGCGGGCAATGTGAAGGTACATACTCCGTGCTGCTACTGCGGCACGACGTCGCGGTGTTGGGCTGCCGTGGTCGTCAGCCCTCGTTGCGGATATGGAGACTTGCAGAACACGGCCCGAGTCAGCAACGTGACCGAACAAGCTTTCCCGACGCGTCGACGCGGTGCCAGATATCAAGAGCTTCCTTCCGCTATAGTACGGTAGGTAGGTAGCCTTGTCCCTCCTGGTTCGTTGTGTCGCCAATGGCCAGCGCCAAGGGGAATGCCACGGGCATGATTTATATATGCTCCTGCTCCTGCCCTCGTCGAACTGCTCTGGCCAACTTATGGCCACTCGATCCTTGACGCCACTCCGAGCTCTTGCTTGCTCACTTCTTCCCTTCCGAGCTAGCTGCCCCAGGGGTCCGGGTTCGAGTTGTTCAGATGGCGGGCTGTTATCTTCAAGCGTTTCTGCGTTTGTCAGCCAGCCAACCTGAACTCTGCCGAAACCTGATGAACCATCGGTTTGCGACTCTGGTGTCTCTGGTGTCCCGATGAATGGTATTAAGTAACCAGTCCGATGATGATGGGGCACCTCGCACTCTGCAGCTTCCCGCTTCCCGCTTCTCGCTTCCCTCTTCATCATTACGGACAAGCAAACAACGAGGAGGTAGCAGCCCCGACCCTGGCAATCCCCACGATGGCCCGACCCAGCAAGAGGCTCCGGCAGATGCAGAGATCTCAGATAGGGACGCAGTCGTGCCCAGGTCCTTAGGCTGGTAATTTCCCTGGCCCAGGTCGAGCGGCACCATAGGGCGACTTCGCCCAGCCGTTGAAGGGCCAACAGGCCATCTGTGAGCGTAAAGGCAGGCCAATAAGACGGCGCCGAGGCCTATCGCCAAACTTGCGACCGCCAGGCCGGCTGGCCGGGCTGTTGGTGAGGAAGTGGAAAGTGACCGGCACGGTGATTAGTGGGCAGACTGTCCCCCTGTGCTCTGCCCTGCGCTCTGTAAGATTTTGCAGGGCAGCAGCAGTCAATGCTGGACTCCCGAGCCAGTGCCCTGGAGATGTGCCCTATGAGACCGGGCGAGGCCCTAGCCAGGCGCCAGGGACGCCTGGTTAGCGGGGTTGCCAGGGAGCTGAGCTCGGCCTTAGAGAGCCAATTAACGAGTTACTGTCCGCTTTCCAGAGGAATGGGCCAAGGCCACCATGCTAGCCCTGATGAGACTAGCGGCACGAAGTGAGTAAAGTGCACTCGTGAGGGAGGCATCGACCCTCAGTCTATCTTTCTGCATACTCGACAGTGAAACACCAGCCCAGGTCAGACCCATTCAGCGCCGTTACGACTCGGCTACCTACCTCCTTCACCTCCAGTTTTGGTCACTACCTTAACTCACAAAGGATCTTCTCTGTGGCCAGGGAGGCCGTCGAGTACTTCCCTGTGGAGCTAGGTAGCGTGGACCGGCGAGGAGTCTGCCGTTCACACTTCCCAAAAACCCCCCTCGCCTGCACCCGCAAGCGCCGGGCCCCCAGACCGACCCAATCGCTCTTCCCTCCACCATACCTGAACCGATGACCACTTGGGAGACTCCACGGACTTTCAGGAAAGTTCCAAATAGCCTCCTGGCCAAGCAAATGACCATGTCCTCGCCGCTGAAGAAACAGCCTGAGGCTGTGGCTGACCGAGTTCTGAAGCGGGTCGAAGTGAGCAAGGTATGGAAGCCGACTGAAAACCCTCCGAGAGAGGCCACGGAGACTAAACATTGAACCTTTGACTTGCAGATCGCACGCAAACTCCAAGGCCGCCTGGCCCTCGCGCACCTCAAGACCAAGCATGGCTGGGAGGACCTCACGCTCGACACCCTCGAGCCCCGATTTGAGGAGGAGCGGCGCAGACGACGTGTCTATGACGGCGATGTCCTCTCCGACTCGTCCTCCAGCACCTCGGAACTGCCGGCCTACCCGACCAGGACGCTGATGAGCTCGCCGCTCAAGGCGCCTCTGTTCTCGGACGCCATCGGCTCGAGCAACGGTAGCACGGGGCACCGCAAGCGGACCTATAACGACTCTTTCGACATGATCATGTCCAGCCCAACCAAGCGCTTCCGCTCGTCGCCCACCCCCCACAAATCGCTCTGCTCGCCGCCGCTCTGCTCGCCCACCCCGCAGGGCTCCTGGCGTGGCCACCACCGCCAGCTGATCCAGTCGTCGCCCATCAAGCCGCGGCGGCAGCAGCACTTCACCACCTCGGCCGGGCCCGACGTGTCCTTCTTCCAAGGCACGCGTCGCCCGTCGGCCGACCTGACCTCGACGCCGAACCTGGCGGCCCAGTCCGACGACGACGACGACCTGCTCCCCGCCCACTCCTTCCAGGTCAACGGCAATGGCGGTGCGTCACCTCCGCGGACCCCGCCCCCCATGCGCAGCCGGCGCCAGATCCGGGACCGAAACGACGCAGGCGGCGAGGATGACGACGGCCACAAGACGGGCGAGGAGGGCGCCGACCTCCTGCTGTACCTCGCGGCGTCGCCCTCGCCGGCCATGCCGTCGCGGACGCGGATGGAGCCGCCGTCGACGCCGCCGCCCAAGCGGGGGGGTGACATGGCGCTGCCGTCGTCGATGATGACGACGCCCGGCGGCGGCAGCTCGCTGTTCCCCAGCACGCCGGGCCAGCCCTTCGACTTTTCCGACTACGTCAACATCACGCCCAGCCCGGCGCAGAAGCCGTGGAAGACGCCGCTGGCGCTGTCCTCGGCGGCCAACAAGACGCCCACGGGCCGGACGCCCCTGAGCCTGGCCCGCCGGCGGCTGACCTTTGACGAACCCCTTGGTCATGGTCTGTCGTGAGAAAACTACTATCGAACGGCATCCTGACTGGATGCCTTCTCGACTTCTTACTCTATGCTACGCCGCCTCTTCTCCTACTCGTCGGCATGGGTTCCTTTTCCAATACACGGCGCCGCACGGCACGATCGATACGATACCCAGCCGGCTTCACACCCCGGCACCCTTCTACAATACACCACATTTGGGTTTCCTCTCACAAACATCTCAAGCCGCCTGTTCTCGGGCTGAAACTCCCGCCCTTGGAGGGCCGCGGAAGTTGCAAGGAGTCAATTGGTCATGGCGTTTGTGGCTTTTGACATTTTTTCCCCTGCCGGTGGACTTGCACATGCAATTCCGATATACATGCTCGTCTGGACAGTTCCTTTTTGTCACCGTCGTTGTCGTTGTTGTTTCTAATGTTACTGCTGCTGGCGCCGCCGCCGCCGCCGCCGCCGGCGGATAGCTTCCGGGGAGCTGAAGGAAACAAGACGGACCTCGCGTTTCGTCTACAGTACACCACCCACCTACCTAGTACTCACCTACCTAGGTAGCTAAGAAAAGTACCTAAGCCAGCACAATATGCAAAGTGACAATGCCATTCTGCTCTTTTTCGAGAGTGTTTCGAGAGTGAGAACGTGTGAGAGAGCGCTGCGCAGTCGGCTGTACAAATACTAAGAGGAGGTGGGGGAGAAAGGGGGGTTGGGTGATTCGAAAGCGGGAATGAAACCCCACTCTACGCGCCCCGGCACGCGCCGCCAGACCTACCTTACGCGCCCGCGTTACGCGCGTGGCGTGGCGTGGCGCGGTCGCGTCGCGCTGGCGTCGTCGGCCAATCACAGCGCAGCAGGCTATCGCAGGTTAAAGTGCTTGCTAAAGTGCTGCTAATCGGGCTAGCGCTAGTGGGTCAGTTTCGGGGGTCGGTAGGTCGTCTCAGCTGCCTGGGACTTGCTTGCTTGCTTGCCCGTCAACTGCCGGGACTGTCTGGCACACTGATGACTGCGCCGTGGAAGTGACCACCAACGACCTCTTTCGTGTGTGATGTCACCCTTCCGGAGGAGGTTATTGGAACGATGGGAAGGAAGCGGGGAAAGAAAGAAAAGAAAAAGAGACAAAAGAGAAGAATAGTCTCAGCCGGAAGACGTTGTTCTCGATGGTACCGGTACGTACTGGGATAGGAGGGGCGAGCCTCGAGGGATCTTAACGGCGCCGCAGTCCGGTACCTGCTACACGCACCTACCGTAACAACGTACCATCGACATCCATCATCCTTGACTGAAGATTTGGGAAGAATGAGTCCCCACAATCTTCGGTAGAGGTTCGCAAATTTGGGGGGTTCGTGAATCGAGCAATATCGAAGATCGAACAGCGAGCAGACTTCTCTCTGGGAGAAGGGAGCTTGCCGGCAGACCCTAAACGCAGTACTTAGTCGCCGGTCCGGCCTGTAGTCGAGGATGTAATTTGATTAAGGTATCATTGTGAGACGATGGAGTTGAGAACTGTCTGTACGCCTATTCTTTAAGTCACGAGCGTGCGTGATGGTCGAGGTGCCCCAAGCCGTTCCAGTGAGGATTAGTATAAAAAGCCTGGAGCCATCGTCTTCAAGAGCATGTCAACTTAACAGTAAATAGCCCATGGGGAGATTGGTGGACAGACCATCATGACTTACGTTTCCACCCACCAAAGTCTGCGGTAACATGAGCTAAATAAAGACATTAGACGTACTTGAAGTAGATAGATCGCGGATTTAGCTTAGTCTATAGTAGTATACCAGTACCTACTTTAGTAATAACTTACTCAAGTACTTATATTCGCTGACAAGCACAGCAACGTCTCAACATACAGAGAGAGAGAGATACAAAGAGTTTCGGCCCTCTTCCCCCTCCTCCCCTCCCCGAAAATCCGATCTTTCTCTCCCTTCCGTCTGCAGGGGCCACCGGCCACCGGCCACCCGAGCTCGCGCTGGTGACTTAATAACTTACAGCCAAGTCACCGGCGGCAGGTAAGTTGGTAACTCACTGACTTAATAACACCCGCGTTTCCGCAAGTTTAGTCCACCCCCTTGAAGTCCGCGCGGTCTTTTGACTTCCTTGCTCGCGTTGCCCACGCTTCCTTCGCGGCTCCCTGCGGGTGTGTGGTGCGTGCCTCCAGAGTCCTGTTTGTAGGTAGGATGCGTGTGTCCCTGCTCTCCCTCGTATGTAAAGTAGGTAAGTCTTGCGGCTGGGTGGGAAGACTAGGTAGTTAAACAAATGGAGAGAAGAAAAGAAAAGAAATGAAATGAAAGAGCCTATTCTGTTGCCAATTTCTCCTTTTCGGGAACTGCTTTTTTCCGGTGAGCTGAACTTCTGCTACCTAGTTTAAAGGTTGATAACAATCGAAACGTGTAGCGTGCCTGTACTGTACATACTTAGGCACTCAAGCGTTGTGTCTCTTCTCTTCTTCTCCCTCTCTCTACTTCAAGCCCCGACTTCATGTTAGCCTTCAACAAGACTCTCTTTCCAAGGGATTGGGGCTACCTAATTGGTATGCTAATCAAGTAGTTAGTTACGTACAGAATCCATCCCTCGAGTATCCCTCTCTCAGTCTCCAACGTGCGCCGTGCCATGTCTCCCCAACCCTGCCCCTTTCTTTCCCCGGCGTTGAAAAGACCAGTGTCTACGCATACACCAACATCAGAAAAGGGGGTGGGGGGGGGGGGGGGTGGGCGACGTCGAAGGAATGCAGACATCACAGCACGTCGATACTAGAGATGTCCATTGTTCGTTCATTTTCTTCAAGCTGCATGCATGGCACTCTCTAACGAGTGTTTCCGCCCGAAGGCCTCCTCCTCCTGTTCCGCCCAGCGCGGCCCAGCACGTCCCGGCACGACCAAAAATGCAGCGGAGACGTCCGACCAACTTTAGGCCCAAGTTGCATATATCATAACAATAGGTTAGGTAGGTAGTATGACATCTTGCTTCCGCTTCCTCTTTTTGTTTCCTTCTCCTTTCCAGACGGCTCTGCCTGATATTTATATCTCAGCCCTCGGCGCGCCTCTCTCTTCTCGATGCTCTCTTCTCCCACCCTTCTTTTTAGGCTGGGCTGGCCTGTCCACTACACAATATCCAATAGCGTCTCCTCCCAGCTGATCGACTCGCGTGTCTTCTCCCTGTCGTTATCTGCTCTCTCTCTCTCTCCTCGTCTCCTCGATACCCATTCGCTGGCTGGTATCAATGAGCGAGTGTGATGCCAAAAAATGGGTATATCTCCCGCTCCCCGCTGAACACAAGAAAAAACAAAAAGCCAAAGCAGCAGAAAGGCAGGGAGGGACATAATTGCGCCGAGAGAACGCCTGGCTAAGCCCCATACAATATGCCCACTTGCAGACCTGAAAATGCAAGACAAACAAAAGAAGGATTTTGAACCCGAACGAAAAGCCGGTTTTTGCTTCATGCCTCATCGGATATCGGATATCCCACTTATCCCATACTCATAACGCTTTCCCCACGCTTCCCTGGCTGGTGCCGCTCTTCCTCTTGTCTCCTCCTCCACCTCCGGCCGCCGCAGCGCCGTCTGATGTCGGCGTAGGGCTCTCCCACCTGCCGGCCGCCGGCCCGACGTCCGGGCCCGGGTCGCTCCAGTCGCCCAGGCTGCTGACGCCGCTCGAGTACTTGGACGACACGCTCGGCCGGCGGATGTGGGCCTGCCCCGGCGTGCCGGGGATGCCGCCACGGCTCGCCCGGGTGGTGGTCGCGGCGCTGCTGCGCGCGCCGCCCATACTCGACCCGTTGCTGGACAGCAGCTCGGGCCGGTCGAGGTCGAAGGGGTCGGAGCGGAACTTGTTGCGCCGCGTGCCGAAGGACTCGACGCTGGCGCCCGACTCGCGGTACACGCTGCCGGCCGTCAAGCGGGTCGCGTTGCTCGACGGCCGCGCCGTGTTGCCCGCGCTGCCGGGGAGGAATCCGGGCGCGGGCAGTCCGGATCCAACGGATACGACGGGCGCGTTGAGGCTGTGGTTGCGCGAGCGCCGGACGCCCTGCACGTAGGTCGCGGGGCCCACGGACATGGCGGCCGAGGGGGGCGCGACGGAGACGGCGTTGGCGTCCGAGAACGGGTTGTTGGGCGCCGAGACCGTGAAGGGCATCACCTTGGCCGGGCCGCCGCCGCCGCCGCCCACGGCATTCGAATCGGCGAAGGGGTCGTACAGATCTAGGCTTAGGCCCAGACCGCCGAGGAAGTGCTCATTGCCCAGGGACTGCGAGCGCCGAGGGTTGCTCCCATTGGCACCGCCCATGCTGCCTCGTTGGCGAGCCGTGGCGTCGCGATCCAGTTGCTGGTCGTCCATGCCAGACATAGTTATGAAGTCGGACTGAGACTGCAGCATTGGCTTGCGCTCCTTCATACTCCGGGTTGAGGCGAATGGGTCATTTTCGCTGCTGCGATCCGAGTCGTTTCGTAACCTCCAGCCCCCGAGGTTGGTGTCCTCCTTCAACCGGCCCCACCAGTCCACGAAACGATCCTTCGCCGACGGATTTCCACTTGCGTTACTTCCGGCTCTCGAGCTGGACCGACTATCAGACGTGTCAGGCATCCCAAACTGCGAGTTGCCCCTGTCGAGGTTGACGCTGGGGTTTGGACTGCGCGATGTGAACTTGCCCAGTCGGCCACCGAGCCGCCGGGCGTTGTAGCCGACGATCGCTCTGAATTTCTCCGTGACGGGTGTAGGGCCCAAGGAATCCCGGTTGATGATGTATGGCTCCGTGTCGCGGGCATTGAAGGCGGTCTCGGTGGAGAGCGGCGTCAGTAAGGTACTGCGGCGCTTCTGTATCCTCCGTTGCCTCCACCACCAGAAAAGAATGCCTATCAGGAAAATAGCTGCCAGCGACCCCGAAACGGTGCCGGCCACGACCGCGGTGGTTCGACTGCTGACTCCGTTGCCGGTTGCTGGAATGGCATTATTAGAGGATGCCGACCCCGAAGAATCTAGCTCGGGTGAGCTACTGGCCGATGACGTTGAAGCTGATGTGCCTCCAGCTATGATGCCAGCTGTGGTGCTGGTTTGCAAACTGCTCGTTTGCGACGCCGCCAACGTGCCACCAGCCGCTGTGTTCGTGCCGGCCGTCAGAGTTGATGTCTGCAGGGAGGTGGGAGTGGTTTGGGAAGGGGTTGCAGTAGTCTGAGGAGAAGCCGCGGTGGCTACAGGAAGGAAAGAAGTAGTGCTAGAGGGTGTTGATGGGCTGGCAGGGGCAGCGCCTGCGGCCTCGGTGGTGGCCGAGGTCAAAACCACATTCTGGGTGGCGCTCGTCGTACTCGTCAAGACCACTTGAGAGGTTAAGACAGCAGTGTCAGTCTGCACAGGGTTCACGAACGGGGTGGCGATCGTGGTCGACGTCGTCAGTGCTATTGACGTGGACGTGGACGTGGACGTCGATGTTGAGGTCGAGGTGGTCGAGGTGGACGTGGATGCTAATGCCGAAGCGATCGTCTGGCTCCCGCCTCCGCTGCTCCCTCTGGGGACGGCTGTGCACTTCTTGCCATTGATAGTCGTGATGGAGAAGGCCGACATTTTCGTGGCGTGTACACAGTAGCGATTCCAGTCGCTAATGTGAAGGAGAGGCCGTCGCCGTCGCTTCAAGCAACCAGGCGATCAAGAAAGCGCACTCATAAGGGTAGATACAAGAAAGGAAGAGAAAGGGCCGTCTGGCCTCGCCCGCGATCACGAAAAGAATATCAAGCACGACATGCACGACATGCGAAGTAGGAAGAAAGGAATGCAGCTAAAGGCGCGACAGGCTCGGCGACGATGGAGATGGGGTTGGGAGGAGGTCGCAAAGGCGAATGATGGAGGAGAAACAGAAAGGGAGGGAGCCGTCAAACGAGGCCGGGCAGGCAAGGCGAGGCAGGGAGCCAGAGACGGATCATTCCTGGGGTAGGGAGCATGGCAGAAATGCCACCACCACCAGCACCTTGAAGCTCGGCGTGGAGCTCTGCATGGAGGAAGGGCAGCATTGATCGGGTGCGACAGGATTGGCGGGCGCCCACCACGAAGTCTGGCGGAGGTGTAAGAGAACGGCCAACTTACAAGGAATAGTCGGCTGAGAGGCTCAAGATGGGTGGTTCCCCTCCAAGCAGACCCCTGTTCTGCAACACATCTGAAGCAGCAGGGCGGCCCCCGGCCCCCGGGCCCCAGCCACACTACAGAAACCTCCATATCTACGGAGTACGTAGCGGCGTAGCCCACGATCTGTAATCCGTACTGCCGTCTTCTGCCTCCTCTCCTTCTTCTTCAGGATAGGTGCTCCGTATCGTCGTAAGAATCGTACCTAGAACCCGCTTTTTGAGATCTGGAAGCTGGAGAGAGAGCCTACCTGGCCTAGCACCGCAGTATGCCTGCGAAACGTTGCAAGGAGACAGGCAGAGAAGGCGGGTGAGATTCGCTGAGGAAGCCCCTGCGCCTCCATCCTTCAAAAAAAGAAGGGTTCGGAAGCTGGATTGAAACATCTCTTCCAAACACGAGCCACTGTTTGCCAGACCGGCCAGTGATAACCTCCGCTGGACACACGCACACTCGCACAGAGGACAGACTTCTGACCTGAGCACTGGGAGACTGGGTCTCAGTCTCACTCAATCGCGCCCATTAACTGGCGTGACCGGGCCCGGAGGTGAAAGTCGCGCTTGGATCTCCAGGGCCCTCGAGCTCGAATCCGGGGGGCTTCCTGTCCTCGAGCCTCTGTCCCGTCTTCCGAAGTGTGGCGTCATGGTCTACTCGAAGCCATTCGGAGGGGGTGATACCAAATGGAAGTTTGACGTGCAGATCTGCCGACGGTCAAACTAGGCGACAAGCCTCTGTTTTGGCGTAGGGAAAGCCGTCCTCGGCAGGGTATATCCGCGGATGGATCACCGACAGGGAAATGCGATGCTGCTTCTTCTAGAAAGACAACAGGCGTTCGTAGAGCCTGCCGTGTGCTCAGTGGTGTGCTCAGGCAGTTATTACGCGGCTCCTTGGCTTCTTGCCTGGGGCCACGGCGTGGCAGCGTGGAAAGCCAAGTGAGAAGAGGTGATAATATAAAGCTTGGCAATGCCTGGCCGTGGTTGGTGAAGAAAGATACTACTGACAGTGCTTTTAGTAGTAAATGTACTGTATTTACTGTGTGGCAGTTGAGCCAACTGCAGGTGGAAGACCCACCTAAGAGCCCCACAACGGGTCGTCCCCTCATCCCGTCGTGCCACCACCTCCGACTTCAAGCAATTGAAATGTTAACACCAATGTAATCTGTACCGCGTACCTACGAAGTGCAGTGGTGAGTGAATCGATTATACAATAACACTGAGCCGACCAGGTAGCCGTTTTTTATACTGGTTGCTACTTCTTCCAAGAATCACCGCCTCGCTTGTACTCTTCATATCGTACTTGGTACGGAGTATACCGGTACCGAGTGCATCTCTTATCGCTCACAACCCGTGATAGTATCTCACCTTCCACACGAGCACGAGGACATCCGAACGCCGTACGGAGTACCATGAGCCACTAAGATAGCGAGGCGCATAACATACCGCTGGTCCGGCGAGGCTGTTACAGTAATAGAGATTCATGTACCTCAGGGGCACATCTGCCGTTCAAAGTACATGCGTCCGACTGTGAGCTGTACATACGTCTAACACACCACCATCACCACGGCACCACCACCAGGCACCACAACCAGGCACCACTACCAACAACCTGCCCCGTTCTCCGCACCGGTCCATATCCACACACTTGTAACCGTCCCTCGATAGACTTTCTTCCATCATCTGTCGATGCTGTCGTTGCTGCTGCCGCTGCGCCTGCAACTTCCCCTTCAGCCCCGTCGAGATGTTTGGCGGTTTAGCAAACCTGGGTAAGTCCAGCTCTTCCTCCATTTTCCTGCCATCTTCCTGCCATCACACTGCTCCTCTGCTTCCTCTCACCACCTTCCTCCCTCCCTCGTTTCCTCACTCTCTGCACTGTCTCCCTATCGCGCCCCCGCAGTCGTGGTCCTCTGGAGCTCAACTACTGGTACTTGCCCCTCCGAGACAACCAATCAGCCTCCTGAGCCACTCCCTACAAGCCACCCGAGCACTCACTCCATCTCACCCACCATGAAACCCCGAGTCTTGACTGCTTTTCGCGGCAGGCCGCTCCTTCATGGGACGCATTGCCGCACCCAGACCTCGCCTACCAACTACCGGCACATGAACCGTCGTCAGTTGGTAGATCTTGAGTCTGGGTGAGGACATCCCCGACCCCTGGCACCACGTTTTGCACACCTTGACCGTGTAGCTCACTTAACTCACTTTGCGCCCCTTCCTCCCTCTCCACCTCTTTCATCAACTTCTTCCTGCAGATGTAGTTCTACTTCTCACCCTCTTGCAGTCCAGCCGTCGACACTAGGCCCGCCGCCAAAGGACGTGCCTCCGCCCACTCCTGTCAGGCTGCCGCAATGCAATCCAGAGTCGGCGTCTCCGGATGAGCCAGCCCAGCCATCTCTCGTCCGCTTCCTGCAGACGTTGCACCGGCCAACCGAGGTCACCGAATCGCACTTCGCCGCTCTCGGCGTCCACGTGCATACCGACGTGACGCCCGAGGACCTCATCCCGGACTCGTCCTATGTACCTTCGCCCTCCTGGGAAGGCGTAGATCTGGATGAGTCTCGGCGGAGGGACAAGACCTTCCGCCGCCCACTGTCTAATGGAAACCTCTCCCCCGAGGGACGCGTCTATCTGGAGCGCCGGAATGAGCTCTCTATAGCGAACCAGACTGCCTTTCGCACTGTCCGGCGCATCAGACCCGAGCCAGGAAAGCAGCAGCCGCGCCTCGGGAACTGCTATGAGTTCTTTAAGCAGTTGGAGCTGATGGCCTCGTTCTGGGACGACTCCTCTCTACCGCCAGCGTCGGACGAAGGCTCTAGCCACGGCCAAAAGAGTGAGCCGCCCACTCTGCCACCCCGGCCCGCTGCGCATCCCATAGATGCCAGCCTCGAGCAGGTCGGACATGCCATGATCACGGCTGCCGCCGAATCTAATGCCCGGTCTGAGCCGGACCCGAAGCCCGAAGACGGCACGCCAGAGAGGGTCACCTACCGGACGGCACCGGGGAACCAAATGCCTCCGGAGTTTCGTCATGCTCTGGTCGCTGCCTTTGTAAAGCTTGTCACGTATGACTTTGGCTGCAATGTGGCTCCGCCGCGGGTTGAGCCTCGCCTGCAATTGACTGAGCCGTCCGCGAGCGGCGGTGCTGCCCCGGGGACAGAAAGATCCCCAGCGCCACGGCACTCGTACTTCCCCTCCGGGTGCGTCTTCCTCTTCCGCACCCCGACGACGCGCGAGGCCGTGCGCGCCGGCATCGTCGAGGGCCCCGTGGCGGCCGTGTCGGCGCGCAACACGACCAGCTTCGCGACCCCGACCGAGTCCCGCGTCGACTTTGGCCGCGAGCTCATCGCCGCCCTGGTGACGGCGCAGCACCGCGCCCGCGAGGGCCGGGCCGAGCGCCGCTTCGGCGAGGGCCAGTGGTGGGCCACGGCCAAGCGCTGGGGCGGCGGCGAGGGCGGCCCCATCGGCCGCGAGGTCGAGGGCGATCCCGTCGTCGGCGACCCGGACGTGGCGGTCAGCCCGGCCGACTCACTCCCGCCGCCGGCGCCGGCCGGGGTCCCGGGGGCGGGGACGGGGACGTCCCCGACGGAGCGGCCGTCGTCGGCGGGGGCGGCGGGGGCGGGACCCCAGGAGAAGGGCGGGCGGGCGAACGTGCCGATCCCGGTGCGCGGTCCGCCTCTGAACAAGAAGCAGCGCAAGAACCTCAGCATGTACGACAGCTACCGCATGGTGCGCCTGCCCTCGTCCAACTGGGACAAGAAGGTGCGGTACGAGGCCATCGGCCGGGCCCGCGCCAGCGCCCGCGACGACGACCACGACGACGTCTTCGTCATCAGCAGCCTGTTCCACCACCTCTGCATCCTGCGCGCGCGCGTTCCGCGCCGGCTGCTGGAGATCGCGGACGGCGCCCCGGAGGAGGAGGGGGCGGAGGAGGAGGGGGGGTACGAGGAGGAGGGGGAAGGGGAGAAGAAGGAGGATGAGCAACAACAACGGGGGACGACGGCCCGCCAGCGCCAGAACCAGAAGAAGAAGGGGAAGAGGAGGAGCTGGGGAAAGCTGGAGATGTGGCGCACCAGGTGGTTCGACCTGTTCGTCGCCGAGGAGCGGCTCGAGGCCATGCGCGCCCTCTGGGGCGTCATGGCCTGGTCCATGCGCGCGGGAGACGAGGAAGCCGGCGGCGGGCTTGGCGGGTCTGGCGGGCCTGGCGGCGTCCACGGCAAGGCCCATCAACACGGCGACGCTGCCATGAGGGATGTCTAGGTAGACAAGAATGCGAGAGTAAGACGGGGATAAAGCCCCTCCGGAGCAGCGGGGCCATTTTGTCTGTCCTCCTGCCTACGCTCGCCTGTCCCGCCCCTTTTCCTCTACGGATGTGCCTGCGTGCATGGTGCGCGAGGTGGGCGAGGAGATGGGGAGGGAAGGGTAGGTAGGCAGGAAGAGGAGGGGGGAGGCAGGGAGAAAGGAGAGGGGAGAAGGATGGATGGATGGATGGATGGATGGAATGGGGGGCCTTGCAAATAGCGAGCGGGACATAGGATAGGAGACGCTTTGAGAGAGAGAGGAGTCTGTGACCTACTTACTTACTTACTTGACTCACCTGCATGACTGAATGAACTCTTCCTGGGATGTGCAAGATAGTATGTGTGGATCACGAGGCGGGAGTATGATCTGAGCATACCTAACCTACCTACAAAGTATCCATGTGTCAATTCATGAGTAAGTATCTACATACCTACCTACTACTTACTTCCCACCTCCATCTGCCGGGCCCCCAGCGGATTTCTACATTATAGTAGACCTGTGAACGGACTGCCTGCGTGCCGGCGCCCCGTCGTCCCTCCCGCCGTGGCGCGATGGGGCCTTTTGCAACAAGGGTCTATGGATCCCTCCCGGGGGTCGGGACTGATGTGTGTGATGTGTGTGATGGTGGTACCGGTATTGGTATTGGTATGGTATTGGTAGTGATGATGATGAAGATTAGGTAGATATGATCTAGATCCTGCCGTCAGTCAGGGCACACGGCGGCGGACTATTAATACATACTTACCTGTGTGTGCGCGTACGAAACCGAGAGCGGCCAGGATCAGGATTAATAGGTAGGTACCAAGATCAAGGGTGGAGGGAAGGGGGTGACGGAGAGGAAGGAATCGGCCAGGACAGCCCCTGACGCCGGCTCTCCGAACCCACGTGGCATGCATGTATGCTTCCAAAAGAACCGTGCTGGCGGGGGCGGCCGTCGCAGTCCGCGGCTCCGGCGCCCACGTGGCTTACCCCCCGAACCGGAAGGACCATGCCAGCCGGGGGAGAAAGGGGATCGAGAGAGGTGGGAGAGGTGGGAGCGAGCGGCACCCGAGACAGGTAGGTAGACAGACAAAACTACCACCTCTCCCGGCATCCCCCCACCCAACCCGGGCGCCACGAGGGCGGCAGGGACTAGGTAAGTAGGTAGGTGAGTACGGATAGATCTATCTATATATCTGTCCTTCCCTCGCGTGGGCGTGGCAGGTTCTAGAACGAGAAGCGGGGGGTTCTAGACTCATGTGGTCTTGCCTCCTCTCCCGTCGGACAACAGCAGCTGCGTCAGTCATGCGAGGGCCTTTTCTACCCTAGGTACTCCTTTTCGTCCTCCTTGTCCTCCTCCTCCTGCTGCTGCGGCTGGGACGCCACAATACGGGGGGGGCGTTGGGCGGGTTGGGCTGGGCGGGCTAGGTTCCGGACGGAAGAAGAAGAAGACCGGTTCCTGATGATGAAACTAACTGACAGCCTCAACTCACACCCCGGGGAGCTAGCTAGCTGAAAGCTCACTCGAGATGTCATTGGCTCAGCTTCGCCTTGCACTGGGAGCAGGCGCGGGGGGGGGGGGGGGGGGGGGGGGGGGGGGGGGGGGGGGGGCAGAGGTGGACGGGGGAATGAGTACCGGTAGGTATGCGGCTGGAAAATACACGCATGCCGTGCTTCCTGGATGCTCATGCTCGTTGTTGGCATCTCACACACACACAGACACATACACACAAACACAAACACAGACACGCACACACAACGGCCCAGACGGGTGATGAGCGGGAGGATAGCCCTAGTTCGAGGGCTGGGAGGGAATCTTAAAGACCATTCCTAGTCCGCTGCGGCTGTTAATCCGTGAAGATGCGGTACCTATCACCAGACCGCGGAGCATTTCGAGTCAAGAAGATATGTCCGGGGAAAGCACAAGAGTGCCCGGACATGCAAGGACGCCGGTGGCAGCGCCGGTGGGGGGATGCCCTATCTACGTCCCGCCTGGTCCCGGGGGGCCCAAAGGTCTGGGAATGTCTCAGATCCGGCATGCGGGAGAGATACCGCACCTACCACGGAGAGGCCGGATGCTGTGCCTGGCGATCAGTTTCCGCGCACGATGGGGGGTGTGGTGCGTGTTGTGTGTGCCTGATTGTCGGCCATCTATCTCCTGTAGATATCATTGGCGTCGCGAGGCTCTGCCCAACCAATAAGCTACCGGCCGCCTGTAAGTGCCTCTCCAGCTGGCGAAGCCGTTTGAGGGGGAAGAGAGAGACGAGCTCCGCCCGAGAAAGAATTTTCAGGCTCGTTGCTATGTTCACTGCCACGGGATATCGTCCACGACTGCCGGTCCCTACCTATACACTTTATGACAGACACAGCAGGTGGTGGTGGTTGTGGTGATGGTGGTGGGCCGAGCTCCGATATTGGACCGGGATGGGCAATATGCACGTCAACTGCGTGCCGGGGGCGCGTCGGACGTCGTGATTGGGCCGTTGCCAGGCTTTCAGGTGAGCCACGACAGTCGGAAACGCCGCGACCTTGCCCCTTCCAGCGGACCTGCAGAACTGACCTGTGGTGTTGCGGCTCGTGGACTTTCCGTCTTTGGTAGGATGAGGGTGGTTAGGGGGTGAGCTTCGTGAGGTTGGACGGACGGGCGGCTGGCCGGTCCCTGACATGAATAACGCAGCGGCAGCGGCATCTTGGTGTGAAGTCGCGGCGCGGACTAGCCGGTGAGGTGGGAGGGAGGGATGATAGACGAGTAAGCCACCTTGATACGTACCTGTGATCATAGAAGGGGAAGGAAACGGAAATCAAGATGCCGTGACACACACACCAGGCCGGGCGAACAGTGGCGTCCGAGATGCTGATTCGTCGTAGGGAGGCCTTTTGGGATATGGGCAGGGTGAAGGCATCGATGCCAGATGGACAGCGCGCCAACAGCCTCCCAAGGCAATGGGGGGGATTATGTTGCTATTTTGGCAAGTTCATGCGCAACGCTCCTGTGCCGGATAATACATGACCCTCATTTGATAATTAGTCCATCGAGACATCCAATGAACGTTCCATCGAGTACTTAGGTAGGCGACCCCATGATTGACGGCACAACTTGTGGATGGTTAGCAGGGAGAGGCCTCGGGATCTCATACTTTGAATGACCGCCCGATCAGTTGGAAACAGAAACAATCAGAAGCCATATAGAGCAATGCTGTCCCTACTGGATTGACAGTTAATGGGATAGAACCGTAGGCACTTAGGAGGTTATCAAGAGTTGAGAGCGAGGTCGGGACAAGTGCCGACTGGCTGGGCGTGATATTGGCAGATGGCAGGCCATCGTCTCACTCTAGCCGCACCCGGCCTAGCGCAATCCGGGGCCGCGAAGCTACCCCT
The DNA here is from genome assembly GCA_022539325.1 of Xylariaceae sp. FL0804. Classification (NCBI taxonomy): domain Eukaryota; kingdom Fungi; phylum Ascomycota; class Sordariomycetes; order Xylariales; family Xylariaceae; species Xylariaceae sp. FL0804. The sequence continues at coordinate 293,901 of JAJKLG010000007.1, read as the reverse complement.
CCGGCCGGCCTCGGGCTCCACGTTTATCGCGATCTCATCACGATGGAGAGTTTGCAGCGGTGCCTGATCTGGCTAGTGCGGCACCGGCGTGAGGATTGGCACGAACTAACAGGCCGCCCACCTGATCTGTACCTGGCTCCGAGAGACACAGATTTGTCCTCACTGCCTCGTGCTCCTCCATCGTCGTCATCATCCTCATTCTCGCGACGCCGCCCTGCCTTACCACCTGGCCTCGACCGACCCCTGCATTGGCTACACGGGTAGCATCGACCTGGTGAGTTGTAGCGCATCCCGACGACGTCCCCGTGCGGCTGTGCTGTGCTGCCGAGCCGCCCCCGTCCCACCACCCCGGATTTCCCCTGCTATGGGCGGCCCCCCGTGCTTGGCATAATACCTTTTCGCGAAGCCTTTGTTCCAGCCGGTCTCGCCAGCCTCGACGCCGTTACGACCCTGACCGCTGACGCGACCACGTAGGACCCTTGCCATCCCGCCGAGAAGGGACTTTGTCGTCGGCGGCCCCACGGCCTCAACACCCCATATAAGTTGCTGTTGCGCACGCTTTGTCGAACCTCTCTATCCGACCAAGTCACCAAGTCGCCGGCCATCGACCGCCCTCGAGCCCGACCCCGACCGTTCCTCCGTCCACGAGAGCGGCGTCTTCGGCGGTCCTGCCGCCCTACCGACCGACGAACCCAGCGCCCACATTTGATCGCTGCCCACATATCGTCTCGTCATGTCAGGGTACGGATATCCGGGGGGATACGGCCCGCCGCAACAGCAATACGGCGGCGGCAACTATTACCAACCGTAGGGAGACCGCACAGGACCCCAGACGACACAGACTGATGCCTTACATACAGCCCCCAACAAGGCTACAATTATCCTCCTCAGCAGGGCGCACCTCCGGGTCCATATGGGTACGGCCAGCCCCCCCAGCAATACGGCCACAACCAGGTAGGTGCTTCATCTCCCCACTCCGAAGACTATAAGACGGGACGTCCCGGCATGCTGACTTCTGTCGCAAGGGCCCCCCGCCGCCGCAACAGGGCTACCATCATCCGCCTAGCCCTTATGGCAGACCTGGTGAGACATTCGGGACGGCGCGCACGCGAGCCTGGTCTCACATCGCAGACCACCTGTGCTGACCAATGTGTGTAACCAACTTAGGTATTCCAACGGTAAACTCCAACGCCTATACCCACGGCCAGTACAATGCGCCGCCTCCTCCGCCGTCGGGACCGCAGCACTTCGGCCAGGGAGCCCCTCACAACTATGCGTTTCAGTACAGTAATTGCAACGGCCGGAGGAAGGCCCTGCTCGTTGGTATCAACTACTTCGGCCAACGCGGCCAGCTGCGGGGCTGCATCAACGACGTGAGAAATATGTCGGCCTACCTCATCGAGCACTTTGGCTACAAGCGCGAGGACATGGTCGTCCTCACCGACGACCAGCAGAACCCTATGAGCCAGCCTACAAAGCAGAACCTGCTGCGGGCCATGCACTGGCTGGTCAAGGGCGCGCAGCCCCACGACTCCCTCTTCTTCCACTACTCAGGTGCGTCGCCCTCTTGGCTGCCTCAAGTGCGGGCTCCTGACATGTTGCAGGCCACGGAGGTCAGACCAAGGATCTAGACGGCGACGAGGACGATGGGTACGACGAGGTCATCTACCCCGTAGACTTTCGCCAAGTAGGCCACATCACCGACGACGAGATGCATAGGATCATGGTCCGCCCCTTGCAGGCGGGCACTCGGTTGACCGCGATATTCGACTCGTGCCACTCCGGGACGGCGCTGGACCTGCCCTATATCTACTCCACGCAGGGCATCCTCAAGGAGCCCAACCTAGCCAAGGAGGCTGGTCAGGGCCTGCTCGGCGTCATATCGTCCTACAGCCAGGGCGACCTGGGCGGTGTGGCCAGCAATATCATGGGCTTCTTCAAGAAGGCCACCGGCGGCGAAGAGGCCCACAACAGGTCAATGGCCACCAAGACCTCGGCCGCCGATGTCATCATGTTATCCGGGAGCAAGGACGATCAGACCTCGTGCGTATACCCCTTGTTGACGAGAGCGTCGTCCGCTCGTGGTGCCTGGGATGTGCCGGCATGATGGACTTGGTGGTGCTGGTGGTTGATGAGCATTGTAACAATATGCCTGGATGCGAAACAGTGCCATGTCGTGTATATAGGGATTGTCCCTTTCCTACGCCTTAGATCAGAGCACAGGCCGAGTGGCCGTGGCCCTGCATCTAAGGCGACGGGTTGCGTTGGAAGGCCGCCCGGGACTTGGGCTGCTGGCCCCCTTCTGCATCTCACCCCGCCATGTCCGCCTCTGCCTCTCCCGCTTCTGCACAACCCCCTCTACTCGACCAGATTACTCCGGACATGTCATATCGGTCTACTGACTGCCCCCTCCAGCGCCGACGCCACCATCGCATCCCAGGCGACCGGCGCCATGTCGTGGGCCTTCATCACCGCGCTCAAGAAGCGGCCGCAGCAGAGCTACGTGCAGCTCCTCAACAGCATCCGCGACGAGCTGGCCACCCGCTACTCCCAGAAGCCGCAGCTGTCGTGCAGCCATCCGCTTAGTAAGCCGAGTACCTATCTACCAATTACCGTCTGGGTGGTGGGCCTGGGTCGGAAAGGACCGGACATCTCGCTGACTGACTGGCTGGCTGGCAGACACCAACCTCCTGTTTGTGATGTAGTGTAAAAATATTGAACGCTCGCTCGACCACGGGTAGGTCGGACTAATGGCACGTGGTGAGTGAGAAGGGGAGGGGGGGAAAGAAGGGGAAAACGGTCGAGCATTTAGTGATTGGGTATACTATGGGATCGGGCATGGCAGGACACGGGTGGTAAATGCGGTCATTACACGAGTAGGGTCTCGGAATGGGAAAAGGAATAATCACCTCAAGCGTCTTGTTTTAGGTCCTCGCTCTCTCTCTCTCTCTATCTCTTGCCTCCACGTGACAGCTGCGGCGGGCCTTCATCCCGGGCTCAAATACTTTTCCTCCTCAGCCAGTGATGAGACCCCGACAGACATGCGGCCGAAGCATGACCTGTAGGCAAGGTAGGTAAGTAGGTAGGTAATTCAGTGCCGGGTACCGTACCTAAGGTAACAGGTCAGTCACAAGTTGCCTAGCGAGCCGCCTATCACTGCTTTAGAAAGGGGGAAAAGGGGAAAAGGGGAAAAGGGGAAAAGGGGAAAAGGGGAAAAGGGGAAAAGGGGAAAAGGGGAAAAGGGGAAAAGGGGAAAAGGGGAAAAGGGGAAAAGGGGAAAAGGGGAAAAGGGGAAAAGGGGAAAAGGGGAAAGGGGAAAGGGGAAAGAGGGGAAGGGGAAAGAGGGCCCGGAGAAGACATCGAGAGCGAGGCAAGAAAAGACATATATCCCATCTCTGCCAATGCCATTTACAACACGTACGTTGAATGCATCATTCATTGGGTTCAATTCCATTCATTCGTTCATCCAGCCAGCCAATTCAACAATCGATTGACTCAGTCCACAGTAACAGGCAAGTAAGTAAGTAGGTACTTCACTTTATAATCCATCATTCAGCAACCTGAAGCCGGCAGACTGACGCATACTATCTTACTCAGTTACTCCCACCCATGCTCGGTGGACAGACAGGCAGAAAAACGGACAGCAAACCCAAGCCGCGCAATAACGCCATTGCCACCCGTCTTCGTAGGAACCCGTCTTCATAGGAAGTGATGTATGCAAGTCAAGTACACATACAGGTAGGTGTAGACGGAAGTTATAGGCATGTAGGTTCATACAGACAAATTCTCAACAAGTAGGTAAGTAGGTCAACCTGCCTGCCTACCTACCTACCTTACCCACAACTTCTCCTTCTTTCATGCCGTAGGTATACAAGTACTAGGCTACATCAACATATCTTTTCCTGTTCTTCGCCACAAAAACCACCACCAACGACAGCGTGCTCGCTTTCACCGGGTATCTCAGGTCCTCAAGTCTGCTTTGCCCCCAAAAAACGAAACCTCCATCACCAGCCGCGCGTCTCCTCTCGGCTGCCGCGTCCGTGTATCTTGTTGCTGTTACCGTTACCATTGCTGTGGTGGTGATGGTTGTAATTGTGGCCATTGCTGTTATTGTTGTGGTTGTTCGCCTCCCGAGCGGCCTCGAGTCTCCGCCTCGTCTTCTCGAGCTCCTGCCACCTGCGGGCGTCGATGCGCATGCGGGCGACGGCGCGCACGACGGCGACGAAGGCGGCGAGGTTCCTCTTCTTCTTCGTGTTCGTGTTCGTCTTGGCCCCGGATGATGAAGACGACGATGAGGATGCCAGCCGCGGTGACGACGGGTGGCTGTTCTTCTTCCTTGACGCGGCCAGGAGCGCGTCGGGCGACCTTATGCCCAGCTGCTCGTGGATGCCGGCCAGGGCGCGGAGGTCGGCTTTGTTGCTGTGCGTGGAGGGTGGGAAGGTCAGTTGGACTGTGCGCGAGAGAGGGAGAGGGGAAGAGAGAGAGAAAGAGAGAGGAGGTGGGAATGGAGAAAAGGGGTGTCAGTCCTCCAACGAAAGAGGAACACGACAAGAAAAACAAAAGCCACAAAAGAGGGAGAGAAAGGAAGAAGAAAAAACTAACCAGGCCTCGGCGATCTGCAGCTGCAGCTCGAGGTACTTCTTGGTGAAGGCGCCGTCGTGCCGCCGCTTCTCCTCGCGCCGGAAGCGCGCCTGCATCCACTCCATGTGCAGCGCCATGCCGCGCAGCTCCTTGTCGTGCCGCCGCTGCGCCGCGTCCGCCGCCCGGATCACCGCCTCGTGGTCCCGCTGGTCCACCACGTCCATCACGAAGTCGCCGTACCGGAAGCTGGCGCGCGCGTTGTTGTTGGCGTTGTTGGCCGCCGTCACCGCCGCCGACGTTGACGATGATGATGATGATGACAAGTGGTTCAGTGTAGCAGCAGCAGCTGTGGCAGCAGCAGAAGAGGCAGAGGCAGAGGCACCCGCCGCCTTGTTATTGTTGTTGGCCTCGATCCACGCCAGCGCCTCGCGCGCCCCCTCCTTCAGCCTCTCGCAGTCGGCCTGCAGCCGCTGCGCCGACGCGCGGTAGGCGGCGCGTTCGCCCCGCGCGCGCTCCAGCTTCTGCCGCAGCTCCCGGCACAGCGCCGCGCTGCTGCTGCTGTCCTTGTCCTTGTCGTTGTTGGCGACGTCGTTGTTCTTGTTGGCCGCCGCCAGCTGCGCGCGCAACTCGTCGCACAGCAGGTCGCCCCGGGCCGACTGCTTCTGGGCGCGCGCGAGCTCGCGCCTCAGCTCCTCGACGGTGCGCTGGGCCGCAGCCGCGGCCGCGGTCGCCGCCTGCTGCTGCTGCTGCTGCTGCTCCGCCTGCTGCTGCTTCGACGACTCGTGGCGGCTGGTCCGCTCGCCCTGGCGCCGGACGTGTTCGCACTGCCGCTCGGCCTCGCGCAGCTTCTGCCTCGTCTCGGCCAGCTGGCGCTTCAGGTCCTCGGCCGCGCGGTCCGCCTCTTCGAGCCGGCCGTCCCGGTCCGTCTGCTGCTGCGACTTTGAATGGTGGTCGCGCCGCGCCTGCTCGAGGTGCCGGCGCAGGTCTCTGATCATCTCGTCGGCCTCGCCGAGCCGGCGGCTCGCGTCCTCCGACTCCTCGTCCAGCGTCGCCTGCAGGACCTCGACCTCGTCCTCGAGCGCCTCGACCTTCTCGGCCTGGGCGCGGCGCTCGAGCTGGCCCTGGCGCAGCTCGTCCCGCACCGCCGCGACCTCGTCGCGGAGCTCCGTCAGCAGGGCCTGCCGGCCGCCGAGGTCGCGGCGGAGCTCGTCCATCTGCCGGCCGAGCGCCGCCTCCTCGCGCCGGTGGCGCTCGGCCTCGCTGTTCAGGGCGTCCTGCAGCTTCATCTCTTTGTTCGAGAGCGTGCCCTCGGCGTCGCGTAGTCGGTCGACGGTGCGCTGCAGGCCGGCGGCCCGCTCCTCGAGCCGGTCGCGCTGCGACTCCAGAGCGCGCCTCTCCGTCTCCCACGTCTCGCTGTCGTTGCTGTGGAAGTTGTCCTTCTCGCGCAGGTCGGCCTGCAGGACCGAGACCTCGTCGTTCAGCCGGTCCATCTCGGACTTGAATTGCGCACGAGTGTCTCGCTCGATCTTGAGGCCGTGACTCTTCTCCTGGTCCAGGCTGAGCTCCAGGTCGTTGATTTGGCTCCGCAGACGCGAGATTTCGCGCTGGAGCGAGGCCGACTCGTCCCCTGAAGTGTTCTGGCGCACCCGAGCATTCGCCTTTTCGTGTTCCAAGCTTGTCTCGAGCTCGTTGATGCGCCTCTGGAGTCGGGAAACCTCACGCTCCAGCGATGCCGAGGCCGACTCATCGCCCGACGCTTCCTGACGAAGCCTTTTAATCTCATCTTGGAGATCTGCAATGTCGTCTTGCAAGCGCTCCACCTCCAGAAGGTGCTTGTGTTCCGTCTCGCGTTCTGCCCGTGTTGCCTGTGATTTCTCGCTTTCCAGGCTTCTTTCGAGTTCGTTAACACGCTTTTGAAGTCGAGTCACCTCCCTCTCTAGCGATGCTGAAGCTGACTGCCCGCCTGACGCTTCTTGGCGTAACCTGTCCATCTCATCTTGGAGATCTGCGACTTCGTCATTCAGGCGATCGACCTCGACCTGGTGCTTTTGTTCGGTATCCTGTCCTTCTTGTAGGGCATGTGCCTTTTCCGTTTCGAGGCTCTTCTCAAGCTCATGAACTCGTTTCTGGAGTCGTGTCACCTCCCTTTCCAGAGATGCTGATGCGGATTGGCCTCCCGTCGCTTCCCGTCGAACTCGGTCGATTTCGTCCTGGAGATCGGCGATATCATCGTTGAGACGGTCGACTTCTGACCTGTGGCTCTGTTCCGAGTCACGCTGAATCTGCAGTGAGCGTGCTTTCTCGCGGTCCAAGCTGTCCTGGAGCTCGTTGACTTGCTTCTCTAGCCGAACGATATCGCGTCTCAAAGAGCTTGACTCGCCGCTCAGTGTGTCGTGACGGAGCTGCAGGAGATGCTTCTCGTCTGTGCGGGTATCGAGGTCAACCTTTGCAGCGTCGAGCTTGAGTAGGAGACTCTGGCGCTCCTCGTCCCAAGACTCTCGCTGCTGTAGGAGCTGCTGGGCCCTGGTCTTGACTTCGGCCGTGAACTTGTCCTTCTCCTTAATGTCTCGCTCGAGAGCATCGCATTTTCCTTGCGCTCGGCTCAACTCAGCCTGCAACCGCGAAACCTTCTCCTCAACTTGGCGCGAGAGGCCTTTCGTCACCACCGACTTGTTGGACAACTCTTCCTGCAGCTCCTCGAGGTCTGCCTCGGCACGTCTCTTCTCGGTCTGGGCTTGTTGCAGTCCTTCTTTCACATCGTCGACTTGTTGTTCTAATCGGCGGACCGTGGCCTCGAGATCTTCAATGGTATCCTTGGCGTCGGCTAGTTCCTCGCTCGATTGCGCGTTCTCCTCCAACTCAATAATCTTGTGTTGGGCAGTCTTGCCGCTTTCCTCAGCTTGATTGAGCTTCTCTTCCAGCTCGTTGAGCTCCTCGTCTCGCTCATTAAGTTCGAGATCCTTCTCGCGTAGGTCTGCTTCTAGGTCCCCGATCTTGTCCTGCAGCTCTTCGACCTTGCCGATCTCCGCGCTCGGGCGCGCTTGCTGCTCTTCCAAATCAGTTATTCTCTCTTGGGCCGATTTCCATTTCTCGTCGGTTTGGGCGAGGCGCGCCTTGAGGTCGTCTATCTCATCTTCGCGCTCGTTGATCTCCCGGTCCTTCTCGCGCAGGTCGGCCTCCAGGTCTCCGATGTCGTCTTCTAATCGATTTACCCTGTCTTGATCCTGGTCCTGCCGTTGCAGCTGTCTCTGGAGTGATTCGATCTCGGCGTTCTTGTCTTCCAGACTCCGCCGGAGAGCATCGTTCTCGGCCTTCTGGCTCTCATCGGCATATTTCTTCTTGGCCTTCTGTTGAACGTCCAATATTTGCTGCTGGTAGGTCTCCAAGTCCTTCTCCGCCGATGCCAAATGTTTCCTGTATTTGGAAAGCTCTCTCTGCATCGTGACCTTGTCGACCTTGAGCTCCGTGTTCTCTTTCAGGGCAGCTTCGCTAAAACCGGGCCCGGCTTTTCGCAGAGCCTCCTCGAGGAAATGTATCTTGAGTTTGAGACCAAAATTCTCCTTCTCGATCCTATCGATGACATTCTCCTGCTCTCTCAGTGACAATTGATTTCCGTCTTGTAATGGACCCTTGTTGCCTCCGCGCCGTGGTAGCACGACCATGGGCGTAGAGGCCTCGCTGCCGCTGTCGACTTCGGGTAGAGGCGTGGCCGCAACAGACAAGCTCCGCGAGGGGCCATAGAGGGAGGACTCCATGGGCACATTCGTCATGTCCATGTCTTCGTCGATCTTCCCGAGAGCCGGGGTACTCAAGCCGTTCTCTTTCCCGGACCGCCGTCGCGCGCTGTTCCTCGTGGCAGACTTCAGCATGGGGGTGAACTCGGCACCGCCAAAGCCTGCCGGGAGGTTCCGCTTGTCGCCCAGTGGTGCACGACTCCCGCGAGGGGTTCTGAGGTTGACGCCGCCTCCATTGCGCATTTGCTGGAGAAGGTTGTTGTCTTTGCCGGGGGACTGAAATGAGGGCTCCTGGGTCATGTCGAAGTCGGGAGGTGCTCGACTAAGGTAGGTGGCATCACCCACGTTGGTCCGAGGCGTGTCCATCTCGACGACGGTCGCGGGGACTCGTGGGTGGTGGCGAGGATGGAGCGCGGCGGAGGTGGTGTTGAAAAATGCAGGGTCGCGGTGTGCACTTTGTTAAAACCATGGGCGACAGTGACCATGGGGGAAGGGGAAAAATCTGGTGATCAAGTGAGCATGGTGTGAAGAGCTCAGTTGAATGCGATAGAAGCATGCACGAAGTTGACTCTAGACGGTTGTAGGTGAAGCTGTGCTGGTTGGGCTACCTAAGTTAGTATGTTGCGATGCGCTCGCTCGTGGGGAAGACGCGTCGAGTTGAATTGTTGTTTACTCGCACCAGAAGCTGGGGCCGGTTGCTAGTGGGGTGAGGAAGGAACCAAACAGACGGCCTGGCTCGCAGTGGCTGGCCTGCCGGCTCTGGCCAACTGTGGCCGGCAGCCAGCATACGGGGCCATCTAACTGGCATGTACCCAGAACTTGCTGCAGCTGCCAGCCACGCCGGCACTTGTCAATTCTGCGCTAATTCCCCATCCGAGGCGGGGGCTTGGCAGCTTTTCAGAAGGGAATTGTCAACTGCGGCATTGGCAGCTCCGTGCAACAGAAGTGTTTAGAGGTGCGGATACAAACTACGGAGTACACAGTACTTATCACTCACACGTCAATCCCTGACGTATCACATCCATTCCATTTCGCATCAAGGTTCCATCGTCATCCATCCAAACATCATGCGCTGCTCCTGATAATAGATCCGTCCGCCCGGGGAATCTTTTGGAGAAGGAAAGGGAACGTGCTCGTCTCGACGTGTCCTCACGGAACTCAACCTCCTATACCTCTCTTCTCCAGTCGAGAAGGCGCCGAGTCATGGCTTGTCTGGACGGTCTCCCCGACGAGCTGCTCCAGCAGATCCTACATTACCTCTCGCCCGAGGAGACGCTCTCGACCGTCGCACTTCTCTCTCGCCGCTTCAATTCCGTCGCCCAGGAACCGCTTCTCTGGAAGGTCTACTGCCAGACGAGCTTCAAGTACTGGCGCGCCGAGCATCGCTTTCGCGACAAGCTGCAAGGGAACCTTCACGATGTCGACTGGAAGCGCCTCTACCTCTTGCGCCTCGCCCAGAACAGTCGCATAGCCGGCCTGGTCGACGGCATTATCGCCTCGAGAGTCTCGCGCCTCGACAAGACCGAGCAGATCTGTCGCTACGGCTACGACGCCAAAGACTATCTTCTGTCGCAATGTCGCATTGACGAGTCGGCTGAGGATGTCTTAGCGAGGAGGTCGGCACGACCCCATCACCCACAGCCTGTACCCTTGATCATGTCGCTGACTTGGGTCTAGATACTACTCCTGCACCGTGCTCGACAGTATTCACCGGAGCCTCGCCATCGAAGAATGGGCCAAATACCAGCGCTACGCCGCCCGCCGCTCCGACGACGCCGCTCCGAACGAGAGGTTGAATTGCGGCATGCAGCTTGACCGAGCCCTGGGCGCGTTCGACATGTTCATGCTCCACGATAACGAGGGCGACTTGGACGAGGTACGTCGCCTGTGGGTTGCTATCTGAAGCTGGCTGAGCTGACGCCCTATCCCCTGGCAGATTTGCGCACTGCTCGACGACACGGCGGCGCGATTCCGCGACGCCCAGCCTGGCCTCGATTCCATGACGACACGACAGAAAGCGCTTACTCTGACCGCCTGGCTCCATGCGAACAACATGACCGGCCTCAACGATCCCACCCAGGAGACCTACCGTTACTTGCGCAACTGCCTGATTGGCAGGGCGCTCCGAGACGATCACCACCCGTCGCTCCCCATCATATCCGCTGCCATCTACTCGTGCATCGCCGCGCGTGTCGGCATCGAGGCCTACCCGTCGGCCCTGCCCACCCACGTTCACGCCATAGTCCTTTCTCCTCCTGGCATATCCTTGGACGATGAAGATCTGCCGGAGGATAAGGCCGATACCCAGGAGACCATGTATCTCGACCCCTATGGATCAAACGACGAGACGCCCATCGAGGACATAAGGAACTTTCTGTTCAGGCTCGGCATCCATACCGGCCACGATAATCTCATCGGCCCCACGTCCTCGGATATCATCGTCATGCGGACCGCCCAGAACATCCGGGCGTCCTTCACCAGCTTTCGCACCAGCGACCGGCCGCTGTCCCAGCTGATCCCCATGATCGAGCTGCACCGCGGCGACTGGGCGCGCAACCTGCAGCCGGCGCTCTACAGCATGATCTGGGCGAGCATCATGATGGTGCCGGTGCTGCCCGACAACGACGACGTGCGCTGGGACTGGCAGCAGGACGTGCGCGACCTGCTGACCTACTTCTACGAGTACTTCCCCGAGGACTCGTGGCTGGTGGAGAAGTACGTGTGCCCCATGTACGACACGTTCGCGGCGCCCTCGCGCCGCCAGAACGTGTGGGAGCTGCCCTCGAAGCGCGTGCGCGACCAGATCCGGGACATACGCCGCGTCGACGCGTCGACGCGCGCCCCGCGCCGCCGCGCCGACGTGGCCGCCGGCATCGACGTCAAGTTCCGCGTCGGCCAGGTCTTCAAGCACAAGCGCTACGAGTACCACGGCCTGATCCTCGGCTGGACCGTCGACGGCGCCGGCGGCATCTCCAACTGGGAGCAGGGCACGCCGCTGCGCGACCCCTGGAGGGGCTACAGCGAGCCCTACTACCGCTGCATGTGAGTTGTCTTTTATTTCCTTGCGTCTCGTCTTTATCATGATGAAAAAGAAAGAAAGAAAACCGAGAAGAAAAACACAACCCCCACTACATCGCGCGTGACGAGGACTCGACCCGCTAACCAGCGGCAAAGGGTCGGCACCGACGGCTCGGACCACCACATCATCGCCGAGGGCAGCATCGAGGCCGTCGACGCGCGCGGCGGCGGGCCCGACGCCCTGCCGCCCGAGATCAAGGACCTCGTCCCCATGGCCGGCAAGTTCTTCAAGCGCTGGGACCCCGTCGAGGGCGTCTTCGTCAGCAACCTGCGCGAGCTCTTCCCCGAGGACTGAGAGGAGAGGGGCGGGGCGGGGTGGGGCGGGGAAAAAGGGGAAAGGACAGTTCAATCCTGTCGGAGTTGAATTCTTCAGCAGGGAAAAGGGAAAGGGAAAAGGAGAGCAGAGGCGCTTGTGGCTAGCAGTTAAGTTATTTGTCGTCCGGCTGAGTTGTCGTCATTTTATTTCTGTCTGTTTGTCTGTCACGTTGTCCACGAGAGACGATGCGTACCTATATATTTATCTACTTATTACTTACTTACTTACCTACCATCTAATCTACATCCTAGGCACGGATCCGTGGGCAACTAAGTACGTGCTTTAGGAGGTGCTTATCTATTGTCTACCTACCTAGGTAGGTAGACATCTGAAATCCTCAGACAGTGGTAAAAAAGTCATACACGCATGCCGGTCACAGAGGGTAGAACGGGAGGAGGGAGAGGTGGTTAGTATTATAAATGCGAATAATGTTGTAATCTTTCAATGTTCCCCAGGCCTGGCCGGGTAAAGAATTGCCAGGAATAACTCAACGGTAGTTTTCCGGTGGCGGTTGAGAGTGAGTTTGCCTTACGCCCGCCATTCTTTTTTGAAGAATACTCAAGGTCCAGCGTTCGAGGCTGCCTTAGAACCATAATCTGTTTTTCCTTACTCTTGGCCCCCCTCGGAGGGCACATGTATAAGTGTAAGTAAATGCTATCGCTCTTCAGTGTTCCCCGTATTCTTCCTGGATATTAATCATCCATCTCCTTTTTCTTTTGTAGTCTTACAAGAAGCTGACAAGATCTACGGAGCAATGGTAGGTATCAACCAAACATCTTTCCCACAGTTATACATCCGGGTGGGAAAAAGGGGTGGGAGAAAGGGTACCGCCGACCAGAGAGACGGCGAGGAGGTTTACGGCTCTCCGGGTAATGTGGACCGCTGGTCCGCTGGCTCTCGAGCACCATACTGCTCTGAGTGTATTAGGTACCTAAGCCCAACCTTGCCCGACAAGCGTCACTTCTCGGACCACACGGGCCCGTCGAGCCCTCCAATGGTCCCTCACCGACAAAGTTGGGTAGGCTCGTTTGACTGCAGTCGTGTTTTCGACATAGATGCTCTTTTCCGGGAAGAGTACGTCCGAGCTGAGAAGAAAACTTGAGCCCTGGTTGGACGGTACCCGCGGCGGCCTGCCTTACAAGACACGGGCTTGCGATGCGCGACATGCAGACGACGCGAGGGATGCTCCCTAAGGCGTTCGTTGTGGCCCTGATCTCATTGAGGCGCAGTGCCGTCCACCGCACCAGCAGCGCCCACGCCGTGTTCTTGCTCCTTGTCATCCTCCGCCACGGGCAGCAGCACGTGATCTTCTGCCCTCGGTCGACGGCGCAGAGACAGGGCGATCGACGAGCTGGGCCAGGCAGGCACACGTCAGCAGACACATTCATCATCGTCGTCATCATCATCATCATCAGCAGCAGCAGCAGATCGAGCCGGCACCACAATAGATTACCTTACTTGTGTCACCAGGAGGGAGGCAGGGGAAGAAAAACAAAGACAAGAACAACGTACACGGTAAACCCGACAGCCAGCCACACGGCCGCGAACGCCACGGCCGGCGCGTCCCCCCGGCGCGCCATCTCGCGCGTGCGCTGCGCCGCCGGCTCCGCCAGCGAGCCGACGGGGTAGCCCGGCTCGAAGACGGCGTGGGTGCGCGTGTCGACGGCGGCCGTGTGGCCGAGCGGCGCGCCGTCGGCGTCGAGCGCCACCGCGCGCGCGTACCGCCGCTGCTTCGGACCTCTACTATCACTACTACTGGCAGCACTACTGCTGCTGCCGCTGAAGCTGTAGCTGTCGCTGTCGATATCGCCGTCACTGTCGTCGTCGAGGAGGAGGAGGGGGAAGGGCGTCTCGAAGCCGAGGCGCGGCGAGGTCCACGCGACCGCCTCGGCGCCGTCGAGGCCGTATGCGTGGTCGGAGAGGAGCTGCGTGGGAGAAGGAAGGAAAGATGAAAAATGTCAGAGAGTGAGTGGGGGTGAGTTGAGGATCGGTTTGATGGCGAAGAGGAGGAAGAGAGTGGAAGGGGAGGGGGTTGAGAGGAAAAGGAGAGTGGAAGAAAAGGCGAAGGGGAAAAGGGGGATGGGCAAAAAGGGGTAAGAGCGCCTACGCACGAGTACCCATCCAGCAACCTCCGTGGCCCCATTCCACGAGACGTACACCGTCGTGACGCCCCCCAGCCTGTGCGACGCGATGCTCGGCGGCCACCGCGGCCGCCCGACCCAGTCGCCCTTCCAGGCGCGGTACGCGACGAGCTCGCCGACGCCGTGCTCGAGCTCCAGGACCTGCCCCCGCTGGAAGTCCATGACGAGCTCGCCCTCGCCGCCGCCGCTGTCGGGCGCGTGCTCCGTGTAGGCCGGGTTCTGGCCCCACGCGACGAGCGTGTGTCCCCCGGGCGTGCGCTGCACGCCGCCGCGGCTGCCGCTCGCGAGCCCCTGCGGGTGGCGCCACTCGTCCGCGACGGCGTAGGTGCGCGCGTCGAGGTCGAGCTCGAGCTCGAGCGCCCGCGCGCACGACGACGACGGCGACGACGACGAGGTGCAGAAGCCCGTCGTCAGGCCGTGGTTGTCGAACAGCGTGAGCCGGCGCGGGTAGTCGGTGAAGCGCGCGTCGTGCTGCCACGCGAAGTGCGGCGAGCGCCCGTCCCGCGTCACGGCGCGGAAGTCGCTGCGCCGCCCGCCCAGCGTCCACTTGAGGTCGCCGGTGCGCCCGTCGACCAGCAGGATGGCGTGCAGGTGGCGCACGCTGATCAGGAAGTCGCCGTCGGGGGTCTGATGGTCTTGGAGGTTAGCGGGTGGTCCGTCCCTTGCCTCTCTCTCCCTCTCTTGTCTCTTCCTCTCTCTCTCTCTCACTTCTCCCGCGGGGTTCACCAGCTTTTTGACCTACCTTTTCGATGCTGTTCATGTGGAAGATGTCGCTGCCCCTGTCGCGCGGCCAGTACGAGTCCTCGGCGGTGAAGTGGTCCTTGAGGCTGAACTCGAACAGGACCTCGTTAGTGACGGGGTCGACCTCCTGTGCGTAGCAGTTGATGATGACCTCGTCCCCGTCCCCGTCCCCATCCTCGCCCTCGCCCTCGTCCCCGCCGCCATCACCAGCAGCGGTCCGGTTCCGCTTAGGGGCGGGCTCGACGCCCAGGACGATCATGGCGACGTGGCCGTCGGGGGTGAGGTAGGCCTCGTGGCTGTCGGGCGGGGCGCCCAGCAGGCGGCCCTGCGGGCGGACCTCGAAGATCTGCTCGTAGCGCTCGTCGTAGACGCGCACGACCTCGCCGGCGAAGACGGCCAGGACGCGGTCCCCCGCCCACCGCCAGTCGTCGTAGACGCGGTGGGCCTGCGCGGACGCGTAGGCCGGGTCGGCCCAGACCAGGCTCAGGTCGCGCGCCGACACGATGCTGGGCCCGTAGCCCGTGTGGTCGCCGCCGTCGCCGTGGTGGCCGTGGCCGAGCCCGTGCCCGCCCGTGAGGAAGAGGTACGGACACGTCGGGTCGACGCGGGCCGGGTTGAAGTGGTTGACCTGCAGCCGCGGCGCCGCGAGCGGCGACGAGAAGAAGGTCTGGTTGGGCTGGCGGCCGAGCGCGCCCGCCTGGTAGGCCTCGAGGTTGTCGAAGAGGGGCGCATCGGCGGCGGCGCGGCCGGCGAGGAGGCTACCGGTACCGCACAGGAGCAGAGCAGTCGTCGAGGGCCAAAGACCGAACATGATGACGCTCCACTGGCAGTGTCACAGCGCAGAACGCAACCATGTTGATGGAAGAATGGAAGGATAGAAGAGGGACGGGAGTATCTCGTCTCGGTCCCTCCGTTATCACTGGAGAGCGGCCCATCATTGAACAGCATAAGGTGGGAAAAGGGCCTTGCTGTCTCTTTTCTTCGATCAGGGGTCCACGCTCAGGGACCCTCCCTCGAGACTCTCAGGGTTTCTGATGCTTTGGCGCTCTTCCATGTGGAAATGCCACGCCTCGGGTGCCCACTCAGATAACATTGCGATAATTCCGTCCCGCCAGCGTGGATGAGTTACCACTTTTGGGGCCCTGCTGTCTTCTGATTGGTCCTGCGCAGCCGGCCTTGTCCGTGCGGTGGAGGGCCGTAATCAATATTGAAAACTGTACCGAGTACCTATCTGATTTATTCATGTTCTCTGTATGCGTCGTGTTGAGCTCGTCGTATCTGTGAGTTTCTACTGATGAGTGGTCGATCATGTTGATTAGGTATCATTCAAAATCGCAGTAGTTTGGCCATGTCGGTGGTGGGGGTGGACTTTGCTGCCACGCGGCCGCCCACTTTCGTGTCATTCCGGTACGGCGGGCTCTGCGGCGGGCGCAAGGGAGTGGCAGACATCCGGCACCGAATCCTGGTCCGTGAGGTGAAAGAAGTAGGTAATGAGCAGCGCGGGCTGCACATAAGTCACGCGCGATACCTCGACTCCGGAGAATAGCGACGCATCCGAGTGGCCGCCCTGTCAGACTATCTCCCTGTGTGTTGTTATGCTCATAAACTGCTCAGAAAGAATGGGAAAGCTCGCCGATCTAAGAATGAGTCCAATGTGCTGAGATATCTGATGGCGATCTAGAACTCCAGCGCTGGCTTCTGCCGCACATAGTCTTTCTAATCGTGATCCATGCTGCTCCGTTGAAACTAAGCATAGATGCTGACGGAGGAGGGTCAATGCTCACTGTTAAAATCACAGGAAATATGCAGCTAGCCTGTATCGACAACTCCAGCAGACTCATCGAGATGCCGGTCGAGGTGCGCGAGCGGTCGAGCATATCGGCCGACATGCCAGCGGCGATGTTGACGTTGTGAACACGAAGATGAAGAGCGTTCCGCAGGTGAACGCAACACGGTATATATCCTCAAAGACATTCTGGGCCACCTAACCTACTTGCAATTAGCATTCCATCCTCACGTTGGATCAGTTGTGCCGCCACGTGCTGCAGGCGCTAAGGTTGATGTTTTCTGTCCTCCAGGTCCGGACCAGCACGGAAAGTAAGTCCACGGGGAGATACGCGTGGGTTGTTATTGATGTGTAACGCAAGGATATCGAGAACATATGTGGGCACGCAGCAGATGATGGCCAATATCACACGGTTCATTTCTTGCCCTTCTTCGCAGGTTTACCCAGTGCAGCCTCGCGCTTCTTGGACTCCCTCTTCTCCATCTCGGCCTTGCGGGCGGCCTCCTGCGCGTCTCTCTCCTCCTTCTCGGCCTGGGTGTCTCTGGTCAGTAACGGAGTCTCAGGGCTTCAGGAGTGGTGGCAGCAGCAGCAGCAGCAGCAGCAGCAGCGGCTAGGTAGAGAGGGACATACCTGCTTCCGGGCAGCGTCGGCCTCGCGCTTCTCCCGGATTTGACGCAGACGGGCCATGTCGGCCTTGGCCTCGTCGGTCTTGCCCGCCTCGTGCAGCTTGCGATACCGCTCCTTGGCCTGCTGGGCCTCGAGCGCCTCGCGCTCGCGCCGGCTCATTGTCGCCGCCGGCTTCGTCGACGTCGACGCCGTCGTCATCTTCTGGACGCCCTGGGTGACCCCGTCGACGTCGGCGGCGGGGGCCTTGGTCATGTTGCGCGCGGCCTTGGTGTGGTTCGGGTTGGCGGGCATCTTGCTGTCCTCGTCCTCGTCCTCGTCGCTGTCGCCCTCCGAGTCGGTCGGCAGGTCGCCCACCTGCACCTGCTTCTTCCGGCGGGCGATGGCAGCCTCCTTCTGGGCCTTCTTGGCCGCCCTGCGCTCGTCTCGCGAGAGCTCGGGCTTCTTGGACGGGCCGGCCTCGGAATCCTCGTCCGAGTCCTCCTCTGACGACTCCTCCTCGCTCGAGTCTTCGTCCGAGTCTTCATTCTTCTTGGCCTCACCACTCCACATGCTCACTTCGTTGCCATCTGCGTCTAGCGGTCGGAGGTCACGCGAGAAGTGTTTGCCGCCTGGAGTAGAGACACAGGTCAGTGTGTGCGACAAAGAGACCGAGTAGCTGACAGAATAGGGTAGCATACCTCCTCTGGTGAACTTCTTGAACTTGCCCCCTCGTCCACGAGAGTTGGCTCCCGGTCGCTCTCCGCGTCCAGACATGGTTTGTCGAGATCAGGGGCCCTGTGGGGCGAAGAGTATAGGCAGATCGGAGGTGTCTCGAAAGAATACGGGCTGACAGGCAAGATTCAGAGCGATAGAATACTGGTGTGACAGAGGTCTATGTTGAACGAAATCAGGCACTCGGCGGAAAAGGTGGCAGATGAGAGAGCTGAGAGCAAATGGCCTTTGAATGAATGACCAGATTTAGTGAACAAACAACCGACGAGGGGTGTGTGACTCGAAGAGAACGAGGGGCAGAATGGCAGTATAGCGGGGTACTGTCCACCCAGCCACCCTGCTGTTTCGTTTTAAACGCCACGCCATTGGCTGTAGAGAACACTGAGTGGGACTGTGGCTAGTGTCTACCTCACTAGCCTCGCCGGGAAAATATTGCCTAAAATTGTCGGATCTCGTCGAAATCTTCCCTCTCTTTCCTTCTTTTTCCTCATCATAAAACAAGACAATCCTTCATATTCACTCTGGCTTTCGTCGTTTCAATGGCAGGTCTTGGAGGGGAAATTGGAGGAGAGAGGGAACCATCTTCGATCACTTACCCTCTGGCCCGTCGCGTTTTTTCGCAGTTGGGTACCAGAGAAATTTTTGCATCGATACATTCACACGTGTCGTTGGGCTATCAGTCAGTCAAACCCATGATGGAAGAGACGGTGGCGTATTGGGCTTTCGCGTGAGCGGCAGCTCTGTAGGCCAGTCGAGGTCACCGCTGGAAAGCGTGGCTCTTCTATGCTATGTACTCTTTCGATGTTTAACCTGCCTCGGCGGCCTACCTCAGTTTTTGCTGTAGTTGGTCGCGACGCCGTCGAGTACACGCGCCCTATCAAGACTTGAGTACCTTATGCCGCGGTTTTAATGATGCCGAAAGCTTCGGTGGCACTTGGCTGGGGGGCGTACATATGCACCGGCCTTCTATATGGGCGTTCTCTTAGTCGCGGGCTGCCCGTTGCATAGTAGAATGACTGGAAAGGCGTAGCATTGATCTTGCCGCTGGACAATGCGGCCTTCACTCACTCCTGGCAAGCGACTTCATGCTGCACAGAGTGCTTCAATTCTTTCAATCTAATGCCCTTGAGGACAATAGGGCTTCTGGCTGAGGAACAGGTCATGATTGCGTAAAGAGGTCAAGTATCTAGGCCGTAGGCGCCTATATCCAGCCTGGCTATAACACGGGAAATGATGTGATGCCTCCAAATCTTTCTCATTCTTCGCTTGCCACTTGGTAACTGCTATAAGGGTATATAAATCCCATCCTCGCTTGCCTGCTCGTTATCTCAGCCGGAGCCGGTCACGTAGGCACATCGGCTGTGCTGTTCCGCTTCAGAGCATGGGCTTGAGGTCATCGACAACATGGAACGGGGCCTCGGTCTTGCTCTTGATCTCATCTACCGTTACGCCGTCGGCGATCTCGATCAGGGTGAGTCCGTGGGCAAAGTCGACATCAAACACGCCCTGCGAGGTCAGGTCAGCAAGAGCACAAAAACTCGACGACGAGAACTCCAGCTTACCAGCTCCGTGATGATGCGCGACACGCATGCCCGCCCCGTCAGGGGGAAGGCGCACTGCTTCACAATCTTGGGGTTGCCCTTCTTGTCCGTGTGCTCCATGGTGACGACGACCTTGGTCTCGCTGGGGTTGCTGACGAGGTCCATGGCGCCGCCGAAGCCCTTGACCTTGCCCGGCAGCATCCAGTTGGCGAGGTCGCCCGTGCCGCTGACCTGCATGGCGCCGAGGATGGTCAGGTTGATGCGGCCGCTGCGGATCATGCCGAAGCTCTCCTCGCTGCCGAAGACGGCGGCGCCGGGCTTGAGCGTCACCGTCTCCTTGCCCGCGTTGATCAGGTCGGCGTCCTCCTCGCCCTGCCGCGGGTACGGCCCCAGCCCGAGGATCCCGTTCTCCGACTGCAGCTGCACCTCGACCTCGGGCCCGACGAAGCCCGGCGCCAGCATGGGCATGCCGATGCCCAGGTTGGCGTACATGCCGTTCTTGAACTCCTTGGCCGCCCGGCGCACGATCCGCTCCCGCTTGGCCGCCGTGTCGCCCGAGCCCAGCGCCTTCTTGGCGTCCGGGTCGTTCTCGTCCTTGGTGAAGGTGAACTTCTCGATGTTCTTCTCCGTCGTGCTCTGGATGACCCGCTTCACGTAGATGCCCGGCAGGTGGACGGCCTCCGGCGGGATGTCGCCCGGCTCGACGATATTCTCGGCCTCGACGATGGTCATCTTGGCGTTGCGCCCCATGGCGCCGTTGAAGTTGTTGGCGGCGAGTCGGAACTGGCAGTTGCCCAGCTTGTCCGCCTTGTACGCCTTCACGAAGGCGTAGTCGCCCGCGATGGCGTGTTCCAACAGGTACGACTTGCCGTTGAAGACCTTGACGTCCTTCGGGTAGGAGAACTCATCGGCCGTGCCGTCACTCTTGTTCTTGAGCGGCAGGTCGCCTGTCTGCACGACGGTGCCGAAAGCGGCCGGCGTGTAGAAAGCCGGGACTCCCTTGCCACCCGAAGCACATCGCTCGGCCAGAGTGCCCTGAGGCGTGAGCTCCAACTCGACCTCGCCCGTCAGGTACATCTTCTCGAAGGTCTTGTTCTCGCCGATGTAGCTCGCGATCATCTTCTTGATCTGCTTGGTCTTGAGCAGCTGGCCCAGCCCGGAGGTGTCCGTTCCGGCATTGTTCGAGACAGCTGTGAGGCCGCTGATATCGGGCTTGTTCAGCACTTCGTTGATCAGCGTATCCGGCACACCGCAGAGGCCGAATCCACCGCACAATACGGTCGAGTTGGGCTTCATGTCCTTGAGGGCGTCGGTGGCGGATGGGTAGACCTTGTTGATCTCGGGGCGGCGGGAGGTGGCCGAGAAAGCTCTCGCCAGTATCCTGGCATGCTGTGACAACCCATTAAGCCGGTCAGCCAAATTCTCTTGGGGTCAGACTTCATGGGGCTTTGAGACTCACGTCCGAGCCATGGCGAGAGTAGGCTCGCAGTGTTCGCATGCACAACGCTGTTGAAGGCATGGCTGCGTCTGTGATGCGACTGAAGGGAGGAGTATCTGGGTGGGGAGCCTGTCCAAACTTCAAATAATTGTCTCACGATGTCAACAGACAATGAACCGGAGCATCACACAGACAGAACTGGGCCCATTTGGGAATCACGAATCACCCGGAAACGCGGAAACTCGAGTGGTTTTGATCGCCGCCCCGGTCTCCGCGAAAGTATCCATCATCACTGGTAGCTGGAGATCTCCGGAAGCTCTCGTCGGCTATGAATTGACCCTGGCCCAGAGCCTGGCCCCCGCCGTATGGAGGTTCGGGAAGTGGCGGCATTACTTTCCCCAGAACAGAGCTCAGAAGGCCGAAAGCTGGAGCTCGGTAATTCCGCGCGGGAGCCGGGCGAGCTGGCCTGCGTAAATGCATACATTTGGTTACGATCATGACCATGCATTTACAGCGTTATCACAGTGACGGCTAGCATCTTAAACGAGGTCGCTTCAGAAGAGAGGCAGGATTGAAAATAGCGGAGCTCTCCGGCACAGTGGATCACGACGGAGCAGAACCAACGAGCCAACTTAATCGATAAGCACCTTGCAACCAAAAATTCTTGGAAGTGGGATGGTAATGGTTGTCGAGACGCAGACGCCGCGACATACCTCTACTCACTGCCAGACGAAGGCGTGGCGATAATCCTCTCTCGACCGATCGCAACATTGCGCGCAGATATGGAGACAAATGCGCCAAAGCGGCGGAAGCTGGGACACGAAAATGGGGGCCCAGGCTTCGAGAGTACGGCGTCGTCGTCCATGGGCGCGTCGGGGTCCAGCACCTTCATGCTAGAAGCCGAGGAGCTCCTGAAGGAGGTCCGCCTCGACTACGGACGAGCTTTTTCCGGGCTCAATGATACTCTGCGGGAGCTCAAGGACGCGATTGAAGGGCTCGAAGGCCACGGTCCCAAGCCTGTAAGAAGAACTCCTTCTGATCCAGTTGCCTGTTGTGGCTGAGATGCTAATCAGTCTGCGTAGATTGGGGACGCGCTGGTGAGCTTCGAGAAGGCAAATCGCATTTCTGTTCCCTATTACCCCGGCCCGAGACCACCGAAGGACTCTCCCTACAAGTTAGCATTCGAGAAGCCCGCGCAGGTCAACGTGGTGGGCTCCTACGCGTCGCAGACCATGATCAATACCCAGCCGGTCAAAGCCGTGGACATGATCGTGGCCATGCCTGCTACCACATTCCAGGAGAAGGACTATCGTGACTTTCGTTACTTCTGGAAGAGGGCATATTACTTGGCCTGCGTCACTGCTGGCTTGCGCAAGCGGTTCAGTGGCATGGACTTCAGCTACGCCAATCTGAACGGGAACCCCCTGCTGCCTATCCTCGTTGTTCGTCCGAAATCCAAGTCCGGTAAAAAAGATGCGAAGGATGCCGTCCCACGCGGGATGCAATACGAAATACATATCATACCTAGTGCCCCTGAAGGAATCTTTCCCGCCACTAAACTGTCGGCCAACAGCAGTGCTATCCGGTCACGCGGCTCAGAGAATACAGAGGAGGCAAAGACACCGACCCCCTTTTACAACAGTACGATCAAGGCCGACGCCTTGTTCTCCTCCTACCTCAGGTTGCTCCACGGCACTGCCAATAGCTGCCCTTCCTTCAAGGATGCCTGTATTCTGGGAAGGATATGGCTACAGCAGAGGGGATTCACCGGTGAAACGGGCTTCGGCCACTTCCAATGGGCAGTGCTCATGGCGCTTCTGCTGAAGTCAGGTGGTCGAAAGGGAGAGCCAGTACTCTCACCCTCCCTCCATTGCACCCAACTGTTCAAAGCAACTTTGCAATACCTGGCCTCAGCCAACCTGCACAAGAAGCCGATATTACTTGGATCAACCCCTCCGGCTCTCGAGACCATCCGCCAGTCCGGGCCTGTCCTATACGATAGCGAGCGAGCATTCAATCTTTTGTTTCAATTAAGTGCATGGTCTGCTGCCATGCTCGCCGAGCAGGCCCAATGGTCTCTCTCGGCAATAAACAAGAGCCCTTCCAGCCAATTTGAAACGCTCTTCATCGCCAAGGCCGACCAGCCTTTGCAGCTATTTGATTTACTGGCCAGGGTGAAGATACCTAAGGCCGACCCCGACTCACCGGCAGCCGACGCCAGAGGGGCCGAATTTGGTTTCTGCGACAACTTATATCGCACGCTGAAGAAGGCACTGGGAGAACGAGCATCACTGATCTATATTGAAAATCCACAATCGGCTCCATGGCCGGTCACGGCGACGATGTCGAGTACCAAGACAGACAACGTGCTGGTTGGAATTATCGTTGACCCGATGAAGGCCTCCCAGAGCAAGGAGTACGGCCCTGCCTATGAGCAGAAAAAAGAGGCAGCCAAATTCCGTGACTTCTGGGGTGAGAAGTCGGAGTTGTGGCAGTTTCCCGACGGCAACATTGTGGAGTCTCTGAATTGGACCGAATTCTCGCCTCAGGGGTTCGCTGGCATATGCCAGGCTATAATTTCCTATATCTTGAAATTTCGCTTGAAGCTGCGGGACAGTGATCTCGAGTTTCACTGGCAAGAAACCTCCAACATTCTCCCTTTGATGCCCACGGACAAGACTGCATTTGATGCTGTTAGAACTGCGTTCTCCATCTTTGAACAAGACCTACGTGCTTTGGAAGACCTTCCACTCCATATTAAGCAGATCGCGCCGACAAGCTCCGAGCTGAGATATGCGTCGTTACGCGCGCCAGACCTGGATTCTGGACGAAATGGTACCCTGCCGATGGATGTGATTATCACTTTTGAGAGCTCTGGGAAGTGGCCGGAGAATCTCGCCGCCATTCAGCGACTCAAGACGGCCATCTTAGTTCGGATCGCAAATTCCCTCCAAGAACTCAAGGAAGAAATCAAGACTTACGTAGGTCTAGAAGACGCAACCCGTGATACCGACAATATCGCCTACTTGGATGTGGTATACGAAGATGGCGGCTCATTTCGGATACGGATCTGTAGCGACCAGGAACAGACGCTGCTGGAGAGGCAAACAAAAGACCAGACCCTCGAGCGTCACGTCCGCACCGAAGCTGCCGACTCACTCGCAGCCTTCAAGCGAGCCTATATCAACCTACCTCTTCACAACCAGACAATCTCGACCTTCTGCACCCGCATGCCCGCACTGTCATCGTCCATACGCCTCACGAAGCACTGGTTCAACTCCCACCGACTCAGCAACTACTTCGAGGAGTCGCTCATCGAGCTCTTCGTGCTCCAAGCCTTCTCGAACCCCTACCCCTTCCCCGTGCCCACCTCTGGCACGGCGGGCTTCCACCGGACCCTGGCGCTGCTCGCGTCGTGGGACTGGCGCGAGGAGCCGCTGGTCGTCGACGTTTCTGATGCCCTGTCGGGCTCGCAGCGCCTCGAGATCGCCACCCGCCTGCAGGCCTGGCGCAAGATCGACCCCCACATGAACCGCACCACCCTCTTCGTCGCCACCCCCTCCGACGTCAGCGGCCTGGCCTGGACCAGCAGCGGCCTGCCCAAGGTCGTGGCCGCGCGCATGACCAGCCTCGCCCGCGCCGCCGCCCGCGCCGTCCGGGAACGCGGCGTCCGGCTCGACCCCCGCGCGCTGTTCCAGGCCTCGCTGAGCGACTACGACGTCGTCGTACACCTATCCGCCCGCGCGCTCCGGGCCGTCGTGCAGCTGCGCTCCGACGACGACGACGACGAAGGCACCATGGGGGGGAAGAAACGCTCGCTCTTCAAAAACCTCGTCGCCGCTCGTGACGAAGATTCGGCGTCGCCGCCGCCGCCGCCACCCTTCCCGGAATCCCCCGCGACGGCGCTCCTGCGCCGCCTCGGCGCCGCGCTCGGCGACGCCTTGCTCTTCTTCCACGGGGGGCCGGAGGACGCCGTCGTCGCCGCGCTGTGGAACCCGCAGCTGCAGAAGCGCCGTCGGCTCGCGGCTAATATGCCGTGCTCGCTCATGCCCGTCGATGCGGACGGCGACGAAGAGGGCGAGGACGAGGGGGAGGGGGAGGGGGAAGAGGTCCAGTACGATGTCAACCGCGCGGCTATCCTCGCTGAGATCGCGCGCGTCGGTGGGGATTTGATCGAGAGGATTGAGGAGCGTAAGGGGGGCAGGGAGGGGTGATGAACGACTGATGGGGGATTATTAGGATCAAGTACCTGTGTAAGTTACCTAAGGTACCTACTTACCTAGGTGGTCCCTCCCCCCTGTGGAGAGAGCTTGATCAGCCTATCTGTAGGAAGAGGAAATACGACAAATCCCAGGATCTTATAACTACGTATTCAAGGGCCTCGAGGCCGTATCGCCAAACGGCAGGCTCGGCTGCAAGTGAAATACAGAATCGTTCGGCGGCGCGGCGGCGCAGCTTCTTCCGGCCGTCCAAGAGCTCAGCCGTGTGAAGTCTCTCGAGACAGAGTCTGAGCAGAGGGCACCATCGTTCCCGTCGTTGATCGAGGGCAGACATGAGCTGCTGGGCGCCGTATCCTCTTGTGAGCCCAAACCCAAGGCTGACCTGGCCTGGCCGCGCCAACAACACTGTGCCAGGCATGTATGTACCGTACCAAGTTGCGGCCCGCGGACGATGACTCTGCCCGACGGGAAGTTTACAACTTGCGTTATTCGGTCGGCCTCTCGACCTTACTGCAGCAGTACGGTGAGGCGTCTAGTCCGATGTCTCTCGGTGCGGCTCCTCTGCGACAGCTCGAGTCGCTTATGGCTACGACGTCTTTATTTTCCGGGTCGAAATGTCGAGTCATGGCATGAGTGAGCAACTTTGCCATATGTCGTCCGATAAATGCGGCGTCTTTCCAGTATTGCGAACCCTGTTGCGGCTGCTGCCGCCGCCGCCGATGATGAATAAGTTGATGGTTGTATCTTTGCAAAGCAGATGCTGAGCGCTCGCGAGGAGGCCCAAAGGAGAGACATATCACTTCTCCTCGCGGATGGCTCGGCCGCCTGGGAACGGGGAGCAGCACTTACCTCACCTCACCTCACCTCCAGTGAATCACCGCGTGCGGTGGGTGCGTCGTTCATCCAAACTCGAAAGCCGTCGCGAGGCCCTCTGACTCAACGCAGTGTGCCGCACCCTCTTGTGATACCCAGCCCTCCTCTGTGCCCAAATATCAGGTATAAATTGACACCCAGTCTCGGGGGGAATGGTTTCGAGGGTTGACAACAACTTGCAACACTCTTGACACTTGAGTCCGTGACCCAAGTCAGATAGTATCGCCTTCTTCTCCCCCCATCCCCTCCCAAGATGGCCCAGGCAAGCGACACGGACTGCTCCGCCCTCGTGGTCAAGGAGGTCTCCAAACATGAAGTCGAGGCGATGATCGACCGGGACAAGACCGCCGAGGGTCGTGAAAACTTCTTCTCCCCTCATGCCCTTTGGGACCTCGTCAAGAACGTGCGTGCCTACCGAGTGCTGCTCCAGCCGTGGTACCGTCCGTCGCCCTGGTACCCCGACGACGACCGCGCCCTCCGGGACTGCCTGATCGACGGCTGGTGGGTAGGGGTACGGGATGAGATGGTCTTGGGCGGCACCATGATATGCGCGCGGGAGCCGAAGCCGCCCCATGCTCGCCCGTGGGAGGAGGACGGCGTTCTTCCGGTCCGCGGCCACCTTCTGATGAGGTACCTCCCCCCAGACACGATATCTCCGGGACCGTGGTACCCCATTTCGGGGTGGCGCACCGGCGAGGGCGTGCCGGCGGCCGAGCCGGAGAGGCCGCGGCCCGACATCGCCACATCACGACCCCAATCTGCATCTGCCAAGGAGTACAAGGAGTGGCAGAATTCGGTGTTCGGGTGGGCGATCAGCGACAGCCGGCAACAGGCGTGGAGGAGATCCTATCACCAGGTCCTCTGCTACATGAACGAGAAATACCCGCACCTCTGGTGTAAGCTGTGCCTGCCCTCCTCAACCTCCCCCCCGCCCCCCCCCTCATCCCGATTTTCCCCCTATCTAATCCCCTTCTACTCTCCTCTGGACCTGTTTCCCTTTCTACCCGTCCTCCCCGCCAGCCCCAGCACCCAATATTCCTACCACTCACCGAACCATCTCTGGCTGACCACCGTGTGCTTCGGGCCACAGTCATACGACACTTCGTGGTGGAAGCGCCCCTGCGGAGACGCGGGGTCGGCAGGCGGATCCTGCAGGCCGCGCTGGCCCATGTCTCGGCCGGGCACGTGGTCATGATTTTCGCCGAGCAGGAGAGCGAGCCCGCGTACGCGGCGCTCGGGTTCACATATTTCAGGGACGCTGGGGGCGACGTCGTGTACGTCGGGTTCAAGCCGGGAGAGTACGACTTCGTCTGCTTCCGCGTCATGACCATGGTGAAGCAGTAACGACTAGGACAAGGAGGCATAGGTTGTGGGGGCGTTGCTGCCGAATCGCCTCCGCTGCTGTCCATCATCGGCACCGGGACGCCCGGTGTGGATTTCTGGCGGGCTATACCTGCGGTTCCGGATCTTGGTAGGAAGCTGACTTCTAGCCCGAACGCTTTTGGCCCGGACACGTCTTCCGTGTTTCGTTCTGGACGCTTCTTATGGGTTTAGGCAACACCGAACGGGCAGAAAAACTAGTGAGGAAAACTAGATCAATGAGATATATTCTTTCTAGGAGTGACAAGCGTTTGCATGACTGTGGTATCCGTAGTGCTTCGTAAAACGGCATAGGAGAACTCGTGAATGGTATGGAGAAAGGATCTTAGATCGTATTAAAGCAAGCACCGGGGCAATGCCGCAGGGAGCGCCTTGGGCGATTGATCTAGTTGGAGAGCATTCGAATCACAGCCACCGCCGTTCTGACTTTGTTGTACAACCAGGGCTCGGCGCATTCATCTCGTAAGCTATCCCCGAGAGCGTGGAGCACATGTATGGTTGGCTAGGAAGAATCATTCATCTAACTCGAAAGATATCAAATCCGTTAAACCGCAGTTGCTGGGAAGTGATTATCGTAACGTATAAGCAGGTACTTAACCAAGGTGACAAGACAACTGTCAACTCGCGCCCTATGAGTTACAAAGAGCTTTGTGGCATTTTACTAATAACTGCTCTTCCCCCATTTCTGTGTAGCCAACTACACGAAAAAGGGGCTGGCACGCAATGGCGTCTGAGGTTTTCAGGCAGTTCGCTACATTGATAAGAATTACGATTTATATATTACTTTTATATCTTACTGGTATATAATCGCCGTGTCGCAGTACACTGGTACTGGTAGACAGGCTGTATTTCTTTTGAAACACCAACACATAGACATAGGTATGGTATTGTCTTCTTCCCCTTCGAGTGGAGGCTCCCCTCATGCCCATACACCGTCATATGCCCGAGTCGTCCTGTACGACGTCCCGAGCGGCCACGTAGTTGTTCCAGTTCGCGCAGACCGAGTCCAGGCGGGCCGAGTCGCAGGTCTCCGGTATCTCGGGCTCGCGCTCGACGATCTGCAGTGCCAAGCCCTGCGAGGCGTGCCAGCCGATCTGATGATGGAACAGGTCAGTATACCGTACCTAAGTAAGGAGGCCCCCAGACTGGACGAGGCGGGGGGGGGGGGGGGGGGGGGGGGGATGGGGGAAGGGCAGGATGGAGGAGGATTCAGGCAACAACTCACATGGCAGTGCATAAGCCACGTGCCGGGGTTATCCGTCACGAACCCAATCACCAGGTACCCATTGGCAGGCAGCATAGCGACGTCCCGACGCGGCGGGTTCGTCAGCGCCAGCTTCGTCTCCTCCTCCTCCTCATTCCCATCCCCAGCGGCGCGGTAGGTGGCGTTGGCCTCCTGCGCCAGCACCCAGAAGTCGTGGCCGTGCAGGTGGACCGGGTGCGAGAGCGCGCCCAGCGCGCCCGCCGGGTTCTCGATCACGAAGTAGGCCCACGCGTCGCGCTGCCGCAGCTGCACGACGCCCGAAGACGCCGCGCCGAAGGGGGAGGAGGAGACGGAGGAGGAGGAGACGGAGACGGCGGCGTTGGAGGCGGTGGAGGATGTGGAGGATGCGGCGGACGCCGCGAGGCTTTGCCGCAGCGTCGGCGCGCCCCAGTCCGACTGGAAGGCTTGCCCGTCGAGCGTCCACTTGAACAGGCTCTGACCGGCGTCGATGGTGTCGTTGGTCGTGGTGGTGGTAGTATAGCCGAGGCTGAAGGCCCCGGTCGCCGCCGGCCGCTCGGCGTCCAGCGCCAGGTACGGCACCAGCCTGGCCATCGGCTCGTCGAGGCAGTCGTCGGAGTGGGGGTGCGGCGCCGAGGTCGGGTCCCGGCGCGACACGGCGTCGTAGCGCACGATGCCGCGGATGTCGTCGGCCCTCTCGTTCTCGGCGCTGCAGTCGGCGGCGGGGACTGCGCGCATCCAGAAGTCGCCCCCGGTGTGTTCCGCCTCGACCACGACGTCGTAGCGCTGCCCGATGCCGATGCTGAGCACGTCGGTCGTGTAGGGCCGGACGGGCACGAAGTCGGCCGCCATGACGGTCATGCGGTGCCCGTCGACCGAGAACTTGAAGTGCGTGTCCATGGCCGCGTTCACCAAGCGCAGGCGGTGCCTCTTGCCGGCCGTGAAGCGGGTCTCGAACCGCCGCCCCCCGTCCCCGTACACGTTCATGCCGTTGATGAGGCCGTTCTGGGCCGCGGGCGGGCTGCCGGCGGCGGCGCCGGCGGCCCACAGCGCGTCGGTGGTGTTGTGGAACCAGTCGCTGAGCATTACGACGCCGGCGTCCTCGTCGTAGGGCGCCGTGCAGGGGCCGCGCACGACGATGGCGCCCACGACGCCGTTCCACGCCTGCAGCGAGAAGTGGCTGTGGTACCAGCTGTGGCCGTACTCGGCGGCGCGGAAGGCGTACGTCTGGCCGTCGCCGGGGGCGAGCGGGCACTGCGTCACCGAGGCGACGCCGTCGTGGCCCGTCGTGTGGTGCTGCCGCAGCCCGTGCCAGTGGATGCTGGTGCCGTTGTCGGCGAGCGCGTTGCGCACGTGCACGATGATGTTGTCGCCCCAGTCCGCCTCGATCGTCGGCCCCGGCACCGTCCCGTTCACCGTCAGCACCACGCGCTCCACCCCGTCCACCGCCGCCGTGCCGTTCCGGATCTCGAACCAGTACTCCCGCGTCACGCCCGTGTCCGGTATCTCGCGGTACCAGTTGGTCTCGACCGAGTAGTCCCCCCAGCACTTGGGGCTCTCCGAGGGGTGGAAGTCACATCTGCCGATGCCGCAGGGCTTCTTCCGGTGGTGTGCGAGGTGCGTCTGGTGAGGCGAGGCATCGACCAGAAGAGTGAAAAGGAAGGTGGCGATGGCAGCCAAGACGATAGTTGGCCGCATCGTGATTAAGTATTACCTAGATTATTAACGAGTGTGGCGAGGGCATAAGCTCACTCAAACAAACGAATGACATGGACGACGCCCAGAGCGACCGTCTTGCTGGCGTACGATACAGAAAGGATGGGATGATAGGACAGCCGCTGCCGTCGCTCTGGCCACTGAGGATGGGGGAGCTCGTGATAATATAAGCGAGTGCATCAACTACCGGTACTCAAGTACCTACCGGCGCCTACCGTTCACGAGGCTTCTTGCCAAGCACTCCACGATCTCACAGCGGAGTGGTCCAAGGCCAGCACCCGTCGTGGCCGCATCTAGAAGCGCCTCCAATACGACGTCGAGGGCCCCTGCGGCGCAGGCCCGGGGAAGAAAACAAAAGAAAACGACAGGGATGCCGGCATAGTCCAGTTCACGGCGTGCGGTGCTGCTACCGTGACGGGTCGTGGCATGCCACCGCGATCAGGTTGCCTGCGGTGTTTCAGGTGGCACGCACGCAGGCCGGCCGACAGTTCGAAGGGCGCAAAGAACGATGAGGGACTCTCTCGCCTGCCTCCCAGGGACCAGCGTGCTCTACTCACCGCAACGCTACTGCGTACAGTAACTGCACAGAGCATCTTTACGCGAAAGGGCCGGCTGCTAAGTAAGATAAGTAGAAAGAAGGTGTAGCTTGATAGCTGCTTACCTCTAGTGATGAAGCTATTCCGCAAACTCACTCATCATTACTGGTACTGTTTACCCACAAGGCCCACGAAATCTCCTCGGATGATTCCCACGGGGATCTGGGCCTGGCCGGGCCTGGCCGGGCGGACATTGTCCCAAAACGGGGGGGAGTATACCAGTCGGGAGGAACCACGGCCAAGGGTCCCAGCAGAGCTTCGACCAATCGACTAACACGCTTTCTGCTCATCTCGCGAGTCTCGATGTCAAAGCGCTGGCGCTGGCAACGGCTCCAGAAGCCAGATAGCTTTGAACTCGGTATGGATATAGTAAGTTATCATCGTCATCCCAACCTCATTCAATTTGTGCCGGCGCAGGTAGTGTGCTTGTACCAACCTATCGGAGTCAGCGCCCGCGGCGGGCTGCTCTGATCATTCCGGAGTGCGCCAGTATAACCACTGGGCTTTTGGGTCGTTTGTCGGCGCTGGTGGTGGTGGTGATAGCGGTGATGGTGATGGTGCACCGGAAGTGGATGGTTGCCTGCCTGTCTCCCACCGTATCAGCGCTTCCCGCCGCGACCCCCCTATCCATGCAGGCAGACGCAGGTACCGCACACCAGCGTGACCAGGAAAAGAAAACAACCCGCATCGGCCGCGAAGTCCGTAACGGGCCTCAAGCTTCCCCAATCGGTCAGGCTAAGAGCCAGATCCTTGGTTCTACCAACAGCCGGTAGTGTGTCGGGGGCGCGAGAGGCTCACAGAGAGGCTCACCGCAAGAGCTACATACCTAGTCACGAATCGAAAAGAGCCGGTGGTAACGTAACTTTTCGGGGTTTGAGATACTGGTACACCCTACGACCAGGCCACGTGATTTAACCATCTGTGCAGGGCCGAGCCGGCAAGGCGAGTCGCAGCGGGCCGGGGCCGGGACGGCTCTGGTGAAATTGACCAAAACTCAACCCCCGAGGCTCTCTAAAACCGACAATTACCGTACTCAAAACCCGTCTATCTCTAGAGAGAGACACACAAGTAAGCCCGCTATGCCAAACCATAACCAGCAGGCAACAATCAGGAGACAGAGGGAACATGAATTAAAACATAGTCAAAATCTGTCACATACGACCATAGGATCTAGAGAATTCGGCATCCCGTCCGCTCTGCCCTAGACAAGCTAGATACCGCTGAATTAGTAGTTGGGTCGGTGACGACCAGCGAATCCTCGGTGTTGTATGTTATCTTTTTTGATTTTTTTATACGGCATTAAGAAGACCGGACCATAGTGCTTAGGGGAGTCAGGTTTACTTCGTTAACGAAGAACACTTGATAAGGGGAGATAGGAGAAGGAGAAGGAGAAGGAGAAGGAGGCACGAAGCCTGGGACACCCCAGCCACACCTCTAGCAATAACACCAGCCACATGGCACACGGGCTTACAGTGGGGGCGATTAAAAGACGCGACTGAGGTCACGAAAAGGTCGGCGAATAAAAGTCGCGTTCTCTCTTTCGACTCGTTGTAGGTGCCGTGACTTCATCGGTTGAAGGATCCCATAGAAGTCGTGAACCACAGAAGATGAAAAGAGTGAAACAGGAACATGAGCAGTGGGCAGGAAGCTGGCGGCCTTAAAGACATGCGAATTAGCAGCCGCCGGTTTGCAAACCACCTCACCTATGGAGGCTTGGTTCAGCCACACTTCTCTCTTCCTTGAGTATCGAGCAAAACGCGACCAAGGTGGTAAGAGCTTAGAGAGGGCGCTTCACACATCGTGGGTTCTGATCCGTGGCCTGCCGTCAAGTCGTTTCCTGCATAATGCCGATATTGTCACCAACGGGTATGGCTGCTCCATGCCGACGGACTTCGTTATGCTGAAACGAAGCCATTCTGCAGAACTCTTTCTGACCTTGACTATGGGATATCATTACAAGTCATGACCGCTTGCAGCTAATTCTCATGCAGTAAATCAAGAAGATGGAAATGTCACCTAATGTCAGCCAGTGCGGCCGTATCCGAATCATTAAAGCGTGACACCGTGTCACATCAGAAAACCCAGTGACAGTACCGACCTGCGATACTTCAAAACATTCTTCCCAGTCAAGAACGCCACCCCTAAGCACCTCGCTGAGCGCTTTTACGCTCCGTACCCGTCCAGAACGCCCCAATCGCCCGCTCTCATCTTGGCATGTGAGGAAATTGGAGTAAATGTAGCAACAAACGGGAGGCGAAAACAACAGCCCCTATGCCCGCCAAACTGCCTCCATGTGTCGAACCTCGGCGAGCTCGCCGTACTTCTTCTCATCCTCTAGCTCGCTCGCGCTGCTGAAGCCGGTGTCTTGGCTACGCATGGTGTCCTGGCTGCGTATGCGCGCCAGCGGCAGCATGGTCAGGCTGGCGAGCGGGCGGAAGAAGCGGTTGTATGCGATGAACGTGTCCCTGTCGCGCTTGCACGCGTTGACCGGCGTCGGCACATACATACTGCACCGCTTGATCTCGACAGAATCGTCGGTGATGGGCCGCACGCCGGTGCGAGCGTATACGACGCTAAGGACGGGGATCGAGAGACCGTGCACGAAGATTGAGAACAGCACGAGGAAGTATACAACTTGGAAATGGTCAGCAAAATTATCAGGGTGATTTCCGTCTTTTCGATGTGGCATACCTGGGCAGAGCGCGTCGAGGAGCTGCTTCTCACTCGAACTCGCCAAGTCCGACTCGGGGAACAGCAGCCGCGTGTGCTGGAGGTAGTACACGGCACCGACGCCGATGGGGCCGAAATAGCCCATGAAGACGGCCTCCTTCCACGTCTTGACGACGTTGGGCATGGCCCTGTAGGTGATGAGCAGGGCCGGGATGCGGCGGAACAGCAGCACGAGCACGCCTAGGGCCAGCAGGCGTGGGTACGTGATGCCCGTCTCGACCGGACGGTTGAACTCGGCCCACGGGATCGCCGTGCCGATGTACATGAAGCCGCCGAAGTTGAGCAGCATGTCGACGCACGAGTTGACCTCGTCGTGGCGCCGCTCCGTCTCGGCCAGGAACTGCCCGTCCCAGTTCAGCGCGCAGCCCGCCACGAAGCACGCGAGCAGGTCGCTGGTGCCCAGCGCGCCGCAGGTCCCGACGATGAACAGCTACACATTTGTCTTGTCAGCCAAGTCTATTTCTCTCACTACCTGCATGGCAGTGCTTCGGCGAGTGAGAGAGTATGGCTCGATGAGCAGCAGGCAGGGCGGAAACTACTTACACCCAACGCGGTGGGAAACAGCAGGTAGCACTCGGTGTCGATCCACTTGCGCGAGAGCGAGAAGCGCACGGCCATGCGCGCGCCGAAGCCCGCCACGGCGCCGTACACTGCCGCCAGCACGACGATGTAGATGAGCGTCTCGACGGCCCAGTTGCCGAGCGCGATGCCGACGTCGCCGGTGCGCGGGCCGACGCCGCGGCCGGTGCCGGTGCCGCCGACGCTGCGCGAGTCGACGACGACGGTCTCGGTCTCGAGGTGGTGGGCCTCGGACAGGCGCATCAGGTTGACGGCGAGCATGAGGAAAGGGGAGGCGAAGCCGTCGTTGGCGCCGGCCTCGGCCGAGATCATCTCGCGCAGCGGCCGCGCCACGTACTTGTCGGAGAAGGGCCCCTTGGCCACGGCCTGCGAGAGGACCGGGTCCGTGGTCGACACGCACGCCCCCATGACCAGCGTCGCGAGGAAGGAGACCCTGGGGATCGTGGCCAGCACGCACACCGAGGTCGACAGCCACATCAGGGCCATGACGGGCACGAGGCACACCAGCACCTCCTTGTACCGCCACTGCATGTACTTGGCCGGCAGTTGGTACCCGGTGATGACCCTGCGAGGCCGTCTTTGTCAGTTCATCGGTTTCCCTTGGAGGCGGCTGGGGTATCAACCACCGACGAGACTATCATGAGAACGCCCCCCAAACTTACATCTGAATACCGATCATGACCCTCATCACGCCAAGAGTTATGGCGTCCTGCTGACCCGGAGCCGCAGAGCCCCATCTCTTGGCGTCCAGGAACTTTGCTGTCATCGGGCCCAGGAGCATGCCGACGATCACCGCGGGCACTGCCAAGAAGTCAATAACCGATCAGGGGGAGTCGTGGGTGTGGTTTGACTGACAGGCCTCCCCAAGATACCACACGCTCTTGATCTTGACCGCGACCACGCCATAGACGAGTGTGAAGCAGCCTGGAGGGCGTCAGTCCCTGCCTCACAGTTTAGAGGGTCTTCTCCGCAACCTACCGAGCACAGCGACAACAACGTTCAGGTCGCTCAGGTCGAGCGTGGGCATCGTGGGCAGCGTGGCCTGCCAAGACGAGAAAACGAGCGAGGCGTTTTCACTTGGCTTTCTTCGAGAGCACTTGGACACTTGAAGGGTCCTTGCCAAGAAACGTGGGCCGAGTGGTGTCGTCGTCGACGACGGGTCTGCCAATGTCAGAAAGCGGACGAGGCGTTTTCCCCTTGGCTTCCTCGAGAATGACCTCGACTCTCGAAAGGGTCCTGCCAAGAAACGTGGCCGGAGTGGTTGTTGTCGACGGGGTCTGCCAACGTCTGGAAAAACAAGCGAGGCGTTTTTCCTTGGCTTTCGTCGAGAGCGCCTGGACACTCGAAAAAGGGTCCTGCCAAGAGAATAAAGCATTTATGGACCGATCCAGGTCGCGAGAATTCATGGGCGAAGGATGCCGCGCAGATCTTCATACGTCGTTAGGGATGAAGCGAGACAGCGAAATCTCCGGCTTGGCGAGGGGCGCCGTTCACTCAGCGCATTCCGCGAGCCTAGGGGGTCTGGGAATGTGTCTTCCCCTTACGAGGCTTTTCTGGGGGCAATGTCTCGCCCTTGCCCCTATAAGCACTGGAGCTTCTGCGCCAAACCCCCACGGACCCAAGACCTGGTGTCGTCCCTTTCGTGCCATGTCAGACACAACCAGCATGCTTATTTTTTTCTTCCTTTCCTGCCAGCTTCGGACAACCTCCACAGTTGTCTGCGATCCGTCTCGTGGTCGAAACCACTGCCCCCAGCCCCATGCGATCGCTACCCATGCTGTGCTGTATGATGTGGTATAAGGGGACTGTGCCGATCCCTCCCCCCTCCATCGCGAATGACTGACAGGCACACTGGAACCACTTCAAGAGATCGGCACGGCGCTGGGCTGGGGGCATACATGCGGTAGGGACTTGACGTGGGCGGGTGTGCCACCTGGGTCAAGAATGAGGGATGATTGATGGACGCTGCCAAACGCTTTGCGACGCGACGCGACGCAAGGGCTGTCCAATGGCAGGAGCCCTGCCCCGTCTCGAGGCGTGCTGTTTCTGAGAGCTCGAGTCCTCGCGGGTAAAGCACATTGGCTTGTGAGTACTGCTCAGCGATGCAACGGCCCTGCTAAATATAACGACGCGAGACAAGCAGCTCTGCGCGACCAGGTTAGGCCACGGAACGTGCTTCATATCCTTCGAGGAATTGCATCCAAAAAGCTGACTACTCTGCGAATGCCTTGGCCCATCATATAGTCGTGACTAATCAGTTCAGGGTGTTCGATCACGTTCAAAATGCACCTTGGCAGCGCGCAGGTTGCACAAGGCCGCGCCAGGAGCTCGTGGGTCACAACCCTGACAAGAGAGCTCCCGAGTACAATGCCCCCACACTAGCCTGGTGTTTGGGTTGAGAAAGTGGTAGGCGATCAAGGCGATGACCCAGGTGTCTGATCTGCCTATGATAAGGGCGGGAAACTGATCATGTCGGATCGCTACAGAGCAGCCTCCAGCCGGCAGGCAGAGTGTCGATCTGCATGCACATACACGGCGATTGGCATGAAGAGATTCGGCTCCCGGCCCCCTTCGGCTGCCTCCTGCAGATCTCGGGTTGTAGGGCTGAAGATCTTCACGCCCGAAATCAAACGTCGCCATCCCAGAGGCCATCCCCGATTCCTTCACCTCCTGCTCTGGCTACTGACACAACCAGCCAGTACAGTCGCACAACACGAACCACCGGCCGGTATGAGTAACATACTTTTACTGTGGCTCAAAACGCCCGAGAAACAATGACTGAAGTCATCTGTGTGATATTCTCAAAGTTATTCTCAGCGTCACAGCGCATGTGCGACGTCAGACGGTCGCGAATCCTGATTACCTTAGCTAAGTGCTTAGCCAGCTCAGCAACCCACCGTTGCACGAGGTTGGATAAGACTCGGCACTGCGGGTGCAATCACAGAGGCTTTCGCGTCGCGATCTCACATAGGTAAGTAGAGGGCACGGCTGCCCACAGAGCCGGAGACCGCGCGGTCGGCGGCGCGTCCCGGCGGCTCTCGGCATCGTATCGACGATAAGACGAGGAAGGTGGACCGAGAAAGACACACGAGAAAGCGAGAGAGAGATAAGAGAAAGAGGAAGAGCAAGAGATCGGCGAAGAACCAGCCGCACCAGAAGTCTGAGGACGGCTAGTATGGACTGTCTCCAAGACTCAGATGTTCGACTCGGTTCTAGGAACCGAGGCGGAATCGATGCTCCGATGACGGAGCAGCAGCAGCAGCAGCAGCAGCAGCACCAAGTTCTTCCTCTATCTACGGACCGGCCAGACGAGTCTGTTCGCTTTCTTGTTTGTTGATTTGCTTGCTAATCCTCGTGGGTCTAGAGAGCTCTCGGGCTCCCGGGCTTCCGGGAACGGCTCGGTCCAGAGGAGAGAGAGAGTGTGACGAAGAGGAAGAAGAAGAGACTCCACCCGTAGCCCACGCGAGCCGGTTGGCAGCGCTGCTGCTACGGACCGTGAAGCAAGCCGTTGATCGTGTTTTTCCGAGGAGGCTCAACGCCAGGCCGAGTGTCTGCGGTCGAATTCGTTCTTCTGCCTCCCCGTGAACCTCGAGAAAGCCGGAGCACAGGCCGACCAACCGAACCAGGCGTTCGGCAGGTACCTTAGGTAATTCTTTTATGGAGCTCACGATAGGTACGAGACCGGCCATAATTAAAGTTTGATGGTTTCCGGTAGTCAGGTCCGCGCAGTAGGGCGAAAGCCAAAACCGGGAACTCGCCGTGGAGCTGGACGAAGCTATTACTTAACTTGACCTCTTACCGCACAGGCAAACTGGGAAAGATGGGATGGGGTTTCCCAGAAATGGCAGCGGCAGATCGAGGGACCACCAGCCCAGAAGGCCATAAGCCGCAAAACGACAACCGACAACCGACAAGACGGTCATCTACTAAGCTACCTCTAGGCTTGTCCCGCCCGGGCGGCCGCGTGGGCGACGATGCGATGCCCATAGGGTGGGGTTATTTAAGAACCACGGAGGAGAAGGCACAGCAGCAATCAGCAATCCGTCCGTGTACCCGCTCCCCGTTAGTTCCAGGCACGTGTCGATCAGTCAACGTCTACCAAACTACTGTATGTAGCCAAGCGCGCCGTCGATTCGGGGAGCCGGCGGGGCCGATGAGATCGCGGAGGGACCCGGGAGATCGCATGCGCACGCGCGGACGCACGCACGCACCCACTGCAGGAGGAACAAGGCTGCTCCGCGCGGCTGATGTGTCTCTACGTGGGAAAAGGCAGGAGGTGGAGGACGAGTAAGAAAGAGAAGACAACGACAACCAGATTCAGAGAAGAGTGTCTGATTTTCCCGTTACTTTCCGTACCGGTACGGGGTGTTCAGAACTCGTTGTTTAGAGTTCAAAGGTCGTTGCTAAAGGCTTGGTACCTCTAGTTGCTGGTGCTCCTGCTCCTGCTGGTGGTCTGCCAAACAACCACAGGAATAACAAGATAGCAATTCGCCAAGCGAGACATGAGATGCCAAAAGAAAGCTGGACAGATCACGTACCTGCGTACCTACACGACTCAGTTGATCGCCAGCGAGTCCACTTTTCTGGGCCCTTTTCAAAACACCAAAACCGGCCACAGCCAGGTACCGGACCCCATCCATCGTCGTCAT
The DNA here is from genome assembly GCA_022539325.1 of Xylariaceae sp. FL0804. Lineage (NCBI taxonomy): Eukaryota > Fungi > Ascomycota > Sordariomycetes > Xylariales > Xylariaceae > Xylariaceae sp. FL0804. The sequence continues at coordinate 255,242 of JAJKLG010000007.1, read as the reverse complement.
CATCATCGATGAATCTGCTTTGCGCCAACTGGCCACGGCAAACCGGCCTGTTGGCGGCCTCGCTATCTAGGTACTAGACGAATATCCGCGTCTGTTCCTGGCCTGGCACCAGGTGGGAGGAGGGCACTGCCTTCCAGAAATCCCATCCCCTCTTCACCGAGGTCTTCACCTCCCCGCTCCTCTGCGCGACTTATATCCCACCAGCCTGGGTCTGGCCCTTCCGGAGACGCGCTAGAAAAAGGACCCGGCGGGCCTCACATGTCGGGAGTTCTTGCCGCCTTCGTTCGGGGGGAGTCCCGCTCGGGGATTTTTATGCTTTGCCGGGGGCTCCAACGGCCCATGGGACGAGTCGGCCGTGAGGCAGCCCCGTCTGGCCGGATTGGCCAATTGCCGTTTCTACGGGCCCTCTTGGCCGGGCTACTGCGGGCTTCGAGGTGGGTTTGAACGGAGACGGGCGTGGGCTTTTCGGCTTCATCAGCCTTGACTCGCAGAGCAGCAGCTAGGCTAGGTCGGAGTGCATGACGTGAGCTGGGCCAGAAGGAGGAGCCATGGGGAACAGAAAAATATCGCAATACCGATCTTGTTTTCCGGGACGGACGGCCATGGGGAGAATCAGGGAGTATAAGGGTTGGGCTCCAGCCTCCTTCGACTCGGAAGACTTGATCTCGAGCAGCACGGGTCTGTAGAGTGGACGTTTTCTTCGTTTCTCCGCGAGAAAATTCTTTCTTTTTCTTCTCTCCCCCCAATCCATTCGCTTTTTTTCTTCTTCTCTTCGAGCATGCTGGGTAGAGCTCTCCTCCTGTCCTCGGCGGTGGGCGGCGCCCGCGCCGCCGCCGCCGGTGGCCTTTCGACCGCCGACGCTCGCCGGGACGCGGGCAGCTGCTCGCTGACGCTGACGACGGGCGGCGCCATCACGGCGCCCGTCGGGCAGTACGGCAGCGGGCAGACGCGGGCCGGCATCAGCGAGACGGCCGCGACCTTCACGCTCGAGGGTGCCACGGGGGGCCTGACGGACGCGCAGGGCCGCGGCTGCTGGTGGACGCCGCCGTCGACGGTGCTGCAGTGCGACGTCGGGCAGGCGCCTGAGGCGGGCTTCGCCGTCGAGTGCGGCAGCGGCCTGCTGTCCTTCGAGGGCCAGACCGAGTTCTACGAGTGCGCCACGGGCGAGGCCGACATCGCCATGATCTACCGCACGCCCGACCAGGGCTCCGACTGCGCGCCCATCACCCTCGCCGCTAGCGGGTGCATGTCCAGCTGCAGCAGCGGCTCGGGCTCGGGCTCTGGTTCTGGTTCTGGCTCGGGTTCCGGCTCGAGCTCTGGCTCTGGCTCTGGCTCTGGCTCTGGTTCCGGCTCGGGCTCTGGCTCGGGCTCGGGCTCGGGCTCTGGCTCTGGCTCTGGCTCTGGCTCTGGCTCTGGCTCTGGCTCGGGCTCCGGCTCCGGCTCCGGCAGCTCTGCCGCCCCCTCCGGCAGCGGCACGGGTACCGCTACCGCCCCGAGCGGAGGCGCAGGTACCGCTACCGCCCCGAGCGGCGGCGCTGGTACTGCTACCTCTCCCAACGCCGGGTCTGGCACTGCCACTGCACCCAACGGCGGCGCTGGTACTGCCACGGCCCCGAGCGGCGGCGCTGGAGCTAGCACTGGCACTGAGACTGGCACTGCACCCAACGGAGGTGCCGGCACTGCCACGGCGCCCAGCGGAAGCGCTGGAACTGCTACCGTCCCGACCGGAGAAGCTGGCACCGGCACTGGCACTGCACCCAACGGAGGTGCCGGTACCACTACCTCTCCCAGCGCCGGGTCTGGCACTGCCACTGCACCCAACGGCGGCGCTGGTACTGCTACGACCCCGACCGGAGGAGCTGCCACCGGCTCTGGCACCGGCACTGCACCCAATGGAGGCGGTGCTGGTACCGCTACCGGCCCCAGCGGAGGCGCTGGCACCGAGACTGCCACTGCGCCAAACGGAGGCGAGGGAACCGCCACTGCGCCAACGGGCGGTGCTGGCAGCGCAACATACCCGACTGGGGGCGCTGGGACTTCTCCCGCCGCATCTGAGACTACCCCGATGGGCGGCTCGGGCGCGACCACTCCTGCTGGCACAGCGACTGCTCCCGGCGAGACTGGCACGTCCCCCGGTGAGACCGGCACGTCGCCAGCTGGCATGTCTACCGGCGGCTCTCCGGGCACAACCGGACCTGCTGAGGAGACCTGCATGCCCGGAACCACCACCACGGTCTACGTCACTGTCACCCCGAGCGCCTCTGTCTGCTCTGAGACGACCTCACCCGGCGGCGGAGCTGGATCGGGCCAGACGGGCTCGCCAAGCAGCTCCGGCACTGAGACCGCTCCCGGACAGGGCACCGAGACCGTTCCCGGCGTTGTTGGCACCGCGACTGCCCCTGGCGTCGTTGGCACCGCGACTGCCCCTGGCGTCGTTGGAACCGCGACTGCTCCCGGTGTCGTTGGAACCGCGACTACCCCTGGTGTTGTAGGCACCGCGACTACCCCCGGTGTCGTTGGCACTGCCACTGGCCCCGGAGGCGCTGGGACTTCTCCCGCCGTATCTGAGACTACCCCGACTGGCGGGTCGGGCGCAACCACTCCCGCTGGCACCGCGACTGCCCCCGGCGTTGTAGGTACCGCGACTACCCCTGGACAGACCTACCCCACTGGCGGTGTTACTGGCACCCAGACTACCCCCGGCCAAGGAACTGAGACTGTTCCAGGCCAGGGCACAGAGACTGCCACTGGTATTCCCGGAACGGAGACGGCTCCCGGCCAGGGCACGCAGACTGGCACCACTCCCGCCGGCACTGTCCCTGGCCAGGGCACTCAGACTGAGACCACCCCCGGCCAAGGCACTCAGACCGGCACCGTTCCCGGCGGCATCGTGGGCACCGCGACTACCCCCGGACGGACCTCCCCCACTGGCGTTGCTACTGGCACCCAGATGTCTCCGGGCACCGAGACTGCCACTGCTAGCACAGGAACAGAGATGACTCCGGGCCAGGGTACTCAGACCACGCCTGGACAATCTTACCCGACAGGCAGCGGAGCTACCGGTACTCAGACCGGAACTGCTCCCGGCCAGAGCATGCAGACCACTCCGGGCCAGGGCACTCAGACTGCGACCACTCCCGGCCAAGGCACTCAGACCGCCACTGTTCCCGGTCAGGGCACGGAGACCACTCCTGGGCAATCTTACCCGACCGGCAGCGGAGCTACCGGTACTGAGACTGGCACTGCTCCCGGCCAGAGCATGCAGACCACTCCTGGCCAAGGCACTCAGACTGAGACCACCCCCGCCGGCACTGTTCCTGGACAGGGCACTCAGACCGAGACCGCTCCCGGCTCGTCGTACACAAGCAGTGCCACCGGTATGGAGACTACCCCCGGGCAAGGAACTCAGACTATGCCTGGGCCAAACTACCCGACCGGTGGATTTTCCAACTCTTCATCATCGACTACTGCTCCCACGACGGAGACTATGCCTGGACAGACTTACCCGACCGGTAGCGGAGCTACCGGTACTGAGACCGGAACTGCTCCCGGCCAAAGCAGCCAGACGACCCCGGGCCAGGGAACTCAGACCTCTCCTGGCATGTCGACATCGACTCTCATAACCACCTCCACGGCTACGGCAGCCACCACTCCTTCGACAACCAGCCCCGGACAGACCGGCGCGACCACGGCCCCGGGAACGTCCACCAGCCCCGCCTCGGGCACTGGATCCGGCGCGCCCAGCTCCCCCGCCTCGGGCTCGACTGAAACAACACCCGCCTCGTCGGCCACGACCCCGGCGTATCCCACGGCCGGCCAGTCCACCCCGGCCGCCAGCTCCCCCTCTTCGGGCTCGACCGGCTCGACGACGACCGCCACTCCGGCGACTACTTCCACCACATCCAGCCAGACCAGCCCGGCCGCCAGCAGCTCGTCCGCGACCCCCAGCAGCGGCTCCTCCTCCTCGTGCCCCGCCGAGCTGACGGGCAACTGGCTGGGCCCGGACCAGATCGTGCACGTGGACAGCAGCGCGCCCAGCGCGGCGGCGGGCACGTCGTACTTTGGGCAGGTGACGGAGACGGTGTCGACCGTGTTCAACTTCGACGTGCCGTCGCGCGACAGCGGGCTCACGTGCCACCTGATCTTCATGCTGCCGACGCAGGCGCAGCTCGAGACCTCGTCCTTCACCCTGTCGGGCTCGTCGGCGGCCGTCGATTTCGCGCGCCTCGATGCTGCTGTTAGTGGTGACTCGACTACTTTCGCGAGCCTGCCCGGCGTGGCGGCCGACTACGGCACCAAGACGCTCGTCCCGGGCAGCGCGTACACGCTCGAGTCGTTCGCGTGCCCCGTGGGTGGTGGTACTGTCGCCGTCGAGATGAGCAACGCGGCGGGCGCGGACACCAGCTTCCGCTTCTTCGAGGACTACAACCCCTGCCCCATCGGCCTGTTCATCACCACCTCTTAAGCTCACTAACGTACCTCTTAAGTGGGCGAAAGATGGATGGATGTACCATACTGTACAAAGGAATCAGTTCGGCTCACCAAAAAAACGTAATTGGTTAATGTTTGTGGTAATTGGTAGATGGATTGGGTGATAGGAGGTAGTAGATAGCAGGGTGGACTTCGTGTAGATAAAAGCCTTGTCTCTAGTACTCTGCGAATATAACATCGTCCATCGATAGAAAAGACTCACTGCCATTTACAGGCATGTGCTGTGATCGAAAGTCGCGATGATTATTTGGCGCTGGTGGAGAGCTCGTGAGATAACTAATTCGGTCAACAGCAGATATGAATAGCATTATTCATGTTTCGTCCGTACCTACTTTACCTACCAGCGTTGGTTTCTCTTGTTAATCAGCGTCGCCGTCAACGTCCAGGTTTTTTTCCATAGTCCAAGACACCGCTCAACCAGCTGACTGAATGACATTCATTGGAGATGATACAGCTGATCCTGTCATCCCGTGCAGTTCGTTGCTATGAGAGAAAAGTGCGATTCGGACATGTTCATCAGGGTCTGGTGTCGATTGAGGCTAGGTGCTGATAAGGCTCTGTTGCCCAATTTTATACCTAAAGCCGCATCCTTCCTAGGGGCAGGCGGGTGGACAGAAGCCCCGGGATAGCTTAGGTAGGTATTCAAGTGACTTGCATAGTGTCTTCCCATGCATCACCTATCTTTGAGACCAGTCGCTGCGTGGATAAACTTACCGCACAATATCTGGAAACAGCCAATCGCCTCCCTACCTTCAAGACGGCATTCGGATCCACAGACAAACATCTTGTCGCTCATCGAGCGCTTGCCTCTGCCATAGCCTTAAAACCCGCGGAAGTGAAGCACTCTTCGTAGACTCTCACCACGTCGATCGAGTCTTCTCTTCAACTCTGAGCTTGAATATTCTCCTTCTCTTTTAGTCGGTCGACGAATCAACCATTCATGTCAGAAGCCCTGGAGAGCAGTACCGTATCGAAAAATGGACCGGCTCGTGTTTCAATATCGGGCAGACAGCGAGTGGATGGATGACTACCCAGCCTCTAGCCACATGCATGACGAAGCAGAGCAGCTCGTCTCCGTACGTACGCGCCCGACGCTGTTCCGATCTTGGAGAGGGGGCACTCGGCGCAACCCACCCACCGCGCAGGCCACAACGTCCCGTCCCAACGCATACGGTATAAACACCGGAGACGCACGCTCTAGGTAGCGCCCTTAGAGCCGGGGGAGAGGGTGAGAGGCCCCTGGTTCCCCAAGTCGGACCTCCTGACAAGCAGGCGTGATGCTGCTGCCGCCGCCACGAGAGGAGGATCACCGACATACCGGTAGTTAATAGTGCCTCAGTAAGGCACCGCCGACCCGGTGACGCGGTGTGCCCCATCCGGACAGGGACGGACTGGCCGCTGCAGGGTCTCACGTCGTACGGTAGGTATGCGGTCGGTCGACTACTCCTCACAATACGCCCCGGGTACCTGCGGCAACGTCCGATAGCAGCGCACGGAGTCTTTCCCTGCGTTGGGGGCAGTCACGACGCGTCTGTCCGGCCGCGATCTGTGAGAAGAAGATGAAATAGTAGGTCGATCGTGAAAATTAAAGCATCGTCCTCGGCTCAACAAAGTCGAGGAGCTTTCCGAGACGTTACCTACCTATCTTGCGTATACGGTGCTCGGGGTTTATGATAACCTACAGGAAGGTATTATCCTACCTGCTCGTAAAGTCGCTATCTTCAGGGCCCAAGAGAGCACTCATTGAGTGTGATGATGAACTTCTGTGGCATGGAGTTTCGCGGAAATACTCATCATATGAAGTTGCGCCACACCAGCCACATCAGCCACACCATCACTCATCTGATATCCAAGTTACAAGTAGCTCGACGGAGCAAGGATCATCGAAGAATTTCTCGTCGACTTTGATGCGTACTGGAAGTCTATCCGCCGTAGGGCTGAGGTCCCTCAGCGGTATATTCGGCCTCGAAGCTGTGGATAGAGCAGTGCTAGAGGTCCGTGATGACCTGGAGCCACTTGTCAACTCTCGCATTGTTCAGTTGCTGCTAATAGCTATACCGGTACCTCTTGAGCCTTAGGTATCGGTAGGGACCAGGGAGAAGGGGAGAGAGGGATATATCTGTAGGTAAGTATAGAGACTCCGTACTCATAGGCAAAACACCGAAAGAGCCGAGAAAATGGTTCAAGCATCGGTACCAAGAGCAAGGCTAGGAATGAACCAGGTTATGCTGCTGGGCAGCTAGCAACGCAGCCGTGACATGCACCATGTCCACCAGGCGATGTAAGGTAGACCCTGTCAGATAGTCCTCACTGCTGCTACCTTATGCTAATTACCACGTTAGATATAGATAACCTTTGAAGGCACATACTTCTTATCATGCAAGTATCACAGGGTCCTAACTCTCTCCCAGAAGAGTGCCGGTGCTGAAGGTTTCGATTGGCCGAGCTGGTCGATCTACCTAGGTAGCTAGGTCTATTTTATTACCCCCATGCCAGACAGTACATGAACCGCAATCTAGTGACCTCGACTTCGCGCTCCTCAATTTATACAGGTGGGTGTGCCGATTAACAGCTGGTCTAGTAGGCGAACAGAAGCATGAAGGCAACCATGAGGGCGAACAGGCCGGTGGCCTCGGCGAAGGCGAAGCCCAGAATGGCGTACGAGAAGAGCTGGCCTGGCGAGAGAGGGGGAGAACAGTGTCAGTGGGAGTGGACGACAAGACCCGGACAGCGGGGGAAACCTACTGCGCATGCTGGGGTTGCGGGCAACACCCTGGATCAGGGAGCCGAAGACCGTGCCGATACCGACACCAGCGCCGGCGAGGCCGACGGTGGCGAGACCGGCACCCTGCATCTTGGCGGCGGCAATCAGAGCGCCGGCGGCCGTCTCAGCGACGACACCTCGGGACTGGTTGACGGCAGGGGCGAAGCTCAGACCGGCACCGAGGTTGGCGCGGGCGCTGTTGAGGATGAGGCCATTCTGGGCAGCACGCGCACGGGCCGTGGGAGTCTGGCGGATGATGGAGCTCTGGATGCGAGCCGTAGCTGTGTTTAGGCGGTCAATGTCAGGCCGGGGGGATACCTACGCCAGAAGGAGAGGGCGGGGAGGTAAACGAAGGAGGAGACAAGCTCCCTCCGACATGGGATGGATGAGAAGATATGTGCTTGCTGGTGGAAGGATAGCTTACAGTTGGTGGACATGAAGCGGCCCGACTGGAGGCCACGGGCGGCACCTCGGCGGGCGAGGGCGGCGCTGACGTTCATGGCGGCAGACATGGCGACGGATGCGAGGGAGATGGATGGAGCGGAAAGAGGTCGAGTGGAAGTGATGATGAAGGTCGGTCTGGGAGGCCGGGTCGATGCGCGCAATTGACGAATGGCTGACCGAGAATTGTGCGTTGGTGCGTTTGGAAAAAAAGAGAGAAGAGAGAAGTGAGAGCCGCGGGAGGAGAAGTGAGGGAGTAAGGTTGTTGGGGGTGGTGTGGCACTGGATCTGGACGACGACTGGCCCGGAAGGGCTGGCAAGCTGGCAGACTGGGGTCTTGCTGTTACTCGCAGCTGCCAGAGACTCCTCGTCCCCCTCGATAGCACACCACTTCGTCTGATCACCGCAGGCTGACGGGCCGTCAGCCGAGTCCAGTACCTGCGTACCTTCCGGGTCGACCTCCCTCCTCGGCTCCCTTTAGTAAGGTGGGAGGACTGGGCTGGGGGGCTGCTCTTGCCATGCAGCTTGCATCCTTCAGGTTGCACTGGTAATCTCACTTTTTCTCATGCTGTTTACGCTCTCCCCTCTCCGTGATTGGCCACTGCCCTGTTTGAGCAACGTAAGAGCACTTCGGCCACCTGTTCCCTCAGGCCATACACGCATGCCTCCCTGCCCATTTGTGACATGGTCACACATGAACGCCTTGTTCCTGTTACCTGACGCTCCCACGCATGAAATATATAAAGACCGGTGTCCCCCTCAACCTTGGCTTGAACCACGAAGAGGGGCACTCTCTGATAATTGTCCACCGAGCAGTTGTCGTCAGCCCTGAGACACCACGCGACTATACGGCTGGGTGGAGCGACGCCGAGCGGGGTTGAAGGGCTGATCGTGGTCCCATTTGCCCCATTCTGCCCCATTCTCTCCGCGCTTACAATGGGGCCCTCTGGCTAGCGGCCGTCCAGGTGCTCCAGTGGACGAAATTAGCGCATATGGGCCCTAGAGATTCTGAGATTCTGGGGTTTTAGTGCGCGGGAGCCCGAGCTTCTTCACCAGCACAGGCCAGCGAAGCACTGACACCGCACGCGACCAAAAGAAAACAACGCGGGGCCCCGGATTTGGTCGAGACAAGAGGTGGAACTCCGGAGATTGGACCCTTGAGCTGTATTCCGACTTCCAGCAATTGAAGATGCACGACGCTTCTGACAGCTTCACAGGCGGGCTGAGGGACTGGCGGGTAACGATGGGAGAACATTGCAGGTTGCATTCAAGACTGCAGGACGAATAAGCTTCGGGCAATACTGGCAAGCCCTCTTCGGTATGCCTGGCCACTCAGTGTGCGATTCGCTTTTGGAGTAAGAAACGCTCGGACCACACTCACCCAAGTCATCTTCATCATTTGTGACGGACTTTGCAACCCGCTTCGCAACCGAGCTACAGCATCTGCCCAGATCACGAGTTACAACCACGACGATTTGACCATTTGGACTTACCTACCTTTACCTCCCTCCTCTGCTGCTCAATCCGCCTGCCTGCCCGCCCGTCCAGACCGACAACGACGGATACACACGGGCCATCGCCATGGTGACAAGCAAGAGAGGACGCACACAGATTGGCTGGCACGGCTCCTGTCTCACCTCGGCATGAGCTCGAACCTATCCATGTCCACCATCGAAGGACCCGCCACGCCGCGGGGTAAGCAAGGTCGAACAGGAAGCCGACACAAAGATACAAGTATTGCCCTTGCAATGACTCTGGATGCAAAAAATGCTGCCATGGATTAAATGAAGCATCATACTAACGGTGAGGTTGGGCTGATGACTTATGCAGTCTCTCTGCTGTGGACATGATGAGCTGTTTCCAACACTCTGGCACCGTTCAAAACGGTACCTAGGTTGTCTTTGCTATATATGACAAGCACTGGCAATTCGGACATCGAGCTGTTCGAGGCGGCTGTGGCAGTGCCTTGGCCTTGGACACAAGGCGTTCCTTTTAACATGGCCTTTGCTCTGGCAATCGCTCCCAGGAGCTCAAGTCAGGGCCACTGGACCCGATATCTGGCACCAGCAGGGCATCCCATTTGCCAGATGCCGATGGGGGAGTCTGGTCACGCACTCGGCTTTTCAGAGGTCTAGAAGATCCCTCGCTGAGCCACCAGCCCGGCAGAGCTCCGAGAACCGAACTGGATTCCGGAGCTGCTGCCGATGCTGTATCGTTCGTCATCGTCTCCAATAGGACCAGCTTCCTGCCGGCAGGACTTTCAGGAGGCTGGGCGCGAGGTCTCAATGCTTTGGATGTCCACTCTTTCCCCGAGTGCGGCAAACCTGACAGACGATAACGAAAGGAATGGGAGTCCTGAATGTCCGCCCTTGTGTAGCGCCCCCGACTTGATGTCCAGCTTCCGTTGAATCAGCTCGGTTCGCGAGCAGAACGGCCAACGCAGCCTTCTCGAAGAATGTGAAATTGACAGAGATGCTGCAAAGAAACAGAAACGCAGAGACCATCGGTCCTGTCGACGCCCAATGTCTGAGGCCAGACGGGGCCGTGGTGGCCATGGCCATGACTCTCACAGCTCCCCTGTCTCCAGACCTCTTGGTTCGAGTTTACTGGTGCGTAAGTAGATCGACAGAAAGAGAAACCGACAGAAAAAGCAAAACGAAGGCTATTCTCATAGTACTTGTCCGGTCGGCCCGGTCAACTAGCTCTCTCGCATAGCTGTATCATCAAGGGCCACATCGAACCTTTCTTCGGGGCTCCCAGAGGATGCAATAGACCTATTTCTACAGATCCTTCGCGTCAGGCTTTCACTGCATCACCGTGATCACCATGGATCGCGGCGTCTAGTGCCGAGGACTTGTCCATGTCGATGACTACGGTATTTGTTCTTTGGGACTGCAAGATCTACCGGAAGCTACTACCGCCCCTTCCACCTCAGCCGGCTCACCCACGCGGCCCACCGCTGCACGGGCTCCTCGGCCAGCAGCAGGTCGACGGTGTAGAAGCGGCGGGCGAGCGCCTCGTGGTCGGCGAACCGGTGCACGAAGCGGTGGCAGGCGCCGCACAGCCAGGCCACTGCGGGTTTACGAGGGGCCATGCCGAACCGGTGGGAGAGGTCGTCAGCTCACATGCGCCATTTCCACTCCACCAATACCGAGACAAGTGAATCTGGTCTTCTCTGCGCCGCGTCCGGGTACAGGTGGTGCGAGACAGGAAGCTGGGAATGGGGACCGGGTAGGTGCGGTGCTTGTCAGGCACCGGTAGGTACCATCCGGACGGACCGGGTCGGATCCATATGCCGTACCTTATCTCCAGGAACGAACGAACATCGGGATGGACTCACCGTTCTGCAGGTCCTCGGGCCGGTGCCAGCCGCGCCGCACGGCCTTGACGTGCACGAAGCGCGGGATCAGGTGGTGGTAGGACAGCGGGACCCAGCCGCGGCCGCACAGCTCGCACGCGTCGGCGCGCGTCGACGACGGCGGCGGCGGCGGCGCCGCGAGCGCCTCGACGAAGGCCGTCAGCGCGGGCGCCACTGCCGGGCGGGGACGGCAGGACGGTTGTCAGGCGGCCAGTCAGTCATTCATCCAGTCCCCCTGTCGTTCAAAATTGCGGTTGAAGGGGAGACAGGGGGGGTGGGGTGGGAAGGTCGGCCACGCAGGAATTTGGGCAAAGGAAACAAAAGGGGTAGCAAAGAGAAATGGGAAGAGAGGCTTGAGGGTAAAGAAAGGGGAAAAAAAGAGAGACACCGACAGAACTCGTCGACTCCCTGCTCCGGCTCCCGAGTGACGCCGTACGCGGCCACTGCACAGCACCGGTAGCCTCCAGAGTTAGCCAACACTCGACAAGTTACAGAAGGGCTCGCTTCTAGCTCTCTCTCTCTGGGGGATCTCGGACTCCTGCCGAAGGACTTCAAGATCCCGCGTGCCAAAGCGGAGAGACAGGTACTTGGCCCGAATACGGTAGGTTCATCAGAAGAGGAGGGAGATGAGAGGCCAGAGAGAAGAGAGAGAAAAAACGTGAAAATGCCGGGAATACCCAAAGAGATTCAGTTCACATACGCGAAGCAGCCACGTCCGGGTCGAGCGGCGGCTCGGCCAGCAGCCGCGGCACGTCGGCGCCCGTGATGAGCACGGGCCCGAGCCCCCCGCCACCTCCGCCACCTCCGCCGCCTCCGCCTCCGCTTCCGCCTCGACCACCGCCGCAACCGCAGCGGGCGCGCAGCGCCGCCGCCTCCTCGGCCGCGAAGCCGACGTGGTCGAGCGTGCGCAGGCCCCGCGGCAGGCTGGGGAAGACGGCGCTAGCGATGTAGTCGACAAAGTCGGCGAGGTCGTCGTCGTTTTCGTTTTCGTTGTTGTCGTCGCTGTTGTCGTTATCGTTGTCGTTGTCGTTTGTGGCATTATTGCGGCGGGCGGCCAGAGGAGGGGGATGAGACGATGGCAGTGGTGGTGAGGATGGTGGTGGTGATGGCGGCGGTGGTGACGACGCTGACGCCCGAGCCTGGCGCCGGCGCCGCCGACGGGCCGGCCTGCGGGACGACGACGCGGCCGGCTGGGAGATCTTGTCGATCAGTGCCGTTGAGAGGCAGTCCCGGAATAGCTCGTAGTTGCGCTGCTCGTCGGCGGGGACTGGCGCTGCCATGGTAGGTAGTTTCGTCTGTCTGTCTGGGGATTCAAGCGGTGGTGCTAGTGGTGACGTTGATGAGATGCGAGTGAGTGGGTGCTTGGATCGAACGAGGCTAGGTCTACCGTCTACCTGAATGGCTACCGGTAGAGAAAAATCCCGACAACAGATTTGGAGCGAGGCTAGTAGACGATGTGTTCAAGTTGTGATGTGCTCGGTATAAGCGTACCAGTATATGAACGAGCTGAAAGCATGGGGCGAGGAAGAAAAGACGAGGAGGCGGTTCTCATCGCGCGACGGCCAACCCACCATCATGCATACATCTCTGTACTACGGACCCGGCGCATACAACTTTCCTCCTACTTTTCTTTTCTTCCTATGAAGCCGAAACGCAGTATGTAGCTCCTTCTTTCAAGAGGAGAGAAGACAGATGGATATTCCTGCTGGAGTTGATCATAGGCCTCTTGGAGCAAGCCGATGAAGGCTTGTCAGGACTAAAGCTTACAGGAGGTACCTAAGTAAATAAGGCGTCGTGACGTAAAGCGTGATGCTATAGTCGTCCAGATGCGGTATACAGCTGCCCCGCCACCCCGCCTGACAACAACATCCAGTTAGGTAATGAGAAGAAGTCCAGAACGCCCGCACCGGCAGCTATATGACAGTGTTTTGTCGTTGAGAATCCGAGTTTCTCATTCGTACCTAAGTAAGGGAGAAAAAGCATCAGGTAGACGAGCGGAATAGACCTTCAACTCCTGGACCCGTCAGCGCGCAGCTCTACCTACTACTACTTCTCAACCGGCCGGTAACGTAACAAGAAAAGCCTAGCAGACCGACCTCCTCACTCCGTACCACCAGCTTTTTCCGCACAGTCATGGCGTCCGACGAGCACGAGAAGAAGAAGGATGAGAAGAAGATCGTCATAGCCTTCGACCTCTACGGCACGCTGCTGTCGACCGAGTCCATCGCCGACGAGCTGGGCGAGATCTACGGGGAGGACAGGGCCGGGCCGCTGGCCGCGCTGTGGCGCCAGTACCAGCTCGAGTACACCTGGCGTCTCAACTCGATGGGTGCGCTCGCTCTACCTACCTTATCTCTCGCCTTTTCCGTATAAAGTCCTTGTACTTACTTACTCAACCCCTCCCCTCCCCCTCCCTTTTTTTTATCCTTTTCACAGGCGAGTACAAGACCTTCAGCGCCGTGACGCGCAGCGCCCTCTCCCACGCCGTCGCCGAGCGCGGCCCGGGCCCCCTGCGCCCCCCCGACGCTGACCGGCTGATGCGGTCGTACGACGCGCTGCGCGCCTTCCCCGAGGTGCCGGCGGCGCTGGAACTCCTCCTCCCCTTCCGAGAGAAGAAGAAGACCACCACGACCAGTGGCACCGTGGTGGAGGTGGAGGCCTGCATCTTCTCCAACGGCACGGACGAGATGCTGACGAGCTCGATCCGCTCGTCGCCCGACCTGTCCTCGGCCTTCTTCTTGCCGTCTAACAAGCTGCTCCGGCCGCTGGTCGTCTCGGTGCACTCGCTGCGCTGCTTCAAGCCGGACCCGCGCACGTACGCGCACCTGCGGGAGGCCACGGGCTGCAGCTGCACCGGAGGAGGAGGAGGAGGAGGAGACGACTTGTTGTGGGTCGTCAGCGCCAACCCGTTCGACATCGCGGGCGCCAGGGCCGCCGGGCTGAATGCCGCCTTCATCGACCGCGCGGGCAGGGGGTGGGTCGACAGGCTGGACGAGACGCGCGAGCCGGCCATCGTCGCCGGAGGCGTGGATGAGGCGGTGCGGCGCATTTTGGATTATTAGGATTCTTTTTTTCTCTCTCTGTCTGACTTGCCAATTCTGTGGCAGGGTATTATTGTACATGTACATGTAATGCATTTTGGGGGACTGATGATCGTGAACCTTCGTGATATCGTCTACGTCAGCCGGCGTGCCAGCTACTTGCCATACCTGTTCAAGCAAGATGATCTGACCGTTAATGACCACCCTACCGACCTGCAAACGCCTCATTATGTGATCTTGTTGAAGCTCTCCAGCGTCTTGATAGCCTCTTCGGCCAACAGCTGCGCATCTCCCGGATAGCGAGCACTGATGTAGTTGTACTGCTCGTCCTCGACGACGAACCTGGCAGCAAGTCAGTTAGTCAGTCAGCGACGGGCGGGCGGGCCGCCCCGGCAAGCAAGACGGGGGGGACACGATATGATGGAGAGGGACTCACGGCCCGGGGTTCAGGCTGCTCCGGAACTGCGCCGGGTTGCCGAGGACCTTGGTGACGGCGGCCTCGACGTCCTCGCTGCCGTGGCCGTAGGTCTTGTAGTAGTCGCCGAGGAAGGCGCGCGTGCCCCAGTAGGCGGCCTGCTCGAAGCGGGCCGGCAGCGCCGTGGTCAGGCAGTCGCGCAGCACGCTGCGGCCCTCGGCGTCCCTGGACGACGCCAGCGCCAGGACGCCGTGGCAGATGGCGACGATGGCGTGTTGTTGGCGGCCGCCGGACGGCTGCTGCTGCTGCTTGCGCGTCGTCGGGAAGTAGGCCGCCAGCAGGCGGTGCACGTCGGCCGACTCGATGATCTGGCGCACGCCCTTGTCGTGCCCGCCGGGCAGCACGACGAGCGCGTAGGGGTCCAGCAAGAAGTCGGACGCCGTCCACGCGAGCGGGTGCAGGTACTCGGCGCTGCGCTGCATCCGCCGGTACTTGGCCACGTCGGCCGACTTCGCGCCCTGTTATATATATACCATCCCACCAGGCAGGCAACGCGTCAGAACGTGGGAGGAGGAGGAGGAGGGCCGGGCCGGGCGGGGCGGGACGGCCGCTGGGAGGTAGTACTGCGTACGAGAAGCTTCTGCGTGAACCCCTCCAGCATCTTCTTGTCGCATCGCGGCGCCTTGCCCGTCTCGGTCGCGAAGTGGATCTCGTACTCGGCCTGCTTGAAGGCCGTGTAGGGGACGGCGGTCTCTGCGATGGTGGGAGGTGCTTCGGTCAGCTCGGGTGGTCCTCGTGCGAGTTGGGGAGGAGGAGGCCGTGCGTGCGCACCTGTTGGGTCGTGGCCGTAGTCGGCCATCAAGAAGATGACCTTCGGAGCGGCCATGACCGATGTGCCGGGCGTCATGATCTGTGGGTCCTCCATGGCGGCACTGATGTCGTAGAAAGGGCTCTTCACAGAGATGGAGTGTCAAAAAAGCCCTCGGGTATCGGGGTGAGCTTCGACTGAAGGGTTTCGAGGGTATCGTGTCGACCTCAAGGCTGATGTGTTCAAATGTACCAACGTACAAACGCAGGTATAGTCATGCTAAGCTTATGACAACTGTGGAAGCTGTCTGTTTTCTTTGTTTTGATGCGGCTGCAGCTATGACGTAGCAGTCCTGTGGGGATTCCCCACCGTGGCGTCTTGCCTTCATGTCCGTCAAAACAGACGGTAGCATCGCCAGCTGACCTCAACATCGTGACCAATGGCATCTGTCCGGGCGCCGACATTCTCGGCGGTCACTGGATCAGACTGGGAGCTGCTCAGCCCAGGCAGTATCATCCAGCCCTAGGGGCTGTGTAAGCAGTCGTACGAGGCAGTGCGCCATGCGCCGCTTAGCCGCGATCAACGGCCCCGGAGCCCCGTTCACAATCTCGCCAATGCGGCCGTGTCGCTGCTCGTGACGCCGCCCAGCGGCCCCCAGCTTCCCTAGTACTTTTTTATTATTAGGGGGGGGGCTGATGGGCCATGTGAGCACCTCGCCCACAGCCTTGTATCATGGCATCTATTTAGTTCTCCCACAGCCCGCTCTGCCGCGTCGTCTTCTTGCTCCTCTAGTTTAGCGCAGTCGTCGTGATCGTGGTCGTGGTCGCGTGTTACCCTGCTCACCATCACTCACTCACACATGGCGGAGCCTCCGGATAGGGGCCGTCTGCGGTCCCGGCAGCCTCCCGTCAAAGCCGGAGATGCAGACGGCACCGAGTTCTTCGGCTCCCAGGTCGGCGGCAAGTCTGTCATAAATTACAGCTACACCGACATGCCCTGGAAGCTCATGGTGTTGGATATCAAGTCCTTCTTCATCTTTGCCTGGGCCCTGCCGTGGATCGTGTGGCCCCTGCGCCCCTGCGACGGTGGCCACTTTGACGAGCTATCCCTCACCGCCTCCAATGTGTGGTGTGTCTTCATCCACCTCATTCTATTCGTGCTCCAGGTACTCTTTATACTCGCGCTTCCCTTGGCGTTCATTCTTCCTGTCTACGTATTCGCGGCCGCGCTGGCCGTATTCTTCTCCGTCAACTGGCTGCTGTGTCGGTGCCTCAACGGGAGTACCATCACGTACACTTCGGATCCCGAATACGCGCAAGCTCTTGAGGAGCATCGGCACGAACAGTGGATTTTCCTCAACGGCGTCGCTGTCGGGTATGCAAACGTACCATGAGTGGCTTTTTTGAATTTTGCTAAACAGGTACGACAGCGAAGCTTGGCTGAAGAGTAACATCAACCGCCTGGCCCTGACTTTCAAGCGGCCGGTGATCGGCGTCCACAACCGCACGTCGGGCATCATCTTCGACGTGCTAGAATGCCTCATCCAGCGCAACTTTGGCCTGGCGACCAAGGATATCCGCCTCGCGTATAAGATCATCAAGGAAAAACTGTATAACCCGCAGTACTCCAAGGTGATTTTCATCCTCCATTCGCAAGGCGGCATCGAGGGTGGTCTTGTGCTCGACTGGCTGCTCCAAGAGCTCCCACAGGATCTCCTGGCCAAGCTCGAGGTGTACACGTTCGGAAACGCGTCCAACCATTTCAACAATCCGCACCGTCATGTCGAGACCCAAGAAGCCACGGAAAGCCGCGTGCGCAGCGGGGCAGACGACTCGTCCGCGCCCATCACTGCAGCGTCGCTCACCGACTCACCCGTGGAGATGAAGCAGCCCGCGCCAGGTCGAAGATCATCCGGTACTACGGACGGGGCGCCCCAGGCATTCTCCACGGCTGTCGCCGACGGCCGCACGGAGCCGCCGCCACCGCCGACATCGCCCAAGCGGGACCTTCCACCACCGCCCGCCACACGGCCGGCCTCGGGCCGCGTCATCGGCTACGTCGAGCACTACGCGCACACGACCGACTTCGTGGCGCGCTGGGGCGTGCTGCACTTTGTGAGCAACGAGCGCGCGTCGCCCGAGATGCCGCGCTTCATCGGCCGCGTCTTCAGCCGCACGTCGGCCCGCGGCGGCCACCAGTTCTGCCAGCACTATCTGGACGGCATGTTCCCCCTAGCGCGGGAGGGAGATGGGGACGGGGACGGGGAGAGGAACAGCAGTGGCGAGGGGAAGGGAAATGGGAAGGTGAAGGCCGAGGGGAAGGAGAAGGGGAAAGCAAAGGGGACGGGAAATGGCAAGGGCGACTTCGTCGGCTGCGCAGACGCCAACGACTTCATGGACAGTGTCGTCGAGCTGGCCGCGGGCGGCACCGAGCGCCGCGACGCGCGCGAGGGCTTCGAGCACAGCTGGTCCATGATCGAGCGCGCCGGGCGCGAGTACCACCGGGACGGGGACGGGGACGGGGACGGGGACGGGAATGCGAATGGGAATGGGAAGAGGGGAGGAGGGGAGGGTAGAGGCAGAGAAGACGAGGTCGCCGTCCACGGCAGCTTTCACGGCGACCGGGACGGCGTCGCGGACGGCCGCGTGCGCGTGCGCGACCTCAGCCGGCTGTGGCTGTACCGGAACGGACGCAGCCCGCCCGAGCTGCCGCCGGGGCTCAGACCCGATGGGGATGGACTTGTTAGGGGCGCCACTGTTTGAGTGAGTGAATAGTAAATAAGGGGGAAAGCGATCAGGAGGTGGGGTCGCCCGTCTGGGGGCCGTGGGGTTTGCATGTTTGGCGTTTTTCTTCGGGGAAGATATCCAGGACTTGCTTGCCTTTCTGCTGAGTTGCCTATTATTCAAGTTGACGAATATTTGCATATATAAGCTACTTACGCAACTTCAGTACCAAGTAATTGATAGTGTGTACTTCAGCCCAAGCCTATTCCATACCCCAATCACCCTATTACCCATCCACTCCGCCCACCCCAACCTCCTCTCCCTCCTCCTCCTTCACCCCCTTACGACATGCCCTCCCACCCCCACACCTCACATGTTACGCTGCACGAGCGCGTCAAAGCCGACGTTCCCCGCGCCCGCGAAGTCGTGGCTCCAGTACCCGAAGGCGTCGTGCGCCTGGATCGTGGCGTTGGCATCGTCGGCCGCGTCACCCGCGGGCCCCGTGGGCGAGTACGCCCACGCGAGCGCGTTGGTGCCGTTGATCGCCAGCGAGGTGTTGGCGCTGCCGCCGAGCGCGCTGGCAAAACTGCTGCACCCCCGGCACAGCGCCGTGTACTGCCAGTACGTCGCGTTGGCCGACGTGCCGCCCGGAAGCAGCGTCAGCGTCGTCGCGGCGTCGTACTGCGGCGTCGTGTACGAGCTGTTGGTATTTGGTGTAGTACGCGGTGAGGGCGCGTCAGCCAGGGGAGAGATATATAGAGGGAGAGAGAGAATGGGAAATGGAAAGAGGGGTGGAGGCAGCACAGATAAGTATATCAAGCAACAAAAAGTCCCCACCTGCTCCTCCTCGCCGAGACCACGGCGCCGTCCCCTTCCCCTTCGCTCCCGCTCGCCCACCACGCCACCGCCAGCGGCCCGTCGGTCATGTGGCCGCCCCAGGCGAGCCCGGCCCAGCCGACGGCCGACGGAGCGCCCACCTGCACGACCAGGTCGTAGCCCGCGGAGCCGGAGCCTGGCGCGGTGGCGGGGACGGCGACGCGGTACGCGATGAGCGCGTCCGCGTCCGTCGAGTACTGCGCCAGGTACTGCGTGAACGTGAAGCCCGTCGCGGGGTCTTTGACCACGGTCGTGTCTGCTGCGAGACTGGTGCGCGGTGCTGAGCCTGTTGGGAGGTGAGGGATCCGTCAGCGAGAGTTTGTGAGAAGAGGTGGGGATGGGGGAAAAGGGGAAGGGGGGGAGAGGGGGCTCGCTGCTGCTCACGTACCGAGGAGTCCCAGGAGCAGGGCCGTTGTCGGGGCGAGGCTCGGATTCCACCGCATTGTGGGCGACGCAGGGGAGGGTGTCAGGCAGAGAGCTGAGGTGAACGGCCCGGGAAGAGGGTGCAAGTGTCTCGGGTCAAGTAACTCGTGATATGAGTGGCAAGGGGGCGAACTCTGAGCTCCTTAAGTGGCGGCGGGAGAAGAGATCTAGATCAGGTTGATTTATCGGATAAGTTAATTAACTTACGAGCTAATATTGGACCCGAACCTGGTATGCCAGAGAGCGGCATGACGAACATGGCGGTTCCTAAAAGCAGCGCAACATGATTGCTGGCGTGTGTATGCAACAAGCTGCTGGATTTCTCGCGCCGGCATGCCGCGTGGTGATCTACCGAGTGTAGGCAGAACTCAACAGGGGAACGCGGAGAGGTGCGTCCCAGCGGCAACCGGAATGGCACATCCGAGTGGAAGCCGGCTCGTGGGCCGTTGTCCGCGCGCAGGCGACTGTGACGTGACGTGACGCTGGGCGACCGCGGAGCATTTAGCCGCGTATATTGGACCGTAGTGACAGGTCGCTGCGAACCAAGACTGTCACTGTGGGGGAGTATGGGGCGAGACCGATATCTGGGGCCATAAGGCCGCCCCTGACGAGGATATTGATAATGATGTGAATTGACCGGCTTGGCTACTTGTTTACCTACCTCTACCTCACAGAGACTCCTCCATATACAGGGCCAAGGTTTATAAAGGGGGGCAATGTAGCACAACGGGATTCGCTCAACGAATCCACGACAGCAAGTTCAACGCCCGCCTATACTCGGAAGAAGGAGAGCCAAATGACCACAAGGAAACAAAGCGACCTAGGAGGAGCCCGCGAGCTTCATTCCACCCAAGGGTAGCGCGTCGAGCCCTGTCACACGCGCGTGTGTCAGCTTTCCCCTTTAATTTTCTTTATTTTCCACTCGCCTGCCACGCCACGAAGCAGTAGTAGGAGCATCCCCGGAAAAGAAAATTTAGACTTACAGCCGTCGACCTGCTCGGGGGCCTGCTGCGGAATGGTGCAGTTGCCGTACGCGTCGGGCGTCTGAGCGTGGATGCCGGCGGCGGCGCAGTCCGCGTTGAGGTTGCAGCCGTTGTCCATGGCCTTCTGCAGCGTGTCGCCCTCCCAGCCGAACATGTAGTCGCCGTGAGCGGCGGAGCCACTAGCAGGGAGAGGGGAAGGAGAAGAAAAAATAAATGTCAGCTCGTTGTGGCCTGCTTGGTCGGTACCACTCGATGGGATTGGTGGTGGTGGTGATGGTGGTGTGGGACTGCCCAGAGGAGTCCAAGTGTAAATGAGGAAAAGGCGATGGGTAGGCTACTCACCCGATGCCCATGCTGTAGATGTACGGGTTCGACCCGTCGGTCGGGTAGTCCGGGTCATTGACGAAGTCGGTCACGTTCCACATGAGTTCGTACATGACCTGCGGCAGGCGCACGGGGTGCGTCGACGGGCACGCGCCTCCGCCGGTCGCACCGGAGCCCTCGCCGTACGCCACATGGCTCTGGTGGTCCGGGCTGTCGAGGTTGACGCCGTCCCAGCATCTAAATAGAGGGGGAAAAGAAGGCATGGCAAGTCAGTACTGGGAGGCTGGGGCTCATTCCTCTCCGCCCATCTGCCTGAAATTTGGGGGAGAGAAGGGGGCGGGAGGGGACAAACGTGGGAAGTCGAAAGGGGGCAACATCAAGGAAACGCACGTGGGGAAGATGATGTTCTGCCGGATCATCTTGCAGCTCGGGTCGCTCGGGATCTCGACCGTGTCGTCGCCGGTGCAGGGCGCGCCGCCGACGAACGGCGCGTCGGGTGCGTCGCTGGAGTCAGTCCAGCAGCGGTGGCAGAGGGCGGCGCCGTCGACGGCGGAGGCGTTGGTCTGGGCGGCGTCGCCGGCCAGCATGCGGAAGCCCGGGGCGAAGGCGGTGGTGGCGTTGGTCTGGGACCCGTCGGTGCCGAAGCCCGGGATGTAGTAGACGTCGAGCCCGCCGTTGTTGACGAGCTGGCCCTGGGGCCCGCCGTCGCCGACCTGGGGCACGCGGCGGTACGAGCCGTTCCGGGCCTGGTAGAACATGACGGCGGTCCAGTAGTTGGACTTGTCCTCGGCGAAGGTGCACGACGTGCAGCTCGAGAGGCTCTGGTTGTGCGTGGCCGGGTCCATGGTCGTGTTGAGTGAGCTCCCGCCCACCAGCTGGTGCAGGTGCGGCGTGTACACGAAGCCCGGGTTGACCAGCGGGTCGATGCGGTCTACCACTAGCTGCGAGCACGCGAACCGGAGCATGTTGAACTGTGCTGCCGCGCCCGCTGCCCCGAGGAGCACGCCCGCGCCCGCCGTCGTGGTGAGACTGGGCAGCTGCATCGCTTGTTCTAGGAGAGAAGAGCTTGGCTGTCTGGTGTGACCTAGAATATGTTACGCTGGCGATGACGATGTCGATGATGGCTTATGGATCCTAAAGATCATAGAGAAAAGAACGAAAGTAGCCAGGAGAACTTCCGGTAACAAGTCTGCAGGCGATGCCGCATTGTGAGGTCTTTATTCCCCTCTGGAATGACTGTTCAGTTACCTGTGTCCCGCCCGCCAGAACTGCCGAGCGGCAGTATATCACCTATAAGACCATACCCCTGAGGTATCACAAGACGATTGGACTGGCTGTGTCTGGGACTTGATTGATCTCATTTCCCCTATAGTGAGCCCAGACTTGTCGTCGCTCCGGGCGCGGCTGGAGTTTACCCGGTTGCTACCTGGCCGTTCCCAACAGAGGTAACACGACTATGCTCCTCGTGGTAACTATATGACGGGTGACGCGGGATGCCGTCCCCGCTGCCAACTTCAGCGCAAATGCGCATCCTTTCCGAGAAGGGACGAATACCAACGAGCACAAGAGGGGCATCCAGAGGGCGGCATCCTACCATATACACCATACCTACCAGATTGGCGCCCATGTCTGTGTGGTGGTCGCGGCAGCCGCTGTGAATGCGATGGTCGTTTCAATAAGCTTCTCTGGTCGCTCTGACTTTGTACTATAAATTTATAGTAGGTGGTGTCTCACTCGGCAGGGCGTGGAGTGAGAGGGGGGGGTGCCCCAGTATCACCAATACCGCCAGCGCCTCC
Source organism: Xylariaceae sp. FL0804 (assembly GCA_022539325.1). Lineage (NCBI taxonomy): Eukaryota > Fungi > Ascomycota > Sordariomycetes > Xylariales > Xylariaceae > Xylariaceae sp. FL0804. The sequence continues at coordinate 232,799 of JAJKLG010000007.1, read as the reverse complement.
CGAGATCGTTCTCAGCTACCAGAAAGAGTGAAAAGTTCAAAAGGAGTCGTGTTAGCAGGCGACATAATGGTCGAGCCGAAGTATCACCATGGATCAAAGAGCCAATAACGGTATGGTGCACAGTGCCCACTACCTGCCAACCAGCGAGGCGGTGCCGTCGAGGGCGTTGAACCGGCCGAGCCGTGTGGACGCTCCATCGACAATCTATCTCCTGTAATTCCTGGTGCTCGGCGGGGTCAGATCGACTTCGTTGACGAGAACCTAAGACTTGATAAGGGGAGAGAGGGAAAGACAAAGGAGAAGCAGACACGAAGGGCCTCTGTAGGCTTTATCAAAGAGTTGCCAGGCCGGGACGTGGGTTGATATATAGTTCAACTTATCATATACTATCATATATTAATAAAATAGTCGAGGCCGCTGCCGCGGCGGCGAGCCCATTCTAGAGAGATGGGTGGTCCAGGATGTAGGTAAGACGAGTTTGCCAGGAAGTTGGCCAGTACCTAAAGGCAGCAGAAGGGCGGGGCTTTTCATGCCGGAGGGGATTTGTAGCACTGTGGATGCTGTGATATCCGACTGAAAGTCTGGGATGGTGCTGATTGTAGTCCATGGCAAAGTTGTAGTCAACCCTCCAGGCCGGTGTGCTTGAGTGAGCGCGACCATTCGGCTTGTCGGCAGACTCAGTGATCGGGCAGAGACCGATTTCACTCAATGGTGCCCATACCGCATCTCTAGTGAACCGCGCCTGCTGGCCTGGCATAGTCGGCAGCGGCCGCATCCTTCGTCGATCGCGGCTTGAACATGTCATCTGCCATGGGAATCGCAGCCGCTTACATCATTTCTCCTTGACATGATCACGCCCAGCACATGTCGGATGCCCGCTGTGGGCCTGACACGGGCAAATCTCGGACTGAAACGGGTTCTCTAGAGCCTGTAGGACAGTGACGGGCATCGGTACTCTGGTCATCACTCACGATAGCACCGACTCAGAATCGACCGGTAGGTACGGAGTCGGACGAGGATCTTCCCGTTCCCGCCGGATCAGATCGTCCAATGAGAAAGGGCAGGAAAGCCGGAAAGGGAAGGTGACCCATAAATATCCAGCTGTCAGAATGTCAGTTTTGACTTCGCCTCGAATCTCGCAACGGCGTGGTCCTGCATCGCGCGCAGATTTGATCTGATTTTACCACTCGAGGAGCAGAGCGACCATACACGGGTTTGTTAGCGGACTACTCTCATCTTTTGACTGTGCTTCGCACACCAGACGCTCTCCACGCAAGCAAGCACAGTACGGTACCGATACCGAGATCATGGATGAATCACCGGAAGCTGGTCGGTCACCGGGTGTGTAACGTAGCCGAGAAAAATATATATAAGGACCTGTGCTCTTTCTTTATTCTTCCTCAGTCTGGGCCCCTTGAATTTCCTCTCAACATTTCCTCTCTCTACTACCTGACACTCGCGACGTGGTATCCCATCTCCATCCTCCGAAGGGTCCGATAACACCTCGGTGGTCTTCTCCACCGCACCAACACCAGCCACCGCCAGCTTGGCTCTACTGCTCTTTAACAACATGTCTACATCTCCGGTTGCAAATGCGGTTCCCATGGGGTCTTCCGAGTACAAGCGCAGTGCCCCTCCCCAGTGCTCAAAGAACCCCGCAGTGACCTGATCATTCAACCAGGGCCCCTAATTCACCGAGCGCCATTGAACGCCTTCCCGTCGAGCTTACGATCATGATTGCGAAGAGGCTTCCCGATAGGAGATCCGTTTTCAACATGGCTCTGTCCAGCCGCTCGCTCTACTCCGTCATCAGTACCTACGAAGTGGACATTGTGACGAGCGTGGTCACCACCGCCGTTGGCCCCGATCTCATGCCTCTAGCTCTGGCTCGATACCACGCGGATACTGATCCCTTCATGTCCTCGACAGAATGGGAGGATAGGGGATATGACGGGACAAGGAAAGAGGCAGAGGCGTGGCATCGCGCAATTATCCGCCCCGTATTATCCTACTTCGAAAAAGGCTCCGAGCAGCGCACGCTTCCAGCCTTGCGATCTAATCTCCAGGTCGCTGCCAAATTGGAGGAGTTCCATTCCATTGTGGCCTACTTTTCCGAGTCCATGGCCTCAAGGGCCGTGCAGCAAGGACTGCGGAGGGGCTCCATCCATGAACCTAAGTGGGATCCCATCAGGGGTATGCAGTCGGCACCATGGGGTACCCGTGGGATTTCGTTGGCCTTCCATGGAAACCCATGGGGCCTCGGGATACGAAACGTGGCATGGTTCCGCATAGCCCAAGAGCCCATCACAGAGCGAGAAATGGGTCGATTTTACAAAGCCTTCTACCTCTTCCAAGTAGCCCCCAAACTCTTCCCTCAAGTGGGGCGAGGTCGCTGGAACGTGCATATCGAGAAGGAGTTCTGGAGCCATTGGCCTTTTTGGGAACTCCAGCAGATTTCCTGTGTGTGCGCTTACCTCGACCAGTGCATCAAGAATTGTAGGGCCCATCATCACAGATGTCATCCTACTTACATGGCGAAACTATCTGACTACTTGGCATAGTTATGGACGATGATGGTCGCGTCGATAGCCCCGAGATCGATCCTGAGGATGGAGGCTTTTATGATCTCGATCCTGAGGATCAACACTTTCATTTTCGCCACCCCAAGATCTATTCTTACGACCAAACGTTGAAAAATCCGCTTGCTGGTATCTGGCGACTTGGCCAGATCCAGCAGGATCTAACATATAGTGCGGTGAGTTCTTTACTTGCTGCCAACAAACACAGAGGCCCTCTTTTGAGTTATGGTTTCCTCAAAATCTGGAAGAAGGATCCGGAAGAGGATCTTGTCTACTTCGACCGTGAGCGAATGCTCGCCGACTGCACAGGGGACGACTGCGAACCCGCCGCTGCGGTTCTGCATGTGCACGCTCAGCAGCTCATCAAACACCCGGTACTTGAGCCGTGCCTCAACGGACCGTTTAGCTGTCTTCCATGCCTCATGAGATCGGGCTACGCCTTCTGGGACCGCCGAAGACTGGATGGTCTGACGGAGGGCCGAATGCCACCACAAAGTGAGATCGTGGACGCTCTCACAGGCGTAGCCATGTCGGGTCGTTGGCATCGAACCTGGACCCCATGGGAGTTCGGCGTCGACCCAGACTGCGAGCACGGGTGAAAGTGGCCTATCGAGGTCTGGGGGTTAGCAGTGCTTGAGCACCACAGAAGACCGCGTACATTCTGGAGCGGTCCTTGAAATCAGAGGAGATACCTACCTGAGTGATTCGAGAAGACAGATGGGTCGGACGTAGGAGTGAAGAACAGTTTACATGCTCTCCAGTGTAGGTAGATACCTGGCAGGTCAATAACGTAGCCCACACAGCCTCGTACCACAAGATGTAACGCGTGATCTCTGTGCCAGGTCAATGATTCTCATCGTTGTCATTTACCTGCGATGCCAGCACAATAATGCTGCTGGCGGTTGCGGGTAACGTCAGTAAGTATTTCTTACGGTAGGTTACTACTTTCTTAAATAGGCGATAGCAAGACTGGAGGCAGAGGGAAGCAGAAGAAGTTGTTAGCTCTTCTAGCGACGAGGTCGCGGTCCAGCAGCCCAAGTTTTCACGCAGCGGGCGCGCAGTCACTCTACCGACGTAGATTGAGCAATCAAAGATCTACATGAGTCACAAGGCCTGGTGTTTCCACCATTTTGATTGGGTTTTCTATTGAGAGATGCAGGTGGTGTCTTTCTGGTGAGGGAGCCCCCTTTCCCTTAGTACTAAAGGGTGGTTGGCCCGCGAGCTGGTGGTCTATGGTAACCAAGGTAGATGGAGGTACCTACCAAGTAAGTATGTCGCCCAAGGGATCACCCACCGGTTACTGGACTACCTGTTGCTCTGTACCTGCTGGGACACAGATGGCTACCTGTTGCGCCGTCCCTGCTGGGACACAGGTGGCTACCTGTTGCTCCATCCCTGCTGGGACACAGATGGCTACCTGTTGCGCCGTCCCTGCTGGAACACAGGTGGCTACCTGTTGCTCCATCCCTCCTGGGACACAGGTGGCTACTTATTGCTCCGTTTCTGCTGGGACTCCAGGTAGCTACCTGTTGCTCCGTCCCTGCTGGGACACAGGTGGCTACCTATTACGCCGTTTCTGGTGGGACTCCAGGTAGCTACCTGTTGCGCCGTCCCTACCGGGACGCAGATGGCTACCTGTTGCTCCGTCCCTACTACTATATAAGTCTTGTCTTCCCGCATCTTACCACGGATCCCAACTCTCTCCTCCTTCACCCACAGTCCCTGACCCAAACCCTTCCACCTACGACCACGGTGGACTCCTCGTCTCTGCCGCATCACCTTCACACCACTCAGTACAGAGATACGAAACATGGACGCTTCTCACTACTCGCAACCGCCGGCGCTGAAGCCCACCCAGTGAGTTGCCTGCAGCCCTTGCTCTTCCCGCTCGAGCGCGCCTCCTACTGACAGACGGCCCCATCCAGAACCGCGCCGGGTGCCATGACGGCATCTTCCTCGTCCGCGTTGGCGGTTGAGCCTGCTAGGTGTGTTCTCGTGTCCCTTCTGTTTATTTCTGATGGTGCCTGGCACTGATATCGGTCTCTTCCCAGAGCCAGCAAGGCGCAGAGCAGCATCGGGCTCCTACTCAGATTAGCCCCTGAGCTACAGTGCATGATCGCGGAAAACCTGCCCGACACCAAGTCCGCACTCAACTTGGCCATGACTTGCCACAACTTTCGCGACGTCGTCAAGTTTGCAGAAGTTCAGATTGCAACGAACGTCATCCGCCGCACTATCGATCGGAGGCTGTTGCCTTTTGCTTTGGCCTGCTACCATGCCGGTCAAACTGCCAACCAACTTTCCGGTGGCAGTGGAGGGCAAACACCATCAGTGACCCCAGTGCAACCAAACCTTGCAGTTGCGGCCAGATTGGAGCGTTTGCACGCCATCGTCGGCCATCTCGCTCACACCATGCGAGAAAGAGCTACCGCGAGGGATAAAGGCATCATCCCCCGAGCGGGAGAGGTCTCGCCTACAAAGCTGGGAACGACCAGGGTCCACAGGGTCTTTTATATAATTGAGCTTCTATCCACTGTGTTCCCGGAAGAACACCATTCCACCATCTCACGGTTTGGAGGCTACCTTGTTCCCCGGTATAAGATGCAAGTGTATTGTGTACAGCATTTCCTGCAGGAGGAAATTCGTAAAGGTGAGTCGTGATGTCTACCTCATGTTAGCTGACGTTCTGACCATTGCTGCTTGTAGGTATCAACTTTCATGGGTATACTCAAGCAGGAGGCCCCTGGAACGGCGTCTGGCCAGCCGTTCTTGTGAACCTAAAGAATTCGTTTCGGGCAAACTCCTTTCTGTTAGGGATGTCGACTGGAACGGGCCCGAGTCCCCAAGCTACCGGTACCGCTCATGCGCCGGGGAGTGTGAATACCTTCCGAACCGGAACAGTGTCAATGGCGTACGACAATCACAGAGAGCGATGATGGTGATGTGGACGTGGCCTGTGACCAGCAGAGACCCGAGCACCACCACGCTCCAAGAGAAGGACTTTGGCCCTGCGCTGTTATACGTTTTCCCCCGCAACCTATCATTTGGATTATCACGGCGGCATCACTGTTGAGAGGACATGGCTATGCTCTCAGTACTTCTTGGATCGCACGGAATGGGACAACGGATTGGATACTCCATGTTCACGCAGAGACAGATGGTTGAGAGGCCGGGTAAGGAAACCGATACTCAGTTTCGGGCTGTGAACGTTCTAACGATCACCAGATCACGAACTATTATTTAGGCTGAAGCGATGCTCGCCTTGGGCTTGAGCGAAGCTCGCGGCTTGAGCGATGCTCGCCCTCCGGAACGCGGAATGATGGGAAAGGCTCGTTCGGGACAATCGCGAACGATGCCTAGGAAATGATGATATGGCGGGGTCTGGGCATTATCTTAACTCATGCGGTCGGTTGCGTTGCTTTGTGGTACTCTTCTTCTTTTTCCGGGATCGAGAACATCTTCTCTCCCCTCGAGGCAAGATGGGCGAGTAGTTGTTGTGCTTTAGCCTCCTGTGGCTGTACTTACCTGATTACGTCGTAGCTTTAATTCAGCTCTGGCTCTCGCTTTGACGCAATCAACGCATTATCTGACAGAGAATCTTGAAGTCTCTTTGGTACGGCTGAAGCAAGTGACTGTTGGACTTAACTCCATACCGGTATGACTTGAGAGCGCGTGTTTTAGGTACTCATGGCCCCCCTCCTCCTCCAATCCTGGCTTACGGTACTACGAAGTAGGCGGGAGTTCCGTAGCATGGAGACTTTTGAGTATTTTCGTTGGGGTTTCCACAGTGTTCACCTGTTTTTGTTCAATGATCACATTCACATCCTGCTCTGCCTAGTCAGCGCCTCAAGACTTTGACAGGGGACGTTCCATGGTCAAAGTAGGGAGTACATCGGAATTCAGCCGGGTCATTCATGACAACCAATCATAGTTCGAAACGATGCGGAGATGAGAAGCAAGCGGGCCACGGGAGCAACCCCTCAAAGGTATCCGGTACCTCCGAAGGACCGGGAGTTATATTACTCATCCCACATGGCACAACCCCAGTTCCGATCCCGCATGTTGGAATGCAGCATGCTCTACCCATCTCCAATTGGCAATGTGACCAGCCGCATGTACCGCGTTCATGTCAGAAACCCCGTGTGTCTCTGCGCCATAGCCATGGGCAACCTTCTCGCACAGCTGCGAAGCTGAGAGAGCACGCCTCGATATGGATCGGCTCAAGGCAGTCCTCAGGGATGCCAACATCGGGCGACGGCGGCTTGTCCGCTTCAACTTCTACCGCTGTCACATGGCCTACTTCCTGGCCACCATCCTCGTCTGCTCCTGGATAATGTATGGCTCCAATACCGGCCCCGTGGGAGAGACAGGCGATGGGATGCGCTACATCGACGCCTTCTTCATGGCCGCCAGCTCCATGACCGGGACGGGCCTGAGCACCGTCGACCTCAGCTCCGTCAACGGCTCCCAGCAGAGCGTTCTGTTCGTGCTGATGCTGCTCGGCGACCTCAGCACCGTCAGCGTCAGCGTCGTCCTGGTGCGGCGCTGGTTCTTCCGCCGCCAGCTCTCCCAGAAGGTCAGGCAGAGTGTCGCCGCCCGGCGGATCGTGGAGGGCATCGATGAGGAGCGCGCGCTGAGGCGCCAAGAGGCCGGCTCGATTAAGCGACGACTCGCCCACGGCTCAGAGAAGCGGCCCGGACACCGGGACCAGGATCAGCCGCGGAGCGCTCCGCGCAGGTTCAGCGACCATCCCCATCAGCACCATCTCGGCAGCCTGCCCTTGCCCTGGCAGACGGCACTCTGGTCCTCGATCGCCGCCAAGCCGGCCGCGTGGCTGGCGAAGCGCGATCTCCTGCCGGAGCATCACCTTTACCTGTCCTTCGAGCCGCACCTGGACAGCCGCGGCCGGTTCCGGAAGCTGAAGCATCCCGAGTACGAAGAGCTCGGCGGAGTCGAGTACCGCGCGCTCCGGCTGCTCTCCTGGATCCTGCCGACATACACCGCCTTCTGGGTGCTCCTCCCCATGGTCATCCTCGCGCCCTATGCGTCGGGGTACCGGCCGGTGGCAGACCTGCTCGAGCATTCCCAGCCGGGCCATCTGAACCCCGGCTGGTGGGGCGTCTTCATGGCCTTGTCCAGCTACACGAACTGTGGCCTGGATCTGCTGAACGCGAGCATGGTGCCGCTGAAGAGCAACTGGCTCGTCCTCATCGTCACCGGCGCTGCTATACTCGCCGGGAACACCTTCTACCCCATCTTCCTGCGTGTCTACATATGGATGCTGTGGAAACTGGTCCCCAGCTCTTCCGAGATGCACCACTCGCTCTCTTTCCTCCTGCATCATCCCAGGCGATGCTATCTGTGGTTATTCGACAAGAAGACCACGCTGGTGCTCGCGGCCACGCAATTTACTCTGATCGCGACGGAGTGGGTGCTCTTCGAAGTGCTGAACATACACCAGACTGCCGTGTGGTCCTTGCGACCCGGGACGAGGACCATCGACGGTCTCTACCAGTCGCTGGGCACGCGAAGCTCGGGCATCTATATCGTGACCATCTCGAGCTTTGCTCCGGCCCTGCAGGTCATATACCTCGTCGTTATGTACTTTAGCGTCTTTCCGGTGCTGATCACGCTGCGCAACACCAACGTCTACGAGGAGCAGAGCGTCGGGCTCGACGCGGAGGCGTACGAAGCCGCCTCCTCCGCCTCCGCCCTGGAGAGCAAGAAGGAGCGTTCTCGGAAAAGCAGCAGCAACAGCAGCGGCGGCGGCCTAACGGGGCTGCACATCCGGAACCAGCTGGCGTACGACCTTTGGTGGATCTTCCTGTCGTGGTGCGTGATCTGCATCATCGAGGAGCCGCAGCTGAACACGGCCGCGCCGGGCTACTCCGACGGCAAGTTCGCGGTGCTGTTCGAGGTCGTGTCGGCCTACGGCAACTGCGGCCTCTCGCTCGGCGTGCCCTACGACGACTACTCGCTGTGCGCCACCTTCCACACCCTCAGCAAGCTGGTCCTCGTCACCGTCATGCTGCGCGGCCGCCACCGCATCCTGCCCCTCGCCATCGACCGCAGCATCCTCATCCCCGGCGAGGCGACCATGGCGGCCCTCGATGCCGAGTACGCGGGCGGCGGCGGCGGCGACCCCGTCGCCGCTGCCGGGGCCACTGGGGCCAGGGCCGGGGCCGACCCCGCGGAGGCTCTGCGCCGCGTCAGGGAGGCGCAGCGCGGGAGGGGGCAGACGGCGGAGCTGCCGGACGGAAGGCGGGATCCGGACTGCGACGGCAGTGTCTTGTCTGCGCGGGGCCGAGGTGCCGCGGCATCGGCTAGCCTGGCGTCTGACGAGAAGAAGGAGACATGAGGAGCGTTCGGCGCCGGAGGGCTAAGACCGTACATCTTTTGATATATCTGTGCCTGGTGGAGGTGAGTCCCTCGGTAGAGCCATGCAGATATTGCGTGACATAGATTTGAGCGGAGGTGTCACGGCAAAAGCCAAGGCCAAGGCTTAGTACAGCCGTGGCATCATTAGCGCTTATATTTTCTGCGACAGGAGGAAACCGGCCACTTCAGCTACTACCAAGAAGATGGAACAGACGGTGACGTCCAGAGGACTGACAAGAAGCGTGGAGTTTTGGTTGGAGATCTGTGCCAAGGGGAAGAATATACTTAGAAATTCTGTTGCCTCAGCCCTGGGTTATACAAGTTGATAGTAGGCACCGAGCCAGCCGGCAGCATACGACCAGCTACAGATAGCGCCCGCGTGCAATAAACACGTTGCCACTTCTCGAGATGTAGCGAGATGCTTTATTCCAGCGTGGCCCAGGGGCCCATCTGCATAGGACATCGGCCCTGTGGAAGTAGAAGCTGATAGCTAGGTTGATTGACCTGTCAAGCTGAGATCTAGAGATAGAGGGCGCTTCATATATACATGAATGTGTAGAGCACTTAGTACTAGTGACAGTCCATTGTCCCTCATTTCAGCAGGCTCGAGTGGAAGGGTCACGATTTGGTGTCTGCGCATACGCATAGCTCGCGAGGCAATGGCAGTTGTTGGCCATGACTTGAGCCATCACCCTGAGCTAATATGGCATAGCAAAGAATGAAAAGACAAGAGCAGCAATCAGTTTTGTTTTCATAGGGGATTCAAAGCCTGTAAAGAAGGGTTATAGAGGGAAAGTACCAAAGCAGGCTTGATATCCCCTTTTGATGTGTACCTAGGTAGCCTTATCTGCCAGTAAGAACGACCAGGCATTATTTAATCTGTACCTTGAGATGCAACAAGTCAAAACCTTGGTAGAATGAATCACAATGTCACAGTATGGTGTCATGCCTGCTGAAATGGGTGCGCCGGGATAGGGTCAATAGACTGTCATCTAGTACAGCGTCACCGACACATTCATGAATAGGTGCCTACCGTATATAAGACAAGCTCTCTATCTCAGTTGATAGCCTGATAGCTCTGCCAACCAAGCCATCGATCTCTATTCCCAGGAAGGCACGTAGGTACCCTGGTTAATCAATCTGCCAGACTCGATAGGATCCCAGGTGGACTGCCCGTTCGCTAGCCGTTGCCAGGTGCCTGTTGCATGTTGCCGAACACGATTTAAGGCACCTCGACGAGCACCTGCCCTTAACACTCCCGCATCTGCAAAGCAACACAATCGACTTTTGTGTCCACTCACGACGGCCTCGGAGCACAAAGACTTGTTTCGACTTATTCTTTTCCCAACCTACCTACCTTCCTCACCTTTTGCACTTGGGACCTGTTCCACCTCGCACGTCAACCAACCATGGACACCGCCACCATGTCCCGTGCCCCCATGTCCCGAGCGCAGCAGGTGCAGCACCTCAACATCGTGTTCTTGCTCCTTGCCATCGCCAAGGTCCCCTTCAAGTCCCCTCGCGACCAGGACTGGGCCCGCTACTCGTGCACCTTCAACCAGCGCCTGCCCGTCGTGCCTGCCCTCGTTGTCCTGCCGCGCCACGCCGACCAGGTGTGCACTGCCGTGGCTTATGCTGCCCAACACAGCCTCAAGGTGCAGGCCCGCAGCGGCGGGCACTCGTACGCGTCGCACAGCAATGGCGGGAGTGATGGCGCCATGGTGATCGACCTGCGCCACTTCCAGAGTGTTGAGCTGGATACCAAGAGCGGCATCGCAAAGGTTGGCGGCGGCATCCGCCTGGGCAACCTCGCGCTGGCCCTCTACCGGCTTGGAAAGCGTGCTCTCGCACATGGCACCTGCCCCGGCGTGGGTATCGGCGGACAATTCACCCATGGCGGCTATGGCTTCTCGTCTCGCTGCTGGGGATTGGCCATGGACCAGATCGTGGGGCTGGATGTGGTCATGGCGGACGGCAAGCTGGTCCACGCCAACGCGAAGCAGAACACTGACCTCTTCTACGTAAGTCTGGACCAATTTCCATCCATCCATTTCGAGAGGGGAAGGAACATCTTGAACTGATGAGACTGACCTGCTGCAACACCACAGGCCATGCGCGGCGCCGGCGACTCGTTCGGCATCGTCGTCGAGTTCCACCTGCAAACCCACCCGGCGCCCGAGAAGGTAGTCAGCTGGAAGCTCGACATCCCCGGCGCGACCCGGAGCGTCGCGCGCGCCGTCGACAGCTTCCTGAACCTGCAGGACCTCGTCAACGACGCCTCCGCGCCCGTCGACCGCCGCCTCGGCTTCGGCGTGTCGCTCGGCCCGGCCACCTGGGCCGCGGGCGGCACGTGGTTCGGCTCGCACGACGAGTTCCACGCGGCCCTGGCGCCGCGCCTGCGCAGCGACGTGCCCGCCGCCGGCTGCGACGCCGTCCTGACGTCCCACGAGGTCGACTGGGTCACGTCGCTCAAGCTGCTGGCTGAAGGCGCCGCACTCGAGATGGCCATGGGAAAGGACATTACTGAGGGGGAGGAGGAGGACGAGAAGGAGGAGGCGAATGCGGATGCGTAGTACGCGCCGCCGCCGCAGTCCTTCCTCGCCAAGAGCGTCACGTTCCCGCCGGGCGGCGCGACGCGCGCCGCGCTGGAGCGCTACTTCGTGTACCTGTTCGACGAGGGCGCGCGGGCGCCCATCGACTTCTTCGTGCTCGTGGACCTGTACGGCGGCACCGACAGCCAGATCGGCCACCAAAACAACAGCCGCGCGGCGGCGTCGGCGTTCGACGACCGCCGCGACACCATGTGGGTGGCGCAGCACTACGGCTCCGTCTCACTCAACTCGGGCGACGGCGGACAGGGACAGTCTGAGTTTCCGCTGGAGGCCGGCGAGCGCTTCCTGCGCGGGCTGGGCGAGGCGCTGACGGCCGAGATGCCCGGCTGCGGCGCGTACGCGGCCTACGTCGACCCGACGCTGGGCCCAGGGCGCGACGCGGTCAACGCGCTCTACTACGGACGCCGCGTCTACGAGAAGCTGAGGCGGATCAAGCGGCGCCTCGACCCGCTGGACGTCTTCCACAACCCGCAGTCGGTCGAGCGCGCACCGCCGCCGGGACCGGGACTGGGACTAGGGGGCACCACCTGGGAGGAGAGCGCGGAGCAGACGGAGGAGGAGAGGGAGCAGGTGGAGGAGCAGCGGGAGGCGGGAGCAGCGGAAGGAGCAGGGGAAGGAGCAGGAGATGGCGCGCCGTCTTGAGCGTCAGCAGGAGTATTTCAAGCGTCGAGAGGAGGCGCACCGGATGATCGCGCGCCGTCTTGGGGAGTAAGAAGTGCTGATGGAGGGAGTGGGGTTGCCATTGGCCAGTGATAGCCTGGTGAGCTGGCAGCTGATTGCAGCTGCAAGCCAAGGTCTCTGGTTCCGGCACTCTAATAAGGTAGGAGCGCGGCGACGCGACGTCGGGCCTTTGCGTCATCAGCACCCACCACCTCTTGCCTACCTGCGAACTACAACTACTCCTACGGAGTACAACTACCTGTACCTAAAATGTGAGCTTGCTACAGTATACACTCGGCTACCATAAACCTCTCTCCGTCTGCATTCATCGTCTTCTGCTGCCTTTCCGCCTGTCCGTCCCGACCGACCATGTTCCTCGAGCGGCCGTACCGGTACCTCGCGCGGGCGCTGGTGGCGGCGGCGTACCCGCTGCGCGGCATCGCCTACTTCGCGCGGCGGCCGGCGCTGTGGCCGCTCTTCCTCGGCCGGCTGCTGCCGCTCTCGCTCATCTCGGTGCTGGTCTACCTGATCCTCTTCGCCTTCGCCTTCCTGCCGCAGTACGCCTTCCTGGCCATCTTCCACGGCGGCGCCGGCGCCTGGCTCAACGCCGTCTTCCTCGTGCTCGGCGAGGGCCTCGTCGTCATCCAGGGCCTGTTCGAGGGCTTCTTCGTGGACGAGTGCCGCGTCGACGTGTTCGATGTGAGTCCGCTCTTGAACCATTCGCCCTGTCATAGCCTGGTTTGTGCAGGCGGCGCGGAAGCAATGAGCTGTTTCCCATGTATCTGCCTACCTTACCTACTACTATTTGCTGACGTGATGCCGCTGCGGCTGCTGCCAGGCCACCCTGATCAACGAGGGCCTCGAGAGCCTCGTCGCGCCGCACCGGATCCTGTTCCCCGACGCGCCCAACGCGGTCAAGAAGCTGGGCAAGCCGACGTCGGCGGCGGCCTACCAGCCGTGGAGCCTGGTGCAGATGGTCGAGCTGGCCGTCTGCCTGCCGCTCAACCTGGTGCCGTACGTCGGCACGCCGGCCTTCATCATCATCACCGGGGCGCGCTTGGGAACCTTCGCGCACTACCGCTGGTTCGAGCTGCGCGGCCTGACGAAGCGGGAGCGCAGGGAGGAGATCCGCGCCCGCTACTGGGACTACGTCTGGTTCGGCACCGTCGCCATGGTGCTCGAGCTCGTGCCCATATTCTCCTTCCTCTTCCTGCTGACGTCCACCGCGGGCTCGGCGCTGTGGACCGCCGACCTGGAGAAGAAGGCGAGGGCGGTGGAGGCGCCGGCGCCGGCACAGGGCGAGCAGGACCCGGCGAGGCCGGCTGCGGCGCAGGAGTTCGGACCCGATGACCCCCCTCCCCCTTATGTGGATGATCCCGTATAAGGGAGGTGGCTGGCTAAGTAGCTTGATACCTACCGCTGCATTCTAATACCAGTAACACTTTCTTCCGGTATTTTTGTGCATCATGTGCATCATGTTTCAGTACAGTTTGAAGGACACTGGTAAGATATCATTGTCAGTTGCTTCCATATGTCCTCTTCGACCCTACCAATCGGGACACCCCGACTTTGGGGGGAATCCCTCCTTTGGGAAAAAAGGCCATTTGACTATGCGAGTCAAAACGTAAGTAGATGGCCTACAGTTCAAATATCCTTCCTTATGAGCGCTGACCTGGCATATAAGCAGAGCCACTTGGCACGACCCTGTGCTCCTCCAAGTAATTTTATGATGCTTAAAGTAGGCGTCTTGTACACGGCGGCTAGCTTGGAATGAACGAAGATTGGTCTCATGGTGAGGACGAAACGGACATGTGCCGTGTTCGGAATTCTAGCTGAGTCCAGAGTCCCTCGAGATTCTCAAGAGTCTCAAGCCCCAATGCAGCAAACCCGCGCTGCACATCTCACTTCCTCTTGTACTACTGAGCTAAGTATCTGTCGCAGGCATACCTATCATTGATATACGAAGATAGACAGGTGTACGAAGTCACGACCCCTTCCCTTAAGGGGTGGTACTCACGTCCAGGAAAGAAGCAGTTCGCCATTGGGTGCATCCACCTGAAGTCAATTAGTACTACACCTGAAATCCATTTGCCAAGTCGGAACCCATCTACAGTCCAGCAAACACTCTGTGGAACATGAGAGGAGGATCCTCATGTGTCATAACGCAACCTTGTCTGCCGTAACTTCCATAGAGAACCTGGAAGCTCTCTCGATGACAAACCGCCGCGGTGAGCGGTGGACCATTTGGTCCGCCTGGTCGACCTGTACCTTCCTCACCTTCCCCCTTTTCCCGCGGACAGCAAGGGACAGCAAGCGTACTTGCCATATGAGAGGAAACAGAGACACATGGACACACACTCGGAAGTTTCGTGCAAAATTCAAAACCTTTGCCACTTGGTCACTCTCCCAGCTCGCCCTCTTGTCCGCTTCTCTGTCCCTCTCCTCTCTCTCTCTCCTCCAGCTCCTCCAGCCCCGAGAGTCGACATACCTACACCCCCTTCTCTCCCCCGCCTCCTACCTATCTCTGCTCCATCTATTCTCTACAGTCATTCGTTCTTCGTCGCTCCCAGCCAGCATCGCCTACTGTTGCAGCACCGTTCCGTCTTGCAACGCTCGCCCCACGATGCGTGGGAACGCCCTCGGAGGCGTGCTGGGGGCCGTAGGCCTCGCGGCAGCCCAGGGCTATAGCGGCGAGTCGTGAGTTGTCCTCTCTGCGTCCCTGATGGAGCAGCCCTCCAGCTACCTCTTCTTGATGCTGACCCGTCGGCTGTGCCAGGCCCTCCTATTCTGTTCAGGGCGGACCTGGCGGCGGATATGGCGGCGAGACCTGCCCCGTCCCGGAGCCCACCACTGTCTTTGTCACTGTCACCCCTGATGTCTTCACTACTGTCATGTCAACTGTTGTTTCCACTGTCACGACTTTTGCAACCCCCGGCTCCGAGGGTCCTGGCTCTGGTGGCGGCAGCCCTGGCTCAGTACCTGCTTCGCCTATCTCTGGTTCCATCACTCCGTCTCCTGAACTGACTGTGACTCTCCCTTGCCCCTCCTCGGAGACGGACTGTGTGCCCTGGTCTACTGGTTTCCTCACCCTGACCGAGCCATCGGTTTCTGGCTCGACGAGCTCATACAGCATCACCTATGTCGTTGTCACCTCCAATGCTCCCAACTCACCCGAACAATCCGACACTGAGGTTTGGACCATCACCCAACCCGGGGCCGGTGGCCAAGGCGGTGCCACCAGTGCATGGTCGGCCGGTCAGGGCAGTCAGACTGCTGGTCCGTTCGTCACAGTCACTGAGACCCCTCTAAGCGGCGGCTATGGTCCTAATGGCCCCGGAGGCATCACTGAAACTACCACCTTTCCGGTCTCGCCTGTGCCGCCTGGCCCCTTTGGCATTTCTTCTTCGCCGTCGGAAACGGAGACTGCTCCTGAAGTTCCCACTATCGAGTCCTATCCACCCCAGCCGACGTTCACCATCACTGTTCCTGGTGCTTCGCCAAGTCCCGGTGGCTCGTCAGGAAGTCCAGTCCCTGGCGAAGAGAGCATTGCTCCAAGTGTCATCACGGTCTCCATACCATGGGAATCGCCATACGGGCCACCAGGCCCGGGTGGCTCTTCGCCAGCGCTGCCGACTCTCACTCTCACACCCATCCCGGAGTCGACAGGTGGCGGAGGTCAAGGAGGTAGTCAAACTCCAGGTCAGAATGGTCCCGAATCTGTCATCACGCTTTCCATTCCCGAGTCACCGAGCGAAACACCAGGCGAGGGTGGCTCAACGCCCGAGCTTCCGACTGTCACAGTCACATCCCCCCCTGAGTCAACAAATGGAGGTGGTCAAGGAGGCAGTCAAACTCCAGGTCAGAACGGTCCCGAATCTGCCATCACGATCACAATGCCAGAGTTTTCCACTGGTTCAGAAGGGCCGGGCCCACAATCGATTGTTCCGACCATTACTGTCACCGCCCCATCCGAGTCAACCAATGGTGGCAACCAGGGAGGCAGCCAACTGTCTGGAGCTCCCAGTGAGCAGACAGTTGTCCCATCAGTGATTACACTGTCTATCCCAGAAATCACGAACAGTCCCGAAGGCTACGGACCCCAATCAACTCCTCTCATAATCACCGTCACTGCCCCTTCCGAGTCGACAACTGGTGGCAACCAAGGGGGCAGCCAAGTCCCCGGTGGTTCAAATGGACAGAGTCTCCCAACTGTCATCACTCAAACCATCCCCGAGATCACCAACGGTCCTGAAGGCTCTGTTCCACAGCCAACTCTTCCGACCATTACCATCACCGGCCCCGTTGAGTCGTCGAGTGGCAGCAACCAGGGAGGCAGCCAAGCCCCCGGAGAACAGAGTGTTTTCCCGTCTGTCATCACTCTATCCATCCCTGAAATCACCAATGGTCCAGAAGGCTCCGTCCCACAGCCCACGCTTCCAACGATCACCATCACGGGATCCTCTGAGACGTCGAGTGGCCCTGGACAGGGTGGTGGCCAGAGCGGCTCTCCATCCGTCATCACGGTGTCAATTGAAGAATCTCCTAGCGGCCCTGGGGTTTATGGGCCGCAACCATACTCCCCAACGGCCACAGTCACTGCGCCCACTGGGCCGTCGGGCGGCAATGGTCAGAGCGGTTTGAGTGTTTTACCATCTGTCATCACCTTGTCCATTCCGAACGCTCCCGGCAGCCAGACCTTTGGCGGGCCACAGTCTCCTGCTACCATCACAGAATCACCCGGCAGCGAGACCTTTGGCGGGCCACAGTCTCCAGCCACCATCACGGAATCCCCCGGCAGCGAGACCTTTGGCGGACCACAGTCTCCTGCCACCATCACGATCACTGCCCCTGCGGAATCATCGAGCCCTGCTGGCTCGGGGGGCAACCAGGGCTCTGGTGAGCAGACCTTCCCCGTCACTGTCGTCACGGTCTCTCCTCCTGGGACTCCCTATGGTCCAGCAGGGCCGGGTGGGCTCAGCGGTCAGCCTGGCTCTCAGTCGCTCAGTGTCATGCCTCCTTCAGCACCGGGTGGTGGCTCAGGCCAGACCTTGACGACTCCAGGCGAAGGTCCGAATACCTTTGGCGGCCCTGAAACTCCCGCGGGCCCTGGGGGCCAGCAAACTTCATCAGAAGTGCCCGGTGTTCCCACCGCACCCACAATGCAGTCCATCTCGCTCGTCACAATTCCCGGCACTGATATCACTCCTACTGGAGGGTACGGACAGCCTCCGCCGACAGTCACCACGCTTGGCCCGGAAGGACCATCTGAATCGCCTGGTTCTGGCAGTGGTGGAAACCAGGGAGGCCCCACGGTCATAACAGCATCCTTCACTGCCCCAGGAAGCCCATCGGAGGGTACTGGGCCCAGTGGTGGTTCCATGGGACAGGGCAGCCCATCCGAGACACCCCTGTTGTCTTTCCCTCCGTCCGCTGGTCCCTCTGCTGGAGGCGAAACCACAACAGGGCCCCAGGGACCAGGAAGTAGTCCCTCGGTATTCCCACCCATTATCGGGTCCATCCCGGAATCAGCCGGCCTGACTCCTGGAGGCGGCCTAGGCACCTCAGGGCTGCTGACACCAACAGTCTCGCCTCCAGCTGGCGGCTATGGAGCCCCTCCACCTGCTGCAACCTCCACCGACATGATGGGTCCTCTGACAACGGAATCCGGCAACGGTGCTGGGCCAGGCCCTTCCTCGGGCATTGCTGGGTCAGCTCCCTCGTCAGGCATTGCTGGGTCTGGTCCTTCACCAGGCATTGCTGGCTCGGGCATTTCATCCGACATTGCTCCCCCGCCATCGCCTTGGGAGTCCATCACCGGATTCTCTACTCTCCCAGCCGTTGGCTCGGACACCATCACTCTTCCCGGCAAGTCATGGACCCCAATCAGTAAGTGCTCTACTGCCTTTCATGCAATGGCGTCATATTGCCAATGCGACTGAACTGCCGTACTGACATTTGACTTGGTAGAAACTTTCCCGCCGCTGACGGAGACCTCGACATCATGCTCAGAGACCTCCGCTGCCATGAGTGGCATTTTGCCGGGAGCTGCCTCAATGTCAGCCCCGGGCTCTTTGCCATCGGCTCCAAACAGCGGGCCTCCATTCACCACTTCGAATGGTTTCATTCCACCAGCCGCCGGATCGCCACTATCAACCACCCTGAGCACCAGTGTGCTCAATGGCCCAGCAGCTGTGTCTTGTAGTGGTGGGATGTGCACCACAGTGCCGACTGCTTCTTCAAACCCATCGGCGTTGCCTGCCACGGCACCGGGCTCAGGTGCAAGCACGTCTTGCACTGATGAATCTTCAGCCGGTGCATCAGCGGCCAACGGCCCGGCATCAGGGCTCCCGACAGCTCCTTCACAAGCACCGGCCTCTGTCTCTGGTGCTACCGCGCAAGGTCCGCTGTCATTAGGGTCACCTACTGCTTTCCCCAACGCATCAACATCTGCTTTTGGTGCTACCGCGCAAGGACCTGCTACTGCGCAAGGGCCGCTATCACTGGGAGCCCCAACAGCCTCGTTCAATGCGTCAGCTCCGCCGGCCACGTCGCCAGGTTCAGGTCAGACTTCATCCTGCACTGATGAATCTACAGCCGGCGCATCAGCGGCCAACGGCCCGGCATCAGGGCTCCCGACAGCTTCTTCACAAGCACCGGCCTCTGTCTCTAGTGCCACCGCGCAAGGTCCGCTATCATTGGGGGCACCAACTGTTTCTGCCAATGCATCGGCATCAGCATCTGTCTTTGGTACCACCGTGCAAGGCCCGCTATCATTGGGAGTGCCGACAGCTTCTTCCATCGCATCGGCATCTGCCTTCGGTGCTACCGCGCAGGGCCCGATGTCATTAGGGGCACCGACTGCTTCTTCCAACGCATCGGCATTGCCCTTTGCATCGGCAGGCTCAAGTACGAGCTCTACTTGCACCGATGAGTCTGCTGTCAGTGGTACTGCTCCAAACATGATGTCGACGGGAGCTCCGCCTTCGATATCAATTCCTCTAATGCCCAGTTTCCCGCCGCCGGTCTCGCCGTTCTCGGCACCATCGCAGCAAGCACCAAATGCGACTACGCCCATGCCGACATCGGCTCCAGTCAGTGGCTCAGCAATGCCTCTGCCCATATCGACTTCCAGCTCTCCATCCCAACAAGCACCAAACATGACAGCGGCGCCATCGATGTCGTCTCCTGTCAGCAGTCCTGGACTGCCTCTGCCCATCTCAGCCGCCAACTCGCCTGTAGGCATGTCGTCGGTCTTGCAGAATATTCCAGACAGTGGCCCTGCCACACCGGTGGGTTGCCTGTCTATGACCACGATGGAAATAGAGTCATTGACCTTCTCCTGGTGCGCTCAGGTCGCAACAACACAATCGCCTAATGCCAGCACACCGACCGGCCAAGGCTTGGCCAATGTCACGAGTGCATTGGGTGCCTCTTCGAGTGTTGGTCCTTTTGTGTTTGTATCTGCGGCTGTCGGGGCTGTCGGTGCGCGATCCCCTGCCACAGCCAGCTCAAAGCTTCGGACAACAGTATTTGGCGCGGCGCCGCGGACTTCAGTACTCGCAGCGTCGACCTTGTCAACGGTGATCGTGCGGCAACCAGGCTCGGCCCAGGTCACCACCTCTAGCGAGCAAGGGCCAGTACCGACACTTGCTTGCGGAAGCGCAGCCGACAAGGGCAATTTCACCTTCAATGTGAGTTGAACAGTACCTGGCTACCTCTGATGGTGCTTGGATATGGGGCTAACACTCCTCAGTTTGACGACCTTCCGCCCCTTGTGACTACAGGTGAAGCCCCCAAGGACGTGAAGCCAATGCCAATGCTCAGCCCTTACCATCGATTCTACTTCTCCGAGGGCTTCAACGTCTTGCCGCCGCCTCCGGATCCATACGTCCCTTCCTCCGGTCATCTGATGCTTCAGTTCACGCCGGAATCCATCACAAACGTGTCGGTGCCGGATGTGCCGCGAGATGCCGCGAAGATCAGTCTGGGTCCTCAGACTTCGGCTCCATGCTTCTCCTTCAACTTTTATGGGGTCAGTCTTGGGTGCGACTCCAAAGATTCCCACTGCCAGTTCACTTTCTCGGGAATGAGATACGACCACACCGCCGCTCAGGAGATTGAGGCGACCTCGCAGATTGTCAATGTCTCTGGCTGCAGCGCCATGGCAAACTGCAGACTGACACCCGTCCACGTTACGGGTTTCCACGCACTGAGCTCGATCCTCATCACGTCCAAGGTGGATGGCCAGGAAAAACCGTGGTGGGCTGACGACATGACTCTCGGTTGGTCGGACAACACCTGCACGCAAGCCGTCTGTCGATCGCAGGTCCCTGATCCTATCATGAAGCGCGCGGAGGTCATGGCAAGCCAGAAGGCGGCTTCAAAGCGCGCAGGCTTCGGTCTCTTCTGGGGCTGAGTCTTTACGTCGTCCAGTCGCCATGCCGCGGATGACATAATGCATCCGACATTCGACCTGGCTTGCTATTGCTCTGATGATTTTATACAATGTACAACGAAAACCTGCACTGATGAGGCCATCGCATTGTCTTTGGCACACTGATGGTGGAGAGAGACTGGGAGGAAAATAAAATAGAACATGATGAGAATTTTGGTCGGCCACTACTCTAATGTAGGTAGATAAGGACGTAATCACGATTACATGGAGGAAATATCATGAACAGATGTTACAGCTTTGGGACAAGATATGAATTTGCGGCGTGCTCGTCACTGCGTGATCTGACCATTGGCATGACACCATGGCCACCTCCATTTTCCTGGACGTCACGGCAGTCTCAGTCGAGGTGGCAGCCTCATGAGCGCCAGATGACGGCCATTAGGCTCAAGTAGAAGCGCGGCGGTGTTCCGCAGGTGATCGTGATATCCAAGAGGACCGGGGCCGCAAAAGGTAAGTCACGTACCTGAGCGTCACGACGGCGGCGGGCCGTGGATCTCAGATACCAGATATCGCGGTTCATGCCCGCGACTTGGGACAGACCTTGGGACAGACCTTGGGACAGACCTTGGGACAGACTACAGCAGGATGCGGACTGGAGGCAGGATGTGAAGTTGTCACAGTGCGTACCAGTACGCTATTTCTACGTTCATATGCCTGGTGTATGTTCGTACCTAGCAGTTATAACGCCGTAGTGAGACTCTCACTCTAATTCCGATCGTGCGCTTCCGTAGTCCAATAATGATAGTGAATGCTCCACGCTGTGCCTGCCTATTAACCAGTAATACACCAGGAACACACAAACATGACGAGAATACGATGGCAATCTTACATTATCGTGTCCAAGCCCCCGCTCGCTCGTGAAAATAGCCCAATGATTCATTCAAGTCGACCCATCACCACCCACCGCAGTACGAGGAAACTGCAATCTGTCCTCTACGGCCGTCGAACAGACAGACCATTGACCACCTAACTCAGGAGGTAGTGACCAAACCCACAGCTCAGAGCTTGCCAGACAAACCTGGTAGGTAGGGTAGTAGTTGTTGTCGTTGTAATAGAATAGTACCTGCCGCACATCACATCACGACAGCACCTCCTCGAGCTCCTTGAACTTGGCCCGCACCTCCCCGACGATGCGGTAGCAGGGCGTCAGCGTCTCGGCGGCGGCGCTGCGGGGGCAGACGTCCGAGGGGTCCGGGTCGGCGGCGCCGTAGCCCTCCTTCCAGCAGCGGCCCTCGGGGTCCGGGCAGGTCTCGTGGCCGATGAGGTGGCGGTTGCGCTGGCGCGCCGCGAACTGCCCCCCCAGCGCCGACAGGCGCTCGGCGTCGCGCTGCAGGCCGTGCGCGATCAGGTCGTACAGCCGCTCGCCGCCGATGCAGAGGTCCAAGGTCCCGGGCCCGGCCTGCTCGAGCCTGTCGGGCATGAGGAAGACGGTGCCGGTCTCGCCGCGCTCGGCGAGCGCGCTGCACG
This sequence comes from Xylariaceae sp. FL0804, assembly GCA_022539325.1. Classification (NCBI taxonomy): domain Eukaryota; kingdom Fungi; phylum Ascomycota; class Sordariomycetes; order Xylariales; family Xylariaceae; species Xylariaceae sp. FL0804. Next base: position 210,648 of record JAJKLG010000007.1, on the reverse strand, counting down.
TCGCCCGCAGCCACTCGAGGTAGCGGCGGTAGCCGCTCGTGATCTCGAGCGCGAGCCGGCCGAGCAGCAGCACGTTGGGCAGCGTCACGCGCGGCGGCTTGGTCAGGTCGTAGCACGCCGGGCACGTCAGCAGCTGCTGGATCAGGTACACGCCCACGCGCAGGATGCGCAGGAAGTTGTGCGACACGGGCCCGCGCTTCAGCGACCGCCCCATCTCGAACACCTCCTTGGCGCAGCTGCACGTCAGCGTCGGCAGCGGCGGCTGCTGCGGTTGCGGTTCCGCGCCCGCGCCCGCGGTCGCCGTCGTCGGCGTCGTCGCCGGCACGAGCGCTGCTGCTGCGTCGTCGCTGCTGCCGTGGACGCCGCCGTTGAGACACGGCCCGAAGAAGTCCAGCGGCAGCGAGTCCAGCTGGTCCTGGGTGTTGAAGTCAAAGGCGAACAGGGCGGAGCTGCCGGAGCTGAGCTGCATGCTGCTGCTGCTGCCGCCGCCGGCGCCGACAGCATCGTGAGTGGCGGGGGCAGAGGAGAGCCCCCGGGTCAGCGAGTGCAGGCTGACGGGGGAGCGGTACGATGCCGTCGGCGAGTTCTCGACAAAGATGGTCGTCGTCGTCGGGGGCGGGCTGGACTGCGACTGGACTGCCGACCCTCTCCTGGACGACCCGACCTCACTAATGGACTGGCCGGTCTGCTGGCTCTGCTGGTCGTCGTCCTGCTTCTGGTGGTGCTGCTGCGATAATGGCGGCTGCTGCTGCTGCGGCGGCGACTGCTGCTGTTGCTGTCGCCAGCCATCGGGATGTGGCCTCTTGGGCCGCCTGCCGGGCATGGCCTTCTCCCGGAATTCGCAGGCCAGGCCCAGGGACTGGCATCGCGAGCAGCCCGTCTTCTCACTAGAGCACTTGAGCTTCCTCGTGCCTGTAGCGACGGTCACCGGGACCGGCCAACGTCAGCGGCGATCCATACAGCCGCAGCATACCTAGCATGTTCGACAGTTCGACGGGAAGGGAGGAGGAGGGGAAGAGGAGGAGGAGAAGGAGGACTACTCACGACACGCCTCACATGATTGTCTGCTCTGCCGCGGCGGACTCATGGCTCACTACCTAGCTGCTTAGTTCATTCACTGTACCGCTTGCCCGGTGCCGCGCCGTGCCGTACCGTATCGTACCGTACCGGGACCTGTGCTCTGCGGACAATTTCCCTTAGTCCCGGAGCGTACGATGAGGGGAAACATGGCGGTGGAGCAAAGTAGTGCTCCTCCTCCTCTCTCAACGCTGTGTGGAAGAGGGTGTTGAGAGCGCGCGAGCGACCCGACCCCTAGGCAGGCCCGGAAACAAGGCGGAGAAGGGAGGCGAGAGTCGTTTGAGGAGAGTAGTATGTACCGACGACGGACATGCACCATATCGGAGCACGATGGCGACATTCGGACAGGTCGCTAGGCACTTAGCGGGGCCTTGCAGAAACCGGGCCTTGGCACTGCAGGCTCGCGATGACTTATACCGGACTCGTCACTTACACAGACGTCGGCGGCCGGCCAGCCAATACTTATCTTCCTGCTTGGACGCGACCCTTCGGACCCTCTCCGAGGACCCTAGACCCTATACCATTGGGTCGACTATAGCCTACCCGACTTCCTCGCGTCAGCACAGCAATGGAGATCAAGACCATCAGCCCGCAGGAGCTGCGCCGCCACTGGGTCGAGCGGCGTGAGATCGCCCTGCTCGACGTGCGGGAGGAGGGGCCCTACGCCGAGGCGCACCCGTTCTTCGCGCTGACGGTGCCCGTGTCCGAGGTCGAGACAAAACTTCCGGCCCTGGTGCCGCGGCTCTCGCCCGCCCCCGTGGTCGTCTACGACGACGGCGAGGGCTACGCGGCGCGCGCGGCGGCGCGCATCGTCGCCATGGGCGGCTACGCGGACGTGCGCGTGCTGGACGGCGGCCTGTCCGGCTACGCCGCCGTCGGCGAGCTCTTCCGCGACGTCAACGCACCGTCCAAGGCCTTCGGCGAGCTGGTCGAGGCCATCCGGCACACGCCGTCGCTGCCCGCGCCCGAGGTCAGCCGCGTCCTGAAGGAGGCGAGCGGCGGGAGCGTAGGCGGTACCGGTAATGGCGGAGACAGCAGCGACGACAAGGAGGACAACAACGACGACAAGAAGAACAAAAACGTGGTCGTCCTAGACGCGCGCCGCTACGGGGAGTACCACACCATGAGCGTGCCCCAGGGCCAGTCCTGCCCGGGCGGCGAGCTGCTGTACCGCGTGTTCGAGGCCGCGCCCGACCCGTCCACCACCGTCATCGTGCACTGCGCGGGCCGCACGCGCAGCATCGTCGGCGCGCAGAGCCTCGTCAACGCCGGCGTGCCCAACCGCGTCGTCGCCCTGCGCAACGGCACCATCGGCTGGACGCTCGACGGCGGCCTGCCCCCGCTGGACGTCGGCGCCACGCGCCGCGCGCCCCCGCCCTCGGAGCCCGCCCTGCGGCGGGCGCGCGCGCACGCCCGCGCCTGGGCCCTCGACCGCGTCGGCGTCTCCGTCGTCGACGGCGCGACGCTGCGGCGCTTCGCCGAGGAGGCCCGGTCCGGGTCCCGCACGCTGTACCTCCTGGACGTGCGGGACCCGGACGAGTACGACCACGACCACCCGCGCGGGTTCCGTTCCGCGCCCGGTGGGCAGCTGGTGCAGGCGACGGACGAGTGGGTCGGGGTGCGGGGCGCGCGCGTCGTGCTGTACGACGCGCCGGGGGACGGCGTGCGCGCCCCCATGGCGGCCAGCTGGCTGCTGCAGCTCGGGTGGGACGTGCACGTCCTCGAGCCGGGCGCCGAGCTGGAGCTGCCGGAGGACCTCCTCTCCCAGCTCGAGGAGCAGTCGGCGGCCGCGGCGTGTCGACCGCCATCACCTTCTAAAGACGACGACGACGAGAACGACGACGAGAAGAACGAAGTCATCAGCGTCGAAGCCCTCGCCGCGCTACTCCCCAACGCCGGGACGGTCGTGGACCTCGCGCGCAGCCCGGCCTACCGCCGGGGCCACATTCCCGGGGCCTGGTTCGCGTCGGGCCCCGAGCTCGCGCGCGACCTGCACTCTCTCACCAGCAGCGACCACCACTGCAGCAGCGGCGGGCCCATCGTGCTCACGTCGCCCGACGGGCGCGTCGCGGCCGGCAATCTGGCGTACGCGCGCGAGGCCGTCGGCGGGTCCTCGTCCCCACGCCGCCGGGTACTGCGCCTGAGCGGGGGCACGCAGGCCTGGCGGGCGGCCGGGAGGGACCTCGAGTTCGAGGCGTCGTGCCGCTGGCTGTCGGAGCCCCGGGACGTGTACAAGCGGCCGTACGAGGGGACGGAGAACGCGCGCGAGGCCATGCAGGGCTACCTCGACTGGGAGTACGGGCTGGTGGCGCAGCTCGCCAACGACGGCATCGCCGGCTTTCACGTCGTCCGTCCGTGACATGCCTTCCAAGACTTGACTTGATAGACTGGCAATGGCGTTATGACACTCTAGGTGTCTGGTTTTGTTGACGGCTAGAAACTGGTTTCCTGGACAAAGGGGCCCTCGTGTGGCACCAACGAATAGAACGGAAATTTTTTGCCTGTGACAGAACTTCTGCTGTGCAGATAAGTAAGTTGACTTGTAAGGAGACTTGCAGCGAAGAAGTCATACGAATGTCCAGACCTTGACCGCGAATATTAAGGGTCCGAAACGTTGGGAAAGGGCCTTGGTCGGCACCGGATGACTAGATAATTTAGGTATGTCTATGTGGAAAAGCCTCGATCTCCCGTGACAGCTTGATACAGTGGGTTGAAAGAAATAACGATGATTCTTTGCGGGGATTTTGGTGGCCGAATCATCGTTTTTTAATTTTCTCCCACTGTAGGTCAAAGCCACCAGGCCAACACCGTCTGATGAAGCACCGTACGTCTACTTGCACAACTAGGATGGACACGAACTCGAAAAATATGAATCGCTCAAGGCTATGGACCACCCTAAAAACCGCCGTAGATTTTACGAGCGGTGGCATGTATAGAAGACAGCTTATCCTGACTCAGTTACACCCCCCAACAGCCTCGAGTTGCTTTTACGCATTCTCCATCACGAGTGTATACATTTGACCTAGGAACTGGGTATATGTATTCAAGTATCGTCTATCTGTCTCCTGACCAAAGCTATACCCACTCAGCGGCCCTTGTTTCCAGCGCTGCGAACGAACGGCTCCAGAGGGAAGACTTCGGCTTCGGGCGTGATCCCTTCGTAGATCTGAGCCCACCGCGGCGCCAGGTAGTCGGGCGTATGCCACGCGTTCTCCGGGTCTCGCAGCCAGAGGCGGAGGAGGTGGCGCCTGTGTCGTGTCAGTCATGTCAGTGCCTGCTCGAGCCTGTCTCGTGGCAGTAGAAGTAGAGCCCGTAGCTAGAGCTACTGAAGTAAAACCAGACCAGGTAGGCCAAAAAAAAAAAGAGAAAACTAGAAAGAACTTACTGCTTCTCCCCCTGATTCACGAACCCGTCCCGGGCGTGGAACAGGCCGAGGTTGTTGACGAACTGCATGTCGCCCTTGCGGAACTCGGTGTTGACGCAGAAGCGGTCGCCGGTGAAGTGCAGCGCGTCGAGCGCCTCGGCCTGCGCCTCCGTGATGGGCGGGATGGCCTCGCTGCGCGGCAGCGCCCCGAACCCCACGAAGTACCGCCGCCCGTACTGCAGCGCGATCCGCGACGGCACCTGCCTCGCCTCGTCCGGGGGCAGGAGGTACATCAGCGGCCGCGGCGTCCACTGCTTCTCGGCCTTCTCGAACCTACATACGCCGGAAACAAGGACTTGGGATTAGCATGGGGACGCGTCTTTGGGTGCGATCATGGGAGGAGGAGGGCGGCCGAGGAGTTGGGTAATGGAACCCTCGGTGGACCAGAGCAGAAAAAAAAAAAAAAGAAGCCTCCGGGTCTCAAGGCAAACGTACACTTCGTAGTCCCACTCCTGCGTCAGCGTATGGATGAGATCCGGCCTCGTCCGCGCGATCTCATTATACACGCGCCACGTGCTCGCCAGCTTGCTCGCGCCGCCGCTCGCGGCCGTCTCGAGCGCGAACAGGCTCACGATATCGCCGGAGTCCGTATGAAAGACCTGCTTGTCCGTCGTGTACGCGGGACTACCGATGGTCCCCTTAACCTCCTCATCCGAGCCGTGGCTCAGGTCCTTGATGTGCGTGAGGACGACGTCGGCGGGCTTGCCGCCGTGCTTGTGGTCCTGGCGCCCGCGCTGCGGGGCGATGTGCGCCGCGAGCCCGAGGTAGATGACGATGTTGTCCTCGCGGCTGTGCGCCGACACGTCCACGCCCCGCAGCACGAAGAAGCCGTGCCCGCTGTGCAGCTCGCGCGAGAGCCGCCGCAGCTCGGCGCGCAGGGTGGGGAGCGGGAAGGTGGATGGCTGGATGTGCGCGAAGGGGAGGCCCAGGGCTGTTGTGCGGTAAAACGGTGGTAAGTCAGTTTAGTCAAGTCAAGTCGGCCCGCAGCTTCAGCGAGTACAACTTTATAGTTCCGAAGAGAAAAAAAAAAGAAAAAAATAGGGAGGCAGCGCGCGCACGCATCCGTGTGTTTCCTCCCTCCCTCCTCACACTTCACTTACACTTGAAATGCACCACGGCCTCGTCAATCTCCCTCAGCTGGTCGGCGCTCAGCACGTACGTCCAGTCGTACGTCTCGGCCAGCGTCGCGCCCTCCCAGACCATCGGGCCCGCCATCTGCTCCGGGAAGCCCGACGGGAGACGGGACGGCAGCTTGTCCCCCTCGGCCGCGAGCCGCCGCGCCGTGCGCGCCTGCCACTTGGCGTGGTCCGGCGCGTAGCTGATGTCGGGCTGGCCCGGCGGCGGGCGCGCCGCCGGCGTCACCCAGGTGACCGGCTCTGTCTCCGACCCCGTGGTGGCGCTGGTGGTGGTGGTGGTGGTGGTGGTGGCCATGGCCGTCAGTGAGCACGCAATTCTGGTAAGTATTCAGGGGATGGATGTCGTCCGGGGACAGTACAGGTTGATCTCCACCAGCCGGCCAGGTGGTTGGAGAGGATGGATGCAGGCCTGTTATACTTATCTGGCCTGCCCCCTTCGGGCTCTGGGACGGACGCCCGTGGACGCCCGGGGTTCTGGGCCGGCCGACGGCGATCCCTCCGGCGGCGGTACATTTCCATGCAGGGGTTTTGCAGCTGCTTAGCTCCGGTCCCCTCTGGGCTTCGGTGTCCCGGATGTGGCCGCAGTCGGGTGACCTACTAGAGGCTAGTGCACTGTGTGTTCGATCACGCCATCAAGCACGCAAAAGCGGTGGCGGTTCCATCTGTTGGGACACGGGCCTGCCGCCTGCGCTCTTAGCCTCGGAACAGGCATTCTCAAGTGGTTCGGCCCAGCGATTTCACGATGGAGACTTTGGTCTCCGTTGATAAGGTCTTGTCGGAGGGTTGCTTGTTGTGTCCGGGCCAATGAATGTTTGACTGATGTAGTTGCGGGGGGTTGGTTAAAGACAAGGTTACACACGAGTGCGTGATCATACCCTTCCATCGCGCGCTGGTCAGAGTCTTGGCTAGAGTCTTGGCGAACATCGTAACCGTTGCCCTGGTATACAGACTCTTCTGACAGGGGGGGTGGCGCATCGAGCTTTATTACTATGGCAAGCCTTGATATCAGGGACTCCGTGGTCACCCGAGATCCCTATGCCTTCTCTCAATGCAGCCAAATTCCCTTGTCACCGCCATAACAACAGGTAGATACCTACCCAGTGACAGCTGCTAAGGGCAACCGAGAGGTTTGCTTGCTTCCGTCCCTCACCATGACTCTGGGCAACTCGGACAGCTCAGACATGGTCTCGGCCGCGGACGTCGTGCCCGAGGGCGAGTCCTCGCAGGAGGCCGCGACCAACTTCCGGACGGCGAAACGCTCCGAGAGGAAGACGGCCATCGACGACGCCGAGCTGCTGACGGAGGAGGCGTCGGTCCGGGAGGCCGCGCTCACCGCGCTGACGGTCGAGCAGGAGCGCAAGCTCGTCCGGAAGGTCGACTGGCGCCTCGTCCCGCTGCTGTGTCTCCTGTATCTGGTCAAGAAGCTGGATGAGAGCAATGTGAGTGAACACTGTATTCTGCGAGGTCTCGGACTGGCGGCCCTGGAAATAAAATGCTTACAGCGGAACAGGTTTCCAATGCAAAGATCATGAACAAGGGCACAGGCCGCAATATCCTCACCGAGCTCGGCATCAGTTCTGATGAGTACAGCTTGATCACGGTGGTGTACACGGTACGTGGCCGAAAGGTATGCCCGGCTTGGGGAGGCTTTGAAGCTGATCGAGTTGTTACAGGTGCCCTACATTGTAGCTGAGATACCGTCCAACTTGCTGCTGAAAAAGACCTTGCCGTCCCGCTGGCAGTTCAGGATCATGGCGACATGGTGAGCCCCCCCACGGCCTGAAGCTGCATTGCACACGGCAACACTGACGCCTTCGGGAAAGGGGCATAACTACTGCCGCTACCGCAGCCGTATCCAATCTGGCCGGCCTGTACGCGGTTCGATTTTTCCTTGGACTGGTAAGTCGGCACCAGCCCAGTCTTTGGTTGCGTCAAGCTCCCAGCAGAATAGTAGTACCTGACAAGGTCTTCTAGGCCGAAGCAGGCATGTTTCCCGGTATCATACTTCAACTCACGTACTGGTATCGACCAGACGAGATCGCCGTACGATTGGTCTGGATCTGTGAGTAAAGAATATCAGACGTCCCCTGATAAAAAAGCGAGCTTCAGCTAACAATCTCCAAGACGCTTTGGGCAACCTCTCGGGCATACTGGGCGGTCTTCTGGCTTACGCCTTGGATCATGCCTCTGGAGCCGGAGGCCTGTCTGGCTGGCAATGGCAAGTACTCTCTGGCCACAGCAAATCGCGGTCCAGAACACTAACATGAAACGCTGATGAAGGCTGTTCATCATAGAAGGTGCCTTTACCGTGGCTGTGGCAATTGTCATATTCTTCATACTGCCCGACTGTACGTCTCTACTCTGACCTCTTTCCCCCGCAGTATACCGGTGTACCGGAGGGACTAATGGTGACTGACTGACTGAACTGGTAGTTCCGGTAACACCAAATGGCTGTCCCCGACGGAGAAGGCCTTCCTTCAGGCGCGTCTACCGCGCAACTCGCCGCGCGCCGGCGAGAAGAACTTTGTGTTCCGGGAGGTCCTCAGCACGCTGCGGGATAAGCGGCTCTGGCTCTTCACACTCAGCTGGGCCTTTATGACGTGCGGCAAGAGCGGTGTCACCTTCTTCCAGCCGACCATCATCGAGAACCTGGGGTTCAGGTACGTCGTTCCCCGGACCGTCCCCGTGTCCCTTGTCAAGCGATGATGTACTGACTAGGCGGTTTGAAAATCGTGCAGTGGTGTGGCTACCGCCCAGATCCTCAACATCCCCGTGTTTGCCCTGACCATGGTCGTCCATCTGCGTCGTCGGGGTACGCCTCGAGCACGGCGAGGGTGGCGATCCCGGTATTCCCCATCTTCTGCAACGTCGTGGTCATCGCTTTCGTACTCGGTCCTCGTGGCATACCCGAATGACATAGGTGTCTACATCGCCATGACGGTGGGCAACGCATTTGGCACTGCTTGGTTCCGTAAGCCCTTCCCCCCCCCCCCCCCCCCCCCCCCCCCCCCCCCCCCCCCCCCCCCCCCCCCCCCCCCCCCCCCCCCCCCCCCCCCCCCCCCCCCCCCCCCCCCCCCCCCCCCCCCCCCCCCCCCCCCCCCCTCCCCACTGTCCAGATCCGTGCATCTGTTTGTCCAATTTAAGCCAAAGCTAACCGGCGCGCGTCCGATTAAGTGTCATGTGGCCCTGGCGTTCCCAGACAATCAACGGCGCGACGGGGTCCGCGTTCGCCGTCGCCTTCGTCAACAGCTACGGCCAGGTCGGCGACGCGGTCGGGCCGCAGATGTTCCTGGACCGGTACGCGCCGCGGTACCAGCTGCCGTTCGCGCTCTCGATGGGGCTGGTCGCGCTCTCGGGCGTCACCAACCTCGTGGCGTGGTGGGTGACGCACCAGACGGAGAGCGACACGCGCCGGCACAAGCTGGCCCGGCGGGTGGCCCGGCAGAAGAACGAGGTCGTCCTCGACGATGTGACGGACCACGACGCCGAGCACACGGCGGATCTGCGAGCAAATGCCAGACGGCTAGCTCATCTCGCGTGAGAGGGGCAGCTTAGATGCAGATTGTAGTGGCTGGCCATGGCTAGGGATGTGCGGCCTCACCAGCATGCATGACGATGCGGTACACTGTTACACGTGACTGTCATCACTGGACGAAATATGCGGAATCACGACTTTGAACACAACTTCAAAACTTGCCATTACATGTGGTTCTTCTTGGTGATCTTCCATAAGGGGCTTCTCCCAGGATAGCTACAAGGCGAGCCCTTCAATGGAATTTGATTCGAGCACGCTGAGAATACTCGATGCAACCAAATGTTCCACAACCGGCCCCATACGTGACCTAAGTGAACACCAGCTCAACTTGGGGTAGGTTCGGGGTAAATCTTACTGTGGGGCCGGGCCGGTCCCGACCCCGGGCCCCGGAGACGGATCCGCTGCGAAGCGGGCCATGCGGGGTCGCTGATCCCCCTGATCTGCTAGCGTCGGAGTATTACTTGGTAGACAGATAGCCCCGATAGCCCGTAAGTACAACGTGCAATTTGCCTCAACTCAACCCTCCTTTCCTCCGGTCGCGACAAACCCTCCGAGACTGGAACTCAACACAATGGCGTGCAACTGATCTGATCTCGGTAGCTGATCTCGGTAGGTTCCGATGGCAAATAATCTGCAACCGGACGAGGGCGCAAATACCCATATACCGGATACTTAGGAGCTTAGTACCTTGCCTAAAGGCTAAAGCTGCAGAGAGCGAGCGAGCGAGAGAGAAACCCGGTCCCAGTGCCCACGCCTGCCATTACACAGCATAGCTCCCGCTCGCTTCGCTTCAGCCCCGGATTCCCGGATTTTACCTACCTGCCTGGCCTCCCCAAGTACCTTGCCGTATTACCTACCTTGTTATAGCCGGCGTGTGGAACAGAACATGGCCACCGCCGACGCCCCGACGGCCACGGCGCAGCTCGCGTCGAGCGAGGCCTACCCGTACGACCTCGGCAGCTTCCACCGGGCGGCCAGCACGTCGAGCGCCGAGGCGCAGCGCTGGTTCGACCGCGCGCTCGTGTGGACGTACTGCTTCAACCACGACGAGGCCATCCTGTGCTACCAGCAGGCGATCGCGCACGACGAGGGGTTCGCCCTGGCCTACTGGGGCGTCTCCTTCTGCGCCGGCCCCAACTACAACAAGACGTGGCGGCTGTTCGACGAGCGCGACCGCCGCGCCGCCATCGAGCGCACGCACCACTGGTCGCAGGAGGCGCTGCGGCGCGCCGGCGGCGCGTCGCCCTGGGAGCGCGCCCTCATCGAGGCCCTGGCGCACCGGTACCCGGACAACGACCCGGACCGCGACCTGGCGGCGTGCGACGTTGCGTACGCGGACGCGATGCGGCGGGTGTACGCGGCGCACGGCCGGGGGGACCGCGACTTCGACGTGGTGACGCTGACGGCGGACGCGCTGATGAACGTGGCGCCGCGGCGCATGTACGACACGTCGGACGGGTCGCCGATCGGGTCGACGCCCGTGTTCGAGGTCAAGGCGCTGCTGGAGCGGGCGCTGGCGGAGCCGGGCGTGGAGCGGCACCCGGGCGTGGCGCACATGTATATCCACCTGATGGAGATGTCGGCGACGCCGGAGGCGGCCCTGCCCGCGGCGGACATGATCCGCGAGCAGGTGCCGGACACGGGGCACACGTACCACATGCCGGCGCACATCGACGTGCTGGTGGGCGACTACCGGCGCGCGGTCGAGTACAACCTCAAGGCCACGGTGGCGGACGACAAGTACTTCGCGCGCAACGGCGGCCTGACCTTCTACAGCTACTACCGCCTGCACGACTACCACTCGCTCATCTACGCGGCCATGCTGGCGGGCAAGTCGCGCGCCGCCCTGCGCGCCACCGACCGCATGGAGGCCACCGTGTCCGAGGCCATCCTGCGCGTCCAGACCCCCGCCCTGGCCGACTGGATGGAGTTCTTCCGCGCCGTGCGCGTCCACGTCTACATCCGCTTCGGCATGTGGGAGGCCCTCAAGCAGCTCGCGCCCCTGCCCGACGGCGACCTGTACTGCGTCACCAACGCGATGCGCGCCTACGGCCGCGCCATCGCGCACGCCGCCACGGGCGAGCTCGACGCCGCGGAGCGCGAGCGCCAAGCCTACGAGGCCGCCAAGCGCCGCGTGCCCCCCAGCCGCCTCGACTTCCCCAACCGCGTGGTCGACATCCTGCCCGTGGCGGACGCGATGCTGGACGGCGAGCTGGCGTACCGGCGGGGCGAGCACGCGCGCGCGTTCGCGCGCCTCGCCGACGCCGTGGCGCTCGAGGACGCGATCCCCTTCGCCGAGCCGTGGGGCTGGATGGTGCCCGCGCGGCACGCGTACGCGGCGCTGTCGCTCGAGGTCGGGCAGGTGGAGCGCGCCGCGCAGGCGTACGCCGAGGACCTCGGGCTCGCGCCCACGCCGGGGCGCGCGCACCAGCACCCCAACAACGTCTGGGCCCTGCACGGCTACCACGAGTGCCTGACGCGGCTGAGCGGGGACGGGGACGGGAGCCGCAGGGGCGAGGCCGCCATCATCCGGAGGCAGCTCGTGCTCGCCGCCGCAGAGGCCGACGTCGAGATCACGTCCTCGTGCTTCTGCCGCTTCGGGCCCCAGGTGGCGTCGGTGTCGTCCGCGGGGGGCGGCAAGTCGGCGGCCGGCAAGACCGCCGACGGCGTCAACGGGATAAATGGCGGCTGCCAGACGAATGGCTGCCATGCGTCTGTGGGGAAGAAGGCGGTCACCAATGGAGAGGTGGAGTGCTAGACACATGCATACATATAAGAGCATCTCATGTTACGGGGCGTGCAGGAGTTTACTAGACAGACTTGTGGTGCTGAACAAGAATCCATTCGAGGCGTTTAGCCTGTTGTCGTGTGCTCATTATGTACTTGAATACGCCGGAGACACGGTGCAATATCAGTCTGCCTATCGACCCCGATCCCAACACCAAGTCACACCGCTGGGCCTTCGGTGTCCAGTATCCCGTGGGGAATGAAGCCGGTCTCTTCGGCGGTTACCTACAGGCAGGCTACTTGGTAGGCTCTGGGGTTTTACAGGTGCCACGCCCTTTTGGGGGATTGATTGCCAGTGAAAGTGCCTCACAGTGTGTCCTGTGATCAGTCGTTAACGATCATAAGTGTCACCGTTGTCGAGGCTCATTTCTGTTGGGGCATCATAAAGTCAAGTTTTAGACTTTCAGGGGCTCACTGGCCTGCGAGTTGCTAACTACCTCCTAAGTAAGTAATCCCCCAACGACAGCCAGCCAGTCCAGCCATCCCAACCTAGCGGCGGTCCAGGTCGTGGTCGACGACGTCGTCGAGGATCGTCTCGCCGCGCGCGGCGGCGCGCTTCCTGGCCAGCTTGAGCCTGCGGGTGTCGCGCTCGGTGGCGCGGGTGAGCCACCACGTGACGGCCGTGAGCGCCAGGCAGGCCGCGACCAGGCACATGGCGACGGTGAAGGGGACCGTGTAGCGCGGCGCGAAGACCTCGCGGAAGATCTGGGGCCCGACGGCCCCGCCGATCTGCCCGTAGCTGTTGACGAAGCCGATGGAGAAGGCCGAGCCCGTGGCCCGGGACGTGGTCTGCACGCGCCACGGCCACCTGTGCGCGCGCGCCCGCATGGGGGTCGGGTTAGTCATGGCGCACGACGGAACGGAACTCTCTCTCACACACACACACTCACACACACACACACACTTCTGCTGTCTGTCTTGGAAAAGGGGCGGGCAACTTACATCATGGGATACCAGGCTGCCGTCAGGCCGTTGCCTATGAGCGTGGCCGCGTACACGGCGCCGTTGCTGGGATAGACCACCAGGACCGCGTAGCTCGCGATGATGATGGCGAGGAAGGTGAGCGGATACAGGGGCCGGGGGAGCCGGCCGCTGTCGGCCAGCACCCCCGTCGCGGCGATGACCACGAGCCCGAACACCGTGATGGGTATGTTCAGGATCTGCGCCGTGGCGATATTCCTGTGCGGCGCAAGATGAAAGGGTCAGCTGATGGGGAACTTTCCACAGGGGAAAGGAAGGGAAGGGAAGAAACGCTGGGCAAGCAAAGGGGCAGGCAGGGGGCCCGGATAAGTTAACTACGCACGTGAAGCCGAGATCGGCGATGACGGTCGACTGGTAGAAGCGCGTCCCGTTGGTCCCGACGGTGAAGGTGGCCCAGATGGCGGTGAACAGCCAGAGGCGCACGTCCTTGAGGGACTCGATGATCTCGCGGAAGTTGAAGTTGATCTCGGTCGAGCGTGGGGCGTTGGACGGCAGCCGGGCCTGGATGAATGCCTTTTCCTTGTCGGTCAACCACCTCGCCGTCTCCGGGACTGGTCGATTGTCAGTTGCTGGAGGTTTCTCGTAGTTAGTGAGAATGGCATGGAGGAGAGAGACTCACAGTCTGGAAGTAGGAACCAGATAGCAACGCCGACAACAATGGTCACTAGGCCCTCCACCATGAACAACCTTTGGTGACTTGTCAGCTTCATTCGACGCGATGAATTGGTGTTTCAAGCCGTGGAAATCTTACCACTGCCACCCTGAGAGTCCACCGGCGCCAGACGCGTGATCGAACGCGAACGCCAAAAGACCGCTGAAAATACCGGCGCAATTTCCGCAGATGTCTAATAAGACGGGCACAACGGTCAGAATATCATCTGTCTGCAGTCTCGTCACGCCAAGACTTGCTGCCGTCAACACGACTCAACTCACAGAAATACAAGAGTCGAAGAGACATCTCATCAGGTCGATACCAGTAAGTCATTTGCAGAATGACCCCGGGGAACTGTCCGGCTTCCGCCTGTATTCGAACGTCAGCTTTTGGGACTCCACTGGGGGCCATCCGGCTCAGAAATGCAGTATCCGAAGACCAACTGCCTCCAACCAAGTCTCATCCGGTATTAGTTACGTACCAGACCAAGGAGAAAGCGCAAGCCGTACAGTCCGCCCTTGTTAGTGACGGCAGCGTGCAGAGCCAGGGCGATTCCCCAACTGATGATGATTCTCGATTGCCATTTAGACGGCGAGAACCTCTTTAGTAACAGATTGGACGGAGCCTCTGCGACGATGTATGGGATCTTGAAGATTATCGATCAGCAACGGTTCCCCCTGTTGTAATGACGGGCTTAGAGATGTCCAATGCGTACGTAGTAGAGTGCAGTGACGAGGTTGTACTGGTCTGATGTTAAGCCTAGCTGAGTCATGATATTCTGGCCGGTTCCCTGGTTCATGATGCGCGCATTCGAAAGCTTGAGATGCCAGCATTAGCTACTGTACTGTCCCTTCGTTAGGAGACCTCATCAGGGGATGCCGCTTGGGACGAACATTTTCCGTATCCAGCTGCTTGAACATGAAGATCAGGGAGCAGAGCGGCATGAGATGCCAGTCGATCCGCCTCAGGAGCTTCTTCTCCTCCTCCGCGGTCAGGAGCGTCCGGTCTCTCATCCGGTCGCTGTCGTAGCCGCCGATGGAGTCCTCGCCCGCGCCATCCGCGCCATGCTCGATCGCCTCCCCGCGCTTGGCGAAATGGAGACTCTGATGGTTTCGATGCGTCTCCCCCCCTGCCTGGGACGCGTCGTCGGACACGGAGACGGGCGAGATGGTGGCCCTCGCGGGCGCGGTGTTGGGCGACAGCCCTTTCAGCGACAACATGGTGAGTGCGTACAGGTGTTTTCTCGTATGTCACCCAGCTCCGAAGGTAGGCACGAAGCAGAGGCCAGAGATGAGCGAGCGCAGTGCGTCCATGTTGTCTTATTTGAGTGACTGCCATCAATTGAGGCAATGCGCTCCAGGTCCCGGCGCGATGGTAAGGGCCCCTAACTTGGAATGACGAATCAAAATCACCAAGTTTCTTGCCCATATTCTGCAACACAGTCGATACCATACTCTTTTATACTGTCCGAGTCGGGACGGCGATTGGGCAATGGGGGGGACTTTGGGGGTGTTTCGCGAGCGGAGCGTTGGGTGAAGCTAAGAGATGTCGTCAGCTTGGGATGTGATAACGTATTGTCACTATTGTGGGTGGTCGCAGCCGTCGCATCTAAGTGCCGCGACGGTAAGTTATCAGGGTCTGGCTATGCAGGCGCAACATGGAACTCGCCATCGATGGGCTGTAACACCATGGCGCACGGAGTATACGAACGCTTTCATGCAGCCATGGAAGTTGGCATGTTGTTATAAAGATGGACCCTTGACGCCCGGCGCTCGTCCTACATATGCAACTTATAGATTGTGGAATTTGACCCCAACAATCGAAAAGCGCACCGCACACGACGTATTCCTACTCATAGCCTTGTAAAGATCAGATCACCCCTACTCCCATATCCAAGAACATAATGGCCACCCTAGTCCAGGCTCCTGTGGCCGCTGGCTCGGATATCCCCACGTATCATCAGATCCCTGAGACGTCGTACGAGCGTACGTTACCTTACCCACTTGAATGCAACCTCTGGCAAGCCTGATTTGGACCGAGTGTGATGTGCTAACTGCCGCCTTCAACAGTCGAGTGGGCAGACCTGGTGACTCTGGATCTCTCGCAGTTCGATCAGCCTGGTGGAAAGGAGGCATTGGCCAAGAAGCTGTTCGACGCCATCCAGAAGATAGGTTCGTTGAATCAGCTTACCTATTTCCTGCCGTCTTGCCTGCGAAATAGACAGGTCCGCTGATATCGCATCCCGTGACCTACAGGCTTCTTCTACATCACCAACTTTGGACTGTCTCAGGAATCTGTCGATCGCCAATTCGCCATCGGCAAAGAAGTCTTCAACCTCGCCACGGAGGAGAAGCTCCAGTACCGAGCCGAGCTCGAGAAGGGCGGGTACAATGGCTACAAGCCACTGGGTCTGAGGGTGAGAATTTCTGCAACCTGGTCACCTCGTGATGAGCTCCAGGAAAGGAGAGGTGGGCCGAGGCTGACAGTGTGCCTCCAGGAAGTCCGTCCCGGGGTCTTTGACAACACGGAGATCTACAACATCCCCAAGTTCATCCCGGAGCTGGAGCGGGCGCACCCGGAG
Source organism: Xylariaceae sp. FL0804 (assembly GCA_022539325.1). Lineage (NCBI taxonomy): Eukaryota > Fungi > Ascomycota > Sordariomycetes > Xylariales > Xylariaceae > Xylariaceae sp. FL0804. Next base: position 194,475 of record JAJKLG010000007.1, on the reverse strand, counting down.
ATCATCAACCAGAACCGGGCTGAGATCGAGGGCTTCGCGCGGCACATCCACGACGAGATCGTGCGCAAGCTGCTGGCGCTGTTCGCGCTGATCCTGGAGCTGCCCGAGGACCACTTCCAGCGTTGCCACCGGTACGGCGCGCGCAGCGACTGCCACCTGCGGTACATGAAGTACCACCGGCGCAGCGCGGCGGACAACGCGGCGCTGGGCGACGTGTGGGTGCGCGGGCACACCGACTTCGGCAGCCTGACGCTGCTCTTCCGGCAGCCGGTCGCGGCGCTGCAGGTGCAGACGCCCGAGGGCGGGTGGCGCTGGGTGCGGCCCTACCCGGCCAGCATCACCGTCAACCTGGCCGACTCGCTCGAGTTCCTGACCAACGGCTTCCTCAAGAGCAGCATCCACCGCGTCGTGGCGCCGCCGCCGGACCAGGCCGACGTCGACCGCCTCGGCGTCCTCTACTTCGTGCGGCCCGAGGACGACGTCGAGCTGCGCCCCGTCGCGAGCGCCGTGCTCGAGCGCCTCGGCTACGACGGCGCCGGGAAGCGGGACGGCCACGCGGCCGGCATCACCGCCGGCGAGTGGGTCAAGGCCCGGGTCGCGAGCAACGTGGACAAAAACAAGGCGGGGTTCGAGGCGGAGGAGACACCGATCATCGGTGGGAAGTCTGCAAAGTATTACGACTAAGCGGGCGTTATCACAGTTCCCTTTGGGTATTGTTTGTGTCATTGACTGAGTACACCTCTGGAAGGTGGAGACTTACGGCAGATTGATACACTCTGTACGGAAACTTAGCCTGTACGATGCACAAGTAGTTGTATTTCGTACTGCATGAATAAATGGCCTCGAATGAGCAACTCCAGCCCGCTGTGGGCTCTATAGTATGAATTCTTTAGTAAATCCCAGTTAAGCCCGATATAATTCAGATTAGGTAGTAGGTCCCCCTCGGACACTCACACACTTCAGTCGTAACCTTGAGCCTCCTTCCGATTATCCGAGGGGCAATAGTATTCCGTCCTACTCCATACTCCGTACGCCAATTGGTACGCAGCGCATGCATCTGCAGGGGTAAATACTAGTACTGTGACTGTTGGTCTGTCGGGAATACGCGGTGAAGCCGGGAATAAGCTGCCAATGTGACTAGAGAAAGTGAAGCACTGGAGCTTGGAGGCTTGGCTGCTTGGCCATCACGAGGGTAGCTTTGGCAGGTTAATTTTAGCCCTATTTGCGCTGACTCTACGGTACCGGTAAACCAGTCCCAGAGACGCGAGACGAGTGCGGGTTGGCGACGTGGCTGCGCTGGTAGTTGAGGCTTTTTCGGGATGCTCTCCGGTATCACCAGGACTGCTCCATCGACATGTCAGGCGGAGGGCGTCAAGATGAACTCAAACAGCGTACCATCGAAAAGTTCCCACCCCGAGATCGTCCCTACAGACCACACTGACCGGTACCGGTAGCAGACCGGTCGATCGAATTCGGCATGCCGCGGGGCTGGCTCCGCTCGGGAGTTAGCCGTCCCCATCAGAACTATGAACCTGGCTCGGCCATAGCTTATATCAACTTCATGACCTTTTCCGGCGACCTTTCCCCTCTTCACACGCAGTAGTAAGTACTGTACCCACGCAGCGGCGAACCGGTCAAACTGTAGTCACGAGATGCAACAGAACAACTGGTGACGGCACTGAGACAGCTGGACAACACAAGAGACGAAGATCCGGCGCGACAAGATTCAAGGTCAAGGGAGCCGATTACTTATTGACCGAGCCAAGCATCGGCGAGCGGGGACGGTGTGCACCAGATAGGGACAGTAGGTGGTTCATATCAGGCAACACGCCTCGTGCCCCCCTCGAAACCATGCCGTCGGCGTCCTCGACCCCCTCGAGCGCTACCATTAGCGAGGGCGCGCTCCCGGGAGACGACGAGGAGAAGCAGCAGCAGCAGCAGCAGACGGCGCAAAGCCGAAGCTTCGATCGGCCCAGACCGAAGGATGCCGAAGAAAAGCGGGTCGACGCCGACAACCAACATGTGACGACGACGCCGGACCACGATCACGATGTTGATGCCGACGGACAAGAACAGCACCGGGAGCCCGAGCCCGCCTTCCTCCGCACCGACGGCGCCGTCGGCCGCGTGCTGAGCCGCGTCTCGACCGGCGCCAGCTGGAACCCGGGACCGCCTCCGGACGGGGGAAAGGACGCGTGGCTGGCGTGTAAGTTGGATCCCTCCGCCTCCTGACTGGTCCCTCCCGCGCCCCCTTTTCCGTCTCCCTCACCCCCTATCCAAGCCACGATAACCGAGGGACCGGATGGACCCCTCTGTACCGAACTGGAACTGACGCACCGCCGCCACCACCGACATCTACCGTACCCACAGGCATCTGCGCGCACCTCATCATCGCCGACACGTGGGGCTTCATCAACTCGTTCGGCGTGTTCCAGCCGTACTACACCTCGTCGCTCTCCCAGCCGCCGTCCAACGTGTCGTGGATCGGCTCGCTGCAGGTCTTCCTGACCTTCTTCGTCGGCACCTTCACGGGCCGGCTCACCGACGCCGGGCTGCTGCGGCCCGTCGTCTGGCTCGGCAGCGCGCTCATGCTGCTCGGCCTGTTCACGACCGCGGACGCAGCAGACTCGTACTGGCAGCTGCTGCTCAGCCAGGGCCTCTGCATGGGCCTCGCCAGCGGCTGCCTCTTCTGCCCCGCCATCTCCACCGCCAGCACCTACTTCGACCGCCACCGCGGCCTCGCGCTCGGGCTCGTCGCCAGCGGCACCGTCACGGGCGGGCTGGTCTTCCCCGCCATGGCAAGGCAGCTGCTGCCGAGCGCCGGGTTCGCGTGGACGGGTACGTTCTCTCTCTCAGTTCTCAGCCTGTTTCTCCTGCGCGTGAAAAATGAATGTCTATAGGTATTGAGCAAGGGAGGGAAGAAGGGAGGAGATGAGGGGATGCATGCAAGTGAATGAATGCGACAGCAGAGCGCTGACGGGACAGATGCGTGGGCCGCCGCCGTGTACGTGTAGTGCGCGCCATGGGCTTCGTCCAGGCCGCCACGCTGCTGTTCGCCTGCGTCTTCTTCAAGAGCCGTGTGCCGCCGCGGCGGGCCGGCAGCTTGGTCGACTGGGCTGCGTTTCGCGACCTTGAGTGGTGCGTAGAGCCATTTTCTCCTTTTTTCCTACTTCTGTTTATCTGTTGCTCCTTGAGTCGTGGGCTGGAACGGCCCTCACGAAAATGATGAGTGGCCGCTTGCTTGCTCATCGGCGGCGTGAAACTACACTGGCTGACCTTGACTGTCTTCTGGCCTTTGTAGTGAGTTTTGTCTGAGAGGATAACTTTCTCTCTCCTTCATTGACCCGGCTTCAACCCTGCCGAGGGGATGGGGAGGGGACATTAGAAGCCCTATGCGTAAGGAATGGCAAGCACGCTCACGCCTCGCTCCGCAGACACGTTCTACGCCGTCGGCATGTTCTTCGTCTTCTGGGGCCTCTACGTGCCCTTCTACTATCTGCCTGCCTTCAGCCAGACGCAGCGTGAGTCTTTGAGAACCAAGATGATCTTGCCCAGCTATCTGCCTACCTGCCCTGTCGCACTCATCTCTTATTGCTCTTCTTACTATAGGCCGGGGGGTCCTATTTATCATACCGGCTCCATCTAACCCCTGACCCCTATCCCTCACCCCTTTCCCCCGAGAAATCTCTCTCATGCATCTCTCCCACGCAAAAGCTAGCCCAGGGGCCCAATAGGCCACAATAACGTCTTCTAGCTTCCTTTTTACTTCCATGCTTGCTGAATTTTGGTTCGCTGACTCACGGGCTTCACCGCAGCGACGCCGCCGCTCGGCTACGAGGAATCGCTCAATCTGCTGCTGATCCTCAACGGCATCGGCCTGTTCGGACGGACCAGTACGTATAGTGCCTCTAGCAGGCAGGCCGTTCATCTATTGCATCTCGTATCCCGTTCGCAAACACGCCCTATTGTCCTTCGCCCTCCCCCCTCCCCCCTCTTTTTTCATCTTGCTCTTCATGTCCTCCCGCCCCCCTTATCTGCCGGCTGGCGGGCTGGGCGGGTTCACCTGGCTGACCGATGATCGACCGAGCAGTACCCAACTGGCTGGCCGACCGGGTCGGCGCGCTCAGCGTCATGGCGCCGGTGGCGCTCGTCGGCGCCGTGGCGCTGCTGAGCTGGATCGCCGTCACGACGCCGGCGCAGCTGTACGTGTGGGCGGCCTTCTACGGCATCGCCGGCGGCGGCCTGCAGGGCCTGTTCCCGGCCGCGCTGAGCTCGCTGACGACGGACCTGCGGCGGAGGGGGACGCGCATGGGCAGTACGTTCTTTTGCTCTCTCTTTGTCTCTCTCTCTCTCTCTCTCTCTCTCTCTCTCTCTCTCTCTCTCTCTCTCTCTCTCTCTCTCTCTCTCTCTCTCTCTCTCTCTCTCTCTCTCTCTCTCTCTTAACCCTTGAAAAGATTCTCTCAATATTCTCCCGTCTCCCCTATCCCTGGGTTTACTGCTGCCACTCCTTGGCCGTTCGTTCCTCCCGGGGCACCCATGCTGACGTTTGCATGCACGCACACACACACAGTGGCCTTCACCATCGTCAGCTTCGCCGTGCTGACGGGCAACCCGATCGCGGGCGCGCTCGTCACGGCGTGCGGGGGCCGCTACCTCGGCGCGCAGCTCTTCACCGGCTGCTCGCTGCTCGTCGGCACGTGCTTCATCGCCGCCGCCCGCACCGCGCGCATGCGGCGCTCGGGCGACGGGTGGCGCGCCAAGGTCTAGCTTGGTTGGGCTGGCTGGCTGGCTGGCTGGCGTGGATTAATGGGGGTCGGAGGTGGTCTGGCTGGCTGGCTTGTTGTGCATGAATGGCAGGGCGGCGAATATTTGAAGGGGGAGGGATACCGGTAGAAAAGAGATGGTTGCAGAGAGCTGGGTTGGGTTGAGGGGAGAGGACAAGTGGAAGAGGTGGATTGAGGGGAGGCCGCGAATTTATGAACGCGCGCGGCGAGGTGAGAGTTACTCTAGGACAATGATACCTTTGGATAAGGATACCTTATCTGATGGAGGGCGGTTATATGTGTTTATTTGACAGACACGCCAACCGTCTTGAATCGCTCCGAGAGATTGGATTCCTCGCGAAAATATAAGTGGGTGACGAGAGCGATATCAGAAGTTGATGCACGGGTTGCCTGTGGCAAGCAATGCGCGACGCCAAGGCAACGGGCTGGATTCCTGAGACTCCAAGCGCCCAAAACTATTCCGTAGTTACACTCTTCAATCTTTGGTAGGTACATTGTGAGGTTGAACATTACGGCCCAGCGTGGGACATCCGTAAAGGCAGGGCGGTGCCCAAGCCGGTTTTTCGTCCCGCCGTTACCGTGAGCGTCGGATGACCATACTGTTTCAGATGGCGCGACAGTCTGCAGACTACTGAGCCATTTCCCAATTGTAAGGCACTCAAGCCGCCAAAGCAGACTGATACCATCTCTGGTCAGCTGAGTGGTGGTGTGCTCGATGGTCGTATGCGATGGACGACCTCGGGTCACTGTCGAACAGCCTCCCTCTCGTCTGTTCAAATGCCGAGCGACGAGTCGGTGCCGACGCTGTCCTTCCACAGCTGGTCAAAGTCGACGCCCTGCTGCTGGAACATGTCCCTGATCTGCAGGGCGGTGGCCTCCTGCTTCTCGGGCCCGAAGCCGCCCGGCTGCGACGACTCGAACTGGACGATCTCGATCCAGCGGTAGAAGAGGTCCTCCTTGCCGAGGGCGACGAGGGCGTCGCGGAAGGCGAGCACGCGGCGCCGGCGGTGGTCCTCCTGGCCGGCGGCCTCCTGCTTCATGTCGACGCAGAGCCAGCCCCAGTCGGCGTGGTGGCGCAGCACGACGAGCGTGAAGGCCTCGACCGCGGCCATCTTCTCGTCGACCATGGTGTGCGCGTCCAGCATGGCCGCCCAGTCGAGCTCCCAGTCGGCGTCGGCGAGCAGCATGCCCGTCTTGCCGGCGAGCAGGGCGGGCGACGTCGCGTGCGCGACGCGCGCCACGAACAGGCTGCGCGCCGTCTCGTCGCGCACGACATCACCACCGCCACCACCACCTCCTCCTCCTCCTCCCTGCTCGGCCCACCGGCCGCGGCTGCGGCGCACGACGACCTCGCGCGCGCGGAACCCGAGCACCCAGCGCCACGACACGGCGTTCCCGCGCCCGCCGTTGCGGCCGAAGGCGAAGGCGTAGGGGCCCGGCCAGGCGTAGACGGCGAGGGCGAGGTCGAGGACGAAGGTGAGGGCGCGGCGGGCGACCTCGGGCGCGATCTCGCGCCAGGCCATCTCGTCGACGCGCGTCGTCGTCTCGTTGGCGTAGCCCAGCGCCGACGCCAGCAGCCGCAGGTACCACGGCAGCACCCACCAGACGCGCAGCAGCAGCAGCAGCGCCACGACCGCCTGCCCCGCGCACGCCGTGACAAAGACGCTGCGCTTGTGCGACGCCGGCTGCGCGTCGACGTGCGCGATGTACACTCGTCGTGAGTCGAGCGTGTCCACCAGCGGCAGGAGCACCTCCGGCGGCCGCTTGAAGGGCGCCGGCGGGTCGCCGCCGAGGCCGTCGTCCCGGCGGCGGGCCGAGGCCGGCTTGGCCGCGTGCCGCTGCCGGACCATGGCGACCCGGCCTCGGCCCGCGTGCCACTGCCGGACCATGGCGACCGGATGGGAGGGGGACGGGCGTGGCAAGAATGAGATCGCCGGGGGGCCTGTCTGTCTATTCGTCGAGAGGCTGGATGGGTCTCTGCCCAGGTGTGAAACGGTGCGGACAAGTGCGTCTTCCGGTGTTCCGGGTTGGCTGGTGGTACCGGTAGTCCCGAGTTGCACGTGGTGAGGTGGTACGAATCACGGAGTACTAGCTGAAGCCTGAAGCTCGTTTGCTGAGGCTGAAAAGGGCGACAAACCCCTGAAACCGGCAGCTTGCCGAGCCTGCCACGCCAGCTGCAGAATTGTGGGTCGCAGGCTGCAGCTCATTGCCGGCGCCACCCCCTATAAACGCATACACCTTGTTAAGTGCCCATCTCAACTTGCCTAGTGGGGCGGCGATCGACGCCAACTTTTTTTTGGTCGCGCGCTGTCGAGGTAATCGCATCTTGCATTCTACCATCGTTGTCGTTGTCAAGTTTCGATCCTACTCTGCTTCAGATGTTGCGGAGCTACGGACAGGGGCAGGCTGTTGCATTATGCTGAGAGGGAGCTTATTCAAGGTGAATTCCATACACATTTCCGCCGCCACGCCGCCAGCTAACACGATGCGTAGCGGGATAGACAGATCTGCGCCCTTTGCCGACATCGTCTGTCCTTGCGACTATCCTCGCCACCCCACCGACCCTTGTCGACTACACGGCATCTCAGACGCGATGACGGGGATGTACAAGCCAGCCAGAGCGGCGGGCCCCGTGGCGCGGTAGGCGGCGACGACTGGGACACGCCGATATTCACACGGAGGAGGAGAGCGCAGACACCGGCGCAGACACCGGCCCAGGACGGCAATGCGCCCTCGCCGGGTCGGAATATCGCTTCCAATCCAACCGGTGCCACGACTGCTAGCGATTCCGGAAACATCAGAGAACAACCCACGAGACAGGAACAGCGAGATGCCTTCCTTGATTCGTTCGAGAGACAGGCCCGAGAGAATATGCTACGGAAGCGACAGGCCCAAGCGCCACCCGGCCCGATGAACCCCGGGCCCGGCGGCGCCGCGCCATTTGCAAGGCAGGTGTTCTCTTCAGTGCGCCGAGGTGAGATAGCGCCGCGCGCGTCTGCGGGGCTCGATCCACGACAAGTGGATGCTTCGGGGCCGCCGAGACAACCACGGCCCCCGGTTGCTGGCGTCCGGAAAGGCGGCATGCTCAAGCTCAACTTGAGTGGTGACCCTACGCCTGACAATAGGGGCTTTCTGCCGGGCGGACTTGCGCCGCGGATGAGAGAGGGACCAGAGGCGGTCACCCCCGCGAGACCTAGCCCCGGCGGCCTGTCCACACCGCCGGGCCGCTTCCCTGCGCGCGCGCAGGTGGCCGACCCCAGCTCAGATGAGATCAGGGCGAGGCTGTCGCTTTCGGACACCGAGATACGAGCGTCTCCCGCGTCCGCATCCGAGAGATCACATGGCGTTGACAACGAAATTCGACCTCCCCCACCGACCCGGAGGCCGGATTCTCTCTCCAACAACGAGGGCTGGCCGCGGAGTCCGCCTACGAGGGAGAATCAGCCGGCAACTGAAAGTACGGCGTCCTGGGCTTTGCTCACCCACAGGCGAGCGTCGGAAAAGTCAAGAAGTGACAGTTTCCTAGAGTCTCTGGACAGAGGCAGTGCCTTGCCCTCGAGAGATCCTGTGCCCGATCAAGGCCGGGACCCGGTATCGACCGTGGATGATCTCGTGGCCGCGCGCCGCAGGAAGGCAGCCGCCCCGTCCCGTTCTGATGACTGGGATAATCAAATTGAGCAGAAGTTCACGCCTCGAGCCAGCAGCCAGGAAGGGAAGCGTGCTTCCACGTTATCGGACGACTTGGAAAGGGGACTTCACCCAAAGCCCGAGCCAGTTGAGGATCGCCATGTGGCATCGCCTGCGCCTGTACAAGAAGAGGCGCGGTCGAGCGACCGAGGTCGCGATCGACCCAGCAAGAAGGATAAGAAACGCGGAGGGAAGAAACAGTCGGGAAAGGGCTATGATGAAGAGGATTTGGAAGATGAGGAAGACGATGGCTACGACCGCCACGAAGAGTGGCGTCGACTCAAGGCAGAGCGTAAAGCTCAGCGTGCAGCCGAGCAGGGGCCTCCCCAGATCCTGCTGCCCGAATTGATCAGTATAAACGCGCTAGCCGGGGCTCTCAAGATCAAGCCAGAAGAATTTCTGGAACAACTAGGCGAGCTTGGGTTCGAGAATGTGACCTTGGATAGTTTGATGGTGGGCGACACGGCGGCGTTGGTGGTCCAGGAGTATGGATTTGAGCCCACCGTCGAGACTGGTGAGGGTCACGACCTCAAGCCGCGCCCTCCACCTGAGGATCCCTCGGTCCTCCCGCTGCGCCCGCCCGTCGTTACTATCATGGGCCACGTCGACCATGGGAAGACCACTCTTCTCGACTATCTGCGCAAGTCCTCCGTCGCAGCACAGGAGCACGGCGGCATCACGCAGCACATCGGAGCCTTTTCGGTCAAGCTGTCTTCCGGCAGGCCGATCACTTTTCTCGACACGCCCGGGCACGCTGCCTTCCTAACGATGCGCCAGCGGGGTGCCAATGTCACCGATATCGTGGTCCTGGTGATCGCCGCCGACGACAGCGTGAAGCCCCAGACCATCGAGGCGCTGAATCATGCTCGCGCCTCTAAGGTGCCTATAATCGTAGCCATCAACAAGATCGACAAGGAGGGCGCACAAGTCGACCATGTGAAGTCTGACCTCGCGAAGGCCGGCGTGGAGATTGAAGACTATGGAGGAGACGTCCAAGTTGTAGAGACCAGCGGCAAGACGGGACAAGGGATGGACGACCTGGAGGAGAACATCCTCACGCTTTCCGAGATCCTGGACCACCGTGCCGAAGTCGACGGTCCAGCAGAAGGATGGATCCTTGAGAGCAGTCTGAAGGCCTCGGGCAAGACGGCCACTGCCCTCATCAAAAGAGGCACGCTGAGGACCGGAGACATCATCGCTGCGGGTGTCACCCACGCCAAGGTTCGCCACCTCCGCAACGAAGCCGGAGTGGAAATCACAGAGGCACCACCGGGGACGCCTGTCGAGATCCTAGGATGGAGAGACCTCCCCGCCGCCGGCGACATGGTCCTCCAGGCGCCCGACGAGAGCACAGCCACGAGAGCTATCGCGTACCGGGAAGGTCTGAAGTCACGGGAGCAGGACGCAGCTGACTACGAAGTCATCGGCGAGGCGCGCAAGGCGCGCAAGGCGCTCGCGGAAAAGCGCGCCCGCGAGAAGGCGGCGGCGGCCCATGACGGCCGCGCGGCCGAATATTCGTATAAAGAATGGAAAAGTGCCGTCGGCCGCGGGGCCGTCGAGGAGGAGGAAGCAGCAGCACTCCCCGACGTCGAGAACGGCACCAAGATGGTCAACTTCGTGGTCAAGGGCGACGTGCACGGCTCGGTCGAGGCCGTGTGCGCGTCGGTGCTGGAGCTGGGCAACCACGAGGTGCGGCCGCGGATCCTGCGCTCGGCGACGGGCGCGCTCAGCGAGTTCGACGTCGAGCACGCGGCCCTGTCGGGGTCGACGGTGCTCAACTTCTCGACGACGACCCCCGCCCACATCGACCGCCTGGCGGAGCAGCACGGCGTGCGCGTGCTCGACCACAACGTCATCTACCGGCTCGTGGACGACGTGCGCGCGGTGCTGAGCGGCCACCTGGCGCCCGAGGTCAGCACGCGCGTGCTGGGCGAGGCCGAGATCCTGCAGGTCTTCCCCATCAACCTCAAGGGCCGCGTGTACAAGAACATCGCGGGCTGCCGCGTGCGCAACGGCGTCATCGCCCGCAACAGCCGGTACCGCGTCCTGCGCGGCGGCGAGAAGCTGTTCGACGGTGAGTTAACTAGCTCTCTCGATCCCTACCTACCTACCTTTCTTTTTCCCCATCTCCACCCTACCTACCCCTTTCTCCTGAACTCTTGTCGTCATTTCCCACCCACCTACCCAGGGCCAGCCCCACGGCTTGCTGACGTTGATTTGAAAAAAACCACAGGCAAGCTCGAGACGCTCAAGCAGGTCAAAAAGGACGTCACCGAGGTCCGCAAGGGCAACGAGTGCGGCATGGGCTTCCCCGAATTCCAGGACTTCGAGGCCGGCGACCAGATCCAGGCCTACGAGGAGATCTCGACGAAGCGGACGCTGTGAGGGACGCTATCTCCCCTCCCTCTCGAAACGTGCGGCATGAGCTACCCGCTAGGTCGCTGTACGATAGATACTTACTTGCCTATGCCGTGTACATTCTGCGCCATCTCTCCATCGGATGATGATCTGGGCTGTCTATCTCGGGTCTCGCATAGGCCACCATAGATGGCGAAGAAACGGTGTAAGATATGTCGGAGTAGGAGTCCGACCTGGGTCCCATCATGGGATCATGTCTACGGCAGTAGTAGCTGCGCGTATATGTACCTATAGAGGCGACTGGGCGCGCGCAGGATAGGAGTGTCTAGGTAGACCCGCGCCCGCGGTGGCCGCTGCCGCTGCTGCTGTCAACTCGGATGTATAGATACCTACCTAGACTCCTCTATAGTGTCTAATAGACTACCTCCCTGACCTACTTCATACCCGGCTCACTTGGTTTGTTGGTCTGGGGAGGAATCGTTGCAGGTGGTGGTGACGCTTGTTGGTAGCTTGGCAGATCGCTACCGGTATATTCTGTGCTTGACTTGGTCGTTGAAAATGATTTATCGAGTCGAAAAAGGAAGAGAAGAGGAGAGGGAAGAGGAAGAAGACAAAGACAAAAAGACAACGGGGAAGAGAGAGCATATACTACTATAGCAGCTGTTTGGGTCCAGGGTCACTCAGAGAGTATACCTGGACACACCTGGACACTATAAGATGAGATGGCACTATAAGATGAGACGGCAGCTTGGATGTTCATAGAAACACAGTGGCCATGTCATGATCAATGCTCTTTCCCTTCTATACTCCTTGTTATTGTCGACTGCTGGTCACTCACTCAGCTAGATATCTATCCACCTCTTTCATGAGATGAAAACCCAGGTACGTTGGGTAGGAAGTAGGTAGTGTGTGTGGTGTCTAAAGGTCTGTCTCGAGAAGAACACACACCTTGGGATTCCCAGGTCACACTCGAAATGTTACAATTAAGGGGTGCTGCAATGTGATAACGGCGATGCAGGCGATGCAGGCGATGCAGGCGAATTGGCGTTGCAGTGCCCCCTGCTGCCTATCACTTATGAAATTGTGCGGTCTGGCAGTGCAACGGCGCCAGCTGCCCCCGAGCTGTCAGGTACGTACCTTCTTCCCGCAATTGTACGAGCAACGACGGTCGCCCCTGTCTGTGGGTTCCACCACCACCACTACCACCACCACCACTACCACCACCACCACTACCAGCTGTCACTCTGCCGTCTCGAGGTGTGGAATGGATGCCTGCTGACTTTTCCTGACGCCGCATCACCAAAGTCACAGGAAGAGAGACGTACTAGCCCAATTGCAGCTGCATTGCCTATCCTATGGATGGTTTGACGCGATAGCCTTTTGCTGCTGAGCGCCCTGCCGTCGACCCCGCCCCCTGTTCTGCTCCCGCAATCCCCTCGCGACGGATTTACCCCCCCTCGAGCGACAAGCGACAAGCGACAACCGCAACGATGGAGGCTGCCTCGGCTCGTGCCGCCGCGAGGGACCGCTGGGGCGAGCTGGGCTACCCGCGCCCCTCGCAGCTCCAGCGCTTCATCGCCAGCGCCTGCAGCCCCGAGAACTACGAGCCCAACCTCGCGCTCAACCTCGAGATCTCGGACCTGGTCAACAGCAAGAAGGGCTCGGCCCCGCGCGAGGCCGCCGTCGCCGTCGTCAACTACGTCAACTCGCGCAACCCCAACGTCGGCCTGCTGGCCCTCAACCTGCTCGACATCTGCGTCAAGAACTGCGGCTACCCCTTCCACCTGCAGATCAGCACCAAGGAGTTCCTCAACGAGCTCGTCCGCCGCTTCCCCGAGCGCCCGCCCATCCGCTACACCCGCGTCCAGTCCAAGATCCTCGAGCTGATCGAGGAGTGGCGGTCCACCATATGCGAGACCAGCCGCTACAAGGAGGACCTGGGTTTCATACGGGACATGCACCGCCTGCTGAGCTACAAGGGCTACCACTTCCCCGAGGTCAGGAGAGACGATGCCGCTGTCCTGAATCCCAGCGATGTGAGTTCTTTGTGGATCGCTCTGCGTTGACATGTGTAGCATAAGTCTGACCTCGCTAGAATCTGAAATCGGCCGAGGAGATGGAGGAGGAGGAAAAGGAGGCACAATCGGCCAAGCTCCAGGAGCTGATCCGACGCGGAACCCCGGAGGACCTGCAAGAGGCCAACCGGCTCATGAAGGTCATGGCCGGCTACGACACCAGGACGAAGACCGACTATCGGGCAAAGGCCGCCGAGGATGTCGGCCGCATCCAGGCCAAGGCTCGCCTACTAGAGGAGCGCTTGAGTGCTTTCAAGCCCGGCGACACCATGACGGACGGCGATGTTTTCGAAGAGCTGGCTTCCGCTCTGCAGAGCGCGCAGCCCAAGATTCAAAAGATGTGCGAGGAGGAGTCGGACGACCACGAGGCTGTGGCCAAGCTCCTGGAAATAAACGACAGCATACATCGTACTGTCGAACGGTGGAAACTATTGAAGAAGGGCGATATCGAGGCCGCTACCAAGGTAGCCCAGGGCGCACCAATACCGTCGGCGTCTGCGGCGCCCAGCAAGGCGAGCTCGGCCGCCAACGAGCTCTCCCTGATAGACTTTGATGCCGACGCGGGAGCAGCAGGGGCCAATGGTGCTGGCAGCAGCAACGCAGCTACTAGTTCACAGCCGGGCGGACTTGAGAATGACCTGCTAGGTCTGTCTTTAGGCAATGGCGGCGCAAGCTTCGGTCAGGGTGGTGGAATAGCTCTCGGGTTTGGCGAAAACCAGAGTTGGTCGACTCTATATTACAACGCGCAAGGAATGCTCTGCTGACTGATATCCAGATGTGCCGGGGCCTGCGCTGCTCTCATCCATGACGCAGAACAGCACTGCCAAGAGTCCTACGCCGACTGCTACGCCGCCACCATTCTCATCCTTTATGGGAGGCCCCTCGTCCACCCAGGCTGGCACCTCGCAACCACCCCAAGCCCAGTACGCCGCGTTCTCGCAGCCGGCGCCACAGAAGAGCGGCGACCCGTTCGCGGCCCTCGCGTCGCCCCAGTTCTCATCTAAGCCGGCTACACCCCAGCCAATGGCGCCTGCGGCAGCCCCCGCGGCTCCGGCCCCGGCCCCCGCACCCCCCGCTGACGACGACGAGTGGTCGTTCTCGTCTGCTCTGCCGCAAGAAGCACCCTCACTACCCAGGGATCACGCGGCCAAGGTCAAGGACGGCCCGCTGGCGATCGACATGAAGGCCGCGAGGTCACCGCAGGCGGCGCAAGCGCTGGCCTTGATATTCGCCTTTTCCAACTCGACCATGCAGCCCATTGGCGACATCCACTTCCAGCTGGCCGTGACAAAGGTTCGTCTGTTTATTTGTTTATTTGTTCGTTCGTTCTTTACTGCCTGTTGCGCATCCATTTCATCCATATATCCATCATGTCGGCCCCCCCGACGAGCGAGCGAGCGAGTGAGCTAACAGCAGACGCAACAAACAAACAGGGCTACGAGCTGCAGCTGCAGCCGCAGACGGGGCGCGCGCTGCCGCCCAACCAGAAGCACGGCGTCACCCAGGCGATGCAGGTGTGGCACGCGGGCGACAGGGCCAAGAAGGTCGAGACCATCAAGCTGCGCTGGCGCGTCAGCTACACGCTGGGCGGGGAGGCCAAGAGCGAGATGGGCGACATACCGGAATTCGGGCTCGCGTAGGTAAACTACTGAGGTTACCTACCTACTTACCTACTTAAGTACCTAGAATGGAAGGCAGGCTGGATGGAAGAAGGGTGACTGGAGCGTGGCCAGCAGGCGGAGAATGGACTTGCTTGCCTGACACCCGGTGGGTGTGGCGCTAGATTCCAAACGAATAGAGAGCATGTGAGAGGGAAGGAGGAGAGATGCGCGAGAGAGAGAGACGGAGAGGCACAGAGGGAGAGAGAGAAAGGCTTGGCTGTTGAAAAAGTCCGACGTGTACAACTTGCCGGCAGAGAGTAGTAGGATCGATCCCCCTTCCGCTGTCCGGTGCCTGGACGCGGCGGCGGCGGCGGCCGGACAGCTTTCTGTGTTGGCACTCTGAAGAAGCTAAGCTGGTGACATAACCAACTGCTACTACTTACCTTCCTAAGTACCTACTTGCCACCTGTTTCAAACACTGAAGCCACGGAATCTTGAACCACCTCTGCTGACCTGGTCGCCTTGTCGGTGCTTGTTTGTGCCTGTTCTTGAGGTGTTGTGGTGAGAGGTGAGGTTGACACGAGGGCTCGTGATGCGCTGGTTGTTGGCTTGTTAGAGACCGTGCACCTCGTGTTAACCGTTGTTAGTAGACGGAGGAGAACACATCAGTGATAGTTACATCCTGGTTGTCGCATACTGCTGGACTCTAGATGAAGTATTGATCTGCCGTCTTGTTACATTCGTAAGCCATCAATAGGTACTTTCTAATAGTTATCTGGTAACATAACCCCTTTAAAGCAACTCAAAGTACTACTATATCAGAAACATGGTTATGATAGTCGGGTAATGGCTACCTCTAGCTCACCAGGCAATATATCATATTTCGCAAAGTGGTTACTCTTGGTAAGTTTAGAAACACTACCATACCAACTAAGCTTGGGAATTCCATCTACTCTATCCAGTCCACAGATGGGTAAATAATGAGGTGTGCCCGACACAGGTGGCAATGTCCACAGATGTGCTTTTGTGGCAGGTCACTAACTGAAGCTGCGGCTGAGTGCATGAGCTACCGGTACCGTGTGACACAGAGCCACAAAGCCACGGTGCTAGTAAGCGCCAGGCGCCAGGCGCATGTGATTATTGGACCCTCCCTTTTGCCAAGTCACGATGTCATCATTTCTGGATGGGTCTCGACATGGGACAGACATGCACGCGCTGGTTGACTCATCATCTCCAACATACAGGTGCCGTGAACCACGCTTTAGACTGAGCCACAGGACGTGGAGCTTCTGGGAGTTATGCTGCAGGCCTGCGGTTGACTCAGCTTTGATAGATGGAATTGTTAAAAGGCAACAAGAGGAGGGGAAGAGATGATAAGTGCCCGCGGTTTACCCCAACACGAACTGCCACTATAAGGTTATCGATAACATTTGGCGGGGCCGGCGGGAGGGCTGTGGAGGCTGTCTCGGTCAATCTAGGGCTTCGCCAGGCCTTTCCTAGAGATAAGGGCGCTATTAGTAGTTGTATTGCAGTTATACCCTGTAGGTTATTTCCATGCTGTGATCTTTTTTGACCTCGGCTGTTGCTGTTGTTATTGCTTCTGCTACTGTTGTATATAATACTATGGCTCTGTCTTTGGTACATTCTGCTGTTGCTATCGATGCGCAGTTGCAACTACTAAAGCACCCAGGTTCTCTGACAGCAGCTCTTGTGAGAAAGGAATCAGCGCCTAGGCAGAGTAGTATGAATCTCTAGTAGTACCAGGACTCCCCCACGGATCCCCTACCGTCCAGGGCCCGTTCTAGCCCGAACGAGATAGCTTGCCGCTTATTACCGCATGCTGCACCTTGCGCTTATCTCTCTGTCTCTACCGGCCGAACGCCAGGCACGACAAGTGACTCTCAACCACCATGCCCTACCGCGTGATAATGGCTTTTTTTGATCTGGAGTGTACGAGCTGATTCCCGCTCGCAAACGGCAATCCTCCTTCTCTCCCTCTTCTTCTCTCCCCCTCCCTCTGCTTCATACATCCTCTTTTATCTAGTATTATCCTATTACCGGTGCCGGTCACACATGTGCCGTTAACCACTTTGTAGTGCCACAACCTCCTGTCCCTTCGATCAGTGCCAACTCAACAGACACTGCCTCCCGTGTCTGCCTAGAGGTAGCCTACCTACCTAAGTAGCATTCGCATCTAAGCGAGCAGCCCTTATCAAAATTCATGTTAGCGCCCTAATATATCTACTCCGACTACTCGCTTGCATTGCTCCTCGGCCTGCTCGACTCTCGTCCGGCCAAGAGCTGTATATGCAGCCTGCCGTGCCTGCCTGCTCTCCTGCGACAGAACCCGCCGCCGAGCCTCGACCGCTGCCAGAATCCTGAGCAGGGCTGCTCTGCTCTCTCTACCCCCTCCCCCTCTCTGCCAGAGACGCTCACGAGACGATGGCCCCCTCCGAAGAAGAAGCCACACGCCGGCGCGTGAGCAGCAAACTCCACAAGAGGCGCCGCGAGGGCCACCGGCCGACCATGGAGCTGCCGGACCGGCTCAAGGACCGCGGGGACGAGGCCGACGAGGCCGATGTGCGCCCGCCCCGCCAGGGCCCGCACATGTTCATGAACCTGAACCAGTCCATCTTCGGCCTCATCGCCGCCGCCGGCTCGACCGTCGACTTCAACGACCGCTTCGAGGGCCACTCGAGCGATGACGACTTCGAGGCCGACGCCAGGGAGAAGCAGCAGCAGCAGCAGCTGGCCCGGACAACGGTGATGCGCAAGAGCCCCTCGGCCAACAATAAAGACGACGATAACGAAGATGACGGCAACGATGATGGCAAGGGCCGCCACCGCAGGAGGTTGTCCGGGCAACTGCTGCGATCGCTGCCCCAGCTGCCTCGCATCGCCAGCCGCTCCATCACGCAGCGTTCCTCCAAGCTGAAGGGCTCCTCCACCGCCACGACGGCCGGCGAGAGCGAGCGCGTGCGCGAACAAGGGGAAGGCTCGAGCTCGAGAACAACTACATCGAACAGGTCCCAGTCGCCCGCCGCCGCCTTCGAGACGTCATCCAAGGCCGAGCAGACGGGCCGCATCGCCCCGGTCATGAGCCGCATGCTGGAGGCCCGGGCCGAGATGTCGGCCCGGCCAAGCTTCGACCTCGAGAGGCTCTCGGGCGAGCACAGGGACGGCGAGGGCGAGGGCGAGGGCGAGGGCGAGGACGCCGGCCCGAGCGCCCTGGCGCGCAAGCTGAAGGAGATCTTCGAGTTCGACCATGCCGAGGAGGTTATCGAGGGTAGGTATCCTGTCCTGTCCTGTGCCTTTGCTGCCGTCCTCCCTGCCACTGTGGCTAACCATCACTCCAGAATATCCCTGCTGGCTGCTCCAGAATGTGCTCTTACAGGGCTATCTATATATCACGTCCAAGCACATCTGCTTCTATGCGTATCTGGCCAAGAAGGCCCAGGAGGTCGCAAAGTCCGGTTACTTGTCAAAAAGCGGCAAGAGAAATCCGCGGTATAGCCGGTACTGGTTTCGGTTAAAGGGCGACGTGCTGGCGTACTATCGCGACGCGTCCAACCTCTACTTCCCCCACGGCCAGATCGATCTACGCTACGCCATCTCGGCAAGCGTCACGGATAGGGACAAGGACGCCACTCACTTTTGTGTGGTCACGAATCATCGGACCTACCAATTCCGCGCCGACAGTGCCCCGAGTGCCAAGGAATGGGTGAAGAGCCTCCAGCGCGTCATCTTCCGCTCCCACAACGACGGCGACAGCGTCAAGATCTCCCTGCCCATCGCCAACGTGATGGATGTCGAGGACAGCCAGATGATCGAGTTCGCCGACACTTGCAAGGTCCGCGTCATCGATAACGACGAGACGTTTGCCATTGACGAGTACTTCTTCTCCTTCTTCAGCTTCGGCAGGGAGGCCATCAGCGTCCTCAAGATCCTTGTCGAGGACGCGTCCAGACAACAAGAGGATGCCGCCAGCCCAGATAGCCCTCGCCGGAACTCTGCGAGCATATCGCGCGAACGCGGCTCTGTCTCTGGCCCCGCTGATCTGAGATCTCCAAAGCTCCGTGAAACCGTTCGTGCTACTATGTCTCCGTTCCCCTCCCCGCGCAAGCCTCGTGAGGCTAGCCCCCGGCTCAGCGGTGATGTGAGACGCCGCAGCAGCATCGACGCTATACGCCGGCTTGGGAGGCGGAGCGCGGATCTTGGCAGTATCTCCCGCGAAGGCTCCCCTCGACCCCGACGGAGCTTCAGTGCCACCCGATCACAGGGGAAGCATCATGACAAGCTCGAATCGTCAGAGTCCTTTGTACACTCCCTCGGAGATCCCAGCACGTCTGGGCTGGTAGGGTCCTCAAACGAAGACCCGTCGGGGAGTCAGATCCTGAAGGGGAGCGAGGTATTCCACAGGCCTACGATCCACCGCTCTCTCTCCGCGTCCCGCGCCTCCGACCAGGCAGCAGCATCCCCTCATAAGGCGCCCCATATCGTGCCAGTCCAACATGCCGCAACTACGGGGCATGTTCAGTACCCTGCCGAGAGTTCAGATCAAGCGGCTACGCCGACACTCCAGAATTTGGCAAAGATGGGCACTTATCCAATCCAGAGGGCTGGCTTCTTTGCGAACTACCTCAACGAGACCGGCAAGCGCATGAGTAACCTCCTGGCCACCGAGTCCATGGGATACGTCGAGAAGGTTTCAGGCATGTGGAAAGGAGGTCGCAGGCATTACCACGAGACTCCCGGTCTGCAGACCGACGAGGAGCCGGACGATGACGAGGCCGATCCCGTTGGCACGCTGGCGAATACGATGGACCGCTTCCGTGCTCATTTCGCGTTGCCCGAGTCGGAGAAGCTCCAGGCCACGTACTTCGGCTTCATCGTGCGTGTGCTGCCGCTATACGGCAAGGTCTACATCAGCGATCGACACTTCTGCTTCCGCAGTCTGCTCCCGGGTACCCGCACGAAGCTGATCCTTCCACTGAAGGACATCGAGACGGTCCACAAGGAGAAGGGCTTCCGTTTTGGATACTCTGGCTTAGTTGTCGTCATTCGAGGCCACGAGGAACTGTTCTTCGAATTCAACCAGCCCGATGTGAGGGATGACTGTGCCGTTACGCTGCACCAGAGTCTGGAGACGACTCGCTATCTTCGGGAAACAGGGCTGTTGCCAGTGGAGGAGCAGGACGATGCAGACGAAGCGATAGCGGAGCGCGACGCGCTGAACCAGGCACGACTTCACGAAGCGGCCGAGCACGAGATCAAAATGCCACAGGAGGCCTCGACTCTGAGCGAGTCGTCACCGACAATACTCTTCGACGACCCCAAGGCTTCTTTTCTCAACTTCAAGCCGGCCGAGTCGATGAGAGTCACGTGTCTGACAATTGGTTCGAGGGGAGACGTCCAACCATACATCGCGCTCTGCAAGGGGTTGATGGCAGAAGGGCACAAGCCTCGGATAGCCACGCACGCCGAGTTTCGGACCTGGATTGAGGGCCACGGCATCGACTTTGCGCCCGTGGAGGGCGACCCCGCCGAGCTGATGCGCATTTGCATACAGAACGGCACGTTCACCTTTGCATTCTTAAGAGAGGCCAACTCGAAATTCCGACCGTGGCTCGACGGGCTTCTGGCCTCGGCTTGGGAGGCCTGTCAGGGTTCCGACATCTTGATCGAGAGTCCCAGTGCCATGGCTGGCATTCACATCGCGGAAGCCCTCTCCATCCCATACTTCAGAGCCTTCACCATGCCGTGGACCCGCACGCGCGCCTACCCTCATGCCTTTGTGATGCCGGAGCACAAGATGGGCGGCGCATACAACTACGTGACATATGTCATGTTCGACAACGTCTTCTGGAAGGCCACGGCCACCCAGGTCAACCGATGGAGGAACAACTACCTCGGCCTGCCTAACACCAGTCTCGAGAAGTTGCAGCCCAACAAGGTGCCGTTCCTGTACAACTTCTCGCCGGCCGTGGTGGCGCCGCCGCTGGACTACAGCGACTGGATCCGGGTGACGGGGTACTGGTTCCTGGACGAGGGGGTCGGGGGCTCGGACTGGACGCCGCCCGAGGACCTGCGGCGCTTCATCCAGCGGGCCCGCGACGACGACAAGAAGCTGGTGTACGTGGGCTTCGGGTCCATCATCGTGCCGACCCGGCCAAGATGACGCAGGAGGTGGTGGACGCGGTCCTCAAGGCCGACGTGCGCTGCATCCTCTCCAAGGGCTGGTCCGACCGGATCGGCGAAGGCGGCCAAGGCGGCGACCAACAAGGAGACGCGGAGGCGGGCACGACGCCCAACGACGACGACGAGGTTGCGCTGCCGGCGGACGCCATCTTCCAGATCAAGAGCGCGCCGCACGACTGGCTGTTCGCGCAGGTGGACGCGTGCGCGCACCACGGCGGGTCGGGCACGACGGGGGCCAGCCTGCGCGCGGGCGCGCCGACCATCATCCGCCCCTTCTTCGGCGACCAGTTCTTCTTCGGCAGCCGGGTCGAGGACCTGGGCGCGGGCATCTGCCTGCGGCGGTGGGGCGCGCACAGCTTCGCGCGCGCGCTGTGGGAGGCGACGCACAGTGAGAGGATGATCGTGCGCGCCAGGGTGCTGGGCGAGACGATCCGGAAGGTGAGTTTGGTTGGCTGGGTTGTATTCCTCCTTCCATTGTATTTCACTTGAGGTGCAAAATCATAATTGACAGGTGAACCAAACAGGAAAACGGAGTGAACACGGCCATCCAGTCCATCTACCGCGACCTGGAGTACGCCAAGAGCCTGATCAAGAAGAACAAGAAGGCGGCGGCGGCGGCGCCGGCGACGGCCGGCGGCTCGGAACGACGACGCCCTGGTCGCGGGTCCGAGGAGGAGGATGAGGAGGAGGATGAGGAAGAAGAGTGGACGTTTGTCGGGGGCAACGACATGGACCCGGAGCTCTTCGTCAAGAAGAGCGCCCTGTCGGAGATGGAGAAGCTCCACCTGGGCTCGGGCGCGGGCTCGGGCTCGGGCGGCGCCGCGGCATTGGGCTCGAAACTAAGAGGGCGCTCGTCGGGGTCGATGGGCAGGTGATTGATGATGATGATGATGGGTGGGAGGGTGACTTGGGTACTGACTGGATTACTTCAGAAAGTACATATTAGGTACTTCCTACCTACTCACCTACTCACCTACCTACTTACCTACCTTAGATAGGTAGACATTCACAGATCGGTATAAGAGTGGGTGGATGGGTGGGTATAGGGGGATGGGTCAGGTCAGCATGGCGTTTTCGCGTTGGGCGCGAGGACTGGAAATGGATGAGGCTGCGACTGGATTGTACCTACTGCATTGATTGTATTGCACTGGGCGGGTTCGCTCGTATCGTGACTCAAGAAAGAGGCTATTCTATAATATACCAGGATTTCCGACCCTGGGGGTTCAGAGACAGCGCACATATAGCATCGTTGAGTAGTGAGTGCTTACCTAGTCTGGCTTACCTTTTAATTCTTCTGTATTGAGACGGTAATGTCTCATTTGGTGAAGACTTCTTGGAGCAAAAAAAAAAGGAAGCAGTGTCTAGAAATCGGTGTGGTGCTTGGTTTGATACAAGACAGATACTCCCTCGCATGACCCAGAGAACCAGAGTGCAAAAGGCAAAAAAAGATGCTCTCCCAAACCTGAGTCGAACAGGTGACCTTTCGGTGGCAACTCCGCTGGGGAAATAATCAATTACAGCCGAACGCTCTAAACCAACTGAGCTATTGGGAGATGAGATTTTGTGCCCACTATTAGCCTTTAACCGGGTGTGAACGTATCTTGGCCAAGATGCCGAAACTGTCCCGACCACCAATTCCACGCGACCCATCTTTTTATTCTCCTCGGCAGGTAGGAAGTACCCCAGACATTTCTATCCGCTTTGCTCTCTCTTTACTCCTTTTACTTTGCTCTTTAACTTATTTTATTTTCCTGTCTGTTCCTCTTTTGCTGTCCAGTCTCTTTTTATCCTTCTTGACCCAAGCCCTAGCCGTTTTGAAAGAGCAGTGGTACTAATTACGGTGGCTCGGAATCTGCCCCCTTGTGCTGTACTGATCACGGGAAGGGTCCATCAGACAGACTTATGAGCTCTCCAGTAACGTCTGGATCTTTCTCTAGACCCCTAGCACTCACGAGTTTCGAGGGGTTTCTGGATTTGGAGTATTTGCTGAACCTATGCTATCAACCCCCGAGACTTGACTCAGAGGGACCATGAAAATCCGTAAGTAACCCCTTACAGAGCCCCCCAGCTCACGCTTGGTGCTCGCGGGTCTCCACCGTGGCGATTTCGACGTCGGTCCGCGGCCAGAGGTGGCTGAGGTCGCCGACGGGGAGCAGCCTGATGTTGATGCGCATCTCGCCGGCCATGATGATGAAGGTCATGTACCAGCCCAGGGCCGCCACGACAAACAGGAGCGCCCCGCCTGCCTGAAGCGCGTGGGACGGGAAGAGAGGGATGATGCGTTAGACAAGTAACCTGGGCAGACCAAAGAACGAAAGAGGGAGAGAGAGTCGGCCGGGAGAAGGAATGGAAGGCGACAGTTTGTATGTGCCGACTTACCTTCTGGAGATGGGCCGCCTCCTCGTAGCTCCCCGTCGAGACCTTGAAATCTGCACGGAGGGTTAACATTCACGAACAACCGCGTCCACACTTTCGAGGAGCTACCGCACTGCGGCAACGACGAGAGGGAGACTCACATGCTGCGCCGAGAACCCAGGCCGCCACGCTGACAAGGCCGAAGATGAGGGCGAAGACAGTATTGATCTTGAGCGTGAAGACGAAGAAGGTGAAAAGCGCGAAGCCCCTGTGCATGCGTGCATGTACGAGTAAGTAATAGTACCCGGTACTCAGTCAGTCGGCAGGGGCAGCCGATATTCCGCTCCCCGGCGTCCGGTCTGCCACCACCCCGACTGCGGCAGGACAACGAAGTCACCCACCAGACGATCAGGTAGAGCGCGACGGCTGCGTTGTATTCGGGCGACGTGGTGCCCGTCGGGTCGGCCGCGGTGGCGTACGGCGAGCCGAGCTGCAGCGTCGGGAGCTGGATGAGGCCGAAAGACAGCCAGAAGACGGCGAAGAGGCCCATGACCATCACTGTGGTTGCGCCGCCGGCCGTTCGCGACGTGGTCAGCTAAGTAGGCAGCTCGTCGGCCTTTTCTCCCTGAGTAATTCAAACCCACGACCAGGGTAAAGGGGGTGGAGGAGGGGGGGAAGGGGGGAAGGAAGTGTGGCACAACTCACTCGGGAAGAAGTTCCCCATGATCCACTCAAACACCATGGCGAAGACCAGCAGTACCGGGCCGGTGAAGAAGAAGATGCCGGCGACGGGCGACGCGCCGGAGGCACCTCCCCAGCCCACTGCGGCGGTCCACGTTGTCAGCCGGGGGGTTCCTAGACAAGACGCGTTCTGATCGAGACCTGACGCCCCCCAGACGCTTCGCCGGCCGGCGTCAAGGTCCCAATGACACAAAGGGACTGGCGTAGATAGGCAAAAGGCCGTTGAGCCTGGTCGACCCCGCGAGAGGCGGCGCAGAAACCCCAAGCCATGGCATGACCTCTCCGGCCGGAAAGGAGACAAACACTCACACAGCACCATGGAGAAGGTGAAGGTCGAGATGACGAAGCCGACGAAGCCCAGCGCGGTCGGGTTGGCGAAGCGTCGGTTCGCGTCGCCCGCGACGGGCACCTTGGGCGTCAGGTACAGCTGGCGGGAGCGAGCGCCATTGTCGTCGTCGGCGGCGGCGGTGGCGGCATCGTCAGTTCATGTACGAGGGACAGGCCCTATCGGACGTGGAGGCGGCGGTGGAGGAGGAGGAGGAGGAGGAGGAGGAGGAGGAGATTTCAGCTAGGTAGGTAGGTCTCTCTTACCTTCTCGAAGAGTTCCGGGGGCATGGTCACGGCCGTGTCGGTCCTCTCAAGCCCCTTCTCGACGTCCTTGCCGTCCGACGACGAGCCGGCGTGCGCGTGCGCTGCCATGGCGGCAGACTGTAGGACTGGTCTTTGGGGGGCTGGGTTGAGGCCGGGTTGAGGCCGGGTTGAGGCCGGGTTGAGGACGGGGAGTAAGTGGTTGTATTCCAAGAAAGCCCAGAGGCTCTGGCAGGAGACGGAAAGTCTCTACCTATATGTCACCGGCCTCGAAGCCAACGACCGCACCGGTAGACCCCAGAGGAACCTACCAACCAACCAGCCCCCACTTTCCCGAGTCCGCGGCTCCCCCGACAAAGGAACTCTGGGGAAGGACCCCTGAAAGTCACTTACTTACCCGCATCCCCGGTCGAAGAGGCTCGAAAGCCGGCTTCCCTCTCGCTCGGCGTCGAGTTGCCTTTGCTACCTAATTTTCCCGTAAGCTCACACCGCGCGCCCCCTACATACCTGGCTCCGCAACCCTGCCGCCGCCCGTACCGTACCCCCTCTTTTTCTGCCGGCCCCGACCCCGACCCGGGTGTCAGCCGGCCATGCGACGCTGGAGCGGGGTCTGTCTGCCCTATCAGGGGCCTGGAGCTTGCTGACAAAAACGTTGGCCAGACGCCCTTGGCATGCCTCATTCGCAGCAGTGACGCGGCTGGCCATTGAGCTGGGAATTCAATGTGACGGTCAACGGGGAGTAGAAGAAGCAGGCGTCCCCGGGGGGGCTCGTTGTCTCGTGAGAGCTGACGACGGCGTCGGCACCTCCTCCTGTACGCCCAGTCTGACCGGACTACGATCCTTGCAGTCACTGCATGTTGGTTCCCTAGCAGAGGGGATGGAAGGCTACGCGGTGAGGGTGTCACGAACCGGCGGCAGAGGCGAGGTAGGAAGTAGTGGTTGGTGTGTGCGGGGGACATGCATGAGACTTGCATGGGATACTGACAAATGGTTTGCTGAACGTCACACAAACACACGGCCGCGTAACTCGAAAGGGAACGTAGTACAGACTACCTACCACTCAGGCTCTGGACCCCGATGAGATCATCCTCATTCATGGTAGTCGGGTCAGACAGAGACTGAGGCGGATAAGTGAGAATCGCCTCTTAAAACCCTCAGTGAGTGATTCCTTAGCCTATCCGAGCATCCTTGAGAACACTGCCTACTTTCAAGAAGCGACACCTGTTCTGATACTTGAAGCCCCTTCATCGCTGAAGCGGACAACTGCGGTGCCTTTTTTGAAATCCTTCCATTGTGCATGACCTGTACGAATCCCGTGGTCTCTCGTCGTGATAACTTAGACGTCGCCCGGAGCCTCCACTCTTCCACGTCCCAGCAGTCCACGTTCGTCAATCTTTCCGACGCCGAACAGAACTGTTGTGTCCGTGGCAGGGCGCTGACAGTTGCCAATCGTCCCGAGGTCATGGAGACAAAACGGATGGAATTCCAACGAGTCTCGCTGGAGTCACGTGTGTATCAAACAGCGATGGCGCGGCCCGAGGCTCACTTTGATCTCCGCTTAGACGGTGAAGTTGATAACGCTCATTGATACTGATATCCGGGCGGCATCATCGTGTCCATCAAGGAAGACAAGCCTCACAGCATGGTAGTAGCGCCACACACACCGCCGGCCCGGGTCACTGACACGGTCGGTTGGTACCTATGTGTCGTCATTCAGGGGTAGAAAGCACAAGAGGCCGGCAACCTGCAGTGCGGCATCGGCGCGCCCAATGGACGCGATCCACGGCCCAGACGCGTTGACAGCTGAGGGGTCAAGATATGCCTGCCGTCGCTCGCCATAGGTGACGGCGGCGCGCCCAATACCATCGCGGCAAGCGCCCGGAGGAAAAGAGGATGCGACACTACGACGCAGCACGGCATGCGGTGGTGGGCCGAGGCCTCCGGATTGGCCTCGTGATTACTGTTCTTCGCGGCCGTTTCGTCTTCGTCTGGTCCATCAGTGATAAGAAGGCCGTCGGCGCTTGACCGCAGTAGAACGGGGGGCGTCCCAGTCAAGGATACTGTGCTCTCTCGAAAGACAAAGTCCGCCATCGCCATCGCTCGACGAGACGACATCCGGCTCAAAACGAACACCCGGTCTCTCTAAAGGCAGCGAGCAGCGCATTCCGCAGCGGCACACACACCATGGCACCGAGGCCCCGCTTAGAAGGCAAGGTGGCCATCGTCACGGGGGGCGCCTCCGGGTTCGGCAAAGGTAGGTCCGACTACCTCAGCACCTACCTGCCTACCTACCTCAGTCCTCAACCAACCCGAGATCAACCTCTTTTGAATTGACACCCGCGACCACGACCACGTCCGACTCCTCTCAGCCATCTGCGCCAAATTCGTCCACGAGGGCGCGCGCGTGATCATCGCCGACCTCTCCGAGGAGGCCGGGCAGGCCGTGGCGGCGGAGCTCTCGCTCTCCTCCAACTCCAACGGTCCCGAGGGTAGTAGTAGTCAAGAGCGTCAGGAGCGGTGGTGCCGCTTCGAGCGGGCGGACGTGTGCTCGCGCGCCGACTGGGAGCGGCTGCTGGCGGCGGCGCTGGCGGCGCACGGCCGGCTGGACGTGGTGGTCAACAACGCGGGCGCGTCGCACGCGCTCGGCCCGAGCCACGAGGTCCCCGAGGCCGACTTTGACCGCTGCCTCGCCGTCAACGTCCGCAGCGTCTTTTTGTCCTGGTCCGTCCTCGCACCTTACTTCCTCGGGCGGAAGGGTGGGGGCGGCTGCTTCGTGCAGACGGCCAGCACGGCGGGCGTGCGCCCGCGCCCGCGCCTCGCCTGGTACAATACCTCCAAGGCGGCTGTTATCAACGCGACCAAGGCAAGTCATTTTCTTGTCCTTTTTTTTCGTCCTTTTTTGTTGTCTTTTGCTTTTCGCCATGTCGTCGTCCCTTTTAGACCATGGTCGGCGGCTCCGCGCGAGGTCCCACCCCCAAGCTCCTTCCTTCCTGCTGCCCGACCAGTCACCAGCCCGTGTGTCCACGGCTGCAACGTCTCCATCCATCCGTTCGCTAACTGACGGATTCGTACGCACCATTGTCGTCACCTTACCGCCCGTAAAAACAGAGCCTGGCGGTCGAGTACGCGCCGCAGCAGATCCGCTTCAACTCGGTGTCGCCGGCGCTGGGGCTGACGGGGCTCACGCCGCTGTGGCTGGGCGCCGACGCCGACGTCGCGGCCGCGAACCAGCGCGCCTACGAGGCCACCATCCCGCTGGGCCGCGTCGTCGCGCCCGCCGACGTCGCCGCCGCCGTCTGCTACCTCGCCAGCGACGAGGCCGCCTTCGTCACCGGCGTCAACCTCGAGGTCGACGGCGGGCGGTGCGTGTGAGAGAATGGAGAGGAGAGGGAGGAAGAGGGAGGAAGGGAAGGGGGGGAAAGTGGAAGGGGGAAGGGGGAAGGGCGAAGGGCGAAGGGCGAAGGGGGAAGGGGGAAGGGGGAAGTTGAAGGGGGAAAGAAGAGGGGTGAAGGGGAAGGAGAAGAACGATCTGCGGTGATGGGGGATTTGGTTCTATTTGGGATTTTATCTTGTGCTCAGGCTCGTGCTCGTGGGCCGGTCTGTGACCAGCGCTGAGAGAGCGAGCGGCACGGCTCATCGGACGGGCGTTTGTTGCGGCGCGTTTTCCCCTCGTCCGCGGCCGAGGAGGTCTCTTCATCATCGGCTCTCCCGCCGCAGCGTATTGTCATTTCTCGAGCTGGTCTTCTCGGCTCGGTGGTGGCCCAACGGCGTGATCCGGGCCCTGAAGATTATTATATCGCGTCACTCAACGTGGCATCACTGAAAAACGCGCGCATCTTCGCCAAGCTCGGCTCGGACGTCCCCAGTGCTTCTTGGCGTGGGGAAAGCCATTGTCTTGTTTGTCACCTTACCGAGTATAGGTACGGGCTGGTTTGTCGATGCCGGCTTCTCTCTCCCCGTAGGTAAACCCACATCAGGAGGCATCGCAAGCGGGTGACGTGAGGCCTTGGGTGATGTGCGTAGCCGCCGTCCGCCATCCCGTCCCCTGACGCCAAGTCTGGGGTCTGGGGGCGGGGTCCCGCGATGTTCTTGACAATTTCGCGTGATCGACGGGAGCGGCCGGCGGCTGATATGGGTTTTTAATCTGGCTGCTGCTCTGGGAAAGCGGTCCACGGGCCTCCGCTCCGTGCCGCGCAGTTCCGAAGCCGGCACGCGTTCTTCGGGTGAGCCGGGGTCGGCCGGTTGATTTTGATTTGCCCCTTTCGGGAACGATATGTGCTGCCCCCCTATTTAATACGTCGGCCCACCACATCTGAAAGGCGCACGCGCACGCGCCCACGCCCCGTCTCCGATAGAGTGCAGAGGTGATAAGTATCGCGTAGAGAAGTAATAAATTGGTCCTGGTCGGCGGTCGCGAGGGATGGTCTTCGTCTGGGATGGGGAAGGCCGGCCCGTGGTTGTCTATTGGTAGCTTGCATCGCCGAGGAGCGCCCTGAGTAGTGTGCCGATCAGTTGGCGGCTCGCCACGACGAGGACGGCAGATGGGGAGCAGGCTCTCTCGCTCGAGAGAAGAGAGCCAAGGGCGGGTGCTTCGCCTTTATAAAGTAAGCAGTGGGACGGAACGTCTTGGCCCTCTCTCTCTGTAGTCCACGCCCAACTGTCCAACTGTCCCCCCTCAAAGCATCACCACCCTCGTAGCAGAAAGCAGCATCTATCCCTCCAGCATCATGAAGACCTTCGCCGTCGTCGCGGCTGCCGCTCTGTCGGCCAGCGGCGTGTCCGCCCACTACAAATTCGACCAGTTTACCGCTGGCACGGATCAGTTCCCTGTCTACGAGTACAGTACGTGCCGCCTGGACCAAGCCGACCCGCAACGGCCGTGGCCGTGACTATACCGAGAGAGCTGACCTGTACGACTTCGTCGCGTGAATAGTCCGTCAGAACACCAACATGGACAGCCCCGTCACCGGTATGTAACTTATTTGCTCCAGGCCCCGTAGTAGCTCGCTCTCCCACCCCGCGGCCGCGTTTTTCGCTGACTCTTTCTTGCTTGCTTGCTCGCAGACCTGAACTCGACCGACCTCCGCTGCAACGTTGGCGCGCAGGCCTCGGCCGCCACCACCGCGACGGTGGCCATGACCGCCGGCGAGGCCTTCACCTTCACGCTCAACCAGGTAAGTAGGGCCATGCCGTGCTGTGAGCGCGGTCGCGTGCCAGCGGGGTGTATATATATATATCCCGAAGTGACTGAACTGACACCGCCGTCGCAGGCTGTCTACCACCAAGGCCCGATCTCCCTGTGAGTTTCCCCGCCGCGCCCGCCTGTGCTCTTTCTCTCTCTTTCTCTAGGCCTTCATGGACGGGATCAATGGTGTGTGTGTGCTGAACGATCGACCCTTAGCTACATGTCCGAGGCGCCGGGCAACGTGTCCGACTACGACGGCAGCGGCGACTGGTTCAACATCCACAACTGGGGTAGGTTTTCCGCCGTCGTTCACGAATAAATCCGCCGTCTGCCCCCTGTGTGCTGACTTCTGCTGCGTCCAGGCCCGGACTTCTCGTCCGGCACGGCCACGTGGGACATGGCCGGTAAGTGACACCCATCGGCGCCAACGGGGCCGAGGTCTCTCTCTCTCTCTCTTGTCTCCGAGTCTCTCTCTCTCTCTTTCTCTCGGAGACAAGAGAGAGGAAAAGAAGAAGAGGGAACAGAGGCGCAAGGCACACACACAGCGCGGCGCCATCGCTGAGACAACCACGCGCAACACGCAGACTCGTACTCGTACACGATCCCCAAGTGCGTCAAGAACGGGCAGTACCTGCTGCGGATCCAGTCGCTCGCGATCCACAACCCGTGGCCGGCGGGCGTGCCGCAGTTCTACATCGCGTGCGCGCAGGTCGACGTCACGGGCGGCGACGGCACCGCCGACCCGCAGACCGCGCTGATCCCCGGCTTCGTCAAGCAGACCGACCCGGGCTACACCGTCAACGTGAGTGGGGGTTTTTTTTTTGAGTGTCACCGTATCTATCTATCTGCCGCCTGGTGCGCTTCGGGGGAGAGGGGGAGGGGGAGCTCTTCCATTCCTTTCGCATCCCGGCAGAGAGGGAGAGAAAGGAGAGAGAAACGAGGAAGAAACGAAAGAGGGGGGAAAATAGAGAAGGAAAAATGGGAGTGCCCGCCTGGACAGACCAATAACCGGCTGACGCGATTGTTGCTCTCACGCAGATCTACGACAACTTCCACAACTACACCGTCCCCGGCCCCGCGCCTGTAAGTCGCCCGCCCCCAGAGGGCACAAGCTGCCCGGGCCCCTTCCCTCAACACTCAAAGCTCCCGGAACTGACGCTTCACAGCTCACGTGCTAAGCGACGAGCACGACTTGGAGAGGGCGTCTGCATTGCGGAAGGAAGGGAAAGGCGAGACGGGACGCCATACCCTGGCGGGGCTGGGATTTTGTATGTCTTAAAGGGGAGGTAGAGTCTAAGAGACGAGAAATGCCAGTTATCCTGAACGCCGTGTCGCTCTGCCGAGTTTTATAGTGATCACGAACTGAGGTGGCAATCTCGGCTGCCATATATTAACGGCATATCGTGACCCAAGCCGAGCTTCGGGAAGTTGACGCAGGGGTCAAAAGATACCTACCTACTTACCTTACCTAGCCTTGTGTTGGTGGGTCGGACACTGGAAGGCAGGCTCCCGGGCCAGAAGAAGTTTTAAAATCCAGTCGATGCGGCAGATGAGGAAGCACGGACTATGGGAGAAGACTCCTCTCCATGGGGTCAACTTTGACGGTGGCATCGAAGAAGGAGCAAAGTCTCAGGCACCACCACATCAGCTGTGGGCATCCTCAGTCTCTGCCGCCGGTAGGTAGGAGGAGCACACGCTAACTCATAGTCACTGTTCGACGCTTCTATGTGCTTCTTTCTAATTCACCACCTCCTCGGGGCCGCCGTGCCGCCCGAGGTGAAGGTGCGCGTCGTGATGGCCGCCCGCGCCCTCTCCTTCTCGAGCTTGGCGAGCCCGACCCGGTCCGTGACGGGCGTCGCGTCGATGATGTTGTCGAACGCGTCGTCGCCGTCCCCATCGCCGTCGTCGTCATCCTCTCCCTGGCTATTGTCCGAGTCCGGCTCGGCGTCCGAGTCCACCCTGAACCGCGACGGCTGCTGCTGCGGCGGCGGGATCACCTGCGGCTTGGGCTTCCTGTCCGTCGTCTCGTCGGGGTTGGCAAAGGGCCTCGAGGCCAGTACCTTGCGCCGTATCTCTTCCATCTGCGCATCCTCGTCGTCGTCATCGTCATCCGAGATGTCGAACGGATCTCTCCTGCTTTTGCCCCCTGCTCCGGCGTGCCCTTCGGCGTCCTCCCCCGGCCTTGGCCACTGGGCCGGCTTTTTACCGAGATATATTCCGTCCGCGCTGTCCTTATTGTCCTGCCCATCCTCCCCCTCCTCGCTGTCCTCATCGCCCTCGTCCTCCTCGTCTTCGTCTTCGTCCGAATCGAGCTCGACGCGTCGGTTCGTGTTGCCCCCCTTCCACAGGTCGTCGTCGTCGGCGTGCTCCCTGCTCTCGGCGTGCTCGCGCTCCAGGCGCTCGAGCCACTCCCTCTCAGCCTTCTTGACGGCCTCCTCGCTGTCACAAGCGGCGTACTTGCGGAGCAGCTTGGCGTTGATCTTGAGGAAGGCGGCGCCGTAGTTGAAGGGCCGCAGGACCTGCTCGGCCCAGTCGGCGTGGCCGCAGATGGCGAAGGCGGCCGCCAGGGCCTCGGCGCAGTTGAGCCGGTACGGCTTGCCGTAGTTGACCGTGTTGGCGGCGACCAGGTAGGGCAGCAGGCGCTCGCACTTGCTGCCGCCGCCGACCTTGCCCCACTGGATCTCGCCCGTGCGCGCCCACGAGCACTCGACCACGGCGGCGCCGTACTGGTCCAGCAGCTCGCGGTCGGCGGGCGAGATGGTGTGCTTGCCGTTGGGCGTGATGATGACGCCGTTGTGGCGCTGGCCGAAGTGCAGGTCGCGCATCAGGCCCAGCTTGATCAGCTTCTTGCCCGAGCACCGCTTCGGATCGCAGTGGTTCAGGTCCCAGCAGGCCGCCTTGAAGGGCGGCGGTCCGGAGGCGCCATCTTCGGCGTCGCTGTCCTGGCCTGGCCGCGGCCGTGGCCGGTTGCTGCCCTTGCCGCCGCGGAACTTGTCTTTCTTGTGGCGGACCATGTCGACGAGATGGCTAGAATTGGTGTCGCAGCTGGCAGATCTGACGGCAAGGTTGGGAAGGAAGTATCTACTTAATCAATGTCGCTACGGGCTCTGGGACTCATATAAAGAAAATTATGTAGAATGATGCTGTCAAGATGTTGCGCCGTCACGTCACGACCTCCAAAGGCATTTTCGAGGTGGGGAGGTGGGGTTCTAGACTTGAAAGAAGACCGCATCCCACTTAGCGGGTACGGAGTACAAGATACAGTATAGAATACAGTATGAAACACAGTCTTCGTACAGTGAGAGGGTTGTGAGTCTGATTTTACCCTTTCGTCTATCTGGAATATCCCACACTACGGTGGCCCAGTGGGTTGAAAGAAACAACGATAACTTTTCGCGGGGAACTTGATGGCCGAATCATCGTTTTCGAATTCCTCCCGCTGTAGATCCAATGTTCGCTCGGAGCTGAACTATTCCCTTGATCGTCGTCGCTGGTCGCCCAGAGCTGTAGTAAGGTATTGCTTGACGCCCCTTCTAAAGTCCCCTGATGGGTCACCGCTTGGCGGGCGAAAGGGCAACACGAACACCCATGAATAGTGCTGGGACTCGGATATCCTGTGAAGGAGTCACAGGCGACCTAATCAGGTATTCGATGTCTCCTACCTAGATCCTCGACAATCTCGCATCACCAGTGGTCGAGCAATCTACCACTGTTGTTGCTGCATATACCGTCTGATATCCCATGGGAGACTCATGTGGACTGGAAGTACCGAGAAGCCAGCTGGGAATGTT
This sequence comes from Xylariaceae sp. FL0804, assembly GCA_022539325.1. Lineage (NCBI taxonomy): Eukaryota > Fungi > Ascomycota > Sordariomycetes > Xylariales > Xylariaceae > Xylariaceae sp. FL0804. The sequence goes on along the minus strand of JAJKLG010000007.1, from coordinate 161,112 downwards.
GAAAGCCTACCTGAGTCGAGTGAGAGCGAAGCCCTGCTCATAGTGGTGCTATCAACTGGTCTCGCACCTTCAGCTGTCCACCACAGGTCTGGCTCGAGATATCATCATTGCCGACGCCAAGGAAGCATGCAAATTTGCCACGACGCAGATGTCTAGACTGTCAATGCATCGGCACGGCTGACAGACATCGGCTGAAACTCGCGATATCTAAAATAAAGCAGCATCGCGGTGCGGGGAGACGGTGGTTATCCACACCTCCATGGGGCTGGTGGCCACAATGCCCCGCGGGGGGTGCCTCGGGTGTCCTGGTCATCGCCACTCGACGATGGCAAATCTGTAAATCCATGTGGGAAAATATACAACAGACGCTCAGGGGCATCAAACATTTCGGACTGTAACGGACGGGACTGTACGGACGTATATCTCAGGGCCGGCCCCGGGTCTGATGGAGGCGTGCGATTGCATCCTCTACCTAAGCGAGTGCAAGTGTGCAGTAGGGAGAAGCGACCGGTCTAGCCTGGATAAGAAAGGCGAACCTGGTACGGAGTAGATCACAGGATCCTGAACCCTGGTCGAAGGGCCGGGACGCGAGCCAACTCCGTTGCACTGCAGCGGAAGGGCAGGGTGGCGCAGGGTGTTTTAAGCATAAGGTGACTGCGATCATGGGATGGGCGCGAAGGCTGGTCGAAGTTGACGAGCTAGGAAGTTCCGACGGCGATCATCGCGGGGAGATATGAAGCTCGACGACGGCTTCACGACGCGCAGAGTGCTCTTCGTGGCTTTGGTAGCGGGGACGATGAGTACCATGCGTCAGACAGCGGAGCCAAGTCCGGATCCAATGAGGAAAGCTCCCGTGATCATCCGTGATCGTGGTGATCTGCCGACATGCTAGTGAATGCTCAGGCTGTGTGTGGGCCCAGGGCCTGAAAGGGGCAAGTCACCCATGAAGACATCTAGGTCATGTCCAGAGCAGAGAAGGAGGAATAGGGGGTGAAGTGTATCCGGGCATGACAGAGAGGTCGTCCTGTACCAGAGTGCGACCGTTGGGGCCGACGCAAATGACAGACGCCGACGTCGAGATGTGTGGAGGCTTGCATACAGGTGAGGTCGAGGTGGTGAGGGAGGCAGCTTACTGATTGGTCGCCCGCTGGGCAATACGGCTACACCTTGTCCGATTCGGGAAAGACGGCTGCTTACTGCAGTGCCGTCGAGAGAAGATGGTGTAGGCTTCTTAGACGGAGGTCTGCACACGGAGATAACTTCTTTGCGATGGTGGTGTTGAGGAGGAAAGAGTCACACTCAGCAAGTCGACCCATCAACACATCCTCGGAGCTCCTCTATCCGGGCGGGTTGCGCATCATCGAGCAGTTGAATGGTGGAAGCAAGACGCAAAGGGAAAGATGGCACTCCCAGGCCGGCGAGCGGGATCGTAGCGATAGCACTTGACAGTGATCACGGCTACGAAGCTGCGGTAGTGGGTGACCCTGTGGCTGGACCTCGACAACGTGATGATTCAGTATATCGAGTGGCTCGAGAGGCCGTGGCCAGGTGGGTCGGAGCGCAGGCGAGGAAATGGTATCCCCCATTCGTACTGTACAGTGCGGTACGGAAACGATGAGTTGGGACATCAGTATCCCGAGCGGTCGCGCGTGCGGACGCGTGGCGGTGAAGCAGCAGTCATCAACATGGTGCGTTAGCCGTGCGTCAGTAGGAAGCCTGTGGATGTCGACGCGAACCGGTCGATTCCCTCTGGTTGAAGGTGTCCGGAAGCTGTTCTCTCAACGAGGTGTTGGGAGAGGAGGGCTCATGGGCCGATCATGGCATCGGCCAAGCGGCTTCCCGTTGATCACTTGACGTCTCTCACACCGCTAGCATGTGGACTAACGAAGGGAGGCTGACGAGCACGTTCGGATCAGGCCTAGGCGTCATGTTTTCTAACCGTCTCTGGCATTTTATGAGGTGCGTAAGCATCCTCTGGGCCAAAGAGACGGCGCATGACGACGCGTCAAGCAACGCGACTGCCCATGGCTGTCGGACTGGAGGCTGGCCGAGAAAGACCGTGCCCGTGTGGTCAGCTGGCCATGGCGCAGGTAATCATGGGGTTTCGGTGATGGGAGTCGTCTGGTTGGCAAGCAGAAGCCAAGTGCGGCCGGGATGGTAGAGGAGGAGGGTGTGAAGGAGAAGGCTGATGAAGCGCTGCTCGTGTGGTTGGTGGGGGTGGGAGGACTGGAGGTGTGTGAATGGATGCGGGATGGGCGCGGACGAGGCTCACCGGTAATAAATGATTGACTTCGGGCATGTTGTGAGTGGACTGTACCGCCACTGCCGCCACAGCCGCCACAGTTAGGGGGCTCACGACGCCCATACAGGCAACCAGGAGGCCGCAACCCACAAACACCACCACACACCACCACACACCACCACACGCCACCCCACTACTCCCGCTCGCCTGCTCGCCCTTCCAGAGAGCCTTTGCTCTGTGTATGTGCTGTGTCTCATACGCGACCCTCTCCCCGACCCGAGCCAGGCACCCGGGACCAGAACACGATGTTTGCAAGAGCCTGTACACCCCGAAGTAAGTTGGCTGTGGTACACACTACCGTGACAGCCCATCAACAGAAAATCGCCCACGACCCCCCATGCAGTCATCGTGCAGAGCCGAGGCGTAGAGCTAGCGAGCAGCTACCAGACGTCCAGGCAGCTTTCCGATAGGATTGTCAGCTACGTGATCGGACGCCCGTGTTCGTGCGGCCACCGCCGGCCCCGTGGACGCACAAGCGATGCACCCAAGGGAGAATGGGGAAGGCTGAGGCGCTCCCTTCCTTGACGGGCCCGAGACCTCATTCGAGGGCACCCAGTCAATCCACCAGAGCCTCCTGCTAGCTGCTTCGACGTCGTACAGCTACCTACGACCCGTCATACGCGCGTCTGCACTTCTGGGCAGCGGTCGTGGGCGTCATCGTATGGGTTGCTGAACCCAGTGCGGCTTCCGGATTTCCCATCCAACAGTATTCTCTGGAGTCGCGGTCGCCACCTTCTCTATGTTCATATCACGCCGGCCGTGAATGTGAGCGCATCTCGTTCTACATTAGGACTTCCGGTGGCATTGCTACGTTCCATGAGCTTTGGATGCATAACGGTCCCGCCCTTTCCAAGAGCTACGCCGACGACACGGTCAACGAAGCTCGATGATCCCAAAGAGCAAGACACTGCTGGATGGGGACTAACAGGCTGTGACAGCTTCTACTCGTGCCCCTCCGCTCCGTTGATCTCTTACGGGAGGGTATCGCCATCGATCAGTCAGCGTATATGCCATGGCCACCCAATATGGGCAACACGTGAGACACCCCGTGTACGGGTTCCCTTTCCCGTACTAGACAGTCTCAAGCCCACGCACCGGCGTTCGTGCTGAGACATGTATGAATTATGTAGCTCATTTGCCAACCTCGTACTGTCTTGGCATCGAGTTGTTGGCCGTCACGGAACCATGGCTCAGGGCTGCCTCTCAAATCAGAATGGGGTGGAAGAGCAGCGCCCACCCATCTTCTGTGCTTAATGACACATTCATGACCCATTGAGCATGGCAGTGCAGCTCAGCCCGTCACGCTAAAACGGAGTACACCTTTATACACTCCTGTTCGTCTCGTCACCAAAGTCCGTTGGCCCCCGTACGGCAGGCATATCTGCGCTCTACGGGGTGCCAGGGCACATCTCCACAGTATGTGCTCATTCTCGCTCCTCAGCTTGCTGGCTTGATGCCTCGTCGTCTGTCAATGGGTTCCAATCTCTTCAGGTCTGGTTAGAGACTCACTGGTATGCCGCCGCGCGACTGTCCTGGACCCGCCTTGCTCCGTTTGTAAGCGATAATTGATTCATCATACACGAGCGAGGAACTCATCACGGAGGACAAGCACGTGGGGCCAGTAAGCTGCATGACGACGGCACGGTGCTGCCGGGTCGAAGAACACAACAGACAGGGTGTGGTAGATCTGTACGGTGCCTACAAATTGGCTGTGAAGCTCTTCAAGCCAATGGTGGTATAAGCTGGATCGAGCCTCGGTCGTCCTCGGAGTACGCCGGCCCTGTCGTTTTAAGGCTGCCCCAGCAGGCACTTACACGGATCTGGCTTACATCCCATATACCGACAGGGGCGGCCAAGGTTGCAGGCAGTCAGACTGTGACCACCATGCCATCAGAAAGTAAGTGATAACAATAGCAGCAATATTCCATTCTTGTTCACTCACTTCAACCCTCACATTACACTGCTTGGCCCCAGCCAACACGGTGACCTTGTGCCACCCTCTCCTGAGAGACGGGCATCAAATACTGCCACGGGGCGAAGCCACCAACAAGCCGCCAACTTGGGCAAACTCAGCTGGAGCAGCGTGCATATATGAGTCTGCGGTTCCCATTGCCCTCGCGATATTCATCAGGCAACGACAGTCCACGATCCGACGGATAGGACTGATAGTAGTCGAAGATCGGGAGCAGCCACCCACCGCCCAAGATAGCAGGTGTCATCCTTCGGCTGCCGATATATCCGCCACAATCTACCCCGTCTTTCACCTCACCCCCACGCTCTTCCGTCGGCTGCCAGAGACGCCTCATGCGCATTTGCTTGGATCGACCTGGGCATAATCGAGATTGACCCTGCCCGTCCATCAAGGTCTCTCTGGCCGCATAACACCATCCGCCCTCCAACGTCAACGACTGACTGATCGCCGTGATCCCGAACCAGCGCGGCGACTTACCCTACCCAGCCTTTTTCATCGTACTCTGCCTATCACTTTGATACTCCCATCCTCGTGGCGGCGACTGGGCCCAGGAGCTGACACTATCTGTACACACGCTCTCTGTCACCCCACGGCCTTCGCGCACCTGCAAGGCATACTTGATCCACCTATATCCTTGGTCTCCTCTTACAAATAGCCGACGGCAGCTAGACCACCATCACGACCACCACGACGAGCTCTGTGGGGACTAGTATTCCATAGTCTTCCCATGCCACCCGCCTTCCGCACATATACCTTGCCCAAGTAGGTAGATAGCTGGATAGAGATCAGGAGAACACAACTGGTCGCGTCGGTTCGAGACGGACTGGCAGGCTAGGCTCCTTAGCGTCGTCGTCGACTGCCCGGCCAGAGTAATCACGACCGACCTCGAGGATTCGCCACTCCACTCCTCGGCGCCCAAGGCAGCTCAGCTGATATCTGCCAAATTCCGGCGTTCCCCCGCAAGCCTCAAGGTCGCCGGCATTCCTCGTCTGGACGGCCGCAGCCCACGACCAACGACCAGGGCCATCCAGGGCCAGCGGACAAGAGGCCGCCATCTTCTCCGATAGGGGTGCCTTGCATCAGCAGCGCTGCCTAGCGACGGACCGCCCTCGACACACACACACACACTTATACGATTAACGGCACTCGTGAACGGCACCACCCCGTGCCGACCCTGGAAGTTCCCACCTCCACTGCCACCGGGCGCAGAGTAGGACCGACCAAGGCGGGCGGGCGCCGAGAGGGCGACGGGCAATTATTAATAACTTGGCCCAAGAGGCAGCAGGTGACCGCGGCGAACGACCTGGGCCGCGACGGTTCCTGAGATCCCCCCCGTCAGCGTGTTTCAGTTCGGTTGAAGAAGGGATCGACGGCCGCACGGTACGGTTACAGTGACTCCCGAGCCCGCCACCCACACACGCACGCGCATAACACATAGATAGATAGACGGACACATGCCCACTCGGCGCCGGCAGACAACCTGGAATCCTTGATCTCTCGAACCCCCGTTCGCCGTCTGCCACAATCAAGAAGTACCGGTGCAGGCTCGCTCCGTCCGTTCCAGAGCGGCGACCTGTTGAAATCGAAGTTGTCGTCCGTCAACGACGCATCGGCACGCCCGCACTCAAACCACATCGTCTCTGCGTCGGCCCAAATAATCGCGTCTCGACCCCCGGGAGACGTTCGACGTCCTGCGTGCGCGCGCTCGCTCCAACTGCTGATGCAACGTCGCAGAAGCTGCCTCGTGTGTCGCGTCCAGTCCAGGGTGCCCTCTGCGACGAGACTCGGGGCTCGAGTGGACTACTGCCGATAGAGACCGGGGACGGAGGCGATAAGTGCCAACCTGCCTGCCTGCAAGTAGTTGCAACGCTGCAACGCGGGCACTCTCCAAGAAGCGAGCGGATTGCCTCGCGTGGTAACCGTCGTAGGTAGGCCCCGTCGAGGCTGCGAGCCATCTCGCCGCCCGGGCTTGTCGTCCAATCAGACACTCGTCCTCGGCCACAACCTCGTCCCCGACCCTCCTCCCGCCCCGATCGCCGCCCGGCCCTGCCTCCGCACTCCGGTAAGTCACACCTCCCACTCTGGCGAGTGCGGCATCCCTTGTCTTTTTTTTTCTTTCTTTTTTCTTTTTCGCCTCCCCGTCGTCCGGTCTACCCCAGCTCTACCCCAGCTCTTCGCATGTGGCGGTTTTGAGGGGATCAGTCAAAACCAACGTCGGTCCTCTCTCTCTCTCCAGCCACAGCGCCCTCCGCGAAACTTCAAAGTAGTCGTCTCGTCTGCACCCGCACACGCGCTTACCCCGTCAACCCGTCATCCCGTCACCCCACACCACACCCAGGAGAGACGAGGCCGCTTGCTTCAAAACACTCGACAACGAAGACGCTTTCCTGTAACCATCGCGTGTCGGTGCTGCATCTTCGGCCCGGACCATCGTCGTTCACCTGCGCCTCTTTTTGTGTCGTGCATCGGCCCCAGCCGAAACAAGAAACAGGCGTAATCCTTATTTGTTACTGGCGTCGGGTCTGACCAGGTTCCAGCCTCCAGGCCGCAAAGCAGATTGGTTCAGCTCTCAGCAACGGAAGACAAATCACGACGGCTACCCCTGAGTAGTAGGCCGTGGCGTACCGTACCTAACCGTACAGTACATAACTTCAGGAGCAATTGGCCATCCCGTATCCGTACCTTCCCGAGCTTCCTGGCCGTACTCCGTACTCCGCACCGAGATACCGACGCATCAGCCACAGGCCGCACACGCCGCCTGAGGCTGACGGGGGCGCGCGGCGATAAGCGACCGCACCAGTCCCGATCGATCCCATCGAATCGATGCTCGCCCCGGCCGCCCCTCCTCCTCCTCCTCCTCACCTCCTCCATCAATCACCAGGCCCGCCACGAAGAGCCGTCGCCGCGTCCTCCTCGCCCGCCCGACGCCGCCACGGCTCCTCCTCCAGCATGTCCGACTACCGCCATATGAGGACGGGGAGCCTCAACATCCCCTCGCAGTCGAGCGCCATGAGCCCCGTCGCCCAACAGCAGGCCCAATCGTCCCATGCCGCCCGCTTCGACGGCCCGCGCAGCCCGCCGAGTAGGTTCACGCTGCACCAGCCCCGACCGCCGACCGTCGGCCGCGCCACCACCGGAGCCGCATGGAACCCTGCTGACTCCAATGCGTCGCGCGCGACAGACACCTCGCACGTGCCGTGCAAGTTCTTCCGCCAGGGCGCCTGCCAGGCCGGCACCGCCTGCCCCTTCAACCACGACCTCAGCGCCGCCTCCGAGACCATCTGCAAGTACTTTGCCAAGGTACGTGAGACCCGCCCACATCCCATCCAGTCTCGAGTGTCACCACTCGTGTACCCCCTCGGGCTCCCTCCCGCACGGGGCACGGAGCACGGCGTACAGAGCACAGGGCACCGGGTACAGGGCACAGAGTGCAGACAGAACACGAACACAAGACACAGGCCAGGAACGGGAATGAATGCATGCTGACGTCGTCCACCCCGCTCACAGGGCAACTGCAAGTTCGGCCCCAAGTGCGCCAACGTCCACGTGCTCGCCGACGGCCGCCGCATCAACTACAGCAAGAATGGCATCAGCATCGGCCAGCCCCTCCACCTCGGCCGTCGCAACTCGGCCGCGTACAACACGACGGGCAGCAGCGCCCTGACGAATTCGTTCATGCGCGCCGACGCCGCCTCGCCTTACAACACCAACAATGGCTCCTATGCCTATCCGAGCTCGCCCGGCGGCGACACCTTCCAGACCGTCGACCGCCGACCCAGCCTCGAGAACGTGCCCGTCATCGACACCTCCTATTCCCACACGAGCTCCCAGTACGGCTCGCCCCGCGAGGAAGACCCGTCGCGGCTCGGCCTCGGCCTCTCGCCCGTCGCGCCCAAGGGCCTGTCCGTGCTCGACGCGCCCCTTCCCGCCTCGTTCGACTCCAACGGCATATCCAATGCGGCGCGGTACCCCGCCGGCCCTTGGCCCTCGTCGGTGCCCTCGCAGTTCGGCCTTGAGTCGCCGTCGCCGTCGCTGAACGCCGCCCGGGAATCGCGCACGTCCGAAGCCCTCAAGCTCCTACACCACTCCGCCTTTGGCAGCAACGAGCACCTGAACGCCAACGCGACGGGCTCGTCGCCGCCCGCCCACTCCGACGAGTACTTTGGCCGACGCCAGATGCATTCGAGCCGCTATGCCAAGTCTAAGATTCTGAGCAGCAGTGCGCCCCGTGCCATTGTCGGTGCCATCGACCGAGACTGGGAGTCGGAGTTTCCCTTCCTAGAAGAGGACTACGTGCCCGACAACCTCAAGGACCTGCTGACACCGGCCGAGAAGGCGCGCCGCAGCTCGCGGGCCGCCGAGGATGACCTGAATAATGGGCATCGGGGGAACGGCACGTCGCCGGGCGCCTTCGGCATGAGCGGCGCGGGCACGCCCAACGCCGAGTCCTCGGGCTCCAAGTTCGGCAGCCCGATGGCGTCGTCGAGCCCGAGCCGGTGGGGCCCCCTGTTCCAGCGCCAGGCCGAGGAGCACGAGGCTAAGAAGCACGCGGCCGCGGCGAGCGCCGGAGTCTTTGGGCACGTCGGCAGCCCGCTGCGCCAGTCGAGCCTGAGCGCCGACATGGTGCGGCCCCAGCACGCCAGCCGATCCGACAGCGTCGAGGGAGGCCTCAGCGTGCTCACGCAACAGCTCCAGCGCACGCGCATCGACGGCGGCGGCGGCAGCGGGGGCGAGTCGCCCATGCTGCACCCGCACGCACACAACATAATACCGCGACCGTCCAACGGCGGCAGCGGCGGGCGCAACGGCGGCGAACGGCACGTCAGCAGCGGCTCGGTCAGCTCGAGCGCCCGCTACCAGACCACGCCCATCGGCGAGGAGGACGACGGCGCCTTCGTCTTCAGCATGGACGAGGACGGAGAGCGCGACAGCACCATAAGGGCGAAGAAGAGGATATCCGGCGTGGGCACGGCCACGGCCACGACTATGGGCGGCGCCTGGGCCCCCCCCGGCGGCTACACCGGCAATGGCGCGACGACCTCGGCAGCGGCAGCGGCAGCGGGCAAGAAGGAAGACGGTACGACGAGAGTCGTTGATGGTGTGGGTGGTCGATGATCGCCTCACCCCTCTCACGCCCAGATGATCACCTGCAGATGCACCAATGCCTTTTTGGGTTGACATTGACACTGCCGTGGGACGGTCCTCTGGGTTCACAAGCAATGATAATGCCAGCGCCTCACGCCCACGCTGTTGCAGCTAAACTGGGCGTCATGCCAGTAATCAAGGGGTAGTAACCTCGCGATGAGGGGACGAGACGGACTGTACACTGGACTAGACGAGGACCAGACGACTACCCCGGCTCACATTCCCGGTATACCATAAACGATCCTGAGAAGGAGACTGGAGACTGGATATGGTTGGCCCGACCAGGCCCGGAGTTGGTTGGCAAAAACGTTTTTCTCATTGGCCTTGTTCTCGTCTATATCATTACCCGGCTCTACAAAGAGGAAGGGAGGGAAGGCTCGTTGCAGGATACGGCCCCGGCGTTTTCTGCAACCACCTTGCATTTTTGCAAACGCGTTTGCTCACATCAATAAGCTGTCGCCTCTACACACACACGCACAGACCCACATACGCATACACAACAGCTTTGGCCCTCTCACTCCTCCTCGTCATGCGCTACCAAACCTAGCAAAGAACATGCTCACAAGCGACAAGCGAACAACAAAAAATACACGAAAAACTGGATGGATGGCAACATGAGCAGGTTTTTCATCACTATCACAGTAGTAATAGCGATCAAATGGGATCGCGAAATCTCTCTCCCGCCCATTCATCTCTGGAGACTTGGTCTGAAAAGGGGGCAGGGAGGGGTGGCACAAAGAGAGAGAGAGAGAGACAGGCTGAAGGAGAGAGAGAGAGAGAAAAGGTGGTGGGTGAGGCAAAGACACCCGGCGTTGCGGCTATGGTCTGTTTTTGTTTTGCTTTTTTGCCTCGAGACGACCGGTCCGAAATGGACGAGACTGGCCTGGACTGGACTGGACTGAAGTGGACAGGAGGCGAGGCGATGGCCAACTATCAGCCTACCTTGCCTACCTACCTTGCCTGCCTTGCCATGCCTACCTACTGAAGTACCTACCTACCTACCTAGATACTTACTTCGGTAGTATGTACCTATGCTCACCTACCTTGCATCTGCATCTGCATCTGCATCTGCATCTGCATTCGCATCCGCATCTGCACTAGCTAGCTGGCAATTAATCGATGAAGCAAACAACCCAGCAACCGAGCAACCGAGCAACATCTCTGGGTGACATCTCTGGGTGAAAGTTCTGCCACGTAGTTGTATGTATATCTGTATACGTGCTGAGGTCCAGAGTGAGAGGAACGCGATGGGAGCAGCGGTGATGGAAGCGGTTGACAGCGGCGGTAACAGCGGCGGCGAGGGCAGAAACGGCGATGGCGGCGACAGCAGTCTTCGTGAAAGCTGTCGCGTGCTGGGGTGCATCACGGCAGGTTATTAATCAGCCACATAACTTAAACTTACCTGCCTGGGTACATCAGCTATTTCCCTTCATCGCCGCTCTCTCTCGGTCCCTCTGCTGCTCCCTTCCACCCTCGAGCTGTCCGTCCGTTCGCCCGGGGTACGGTACGGTACTGACCGCCCCCGGCAGACAGATAGATAGGACAGAAGTGGACGAGAGCCCGGTTATACCGACCGTTCGGTGTTTTTCGTTGGGGTGGCACGGTGTAGGTTGTGTATACTCACTCGTCCTTGCCGGCAATGGCGCTTATTCGTGCGTGTGTGTGTGGCTGTTTGTCCGTCCGTCTGTCCGTCAGTCAGTCTATGCGTCGGATGGTTCAATCCGTCCGCCGTGACTAGAGGGTCGGTCGCCGGAGATGAGTGAGTGTTGAGCAAAATTCGCTGGCCTATGGGAGGGAGGAGGAGGGCGGGGACGGGGTCGAAGGGGGAGTGAGTGGGAGTACAGGGGAGAGGGTAGTAGGGTACAGGCAATGAATAATATACGACTGTCCGGTGTGGAGGTCTTTGTTTTATAGGTATATATCGAGAAGAGAGAGGCATGATCGGAATCAGACAGACAGACAGAAGGAGTCTTTTGCTTTTTGAGCCCCTATTTTGGTTCTTGGATTTTACTGTCACTCAGATACTGATGTACCCGATTCTCACCAGATAGATACTATATACGAACTACCTACCCACTATGTCACCTGTTCGACCATGGAGGGTATCGATGACCCCCTCGTTCGACCTGGGCTTTTGTGAAGCCGCCGCCACCGGCTTGTTCGAACACAAGTACCGGTACAGCAACCCACTCACTGCTCCGGGGTTATAGTCGTGATTGTTGATGAGGAGGCGAAGAGCCAGCCAGTCCCAAGGCAACTAGTGCCCGCCTGTAGTAGGTAAGTAGCCAACAGACAGATACTTTTCACTGGTCAGAACTCAGGTGGAGGAGGGGGCGTAGACACTGGGTAGGAGGGGGGTGGCGGCTTCGTTCGGATGTGTGATATATATCGAAAGAGGAGGACGAGGAGGAGGAGGAGGCGGAAAGGGGCGAAGTTCCAACTCAGGCAACATGCCAGTACGCTTTTGCGTACCTACTACTACCTTACCATACTCATCTGACCTACCAAGCTTTACTTCAGTTACCCCTGTAACAGACCGTGGGCATCATCGCCACCACATAGATACCTCATCAGATAGGTAGTCAGTTAGTCAGTAAGTCAACACATGCGCGCTTTCACGTCCCCTGCAAGCAAGGCGAGTGTGTGTTGCATAAACCAGTCCGAATGATTCTACCTCGCCTCCCCTTCACAGCCACTCACTCCTCACAAGTAGATCAATAACACTTGGGAACTTCAAAGACATATTAGACAAGGGGTCTACTACCTTACCTAGCCCTCCCGGGCTCAAGAAAACACTTGCACACTCAGGCTGGGTGGCCGAGCCACCGAACGAAGAGACAGGCCGCAGGCGACCGATCGATGTGGTCGGCTTCATACGACAAGCGAGACCAGAAGAAGCACCGCGTAAGACGGACAATGAGAACGACAACAACAACGACGACGTGCTCCTTCGCCTCCCCTCCCTGCTAAGGTTATCGCCTCAGCGAGCTTAGCATGAGTCGAAGACGGACGGACGGGCGGACGGGAGAGCGTACGGATGAATGGGTGCGCATGCGTACGGAATGGGCGGGCGGGCACGCGTGATTACGGGACGCCGTACCGTAACGCTCAGCTCACCACGTATGGCGGACGCCGTTGGTCAGGACGCCGTGGGTCAGGTCAGCCAGCCAGTCACGCCGCCCACGGAACCTACACGGACATATCGGGGGGTTCCAAGTGGAAGAAAAGGGAAGGGGAGTCTGTCACACGAGGATCGACCAGGGTTGGACGTTGGTCGATACCAGGGGAGGAGAGGACGCCAAGCTGGGAGAGGAGGAGCAGAAGGTGGAGGAGGATGAGTCCAGACACATCGAGATCTATACACTAGTACATTGGAGACGACGGAGGGGAGAGACACAATGCCCTCTGAGCCTACCATGGCGTCTCTCTCACCCCAGCGCGCCCCTCCTTCTTCTTCTCATCTTCTGTTCTTCTTGTTGTTGTTACTGTTGTTCATTTCTCTCTCCCCATATCTCCCACCGCCAAGCTCACAAGGCGACGGGAAGGCGACGGGAAGCGCGTGCACGAAAAAGAGCCAGCCGCGCCTCTCCCGGGCCTTGACCTCACACACACACACACAGAACAACGGCAGAACCCGGTTGCAACCCCCCACCACAGCCCCTCGGAGACACCGACGGTACGTAGTCAGGGCCACAGACACTGTCAGCGCCGGGTAGCATTAAATGTACACCTAGTCGGGGTCTAGTGCGCGTCGGGCTGGGTCAGGATGTAGTTGACGGCCTGGTCGACTGTAGGGACGGCTATGTCAGTATGGCGGTCAAGGGCACTTAGTCTTCCCTGGGAAAAAAGAAGGAGGGAGGAAGGAGTGTGATGACGGGGGAATAGCCGAAGCCACGTACCGCTGTGAATCGCGTCCGCATCCTTGTCGGGGATCTCGATGCTGAACTCCTGCACAGGTGGTCAGTGGCCATATTCAAATTCGCAGGGAAGGGCAGACCCCTCCAGAAGAAGTGACGCCTGGCTCAAAGCAAGGGCCCGTGTGTCTCCTGGTGGTCCCCTCCGCTGAGCACGGCACACTACTGTACCTCTTCTATGGCCATTACTACCTCCACCGTGTCCAGGCTGTCGAGGCCGAGGTCGTTTGCAAAGTGAGAGTCGTCTTTAATCTATTGGTCAGGTGTAAGCACTCCGCCTCGCGTTCAGGGCCCGAGACTACGGGCCCGGAAGGGGTGGGGGGCTCTGTGCCATACCTCCTCTGGGTTGGCGACCTGCATTGACGTGAAAAGTTAGCCATCTGCTGCATACCGCCCTGTCCTGCCCAGCAAGGTTGACATCACCACGAGATAAGGGGGGCAATTGCTCGTGTTGTGAATGCCCCTGCCGTGACCGCCTCGACCCCAGATTTCAGGCAAAGGCCCCCCTCTCCCCGAGCTCAAAATTCGAGGCGGGGGGGAGGCAAAGTCGGTCCCTCCTGGCTGGACAACCACAGCCCGCACAGAGCCGAAGAGAGCACGGGAATTTACTGGCTAGCCACTGACCTTGTCAAAACCCTTCAGAATGCCGACGATGCGTTCTTCGATGGCACCCCTCTTCAAGACACTCTGCTGTTGCTCCTTCGTTAGGTCCTCCCATTTTACCTCCTTCACGCCAGCCGGAACGTCCGAGTACATGCGGACGAGGGGCACGGCTGCGGCCGCGGCCGCGAACCTCGGCGTCGGAGCAGCAGCAGCAGCTGCCGCCGCGGCGACTCTCGCGGACGGGAAGACGGTCGCGAAGGCGGCAGCGGTGCTGGTGGTGGGCCGCGAAGCAGCAGCGATGCCGCGGGAGGCGGCGCGCATGGCGGAGGTGCGGAACATGGTTAGCGGCGGTGGAGGCGAGGTTGTGGTAACGGATAGATGAGCGTGTGGGCGGCGGCGGCGGCCAGGGAGAGCTCAATTGAGGAGGAGCGGTTCGGAGAGAGCTGTGGTCGTTCGCGAGATGAAGATCGGTCGGGTGGATGGGGGGTCTGCTGGTGTGGGAGAGCTGAGCTTCAACGAGATGTCATGGTAATAAATTTCTCGACAGAGAGAGAGAGACCCAAGCTTGGGGGGCCCGAGCTTGGGCCTGCGGAGCTAAGCGGTACTTAGCTGCACGTGACCCGAGTCACGACCAACCGATTGCTGTCGGCTCGCAGCTGTCGATCTTGGCAGCGCCAACTGCCAGCAGAAACGCCAGCAGAAACGAAAGCTCTCGGTGGCTGTCAACAGATATCTATATCCCGCAGTAGATAAGTAGACTACGAGATGGGTAGGATATGAGGCGAGCATGTATGCAGATAAATGTACTACATTAAATAAGACGGAGCTCCAGGTTTCAGAGCATCTACGGGAAGGCGCAGTTACGAGTATCAGATGAATGGAAGAAAATAGGCAGACGGCAAAGGAGCATGTGCTACAACGAAAGATCTAGTGGCAAGCAGTAGTGATATGTAGGTATGTACAAGGAACCAGCCACAGGACGTTCGCGGCTGCCACGGGCGCGCGCTCCTCCTCCTCCTCCTCCGTTACCCGTTACCGGTAGGGCGAGTCGGCGCGGATGATGGCGGCCAGCTCGGGCTCCCACTTGTCGCCGTTGGCGAGCAGCTTCTCCTTGTTGTAGAGCAGCTCCTCGCGCGTCTCGGTCGCGTACTCGGCGTTGGGCGACTCGACGATGGCGTCGACGGGGCACGACTCCTGGCAGAAGCCGCAGTAGATGCACTTGGTCATGTCGATGTCGTAGCGCGTCGTCCGCCGCGACCCGTCCGCCCGCTCCTCCGCCTCGATCGTGATGGCCTGCGCCGGGCAGATCTGCGCGCGCAACGTGTTGTCAGTCATTCAGTCGGTGCATGCACTCCGAGGCAGATAGATAGATAGATGTTGGGGCTGGAACATACTGCTTCACACAGCTTGCAGGCGATGCATCGCTCTTCGCCCGACGGGTATCGTCGTAGGGCGTGTTCGCCACGGAATCGAGGAGAGATGGGGCCCTGCAGCAGTTCGATCAGCCAAAGCCCTCCCTCCCAATATCATTGTGTCTCAGGCGGCTGTAATTTCGATCCGCAGCGCTGCGTGGCGAAGATGCATAACCCATCCGAAGCACTTCACCCCCGATGGGAAGTAAGGACTAACCTTCTCAAACGGATAGTAGATAGTGTATCTAGCAACGTCAGCACCACTATTCCCCCCTCCCCTAGCTCGCAGGTGGCGTGGGGTAGGGGACAACAGCAAGGAAGGAGAAAAAACCTACGGTGGCCTAAAGTACTGCTCCATGGCGACGTACATGCCGCGGAACATCTCGGTCATGAGGAAGAACTTGCCGGCGCGGTCGAGCACCGACTCGGGCTGCTCGTCCCACCGCTTCGGCCGCGGCTGCCGGAAGTTGGACGGGTTCGGCGTGCCCGCGGGCGTGGCGTACGTGCGCCGCCACTGCTGCTGCTGCTGCTGCGCAACCATGCGGACTGCCACGACGGCGGCGGCGGGCTGGCGTCGCGCGAGCTGGCGGGACAGCTGCATCGCGGTGGTCGAGGTCGCGGTGAGCCCCTGCATGGCTGGATCGATCGAGTGCGATGTGGCTTGCGGGCTCCGTCGTAGGAGAGTGAGGGGTGCGAGGGTCGAGGTTAGGTGGTTTCTGTCGTCGATTGATGAGAGCGAGATGGCGAGTCCGGCGGGACTGGAAGCTTTGAGGTCATGACCTATGGCGCTGCCGTTGTGCTCCGGGTGGGGCGCCCTTCGAGCTACAATTACAAAACGCCTGCTGTGCTTGGTGGGAACCTCGACGAGCCACAGGGCACCCGCCACACTTGCTCGTCACGTGGTATCTCTATTCGCCGCATACTCCGTACCTATTGACTTGACAGTTACGGCTACTCTGACGGCACGAGTCCATGGTCATGAATGGAAGTCTTCGAGATCAGCCATCGTTGCCGCCGCACTACTGCCCTTGGTATCGACTACTGCCCTTGGTATCGACTGGGCGTTTTGCTTCATATGCTCCCTACCCTGTACATACCAGGACTGGGAGTGCCCAAAGAAAAAATTCATCCCATTGCCACTGATAGCAGCCTACAGAACAAGCGAGATGTGCCCCTATTCGAGACAGAAAATGCTGTGCATAGGCCCTCTTACAAGTAGTCATGAATCGTGTGGTCATTTGTCTATGAATTCATCGTACGCCTCGAACATCGAAATGCCTGGGGTACCAAGCATCATTTAGACGGTGCGTTCGACCGCACGACACCGCCGATGCCTGCATCCGTGTGGTATGCTTTTATTCGTCCCATCCCTAGATGACAGCCATGTGGATCTGCATGCCCTCCCCGCCCGCCTCCCACTTGACCGGCACGCCGGGGGCCACGTAGAAGATGTAGCCGGCCTTCAGCGGGTGCTCGCGGCCCTCGGCGTGCATCTTGCCGGCGCCGGCCGTGACGATCATGACGCCGGGCCCCTCGCCGGCCCGGAGCTCGTCGCTCTCGCCCGCGCCCAGGTCGGCCTTGAGCATGTCGAACTCCTGCATCGGCGGCCGGTACGCCACCGTCCGGCCGCTCCGGCTCCGCTCGCACTTCTGGCTCGGCAGCGTCACGTCCTCCTTGCTGTGCGACTTGAAGGTCAGCGTGTTGGCGAAGAGGTCGACGCTGTTCCGGTCCGCTGGAGGGCCTGCACGTCGGATGGGTTAGTCGACTGAGTACCTAGGTATTCATACTTCCCCTGCCGTCTGGGTAGTCTTGCGCATGTGACATTGGGCACTCTCCAATGGTGCGAGCTTCGAGCATTACGCTACCAGAATAGGGATTCACTCACAGAATCCAACTGCGCCAAAAAGTTAGCTTCTGTCCCGTACATACCAGAATGTGGGAGGTCGTGGTCGACTTACCATTCAACACATTATTTGAGCGGGCCATGCATTCCACGATGTCTCCCGAAAGGTAGGCGTGGATGCCGTCCGCCGGGATGTAGATCGCATCCCCGGCATTGAAGACGAGGTAGTTCATGCACAGCAGGGCGACCAGGCTGCCGGCGTCCTCGGGCCCGTACTGGTCCTGCAGTCGAGGAAGCAGGTCCAGGATGTATTCCGCGCCGCCGAACTGGTCCCGGGGGGTCTTGGACAGCTCGGTCTGGACCTTCTTGACCGTCTCGAGGTCGCTCGCGAGCAGCTTCTTGGTCACGCTCCGCAGGGTCTCGTCCGTCCACGAGTCCGGCTGGGCCTCGGCAAACTGCTGGAGGGGCTTCAGCCGGAACAGCGGCGCCACCTCGGCCAGCGGCTTGAAGCCGGCAAAGACCTCGAACTTGGACAGCGCGACGGCGATCTCGGGCTTGTGATTCGGGTCCGTGAAGTTGTCGGGGTCCTGCTTGTGAAGCTTCGCCGCCAGCTCCTTGTTGGGGTGAAGCTGCAGCGGCAGTGCCTTGGCGATGGACAGGATCTGGTTACCACGGGGTGTGAGCTGAGAGACATGGGACGACAGGGCCGGCCTCGGCGGTAACCCGTAGCTAGCTTAGGCAGGGTGTCCGCACCTTGGGCAGAAAGGGCAGCTGGGCGTCGAAGTGCTCGACGACCTTCTTGCCGAGCAGCTGCTTCTGGTGCGCCTTGAGCACGTCGGCCAGCGGCTCGCCAGTCTCCTTCACGCGCGCCGGGAAGTCCGGGTAGTCGCCGAACCACATCTCCGAGTAGGGCTGGCTGTCGTCGATCTCGAAGCCGGTGCCCTCGGTCTGGGCGCAGAGCCGGGCGGCCAGCGACTCGCGGCCCTGCTTGCCCCAGGGGTACTGGTTGCAGGTGCCCGTGAGCTGGAAGACGAGGGGTTGTTGTGACATGGTCGCGTGATATGCTGTACCGTGGTTAGTTTTCAAGTACCGGTACGTATTGGCCGAATTATAATTACGGTGTACGGCAGAGGCAATGGTTGGTAGGTAGGCAGTCAACAAGTTTGGCAGGACACGGTGGTGAATTGAGTTGGTTATTCAAGTCTACCTCTTTCGCTGCTTGTTACTGTGTTCTGTTGTTGTCTGCGTGGATGCTGCGGTGAAGCCGCACGGCATCGGTCATCATCGTCTGATGCAAGGATGTCGTCATAGAGACGCAGAATTAATGGAGAGTTGGGCGACGTACGCCCAGAAATAGTGGAGATGAAGGAAGGAGATTCACCTCCGGCAACACTCAAAGTAGGATGGAAGTTATAAATGTGAATGCATTCTGCCCGTACTGAAGCAGACCTATGTGCTGCGATACACCTCACCGGCATGGACTGGAGGGTAGGTAACGACACCCTGTGAGATTGTGACCCTGTTCATCATTGGCCTGGTCCGTACTGTGACTAGGTCTGTTCCATGCGGTGACACGGTTTCATAGAGATGAACCATGCAGTTGAAGAAATTGACGCGCTCTGAGGAGTTGAGAACGGGAGGTGAATGCCATGTGACCCGGATATGGTGGTGGATGTTGAGTACCTCCGAAAAGAGTACCTGTACGATTTCATTGCGGGATTGCAAAGGGAAGGGAGGTAACCGCTGCAGCCGGTCGCTTTGGCCGTCAGAATTGGCCAATCAGAAGGTTGCGCACCGCTGACGGGGGGCTGAGGAATGCACCTACCCAAGAAAAGTCAACAAAGCGATTATTTCGATTATAAGCTGTCGCTTGGCGAGCTTTCAGACAAGAGACTTGGTTCTGGCCTGGCAAAGCTGATCTGCTGTCCTGATGGGGTCGAGAACAAGGGAACAGGTTTTGTGGTTCCACGTCAAAGCTGGAGCAATGATCCTTGGGACAATATCCGCAACATGCAAACAATTGTGGCATTTTGTGGCTGTAAGGGCATTTGCAGCTCACCAAATGATAGGTCTTGGGGACTCAGGCATGACATTGGAGTTTCCTCCTGGTATTGTTATCTTAGACTGGAAGCATACTACGTATCTGTTTCCAACAGAAACTGAGCAAGGTCTCGGAGATATTCCTCTTTCTCCTCCTCGCACCAAGGCAAGTGACTGCTCCTCAGGCTCACGGCCGATTTTGGAATTCTTATTTGACCTTAGTTCCCCAAAACCACAGTGTCAATCTTGCGTGTACTGAAGAAGGAAAAGTACCGATTCAGCTCTAGGTCTCTATGATGAGTGAGTGTATGACCATTGACAAACACAGGAATGGAGGCCGCCCGCAGCACTACCGACGTCGTGTATACTGCAGTCACAAGAGATGTGGGCATGTGGCTCGCCCGCCGCCTCATACTTCACCTCGATTCTGCCATCCAAGTTGGGAAATAACAAGTGGTTACCCAATCTATCATTCGCGTACAGCTTCTTTCTCATATCCGGGACCAGCGTGTCGATGTATCTCTCCAGACTTCCTCTCTCTTTCTTGTTCTTGGCTGCCGCCATTGCTCGGAAATCAAACTCCGGATGACGGAACAGTGATCGGTAGAAGTTGAGCAGCTGCCATCTTTCCCACGGGGTTGATAAGTGGAACCCGTATCCAACATCAACTTCAATGTCGAAGTGGCTCTCATAGTAAATGTGACAAGACCAATCGTTCTTCACTATAAAACAATTACAATGTTGTCCTGAGAGCGCATGATCCACTCCGACCATAAGACGAAAGACCGGATACTCGCTTGCGGGCGGCTTGGTGAAAGCGATCCCTTGGCGGCGCAGTGCTGAAATGTCAATACCGTGAGCCACCATCAACTCGTCTATTGCGGAGTCGTCGTATGCCAACACGATATCATTGAAAGTGGCATCTGATTTCGCCAGACACCTGTAGACATTCGCGAGCTCTTGACGTTGCGAATGAGTCGTGCAGTAGCAGAAACCAAAGTTGATCCAAGTGGAGGTCTTAATGTCTGGAAGTTGCCCCAGTGTTGGTTGGATGCGAATGAAAAGTTTCAAGACTTCAGCTTCGGAACGAGTCAGGGCGCGCTTGTCATGGATGCCAGAAAGGGACGCCAAAGCTGTTTTGATTGCGTGACTCCATCTGTAAGGTTGATCCGATGCGCTTGGAATCGGAAACAAGTCGGAGGACCTAACATCGAGAAACCATGGCTCGCAAGAGCAAGTAGACTGGGGGTTCTTGAGCTGTCCTAGGCTGCAGTGATATTCCAGGAAGTTTCCCAAGGCCCCAGTATCCAATAGTCCTTGCAGGAGAGTCATCGGGGACCGGCATCCTCTAATCACATTGTAATAAAGGCATATGAGACGTTCGGCCTCGTGACCATCGAAACAGCTGTTGAAGCCAAAGGTACGGCAGGAATCAATATCGGCAAAGAAATCGCGAAGCGCTCTCTCGGTCATATCGTCATCTCTGGAGAGCAACTTTCGATGTGCTTCTCGAACATTCAGTCTCAAGAAATCAAGCTGATTAGGGCGATTCCTGGCTCTGCAGGTAAAGACATGCTGTCTCCAATTTCGCACCTGGCAAGTCTTGGAACAATACCAAGTCCAACATAACGAGCATCGAAATTTTGCTGGATGGCAACACCGTCGGCAGATAGTGCGCCTGAAGTCTTGCTCGGGGGGCATCTCGGCAATGTTCTCCAACGATAATGCGCCCCTGTCGTGGTTGATCTTATAAAATTCGGCTTCTTCGATGGGTAGTTCCTTATCATCCTCTGGCTGTCCTGGCGCCATCAATGCGGCCAAGCCAGGTTCGCCAGCGAAAGGTGTAATCTGTACCTGCCCCTCCGTTGCACACATGCCGAAGGGGAGAATCAGTTTCCTCGAACAGACATTAGCTCTAGGCACATGCAATAAATGAAGTATCAACTCACGTCGCTGTCAATGGCCTAACCGTATACGCCGCCCTTTCCAGATGCGTTGAGATTGCCGTAGACAACGCCGCAGAGGACTGTTGAATGGCGTCTCGGCTTGGAAGTGGATATGGTATGGCAAAGACTGTTCTTAGAAGGTCCTTCAGACACTTGGAGAATGAAACAAGTGCTCTTGCCCATAGTCGAGGATCGCCTTGTGAGGTTATGATACTCGTTGGGAGCGTCCATTTGGGGAAAATGGTCTCGTGTGTCCCTCGTGCGTTGAATGACCCATGTGCAAGCCGAAAGGACTCGCAGAAGAAACAGCATTTCTTACTGCAGCCAATGTAAGGGAGCACCACCTCGGTAGAGCTTTCTTGAGACCGGCCGTCAAGGGCACAGATGAGCTGGATCTCCGCATGGACTGACCTCTTCGATGTTTGAAGCTTCATGAATTCCCTGCTTTTGTTTTCGCTTTCAAGCAGCGCACGCCACCCAGGAGAAGATGGCTCGAGCCCCATGCTTTCTGCGACTTGGAGAGGCGACCTTGTAGGTTGCGAAGTGGTTTGGGAGCGGAAGGCTTCTGCTGGCAACGAAACGAACTCAATCGATCTGAAGTTTGGCGTCTCTGTAGCGACATCGACCAAGGTCTTTGCACCATAGAACACGCGGGTCAGGAAAAGCAGGGCCTTCCAAGCTGTTCGAAAGAGCTTTCCGTTGCTGTGAAGTGCTTGGCGAAGAGACGTTTTGAAAACTGGTCGATGACGAGGATGTCGAACGATGTCGTAAACGTTCACCAAGAGGGTTTTCAGCCGAGATGAGAAGCCGGCCTTGGGAGTAAGCTCGCTCATGAGTTCCTGGACTTCGCGTGATGTGTTCTCTAGCACCTCTTGATCTCCTTGGTCAGAGAGGCAATCCTCTGCCACATTGCTTGCAGTCTCAACAGTCATTTTGTCGCTGAAAAACTCATAAGACAGGCCACGGTTATCCTTCCAGGGCCTCATCTTATAGGAGCAGGTCTGTTGATAGCTGTGTAATGCCTCCGTGGTGAGTCTGTTCGACGGAGGAGTTTTCGCAGCTTTGGAAGCTTTGGTGAACGCATTTCGAAGGATCGAGGAGTAGTGTGCGATTCGAGATTCTTGATGGTTGAATGTTATGTTAAACACTTGCTCGATGAGCTCGTCACGGCCATGAGCTGGGAACTGTCAGCCAGTGACTCAAGACATTGTCTGTACTTCAAGGGGCACAAAGCACCGTACCTCGTACCCCGGCAGACTCCAGGAGGCCGCGGAGCTTTCGTAGGAAACGCACATCGATGTCATCAAGGCCCTCGTTCTTTGCGCAAAGAATTCTCACGCTCCCACGTTCCGAACACTCCACCATGACTACAGCGGTAACGTGCTTCGCGTCGCGGTTCTTCTTCGCATCGGGGTGTTTTTTATCGGTTTTGTACCGAGCCAGGATCTCTGCCAACCGGTCCAACGCGCTCCGTTTTAATAGAATTGTAGCTGCGTCTGGATCGGTCAAGTCACTCTCAAAGTCTGACCCACTAACGTCTTGAAGTCCACATTCGACAGCCGCGTGGGTTGTGTCGCTTCCCTTACCATCGTTGAGAGCTGGGGGTCGATCGGTGATCAGGGATAGTAGACTGGTTAGCTGAGAGACCTCATCCAGAAGGAGAGGCAGTTCTTCCATTTTCAACCATGTGGCAGGTGAGCTGCCAGCTACCAGGCCGCTTCAGTGATGTTCTCAAGCTGGTAGAGCTGGGTTAGGCGCCATTATCCACCACCATGCCGGCAGTGGAAATGAGGAGATGCCAGATGAGGGGAACCGGGCCTCTACGCAGGTTTGATTGACAGATCTCGGTTCGTCACGTGGATCATGCAGTGAAACCACGAGCCTCCAATACTGTGTTTTGTTGCCTTAGTACAGATATCAAGGCTCCCAAAGCTGAGGCACGGCTAGTTGCCTTTCGTTAGAGGTACACACAGAGGGGAAGAAACGAAAGGAATTATGCGCTTGTCAGCGCGCTATGGTTAGTACTCATGACAACTTACAGGTTGCAACGTGATGTATTAAAGCTGTGAAGTTACTCGGGGATGGCCAAACATCACTCGCTCATCCCGCAGGACGTCCACATATTCTGAACCAGCCGCACATCATAAAGACAAACCCTGCGCACCGTTAGTTACTATCTCCCAGATTTACCATGGCCTGCTTAGAAATCTCGCCAATATCATTCTCGTATATCTAACTCATCTCTCCCCCGCCATCGGTAATAATCTTATTCCTTACCTTTATATCGTACGCCTTCTTATCCCCTAACTTCCCCGCTTTAACCGTTTTCTCGATCTCTTTTAGTTATATTTGCCTATTCTTACGCGAGGCACCCAGAAACGCGTACATACGCGAGCAATACGGTAAGCGGATTTGGTCGAAGAGTTCTAGCGCGGGAAAGAGGTCGTTCGCGAAGTGCGATAAACACTATGCCAGGACCCAGCCGTCTTTTATCGCGAAGCCGGCGCCGGACCCAAAGGCACCAGATAGCGCGTGCGAGGAGTCGCCAACGAGCACGATTCGCGAGGACCATACTAAGAGGCTCGGGACCTCGGGGCCTGCGAACGCGGCGAACTCGCGCCAGGCGCCGTCAGGCGGCCGCGGGCAAGATTAGATCGCCATTTGGGGGCCGGACAAGTACGGACCAGGAATACGGATCATCAGACAACAACCGAAGTAACCGCCGGATCCGATAGTGAAACAACGAAAGCATGCCCCATGGCATCTGTTCCATGTTTTCCAACGCCATCCATGAATTTCCTGCGTGTCCTCGTCCCCTGTGTAATCGTTCCAATATCTGTCACTCCGTTCCGAGTCCTCGACTCTGTTACAAATGACATCGAAAACAATCGCGTTCGGGTATCCCTTTTCTGTAATACCTCTTGCCTTTCGGTGCGCCCATGAATCGTAGTATATCCGGACCATGACAAGGAACTTGCAAACATGGTCCTGAATTCCCAGTATATTCCGGCATTTCCCATGCACGTGAAACTCCATACTGACCGAGTTGTCGAAATCTTCCGTGACAACCGCCTGTGCGCCGTCATGCCTGGCTCTAGCTCTGCAGGTCCGATAGGATTTCCAGCCGAATGAGCTCCATATTTTCATCAATAAGATGAAGTTCCCATTTGGTCTTTCATAATTCGTGGCTGACAAAAGATGCTGCTATCATCAGACCTGCGTGCAGAATGTTGACAGCCAGCGCGAAACCCCGAATTCAGTCAGTGCCAGAGCCTCTAGAACCTTATCCAGACTGAGAAAGCGGCGTTGGGTAACAGCCGGCCGAAGTAGGTTTGCCTTCAAACCGACCGCAACCTCGATAGTAGTTGCTTCCTGGATTGTAGAACAGGCTTGGGAGTGGCCCGTCGTATTCGTGCTTACCTAACCTTCGACAAGCTAGACTCCGCAGCTGCTACTGCTCCTGACGAGGTCATCATGCTGTCGTGCTCAGCCCGATGGACAAACATCTCGATACCCTGTCTTGAATCTGCTCCTTCGTGAATGGCCGTTGGATAATATTGATATCCTTTGGTCCCGTCGACAGCTTTCTCCTCTTCGGCGCCTCTGCAGACTCTGAGCTACCTATGCATTTAGCGGTTTTTGCCCCAGCGGGCTTGCTCCTTGGCATGTATCTATCGGGGATCTATCAAAAGGTGGCCCCTGTCAACTGGAAAGTCTGCAGGGGTTCGAAGTTCTTGGCAGGGATCTATCAGATGGAATCGATCGAATCTGCGGCTGATACGGGCGGCGATAGGCTTGACTGTTGCAAAACCCCAAAAGGGTTTAGGGTGGTGCCTAGGTCTACGCCCCCCCAGCTGTAATCCTTTACATGCTTAAAATCTTTAGCGCTTTAAAAACACCACCCCCTTATAAGCTAATAATAAAAATAGTATTAAGCGTAAAAAATATTTAAAATTATAAAAAAGTATTTTTAATTAGAAAAAAAGTTATTTTAAGTATTAAGATATAATTATAAAGTAAAATGTTTTTTAAAAAGATTTATTTAAGTAATATTAAATCGGAATCCAGGTATTAAGCTATTACGCTATAGCAGTATTATAATATAACTGCGCTTTATAATTAAATAAAGCCGTTTTATTATATAATACGGAGAGCTTTTATTAGCTTAATTATTAAACTTATTTTAAAAAAGTATTTACTTATTTTTATATATTTATAATATTATATTTAAAATAATTCTCTTTTTACTTTAGTTTTTATTATAATATTTATTTATATTTAACTTTTATACCGGTGTTTTATTAAATAATCGTTATAAACTAAGATTAAAACCACTTATATTTTTATAATTTAAGTGTTTTAATCTTATTTAAAAAATACGATCCCGGTATTATTAATTAATTAGCGTGATTTTTATACTTATATAATCTTAATAAATCCTTAAAATACGCTTAATTTAATATTATAATTAAAACCGCCGAAAAGTAAGCGGTATAAACCGTTTTTAAAACTTAATTTAACCGCGTTAAATAAACGCGATAATAAACTATTAAAAATTATAAATAACCTGAAAACGACTTATAATAATATATTATTCCTTTTAAAATAAAATAAGTATTTTAAGATATATTAAAGTAAGTAAAAAGCTGGGTATAAATAAAATAAATTATTAAAGATAAAATAATAATAATATTAAATTATAAGGATTTTTTATAAAATAAAAGCTATAACCACGTATATATATAAAATAATAACCGGTTTTAAGCTAATACGTTTTTAACCTAGCTGTAATATAACTTACCGTAATAATTATCCCCTTTTTTTAAGAAAAACGCCGTCGTTCTTCTTATTTTTTTTTATTATAGCTTAATAAAACTTTAAATTAAAGCGTAAGCTTTAACCCGTTAATAAGTTTACTTTTATTAATAATATAATAAGTAATAACGGCGTATAAACTATTAATTTAAAATAGGTTATTAAAAAATTATATTAATATTACGTAAGCTTATAAGTAAAGAAATAAATCGTGATTTACGTTACCGGTTTTATTCCGTTTTTTGCGTTAATATAAATCTCCGTTTATACTTTTCGGAAATATAATCTTAAACTCGAATATACTAATATTAATATTATAATCGAAATAATATTTATAAATAACCTTTTTTTATTATTAAATCGGATATAATTTAAGCCGTATTCGGTATTAATTCGCGGCTTATTATACCCTTTTTTAACGATTAAAGTTAAGGTTTAATTAAATTCTTTATTAGCTTTAAACGTAAGAACGCATTAAAAGCAAAAGCTAATATTACGCTAACCCGGTTAAAGGAAAATTTAAGTAATTAAGATTAAAAATCGGAGAATACTTATATTACCTCCGTAAATACCTCGGCCGTAAAATTCTATTAATCCGGCTAATTTTATAAAAATAACCTTAAAAGGGGTAATAACTTACTTATCGGGGATTTAAGTAAAGTTAACTTTAAAAACGAATCCCGTATTTCCTTTTAAATTAACTTTAATACTTAACGCTATTAACGCTCCTCGAATAAAAACCGGGATAAAAGCAGTATATTTTATAATTATAACCGTTTTAAAGCGCGTTATTTAATAAAAAAAGCAAAAACGGATATATTATTTTCGCTTTTAATAAAAGGAATATTAATTCTAGGCTATTTTCGCTACGGCTTTTATAATATATATACCGTGTTTTAGCCGCGTATATAATTATTATTAACTTTATATTAATAAAATATTATATTTTTTTTTTATTATCCTTATTTTATTAGCTTATTCTCGTTATTTTATAAAAAAGGCTAAAAAGCTTTATTTTTTAATACGTTTAGCTAAGCTTTTTTATATTAAGTTTATTAATTAATCGTTATATCTCAGGTTTTTAATTAATAAGGTTTAAAGCTTTACGCTTTAGGGTTTTAATTTATAAAATTATTAATACTTTATCAGGTTTTTTTATAAGTATATAATAATATTAAATAATTAAGCTATTAGTATTAAAGCTTAATTACGGTAAAAAAAACCTAATTAATATATATAAGTATTTATATTAAAACGGTTATAATATTATATTAACTTATAACTTTAAATTATATAATTTTAGCCTTTTAAATTAATATTTCTGCTTATTATACCTTATTATTAACCGAGATCTTTTTAATTAATAAACGAAATTTTAGCAGTAAAAAGGCTTTTAACTTAAATTTTACTTTTAATTAAAAACTATTAAAGCAGGTAAAAAGCTGGGCACAGGTGGGATTAAACGTAGGGGGTAAAATAGTAATAGCATTAAACTATAAGGGATACTTATAGGGTAAAGGCCGTGGCTACGTATATATACATTCTCGAGGCCGACTCTAAGCCGATACCGCTCCGGACTAGCTGGGGTACAGCCTGCCGTAACAAAAACTTAAAAAAAAGAAATCTTTAAAGTAAAGAATTAAGTAAACCGCTTATAACAATTTTAGCGAAATTTATACGATTAATAATAATATACTTTTAATACGTATACGGAATATTATAATAAAAATAATAAACTTATAATATTTAAAGTATTAAATAAGGTTTAATTATTAATATAAAATCTTCGATTAAAGTTTCGAAAACTTTAATCTAAGTTTATTAAGCCGTTTAATATTTTTAATATAATACGTTTATAAGTATATTAACTTAAATTATTTATTAAATATTCGCGGTTTTATAATATTTTCCTAATTTAATTCTTAAAACCCTGGAATATAAACAACCCAGGGTTAAAAATAACTTTAAACTTAAAAAACGATAAAAATAAAGAAATAAAAGAATTATTAATTATAAATATAATAAAAACGGGGATAATTATCACTTATTAAAGTGAAAAGCTTAGCTTTTAAAGTATAATTAATAAAAACTCGAAAATAAACTTAATTATTTTAAATTAATTATTAAATTTAAAAAAAACGAAAACCGGGCGTTTTACTTTAAAAAGTGGAAACGGAAAATAAAAAAAAGAAATATAAATAAATAATTGTTTTAAAAAAGAGAATTTTATAAAAGAATATTATAAAACTCTTATTTATATTTTAAAGCACGTTTTAAAAAGGTAAAAGTTTTTATTAAGCCGGTAAAACTTTACTTATATTATTAATATATTACCGCGTTTTGTATTAAACTATAGCTTAAAAAAAGGATTTAAAAAACTAAAATATCCGGTTAAAATTCGGATAAAATAATAATAAACGCTATTAGTTTAATACTACTTTGTTTTTAAAAAAAGTTTTAAAGCTTTATAAAAAATTAATTAACCGCTATATTTTAAATAAAAGCGCTACGGTTACTAAGAAAAAGATAAAGGGTTAAAGCCCGCTAATATTGCTTATAAGCGGGTTAATCCTATATCCGGGTTAAAATCAGCTTAAAAGTATAAAGGAAAAAGTATATATTATTATTAAAAATAGCGGTTAAAGTAACGGTACTGCGGTATTTAAGTAGCTAAAAGGTGTGGCTAGGTATAGCTTACGCATACCTAGGCTGCTAAGCTCCACTATAAACCTAGCTAACTGCTACTTTTATAGCTAGCCGTACGTAACCTTTCTCCTTTCCTTTTACATCTTAAAATTAAGAGATTTTTCTTATAAAGAGTTCCGGTAACGCCCTTATATCCGCCGTAATAATTAAAAGGTTACCGCCGTTAAGTAATAGCGCTTTAAAATAATAAATTATATAAAGCGTAAACCGTCTCGGTAATATATAAAGCGCTAATAAGGTTTTACTTATCACGGTAAATAAAGTATAATGTTTTAAAAACGTTATTAAAGCGAAAAAGCGTTTTAACTAAACTACGGCGGAAATTAATAAGCTTATTATAAATACCGTTATCCGCTTAATTTAAAAAGCTATTATATATATAATAAACTACCGTATTATATTTAGGTATATTATTTTTATTATTATTCTCAAGTATTTAAGATTAACTAATACGGAGAAATATATAAGCTAAGGTTATTATATTATTAAATATCGTTATTAAAAACTATATACGGTTATAATAAAAAAACCTCCCGAATTATTAATATAATATCGAGGAGTATTAAGCTATTTATAAGGTTATATATATTTTTATAATTAATATATAAAACGTATTAAATCTTTCCAGGGTTATTATATCAATACTCGATAATAAAAGGCTATATTTTAGGCTTTTTTTTAATATAAAGCCTTAAGTATTTTTAAATAACCGTGCGAATATAATTTATATAAGCGTATTTACCCGCCGTAAAAGGCGGGGTATTAACGCTAATTTCCTGCTTAAAAAAACAGGTATAACGTTTCGGAGGCGAAAAAAAGTAATACGGTATTAAAAAACGGATAAAAGCGCGCTATAAAATAAAAGGGTAAAAAAATAATAATTATATAAAAGAAAAGCGATTCGGGAATAGAATTATATCCCGGGTTAATTAAAATAAAAAGGCTATAAAAACGCAATTAACTTATATACGTAAACGTAAAAAAAAAGCGTAAAAACCTTATATAAACTTTATTTTTACCCTATTTATAATATACGGTTATAACGCCGGCGATTATATATTTAATTCCTATAATAATATTAGTAAAGTATTAAAGCTATAAAGTTATTAATTATAAAAAAGGGGATAAATTACTAAAAACTAGGTTTATATATAAGCGTAAAACCTAATTATTATTAATAAAATACCCCGAATACGATAAGAAATTAGCTTTATTATATAAGAATAAAACCTAGGCTAAAAAGCTACGCGTAGCGAAATAAAATTCTCCTTTTTAAGCAATAATTTTACTACCGAAAAAATTCTAATACCCTTTACTTAATTACGAGTAACTTAATCCTTTATAATTTTATATTAGTAATTAATTAAAGCTTAAAGTATTTTTAAGTAACCGTATAAATATAATATATATAAGCGTACTCGCTTATTATAAAGTGCGGGGCGCTAGCGTTAACTTCGTGCTTAAAATAAATAAATATAATAACTTAAAGGTAAAAAAAAAACAATATAGTATTAAAAAACAAATAAAAGCGTATTATAAAATAAAAGAGTAAAAAAATAATAATTATAATAAAAAAAGTATTTTTATATTTAAACTTATAATTAAATAATTAAAAAGTTTATAACTACTATTAAATATTATTTTAATTAAAAGTATTATAAAAAGCTAATTTTTAATATTAATTAATAAAATATTAACTTTTTTAAAAATAAAAATATTTTTTTTTTATTTTATATATTAAATAAGCGTATTAACCGTTAAAGCTAATTTTATTACGTAATCCTTATAAATTTTTAATCGGAAAATTTTCTTTATACTTTTATCTTTAAAAGCAAGGCTATAATCCGGATTTTACCTTTTATATAGCTTAAATACTCAATCGGGCCCTTGCGGGGTGTTAGTACCTAGGGGGGGTTGACACATCCACAATTGGGGTTTTGCAACAGTCAAGCCTATCGCCGCCCGTAGCTGAGACCCCCCAAACCCCTACCCAAGCCGCCCAACTTCCAGGCTTGACAGTGCTTGTGATCTGCCCTGCGGGTCTGCCCCTCGTCTGCCCAATGTAGTTGCACCCATTGTCCGCACTAGGTAACCTGCAACTGGTTTCTTTCAGCTTTTCAGCTCCCAACTGTACGCCGTCGACGTCATGGCTTCTTCCCTCGTCTTGACGAGCTTCGACGAGCTTGTCTGCGACTTCGCGTCGCTCCCAGATTGAAAAGCACTTATCCAAGCCGTGCCTCTGAACCTACTTGTCACGACTCGTGTACGGTCCATTGTGAGAATCTTGAAATGTCATCCGCCAAAGAGGGTCTGGCCACTTCCGAGCCTACGGGAGCCGCGGAAGACGGCTTGACTGATCCCAAGTCTACGGGAGCCGCCTTGACAGATCTGCTTCCAGTCCCCGCCGCCATCCCCGACGCTGCTGTCGAGGATGTTTCCAACCCGACGCTCTCACATGCGCTTGCGAAGGACCATCACGAAGAAAAGGGCCGTGCCGTGGATCCGGGCGAGGAGGTTGTCGATCTCGGCTGGAACGAG
Organism: Xylariaceae sp. FL0804; assembly: GCA_022539325.1. Classification (NCBI taxonomy): domain Eukaryota; kingdom Fungi; phylum Ascomycota; class Sordariomycetes; order Xylariales; family Xylariaceae; species Xylariaceae sp. FL0804. The sequence continues at coordinate 129,876 of JAJKLG010000007.1, read as the reverse complement.
AGCGGGGAGGCCGCCACCCAGCCCCTGGTCCACGGCATCGCAAACGAGGACCTGTGGCTCCTCGTTAGGCGTTTTAACAAGGTGCGAAGACACAGCCTTTGCCATGGACAAGTCCAGGCTTGAGAGCTCACATGCTGTAGCAAATCACACACGTGAAGAATGTCCCGGACGCACCCGGAAACCTGGATCTCAATGTATCCGATAACGAGGAGTTCTCGCCGGAGAAGCTACGGGCTGCCGTTGAGAGGTTTTACATGACGTGAGTCGCGCCCTACGCAGTTTTCATCCATCTTATCCAGGTCGGCAGTATGGCTATGGAATCTGTCATATTATTGCAACAGACCTCAAGACTTGCCGGGGAGGACTCAGTCGCTCCTTTTCCCGTCCAGCCCCCCTGCGTGGCCCTTGCCTGACCAATATCACCGCCGCCGTACCACATCCAATCCTTTCTTGACTAAAGGTTGTGCTTGATAAGTACTAATGATAAGTCATTCTTTCCAGTGTCATCCTTGGGCTCTTAGCTACCGTCAAGCACTTGGCTCGCCTACGTTCGTGGGGTGAGACTCGTCGAACATCATGTTTCTGTGCTGTAGGAACCTCACTCCGGAGGCTGGGCCTTCGTCTTTTACATCTCGTACTGAACTTCGAACAGGCTTACTTCACAGCATGGACATTCGACTTTGTCACGCCCTTGCTGATCACAACCGCAATTGTCCTCATCATTCACCCTCCCGCCCGCAGAGTCCTGTTTCCGCCTGCACCTATGGCTCTGGTTGACAGCAAATCCGGCACACTGCAGAAGCCCAAGGCTGGTGTTCTCGCGAGCCATGAGACAGCAACAGGGGCACCTGAGAGCTTCAAAGGCGAAGCGCAGGAACAGGAAGCCAGGAACTTTTTCAATGGCTTCAGCTCTGTCGTCATCACAAGTGCCACGGGCTCCAATCCACATAAAGAGGCCCAGTCAGACTCGGAAGAGTCTCCTGCCGACGCTGTACCCGACCCAAGCGATCTGGCCATCGCCACGGCGGAGGCCAAGGACGTAGCGGCAGGTGGCCAGAAAGGTTCGAAGCACGACAAGACAAAAGTCCCCGTGGAGAACACTATCTGGAAAGCGATGCGTCCTTTCCTCGCAGGCGTCAACACGGCTTCGGACACGTTTGAACGCCTTACCAATGCTCTATCTCCCACGCCGCCTTTCCCGAGGGATGTCTATAGACTGAGGTTGGCAGCATTGATCATGCCGCTACTGATTGTCTCCCTTTTCGTCACTTCATACATGGTCATGAAGGGGGTCACTTTCGGCATTGGCTTTGGCTTCTTCGGCGACCCAGTGATCCAGCGCGGCCTGAACTTGCTCAATCGTCGGTTCCCTCACTGGCAGAAACTCCTCGAGGTCCGCAATACCATTCTCAAAGGCGTGCCAACCAACGCCCAGTTGACTCTTACCCTGCTCCGTATTGGCGAGAAGAATAAGGCCCCCATCCCACCACCACCGAGCACCCAAGAGCCGCCCCCAGAACGGCCGGCCGAGGTCACTGACAGTCACCTCGACGCTGCTGGGTCTGATGCACCCCTTGATGCTACTCCGGAAGAATTGGCATCTGCTATGGAGCATGACCCTCAGGCCGAGGACCAGGAAGGTGTTCTGGACGCTGACGGTGGAAAAGGGCCAAAACATCGTAAGCGTGGCAGCAGAGTTCTGGGTTTTCTCAAACAGGCAACCAAGGGGACAGTCAAGTCAGCCATCGCGACCGACGCGGCGCGAGCAAAGGTCGGGTCTCATCCGGCACGGAATAGATTAGGTGCTGTGCCCAAGTCGTCATCTCAGCTGTTCACCGGTCCGCTCGACTTCAAGGGGCGGTATCGGGGCGAGAGGGGTCGGGTCTATATTACCACAAAGTCCACCACGCCCTCAGTGGCATTCAGTGCCGATTCGAAGACCGGGAGAGTCACGGGCGACGCCCAGGGCGAGCTCAAGCCCCTGTGGAGCATCGCCATTGAGGATGTCAAGGAGCTCAAGAAGCTCGGCAGCTTTTCATTCAAGGCCAAGATACTCGTGGGCTGGTCGCTCGGCAAAGAGGTCAACGAGAGCCTCGAGATCACCGACGAGACCGGCACCGTCAGGCGCGTGACGGCCATGCCGCTGCGCGACGAGCTCTTCAACCGACTCATCTCCATCGGCTCGCAGAAATGGGAGGCCTGGTGAGTAACTGGTGAGGCTGCCCCCCTGCGCGACTTGACTCGACTTGCCCTTCCCGTTCTGACGAAAGCACAGCGCAAAGGCATGGCCTGTCTGACGAACCTTTCCCCGAGCTCCCTCATATTTAAGTAGATATCCCGCGCAACGATGACGAGTGCGTATGGTATATGATGTTACGCACGTGCAGACACAGATACCAGCAGTTCCAGGCCAGCAATGCCAGGTCAGACTGGAGGCCCAAGTAGAAGTGGTAGAAATATGAGGCTCTTCGCGATAATATAATTATATTTTTGGCTTGCCCTTGGCACTCCTCTGCGTGCTACTTTTTCACTCGTGATACCTTCACGCCCTATCACCTCTCAACTTTGAGTACCCCTTAACTCCGCGCACATTATTTGGTCTCTTGAATAAGTGTGTGCAGGTGCTCCCGTCCGTATCTGAGGCTTGCTGCCGCTGGTCTTCCTATCTTACACAGGACCCTCAACCAGGTTCTCTGCTCACCCGGCACGACTCGCGGTGCCTTCAGTTATCGATTAACACCTTCCCGCCGCCTCATATTTGACCTTCCGTACTTGCCTCCGGCACAGATGCCGTGGTTTACCGCACCGATCTCGACCACCCTCTTCCACTTCTCAACATCCGTTCCGTGTTCAAATCCCGAGGCCCCCGTCCCTCATTCTTTCCTTCCCCCGCCAGACGACAGGTCCGGTCCGCACATCCGAGTTCACCCAGCCCGGTCCCGGACGCCGGACTACCTACCTACCTTACCTCTCGAGCCACCTCGGGCCCTGACTGCACAATTCGATAAGTGAGGCTGCTGCTGCTGCTGCTGCTCACCGCTGGGACGGAACTCAACTCTGCCTGGACGCTCGAGGCCCTGCCACTTCCTTGCCTCTGCACCTTCCGTTTCACCTGCCGTCTGTGGTGGACCACTGCTTGGGGTCATTTTCTTGAGTGCCTCCTTCGCCGCGCAAATACCTTCATCATTATCATCATCACCACCACCGCCGCCGCCGCCGCCGCCGCCGGGGCTGCCCCCGCATCTATCCCCGCATTCTCTACAGGTTGATTCATAGGCGCTTCCTGGTGGCTAGTTGACAGTATCGCGGGACGCACTGACAAGGCATTGCGCGACCAGAACCATTCCCTCGGTCATTAATAGCACGACTGTTCCCGGCCTTCCACACCCTTTCCGTGACTCGACTCTTTCCAGGTGCTAGCACGTGTAGGCAAACTTCTTTCATCGCACAGCCATAGTACCATCAACAGCCGTCACGCATTCCACAACTCACCAGCCAGTGAGTGGCATCATCGAGATGAATCCTGGGATTAAGAGCGATAATCGCTCGCGAGCCTCTACCGGCAACGGAGCTGGCGGTAAACGCAAACCCATATCGCAAGGCCAGAATCCACGGGCCTTGAAGACTTTACGACGTCTTAACCAGAACACGCTAGTGTCCCAGAAGTTCCAATCGATCTTCCAGTTCAACTACCTGGGCGAGGTAGAAGAGTCGGAGGGGCTGAGCGAACAGAAGCGTGACCAAGACGACAAAGCACTACGCGAGGCCAAGACCATCCTTAGTAAGAACATCGAGTTGGAAACTCTGAGAACGGACACATCCAACGAAATGTTCTTGCTCAAGGGGATGGCCTCGCGAGTCCACGACTATCAGCTCGTGGCAACCGCATTCATGTGGCGCCTGGAACGGGCAAGAAAAGGCCCGCATGGCGGCATCATCGCGGATGATATGGGTATTGGCAAGACGATCCAGGCCATTACCTGTATGGTCTTAAATCCCCGCCCCAGGATGACCGGGAAGAACAAATACAAGGTCAACGGTGGCACACTTATAATCGTGCCCAGCAACGATTTGGCCAAGCAGTGGAAGACAGAACTCGAGACGCACGCAAAAATCTCGTCTGATGATATCTTTCTGTACAAGGATATACCACTTTCGGGCTTGAAGGCATATGATTATATCATCACGACATATGGCACGGTGGCAGCAGCAGCAGCAGGCCCCAAAGAATCAAAACTATTCCAATTGACCTTTCACCGAATCGTCCTCGATGAGGGCGACAAGATCAAGGGACAAGGCGCGACGTCCAAGGCCTGTATTGATCTCAAGGCAAAAAATAGATGGCTGCTCACGGGAACACCGCTGCATAACAGACTCCAAGAGGCCAAGCCGTATTTCAAATTTCTAGGGATCCAATTGAACGCGGACCGCCAGGATTTTGAGCAGGACTGGGGCCCTCTCGACAACAACAGTGTCGAGGAGCGCACCAAGAAGGTTTTCGAAGCTCGTATGCTCCGACGCCAGAAAGGGGAGTTCTTTCGCGGCCGGCGCGTATGCGAACTCGAGCCGTCAGACGTCGGACAGTCACAAGTCGAGATGACCAAGGAGGAGCAGGTTATCTACAAGTAAGTAGCTCCATTAGATGAAGTCAGAGCTAGATGAAGTGTCCCCAGCTCACATTTCTAGTTCCGTACGCACGGTTTTGGTATCAAGGAATCAGAACAGCGGCTTCTCTTTCCTGGGCATTCTCCTGGGCAGACTGCGGCAAGCCGTGGACCATCCTTACATCTTGGAGGATTGTATCAAGAAGACCTATACCAAGAGTGAGGCCAGGGAGCTCCGAGACCAGCTGGACTCTCTCGAGGAACCTCTCGTCTATAAGGCTCTTCGGGACTGGTGCGAACATGGTGGCATGAAAGACACGGCTGCTCTGTCGGACCGTGATGCGCCGAAAAGTCTCTCAACCGGAGAGTTGGAGGACGGAGAGGTGAAGGACGAGTCTGATCATGAAGCTGAAGCTGAAGGCAGAGAAGTCCCGAATATTCTAACTCAAGTCCAGGGTTCACGAGGTTGCGACGCCAACGGAGTCGAGCCCAAAGAAGCGGGACGACCAGACGAGTGGCTCACTTCCAACGACGCCATGCCTGACGCGCCTACACCAAGCAGTTCCAAGGTCCAGGCCACTACGCGCATGATTCGGGAATGGCAAGCGGAGGCCCCGGACGACAAGATCCTAGTCTACGGGCAATACCTGGACACGGCCCGCATCATGGGCCGCAAGCTGAACGAGTTGGGGGTGCCCTTCCTGTACTACTGGGGCAGCATGACCAAAGAAGCCAGGGAAAAGGCAATCAAGAAGTTCCGCGAGGACGACGGGATTAAAGTCATGGTAAGAACACCCACCAACCTACCTACCTTACCCACCTAAGCAAGCATATCATACCTACTTCCTACCGAGCAATTGGGGAAGCAGCAGCTGACGCCGCAAACACCTTACCACTACCGGTAGCTCATGAGCCTCCGTGCCGGCAACGTCGGCCTCAACCTGACGGTCGCGAACCGGGTCGTGATCGCGAACCCGTGGTGGAACGTGTGCGCGGAGCGGCAGGCCTTCGGGCGCGTCAAGCGGCTCGGCCAGCGCAAGCGCACGCACTGCGTGCGCCTGTACGTCCCCGGCGACAGCTCGCCCGAGGCGCGCATGCTGGCGCTGCAGGAGCGCAAGATCGGGCTGATCAGGGAGGCCGTCGAGCGCGGGCGTAAGCCCAAGCACCTGTCGAGCGAGGACGTGAGGTGGCTTGTTGGTATCACGGACCGGCTGGACGACGGGGACGAGGGCGGGGATGGGGACGGGGATGGGGATGGGGATGAGGACGACGGGGACGAGGACGATGAGGATGAGGACGGCAATAAGAGCGATGACGGCTCCAATGAAGCACGAAAAGGGGACTCAAGCAAGACAACACGGACTGGAATACGATCAACATCCCCAGTGACCTAAGGTAAAGCGGTGCTCACCCCGACTGGACACAATCAAGCGCCGGCCGACAACAGAGAACAATAGAAGTTAACCAAAAGAGAACACGCGCGAGGATTTCTTACCGGCAGTCTCGGCATCAGCAGCAGTATACAGTCGGCTGCCAATGATGAAAAGGAAAAAAAGACAAGAAAAAGGATCGAAGTGACAGGCGCCGTGCCGATCGCCGACGGCGGCCTCGACAGGAATGGAAGTGGCTGATATGGATGGCTTCGCAACCTTTCGCCCATCTCTTCAGCTATGTACATCGGCAGATATCTATCTACCTGCTTCCCCAGAGCGGAAGCCATCAAGCAGAGAGCTCAACGGCTTAGAATGAATGTACTTAGTTTAGCAGACAACATTTGCTCCAATATATCGCGCAGATTTTACTCTTCCAACAATTGACTTGGATCTCTACAATCTGTGTTTTCGAAATCTACTTACACACCATTGCACCAGGTCCCGCCGTGCCGTGGCTGCTGGCCGCTGGCCGCTACGTTAATAATCATAGTACCGTACGAGTCCGGACCGGCGTCACGCGCGCAATACCCGCTCCGTGAATCGAACCAGGCCCGGGGGAAAGAGGACACCTTTTGGGGGGACGCGTCACGCGGGGGGCCCAACAGAGGCAGCGGCAGCAGGACCGCGCGCCTCGAGGGGGAACCATCGTGGGGGAATGTCGAGGCGGCAGTGGCGTGATGTGCTGGGATTGAGCAGTAATGGAGTACGTATATACATACGTAAGTACGTAGGGGCTGACTTGGTGAGATAGGCAGGTAAGTACGTATGGTTGAAGCGAGCCATCTGGAGATCTCTATTGATCGAGAGCCCAGAGGTCAGCATCTTCATCATCGTCATTATCGTCTTTCCTCTTCTCTTCTTCCCTTCCCTCTGAGCTTCAGGGCGTGGTCGGGCACTAGATAGGTTAAACGCAGAAGTCCGGGCCCTGGCCAGATTCCATCAGCGAATACCGACCAAACCTCAGGGCACAATAGGGCAGAGACCGTACCGGTGCCTTATTAGCCATTCCAATACCGCCTCCCTCAGCTGGCCATCTGTCAAGGATTAGAACCCAAAGCTCTGCTCTCCGCATCGCCGCCCTCGTGCCAGCATCCCATCCCATCCCATCCCATCCCCTCCATCACCTCATCCATCCCCAGCCCAGCAACCAATTTCCCCTCCCCTTCAACCCCCATCACCGCGCCGGCGCGTCCGTGAGCGGCACGTACCTGACGCCATACAGCCTCTTCTTGACCACGTTCCCCCGCGCGTCCTTATCCACGGTCCAGACGCACTGGTTGCCCCCACTCCACCCCCCACCCCCTCCTCCCTCCTCCTCCTCCTCATCATCCTCCACGGGGATGAACATCCTGCCCGGACAGCGCAGCTGGTCGACCAGCTCGCGGTGCAGGTGCGCGGCCGCGGCGCCGACGTGGATCGCGTCCCAGCCCTCGTCTTTTTCTTCTTCTCTGTCCCCGTTTTCCGACTGGTCCGGCTCGTCCGCCGGCTCCCTCCACCCCCTCCGCCCGTCGCCGAGCCGGAAGCGCACGCGCCCCGACGCCAGCAGCGCGCGGCCCGACGCGCTCTTGGCCATGTTGCGCTCCCCGAGGTCGCGCAGCTCGGGGATGTGCTCGAGGCCCACGACCAGGAAATCGGCCCCAGCTGCTGGGGCCGCAGCTCCGGCTCCGGCTCCGGTTCCGGCCTCCGCTCCGGCGTCGTCGCCGCCGCGTGCCAGCTCGGCCAGCACGTGCGTCAGGTAGCCGCTGCCGCTGCCGACGTCGAGGATGCGGCGGGGACGTGAGGGACGTTGATGGCGCCCGGGCTGCTTATTATCACCGTCATCACCACCACCTGTTGCGGGCGGCACGACGAGCGGCAGCAGGGCCTCGGCGGCGCTGGCGTGCATGTGGGGGGCGCTGATGGTGGCGGCGTGGCCGATGGGCTGGGGCGCGTCCTCGTAGGCCGACGACTGGCCCCGGGGCGAGACGTAGTGGGCGCGGTCGACGCGTCCGAGGGCCTCGCGCACCGCCGGCTGCGTCACCAGGCCGTTGCGCCACAGGTTGGCGACCAGCGAGGCGTTGGACGTGCCCGTGCTGCGCCAGGCCATTGTTGCGGGCGGTTAGGTAGGTCTGTCCGTCTGTCTGGCTGGGTGTGTGTGTGACCAGCGGCTGGCTGTATTTAGTTGGTTGGTAGGTGGATTGGTTGATCACTTGGTTGCTTGCTCTGGCTTCTTGTTTCCCGCCGATGATTTGTACCTATGTGTAAGGTGTCGGGTGTCAAGGTGAGAGGTTGCAAAAGACCAGGCACCTCAGGCAGGATGTGACGATGGGAGGTAGTGAGGGAGACTAAGCGACCTGCGGTCTAGACTCTAGTCGTCGATAAAAGAATCACGTGTGGGTTGCGGATGGAGAGCAAGTTCCCGTCGATGAGGGTTTCCTTGGCTTAATAAATACTAATAAGTAATGGAAGTCACGGTACAACCCGCCCCAAAGTGGTTGCCGTGTGAGATGCGCCGCAGATCATGGCTTCGTCATAGCCGCCGCCCAGTGATTCACGCTCGGCCTGCTCGACCACTTGAGCCTTGGGGTTGTGCGGGGAGGCGGGGAAGCTTCAACACTTGGGACTGACAACTACCTGTGAGCCTATAGATTTATTATACCTGACTGATATTGTATTACTCTGCTGGGTCTGCTCTGACTGAGCCGCGGCCTCCAAGTCATGTGATACAATTGCTCGATCACTAGATTGCTTGGGGTTGATCATGCCTTGAGAGTATAGATCCCTTCTGGCCTCACGCCCTCATGTCTGCTGGGCTGTCTGTATTAATTATGCGTCACGCCATCTGGCCGCGTCCCCTAACAAGTATGGCAGTCCGCATGTCCACAGCACTACGTTCCTGAGCCCATGTCCATCTTCTCTCAAAGACCCAAGCGAAAGTCCCCTCGAGCTCACCACCTGAGCTTCGATACACTGGGCTCCCTCCCCACACAAGCTGCCTCTATGCTCGGATTGTTTGAAACCGCCCTGGTGTCCAGACCGGGTTGATCGGATGAAACGCTTGGCTCCGGAAGTGGTGCCGGGCGTGTCTCTGCCGATGCCGCCGTCCCGGGACATTGTCTAGTACAGACCGGAGTAACCACCGAGCCATGCCCGTACGGTCGCTGGCCACAGATCAAATAGGCACCCTTCTTTTATCTCTTCACCAGTGCGGCACCAAGTAGAAGATCCGGCATGATATCCACGAGGCACCATTCACACGAATCGCAGCGTATTGTTGACCCATAACAAAGTCGAGATTCGTCTATTACACTATACCACCGTCTCGGCCGCTTCACCCTCGGCGATGATCGGAATACCCAAACCCCGGTCCGGACTCTGCAGCACGAGCTGCTCGTGCCTCCGTGCCTTGATGTAGTCGCTGACGGCGCGAATGAGAATGAACCACCCCACAATCATCAGGATGTACGAGACCCATTCACTGCTGGCAATGTCGCTCAGGGCCGACCCGCCTCCTTCGCCGCCGCCCGTGCTGACCGCGTTGGGGTCAAAGTCGTGGCTGTTCGGGTCCGGCGGCTGTGCGTACCCGTCTGACGTCCCGCCGCTCATGCCGTCCGAGTCGGCCGTGCCCTTCATGTAGAAACCGTACTGGATCAGAGTGATGCCGAGGCCGGCGCGCGAGCCGTTCTTGGCCGCGTGCGTCGAGTGGAGCAGATACGTGAGCAGGAAGCCGACGAGCTGGAACGACATGCTGATCATGCCGTTCCACACGAAGCTAAAGATGGAGCCGACCGGCATGCCGTCGATGAATACGTCGTCGGGGCCGCCGAGGCCGGGCGCGAGGATCGTCGTCTCCCAGTACGGCGGCGCCGCATCAGCGGCAGCCTGCTCGTAGGTCTATGCCGTCGTCAGCACCTCGTGTATGTGACACCAGACCAGATCACACTAAAGATGATACATACCGGAGGCGCCTCCTCCACGACCTTCTCGCCTCTCTCGGGTCTGGCGGTCATGTTGGAAAAGACACCGTCTGATTGAATGCCGCCGCCATACACCCTCGCATTCGCGTTGGGCTGCACGCTGTTGCTTGTCTCGGGCGAAGGCCACTGCGTCGTCTGCCTCTCCACGGGGGCCGGCCGAGCCTGACCACCAGGGCTGCGGGCAGGCGTCATCGTCGTCGTGGCCGCGGTCGAGATGGGAAACGAATTACCGCGTACTAGGCGTTGCCGGTCGTCGGGCTCTTCGTCGCTGTCGTCGCCGTCGGTGTCAAAGGCGTCAGCCAGGGCGGGATCGACGCCCTGCCGCCTCCGCTCTATTGAAGAGGATCGCGAGTGGAAAGATGGAGGAGGCGAGTTGGGTATGCGCTGGGGTCGGAGAGAGCCGGGCGAGTCGGGGCTGACGGGGTCGTCATCTTGGGTATTCACCTGTGATGGCGTTGGCGTCAGCAGCGATGCGCGGATGCAGAGGGGCAAGGCCGCCGTTGAGGCGATCGTCGGTTTCGGGGAAAAAGCCAGGCGCACTCACCCGTTCGTAACGTCCGGACATGGCTGTCCAAGTATGCGGTCTGCAGGGAGACACGAAAGGATAAGGTAAAATGATAGACGAAATGTGACACAGCGAAAAGGCGGTGTTGGGCTACGCAGATGGACAAACGGTCGGTCGGTTGGTTGAGAAGTGGAGCGGGAGGACCAGAGCCGGAGGCGCCTGGTTATTATTGTAGGTGTAAAAGCGACACGGATGCTGGAAGCCAAGGAGGGTACGCAACGCAGGAAAAGTAGTAGGTGTGTAAATGAAAATGAGACCGGCGACGGTGGCAGAGTCGTGGAAATGAAGAGAAGCCGTTGGGCGGAGGCGAGGGATGGAGGATGTTTGTTTGAAAGGGAGGGAGGGATGGGCTTGATGGGCGAATGGGCGGATGGTCAGGCAGAGACTCTGGGCACAGGTGGCAGGTGGGCTGTGCGGGTGGTGCAATGGTGAAAGGGAACAGGGCGGTGGAGCGAGCAGGCGAGCCTGGTCTGAGATCTGAGAAATCGATGCAGAGCACTCAATGGGGTGGGCCTTACGGCTGCCTGCCAGCTGTTTTGACTTCCTGGCGTCCCTGCTGGCAGCTGGCCAGGGGTCACGGGGGGCCGGCACTCAGCGCCTTTTTGATACTTTTTGCGCTGGGCAGCCCCAGTTGGGGTCGTGGCCCCCCGCCCCTGCGCTGCCCGGATGCCACGGTGCCTGGGGTGCTCGTGTCGGTACGCATTTACGAGGTACTTCTTCTCATTAATAATGACAAAAGAAACCTCTCCGGATGCCGGTGTGACGGGGTAAGAGCGTCACAGAATCAAATCATTGGCTGACCGTGACCTGCGCGGTCTGCGAGGGTTGAGTCTGCGACTCGTTCTGGCCCTTGGAGTCAGCCTGAAAAGCCTCCTCAGCAACTGGTCGCATAATGAACAAATGCCACCGCAGAAAGTGCCGATTGTCCGAGTCATCACATATCAGCTTTCAATAGCTCCCTCGACGCTCGTAACTGGGCAACAGAAGTGTTCAGTTTCATTTCTCCATACCTTGCTCGGATCCTGTCTCTTCTTCGACTGGCTGAGTCAGGTACATCCTTGATGCCGGCTGGGCAGGTCCCGGATGCAACCAGGTTTGGGGTGACCGGACACGGAGGTACACTCCGGCAGACTCCGAGAGTCTAAAGTCTTCCATTAAACATGGGAGAAATTCGTTTATGCAATAAACTTATTATTCTGCCGAGCTGCCGGAAGCAAGACAAATGGATCCTCAGCATGGGCAGTTGATTGGTCACGCCGTCGATTGGGAGAAGACCTTTATCGATCAACGCGCTTCATTGAAATTTCCTTGACGTCGTCGAGCGCCGCGTTCCCGAGGTTGCGCCCCAGCCTTGCGAGACCGTCGGGGCCGCCATCCACCATCGAGCTGCAGCAACTCGGGTTCACCATCGAGGAAATACTTTCACATAGACAGGCAGGACAGGCCAATATGTCTCGCGCGACAATGGTAAGTCTGCCAACAAAAGCAACCCCCTTCCATCCCCAACCCAGCCCTGCGCGCCGGCCCAGCTCGAGAAGAAGAAAAGCGAGCTCACTCCAAGCCATCGTCCCCAGATGAACGCGCGGGGCCACATACAGCGGGCGCTGGCGCGTTGGCCCAGGGACACCGTGCGTCCGGCCGTGCAGCTGCCGGGCATCATGGGCCCGGCGCTGACGAGCGAGACGCCCGCGTCCGAGGAGCAGCAGCTGTTTCGGCAGGCGAACGCGCTGTACTCGCTGCTCGACGACCGCTACAAGAAAATGGTAAGTATCAGCGCCCTCGTTTCCCCCTTTCCACGTTCTCTGCTGCTTCTTATTCCTTTCCGTCCCTCTTGCAGACGCATGGGAACGAGAGGCTGACTTTGCACGATGAAACCATCTAGTACCCTATCGACAGCGCCAACGGCATCGTCGGCTCCGTCATGCGGCCGAGGAGCGATCCACACTACTTCGCTAAGCTTCTCTTGGAGCTGGACGAGGCCCCGAACCGGTCGTGGCTGCAGAGGACGTGGTTGAGGGTCAAGGGCACTGTGCGGTTGCAGTGAGGGCTGACATGCCAGTCTTTACTACGTGTATTATATACAGTGGGCATGAGCGACAGCGGCGGCAGCACTGCCGTGGTCGTGACAGCTGGACCCCGAGAGGGGAAGAGACAGAGAGAACGGGGTGTCTAAGGATACATGCCCATAGCAGACTCTTTTGCACCATTGCCGCAACACACGCGCTGCGCGTAGAAATGCGTTGCGCCGTGAAAATCGGGTATCTCACCAGACTATAATCCCTCCGGCCATCGTGCAATCAAAGCGATGTTCGAGAGGACGATCATCATCACTATTCTTCCCCCAATTTTTGGTCCTTCCCGCCTGGCCTGGGGCTCGACCCCCTCTCCCCCTTTCCTTCGAATCTATATGTACCTCCTGTCCGGGTCGAATCTGTCCATGAGCTCCATGCTCTTCTCGTACATGGTGAAGACGATGCCGCCGCTGAGGACGAGGCGGGCGAGGCGCGGCAGCGCGCCGCTCCAGAAGGTGCGCAGGCCCTCGTGGCGGAAGATGAGGGCGGCGCAGCGCAGGCTGTTGCCGTAGACGCGCGGCGCCTCGATGCTCTGCATGCGCGTCTTGACCGTGTCGAGCGGCTGCGTGACGGCGACCGTGATGGCGCCCGCGACGCTGCCGATGCCGAACGTGGCCACGCCGCCGAGCCGCTCGCCCGGCGCCGTGTACGACTCGGCCAGCTGCTTGAGGCTGGTGTAGGAGCCGAAGCGCACCGCGCTGTTGGCGCTCTGCCGCGCCGCCGTGGGGACCAGGCCCTGGAAGAAGGCGCGGGCGCCGCGCTCGCGCGCCATGACCGGCACGGCGTGCAGGAAGCCGCGCAGCCGGGGGCCGCCGGGGCGCTTGCGGTCGTCGATCAGCGTCGTCTTGACCGACTCGGTGGGCGTGACGGCGAGGAGCGACTCGGTGACGCCGGCGCCGAAGCCGGCCAGCACGTTGCGCGGGCCCGACACGCGGCCCTCGGCGTCGGCCAGCAGCCGCTTGTACTGCTCGAACGACACGAACCGGATGGCCGCCTTGGCCGAGTTGCCCACGATCAGCGTCGTGCACCCGGCGTACCACTGCCGCCCGAAAGGCGGCCACGGTGACGGCTTTATACTCCCGCCGCCTTCGGCCGCCAGTCGCCGGTTGAGCTGCGTCCGCGTCTTGGCGAACTCGGCCGGGTAGGTGATGGCGATCTCGACGGCGCCCGCCGTCGCGCCCGCCAGCACGGAGCGCAGCGCGCTGGGCTTCTTCGGCGGCTGCTCGGACGGTAGCGTCGTCGCCGGCATCGTCGCGGGTCGGGAGGTAGAGCGGGACGGGGTGGGAGTTGGTTCTGGAGGAGGTCGACGTCGACGACGCGGGCTCGTGGGCTGCTTGCCTCACGTCAGTGCTAAGGGTCTGGGACATCTTTTTTAGAGCTTTGGGGTCCGGAGATCGGCCGTCAGTACAGTGTACACCAACTTACTCTACAGTGCTTTGGCACTGTATTCTTCTTCTCCCACTGGCAACAACTTCGAGTTTGAGAACTTTCATCGAAACTTGTTCAATCTCTCACAACAGATGGACAGAGTTGGTAATGAGGCAAACTCTTGGAATTCAGTAGTTTCTCTTCTCGGCTCATCGGGATGTCTTTTTACATTGCACACATGTAGCTTTCGCCTGATGACATCTCCAGGCTTGTACGGTGCCTACCGATAAGGCAGTGTTGCCAGCCTGCAATTCCCACCGCTGCTTCTTCTCCCTCACCCATCCTACTGCTTGACATTTGTCCGGGCTCTTGACTTGAAGAAGCATCATGTCAGCCCGCGTCACTGCCGTTCCAAGATTGGGCTTGGACATGCGGCTTCCTGGCTGTTCTACGTCTCCAATCTCATCATCGGTCTCCTTGTCTTGAATCCCGAATACACTTGGTCCGTAATACCGCATAGACGGGAGGAAGAAGACAGGAAGAACACATACCTGACAGACTCGGGTCTCTGGCTTACATCTGAGAATTGATGAAGCCGAGTGCTGGCACCCAGTCCCAGATCAGCTGCGAAGAGTCCCTCGGTAGATATCATGAAGCACACCTGGTACTGTCTTCCAGCTGGAGTTTAGTAGCCTGACATTCTCGTCTCCTGTACCTGCCCCGTCCAAGACTCCAAGAAACTACCTTCCGGCAGCGACGCGGTAGGGAGAATCTCAAGGTAAGAAGAGTCTGCCGAAAGTAGGTGGATATTCATTCATTCCCGTCACTTTGCCCACTCGCCCCCCTGATAGTATCCGCGAAGCGAACGAGCTCCCCCATTCTCCCTCCCCCTTTTCCGGGCCCCCGGCCACCATAACCATCACCAGCAGCAACCAACGACGACGACGACCACTACGGCCATCACCATGCCGCCAAACCGCCATGCTACAAACATTCCCCTTATCCTCCCCGCCGCCTCTCCCCCCGCGGCTCCCCCCGTCCTCGCCACCCACCACCACCGGCACCTCCACCAGCAGCAGCAGCAGCACCCCGCCGGGCCACTGCGGCATCTGCCGACGTCCCTGGGCCGAGCACCACCAGCAGCAGCGCTGGCCGCCACCACCACCACCCGCACCCGCGCCGCCGTCCACCACCACCACCACCCCGCCTCCGGGGCCGCACTGCGCCATCTGTCTGCGCCCGTGGACGGCCCACCAGCCCGCGCGCCTCGTCCTCGCGTCCCTCCCGCCCCGCGACGCCGTCTCGCTGCTGTCGACGCAGTGGTCGCGGGACCGCTGCCGCATCGTGCACGCGCACGTGCAGGAGCACGTGCGCAACCGCTCCCCGTTGGCCGTGGCGCTCGCCGGCGCGCGCGCGCCTCTGCTCACCGTCCTGCGCCGCCTGGTCGGGGTCGTGCTGCTTGTGCTGGCGCTGCGGTGGTGGCGGGCGCGGCGCTCTCACATCTGGCGTCTTGAGCCGCCGCCGGATGATGACGGGGAAGCCGGGGCGCGCCAGGGTCTGATGAGTGATCTCGAGCGCCACCGCGGAAAATACGTCGCGCTGGGGGCGGCGGCGCTGGACGAGTGGGCGCGCATGGACTGGGACGGGGCGAGGGGGGGCAACACGGCCATGTGCGCGCAGCAGGACTGGGCCTGTAGCATGTAAGTGAGTGTGCTCTCTCTCTCTTTCTCTCTCGGGGTGTGCGCTCGTGGGGGCACGACGGACGAGCGAGCGAGCGATCACTGAGACTGAACGCTGTGCCCGCCTCCCAGCTTGCAAGCGCTCAGCGTCGAGCTGCCCAAGGGAGACCTAAGCGACATATACTATTTCGACCCGCCGCCGGTGCTGGACGACACCGAGTGGGTGGAGTGGGCCGATCCCAACAGAGAGCGCCCGGTCGACCAGGCCGACGAGAGCGCCGCGCCCATAGAACACGATCTGCTCATGTGCGTCCCTATTGTCGTCAATTTGCGACCCAGGTCCGGTGTGAAGACGTTGATCCGCAAAGATCCGCAGGCGGACTGGTGCTGGAGTAGAACCGACCTCATGGACGCGCTCGAAAAGGTGGAGAAGGACCTCTTCTGAGGACGTCGCCACTCGGCTCACGGGTCTCTGAATTCTATATGCGCAGACGCACTCGGAAGATATCAGTACTCGGCAGATATCAGTAGACTTGCAGTGGTCAAATGCAGCTTGTATTTAGCTCAACTCCAGTATCATGAAGCCCATGGTGCCATGGGATGCCTGTGTGAGCCGCGGCTGGCCTCTCGTATTCACAGTGACGAGCCATAACCATGCCAAATCATCAGGTATCCGTTCCCTTTGTTCCGCAATGAGAAACTCCCGGTGATAACTCCCTTACGCGACCAGCTCGACGACACCACCTGCCTCCGTGATCTTCTTCTCCGCCAGCTTGCTGACCCATCTCGCCCGGACGACGACGGGTACTTCGGGCAGACGGCCCTTTCCGAGGACCTTGGAGTAGCCGAGGGGCAGCAGGTCGATGACGGGGACCGTGTCCTTCTTGGAGCCGGCAAGGTACTCGTCGCGAGACTCGGCAGGGACGAGCGACCAGAGCTTGTCGAGGTTGACTGCGGCACACCGGTCAGAGGATGCCGCGGTGATCTCGACGGGGCGACTTACTGATGGGCTTCCAGAAGTGGTTCTTCTGCTTGTGGAAGTACCGCATACCGACCTTTCCGAAGTAACTGTTCCGGCCCAGTCAGCACCGCTGCTACGTGCTGTCGTGTAGAGCCGAGTCACACTTACCCAGGGTGGTACTTGTCGATGTTGGTTCGGTGGTGGTGCTGACCACCGGCCATCTGGAGAGAGCTGGTCAGACGGGTCGTCGTCACTCGGGTGTAGACTCGAGACTTACACCACGACCACCGGGGTGCTTCCGGTGCTTGCCAACACGACCGTGACCGGCCGAGACGTGGCCACGGCTGGATCTCAAGTTAGCCACCATTGCGCATCATAAAAGCTGTCCCAGGCCGGGTGCCGGAATGTCCAATCTGTCGCGTCGGCCGTCACTCTCGGTCGGCTGCCCT
Organism: Xylariaceae sp. FL0804; assembly: GCA_022539325.1. Lineage (NCBI taxonomy): Eukaryota > Fungi > Ascomycota > Sordariomycetes > Xylariales > Xylariaceae > Xylariaceae sp. FL0804. Next base: position 112,789 of record JAJKLG010000007.1, on the reverse strand, counting down.
CGTTCTTCCCGTTTTTGCTGAAGAGTCGTGTTTCGTGGGGCGTGGTGCGCAGCGGCAGTAGCCGCCCATCGTCGGCCGTTTCCCCCATCCTCCTCCTTATCCTCCTCCTCCTTCTTCTCCATATCCTTCATCATTTTCCATCGGGCGGGAGAGTACTCGAGTGACCGGCCGAAGCGACAGCGAATGGATGAATGGCACCGGTGGGAAGGCATTGGTAGAACCTACTGCTTTCTCGTCTTGCTCAATCTGGTAGGCATGTTGGCAGAAGAGCGGCTGGTGGTGTGGTGGAAATTCTGCCGACTCGGTCGTGTAGATTGCTAGAATTGGGCGGGTTTTCAATTGCTTGGGGATTTGTGATTCACTCGTTTAATTTTTCGGGTTTGCCTAGGGCTGGCGGCTCAAGCCACAGCCTACCAGCCACATCTGCTCCCACCGCCAGCCCCACTGGCTCCTATGGTCGGCCCCGCTTTGGATCACTCTGTCCACCGGCATCTACATATCACGCATAGGTACATGCAACTGACCACAGTGACCGGCGATCGTGAATTACATGAATTTGCCTTTCGCTGCCGTGTTGGACCGACCGAGAGCTGCATTCTCTCTAACTTATCTACTTACTAGAGTGACTGTCTCTCATGGGTTTGCAAAAGGCCGACACTGTCTGCAATGATTGTCGTGGATCCTGCTGTCCCTCCGAGCGGAAGCAGACCCGTACCTCTCATCAAAAGCTGTCACGCCTGCAGCTTACCAGATATCCAGTATCACCGTGAGCAACCATGTCGAGTTTACAGGAGGTGACTGAGAGTGTTTCTGCCTTGGAATTTCATCACCCCTACACGCCGTATGATGTGCAAGAGCAGTTCATGACCACCGTCTACAATGTACTCGAGCGAGGTCAGGGGCAGATCGGCATACTCGAGAGCCCAACCGGCACTGTACGAGACCAAGGCCCTTTTCGTGTTCTGGTACTAATAGTTGCAGGGGAAATCCCTATCTCTCATATGCGCGGCTCTGACTTGGCTGCGTAACCACAAGAAGCAGGCCTATGAGACCTCTATTGCGGATGCTGCCGCTGCGTTTGAGGGCGAACCGGACTGGATTGTGAACCAGCTGCTCAAAAGGAAGCGAGGAGAGCTCCTGCAGAAATGGGAGGAGAGAGAAGACCGCCTCAGGAAGATACGGGCCGAGGAGAAGCGTCTGGAGGAGAGAAGCAACAAGCGTCGAAGGATCGAGCAAGGCGGCAGCAACAAGGCTACTGGCGATGAAGACGACGACGACGACCAATGGCTGCTGAATAATGATGACGGCCAGGATCCGGATGTGGACGGCGCACCCTCCTCAAGCGCGGGTAGAGAAGCGCGTAGTCTGATGCAAAAACTCGGGCTTGGGCCGTTCCAACCCAAGACGGAGGGCGACGAAGAGGGCGATGTTGGCGCAGACGAAGTGAAGGTGGGTCGGTGAAGCTGTGAGATAGACCGCTTCAGCATATTGTCGCCTGCTCCTGGCGTCGCTGACAAGGAGTCTAGATCTATTACACTTCACGAACACATTCTCAGCTGTCGCAGTTCATCGCCGAGCTGCGTCGACCTGACTTTCCCCCTTCCATCCCAGATGCCCTGCTTGACGGCACCGCAGATGCCGAGCCGGAGGGCATCAAGCACGTGCCGCTGTCCTCGCGCCAGAGGCTATGCATCAACCCTTCCGTCTTGAAGCTGGGGTCTCTGTCCGCGATCAACGACCGCTGCGCCGAGCTCCAGCAGTCAAGTTCCAAGGCCAAGTGCAAGTTTGTGCCGAATGCAGATAACCTCCAGCAGACTCACCAGTTTCGCGACGGCGCGCTCGCCACCCTTCCAGATATCGAGGATCTCTTCGGCCTGGGAAAGAAGCTCCAGGTGTGCCCTTACTACGCCTCGCGAACGGCAGTTCCTGGCGCCGAGATTATCACCCTTCCATATCCACTTCTCTTGCAGAAAGCGGCCAGGGACGCGCTGGGTATAAAACTCGACGGCAACATCGTGATAATCGACGAGGCTCATAACATCATGGATGCCGTTGCCAATGTCTATGCTTCCGAGATCGGTCTGGCCGACCTGAGACGCGCGAGGCAGATTCTGGGGGTATACGTCAAGAAGTTTGGCAAAAGATTGAAGGGCGAAAACCGCGTCATGGTTGCCCAGGTCGCCAGAGTGGTCGACGGTTTGACCCAATGGCTCGACGGCGCCCTCGACTTAAAGGTAGGGAGATGGAGGGGTTCCCCAGCCCATCTTTGCCTGAACGCTCACACTCGGCACAGGCAGAGCAGGGCATCGTCGATTCCAACGAGCTACTCAGGTCGAAAGGCATTGACCAGATCAACATGTACAGGCTGGTTCAGTATGTTCAGGAGTCAAAGCTGGCGTATAAGGTCGAGGGCTACGTGGCGCAAGCCGCGACGCAGGAGGCCGCCCGGCCAGTTCACTCGTCGACGCCGGTTCTCCACACCTTGGTCTCCTTTCTGATCTCGCTGAACAATCTCAGCTCCGAGGGTCGCATATTCTACCATAAGGTCCCTCACCAGGATCAGACGGATATCAAGCTGTCATACCTCCTTCTCTCGCCCACGCATGCCTTCTCTTCCATCGCGTCCAGTGCGCGAGCTATCATCCTGGCCGGCGGCACCATGTCACCCTTCGGCGACTACACAACGCACCTGTTCCCCACGCTATCGTCAGAAAAGATCACGACGCTCAGCTGCGGCCACGTCATCCCCGCCTCCAATCTCTGCGTCTGGACGCTGTCCGGCCCCAGACCGAAGAGCCATGCCGGGGGCGGCATGGAGTTCGAGTTCAGCTACCAGAAGCGGGGAGACAGGGCAATGATACGCGAGCTGGGAGTCGCCATCCTCAACACCTGCACGGCCGTCCCGGACGGCGTCGTCGTGTTCTTCCCGAGCTACGGGTACCTCGACGAGGTGGTGGCCGTCTGGAGCGAGACCGCCAGCGCGGCCCAGTCCCAGTCCCAGTCCCAGTCCATATGGCAGCGGCTGCAGGCCAAGAAGGCAGTATTCCGGGAGACCAAGGGCGGCTCCAGCGACGAGGTCCTGGAGCAGTACAGCCGCGCCATCCTCGGCGATGAGGCCGGTCGCGACGATAATGCGTCGTCCGCAGCCCCTGCAGCTGGGCCTAGGCCCGGGTCCCGTGGTGGAGGAGGGGGGGCGCTGCTGCTGAGCGTCGTCGGCGGCAAGATGAGCGAGGGCATCAACTTCTCGGACCGGCTCGGGCGCTGCGTCATCATCGTGGGCCTGCCCTACCCGAACATCAACTCGCCCGACTGGCGGGCGCGGCTCGAGTACGTCGAGTCGACGACGCTGCGGCGACTCCTGAGCACCGCCCCCGGGGGCGAGAAGAGTGGCGATACCTCGACGCCGCCGACGCCAATGCCCCAGGGCGAGGCCGCAGCGGCGGCGAAGCAGGCGGCGCGCGACTTCTACGAGAACGCGTGCATGCGCGCCGTGAACCAGAGCATCGGCCGCGCGATCCGCCACCGCGGCGACTACGCGGCCATCGTGCTCGTCGACCGGCGGTTCGGCACGGAGCGCATCCGCGGCAAGCTGCCCGGGTGGATCCGCGGCGGGCTGGTGCAGGGCAGCGAGGACGGTGGGCTGGGCCAGATGATGGGCAGGCTGAGCAGCTTCTTCCGCGGCAAGCAGCGATGAAGTCGACGGGGTGCACAGGCTTCGACTGTGCCATGCCGTTTTTTCTATTTGGTGGCTCCTCGAATGCACGATCTAGTCGCGACATCGCTGTGCGGTGGTTGGAGATGCACTTGTTCGTCTCACGGCATCTGACATTTCGCGAAGCCGCTACTACCTTTGGGATACCGATGTTACAGCAGCTTTTTGGAGTGATAACGAACACATCACTACGACCCTCATAAACGCACCCGTCGGGCTATTGATATTTCGTAATGTCTACGTCCGGTGGCTGTATGCAGTATCCTCTGCCCAGTCTCGGGACACGAAGAGCTGTCGCTGGAGTGGAGGCAGCCAGTAGGTTGTGATCTCGTATACATCGTGCCCGGATATTCACTGCAAGCATAATAGAAGCACCCTTCCTGGATGGCTTCCTGAGAGGGTAAAGCTAGATCAAGACGCACTCCCGCGAACCTCAATGCCTCGTATAAAGATCTGTTTTCTGGCCTAGAGGCTGCTCTCTAAAGGAGGTGCGCTCGGCGGGTGGCTACGCCATTGGCATATATGGCGGCTGCCTAGCAGGCACCTAAGTAGGTAGATAGGTAGCTACTGTAGTCATCCTGAGTCTGGTCAATACCTACTTAGGTATTGTTGTTGATGCCATGGCAGGCCAAGGCTACTTGCCTCTTCCCACCGGCCCGATAATGACAGGCACTATTCAAAGACAGGTGCCACGAACAGGTGGTGAATTATCCTCCTAGGTTGAATACGCAAGATTCCTTGGGATGGGGGATAGGATATTGCTCCCCAGTCTGCTTATCGTCCACGATTTACGGCATTTGTTCGGAGATGGGAGCCTGCCATCCGCAATGCGGGCGCCTTATTATTCCAGGAAACGCACGTACAAGAAATAAAATCGAGTCATGGCGTTGATCGTGGGGGGCGTCCATGTAAGTGCCTGTGGCTGGCGCTCACAGATGTGGCTCGAGCCGTGGCGGCAGCTCTCGTGGCCGTGTACGGGAGCTCCCCGCAAACGGACAAGGGGCGGAGGCGGAAGGAGTACAAAAGGGCCGTCTGTCCCAGGCGACTTCTCGGGCGCCTTCCTCGCCTGGTGCAGCCAAGCGTCAAGCGACCGCGGTCCGTGCGCCGTAAACCCTCCGTTTCGCTCTAGCTCTCTTCCGTTTCTGGCCGTATCTTCAGCACACACCCGGACACGCCAGACTCCAAACACGCTACGGGCACATTCCTCAGAGCCAATTGGAGCCGAGCTTTCACGCCAGTCAGAGGCTCCGCCTGCCACTTGACATCATCATTCCAAGTACCGAGACTCCCCCGGCAGCTTACCCACGTCCGTTTGCGTCTCCGTTTCGCGTAAGTGCCAAGCAGATACTCCGTCCGTACTGAGACCGAGACTCGCCGGTTCTGTTCGAGATCCACTGCAAGCAGCTCCAGCTCCAGCTACAGCTCGATCTCGCCTCGCCAGGGCATTTGTTGCTCGAACACCTACTAACACCGTCGACGCCACGGTCAGCACCACGTTCCATTGGTGGCAGGTACTAATCGTCTCTCTCTCCACAGACCACCTAGAAATATCAGACCGCCGACCTTCCTACTCGAACTCACGTACCTACCTACCGGTACTTCCCTAGATCTGCCTCCCTCTCCCACTCAAGGCTGGATACCTCCTGCGCGCGCGACACCATCGAACCGTGTCGCGGGCCAGGGATCGATCGACCGCCACCTCCTCTCGACCTGCTGCGACACACGCGACCGGGTGCGATGAGCACCGTCTTCTGTCCCTCCAGCCCCCCGCAATGGCCAAAAGCCTCAAGCTCGGGCAGCGCCTGCGCTACCCCATAACTATCTCTAAGCTCATCAAGAAAACCGGTGACGATGTCGTCAAGCAGGAGCCCATCCTGCAGTACTCGTTCAAGTTCGAGCGCCGGATCGGCGATCCGAAAAAGGGCGAGGAGCGCGTTGTCCAGGAGACGGGCATCGCCGAGTGGGACAGCCCCGTCGAGGGCAAGATCAAGCAATGGCGCGTGGTCGAGGGCCAGCTCGTCAAGGCCGACCAGGACTTTATCGTCATCGAGGAGACGTGCAGCCACGAGGTGCAGTACGCCGGCCTGTGCGCCATATGCGGTCGGGACATGAAGGAGGCCACCTGGGCCACCGAGACCCTCGACACGGAGCGCGCCACCGTCTCCATGGTCCACGACAACGTCGCCCTGACCGTCAGCCAGGACCAGGCCGAGCGCGCCGAGATGCAGCTGCAGCGCCGCCTGCTGAAGGAGCGCAAGCTCAGCCTCGTCGTCGATCTCGACCAGACCATCATCCACGCCTGCATCGAGCCCACCGTCGGCGAGTGGCAGCGCGACCCCTCCAGCCCCAACTACGAGGCCGTCAAGGATGTGCGCAGCTTCCAGCTGGACGACGGTCCGCGTGGCCTGGCCAGCGGCTGCTGGTACTACATCAAGATGCGCCCCGGCCTGGCCGAGTTCCTCGAGAAGGTGGCCGAGCTGTTCGAGCTGCATGTCTACACCATGGGCACGCGCGCCTACGCCCTCAACATCGCAAAGATTGTCGACCCCACGCAGAAGCTGTTTGGCAACCGCGTCATCAGTCGAGACGAGAACGGCAGCATGTCCGCCAAGAGTCTGCAGCGCCTGTTCCCCGTCAGCACCAACATGGTGGTCGTCATCGATGACCGCGCTGACGTCTGGCCGCGGAACCGGCCTAACCTCATCAAGGTCACGCCCTACGACTTCTTTAAGGGCATTGGCGACATCAACTCGAGTTTCTTGCCCAAGCGCGAAGACATCATCGCCGCCACGCCGATCCCGGACCCCAAGCCCGAGCCGGCCGAGGCTAACGGCGCGGCCAAGACGGACAACAAGGCGGAACACGAGAAGGCGGTGGCCAATAGCAGCGACGAGAACGCGCTGCTGCAGCTGCAGGCCGAGGAGCAGGAACGGACACTGGAGAAGCAGCTCAAGGACCGGCCACTGCTCCACCTGCAGGAGGAGCTGGACCGTGAGGACGGGCAGACCGAGAGCCAACCCGAAGAGAGCAGCAATGGCTCGGAGACTGTCGGCAACGGGTCCCCGGAGCCCCTCCCACATCATCGGCATAATGTGCTTCACGACGACGATCAAGAGCTCACTTACCTCGAGCGACACCTCACCGACCTACATCACGCATTCTACGACCAGTACGAGGCCCGCTCGGCCGATCGGCGGCTGGACGAGATCAGGGCCGACGTCGTGCCCGACGTGGGCTCGACACTGACCTTCCTCAAATCGCAGGTGCTCAAGCACACCAGGATAGTGCTCTCGGGCCTTGTGCCGCTGGGCGTCGACGTGCACCGGTCCGAGGTCGGCATCCACGCCGAGAGCTTTGGGGCCGACGTCCGCACCAAGGTCAGCCGGCAGATCACGCACCTCGTCATCAGCAGCTCGCGTCCGCGGACGCAGAAGGTGCGGCAGGCGGCGCGCTTCCCCCACATCAAGATCGTCAATCAGAACTGGCTCGCCGACTCGCTGGCGCGGTGGGAGAAGCTGGACGAGACCCCATACCTGGTCCAAGTCCACCCTTCGGACCGCAATGTGCCCTCTCTGCCGGAGGACGAGTCCACAGAGGGCCGGCCATCCCCGCCGCGACCGAGGATCACCATCGTGCAGCCGGGCCAGGCCCCGTTCGAAGAGGGGCAGGACGACGAGAGCGACGTCAACGACACCGGCGGCGAGGGCGACGAGGACGACGGCGAAGACTACGACGAAGACGACGATAGGTACAACGTCATGCCCGACGAGCCCCAGGACGGCGAGCGCAGCCCCATCGAGAACTTCAACGGCATGGGCTGGGACGACATCGACCAGGAGCTCAACGACTTCATGGGCTCCGAGGACGAGCTCACGGATGGCGAGAGCACGCAAGGCACGGATCACGGGGGCGACGAGCCATCGAGAGGCCTGAAGCGCAGCTTTGACGAGTCATCGGATGACGGCGTCGACGGCAGCGGCGGCGGCAGCGTGCTGTCCAAGAAGCAGCGCCTCGCCAAGGCGCGGACCACGGGCCTCCGTAACATGAAGGTCGTGGGCGAGGACGACACAGACGCAGCGGACGCGGACGGTAGCGGCCTGCCCACGCCGTTGGGCACGGGCGACGAGGAAGACGCAGCTGCTGCTGCAGCAGCAGGCGCCCCAGCTCCTCCTGCCGTGGGCGACTATGTGGACGGCGGCGGCGGCGGCGATGACGATGACGACGACGACTTCGACCTCGAAGCCGCGCTGGAGGCCGAGCTGGAGGCCGAGGGACAGGGCTGAGTGGACGGACACGGTTATGGATACGGGGCGGGACGCGGGTCGAGGTGAACTTCAGGCGTTCGTGGTGCTCGGGCGTGGTGTACCTGATATTGTATCGTGTGTGGCAGCATTTACATCCTTCTTCTTGCCTTATTCTGTCTTTTTCTCACAGCTCCTTCACACATATTGGAGGCTGGCTGCCTGCCTGCCTCTGAGGTCTGAGGGGAGGGGCGGGCGAGGAAGATGGAGAGGGGGTCATGATTCATCGGACTGACAGCCCCAGACGGGCCGGACGGGGGCACTTCACACACACACGTGGCGTTCACAGAGCAAGCAAAGCTGGCACGCTGGCAGGGTACAGGATTAGTATATGATACCTTGGGTGCGGGCGGGTCTGCATAGCGGCAATTGTTGGGCATCGCATCGAATTTGATTTGAGGTCCTCTCCGCCCGCCAGCCCGCAAGCATGATGTGTGAAGTGTGAATTTGTAGATCTCGTCCGAGCTTTGTACCTTGTTTGCCCTCGAGTGTATGTGGCCGTAGCAGCCCGATATTGAAAAGGGGAGTCCGCTGAGGCGCGAGCGTCTGTGGCTGACTGCGAGTCTGCGCAAGGGGCAGTCCACGAGATCACGTGCTGCCAGCTTACATAACGGCTCCTCTTTCTACCCACTCCACCCGCGACGTCCCGCCCGCCGCGAGACCTCATACCAAATACCTAAACGTCCGTAGCTTCAGCTACCTACCTCCTACCAACCTGGTCTCCCGAAAGCTCGCGCTGCGCCGAGGCGAAACTCCCTACCCGAACGACAAACCAAGCGAGCAATTGATACGAAAGCCGCGTCTGAGACACCGACCACCCGCCCATCATGCCGCAGGATATGCCCCCCGTCGGGGGCTACGGCCCCGTGCAGTACAAGGTGAGCGAAGCGAGCCCCCGTGAACATTTGGTCCCGCCCCTCCCCTCCCACGGGGATCGTCTTGCCGCCCGAAGTCAATGTTCAATGGTCGCCGGTTGCGGTCACGAGTGCGAGCGCCAGTGAATTGAGGGAGGTGGGAGTCTGAGAATGACTGGATGAAGGAGGGAAAGAAGGAAGGAATGCATGGGGGCAATTCGCGCATGGAATGGCACGAGCCTGTTTCGCACTGGAGGGGAAGTTGAACGGACGGACGATCCGCCACGGAAGGCGTCGAGGGTGCGTCGGGCGGTCGGCCTCGTCGGGCGCCGCGTCGGCTCTCGTGGCCCTCCTCTTCGACGAAGTGCGCTGTGCGCGGTCGAGCGAGTCGAGGCCGTGCGACGCGGTACTCGCAGGAAGGGCGCCTGGCCGGCCGGCCCCGTGCCTCGAACAGTTCCGGGCTGAACCCGCCGCCGACGACTGGGTCCGTCGCGCTCGGTCGAAGTCTTGCCGTGAGGGAAAGGGAAGGGAAGGCCGGGAGATGGAGAGAGACGAGAGCGTTGTGCGAGGATGGCGGGAGCTGGACCCGGGCCATGCATGCACACACACGCACACACACACACACACACACACATCACCCATGCCGCACCGCCGCCGTCGAACTGCTCGCTGACTACTGGCATGACCGCAAAACAGAGGAATCTTCCCGCGCCCGGCCTGCGCCCCAGCACGCTGATCGTGGGGATGGTGGGCATCATGGTCTACGGCTGGTACAAGCTTGGGGTGGGCCTCAAGGAGCAGAAGTGCGTCCACCTACCTTACTTGCCATTTTCCAACACCCCCGTTCAAGTTTCTTCCAGACTCTAATTCAAGAAAAAAATTCACAGGGAGCTCGCCCGCGAGAAGATGTGGGCGCGCGTCCACCTGATCCCGGTGCTGCAGGCCGAGGAGGACCGCGACCTGGTGCGCCGCCACCTGGCGGACCAGGCGCGCGAGAAGCAGCTGCTGGGCGAGAACTTCAAGGTCTACCACTCGGACCGGTGCGTCTCCTCGTCTCGTCTCGTCTCCCCTTGTTGTCTTTCTTCGTCCGTCTCGAGCCCTCGGCACTCTTCTTTCCACTTTTCCTCTCGCGTCCCAATCTCACACTCACACCCAACCCCCCCACCCTGTTCTTCTCTGCCTTCTTCAACGGCGCAGACATTCAGACAACATACAGAGAAGGATGATGACAGATGGGATGGATGGGCGATTGCTTAACTGACGTGCGCGCGCAGTTTCGTGAGGCCGACCTTCGCCGCCACGCCCACCCACGTCACGAAATAGAAGGGAGGGAGGTTGAGAGTGCGCCGCCGCGTGCGAGTGAGCGAAGCTCTTTGCCCGGATGGGTTGGTGAAAGGGGGGGCAGAAGGTTACGCACCTACGTACTAGTACCCACCCAGGCCTAACTCGACACTCGGAATGGGGCCCCCGGGGAAAAGGAAGGAGAAGAAGAAGAAGCACGAGAGGAATAGACAGACAGAGGGCACAGGCGTCGCCGTCGCCGCCGCCGCTGCGCTGTGCTGCAGGCACTGAACTGTTTTGTACATATGTCACAAATTCAAGCACCTTATATCACCTTCCTACCTACTTCATACAGGTCGCCCTACCCGAGGTACACACACACACACACACACCCAATAAGAAGAGAGAGAGGGAAGGAGAGATCCGATCCGAGACGAGGGCGGCGATGGGGAGAGCAGAGCTTTGGCTTCTCATTCATAACAGATGGCCAGCTGAGGGAGACGGTATTGTAATGGCTAATAAGATACGGCCTCTGCCCCCTGTGCCCTGAGGTTTTGTCGGCATTCGTTAATCGAACCTGGCCAAGGCCCGGACTTCTTCGTTCATCCTGGTGCCCGACCACGCCCCGAAGCTCAAAGGGAAGGGAAGAAGAGAAGAGAAGAGACGATTATGACGATGGTGAAGATGCTGAGCTGACATCTGGTTTAAAGTCACGGCATAGATGCTGTAAATGGGTTGGGTCGGTCCCCGGCAGTATCATACGTTACCTCCTACCCACGAGTGCCTCTATGTACGATAGGCATGCCTTATTCCTCTCAGGGGTTTGTTGTGCAAGCAGAGGCGCTGGCGTTTACCTATCTAGGGCACACAGCATTGCATTGCATTGCATGCGTATAAGGACTAGAAGCCAGAATGGCTCTCGGGAACCAAGCTTCTTACCACGTGCTGTCTAACTGGCAACATGATAAGTGAAGCCTCTCTATATTGCTGTTCAGTCTGTCTGTCTTCTATCATAGCGCCCGCAGAACATCCCCCTCTTCTGCCCTTCTTTATCAACCAACATTTCCGGCTGCCTTTCACACAAATATCCTCCCAGCCTCCCAGCCTACCTACCAGTAGCCATCGAGCCAGCCATCACTCAGGGGCGCTCACATCACAGCCCGACCGGGTGCAGCACAAACTCAAACTCGTCCTCCTCGACGCGCACCCGCAGGTCCTCGCGCACGCCCGGCCCGCACGCCTCGGACCCGACCCCCGCGACGCGGTGGTCCAGGAACAGCAGCGTGGCGTCCTCGTCGACCAGGTCGCGCGGGTGGCGCGCGCGCTCCAGCGTCGCCGGCGCGTGCCGCGTCGCCGTCCAGTCGAACGTCTCGCCCTCGTCCACGCCTCCGCTGGTCTGCTTCTTCTTCTGCGCCCGGATGCCGTGCCCGCTGCCGCCGGTCGCTGCCACCACCCGCACCCACCGGCTATCGGACCGGTTGCCGTTCTCCTGCGGCACGTCGTACGGCGTCTGCAGGTCGGCGACGGCGACGCCCACGGCCCGGTCGCCATTCCCATCCCCCCCTGGCTCTGGCCACACGCCCACCCGCTGCGAACTCGCCTTGTCCGGGTACGACTCGCCCGGGCCGCGGCCCAGCCACGACACGCGGTCCAGCGTTGCCGGCAGCCGCAGCTGCAGGCCCACGCGCGGGATGTGGTCGGGCGGCGTGATGATCGGCGTTCCTGCCGCTGCTGCCGCGGCCGCCGCCGCTGGTGTGGTAGTACCAGAAGAGGAGGAGGCGTTGGGGACAAGCTTGACGCGGATGTTGAGCGCGCCGCCGGAGGTTGAGAGGCGGTACGTCGTCGTCGCGTGGTAGCCCCAGGACGCGATGGGCGGGGCCAGGTAGCTGCGCGTCGTGACGACGACGTCGCCCGACGAGGAGGAGAAGGAGGAGGAGTCGGTAGAGGTTGAAGAGAGTTGGTGGGCGGAGAAGCTGCGCAGCTGCGTCGTCATGGCGTCCACGCCGTGCTTCTTCCAGTGCGGCACCGACTCGGACATGTCGTTGTCGGTGGGCGCGCGCCAGAAGCTGTGCGTGATGGCGGCGCGTGTGCGGGCGTCGACTGGGGAAGGAGGAGGAGTTTCTGGTCAGCAAAATGCAACCGCAACTCGATTCTCCGCCCGTAGTCGGTCGGAACGAGGTAGGTAGGAGTCTTCCCCATCGGTCGGGAGTTGGAAACGGCGCGCAACGAAGAATGGGATATAGAGGAAATGAGAAAGGGACGGTGCCGGTACGTAACTCACCCTCCAGTAGCTGCACCCCATGGACCACCCAGCTGGTGATGCACCCGTGCGTCTTGCCGAACGTGACGCTCCAGCCGGGCCCGCGCACCGTGCACTCCGCCCGCGCGTCCTCGATGGTCGGCGCAAGGCCCGCCGCCGGGGCCGGAGTGGGAGGGGCGAGCAGCACCACGGGCCCCCGCGAGAGCTTCTGCTGCCACCAGGCGACCTCGTGGCCCGGGCCGGCCCAGGCCGTCGCGCTGCGCAGGCCGAGTGAGACCGTCAGGAACGTCTCCGTCTCCTCGGCGTCCCGGTACTGGGCGAGGGCGAAGGGTAGGCGTAGCTGCGCGCGCGCCCACGGCTTCACGGGGGGGAGCTCGAGGCTGCCGGAGGCGAGGAGCTCGGTGCTGCGGAATTGAAAACGGAATTAGCTAAGTGAGTTGCGCAGCGGGGACTAGATGCGAAGCGACACGGGGAGATAGGGGGGACACCGGGTTGGGGTAGACCGCCGAAGAAAAGGGGAAGCCTGGTGAGCTACCGCAGAGGAAACCCGCCTGACTGCGGAACAAGCCCTGGCTGGGCCCCTGTGATACTGGAAGTAACCATCTCACATACCTTTCGCCGTACGACTCGACGGTATAAGTGGCGGACAGATGCTCCAGCCCCGCAAAGTCGTACTCGTTCGTGATCCACACGGCGCCGTCCTCGAGCTCGAACCGCACCGGCTGGAAGACCTTCTTGAGCTCGAGCAGGCCCGGCGTGGGGCGGTGCTCGCTGTCGCACAGCCCGTCCATGACGAAGGTGCCGTCGTTGGGCTCGTCGCCAAAGTCGCCGCCGTAGCCGTAGAAGCCCCCCTTTCCCTCCTCCCCCTCCTTCCACAGCCCGTGGTTCGCCCACTCCCAGATCCACCCGCCCTGCAGGCGCCGGTACCGCCGGAACAGGTCCTGGTAGTCGTCGAGCCCGCCGGGCCCGTTGCCCATGGCGTGTCCGTACTCGCACAGCACCACCGGCTTCTCCCACGTCCCCCCGTCTCCCTCCGCCGCGATGACCCCCTCCGTCTCCACCCAGCGCCGCAGCCGCTCCAGCGTCGGGTACATGTGCGAGTACATGTCGGCCGTCTCGGCGCGCACGTCGCCCTCGTAGTGCACGGGCCGCCCCGACGGGTCCGCGGCGCGCACGGTTGCCGCCATGGCGCGCGTGTTGGCGCCGTAGAAGGCCTCGTTGCCGAGCGACCAGAGCACGACGCAGGTGCGGCTGCGGTCGCGCGCCGCCAGCGCCGCCGCGCGCTCCACGTACGCCGCCTCCCATTCCGGCCGGTCCGTCGAGAACGTCGCCGCCAGCGGGAAGGCGTAGCCCTTCTGGGCCTCGTAGTCGTCCGCCGCGGGGACGTCGATGGCCCGCTGCACGGCGTCGAGGAAGCCGTGGCACTCGAGGTCGGCCTCGTCCATGACCCAGAGGCCGAGCTCGTCGCACGCGCAAAGCAGCGAGGGCGGCGGCGGGTAGTGCGCGCACCGCAGCGCGTTGACGTTGTGCCGCTTCATAAGGACGAGGTCGGCGCGCGCGAAGGCGGCAGGGACGGCCCGCCCGTGGCGCGGGTGGTGGTCGTGCCGGTTCGCGCCGCGGAAGAGCACCGCCGCGCCGTTGACCGTGATCACGCCGTCCTTGATCTCGACCTGGCGGAAGCCGACCCTGTGCGTGATGACCTGGGCTGGGTCGGTGGCGTCGGGGTCGGGGGCCCAGAGCCCCAGGGTCAGCGTGTACAGGTAGGGGGTTTCCGCCGTCCACTTGTTGGGTTTCGAGATTGGCACCTCAAAGTCGACAGTCGAGACATCGGCCGTGATGGACTTTTTCTCGTCGGCGATCGTGTCTGCGCCGTCCTTCAGGACCAGCGACAGGCTCCCTCCGGCCGGCTCCGACAGGGTCACTGCCACTTTGAGCGTCGCATCTTCATACTTCTCGTCCAGGTCTGTCTGGACATAGAAGTCCTCCATCCTCGTCCCTGCTGGAAATGCGAGCAGATGGACATCACGGAAGATGCCTGGACAGTGTCAGCTTGAAGGCCTTCCAGAACCAGTACAAGCCTGTACTCACCCGAGAGCCACCACTGGTCCTGGTCCTCGATGTAGGATCCGTCCTGCAGGTCAAGAAGACGTTAGCTCGAATCTAGAACCCATAGGAAAGGATGCGACATATCGGGGCTCACGATGGAGCGTGTAGTGAGTAGTTCTTCGCTTCGCGTGACTTACACACCATTGGTACACCTGCACGACGAGCTCGTTCTCCCCGAGCACGTCGACCACGTCGCTGACGTCGAACTCGGCCGGGTTCCGGCTGCCCTGCGAGTAGCCCACGGCGTGCCCGTTGACGTAGACGTGGAATGCGCTGTCGACGCCCTCGAACCTGAGCCGCAGCTGGGACGGCCCCCAGTGCTCGGGCACGAAGAACCGCCGTCGGTAGGTGCCCGTCGGGTTGGGGTTGGTCGGGACGTAGGGCGGGTTGACCGGGAAGGGGTAGATTGTCTGGGAAACATCAGCGCCTGCTCCGCCCGTGAGTGACCCCAATCCTGGAAACGCTCTGGAGATACGGTGAAAACGTCGGATTGCTGACATTTGTGTAGTGAGGTTTCCCGTGGCCTTGCAGTTGCCAGTGGCCCGGCACGTCTATCTTCGTCCACTCGACGCTTACACCAGGGAAATCAGCACACACGCACTCTTGGCTCTCACTGCGAGGCCACTCACGACGGGAGCGCGAGACGGTCGATCTCGGGAGCCTCCAGAGGACTGGAGGCGTAGTTGAAGTCCCAGACCCCGTTGAGGAGGACGTTGTGGTCCGGAAGCCAGTAGGCCCGCGGGGGCAACCGGTTCCTGTGAAGCACTTCGAGATTGGTGTAGTCGGGCAGCTCTTGATCCGCCATGGCTGATGCAAAAGGCGCGACGTCTTCAACTTGGTAACTCAGATACCGGTGGTAAAGTTGTCGGGGCCCGGGCTCGTCGCTGCCGGAATTGGGAATGTGAGCGTGGACGGAAGTGCTTGCTGGCTAGAGTTTCATCGAGATAGTTTTGGTAGCATGGCATATTGCGGGAGCGTCTCGGGGCTTTTCAAGGTGCGGTGACCGGCACTGCGTGGTCCAACGACGGGCGGGGAACTGCAGGCACCCGGACCCCTTGGCCGGTGTGGGGCCCCGAGATGGCCGATGCACCGGGAAAGCGACGGCCGAGGGTATCCATCTGCGCATGCTGGGCGCGCCCCACAGACTGATAAGCGGAACTGAAGGGGTTCGTCCTGCCGGCCCCACATCGTCGGGCGGAGGAAGATACGATTGAGATGTGAGAACGGGAGAGCAAAGGGCGTGAAGCCCGCAGCTGCTTGTGCCGACCCCCAAAAAGTCCCGACGGCCCACGGGTGTCCCCTAACGGCCGAGAGCCGATTCGAGCCGGCCATACCCCAGGCTTCCGCTAGGTACGGATTTGGAATGTCTGGACCCACTTTCAGCCCTGTTGGGAGCCGCTAGCACGCTAGCACGTGGGTAGCCAATCTTAAGACGCGACCTCTAACGCGACTTGCCGTCGTGACTTCATGGCAGCAAACGCTGTTGACCTGATTTCCACAGGCTCTTCACATCATCAACCTCACCCAGCGAGAGATCAGCGACAAGCTCAAGCATGTCCAGCAGCGTCTCAACTGACCAGAGATTCCTGACGGTCGAGGCCAACGGACAGGGCCAGCTTCCACCATGGGCGAAAGCATTGATCGACTCTCAGGCTGCTGAGATACGGCAAACGAGAGAGCTTCTCGCGAGCCTGCTACAGGGCCAGGGCGAACTTGCTCGCGGGCTCTCCAGCCTCACCCAAGATATCCGCGATATACAGACAAGCCAGCAAAATGGCAGCGCCGTCCAATTCAGATACTTTCCGAGGCTACCAGCTGAGCTCCGGGTCAGGATCTGGGAACTGACTCTCTCCAGTCGCCTCTTCGCAATTGGCGAGTTCAGAAAATGCTACCAAGACTGGAATGATGGGTGGGAATGGGGAAACCGAGTTGTGGGGCACAGATCGCCTGCAATGGCAATGTCCTGTCGTGAAGCGAGAGCTGTTGCCCTCCAGACGGGGCGCCTTCACGAGAGGACATCGGGCGGTGATGAATGGCCAAGACGGTGGTCCTGGATCGATACCAAGCGTGACATCTTCGAGTTGGGAGAGGAACCTTCGGGGTCGTGGGAAAAGGAACCTCCGCAGCTGCCACACTTCTTTGACTTCGCCGAACAAGTCATGCTAAGGCCCGAAGACTTCTCTTTTTTTGCCGAAGGCCTGACCTTGGAGCCGCGCCCTCCTGAGCCGTGGTCCCGCCGCACAAGATTCTCGTCCAGGCTTCTGGATTCCGGTGCTACGCGTATGCCCAACGTCAAGGTCATCAGCATAGTCGTTAATACCGTGACTCTACCCCTCAGTGAGAGGGCAAGACTTGAGGCTTGCTTATCGTCGGAGATGAAGGATGGTTGGGGAATGCTGATCCACCTAGACGACAAGGAGGAGGTTGAGAGGATGGGGAGAGTTCTGCAAGATACCCACATATGCCGTGCCACGTCGTGGCTTAAGTACGCTGAAGGGCTCCGATTAGCTGGCATGGGGGAGAAGTACCAGGGGGAGGAGTCCCAGGGGGAGGAGTCCCAGGGGGAGGAGTCCCAGGGGGGGGAGTACCAATGGTCCGAGGTTTACCAATGGTCCGAGGTCCGGGCCAGGGTGAGCCGTGCCTGGTATATGCCAGAGGGTGAGCAGCGAGAAGCCTGGCATATGGCAGAGGGTGAGCAGCGAGAAGCCTGGCATATGGCAGAGGGTGAGCAGCGAGAAGGGTCGTCTGAGCAGCCGATGAAGGCCCCTTTAGCAGAGCCATCGACAAGCCTATCGTCTTCGATGACGCCCGGCTTGCTCTCGCCAGAGATTCGGAGAGTCGTGCTCATCAAGAAGGGTAGCTACGAGCCCCGTGCCAATTTTTCCTACGATGACCGGGCGAGCTGGTTGGGGCGTGAAGAATATCGGGACCTGCTCAACCTGTAGTCGGGGTTTATGCTCAAGCACCGGGTGTTTCCGGACCACCTCGACACGAATTTGATCGATTCACTGAGAACACCTTCGATATATGGAGGAGGGGTGTCCGGTACTTTCTCAGCACCATCCCAGCCTGTTTTTCCGGCGAATTCGCGAATTTCACCTGATTTCATATGTCAGCACTCGAGACGTTTGCAGCTGTGGCTCTCACCATCTCAAACAAGGACTTCAGCCTGCCTGTATCTACGAGGAGTCAGGTCCGAAGCTACTCCATGAGAAGATCTGTCGAGCCTTCGCTCGCGTGCGGCCATGAACAGCAAACAGCAAAGAGCGAACAGGCCCCTCGTCTGTCTCATTCACCCTGCCGAACTCAGGCGAGCAGCTTCTGCGTCGCACGCACGCTGGGCCGCACACACACTGGGCCGCTCTAGCGCCGCCCGCAGCACATCTGCCTCGCATGGCTCGCCGGCGCGCACATAGCCCGCAAGGTCGCGATCGCTGTGGCCACGCCCGAGGCAACGCGACCCCGGATAACATGCACAATGAACCCTCCTCAGTGGCTGCGTACTCTATACGCCACAGCCACACCCCCAACCGCGAGGAGACGAAGAGGAGTAGAGCATTCCTTGTCGCCTCACCAGTCCACGGCTTCAGAAACTGTTGCCGTCTCTCCTGCCAGCCCTTCCCCCGGGTATTCGCGTGGGAAACTCCTCATCCGGCACCGCCTTGCCCAGAAACTCGCCAACGGGCCCCCAGCCGTCGCGGCGGCCTGCCACTCGAGGAGTCTCTCCTTGGCGCACCAGACCGCGGATCATGTCGTTGTGTCCTGCGAGCAGGGCGTGCGCAACAGCAAAGGCCAGTCTCACTCTGCTGCGGCTCTTCTACCGGTGGCCCAGCTGACGTGGATGTATACAACTACCTTTTCCACGTCCAGGGGGAAAGGGGTCAGGGGAAGGACTAGAAGGGCTCTGATTGGTTGATGGCTCTCCTCGATAAATGCGACGGCCGTTCCTGGGCATGGCCACTTCCATGCTGCCGCCCTGCGGGTACCGGAACAGCCCGGACCAGAGGAAGTCGAAAGTAGGCGTGCCAACCCCCAGAACCACTCGGCGTGGAACCAGTGCCCGTGTAATCAAGCGCGCCGGGCCGCGACGTTTCATATCTGCTTAATCAACAGAAATGTATTCGGATTACTGTCTTGAATTTCGTAGGCATGGAAGCCTCCCGTTGTAGAATTATCACGTTGGGCAGGGTCGCCGGCCCTCCGTCTCCGTGATTCGCCGGCTGCGGCGGTGGAGACTGCGGCGGTGGAGAGGCGTAGCTCTGGGACGTGCACCGCAGCCCTACGGCATGGCCGTACGCAGTACGTACGTTTATTATAATCGTCGGAGTAGAATCTCCCCCATAAGTCATCCCGTAACTCATGAATCCGGTTGTGGCGAGATTCACTTTTCCATCTAACGACAGACGAAGCCAGAGGACGGGGCACAACGCGAGGAACCTGGAGTAGCTACGGTATTCCATAGTCGCCATCTAAATGGGTGATAGATTTGTTATTATTGTTGTTGTAGTCTTGAAACGCCCGGGGGACGGTCGCGAGGCGATCAAGTCCAGACCTCTCGTGGGGTAAAGGGGGCGTGCTGGGCTAGCATACATAGATACCATCTAGCAAATTATGCCTTAAAAGGCAGTTACCTGACGATCAGGAGCAGTAACCCGTATCTTCCATGCACCTCCCAAGGTCGCTTAAGTTCCCGGTCCAAAGTGTGATTCTATATGTTTCAAGCCTTGCGGCTAGGGCCTGGCGGCCATCTGTCTTGGGGTAGCGCCCGAACAAAGGAAAGCCTAAAAATGGGTGATTGAGATTCCGACGCAGGGAGTGTATCAATTGTGCCGGTCTTACGAGGACACGGGAGCTACCTAAGTATCCAGTGTGGATCTAGATCTAGATCTCCCGTACCCTACCGGCCGCTGAGCCCCCTCTCGAGCGCCCGCAGGGGCGCGTACAGCGCCGCCGTCACGACGAGCGCCATCTCGAAGCCGAGGTCGCCCGTGCGCCGGGCGATCGGCCCCGTGAACCAGGCCTGGGCCATGGACGGGACGACGAGCGCGAACGAGCCCGCGCTGGCGGCCAGCGCGGCAAGGCCCAACGGCAGCTGCGCGGCGTCGTCCCAGCGGCGCGCGTCGTACGACGCGCAGTCCCGCCGCCGGAACAGCACGTGCTCGACGATCAGGACGGAGGCGAACGCGGCCGACCAGTAGCCGATGAGCGCGATGAAGTTCTCGAGGTTGGCGAAGAAGTCGGCGGCTGCCTTGACGCTGACTGCGGGGGTCATCGTGTCAGCTAATTGTGAGCATCTCCGGCGCGAGCGATGTTGCTAAAGGGGGAGCAGCTAGCTGCACGAGGCAGGCAGGCAGGCAGGCAGGCCTTACCGGGTATGACGATAGCGGTGATGACGATGGAGAAGACGTAGCGGGGCACGACGACGAGCTGCGGCACGAGGAGCTGGAAGTTGAGGGTGATGGAGTACATGGTGGCGGCGATGTTGCCGAGCATGGAGAAGGAGAGCACGACGACGACGAACTTGCCGAACCCGCCGGCCGGCGAGGCCATGGAGGCCAGCACGCCGCCGACCGCCATGCTGTCGTACCCCGCCTGCCACGCGGGGATGCTGGAGATGACGGCGCCGATGGCGGCCCCCAGGATCATGAGCAGCACGGATGGGAAGATGATGCCCGCGTAGCCGTATAGGAAGAGCTTATATCTATAGTTAGTCTGGTCAGCGCACGCCGTAGTGGCCATTTAACTGCACGATGCATGTGCTCGACATACGAGGGGAACTTGGGGTCGAGGTAGGTGGTGAAGTCTGAAGCCAGCGCCGCATAGGGCAGCATGTAGGAAGCGATAGTCATAGCGAAGCTCAGCACGCCTCCAGCAGTGGCAGGTCCCGTGGACGCCTGTTGTCGGAGGTGCGAGCCACCGCAGCCCGTCACGATGACCTGCAAACAGAAGAGGTCAGCAAGCAAAGTACTCTGAAGAAGAAGACACCAACTAAGTGGCGGTTCCCTACTGCCTGCCAGCCAGGGGGTTGGGGTTGGAGACAAAAAAAACTCACAATGGCGATCAGCGCGGGCAGCAGGGCGCAGCGCTCGTACGCGTGCAGCACGTCGTAGCCGCAGAAGGAGATGAGCAGGGCCAGGACGCCGACGACGACGATGCCGACGGCCGGGGACAGCGACGACCCGCCGCCGGCGACGGCCGACAGGCACTGGCCGCCGACGACGCAGATGACGACGCAGAAGCCGGTCAGGGTGGCGAGGTTGAGCACGACGGGCACGCACACCAGCCAGCGGCCGAAGGAGTAGCGCGCCTGCACCATCTGCCGGAGGCCCGTCTGGGGGCCCAGCGTGCCCAGGTATACTATGCTCGGCCATGGTCAGCGGCGATGGCGGTGGCGGGCGCAGGAGATGGGGCGGAGTAGGGGGGGTTTCGAGTGGTTGGACTGGACTTACTGGGCACGGCGCCGGTCAGGAGACAGAAGAAGACGATGACGAGCACGCAGTCTCGGAGACCCAGGCCGTAGCTCGAGCTGCCCAGCATGCCGAACGTGATGCTAGGTACGATGGGAGAGCCCGGTCAGCTGTAGCTGTGAGAGGCGGGTGAAGGCAGGCAGGCCCGGAGCACAACATACGGCAGCAAGTTGGTGTTCATGCAGGCTGTGCAAGTCGGTAGACACGGAGCTGTCAGTAACGCATTTCATTTCTGGCTTAGACGACGCGGGATCCTGCAGCTCGGTCACCGGGACGGACGCGGTGCCAGCCAGACGGGACGGTGACGAAAAACGAACGCACGCACCCCAGATGGTCAGGTAACTGGAGTACCTCGTCGAGGTCCTCTGCTCCAGCGGCACGGGCATCACGCCGCGCTCCTCGACGGAACCGGCCGAGATGGCCTTCGCGAAGAAGCCCCTGACGTCTACAGACCCGGCCATCTTCTCGACATCGTCCGGCGGCGTGGGCGTGCCCCCGGACACGGCCGGTTCGTCCATATCTCTTCTGCCCGTCATGAGGATTGATTTTTTTTCCGGGTGACTAATACAGGTAGACAGATGGTTACAGCAAAAACAGGTCAGAATTTCTTGATGTATGTCATATACGACGGGATCGATAATATCGGCACTCTACCGGTACTCCCGGGCCCGGGGGACTGTACCACCGTGCGCTGCCGTCTCGATACCAGCCGTTGACGCGGGCGAGCAATCCTCTCGGGAGTGACTGTCATCGTCGCAGGAAGACGGACCGCCCCATCGTGAGAGACACGAGAGTCACGAGCCCGAGATGTAAGCTGAAAGCTTTGCTCTGCAGGATGCTCAGTTTAGGCTGGTTGTAGTAAGGTTACTTCGGCAGATATTCCGGAGAGTATTTAGGTCCCGACTAAGTCTCAGCCGGCCGTGTAATATGTGGATAACACCGTGTGGATTGCTTCGATAAGTACGAATTTAACGCACCATCACTGGCCATCACACTCTGGGCATCACAGTTCCATCGTACACCTTCATACAGTACACCTTCAAAGTGGTGACTGCTCCCCCATACCGTCGACTGGGACATGGCACTATTATCCGTAGTCGTCTCCTAGCTTCCCGCCTCTTCAGCCTGCTAAATAGGGTCATCACCGAGGTCATCATCCACATCGTCGCGAAGGGGCTTGGGCCCGCCACGCTCGCGGCATGCGACGATGGCTCCATCCACGCGCTCTGGAGCCTTGGCGTGGAGGCGTAATCCACACCCGGCTTTGTTTTAAATGGAAACGCGACGGTAGCAACCGTAGCGGCCGTCGGCGTTTTGGGTTCTTATCTTGTCGCCTGACCTCCGGAATACGGAAGCACGATGGCGGCTGAAAAGCTCGGCCGAGCCGCCTCGATGGCTCGTCTTCACTTACACTTACCGGCAACCTCTCTCCAGTAACTGCAGGTGACAAGACGAGCGGCCGGAATAACGAGCAGATTAT
This sequence comes from Xylariaceae sp. FL0804, assembly GCA_022539325.1. NCBI lineage: Eukaryota > Fungi > Ascomycota > Sordariomycetes > Xylariales > Xylariaceae > Xylariaceae sp. FL0804. The sequence goes on along the minus strand of JAJKLG010000007.1, from coordinate 90,328 downwards.
TCACCATGTCTGCTGTATTCCCAACGCCCGTCCAGGAAAAATCCGGTTTCGCAGCGACGGCCGAGCCGACGGGCGAAGTCTTGGATCCGGGGGCGGCCTCGCCGCGAGACTCGCCCACGCCGCCACCCGAGCCCTACAGCATCTACTCCAAGAATGAGAAGTGGCTGATCGTCTGCATCGTCGCCGTGGCGGGCTTCTACAGGTGTGTTCTGGTCCTGGTCCGGTCCCCGCGTCGTCGTCGTCGTCTTCGGAGTGTGAGAGGGCCCCCCTTCTGATCCGTGTCCCAGCCCGCTGCCGGCGACCATCTACTTCCCGGCCATACCGATGATGAGCAAGGCCTTCTCGGTCAGCTCCGAGGCCATCAACCAGACCGTGACGGCCTACATGGTCGCGCAGGGCATATCGCCCATGCTCTGGGGACCGTAAGTGACATGGCCTACCTTGTCGCAACTCCTGCCGCCTTCTGGAACCATGTGTTTGTGACCATGTGATTGTGGCAGTGAAGTCTCTCCGTTCGATTGTCGAGTCATTATCCACCGTCGCCAATGGCCTGTGGGCTGAAAATATAGCAGGTTATCAGATCGTTTTGGGAGAAGGCCGATCTTTGTGAGTTGCTCGATTTATCCCAATATAAAGAATGTCGGATTCTCCCAGCCTGCTATCACGTCGGCGCCGCTTCAATTGGCATCTGGGACCTGCCATGAGGTTGGAAAGAGACAGCCAACGCCTCGATGCTCTTATGAGGCCCCATCCAGGACTTGAAACATACACTTGCTGACTTTTTGTGCTCAAGCTGGCGTGCTTGGCCATCCTGGTGGGATCTTGCATCGGCCTGGCCCTCTGCCCGACCAATGCCTTCTGGCTGTTGATTGTCTTAAGACTCCTCCAGGCCGGCGGCTGCGCCAGTACCATCGCGCTTGGAGCCGGGGTCACTGGCGACATCGCTACCCCAGATGAGAGGGGTGGCTACTTTGGGCTCTTCAACTTGGGCCCCATGCTCGCTCCGAGTGAGTTCTGCCCCCTCAAACGCCTCCCCGTCGAGTACGGACTTGCGGTTACCCGGGTCACAGCGGAAGCGAAACGCAATGTTGCTAATGCTTTACTCTAGGCATCGGACCAGTGATAGCAGGCCCGCTTGCTGATAATCTTGGTTGGAGGTATGTACAAGCTCACTCGGCTGGAGAAGAACAATATGTAAAATGCTGACAACCGCACAGATCCATCTTCTGGGCTCTTGTCCTCATGGCTGTAATCTGCCTGATCCTCATTTCCCTGTAAGTACCGTATGTTAATGTCAGGCTAGGCACATCATTTACCCCTATAGATTCCTACCCGAGACGCTTCGTCACATCGTCGGCAACGGCAGCGTCGCTGCGAGTGGTATTCATCGGCCGCTCATCCCCCTTGTCGGTCGAAAGCAGAAGCACAGCGCGTCCCTCCCGCCGCGAAGCTCGCGAAAGCAGTCGATGAACCCCTTTGTGCTCTTCACGTACCCCGACGTGGTATGCACGCTGGTGTTCACTGGCGTCATCTACTCGGCCAACTACAGCATCATGGCGACGACTTCCACGGCCCTCTCGTTCGCCTACCCATGGCTATCAACGACGCTGCTGGGAATCTGCTACCTGCCCACCGGCTTCGGCATGTGCGTCGGCAGCTTCCTGACGGGCAAGCTGTTGGACTGGGAGTACGGCCGGATCCAGCGCGCACGCATTGAGTCCGGTGACTCGGGCCCCTTTCCCAAGGAGGTGGCGCGGCTGCGGACCATGCCGGCCCACCTCGCCGTGCTGATCTGCGCCGAGGTCGGGTGGGGCATCGCCATCGCGAAGACGGCGCCGCTCGCCGTGCCGCTGGTGCTGCAGGCCATCATCGGCTGGGCGGGGATCGCCATCCTCAACACGACCATGACGCTCATGATCGACATCCTCCAGTCGAGGAGCTCGAGCGCGACGGCGTGCACCAACTTTGTCCGCTGCTCCCTCGGCGCCGTCGTGGTGGCCCTGACGGACAAGATGACCGCCCGGCTCACGTACGTCTGGACCTACGTCCTCCTGGGCGGCATCTGCCTGCTGTGCTTCCCGCTCATGTACGTCGAGATGAAGATCGGGCCCAGGTGGCGTCTGATGCGCGAGAAGCTCGAGGAAGAGGCGGAGAACTAGGCTACCCGCAGTCAAACAACCAGAATAACTGGAGTAAATACCATTACACACCTATCTCTTCTATAAACCCTTGCCGTCTCTGTTAGTCTGCTCTGTTCCTTTGCTTTAAAACTGTATCGCTGCATGTTCAGGGGAAACGACAGTAGGGAGGCGGGCAGTGTGGCAACTCCACCGTCGGAGAGGCCCGATCCGCACCGTCGTCCCGGCGAGCCGAAGTCGGCGAACTAGCAACGTCGGCTTCGGCTTGGCGTCGGCTTGCCGAAATCTGGCCGGGGCTGCTCCCTACTAGCCCCTTCGGAGCACCATCTAAGGTAGGGTACTGATTACATACACCGGCGATTTTACATGGCCATCTTTCACGGAACGCAGAAGACATCACGTACGGTAGTTATCGTAAAGTCGCACACACACACCGCCCGAGAAGACACTCACTCACGCCGAGGCCCATCCATCCGAGGAAAACGGAAAATCGTAGCGCCACTCCTTCCCGCCATGTCCGCGACGGCCCCGTCCTCCTCCTCCTCCCACGCCGACGCCGACGTCGCGGCCTCGTACGCGCGCAGCGGCTTCGCGCGGCGCATGGGCTGGGGCGCAACGCCGGCGCTGCTGCTGATCGACGTGTGCCGGGCCTACTGGACGCCCGGCTCTCCGCTGGACTGCTCGGCAAATCCGGCGGCGGCGCGCTGCCCGGACGCGATGCGACGCCTGCTGGCGGCGGCGCGCGCGGCCGGCTGTCCGGTCGTGTGGACGGCGGTGGAGTATTGCGATAAAGAGATGCGGGACGCGGGGCTGTTCTGGTTGAAGAGCAAGAGTCTGGATGTAAGTTCTGTGTGGAGGGGGAGAGAGAGAACGAAGTGTTTTATTGCCTGAGTAGTTTACTTGAGGGGCTTGATTACACGCCGTGGCGGTGCCCAGGGGCCGACTCACTCTGGGTCTTAAGCGACGGGGACACCTGCGGCACAGAGTTCAGGGAGATAAGGGGGGAAAGGGGAAGGGGAAGTTGTATCAGTTGTCTCGATTTTTGCTGACGAGCACGTGACGGGCTCTCGCGCCCCGGGGAGGACAGGACAGGTCTTCAACGTCGCGGACACACGCGGCCTGGCGGACTGGATGCCCGGCCTGGAGCCGGCCGAGGGCGAGCTGGTGATCAAGAAGAAGTACGCCAGCGCCTTCTTCGGCACGTCCCTCGCGACGGACTGTACGTTACCTACTTTACCTACGTTGCCTTTTTTTCGGCTTTCTTTCTTCTCCAGTGTCCGTCCAGTCTCGAGTCCCCCCTCCAGCCAGGCAGACAGAAAGCAAGCAAGCATCCAGGACAGCGGGCGGGCGAGCGAGAAGGGGCTGCTTACTGTTCATTCTTGTCGATATATATATATCCTATTACATGGAAGAGAACTCTTTGCTGACTCGAGACACGGCGTGCAGTGCGGGTCATGGGCGCCGACACGGCCGTCATCTGCGGCGTGTCGACGTCCGGGTGCGTGCGCGCCAGCGCGCTTGACGCGATGCAGTCCGGCTTCCGGCCCATGGTAGGTTACTTCACATTCCTTTACTTTACTCGGCTCCTATTTTCCTTCCCACCTCCTTCACCACCACCGCCATCACCACTACCGCGTGTGTGTAAATACATATGGATGGAATGTCTGACATGGAGGCTCCCTTCCCCCCTCTCTCCCACAGGTGGTCGGCTCGGCGTGTGGCGACCGGAGCGACGAAATCCAGAAGGCGAATCTTTTCGACCTCGACGCCAAGTACGCCGACGTGGTGGCGGAGGACGAGGCAGTGGAACATCTCGAAGCTGGCTGGCCCAAAGCTTCATGAAATAGAGATAGAGCGTGTGAAATGTGAGGGGTTTACCAGCTCGTGGCTGTCCTGTTTCTGTTTCATTTACAAGGTTAAATACATTACGACTATCTGTTAATTCGTCTCTGCTATCATTTTCCACGTCGCTGCGCACATGTAAAGCCATGCCTTGGAAGTGTTGAGCTGGAGCGTAGGTCGAACCCCCCTGACTCTATACTGACTCACATGGCGAACTCCAAGCGTAGATGCGGTGTTCCTTGAAAGTCCTCCTTCATCGTGTAGGTAAAGTTCCAGATCTGCGCGTGTTTCCCCGACAGTCAGCAGATGCTCCTCGAGCTCGCTTGCTCATCCACCACGGGCAAGGATGGGATTGTACGTGGAGTGATGGAATGAGTGAGTGAGTAAGCGAGTGGATGAATGAATGAATGCGTAAGGTAGGAAATTACTGACATCGAAGTCCGAGATGGGCTCCACGTCCCCGCCATACTCGCCGCCAAAGGCCAGCGTGTAGTTCATGTCGGCGTTGCCCGAGACGCTGACGTTGACGCCCGGCACGTCGGCCCACCCGGCCAGCGTCGGCCGCTGCTTGAACGTCGACACGACGAGCGTGAATACGGACGAGGCGTTGCCCCGCGGGTACGTCAGGTCCAAGGACCCGGGGGCGACGGCCACCTGGACGGCCGTCTCCGTGGGGTAGAGCTGGTGGTGGTGGTGTTAGAAACTATGGTACGCCGCGGCACAACACAAGGGGAGTAGACCGGCAGGTATGCGATTGGTCGAGATAGACCGAGACAAGACAAAGGGGCAGGCAGAAAGGGGGCGGAAGAGCAACAAAACTGGACAGGAAGAGAAGAAGAGCAAGAAGAAAAGAACGGCAGAAAAGCGTACCGACAAGAAGCCGATCCCGGCGCCCGTGTCCCACTGCACGACGGCCGGGTTGAAGCTGGTCTGGCTCTCGCTGGGCCCGCCGAGCACGTTCTCGTCGAAGGACTCGGCGCCGATGGTCAGGTTGCGCGAGAGCCAGGTCGTGATGTTGCGCGCGGCCAGGTCGTACGGCGGGTAGTAGGCCTGCGCCGCGAAGGTGCGCTCCTCGTCATCGCCGAAGCGCGTCAGGTTGCCCACGAGGCCGTCGGGCAGCAGGGCCGCGTGGTCCGCCGCCAGCACCGCGATCACGGGCGCCCACGCGTAGTCGGCCGAGTGCGACATGATCTGGGGCTGTTGATGGGGGGGGGGAAGGGGAGGGGGAGTCGGTCAGCGACTTGAGGATAGGGGTAGGCGGGGGAGAAAAGTAGGGGAAGAGGGATAGGCAGGGGAGAGGAGAATGGACAGGGGGTGGGGGCTTGGGGGATCTATCTCACATTGGCCTTGACTGAGCTGGCTTCGCGCCCGATCAGCGTCCAGAACCATAGGGCCATGATGCTAACATCTGCGTCGATGTATCAGCATACTATCCAATTCCTGATTCGAGGAATCTCCAGCGGGTACAGCAGAAACCCCGGGAAGAATAGCCCTTACTGCAGGAAAGTCAGCTGGAAATCCCAAAAGACTCACCACGGCACATGGGGGAGGTGGGGGACTCATCACATACCATCGGTTCATATCGTAGCCATACGCCCGATCCCAGGGCCCAGCCATATTCTTCACTGTTCGACGAACGCCTTCTTAGCCTATCACGAGCGCATCAAGGAGTCTGTCTGCACACGGACGGAGGACACGTACGGCCGGGATGCCACAGCTGCGCGATCGCCTCCCACGTCGCCGTAAGCATCTTGGGCCCGTACTCGGCCATGACCGAGTCCTCGGGCATGTACTTGGACCACAGCAGCAGGCCGAACAGGCTGACGCCCGTGTAGGTGCCGCTGTTGAACTCGCTCTGCCATCATCACCACCGCCGCCACGAATCTTGGTCAGCTATCTAGCTGTCTGGCTCGCCGACGGAACAAAGCCCCTTGGGTGAGGAGAGGAGGCACCGAGCATGGCTCAGGCGATCCTATTGAGGCAGGTAGGTAACTCACCAGGGTGTTTGACCGCGTGAAGAGGTCGATGATCTCCTGCGCGTACGCCTCGCCGGACTGCGTCATGTTCGCATCGCCCAGTTGGCGGCCCGTCCAGCCGGCCACGAAGGCGCGCATGATGGCCTGCACGCGCGGTAGAAGTCAGCTCAGCCCAGCCCAACCCCTTGAAACATCCGTCCGGACAGCCCCGGGGTGCCGTGCCGCGGTCACGGAACACGAGCGGTAGCCACTACCCAGCACAGTAGGTACTGACCGGGTTGCTGTACGACGGGTACAGGTTATCGCCGTCGAGCCCGCCGACGCGGTAGCTGTCGCCCACGGCGCTCAGCCTCAAACTCTCCAGGACCGCCTCGCGCGTCGCGTTGCTCAGCAGGTGGCCGAACTCCTCGAGCGCGACGACGAGCGTGGTGCCGACGAAGCCGCGCCAGTTGGGGTCCCAGCTGTTGTAGATGCTGGGCGGGTAGTGCGCGCTGCCCACGGTTGGCTCCTCGGGGTACTTCTGGTAGTCGCCGTACCACTGCGCCGACGCGTTGCTCGCGAACTGGCCCGCCGCCACGTTGGCGAGGATGCGCTCCGCGTCGCGCACGTCGTCGTCGTCGTCACGCGCCAGCAGGCCCAGCGCGTACCACGCGCTCGACCGCGTCTCGTGGTCCAGCGCGTTGCCGCCCTCGACGTCGTACAGGTAGCCCGCGTCCGCGTCCCAGTACCCGTCCAGCCAGCCCATGGACGCGTTGAAGAGCTGCTGCGCGTGCGGCGACATGGTCGACACGCGCGACGCGGCCCGGCACGGCGCCGCGAGCTCGAGCCCCGGCAGCAGCAGGCCGCCGACAAGGAGCGCCAGGCCGCGCGCCGCCGTCGTCGTCGTCGTTGGCTTCCACATGGTTTGGAACTTGGGGGGGTCTTGGCTTCGACGTGTTCGAGACTCGACTCTCTCCGCCGAGGAGTGGTTCAGGAGTGGACGGTACAGTAAGGTGTGCGTGCAGTCGGGATACAGAAAGCAACTGGTCTGGCTGTTCTGGCACTTATATCACCTCTGATATCACCTACCGTACCGCGGCGATAACTCACCGGTACCTGGCGATAACACTGCTGCAGGGTCTCTCGCATGCTTCCGTCATCGAAGCGGAGATGGGCCATGGCCCAATGCAACGTTGGCCCGCGATGCGGTCAAGTCCCTGGCGATCTTTGGGCGCGGAGCTTCGCCGGGGTTGGCCGGGTGGTTAGTGGTGATCGACGGGCAACGCGCAGGCATCTGGGGCCCGGTCTCTGGCTCGGTCTGGGGCCGAAAAATGCTCGCCAACTGGACAGTGGAGAGCAATGGGGGGTTGCGCTGATATGCCATGACAGCGTGACAGCTCTTTGGTTGGGTTGGTCCAGGACGGTGTCTTTAGTGCTATGGCACCCATCGGCGTGCGGGGGAAGGTCACGGAGAGGTCCCGTATTTGATGATCGGCCGAGTTCCGGTAGTTGATTCCCGAACGAGTATCTTTCTCCGGCCGGGATCCCGGGCACGCGAGATTCTCGTAAGCTCTTCAGAGGAGCTCTTCACACCTACGAAGCCTGTCTCCCTGTGAGTCTGTGAAGCTTCCGGCTGCAATTGAAGGATCGGGCGACTCATGGACGGCATCATTCTGAATTGGTAGTCATGGATGTTTCACCCGAGACGCATTTGACGATACGCTAGGTGTCAGTCGTCGCGGTGCTCTGTTGGACGGAGCAACGATGTTGGCAACACATTCACGGCGAAGCATTCGGACTCCGATCATCAGTTCGCATTATTGGGTATTGAAAGCTCAAGATTGTAACTAGAGGGCAATGTCATCCTGTCTCTGCTTGATCGAGGTATCCACGGCCCTGTGCCAATGGCGCAGGCGCATGCGCTGCGTCTCCTCGTACTCGGGCATGTCCATGATCAGCCGCCCGAACTCGCTGCGATTGTCCTCGCCGGCCAGGCCGAAGGCGGTCTTGTCGGCCTGGTTCAGGATGGACACGGTCTTCGCGTCGAAGTAGAGGCCGCACTGGCGCATCTCCTCCAGCAGTCCCAGCATGCCCGTGAGGTCGCCGCGGCGCGTCCAGTAGATGTCGAGCAGGTCGTTGTAGAAGGGCAGCGACACGCCCAGCACGTACGACTCCACGCCCAGCTCCTTGATCCGGGGCAGGATGGAGAAGACCAGGGGCGAGCTGGAATGGAAGGCGTTGTTGAGCCGCCGCAAAGCCAGCAGGAGATAGGCCGGATAGAGGGGCCCGTGGACATAGAGATTCAGCTTCTCGGGGGGCTCAGGCGTCTCGGCCTGTTCGGCGCCGTTCACGCCGTCCTGAGGGTCAGGCTTTCCCTTGGCCGCCCCAGTGAGGCCCAACCTAGCCGGCATGGTGAAGACCTCCTCTTCCAAGACCTGCCACAGATCAAAATCATTCTCGGCAGCACTTATCAGGCCCTCGACCCGTTGCCTCTCGGGCTGTCTCCTGGCCTCGAGCTCGAGGGTACGACTGTAGGTGTGCGGCGGCGACTCCCAGTCCTCGGGGTTCGCGTCGGCCCTGGCCGGGTCGTCCTGGCCGGCGTCACCGTAGCCCGGTTCCCGCGTCCGCACCCCCGGGATGTGGAGGTCGACGGTCTCGAGGGCGCGGCTCGCGGCGGCGCGCAGCTCGGGCGGGAAGCGCAGCAGGACCTTGTTGCGGTCCGCCGAGGCGTCGGCGAGCAGGGCGGGCGACACGACCGAGGGCTGGCGGGCGTGTCCGGCGTCCTCGGTGGCCTGCTGCATGATGAGCATGGCGGAGCGCGAGGACGAGGGCGCCGCGGTCTCGCTGCTGGCGGGCTCGACGGGGTTGGGCTTGGGCTTGAGCCCGCGCGCCTTGATGTCGGCGAAGATGCGCTCGAAGGCCTCGCGCTCGGTGGGCGTGATGGTGCTCGGCCGCGTCGGCTCCATGGGGATGTTCGGGTCCACATCGTTGTCGAAGGGGATGTCGAACTCCGAGGGCGGCCGTGGCTGCCTCCGACCGGCTGAGGTGTGCAGCGACCGGATCACGACCTGGCGGGCTCGTGGAGCGGCTCGGAGCAGAGTCCTCGTCTGGTAGAGGAAGGGGAGCAGTGTTGAAGGCATTTTCGAGGGCTTCCTGGGTGGACACAATAGCAGAATGGCACAACGTGCGAGTGCAACCGGGCCAACATGAAAAAGATGGAAGATGGCAGATGGAGCTGTTGATAGTAGCTTCCAGTTCCGAAGACATTTCCGGGCAAGCTTATCGATAGCATACGAGCGGGTGCTTTTACCCGCTAGGACTGGCTAATGCGATACCTAAAGTGCCTACTTGGCAGTACATGACTCACGTTAGTGAACTCACCAATTCGGGCCCTGGGCACTATCGTTCTCAGGTCTAGTTCTGTTCCTGCGACGCGTCGAACCAGGCCCTCGCGCGTTGATAACCCACGTCTTCATCGCCGTCTTTTGTCACCAACCATCTCCGCCGCCAGTCATCGTCATCGCTCCGCGGCTCTGTTGCCAATCCCTTGGTTCCAATGCAACTGTTCTGTCTCTTCCAGAATTCTCTCTGATTTCTTCTGTCTCAGAAGCCTCTTTTCCGCCTGCTAAATCTGCGGCAGTACTGGCACCTACCCGAACGCGCTTCTGACCGAGTCCAACTATTCCCCCAGCAACAGGCGATATCCTCTTCGCATTAACGACGTATTTCACGTTGTACTGTGTCTGATTCAGGGGCTTCTTCGTTCCTGCTCTCTGCATCCCACACTCCCTCTTTTGGCCTGACTGCCTGCAACATGGCGCCCGAGCTCAGCGCCTTCGAGGCGCGGCGAAGGGCCAATGTCGCGAACAACGCAATGCTGCTGAAGGACACGGCCGAGCTGGGCGCCAAGATGCGCAGAGCCGCAGCTCCGCCCCCGAGGGCAGCAGCTCCGCGGAAGCGCAAGGCCGAGCAGGCACCGACACCTCGCACGCGCGTCATGCCCACCCGTCAGACCCGTCAGAGCGCAAGACTTGCCGGGGGCGGCGGTGATGCCGAGAACGCCGCTGTCAAGCTCGAGGACATCCCCGCCGAACTCAAGTCGCGCGAGCCGAAGCGAGTCAGAACAGCCGGTGATCTCAATCTGTCAAACATCAAGGTCGAGGGGCAGCGGTGGTCCAATGCCGATGCCCTTGCCAATTTCGTCCGCGGCGCTCAGCCAGGCGTACGCACCTTCACCGATGACGACGACAAAGACTCCTCGGACGAGGCGCTCAAGAGCCTGCGACGTGACATGGGCGAGCTCCAGCTCTACGAGGGCTGGCAGCCCAATGGTGAGTCTGCCGCGGCTCGAATGCCTCGCCCTGGACCTGTCTAACGTACAGATCCAGACATCAAGCTGACCCCCGAACGAATCTACGCGCTCACCTTTCACCCGACGAGGGACAAGCCCATCGTCCTCGCCGGCGACAAGAAAGGCACTCTTGGCTTCTTCGACGGCTCCCAGGAGACGCCTAAGTATCCCGAAGACGACGACGAGGAAGTAGACATACCACTCCCGACGATAGGAGCATTTGAAGTTCACAACAGAACCATAACCTCGATCAAAGTGCCCTCGCTCGATCCTAACTCGATCATAACCAGTTCGTACGACTCGTCAATACGGTGCCTCGATCTGCATAGCCAGGTTAGCACCCAGCTGTGGCAGCCCGAGGACGACAGCGAGGAGATCGGGATATCCTGCATTGACATATCCCCGGAAGCAAAGGACATAATTCTCTTTTCCACCCTTGAGGGCACTCTGGGTCGCATCGACAGGCGAACCAAGGACAAGGCCGAGATGTGGAGTCTCACGGAGCACAAGATAGGAGGCTTCTCAATGCACCCCTTACTCCCCCATCTCGTGGCCACGGCATCTCTGGACAGGACACTCAAGATCTGGGACCTGCGGATGGTCAAGGGCAAGGGCGAGCTCCGCCACCCCGCGCTGCTGGGAGAGCACAGCTCGCGCCTCTCCGTGTCGCACGCCTCGTGGAGCCGCAGCGGCCACCTGGCGACTTCATCGTACGACGACACGGTCAAGATATACGACATGTCCGAGTCAGCTAAGTGGAAGGCGGGCGGGGACCTGACGGCCGAGGAGATGGAGCCAGCAAAGAAGATACCGCATAACAACCAGACGGGGCGCTGGGTTACTATCCTTAAGCCCCAGTGGCAGGCCGACCCGGCCGACGGCGTCAACAAGTTCGCGATCGCGAACATGAACCGCTTCGTTGACGTCTACGACAGCGATGGGCGACAGCTCGCCCAGCTCGAGGGCGAGGGCATCACGGCGGTGCCTGCCGTAGCTGAGTTCCACCCGGTGCACAATTGGGTGGCCGGTGGGAACGGCAGCGGCAAGCTGTGTCTCTGGATGTAGTCAAGAGCCAGAACGGGGATATTTCCCGCGGTGGTTGGTCCGCAGCAACAACATTGGAGGCCAGGAGGTTGGATTCCATAATGTTCTCTGGGGGACCTTGTCTGGGTGCCTTGGGCACTTGCGTGCGGATGTATCACGGGGCCTTCAAGAATTCTTTGCATAGCATTGCACCGAATACTTGGCCAGAAGCTGTCTTTTGAAAGGGCTCCAGGCAATGAAGAAGCTAGGTACTACTAAGTAAGCTGAGACCAGATAAGCTGAGATCAGATGTCTAGACACATTAAATAAATCATTGCCTATAACACAGCATCGCGCACGTTGACGCAAATGAATAAAGTACCTTAGAACCGCCTTTCCCCACCGAGCTCGGAGCGGAAGCCGCACCATCTGCCGTGGGCCCCGGCCCCACCCCACGGCGCCGTCGCCTCGGAACATATCCGACGACCTATTATCTCGACAGTCGCACTTCAGCAACGGCTGGGACAGAACCTGTTCGACCGCATCGCATCGCAAAGGTATCAATCATATTTGTATTAATTTACCAGACAGAGGGGGCATTTTACTCCGCAGGCTCTCGCCTTATTCAGCCAACTCCTCGTCTTCCACAAAGCTCGCACTTTGGCATATTATAACTTGCCCAAGTGACGGATTGACCGGCCTCGAATCCACCAGAATGGCGGACCTCTTCCCCCCCGAGGCCGTTGCGCTCGTCACTGGCGCCGCGGGCACAGGTACAGCCTTCACAGTTTGTTTCTATTTTCAAGAGATTCCAGCACAACTATGGTGCACCTACTACTACCCTCCACCAGTACCGTATAACTCTCCGGGCCTGTACTATTTCTACCAGATTCCGAAGCATCCAACGTCACCGGCTTTGGGTCTTTCCCCAGCTTATAACTTAACACCTCTCCATCACCACTCATCATCCTGTGTCCCATATCACTGACCCATCCTCTGTTCCTCCCTTGCGCCAGCTCAAGCCTACATACCTTACCCTCCTTGTTCCCCCTGCCCCCCAACATAGTGTACACTGACCCGCGTCGTCCAGGCATCGGCGCGGCCGTGGCCCGCGCCTTCGTCGCATGCGGCGTGCGCCGCCTGATCATCACCGACATCGACGGCTCGCTGCTCGCCGAGACGCGGGACTCCATCCTCTCCCTCTTCTCCTCATCCTCCTCCTCACCCCCATCCATTTCCTCCTCCTCCTCCCCCTCTTTTTCCCGCCCCGGCCCCGCCCTCGACGTCATCGCCATCCCCGGCGACGTGTCGTCCGAGTCCTTCGTGACGACGCAGCTGTACGTGGATGGGGACGACGGACACTTCGGCGGCCGCCTCGACTTCGCCGTGCACTGCGCCGGCGTGCCGCAGCGGCCGCACGCCGCGACGGCCGACACGCAAGCCGACACCTTCGACGCCGTCAACGCCGTCAACTACCGCGGCGTGTGGCTGTGCCAGCGCGCCGCGCTGCGGCGGATGATGCGGAAGAAGGGGGTGGCGGAGGGGCTGGTGCAGAGTCATAGGCCGGGTGGGAAGCCGCAGAGGGGCGCGATTGTGGATTGATTTTCTTTTTTTCTTTCTTTATTTTGTTTTGTTTTGTTTTGTTTTGCCTTTTGGTGTTGTTGGTGGAGATGGGGAGAGGGGAAAGGCGCAAGGGGAGGAGAAGGGAGGTTGATTGTGTGCCCCCTCTCCCCCTTTTCCCCCCTTTCCCTTTCACCCCTTTTCCCTTTTTGACTTGCAGACGGTCCGACTGACTTTGCGAAATACAGGTCAACATCGCCAGCCAGTTGGGCATCGTGGGAAAGCCAATGAACAGTACGTCTGTCCCCCGTCGTCCCAACTGTCGTCTCGCCACTCTTTCCCTTTTCCCTTTCCCACTTCCCCCTTTCCCTCCCGGCTCTCTATCTTGCGCGCGGGGAGTAGGAAGCGGACGCGACGGGGCGGCAAGCGTCGCTCCGAGAGAGCCACAGGTGACTATACTACTAGACAACACTATAAAATGATCCTCATCCAAGACATGAAGAACAATAACGGAACGGAAGACGAACAACCTGGCTAACCAACCCCTCTCTCCCCCCCCCCCTTCGCCCCCCTTCACCACAACAGCCGCGTACTCGGCCTCCAAAGCGGCCGTCATCGCGCTCACGCGCGGCGACGCCATCGACGCCGCCGCGCACGGCATCCGCGTCAACTGCGTGTGCCCGGGCGTGATCGAGACGCCCATGACGGTGCCGGCGCCGAAGCCTTCCTCCAAGTCCACATCCACGACCACGTCCACGTCCACGTTCACGTCCACGGCCACGGCCACGGCCACGGCCGAATCGGCGGCAAAAGCGAACGAGAACGAGAACGAGAACGAGAACGAGAAGGAGCGCGAGGCGGCCCGCGTTGCCCTGGAGCCGTGGGTCCGGCTGGCGCCCTTGAAGCGCATGGGCGACCCGGCCGAGGTGGCCGACGCCGTCATGTTCCTGTGCTCGACGCGCGCGAGCTTCGTCACGGGCCACGCGCTGGTCGTGGATGGCGGGTACGTGCTCACCTGAGCTGATCTTGGACTGGAACTGGGATGGTTTGGGTAGGGGAGGGGAGGGGTGGCGGGGGGCAAGGAGTCAGGGGGAGAGAGAGGGAAACGAGGGGGGGAAGGTCGGTGGCGTGTTGATGCTTGGGCTCGTGCATGTGAATGACTCAGCTGCAAAGAGCGCGCAACTTTGAGATAGACTTTGAAGCAGGACTTCTCTGCGGGCCCTGGGATGCTATATGTGTGTCTTCTTGAGTAACTCGGTCGAAACGGCGGGTAGTAATCTGTCCTGTCTTGCATTCTCTGAATAACTCGGGGGTTCAGAGGCAATCTCTATCTGCAAATTCTCCAAGTAGCAGGTCTGCCGCGCAGTCACAAACACTACGGCGCAGCGCAGACTTCACAGACAGACACGGTCATCATCTCGCAAGCGGTGGCGTTGGGTGGTAATATTCATGACAGGTTTCTTGTATACGTAATTGTATGTACAAGTGCACCGTCAGCCGTCCAAGCCTGGCAGGTCGATCTGCCAAAGTGCCCTGATTAGACAGCAGTCCGACAAGAGGACAGCTTGTATTAGCAGGTATAGTACAGAGCCCTGGGTATATATACTCTGTCAGAGCCGTCATAACATCATGACCTGGTCATCCTGGTCATCCTCCGCGTCGCCCTCGGGCTCGTCGCCGTCCACGTCCACCTGCAGGAAGTCGTGGGCCAGGGCGTCGGCGGCGCTGATCCTCCGCGCCGGGTCGAGCTCGAGACAGGCGCGCAGGAAGGCGATGGCCTCGCGCTCCTCCGAGGTCAGGGTGGCGTTGTTGTTGCTGTTGGCGGCGCCGTCCCTCCCGCCGTCGCTGCGGCAGGTGCTCCACAGCATGATCTTCTCGAAGGAGAAGCCCTCCTTGCCGATGGTGGGGATGGAGGTGTCGAACATGCAGCCGTGCAGCTGGCCGGCCTGCTTCATGCGCTTGACGCCGAAGATGGTGGCGATCTCGATCATGGCCTCGACGTCGTCGGCGCTGTTGAAGAAGGGGAAGCGCCGGCACAGGATCGTCAGCAGGATCACGCCCGCCGACCACACGTCGATCTTGGGCGTCTGCTCCGTGCACTTGAACAGCACCTCGGGCGCGCGGAAGCCGCGCGTGCCCGCCCGGTTCGCCCGCCGCGACGGCCGCGGGTCGCTCTTGGGGTAGCCCGGCTGCGACGGCGGCGCCGTGTTGAACGCCACCGACTGCTGCAGCCGCTGCTTGCGCACCGCCCGGTCCTCGCGGCACAGGCAGGGCTTGCAGTCGGTGCCCTCGCGCTCGGCCAGCCCAAAGTCGACCAGCACGCCGCGCCGCTTGTCGGGGTCGTAGAGGAAGTTGGTGGGCTTGATGTCGCGGTGGATGATGCCCCGCCGGTGCACGGCCGCCATGCCGGTGAATAGCGACTTGAAGTAGATGCGCATGTCGTAGACGGTCATGTCAGGGTAGTACTTGCGGAAGTCCTGGTGGCGGGAGTAGGGCAGGATGGCTATGATCTGGTCCGCTTGCCGGAAGGCCGTGATTAGGGGACAGACGGCCTCGGAGCCGCGCAGGTCGTGGAGGAGCTCGAGCTCGTTGAGGATGCGCGCGGGCGACGAGGTGACGTAGATCTTCTTGATGGCGACGAACCGGGGCTTCCGCCGCTGGCTGCGGGCCGTCGAGTTGGAGCGTGAGCTAGACGCTGTGCGCAGAGGCGGCGGCATCCACTGCTGGTCCTTCGCGTCGAGATCCCAGCGGTTGTCGTAGTGGTCGTACCGCAGGTCTTCGGCCTTGTAGACGGTCGAAAAGGTGCCTGGTCAGCGGAGAGGGAGGTCAGCATCGCCTTCAGCGGCCGGGAGCCAGCCAGTTCACATGGTCTGCTCACCTTCGCCGATGCGCTTGATCAGCCGGTAGTGATGCTTGAGGCTGGGAAAGGTGCGCTGAAGCTTGGCTATGTCTCCTTGGGTCGTGACGTCGATGGGCTCGTTCTCGTCGGACGAGTCCGAGTCGCTCTCGTCCCGATTGTCCCTGTCATCCTGGTTCTCCTCGTCGTCGTCCTCCGGGTCCATAGCTTCTTCTAGTTGCTCGTCCCGCTCGTCCTCGTCCTCTTCCTCTTGCGCCTCATCGCGCTCGGGCGTCGCCTCTCGGCTGTCCGTATACTCTGCCTCCATGCGGGCATACTCCGCCCGCGGTTCCTCTTCCCGGATGTCGTCCTCGTGGATGTCGAAGCTCTCCCCTTCTATCCGATGCCGACTGGAAGTGGTCGCCATGGGACCCGATCGTCACTGGCTGACAAGCTCGACACGGCCTCGAGCACTGTCTGGTCTCCTCCCTGGCTTCACTCGCGGCCCCCTCTCCCAGTGTCCTTCCTCGGGGTCACCGAGTGGGCATGAGGTGTCAAGATACGGATTAGATGCCGTATCCTCGTTGGAGGCTGCCGAGTCGACGCTGAGAGCTGTAACAGGAAGAGGGTCGAGGCTGTCGGTCGCAATTGAGAGTATACCAGCCACGAAACCAAGGTAAACCGTACACCAGAGTGTGTGGTGAAAGGGACTTGAAGTGCAATCGGTCAACAGAAGCTGAATGTTGTGAAGGGAGGAGGGAGAGTGCCCATAGCAGTCTGTGGCGGGTGTCGGTGATGCGCCGGAGCATTGTCGGCAGACGCGTCCAGCAGCCAATCTGCATCGACGTTAGGGTGAGGAAGTGGGGGGAAATTTAGCCGTGCCTGGGAGAGGAGGGGCTGACCGCGACGCGCCGAGTGCTCATTGGCTCCAAGCACCAGTAACCAAACAAAAAACAAAGCCGTTGCTAAGGCCCAACTCGCCCACCTGCCATTCCACCTCCATCTCGGTTGGGCCTCCTCGTCCATCAACACACAGCCCCAAAACACAGCTCTCATGCTCATGCCGACCACTGACCTAGGCGCCTAGGAACATATTCCATCACCGACTGGTAGCTTTGCGAGTGCGAAATCAGGGCTGGCTTCATTTGCCTTGTTTCATCTCGTCTCTCGTCTCACGTCTCTCCCTCCCACCTGTCGCAATCCTCCTCTGCTGCTGAGATCCGGCGCCCCTCGCCCGGCGCAGACCGCGCGCAGTCATGGAGTCGATCAACTTCGACATCAACGATGCGCTCAAGCACTACATGAGCGACCCCGCCGCCGTCGCCACTCCCGAGGCCGACGGCGCGCTGGTCGACTGCGAGTCGGATCCGGAGGCCCTCGCGAACATGGGCCTGATCAACCCGGTGCTAAATCCTATCGTCGACGCCGTGGCCGAGAACCCCGACGCCATTACGCGCGCCGCCTACTTTGACTCGCTGCAGTTCCTGCTCAAGTGCGCACCCACTTCCCTTGTGTTGCCTGACTCTACTCCTGCTCCCAGTCCTGCTCGGGGCTCGAGGTCTGGGATACGGGAACCCGTTTCTAAGCTCTTCCTCCAATCCAGATACACCCAGTTTCTGCCAGCCCATGCGCTGAGCAAGATATTCGACCTGATCATGAGCGGCCTGGCCGCCGAGGCCGACGCCATCGCCCACGACCTCGAGAACCCGGACGAGCAGGAGATGCTCCCGCACCACAAGTCGCTGCTCGAGATCTACGGCTTCCTGCTGCAGTGGACCATCGCCTGCGTCGAGACTAAGGCCGCCGAGAAGTCGTCGGCCGCACCTGTGTCGCGCGCCAGAGGTAAGGGCGCCAAGTCCAAGGCCGCCGCTGCCAAGGACAAGGACGGCAGCTGGGACAGCGCCGCCCAGCTGCAGTCGGCCCTGGACGTCATGTCCAAGGTCCTCAAACTGAAGCTCGGCAAGATCTTCCTCACCACCAGCGAACGGGACACCTTCATCAGCCTCCTGACGCGGCCCGTCTACATGGTGCTCGAGAGCGAGCAGCGCACCAAGAACACCGCCATACGCATGCATGCCTTCAAGGTGCTGTGCATCGCCGTCAAGCACCACGGCCACGGCTACGGTAGGCCGGCCAGAACGCGCTGATGTCTCTACCTGCTGACGCCTCGGCAGCCGCCCAGATCTCCATCGTCCAGAACCTGACCTACTTTGAGCACCTCTCGGAGCCCATGGCCGAGTTCCTGCACATCCTGGCAGAGCAGTACGACTACCCGCAGCTGGCCGACGAGGTTCTCCGCGAGATTGGCAGCAAGGAGTTCAACACAAACGACACCAAGGGCCCCAAGTCCGTCTCGTCCTTCATAATAAAGCTCTCCGGGCTGGTCCCGCGCTTGGTGATCAAGCAGATGACGATGCTAGCCAAGCAATTAGACAGCGAGGTAGGATCTGGATGTGTTACTGTCTGCGAGGGCCTCGACTGATCTCCCCCTCTAGTCGTATACCCTGAGATGCTCGCTGATCGAGGTGTGCGGGAACATGATCGCACATCTGAGCAACCAAGAAGAGCGCAGTGACAACCACAAGTCGCAGCTGAACGCCTTCTTCGACGTGCTCGAGGAGCGCTTCCTCGACGTCAACCCGTACTGTCGATGCCGAGCCATCCAAGTGTATACCAGACTGTGTGACCTGGACCAGAAGTTTCCCAAGCGCCGACAGAAGGCCGCCGAGCTCGCCTGCCGCAGCCTGGAAGACAAGAGCAGCCATGTGCGGAGGAACGCGATCAAGCTCCTCGGCACCCTGATCAAGACACATCCCTTCACTGTCCTGCATGGTGCTCAGCTGTCGCGAAAAGACTGGCAGGACCGGCTCGATAAGGTCGAAGCCGAGCTCAATGCCCTGCAGCCGCCTGCCGGCGAGCCTGGCCTGGGCGAGGACAAGGCCAACGCAACTGCTCTCGTGGACGAGCCAACCCAGATTGAATCGCCTCAGAAGCCCAAGGAGATGACGGAAGAAGAGAAGGCCGAGGTGGTCCGGAAGGCGCAAGAGGACGCGGCCACGTCGGAGGCGATTGAGAAGTTGACCCTGACCAAGCGCTACTACTCAGACGCGCTAAAGTTCATCGAAGTCCTGCACGAGGGCACGAACACGGTAGTGCAGCTCCTCGGGTCCAAGAACAAGTCCGAGGTGATCGAGGCCATGGACTACCTGGAGATCGGAAACGCGTACAACATCGAGGACAACATGGTGGGCATCCGGCGCATGATGCGCCTGATCTGGACCAAGGGCAACAGCGACGAGGGCAAGGGCGTGCAGACGCATCTCATCGACTGCTACCGGCGGCTGTTCTTCGAGGCGCCCGATCAGTTCAGCCCCAACGACGCGGCCGTGTACATCGCGCGCAACATGATCAGCCTCACGGCCGGCACGACGCCGGCCGAGCTGACGAGTCTCGAGCAGCTGCTGGCCACGATGATGAAGGGCGGCATGATCTCGGATCGCGTCATCACGAAGCTGTGGGAGGTGTACGGCTTCCAGAAGCGCGAGATCTCGCGATCGCAGAGACGGGGCGCCATCATCGTGCTCGGCATGCTGGCCACGGCGTCGCCAGAGATCGTCGTGGGGGAGATGGAGACCATGCTCCGCTTCGGTCTCGGCTCGCACGGCAGAAACGACCTCCAGCTCGGCAAGTACACGTGTATCGCGCTGCAGAGGCTCAACCCGACCGGCCGGCAAGCTAAGGACTCGACGGTCAAGTTCAGCCGCCTCCCCAACGAACACGCCGTGCTGGCCAAGCTCGCCGCCATCACCGAAGTGCCGTGCGACAGCAAGGAGTGGTTCGGCGTGGCGGAGCAGGCCATCAACGCCATCTACGCCCTCGCCAAGCACCCCGACACGCTCTGTACCGAAGTCATCCGGCGCAGGACTAGAGCCGTCTTTGCCGTGCAGAAATCTGCCTCCTCGCGACCCGGCTCGCGAGATCTGGACCCGACCATGACGATGGCCGGGCCGGGCATGACGCAGAACCTGAACACCATGGCCCTTGACGCGCCCACGCAGACCATCAACCAGCCGCCGCCGGAAGCGCCGGCCGAGCCGGAGCAGAAGGCGGCCATAGCACTGTCGCAGCTGCTCTTCATCGTCGGCCACGTGGCCATCAAGCAGATCGTCCACCTCGAGCTCTGCGAGCTCGACTTCAAGCGGCGGAAGCAGGAGAAGGAGAAGGAGGCGGCGGCCAGCAAGCAGACGGAGATGCGGGCCTCGACGGGGAGCCGCAAGGGCGGCCCCAAGGCCACGCCGGCGCCCGAGGACCCGGCCGACGAGCTCAGCCTGATCGGCGGCACGTCCGAGGACGACTTCACCGAGGCCATGGCGCACATACGCGAGCGCGAGCTGCTGTTCGGCCCGCAGTCGCTGCTGTCCAACTTTGGGCCGCTCGTGGCCGAGGTGTGCTCGCGCAGCGACCTGTACCGCGACCGCGGGCTGCAGGCGGCGGCGACGCTGTGCCTGGCCAAGCTCATGTGCGTCAGCAGCGAGTACTGCGAGGCGCAGCTGCCGCTGCTCATCACCATCATGGAGCGCTCGCCGGACGCGACGGTGCGCAGCAACGCCGTCATCGCGCTCGGCGACATGGCCGTCTGCTTCAACCACCTGATCGACGAGAACACGGACTTTTTGTACCGGCGGCTGGCCGACGGCGACCTGAGCGTCAAGCGCACCTGCCTCATGACCCTGACCTTCCTCATCCTCGCCGGCCAGGTCAAGGTCAAGGGCCAGCTGGGCGAGATGGCCAAGTGCCTCGAGGACGGCGACAAGCGCATCGCCGACCTGGCGCGCATGTTCTTCAGCGAGCTGAGCACCAAGGACAACGCCGTCTACAACCACTTTGTCGACATGTTCAGCCTGCTGTCGGCCGGCCAGATGGCCGAGGAGTCCTTCAAGCGGATCGTCAAGTTCCTGCTGGGCTTTGTCGAGAAGGTCAGTCGGATGTCCCCGGGGCCCTATTCGCAACCCCTTCTCTCTATTCTTCCCTTTCCTGGCCTCTCTTCCCGTCCTGACCCCCACCCCCTTCTCGGCCTTTCCCTCTTTCCTGTCGCTAGCTACCAGCACTCCCCCCCACCCCCGCCTCCTTCTTCCCCCTGTCCACTTACTTCCCTGCTGACCCGACCTCCCCCAAAACAGGACAAGCACGCGCGCCAACTCGCCGACAAGCTGGCCGCCCGGCTGCCGCGCTGCGAGACGGAGCGCCAGTGGAACGACGTCGCGTTCGCGCTGGGCCTGCTGCAGCACAAGAACGAGGACATTGCCAAGACCGTCAGCGAAGGGTTCAAGGTCGTGCCAGCCGCTGCCTGATAAGTGCCTACCTACTTAAGTACCTAATCGTCTCGTGTGAGGACGGGGCTGCGATCTTTGCCTACCTGCTGGTGCTGGGCATATAGAATGATGGTTGATGGATTATGATGCGTATATGTGTGTGTGTGGTTGACGATGGTAGATACCAGGGAGGGCGATGGAGTTTGGCGTTTGGCCCTTGCCCTTGCCGTTAGTTTGATAGAGGCGCCTCAAACGTTGTATTGCGTGTATGTCACTCACATTTGTCTACACTCACGCAGCCTCTTTCGCCAATAACCCTCTATGGCTTTGGCACCTCGTCCCTGTGGTCGCCATGTTGCTGTATTGACCCTTCTCTCCGCTACTTGGGCCATCTCGTGATGGGGAAATGCGAGGTTCCCTGAACGAAATCTTGCAATGGAAGCGCTGTCGAGACTGGCCTCTCTACCCTCGAGATCTTCGTTTTTCCTTCCTGTCTATACCTCGGTCCGTTCTTGCGTCTAGTCTATGCATCCTTTCCGGGCCCATGCCGCACTGGTTCCCGCCTTTGTGCCCGCCCTCCGTGCCCGCCTCCAGCCCTGTCTCCCTGCTTTCCTGATCTTACACGCCGACCACGACGCCGCAGATCTCCAGATATCTTCTGGGAGCAGTCATTCATTATTTCAGGGCTCTCTCCCCCCCAGCCCTGAACGCCTCTCTCCTTCTGTTCTATAGATTCTTTTGCCCATTCTTTCTGGCGCCTGGTTGCCATTGCCTTGCCTCCAGTCTGGCTTGCACTGCGTCGCCGTCCTTTTGCCACCCTCATCGTCGACCATGTTGTATATTCGGGCCTGGCTGGTAGCTGTACAGCTCTGATTAATCACTGCACGCTCTACGTAGAATCACAGCAAATAAGGAGAAGCTAACAAGGCAGCAAGCGATGCAATGCCTCGGGACATCATGGGACGCATACGGCTCGTGGATAGATGTGTAACTCAATGCTCTGTGCTAGCTAGCTAGGTAGTGACGACTGGTAGTCTGCAGTAAGTGGTGCAAGTCAATCGCAATTGCAAACCATGCCTCGCATGTATAATGCGTGCGGCGTCTGCTCCGCCGCAAAAGATGCGTAACTCAAACGTAACCTCGTGTGCCAGCAACCATGGCCCTCGCCATCTCCCCGAAGCAATCATGAGCCGCGCCCGCCGTCTGCTGTTGGTCGTAATGACCACTTATATTCGCGAGGACAAAACTTGATGGTAGTCCTCCCATCGAAGTTAGGCAACATCTTCGCGTCTCTGACTCGAGCTCGTCTGACGCGACGCTGTCGTGGTGCAAAGCTTCTTTGCGGAGATGCTCTCGTTGACAGCCTTCTCGCCCGAATTCTCCGAATTGACTTCCTCTGCGATGCGACGCTTCTTTGGGACTGTATGATTGTCATTGTCGACCTGAACCGACAGGTCGTGCAGTGTTTGCTTTAAGACCTCCATGTCTCTGCCGATCTCTTCGTATTTGCGCTTGGTTTCCTGTCCTATGATATCGCTTTTGTATGCCATCCACTTGGATAGACACTCTGAGAGGCCCCAAGCCACCTTTATCGATGCCTTGATATCATTGGCCCTTTTCATCAAGACCCGGCGATGGCTCTGTTCCTCCTGGGCACGCTGTTTTTCAATGTTGGTAAGAGCGTCATTAAGGCGCTGGATCTCATCTGTCTTTCTAGCCAGGGTGTCACGCAGACGCTCGTTTTCCTCACGTAAATCTCGTTCCTTCTTCTCTTGGTCCTTTCGCTGGTCTCGATATCGGTTTCGCTGGTCTCGAAGTCGGTCGAAGGAACGGAGAATTTCGAACTGGAGCTCATCACTCGAGAGCGACGGCCGAGCCGTGCTGCAGTCCTTGATGTCAGCTTCGACACCGCCGGGTCGCATCTGATAGCGGGTATACTGATGATGATGTGCATACCTAGCTGGTACACCAGCAGCAGTTTTACCGTCATCAAGTGGCTGCGCGCCTTCGCCGGCCTTCGAGTCCGACATGATGATCCAGAAGGGGGACGGCAAAGGCTGGCGCTGTTTGCAAGAGGCCGAGAGGCAGATGGCGAGTTTGATAACTTCTTGGAGGAGACGTAGGCAACTAGAGCCCAGATGGATGTGGAATATGAGGCGGTAGTCAAGAATACTGTAGCAGGTTCGTGATGGTAGCACGGCAGCCCGGGCAAGAGAAGAGAATGTAATGATGATCAAAGGAAAGAGACTTTGACGAGGTTGGGGCCGGGCAAGAGGATCTACCGGAACTTGGTTGGCTAGCAAGTCAAGGTACCTAGCAATCATGAAAGTGGAAGGAGCAGCGGCGAGGAGGAAGCTACCACTGGTAGTCAAGCAATTAAGAGCATACCTTGTACTGACGGGACTGATATAAGGGTAGAGCTTCTAGGTCGCTAGTAAAGTGAGGTACCAGCCCGCCAGATCGTGCAATGGTGCGGAAAATCAAGAGGAGGATTGTGAGCCAGAGTGTGGTTGAGAAGGAAGGTAGCTCAAGAGGTCGTTTCCGTTTGTACTTTCCTTGATTCCGGCATCTGTTCTCGTGGACAGCCGGATCTTCAGGTCCTGGATCCCGCAATACCGGGACCGGGACCGGGACCGCCGTACCGTAACTACCGGTACTGGGGTGGTCCGGATTCGGCACAAGCGCCGTGGGTATTGGAACCCATAATAGCCGAATACCAAAGCTGCATTATCCCTCACGGCCACATGATTCCCATATACAAGCCCAGACTATTTCATAGAAACTCTGTAGAAGGCTGGAAAGAGAGACTCATAGTTGATGGGTAAGTCACCTATCGAAAGAGATAGACTATATGCAATCCGCCGTACGTCAAAATATATAAACAATACTACCCAGTAGACTCCGTACCTATGTAAGTTATGTATGCGTAGATATTACCACGAATCCATTCGTGCGTCCATGCAATGAGATCTACCTCGTATCTTTTTTCGTGGCTGGTCGTCATGCTGCCTAGAGCGCCTCCTGCCCTCTTGACCTGACTACCGCCCTCCCACCCTCCCATCCTCACTCTCATCCCCTTCCTTAGGTACCCACCCCATTTTCCCCAGCCTCCCCATTGTCCCCATTGTCCCCGTCGTCCTTCACCCGCTCACCCGCTCACTCACCCGTACGGCTGTGAGTAGTCGGGCATGCCGTACATCTCGCGCCACCGGTCGAACCCCTCCTGCTGGAAGTCCCAGTGCAGGTAGTAGGCCGGGTTGACCCAGCCGCCCCGGCCGTCGGCCAGCACCTCGTCGGCCACCTCGGCGCGCCCGCACACGCTCTCGTCGTCCCAGCTGCGCCACTCGCCCGGCGGCGCCCCGTTCTCGATGCGCATCCCGCCGCGCTCGTCGATCGGGCCCCAGTAGTCCTCGAGCGTGTAGGGCTCCTCTGCCTCTTCTTCCCCTTCCTTCTTCTCCTTTTCCTCCTGCTTTCCCCCCTTTCCTAGCCACTTCGCCTTCTTCTTCCTTCTCTCCTCCTTCTCCTTCTCCTTCTTCTCCCGCGTCTCCTCGTCGACAGCGACGGGCTTCCGCAGCACCGCGACGGGCATGCGGTACGCGCGCGCCTTGGTGGCCAGCAGGGCGCGCAGGTGCGGCACGAACCACGGCCCGCCGGCGCCCCACGCGGGCGGCTTGTTGGGCCCCAGCGGCTGCAGGTGGCCCGGGTGCCGCCGGTGCCGCGCCGCGTGCAGCGCCACCGCCGGCGACACGTCCGTCACCGCGTTGGTCAGCAGCGCCGCCTGCGACCACGGCGTGTCGCCGGGCGGGAGATCCGAGGAGGAGGAGGAGGAGTGCGGGGTGGCGTAGTCGGCCGTCCAGAAGGGAGGCGTCGAGTTGGCGATCTCGGAGGGCAGGGGGAAGCGGCCGGATTGCTCATAGACGCGCCAGTGCATCACTTCTTCCTCGCCCTTCTCCTCGTCGGCGTGGTTCTGGCCTGGGTCGGCGTCTCGTTTTGGGTGGTGTGGTAGCTTTGGTTTTTGTTGTTGTTGCTGTTTTTGTTGTTGTTGTGGCTGTTGCGCCTGTGGGTGAGCATGCTGCAGCTCTATCACCATCGAAGAGGGCTGCGATATGATGCCCTCGTAGTCCAGCCCGATGCCGAACTCGAAGCGTGAAAAGTCGGCGTAGTCCTCGCCCGGCTGCCCGCCGCCCCAGTCCTGTCGCGCGCCGATCGGGGCGGCAGCATCGTGTTCGGCAGCGTGTTCGGCGGCGGCCCGACGCGCCTCGTTCCGCAGCGCGACGGCCTGGCGCGCGCGCTCCTGCTCGGCGAACAGGTGGGTGAAGATGGCCTGCTCGCTGTCGCCGTAGAAGACGTCGAGGCGCTCGGCGGCGGCCTGGAACAGCGGCCGCATATTGCGCACGAAGCCGATGATGACGCCCGGGTGCAGGTACCGCCGCCCGTCGGCCGGCAGGTCGGCCCCGCCGTCCTCGTAGCCGGCCGCGACGAAGCAGTCGTCGCCGTCGAGCTGCTCGTCGGGCCCGCCGCTGCCGCACTGCGCCTGCGCCGAGAAGATGACGCTCTGCCCCGACCCGACGCCCTCCAGGCCCTCAATTCCGGACGACGCGGACCCGTCGGCCGGCACGCCCAGCCGCCGCCGCACGCGCCGCGTCTCGCGCTCGTTGAGCCGGTGGAAGCGCTCGATGAGGACGCTGGGGCGCAGCTGGAACCAGGCGCCGTCGTCGCCGCCGCCGCTGCCGCCGGCGACGAGCACGAGCTCGTCGTCGGCCCAGTCGCCCAGCTGGCCGAGGAAGTCGCGCACGCCGTGGATGCGCGTGGCCTCGGGCTCGCGGTTCCAGTTGATGACGCGCGGCGCCGGGTAGTCGAGCGCGGCCGCGCTGAAGAGCGTGCGGCAGAAGTCGGCGCTGTCGCCCCGCTTGGCCGGCAGCAGCAGGTGCAGGTACAGCGAGCGCGCCACCCGCGCGGTCGCGTACGTCGGCATGGCGGCGGGCGCGGCGGGCGACGGCGGCGCGTGTCGGCGCGGCGAGAAGACGGACGGCAGCCCGACGTCGAGCGCCGCGTTGCTGCTGGTCCAGCTGCTGCCGCTGCCGCCGTGGCCGCCGCCGAAGGGGTGGAGGAGGATGTTCGGGTGCGAGAGGAGGGCGAGGAGCAGCACGAGGGAGATCACGAGGCCGAGGCCGACGGTCGGGCCGCTGAGGCGGGCATGTCTCGTATTGTGCGTCTTGAGGAGGAAGTCGAAGGGCTGCCGGAGACTGGCTTTCCAGCTGCTGCTCTGGGGGAACATGACGACATGCCTGGCCGGAGAAAAGAGGAATCGTGACACTTGACGTTCGGTTGTTCGGTTGCACGATCGACAGTGGAAGATGGATGGGAGCAGTAAAAAAAACAGCCTGTGCCGGGTTTGGGGGTTCTCGGCCGTGGCAGGGGTGGGACGGGCGTGCCTCGGGAGCGTGGGACAGGCGGCAGTGTCAGGCCCTTCCCCCCTGTCCTTTGTTAATACGAAATGCTGCATGTTATATCTTCTGCTTCGTTCTTATTTTCGTTAGCACTGATTAGTAGTCTCAGGGGGCAGCTCCGCGCCTGGAAACGTCACTGGGCCTAGTGAATAACACCATCAATACTAACAGTTTACGGTCACAATCTCCCAGAGTAGAAGTCAGTGACGATAGCGTGCTTTGAATTACAGCTTTTTGTGGTATTATGGACTTATGGGGATCCGACCGTCTCATCATTGCTCATGCAGTACGAATTCGGAGGCAAGAGGCTGGCAGAGGCATAAGGGGAGAGAGAGCCTGGTGGGATGGCCCGTATTACATCCCTGGACCAACGGTTAGCTGGCGGTTGGCGCCATTCACTGCCGCCTGTCATTGGCTACCGTCCTGACCAGCGAGTCAGTTTGCTCAGGGGCAGCGGCCTTGTATCGGATTCGGGTACTCTTCGAAGCGGCAGCAACGAGAGCAGCCAAGCAGCCAAGCCGGCCCTTCTCTCTGTTGATTGATGCATGGACATGTATGACCTGACAGGTACAGGTGCCGCACACATTGTGATCGAGTGATTACAGTAGGTTCCGGGGAAAACAGAACGTATGGTTGAAAAGTACCCGGTGTCAATAGGTTCTCCTGTGTAAGCGCTGGTGAGATGAGATGACAGCCGCTGTCTATTTGCGCTTTCAACGGCCCCGGCCTAGCGAGCCTGGGCATTGTGAACAATTGCAAGTCGTATATTGCAACGAATGCAAATCCGTAAGCCTACTGGCATTGAGATGAAATAAGCTAGAAAAGAAAAAAGCCGTGCGATGACTTATCTTTATGCGCGAATGGCACCCCTTTCCAGCGAGCTGTGCCCATGTGTTAGTGCTCAGCTCACTGCTCAGCTCATCAAGCCGCCGTGCCCCCACGCCCAGACCCAGACGTCGGCCTGTCGGAGCTAAAACTTCGGAGAGAAGAAACTGGAATGTTGGAAAAAGATCTTCCTCAACCTCCGACCACACTCGACCTTAGCCGTACCGTACTGCAGTGTCGCGTCCATCCCTGCCATTCCTCTCGACACGGGACAAGGCCACGCGTAATCCAAGCTGGGACTGCAATAGCACGACTCAAGCCGTGACGTGACAGTACAGCACGTCGCGCCCCCGCTGGCCGCTGAGCCACGGCACCAGCTCGCGGAGCAGCGAGGCTAGGTAGAGGCGGCCGAGACTGGGGAACAGTCAGCCGCCCCCTATTTTCCTTCCTCGCCGGGACCTGGATGCTGTCATGTTTGGGCACATGACCACGGCCACGACGACCACAGCGACGACTGCTTCATCAGAATGGTGCTCACCGTGCCGTCGCGCCAGATCACGCGCCTGCTCTGCGGGCTCGGGCTCGTCGCCTTCACCCTCGCCCTCCTGCAGCAGCTCTTCTGGAGCGATGCGCTGATCCACGGGGAAGGGGGAGGAGGAGGAGCACGAACAGGAGGAGGGGCAGGAGGAGGAGAAGGAGGAAAGGGAAAAGGAGTAGGAGGCGCGGCCACCACCACCACCACCGGCCGTCCGGGCCTCGTCGACGGCCGGCGCCTGCACCTGCTGGTGCCGGCCACGAGCACCAACCACCACCTGTGCCAGCTGATGATCTCGGCCGCCATCCTGGGCTATCCGGCGCCCGTGCTGGTCAACTGGGGCCAGCCGGACCACCCGGCCGACCAGACCCCCCCGGACACGGTCCAGCACCAGGCCAAGGTCGAGGGCGTGCTCGGCTACCTGCGCGCGCTGCCGCGCGACGCCCAGGAGCGGGACCTCGTGCTCGTCGCCGACGGCTTCGACGCCTGGTTCCAGCTGCCGCCGGCGACGCTGGCGCGGCGGTACGACGACGCGGTGGCGCGCGCGGCGCGCCGCCACGTCGACGCCTACGGCGAGCGCGCCGTCGCCGCCCACGCCATCCGCGACACGGTGCTCTTCGGGCCCGACAAGGCCTGCCGCTGGGAGCCGGAGGACCGGCGCGCCGCCTGCTGGGCCGTGCCCGACGCGAACCTGCCCCCGCTGGCCTTCGGCCCGGACACGGACCGCGGCATCGCCGACCACCGCCGCGCGCGCTGGCTCGACTCGGGCACCGTCATGGGGCCCGCGCGCGAGGTCGCCGACGTCTTCCAGGCCGCGCTCGACGACATGCGCGCGCGCCCCTCCAACGGCGTCTCGGACCAGTTCTACTTCGCCGAGGTCTTCGCCGTGCAGTCCGTCCGCCGCCGCCTGCTCAAGCTCGAGCGCGACCGCGCGCTCGGGCTCGACGTGGGCCCGCAGGAGGCCCTGCTCGACGACGGCGCCCACGAGCGCCCGCCCATGCCCGACGACCGCCGCTCCGAGTACTTCGTCGGCCTGGACCACGACTCGGCCCTGGTGCAGACGGTCGCCTTCTACGAGGACTACGTCACCTGGGTGCGCCACAACCTGTCGTCGCAGTACGTGCTGCAGCAGAGCCGCATCGTCAACCCGCACCACCACTTCGTCCTGCCCGAGGACCTCGTCGGCGGCTCGCCCCTTTCTACCGGCAGCGACGCCGACGCCGACGCCGCCGCCAAGGCCGACGCCGGCCTGCCCGCCGAGCTCTCCGCCTGGGACACGCTGCCGCTGCTCACCAACACCGTCACCAAGACCGTGCCCGCCATGGTGCACTTCACCGGCAAGAAGCCCTACCGCGACATGTGGTGGCCGCGCAACTGGTTCTTCCCGCACCAGCGCTCGCTGCTGGAGCGCGCCCGCCGCGGCGGCGCCCACCAGGTGCCCGCAGTCGACGCCGACCCCGCGTCGTCCTCCGGCCGCAAGTTGCCCGAGCAGCCCCGCCCCGCCGTCGCCGGCGCCTGGACCTTCTCGCCCGAGAACAACCAGCTGGGCTGGGTGGGCTGGTCGGACGGGCTGTGCGGCCAGTTCGAGGAGCGCCTGCAGCAGGGCGTGCAGATGTGAGGTGACGGGTACGGAGTACTGGGTAATGAATGCATTGATTCCTTCTGGGTTTTTCTTCTGGCGTTCTGCACCGTCGTGCTTCTGTAACATGTATATGCATCATCTAGTTGCGCTTTTGCAGGCTTTTTGCTTTATAGACAGAAGGATTTTGCAAGGTGTATCAGTTATACATGGTGTATCATGGTACGATGGCTACTGAGTACTATTTTCCCAGCTACGTATGTACTCGGTGCTGCTTATCAGCGCTCCTTATCCCGCGAGATATTCGAGGAGCCGAGCAAGCGACCATGGTACTGCCGGATATCATTGTAGCCTGGAGCTCGCGCTGAGCAGAACTACTGCTGGCCGCTGAACCTGGGTAAAACTGCCCACCAGTTGTCGACTTCACCCAGCTGTGCCAGTCCGGGGTTCTCTCTCCTTTTCTTATCACTCCGTCATCACTACTCTCCTACCAAAGTGTGATGGGCCCAGCATAGTCTGCCCAAGCAGGCGGAAGCATGCTGTCGTCTGCATCGTGGCCCTCACCGAACCCCCCTCCCCCCCTGTGATAGCCTGGAAAGGAGCAAGCTACCGCTGTGCTCTGCGCCCGCCGGCCAAACCCGAGCAAGAGATCCTGAGGGGCGTCCCGGGTAAGTGGCTCGGCTGCTGCCATGTCTATCCACATTCCGGGAAATCTTGCAAAGACACGGCAGAGCCGAGCTGCTTTATGGCAACGGGGAAGGGGGGGAAGGGGAAAGGGGGAAAGGGGAAAGGGGTGAAGGGAGAGTGGATAGAGTAGAACACGAAACTAGATCCAACAGCATCACCATCATCAACAATCATCCATTCTTTACACACATATCATACAAGAGGACCTAGCCATCCATAGCAACACTCGCCACCCCCTCGATAAACGCGTCCGGGTTATTCTCATGCCACATGAGGTCCACGAGCCGGATCCCCCTCTCGATCACTCTGGCCCCGCGGGGCCGCATCTCGGCCTCGTACTCCGCCACCGCCCGGTCCACGCCCCCCCCTTCCAGGCCGTGCCTCTCGATGGCGCCCGCCAGCTCCAGCGCGTCGTGCATGGCCGCGTTGACGCCCTCGCCGTTCGGCGTCGCCAGGTGCGCCGCGTCGCCCGCCAGCGCCAGCCCCGGCACCGACTTCCAGTAATCCGTCGCCATCGCCCGAGCGGGCAGGTGGCGCAGCGGCCAGCTGCGGTACGGGCCCGACGAGTGGCGGATCACGTCCCGCAGCTCCGACGCCCAGACACGGTCGCCGAAGAAGCG
Organism: Xylariaceae sp. FL0804; assembly: GCA_022539325.1. Classification (NCBI taxonomy): domain Eukaryota; kingdom Fungi; phylum Ascomycota; class Sordariomycetes; order Xylariales; family Xylariaceae; species Xylariaceae sp. FL0804. The sequence goes on along the minus strand of JAJKLG010000007.1, from coordinate 59,615 downwards.
CGGCGACAGGAACAGGGCGCGGGCCGCCTCGACGTCGGCGAAGTCGACGCCGCTGCTGCCAATGCTGCTGCCGCCGCTGCTACTGCTCCCCTGGGCGGCATGAAAAAAGTCCTCGGGCGCGAGGATGCCGAGGTAGACGCGGTACGCGCCGTCGCCCTGGCGCTGGAAGGTGAGCTGCGTCGAGGGGCCGAGGCACGCCAGGCTGCCGGCGCCGGCCCTGCGCGCCACGGCCTCGTAGACCGGGCTCTGCCGGTCGATTCGGAACTCGACGTAGTGCTTGCCCGAGTACTGGGGCTTTGCGCCCGTGATCTGCGCGGTGGGGGAGGGAGGGTCAGTCAGTCAGCCAACCTGCGCCTGTATGGGATTGTGTGCATGTCACTGGCTCATGTCGTGGGGCGGGCGTAGATATCGTACCAGGCCTCGCACTCTGCTCCACGCCCCGTCCGCACCGACCACCAGCTTGAAGCCGGAGGCCTGCTCGCCGTCCGCAAAGTGCAGGACCGGCCTCTTGTTGTCCTCGTCGAGCGTCACCCTGTCCAGCTGGCGACCCCACTGGATCTTCTCCGGCGGGATCGAGTCCAGCAGCAGCGCCCTCAGCACGGGGCGGTCGATCTCGGGCCGGCCGAGGGCCTTCTTCTCACCGTCCTCCTCCACCAGCACCTCATCCAGGTCCATGCGCACTTTGCCGTGCTGGTCGCAGACGCGGAACACGTCGTCTTCGTGGCGCGCGCGCGCCGTGAACGCGTCGAAGAGCCCGGCTTCGCGCAGCGCCCGCTGGCCCGTCTCCGGGTGGATGTCGAGCGTGCCGCCCATTCTGTTGGGCGGGTTGCGCTCCCGGTCGCGCTCGTATACCACGTAGTCGAACCCTTTGCACTCCAGGAGCCGCGCGAGCGTCAGCCCGCACGGCCCGCCGCCGACGATGGCGATTGGGGGCGTCATGTGGTGAGCTATGCGGTGGGCGATGCGGCGGGCGATGTGCATGAGAGGTGGGACGGATATGTTCCTTGCGATAAATCGTGGGCGGCGGGCCTGATTGATAATTGAAGTCTTCAAATAAGGATGCAGTTCAGAGAAACAGCAATTCAGAAATCAATGTGTTTTGTCTTTTTAAATATATGTGAGCTTGCGTCGGGACCTGCTAGGCCTTCGGATCCGGGCCCGCTCATGTTCGGGTGTGGTTAATGCCCGAGCTGAAAAGGGGACGCCGAATAGTGCCCGAGAACGGTGCAGACGGCGCCCCGAGCCTTAGTGACTTCTACTTGACGCGTTGCTGTCGATGCCGCATTGACTTGACCATCCTCGGCACTCCTGCCAGACCTGCTTTCGGCTCCCCTTGAAGAGCACAGAGGGGAGCGAAGCGGAGCGAGGCTGAATCAGCATTCGTAAAGGAAGCCAGTGAACTGTAGATGCAGGGACTGGCAGGGGTAGGACGAGCCGACAGTAAAGAAGACAGAGACGCGTGGGGGTATCCTGCTCATTGCCGGAATGAGCTCTGAAGGGCGTAGGTCCCTTGTCCGAAAAGCATTGAGTAGTTGATACCGCCACTTGGATCGTGGACAGTAGAGAATAGCGAGGGGGATGGTGGTAATCTACAAGGCGCAACGAGCTCACGAGGACGCGCCTCTGGTGTAAGGTCAGTTGAACGCCGCCCAGTCCAGCTGGAAGTCGGTGTCGTCGAGAGGCGAGAGCCCGGACGCGATGGAATACGAGTGCAAGTCAGGCTGCAGCATCAGTCCCGGATCTGGCATGCCGCTGCTCATGGGCAGCGCGTTCGTGGGAGGGGCCGAGCCCGCGATGCTGCTGTCCAGCTGCATGACATCGGAGGGCAGGCCGGCGTGCGAGAATGAGCGTGTCGAGTCGGCTATCTGCTGCTGTCGCCTCCTGATGTCCGACACGAGCCGCGGCACGGCCAGGTGCTCGCCCATCTGCAGCGCTGTGGTCTCGCAGTGGTCCCAGCACTGGAGCATCATATTGGCAAACAAGTGGGTGATGGGATTGTCCGACTCCCACTGTTGGACACGCGCGTGGTAGTTGTCGTACATGGCCTCCCACGCCCGCTCGGCGATCCGGGCCAGCGGACGACGCTGCAGGTCGTGGACGAGATGCACGTGTGCCAGCATGGGGAAGTAGAAATCGGTGAACCAGCGGTACCCCTGCGTGAGGGGCGAGACTTGGATCCTGGTGTCGTGATCGAGCATGTCGACCGCGTACGAGACGGAAACGTCTCGCTCCTGGTCTGTTATCTCGATGCCCGGATTCGAGTGGTCGTGGTAGTACTCGATCAGCCGGTACCGGGCCAGCGTCTCCCGCGCCGTCCACATGGTCATGAAATGCAGCGCGTTGCGCGGGTCACAGGACTGGAGGTATCTGTTCTCCATCGTCTGCGCGGCGTCATCAATAGTCGGCGCAGTCGTTGGTGGAGCTTTGTCAGCGCCGTGCTTGAACAACCCCTTGTAGTTCATGGAGGCGTCGAATCGGCTTTTACGGACGAAGTCTCCCAGCTCACTGCGCACCACAGCGAACAGGGCTTCCGTCGGCGTCTCGAGAGACGCGGGCGGCCGACTCATCTCGGGGAGCAGATCCGAGTCATTGACGTTCAGGGGTATCCGACAGTCCCAGCCGGGGCCCATTGCGGTGAACTTGTGGGCGGCCAGCTCGCCGATGCGAGTGTCGAGGAGCTTGAATGCCCACCATAGCCTCCGACGCATCTCGGCCTCGAGCACCGGCAGGTTGGCGAGGCTCTCCTCCGCGTGGATCTCCATGCGCATCGCGAGACGCATGGCGATGCCCAGCATGGAGGACAGCGACTGCGGGTGCGCTCTGAGGCCCAGAGACATCTGGCGCGGCCAGTTAGAGGGGACGAGACAGTGAGGATGGCCTGCATGCTTACCAAATAGAGGAAGAAGGCGGTCAAGACGTCGCGTTCGCTGGTGCGGAGGAAGCGCGCATTCTGGAGGGCCTGCTGGCAGCCGAACTGGAAGCGAGCCAACAGATCCTGCCTCGGGGACGCAAATATGGCCTGGCATTTGTCGTCGGCGAGGCTCGTGACTGCTATGCAGTACACGCCGAACATCAGCGCCTCTTGAGTGGTGGTGAGAAGGGACAGGTCTCCGGCAGCCTCTGCAATCAACCTCTGCAGGGTCGGCGTGTGCGTGACCTTGAAGAGCGGATCGACGTTGTCGAGGTAGACTTGCCAGAGGCGGAAGAGCTGGGCCGGCTCGGGGTGCAGGGTGGAGAGATCGACGGCGGCATTCCGGACGCCGAAGAGGAGGTGGTCGCTGTCCTGCGTGAAGTTCTCCCAGGCCTCCTTGATGGCGGCTCTGTCGACACCCCACTTGTCCGTCTCTCTGAGCGCCTGAACTCGGTCAGATCACTGCGGCGCCGTCTTCGCAGAGAGAAAGGATGCGGGCGCACATACCAGTTTGCCAAACTGCCAGAAGTCGCTGGAGCAGACGTGAGCGATGGCCAAGAGCCGAGCAGAGATGGATCCAATGACTCACGGGTCCTGAATGTCGCCCGTCGTCGGCGTAGACCCGGACTCGGCCTCGCCCGAGTCGGCGTGCTCGTCGTCCGACTCGCGACCACCGCGGCCGCCGCCGTCGCCCGTCGGGGCACCACTACCACCCTGGCCATCGCCGCCGCCGAGGTCTGCAGCGACCAGCGGCTCGAAATTGATATCATTGCTCCGGAGCAGGGCCTCGTACTGGCGGACGCGCTCCAGCAGCTCTCGCTCGGTCAGCTTGCGCCGGCGGCGGCGGGGGTGCAGCGTCGCCGGCACGCACTGCACGCGTGACCGGACGCAGTTGGCGCAGGGAAACTTGCGGTCACATCGCACTTTGCGCTGCTGACACAGTATGCAAGCGAGCACGCGCGGGGACTTGGCGGTCTGCGAAGACGTGCCTGGCCCGGGCTCGGGGCCTGGCCCGGGCCCGAGCGCGGGCCCAGCACCCGCCGCAGATGGATACGAGCCATCCGGCCCCGATGAAGGCTGCTCCTCCGGCATAGAGTCAGCAAAGCGAGAATTGGGACAAGTGTACGGCGTAGAGTCCCTTTTGGCTGTCACAAATGTGAAGCGGCACAGAGAATTGGCTGTAGGCACGGTTCGAAGAGGATGAAGGCTGAAGCATGTACGACAGCAGTCGTGTCACGTGCAGTCCGATCAGGCAGCACCATTTGAAAGGTCGGTGGCTGAGGCAAAAAATGTGGCCCGGTATGTGCAACCTTACTTCCAGCCACAGCTGGCTGGTCATGTCGTGAGAAGCTTCACACTCACAGACTCACAGCATCTACGGAGTACCGTACGGACTACTTGCAATTATTTCCTCTATTCGAGTTGAGCCAGGGAAAGCGAGCGTTGCCTGACCGGTAACGTCCAGCCAGGTCAGCCACAATACTCCCCCATGGGACACCCGATACCAGCACCGTAATAGGACCCAGACACGCCTGCAACCTGGAGGATAGCACCAACGATGCCGCCCAGGCCCTCGCCGGCAATCATGCCCGCCGCGATGGCATAGCAGTACATGGCGAATGCCGCCGGGTAGTTCCTCCTCCACAGCGCCGCCAAGGTGGCCCCAAAGGCCATGGCAGTGGGATACGTGGTCGTGTTCAGGATGAAGGCCACGCCCACACCCACCAGGTTGGGCACAAAGTGGTGGTACTTTGGCGGAATGAACCTGTACTTGACAAACGTCTGCAGGAAGGCGTACACCAAGATCGCGATGCTGAAGTATCCGGACGAAGGGGGAATGGGCAGCTCTGGGGAGGTGACTGCGACGGCGATGGCGCGGTAGGGGCCGACGTCAGGCACGGAGAATGCGCAATTGTCCTGTTGGGCAAGGTCGTTTATGCAGGGATATGCAGTCGAGAAGAGCACGTACATCGCCGTCGACATGAAGACGGAGACGACCGCGCCGCAGCACTGCAGCATCTGAAGTCAGCCACTGCTCGGGTTTGTGCCCCAGGAGTGAGCAAAGAAGGAGAAAAGCAAAGGCGGAAGAAACATACCTGAGCGTAGAACTGGGCCCGCGGCGACGCACGCAGCAGATGGGTCGTCTTCAGGTCGCCGAGCATGTCCGAGGCCTGCTCGGCGGCTCCGAGCGCCAGCAGGCTGCCGGTGATGTTGAGCAGCTGCTGGCTCTGCAGCGAGCCGTGGCCGTGGTTGGCGCCGCCGAGGACGAGCTGCGAGGCGTTGCCGATGGACGTGACCGGATTGACGTTGGTGCGGCCCGACGACTCGGCGCCGATGAAGGAGAAGAGGAAGGCGAAGAGGATGGCGAGGATCACGACCCCGACGTTCTGGTGGAACTGCGTGCCCAGGACGGCGCACGTGAAGACGATGCTCAGCACGATGCCGCCGCCCCACATCCACGCCGGCACCAGCTCCTCCGGCGGGCACGGCTCCTGGATCTTCTCGCTCTCGTCGTAGTGGACGTGGACGTCGCGCCGGAAGAGCCGCCGGTACAGCGGCTCCAGGAGCGAGGCGAAGCTGGCCCCGATGGACTTGTAGTTGGCAAATATTTCGGAGAAGGCGCCGGCAAGGAGAAGCATGACGCCGGGCCAAAGCATCCAATAGCGGGGAGAAGGGCTGTTGACGGGGTCGTCGAGGACTGCGGTAGAGGGGGATGAGCGAGACTGCATGAATAGGGGGGTTTTAGGGGGGTTCAGGAGGGGGGGAGGGGGGGGGGGGGGGGGGGGTGGGAAGGTTCAGGAGCGACTATCACTGACCCATTCCCATGTATTCCATATAGCCAGGGTACTCTGGCGAGATGGCAGTGCCTACAGCAGTGCCCGTAGACACGAGGATAGGCCCAATGATGGCCCAGGCGATGATTGAACCGCCGAAGAAGGAGTAGGCCCCGTTGAGACCAATCAGCAGTCCGACGCCGATGAAGGCCGGCGTGAACTCGACAACTGCCCCGGGGTCAGTCGCCGTGGATGAAAGGCTCAGCTCACTTACCCCAATTCCAGTTCTCGACCTGGATCGCCTGCTTCCACCCCAGCCGATACAGCGTCCACCCCCAGTGCCAGTCCCACAGGATGCCCGGCGCGTACTCGGCGACGCACTTCCACGCGATGGCCAGCGCGAACGCCAGCGCGATGGCGCGCACCTTCCTGCGCGCGTTGGCCTCGGCGTCGCGGCTCGTGTGCAGGCTGCGCACGGCGAAGGCGGCCGCCACCGCGCTCGGGAAGGCCAGCTTCTGCTTGAGGACGTAGAACTTGCGCAGCGGGATGGCGAAGAACATGCCGTAGTACGCGCACGCGATCGTGAACGTCACCAGCCGCCCAAAGTCCTCGCGCGGGCTGCGGCCCAGCAGCCCGAGCTGGTAGGCCGCGGGGAAGCCGCTCGTGAAGAGCAGGCCCAGCGACCCGGCCGCCGTCGCCGCCGACTGGCACACCACGTTCTCCTTGGGGCCGAAGTAGCCGCCGCCGGCCCAGGGCGGGAGCGCGCGCGACAGGGGCTTGAGGATCGCGAAGCCGAAGATGGACCCGAAGAGCGCCGCGCCGAACGTCCAGCCCGTCTTCAGTCCGAGGTAGACACTGCCGAGAGATGGGCTTCGTCAACACGAGTTCGATAGGTATGCATAACTATGGGACGGACGGAGAGGAACTGACTTGGACGCAGCGATCACGCCGCCGAGGATGGAGCCCACCAGGACGGCGCGGACAGTGAACTGCTGCACCTCCACCGGTGCATCCGGGTCGACCGGAAATGGCTCCTCGTGACTCAACATCAGTATCCCATCGTCGTCGTCGCCCGAGTCCGCCCGGCGGACGTTGAAGAGCTCGCCCTTCTCGGACGGTGTCCCGGCCTCGACGGAGGCGCTGCGAGCGTGGTCGTGCTTGATGTCCTCGGCGGTCATCTTCTCTATCTCCGGGGCAGTGTCGCCCGTGGCGTAGAGGCCGCTTGTAGTCGCCATGGCTGATCTGAGGGCTGACTATGGTTTACGGTACCGGTAGTCTCAACTGGAGTCTCGGCTTGGCAGGTCTGCTATTTATCCACACGCAGAGTGTCCGGTTCTACCACTCTTCTTGTAAACGCTCAGCCAGGGGTGCCTATCACGGACCTGTCTCGCCCTCCGATATCCATGGTGTTATCATGACTTCGCATGCCTCACGGTAGCATCGGTCAATGCGGGTTACGGGCAAAGTCCAGGTCGAACCGGCCAAAATAGTCCTTTCCCCTCGCCCGAGCCCTCGCTTCTTTCGCCACCATAGCCTCGGGCTATGGCGCCTTATTCATTGGCACATTCTTACGAGGTGATGCTGAATATCTTACTGCAGGCTGCAGCACGTCGTGCAGATAGGTAATGCGTGATAGGACCTCCGCGACAGCAGCTCTCCTTGCTCGCACTCAAGGCTCTGACTGGCCACTCTTGAGCAGCTGCCTCTTTGGGAATGCTATAGACGCGGAGACGATAGATCTATCGCTCCAGATCTCAATAACCCCGGCTTATCTTGGCACGGCAATGGCGAGCAACTCCATGCCAGGGGTTAGATGATTATGAATGGTGACTTCACCACTTTCCCGGGCCGCCGGGGGCCCACTCGGCTCTTTTGATATCCTGTGCTCTGATGTGCCGTCGGCGATTTCATTATTCTGGACGAGGTCGGTCTTGGGTGTAGGATGCGAAGTTGCTTCAGAGATGAAGGCTCGTAGGTTGGCGCCGTTCGTTCGTTTGCAGCCCTATCGGCCGAAGATTCCCCACCTTCGGCTTTCGGCATGCGTTCCACGCGGCCCCACCGCGGCCGGCGTAGAGACATAACCTCCAGTTTCACGGCTTTTCGTATCACGGCTCATCTCGAATTGAAGAATTGAATGGGTGAAGGAAAAGGCGATAAAATGGCAGCGAAGAAGATTCATCCAAATGACCCCAAAGGCCAAGGCGAGAGATATGGCATCCTTGAACGGCGGGAAGACTCCGGCGAGTCGTGAAGTCTCCACGTCGGGTGACGTAAGGTCGCCGCTAAAACCGACGTCTGCACAATGTCCGCGGTCCAGAGTAGTAGTTTCGGTCCCCCTTTGCCATCTGCCTCCCCCTTCACACAGTCTTCTTCCCACCAGCAATCCGTTGGACCGGTAGTTCCGAACCCACGCGGGCAGACACAGCGGCCAGCCCAGCAACCATGGGCCGGACGGAGCCGACCGTCGTGCGCCCGCCCGCCGCCTCCCGCCGCGACGCCCGGGCCAAGCGCGCCCGCGCCACGGCGAACCGGCTCGTCCCGGCCATGCTCGCCGCGCACCCGCGTGCCCGTCGCGGCGTCGACGCCAGCGAGCTCATCGTCGACCCCCCGCCGGCATCCTCCTCCGTCTCCGTCCCCGTCGCCCAGCACCAGCACCAGCACCGGCCTCAGCAGGGCCGCGTTGGACGGGAGGCAGGAGCAGGGGCAGGGAAGGGCGGCGGACGGAGAGGAGCCGGCGGAGACGCAGGTGCCGCCCGAGGAGGGAAAAGCGGCGGCAGGCAGCGAGGTGGAAAGAGGCGAATGCAGGAGGACGGAGACGGGCACGGTCACGAGGGCGATGGTGCTGAAGGCAGCGGCCCGTTACTCACCACCTCCCCGGCATCGATAGCAGCAGTATCCCCTCCCGTGTCCGCCAAGTCCGCGAGCCCGCGCCTCACCCTCCGCTCGGCCTCCGCCCTGGCCGCAGCGCACGCTCTCGTACACTCCTCCCCCTCCCCCCAGTCCCCAGCAGCAGTTGCGAGTAGTCCGTCGCCAGCAGCCTCCTCGAGGCGCCGCGGCCGCGTCGTCGGCGTGCTCAACATGGCGTCGCCGCTGGCGCCGGGCGGCGGGTTCCTCGGCGGCGCGGCCACGGCCGAGGCCGCGCTGTGCGCGCGCACCACCCTGCTGCCGGCCCTGCGCGACGACTTCTACCGCCTGCCCGAGCTGGGCGTCGTCTACACGCCCGACGTGCTGGTGTTTCGCCATGTTGACCTTGACGGCGGCGGCGGCGGCGGCGATGATGAGGATGGCGAAAATGACGACGGGGGTGGCATTCTGCCTCGCGCCAAGCGCTGGTTCGTGGACGTGGCGAGCGCTGCTATGCTGCGGCTTCCCGAGACCGAGAGCGAGGGTGATGCCGAGAATCCCACGCGCCGTAGGTACGCGCGCGAGCAGGATCGTGAGATGGCGGTGCGGAAGAGTACGTGAGCCCAGAATCTTTCCCTATCACTTTCCAACGTGCCGTGTTCTTGCCTCGTCATCCTGTCACCCAGGGTATTCGCGTCCTCGTGCTTCGTCCGAGCCCCTGATCTCTTTAGAACCCCGAGGTACTGGTTCGGGTACTGACGCGAACAACCCGCAGTGCGCGCTGTCTTACGTGTCCTGCAAGCCCGCGGCTGCCATGCCGTCGTGCTCGGCGCCTGGGGCTGCGGCGCGGCCGGACACCCGGTGGGCGAGGTCGCGCGCGCCTGGCGGCGGGTGCTTCTCCCTGGACGAAACACCCAAAGCAGCAGACACAGGAAGCGAGGCGGGCAAGCGACGCAGCAGCAGCAGGGGGTAGAAGTAGAGACGTGGGCGGGCATCGACCAGGTCGTCTTCGCAATTCCCGACTCCGGCCTGGCGGGGGCTTTTGCGGGCGCGTTCGGGAACGGTCTGGAGGTCGAAGAGGCCAGCCACCGAGGGACCACCGCCGGGAGCGAGAACGAGGACGAAGAGGACGATGATGTTGACGCCGACGACCCGGCCGAGCGCACGAGGCGGGAGCTGCGAGCCAAGATTCGCGAGCTCGAGGCCCAGGTGCAGCACGCGCGGACGCCGCACCTGAGAGCCGGCCTCGCCGCCGTGCTGGCTGGTCTCAGAACTCAGCTTCCCGAGGACTCGGAGCCCGAGGCGCCCGAGTGCCTGCTAGACGACCGGGATGCCGAGTCTGGACGGAGATGGGAGACGGACGAATCTGACGACAGCTACCACACAGACCCGCCAGAGCTCGAGGACGACACTCAAGACCGCCAGGACGAAATTCCTTACCCTCATTCGCGGCCAGAAGCTAGATGAAGACAAGAAAAAACGCAGATGAATCCACACAGGGCCACATTTTTGGTTCACATTTTTCTATCACATTGCCCTGATCGGCTCTAGCTACGGGCTCGCGTACGGGCTTGCGTATAGGCACCCACGGTATCACGCGGCCCACTCTCTCTCGTTCCATCTATTCACCAAGCGCTGGCGAAGCTTTGCGTCACGTCTGAGATCCTTTTGGGTCTTCCAACTCCGCATCTTGGTCAACCGGTGCTGAGCGCTCGACACCTGCCGGATTCTCCTCAGCCTGCCCCGCGCCCAACGCGGCCCCGCCGCCGCCACTCGGGTCTTGCTCGCGTTCTCTGCGCTTGCCCACAGCCTCGCGATCTCGTCGTCTGCCACGTGGACTTGTCGAGTGCCGTCGCTGTTGAGCTCCTTGGCCGAGGCCTCTGCGCCGAGGCGCGCGAGGCTGTCCGCCATCGTGTTCCCCGCCCAGACGCCGTGGCCCTTGACCCAGGTCAGCCGGACTTCGACACCCCGACCTTCCAACTGTGCACCCGCTTCGAGGACCCTTCCGAAGGCGGGCTTTTGGGCCTCTTTGGGTTCATGGAGGCCTGAGTAGGCTTCGAACAGGCCCTGGTGGTCTGTGAAGACCTCGACGGTCTTGTGGTGGGGAGCCAGCATCTCTGCGGCTGTGTTGAACGCTTCCCCGATAGCTTCGGCCTCGGCTTCGTACGAGTCGATCTCCAGCCGGTCCAGAGCAAAAGCTTTGCCGGACCAATGCCCGTTTTGTTGGAATGCAACTCCAGCGCCGCCGCCCTTGCTGAAATTGATCGATCCATCCGAGAACAGGGCGAGCACGTCTTCAGACGTATCGACATGCCCTGCTAGCTGCATCTGGACGTCCGCCGGGTCCTCTGGGATCCCGAGCGGAGCCTCGAAGCTGCTTTCAGGCAGCGCCGCCCTAGCATCTTCACGCTGGGCTATCTTTTGTGCCAGTCTTTGCGATCGGCGCGGTATTAAGCCACCCTCGCCACTCAAGCTGGTACCCGACCTCAATTTCAGTTCGGCTGAGCGGTTTGCCGTTGTGCTAGAATCAGACAACGCCCCCTTGATCGAGTCCATTGACCGAGTGATAGAAGCGGCCAGAGAAGAAGTGGTAGTTCCAGAGCGCCCCTGGGGTACGTCTGGACGTGCTGGGAGAAGACTCTGTCCTTGTAGGAGAGGCAGTGGTCGTGGCCTCACGCTTTCGAGTCTTCGGCGTCGTTCGGCTTCAAACACACTGATGGGAAGTCTCGGATCCGAGAACTGCGATGTGCGGTAGTTTGGACCCACGAGGTCTGAGCCATCTGGAAACGCCATCCCTCTGCGTACATCGGGTCGGGCCGGAAGTCGGTTCTCTCCTTGCGGTATAGGCAACGGCTGTGGCTCTTCGACTCCTAAGCCGCGGCGTCGAGCCGCCTCGAAGCCACTGGCTGGCGCTCCGGTCGAGAAAAGCGACGGACGAGAGGTCAAACCCTCTGCGTTATCGAGGCCGTGAGGTTGGGCCGCCCCAAAGCCAGTGGTCGGAGGTGCCGGTGTCTGGGACCGGACGAGACCGCGGTATTGCTCCGCCTCAAGTGCCCAGACTGGCACTGCGGATCTCACCTGCAGCCATGGGTATGCTGCACTCAAAGGGTTCTCCGGCTGCAGTACCAAGTCAGTATATGTATCGACCGCTTCTTCAGCCGGGCGGGATACTCACCTTGCCACGATACGTGAACTGGACAGCATCATGGTCGCGTTCCGGCTTCGACGGGAGTGAGGGGGGCAGTTGCAAAGGTTCGGGAGCAGCTTGCTGTTGTGCGTCCGCGATAGGGACCTGACTGTGAACATGGGGTAGCTGTTGAGGGTCGGCAAGAGCAATGTTACTGCCACTATCGGGCAATCGGTGCTGGTCCGGAGGCAGTGGCTGCGGTGAGTCGGCGACAGGGAGCATGCCGGCAACAGGGAGCATGTCGGCGACAGGGAGCATGTTGGCGACAGGGGCAACAGGTGACAGCGGCGGCAGAGGCGGTTGCGCGTGAGTGTCTCCATCGTTTTCGTCTGCCATCAGATCCATGACCACCCTGATCACCGGCCCCGGTGAATACTGGACGGGTCTTGACGATATGGTTGCCTTAAATGCTTGATCTGGGCAAGGGAGAGGCTGGTTAGGCAAGCGACATCAACGCGATCGACGGCTGGCGAGAATGGCTGGCGAGAATGGATGGCGAGAATGGAAGCGATGTTCGAAACGGGCGCTATCCTCCAAAGCGTGCCAAAAATCAAGTCAGACGCGCCGGCTGAGATGTTGTTGCGCATGGAAAAGGAAGATGTGCGCGGTGTCAAGTACCAAGGGTCGGTCCAAGGCCTAAGTGTACATGGGTGAGGTACCTTGTACTGGTGTGTCAACACGGGTGCTGTAGCAGCCATGTTGTCCCAAGACTAAGGACAAAGGTTCCTGTGACTACCTGTGCTGAAAAGTCAGGTGCCTGTGTTTATATCTAAGCATACACTGACCGCACCTGCCGCCGCAACAGAGTGAGGGACGGACCAGTCCCAGTCGCGGTGACACCTGGTGGGGCCCACTCGCTTTAGTCATAGCTTCTGACCGGTCACGATCCTGTGGCCACGGCCATGCTACAGAGTAAGAGGGACTGCAAGCTCTAATAGAGCTCTCATGATCTAACATTTCCGGGGAACTTATCCATCCATGCACGGAATCACTACGATCCAGGGACATGTAGTGTGATATAGCGCTAGCCGGATCTGGAGTTGCTTGACCTTCTCCATGCCCAGTCATACAGCCAATCACCTTTCTGGCTTATTATGGCCCCGGCCCTGATAGGGCTGAGCTGTTCCTGATCTACAATTTACCCGCTGGCGCCAATTCAGACCACAGCCGCTAGTCTGGTATGGATACTTTCCATCGACGCCAGACCGTGACATTTGCCATGCTCCAGCATTGCGAACTCGAGCATGTTCCTCCTTACAGAGACGTTTTTGATACGGGGCACAGCCCCAATGATTGGTACGCCCCTCTCTGGGCGAGGGTGATTAGGGTGTCTATTTTGTTCCATAGTCCATGTACATGCGCCTGGTGGAATTCCATCGTTTCCCGTAAAAATATATCCACCATGGCCTTCCTTGCATCCTGCCAGTTTCAAGGCAACTAACTCTACAGTGTCCAGTTGAGGCACATAGGCAACAGCATCTAGAAATATGTCGAAGAAAGCCATGGAGCAAGAAAGCTCAGATTGCCCTCACCGCCTTGTGCTTCACTTCCCCCTAGGGCTCAGACTTCGGTGGCACTATGTTAGATGCGACGCATACGGTGTTTCGTGCCCTGCGAGTAGCATGCTAGAGAATAGGGGTGGAGGAATGGCAATGTCGGCCTGGATGGCTCCTTTTCGACTCGCTCGCAATTTCATTGCCCAGTACTCGAGCGGGAAAGCATGACTCTGGGATGAAGCCAAAGTCATATGCTGAAAATGCAAAGACCAAGATCAAGCGTGGGATAACGAGTAGGCAGTAGGTGGAGCCTTTTAAAAAGCCCCAAGTTGGCCACGGCCGATGCCTTGCTTCTGGCAATGCCCTGCTCAAAGCGAGTCTGCAAGGTCGAGGTTCGGCGGGAGGTAATGTCGCCGACGTAGTGTGTTGGAATCGGGATACCCCAGTCTCGCAGTGTTCCGAGGGGCAAGCAGGACAGCCTTGATTTGATGACGGAGGCCAGACAGCTATGGGAGCTCCCACTCCGTTATCGCCGAAACGGATCCGGCGCAGGGGGATTCATTTGGGGTTCATTTGGTCTCAGAACTCTGCGCTGCCGTGGACGCGTGGTCGGTGAGACTCAATGCAGCCAGCCTCTTCACCATGTCCTCCACCCGGTAGGGCTTGGCGATGACATCGTCCATGCCGGCCGAGATCATCGAGTCCTGCTGCGCGTCTCGGACATTGGCGGTGACGCCCAGGATCGGTATCCTCTCCACTTTCCCGTCCTTCTCCAGCCGCCTGATCTCCCGTGCGGCGCTATTGCCATCGAGAATCGGCATCTCGGAGTCCATCAAGATGATGTCAAAGGCGGCGCTGTCGCCAGTAGAGGCATTCGGGGCCCCCTGTACGGCATCCACAGCTTCACGACCGTTGTTGGCCGTTGTCACCCTGAACCCTTTGCCCTCGAGCTTGCGCGAGAGGATCCTCTGGTTGATGACGTTGTCTTCGACGAGTAATATGTGGGTGCGGCGTTCTTGATCCTTTTCGGGCTGTCCGGACGGTGGTTGGTTCTCGTCGTTGCGCTCAGCCCCTCCCGAACTCGCACCGGCAGCGGTCCCCGATCTGTGGCCTTCGGAGCCCTCTGCATAGGTCTTCGGACCTTGGGAGTCGTCCTTCTCCCGGTCCTCCTGCTTTAGAACCCGTGCCTTGTTATCCTTGCTCGTCTGGTAGCGGCCGTCTTCCCTTAGGTTCCCAGACCAGGTTCTTGTGTTCATCTCGCGGGTCACCGGCGGCTGATCAAGCGACGGTGGCACCTCATCTGGCTCCATTTCCTTGGGTGGCACGTTACCCGCCGCGGTAATCTGCGACTCTAGCTTGATTTGCGTGTTCCCATCAAATTCGTCATCACCTGGTGTGGCCGTCCGCCGGACCTTGACGAAAAAGCCAAAGGTACTGCCATCCCCCTCCTTTGCACTGACGCCAATCTCACCGCCGTGCAGGTGGCACAGCTTCCGGCTGATGTTCAGACCCAGTCCCGAGCCGCCGTATGTCTCCTCGGTCTTCGGAGTCGCCTGGCGAAATCTCTCAAACAACCGCTTCTGGCCCTCGTTGCTGATGCCGATGCCACTGTCCTTCACCGCACACATGAAGTAGAGCACCTCCTCGTCCCCCCATTCGGCCGAGTTCGTCGCGTCCATGCGGTACGCCGTCTCATCCGAGTCGAAGAAGACGACATTAGGCGGATACGAGGTCGGCCGCTTGGCGCTGGCACCAATCGAGATGACAATTTCTTTGTCGCCTCCGTTGCGGGCGGTGAACTTGACGGCGTTGCTCACCAGATTCACGACGATCTGTCCAATGCGTGGGAAGTCAGCCATGACGTAAGAAACGCCTTGTTTTTCATAGGAGGTATCGATGCGATAGTCGAACTTGATCTCCTGTTTCCTGAACTCGGGCTGGAACATCTTCAGGGACATGGCGAGCTGGCGATTCGGGTCGCAGGGCTTGAGTCGCAGTGACAACATGGAGGCGTCGAGCTTGCTGAAGGATAAGACATCATTCACGATGTTCTGCTGGTGCGAGATGCACATGTTGATGGACTCCAGAGCCTCCTCGATCGCGTGGACCTGAATCTTATTGTCCTGGTCACGGCGATCGGGTCGGATCGCCTCCTCGATATCCTCGGTGCAGTGCAGGATGGCCGAGAGCGGGTTTCGGATCTCGTGAGAGATCATGTCGATGAAGCGCTCCTGTTGCTCCCTACGCTCTTTGGCCTCCTCGGCTGCCTGTCTCTCGGTGATCTCGGCGCTCTTCTCCGAGCTGATGTCGACAACGCTGCAGATGAAGCCGCCGTACTCGCGCAGGCTGACATGCTGCAGGTTCTCGTCGCCTAGGGGCGTCAGCAGCAGGAGGCGCCAGGGGAACTTGTGGCCGAGCGCGCGGAACTCGGTGCGCAGCTGCTTCTGGCCGGTGAAGGCCTCGTTGTAGGCCTCCATGACGCGGTCGTAGTCGTCGGGGTGTATGCTCTGGGGCCAGGACTTGAAAGACTGATCCTCGCCGCGGTGGGTGGTCAGCTCGTAGAAGTGCTGGTTGACAAAGACGGCCCGGGCCTTCTGGTCGAGGATGGCCAGACCCGAGGGGAGCATCTCGGCGAAGCGGTGGAAGAAGGGGTGCTGGTCGAGGGGCAGATTGTCGACCGACTCGCCCAGCCTGCTGAGGTTGAGGGGGTCGCTGTTGATGTCGCTAGGGCCGGCCGGCCGCCTGTTCTCGGGCGTGGCGCGCCTCCGCGGCTCACATTCGGCGTCGGACTTGGGAAGTAGCTGGGCCATGACGCCGGTGACGAAGCGCGGGTCGTCGCCGTCGGCGAACAGCGGGCTGACGAGAACATTGTGCTCGTCCTCGTCGCTGTCATTCCGCAGGATGTGACGGCTGCCGATGCGGATGGGCTTCTTGCCGTGGAAGGACGAGCTCAGAGCCTTCCAGGAGTCGGGCGACAGAGAGCCGCGCTGCTTCTGGCCCTGCTCGGCGATGCCGCCGGACTGCTGCCAGGCCTCATTGTGCAGCAGCACCAGCTCCTCGCCCCAGAATATGGCGGCGGGGTAGGGGAAGGAGGAGACGGTGACGCTGTGCGCCTGGAGTGTCTTGGGCCAGTCGGCGGCGGGGCCCACGGACGACTTCTCCCATAGGGCCTTGTCGCCAGGCAGTGGGTTGCAGAATTCACCGTCGTCGGCGAAGGGGGACTTCTCCTTCATCGCATTCTTGTGACCTCGTGAGTCGTCGGACGTCGGAGGAAGCACGGGAGAGGTGCTGATCTGGTTTGCGGATCGGCGGGGAAGGCTTCAAGGCTTCAAGGCCCCAAGCAGGGGAGCCTCAGGATGAGTCTGAGAGACAGAGCCGAGACAGAGTCAAGGGACCAGGGCTGGAACTAGCGGTATACTGTACTCATCAGCGGGTAGCTAGCTGCCAGTACGTACACACAATCGTAGACACGCGTGACACGACAAGACGGGAGTGTTGGCGAGAGTGATTTTCGATGCAGGCAGGGCCCGGGGCGCGGGGCGGGCTGAAAGTTCACAAGGGCCAAGCGCGACGCTTCATCATCGATGATCGCACGTGGGGCAGCCGGCAACGCTCCACTTAATTCACCCGGAAAACCTGCCCCGGACACGACGTCATCACCGCTAAGCCGACACCTGCTGAATGGCATTTTTGGTGCAGCTCGTGCAGGTATTCATTCCGCCGCTTTTCTGGGGAGAGCCACACTTTAGGCCAGCAGACATTGTTGCAGCGTGGATTTCTACCAGAGATACTAATGTCTGGCCAGGCCGCTGAAGCATTTAGCATGACAAGTCTGTGTCTGGTGCGAGGGTATGCACATCAGCACCAATGATCTCGATCACACCTCGTGTCTTCCCTCTTAGTGTAGCAACTACGGATATGACATTTCTCCACTACCCGTGAAGACGCACAGAATGCACGACCACACGTCTCTGGCATCTGCAGTCCAACCATCCAAGGTGTCTTTCGCCGGGGCTGAAAACCTTTCTCTAGATCTCACTCACTCGGGGCCTCATTCCAGCGCTTCTCTCTCCGCTTCCAGCTCGGCATCACGCCAGTTCGATAAGTTACGGCCTTCAGTCCAGAACTTCATGAGCCATGCTGCACGAAGCGCCGTGTCTTTCGTTTCTTCCGAGGCACCCGAGGCAACTGCCTCTGCGACCACACGAGTTCTCTTCGTCCAGAAGGTCCATCTCTCCAGAGTCAGCGCTCTCACCTCTGGCGTAGTTGCCCGAAGGTTGGCAAAGGTCGTGCCGGCGTACTCGATTCGAACTGCCGGGACCTCGATGTCCAATGCTAGGGAATGGGCGATGAGGGAGTCAGGGTGCCACTCGGACTTCTGACGGGAAAACCCTTGGAGGACCAATGCAGCAGCTCGATAAGCTCGGCTCCGATGCGTTTGCCGTTGGCAATGAGATCGTTGTCAGGCTGCATTGAGAGGTCGCCCATCACCATGATCAGTCCGTCTTGAGCCCAGTGCCCGTGGAGCAGCTGCGCGACAATCTCGAGAAAGACCTCGAGCTCAAAGATACCAGCGATAGCTTGGGCTGGAGGGGCCATCTGCCAGCAGCTCCGTTGGGATGTCCCTCGCCTTGACACTTTTTCCTTCCACCTTGTCTCTCCGCTTGTTGTCCATCATCATCCAGAGCCCGAACCCAAGAGTCAGCAAAAGACCACAGGCGCCAAAGGTTGCCGTCGTGATCAGTGCTGTTTGGTACTTCGGGGCTTCTGATGGTTTGAATATGTTGGACCTAGGTACGTCAGCATTCGATGACATCGTCTGTCACAAGGAAAGTGTCGTCTTACGCAACAATTCCCATCACATTGGCTGCTGGCACGCCAATGGTTGTCAACAGTATGCGCTGATTTTCATTCGCAATATTGTTATTATACCATACGTCAAGGATGACGCTTGGAGCCGAAGTCCCCCAGGACATCATAAACGTCTGTCAACCTGTTAGTCGACAGTTCCGACACTTCGACTCTGCGCTGCTCGACTTACGGCAAAGTAGGCGACATTCAACTGCGTATGCACGTTGACGCACGTGTAAATGATGAAACCGGTCAGAGTGAAGGCGAAGCCAGCTGCCACGAAGGGAAACCGAACTTTGGTCAGATCCGAGCAACAGCCCAGTATCAAGAGCACCACTGCAGCAGTGACATTGGGAGCCACTGTGTAGAGATTCGTCTTGACAGTGCCGTATCCCAATCGTTCGATGATGGTCGGCAGATACAAGCTGACGCATTGCAGGGGGACGCCCAGACACATCTCGAGAAGCAAGATTACCCAGCTGGTCGGGCGCTTGAGGATTTGGAGTGCATCGCGCAGATCGAATTTCTGGTTGACCACTGAGGACGAATCGACTTGCAGTCGGTGAAAGGCGAGTTGCTTTTCTTCGGCACTGAGAAAATGCGCCGTCGCGCCATTCACGGGCAGATAGAACCAGGCGAAAATGGCAAAAATGATGGTTCCAACACCTGAGAAAGTCAGTCTTCGACCCCTACTTGGTTCGAAGAGCCAGTGGGCGAGGCGCATACCTTCGATGATGAAGATGTACTTCCACCGAGGCAACGGACCGTCGGTGATCTGGAATGTCCCGAAAGCCAGCAGTCCTGAGAAGCCGCTGGCAATGTCGGAAATGGCATAGAAAATGGCCAAGCGCGTGGCCAGCTCCCCACGACGGTAGAAGGTTGTCTGTCAATCAGGTTCGTCATTGCTTATGTCTCTAGATGTTTGCCTGTTCGCGAAGTCGCGTACCTGGTAGTAGATAACCAGAGGGAAGAATGCGCCTTCGGCCAACCCCAGGATCATGCGCAGAGCCACCAGGCCGCCAAAGTTATGCGCAACGGTTGTCATCAAAGTCATAAGGCCTGCGAGAGCAGAGTCAGCTTTCAGTTCAGGAACGCTGTGTTCTGCGTGTGCGTATGCGACATACCGAAAGTGAACATCATCGTGGGAAGCATCCTCGAGGGCCCCCATTTCTTCCCAATGATACCGACCAGGGGCGCAAACAGCACATACGGGATGAAGAAGACCTGGGAACAGTCAGAATGTCATTCATCCTTCCGCTCTACGTGGGCAGTGCTGAGTAAATGCGACGTTGTGACCTACCGACAACATGATATTGTACTGGTTTCCCACCAAGCCAAGATCATCTTCCAAGCCAGCCGTCTTTGCATTACCCAGGTTCCCCTTGTCCAGAGCGTTAAAGAAGTACATTATCGACAATGTCAGTAAGATGCGGAGGTCAAACTTCCACAGCAACCTCCTCTCCGCGACTGGGTCGACATTGTGCACCAGAATGGCGGGCTCCACGCCCGCAATCTCAGTATCGCCACACGATCTGGTGTTGGCTAGACTTGTTCGCTTCTGCTCTCTATCAGTGTTATCGCCGTAAAACTCGTTCGAAGACATAATCGAAGCGATGTGCTGCAAGGTGGCACACCAAGAAAGGTATAAGGCGAATATTGCAATTCAATATGAACGAGTAGTCGACCGAGTGGTCGACCGTCGAGTCCGAAGCCAACAATCCCGGTGTCTCCCTATATAAAGGCAGCCTTTGCTCAGTTAAGGTCCACACGGGCGATCACCGATAAAGCAGATACGTTCGGCGGTCCCTCCGACCGACCGTATCGGCCCCGATCCGCCGTCTCTGCCGAGAGGCGGCCGGCGCACCACCGGGGTCGTCGTCGGCCAATGAAACCACACGCCGCTCCGCCGCCGAGGCCGCCTTCTCTTTTCTTGATCCACTCAGATAAGAAGCCCAAGAAGAGCGTCTTGGCTCTCCGCTCAAGGGCAGATACGCAGAGTCGCAGAGCCGCAGAGACCTGCGCAATTATAATCCACCAAGGAACATTGCCGTCGTGAAATGTGCCAGAATCCAATGCTGCTCCATACCGCGCTTGACCGAGGGCCTGCACCGCGTGGCTTCGAGTTACAGGCGGTGCTGGGACTGTCGCCCTGCGTCACGCTGCCGTCCTGGGCTGCCGCCTCCTAGGTGGTGCGCCCGAACTGCGTACTGACTGGGGCGCGCCGCCCCGAGCGCCTCCGGTCCTCCTCGTCTCGCATCTACACCACTGCTATCGCGTGACCCCCTGCACAACCGCAAGCTTCCAATCCAGTCGCGGAGAATGTGAAGCAACGGCGCGCAAGACTCGCCAGCGCTCTCCAGAATTGACTTTGCTCAATATTTGGCATGAACGATAGCCATTGTCTCGATACGTGCACAGTTGTCTCACCAGAATGGATCACCAAACCCCCTATTCTGCAGGTTAAAAATCTCCCTGAGGATGGTCGCCGCGATCTACTGTAACCGATATGCAACCGATCCGCAGGTAAGGGCGAGTGATCAGAGAGTACCCTAATTCACGTTGGATTCTTAGGCACTATAGATGTTTGATATATTCGCCTACACCCAACAAGTTCTCCATGAAAAGCCTTATATATCCTGGTCCCCATCCCCACTGTGCCTGGCACTATTTGTTGTCCGGTTTGAGAAAAGACTTTGCTCGACATCCTTGTAGACCCCGTATTCGACAGCCTATACTTCATAAGGTTCATCGTCTAGACAATCTTGACTCCCCCGTGGGATGTGAGCTACGGGATAGCCCTTCCATGCCCAGTATGCCGGGCAGCGGCCACCCCTCGGAAGTCTGCGTTCGGCAGGCTCCATTAGGCGATACTGGTCCCTGTCCCGTGCCTTTACGGTGTATATATGGGCATGTATATTAACCCAGTCGGGCCCGGTTCCGAAGTGAACCAGTATATGATTGTCACGGATCACGGTCACCTCTTCAGGCGGTATCGTAAGTGACCATGCAGTACCGTACTGGTGGTGTGGCTGTCTTGGCTGGGTTAGCTTATATACATCGTGATTCGTTGCCCTAGGGTGAACCCAGGATTGCGGTAAACATACAGGATCCATGCATAACTACATCCCAGCTTTTTGGCTTCCGCCTTGACAATTCTTTCGTGCTCCTTTAGTAGGGCCTTCTTGTTTGAGCGCTTTCCTAGACCAGAAGTAGCACCTTTCCAAAACCAGGTTACCTACATCTGTCTGTCAGTTTGAATATATAAGGGTATGGGAAAGACGTGCTGCCTCCATGCATTACCTTCGGATCCTCAAGAGTGCCAGCTCCATCAACTCGGCGTACTTGATCTTGCGGTCTTCTCCGAAGACGCCCTCCTGGAGGAAACATCATTCTGCCTGGATGGTACTTGACATCGACCTCCATGATCGATAATATATATATCGCGTAATATAACTTGAAGCTTAGAACTTGATTGCGTATGCAATGATAAGTATTCCAGAGGGCTGGAACTGCCGAGAAGGGCTCTACATCTTCAAATATTCTCTGACTAACAAAGACATAACGTATCTTTGAAGCTCCCGATGAGTATGTGAGAGAAAGGGCACGATCGCAAAACTACCGTGGATCCAAGGAAACTATAGAAAGGATGAGTCTATTACATCAGCTGAGCTCTTATAAAGCAAAGCATATAGCTTTGATTTTGCTAGGCTTTGGATGAATGTTGCTTGATCGCTATAAAGCGGGCATGTTTTCTTTGACGTGAATATGGCAGATGAACTAAGAAGACTTTTAGGTTGATAAGCACCCGCTGAGTGTATCTGTGTCCAGCTACTAATATATTAAACTACTCAGACTGATTATCAACTCTTCAGAAAGGACAGAATTAGGGTATCTCGGGGAGTGGTGTTTTAACCCCTGGTAGAGGTTTCATTCATCCCATATGTATAAGGAATCTCAGCGCTTAGAAGTACACCTCGATGGACAGCTATTCATTCCAATCTGATCTTGATAGGAATGTTTCATGAAATCATGGGCTTTGTCATAAGCCTTATCAAGATAAGGCGAGCCAAGTCTGCTTTGTTCCAAGTTCAAGTATAACAACGGAAAGCGTGGAATAAAGAAAGACGCCAAGGTCTGGTTTCTTTGTCTACTTCGCTTTGTTTACAAGTTTCATTATCTGAGGTTGGGTCATGACCAATACATGCAGTCATCCGTGACGTCTTCTTTGCGGCTATAACTCATTTCCCATACGACTTCATCAAACAACCTTGGATTCCACACTGCTGATAGTCGCTATTGGCAATTACTTTTCCCTTCAGACTGGATCTTTTATCGGCTGAACAGCCTACTACAACATGACCAGCTCTCAAGCTCCAGATACCAATCTTCTCGATTCAACTGTCCCCTGCAACATGACCAGCTCTCAAGTTCCAGATACCAGCTCTCAAGCTCCAGATACCAGCTCGCAAGCGTCGGTGACCAGCTCTCAGGCTTCAGGGACCAGCTCTGACGCCTCAAGGACGGGATACTACGGTCCAGAGGCCTATCGAAATCACGGCCGAAAGTTCAAACTACCAGATGTGGATCCTGATCTCGTGGAGAATGTGGAGCTATACCGGCCAGGAGGATTTCACCCTATCGATCTGGGTGATATAATCGGCGGGCGTTACGAGGTCTTCGAGAAGCTTGGCTGTGGAGGATACGCCACTGTCTGGCTATGTCTGGATAGGACGCGAAAGGATCCAAGATGGTGTGCAGTGAAGATCCTGGCAGCTGCTCAATCAACAGAAGATTGCCGGGAACTGAAGCTTCTAAGACTCCTAGACGGCGTGGACGTGTCCAGTGCTCACATTCAACTACCAACTCACCATTTCTGGATCGGAGGACCAAATGGGAGGCATCTCTGCTTTGTGCTGCCTGTACTTGGTCCGCCTATTTCTGAAGCTTTTGATATGGACGTCAAAATCCAGAAAGACCTTCTATTTCAAGCGGCTGAAGGCCTTGAGTTTCTCCACAAACGGGGCATTTGCCATGGCGATTTCCGGACAGAGAATATCCTGCTGCGACTGCCGGATCTTGGGGATATTGGCGAGGAAGAGATGAGGAGATTGTTAGGCCCGTCGGAGTCAGAACCTGTCCGTCCATTCAAGCAGATCGACAGCTTCTCGGCACCGAAGCGGCTTTTCCAACCAAGACACATGAGAGTCAAGCCCATAAGCCAGATCGCCATCACCGATTTTGGCATTGCTTTCGAAACAACAA
This sequence comes from Xylariaceae sp. FL0804, assembly GCA_022539325.1. Classification (NCBI taxonomy): domain Eukaryota; kingdom Fungi; phylum Ascomycota; class Sordariomycetes; order Xylariales; family Xylariaceae; species Xylariaceae sp. FL0804. Next base: position 36,290 of record JAJKLG010000007.1, on the reverse strand, counting down.
AGCCTCCAGACTCGTCATTGTTACCCAAACATTACGCATGCCCCGAAGCTTGGCTTGATCTGGATGTTGGCCCGACTGTTGATGTGTGGGCTTTCGTATGCACTATCCTGAGAGTGCGTACAGGGAATTACCCTTTCGGTGGTGGCGACTACCTAACAATGGCGCTGAGCCTTGAGTCCGTGCTGGGTCCTATGCCTGAGCCATTCAACTCAGTCTGCAAGAAACGGACCCTAGAGGAAGCAAACAAAAGTATTGGAAACAGTGGGATTGGTGGGGTGGCTGACAAAGGCGTACCAGTATACCTGGACTGGAAAGAATGCATGGCGATAGAACTCGAGGATACTGGCTACGACGAGCCCTTCGACGCCCTGGCAGGCGAGGAAAAGAATTTCTGGCTTCACCCAAAGGACTCCCAGGGCTTTCCGGACACCTCTCAGGAAGAAGTCGAAGTCAAGTATAAAGTCCCAGAGAGCGAGGTACCAGTGCTTGCTGACCTCATACGACGGAGCTTTCGATACCACGCCTTCGAACGCCTTGACCTAGCTGGTGTCATGAGCCACGAATGGTTCGACGGTCGCAAGACTAAGAAGACTGTGGGCGAAACGGGAGAGGCGAGAGTGTCTACTGCCCTTCGCTGGTTTGGTAGCCGGACAAGAGCGTCATGGAGCTCCATCCTGTTCTATGCCATCCTCGTTGGCATATGGTACTGGACTTGGGCGACGCGATACGACCATGTCGCTCTTCGTATAAGAAGTTCACAAAATTCGACGGCCATCCTGGTGTGTGCGATGGTGCCGTAGGATCAAGTCTGGGTACGCTGATTGAAAGACGCCGATGTATTATCGGCAGCCTCTTGGGCGGGAGAATGTTGCTGAAGTTGAAGTAAAGTTGGCTGATCAATTCAAACCGTCCTTGACTGTTTATATTCTGCCGTGGCGTTCGTGTGGCATATTGGCATATCAGAATTAATACTCCGTATAAGCATAGGTTTATCCCTTGGCACGTTTGAACAATAAGGAAACCCTGCCTTCCAGCCGTCTTGGACATGACAAGACTGCCCTTTTAGATAAGGGTAGTTCTGCACATGGTTGAATGTCGCCGACGCCGAGCTCATCACATTTCCATCTCATCGTCTATTCCTCCCATTGTATCCGTATAGTCCTCGGCTCTGGCCACACATTTCGATCCTCCGCAACGGTCTCACAGCGCTTCTGTAACCGATCTACACGCACGCCTTCCAGCGGTCCCTCGCGCCGTCAATCGATCCCTTCACCCTTATGACTTGATTCTTGGTAAGTCACAAGATGTAGTTGGCATCTGACTACGGCATCGCGACTTGCATTGTCGGCTCGAACTGGTCACGACCGCAAGCTTTGCGTGCCTTCTCTCAATTATCGAGTGCACCTGCGGAAACAGTGGAAGCTGGAAGCCGCGGCGGCATTTATCTGGAGCACCACTATTTGCGCATTACCCATCCAACTATCGGCGCATTATTCCCACCTTTTAGAACCAGTCAGAGGGCCAGAAAATGACAGTACAAGCCCGCGCACCAACTTTTGTATGACAACTCTTGTATCTCTCTTCTCCCTACCTCCTATTCTGACTCTTCTTCACATACGCACGCAGTTAATGGCACGCGTTCGGTTTTTATTGTAGATTCGAATGATTTAGAGCCTGGCAGTGAAGAAAACGCTCCCTTAGCCCTGCGTGCCGATAGCCATGGCTGCGTGCCGATGGCCATGACTGCGTGCCCTGCGTGCCCTTCGCTATGACTGCGTGCCCTTGGCCATGACTGCGTGCCCTTAGCCATGGCTGCGTGCCCTGCGTGCCCTGCGTGCCGTACGTTATCGTTGTCGACGTCGTCGTTGTATAAGGCTTTGCACGTGGGTGGCTAGGTCTGCAGGTGGATTATGGCTGGGAGAACAAAGATACCAGAGTTGTCATATAAAATTTGGTGCACGGGCTTGTATTACTGTTTTCTGGCCCTCTGACTGGTTCCAAAAAGTGGAAATAATGCTCCGATAGTTGGATGGGTAATGCGCAAATAGTGGTGCTCTTTATCTGGCGCCCAAGCCGGCCCCACCTATTGGGGGCAGGGCCCGGGGGCGGACGGGTAATCCCACCAGTGGCCCTCAGTCCGTTCTGCGGGGGAAGGCTAAGGGCTGCCAACACCCAAGGTCATGCCGACTCGAGTTGCCGTGAATCACAGCTCTGCCAGGAACAGAATCTGAACACCCTGCCACGACTTCAACGAACTGGAGTGTCTGATTTGACCATGTGAGCTGATACTCTGACCGTAGTTCCCTTGTGCCGCTGCTGCTGCTGCCGCCGCTGCTACTGGCTGCGATACGTCGAACGGTCGATTTGAAGTACATGAGCTGACCATGGCCGAGAAAAGATCGTGAAGGAAATGCAATCAAAACATCAATGAACACGGTCAGACTAGACACTCCGTACCGAACTACCCAGAAGCTTGACTTACTACGAAGGTCCCGCCCCGCGTCCGAGTGGCAATCCTTGGTAAAGGGTCGACATCTGGCTAGCAGGCTCGGCGACGACACAAGTTACAGGGCCCTCACAACCGTCAAGATCGCATCAAGAGATCGCATCACGAGCTGCGAATACGGGGTTAGAGACCGAGCACACCTCTCAGGCTGGACGACGGCGACGACCAGCTGGAGCCTGGACATATCCGCTATTTCAATGGCAATTTGAACGTGGCGTGGAGACTACGCAGAGGACTTGATATCCGCTGTGGCTTTTGGCATCCCGATTGGTCACTGTCCTCTCCCGTCTCCATGTGATGCCTACATTGAGGAAGCCTGCCTGCATCTGGCTTCGGCGATGACGATACGTCGAGCTCAGGTCCGGAGCGGTACGGCTCGCACGAGATGCCACTTCCAAGTCATCTGGCGACCTCACCTTGGACGAGACTTGAACACGGACGGAATCAGGAGAGGAGCCCTCCTCCACCGTCTGTCGTCCCACTGCCCAGTCGCGACCCACGGACTTGCATCATGGGCATCCCCGCGTTCTCCTCTATACGGCCAGGACCCCGGAGCACCCGTCTTAAGCGGGCATTGACAGTGCGGAGAAGTGGGCGCGTGGAGAAGCTCGGGAGAGACGATGGAGACGGCCTGGGGACCCCGACTCACAACCCCCAGGTTTCCCCTCACATGCCAGACGACCCGCCCACGGCTCGGATGCCCCCCGGGACGAATGCTACGGTCCCGAGATGAGCTGCCACGGTCCCCAGAAGAGATACCACCGCACAGGCGCAGCCCGCGGTGCAAGGAAGTCCGGGATTGCGGGGCCGGGCGACAACGCTTCCGTCACTCATTATATCCCCCACAGCATCCGGACCGGGACGCGTCACTCGTGGTCCCTGGCCGAGCCTTGGTCATATTTACCGTGGATACCAAGTTGTGATATGAGTACCAGCCGGTGACGACAATTTGGAGCAGATGGAACTAGACCAAGCCTGCGTGTCAAGCTCATCCATTCTACTCGATAAAGCGCACTCCTACCCGGCACGCCATCGAAGCGAGTGATCATAGTGCACAGAGCGGTTCGGGTTGCTGCCATCATGCTTGTTCCGAAGCAGACATTTGCCCTCCTCTTGGCAGCTGGCACTCGGGCTACTGTCGTCGTGCAGGACCCCTCGGACGTCATATCACCTGCGGACTGGGCAGCCGACAACAAGCTTGAGGCAGACTACAATGTCCCACAGCCGACGGTCCAGCCGACAGATCGTACGTACCACATCTTCTCACCACCGTGAAGCCTGAGCGAGTAGCTGTCTGACTGTTCGCCTCTCCAGTCGTGGGCACCTACGAGATCAATGGAAGTAATGGGACTTCCAAGGTCTTCTCGCACGAGACCCTGACGGCAAATGGGAACGATACTAGTGTCGTCGTGATAGCAAATGGTGCCGACGTGGAGATGTCTCATGTCGACATCCTGAAAGAGGGCTACTCCAGCAACTTGAACTGGGCCAGCTTCTACGGATTCAACGCGGCCATCAACGTGGTGAGTAGCCGAGGCCCGACTCTGGCTGACTGCGCGAGCCTTGCTGAAGCGTGATCAAACAGGCGAACGCCTCGACGGCTGAGCTGGAACACCTGAACATCACCGTCCACAACGGCGCCGCCGGGGTCTACGCGTACGGCGACGACACCGTCGTTAACATTACGGAGTCTTGGATGTACAGCAGCGGTCCCGTCAGCCACGGTCTCTACGCGTCCGGCAACGGGACCATCCACGGGAGTAACCTGGCCTACTACTCTGGCGGCAAGCGATCGTCGGCATTCTCGGGCGACATGCCGGCCGGGTACATATATGTCTCGGACTCGGTCGCCCACACGGCCGGCGTCGGCTCTGCGACTTTCTACGCCCTGGGCTGGATCATCGCGGACAACGTCGTCTCCATCTCGGAGCAGGGTCCCGTGGTCTTCATGGACAGTGACCAGGTGGCCAACCTGACCAACTGCCAGGGCACGGCCGGCCTCCTCGGCGGCGTCGCCATCTTCAGCTCTGCCGGGCGGACCTCCGGGGCGCAGCTCAACCTGAAGGACTCAAGCCTCAACGCCACGGGGGATACGATGCCGGGCCTTTGGTTCGGCAACACCATCATCGACGTGACGCTGGACAACTCGAAGCTCATCACCGCGTCCGGCATACTGATCTCGGCCAACACGTCGTCCATCACGCAGGATTTCAACAGCTACGCCGGGTATGACGTCAACTCGGCGATGGAGCCGGCTGAGGTGTACGCGACGGTGTCCGAGTCGAATCTCGAGGGCGACCTGGTGGCCTACAACAAGAGCGTCATCAGCATGAGTCTGCAGTCGTACACCTCGTGGGTCGGCTCGGCGTACTCGGGCTTCGGGGATGCCTACTTCGACATTGCCCTGGATAAGACGAGCAATTGGACGTTGACGAACACTACGACGGTGCAGAACCTCACGGATGCAGAGACGACGCTGAGCAACATTCACAGTGGCGGCTATACCCTCTACTACAACTCCTCGGCTCTTCTCAGCTCGTGGCTGAACGGGTCAACGATCGCCTTGGCCGGTGGAGGATCAGCCGAACCGATTACCTAGATACAAGTGGAGCGTAGACCTCGAATGAGGCTTCGTGCTGCCTGAAAGTAGCAAATGGTTTAGCAGATACGGCACCTGCTGTGATAAGTTACTTCTAATAACAAGGCCATTTCAAGCAGATAAGACGCTTAGTCCGCCCCCCCTACATCGTCGCGATCCGTACTTACGATGGCATCCTCCCCCTCCGACAATAGCTTGATCGTGTGTGTCTTCGCATTTGCCCTTGACTGTGACAAGAGAGTTAATGATGGATTTCCGGAGCTATTTTACTTGCGCGGCGAGTGATCCACCGGCATGTCGGTCATCGAGGGAGGGTCAGGCAGGTTAGCAGGCGGGAAGCCAGGCAGGAATAAAAACTTACTGACTCGCAAGGCGTGACGTCCCATGGCTAGTCGCATGGGTAAATGTATCTCCTTTCCTTGCGCGACGCCGGTGCTGGTCAACACGTATACGATACCACGCGCGTCCTTGACCACATCGCCGGGCTGATTGCCGCCGGTGCAGACGAACAAGTCGGCACTACCATTGGGGTCGGCCAGAGCGTACTCCTCCAGCATCGGGCGCTCAGTCCAGAGCTTGTTACTACCGCCTTGGTTCAGAGAGCCGGTTCGGAAGAAGCCCGGCTCGATGACCACGGCGGAGTTACTAAGTAGTCGCACTTCCTCAAGCACCGACTCGGTAAAGCCGCTCACTGCCGATGAGGTGCTCCCATAGTAGCCGCCTGCGGTGGTGTCCGTAGTCTCACCGCTTCTTGGATGGATGGAAACTTGCCTGTAGACACCTGGGAGTATACCCGCCTGGGTCTATTAGGCTATACGTGCTGCGACGGTGTTAGACACATCAACCGAGAAATGGACGTTACGAGCTGTTGGACCTAATAGCTGTGGAGTCCATAACTAAGCTATAGGTCCGAATAAAACCGTATAAATACTGTATAAGTTAGCTACCAGTTTTATACCTAGTTTATATCCTTAGATTATTTTAGCTAATTTAGTATTATTTATTTTTATCCCCCTGCTACTTTTTACTTTATTCGTACGTTAAGCCCTTTTAAACGGCTTATATAATAGCATTTATTACCTTTAAAAGCTAAAAGATTAATAGTACTTATTAATCTGCCCTACGGCTTTATTTTTTAAGCTATTAATCTTATTAACCGCGTTTAATACTATTAAAGATTACCGGTACCCTTATATAAAAAGTAAACGCACGGGTAAAAGCGGTAATAAGGCGTAAAGGGTTTCCTTAAGCGTTTAAAACGCTCCTATAATCGAGATTATAGCGGAGAATCCTTATAATAAGGGCTAAAAGGTCCTTAAACCTCGCTTAAGGCCTTAAACTAGTATTACGGCGGAGAATCCTCGTAATAAGGGCAGTTAACAGGGCAGCTTTACCTTTAACTTAAAGGAGATTACTATTAATAAGGGTAAAGGAAAGGGTTTTAAGGAGATTAACCCGTTTATTAAAATAATAAAAAATACTATTCTACTTATATACCGGAATCTCCCCGCTCCTTTTTATATACTAAAACCCTAGTTTAACGTACCTTATACCCTGGAATTATAATCCGAGATAATAGCGTTAATTATATTAACCTATAAGAGTAAGGATAATAAAATCCAAAAGCTTAAAGCTAAACTGGTATAAGCTAATAAAAGGCTTAAAAAAGCCGGTGGCTAAAACCTTTTCGGGAATATTTTAAACCTTTTTAACGCTAATAATAACGGCTAATAAGAATCCGACCTTTTCCCCCCTATAAGCGATATATTACATAAGTAAAAACGCCTGGGTATATAACGGCTTAAAAATATAACGGTTTAAGATTAATATTACCGGGAGTAAATTACATAATAGCGGCGGTAATATATAAACTAACGGTAATATTAATATAATACCGAAAACATATATATATTTGGAAATAAGAATACTTTTATTAATAATAAGGTTATTAATAATAAAGTATACCGGGCAGCCTTTACTAAGGTATAAGGCTAAAGCACTTTCTTATAAGCGGTTATAAGCCACCCTCCACTAGAGATTAAGCGGTCTCGGTACCGCGAGGCGGCGCCGTTTTTTAACCCGGATCCCCCTTTTTCGTCGTTTAATTCTAATTCTAATAATAACCTGCGGCGGGCATACCGGAAATATAAAGCCTTTAAAAAGGAGAAGAAAAATAAAGTATTAATAAAATCGGTTCCAGGGATCCACTGGAAACACTGGAAGTTCTCTTTTAAAAAGGATAATTAACTAAAAAGCCCCTAAAACTATACCTTTTGGAAGGAGATTTTAATATAATTATTTAAAGTAATCGAATAAAACGGTAAATCCTTCCTAACGGAATATAACGAGTTAGTTTTAAGCGCTAATATATAATAAACCGTTAAGCCCCAGGCTTTTAAGCTTATTTTTAAACTTACTCTGAGCACTTAAATACTTTAAACCTTTAAAAAGGCTTATAAGCAGGCCGGCCGCCTATAATAAGCAAATTACTGGGATAAGCTCGTTATATTATAATAAGACGGCCGTAATCCCCTCGTATTTATTACTAAGTTTTAACGGTTATTATAAAAAAACCTAAATACCGGGTTCGTTATAATTAACCAGTAATAGGTTATACTCTTTTTTAAGGCGGTTTTTAAGCACGCTAGCACTTTTAAGACTATAATAAAACGTATAATTCGATAAAATAATGTTATAATATTATAGTTATTTATTAAGGATTTTTCGGCGGAGTTTTATAAGAAGGGAGATAATTAAAAAAACCAGGGAGGTAATAATAGTAATAATAATAAATCTAATAATATTAATAATACCGGTAATAATAAGAATAACCGGAATAATAATAACGGTAAAAATAAAGACTAAAAGTTTAATAAGGATTTTAAGAATACCGTTTACTGGAATTACGGTAAAAAAGGTTATATTATAAAGGATTACCGTAACCTAAGGATTAATAATAACTATATTTATAAACCGCAGCGGTTATTAAATAATACGGTATCGGGTAATACGGTAATAAGCGGTACGCAAAAAGCCTTATTACTACCCGCGGGCTTAGGTAACCTTTCCGGCATACCGGTGGTAAGCTTTATAATAAACGTTACCCGTAATAACTTTATAAAGCTAGTACGGTATTATAATAAGAAAATAAGACTTCCCCGTAACGAAAAGGCTAAAAATAGCCTCCACGGGGAGCTTTTTAAAGCTAATATTATAATTAATACCGCAGCGGTTACCGGCAGATTCCGGTCCTTATAGTTTTTTAATACCGGCTTTAACGTTATAATTATTAATAATAAGCGGGATTTTCGACCTAATACCGTTATAAACCTTAAAGGCCGCGAATTTAATATATATACTAAAGGTAATATTACTAAGGCTATAAAAGTCGGCTATACGCAATATTATTAGTGTAGTCTTAAGGGTAACGAAGTTTTTATTAAGGCTACTTATACTCTTTTTATACGTGAATTCCCTATAAAGATCTTTTCTGGCGTACGGTTTTATAACGGTGGTAATACCTTTTAGGGTAATTACGTTAAGGATTTAAAAAATAAGGTTTTTATTACCCTTAACGTGCCGAAAAAAGAGTTTTTCCTTTAAAAGTACGGTAAAAAAAAACCTTATACCTATTATAATTACTAGAATAAGGAGCTAGGAGGCACGGTAATTACCGCAAAATTAAAAGTATAATAACTTTAATTATTATTTAATAACGCTTTTAACGGTAATAAGGAGGCTTTTATAAAGATTATTAAGCGCTTAATACTTTAATACTACCGATTTTATTATCCTAATACCGAATACTTAATCTAGACGATTAAGGCATTTACGGGCATTAACTTTAACCTAAAAAAGGTATATATATTACCCTATTACGCTTATAATAGGGCGAAATCCATAAAAATACCCTCGAAAACCCCTTAAAAGAGGGCATTTTACGCCGGAGAGATATTTTAATATAATTTAGGCCAAATTAAGCCAGTCTTAATAACCGGTGCTAAATATTTCTCGGTAATAACTAATAATATTATACGGTATAAAAGTTATTAAAGTTATAACTCGAAAAAGGGTGTTTATAAGCATATTATTATATTTATATACTACATTAATAATAATCTAAAACAGAATTATATACTACCGTAAACGATACGAATTATGCGTTTTAACGGTGGTATAAAATTCATTATTAATCCCCTTAAAGCATTTTATAACGAGAACGGTATTCTATATATTTCTTTTTTACTATATAACTAATACTAAAACAGCGTTATAAAACGCATTATACGCTTTATATAAAATAAAGCTAAGGCTATTATTATTATTATAAAAATCCTTATTTGCTTTTAGGATTATATTATAAAGGCTATTATATATATAATTAATAGGATTAATTAAAGTCCCGTACCTGATTATATTACCTTATACGAGTTATTTTAAACTTAAATCATACCTAAAAAGGATTATAAGCCCTCTTAATATTATTTACGTATCCTTAGTATTAAAGTGGTAGTTTATATCGATTATACCTAATGCGTATAATTAAAAAAGCTTAAAGCACGCGGTATTAAAGGACTTTTTATAAGCTATAAGGGTATTATTATTTATAAGGTTTAGTTAATTAACGGCGATAGGTTTTTTAAAACCCCGTATATTATTTTTTATAAAGCCTTAATTAACCCTAATAATATACCGAGCCTTATTAATATTATTTAATTACTCCCTTTAATAATATAAAAGCGATTTCGCCGACAGCATTATACTAAAAAAACGAAGATTTATAACCGGAATAATAACATTATTAAAAAAAACCTAACGGAGCTAAAGGATAACCGAGATAACTTATTACTATAATAACTCGTTAACACTCCTTTAAATAATACGGAAATCATAATAACCTTAAAAAAGGTTAATAATAAGGAATTAAACTATAAGGGGGTGGATACCGCCCTCTTATTAAACTTTAATAATAAGGGCCACCCCCTTTACTCCCTTTATTATTATAACCTGGCCGAAGGTAAAAAGCTTACGCCTCTCCTTAAGGCACGCCTTATAAAACCGCAGCGGCCACCTAGCAATATCCTCGTACAAGGCGTCCCTGGCAACGTCCTCGTACAAGGCATTATACCGCTGCGGCCACCTGGTAATATCCTTATATAAGGCATCCCTAGTAACGTCCTTATACAGGGCGTTGTGCCGCTGCGGCCACCTGGTAACGTCCTCGCACAATAACACGGTTAAAATATACAACATATTAAAGGGAACGGAATCGAGGAAAAAAAAGGTTATATTCACTAATACTAAGTAATAAAAGCGCTCGCAAGCGATTTAATAATATTATAGGCCGAATACCTTTATAACGAATTCCTTACCTTTACCGGCGTGGCCGGTAAAACCCTTAATAATTCCACCGCAGGGGATATTTTAATTACTTACGCGGTAAATGTATATTAAATACTTAAGGAATGCTTTAATAACCCTATCTTTAAAAAAGCAGTAAAAGGCTTTAAACGCGATTTTTAAGTTATTAACTACTTTAAAAAGATATAAAAAAACCTCGACCGCGGTACCTTTGCGTTCGTTAACGTATTAAAAATAATACGCGGTTACCTTATTAACGCAAAATGGGTATTATAAGAAAAATACCTATTAACCGGCTAGCTTAATAAGCTAAAAAGCCGCGTTATAATACGCGGTTTTACTTAACGGAAAAGCATTAATTATAATAAAATAAAATTAATAACGGCGAGAGCGGTATTATAAAGAATACTTATAACGCTAATAGCGGTTAACGGTTAAGCGATTTTTTAAATTAACTTCCTCGCGGCTTACTTAAACGGTGATTTAATAAAAAGAATCTTTATAAAATAATTCCCACTTTTTTACGAGTTCTTTAAAGCGAATCCTAATAAAGCGAAAAAGCACGAGTATATTATTAAAAAGATTATTAAGCTCCTCCGGCCGTTATACGGCCTTAAATAAGCCGGGGCCTAATAGCAGAAAAAGGTCCGGTAACTACTTAAAAAAAAAGGCTTTAAGCCACTATACTCGGACGATATAATATACTATAATAAAAAAACCGGTAATATAATAACCTTATATATTAATAATTTCCTTTTTTTCGGGCCGAATACCGAGAGATTAAAAACCCTCGCTAGTAATATTAACGCGGCGGTTCCGGTATATAACCTAGGAGCCGCGGATTAATTCCTTAGCGTAAGGATTTTATACTTTGCGGATAACGGTAATATATAACTAAACTAATAAAGCTATATCGAAAAAGTTATTATATTATAAGATATGAAAACTTATTAGGTTATAAAAACACTAATAATAATAATTATTATAAAGAATATTACCACTTATACTAACCAGGCTAATAAGGATAATATTCACCGGTATATAACGCTAATAAGCAAAGTTAATTTTATAATATATATAATACGGTTAAATATAAGCTATATAATTAATATATAAGCCAGATTTATAATAAATCCCTTACTGTAATAATAAGATTATATAAAACGCATAATACGGTACCTAAGGCATATATCCGATTACTTGCTAAGGTATAAATCTCTTTTAGGAGATTACCCGCACCGTAAATATAATAAACTAGGTCTCTTTAGTATAGCGGACTCTTCCTTTAATATATGCCCTTAAACTATAAGGTCGATAAAAGGGTACGTGTTTTTTATAACCGGCGCACTTATCCTCTAGTAATTAAAACTTTAAAGCACGGTATTACGGGGTACTACGGAAGCAGAGTATAAAGCCTTAAGCAAGTCTATTATAAAAGCGGCTTAAATACGGAATTTCCTTATTAAGCTTAGCCTTATACCAGATAAACTGATTAGTTTATTAAAAAATAACACCGGTGTTATTACGTGGGCTAATAATATTATTATAATAAACCGGCATCGGTACTTAAACATTAAATACTATTACTTTTTACAAAAGGTAAAAAACAAAAACATTATAATAAAACGAGTTTCTATAAAAAAACACTTAGCTAACGGCTTTATTAAGCTATTACTAAACGCCTAATATAACGCATTTATATATATACTGGGTATTAAAACTATTTAGGGTATACCGGCACGGTAAACCTACCGGTATATTAAAACCGATTAAATAACCTACTAACAGAATAAACGCGTTTAACCGTTACTAGCGCGTTTTTTCGCGCAATGCACGCGCTTTAATCCCTTTGGATTTTTATATGCCTAATTAATTCTTTTAAGCCTAAAGGGTTATTTACAATTATAAAGGCATAGGGGGAGGAACGCGGTTAAAGAAATCAGAGTTCTTCTTACCCCACTTTTCTAGATTTACCCGGAGATTTACCGACCGAAAACGCTCTTATTATATAACCGGCAAAGGGCCGGCAACCACTATAATAATAAAGAATCGCTTATTCGAACCGCAGAAAGGTTAAGGTTTTCACGCTTACCGAGCGTTTTGCCGTTTTTAATCCTATTATAGGCTTTATAATAGCCTTAAAGCTATAAGGGGGTATTAAACCTAATAGCTATAAAGTCCATAACTAAACTAAGGTCCGAATAAGACCGTATAAATACTATATAAGTCAGCCACTAGTTTTATACCTAGTCTGCATCCTTAAATCACTCTAGCTAGTTTAACACTATCCATCTTTATCCCCCTGCTACTTCTTGCTCTATTCGTACGTTGAGCCCCTCCAAACGGCTCACACGAGCCCCTGAGCCAACTCACCCCGATACAACACATATCCAGGACCCTATCGAGCCAAAGTTGGCGCTAACGCTGTGCCCTTGCGGACGAAGGAGAGCGATCTCCGCGCGTGTCAGACTGATGATGCCCAAGACGTTGGTCGCGAACGTGTCATACACCTCCTCTTCTCTGTGCATGGTCAGCTTACTTGCACGTCCGACTGGCGCGCTTTTTCCTTCCCATCGACCACGGGCCGGGGTGATATACTCACGAAGCGCCCTCGGCGATGCCCTGCAGTATGTAACCCGCAGTAGTCACACAGTGGGTGAGTTTGCCGTACATATTGAACGCTTGCCACAGCCCGGACCGTGGCATCACCGGTCGTGATATCCAGGCGCAGGAGCCTGGCTCGGGCATACTCGAGGTCGCTCATCTTGGACACATTTCAGGAGGCCGCGATGACTCTGTCCCCTCGGTGGAGCGCTTCCAGCGCGATCGCGTGACCAAAGCCACTGCTGGCGCCGGCGATAAACCACACGTAGCCGGACATGACGCTGGCGGCTAGCTTGTTTACGCGGACGAGGAGATCTCCTGCAGTGACGGAAAGAATGGGAATTCGCGGGTGAGGCCCGGTTTCACGGTTTCAAGGCAGTGTAAGTTGCTGGTATCGTGGACGAAGCTAACTATCACGAGGAGGTTCGCTCTCCTTTTGTAGGAGACCGCGGCGCCTCTGACACGGACTTACACGGGCTTGTTCGGAACATGCAGTAAGACGAGACATTGCGGCGACCATATTTATAGAGACGGACAGAAACGGACGGAGTATGGCGTTCAGGCAGTCAGAGAGATATCTTGCATTATGGGCGTTACACCTCTCTATCGGCGTTACGGATACATTGCTGGCGTCTCGGCGTCGCGGATGCGTATTGTGTCTTCAAAAAAGGTCCCGGTATGAACTTGAGGGGGTGAGACGGCTGGGCTGACTGGCGAGTGACTCACGTCTATCTCATACACCCAGCAGAGAGTCGCACTGGCGGCATGGCGGCATATGATCGCAGCGGTCGCGGCCGGCGGAATCGACATGCGGGCTATTGCCGCCGTCTGCCCCCGCTTTCTGCCGCCCGAGCCCGCCGACGCGTTGTCGTCGGCGGGCTGCTGGTGGCCCGGGACACCCGTCCAGCTGCATGCAGCCAGTACCTCACCAGCACCGCGAGCGTGTGGACGCGCGAGAACCTCGGCTTCGTTATCGACGGCCTGAACCGCCTGAACCGCACATCGCCGCATCGCATCGAGGCTGCCTCATTCTGAGCATGTACGCGTCCCCAAACGGCACCAAGCCCCTACTCCTAGTGGTCTTCCAGCTCGACGGGGATCTCTCCAGGGCGGCCAGGGTGTCACGGAATCCGGCACCGGCCTCTGTGCACTGACCGTTGCCAAGGCCGCGGTGACGCGGCTGGGACTCGGATGGGCTCAGGTAAAAACCATCCGAGAGGCCTCCGGCCAGGGTATAATACGTATACCCTGTAAGGGCTCACCGCCGGCGTAGGGGCCGGCGTGGGGGTCCCTTCGGGACCCCCTTTCTGCTATACATATAGGGAGGAACTCCTCTAAGTTCTCCTAAAGTTCTTTTAGTTCTTTAGTCTAATTATAAATGCGTATAATAAGATACGGCATTAATTACTACTATATTACTTATATATCCTTCCTTTAATAATTATAAGCCCGGTCCCCTACGATTAGTGCTCCTAGTATTTATTACGCATTTTAATACTTAATTTATCCTTTTCTCTCTCTCTCTTTTACCCTTTTTATAACTTCTCTTTTACGCCCGGTAACCTAGTCCTTAACCTCCGACCAGTTCCCTCTAACCAGTTCTTTTTAACCGTTCCCTCGTCCACTATATTATCCGAAAACTTAATCCCTAAGGAGTTTTATAAATCGCTCCGGCTGGAATCCTTTAAGGATTACCTTAAATGATTCCAGTATATTTATTTTTAAGGTATAGCCTTAGGAATTTAATTATATATTAACCCGGACTTAGCTAAGGATTACCCGAATTATTCCACCCCTTTAATACTACTAATAATGGAAATAATAATATATAATAACCAAAAGCAACGGGAGAAAATATACGAAAACGCGTATTAATAATAGTAATTTTATACGCTAGGTATACTAGTTATAAAACCCACGATAAAGGAGCTTACTCGACCTAAGCTACTTTAATAAAGGCTTAACGTTTTATTAAGCGAATATAATTAAACGGCTAAGGATTTTACGCACTTTTACCCTCGCTTTAAGGCAATCCTTAAACTTATTAATAAGATTATATCCGATTCGATTATAACTCGAGTATTTTAGCAGATCTTTTAAAGGATTACTCCGGAATAGGGGATACCCCTTAAAATAATCCTTTAAAAAATCCGGGATATTATAGTATTAACGGGCATAATAATCCTAACCCAGGTAATAAAAACCTATAATACTATTCTTAATCGAGCTAGGGCCAGGGATATAAACCTCTATAATTAATACGAGTAATAGGATTTAGCCTTCGCCTAGGCCTTAGTTTATAATATCCATTAAATCTAGGGAACCCTAGCCAAAAAAGCATTCTTTAAGGTAATTAAACCTTATATTAAGCCTAATTAAGCTCGCTGGGAATTAAAGGACCTAATCCAGAAAAACCGTCTCGGTTAGTTAACCCTCTTATTTCGCAACCTTAATTTCACCTTATAAGCCCTATTAAATATAAATATAATACGCATAGGTAAGGGCTAATATAATACTTGGGCAGGATAATCTTTTCTTAATACCCCTGGAAAAAACTTTAAGGAAGTAAATCGCTAAAAATATAACTGCTTATGCCTTTAATACTTAGAGTTAACTTACCCTTAATAACCCTTTAGTTATAAAACTCTTTACTGGGCAGTTACCGGCAACCGCTTAAAAAAAACCCGTTAATACTTACTTAAATAGCTCGAGGAGATTAAAACATGCTAGGGGCTTACCCGATAAAACGGTTTACGCTATTAGATTAACTCTAAGGGCTAGGATCTTTAAAAACCCAGGGGCGGGAACCGTATAATATAAAAAAAAAAGCGTAATAATAATAATAACTTTAATATTAACGCCGTTATTATTTCCTTAGCCCTAATATAAGAGTTTTTTCTTATTATAGGAGAAATCGTTTAATACTCTGGTAACTTTTTAACGGCTTAACGCCTCCACCTATTATCCCATTTAATATTAATCGATAATTACGGTACGGATTATATTATTAATAATAAAAACCTTTTTAAACCCGGAACTTTTCGGTTAATTACCGGGGAATATATTAAAGCTGGCACGGTAAATATCCCGGTTATTAGGAAAAGCACCCAGGTATTATATAAATTACTCCGTAACGAGCACGGGAACCACGTTATAAACTTAACTTTATTTAATATAAACGTTATAAAAGGGTTTTATATAAATATTATTTCTAAGGTAAAATTACTTAAGGCGGGGATTTAATATAATGGGTTCGGTTATATATTAAAGCTAGGAACGGCTAAAAAACATTAAATCGTTAAAAAGCTAAAAAGGCATTATAACCTAGTTTTTTTCGAATATAAGCCCTTTTCCATTTACTCGATTAGCTTTAATACTTATCCCGTAAACCCCTTAACGATTATTAAACGGAGTAAAACCGGTATTATAATAATAACTCTGGTAAAGAGAATATAATATACTTAAAGGTTATTACGGGATACCCTTAAGGAAAGAAAGGATTTAAAAGATTTATAGTATTTACGAGCCGATTACTTAGGCCTGGAAGCTTTTAAACTTTTAATTAATTATACTAAAAACGTGAAAATTAACGGTATAAAGCGTATTAATTATAAATTATATGCTTAGGCTTACGCTAAACGTATTATTTTATACCGGACTTTAAAAAATCGAGCCCTACGCCCCTTTTAATAAATCCTTTAAAACCTTTTCGATTATACCCCAGGATATAACGGGAACAGATAACTAATAATTATTAAGGATAAATAAAATAATATACTTTACTCCTTTCCGTATAAAAATAAAAACGGCTTATTAATATTTTAATAACTCTGGGAATTTAAAGCCTAGGTTAATAAAAAGTATACGATTACAATTAATATTATAAGAAATAATAATAATATCTTTATTATTAGTGCTAACGGTTTTATTACGTTTTAATGTTAAATCTAAGCTATTAGAATTAAGCTTAAGCTTTTACCGGCTTACGTTAAGGAACCGGTAAAAGGCAGTAAACAGGCTAAAGAGGAGATTATCCCTAAGGCATTAACTATAATTATTTAAGCTAATCTATTACCGGATTTATAGCTAAAAGTAACCTAAGCGGTTATAAAACTATATAATATAAGCCCGACCACGTTAGGGAACTATTATAACCTAAACAAAAAGATTTATAATTAGTTTTAATAATAATTCCGGTAATACGCCCCCGAGTAATTTCGCGTATTAACGGCGGATATCCGATTAAATTAAACGAATATTTAGGCTTACGGATATAAAGCTTACTTAATTAAAATAAAACGCTTAGCAGGAAAAAAAAGAAGGGTATTTAAGATTAAGCCGCGGGTATATATCGGGTACTTAATAGGATATTAAGCCTATAACCTATTTAGGGTATAAATCCCGCGGCTCCGATATATAATTACTTTATAAAATATAAGATTTAAGGAAAATATCTTTTATACGCCTGAAAACGCTCGCCTAATATTAAAAATCTTTTACGAAAAGGTAAACGAGCTCTTTATATATATCCTAAAAATAAAAATAATACTTTTTTATTAATATATTAATATTACGGAATCTTTAAATATAACGGTATTAAACTTTACCCTAATAAAAGCGCCCTTAGGGAAAATTATTAACCCCGATCAGTTTACGTAAACCCTAGCAAAATAAGAATTAGGGGTGGAAGCAGATAATAAGCTTTAAGAAATATTTAAGCCTATTACGTATTTATTAAGTAAACTTTTAACTCCCCGGTAAATATTAAAACCGGTTAGGGAACCGGTAAAAATCGAGGTCGGGGAAAATCCTCCGCAAAATATTATAAGCGCGCGTGGTAATAAAAAAAACACGGAGAATATATATAATATAATTATAATTATATTACCTCCGTTATTTAACTAGGCAGAAGCATAACCTTAGCCTAGGGATATAAAGGAACCCCTTAAGTAAATCTCGGGAATAATAAAAGCGAATAAGAAGATTTTATAATAAACGTTAAAGGCTTTCGAACGCGTTTTAAGGGTATTAAGCGGGAATAAACCGGTAAAAAGGTAATTTATTAGGTTTAATATAAAATAACGCGGAAAAGATCCCGGACTAATAAAAAACCTACCTATTAGGACCCGGAAACGCCGTAAAAAAAGCCCTAGTATTAAGGAAGGGAAAAAACTTAATATATTTTTTACGGCTCCCTTTTTTATATAAGAATATAAAAAGTTTTTTTTAAGAGATTCCGGGACCTTAATTAGCGGATAATATTTAGTTAATATCCTATTTTATTAACCTAAAAAGATCTAAGTTCCTAATAACCGCTTATAAACCTCTTTTATAAATACCTTTTTACTTAATTAGCTTAAAGTTATCCAGGAAGGAGACCGCGAGCATTATATTATATACGCAGTGTTCTCGGCGGCCGTTTAATATAAAAGTAACGGTAACCGAACGGGACCGTTCTCCGAATATAATAAATTATACGTTAGAAATCTAATATAACCAGCTCTTAAAAACTGGAAGGAGCTAATTAATCACCCTTACGGGGATCTTTTTAAGCAAAATACTCGTAAAAAGATTCGGGCCTTTATTTAAATAAGCGTATATTAGATTATTAACCGCGTTAAGGTTAAATATAAGCCTTTATTATTAAAATGGGTATTTTATTATAAGCTAAATATAAACGGCTTTATTAAAACCTATAAAGCACGGTTTATAATATACGGGGATTTTTAAAACCCGAATACGTTATAAAACACTTATACCGTTACCTTAACGGTATAAACCTTTAGGTTAATAATAACGCTAATCGCTTACTTTAACCTAGAGTATAAGTAATTCGATATAAAAAACGCGTTTCTTAACATATTCCGGGAAAATAACTTATTAATTACCTATAAACTTCCTAATAGCTTTAAGGAAAACGGGAAATATATTAAATTCCAAAAAGCTATATATAGGCTTAAGGATTTATTACTTTTTTAGTATTTAGAGTTTTTAGGTATGCTTTAAATACTCGGGTTCGTTTTTTTATTAAAAGAGTTATACTTATTTTATATAAAAAATAAAACGGTTTATATAGTATTTTATATTAACGATTTCTTAATAATTTATTATTATAAGTATATAAAAGAGGTAGAAAAGCTCCGGAACCTAATATATTTAGTCTACTTTTTTATAGGTAGCAAAAATATAAAATAATTTTTTAGGATTAGAATAATACGGGATTAAAAAGCTCGTATTATTATACTTTTTTATAACAGATATATCGAGAAAATCGCCTTTAAGTTTAATATTAATAATAAAAATTAAACTCCGGTAACCCCTTTCCCCTAAAAAGAATTAATAAAGTTTAAAGGAGAGGCGTTTAAGCCAGATATTAAGAGATATTAGGAGTTTATCGGCTTAATTCTTTATATTACGGT
The DNA here is from genome assembly GCA_022539325.1 of Xylariaceae sp. FL0804. Taxonomy (NCBI): domain Eukaryota; kingdom Fungi; phylum Ascomycota; class Sordariomycetes; order Xylariales; family Xylariaceae; species Xylariaceae sp. FL0804. The sequence continues at coordinate 16,801 of JAJKLG010000007.1, read as the reverse complement.
TATATTAAGACCTAATATAATATTCGCAGCCTTATAATTTTCTAGATTCCTTACGAACCCTGCCCCCGAGCATTTTAAAACTATATAATAAACGCTCCGGTACCTTTAATATACCCGGTACCTGGGGATTAAATTCGGGGGTATAAGCTTATTAGCGTAAGCTTTCCTTATTACTAAAAATACCTCTTTTACGGATAATAAAAAGACCCGGTACTTTTTATAAGGATATATAATATTCCTTTACGGGGGAGCGATTAATTAAAAGGCTATTAAATAAAGCATTATTTTTATATTAATAACGGAGGCAGAGTTATAAATGCTTAGGTAAACTAGCAGGGAGATAATAATACTATAGCGCTTATTCCGTAATCTCGCTTATAACCTTAGTAAAGGGTTTATAATATATTCGGATAATTAATAAATAATTCGCTTAATAATAGGAGAAAACTAACGGATTATAACTTAACTGCGTTATATCGATATTTAAAACCTTTGGCTGCGATAGGAGTATAACCGGGGAATATTCGAAATAGTTTATTTACCTACTAATAAAATACTAGCCGATAGTTTAATAAAGAATCTCCCGATAGGCTAGTTTAAGTATTTTAAGTAATTATTTAACCTTTACGAAATACGTCCTAATTAAAACCTGGATTATATTATAAATAAAGGAGAAAATATATTATAATATTATAAAAAACCTTTTCTTATTTACGGGCACGCTGGCTTATTATATACCGAGTTTTAAAGGGTACGCCGGCCCGTAATAGGTAATTATAGGCATAAAGCCCGGGCTTAATATACTAATAGCTTAATAGGCTCCGAAAAACCAGCGTAATATATCGAAATATATTAAAACGTTTTTAGCCTAGGCGGCCCTTAAACCGCTACCCTTATTATCGTTATAATCGTTATAACGGCGGGGGAATTTATTATAGCGGTCCGAGAACTAACCCGGGTTAAAAAACCCCTTTCACTCCTTTTTTTACTCCTTATCCTCCTCCTCGGTATTAACGTTAACGTTAGCGCCGGCGGCTTTATCGGTAATCTTTAATATACCGCGTATAATGCGTTATTATTTAATAGTAAGCTAATTTTAATAAGCCTTTAAATAATACCCGAGATAATTATAAAATGCTTACCTTATTATTATTATAGCGTAGGGTTATAATTAATTTAACCGCCGGCGCGATAGCGGACGGGGTATTAATTATAATTAATTAATTAACGCTATAATAAAATAAAAAGAACTTATAGCGGAGGGTAAGGGTGCTTATTAGCATATTACTAATAGTATAAAAAACCTACCGTATTATAATAAATACCGTTATTAAACCTATATAGGGCCGAGTTAATACACCCGCGGTAGGGAACCTTATGCTATTAACCGGCCGCAGGTTAAATACGCACGCGCGGTAACGGCGAGGCGGGTAAAATAGCGGTAATAATGCCCGCGTAAGCGGGTAAAATGGTTAAAGCAGCGGTAACCGTGGCGGAAGCAGGTAAAGCGGTAACGGTATAAATAACGGGTACGGTAACGGCCGTAACGGTATAAAATAAAACGGTAATAAGAGTAATAAGCTTTTTTATTTAAACCGCGATTAGGTTTACCTCCTCTTCCTTTTTTTTTTCCATTATTATTACCGAGATCGCTAAAGCCCTCGAAGGAGCTTAAGGATAATAATAATAATAAGGGCACTTAATACTCCGGGTATAATTCGTTAAAATCCGCGTTCGTTAAAAAACAGCGTGTTTTTTAATAAGGATAACGGATCCCTTCGGCGGCGGTAATAATATTCGGGTATAATCGCTTTATTTATAACCATATATTAAAAAATTCTATATTAATAGGTAATATAAGGTATTTATATTAAGGCGGCGGCGTTAATAGCTTAGGAGTTATTTATATACGTTAGCTAATAACCTACTCGATAAAGAATTTAAGCTATTACCACCCAGGGACGCTATAAGGGTTAATTAATACCGGGGGTAATAATTTATATAAACTTAATAGCGGCGATTATAATAAAATAAGACTTTACTTAGGAAACGGTTAGCTTAGCTCGAATAATAATAAGCGCACCTTATATATACGTATCGAATTCCCTTAATAACCGAAAAAAAAAAAGGGATTATTAAATATACCGGTAATTAAAATATTTACTTATTTACCGGAATTATAGGGCTCCTACCGCGCACGTATTCGAACGCATTAGCCGGCACCTATTAATATACGGTACGCATTCCTTTTTTTAACTTGGTTAACACCAGATATTTTTTTTATTATAATATTTATACTCGGGGGATTTTATTACTTTTATGGATTCTTCCGGATATCTTTCCCGGGCCCGGAACGGTATCGGATAAGATAAAGAGTATATTACGGAATCCGGTACCGGCTTTTATACACTAACCGTTATTAAGGCCGCGGTAACGCGGCTAGGACTTAAATAGGCTTAGGTAAAAACCATCCGAGAGGCCTCCGGCCAGGGTATAATACGTATACCCTATAAGGGCTTACCGCCGGCGTAGGGGCCGGCATAGGAATCCCTTCGGGACCCCCTTTTTACTATATATATAGGAAGAAACTCCTCCAAGTTCTCCTAGAGTTCTTTTAGTTCTTTAGTCTAATCATAAATGCGTATGATAAGATACGGCACTGATCACCACTGCATTACTTATGCATCCTTCCTCTGATACAGGGCCAGCCCTTATTCAGGCCGGCGAGCTGGGTACAGAGAAGCCAGAGCCAACGCCAGTTCGTCGTCACCCAAACTGCCGGCTGGAACTCTTCGGGTACTCCAACGTGGCCGGCATGGCAAGGACGAGCGCGGACTCGGGCCTCATGTACCACGGTTGACTGGGTTCGAGAAAATACCTCGCGAAATTCTTCAGGGCCGGCGTGAGACGAAGCGAGTAGGACCGCACGGCTCTCGAATAGCTGTTCTCGGGAAACATTGGCGGGTGGGCTCCAACTTTCGCGACGGCGCACCTTTTGTGGCCTTGCTGTCCGGACGGCGTGAAGAAGACTCCGGTGTGCGGGGGTCCGTCCCTCTCGGCGACTTTTCTGCTCGAGCTAGAAATCGGCCACTAATATCTCCCGAAGCCGCGGCCCGGCCCCCGGGCCTCGACAGGGGCTTCCCCCGGTCCTCAGCCCGCGGGAATTGGGCATCGACAGACGCAGCGCGTCGACTACCTTCGAGACCTCAACGAGCCAGGCTGTGCAGTACACGTGGGCGGCCTTCGTCGCGGGCGCGGTGTCGTGAACCCGTACAGCACCACCGGCGACGTGGTGAGGGAATTGGGGGAGTCAGTCGATTACTGCGCTGTTGGTTGGGCGGCTTAAGCTGAGGAGCTGCGCCCCCAACGGCCCCCGGAGGCTAACCCGATTTACACTCGGTTAGCAAGGCAATCTCTGGCATTGGACGGTGATTCGTCAAGTTAGACGCTCCGGTATTCTATCCAAGTCTATTGTCCGGTCTTGGCTTCTCAGGTTAGTGATCACACCCGCGCCGGCTGGCTAACACGCGACGCGGCGACTTTGGTAGCCCGAGACCTTTATGCTATCTGAGGCTGGGCAAATTATTGACGCTTGTCCCCCTATCTCTATGTCTGCGTCTCTATAAATACCTCCGGGCCAGATCTGGTCTGCCATATCATCAGACGAAGTGCATCTGATGCCACGGGTCACATCTGTTGCGGCTGACGGACATCACTCGAGTAAAGATCAACAATTGCACCAGAAACAGTCTTCACATTCCAAACCGTCCCGCTTCACCGTCCCGCCTCACCTTCTCGCTTGACAAGTGACAATGGCCGCACCCACCGATGGTATGGTGCGCACGTGGCCGCGCAACCTCCTCCGCCTCGAGGGCCTCGCCATCTTCGCGTCCAGCCTCTACGCCTACCACCGGACAGGGCTTTCGTGGTGGGCCTTCGCCGCTGGGATCCTCCTCCCGGACCTCGGCATGGCGGGCTTCTTGATGAACAACCGCGTCGGCGCCGCCATCTACAACCTGGCGCACACCGAGACGCCGGGTGTCATGCTGCTCTGTGCGGCATACGCCCAGCAAGTGGGCGGCGTGGCGACCGCTGCAGGGGGTTGGAGAGGATGGCAGGGCTGGGCGGGCGCTGGTCTAATCTGGTTGGCCCATGTCAACATGGATCGCATGTTTGGATTCGGACTAAAGTACGAGACTGGCTTTAGCCATACGCATTTGGGCTTGATATAATTAGGAGACAATCTCGAGACCGCTGGAGAGGTCTTACGCCTTGCTCGCAGCGTCGATAGAGCTATTGCCTGGCGATGCTAGGAGTGCTGGGAATTCCGCTTGCACTGAGCCGCTAAGAGCCGGCGAATAAGAGGATAAGTATAAGGAGTTACGTGGTTTATTAGTGCTAGTAATCCGCGGTTTATAAAACTAGGCTAAAAGGTAGTAAATAAGTAATCGATTATTAAAGGATTTATATAAGGTAATAAACTTTTACGCTTTATTTAAAAACCGTAAAAAGTTTTAAAAAGTTAAAAGTTTAAATAATTAAAATTATTAAATTATTAATAATAGTTTTATAATAACAAAAAGCGATTATTCCGACTGGGTCGTGAACTCGGACGTCAACCACAATGAACTCGCGGCTGTCATCGCGAAAGACGAGGGCACGGCGCCCGACCCGTCCAAGCACCCGCTTCTCAAGCACCCGCGCTCGCAGATCGAAACCGCGGTGCTGTACTTCAAGCTCCCACTGCCGGGGGTCGAGTCCGACTCGAACCACCTGACCAGCATGACGGTGGGCTTCCTACCCACATCGCGCGGGCGCGTGACGCTGCGTTCCGCCCAGCCGTCCGAGAACCCCAAGATCGAGTTCAACTACCTGTGCACGGCGGTGGACCGCTACGTCTTCCGCGCGGGCCTGCGCCAGCTCACGAAGTTCATGCTGGGATCGAGCTTCGGGAGAGAATACATCGCGGGCGAATCGGCCCCTGAAGACCCAGTGGCGCCGGAGGATACGGACGAGAAGCTGGACAGGAGAGTTGCGGCCGGTGCGTCGACGACGTGGCATCCGTCGGGGACCTGCGCCATGGGGAAGGTGATGGATAGCGAGTTGAGGGTAAACGGGGTAGAGGGCCTCAGGATCGTGGACGCGAGCGTGTTCCCGGTGCCGTTGAGCGCGCACATACAGGAGCCGGTGTATGCGTTGGCGGAGCAGGCGGCGGAGATGATTGCTGGGGTTGTGTAGGGGGGTTCGGGGAAAAGGGGGAAAGGGGGAAAGGGGGAAAGGGGAAAAGGGAAAAAGAGGAAAATGAGAAGTTGGTTGAAACGGCAAGACAGGATGGGAGTTTCAAAACGGTACTACCCCCTAATCACCAGATTGGGCTTCCACCTCTTCGTGGACTTGTTTGGTCATGTAAAATGTTCATTGGATAGATCGTGTTCGAAGCATCGCTAAATCTAACTCACAACCACACGATCACTGCCCCTATTCGGCATCAAGCGGGCACACAGGCGGCGTGTCATTGACCTGAATCCCACCCCTCTTCTTCTCATGTGCATCGGCCTGCGGCAGTTTCCAACCCCCCTCATCCTCCGGCACCGACAACCACAACCGCATCAGATGCCTCCTCACTCTCGGCTTGCCCTCCTCGTCGACCGTACCCGGCGCATAGTCCTTGTACGCCGTCCGGGCATGAAACACGTGCGTGTTGCTCAGCATCTGGATGTCCCCGGGCTCCAGTATCATGTGCAGGCTCTCCTGCTTGCACACGTCCTCCAGCACCTTGATGGCATGCAACTGCGCCTCGCTCAGCGGGGGGATCCTGACCTCGGGACCGCTGCTGAAGCGCTGCAGCGAGGTGACGTTGTTCGGGTCCAGGCGCCCGTACACCCGGGGCGTCCCCGAGGGGTCGTTCTCCAGGTAGAACACGGCGGCCTTGTAGTACGGGTCCTGCCCCTCCGAGATCTCACCCTTGCGGTCGAAGTACCAGATCGGCTCGCAGAACGTCCGCGCCACGTCCGGGTGCGACTGCTGCAGCACGTTGAAGACGCGGTGCTGCGACGCGATGTCCGATTCCCCGCCCTCCATGGACCGCGCGATGCAGAGGAGGCCGACGAGGTCGGAGCCGTCGGTGTGGAAGTATTGTCTGTTCGTGTAAGTCGTGCGCTCCGAGTACGCTAACCTAGGTCAGGTTCAGACGGCGACGGTAGACTTAAACGTACCTCTCGTTTGTTCGGTAGATCCGAACCTTGTGCTTCTGTGTTGGATCCTCGCCGAGGTCCTTGACGTGGCCCAGGACATGCCCCTTACCGTTCTGACTGACGAAATAGCCGAGGTAGGTGCCCAGACCCATGTACGCAGTCGCCGACTTCTGCAGACCCCATTCCCGCACCGGCAGGTTCTTGAAGAGCCAGAAGCCGGGCCCGTTCACTAGATGTTGCCGCAGCTTCTCCATGCGGTCTGCGAGCTTGGGGAGCTTGAAGCGATCCTAAGATATCGTCGAGTCAGTCACTACTTGCTGTTCGCCCCTTTCTTAACTACCATCTGACCTCACCTTCGTAATACCAGTCAGCGGGATCTTCGCCTCGATGAACTTGTCCGAAGCCTCCGATATCTCGGCAACTTCTTCCTCGGTGAAGGCGTGCGTCCATGTCTCAGGCTTGTCCTTGAAGTCTGCCGAGTTCCAAACTGTCGGCCCCGTTATTTCCTTGGGAAAGTTCTCGTATGGCTGGATCCTCGAGGGCACGGGTGGATGCTGGCCTGCTGTCTTATAGCCGTCGGGGAATACGGCCTTGTTGACTGTGGTGGTGGAGGGGGCGGGGCTGTCGGCGCTCACGGCCGGAGGGTCGACGAGTCCCGGGGCCATGATCAGTGTAGATGGTGTACTGTGTTGTTGTAAGTAGTGTTGTCGGGTTGGGTGTATGTGTATGTGTATGTATATGTGTATGTGTACAGCGATTATTGCAATATCACTCAGAAAATCGCAAATCTGGCCGGGTGAATTCGTGCATGTGTCTGAAGATGAAAGTTTTACTGTTGCCAGCCCACGTCGGCATGATGAATCCCAAAATATACACCTCCGAGTCCTCTCCGAATAATGGCTGTCATCTCTCCCGTGCGGGGCTCTATTGATACCTTCTGGATACGGGAGATGGTGTAGGTGATGCAGTTCCTCGAGTCGGCCCCGTAGTATATGTACCGCCGGGTCGCACGATGAGCTTGTCTGCCTATCAGCATGAGGCGTTGGAGAACTAGTGGTCCCCCACAACCGCTGACGTGCTTCCGATCTACGATATGGATAGCACCAGTCGTTGAGGTGATTGGCTGGAAGAGCTATTGCACCATCACGTGCTGGAATGGCGTTTGAGTCGGAATCCCCCCGACGTTGAGGTTGAGGCTCAATTATTCCAGGAATATGACTACACACACGTCTACGAATGCCAACGAGATATCAGCGGTCTTGGATGGATGAACAGGAGTCACCGCCGGTATAACTGGTCTATCCGTTGTCGGAGATGAGTTTCGCAAGAGAGCAAGAGGTAAAGTAACAGCGGTAGGTATAATTGGATTGACTTCTACGATGAAAGGGATAAAAACAACAAGATCCGACAAGATATATCTTCTTCGTCTCCAAACCGTCGGCCTTAAATACCGTCCCTGCACTAGACTTATTAATCCTTACCACTGTCTTCGCATCGGGAAACAGATGCTTAAGTTAAAGTAAGTACAGCTGGGCTGACGATTAACATCTCTAACTGCTTAACGCGCCACCCCGCAGCGCACTATATAAGTAATAAAATTAAAAACTTTATATAAAATTTAAATTAAAAACAATTAGCTCGGGGCTTAAAAACTAATATATATTATAAAGTAACGTTTTAAATATTTAAACGGAAACTTTATTTAAAGTAAAATTAAAAAAGTTATAAAAAATAATAAAATAAAGTAAGTATTAATCTTTTAATCTTTTTAAAATCCGGGATAATATATAAAAATAAGTAATTACCCGTATTATATATATTTTAAAAAGTAGGATTAAGATTAAATTTTCCTTTTTAAAACCCTTTAAATTAAAATTTAAAAGTTTTTTCACATTTAAATTTATAAAAATTTAGCTTTTTTAAATTTAAAGTATACTAAACTAATACGTTATATTGTGGGGATTAGCTAGACTTTATACAATTAAATAAGCGTTGCTAGCCGCTAGGCTAGCTATATTAGGTAGCTATACTAGCTATAAGCTAGTTAGACCTAGATAGCTGCACCGACCGGCCTAGCCGGGAGGCTACACTTTTACCGAATACATCCCTCGATTACTCTTTAACCTAACCCTTAACCGTCCCGCGTTAAATAGTAGTATTCTTTTTAAGGTTAACGACCTAGCCGGTCTCTTATTAGCCGGCAGGGCCCCTAGCCCCCGCTTATTACCTGTTTCGGCAGGTGGTTTTACGCGTCGCGAAGAGTGCGTCCAGGTATTATAATCGTGAGAGATACCGGTCGGAATGCAACGACCACCTAGCATAAAAAGCCCTCTATATCGCTTCGCGAGGAGAGGTTACTCTATAATAGTACTAAGATTACCAGAATCCCTCGCACCAGCTAAAGGCACCGGCGGTACCAGTGTTAAGCCTTTTCTTCGAGAAGGCACTACTACTACTAGCCAGAGGTACCGGCACGCAGTATTAAGCCCTTTCTTTAAGAGGGCACTACTTCTGCCACCAGCGTTAAATTCACCCTCGGATTCATCCGAAAACACCTGTATACCAGTACGACCGCCGTATACCAGATTCCTCACTATACCAGGTCACCAGCGGTACCCTAGTCGGCTCTGTTAAGCCCTTTCTTCGAGAGGGCAGATCCCGGCACTTAATAACCTACCTAATACGGAGCGATTATCGGACTTTCTTCGAGAGTTGTTATCGTCACTATTAGCATTAAAAATACCAAAAAAAAACATCACCAGCAGAAGCACAGAGGAAGCTTTATCGGCGCTCCCATCGGGAGAGGTAGAGTGTGACTTCTGCACCTGACATCTGCCCGGCAGGCTTCTGGGCACCAAAGAAGCCTACCTCCCGGGCACTACCTACCTGCGAATCTGACATCGGCCCGGCAGCTCTAGGCACCGCTCAACACCAAGAACCTAGAGATCTACCTCCCGGGCACCAGAATCTTCGGCTTCATCTTCTTCTTCATCATCACCTACCCTACCTAGCATGACTTCTCTCATCAGGTCCGTACCTATCACCACCAGAAGTCATCAGACTCACCAGATCCGTACCTACCACCACTCGTCAGCAGTCATCAAACGTACTAAGGTCCCTTTGAAGAAGAGACGAATCGAGGACGATTCCTTTTGCGCCGTTGCCGGCCAGAACATCACATCTCACGAATTGCCTACCTGCTCTGCAGTGGCAAAGAAGAATCAGAAACGCACCCAAGATCAAGCTCCTTCCGACACTTCAGAGCATGCCGACAAGATGCTGAAGTCATGGCTACTGCCCTCCACCTAGCCGGCTTCACAATTCGATCCCGAATCATCACATCACACCGGGCGTGACACGCCCGACTCCGATCACCACCTACTCCCGACGTACAAGCGCTTCCCGAAAACATTCACGTCTGCTCTGTCTGCCACCGGATTTCTACCTGAAGAAGAACATCCAAGAAGTCCGCAGAGAAGAACGGTTACATGGCAGATAGGCAGGGAGAGGTCGCGAGAGTAATCCCCCTTGGGTGGCACGGTTAGACTCTTTTCTTTATGGCAGAGCCCCACATCCCACGAATACCGCACTCTTATTGGCCAGAGTGAGAGAGAACGCACGCGGTTGCGTGCGGCCGGTTTTTATTACAGATTCGTTACATTTGGGCTCTGGCACGCACACAGAGCACATCACTCACATTACTGCAATAGCTCACTGCAATAACCGCCGAATCCGACTCTCTAATTAGCCGGATAGGCTACTAAAGACAGTAGTTTTCTTATCCGATGCCGGCATTCTAATACATTACATTATGGGGATTAACTAAACTCTGTCCAATTAGATAAGCGTTGCTGGCCGCGAGGCCAGCCACACTAGGTAGCTATACTAGCCACAGGCTAGTCAGACTTAAATAACTGCACCGACCGGCCTAGCCGGGAGGCTGCACTCCTACCGAATACATCCCTCGACTACTCTTTAACCTAACCCCTAACCGTCCCGCGTTATAAACTATTTATAATGTTTAAAGTTAACTTATATAAAGCTTATATTAAGTGGATATAATTTTTTAAAATCTTTGCAGGCCGCGGGTTAGGGTTTGCAGGTGTTGGCGTAGGACTTAGTCGTTTTTTCCATGCGAGTACTTATTACCTAGATATTCCGTTTTTTACTATACCTCCACTATTTACTATCGTAACTTAATGCAATTTCGGCTATCGCTTCGCAGAATACTTATATTCCAAAGAATTAAAACAGTAATTAAATTCTATTACTTTTTAGTAAATTATTCGTATTCCTAATCGTTGGTTTTGGTTACTATTACGCTTTTAAACTATTAGCCGCTAAAGGCCAGAACAGGACTAAGCTAGCCGTATTATTATCCCTGTATACGCCCGTTAACTAGGTAATTATTAATAAAAGCCTGCTTATTACCTATTATATAAATATTCGATTTTTTACCATATTAACCTAAGCTATGGTTGCATTTTAATATATCGAGTATAGGGGTAAAAGCCCTTTTAATAAACCAATAACTTAAAAAACTAATTAAATTAAATATAATATTATTATTTATTATCGAGTTATATATCCTAACTCTAGGTTACGCGAGGGCAGACTTTATTAGTAATTTAACCAGGACTAGGTTAGTTATATCCCGCCTCTTATAAAACCTTAGCTAGGTAACCACCCATAAAAGCCTACCTACCTATTATATAAATATTTGATTTCTTATTATACTTACTTAATATACGGTTGTATTTTAATATATCGAGCATAGGTGGTAGGAACCCTTTTAATAAGCTAATAACCTAAGAAATTAATTAAATTGGATATAATGTTATTATTTATTATTAAGTCGCGTATCCTTATTCTAGGCTACGCGATAGCAGATTTTATTAATAACCTAATCGGGATTAAACTAGCCGTATTAATATCCCTGTATACGCCCGTTACCTAGGCAACCACTAATAAAAGCCTGCTTATTACTTATTATATAAATATTTAATTTCTTATTATACTAACCTAAGCTACGGTCGTATTTTAATACATCGAGCATAGGGGTAAAAGCCCTTTTAATAAACTAATAGCTTAAAAAACCAATTAAATTAAATATAATATTATTATTTATTATCGAGTTATGTATCCTAACTCTAGGTTACGCGAGGGCAGACTTTATTAGCGATCTAATTAGGATTAGGTTAGTTATATCCCGCCCCTTATAAAACCTTAGCTAAGCGATTACTTATAAAAGCCTACCTACTTATTATATAAATATTCGATTTCTTATTATACTTACCTAACGTATAATTGCATTTTAATATATCGTGTATAAGTAATAAAAGCCGTTTTAATAAACTAATAACTAAAAAAACCAATTAAATTAAATAATATTACCCTTTATTATCGAGTTACGTATCCTTACTTTAGGTTACGCGATAGTAAACTTTATTAGCCCCTTATCCGGGACTAGGCCAGTTATATTAACCCCCCGCATATAACAGGATTAATTAAGTAACTATTAATAAAAGCTAACCTATTTACTTATTATATAAATATTTTATTTTTAATTATATTAACCTAACCTACGGTTATATTTTAATACATCGAGCATAAATATACCTCCCGCTTTTCCCGTTTTACCCTTTATATTGCTAGTATATAACCACCCGTTTCCCTTTCGCTCCTTACCTTTTTTTTAACCGGCTTAAGGTTTTTTTAACCGGCTCCGTTAGCTAGCAAAGTTAAGAAACCAATATTAAAATATACTCGAATCCCTTCCTTTGCGACCGCTAAACCTTATATTATAACCTATTATAACCTAGGTTATTATATCGCTTTTTAGCTTTAATCCGTCGACTAAGAATATTAATTATACCAGAGATTATACCGAAAAGCTTTGCTTATTCCAATACTCGAGAGCACGAGAGTAATATAAGCATATCGGCTCCAAAGCAATAAATAATAATCAACCGTTTCCCTATATAATCCACGTCCGACTCCGATTTTTACCTACTTAACCTATTACACGTTTTATACTAAAAGCAGAGTACTTAAAAAAACCGATATAACGCTATTTATAAGTTATAAGGCCACGCCCGATAAGCGATTAACCCTTAGCCTCCCTTAATAACTTCGTTATAATCCGCCACCGATTTTCTGGTAATTATATTAAAACTTATACTAAAGGAGAGTTATAATAAAGGGCACTTATAAATAACTTCGTCGCGAATTAAGATACTTATATCGGTACCGTTAGTAATAGCGCCTTAAGCTCCTCGGCCCACTTCTACCGGTTTTCGGCTAATCAGAATATATAATACTTTATATATAAAACCCCACCCCCGGGTAAAAAAAGGATATATATACCGCGTGCGTTCTGGCCGGCCCGGGCACTTTATAATAGCATAAAATCTGGCAGCGTTAATACGCGCTAAACCGGATTTGGACGGTAATAAAGGATTCTAACGGTACCAGGAGTAATGGATTCGAGCCCTATATATATTATTTTTATATAATTAAACGTTTTTTTAAAATCTCCGTATAAAGCTTATTTCGCGGCTTTATACGAGAGATTAAGGGGGTAATAACGGTACACTATACCTATAATAGCCTATATAGCTAAAAGGTATAATTAAGTATAGCTTCCGTATACCTAAGCCTTTAGGCTTTATTAGGCTAGGCTTTACCCAGGTGGCCCGTGCCCTGCGGCCGGACTTAATTAAATCTATACTTTTATAATTAACCGTATATAGCCTTCCTTCCTTTCCTTTATATTCTAGAATTAAGAGATTCTTTTTATAAAGAGTTCCGGTAACGCACTTATACCCGCCGTAATAATTCTAGGATTAATATCCTTAATTAAAAAGCCGCGGAAATATATCTTTATAATTCGCGGGTCCTTGCGTTTAATATATTATATAATAATCTAATATAAATGGTATTTACTTAACGGTCGGTTACGAGTATACCCTAGAATAACCCAATATTAATTTAAAATAAGAGTAATTTAAATAAATATTACGGGCCTAATGCTTTTCGATAAACTACAAATTTTAATCGATTTATATAATTAGCGTTTACTTAAAACTCGATATTATTCCTTTCGGCTAATTAAGAAAAAAGCATAATAACCTTAATATTACCCGCCCGTGGAAGTTTATAATAAACTATTATCCTTTAAGTCGTAAACTATTATCCGTTTATTATAAGGCTGCTTAGATATTATTAATAATCGCGTTATTATTATTAAGGTTATTCTTAACCTTATCTGGATTACGGTTATATTATAAGACCTTATTCCTCTCCTTTATACTTAAGGCGATTTTATCGAACCTGGGGGGTAATATACGGTCGCTTTATAGGAGGAGCGCCTTAAGGTTCCGCGCCTTATTGCGTATAACCTATTAGTTACGCGGGGGATCGAATTTATTCTTTTACTTTATTACGGTTTAGGAGCAGTCCTTTATCGGATCCGCGATTATATCGAGGAGCTTTTGGGTTTTAGCGGTAAACCACGCTACGCGTCTCCGCCAGGACGTACTCCTGGATACGGCGAGGCGGTTAAACTTAGCCTCCTAGCTTATAACTAAAACGTTCTTATTCCTTAGCCTTAAGCGGTAATCCTTTTCCTCGTTATCGTTAGCCGCTAATACCTTGCTAATAATCCTTTATAGCCCTATAATAAGCGGTAATATTAGCCTGATAATAGGTTCCGTAAACGGCTCCGAAACCCGTTACCTTAATAATAATTATCGCGATTTATTCTTTAATTACTTTTATATTTTAAATTTATCCTCGTTATTATCCCTATCGTTAACGTGCGCGCGTTTTTGCCTTTTTATAGCCTATTAGGAAATTGGTTCCAGGCTTCCCGAACCGCTTATATAGCGCTAATTATTAGGTGGGGGAGATTTAACGGGTATATTAAATATATGCCTGGGGTTTATCTTATAAATAACCGCGATTAATATAGCCTTATACTCGCTTTCTTTAATAATAGCGAGCGTATAGCGGCCGTTAAAAAAAATACGCTTAAAGTTATTAGTTTTTTATTTAATTTTACGGATTTTATATAATATACCCTGGATTTATATTTGGAAGTTATTTATATCCTTCGTTATTAGTGCTTAACTCGGAGCCGGAGCCAGAGCCGGAAACGGAGCCTCCGGCAGCGTTAAAAGGCTAGGACTTAAATAAAGCAGGTTCTTTTTCTAAGCGGATTATTATAACTAATGGTTATAAGACCTCCTAAAAGCCCTTAAGCATAACTATATTATTTAAATATCCCCAGGTTTTTTTAATCTAATCCTAGAATACCTAATAAAGTTCCTCCTCCGGATATACCTTATCCAAAAACGCCTTAGCTTTAAAACTATAACCCGAAATTCGCTTTATAAGCTTATTTAAGTAATTTTAATAAGCTTTTTAGGATATTATATCTTCGTTTAAATAAGTAAAAATATTATTTCTTGGTTATTATTACGGACCTAGTCCTTAGCTCTCGGATATAAGAGTAAAATCCCCGGCGCCGAATATATACTTTAACCGACCGGCCTCCTTTAGGCTAATTACCTAATCCTTCCTAAGGCTTAGGTATAATTATATTATTTAAATATCCCCGGGTTTTTTTAATTTAATCCCAAAGTGCCTAATAAAATTCCTTCTCCGGATATACCTTATTTAAAAACGCCCTAGCTTTAAAACTATAACCCGAAATTCGCTTTATAAGCCTATTTAAATAATTTTAATAAGCTTTTTAGGATATTATATCTTTATCCATAAACCTCGGCTCCTTTTAAATTCCCTTATTTAAGGGATAATCTCCTTATATTACTTTCCTATTACGGAATAATAAGGTATTATAGGGAATATTATTCCTAGAGAAGTTATTATATATATATATTTTATTACTCCTATACTTTATTATTATATTATTATTAATACCCATTTCTCCTCGCCGTCTCGTATTATATACTTATATATTATTTACTATTATTATTATACCTTTAATTAACGCCGAGAAATAATAAAGGAAGCGCGAAAGGGTATTTAAGAGGAGGGTAATAACTTTTTAAGCCGAGTTTAATTAACTTAATAACTAATTCCGAGTTTTATCCGAATTTAATATTAGTTCTTAATAAGGTATTAAACCGTTTATTATTATTACTTATTTAATCCTTTAATTTAATCGCTAATTAACCCTTATATTAAATATTATATTATCGGTAATATTAATAAGCTTATTAGGTAGCTCCTAAACTATTCTCCCTAGTATTGAATATAACCACCGCCCGCTATAATCCCCGATATACTAAAACCAAAACAGCCTAAAAGCATAGCCCCCCTTACGGTATAATACGCGATCGAGGTTTAAAGCCATTATAGCAGGCAGTATAGGATATAAGCTATATACCGATATAAATCGTAATCGATTTTAATCGAGTATATAAATCAGCCTTCCGACTTAATCTTATATACGTTAAACACTGTTCTCGTTAAGCGCCCCCGGCCGAAAAAATTTATAATAAGAGTATTTATCGAATATAACCATATTACCGGCCGCCCTTCCCGCACGCCGCAAGCCGTCCTAGTATTAATAGTCCTCGGACGCTACCGTATTATTTACCGCCCTTCCCGTACGCCGCGAGCCGTTTTAGTATCGGTATTTATCGAATGCCACCGTATTACTTACCGCCCTCCCCGTATACCGTAAGCCGTCCCAGTACCGGTATTCCTTAGATACCACTTTATTACTTACCGCCCTCCCCGTACACTGCGAGCCGTTCTAGTATCGGTAGTCCTCGGACGCCACCGTATTACTTACCGCCCTTCCCGTATACCGCGAGCCGTTTTAGTACCGGTACTCCTCGGATACCACTTTATTACTTACCGCCCTCCCCGTATACTGCGAGCCGTCCCAGTACCGGTAATCCTCGGATACCACCTTATTACCGGCTCCCCTTCCCGTATACCGCGAGCCGTTTTATTATTAGCACTCCTCGGATTATATTATATTACCTGCCCGTTCCCCGGCGGCCCGCCCGTAATTATAATTTAATTACTTTCCCGCGGTAATAATATTATTAAGGTTATTAAGCTTAGGGCCGTTTAACCCGGCCTCGCCGGATTATTATTACGGGCCGGAAGATAATATCTTATCTGCATAATTAAGCTCGAGTTATTTTAACTTACCGTTACCGGAATACGATTTCGAAATAGAATACACCGTATTACCGGCGCCACCGAGCGGTAGGCATTCCGATCCCGCTTTATCCGAATACCGTAATAGACTATATAATAATATTACCACGGAGATAATAAGCTTAATATACTCCGACCCCGATTTAAACGATAACTACGATAAAGCGGACCACACCGATACGGAGTAAGGCTCGCTATCCCTTTATTCCTTTAGTAGCATAATACACGCTAAAGGCTCGGCTGATTACTATACCACTCCCACTCCTCCTTAGGGTTAGGGTTAGGGTTAGGGTTAGGGTTAGGGTTAGGGTTAGGGTTAGGGTTAGGGTTAGGGTTAGGGTTAGGGTTAGGGTTAGGGTTAGGGTTAGGGTTAGGGTTAGGGTTAGGGTTAGGGTTAGGGTTAGGGT